>JAWNNK010000855.1:8800000-11585000 GCA_035045065.1 Hirtodrosophila trivittata
ACTTGAGGAGAGGAAAGAAAAAAGATTCGTAGATGATTTAGAGGCAACTGAAAGCAGTCGACAATATATAATAAAAATTAAAATAGAAAAGATTTAATAAAATAAAAGTAATCAAATATTAATCTTAGGTATATATCAATATATATTATATATAAATATAAAAGGAAAAAAGTAATAAAAATATATTAAATAAAATATGTAAATCTGGGAGGAATTCAAAATTAAAAATGTTTAAAAGCTGATTCAAGATTTGTTGCCAGAAAAACCCAATCAGCTAATTAAGTTTTAGCATGTAAATTTTATAAAAATATTGATATAAGAGTTAAAAAGTTGAGGATAAAAAGAAAGAGGTGAATAGGATATAAAAAGACTAAAGGATAGATAAAGAAAAGAATAGAAATAAAATTAATTTATTAAAAGAAATGAGAAAAATCACAACAGATATTGAACTGATTGATAGGTATTGGTTTTAGTATTTAATATATACTTTTATCTATATTTTCATATATATAGAAACAATATAAATTTAAGGCAAATTACTTGCCAGAATATTTAAATGTTTTTCATCAAATGAAAACCTAGAGAGCTCTCAGGTAGAAGGAAAGTCGGACTCTTGGGATGAAATTGATGTTGACTCCTTGGGCTTGGGCTTGATTACAAACAGTTAATGAGCTCAATGCGAGTAGTTAGCGGATATGCAAAGTACATATGATTTAATTATAGAAATCAGTAGCTGCGTTGGGGATGGGAAGGGGGGAAGGGGAGGTGGAGGGGGCGTGCCGCACGAGTCAATGCACAGGGGAAATGTTGAAAATGCCCAGAAGCGTAAATTAGGCGCCATTGTTGGGCAATTCAAATATATAAATTGCATAAGAGAGAAACAGTGGCAGGACGCTGGCACAGGACGAGATCCTTTAAAGAATAACATCAAATGAGGGTCTCTGTGCTTTAAACTGTGTACCGGCTGGCTTTTAGGGGTGGCAAGCCGTAATCAGCGAAGCAACCACCGTAGCGAACAGACGACATGTCAGCGTCAGCGTCAGCGTCAGGACACGCGGGTGCGTGTGCCACTTGTTCGCGCTGTCATGGCGAATCCTCCAAGGATTCAACCCAATTTATGAATTTTCTTATTTTTTGGGCCAGAGCAAAATATTTGATTTTGTTTTGCCGCCGCTTTGCTTTGCTTTGCACTTCATTTTTCATGAGCCAAAAAAAAAAAAACCGCCACCAGCAACGCGCCGCTAAATCAATGAGGCGCCGCGGCAAGCGGCAAGTGGCAAGTGTCAATGTGAGTGGCAGGATAACGTTGCCAATTTGGTGCGAGGCGAGTGGGTTGCGACCCGTTTGGCGGTTTCTTACATGTACTCAGAACAGCAACAGGCCTTACTTGAGGCCTTCCACAGAAGTCGCTGGAAGAGCAACCTCCTCCTCCTCCTCCTCCTCGGTCTGGCCTGTCACCTTAACGAGCTTAATAAAGAACTCATTAATCATGCACACATTTCTCATTCATATGCGAGCGAGCTGCTTGCCACGACAAATCAATCCTCCCCAAGGCAACCCAGAAATTCATTTATTCCATTCAACCAGCCAACCAACCATCCATCCATCAATCAATCAATCGCTGCTGGTCCTGCTCCTGCCGCTGCTTTGCATCTGACTTTGTTGGCGTCCGATCGGGAAATGCTTTTGTCAAAACATTTGAGGCCCACTTTTGCAGCGGCTTTAAAGTATTATTTCCGCTTAAGTGCGACTCTCCCCCCTCCCCCCGCTCATGATTGATGTCCATGTCCAGCCATCATTAGTGCACTTCGTACGAGTGCCACAGGATTTATTTCTAATGACTGCTGGGATTTGTGCATCAATCGGTAAATACTTCTAATGCTAGCTCAAAGAACTGCATACGCTGGCATCAGACTGGGTCTCCAGGGTATATCTAAGCTACTTGCTAGTAATACAGTTATAGTCATGATAAATCTAAGTTAGTTATAGCAGATTTTCAGGATGTTGCATCAAACAGACTATTTCTGGTAACTTGTACGAGGTTTGCTCCAAAGGAAAGTATTTTATTTGTTTGTTTATCATATTCCCTTCTAAGTAATCCCCCTCAGATTGTACCCATAGAAGCGAGTAAGAGAATATGACTAAGAATAAAAACAAATGTAAATACTTAAGAGCGGGGATAAAACCCCTTTGGTTATCCTTGGCCTCGGCCGATCTCACTAGCCACTGAACTCGTCAAGGTGGTTGCAGAGATCTAACCCCTCGCCCACACAAGGACAACCACAGTGGCCGCAGAGTTAGGTGACTCCTTTTTCTCCCAGTAGTGCCAACCCCCTTACTTATGCCAGCGCTTCTTTCAATCCTTGAAGCACTTCTGAAAGGCGCTTTTCGTTATGGCCATCCGACTTTATCTCATCAACTGTGATAAACTGTGCTCACCTTTCATTGGTCTCTTCAGCTTTGGGAACAGGTAAGAGTAGCAGGCAGCCAAATCTGGTGAAGAACTCATTATGGACCAAGCCATTGTAATCGAAGAAAACAGTTAGCTAAACCTTCATCTTTTCCTTTGAACAGACCAGATAGTATATATGGTTATCGGAGTATATTTTGATGGTTTGTTGCTCAAAGGGGCTAAGATAAGTTTAGAGATTCTATATAGTTTGGCCATTAACATATTCTCGCCAATGTTATTGAGATTGTTTGAAACACCTTTTCTTTTGAACAGAGTTCGTATAGTATCTACTATATCTACTCGATATGTATTGCAAACTAGTATGAGGTTTCAGCCAGCTTTAAGCTAGCTTCTGGTTTCAACAGGACGAAGCTAAATGCCTTACAGCTAATGCAACAATCAATTTATTGCGACCTCTCTGCGATATCAGCCGCCTGGGGAGCAATAGGCGTTTGTTATCGAATGGAGTTGATTTTGACTGGCCATCGACAATACGAGAATTGACAAGGTATAATGCTAATAAGCCAATGACCAACTGAAATTAAGCATTAGTCGTGAAATAGACGTAAGAACATTGGCCAAAGTCATGGAAAATGTTGAAGAGTGCCAAAGCGATATTATTTTTAAACTTAAGCTAAAACAAATCTCCTTGAACGCAAATAAATGATTCATTAATTGCCAAAAGAAGCCTTTTTTAAAGGTTTTTTGTTCTAAGAAACAAATAGGTCAACTTTAAATGGACTACCCTGTGTATCTATAAGAAGATAACTAATCTGTAAAACACTCTTAAGTAATCAATCATAGTCCAAGTCTAACAACAGGCCGCACATATCTTGAGTAGACCATGAGTAATTTATATAAGATTCAATATATTGATCCCAATATCTAATATCTAATAGCAGGCTTAGGATAACCTTAAACCAATGGAAATTTTATAGAAAAACTCTTTCAGGTTTAGTGAAATTTCAGCATCCAAGGGATAAAGGATATTCAGTACTAAAAGACATCAAGAAGTTGCCTCAGTTTCACCTTTTCTGTATTTCCAGTTTCAAACCCCATTTAAAAGTACAAAATGAAATGTGCTTCTAATGGGAAAGTGTTGCTAGGAAAATCGAATTTCGGCAACAATGAAAACTGCGAATTTAAGGAGCTTAAAGCAGACACAGTAGATCAAGATAGTATATTCACATCGCTAAGCAATGTTCGGTTTGAAACGCAAACCAATTACTCACCTAACCACAAGTCAGCATTATGTGCTTTTCAGGAAATCAGGCAACTGCAACTTCCTTTTGGCTCGCAGGGAAATATGCGAAATGCACAAAAATCCAGCAGATGCACACATACATACGTATATATATATCTATATATAGATATAGCTACAGCTATGGCAGGATATTTTATTGCAATTTCAGGGAAAAATGTGGGATTGCAACCTCACTTGACTTCTATTCGCTGGGAGGGGCACGCGCTTGTTATCGCGAGCCTTTGAAATGACATTTAAATATTTTTCACCCAGCCACAAGCTGTCAGTGGGACGAAGCATTCGGATAAATGTGGTCGAAGGATTGGAGTAGAAATTTGGTCTCCCGACCAAGGAACGACACTTGCTCTTGACTTGACAGACAGCAGCACAAATTAGTGACTGGGATTTTGGCTGCATCCGCACAAAGGACACACACAACGCAAGAAAAGAAGAAGAAGTTGGTGAAAGAATATCATATTTAAGGACAGGCTGGAGTAACATCAAAGGACATCTCTTTCTGTAGGAAAATTGCTTAATTACTTGTAAACATAAATTATCAACACCTCCTCGGCTGCGGGAACTTAGCTATTTATATATATATTTTTTGATATAAAACGCTCCCATCCTAATTCAATGCTATTAACGCCTTGACGCCCACCAGGACACCATCCTGTCACAATTTAATATGCAGCCACACCCAGGACTCTTAATTTAATTAGAAGTCTATCGCAGGCAAGTGTCCTGGAATCGAATCTATGTAAATTTGTCAACTTTTTAAAGTGAAAACTTCAAACGAATTTCCATTAGCGTATACATAATTTGCATTGCTTATACGCCGCGTTGCCTGTCCAGAAAGTGTCGCCTATAAAAATATTGTACACGAAATTCCAGGCAAATGGGAAGTAGCTAATATTTTGGGGACAGTTAAGTCCAAAGCAGTTGAAATTTAAAATTTAATAGCCGTGGAATGTAAAATTTGAAATGTCTGCAATAATAATACAAACAAGTTGAGGATTAAAAATAAACTGACAGACCAGAAGATACCCTAAAAATTATAGAAATATATAGCTAATGATATAGTTTTGGTTCTGGATGGATTATACATTCGATTTCTGCAAATTTATGACAAAAATGAAACACCAATCGATGGGTACACTATGATATAGATCTATTAAGAACTGTTCAAACCAGTCAGAGACAAGTCTTAGGGTCCAAGCAAAAGGTATAAACTTTGGTACAAGATCTACGGATCCAGTTGCAGGGTATATCAGAGAGTCCTTTCTTCTCTTTAATGGGCACAGAAGTATATATGAAACTGTAAAAGAGAACCCATTGAGCTGGTTGTCGTCTGCATTGTGTTATTTACGACGCATAATCGCATTTTTTATTTAATTTCAAGTCGTCTCTTGAGTTTTAATGACACTGACGTGTCAATGCGCCAAATAAAAGATATAATAAAATCGGATAAAAGGGGAAGGGGAATGGTCGGTTATTGTCCTTTGGCATTGATTCAAATGTCCACTTCAGGGCCAAAGTCTAGCCGTTTGGCTGAATGTCAACTCATCGATTTTGACTTCATTTTTTTTGTTCTCTTTCAACTGATGTTTTTAATTTCAGCATTCAAAATTACTTTTCCAACTGTCCGACAGAGTCTCATCCACAGATCCCAACTCAAACCTATCTCGCTCCTCCCATTTCGCTCTCTATGAGAGTCTGGGCTCAAATTTTAGTTTTGCAATTAAAATTGGTTGCTTGGCGGTTGCTTTGAATGAGTTTTTGTTTATGTTTCCATTGACATAAGCAGGAAATTACTTTAGGGAGTCCACAGATCTAAAGCTATAAATGTTTCGTATCAAGGCAAGAAATAATATAAATAATATTTTATATATTATATAAACAATATATTACAATAAGGTACAACAATTAGCGTTTAATAATCGAAGCACTGAGATGCGCATATTTATAGTTTTAAGGGGAATAATTTTTAAAAAATATTTATGGAAATTATACCTATGAGTAATTTAGAGTACTTTAAATTTCACTAATGTGAATGGGTTACAAGTAAATTGAGTTGGAATTATTTGGTAATTAAACTGATTTTAAAGCTGGAAAAATGGATAACAGCTTGCAATGCTGTTAACAGAATCGTACAAAGGTACAAAGTAGCCTGTTACGGTACATTTGGTTTGGATATAAATACTTAATTAGTTCCGGATAAACTATCACTTAAATGTATTTTGAACAACTTTGTAAGTTAGTTATTAAATGGGCAACACATGCTAATGAGGCATGTACGACTATCGTATGTACCCGACTACGATAGACCCTTAACCCATGTCACACATACACGCACTATAGTTTCTTCAATAGATCTGAATAAAAGTGCAGTATTTATTTTGTTGCAGATGTTTCCTTCTGCCTGTTACATACTTTTCAGAAAATGTATATCCCCCTTATTATGCATTGTATTCTAGGTTAAGGGTTAAAAGGTTTAAAAACTAAAATTACTAAATATTTAGATTGACATAGTCGTTTAGCAGAAAGAGATCATCACATGGATACTAGGTGGATCATTGTTAAAGTTGTCCTATGGACCGTTCTACTAGCAACCATCATGTTAAACAATGTAAGTAGCCGGTGATATGGCTTAAACACGGGTTTTTTACTTATGTTATTACAATAGGCCCACAAAATCAAGATGACAAACGCAGTCTGTGAGTCTTATAACAAATCGTTGATTATATTTATTGAGTGCCGACTTCGGGCCATAAGTCGAAACAAAACCCCGCTAACAGTATTGTTAAATATAACAGAACCAGTTCACAATGCTATTATACGGTTTCGACTATTTAAAAGAGAGAATGGCTATAAGCCATTTTTGATGGATTATACATTCGATTTCTGCAAATTTATGACAAAAATGTATCACCCGGTTGGGAAAATAATTTTGAATCTCATAAAAAATGTTAGTACTTTCAATCATCGGTGTCCATATGAGGTAAGGGAGTGTTATATATAAAATTGATTGAGCTGTGACTTTGAAATAATATTTATTCATGTTAAAAGGGAATTAATGGGGTCAAAGATTTCTATAGTTTTGACAACGTACCACTTGTACCACCAACCGGTGACTACCTTGCGAATTTTAATTGGACGTTCAACAACAAGCCTGCAGCACTGTTCCAAGTTTACTTTACATTTACTGAGGACTTTTAAAAATTTATTGATATTTTTTTAATAAAGTTACAAGTAAATTGAGTCATAATTATTTAGTAATAAAACTGAGCTGGAACTATAAATACTTCCATTAACAGTTTGCAATTCTGTTAACATGCATATTAAAATTCGGTTGACTGTTAGTGTAAACTTTTAACATTGCGTAAAGCTGTAGTATACACGCTGTTAACATATTGTTCAACTGTTAAGTTGGCTGTTAGTGTTAACTTTTAACATTGCGTAAAGCTGTAGTGTACACGCTGTTAACATATTGTTCAACTGTTTAGTATAAGAGAAGGAAATTGTGTTCGACGGACTTTGTGATTGTATTAATGTACCATGACATTCATAGATATGGCGTTAAAATCATTGAATATTGGTCGAAACGTTAACGGAGTTCAACTAAAAGTTGAGTTATTATCCCGCTAGGGTATTTACCTGTCGAGCACACCCGACTGAAGGGCTTAATTTGTTTTTTTATTTCCCGTGTATAGAGCACATATACTGACAACTTTATGGGCAAGTTTGTCCATGGCTCCTGCACGAAATTATGAAAGTCGGCCCAAGAACTTGGGAGTGTGCGTGACTCCTAAGGGTCACATTAACATGTATTTGTGCTAAAAGTGTTATTAGATTTTAGTTTCAAGTCAAGTGTAGCTGTTCGTATCAAGCACACACAACAAACTCTGGCCTTGGGGCGTGACTCACATGCTGTGCGCTATCCTTGTCCAAGTCCTAGTTCCTGGTCCAAGCCCAAGTCATCATGTTTGTGACTGCGCCCAGCCTGCACTAAAGTTTTATTCGACCAACATAAAGCAAAAGTGCTTTCGAGTTGACTTAACATATTGCCAGCTTTATGTCACTGAGCATAGGGACACGAAGTGCCTTTGGCTAGCGGATAGTGGATAGTGGCTAGCGAAGGGTATGCTGAAGGGTTACTCAATAAAGTTTAAAGTGTGCCAACACTTAACAGTGCCATAAAGATAACAGTATCAAGAACATGGAATAACTCCTACTCGTACCACACACAAGTTTTGCGTTAAAACCAAATGAATTTTCAGCATCAAATGTAGATTACAGCAGAAACATTGCATATTCATGTCATTTACAGAAATAAAGAAACTAAATGGAATGCCCAAATTATTTAAATTTATATATATATATTATAATTAATTAACGAAGAAACACAAAATATCAACTGTTAACGCGCAGTAGATTCCAATTTGCCCACTGTATTGCTTTATCGTGTTGGAATTGTGCAACGGTAATCGGCAATTCCCTTTTTCCCCTTGTAACTTGCATCTCGCTCGCACTCATATGATTGCCGTCAGCTTCCAGTCTGATTCGATTGAGTTGTGCTTGTGGCTGGACGCGTCAGTGCAAAAAAGAGGATCGACGCGTGAAGACAGATTAAATGAATCAAAGACGCGGGCAGAGTGCAAATTCAATAATTAGTTATAACAATTTGAACTTGCATTATAATATAAATAAAGATTTCAGCTCTTTATTGGATTATCAAAAGTGCGTATTTTTTTAGAGAAACCGCTTCGAGTGCGGCGACATTTGCAAAAAAATCAAAAATGCTAACGAAAATATTCCAACCTGAAAACCAACACACACGTATAAAATGCTGCTCTACTCTACGGTATATTATATATGTACATATGTATGTATACATATTTTTGAAAGGCGGCAGACATTCATTCATAAGTTTACCATTTGTTGTGTATATTTATGTATGCCGTATTCGGTTTTAAGTGTCGGTTCTGATATAGTATCAAACATGAATTTGGTATACCTCGTGTGCTCGACTGGAGTATTGTTAGTTGTTGGATCATATAGTCGACGATAACGAAAGCGGTATTAAAATGTAATTAAAATGCTCAAATACGAGTTAACGGAACAAATTAAGCACTTACACTCGTACCAAATGTACCGAAACATGAAAAGTTTGTACCACACCTTGTACCGTAACGCCTTGTACTATGTATGCTTAGAGCTTCAGACACTTTTGGTAAGTTTAATCATATAAAATGAATCATTTCGACAACATGAAGGAAATAGTGTGTCATCTAGAGAGAGTGTACGCTAAAATATTCTTCGGGAATTAAAAAGTAATAATAATTATAGAATTAATCGTATTCAAATATTTTTTTGTTTTAATTGGATGAACTTTTATTCACAATATAACGTAAAAAAACCCCAATAGCGCTTAAAATTTACCACTATTTCCTTTGATTTCATCATATGTAATATATCAAGTTAAAAGTCTTCGGTAAATGTAAAGTAAACTTTTATTACAAATACTGGATCACTGTAAAACCTCCAATTAAAACTTGCAAGGTAATCTCCAGTTGGTAGTATTACTGGTAAATTGTCATAGCTGTAGAAATTTCTGACCCCATTAACTCCCTGTTGGTTAAAAATAATATTAATTCTTAAATGTGCACAATAATTATATATAACACTCTCTTACCTCATATGGACACCGATGATGGAAAGTACTAACATTACTTAGGAGATTCAAAATTATTTTCCCAACCGGGTGATACACTTTTGTCATAAGTTTGCAGAAATCCACTGTGTAATCCATCAAAAACGGCTTATAGCCATTCTCTCTTTTGAAGAATTGAAATCTTATTGAAGCGTTGGTCAAGGGTTCTATTAAATTTGCTAATACAGTTAGTGGGGTTTTATGCCGACTTATGGCCCGAAGTCGGCACTCATTGAATACAATCCACGATTTATTATAAGACTCACAGACTGCGTTTGTCATCTTAACTCTATAAGCCTAGTTAAAAAGGAAAATTACGAACTAAACCCTTTTATTTAAATACATGTTACTCACATTGTTTAATGTAAAGGGTAATAGTATAATTATCCAGAGTCCAAATTTGAAAACTATCCGCAAGGCATCCATGACACTGATCTATCTTTGTTAAGCGATTCTGACATACTAAATAATTGTTGTAATGTTCGACTAGTCAACGATTTTTTTTGTTAATTACCTCAATTTATTATAGTTATACTCTAGCTGTTCTATAAATAAAGGTCTGACTATCCTATAGGCAAATCATTTTCTACCCAACAACTAAAACTCAACTCTGCAAATTTGCTCTTGCTCTAATAAATTTATCGATTTACTGAAATATTGATCCAGATAAGGAATATATATATATATACTTACACGGTTGTAGATGCCTTCATTGTCCCCAGGTCATCTGTTCGCTGAGATCTTGCAACTTTGACATGTGTCTTTCAGGGTTCGAACCGCCTTTTTCTTATTAGCCTCTTAGTCTTTTAATGGTTTCGGGTATAAAAGGAAGCAAAAAGAAAAGCTAAAAAGACGGTAGCCAACGTCAGGTTTATGCAACATTATTAGCCATAGTAAAAGTTGGGTTTTTCGGCACTTGCCCAAAATGTTGTACCTGGTTTATTAGACTGCGACTGACTGCTGGACTTCTCGGGCTCGTAAACTTTTCTTGCCACTTTGTCTGCGCATTCAAGTTAATGCCGTAAGTCCCCACTACAAAAACAACAACAATTACAACAAGTACTAGGATTACAACAACATTCACGATTTTCGCCTGCTGCAAAAATACGAGTACAACAAAACTTGTAGACCCAAAATGCAAAAGTTGGCTGAAATAGCAAAGCTTTTCTTTCTTGTATACAGTTATATATAAACATGATTATAAACATATATACATATATACATACATACATACATTATATATGTGTGTGTGTAAATTTTGTTTAATATGCGGCAACATTGAAAACTTTTGTTTGTTGCTGTGTAAAAAGTTTTACCGACCATCGGAAAAAGAAACTATACAAAAATGAAAATCAAGCAAAAAAAAAAGTTGTAATTGTTGTTGAGGTAAGAAATTTGTTGTGGGTATTTATATATGAAAGCCCTTGTGGCTAGTTGCACATAAGTTTGATGGAATGCTCTCGACAAATCTTTGAACAGTGCAACAGAACAAAGCATATTTTAAGACAGATGATATATTAAAACATATCGCGTGTAATTCAATAGGGATTTAAGAGAGTGCTTGTTCTGTTACAATCAAGTTTTACCATATATTTATGTACTAGCTCTGCAATTTTGTATGTTAAGTGACTGCTACTAATTACATGTCCAATAATGAAAGTAAGGGCAGCTTAACATTAATTATTTACATTTCTGTTAAGTTTAACAGCTCTAAGTCTAACCCTAACTAAACGAGCAACACGTTTCAAAACAACTGTTCGTTAAAGCGAGACAAACCATTTGAACCAATTTTCGCTCAATCAGCATATTCACAATCGAACATGCTTGCGAGCTTGGATCGGTTGGCACTAACATTAATCGGTTTGGGCGCCCTATTCACAATCGAACATGTATGCAAGCATGACGTAAAAAATCTACGTTAGTGTTAGTGCGCGCGAGGCATTTTAGAACATTTTTAATCTTCGCGTCGATCTTGTTTGACAGGCTGTCTAGCATCACTGCAAAAATGAAAAGAACAAAGAAATGTTATGTTCATCGAACATGTTGGCTAGTGGATGCCAAAACCTATTTTGTTAGACCACTAAGCCAAGCTCTCAAGCATGTTCGATAGTGGATAAGCCGCTTCAGTTACAATTCAGTTTATCTTTCACTCATAATTATGATAATTAATATATTATATATATATATATATATATACTTGTATATAATTGTATTAATATCGATTTTATGCTCATACGAAACATTTAAATAGTGATATGTAAATACAAAAGAGTACTCAACGCTTTATTATCGCAAGTGCCACCGCAACACTCCAGTTAAGTATACGCGAATTTTGCAGTCCTACTCGTCTATATATCATGGCGGATAAAAATTTCCACTCAATGACTGATACCATGATGGTATTTCCCTGCTGGCATTGGCATATTTATAGTAATTAATACAACCATTAAGTGCTGTCATAATTAAAGTGTAGCCACAAATGCCCAGCTGACCAGCCTACTTACTACGATTAAATCCTGGCCTGTCAGCTTCACTGGCCTTAAGTCGTTAAATTTAATACTCGAATGTTCTTAATAGGTTATACGAAACCATCTATTGGGGTAATATGCTTCTAGGCAAACAGGAAAAGTATCATGTCGTATCATGTTGGGATATTTGTTAGGAATATCAAAATCACGTCTACTCGTGTATGTTATCGATACTGTGAGGGTAACGTATGGGCCAGAATATTAGACGTGAATATTGTACCGCATTAGGAGCTTCTTTCATCTTGCCTTAGCTTGCTCATCACCTGGCAACCGCTCCACTAATGAGACTTCAAAGTAACCAAAGATTTGAATCGAGTCTGGTTACAGTTTGAGTTGGTTCAACTAATACGAAAGACATCTCCAGGCTTGCCACCCTGATTAAATGAGGCGCAAGCTTGTTATAAGATTTTATAAAATCAATAAGACTTCAATTTCAAATCTGTTTCAGCATCGATTCGCTGAAATAAACGTGTAGCATACGTTTTGGGGCCTTATGGTAAAATTTGTTTGACAACTTTTTGGGGGATTAAATGAATCGATTTAAAGAGCCGACTCATTTGTGGCATTGTTTAATGTGTGCAACAAATGAAGCAACAAGCCAGAATTGGACTCAAACTCCACTCAATTCCCGGTGGAAATGCAATGCATTTATTTATTTTAATTCCGCCACAACACTTCCGTTGTACAATCAATGCACAACAGTCGACGCATTGGGGCATACGAGGCGTTCAGCATGGTGCATGCACCTACACAGAGAGAAAAACTTTGGTAAATTTTATAAAATTTTTACAATTCTGTTCATATCGAATGATAGGATGGGCGATACATTTACTTAGACATCTATATGTTATAAAGCATAGCATAGACTTTATTCTATTTAAATTATTTGCTCAGTGTCTGTGTTACATATGCATATAGCTGGCATATAGTTTGATTCGTTCCTGTGCCAAGTGCAAGGCAATCGCTGATCACTTTTCGCACACAAAGGCACAAAAACAATAAATGCAAATGATGATTACGCTGACGATGAGGAGCACAATGCCTGCTCCTGCTGCTGCTCCAGCTACAGCTTCTGCTGCTGCTCCTGATGATGATGATGATGACCAGACGTGGACGCGCCCACCCAGACGATACTATTGCCCCAGAGCCACGCCTTTGGACAGTGAATGAACAACAAACCGCTGCAGACATGAAATGCATTAAATATTCACAATTTGCAGATTATTTTTAACGATTTTAAATACACATGAATCGAGAATTGGTCGGTGGACAGAGTCAAATGGATCAAAAACGTACCCATCGATTTATGGTCTGGGCCTGGGTTTGGGTTTGGGCACCCAGCGGAAGCAGCCGCTGCAGTCAAACGGAAGTTGCATGCACTCTCAAAGGAAGGGTATTACAGGGGAAATGGGGGAAAGTCAAACAAATGACAGCAAAAACGAGGGAATACTGGTACATAAAATCAGGAATCAGCAAATAAATGCAAATAATTACACACTGTGAACTCTGCGCACATAATTTATGTTCATGCGTGCAGTTATCGTGATAAGACAAAAGACACGGCTGCCAACAAATAAAATATTTACTTTTATCTCTTGTTTTGCATTTTTTTTTATGGGTTTGGCAGTTTTTTTTTTTCATATATAAAATTGCTTTTAGGAATTAAATCTAATATTTCTCATATAATTCTGCGTGTATACATTAGTTAAGGGCTTAAATTTAGCTAAAAACAATAGTTTTACATAAATATAATGGGAACTAAATAAAGGTTTGAATTAATTACAATATCTCTACTAGAAAAAGGACGATAAATCTAAATTTTTTGACTGCTTTCAAGTATTTTAGGCAATTTAAAATAGGTGAAATATATTCTATTTAGACTGGCTGTAACTTTGTATGTAACTATCCGAAAGGCTTTACTATATCATTTCCCTAGGAAGAAGTGTATGTTACTATTAACTTGATCTAAGCTGGACTTCCCGTTTCTCAACTCAACGTTTAAAATTAAGCTTAAATTATTTCACTTATTAAACACACAATTAAAAAGTTCGATTTTTGTGTATTTATTGGGAATAAACTAAGAATTTTGAATAAACTATTTGAAGGTGAGGTTTTTTCTCCGTTCAAAGCTTAAAAATAATAATACACTTTCCGAACCTAAGCTTCATTGTGTCTTCTTCTTCTCAAGTATCGATTCCAAACGAATCGACTTGCAATACTTATACCGATATAAAGAAAGCAACGATTAGTATCAAAAATATCACCCCCAAAATATTTACACTGATAGATTAAAGCCAAAAAAGTAGTCAAACTTTTCATATATCTTTCATATCTTTAAACTACTGTGGAATTAATTAAATTAATTATAAAGTGTGGCAATAGTCAATTAAGTGCATGTTATGTTTGTTCGATAGTTGTGATGGGATGCTTGAGCTTATTAGCTTATTTAAAGGATACATAAAACTCATTTTAATTGTATTGCTTAGCCAATTTCCTTTCAAGGGTCCTTCGCAGTGAAACAAAGAGAGGAAAAGCTCTGGCAAAGCTGATTGCCTTAACTTTCATTTGTAATTGCTACTGCCAAAGCTGCTGTTGTTGTTGTTGTTGCTGCAGTTGTTGTGATTGTTGTTATTATGCGCTGCACTTTAATTACACACTTGCGGTCATTTAAAATTATTTGGCTCAAGTTGGCTGCCACAGCAGCAGCAGCTGCCACAAATCGCACGCCCCCAGCTTGTTGCCAGCTACATTCAGCGATTTTGAGTTGTTCTTTATACCCATTAAACACAGCTCGAAGGGGTATAAAATCTATATAGAAAGCAATCTGCAACCTTACACTATACTTTACATAGCATTAAGCAGCGCTGGTGCTGCACTTCAAGCACTTCAATGTAAGGTGCAGAGTATCTGCTAGTCGAGCATGCTCAATGGGAGCATCTTACTTGCTCCTTTTGTAGTTTTCGCTGGCTCGTTTCGCTTTGGCGCTTATCTGGCAAATGAATAAAAGCAAAGAAATGAAAATGGTAAAGTTAACACTTGTTAAACTTTCAACGAGGGTCGCTGCTGCCGCTGCTTTTGTTATACTTATTCTTGTTGTTGTTGTTTGCAAATTTTGTAAATTATACGAGAGTGGCAAACAAAGTTGCCAAAGTGCCTGGCGAATAATTAGCCCCAAAAATAACCCGTGGGGCATAAGTTCAAGTGCAACAATGTGCAACAGAGTTTCTCAGACCAGACAAAATCAAAAACTAGTTCACAATGTTGCTGCTCCACAACAACAACAACAATACCTACTACCCCCTACCCCCCTTCCGCCCAACTGTAATGCAATACGACTGCAAATTTCTCTGACAATCTTTTTGAGCATGTTGCCCCCCCTCCCCTGTTGCTGCCACAGTGCAATTGACAGCAAATGCAAAGGCGCTTGTCATGCGCTGCATGTTGCCAGTGGGAACTGGGCGCTGGGGGTAAGAGAGAGGAGTAAATAGACATCCCAAACGCATAAATAGTTTATAGTTTTTCACAACTGGTCATGAGGTGGGCGCCATGGAGGATACCAACCAGAATAACAGCAACATTTAAAACGTGTCTCCGTTGACGTCTCCTGCGTTGGCGTTGAAGTTGCCGACACGTCGCAACTGTTGACAAATGCCCCTGCCACATGCGCTGTTAACTAAAAGTGTTGGCCCTCACTTTATGACTTGGCCAGCCACCTATCTGGTATCTTGTAACTGGTAAATGGTAATTGCTAACTGCTGTCTACCTACCTCAAAGCTTCCCAATCAATGCTAAATGCGTTGCAAATTCGCAACAAATCGCCCACAATACTCTTACACAACTCAAGATCGAAACGAATTAGTTATCGAGTTTGTTAAACAGTTCACCCAGAGGAGTCTACCTTATATGTTAAGGCTGGGATCTGCAAAAGAAAACACTTTACAGAGGTATCTTTATATACATGATGGCATATTCTATACTTAAATATGTTAATAAGTAATTTAAACATTGATATTAAGTAAGAGTATTCAATGTACCAGTTGAAGTCTCCCTTTTTGTTAGTCCCTTTGCTGATTTATTGAGCTTTGAGGTCTGCAAGGCAAATCGATGATCGGCTGGCTCTGAGGATCACGTGATTATGGATATCCACTTAGCATCTGATTAGCAATTGAAGGCGTGGAAGTGGAACCAATGGCACGTGCTGAAAGTTGTATCTCAGAATTATAATGGATCGAAGAAGGAAGCAATCGCACTTTATGGAATAGAATAGAGTAGAGGATAGCAAATTGGACTCTTTAATATTCTGTCTGTAAAGAAGATATAAAATATTTCAATAATTGTATAGAATAGAAGAGGAATAGAAAGATTGTAGATTAGCACCAAGATGGTTTTATACTCGATTCGGATCAAAGTGATTGTTATAGATAAAAGTTTAAAGTTATCTAATTGTAATGAATAGTTAAGACCTTAAACCATAGAATAACGTTTAAAGGGAGATATTAAGATAAAGTCAACTGAAATCTGATTTATGTATAAGACATATAGTTTTCTATGGCTTAAACATAATCCATTCATTAAACGAGAACATATAGAGAATGCTTTATGTGGACTCTACCCAAATAGACTTTCATATTTAACCCTTCCCACAGCAAATGTGATTAAAATGAATCCCAAAAAGGAAAGCGCAATAGTAGCATGTCTCCATGAACCTTTTCTTTCAATCATTTAAAGATTTCAGTTACCATCTTCATTCCAACTCTGTCTGTTAGCCACCCAATTAATTGCAAATCCCAGAATCTTCTCTCATCAAATCTGTCCATTTGGGTTAACCGCAGAAACCCTAAACCATAAAGAGAGATGAGAGAAAAAAGCAAATGAAAACTGTGCAACGTGAAAGCTGTTATCCAACCACAACTGTCCACAGCTGCTGTGGATGGCTCGAGGCAAGTTGGAGTCGTACGTGTGGCACTGTGGAAAGCGCGACTCTCAAATTAAATTAATAAACACAACAATTGGCACAGGCCTCGGTTCCGGCCAGGACAGAGAAGGACACCACGTGGACCAACTGTCCAACTCACACGGAGCTGGTGACGGCAATCGCAAATGAAATTTTTATCAAATTGAGTTTGGGGCAAGTACTCAACTTTTGGAATGCCCTGGGCTACACTGTGCGGCATGAGAGGGGGCATAAAGGGCAGGCAAGGGGTGGCAGGGGAGGGTTTTTGGGCCTCTGCCATGGCCATGGCATTTTGTATTAATTACAACATAGCCGGCGGTGAGACCGCTCAAAAAAGTTTCATCATAATTGATTTCATTTTTATTTTCACTGGATTGCGGGATTGGTGTGATGAGTTCCCGACAGAAGAGGATAAGGGAGAAGTGGGGAAAGAAGGAAATCGTTCTGAGAATTTCGGAGAAAAGTCTGTGTGTGTGTGTGTGCGTGTCGTGCCGTCTGTGACGCCTGCACTAAAGTGCAAATAAATTGATTCAATTATTGGCCAGAAGACGAGCCAGAAAACTTTCAGCCTCAGCACTTTTTTTTTTGTGGAAGTAAGGAAAAAAATTCTTATGTTTAATTCTCAGTGGAATTGGTAAAGCCGAGAAATACACCATCTAGCGGAGAGAACAGGAAGCTGTATAAGACCTCTCTTAATTCCAGAATAGACAACTATTCGAATAGAATAATGGTTAACAGAATATTAGTTAAAAAATGTATAAAAATTCCAGGACATAAATTGTGCGTCAATTATATACGAACTTCAGGGTAACGTATGTCCTTGTCGCATGTTAAGCTCCAACTGCTATATCTGTTTTTATATATAGGGTATACAAAGTGTCCATGGATTTTTTCCATACTCGAATCCTGCTATCAGTGTCCTGCGGCAGTGCGTCTGGTTGGTTATGCCTTTTTGCATATTCTCAGATTGAGTTACGGCTGTTGTCGTTGTCCTTTGCAGCTACCGTTGCCATTGTTGGAGTCGTTGTCGTCGCTTATCCATCGCAATTGTCTGGCCATGGACCACGGCCACGTATTCGTCGGCAGTGTCCTTTTTGCTCCGGCAAAAGATCCGCTCATCACGTTGCCCTTTTCATTTGAGATTCAAATTTGTTATTGAAAAATCGAGTATTGCGTATTTTTTAATTATAAACCAAGCAACTGGTTATTAAGCTCCACTCCGACTACAATTTAATTAAAGTTCACTGTGAGCCGGTTCTTTGTGCCAAAATAAACCAGTTTTAACTCAATTTCTGGCAGTGCAATCCATAAGGCTTAGCCTTTGCAGTCAGAAACGAATTGTATTCCCTAAGGGAAAACTTCAAGTTTCATTACTAAAAAAATCAAATCGGGTCAGCCAATTCTTAAGTTCATCCGTAAATCCTCTTTCTATCCTGCGATGGCACAGGAACTAACTCTCAATCAACAGCTTATGCGAGCTACTAGCTCTTTGGGTGCTTTGAACTCATCAGGTAATAACATTTGATTTCGATTGAATATATATTCCTTATCAAAGCCATTCCCATCTACTATATAGCATCATGGCCAAGACTAGTGGTCCCAGATTTCAGACATCAGAATATATATGCTGGTTATATGACGAAGCCATTGTATACCATTAAGAACGAAGGGACTGCATCAGGAAGCAATCGACTTACTGTGCCGCCTTACTTCGAATCCAATCCAGTTCCAACTTCGATTTTCGAAAATAATGTTACTGAGATGGATACGTTGGCTCTGGAATTGGAGAAGGCTTCAATGATTTAACCAGATGCGACTGAGGAAAACTTCATTAATCCGGTTTGGATATAGAGAAGTACGTTTTCCAACCAAGGATCGAATGATCACAAGAACTGTTTGCTATACAATTGTTCGATATTAAAATATATGGATGCAATGCAAGTATAACATTCGATTGGGACTATTTATTTTTATAAATTTATACATTTTCTTGGTTTAACTACGAAAGAATTAGAATACCAAACCCTAAAAACTAGGGATTTTCAGCAATTTTCTGATCGTTAAAAATAATTAAGTCTAACAAATTCGAATTTAGGATAGTCTTGTCACAAGCGAAGTCCTAAATAAGTTGAAAAATTACTCAAAGATACCTCAGCCATCCTTTAAAGTGTTCTCTTGGTAACCATCAACATTAGAGGCTATAATCTTTAAGTTTAAGTTTAAGTTTACACTCCCAGGTTCGAATTACTTTGGCACTCTGACAATTCCAATTACCGAAATATTTAAATCTCTGAACGGCTTTATAGGTCCTGTTAAAACGAAAAAAGAGTAGAGGGATCTAAGCAAATAAAACAGCTAAAACAGATTAAGTTTTCTACGGTTAGCTAACGACGGATAATTTTATAGTAGGAGTCTACTAGAATAACATTACAAACATTTAGATTCTAATAACTGAGAACTCTGATTTCTAAGGGTTTTAATTTGTGATTTTAATTTTATCTGGTAGTTGCGTTCCTCTCGAACTTGACAAAAAAGCAAGTTTTAAAACAAAAAATGAATCTTCATCAGTCTCGATAGTTTTGTATTCTATATCTGTATATTTGTTATCGGCTAGTGAAGTTCTCTCGACTTTTAGTTTTTGCTCTATATAAACGAATTCTTGCGTTTTAGTTGTAGGTCCTAGTATATTTTGCTCTGAAAGTTGTTTAACATATGCAGCAAACTTTGCCGCTGAAGAGATATAAATCCTTTGAATAAATAAACTTTAAAATAGCTGAACGCTTAGTTGAGTTTCCGGGGAGGGAAGGAGAGGCTTATGGACTGGGCGAGTGGAGTCAGACTTAACTATCATTGTTTGGCCAGACATTGTGGAGTAGTTTCATTCTTTTTGGGCAATACGAAATGCCAAAGCAAATAACGAACGGGCCGAAGGATAACAAAGGCGGCAAGGACATGCACTGCCAGCTCGAAATTTTAATGACATGTATTATGAAGTATGTATACATATATATATCTAGGAATAGTATGAAATTTTGTATAAGTTTTGTATAAGGATTGAGATATATGTGTGTAGAAGTATTTGTATGCAGTGCAGTTGGCATTAAGTGCAAAAGGATGTGGCAAAGGATACACATAGGTATACGTATACGTGTATAGAGGCTTATGGCTTGTGTATGGAACTGCGTAAATTTTATGTATTTGGCTCACGATTTGAGTCCGTCTGTGGCCGAAGACGTTCGTTGCGGCGTAAAATTCAACAACGGGTTTCATGCAGGGCCTGTAAATTATGTTGCCCACAGGATATGCGCCAGACACACACACACACACACACACATATAAATTTAAAATCAACAAGAAACTCAACTAAAATGATGTACTTAATTTTGGTTTTTCTATTTAATAAACTGCATATAGAGCCTTGCGCCCAATACGAATGCAAATGCAAGGATAAAAAGCATAGAGCGAAAGAGATAGAGATGGGGGATCTCGAAAACGAAAATCCTTGTGCAGGACGTCGAGCCAGTGGCTGCACCGCAGGACGTCTAGACGTTGACGTTGCGTCCTCGACTGCGATAAGCATACGCCTGGCGCGGCATTATTATAATACGTGGCCATTATCCGAGCAACGGCGGCGATAAATCACACCAGGACATCTTTGTGTGTGTGCCACAGGCAGACCTAGGCCACCCCCTTCTACTCCTGATCCTTCTCTTTTTGGTGTTGAAACTGGAGCAGTTGCAGCAGCAGCAGCAGACGGTTCCTAGCCGTATCTGAGGCTCTGCATCGCGCGCACGCTCATAAAATGTTGCGCCCGGCGCCCCCAGACGACAAATTTGCTTAGAATTTGAAATGCATGGCACAGACAAAAGCAGCCAACGGAAGGACAGCCGGACAGCTGGACAGCTAGACAGACGAACACACTCAGACCATTGGACAGTGGAGTAGAAAAAATAAGTGGAAACTACCCGGGATGCAGCTATGCAAATCGAGCTCCATGCCCAGCTTTTCGGGGTATCAAGCGCGCATTATTATACTCATAAAAGTTGCAAGTTCAAGTTCAGGGTGTCCATTCTGGGATTCAGATATTAAATGGAAAGCATGGATGGACCAGGCGACTCTTGTTTGTGATGTGGCACCTCAGCTGCACAGGAACTTTAACATTTTTCCCTCTTAAAGCGAGGCACACGTTTTCCAAATAAAACGAATTCATTTTCCAAGTCGTCTTCAACGTTTCCGGCAACACTGATTACTTTACAGACTGACTGAACTAACCTTCCGTTTGAATGGCTGTACTGCTTCGGAAGTGATTCCTAGCCTATCGATTCCACACCCAGAGCCCCACCTAGCACCTCCTTTGTCACATTGCCAACTCTTTTGCAGAGTCAGTGTCCATGTCGAAGCATACTTACGAGTAGAGGCGGCACTCGGCGAGAGTGGAGAGCTCCACTTTCTGTTTTACCAATTGCAGCCTGAACTGATCCCTAGACTCGGACTCCGACTCCGAGTCGGTCTCGGACACGGACACGGACTCATGTGCGGGGCCATTTTATGGCATTGTCGCTGCCTTCTGTCTGGTGTCTGGTGTCTGCTGACGGTGGCCTTCAGACGCTCATAAACAAACGCGACACAAGTTGCATAGTGGCAGCAGACATGGAAGGGGCAGGGACTGGAAGGGTTGCTGTGGGTTGGGTGGCAGCAGGACTTGGTCTAATGTGCTGGGCGTGGCTTTGCATTTATTCGTGTGTAAAATTTTAATTGAAATATATATTTAAGCGGAACAGACACACACAACACACAGAGGGACTGACAGACTCGACACGAACCGAGAGCGACGAGTGTCACTTGTATCTGTATCTGTAAATGTATCTGTATCTCCATCCGCACAGCTGTGCATCTCTGTGTAGCTGCAATTGTATCTGTATCTGCAACTCGCAGCAGCGGCGGATCCGCGTGTGCCGCTAATGTTTTCATTTGCATGCGGACAGCAGCCAGACCCGGAAGCATGTTTATATGCAAATGTGTCCTATGATTATCGAGTCTGTCCCGTTTGCCCCACCCAAAAACCCCCACCCCCACCTCCCCCTCTGTTTTTATTTGCTCTGATTTTGTTAGCCCCTTTCTCGTATCATTCTTCTTTTTTTTCTTCTTTTGAAACACCTCCCGTTGAGTGGGCGTGTCTGCATGTTGGATGTAGTCTGCAGTGTTTATATGTAGTTTAAAGCCAATAGGACTCCAAGCCAGCTAAAGCACTGCAGCAATCACAGCTATGCCATTTAAGCTCTTAAAAGGCTAAAACCATATTCTGCAGAGGAATATTATGTTTTTTATAAGAACTAAACCAGTTTCTCATAATTAGATGAAGATTACATAAAAGTAGAGATATTTTAGCCTATATAAGAGTAAATAATCCTGTTAGACCCTTAACCTATTGATAAATGATAAAAGAAGGTGTCCTACCCTATAAAGTGTATATATTCTTACTCAGAGGGCATATGCCATCTTGGGTTGAGAGTTTCCCATAGGCGGGTATGCAGCATTCTTATTTCTTGTTAATATATTCAAAAATCGATGTATGATAAATTGATCCTTATTCCCCGGAGGTTATAGAAAGCCGATCATTTGTGTACATTTAGGAAAAGCTACATCGACTACAGTAAATAAGATATCGTTGTAGATTCCCCACAAGGCTCCAGCTTCATTCGCCGATATTGTACAAAATATATACATCTATATTACCATACATTATATTAACATTATCCTACTACACCACGTCGATCTTTGCGGATGACACAGCTATTCCTGCAGATATAACTAAGAACTTCCAAGTAGCATACGATTATGTATATTCTTACTCCTTATACCTGTCACAAAAATCAATTAAAATAATTGAAGAATTAAACTATTGAGACTCATCTACAATTGAGACTCAATACAATTGCAGAATTAAACTATTGAGACTCATCTACAATCTCCTTTGGCATCACTCTACGGTTGATCTTCTAGGTTATCGTCACGAATCAAATGATCTGGCCTAGACACCTAGCTGTAAGTTAATCACGGGGATTTCCAATATTTTCTTGTCATTCATATCTGACGCCATTCTTTTGTATTAATATCTTAATAAGAGAGGCTGAGCTTATACTTTATACTCCTGTATTTAAGTAAATTAATATTCCGAGTATATTGTAATCATCCAGAGTGAAATAAATGAAAGTTAAAATACCTTTTTTCTGTTTAGCTTCAAATAGTTTACGCTAATCAACTAGAACCCAGTGATCCTCAACTCATGAATCCAAGCTGACTAAGTATGATGTTAGATTTGCTCAACAATATTAAAAAATATCAAAAGTAGTTGAGAAATATTATGTATGTATTAAAAATATATTCCCTGTTTACCTGTAGAAGCCAAAAGTAACATCCTTAGGCTTTACTCATTATTTAGTATCAGAACGTTATCCAATTAGTCCAACCTTAGAGCAAGTTTAGGATATCTCAACATTATATAAATTTCAGGTCACCAACTAGTCTAGTTAACACTTTGTTTTCACATAGACGAACTGAGTGGACATCTAATAGAAATAGGGTTCCATATAGAGATCTATTATCAATGTGAATGCAATCATTACTGTAATTAATGTTGTGCTCATTATCGGCTTAGTTGGTGCTATCCTTAAAGGAAACGTGTCTTAAAACTGAACCCTGAACCCCAATCCTCAACCCTGATGGCAGTTGCGATGCAACCCCCGATGGTGGTAACCCCCGTTGTTAGCCAGGATTCACTTAACGCTTCGCGTGGCATAAAATTTCTTTACAAAAATGTATTTAAAAAAATTAATGAAGAGCTCGTTGCGTTTCTGGAGCTGTCAGGGGTTATTCGGGAGGTGTACACCGCAGTTGGTGTTGAGGTGTTAAGCATTAAAAAAAAATAAAAGAGCAGAGGGAAATGTAAATGCCTCTGGGGTGAGCCACTTGGACGTTAGCTGGCCAAGCAGTTGACCCAGGCCAGAGCCGGAGCAGAGCAGAGCCGGAGCAGAGCCAGGGGCATTCACAATGAATGTCATTTGGATTTGCGTTGGATAAGTTTCTAATTTATTGTGCATAAAACAAGGTGTGCGATGCGTTGGTTACATAAATATATATACATACATATAAATATGTATATATATATGTATGTGAGTACTTAAGTATGCGTTCTTATAGCTTGTCGCGCTTATCGGCGCGTTCCCATCGGCGCTTTTGTGGCCACGTGCCACTTCTCACGCGTTGTCTTTCAGATGATCTCCTAGGGCGGTGTGGGGGGTGTAGTAGTTCATTCAGGTTAGGACTTCACTTAGGTTAGCTTGAGCTGGTTGGGTTCGGTGCCGGCGTGTAGCACCAGCAGCTCCGGTGTCATGGGCGCATTAAGGGTAACCCACGTCTTGGGCAGACCGGCATCATCGCGTGCTGATTGGAGCGCCTGCTGCAGAGCAAAGGCCACGGCAATGGCCAAACAAATTGCTGGTTCACCGGTAGCTAGGATGTAAAGGAACAAAAGAGAGTTAATATAAGATCCGTGATATATAAGATCTAGTAATAATTATGCTAGAATAATACAAGTTTGGAACTCACCCTTTGATCTCATGAAACCCGCCTTGTTGGCACTCTTGGGCAGCATCTCGACGCGCATATCAATGGGTATATCCTTGGGTCCAGGTGGCTTATAGTTCCAGGTGCGATTCGTCAAGCACTCGCCCGTTTTATTGTCCACAACAATTTGCTCGGTGGTCCAATAGCCCAGACCCATCATGAAAGCACCCTCGATCTGGCCAATATCCACATTGGGATTCAAGCTCTCACCGGTATCCTCCAGTATATCCGCCCGATGTATTAGATAGTTGCCCGTGAGTACATCCAGCTCCACCTCAGTTAGGCACAGACCACAAACCGAATACGGCTCCATGTCACCCTGCTTGAACTGATCGCTGGCTATCAAATTGATCTTACGATCGTGAGCAGCAATCATCAGCTGTTGCCAGTTATCCGGCTTCAGCTCCTCCTTAAGAGGCGCCAGGCGCGAGCTCAGCGTCTCACAGGCCTTACGCACGGCATAACAAAGCGACTCACTGCCCACAGCGCCACCAGTGACCATAGCATTGGCACCGTTGATCGTGTCGCTAGCCTCAATGCGAACCTGTTCCACGGCAATGCCCAAAGTATGAGCAACAACCTGAGCGATCTTCGTGTTCATGCCTAGGAAAGAAAGGAAACCATATCAGAGATTGTTGGAGAAAAGTGATTGGAAATGGGAAAGAGTTGCCTATAATGAATCTATTAAGGAAGAGGTAATTGAAAGCTCAAGTGGAAGAAGATAGATTACTCAAGGGAATCTCATCTATTTGATAGAATGAAGGAAGAAAGCTCAAGTGGAATGAAAGAGATTACTCAAGGGAAGGAAAGAGTCGCCAATATTGGATCTATTAAGAAGCAGAAACCTCAAGTCGAAAAAGAGAGATTACTCAAGGGAATATAATTTGATTTTATATAGGATGAACCATGGACAGGATGAATAGGACTGAAAGGAAGGATAAGTAATAGAAGGAAAAGGAAGGAAGGAAAGAATTGCTATCGATCGAAGAAAAGAGATTACTCAAGGACAGTTTCTATGTGGAATATGTGATGGAAGCACATCTGATAGGCTCACCTTGACCCATTTCGATGCCACCATGGGAGACCACAACAGTTCCATCGCTGTGGTAGATGGCAACCGTAGCAGGATACTGTCCAAAGTAACCAATCTGATACTCCATGATGCTTAGTCCAAGTCCACGTTTGCGCCAACGATGTTCCTTGTTATAGGCAATGATCTCGGCACGACGTTGCTTATAGAGTTTGTCCTCCAGGAATTTGGGCATCATCTCACCCATTTTGTGTGCCGGCAGCATGTTGGCATAGCGCACATCCGCCGGGTCGACGCCTGTTTCAAAGGCAATGTGCTCGATAATGTTCTCGATCATTGCAATGCCCTCGATGGAGCCGGGTGCACGGCAGGCCGTGTTGCTAGGTGAATCGGTAAGGACCAAGAAGCCATCGAGCTTGTAGTTATCACCAAACTCGTAGCAGTTCTTTGACAGGAGCACCGTATGGCCAAGAGGTGACTCGTTCTCCAGACAGCCGGCATCCTCGTAGAATTTACTATTTAGGCCCACAATCTTGCCGTTCTTCTGCACAAAGAAGTCATAATCGCAGTGGAAGGACCAACGTTTCCCCGTTGTGGTCATGATGGATTCCAGTGACTGTACGAACCGCACCGGACGGTTGAGCTTGTGAGCAGCCAAAGCAGCTGCCACGGAAACGAGGTTGCAGCGTGTAGCTTTGCCACCGTAGCCGCCTCCAATGCGACGGGTTTTCACCTGGACCTCGTTGCTCCTTAGGTTAAGGACATTGGCAATAATATCCTGGGAGAGATCCATCCACTGTGTGGCCACATACACCTGAAGTCCGCCCTCAAAGGGCAAAGCCACCGTCGTGTGGGGTTCCATGAAGAAATGATATTGCAGGCCCATGTCCAGCTTGCCACTAGCATGAAGATCATGTGGCTCCAGCAGCTCCACCTTGTCGATCAAGGACTTGATTGGCTGCTTAATGCGATCAGCCGAGGCGGCGGCCTCCAGCACATGCTTCATGCTAGGCAGCACCTCCTCAGCGCCACCCTCGTAGCTCAGCTGCACCAGCTCCGCGGCATGTTGGGCCAGCGCGTTGGTTGCGGCTACCACCATCCCAATGGGCTGATTATGGAACTTGATTGTGCCCGTGGCAAAGACCTGCTCGTCCTTTGCAAAGAAGTAATCGTCCGTTGTCTTAGGACCCAAATGATTGACTCCCGGTATGTCCGTGGCATCAAAGTAGGCCACAACGCCAGTCAGAGCCAACGCAGCTGCCGTGTCCACTTTAGTCACCCGAGCTCCAACACGTTTAGCGGTCACAAAGGCTGCCCACAGCTGGTTGTGCTGTGTGGGCAGATCGTTGGCATAAGTCGCCTCACCCGAGCACTGAATGAGACCCTCATGCTTTTCCGTTGGTTTAGTGAGCGGGAAGTGTTCCTCGTAGGTATCAAAGGTTTGCTGTCCGCTGGAGACAGGACGATGCAGCAGGGTGCCACCCGTTGTGTGACGACTGGACAAGCTTTGTTTCCTTTCTTTGGCAGCCTTGAGCAGGAACTTATAGAACAATCCGCAGACCAATTTGCGGCGATATTCAGGCGAGGCGTCGGGCAGCACCTCATCAGGCTGGAGCAGCGTTGAAAGCTTGCCAAATGCCTGATCCAGCAATCCATTGTCGAAGGGATTGCGTCCGGTCAGCAGCTGCTCAATGGCTGTGGCATGCACAAATTCTGGATGAATGCCGCCAAAGCAAATGCGAGCGCTTTTCACCTTGGAATCTGAGTCCAATTGCAGCAGGAAACCAGCATTGACATAGGCATGGGCATTCTGGGCACGTGGCATGATCTATAGGGTGAGGAATAGGAATAGATCACATCTACTAGAAGAGATCACAGCTCATCTCTTACCTTGTAGGAATCGAATATGAATGTATCCTTGGAGTACGCTGGCAGCACAAATCCGCGAATCAGTTTCCCCTCCATGGACAGCTTCAAATAGCTGGCCAAGCTCACAGTCTGCTGCTTGTCCACGGACTCCTGTACGATCACCAGTGCATCCAAGGCCTCCAATACAATGTAGACATCGGAGGGGAACTCGGGGTGGGCGTGCTTGATGGACAGGTTGCCCGCCAACGTGCCGGCCTGGGTTAATGTAAAACACATTGATTAGACACTTGTAACACGGAGTACTCAGAGATTAGATATAAGCACTCTGGGGCTTATCGAGCAAATGATAAGAATATTGTGCCGCCTAATTGGCGTCTTGTGACTTACATTGCGCACTGGGACATTGGCAATCCAGTCCAAGTGCTGCCACACTTGGGACAGATACTCAAAGCCAGCGGTTTGCTCCAGCTTGCGGCATATATCCATTGCCTCAGTGAGGCTCAAGTTGCCGCCCAGCGTAAGTGCTTTGTCGTCCAAGCTGTAGCCTCTTAGTTCCACCAGGTCATGCAGATCAATGAACGATCTGATCTCTGCACTACGCCTGTAGATTCCATGAGCTGTGTTGCCCGCCACCAGCATGTAGGGTAGCTTCTCCTTGGCTGCGTCCTGCATGGCCTCAAAGAGCTGGCCCAGATTCTGTGGCCAGGACCAGCGACTGCCATCGGCATACAGCTGGACACCTCTGGACTGACTCTTCTTGCAGCTGCCGGCGCAGAGCTCGCCAGTCTTGGGGCACTGCTTCTTGGTTAAATCCTCAATGTCCGCACACTCCGCCGGCACCTGAATATTGCTGTCCACGGCAAAGGACTTCATGGCATCCAGTATAGGTCTATAGCCGGTGCAGCGACAGATGTTGCCTCCAAATGCATTCTCCACCTCAGCCATGGTCACTTTTCCACCTTGGGACTTCAGCAGTGCGTACATGTTCATCACGATGCCCGGCGAGCAGTAGCCACACTGAGTGCCATTCATCTTGGCCAGACGCTGCTGTATGGCATGATAGCCCTGACGCTTGTCACCCAAACCCTCCGTGGTGGTCACCTCCAGGCCCAGGCAGCTGTTCAAGAGGGTCAGGCAGGAGTTGACTGCCCAAGTGGAGAGCTCACCCGTCACCGGATGAATTCCGCTCAGAGCGCAGACGCAAACGCCGCAGCCGCCCTCCTGGCACATGAACTTGGTGCCCGTGAGACCTGCATGTTCCCGTATAAACGTGTTCAGGCTGATGTCCGCAGGCAGATCCTTCGGGTTAACTGAAATTATGTGCAAAACACAAAGTCATTAATGATTAGATATATAGATATATATAGAAATGTATGTATAATAATGCTGAGAATTAATAAATGAAAACTGAATTGCTTGGCAAATAGCAATTAAAATATATATTTTGTAATTAAAGATGTTAAGTCTAGTTAAAATTGTTATCTCCCATATAGACACATTACACTGGGAGTCAAGTTTGAAATTGAATTGCGCAATTCTCCAGTGCTTGAACATGCGTTATTGTTTTCAGTGTAGAAGTACCTTCATGGCATTTGCCGTTGATAGTTATAATTCCCGACATTATCTTGGTTTTCTTTTTTTGTATAATCAACGAAAGCACTTGTTAATATTGTTATATCTGTTCCTTCTAGTAGTTCTATTTATAATACCGAACACGTATTGCTACTTAGAGAATTTCACAATGTTGGACAACTGTTTGCGATCTTTTGTCCACGACGATCCCAGGTCTACTGTCCCCAGGGGCCACTGGGCTTGAGCAATTTATTTCCCGAAAGCCCCCATTATGATGTTTAAATATATTTAACGTTCGTTAAGTTCGAGCGAGCAACGCTCTCCCATGAAAATTCATTAATTACTCTCTTTTCAGATTAACACTATACGATAAGATACTCGTAGTTCTCTCACATTTTCTTTCGGTTCTACTTGATAACTATACGACGTGTCGCCGGGTCGGGCGTTGCTTTTTTTCCTCTTTGATTAGTTTAAACAATTTTTGTTTTGATTTCGTTTCTAAACAAACAACTATCATTGCAATTATCGTACAAGGTAATGTGTCATGGGGGAAAATAGAGGTACTCGGTTACCGGATAGTTCTCAAGCGTGAAACTGGAAACAGCCAAACAGAGAATCAGCTGTTCCCGACGGGTTTCGTATGCCAAAAGCTTATTTTCATATAAATAGATTTTGTTTGAGTACAGTCATACTTCCATAACGCGAACTTCTTTAACTCAAATATATGACAGAGCTCGAACTAAATCGATTTCCCCTTAGGTTATAGTGGGAATTGTCTCGAATATCTCCATAACTCGATGAAAACTTTAAACAATTGCAATCGTAAGACAATTTTCTCTGAGATATTCTATGTTATAATGAAAATGCAGAGCACCCAATTTGATTGAATTATATAGATAGCGATCATAGGTTGATTGAAGCTTATTACTACGAATGTCAATATAAAAATATTTTATTCAGTTTGTTCTACAGAAGTGGAGAATATTAATCATTATGTGAGTAGCTCAGAGACCTTGAACTCGACTCCAATTATTCTGGAATGTGATGACGACGATTCGGAGGAAGATCGTATTTAAATGCCTTCGAAGAACGATGTAGCTGATTCTTTGCCCGTTTTATATTCGTATTTACAAACAACTTCTGATGATTACAAAGCGCTAAACAAATGAGAATAGCTCTTCAATGAAAATAACAAAAACAGAAATTTAATGCTGACTCCAACATAGGCGCATATTTTAACTAGTAATTAATTATTTATTAATTATATAATAACTGGCTGGTAAGTCACCCTTTAAGTTCAACTCAATTTCAAGAAAAGCATGGAAATGAGAGCTGTAAAATGCCAAAAGGATTGTGCAAAGCTTAGTCAGAGGAGCATATAGTTCAGACGATATATACAGGACATAGAGGAAGATATAGAGAAAAATAGTTGGAACAGAGACATTAAGAAGACTTTAATGAGAAGAAGTATCTATGATTCCAATCATAAAGAAGCTAAAGTAGTTCTACGGTTAGCTAAAGGCGGAAGATTGAATGCCAAGAGTCTATTAGAGTAAAGTGGAAAACGAAGATTGGGAATCCAATTACAACTGAGAAGAAATGTTATGGAGATTCGACCTAGCGAAGTTTGACTGTACTTGTTTACTGCAATTGTTGACTCATTATTAGATCGAGTTTCACTTTTATTATAAAGAATATCCTTTTCCTTTTATTATCCTCAGTTACTTATAAATTATGAAGAAGTAGATTTTAGTATTTTTTAGATATCACCTTTAAGACCCTCAATCCAATAACTTATGCGAATCTCTTAACTGATTATTGTAATGCGAATTGATGGACATCGCTGTCCGCTGAGAGGACCACTGTTTCCGGTGTAGTGGGTGCACCCAATCTAATCCACTCTCGTGGAAATCCGGCATCCTGTCTGGCCGACTGTATCGCATGTTGCATAGCAAAGAGCACGCCCACAGCCAGGCAGAGGGCTGGTTCACCTGTTGCCTTGGAACGCAAGAATCCAGTAGGGTTGGGACTTTTCTGCAGCAGCTCAATGCGAAAATCAATTGGTATATCCTTCGCGCCAGGCGGATGATAGTTCCAGGTGCGGTTTGTGAGCAAACGACCCGTCTGACGGTCGTAGACCAGCAGTTCGGTGAGGTAGTAGCCCAGGCCCATGACAAAGGCGCCCTCCACCTGGCCGACATCTATGCTGGGACTGAGACTCTCGCCCGCATCCTCCAAGATGTCCACGCGGCGTATCAAATGATTCCCAGTCAGTATGTCCAGCTCCAGTTCGCTGAGACTCAGCCCGTAGATGCTATAGTTCGCCTGGTCACCCGTCTTAAAAGCCTCTGTTGCAATCAAACTAATGGATTGGGTAAAAGCCGTCTCCACCACCTGTTCCCAAGTGGCCTTGGCCCCCAACCTGCTCTTCACTGGCGCCAGGCGCTTGTTCAAGGTCTCGCAAGCCTTACGCACTGCGATGCCAACCAGTTCACTGGCCATCGAGTTGGCGGTCAGAAAGGAATTGGCACCCGTAACCGTGTTGCTGCTCTCGATGCGAACGCGCTCCAGGGGCACGCCTAGGATAAAGGCTGCCACCTGGGCCACCTTGGTATTAATGCCCTGACCGATCTCTATGCCGCCATGCGATATGACAACAGAGCCGTCCGCATGGTAAATGGCCACTGTCGTCGGGTAGCCCAGAGCAATGGTCACATTTAGGGGGAACTCCATCAGCGCCAGGCCCAGGCCACGTTTCCGCCAACGATTCTGGGCATTGAATAGGTTAATCTGGTCCCGTCGCTTGCGGTACTCCGTGGTGGCCAGGAATCGGGGCAAGAGTTTCACCATTTTGCTGCCAGGACGCAGATTCACCAGTCGCACATCCGCCGGATCCAGTTTGCAGTCAAAGGCAATGTGCTCCAGTGCCGTCTCCGTCATGGCAATGCCTGTTCGGAATAGTTGCTAGAGATTGGATTGGATTCATATGGATTCTTTAGGACCTACCCTCAGCTGTGCCTGGAGCTCGACACCAGGTGGAGCTCGCTGCATCCGTTACGACAGCAGTGCCCTTTGTCCTGTAGTTCAAATTGGTCAAATTGTAGACATTTCGGAGCGATGGCAGCGTCAGAAAGTCGACCACATTCTCGTTCAAGGACCAGCCCGCATCCTGGTAATAGTTATTGGTCAGCATGCGAATGGAGCCATTGGCACGCGCCTGGAACTCATAGTCGGAGCGGCAGGCCCAGCGCTTGCCATTCGACTCCATCATGGACTCAATCGTCTGCACAAAACGCGCTGGACGATTCAGTTTGTGGGCGACCAGAGCGCAGGCGCAGGCCACCTGGTTACCACGAGTAACCTTAGCCCCGTAGGCGCCGCCGACACGTCGGACCTGGAACTGCACTGCGTTTGCATCCAACTTGAGCATACGTGCAATGCTCGCCTGGGTTACGTCCATCCACTGGGTGGCGCACCAGACCTGAAGAATCTCTTCGCAAGGCACCACAATGGTCGTTTGTGGTTCCATCGTGAAATGATACTGCGATTCCAGCTCTAGAATGCCGCGTCCCAGCACATCTCCTGGCTCCAGCATGGGCCTAGGTATTGGTGGTTCCTCACATTGTTTTGTCACAAGCCGCTGCTTCACCTTGTCCGCCAGCACAGCATTCATGCTAGTGTAGATCTTAACCTGATCCTGGGCATAGGTCACCTGGACCAATGTCGCCGCATACACCGCCACATCGTGAGTGACAGCAGCGATGACGCCCAGTGGCTGATCATAGTACTTGACACGTCCGGCGCAGAAGATCTCCTCCGGCTCCACTATGAGCAATGTGGTATTGGTGAAGTTATTGTCACCAGGTATGTCCGCTGCCGCGTAGAAGCCTACGACGCCCTTGTACTGCAATGCGGCTCTTGGATCGATCTGTTCAATTGTGGAACCCACTCGCTTGGCTGTGACAAAGGCGCAATAGACAGCATTGGAAGTGGTCAGCAGATCGTTCATATAGGTGGCTTCGCCGGAGCATTGAATTAGGCCTGAAGATTGGGATGAAGATTAATTGTAGAGAAGAGGACTTGGGTTTGACACCTACCCTCTAGCTTCTGCACCACCTGCGTGACTGGGTAATTTTTGGGTATAGTCTCGAAGGATTGGCTGCCTGAAGAAAACGGTCGATATAGAATCTCTCCGCCACTGCGGTAGGTATCCCGGACAAGTTCTTTGGGAGCAGACCACAAAAGAAACTTGTAGAAGAGGGAGCAGGCCAGCTTCTGTCGGTACTCTGAAGATGCCTCTGGTGGCATTTCCACTGGCTGCAGACTCTGCACCAGCTCCGCAAAGATTTGCGCTACTGTGGCGCTCTCGTAGAGATTACGACCCACCAGCAGCTGCTCTGCATGCTGGGCATGCACATAGTCCGGTCGAATGTTGCCAAAGCAGATGCGAGCCGAGCTCACAATGTGATCCTGTGCGCTGTGCCACTCGATAAGGAAACCAGCGTTGACATAGGCATGCACGTTCTGAGCACGAGGAAGGATCTTCAAGAAGAGGTTGACAATTGATAAAAGTTTTAGGTATAAATCTTAAAGTTCACCTTGTAGGAGTTAAATAGAAATTTGTCCTTGGGATAGGATCTTAAAATGAAAGCACCAATAACCAGTTTGGGTGTGGCATCCTGCAGATAGGCCAAAAGGCTCATCACTCGCTGACTGTTCGCATTGTCGTAGACCAGGACCTGGGCATCAAGTGTCTCAAATGTGATGAACACATCCGATTGGAACTCGGGATGTTGCTTCTTGATGGAAATGTTGCCCGCTAGAGTTCCGTTCTGAAAGTAGATGAGCTCTTTGACAAAGTGATTGACCAGTTGGAAAGTAGTTTGCACTGAAAGAAATCAAAAGTTGTTTGTCGTTTCATACACTGTCCGTAGTCGAGTACATTGACTTTTAAATACATAATCCTCGATTTGTCTGAGATTCATCAAATCTTTCACTTTCTCATTGAAAGTTTTATTTTGTTTTCTAACACCTATTAAGTCGTCCAAGTCGTTGTGATCGCTGTCCAAAACGAGTTTGGAACTGGATCTGCTGGATTTACGGCCAGCACTTACATTTCGCACTGGCACGTTCGCAATGAGATTGAAATGCTGCCACAGCTGTGAACAATACTCGTAGCCGGGACGTTGTTCAGCTTGTCTGAAGATTTGCATCGTATCCGTTAGTGAGAGATTAGCTCCAAGCAGCAAATGCGTTGGCTCGATGCTGTGCTGCTTCAGTTCCGGCACCAGATTGACATCCACGAAATGCTGTATGCCCCTTGAACGCCTGTAGACGCCATGCGCCGTGTTGCCTCCCACCAACATGAACTCCTCCCCAGAAGCAACGCGGCCCAGTGCCCCAAACAGCTCTGCCAGCGATTTGGGCCAATGCCAATGACTGTTGTCTTGAACTGGCAGCGTGGTACGGGCGCAGCTGCCACTGCAGCATTGGCCAGTGCGAGGACACATTAGCTCAAACGAATCCTCAATATCTACGCAGTCCGCAGGCAGTTCAATGTTGCTGTCTACGGCAAATGATTTCATGGCATCCAGTATGGGTCGATAGCCCGTACAGCGACAGATGTTGCCTCCGAACGCATCCTCCACCTCGCCCATTGTGACACGCCCGCCCTGCCCCTCCAGCAGTCCATACATGTTCATCACGAATCCCGGCGAGCAGTACCCACACTGGGTGCCATTGAGCTTGGCCAGACGCTTCTGTATGGGATGATAGCCGCTGCTCTTGTTTCCCAGTCCCTCGTCCGTAATAATGTCCACATCGTGGCAGCTATTGAGCAGCGTCAGGCACTTGGAAGGAAAGAAAGTATTAAAGAAGAAAGCTTAACAATTGCCTCGACACTTACAGAGTTGACAGCACGCGACTTTGTTTCACCTGTAATCGGATGACGCCGTCTTATGACACACACACAGGAGCCACAGCCGCCCTCGAGGCACATGTACTTGGTTGCCGTCAGATGGAGGTTCTCCCGGAGGAAGGTATTTAACGTGATGTCAGCGGGATAGCTTGCGGGCTGCACCGTAAGGAAACCCATTCACAGTAAAACTGATGCTCATCACGGCGGAGTTGAAGCACAAGTGGCAAGGCCATGGCCAAAGCGCCTCTATTTAAAGCCCCGCCTGAAACCTGATTAGCAGCAATTAGGCTAAAGCTAAACGGGTTCGCAAAATTAAATCAAACCAAACACTGCGCAAAAACTTCAGTAGATCTGCAATGTATATTAAATACTTTTCAAATTACTTTGGAATACCCTGCAGCCATTTAGAAGGGGTTTTCCTTATTGAGATTAAGATATATAAAATATATCAACATTAACTATAAATACTCTGGGATACAATTTATGATTTCAGCCTATATCGAAATTTATCCATCCATTGGATAACTTAATATGAAACCTAAAGCTTCAGCTCTGATTGTGGTATATAGTTCCCATGGAACGAATGAATAGTAGTACTTAGTAGGTTTGCTTCTTGAATTATCTGGGTGTTTGTGAGGGATTAAGGATTTACCTTAGAGTACAGGGTATCCCATAGCTCAACATACTTGAGTGGGATTGCTTTTGCCTGAAATTGTTTCAGTAGCTCATTAATTTTAAATGAAAGATAAAAAAGTTAACCTTAAAAACTCAGCTAAGTAAAGCAAACAATATTGTGAGGGTGCCCTCTTGGAGACAATTAACATATGAAATCATAGCTTCTACTACAGTACTCAAATCTATCCATAGTATTAAACCTAATCCCAACCAAAATTGACAAATGAAAACTTCCCTTATTACCAATTGGATATATTTCGGATCTCATTATATTACAAAAGAGTTTCTTTTATCATTAGAAAACAGATCTAAAGCCAACTTTGGGCTCACAGAATAAACTCAGATATCGATTTGAATATTATATATATTCATAAAAAGTTAACAATCTTTTCAATACTTTCAATATTATAGCTACAATCTATATATTTGTATATATATACTCAGATATATACATGTTTTAATACAGTTCAAGGATTATTATATAGATACATAGATCTTTTTGTGTATTTCCTATACACAGATCCAAAAGTTTAACAAAATCGCGATTCGAACATTTCGCTTTTACTTTTACTTAAGTTTAAATGCCTTGATGTCATGTCCTGCATTTAGAACCAATGTTTCGGGTGTTGTGGGTCCTCCAAGTCGCACCCATTCCCGAGGTACGCCGGCATCCTTTCGGGCCGATTGCAAGGCGTGCTGCAGGGCAAAGATGACGCTTACGGCTAGGCAACAGGGTGGCTCGCCGGTGGCCTTGGAACGCATGAAGCCGGCGCTAGTGGCCTGTGGGTTCTGCAGCATTTCGACGCGGAAGTCAATGGGTATATCTTTGACTCCTGGTGGCTTGTAGTTCCAGGTGCGATTGGTGAGCAATCGGCCTGTTTGGCGATCATAGATTAACTGTTCGCTCAGCCAGTAGCCGAGGCACATAACAAAGGCGCCCTCGATCTGGCCAATGTCTATGTGGGGACTAAGGCTCTCGCCTGCGTCCTCCAGCAGATCGACGCGCTTGATCTGATTGTTGCCTGTGAGCACGTCCAGCTCGATCTCTGTCAGCGCCAGGCCATAGACATTGTAGTTTTGCATGTCGCCCTGCTTGTATTGATCCGATGCAATCAGATTGATGGCCGCGCCATAGGCAGCCTGTACCGTTTCCTGCCATGAAACCTTGCCCTTCTTCACCGGCGCCAGGCGCGAGTTGAGTGTCTCACAGGCTTTGCGCACAGCAAAACAGACGCTCTCACTGCCAACAGCACCACCGGTGACCATTGAATTGGCACCATTGATGGTATCAGAGGATTCCACTTTGATGTAGCTCAACTCAATGCCCAATGTAAACGCAGCCACTTGTGCAATCTTCGTGTTCATGCCTACCGTGAGAGATGGGGAACGCAATTAGGTTTACAGAATGAAAGATGCATCATTTCTAGTGGACTAACCTTGACCCATTTCAATGCCACCATGGGTAACAACAACTGTGCCATCCACATGATAAATGGCCACAGTTGCCGGATAGTGTCCAAAGTAGAATATCGGATAGTCCATTATGGCTAGACCGATACCACGTTTCATCCAGCGATTGCTCTCGTTGTGCGCATCGATCTCCTTGCGACGCGCATGATATTCTGTGGATTGGAGGAATTTCGGCAGCAGTTCCTCCATTTTATTGCCCTTCAAAATGTTAAGCAGACGCACTTCGGCCGGATCACGCTGCACCTCAAACGCCACGTGCTCCATAATATTCTCTACCATGGCAATGCCCTCAACACTGCCCGGAGCACGACACCAGGTGGAGCTTGGTGCATCGGTTAACACAGCACTGCCGCTGATCTTAAAGCTGCTGTCCTTGAAGTCATAACAGTTGGACGCCGTGATTGTTGAGTGATTGTCAATAGGATTCTCGTTTTTATTCCACCCGGCGTCCTCGTAGAAATCGTTCTTCAGGCCAACAATTTTGCCATTGGTCTGTACATGGAACTCATAGTCCGAGCGGCAGGCCCAGCGCTTTCCGTTCGCATCCATCATGGACTCCAGGGACTGCACAAAGCGCACTGGTCGATTCAGTTTGTGGGCTGCCAGCGAGGCGGCACAGGCCACTTGATTACCACGTGATATCTTGCAGCCGTAGCCGCCACCCAAGCGTCGCACCTGGAGCTGTACATCCTTGGCCTTTAGTTGCAGCATGTGCGATATGACCGACTGCGTATGGTCCATCCACTGTGTGGCAGCAAAGACTTTCAGACCATCTTCGAATGGAATTGCAACCGTTGTATGCGGCTCCATTGTGAAATGGTATTGCAGACCCATCTGGAAGACGCCTTTGACGCTTAAATCTGGAGCGGCTGTGTACTTTAATTCGCCTGGCTTTGCTTTAACTATGTTCACAATGCGTGACGGATCCGGGTTGGGCGCGTCCAAGACATCACTTAAACTGGGCAGCACTGGACTCTCCGTCTGTGGCTGGCTATAGGTGACGTTCACCAACTGAGCAGCACGCTGAGCACAATCCGCACTAAGAGCTACCACCACCCCCAGAGGCTGTGCGTAGTGACGGACGCGCGTTGTGCAGAAGATCTCCTCCGGCTCGTAGCCAAAGTCCGGATCACAGAAAGTGTTTGTTCCAGGCAAATCCTTGGCACTGTAAAAAGCCAGCACACCGGGCTGGCGCAGAGCCTCTGCTGCATCGATCTGCTCGACGCTAGCACCCACTTTGGTGGCGCCCACAAAGGCGCAGTACGCCGTATTTGCCGTTGTCAGCACATCGTTCATGTAGGTGGCTTCACCGGAGCATTGAATCATGCCCTCCACCTTTTGAACCGCCTGTGTCACTGGATAGCTTTCCTTTTTTGTAGAAAACACCTGCGTTCCGGAGGACAACGGACGCTGCAGCAGCTGGCCTCCGCTTTTGAACGCATCGCTCACTTGTCCCTCGGGTGCGTACTTCAACAGAAACTTATAGAGCAGGCCGCAGGCCAGGGTCAAACGATACGCGGGCGAGGCATCCGGCAGCACCTCATCCGGTTGCACCAGTGTCGACAGCTTACTGAAGACCTGCTCCAACAAGGCATCGTCAAAGGGACTGCGACCGGCCAGCAGCTGCTCAATGGATGTGGCATGCACAAATTCTGGGCGAATGCCACCAAAACAAATGCGAGAACTTTTCACCTTGGAATCCGCGTCCAACTCCAGCAGGAAAGCTGCATTCACATAGGCATGGGCATTCTGGGCACGTGGCATAATCTGCAGCGGATGATATAATATGTTAGGAATCGTTATATTCGACGAGCAATCTGAATATCGTTACCTTGTAGGAGTCGTAGATGTACTTATCCTTAGGATAAGCAGGCAAAAGGAATGCCTTAAGCACCAGTTTTCTGTCGGTGGAGCTCAAATAATCGGCAATGGACATTTGCACCTCATCCTTGGCGTTCTTTGCAACCAGGACATGTACATTAAGGGCTTCAAAGCTTATGTACACATCAGATGGGAACTCTGGGTGCTGCTTCTTGATGGAAATGTTGCCCGCCAAAGTGCCAGACTGAATGGAAAACAAGAGCTTACGATTAAGACGAAGGAGCTGAGCCAAGGAGATTACTCACATTACGCACGGGCACATTGGCAATGAGATCCAAGTGGTGCCACAATTGCTGCAGATACTCAAAGCCCGCTTGCAGTACGGCACTCTTTAGGATGTCCATGGTTTGGGTGAGGCTAAGATTGGCACCCAGTTTGAGCTTTTCCGCGTCTCTGCTGTGCTGCTGCAGCTCCGACACACCACGAATGTCTATAAAGTGTTTGATGTCCTGCGGACGCCGGTAGACACCATGCGCCGTGTTGCCCGCCACTAACATAAACTGCTCCTCTTCCCCCACCTTGTCCAGTGCCTCGAACAGTTGTTCCAACGTCTGGGGCCAATGCCAATGACTTCCATCAGGATACTCCAGAGTTGCACGATGGCATCTACCCATGCATCGATCACCCGTTTTGGGACAGTTGCGTGCACCCATATCCTCAATGTCCGCACACTCCGCTGGCAGTTGAATGTTGCTGTCCGCAGCAAAGGATTTCATGGCATCGAGTATGGGTCTATAGCCGGTGCAGCGACAAATGTTCCCGCCAAACGCATTCTCCACCTCTTCCATGGTGACCTGACCCCCTCGCGCTTCCAGCAACCCGTACATGTTCATCACAAATGCCGGTGAGCAGTAGCCACACTGGGTGCCATTGAGCTTGGCCAGACGCTTCTGTATGGGATGATACCCGCTGCTCTTGTTGCCCAGCCCCTCTGCCGTGATGATCTCCAGCTGCGCACAGGTATTCAACAGTGTCAGGCACTGCAAATACAAATCAATAAGAGATTTCTTCGTACTTCGTAGCTCTGGCTGCACTTACCGAATTGACTGCCCAGCTGCGCTTCCCATCGCGCACCACGCAGACGCAGACGCCGCAGCCGCCCTCTAGGCACATGAACTTCGTGGCCGTCAGTTGCGCATGCTCCCTGATGAAGGTGTTCAGCGTGATGTCTGGTGGCAAATTGGCCAGATTCACTGCGAAAAACAAAACATTGGAAAAGCTTAGTCACAATAACGGGAATCCAAAATGCAAAGACATTGCGAGGGAAGGCATACGAATGGAAAGAAAACGCTCAAAACCCTTTCCCTTTACCTACAGAATCTATAATGCAATTTCAATGGATTTCTCTCAGTGAATTTATAATTTAAATATAGTATTCATTCGATTTTCATCGCAATTTAATTGATAGTTTCTAACTAAATCTGAATATTTCTAAATCGTAAAAGTAAATTGTATAAATATGCTATTGTATTATTACTTGTAATTATATACCTAATCATATTTTGTGTATAAATATATTTATATATACGATAGCTGGGGGAGTTTTTGTTACGGGAACTGGAACGAAACAGACTTTGAGCCACAATATGCGCCTATTAACGGTATTTGTCGGGAGCTCGATTTTGTAACTGTGTAAATGTGTTGTACATAATATATCAGAAATAACATACACAATTTTAATTAATTCTTAGAGCGTAACCCCACACCACCGCAAACAGATAAGACCAGTTACATTTACTCCTAAAAAGATAGTAAATACAAGGGTCTGGTCTAGTTAGTCTGGTCAAGAGTACTCGACCCAGATTGTATCGTCTCGAATCGTCCAAATAAACAATTGGATTCACAGACAGACGCATACCAGCTTATATGAACATAGAAAATATAGAGATAAAATCAGTATTACTTCGTGCTATGATAATTTGTATACCCTTAACACATACAAAATGGTAATGATAGCTATACTAAGTTTGTGTCTAATACAAAAGTGTATATATAAATATATATTATTGCTTAGGATTAATAGCCGAGTCGACTTATGAATTCAGCAATCTCAGAGACTGAACTGGGTTCCTATGTAAATTAAGCTCTGAAATATCCTCTCTCAACCCCACACAAACCGATAAAATAATAATTTTAATCATTTTTTACACTCAATAGTTTGCATTTTAAGTACATAATAATAATAATAGACAAAGAAGTTAGTCAAGATTTTGCAGCTTGCAGCGATGTAGCTGCAGAATTCAACACAAACAGAGACTTGCTTGTAGCGAGTGTTCGTGTGTGTGTGTGTGTGTATATGTGACTGGAATTCAGTAAGAGTGTATGTCAGGAGATATGCCACCTGAGTTAAGGGTTTGTCGCAATTGGGACTACATGATTCTTTAATTATCTCTATCGGACTCAGATAAACGGACAGTAGTAGATAAGCTTAGCTGTAAGTCCTGGTTGAACATATATGTACATATATACATATACATATGTATGTACTTGATAGGGTTGTCTTAATTTGTTGTCTGTTATACATATTTGTCCGATTTTAGTATACCCTAATTATTTTTATATATACTTTAAAGACTCATCACAAATATAAGAGGTAAGCAAAATGTATACATCATTTATTACAGCATTTGCTGTAACTTGAAGGTTAACTTCATTTGAACTTACCAACGTAGGGTTGACCATTGATCGTAAAGGTGGTCGTCATTGTGTCACGTCTCGGGAATATTTTACAATTAGATATTGAAAATGTCAGCAAATTTAAATAACAAATTTTTTGCTAAATATAAACCTGTTGAATGTTTCGTTGCTTGTTTTTTAAAAGCTCCGTTACTTTATTCCAGTGGCCGCTACTTGGCGCTTCGAGTGTTTGCGTTCAACTGATCGTCGCATTGCTAGTTCTACTCAAGCGGCGGCTTCAATTTGGTAATTTTCTTGGCAGCTGTGAAAAATGTTTTTCGTTCGTTACTAATACAAATACAGATAACTACACACACCGACATTTGTGATTGTGATGATAATATTAACAATCTATGTGTAAAAAATTTAACGACTAACGTTGTTGTTGCTCCACAATTATTACAGCTGCGCTTTGTTTTGATTTTCTGCTCTGCCGTTCCAATCGAAGTGACGCCGCGCCGCCGGCATCGTGTTTGTTTGTCTCCTCTTCATGTGTTTTACTTGCTTTGATTTCTCATCCGTCTGCGCGAGTCACGATGTTCAGAAAAAAAGCACCGAAAATAGCAAGAGACGTACCGTAAATGGGGACTAGTTTGCTTTGACAGCGCTGTTCAGCCATTTACACACACTAACCATGTACCAAAACTGGTATGCTGGTATTTTTTTGGAACAAATCTTTTGTTTTTGCAAACAACCCATGTATATTCACATATGAATGTATATACATAAATATACGTGTAACAGTAGTAAATGCTTATTTACGAATGTTCATATTAACATACATATACACATGTATGTTTGTATTTAGGTACGTAAGCTAGCAGTCGTGTAAATTAAAAGTATTAAAACTACGTTTTAATGGGCAGCGCAAACAAATTACATATACGCTAATTATATATTCGCTCTGTATTTTCTGACAATGAGATTGCACAATTAGTTTTATTTTAAAGCTTTCGTACACTGCTTTTTAAAAATTACAAAATAATAGATGTAATTTATTTAATACTATTGACAAAAGTTAAATTTATATACTTTTCCAACATCAACAAATTTTCAGTAATTTCACTTGCATGAGTACATATTTATATGCATTTATATGTATGAAGGTACAAACGTTCAAACGTTCAAACGTCGCGTGTAGAATGAAAGCAATAAAGAGAGCATGCCGGCCGGCCGGCACGCACATCATTTCCAGTCTGACTCTCTCTCCCTCCCTCTCTCACTCATGCTGTTTAGCTACACTCGCTGCTAAATGTTAATTTCTTTTTACGAATAAAAAGTTTTAAATTATATATTGCAAATATTGTTAGAATGTGCATTTCAATGCCACTAAAAGCATATTTGCATATTGCTTAATTCGTTAATTTTGTTTGCACAACTTATTTTCTGTATACATACATGCATACAATATTTTTGTATAAATATTTTGCTTTAATTGATATCAGCATGTGTCGTGCTGATGACGTGAGAGCTCACAGACCAAAACGATACTTTCGTGCTTTTTAGTGCTTTTTACAGAATTTCGGCAATGCTTTCATAGGAAGTGCTGAATATACCAAATCAATGCTTCTAATATTATAGTGCTTTTACCTTTAGTTTATATAGTAATATGATTCTCGGTTAAGCTTCAAACGTTGTGAGTTGCTTAGTTTTGTAAGGAATTCTCTTTCCCTTTCGGCATTAGTCAGATTCAAAATAATCGATGGGATCATTTCGTATTCAGATAATCTTGTTTTTCTGCTGTTTTTTGACGCAGTTTAATTAATTAAATACATGCTCGCTTTCCGTTACCTGCTGCATCGATTCAAATATTTACACAGCCTTTTTTATTAACTCTGATGATTTGGGGAGGGGTTGAAAAAGTGTCCACTCATTTAGTGATCATTTGTCAAAATATAAAACGATGCATGTTCGAGCGGGAGAATGAAAAGCGTGAGTTAAGGAAAATGTTACATAATCATGCAAACGGCATACACAGAACATGCCCCAAGAACAATCACAGCAACAACGACAACATCAGGGAGACTAAGAAGAAGAAGAAGATAAAAGGGCAACAAAGGAACCGTTCCGCCGTGTACCTTATCGATATTCAAAAATCGTATTCGAAAGTTAAACAAGTAAAATTAAAATATGAAAAACGCAATCTTTTTTCACATGGCTAAGCATTTGTTTTGGGTATAGCCCCAAAAAAGGTAACCAGAGGCCGGCAACCCGCTGTCAAACAGGTAGTACCCGAGGTAGTACCAATACCCTGTCCCCAACTCGATGCCATGACGGGGCAGTGGGTGTGTCCGCTGTTATTGTTGCTGTTGTTGTTTTATGGAGCTGTCATGCATAATAAAATTGGAATATATTCGGGCGCACGCCTTCGCCTTCGCCTTCGCCTTTGGTTTCTCACTCGTTGCGGATCCTTATCAAGCAGGCAAAGTGACGTGTCCGACTACCAAAGATGATGATGCTGCAGCGCAGACAACCAATAAACTCCGCCCCAGAGCTCGCTCTGATGAAGCTGCGTTTCGACACTGACCCACAATAACGTCAACCCGCCAGGCCAAACCCAACAAAACGTTCCCTGTTCCTTCTCTCAACTCTGACTCTGTCTCGTGGCCAATCTCATGCTATAAACATTCATCGTGCCTCGATTGGGTCTACTTGTTTGCCGTTTTGTTATGGCCTATGCTATTATTCATTAGCTCAGTCCAAGGAATGTGGAGAGAAGCAAAGCAGCTAAAGCCGAGAACCAAAAATAAGCGAGAAACCCAGCTTAGAGACTGTTCTCGTTGCAACCAGATAGACGACTTGAATGAAACTTTTAGAACTATATTATAACTAAAATATGAATCAACAACTAATTTCGTTGAATTAAAAGTGTTTAAGCGAAGGGATCAAATGATAGAAAACTAATTTATTGAAATGAAATATACAAAAAAAAAGCAAGAAAATTCCTTCTTAGAATTGAATCAAAATTGAATCGAATATCTGTTGTTCTTTGCGATTCTTATTACAATAATTATACGATTGATATGCCAAGTCCAGCCAGCCAGCTGTCAATAATTACTAATTGAATCAATTCAGAAATGAGCTGAGTTCTAAGTTCTAAGCGCTTCTCATTGCACTCAAAACGAGTTTTCTTGTTTTGTTGTTAAAGGCTTTGCATATTATTGAGAGATGATCAACAGCGATAATCAGTTTAAATAATTTATCCACGTAAACACTTCAATGTTATAAATGTCAACTGTATAATATATGTAGTCGTACATTGTACATTGCATTTGTATTATTGAACCCATGGAATCGATAGCAACATCTAAAAGTGGGAATCTTCACAATGGCAACACTGTTAACCCTTTGTCAAATCCATTGACAGTTCAATAATGCGTCATTTGGTCTGATGTCGGTAGAGGGAACAGGCACCTTCACGTTATTGTCCATTCTCCCGTGGAGTGTGAGAGGAAGTGAGAAACGTCTGAGAAGGGACCAGGTGTCACGTCAACTGCCAGCAGGTATCCAACTTATCCCTAACCAGATGGCAGACATGACTTTATAAAGACTCTTGCAAAAACTTTTCAATTTAAGTATCTAATTTATTATGTATAGATAAAATCGAGAATTTATCAGAATTCTGCAGATAGTTTCAAGTTTTTGCTTTAGGATTGTGTCTTAAGTTTAGATGGAAGTATTATTTATGAATTTATGAAGGTTATTTGTATATATTTATATTTTTAAAAATGTATTAAAAAGTATATGCTTTAATTTTAAAATTGATGGTTTTAGTTAAATTTGTAAAAAAAAGGAATCGAAGTGAATGAACTTCTGTTTTCATTTTTGTATAATATGTACATATATTAATATTATTTATCCTTAATTTTTATAATATATAGAATAGAATATATATGTAGAAACATGTTTCCATATCAGACGATTAACTGAGTTCTTATGATCTAAATAAATAGTTTGAATTGTAAGCAAGTTTCCTAAAAGAATATTCTCTCTAAACTTCTCTTTCATTTCTCAATTTTAGACTTCTTTTCAACAGGAAAGGGTATATGCGCATCGGTGTGTGAAGCAACACAATAATCTTTGCAGTCCTATGCTATCGCCTTGGCTTTCATTGGCTTTTGGCTTGAGACTCTTGTCGCCTGTCGGATGTCACATTAAATTCGCATTATTTGCTTGAAATAATTTCTCGTTTATCTTTCGCCGAACCGCTACGTTCCTGATGCATGTGCATTGATAAGCGGAGGGACAGATTTTGATGGCTTCTGCTGCATTTGGTGGCAGCTTCTTTAAATCAAGTGATGAATGTTTCGTGGCCAAAAATACGTGGGCTGAACTTGGCACTGATTTTACGTTTTATGTCTTGGCTAAAATGGCATTTAATTGATTCATTAGTCAGCCGATTGTTGAGTTTTACCAGCATTTGGGTGGGGTCCAGCTGGGTATCAGATTACTTGTGGCAACTTGGTGCGGGACCCACCAAGACGCTAGACAATGGGATTCCGCTGAGAGCTTGTACAGCTGCACCTGTCACACCCCCGCACAACTGGGAACTGTCGTCGAGCCCATTTGCGGCACAGACACTAAATTAAAACTATAACATTTCTATTTTTACGAGTTCAACGAAAACTCCATTAAAAAAAAGTACCATAGAAATAGAGCCCTAGGAGTAAACAGTTTGTTTTCATTTTATTTGCGACAAATAAACAAATAACAATTTTATTATTTAAGTGACATGAGCTTTTGACCAACGGACACGAATAGGGAAAAAAAGCCGGAGCGGAAACCTAATTGAAAGTAGCCACGCAAATTGAGTTAACCAAGCGGAAAACCAGACCATTAAAATTGGATTCCAGGGGGTGTTCATAACAGACAGAGAGAGAGTGAGAGGGCAAAGGTCTGGCTCTATGCTCTTCGATTTATGGCATTTTGCAATTGTGAGGCAATTTAATAGCAATTTGTCCCTTCGAACGGAAGCCCAAAAACTGACGAAATGTTGACGAAATGCAATTGGATATAGTCGAAGTCTCCGAGTCTCGGAGTAGTAGTCAAGCCCTGGGATGGCTCAACCCACTCTTGAACTATCAACCGACTGAAATGACTGTCTGCCTGTCTGACTATCTGAACTAAACTGAATGAATGACTGCACATCGTAACAATAGCAACAACAACAACAACAACAACAGTTACAATTGAACCCAACAATGACAAACTATTGAAACCAAAATGACAGTTGGAGTCGAGTTTTGTCCAGTGAGTTACGTGGTGAAGGCAATTGACAGCAAATTTCCTGTTGGTTGGCCACACTTCAGCTGTAGGGATTGGCTCATTGGGAATGGCAATATTAGGATGTAAATTATACTAAAACACAGTTATTCAACTAAAAATTTAATTAATTTTCTCATTTCAACCTAGGCAAGTAAATATAAATAAATCAAATAGAAATCATGATGTCAAATTTTCATTTCGAGTTAACTTTGGCTGCGGTTATCCGATTTTTAAATGTGTTTGCAAAATCAAAAAATCATATAAACAGGCAAAGTTTATTGCTTACTCAATCGACTTTTTTTGGAATTTGGTTTTTAATAACGAGGTATCAGATATTACACAGACCCCAAATATTTATTTATTTATTTTTCTATGGAATCTAAAAATTGCATAGGAACTGTTGACATGTTTCATATGTTTATATATAAAAGAGATGCTTTGTTTGTATGTTTCAAATAGACTTCAATCGACATATTATCATGCAAGTTGGTTTTAATTTGAATGACAACTCTTATAAACTTAAGCCGCTTAAAATGTTGCCCCACCGTCTACTAGATGGCGCTAAAGTTCACTTTTCTACCCAAACTAAGACATTATATTGATTTAGGTATAAGTTTTCTCACAGAGAGAAATATTTTTCTCATCCAATCAGATGTGTTGTTTCGATTTGTAATTTTGTTTATCAATGCAAATATATTCATATATACTTATACTTACAGGTAAAGTATCTGCGAATATAGGCGAATCAAGTATTCAGGTGGGAATGCAGGCCGTAAATATGTATATCACATAAGTGACCTCATCATTTAGTATATATAAATATATATATAGAATAGACAATTTGCTTTTTCCATGTGCTTCATAAAGTTTTGTTGCAGTTTTATTTTACTTTTAAGTTTACTTTCCTCAAAATCAAAAATCCTGTTTTATAAATGTGTTAGGTGATATTATATAATGATAGTTTGTTTATGTTATGTTTGTTGTATGATGTGTTTACCAACTGTGCACATTTTTCAGATAATGCTGGGACTATTGGACGATATTGATGCATCTCCAATACGATTAACCCAGCCAGACACAAAGCAGAAAAAATTAATTTGGGATTGAAAAATGGTTGGACAATCCAGTCGAGAATCTTGACAAGGATGTGAATGCGAATTCGATGGAATATATTCATATTTCCTTCAGAGCATAAATAAGAGTTCAAAAGTTTCCAAAAGTTCTTAAAGAGACAGAAACCATAAAGGTTACGATCAAGAAAAAGCTCTGCTAAATGCAATTTACCTGGTAAAAAGGAAAAATTGAAGTGGTAATAAAAATTTCTACTCAAGGTAAGTTTATTCTCATTTTAAATAAAATATAACCAGAACGATTTTGAATACTAAAACTGTTCCAAGCTTTGTTCTTACCTAAATCTGACTAAAAGTTGAGTACTAATAAAAGAGAGAAAAATTTTGTAATTACAGAAAAGTTTTAGTTATAATCTTGTTTTGATTTCATCATTTACAAATTCTGAAAATGATATTTAATGATTGGTAAAGTAAATGATATATATAGAAAATATATTTGATTTGGGAATCCTTAAGAGCTTCCAGTTGCCCCCTGAGGTGTCGGCTTTCTCAATCAAAGTGTTTGTTTCTTATCCCCAAATCGCCTACCTGACTGATAAATTTGGGGCGTTAAGTCGTCGGTGAGGAACAGCGAAACTTTAAGATATCGTAGATAAATCGGGAAACAAGAAACATACAAAAAAAAGTAGGCGCTATAAATTATTAAGAGGAGCGAAAGATTGCCTCACTTCAGCTTCAGCTGGAGCTGGAGCTGGAGCTCTAACCGTGCTGTGCCGGGAAGCGATGTCGCCTTATCCTTATCTTCAGATGACGGGCGTTATTTCTTGTTGTTGTTGTTGTTTCTGATGAAGTTGTTGTCACCCGGTTGGTTAACTGTGGGAGCCAACAACTTAATTTGTAATTTATTTTCTTGAAGTCGTCGTCGAAGTCGCGAAGCGGATTTCTACCTCATGCGAGTTGCTTAACTTAAATAAAATGTGGAAAAAAGAGAATTAACTGACGCTGATAATAAATCAATTTCCTGCCTACACATTTAATTATACAGTTAATAATAAGCTGGCGTTACCAGCTCAGAGACGACCCACGTTCAACGTCCAACGTCCAATGTATCCCATGTATCCAATGGGGGCTTAACTCTAACTCTGAATCTGACTCCGTCTACGGCTCTCTCTCTCTCTCTGTCTTAGTCTTTGAGTCTTACCTTCAAATCCACCTCGTCTCGCCTGGCGCCTTATCGCGCCAATCCATTTGCATCTCATCAACTCGCGGCTCATTGGCAAAAACTGGTCGAGCTCTGTTTCCTCTGGTCTGGTGTCTGGCGACGGGCCGCCAGGCGATTCCAATTGCGTGTCTTCCACAATTTGTTGCAAGATTAAACAAATTTCCTGCCAACAGCCACGCAATTTATTCCACGTGCATCACTCGCATGTGTTCATTGGCTACTCAAAGTGCAAACTCTGAATGATTATTCTCTCGGATCGGAAAGCTGTAGTATCGCACTCTGATTCTTGTCAATTGTATATAACAAATATTGCAATAAATAAGGAAATAGGTTTTTATGATATCATTTTGATTATTAGAGAACTTTTTGACTTGTCTTTAAAGCCTTTTATCAAAGGATTTCATTCTGACTAGGCATAAACTTTCCTTCTAACTTTAAGTTTTCGTTTTTATTATTGATTAAAAATTCTTTATTTCTACAGTCCATTTCCTATCGACTTCTCGGTTAGAAATATCCAGATACAACCTGAACCTTTTGCAGTAATAAAAGAGTTATTTCTATGATAATCTTAAAGGTTCTCATAAAGCATCGCTGCATCGCTTCGTATATCCATTTACCTTTTAAAATTTGATTAGATTTGAAGTAAGTTTTAAGCGTATTATGTGTACCTTAAAGTACGTCTATTTATCATTGACTTTAAAGTCTATTTTATTTGGCTTTCCACCTTGTCTTAGCTGCTTAATGCACACTCGAGTCCTTTTTTAATTAAAAACTTGCAGACTGCTTAATTTTGTTTGCCCAAATCCCAGGACTACAATGAAACTTTCTCGCTGCCTAGCGGCAGAGTCCCCAGCCAAACTGCTTGCAAATATAAAAAATACAAAGGTAGAAGGAAAAAATCACAAGGAAAATAAAGAAAAGAAGGAAAATATACCTGGACAGCGTCAAGTGCGCTTTTCAATTTGAGTTAGGTTTGCGATGAGAATTTTTACACTTTCAATGTTACTTCGCATCCGAAACTACTTACGATGGCTTGAACTTCATTTCCTGCGCCTCCCAAAAGATCCTTTGCCCTTTTCTTTGGCCTATCCTGGCCTGCCCTTAGGCTATAAATCATTGCGCCGAAAAAGGTAAATTTTATATGAAAACTCGACTTGAGGCTGAACTGAACTCAACTCAAATCGTGGCAAGTGGAGCAACAAGTTTGTTTTCATCTTTGTGTGCAAATAATACGTAAGCCTTTGGCTGCTTTATTATTAACAGGAGGTAAATAGCAAAGGGCTCTACAACAGCAGCAACAACAACAAAAAAAAAAGGTCCTTGCAGACCTTTAGGACCGAAGGAATAAAGCAACGAACAAACAAACTTTCCAGTGTCTTCTCCACAGATATTAATGAGTTTTGGCGTTCAAATTAATTGCATTTTTGTCGACAAACTTGGAAGACTTTCATTCATTTATTTTGAGTTCGGTATGAGGTCTATCAAAATTATACATCCCAGAACGTTTGCTACACGTAATAGTTTTGCCAGCACAGCACTTCTGACAGGACCATCACAAAAAGGACCTACCCACGACAGACAACTGTCATCTCAACTCTCTTCAAGCTGACACAGCAGGCGGTCGAAACATTTAACATTCATTTAAGGCTAAAAACCGAAAATGAAATGCGACAAGCACAAAACTGCCCAAAGACTTCAGTCCTGAGTCTAACCCTTCCCAGAGCTTGCAGGGTGGCGGCTAATGAGCTGCCCTCTAAATAACTGTATTCTATAGGGGCGGGCCGAAATACTTAACAGTAAACAGCCTGCGGGACACTCAGATCTCAGCTTTAAGCTTTTGACGAGCACATTAAACGGAATGCTGGGAAGATAGTAGGAGTATGATTAAAGGGAACATCAAATGGAATAAGTGTTATCAAGACAGTGTCCTGGAATACTGGAGAGTATTCCATGTTGCAGTTCCTCTTCGGGGGATAAATCCTAGGTTATACCTTTCCTAATATTCCAAACATCAACAACATTAGGAAAGGCAACATCAAATGGAAGAAGTCTAATCTAGACAGAGTTCAGGAATACTGGAGAGTATTCCAACTTTCAGTTCCTTTTTGAAGGATAAATCCTTGGCTATACCTGTCCTAATATTTCTGGGAGTGGGAGTACGATTAAAGGGAACATCAAATGGAAGAAGTCTTATCTAGACAGAGTCCAGGAATAGTAAAGAGTATTCCATGTTTCAGTTCCTCTTCGCAGAATGATTCCTTTCCTCATATTTAAGTTAACAAAATGTAGATAGGTGAAACTTAAATTTCTATCCTTTTAGGCTTATAGAAAGAAGAGAGGGGAAGAGGGGGAGGTCCACCCGAAACGTGCTTCAAAATAACAACATGCAATTTTCAAAGCTAACACTTTAGATCTCCATCTCTTAGCGTTCTCCATTTATGGTATGTTCTCCCTTTGGCATTTATGTTTATACTCGTATGCGAAAGTTAATGAAAACGGGCAACGTGTTAAGTGCTTTTGGTGTCTGCTCTTAATGACCAGCATTATAATGAAAAGCCCAAGCCTATCCGACAAACATAAAATCCCCTCACCTGATGAACGGCAACAGCAGCAACCAACAAGGACAACAAAGACAAGGGTACAACAGACAGAGAGAGAGACAGAGACAGACAAAGCAGAATATATCCTGGTCATCAGCATAATTTAAGAGCTTTTTAATTTTCCAACCTAAATGCAACAACATCAGCTAGAATGGGGCTTGGTCAACATAGCATCCGGATAGCCATATAGACAGCACTCACTCTCTGGACCTTTCCCTTCCCCTCTGTCCGTCCTGTGGAGGTATCTAAAACAAACGCTTTTAAACTAGGTCGTGGGTTTTAAGTGGACTTTTTGATGACGTCGCGTTTCTCATTAGAAAAGCTGAATCAATATTAAATTTATTTTAACAAGAAACTGGGGAAATAGGAAAATTTTGTGGTTGCCTGTCAGTTTCTGTGTTGTTTCATAATTTTCGTTGTCTGATCAGGTAGGTGGCAGGCTCCAGGTGTGTGAGTGTGTTCTGTTATTAGCAAAAGCAAAGTCCTTGTGCGACAATGTCCAAACAACAGAGCAGGTGATTGCAGGTTCAACCCCGAAACACGCCCGATACTCTCCTCCCGGACGCCCAGAACGCACCCGGACTATTCGAAACCCCTGAGCTCGGAACAGCTCTCAGTTCTATTGCCCTCTAATGCTTGCATATAAATTGGCTCACGTTTCCTTGGCTTTGAGGATTATTACACTTAAATTAGCAACTTGGGAGCCGCGCGTGCAATTCGAAACGGGCAGCGGGTGTGGCGGAGGGGGGTGGGGGTGGGGAGTGTAGGCAGAATGGAAGATTGCATGAAACATGCGTTTTTACGGGGGGTGGTTGGAGTCGCTCGGTCGGTCGAGTCGACCATTGTGATGTTTACGTGCCTGGTCGAGTTCTGCTCTACCCCCACTCCCCCCGCCCACCACATTCAGTTGTACGAGTACCATTCTATTATCCTGACTCACCCTGACTCCGCCTGTCTGACTGAAAATCTGACAAAATCAAATTGTTGCCATTTTTACGCATTTCATTTAATTTGAAGAGCGTTGGTCCGGGATTGGGGTCAGGATTGGGGTCTGGGTCTGGGTCGGTAACACACCTGTGGGACCATCCTTCGCGACGTGCCCTAGTTCGTGTCTACTGAAATGGACCACTTTAAGTGCCACATTTGACTTTTATGGCATTGGGCCAGTTCGGGCAGTTACGAAAATGAAATGTGTACGCATCTAATGAGAATTTTTGGACCTTTGTTTAGCTTTGATTAGCGTAAAAGATGACTCTGAGAATATAAGTATAAAATGGTCGTAGACTTTAAAACGTATGCTTCATGTGAGATAAGAAGTCTAAGGAGTATGCAAGTAGAACAACAAAAGCTGTTGGACTTCCTCTTAAATGTCGAAGCACACGCTGCGTATACGTAACGTAACTTTGTCCCTGTCTTTTGCATTTCAAGTTGACTTCACTTATAACTTAGACACATGTAACTGACATTTAGGGGAGCTACAAAACAAACCGTCTGGCTAAACCATCTTAAACCTTCTGCCCAAGGCAGGACCACAGAGGGAAGAAGAGAGACAGAGAGAAAGAGATAGATAGAAAGAAAATACAGCGAAGTGAAGTCAATGGAGAAGTCCCCCACCAGGACAGCTTCCTTTGCAAAAGAGACTTCGTGCATACTGTGCTTATATGTCAGCAACATGTGTGTGCGTGTGTTTGTGTGTGTGTGTGTATTTAGGGATGAGAAGTGACAACCTCCATACGTAGCTCAAACGAAATGTCAAGAATTCAAATGATTTCGTAGAACGAAAAGTTGTCAAAGCTTTTGGGTTCTCCCTTTGCCATTACTTAATTGAATGAAGTGCAAATACTTTGCTTTGTTTTGCTTTGTTTTTCTTCTTTTTTGGGGATTGCTTCGTTTTTTCTTTCTTCCCTTCTTTCTTTTTGCTCCACGAGCTTTAGTCAATGATTACAAAGCGTAGCCAAAGGAATTTCTCATTATTGACCACAAAAGTCGACGTCGTCGTCATTCCCGTTGGACAAATGTTAACAATGTTGCATTTCCCCATCAGCCACTCGAAGACAGAGAGAGAGAGAAAGAGAGAAATGAAATTAAAAATCGTTTGATGAAGGCGTCTATCAGTAAATTGAAGCACTACCACCCCTCCTCCTCCTCCTACTCCAGAACCCCTGAAGCATTCGCGAGATTAATGTTAAATGCAGTACAAATCAACAGAACTGGATACTAATGGATGTGGCTAAAGAGGCGAAGAAGTAGTTTAAAAAATTAATTAAAAAGCTCAAAGCGAAAAGGAATTGACCTGAAAGTGCTCCTTGCAAATCATTTCTTTGTTCATGCTAAACGAATCCTGCACCCATCCCCCATCCCCCATCCCCCATCCCCCTTCAACACGTCCATGTCAAATCCTTCGATCTTAACTAAATAAAATCTCAATTACTGTAAGCAAATGAAGATTGAACTCGATGTCCACGATGTCAAAGACAGGCAATGAAACAAGTTAAGTACTTCACTTCACGAACAGACTTAAACAGAACCAGTGTCTGTGGAATATATTCTAATTCTTAGAAAACTTGCCTTTATTTATTTAGAGTCGCATAATTAACAGCTGTTAACTACATTTAAAATTTGAAGAAAAACAATATTTATGAATTTAACTTACTAATAAATGAATATAATCTATTATATATTTTGATAAAATAATAAACTAGTAAAATATAGAAAGAGAATAATAAAGAAAAAGAATAGAGAGTGTAAATTTGATTCACAAAGATTCATCATTTGATACATGGATTAGGCAAAACCCAGAAAAACCTAATCAGATTAACAAGTTTTAGTATAAAAATAAAATAGTGTAATAAAATATAAGTGAAAAGCAAAGAATAGAAAGATAGAAGTATATATATTAGGTTTAACTAAATTAGCTTAAATTTAAAGCAATCGAATGTCTTTCAGGACATGTTAAATCCCTTTGAATAGGAAAATTACCCAAAACAAAAGCACAAATATCTCTTTATGGGATTGAGCTTCTAATATGCCTTTATCGGATTGGGTTTCTTATTGCATTTTTCTCCCTGCGCTTCCTACTCCAATGCAATTTCATCGCTTCTCATCCATCACCTTAGCTAGTAGTTATGCGAGAATAGCATATTATTATTATATTGAGAAGATTATGCTGTCAGTTTGTTGGGATGGGAAGAGTGTGGCATATTTTGAGCTGCTTCCAAGGAACCGAACGATTAATTCGGATGTCTAGGAGAAGCGACCAGAATTGGTCAATCGTAAAGGTGTCTTATTTCGCCCACATCTTTGGTCACTCGCCAAAAACTGAGTGAGATTGGCTGGGAACTTTTGATGCATCCTGACCTTGCACCCTCAGACTACTATTTGTTTTTACTTTGCAAAACTCCTTAAATGGTAAAACTTTTGATAAGGACGAGGATATAAAATCGCACTTGCTTCAGTTTTTTGCAGATAAAGGCCAGAGGTTCTATGAGCGTGGATTAATGAATTTGCAGGAAAGATGGCGAAAGGTCATCCAATAAAATGGAAAATATATAATTGATTAAAGTTCATTCTAAAGTTTAAAAAAATGTGTTTACTTTCTTTTAAAAAATCACCGGTTTCTTTTCGGTCAACCCAATTTTATATTTGATTAGATTTTAGTTATATTAGATTTAATTTTATTATTCATTCGTTATACTTTTCCCACAGGCTTTCATTATATTTTTATTTCTTCTCTCTCCTTTTAAAAAAACTTTGTACTTATCAAGTAGATTCTAAGAGTTTTCGCTTTTAGCTCGCTTCTTTTCTCTCTTCGCTTTTCTTTAAAAATCTTTCTATTCGATTCTTTTCTTTATAAGTCTTCTTCCTATGTTCTTTATCTTTCAGTAAATTTTTTCATCTCAACAATAACTTTTCGTTACTTTTCTAACGCTTCTCACTCCTCGAATCGCTTAGCTAAGTCGGAGCAATTCCTATTCCCTCCCACCACCGACAGGTGGCGTTAATTCTTATCACAACCTCAGCTATTGTTTCAGCCAATGCGAATATATCAAAATATCGACTATTTTAAGCTCTTCCGATAAAAGTTTTACAATTGTTTTGAATATCTTAACTACTTTGTGCTCGGCCACTTGGCGCCTAATTGTGCAGACAATTAAGTCATTTAATGCCGCAGATGTGGATAGAGGCGGAGGCTTCTATCCACGGATTCAATTTGTATTTGATGGGGCTTAAATCGATTGGGAATTTGTTGGGATTAAGTTGCCAACAATGTGAGGTATTTGAGTATTTGAGTATGCGCTTGCCAGTGAATTTCAACTAGTATTGCGACAAACTTTTAATCAAATTAAGTCAAAAGGAAGCCAGAAATGTCACTGACACAAGGTGACATGTGGTCAGGAGAGAGAAGAGGAGAGGACACCAGAGAGAGAGAGAGAGAGAGAGAGTGGCCAAAGTTTGGCTTGTCAACCGGGCGGCAATTGTTGGCGACAACAGACGCTGTGGGCAATCGCTGTACGAATAGTCGTCCTGCCACGCCCCTACAACCTACTGGTACTTCGCCCCCTTCAAATCCACAAATGCCGCACAAATGCTCAATTAATCGAATTTCGTAGCGTTAATGAAACGAGAATCTTGTTGGATCATGTGGTTTAGGCTGTTTGGACTGCGTGTCTTTGTGGCGCCAGCTGCCGCTGTGGCTACTGTTCCTGTTGCTCCTGCTCCTGTCAGATGGCTAATTGAATCAAAGCAATGTCCTGGAAATGTCGTGGCGCACGCGGCGCTTAATTGCAAATTGAAAGCATACTTTTGGGTGTGCGCCTGCGGCTGTCAAAGTCATTCAATATCGCTTTGACCACTTTTCCAGGAGCTGGCGATATCCTTTTCCATTTTCTTTTAGTGCCTGGCCTGCAATTCGTAGAACCAGAATCCTTTGACGCTATTCTATTCAAGTGCTCAACGGTAAAAACAATTAATATTACAACCTGCAGGCACATAATACTCTAACGCCCCTCATCCAGTGTTGGCTTATCGCCTGCCATTGACAACACTCGACACAACCACCCACCCACTCACACACACACACACCAACACATACCCCCACACACACACACAGTGCAGAGCTCAATTTGCTTTCAGCCCGGCAGCCACTTGTTAGACAAGCTGCCAGCCCCTTTTACCCCTTTTTTTTGCTCAAATCTGCGCTTTTGCCTTTTAAATGCTTTGACTTAAAAAATACATGGCAACAGACAGATATAGAAACAAAAAGAGATAGATATTCAGTTAGACAGAGAGGGAGACAGAGAGGTGCGTGGGAACGCTTTTAAGAGTTTAACTCATGTTTTAATCTCGTTGCCCTTGGCTTTAAGCCACTTTAATTATCCGCTCGCTTGTTTATTTAAGGCTAAAATGTGCTTAGAACTTAAGCAGACTACTTAGTCTGGTATTTCTATGTATAATCTAATTAAACATTGGGTAATAATCTATCTTTATTCTGTCTTTTTTCATATTTACTGAGCTTATTTTAAATAATTTCCCATAAATCTGTTTAAAGTTTATTTCACCTATGAAAATAACGTAACGAGTTTTGTTATAAAAACGGAAGCTAAACTTGATTGAAACCAGTTAAAAATTTTTGTTTTATATCTTCATATTCATATAATATTGTAATAATAAGATAATATAAATATATAATAAACGTAAATCGTAACATAAAAACTTTTCTGTGGAGGTAAATTTAAGCGATAGTTTCTGATAGAGTATAAATTATGCTGTGGATGGATATGCGATGGAAATGTCAGAGAAAGTATAGATAAAGGCATCTATTAAAGTATAGTATTATATATACAGTATATCTTTATATGTCTTTATCTGCGCTGATATGCTATTATACGTATATAAACAAAACATTTACTTGAATAGAATTGATAGCTTGAAATTGATGTGAATAAAGAATAAAGAATAAAGACTTTAAAAATGTAAATCATATTCGTATAATAATTATATATTAGGGAAATTAAGGTATTAAAGTCAATTTATTTATTTATTTATACATTTTTACATATTTTTTTATATATTTTATCTATTCTTTTTATACATTTTATTTATTGTTTGTTTTTTTTACAACTCTGTTAAGAAAAAACTTGTATACAAATATTTTTATATATTTTATGTTATTAATTTTATAAATTATTTTTATTCTTTTTCTATTTATATATAACATTATTATTTTAATATTTAAAATTTCTTAATATATTTTTATATTTATTCAATTTGTTATTAATCGACTGCTGTTGGTCGACTTCAAACAAACAATTTTATATTTCTTGAGACATTTTTTTTTTAAATATTTATCTTAAATTTAATTTTGAAATTCAACTTCGTTGCAAGTTGAATGTCAGAGATTGCCACATGGGAGAAAATTTGCTGGCAGCCTTGATTTTCTGTGGTTACTAACTTGGCTGCAAGAAGAGTTTTGGAGGCTTTGTATTTCATAGAGTGCGGCAAGTAGACAGAAATAATTGACGTGCTCCGTTGCAGAAGTGGCAAGTTCAGCGTGCAACTTTTAGGGCCACTTTACACAAGAAACTGAGAGAAGCCGACAATTTGGCGTTGGCCATATGATATCAATTAAAAATTTGTCTAATTAAATTTGGTAACTTGTAACAATGCTGTTGGGCGTTGGGCCGTTTGGCCGCTTGAAGTCTGAACTCTGAAACTGGAACTGCAGCTTGCAACCAAAGCGGGGGCAGTGCGAACAAAAGAAGCACCCACTCAAAACTAATGAAAGTTGCATAAAGAGTGAACAAAAGTAAGACTCGAAGTGGCAAGTGGCAAGTAGCAAGTGGCAAGTGGCAGCTGGTGCCGGCTGCGTCTTCGCCTTGCGCCGTTTTGCCAATTTGTAGTAAATTCTCAGACAGCCACGCCCTTAAGATGTCAATAAATGCTGAGGTTGGTTATACAAATATGAGACTTACCCATCGGAAAAGACTATCCTGGGGCCTGGCCCTCAGGTTACACGAGTACCGCAAGAAAAGGTAAAAAAACAAGAGAGAACTGCACTGCACTTTAGGACCCTTCTGCTCATGGCAATTAGGCAAACACGTTGCGCTTTAGGGTACCTCTTCGACATAACAGTTGATTTTTACTGCTGCCACACACACACACAAATTATAGTTATCTGTGTGTGTGTGTGCTTAATGGTCATCAGGCCAAGACGAATGATAGTTGGCGTCAGACCAGGCACAAGTCAATAAATTGAATATGAGAGGGGAAGAACAATGAATTCATTTTGTAATCCTACATAGAATATTTTATGCAATTGATTGGCAGCACTGGAAATAAGTTTTAAGCTTAAAGTTGAGCTTTAACTGACAGAAGATATAGATATAGATATAGATATAGATATAGATAGATATAGATATAGATATAGATATAGATATAGATATAGATATAGATATAGATATAGATATAGATATAGATATAGATATAGATATAGATATAGATATAGATATAGATATAGATATAGATATAGATATAGATATAGATATAGATATAGATATAGATATAGATATAGATATAGATATAGATATAGATATAGATATAGATATAGATATAGATATAGATATAGATATAGATATAGATATAGATATAGATATAGATATAGATATAGATATAGATATAGATATAGATATAGATATAGATATAGATATAGATATAGATATAGATATAGATATAGATATAGATATAGATATAGATATAGATATAGATATAGATATAGATATAGATATAGATATAGATATAGATATAGATATAGATATAGATATAGATATAGATATAGATATAGATATAGATATAGATATAGATATAGATATAGATATAGATATAGATATAGATATAGATATAGATATAGATATAGATATAGATATAGATATAGATATAGATATAGATATAGATATAGATATAGATATAGATATAGATATAGATATAGATATAGATATAGATATAGATATAGATATAGATATAGATATAGATATAGATATAGATATAGATATAGATATAGATATAGATATAGATATAGATATAGATATAGATATAGATATAGATATAGATATAGATATAGATATAGATATAGATATAGATATAGATATAGATATAGATATAGATATAGATATAGATATAGATATAGATATAGATATAGATATAGATATAGATATAGATATAGATATAGATATAGATATAGATATAGATATAGATATAGATATAGATATAGATATAGATATAGATATAGATATAGATATAGATATAGATATAGATATAGATATAGATACTTTGATAGTTTGCAGATAACTAAAAGTATCTTTAGTATCTTTATCTTTAGGATTCACTTGAAACAATTGTTAATTAATCCTAACTTTGCAGTTTGGCCTTAACTCTAATGGAAGCGAGTCATATCCTTCGGCTAACTCATATGTTGCATGCATATCCCTTAAATTTCAGATAATAGATAGCCGCTGGCGATGTCTGTTGATGAGAAATGTATCTGCAGCTCTTCGCGTACACGTACTTGATTCCATCAAATTGGAAATCAACTCATGTTTTATGGATCAATGCGATTGGAACAATGAATGCAGACTCTAACGAATATGGTTGGAATAGGGGGCGGAGGTAGGGGGCGTTTTGCATAAATATTCCCTAAAGTGGCGCAACGATGAGTTAACGGCGTGGGATTTTGGGATTCTGGGCAAAAGGCAAAGGCAAAGGCTAAACACAACCAATGTCCATGTTTTGATTTTCATATTTGCGAGCAAACAACGAAAAGCAAAGCAGAGACTGAATGCGTGCCACTGTCTGTGGCAGTGGCAGTGACAGTGGCAACAATTGACTAAGTTCTCTCATGGGGCAACCAGTTCAAAAACATTGACGAGCTGCAGCGTTGAACGAACTTTGGCTTTGATTTTTGATTTTGTGGCAACTAGCAAAGAAGCAGGCAACATGGCAACTTGGCAACATGCGAGAGCAGCCAAGTGGCACCAACAGGCGAGTGACCAAAGACAGATCCTGGAGAAGCCAAGACACGAAACAAAAACACAACTTGGCTAGCAAAAATATGCAAATGCTGGTACTCTAGAGCTAGAAGCTGACTGCCTGGCTGCCTGGATTCCTGTCTACCAATCTAACAACCATATTTGGCCACTCCGCTTGACAGACAACAAAAGCTGCCCCCGAATCCCCAAACGGACCACCTAACACTGTTGTCCAGACTTTGCAGTGCTTTTCCCTTTTCCTTTTCCCTTTGGCTTTTCGGCTAACTCCTTGTCAACTTGGAGAGCAAAAGCAAACTTTGGAAAATGAATGAGGAAATCGAGGAGTGTATTTTCTTAGCATATCACAGGATATACTTCACCATCAGGTTACGAGCAGAGTTAGAGAAAATAAACTAAGGATGATTGAATGAACTCGTTATGGTTTAGGCCTGGATAATATCGATGGATCGTGAATCATTTGTATTTGATAGATTAAAGAAGAGTATATATAGTTCGATCGGATCCGATCTTAGAACTTTGCTATGTTTTGTCTAAATTCTCTGCGGCATGCAATTTTCGCTTATGCATGCAACTATTTTAAGTGTGTGTGAGTGTGTGTGCCTAACTTGATTTACTACTCAAAACCCACAACTCCATTTAGTCTGTCAATATGTCGATTTGGTCCGCCTCGTTTCCCTCCTTTCTTTTAGCCACTTTTTCAGGTTTTTTTCTGCAGTTTTCTTTTGCTGTTTTTTCTCTTGTTGCCAATCGGATGGAAAATGCGCGTTTTGGTTACAACACAACACAACACAACAACAACAACAGGAATGAAGAAGAAAAGAGTAACAACTTTTGCTTTTCGTCGTAGGTTTGTTGCTTGGTCTCGTGGCTGTTGTTGTGGCATTGGCCTGGCCTGAACTGGTCCGGTCTGGTCTGGGACACTCTCTTACCAGAAGTAGGAGAACAACTCGCCCGAACCAGCCAATGTTGCCAACCGTTCTGACCATTTTTGTACGATTTTTGGACAGACGGACAGGCTGGCAGCCTGGCAGCCCGGCCATAATTGACTGGCTGTAAAATTCTTGTCATTTTTTGCCATTTGGGTGGCTCGTTTTGTTTCCTTCGTGTGGCTCCTATAGACAGAGCTATACGGGGCGTGATTTGTGGGCGTAACACTTTGCTGTCTGCTTGTGTGCCATGGATGAGTCGTAGGGATGGACAGGACCAGAAGGACCAGCAGACCTTTTGTTGTCTAGCATTTGCTATCGGGCTGAGAACATTTGGCCAAGCTAATGGCTTGAATTTTGCCGTAAAACAATGTTTGGCTTAAAACGCAGTCAAAGGGTAAGACGAAAGGCCACACGAACTCTGATTGACATTTTGCATGGTAATCATTTAAGGATGGGTTTAATGTAAGCACTTAGTCAGGCTTCGAATTGATACAGTCGATTTCAGATTACCAAAGAATTAAAGTTGGTTAAGAAATGGATGTATAAACGTTTAAAAGGATATTAATATCGTTTCGATATCGATAAATTTATAGAGTATGTGTCTAAAGTTAGATTATCTTATACTAAAAGAGCTTCAATAAAGTGAAAGAAATACCTTTTGTCGCTTTGTGCAAGACAATTAATGTTAACGATATATATCGGTATTCATTTCATACTTTCATCAACTTGTGAATCAATCTGATAGCTGCTATTTGCGATCCCATTAGCTATCGTATCGCTTTAAGCCTGAATACCTTTATATCAAAACATCTCTTAGGGATTATTTCGTAGGGTTTCTGCTTGTTTTGTCCCACTGTTCCCTTGGGTATTTTAACATAACTGTTGATCGCTTCATTTCAAATTGTCGACTCCCAGTGCTGCAGCCATCAGAAGTGGCATCAACATCATCATCATCATTATTATGGGTACATTCTGATTGTGGAAGTCGGGTTTTATGAAGCGTTTTTGAAGTTGTTTGGACTGTCACCCCATTTAAGAGAGAGAGAGAGAGAGAGAGAGAGAGCTGGACAGGAACATCAGCAACATCAACAGAAGCATCAACATGTCGAGTCCAAGTCCAAGTTGTCCATTGTTCTGGTAGCTGTTAGTTTAACGCTCATGGGACATGCCAAAAATTTGAATAATAATTTTATTTGCCTGAATTTGCATATGTCCCTCTGTTGGTTTGGGCTTTCATATTTCCTTCTATTTTCTTTTTTTGTTTGCTTTTAGCCATTGTGGAGACTCTGGCTGGAGCTGACTAACTGACTAACTGACAGACTGACTGTTTGCTTACAATGTGCTGGGCATTTAAGCCATTTGACTTTTGGCCATCAAGTTGTTAACATGTGTTGACTGTGACTAACAGAGACCTAGGCTAGTGGGGCTGGGGGCAGGCGACAAGTATTCAACTTCAGTTTATTTATTCATGCACTTAGTGAGGCGTTCACTTCAGGTTGAAGCTCATTTTAGCCCTGTGCCATCTGCCAACTGCTAATTGCCCCGGTCTGTCTTCTAGCCAATCAAAGCTCAAGTGTTGTAACCGTCTCTCTCGCATTATTTACTCCTGTTCATCTGTCCCGTGCACCGTTCCCTGGTCAAATCAGTGCGTGCCATTGTTGTTTGTCTTTCAACTGCTGACGCACCACACAATACACCACACGCTGCACCACTGCTGCCTGGCCCCCTTCAACCAAATTGAGCGTGCTCCACACCCCGTCTGAGTTTACTTTCAATGCCAGCAACTTATCGAGCTCTGTGGCTGACCATTGTCCACTCTACACTCTCCCAGTTGCAATTCCAGATATTCCTACTCCAAGTTGACACTACACACTTGGGTAAATAGTAGGAGTGCATAGGTCCTGGCGTTGACAGTCAATGCAAATGAGTTGATGCCGAGGAGCTGGACATCTATTGAAAATGTAAGTGCTAATATTTGGACAACAAAAACCGTAGCTTAATTGCTAAAACATGTTTCTACTTCTGTCTCTTTGAGGAATGGGTAAATATTTAGTATGTTTGATGTGGATTGGCATTGGGCTTTGGCATATTCCATATCGATGACAGAAAGATTAACTTCGAAATGAGTCGATGAACTTGTGTCGAGCCTTGACTTAATAATAAAGACATCCAAAATAGTTTCCGATTGGTCGCCCAAACAAATTTGCATTTAAAGTCCACTTTATAACAGAGACTAGAGTATGTTTAAATTGGATTTTGTATACTCTACTCTCTTTTAACTAGTAACTTTTTATATAGAGGTTGTTTCACCATATAGAAATCTTTGCTATTCAACGAGAAACTCTGAACTTATTCTATACCAAGCATAAATCAACTTTAATATTAAAATTTCTTTGTTTATATAATGGAGTGAAAATGTTATTTCCTTTCTGTAATTTTTATCGCATCGTTTAAGTGGCTTTAAACCCCTTTCTGTCATTAGATGCCTTCACTCATTTAAGACCCTTTTGAAGGGAAAAAGTGCTAACAATTTCAAGTTGGCTGCTTATTCTGCCAGTGGGAATGATGTTAAGTGCAAATTAAGCATACGTCAGGTGGACAAGAGAACATTTACCAGGTGCTCGACTCGCTGCTGACTAATGGAATATCATGTGAAGTAGCCTGGGAACATTGTCTGAAAGCATTTCCAAAGTGACATGCAACCAAATTGCAGCTTAAAAGCGCAAAGACAACGCAACAGAACAGAAGAGTGGAGACAACAGAAGAGAAGAGTACGGAAAAGAAGAGAGACCCAACCCGGATTCTCTCCATGGAGTGGGAGTGCCAATGCACAGACAATCTGACTATCTAACTGTCCAACTGTCTGTCTGCTGTCGTCATCTGTTTTATTTTACCCTATCCCAAGTGTATTATAATATTCTTATGGATTCTGCAACATTTTTTTTTCCCTTTTTCTAACTTTCAACTAAATTTTTCTGTTTATTGAAAACTTGTTTCCCAATTTTCAAGTTGTATTCATGGAGTCATAACCATGAGAACCTGAGCATCCAAATAGATAAGGATCATAAAGTTATAACCATGAGAACCTGACAACCCAGTTGAATAAAGATCATAGTGTCATATAATCAGTTTTAGCTAAGACATAAACCTACTTCGCATAGAATCAGTTTATAAATTGCTTTAAAGTTTCCCAATGTCTTCTTAAAGTTATTCCCTTTCTACCATAAAGTACTTTCTACTTCTTATATACAATCCGAACTACACAGAGTTGCCACTTATTTCAATTTATATTAGTTATTTTTGATAAATATTAACTTCCCTGCGATTGACCTTATCACGAAATGTGTTTTATCTATTCTAGGAAAATTATCTTCAAGTTAAATTTATGAATCGATATTTTCATTTAAGTTTCTTATCATAGCTTGTCATGCTATTATAATATTCTAGAAAGTCAGTTAACTTTGTTTGAAAGGGTATTTGTGACTCGTTGATGGCAAAAAATCTTTTCTATTTGCTTTGTATAATTTAGCTACCGCCAGACTAGCGGGTCCTGTTTGGAGCAGGAGCAGTGGGTTTCTTTTTTAATGCAATTAGTGAGCGTTGGAAAACATTAGGCGATAGACAACACACACACACACGCACACACACATAGCCAGACACACACACACACATGGAAATGTTGTTATAAGTAGAAGCTGTGAAGTTGTGTCTTTTTTGTCGCACAACTCGTAATTGACGCTGAAAGGCACTGCAAATGAAGTCAACGCCAAAATGTTGTAAAATTTTGGGCCAAATGCAATTACTTAATCAGCATTCAAGATACGAAAACTGGCCTTGGGTTAAGTAAGTTGAGTTTAGATAAACACCAAGAGAAAGATTGAGATATAAATAGAGAAAAGGGATGCAGTGGGGGGAGGGGGAGGTGGAGGTGGTTGCCACATATACGAACGAGTTGAAAAAGCAAATGCGAATGCAACATAAAGTCTATTTATCTCAAGTGGTTTGCACAAGTCCTTTTTGGTCCTGTCTGAAGATGATGATGTGCAGTCGCACATCCTGTTTGGCATCCTTACGTTCTGAATGAAGTTTGTTTGCCCTGTTCTTGTGGCAGTTCTTGTTGTTGTTGTGCACATGTTAAAATGTGTTTGACTAATTGAAAATTTACATAAAATCAATTTTAATTGAAAATCTTGTTGGCCAGAACAAAAAGGTTAAGTGAACATTCAACTCACATTCATTCATTCAAAACACACACAGACCAGACAAATATTGGCATTTGGTTTAGTCCAAGATGCCAGAGCTAAGATTTCAACTCCCTTGTGACTCTGCGTGTGCGTGTGTGTGTGTGTGTGTGTAGATTTATTTATGCTGGTCAAAACTTATATATCAAAAATTCAATTTGAAGCCAAAAGTTTTAGCATGTTGCATTTGGAATATTGCAATTAGCAAATTTCATTATTTAATTTATATACAAATGGAGCAGAGTGTTGTTTTGCCGCAGACAAATGACAGATAAATGCTGTCATCATTGAAATCATTTCTAATTAGTTATTTAATAGTTGCAATTTACCAACTGTTCAAATGATTGCTTAACTCCATAGATAATTGACTGAATCAGCAGAGAAGCCTGTTAACAATTTCGAATTCAATTCCCAAACTATTGATTTCTGTCTCTCTGTCTCTATGCCGAATGTATTCAAATTACATTCCTCTATCAGACCTGCTAATTGATGGGGGTCTATTCGAATCATAAGCTTCAGTTCAGTTAATTTAATCGGAGGAATCTAACGTACTTTAATCAGTTCAAAATCGATAGGTAAAAACTATCCCAACGATTTTCCCTCTTTTGGTATAATTGACCATCATTTCGATTTCCCTCTCCATTTCCCGTTTTCCTCTCAAAATATGTTGTGAATACTCTGATGTGAACAGAGTGAATAATCGCTTAAATATTGCTATTCGATGTATTCACGACAAATAAAAAAGCTACATGAAAATCCTTTGCGGACATCGCTTTGTATTGACTTAGGGCTGGGGTTGGGCAGCAGCTTAGCTTTGGTCCTTTGCTACTGAAATTAGGGTAACTATCGATAGAGGGAGAGAGAGAGGGAAAGATGGGGTTATATTAGGGATTGATATGAGCTGCCAGTGCCATACGGCAATTCAATGGCTTAAAATGCAATTTTGGGTCTTAGTTTTGCAGCTGGCCATTGGCTAAAAGTTATTGAAAGTTAGTATTTGGTTAAGCATTTAGTAACTGGCATTTGATATGGACACTGGGTTGGGTATTTTAAGCGTTTGGTAATCCCAAAAAAGTATGCTACATATGAAAATAGGTGAAAGTGAGGAAAATGTTGTGGCACCTAACAAAAACACTCCGAGCAAATATTCACAGGACATTCAACATAATTTCTATATATATTTGTGCTGTTTGTCTAATGGAGTTGTGGGTTGAAAAATGTTTAATAACAACTGTTAAAATTTAATTAAAATGCTTTTAAGCTGTGGCCAAAATAGATTACAAAATCGTTGACCAATTACCTAAAGTAGAAACAGTTCTAATTTCGATCTAACGTAAGTTCCTTGTGGCAAATCAGTTCCGGATTTAATTGACTGAGAATGTATTTTAAGCAGAGGTCTTATCCATATTCTTGTGGTCTACCTGTTCCAATTGGATCAGCAGGACCAGGTGTAAATGACGAAAGCTTAACAAAAGCCAGAACAAAGCTCCACACAGAGAACAACTGCATTTGCTTTCGCTTCTCTTTCTTATACACCTTCTGTTGTTATTGTGTGTGTGTGTGTGTCGCTGGTGTGCGTTTAATTAATTTGATAGCACCCAGTCACCCACACACACACACTTACACACTCTCATATAGTGAAAATTGTCCTCATCCTTGTGACAGGCTTGGAAGCTTTCTGGCAACGTCACTTAATTAATTTGCTGCTGTGTGCACTTAATGCCGGAAGTTGAAGAAATACGGCCGTATTCTGGCTTTATGGTATGGTAAATTCCGAGCATCACATGACCAGCGACAAGATGGAATCGGGCAGAGGAAGTTGCTGAGCTCTGCTCCTGCACTTGATCCATCTGATGCCAGCCTCTATAGCCCATAAGTGTATGTATTTGTGTGTGTGTGTGTGTGTGTGTGTGTGTGTAAATCAATCAAAATACTTCCGCCAACGTGGAGTTCCGCCTAGCGACCTCGCCCACTCAATTTATGGCAAATCTGATGCAAATGTCTAAGAAGCTTACGACGCCCAAAATCGTTTACGCATTTTTAACCCATTACGTGTATGTTTGGTTTAGGCTTCTACCTCCTCCTCCCCATCCTCCCCCTCTTCCTGGTTGTTCAGCCCGGCTTAAACTGCTTTCTAACTAGGCGCCAGGCAGCGAACCCGTTCCCAATCCCTAGACTCTCCGTCGGATGCCGACAAACTCATTAGTAGCCACAGGCAAGTCATAAATTTGCCACCAGTCCAAGATCCAAACAAAAGGACTCTCATCCATAGTTGCTCTCCATATTTGTGGCTTGGCTATACACCAATCTCTCAGCTCGTACTATGCTATGCCTCCTGGCCACTTGGGAAATGCTGTTAAGCTCAACTTCCTTAAACTGTCAGACAGTGCCGAGTGCCAAGTACGGCGTACGGCGTACGGAGTGCCGAGTGCCGTGTCGAAACGAATGCATTTAAAGAGCTGCCAGATGAATCTATTTGCTTGGACAGCGGTATGCTTTTGCTATATAGAAATAAGTCAGGATTTGCAAAATAAATCAAACTAATAGTGCACTTCCTCTGCTCTGCTTAGATATGCTCCAAACGACTCTCTTTTAACTTTTCTATCAAAGCAGGACACTATTTCATATAATGTCTCTGGTTCGGCGTTGTTTAGCTATAAGAACTAAAAGATAGTTGACTCCAGTTATATCTTATCAAGTTATTCATTAAAATATCTCTACAAGTTGGTCCTAGAAATGGTTCAGTTAGAGGTTCAGTCACCAGTTCAGTAATCGGTTCAGTTCCTCATTGTAGAAGACACTTGATAGAGAGAAGACATTTGATAAACAACCTCTAAGGACCTACATTTATTCAATCAACTTATGCATTAGATAATTTCGACAGATTGAGCCTATTTGGGGTGTCTGCTGACTGGAAGAATCGGCTTGAAAAGGCTTAGCCACGTTTCCAAGCTACTTTTAGCGGGAATTGAGTATTGGCCTTGGGAGCCTCTGAGTCCTACCAGCCATGCATAAACCGTGCATTGCTCACGAGCTCCAAGTCTCATTCATATCCTTTTCCATTTACATCATCATCATCATCGTCATTATCATCGTCATTATCATCGTCATCATTATCATCGTCATCAGCAGGCAGTGTTGAAAAATCACTTCAATGCACTAAAACCCTATTAAATCTGTTCAGTCAAAGCAAGAACAATAACAACAGCAGCAAGAATAACACCAGAAGCAACAACAGCAACACCAAGAGCACCAACAACACCAACACTAACACCAGCAACACCCACAACAACAACAACAACAAACGAGCAATATTAGTCAAGAATTTTTAGCTATTTTTTGGCGCACGCAAAATTCAAATCAGTCAGCGAAGGCGTATGGCTGGATATAAAGACAGATTGAGACAGAGACAGACATAGAGAGCGAGAGAGAGAGAGAGAGAGAGAGACAGTCTGTGTAAAAGAGACAGCAATTCAATTGCATTGGCAAAAAGCATAACGAATGCAATTCGTTGTTCCATGGCTTTTCTGACTGTTTGAGTGTTGGCTTTTTTGACTGAGCCGTTGCTGCTGTTTGATATTGTTGTTGTTGTTGTAGTTGCTGTTGCTGCTGCCACCGCGTTGCCAATGCATTTGAAATTTAAAACCCAACTGTAATGGCAACAACAACAGAGACTACGCATAATTCACACACCACAAAAGACTGCGAACAGTGGGCTCTCTATGGAAATATCGTAGCAAAAATGCTTCAGTCAGTTATATATTTGTCAGCCAATAATATATATATATATATCAGGTATACATATATATATATATATATATACACAGAAAGTATTATTTGTCTAATATTTAACCTGATTTTCTGACTAGTATACACGAAGTTTTTAAGTATAATTTCTATCTTATATTTCATCAAATCAAAATCAGTTCATCAATATTATCGATAGTTTCTACACTCAGTCGGTGTATATACGTGTGTGTATGAGTGTGTGTGTGTGTGTATGAGTATGTGTGATACATTGTGGAACCTCTGCATGTAGCATATGTCGGATTGCCGAAATGCTTTTAGTCGCTTCAGTTCTGAACTCCTTTCGACGTCGACTTCATCAGATTTCATGTTCTATGGAATCCTGTCAAATTGGTTATTTCTCCGGAATTCACCAAAAGTTTAAATACAGAATTGTAAAGCAAAACTACTGCCGATGTTGTTGGTTGAACTGTTGTTCAGTTGCCAGTAATCATTAAAGGCGAATGACAGGTGAACTGCGTTCGGTAAATCCAGGTACAAACCACATGCATAATCGAACAGCACTTGAAATATGAGCTTCATTCAAACAGGGTGAGCATTAATTAATTTTAATATTCACTAATTGGTTTCCAGTAATTGTGATGTGCATTGATTGAATCAGCCCTCTGATTCAGTTTTCAATTAAAATCACTATTTGTTGTTTGAGTTAAAGAAACGATGTCTAGATGCTGTCTAACTTTACACAAATGGGATTTCTGTCTAAGAAGTATGTTAAGACTGTTATCCCCTTTAAAATGGGTAGAAATCTAGTGTTGGAACTGCATGCAACAGGCAGAAGGAAACATTTGTAGCATTAGACCATAACATATAGATATATATAGCTTAATTTAAGTCTTTTATATAGAAGAATGCCTAAAGACTATTGAACTTTCCAACTGAATGTTTCAAAAATTTAAGAAAAATACAAAAATAATAGTAAAAAATAAATGAACAAAGTGGGCGCGTTCTTAACGTTCGTAATGCCACATAAAACTGTTCCAGAATATTATAAAAAAAAATAAAAGCGTTATTCTTGGATATTATAGAAATTTTTGTTGGCATTTTTTATTGACATTTTTAGTAAATTTTAATTTCTAAATTTCTCAATATAGAAATATCTGTCAATAATGAAAACGAATAAGACTCCAAGGCATTGCGTACACACAGCGAGCAATAAAACCATTAGCTCTATCCTTGGACTTATCCTTATATTTATTTGCTGCTGGTGCTTTATATTTGGATTGATTTGGTTTAAATGCTTGAGCAGGTACTTTGGCTATGCGGTCGATGAGAATGAGCCGCCTGAACCGAGGGACAGAAGGCCAAGATGCCAGATAATATTTGAGAATAGTAGGCTGCAGCAGCTCTGAGTGAAAACTGAAAATCTATAAACAAAATAATAGTCAATATAATTAATATTAAAGTCTGTTCTAGTTCTCTGACTTTAATGTTAATAATATTGACTATTATTAATGATTATTATTGGACATTAAATTAATCCATGAGTGAAGTGTAATTGAAGTATGTGAATAAATAAATATATTAATATTCAACAATATATAAATTTTATAGAAATAGAAAGTCTTTTGTTACTTCTACAGTTTCCAGATTGGAAGGAAGGAAGTTTAAATACACAAAGAAAATCTTAAAATGCATTTAATATTTAAGTCAAGAGTTTCTTCTAACCCAACAACTTCCGGTCAGTGTACACAACTGTGGCCCTAAGCTGAGCCAATTAGCCAAATCCAAAGCCAACTCCACTCTCGGATCGCCAGATTACCTAACTACTCGGAGTACTCAGAGTCATCATACTCCATTCCACCTCTTATCCTTTGCCATCGCCTTTTACTTCCAAATTGCGTCTCTCCTTATGTGGCAGGCCAAGAAGAGTCTTCGTGTAGTCCATGTGGGTCAAGTGCTTCCGGTTGACGTTGCCGCTGCTTGTGCACAAATTATATAAAACATATTTTATATAATTCTCATATTTAGGCCACGCCCCCAGCCTTCACTGCTGCTGCTCATGATACATTTCTCATATTTAATTTAATTATTTTCTTTATTTTTGTTGTGTTTATTGTTACAACATCTCCATGTGGCTATCTCTGTGGCATGTGTGGGTTGGTCAAGTTGGTTGGCTGTTACTGTAGAGATACCCTGTACCCATTATATAGGATAGGGTATACTGGAAGTCTGCTTGCATATATTAAAGGCTGATAAATTCATGTATGATATCATAGAGTCAAGAGCCTGAAAGAAACCTCTTAACAATTCTGAAGAGGGTGTTGAAAGTTAAGTACCTCTGGTTGGAGGGTATCTCCTTTGTTGTGCAGTCCTCCCACATGTTCTTATGGTAGCTGTTGTTGCACGCTGCTGTTGCACGTTGTTGTTGCACGCTGTTGTTCACTTTTGCGGCTGCTTTGCTGCTCTTCTCATTGCATTAGCTGCAATTAATTAAGTTATACACTGGGAATTACTTAAGCCTGGGTTGTCCTGGGCTGCCCTGGCCTGGCCTGGCCTGGCTTATAGTACTAAACAGTTCATAAATATGCCACATGTGGCTATAAATAGTAGTTGTTGCACAGAGTAGAGCAAAGAATACTCTATATGAAAGTGCAGCAAATCTTTTAATAAAATAATTCATATAAAGGGAAACTTGGTTTAAAACTTGAATATTAGATTTACTATATATCCATATGTTACTACTAAGATTTATCTCAAGGGTTTTAACTTGATTTCTTAATCTCTTACTTATCAAATTTTCCCAATATATTTCTTATTACATTTATCAGACAGCCTTCATTTTAGGCTCAAAGAAAAACCGATTGGTTTGCGATTTGTTTGAAACCTAAAAATCTATTTTCTAAACGATATTCTGGACTTTGTTTAAATATCATAAGAAGTCTGAGTATATTGAAAGTTATTAAAGGAAAATATTTGTTCTTGTTAAACCTCAAACACGCCGCATTAGTCACGTTTTCCATTTGGCCAGAGAAACTTCTTTCATATTTGACAGCAGGAAAACCTCAAAAAACGCGATGCCCAATTACAAATGAGTTTTGCTATAAAGCCACAGGACAGACGCATCCGAGTCCCTGTTGCAGTTGCAGTTGCAGTTGCAAGGTCCCTGCAGCTAAATCCGCACATTCGCATCCTCTTCTAAATCCTCCATTGCCATTGTCATTGTCACTGGCAAAGCAAATGTCAATTGTCTGTGTGTGCGCCTTCCAGTTGAGTACTCGGATGTGAGCGTACAGGGATCAGGATGAGGACAACTGAACACATTCAACAAATTGCATGTCAACAGCTCGCGCTGAGTATTATGCCCGGTATAAAGAGAAAGGGAAATAGAGGCCCAATCCATCTCATGCGGGATTATAGATGACAAAACATGGTGAAAATACTTAAAAAAAAGAAGAAATCTGTTTGGAATTTGTATTTGAGTTTTGCCTGTGGACAAATTGAAAATATAATAAGCAACAAATTTGTTTGCGAATCAATCGAGCTTGTAATTCCAAGAGATCTCTTGAACAGGTCGCCCACGCAGCTGTTCCCAGGCTGAGCTCCGTGTATTATAGTTATTATTTTATGGCTCCCAGGTTCCACTCGAACTCGTTTTACGACCTGTCCAAAGTGCCATTGTCAACAAGGTGTATTCATAAATTAGTTCGAGTCGTTTCGAGCTGTACGACTTTTGGCGCCCAAACTAATTGTTATCTTTCGGATGGAGATGGAGTTTATCGACTAGCAAGTCGCACTCTTATTTCTTTCTTTTTTATTATGTTTTATTTCGTCTACCTCTTCAAGCTAATTAAGTTTCCACAGTTTCCGAAAAGAAAAAAGTAGTCACTGGCTTTACATTTTAACGTTTTTATGGCTTTATTTACGACTTTCGCTTTGTGTGAATTCTGTTGAGTTTCTTTTAATGCTTCTTAATTCTAATTACCACACGCTCGACTCTTCATCTTTCTCCTCTCGCTGCCCACTACTTGGATAGTTCTTCATTTTATACCCTGTACTCAGGCAAATACCTAAGAAGGGGTATGCCAAGAGCTTTGAATGCGAACTAGATTTCCAAAGATAGTTTAGTATAGAGTAAATAATCTAACAATTCTCAGCGTTTGATACTGAATATCCAAAGATTTCTGGCAAAAATGAAATAAGCCTAAAAACTGCTAACAAAATTAGTTGGATAAAGCTGAGTATTTCGGATTTTGTGGGTTTATTCTGTTGATATTTTATGAGATCGAATTATAAGTTGTGTTTGCGTAAGATTCAAAATATTAAGATACGTTTCTATTTTCGATAAAAAGAAGTAGCAAACATCCATTTGCTATTTTGGGACCTGTTGCTGGACTTAGATTTTTGTTGTTTTGGGATACTTTGGTGATTGTTTAGGCCTTAAATTTGTTATTCGAATGATGAGAAAAGCTGGTCAAGATATCTAAAAATCGAAGGGGAAAATAGGTGGAAGCTCTGTAGCTCTTCTCTGATTTCAGAGCTATTGTTATTGCTTTAGTCATTGAGCATTTCCGAATGATTATGACTCGAGAATTAAATCTAAATGAAATGAAAGTAAGTAAAATATATAATTCATATCCAAGCTTATATCGTCTACAATTTGATCTCAGATCTCATATGAGTCAATATTTTACCTTTCGTGAACTCAATTTGGTTTTACCAACTGAAAAGTCTAAAATTTTCTATACGAAATAAAGGTGTAAAGGAAATAGTTCAACTGCTTCGCACTGAATATACAAACAGAAAAACAAAACAGAAAATTGAGTAACAAACAAAGTTGGCATATTTTTAATAGTCATTGTTCTAAGCTTATATCGAAATTATTAAGGGTAGTAAGAAAAAAAAACCAATAAATTTTATGTGTATTTAAAAGAAAAGAACGTCTTGCGTCGTGTATTTTGGGTTTTTACAGATGTTTTATTTGGATTTTAATTAATTTTGCTTCCAACCGACTTTCTGAGTCTTTTAACAAATACAAAAAAAAATAAAAAATGGATAAAAATAAAAAATACAAAGCAGCTACACAGAGAAGATACAGATTTATGCGATTTTTCCTACTTGCTGTGGCAATCAGTATTTTTTTCCTTTGCTTTTGTTTTGTACTATTGTGGTTTACTTGTATAACAAATAAATTTGTTAATACGGCTAATGAGAATGGAACTGAACGGAAGAGCATAAGATCGCGATTGTCCAGTATGAAATGGAGATTCTGGAGATGGAGTGAAAACGTCGTAAACTAAGAAATGATATCAAAGAATTAACCAAAACGGTTGTGTTATTGGGACAGAATTTTCTATTTGTTATTTACTCTAAATTAATATCAATAAACTATGTAAAAAGAGTATATTTAAAGTTAAGGAGTATCTATTCTCTAATCTTAGTGATCTGATTGGGTTTTTCTGGGTTTTTTCTGGGTTTTTGGATCATTTAGTAAATTTATTTGGAACACCCCTGAAATTCTTAATTTAATTCGCATGTAACCTTACTCCCAAATCCTTTTTGGTTCGACTGTTATTAGTTCACATTATAAATAAAAATAATTAAAAAAAAAAATAAATAAATAAATATATTATGCAGTCTCTTCTCTCTCATATGAGTAGATATTTTACCTCAAATTATAGAAAAAACCTAATACCTTATAATAAACGAGAAAATAGTTTCCTTGGTACTGAATAGCCCATAAAATAAAAATAAAAATAAAGTGGGCGTATTCCAAAAGCTCAAAAATCTAAAATCAAAAAAAAAAATTATTTGTTTTCTCAAAAAAAAAAAAACATAGATTTGAGTGCACGTTGAATGTTTTGGATATTGTATATATATTATATATACTCTCAGAATGTATCAAAATCTGTCCGTAATGCATTCGAAATTGGTATCCCCCCGTTCATATGGAAAACTGACATTCAGGCAATTTTTGGGTCCCATTGGTGCAATGTTCTTATTCGCCATTTTCTTTTCACTAGCGGTACTTTGTTGTATCTGGATTAGGATTAAGTGTAATCAACCGATTGGAGCGGATGACATGGAGCTCAGTAACATACGGCCAAGATAGCCTAGAACCGAGAGGAGAAATTTTCAAATTTCCAGCGAAAAGTAAAGTAAAGCTCTTGTCCAGACTTTAATGTAATTGTTTTGCGCAAATGTTACATAATTCTGAGCAAATAGAATTATGTAATATTTGCGCACACAGATTAAAGATATGTGTAAGACAAGCTTATCCGATCTAAGTATATAAATATATATCTCCCGTATGATTGCAATTAGTTCAGAGTATAAACTGATATTTGGATAGAGAAAGATACTTTCATCAGATATTTTCTTGATGAAGGTATCTATAGTATGAGTCGAACTCAGCTTAGATATTTCACCCTAGAATCAATCATTATTCAAGCAACTACTTTCAGATTTCTAAAATAACTACAGGGTATCCTAAGTAACGACTATTTTAGCTGAAACAAATTTACTCGTGATATACGGTTTTTCTTCAGGTTTTTCTCAACCAGTTTTCAGTTTACGACTTTTTATATTTTAATGATAATGGACAGCCGTTAGAGCAAAGGGCCAAAGCGGTTAAAATTCTCAACTCTACTCGTAACATCAGTGAAAGAAATGCAATTTGAGCATCATTAAACATAAAGTTAGCTGCACTAATTTGGTATCTTAATATTTTTTCAAACACCTGAACAGCAAACGTGAACTATAACGAGTATCTTGTGGATAGTCGTTCTAATGGCTTGCAGATACTTTTACAGTAAAATTTAATGCTTCATTATCTTATTATTATCGTAGAATTCGATTTTCTTGGCTGCAGCGTGACTGGAACTAACGTCAATCTTTTGTTTTGAGAAACTTCTAATCTGAAAGTATATTTAACTCTATTCTCACAAAAGAAAGCTGTTCTTAAATGCTCTTTTAGAGCGTAGTTACAAGTCTGACACATCAGCTTAATTAAGAAATAACTTTTCTGGTGCTTTTCGAGATATTTCTCTTTATCATACGAGGCCCAGAATGTTTGATTGCTTTCTCTTGGCTTATTAAGACGCATTCCCACTGCGCTTATAAGGCTTAAGAGCTTAAGTACCGAATTTATGCATATCTTTTATTATAAATAAATGCAGCTAACTCTAGTAATAGAACAACAGCAACAACAACTACAGATTTCATAAACAATTTGCCAACATTTATTTCTGACATAATTTTCATTTTATGAGCCAAACTGCTAAAAGCGAATTTCAGGGGCTTTCAAAGCTGCTTAGGGGCAACCAAGAGGGAAATCAACTAAAACTCATGTAACTGCCATGTCATATTTGTGTGTGCTAGTGTGTGTGTGTGTGTTAGTGTGTGTCATTGTCATTTAGTTGAGAGTTGCTTAATTGCAAGGATGTCGTCGTCTGGCTAAAGTATGCAACAGTTGCAGGCTGCCTGCTGCTACACGAGGGGGCAGCAACTGATTTGAGGCGGAAAATTGTGCAAACAGGCAACGAGAAGTGAAGTTGCAGCAGTTTGTTGCACATTTCAGCTCCAGCCGCCACAACGTAAATAAATAAATTCGTATTTAGAATAACATTAAAGGCTAAATGACTTCCAGATCCCTTTTGACTCCTGAGACTGCCACAGGACTATCACAGGCAATTCCGTCTGACGTTTTTTGATAAAAAACTTAATCACATTTTTAGTTCCATATATCAATGCAATTGTTGGAAAGTGTTCGCACAAAGTGTTGACTAATGCCAAGTCACGGCTATAACTAGTATAAGCCGAAAGTTACACAGCTCCATAAATTATTGTCTTAAACCCTCAGATTAGTAGCACACAGTTGTCATACAGAACGAACTTCTGTGGCAACTAATTGCCTGTAATTTGGGTTTGTGGGCTAAAACAGTTCTGGCACCAGCTTAAAATCTAATTTAACACTTTTGTGTGCGAATGGCATAAACCATTAGCACGTTATATTCGACTCTAAGCAGACCAAACCGGAAAATATTTTGGATAAAAACTGTATTCATGGTTGATTCTTGGATGTATATTGGAATATATATAATCGATTTATACTTCGCAAAATAGGTTTAGCTTATATCAGAAAACTGTGCCATCCTCTCCTATACATACAATATATACATATACATATATAGTATATACATTTATGTAATATATTTCGAAGTCTTCTTTTTATATTATTTTGAACTTTTCTGCTAGCATTCTGGCAGCTTAATCCAGTTGTACATATAATTTGTTATATTGGTTTTCATATTCCATACAAGAATTAGAATTCAATCATAAGTTTGACTTACAAATTTATATTCATGCTCAAAAATGTAATATCAATTTACTCTTATAACTGGACTTTTTTCAATATTTAATAAAATATATAAAAATATTAAACAAAGCAATTCAAATAACTCATCGAAAGATTCTGTTTCAACTCCCAGCTATAGGAAAGATGTTGTGATTCGTCTAGGGTGAAAGCTGTACTCAGTACTTATACAACAAAATAGCTCTAGTCGAGTGTAAGAGAAACCATTAACCCATGTATACACCTACACACACACACACATTTACATACACTGTATGCTATTATATGCAACTTCTTTAAGAAAAATTGTTTCCTGAACTAACTTCTGTGTTCAATTATCTGATCTGAATGAAATTTGCAGCACTGATTGAGAATATCAGTTAAAGATTAAGCTTAGGAAAGATTTCTTTGAATAAATTCAAAACTGAGTATCAAACTTGATCTGCGTCTAGTTATAAAGAACCTACATAACAATTTGTGTTCATCCAAAGAAATGGACAGCACTGTCTTGAATCGGGTATAAATACTGATCGAGAACATACATATATACTTTATGGGCTTGGAGATGGTTTCTTCTGCCTGTTACATACTTTTATTCAGACTTAATACAATCCCTTTTCCCATTCTTCAATGAGTTAAGGAAGTTATTACTTAACTGCTTTTATAGTTTGCGTGTGATCTATCTGCTAAACTGTTGAAGTTAAAGTAAAGTTGTATAATATTTATTATTTTATTAATATAATTGTAATTTTTATTTTTACTTATTTATTTAATATCCTGAATCAGGCTGCATTTATGACTTTTATTATCTATTATTATTAATATTTTTATTTTTTTATTTTTATTTCAACTCATTTAAAGATAAAGTAAATTGTTTTAAAATCTATTTCAGCTGTTTACAACTTAAACCTCTTTAAAGATTTTAGTCATAGTTAAGAAGACGATAAACGTTTTATGAGTGTTCTGTGAGATAAGTTAGAAAAAACAGTCCAGTTTAATAGCAAAATTCCATCTTAATGGAAGCTGATTCTATCGTGCTGAGAACATGTGTAGTTCTTATCCGTAAGAAACATATTTTACGCCCTTTTGCTAAATTTTTGCTGAAGGCTCTCAACGGCCTGCTGCAACCGAGATAAGATTGAGAGTGCAGCCCGAAAATTGAACTTGACTCTGGTCAACTGATTGAGGGTCTGGCCGGGCCTATCGCAAGGATCTCAACATAATCCCCCCAGGAGCGTTCCGTTCAGTTCAGGCACATGTCATGTCATTTGTTAGTTCCTATCGAGATTTGTGTGTTGCCTTGAAGTATGCATTAAAAATGTGCCTGTCGCTGATGTGTTTGCAATCGCAACACACACACACACACAGGCACACACACGCCTGGACAGGCGTATGGAATTTTCTGAGCAAGAATGTAGCGTAGAGAAAACAAACAAATATCCTGTCGCTGCACGCACTTATCCTGCATCTGACACTTAACACTTGAGCGCCTGTCCCGAGTTCCATTAATGTGCGTCAGAGAGTGGAAATCGTGTGAGCGTCGTCATTGCAATATGCTTATCGCTTCAGCAACAACAACAACAACAACAATTATTTGTTATTATTGCTTGGGAAATGCATTTCCCCTCCTGCAGAGCAAACGCTGGAAAACTTTGAGTAGTTCACCCTCCGATGATTTTTGTGATTTGTGAATTCGATTTCATTTGAGTGGACAATCGAATTATTGCGGCTGACTCTTTTCTATGTTTCAATGTTCCCTGGATTCCTTCCCTGTAGATTGTGCTTCCTTTTTTTATGGATATGGCTGGATGTAGTTGCTCATTTGTTGCGGACACGTTTCAGGCAACGTGTGGGGAAGAGCCGTGGAAATTCTTTCAAGTGTAAATTAAAGTGTGATTCCTGATGCACGCTCACAGCACGTTCGCCCCAAGGAGGCAGTCGTCGTGGCAAATAAAAATGCGGAAATTCAAAAATATTAAAAAAAATATATATATACACATATATATTTATATACATAAGATGCAAAGATTCAGCATCTTGAATATATTTGCTATTGTTGTTGCTGCTTTTCTCCCTAGGATAATCCAGTGCGAGTATTTCTGCCGCTGACGCCGTTGAGTGGCAACTTCCTTTGCATTTTATTTATGCCGCATCGCCATCATCATCATCATCATTATGACCAACATTATTATCATCTTTGCTTGTCGGTCTCATCATCTTTATCACACTCAATGTTGTTGTCCTCGGCGCGTGTGCGCGATGTTTATTATTTCGATATTTCCTGAGATATTTCTATGCCCATTTTCACTTCTTCAATGAATAGAGTTCTTTCTAGAGAACGGGGTAGGGGGAGGGGTTTTACTTTAGTGCCGTAAACGGAATTTAATAGAGTCAATGAGCAAAAATAACTGCTTGCATTGGAAAAGATAGATTGAGCTCCAACAATAAAAGATAAAAGTTGAAAATCAACGAAATGCATTTCTTGCTTCATTTCTTGCGTCGTTTCTTGCTTCGTTTCTTGCTTCAATTGATGAAACAGAACGAGAATATTATAAATTATACTTGATATAAATTAATAATATCTGTTTAGTATATTAATTGTAATTTATTATTATATTCAGTTCCTCTCAAAGTCTTTGCCCATTGTCTCTGACAATAAAAGATAAAAGTTGAAAATCAACGATGGAGTTCTGGTTCATTTCTTGCTTCAATTCTTGCTTAATTTCTTGCTTCAATTGATGCAACAGAATTAAGATATTAAAAATTATACTTAATATAAATAAAAAATATCTGTTTAGCAAATGAAATGTTATTTATTATTGTATCCTATTCCTCTCAAAGTCTCTGACAATAAAAGTTAAAAGTTAAAAGTTGAAAATCAACAAAATGTATTTCTTGCTTATTTTCTTGCTTCAATTGATGCAACAGAATTAAGATATTATAAATTATACTTGATATAAATTAAAAATATCTGTTTAGCAAATGAAATGTTATTTATTATTATATTCAGTTCCTCTCAAAGTCTTTGCCCATTGGCTCTGACATTTTCCGGACATGTTTCCACAGATTTAATGCTAATTTCTTGCACAATCCTAAGTCCCGCGACGTTGGCTTAGTGGCGATTACACAATGAGCCGATGATATTCAACTTTGTCGGTCTATTCAACTGTTTACAGGAGAGTGTGTATATAATACACTTATATAGGACCCTAGAATCCAAATTCTACGTACTCGTGCGAGTATTATTTGCTCAGCGTCGTGCGTCGCTTACTTTTTGTTTTCTTGTTTTCTGCGTTTTTTTCAGTCTGTTTTTTTGGGTTTATTTTTGTTTGAGAAGAAAAGGTGCAAGGGATTTGTGAATTTGGAGAGTTGTAGTCGTATTTTTGGGTTTGTTTGTTTGCTGGCAGCAGGTCATGCGGCAAGTTTAGAGGAGTTCCCACTGCAGTTACAATCTTCAAATCGAACAGCATCCCAGCCTCAGAGTGAAACTGAAACTGGAACTGAGAATGCGACTCCGACTACGACTCCGACTGAGGTTGAGGTTGAGATTGGGACTGGGTGAGCGGCTTTGTTTGTCCTCGGTTCCTGGCGGGGTTTATCCGTTTGCTGTAATCAAACAACAAATGGTCATAAAAAATCGCTGTCTTGCATCTTGTTGTTATTATTGTTGTTGCTTTTTAATGCCTCAAGCGCAATGCACTTCAAAGAGCAGATCGCCGATCCTTTTCCTCGCCAAGCAGCTCGTTAGTTTGGTTTTTTTTTTTTTTTTGGTTTACTTTTCAATTCGATTTGATTCGTTTTGTTTTCTTCTGTTGTGTTTTGCTTTGTTTTCGAGTCTCCTCTTCAAATTGTTGCATTTTCTCGTTAACGCATAGCCGTTCATTGCATTTAATGAGCCAACACACACACACACAGATACACACACAACCAATTACCCTGTTGCATATAATAAATCAATAATTAAATAATATAAACCGACACAGGAACGTGTGAAAATCCTTTGGCTATGTGAACGCAATAATATTTTTCCAATTTTCTCATACAATGGCAATAACAACAAACATGGCCAAGTGCACCCTTCACCCTTCACCCCTAACCTCGCACCCCCCCTCACAGGGCCAGGCCCAGGTTCCACTCCAAATCAGTTTCCACTGATTCTCGTTCTGGGTGCGATTCCAGCTCGAGCTCTAGAGTTTTAATGTCCTCATTAATGCAGAAGTCTGTGGTAAACGCTGATTGCATTTTCATGCTGCATTTGCAGCCTGCACCCACCCCACACCCACTCTATACTCTATACTCTACACACACAACATCATTTTCCATTTATCATCTCTCATTTCGTTTTCCTCATTTGGCGATTCGGAAATTTGCGATTTTGAATTTTGATTAGAGATTAAATTGTCTCTGGCGATTAGCATCAACGCAGCTCTGGAGCGTTGTGCAAACAAGCGTATGTTTGCATTAGATGCGAAAGTGCAACACCCGCCCCTTTATGTGTGTGTGTGTGTGTGTGTGTGTGTGTGTGTGTAAGCCAAGCCAGGAGCAAATCCAGTGACCCACCACCATCCACAATGGATGACTCCAGCAGCCAGCGGTGCACTTCGTGCGTCGTTTGATTTGGTTTGTGCTCATTAATTTTGCGGTCTGCTTTTTTCCACAGCCCTACACTACTTTCTGTAGGGCATATCGATATGTGTATAGATATATACTTCGACTTATATATATATAGAATATAGTATTAGTTTTGCTTTTTAATATTTCTGTGGTATCCCATTTTCGTCTGAGTCTTCAATGCAAATTTTTTTTATCCGAAGCAGCGCACATTGCAAGTCGCCTAGTTCTGATCACTTTCTGTCATTTATACCCTCTGCACACCCTGTGGCAAGCATCAACAATGCCTGAAGTTGCAGATAAACGCTGCTTGCCGGACTCATGAATATAATCCTTAAATTATTGCAATAAAAACAACTAATGCGCAACGCTGCAAATAAAAACGCAACTATTATGTGTGAATAAGCCACACAGCGGGCAGCAACCCTGGTCGGCACCCACTTTTGTGGTGTGGCAACCTTTCGTTCGCGTGCATCAACAATTATGAGTAACAATTATTTGTGAGAAGTTCTCCTGGCAGGACGATTAGCTTTTTGGATGCGGCGCGGAGGGAATTGATGCTATTATTCCCTATCCTTTGTCCACGTCAATATGAGAAAATTGTGGCACGTTGCGGTCCGTGTGGCACGTTGTTGTTGCTGCCACACCCTCTACTGCGATGATGTCGCTGTCTCTTTTGATAATACGAGGGTTTTCGGTGCAATTATGCGGCAATTAAATGAGCTTAGTAACAAAATGTTGTCCTGACGCAATTATAACAAAAATATTATGCAAATTTTCCCACACTGGAGGAGAAAAAAACTCGGCGAAAACCTACTGTACTGCAGTTGGAAAGTGATGCGTGACAAGGCCAATTGTCAATCAATAGTCGTAGTCTCCTCTGTAAGCCCAGAGATCGTTTCAATTGTTCGACTTTCCCGCTGACTGTCAATCAGCATTAAAAATCAATAGACGATTGCGGAATTTCCACGTTTGGCGAATGGAAAACAAAGTGGAAATTGTTGTTCCCGTTTCTGTCGCTGTGTCGTTGTTATTGTTGTCAGTTGCTGGAGGACATTTGTGTGACAAAATTGTGCAAGCAAATGGGATCAGCCCCTTCTCCCTACACCAACAACCTCCGGGCAAGGATTATGAGCGTAAATTAACCCTTATTGCCAAAAATATGCGACAGCTGATTGACAGACAAATGACAGGCACATAAAATCCATGGAACAAGCTCCTGGCCACAATTTCCATCGATGCCCCCTGCAGAAACTGTACTTAGTTCGTTGGGTCTAGGCTCAGAGCAGAGTTTGGGTTTGGTTTTGATTGAATTTTATGTACATATGTTCAACATGACACTTAGCAGCGGCTTAAATGTGTTTAGACTTTTAGAGTGCCACCAAAGAAAACACAGACACAGGGAAATGATGGAAGATGTCAGTGGAAATTTGCATTGTCTAAATTGAAATTGACATATATTGATCGCTGTGACATATATGCTCATTCGAGGCCTTTCAATTGGATTTGTTTCTTAGAATAAAACTTGATACAAGCTACAGTGCTTACTGCTCGTATAAAAGAGCTCTTAGAGAAGAGAAGAAGGAGAGCTTATTTAGAGATTACTTACGGAGTTCTTCTATTGATTTCACTAATTAGCCTTGTATGTGTCTCCATTTATGTCCAACATCATAGCTCGTTCAATCCAGCTTTATATATTATTGGATACACACTCGTTTTTCCCAGAAAGTCTTCACGTTTTCAGTATAAACATTCGCAGTTTTTTATGAGTTTTACAAATATTTTTCGTAACATTTGTTTATACTGTAACGTTTAAATCTGTACTAGTAGATCTGTTTCTAAAACTAATCTCTATTTGTTAGTGTTAAGGCTTATAAAACACATCGGAGTCTGTCCTTTATATCCGAAAGCAGAACATATCCTAAAAGATATTATAATTAAAGATCCTCCGTGGAAGTTTCTGGACACGTGGACTTTTATTGGATGTCGATTGTCTTGATAATAATAACGGTAGCCTTCTGGACCATCCAAATTAAACTTCTTTTCATCGCTAAATATAACATTTCTCGATTAATTTTCACCTATTGGTAAACTGCAATCGAGCAGATTTGTGCCTAGGCTCCTACCTCCAGTTTAAGCAGTTTGTTTTCATTTGAAACGTTATCCGTCTTTTATAGAATTTCCTGGATATTTCGATGGATATTGGTAGAGACAAGTTGTTATTATAAACCGCAAGAAAGTTATTCCACCTTTTAGCCCGATTACTAACTAACGGTGGAGGACCAGAAGAGCAATCGTTCCCATGATTTTCAGGGAATACAATTATTCCTGTTAATATCTTCAGCAATTTTGCGTCTCATCGCTTAAATGGGTGAAACTTGACATTGCTGAGTTAAAGATTCCATTAAAATTTGTTTGAAAGAATCATTTAAGTTAAAACATACATATTTTATTCAATTTGGACAGTCTTCAGTTTTCTATTCAAACATCAGAAACTTCAATGTCTCTTCATAAATTGTACGCAAATGAAAGCAAAGTATTTTGTTTCCTATTTATTTAGTTCGTTCAAGGAAGTCTGCGAAAAGTAAACCTAAAATTATAGTAGGAAGAGAGAAAATGAAGCCTTGCTTTTTGGTTAAAATAAAGTGTACAAACTGTTTGTCCTTTTAACTGATTTCGCACACCTTATATCAAAGACAGTGTGGCTAATAAAAGTTGTGTAATGACATTCCATTTTGTCCTCTCATCATTTATTGAAAAATATATGACAGAATATATCAGTTTGCAGTAGTATTAAAAGAAGTTGTTGCACGACACCAAACACGTTTTATTTTTAGCGTTAATCTCTACTATTATTCATTTTGTTAATTGTTTCGATATTTCACTTAAACTTTCCTCGATTTGCATACTCGCTGCAACTTTCACGCTTCAGGTTTAAAGAAAAATAAGCCACAATAGCAGCGAATCACATTAACACGCTCTTAATGAAGTGTTTTAATTTCTGAATAACTATCAAGAAAAGATCCGATACAAATTTGTGATAACTTTATTTGGCCACTAGCCAAGAGATTTTCTTGCCCGAAATAGAAATTTGTTAAACAGCAAACGGGAAACACAACCGAAAATGAAGACATTGGAGCTGGTCACAGTTTACGATGAAGATAGAGGAACTGAAAAAAGGCCAGACAATGGTGTCACACTCAAATCCCACCAGATATTTCAACAATTGATGGAGTCCAATATATGGTAGACATGGACTCGTTTAAACCTTTAAGAATGGGCTGGGAAATTTACATAACATTCTCATTGATTGCCGAACAGCGGTGTTTGGCAGCCGAAACTTATCAGCAGCTAATCAGCAGCATGAGGCCAAAGTCAATTTGAGATCTCAGCACCTCGTTTCGGGTAGCAGCCAGAGAGATAAATTTTCACAGCCTTTGTTTGGTTCCCAAACAGGTGGAACAGTAGGTACATTTACTGCGTGGCAGATAAAAGTAGGGAAAATCAGGGAGTAGATAGGGAGGGGGGACGACGTCATACTGTGAGCACAACTGAGTGTTCTGTTGTGTGAGATGAAAAGCAGCTTTTAATTAAGTAAGCCCCATGGAACGAACTCCAATCCTAATATGCAGCTGTCCGGCAGTTGAAAGAACCGTACACACACAGAGGCGGAGGCGGAGCCGATGGTTTGGTCTCTGTCTGTCTGGTTCGTATTAGTCGTGTCGTGATTTGGGCCAACACCTACGGTTCACAGCTCGTTTGAGCGCTGCATGTCATAATTTCTTTCGTTACATCATTTCGAATTGGCTTTTATAAATAGCTCAATTATACTCCTAATTCCTATCGATATATTTCCCAGAGCAGGCCTGAGAGCTGTCGGTCCACGCCTACGTCCAGATTAAGCCCAGCTTCTATCCCTTCTAAGCTGCTTTCAGAACAAACCCAAACTAAATGCATTCAAAGACGCTGCTTAAAATGCAAATGAAGTGCTCGATTGGTTTTGGTCCCGGACTCAAGATCCAGCTTACAGCTCACCACGAGCAAAATACAAGCCCGATAATTATGAGCTCAAGCAGGCACTTAAGTGGGTTTTGTCTTTCCACTTTCCGTAGATTCTTTGCCACGTTGAGCCACTAATTAGACCAAAAGATTCCTCTACCTGCCCCCTAAGACCGCAAAAATAGTCTTACTCCTGCACCGTAAGTACATATTTTTATAATCCTCTTACCCTCTCTAGCTTTTGCAATTATTTCTGCGATTTTTCTTTGAATTTTCTAGTTGATTTTCTTTGCTGTTTATTAGATTTGCCTCCCCCTCTACTCACTCTATATCTCTCTCTCTCTCTCTCTCTCAATATCTTTTCATTTATGTTGTGCTCTATTGGCGTCTGTGTTAACAATGACTTGGCAATTTTCGTGCCACTTGCAACGCTTCCGGCACAGCGAGTATAGCCCAGGATGAGTTACAGATTCGGGATCAAATTTCAATCTATAATTTAGGATGAACAGTGATTCCTGTCAGGTGAATTATTCACCCTGATTGGGGTATAGTAGTAACAAGATTTTGTTTTTCTTATATTTACTGATAATTATAATTATCTATATTTTTATTTATATATATTTGGAATACGAAACTAACAAAAACAAAATATAAAATTTTATTAATATAAAAAATATGATAGATTTTTTATTTTTTTTATTTATTTGTTATTTATTTATTTATTTAATATATATTTATTTATTGAATATTTATTTATTTATTTAATATTAATTGATTTATTCAATATTTATTTATTTATTTAATATATATTTATTTATTTGATATTTATTTATTTTTTTAATATCTATTTATTTAATACTTATTTATATATTTTTTATTTATTTATTTAATATTTAACTATTAAAAGTCGACCAAAATCTTCGAAGTAAAAAGATTAAAGTAGAAATAAATTAAATGATATTAAATAAAATTGAAATTATAATATTTAATTGAAACTGGAATTAAGTATTTTATATTTAGAATTTTTGATTATAACTAAAGCTAAAAAATGAAAAATTAAAGTTAATTGCAGAACTTTTGTAAGAAATCTAAGTTTGGGTTGAAATTGTAAATCGTCTTTCATCCGTTTTGGATGAAGCTGAAATCGAATCGATGAATGAAAGTAAATATTTAATTCTATACTTTATTTTATTTGTGCTTATTGCCTTTAGATATTTACAGCTCATTAAAACTATGGATTAATATTTATATTTATTTATTATTTCTTTTATTTTATTATTTCTAAATGCTGAATAATTGCAGATATGTAATTTTGTAAGGAAAAACCTTAAATTAAATATTCAATTATATATATAAAAAACTTCTGTTGTATTTCTAGAAAACTGCAGAATATAAACGTCCCATGAATCTTATTTAAATATCGTTGAACGAAACCAGCTGCTGTATAATATGGTGAGCTCTGTTATTGTTTTCAAATATATATTATATATATAAAATATATGACAATTTCTTAATTTTAATGCAAACTTCAATACTTCTTTCAAATATATTTTAAGTATTTTTGGAGTACTTAAGAAATATTCATGAGCATTTATTTAAATAAAGATATTTATTCCAGTCGTATGCCTGGCAAGTCCTTACACTTAAATGAACATAGTTCCAATCACTTGCAGGTGCTTTTTGCGAGTTTTTTTCTTTCTATTTTATAATAATTTTCCGCTCAGACCGCAACGTAATTAAACGATGAAAATGGAAGTTTTCCACCGGCGCACTCCCCGTGCGTAAATTGATATTCCTGTCATTGCCATAATGATTTCTGCTTCCGTAGAGTACGCGACGCATCCTGTCTGTGGCTTGGCATTGCGCTTTGCCGTGTTCACAGGATATTGAATTAACGAACATTTTTACAAGAAGCGAGAGGAAGAAACTAAGAGCCCGCCCGGCAATTGATAGGAGCTGTCTATTAATTGAGTTATAAGACGATACTGAGCACAAAGAGCGAACATAAATTGAAAATTGTCAACCAAAGGCAGCCTCATTGATGAGGCAGGACGATGATGAGGATGATGATGGGGTGAGGATGTTTCTTTGGTCTTATGTTCACAGAACATTTGTGAAACACATGCTATAATGAAGAATGCAATTTAGGTAGCTGCAAAGGCGGAGGAACTGCAGCAAGATAAAAAGGACGAGCTGCTGGACGAGGCGCAAACAACAAAGGACCTGAGGCCAGCAGGCGACTAGCACAGTCAGCGCTGCCTGTCAACAGGATATGCATGAGCGCTTTGAGCATTTCACACCTACATACAATGCACAACAAAAACAACAACAACAAAAGGACGAGCCGGCTCCTGAGTATCAGCTGCCGAAAATTGAGATACAGATTCTATTGAGTCCTTTCTGCTGTGGCTTCGCCTGAAAACCGAAAGCCAAACGAGAGAAAAAATAACCACAGAGACCGCAAAGAATGGGACGGCGAGGAGCAAGTAGGAGTTGACACACAAATGAAAATCGGCCCCGGGGGCTAATGATTGATGGCCAATGATTGAGCAGAAGCCAAAAGTCAAGGAAGCAGTTTTTCGCTTTAAAAATATAACCAGAAAAGGATTCAAAAGTCGGAAACCTGGTAGTCAACTGCCGTTATGATTGATAAGCCCAAATGAATAGGTGTAAACAGCAGGAGAAGAATGCAGCAGCGGGTGGACAAAGGATATTGCGAAAGTAGAGTCCTATCGAGTTGAGCTCGTCATTTCATTTGGGACGTGCTGCTAACCGCAACTGTTGTGCACTATCCTGGAGCAGGAGCTGCTGATGCAGTCGGGCATCAATTGGAGCGCAAGAAACTAATTAAATTGATAGAATTAGACAAAAGGCCGCCGGCTGGCATCAGCCTCACATCTCATCCAGTTGGATTCCATTGGGTTTTGGGTTTACTTATCATTCTGTACAAGTACCGGACAGAAAGGACACGACAGGATACAAGTGCTGGCTGGCACTGGGTTCGATGACAGCATGAGCTACACTTTCGGGAAGTTACTCATTTGTTTGATGGATGTGAGAGACTTAAAAGAGGATTTACTCGTTCCATGGACAAAGATGAATCATTCTGCTGACAGATTGCTGAGAAACTCTTTAAATATAGTATGAATAATTTGTATCTATGAATAAAGAAGATGAGTTTCTTCCGAAGAAAGGTATATTCCATAAGTCGAGAGAACCCTTTGAAGGGTATTCAGAGTGTTATACAAGCCTTGTAGAAATTTCCTATTGTGAGGAGAGACAAAGAACATACTCATACCCAATACTAGTTATATCGATACTATAGAACAATTGAGGATACTTATAAGCGTTATATATATACCTATATATATATTAAATTAATTACAATACGAATTTCGAATGGATAATGAAATTCTGTGGTCATTATCAGACATGGCCAGCATATACAAAATGAGCCACAAATGTGGCCAATGTAATGAAACAAAGTAGCTAGCGAGGCATATGATGAACAATACCGCAATGCCGTCCTCCAGTGGTCGTCCAGTACACAGGACGCAGGACGAGCAAGGATATACTCGCACATACAGCCGCGCATAAATCAATAGAGTATGTGACGACCGAAACTGGACAGGAAGGATACTCCAGCGACCAACAGATGTGAGCATGTGAGCTGAATTAAAAATGAGTAAGAATCAGGACCACTCGGCCACTGGGCAACCCTGGTGACTCGGCTGAGTCGGGTGACTCGGGTGACTTGGGTGACTTGGTTTACTTGGGTAGTCCAAGAAGTCTTCAGTGGCGCGTAAAGACAAAGGGACGTGGCCCAACCCTGTCGTGTATGGAAAAGGTAACCTCACCGGATTTACTTTCCGCCTTTGTCGCTGCAGGACATCTTAAGGACTTAACTTACTTTAGTTGAAGCGCTCTAAAAAAAAGCAAAAGAAGAAAACAAGACGAAGGAATATCAAGAATAGAAAAAGGAAAAGCACGCAACGAAACGAAATGAAAAGCAAGCAATAGATTTCTCATGTTTGGGATTTGTGTGTCCCACAAGTCTTATGAGTCTTATGAGCGTGTGTCTAGTGCAGTTGACATTTAATATGGCATTATCCCTGCGCCGCTGAGTTATAAATAATGTTACTTCTCCCATTAAAAACATAAAAAAAGAAGAAGTGAAACGTGAAACAGACCCCCTCAGAGCCAGAGCGGTAGTTAAGGAAAGGACACTTAGGACGAGGGGTTCGAGCTTTGCCTCGAAGGGTTTTCCCCCGGTTATCGTCGTTGGTCAGGAAAAACCAATTTTGTTGTAAATATTGGCAACATCGATGCCCACAGGCAGAGGGTTACATATTTTAAAAGTGAAATATAGTTGAATCAGCAGAAGGAACATATTTTGAATGTCCTGAATGGATGGTTAAATGAGATGGAATGAAGTTGAATGGTCGACCCCAAAACCCAATAAGGATTGCTTTAATAACATACAAATATGTGCGATATACTCCTTGAGAACGTAATGCGAAATTAGTATATTACAATATGAATCGCAGGATAATAGATATTTCAGAAGTTGAGTATCCTTTCTAGGAATGTTCCTCGACTAGTTTCCATTAACAGATGACAATGTTTTCCACTTTTGTTATTCCTCTTAGTGTTAACGGCCAACGCCCCGGGGGGAATATGATGCCAAGGACTTGATCCTGGATCTGGATGAGGTCCTTAGCTATCCAGTAATTGTAATGTCACACCGTTTACTCGCCGCCACTGTAAAAATCCATTTCATATGCTTTGATTTATATTTATGCGCCTGTTTAAAGTCTCTCTGGCGCGGCACAAGATTTATGATTGTCCGGCAGAGGGCAGTAATAGGACTCCAGAAGTAGTGCCGGGATTGACTGGAACAGCTCCAAGCTAGTTGTTATGTTGATGTGTGGATAATGTGCATGGTAATAAGCGTGTGATGACCCAAGCGAGAGCTGCCCACACAGCGATGCTAATGAGCCGAACGCGTTGAAGATGAGCAGCGCCTGTCTCGCAGAGGAGCTGCTGAGAGTCTGACAGGATGTATGCTATCCAATTGCCAGTTGTGCTGACATTTAAAATATAAACACGAGTCGCTGTTGCAAGTGTCTAATTTCCAGCTGGCAGACAGTCGTCTGTCCAGGCTCAGGCTGAGGCAGAGGCTCAACAGACATGTCTGGGCGACGTTTTCGACGACCTTGCAGGGGTTTCGGGTCTGGCTGTGCGTGTGGATCAGAGTCTGGCAGGGATGTGTTGAAACATTTGACAGTTGACACTTTGACGCCAGCGAAACTCGCGCATAAAATTATACGGCCTGGGAAATCAAGTGTCTGGCACTTGGTGACGCCAGGACGACAGGATACACATGAATCTGTTTCTGCCTCTGGCTCTGGCTTTGAATTGGAGTTTCTTTTTTTTTTTTTGGGTGTTGTGTTGCACTCTCATTAGGAAGTGAGAACAGCCACAACAACGGCAATGACAACGGAACGACTTGTGATTAGTAGCTTGTCCTGTGGGAGTCCTTAGACAGGCGTAACAAAAACAAAACAATGCAGCTGCAAGCACACACAACAAACATCTGTCCATGTCCAGTGAAGATTAAGTTGTTATATCACCAGGGAAGGATACTCAAATGCCCAACAAATAATCCAAAATCAAAGTAGCGTAACTAAAGCTTAGCACACAGACACGAATAAAAGGAAGGATGTTCCAAGGATGTCCGAGCCACTGACAAATGCATATCGTACAATAAGAGCTACCTGGATACGTGAATAACAGGGGACAATCTCATTGTGCTCGGCTCTGCCATGGCGAATTGTGAATCGAATCAATGCCAGGATATAAGACATATGGGTCCTGGGTCCTGGGCTCTGTCTGTCCGCCGGCAGCTGTGTGGGGCTTCGACTGGAAAAAGGAAAAACTGAACTGCAGCACGTTTTGTTACATTTTGTTATAGATATTACTTTAATATTTAAACTTCTTTTCCTATAGAATTTTCTATAAGGAAACTGTTTCTTAGACTCGATTCTGAGATAGAAGTTCGAAAGGAGTTTACAATTCAAATGAGGAATTCGCAGTTAAAATTTTAATTGTATTCGCGTTGCAAGTAAGTTAAGTTAATTATTTTTTTGGTTAGCTTTGGGCTTACGGCCAGAAACAGGTTGTAAGAAACACGCTGGCGCCGTCTTTCATCTTAAAGTTGAAGTTTAAATCGATTTCGTTACTCGGTTCGGTTCGGGCCATTTCAAGGTGCTGCTAACAAAGTGAGCCATAAAACGGCTCGAACCACTTGAGGAGCTGCAGGCGATGGCTGAATGATTGTGCGGAGCTAAAACCAACAGGCCAGCTCCAGAACGGTAGCCCAATCCACTGACAACTTCATCATAACGCGCACGCCCCACCAGCTCCAAGTCCAGCTCCAGCTTTAAGAGAAGGGTACTTTGTTCTTGGGCAGCTCAGCTCTGGTCTCAGCCTAATTGCAACGAATGCGTTGCAGGCAACTCTGTTAATCAAATGGGAATGTTGTTGTGCATCTCTTGTTATTTGTCTTTGCGTTTAACTGGGCTCACAGTCTTTGGTACCAGCTCCTGTTTCAGCTTTATCCAGTCCCAGTTCCAGTTCCAGTTGCAGCTTCGGTTTCAGTCCCATCCTCAATCCAGCTTTTGCCCGCGAGCCCATTTCGTGGTAAAATTCATTTGTTAACAATTTCATTTCTTTTCGACTCGAAGGGCTACTACCAGTTCGTTCTCTCTCTCTGTCTGTTGCTGTCTCTGTCTCTACTTGTTTCCCTGCCAGTTAGGTTTACTCTCGTCGCGGCGCCTAATTACAAGGTGCCTCTCAATGTGTGCGTGTGTGTGTGCTCGTGTCCTGCTGCTGCATGTAAAACTCTTCAAATTAAGACATCAATTTTAATGAGCAACATAACAACTAACACAATAATTGCACCCGAATTCAGGCTGGTTGGGGGCGTGGCTATTTGCCCAGTTGACCATTCGCTGCTTTGGTTTTCCATTTATTTCGTTATGTCTCGGCCATTCTGGGCCAAGTTCCGGCAGGTGCTCCCATATCATTCTCATTCCTTTGAATACCTTCACTTTTGGTTGCCTCAACAACTTTTTTTTGGGTTAGGCAGCTGCAACTGCTGTTGCTCTACCTCAAAAAGTAGCGCACCAACGCCTTCTGCATGCTCTGCCATCTAATTAACTTAATTGACCATTTTACATATGTAAGTTTAACGGGCTGCCCTCCCTTTCCCCTTCTCTTGCTCCTACTCTACCATATATTTCCTTTCTTTTGATATTTCTAGTTTTGTGCATTGTTTTCTTTTCAATTTAATGTCTTTTTAATCGAAAACAATAAAAAATATGGGAAATTATTAAAAAAAAAAACATAAAAACATAAGCCACAATAATAGCTTAACGCTTCGGTTAACCCAATTAGTTCTGCTGGTAACCGGTTAGAGAAGGACACACCTGCCTGTAACCAACTCCTTCAAAAGTCTACGACTGCTCTCTATGTATAATTTATGCGATTTCTTGTCCTGTCTGCATAATCAATCAGAATTTATCTATATAAGAACTTATGAGTTTAAAGTATGTTTTCTTTTACTAACTATTACTGCTTGAAATTGGGATGTATTTTCCTTTCAATTACTGCAATTTCCCATCTCATCGATGTCCTCTTTTGGCTCGTTAATCAACCCGCTCCCTTCGTTCTTATTAAAACATTCAAAATTCAATTGCAAATTATGCATTTATTATTAACAATTGTTGTCTGATTGCAAGAGCCCTCAAATCACATACACACATCATTCCTCCTCTTTTCAAATTTGCTGTCCTTGTGCAGGCCAGTTTGCCCCTCAGGGCCGCAACAGTCCAAAGCGTGGGTCATTTGCATGCATTTGTTTTGGCCCTGGCTCTGGAGCCATGGCTCTGGCTCTAGTTGTTGTCCTGGCCCCAGAGGGTTATGGCCAAGCGTTTGCATATGGCCAACTGTTTTGAATATTGAAAACAAACAACAACAACAAGGAGGAGTTGTAGGAATCACACACACTCACACACATCAGGCCAAAGGGTGTTCCTGGCCAAATAGAAATCGCAATCGCAGAAAAGTGCCATGCATTTATGCAATTTTCGCTTTCAGAGTTGTTCGTTGACGCCGCTTCTGCTGCTGCTGCCTCTGCTTGGCACTCAAAGCCACTCAAATGCAAGGCACTCAATCAAGTGCACAACCTACTACACCCACACACACACACACACACACACACACACACACACACACACACACACACTCTGCTCTGCTGCTGTGTTCCATCATAATCAAATTGTATTGAACATTTGCAGCTAGTTGAATTTGTGGCTGCCATTATGCAAGTGATTGAATCGTGGAAACCCCGCCATGCATTTGACTTGTCAGTCAGTCAGTCAATCCGCCAACCAGTCATTCAGGCAATCTCTCAGTGATTCGCTTATTGATTCATTTATTCAACGAACATATAGTATAGGCGACACTCTCCTGCTTTTCCTGCCACTCTCAAAGTCAAAGCCATAGGTGGGTGTCCTTCTGCCGCCCCACACATGCGTCAATAACTTTTTATCATTTCTATTAAAAATTATTATACCACTACTTTCCTTCCACACACACACACACACATACATCCATATATACTTTCATATACACTCACCTTGCTCAGTTCAGGTTGCCTTATTGAATATTATATAAATAAAGCGTATTTCAATTTTCACTGCAAATGTGTGGCCTGAACATGTTGGAATAGAAATATTTTCTACAGCTTCTGCTTCGTATAAAATAGATAATCCGATCACGTCTACTATGCCTTTGTCCTCCCTCAACTCCAAGGATATTGCCAGCCATATGCAAACTAGCAGCCGCAGTTCCACATGGTTCACTGGATTGCATGCATTGGTTAGGCTTAAGAATTCGAGATGAGTTTTTTAAAGTTGCCTAAAAGTAAATGGTATATAGATTTTACATACAAATACGATGCAAACCTTGGGATTATGTTGATAAAATTAACTCAAAAATAACGATATATGCTTATAGTTAGGCTTGGATTCAGGTGTTGAACAAAGCTTAAAGTAACATATTCTAAGCTAGTGTCTGCCAGAGAAACTTTCTTAATGCAAAACTTTGAGGGTAATAAAAATATACTTGTATTTAGGATATCATCTTAAGTAAGTTTTCTCTTTTTATAAGTTAAACTTTTATTTTAATATTATAAAGTTGAGAATCCAATCGATTTACGGTCAGAAAAAGTATGCGTACAATTTTAGAGCCCAGTTCAATTGCGGTCAATAGGAAACTTTTTGTACCGTTAAATTGCATATTACAGTAAACAAAAGTTGTATTTAAATATGAATATAAATTTATTGGAATACCAGTTTGATATGAGAAGCTGCTCACTATGAGAAGTAGCTGCCATCTCATACATAAACACGCCAACACAGATCCAATTTTCATACAAGTTTCTTAGCGTTTCATTGAACAACTTCTTAAGATAGCTTAAAAATGTTAAAATATAGTAACAGACGCTTCTTTTTGTAATACTTCTTACACGTTGCAGTTGTCAAGCATTTTGACAATTGTAAATACCTTCTGGAATTTACAGTTCCTTTGCCCCACTGACAGCTGACAAGGAAGGTAAAAAAGAAATCTTAGAGCAAAAGGCAGCTTCAATTAACGCACTGCACACACAGGTTCTTCTTTGTGTTTGTTATTAAACGCATATGACACAACTGCCAGAGCATGTCAGCTGCTCAAAGTGCCACAGGGGGAGTGTCCAACAGCCCCCCTTACACTCCCTTTACTCCACCCTCACCCTCACCCACACCCCCATTCCAACTCCCTGACAGTGGCTTCCATTAGCGTCATTTTGGTGTTTGGCTTCTACTTGCCTTAGCCTCGGCGCCGTCTCAATGTCTATGCAGCATTTTGGCAAACAATTTGCTAAGAAACATTTTTTAAAAGCAGCCCAAGAGGAGGCTGGAGCAGGGGGGCAGGGGGGGCAGAATGAAGGGCCACGTAGCAAGTGCAGAAGCATTTGACAACTGAGTGCCGGAGAAAGAGAGTCTTCTAGTGTTGCTTCTTCTGCATTTAGCTGTCAAAAGTGAAATAAAAGCAACAACAGCAGCGAAAATAAAAAACAAGGCCAGCCTTAAGAAGCACGTCTGCTGCACCCACCCACACACACTCACATACACACATAAACACACACCTATGACAACCCGTGCTCCCAGTGAGCTCTGGCAACTCTTGACAGACAGCTCAAGTGAAAAAATGCTCGCCTCGTGCCAAAATACTCCTGGGATGTGGCCTCAAAATGCATGAAAATTCATACAGCACGAGAAATATATTATGGGAAACAATCGTCTGTTCCGTGTTGGAAGATAAAGACTGAGAAGAAAGGTCTCAGTTTGAGTTGAGATGTGTTACCAGGAGCTGCAGGGGATTGAATGGGATTCAGCTCGGGCAGAGCAGGAAGGAAGAGGGTAGCGGAAATGGGTACTGTCGACATTGGTTAACGTAAAGTTTTTGCTGCAATTCGGTTGTCACTTTGACAGCTCACGCAAAGGATACGCAGGAGCTGCCCAACTAATCAGCACTGGGACAAGGACAGGGAATACTACTCAAACGCGAGGCAGGAGATGGGAAACTTCAGTTGGTTATTGGCAGGCACGAAACGAAACCAATTGCACTGATGGAAATGCTATCAAATGAAATGAAACCCAATTTCATAGACATATTAATTTGGGATTATTATGGATAAACTCGCATTGAGTGGAGCTGAGATGATGTCAAGAATGAATCCGTAAAAGATTAGGATATTCTGAATAGTTGTTGTGCAGTTTAAATAAATGGTTTCAGCTATTTCTAAACATATTAAATTCATAGTTTCTGAAAAACAATTCTTTCATCCGTGAAAAAGCTAATGAAAAGTCGACACACTCGAATTTGTTTCTCGTATTTTAAAACATAAATGCAAATATTTCGCAGTTGTTTTTTGATATCTCGCACATATTTGACGTTCAATTGAAATTCCCTTGAACTCAGTTCACTTTTGGTAGTCGTATTCGATCTGCAAAAAAAACACACATATATATATATATTCGTTGGCTTTGTATATGTAATAAATCCCACCAAAAATCATACCAGAAATTCTACCTAAAAAGTGGAAAAAACTTTTTTTGATGATGCTCCTCCATGAGCAAAATGCAAATATCGCATAAATTGAATTATTGAAATATTTTAGTGATAGCATGATAGCATGGCATATTGAAAGACTGCCACGCCCACTGCATTGTATACGTTGATTTATTTGCATATAAGTCAATGTAGAACGGCGGCGGTTGCCAACAGATTTATGTACCATAATACCATATACTACGATATTCGCAAATAAACAAAGAGACTCTCGTTTCAAATACTGTTTGATGTCTTTGTTTACGACACAAACAAAAATTTTATTTTCAAATTTATTTCAATTTCATGTATTCCCTCCTCCCTTGCTCTACATGCTCCATAATGCAGTTTCCACTGCATTTTCCACTTCAGTTTCCGCCAGGCTCTCATCCTTTTCAAGTGGATTCAACATAATAAACAACAGCCGAAAAAAGGTTAAAAAAGAAGCTAAAAGTCAATAAAGAATATCTATATCTATATCTATATCTATATCTATATCTATATCTATATCTATATCTATATCTATATCTATATCTATATCTATATCTATATCTATATCTATATCTATATCTATATCTATATCTATATCTATATCTATATCTATATCTATATCTATATCTATATCTATATCTATATCTATATCTATATCTATATCTATATCTATATCTATATCTATATCTATATCTATATCTATATCTATATCTATATCTATATCTATATCTATATCTATATCTATATCTATATCTATATCTATATCTATATCTATATCTATATCTATATCTATATCTATATCTATATCTATATCTATATCTATATCTATATCTATATCTATATCTATATCTATATCTATATCTATATCTATATCTATATCTATATCTATATCTATATCTATATCTATATCTATATCTATATCTATATCTATATCTATATCTATATCTATATCTATATCTATATCTATATCTATATCTATATCTATATCTATATCTATATCTATATCTATATCTATATCTATATCTATATCTATATCTATATCTATATCTATATCTATATCTATATCTATATCTATATCTATATCTATATCTATATCTATATCTATATCTATATCTATATCTATATCTATATCTATATCTATATCTATATCTATATCTATATCTATATACATATCTAGGGCATAAAGGGTATCTTTAAGTCGGGAATAATTATACTTCTTGAGTGCTTTTTTGTTTCGTTTCTTCCCTTTTGGGCCATAAATAAAATCTTGCATGTGAAGTGGGAGCAGCGTCTGTTGCAGTCGTGAATTAAGATTAATTAAACTAACGGTAACTGCAACTGTAACTGAAAACTAAGCACGGGGAGTGTGTGAAGGGTGGGAGGGAGTGTTGGAGGGGGGGATGGGGCGTACTAGTACAAGTAGTACGATATATTTGGGGTAGTTGACATGTGTGGGAAGTAGTACACAAAATAAATGTTTATTTATATGCTGCGGCAAACGGAAATTGCAATGTGAGTTGCTGCTGCTGCTGCTGCTGCTGTAACGCGTAGTTGTAAGCGAATATAAAATGGCGGACTAACGGTGAAACAAATCCTAGGAAAGATAGAAAAAAATTGTGGGTACCATCCGCCTAGCTCGCAGATGCAAATGGTTCAGTTCATTCGCAGTTTGTTTCGCTGTTTCGTTACAAATTGTTAAGTGAATGGGATTTTAGATGGGTTGCCATATGATGCATTAGTGAAGAGTTCGGACCCAAAAGGTTTATTCTCGCACAATATATGTATATATATCATATAGTATATAGTATATCTAAGCTTGTTTTATTTTCTATTCTATTTGTTAACATATTTCACTTGGTATTGTCACATGCATATTTCAAGCGGGTTTGCCGGCGACTCCTTTGTTTTAGTCGCTTATTTGTGGTCCGGATATAGAAACATGCAACGGAAATGCGGAAAACAGAAAGAAAATAAAGTTTAATAAAATATATAAAGTTCAACTCTAAAATTCTGACAATTTATGGCACATTCAGTTAAAGTTGCATAAATTAAGCAGAGGGATTTTTCAACAGGTCCTTGATAAATCTCCAAAAGTATTTTATCTTTTCGTATTCCTTCAATATCTCATTTCCATCTTTTGGCTCAACACATATCAGAAAAATACTCGAACATTTCAATTGTACTCAAGCACGCTTATTCCCACCACAAAGTCGTAACTATTGGATCCACTGCTGAAGTATCTGAAGCTCTTTAAGTACTCATATTATTTGCACATTGCAAAGAGTAAAAAAAGAGAGTAAAAATAAAAGGAAATAAAATAAAATAAAAAAAACTATACAAAAAGGGGAACAAACGAACCAAGTCAAGTGCACACACACACACGTTGAAGTAAATTGCTAAAAGGTAACGGTATCTATAAGGGAGAGGGGTAACGGGAAAGGGGAGCCAAACAAGCCAAACAAACCCAATACGAATACATGTGTCCCACTTGGCCACAGCTCATGGCTTACACGTACAGCCAGGACTACGTTCACGTCCTTGACAATCAATTCCCCGCGCACTCAATTAAAAAATATGCACGCTGCTTGCATACGACACACACACATACATAAACTCATACATCACACCACACACACACACACACACACACATAAGTCAACTGATGCAGTAACTGCAGGTTAACTAGTTGCGAGGGTTGCAGGTGCGGGTATTGCTCGAGGGTGTTGCCGCCGCCGCCGCTGCTGCCGCTGCTGCTGCTGTTGTCTGCATATGAATGAATATTCGAATATTCGCATTTTTTTGTTACCAGTATAAAAGTTCATCAGCGGCAATATTGGCGAGAGAAAAATGAAAGTCCCCAACGTAACGTTACTTTTACCCTTGACAGGTATATTAGCTAAGCCATAAAGCTTACAACTTCTCAAACTGAATATTTGATTCATATCATGAGATAAAGATAAAGTTAAGGCAATAATTAGAAAGAATTGGGAATAATTTGTGATTATTTCTTGCCACATTAGAAATTTCAATTGAGTCTCAATTATTAGAAATTATTATACAGAATATATAGAGAATCGATTTCACTTTTATTTTATGTATTTAAACACAAAATCTCTAAGCAATATATGAAAGATAAACAACATTTTAGTTGTTAAATGAAAGATAAAGTTTTTTTAATGTAATTTCTAAAGTGGTTGAAATAAGCTAATATGCTTTGAATCATTGTTTTTGATTTTTTACTTTATAAAATATTGGAAAAATATTTAGAAAATAATTGAACTCATATTTGATAAGTTAAAGCATCAGACTAACAAATTGCGTTTAAATTATCTTAATATCCCGTTTGGTTTAGATTTTATAGATGACTAAATTTTGTTGAAATAAGCTGGGAGCCACTGTAAATATTGCAGTTTCGCTTCTCTTCTTCTGTTTGCTTCTCCTGCTCCTTCCTCCTTGTTTCCTTCTGCTCTTATTATTCCTTTTCTGGGCATATTTTTATCATGCTTGTCGCTTGCTTTCTGCTTACGTTTCTCACCTTGCTTTTTGTTTCACTTCTTCTCCTTTCTCTTATCTCCTTTCATTTTTCGCTTTTTGTTTCTCCTGACTTTCACTTTAATTCTGATTTGCATTCGATTTAGTTGTTAGATCTCATTTTAAAGGGTATTTTCGATTCGTCTTTATAAAAATGAGCTTATCATTTGTTTCTGTTTGCGTTTTTGTTGTTACAATATTTTTGCAATATTCCGCCGAGCACGTAACTGTGTTTGGATCTGTGTAACTGCGTGTGTGGGACCATTTGTCTGCATGTGTGTGTGTGTGTGTGTGTGTGTGTTTATTTGGATTTGAGCATCCTTGGGGTAATAGTTTTCCACGGTTTATAATTCCGCGCTTTTCGCTGGAACTGCTGCTGGTGCTGCTGCTGGTGCTTCACTCTTTTCTGCTGCTGTACCGTGCAGAAATTTATTATTTACAGGAATTTTTTCGTATGGTTCTTTTCTTGGTTTTGTTGCTCTGTTGCCGTCGCCTGCTGATGATTTGTGTGCTTGTGTGGTTGCCATATAAATATTAAAAATATTGCACAAATTCTCCATTCCCAAGTGTCCATGTGTGTTACCTCTCTCCTCTCTCTCTTTCTCTCTCTCTCTCTTTCTCTCTCTCTCTCTCTGTTTGTACTTCTTTCATCTTACTCTTCTCATGCTGAAGACCCAAACAAAAAAAATCATAAAAAAATCGCATTTAATAAATTTTTAAAAAGTGTGGCAACGTTGCCAAATGTAAAATAATAATTTTGTAAAAATACCGCACACAAAATGATAATAACAAAACTGTGCCACCAGTTCTCTCCAAGATTCCCTATACCCATCTTCCGAAGCAGGAAACATAAACATTAACATCTCTGTATGGAGCTCTGCCCTCACAATCGCATCTTTATATGTATGAGCTTTGCTTCGGTTTGCTTACTCGGACTCGGAATGGCTCTGCCTGGGATAATCTTTACGAGTCTGTGTGCACACACACATATATATATATAAAACATAAGCCACTGTTTAGATTTCCTTTAGCAATACATAAGACAAGGTAAACATTGTGGCTTATAGCACGTCTTCTATAATAACTATCGTCTATTATCTGAGATATATATGGGGTTAGGGTAGGGGTATACTTATGGAATACTTATGGGTATCTTGTGTCTTAAGTCTATATCAGATAGAACAGATTCTTGATTCATTTACTGTGATTTCTTGATTCCAATATGGAAGCCATGTTCTGGCTTCATTCATTCATTCAAAATATCTTATATAGATATATCGGGCTATGGTAGGTGAATACTTATGGGAATCTTATGTTTTAATCTATATCAGTTAGAAGAGATTATCACTTGCTTTACAGAGATTTCTTGATATGGAACAACTCTATGTTCTGCCTTCCTTTTCTATATAAACTTAACATTTACTGAAATAGTTATCACGGCTACTATTCGATATTTCTGAATGTAAAACTATAAGTTTTCTCTGCTTCATCAATTAAGTATGCATATTGATTTTCTTTGCAATCTGTTTTCCAACTTTTCTTGTCATCAAGCTGAATATCTTAGGAGTTTTCTTTTAGTTGCCATACGATTTCTTTCTCATTTGCATCTTTAATGTCAGCTCCAAGCGAATCTCTCACCTCTCCAGCTGGCTAATTTAGCTGATGTTTGTCTGCGCTTCTGGGGTACAGGACTAGGAACTACCCTGAAGTTAAGGCCAATTCAATTTGGTGGCTCAAAGTTAAGGATCTGATACGAAAAACAGAAAAGAAGACCCCATATAATACTGTTAGCCGTTTTTTATTGCTTTTACTAATTAAAATAAACAAAATGTGCATTTTGCTGCCTCAAGAAAAGTGAGCAAAAACTGAGCGGAAAGCAGAGGAAGTGGTTGGTGGGAGGTGGGAGGGAGCATAAAGAATCCTGCTGCATGTCTGATGAGTTAAGATGCGTTGAGTTGAGTGTTTGTCAATGGGGATATAACTTCAAGTGCTGACTGCTGCAGCAGGACTGGGACAGGAGGCAGGCAGTGGAGGAAAAGTGCTTTTCGCTTTGATTGACGACGCTTCGAATGATTTTACACGCACGAGCGGCATCACACAAAAAGGAGACCTGCAAGGATAATGCGTAGACGTTCCTTTATAGTCGTACTTGTATTGACACAGGGACAGGCAGCAATCCTTTACCCAATGTCTGTGTGTGAGTGTGTCCTTATTTGCGCAGCGCGGACGTGCGTGCTGGGAGTCGCGTGTCGAGCGTCTGGTCGTCCTGGTTGCCGCCGCAGCTGTCGAGAAGTTAATCCTTGCCCCGTTGAAATCACTGCATTTAAATCTCCTCAAATGTTTACACTGGCTGCAAAGCAACAAATACATCAACGATGTCCTTATCCCGGCACTTGATCAACAGCTGCCATTGTTCAAGTCCCAGCCGAGAATCCTTCAATAGGTAACATTGTGTGAGTCCATTATGTCGCCCCCACTCCGCCCTAAACTCCTCTCTTTGGCCAATTTTGTGCCCCCTCCAACTAATGCCCATAATTCACAACACTTTCACTTCATCATCACAGAAAGGATATGCGTATGTGCGCTGGCACTAGCCGTCGGCGAAAAGGATGCTCAGCTGGACGTCTGCTTTGGCCAGGATCAGGATCACACACAGGCATAAGGCACATTTCAAAATATTATTATGCAAATTTTATTATTTTTATATGATAAACCGCAAAATTTGAACGCTTGGCAACTGGCAAAAAATATAAACAAGCGACCGTGTTGCTCAAGGATTCGCCAACTGAAGGACCTTCTGCTATGCCATACTATCATATCCTGCCCCACCCACCCCCCAACTACACAGCTGGGCGCACATTTTTGGCATTTTTATGAGTCATTCACTCGATTTCTGAAGTGCTCGCTGGGTTATATTTACGACCTCGACTATAGTGGACCGCATAGAGGTTCTCTTAGGCAAATGAACCGAACGAACACCGACCGGGTGAGGGAGAGAGGGTGTATTAGGTGTATGTGTGTGTGGGTGTGGGTGTGGGTGTGTCCTGTGAACTTTAAGCACTTGAATAACTGGCGATTTGTGTAGGGCTTTTATTCCTTTAGTGTAAGAATCAACAAATTCTAAAGGAGAAAGTCATGAAGTAACTTTGTATTACTTTTTAGAAGAGCTTAGAACACGTTCAACTCTAATAAGTAAGAATGCTCTACTCAAGAGTACTTCACAAAGTACCCTAAACACATACACCTACATATACTTACATACACCTACATACACCTACATATGCTTACATACACCTACTTAAAAATACATTCAAACAAACTTCAAAATGTGCTTTGTTTGGGGTATAAATAGTCCGTTTTGAGTAATTGCTGCGCTGCTTTTCTTTGCATATAATTTCTCTACATATATATATAAATCAGATATATATGTAATACCTGACTCTATAGCAGAAAGTTTGCGTATATAATAAAGCTTTATCTGTACAATGTGAATATCATCTATCAATAATTGGACTTCAGTTGTGCTGAGTCAAATGTTTACCATAGAATCTACAGCTTTTACAGTTCTGAAACGATACATCTGTTTTTGGTCTCAGCAGATGATAATAATCTGAAATCTTATATAAATCTATGTATTTCATAAACAGAGAAAAGCTAGCGATATCTTTATCTGTTATATACAGTATATCCAATAAATGCTATTATACTATCGGTTAAACTTTAAGGAATTTTTAGCAGAAATATAGCTTTATTTAAATAACAAAATGTACAGAGACCTTATTCAAAGTATTGGCCATCGTTAGATATGATTTTTTCTATCCTTCTGTTAGCGTATGGATTCTGTGCCAGAAGCACTGCTCATCTTTTGAGTCCAAGAACGAATCAAGCCAATTTTTTATACATAGAATATCAATATATTATTATCTGAAGGAGCTCGAATACGAATATAAGTTTAATATTAGAAACTTTTACTTCTCGAAGCTAAAAGATATATGTATATAGATGAGAAAGGTATCATGTTAAGATGAGATTGATATATTTTACTATAACCTTATTTAAATCAACAGAGGGAGAAGCAACCTCCAATATCTTGAGATCCTAAGATCTTTTGTATCCTGATTTGATAGAAATGTGCAGCTGTGATAGATCTTCAATCCTATAAAGTATATATATATAAAGTATTTATATAGAGTTGACCATATATAGTCCAGACCATGATACATAAAGAATTCTTTAAATAAATATTAAGCGAAGAAAGTTAAACCTATTCATATCAATATATACCTGAATTAATACAATAATCTGCTACGCTTTAATTTTCTTTTTCTCTTTCAGTATTTCCAAAAAAAGTTTACAAAGAAAACCTGAAGATTTAGTGCATATTCCAGGCTTAACTTTATCCTGTCTCCTTGTAAGTATAATCTATGCATACTCTCAGCTTTAGAGAGCACAAATCATGCATAACCGTATAAAAAATATCTTTTATAATGCAATTATATTTGGTATTAGAAAAATATTATGGCCAAAGGAAAAAAGAAAAAGGAAAATGAAAAATGAAAAAAGGCAAATAAAGAAAATGGAATAATCATAAACACGCAAAAGCCAAAGCAATCTGCCGTGATATATGTATGATATATGAGGGCATGTAAGATTTTTATTCGGCTTCTTTTCGTTTTACAACTTTTTGGCTGAGACAACGGATTTTGCATTTGCTCTTGGCCAGTTCTAGTCCAAGTTTTCTTATGGGAGGGGAGCGAAAATGCAAAATGCCAAATAATCGGGGGCCAGAAATAAATTTTCGTTGAGCAAATAAAAAGAAGAAAAGTAAAATAAATACGAAATATGTGAGTTCTAGGCAAAAGCAGAGGCACAGCCAGAGAAAGTAATATAAAAGAGGGAAAAAGAGGCATAAAAGCTCACCCACTGTTTTATTTTAGAAAATTTATTTAAATTTTGATTTAAGGACATCATCAAAAATTTTTTACGTTACATAAATTCTTTTTGCTCTCCTCTTGCATGTTGCTTGTTGCCTCTTAACTTTTCATTTTGTAAAATGGACCACAAAATTTGTACTACAACTTGTTGGCGGGGATTCACCCAATCCCAAACCCAAACCCAAACCCAGTCCCAATACCCAGCCTCATCCTATTCTTTTTCTCTTGGTTTTTATTGTTCCTGTCATAATAAAAATTGCTGCGGCTTAGGCGGACGATTGCGCCGCCGCCGTCTGCCTTTAGGCCAAGACAAATTAAAGACATCAAAAATTATAAGGCGTAAAAATGGTCAGAATTGTTGAGATGTAAAAACTTAAAAGACGCCCCCAAGTATGCAACGATTTCTTAAACGAAACCACCCCCAACCCCCATCCCCCCAAAAAAACTACTTGCAAAAGAAATTTTGAAATTGAAAATGGAATTTTTGAAACTGCGACAAAGTTGCGTGTGAGAAAGAGACAAAGCCAGAGACAGAGAGAGAGAGAGAGAGTGGCTGATAGGATTTGAAAAGAGGATTTGCGGCAAGTAGATGTGGCACTACGGGAACCGGGGCATATGTGCGCCGTGCGATATAGACGTCGACACAAGGTGTGCACTGGGCAACTTTGATTGGGTCCTTTACATAAGCGTTTAATCCTATTTCGCGGTAAAATGCATAAATAGACAAAAGTCGCAGCCAGCTCTGAAAAGGTAACCGAAAAAAAAAACGGTACTGTAGCATATGGTGTGGGCATGGTCACCCCAAAAACAGAACAGACACAAGAAGAGTACATACACTCGCATAAAACACATAGAGCCAAATGCAATTTTCATGTCACGTCGCACTTGGGCGAAGGGTCAAAGGGTCGGCGGGTCGGCGGGGGTGGAGACTGAGCGGTAATCGCTCATAGGCAGCGCATATATAAAATTGTATTTAAAGTAATGCCCAGAAACAATCATTTAATGCAACATGACATTAAATGAGTTGTTGTGCTACGAGCTCTGTTAATGACAACCCTTGACAGGCCCCTCAAACCCGCCAACCCTCCCTCCGAGCCGCCCTTCCGCCTATTTACATATGCAGCAAACCAAAGTCCGGAGTTTCAGGGGCGTTTAAGGATTAACTACGCTTAATGCGCAAAATTAAAAGCAAGCTTCAGCTTGTGTGTGTGTGTGTGTGTGTAAGGACCACTCATCCTGCCAGTATTCATATATGTATATATATATCGTATATGTGTGTGTGTGTGCGTTCACTTGTGTATGCTTGAGCGCTTCAAAGGAGCACAACTCACACGCTTTAGGGCATTTTAGTGTAACTCACCTCTGGCCTGGCCTGGGCTCGGCTGGGTTGGATTCTTCTCTGATCTGGGCCGGAGCAGGGGTAAGGGGCTGGGCAATTTATTGTGCATAAAGGCCAAAAAGTGGGCTTAATTTGCTTGAACGCAACAGCGGCATGGTCTTAAGCAAATATTAAATACATTAAAACTGACAGCATTAGCGAAACATTCGAGTAAACAGAAACCTTCTCCGCATAAACACAATATGTGAGTATTTAAATTGGCTTCTGCCTCCAAATCTTTGTATATATATAGTATACTTTGATGTGGTCGGCATGTACATATGTAAGTAAGAGTGGGCCGGAAATGACCTCAGGACATTTGAACTTTATGGCAGACTTAAGCGATCTCTGCAAACATCAATATGGATTAAATTTTCGTTTAGCATTTTTTATGGCGATTCGTTTGAGTCACGCTTTGCTCTCTATATTTACTTTAAATGTAGATTACTTAAGTTAAACACGCGATGGATTATCATTTGAATATAATGCGAATAGATTCGTGAGTCACGAATGCAAGTACACCAAATGAATCACTCCTGATTCAAGTGAGTCACGATTAATATATACTCTCTTCTGACATGCAAGACCTGAAGTATATTTAAACCATGACCTATGCCTTGAGCTATAGTGAAAGTAGTCCATATCGACCAGTTTCTCTATACTAGAAGACAATTCGTGACTTAATCAAACCTTGTAATTCCTCTGATACATTTACTTTTACCTATGACCTTAAATCGTATCCTTACATCTATCAGATATCAGCTACTTGCAGAGGATACTTTAGATTATATATAGAGAATGATATTTGAAGAAATAAGGTCTCCCATTCTATACTCCACTCTTGGTTACATCCCACAAAGACACTTCATTATACAACTTCATTCACAGCTCCATCGGAACCAGCTCAGCCCAACTTTTCGCAACTTTCTCTTATCCACAAAGTATCTCCAGCTCCATAAAGAAACTAATCCTTATCCGAGAATATCAGTACCATAGCTACTATATATCCTGAGTTAGTCAAACCTTGTAGTTCCCTTTCCATACCTAACTCTTAGGTCCCACAAGGACACTTTCATCTCCATCTCCAACGGAATCTGGGCAACTTTTCACAACTTTCTCTTATCTCAACTATCCACAAAGTATCTCCAGCTCTTGTCTGGCTTTGTTGCTATACAAAGCAATCTTTTTATTGCGATTTTCCAATCCATTTGTTTCAATCATAGAGCCACCCTCTACTGTCCGGAGCGTAACCCACGATATCGTTATGCTACCGCTAGGATATTATTCACTTTGAGAATTGACATTTACCATAGAGTTTTTTCTCTCGTCTTTTTGATAAGCAAACACAATTGTTTCGCATGCACTTAAAATGCTAAAAATGCTAACAATGTGTCGATAAATCGGGAATCATTGGGCATCATCGGGCATAGGGAATCATTGAGGCATTAAACCACCGTATGGTGTTGTCCTGCGACAGTTGTGGTCCTTTTGTTATAGTAGTTTAGAGGACGAAGAGCGCGAAGAGCGTTTATCGCTAAGCGTAATTGTAATTAATTTCCTGTGATTTTCGTTTTTAGTCACGGAGCCTTTGGCCGAACCACCCTACGAGGAATCCGTGTCGTATCTGCATTCTGTATCCTGTCGCCTAGCAACGTTCACTCTTCGTGTCCCTTTTTAATCGTCAATCGATAAATTTGCGTTAACTGTCAGCGGGTTGTTGCTGTCTCCGTGATTACTTTTTTGTGTGTGTCAGAGCTAGGACCTCGGAGTTTGGAAGTCAAAGTTGTGGTGGCTGTGTCGCTGGGCCATTTAATGCGATTAGATTTAATGGCCAGTCTCGATTGCCGTTGGACGTTGCCTTTTCCTGATGAATGCTAGCAGCAACAGCAGGACATCCGCAGCAGCAGGACTTAAAACTATCCAACCTCGGGGTCCTACCATAAAAATCGCCTTAGCCTAATTGGCTATGATTGATTTTGGCTCAAGTCACAGAATCTGTCGCCCCCTCCACTTTGCGATACGAGCACTAATTTAGTTTGTTGAAGCTTTCAAAATTTGTTTTTAATATGCAAAAACTTTTAGCCAAATGGCTTTTAACTGTCATTAACCAACTGTTACCTCAACACACGGCACACAACTTCAACTAAAATGGCCAATGAAATTTTTATGACCATCCTCGTATCCTTCGTAGGTGCCATCGTCCATCGTCTGTTGTGTCCTCTGTCCTCTGTCCTGCCAGCTGTCACAGACTTTTCTCCCTCCTTCTTCTGCAACACAACACAACAAATAGAAAAGCAGTCCAAAAAAGTTCTACCCCATTTCCATATGGAGCTGCCTTATAGTTAGTCCTGCTGCCCTTTTCATTTGATGTTGTTGTGGTTCTAAAATGCTTTTTAATTTTATCAGCGACACGGCACACACTTTACATGCTAAATGAATCATACACTGAGCGAAATATAATCTATTTATACAATTACTAATTGAAGTGCTTACTTCCTTTGAGAAACCTTCTTATTCCAACTCTTATTTGTAAGATTTTTAATAACTTTTATACTTGAAAGTAATTTTAAGATGAAAAATGTTGCTTACAATAAAACTTTTATTTCCATCGACTAAATAACTCTCACTTATTTTCCTTTTCAGTCTCCTGTCTCTAGTTTCTCTCTCTCTCAATTTGTTAATCTTCTTTATGCAAAATTCTTAAACGTTTTACTGGCTTTGAGCTGAGTTAAACTTATATTTTCCTGTGCTTTAATTAACTTTTTTTTATAAGCTGGAAAGATTAATTGTCAATATGTATAAGAAAGACTTTCCAACTATCCAAAAGCTTAGCATAATTATTCTCTCTTAGAAAAGTTATTGAGCTATTCTACATTTCCTATTTGAATACAGAAAATTTGTGTGCCTTATTCAGACTCAGTTTCCATTTCTCACAGTGTAAGAGACGTGCTCTGAACTCCTACTTTGTCTGCAGTGCGTCAGCTGTGGCTGAGCCCGTGCCTCCTTTGCATCCTTGGAGCTATTGGAAAACTGGTCAACTAATGAACGAGCTTTGCTCGTAGAATCTGAATTCGAATCCACTTTTCAGCTCTTACCTAATGCGTGTGCTTGCAGCTGACCACAGGGTGTCGACAGAGTGTCGACAGGGTGGCCACAGGGTGACCAGCAGCAAGTGTGGATGGGACACGTTCTTGTTAGCGTTTTGTGTTGCATTGGAATTTTAATTCGGTGGACCATTTGCCGCTTGCAGCTGTTGCATTCACCACTCCACACACCTTGCCACACTTCGTTTCATTCGGCCAACAAGTTGACCAAGATTTAATTGTATTTTGAGTGCTTGGTTATTAATAATTTATGAAAAAAGTTTGCAAAGTTTTTAATTATTTGCGCTTAATGTTGCTGCTGCTGCTGCTGCTGCTGCTCTTCTGTTGCTGCTGCCACTGGGTAGTAAAGTTGGTGGCAGGGGCAGGGGCAAACACGGATGGTTGTTGCAGGGTTGCATTGCTGGGAAACCGCTGCGAATTGGTGAAATGCGCAGCTTACACGTGGCCAGAAGGAAAGCGCCCCTAAATGCGGCAATGAAAAATTGTAAATTGAACATGGAGGACAGACCGAACTACGTTTAGTGACATGCCTAACGGGAGTTATGGGGGATTGATGGGTGAAACGGTGGAAGGGGAGTATGTTGGGCAGCACGTGCAAAATGCGTTCAATGTACGGACGTAAACACAAACGCAATTAAGCACGGCGTCAATGAGAGTTTTCTCCGTATTTGAGTAGGAATAACTGTTAGAGGTTAACCAGGGGGTGGAGGGAGGGAGGGTGGTTGCGTCTCTGGAGCACTGAGGCCAACGGAAGCGGAAATAACGCAATAGCCTACGACGCTGCTCGAGCCGAAGGCCATGTGAATGCATTGGAGTTTAGGGCAGATCCCGCAGCTTCAAGCCTAAAGCTTTGGAGTGGAGTCAGAGAGTTTGCCTCGGGTTGCACACTGTTTTTGTTTAGCTAACATTGGGTTACCCAAGACCTGCCGTGGGGGAGGGGGCTCTCAGATGGCCGGTCAGCGCGGTTTTGTAAAACGTTTAATTGCAATTTGAAAAGCAACTGCCAAGGGGTAAGTGGCATTGGCCAGGCAATTGCAAGGGTTGCTACTGTGGCTGCTACGACTATTGCTGCTATCCAGAATTTATTGCTTTTGGGTCTGGACCCCCCTTTCTATACCCGTACCATAATCTGGCTCAGTGGTATTGGTGTCTGAGCGTGGTGACTGCAATTGAGGAATTTCATTTTGAAACATTTAATTTTCAACGTGCAATGCTAAGCTCCGGCCAACCCTTCGTACCTGCCCGGTGAGGTGAGGAGCTGCATAAGTGAGGCTGTCGCTGATAGCCGGAAACGGATATGAAAGCGTCTGTCTGTGTGTGTGTGTGAGTGGGAGGCTGGGGAGTCTCTCGCTTGCTTGTTAAACATATGTTTTCATTTGCAATGCAAAGTTTAATAATTGACAATCCTCTCCTGGTCTGTTCCACAACTCACCCTTGGACACGGTGTGGGGTGTGTGTGTATCTAGCGAAACCCTCGGCTTATGTGTGAGGTGTGTAATTGCCAGATTGTTGAAACATTTTTCCGAAATGAGACGGGTCCGTGACAAATGTGGGGCTGTCAACGACTCTGGAAATCATCGAGGGCAGACACATTTTCATTTTTCAGCTTAATTTCATGTGGGGCCGAAGGGGATGCTAACCAAAAAGCTGATTGAAATTAATATCCTTTTGAAAATTAGGAAGAATATCTTATATATATATATGTTCCTAAGCAAAATCAATCCTTTGTTAGTAGATTGACTTGAAAGAGAGAGAGAGAGAGAGAGAGAGGGAGATCGCCTTCTAAAAGAGACTTTCATTTCTGGGAGACATTCAATTTTCCTGAGTTTCTAATAAAATTTCTCATTCCAAATAGATTTTTAATTATCAAAGGGAAATAATAGTAGAAGTAGGAGTAGAAAACTAAACGTAATTATGAAACGTTGTAAGCATTAATTTTGTATATTTTCGTCGTCTGATTGCCTTTGTCCCTTGGCACTTTTAGACCGTTATTATACGAGTTATTCGCCTGTTGTCAGTTTGAAACCTGATTATGCATTACGGCAACGCGTGCGAAAAATGTCCTCTGGCCTGGCCAGACCAGGACGACGACGGTTGCTTTTATCCCTTTTTCAATTTGTTACAGAAAAAAACAACAGAAGAAACAAAAAACTCACTCAGCTGTGCGCGTATTTTTTTTTGTTGTCATCCTTTCATTTTTATGTTTTATTCATTTTTTCTTCTTCTATAATTAATATATGTATATATTATATCCTTGATGAAACATATTTGGGTAATGCAAATAAATTTTGGGTATTGTCAAAAAACGACATAAAACAAAGGAATGAAAGCAAAATGCAAACTTCGACTTGGTAGGCCAAAAAGATGAGCTATAAAAAGGATATAGAAGGGAGTGAATTATTAATATCTGCGCTTAGAAATCAGCTCATAGAATATCTATGAGGTTCAATGAAGTAAATATCATCTTTAAATATATTTAATAGAAACTTAAACATATTTGAAGAGGTAACTTCTCCCAGAGCAACTGCAAGTTGTCTATAAACATGGAAGGATATTATCAGAAGGATACAATCAGAACTGTTCGAATTGCATTAACAGAACTTTCCCTTAAGGATTCCTTCTGGAAATGAGCTATAGACTTTGTCTTTAGCAACGCTTTCGACTGTTTCGATCGATCTTGGTTAAGATCATTTTCCCATATCTTGATTGAACTGCCAGAGGATACATTTTTCAAGGTGTTCAAGGGTATTTAATATTCGAGAGCCTTCCCTTTACTTTCTACTGATGCATAAACCGAACTAATGACATTGTCATATAAATTGCTATAAGTTCTGGAAAAGGAGTAGCAGGAGTGTTCAGCGAGCGATCCTTGTTGTTGTCCTTGTTGTCATTGTGCTTGTTGTCATTATAAATGTGAGCTCATTTGCTTTAAATATCCTCGACATTGTGCGCCACTAAATTAGGCAGAGGCCGAGGTCCTTTGCCTCCTGCTTGTCCCTCCTTGTTGACCTTTTGGGCATCAAGTGGAACCGCTGGTCGCGAGCCTGAAAAGGGTTCAGGCATCAGTGTCATTGGAGTCGGCAGGAAGTGAAGCACAATGCTGACAGCTGCTTTATACCCTCTCTCTCTTTCTCTCTCTCTCTCTCTCTCTCTTTGGAATTTTTTTGTATTTTAGGAATTAGTCAGCGATGTCAGAAATGACGACACATTGAAATATCAACGGCGCATTTTGGCCATGTTAACAGAATAGGCGAGAACAAGAGTTTTAACCCCTTTTAAGCCTTTTTAACCCCATGTGAGAGTAGTTTGGACAGGGTTAGTTTCTTGGCCAAGTGAACACTTCATTAACTTGGGCGACTGCTTGATTCTCGGTGCCTGCTTTTTGGCTGCTTGTCTGCTGCCTAAACTGCACAAATTCATTAACGCTTTTATTGCATTTTAATTTGCCATGTCCTTGTCAGTGAAGCATGCACAAACATGCACAGGATGTGACCGGGGCACGAGCACAACAATAGTCGCTGAGCGGTGCCCTTCCATGTTGGCAGCTTGTCAAACGCCGCTCAATGTCCTCACAGCTGGCAAAGGCAAAGGCGAAGGCGAAGGTGGAGCAGGAGCAGGAGCAGGTTTAGGTGCCTCAAACGAGAAGTCAAACATGACAGACCTGACAGGACGTTGATGACCACAATGTCGACCAGGCCCCACCTCTTTAGACCCATCAGCACCCAAACTGCAACAAGAAGCAACACAATGCAATGCCATATTGCAATTAGTTTGGAGCCGAGCTCTAAGACTTGCGGCATGTAAGCTAATAGACGAGCTGGTTGGCCACAGCAAAGGATCATTGCATGACCGGACAATTTCGGGTTTGGGGGTGTGTCCTTGTTGTCCTTTGGCTGGGTAAACAGTAATAATCGCCCGAGGGGCAGCTGACTCATATGGTTAAGCATCCTTGTTGTCGTCTGGCCAGACGTCTGGCAGCTTAAAGTAATTAGAGAGGCCATTTTCATAGGTCCTGAACTCCCACTCTAAACGGAACTTAACCTCAATTCCGTACCCTCGATTCGGAACCATAAATTATGAAGCGCAACTTAAGCCATCCACGTCCTTTGTGTCCTTATAAAAACCTGCAACTTGAATATACATAAATGTGCAACTTTAAATAAACAGGACATGAAGCCAGAGTATCCTTGCGCTGGCCTCAGCTGCATTATTACAGCCAAAGTAAATTTATGAGCGCTGTTAATTGAATGCGCTGCGGGTCAGTACATAGGGCCAGCTTCAGTCTCAGCCTCAGTCTCAACCTCAGTTCCAGCCACAGAACCTTTTCAGCCCCCAATTGAAGCCAGAGTCTGCATAAATCCGAAATTTATTTAAAAAAAACGAAGCGAAATGACGCATATCGATAAATGCATGCAAATATTCCTCCTCTCCAGAGCTCCTCTATAACCCCTGTTCACTCCGATGACATCGGCGTCTCCTTGTTGGCCATTTTTCATGGTCCATAATCAGCAGGATAATGTTAACAGTGGCAGACAGCAACGCACACACACAGGACCCAAAGATGTGCCATATTGTATGCAGATCCTTCGGACGTGTGGATAAATAAAAGCAACGCTCTTTTTCCACTTTTCACAATTGCAGTTCAGATAAAGGAAAAGTATTTAAAAGAATATGAGAAATATTGCGGAAATGTACTGCACTCAACTTTAAGTTAAAGCTGTGAAAATGCAAGGATTGAAAGAGGAGAATCACCAGACAAAGAGTCAAACGAAATAATGTGACAATGGAGGACATAAAAGCGTGGCAAAGGGTGTCCATTCTTTAATGAATAAAATTATGTGAATGAGTGAGGCTATAGGAACCAGAGATTTGCATATTTTATGTATAAAAATTATGAATTTTAAATTATTTATTGATTTTTTTTTGTTTAATTATTAATATAAAATATAATTAAAAAATAAAAAATTATATAAAATTTTAAATAATATTTAAAATTAATTTTAATATATTTAAAATTTTTTATTGATTTTTTATTTAATTATTAATATAAAATATAATTAAAAAAATAAAAAAAGTTATATAAAATATGAAATAATATTTAAAATTAATTTTAACTTATTTGCAAATCAAATAAGAATTTATATTGAATTTTTCTTAGACCAAGTTTTGCCTTTCAAAACTTCTTTAACTTCTTCTTGAACTCATTTAGCTTTCACTCATGTCCTTTTTTTATAATTGATATTCATTTCAAGAAACCATGAATACAATATTAATCCTTAATATTAATCTTAATCAATTTGTTAAACATTCATAAAGATATATACTTAATATACTGAATGAGCTCATAGATATCAATGCACTGAAATAATATGATATGATATGATGATATGTTTCAAAGGTAGAATGAAAAGATTTAAGAAGTAAGAAATTTAATTTAAATGCATTTAAATATGTTCTTTCTCTCACTTTACTTCTCCCTTTCTCCTTAACTAAATTATACAAAAGATTATAATTACACAGAGTTAAGACTCAGTTATTATATTATTTCCCATATAGTATAAGTACTGCCTACTATATAGACCGATCCCTTTTTAGGCGCATATGTTCTGCCTCTATTTGACAGCTACGAGCACTTTTACCATAAGCCACTGGAAATATTTCAAGCGTGAGCTATAAACCAATTTTATAGCTGCCCCAAGGAAACGAGACGAGACCCAAAGAGAGAGAATCTCGGCAAGAAAATAATTCCCAAAACATTCCCCAAATGCCACACTATTTGATAATTAAGTAGACGCGCGACCTCAAGGCGCATAAATCACTTAATTAACTTGACGACATTTCGCCCAGACGAAGGCATCCACAGCCGCAGCCTCAGCCGCAGCCTCAGCCACAGCCGCTGCCACAGCTACAGCAACATCCAGAGGCACAGCCGCAGACTCTTCGGTCCACGCAATGCATCCTTGAAAATATTTCGAAAATCTCAAAATAAATTAAAAAAAGAATAAACCAAAAAAAAAGAGAGTGAGCGAAGAAAGCGCTGAATGAAAATCGATGCGAAAGCGGCAACAATTTTCCACAAAACATTTTCAAAAAACTATCAAAACTAAAACGAGCGCAACGAGGCCCCTGGCGAAGCCGCAGCCTACAGCCCACGGTTTTTGGCCCAGAGAGATATTGAAAGTCTGTCCACTGGGGAGCCATCAATTCATCAAAATGATGTCCCGACTATAAATAGCTGAACTTCAATAAAATGCCAAAAGTTGTTCTGTTTAGCTCTTCAATGCGGCCACTTCAAACGAGACGCAACCAAATCAGGTCTGACACTTCAGAGATCGCAACGGAATTGTGATCGGTCGGGATGGGGATTGGAATTGGAATCAGGAACCACAGCAGGCAGTGCCACTTGAATATGTCAACGACTTCGTCGATACGCTAGTATTAACCAAGTGAGACGCCCATTTTGTGTAGTAGCCAATGCGGTAGCCAAAAACTTGCTCATCCATCGCGTCGCATCGTGTCGCAGCGCCATATTCAACTCTTCCTGGGGCAGAGTCACGCCCCTGTTCGCAAGTGATCGGTAGAGTTGTGCCATGTGTTGTTTGTTGTTAACACCGATTCAGTGAAACAGTGAAACACCGAAACAACACACAACACACACCGCACACTGCACACCATTCACATACATATGGCGTCAAGAGGGCGTGTCACTGCTACATAAATAACCAAAGCTGTTGACAGCCCGCGCTGGGAAAACATCATTAAAAAACAAATCAAATATAATAAACGACAGCATTGATTTACTGAACAATAATTTAATTTTAGTATGAAATAATTGGATTTCATAAGTAAAACAAGAACAAGTTCCAAACTTCTGTTTCTCTAATAATTTAATCGATTTTGCTCTGATATAGGAATACTATTCCTGTTCTCCTACTGATCAACTGGCGTCGAAGTGATTAAATTATTAGGAGATCTACATTACGAAAGAACTGGATCTAAGGCAGATACTATTGTTTTTTATACACTATACTTTATATTGTATTAATACCTATTGATCTGATTGAATATTTCTGGGTTCTCCACAATTATAGCAACACATGTTGGATCAACTAATAATCAACTTAATAATTTTATATATTTTTATTCCTCTGATTTTATATATTTTGTTTTTTATCGTTTACCCCTTAATTATATTATTTAAAATTTATTATATACTTTTATTTCTAATAAATTTATTAATATTTTTATGATTAATATTATGTTATTTTTTTAAACATTAATCAACTGTTATTAGTAGACTCTAAAAATAAATTAAAATAAATAAAAAAATTGAATAACAAATAAATAATAAATAGACTAATAAATAAATAAAAATATTTTAAATAGATAAAAAAAATATTGAAGTTAATATATAAATAAAAAAATAACTAAGTAAATAAATAAACAAATTTAAATATATACTATCTTATACTATTATATATAAAATACATAATTGATTAAAGTTCATTCTAAAATTTAAAAAAATGTATTTTCTTTCTTTTCGGTCAAACCAATATAGAAATACTTCCTATAACACTTTCTTTTGCGAAATGATAATGTTAGGAAAATACAATACCTATCGACAAATATATATATTATATTAAGTACAAAAACTATATAATTAATGATTATAAATAGTTACAAGGTTCGATAACATTCGGAAAAGGGAAGCGACTTTTAATTTAACTTTTAAATATTTGTATATTTGTATTAATATACATAATACTTATATATATAAAATACTTTATATTCATCTTAATATATAATATATATATATATTTATATTTATATTATATTTAAATTATTTGTCTTATCACTTTCATAATTAAATTGTATCTTTTAGTTGGCTACTTAAAGTCGCCGCCAAGTTAAATAAATAATAAAACGATAGTTATCATAATAAGAACAACGTAATAAAAGACTCCATAAATCGGATTCGATGATATATTACGCATAAATTTAGAAAGAGATTTGTGAAATTGAATTGCAATTGTTTTCGGGAACACATGCGATTCATGAGTGTGGCAGAAGAAGAGAAGCGAAGAGAAGAGCTCCCTGGGCGCGCGATATGCTAATCTGGTTCACCTGGCAATTGACAATTCGCCTTGTCGTGTTCAGACAATGAAATTTTGTGAAAATTGAAATGAAAATTGAAATTTCAAGAACTTATAAATATCTCATATGTCCTCGTTGTTGGCAGCTCTCGCCTCGGCGTTGCTTTGGGATTAGGTGTGAAAGGAGGAAGGAGATTGCCTCGTCTGTGGCTGACACCTTCCTTGAGATAATAATAATAGGGAACACCCCAATGCCTCATGGCAGGCTTCTACCCTCAAACGGGAATGTTGTCTAAAGCTCTAGTCGTAAATTTATCTACATATAAACAAATATTTTTCTTAAATATGAGAAAATTGTGGGTGTTGCAGCTGAAAAAGTGGGCGTTGCTGTTGGGTTGTCAAAAATGAAAATTGAGTTTGTAAAGTTTTTCTTCATATTTTTTTCTTTTTTTTTATACATATTCTTTCTTCCTTCGCTGGGGCGTTTTTGATTTGTCTATCTTTGTTATTGTTGTTGGTCTTTGCTCAAGTGTGTCTGGGCGTGTGGGCGTTCTTGGATAGCAGCAGGGGTAGGCTGTGGGGCGGAGGCGGGGGGCGTGGCTGTGTGCCCTGTTGTCATTGCTTGTTTTGCAGCTGACATTGAGTGCTCGTCAATGATATGCAGGCAGAGCTCTTGTTGTTGTTGCTGTTGTTGTTGTCTCTGCTGTTAATAATTGTTGTGCACAGCACCATTATGAGTGCCTGTTTACATGATGCTTAACAGAGCCTGAGTGTGTGCGAGTGTGCGGCAGTTGGGGCGAAAAAATTGAATAAAATGCCGGTAGAATTTAATTAGATTTTAATTGAGTTTGCCAAGAAGTGGAAGGATGAAGCAGGAATTTTGTCGAGTGATTTAAGGACGAGCACAATCCTTAAAGCTGAAATATATCCTTATATATAGTACTTAAATTGATAAATAAATGAATGTAAAGCCTTTTCAACTTAGTTAAACCAAAAACTTAAAGATATTTCTTTAACTTTTTGGAAAAGTTGCAGATTGAAACTAAGAAGAAAGATCTAGATAACTTATAAAGAAAATTCAAGGAGAAGGTTCTGTGGAACTTCTAACTTCTAATACTTAAACTAATTGAAGAATGAATAACTTCTCTGCTTATTCAGGAACACTCGTCATAAAGCCAATTAGATCTGTTATACAAAAGGTGCCCAATCGGAAGTGAGTTGAGCACATCAAAGGTGCAACGTGCAACGTGCAACTTGATGCTGGTTGAAGTGCCTCATTAGGGCCTAGGGTAAGAGTAACTGCTCTTACAATGGCCTTCAATCATGGCCAGTCATTAAAGAGGTGCCTCGAATGACACCTTGGCCAACATTTTGGGTTAACAAAGTGCTGCCGCTAATTGGGTAGAAACGAAAGGAGGAAATATAAATGAAAACTGGTTAATTTAACACAATGATATAACACGCTCCAGAAAAGCTGAGCATGAAAACAGTTACCCAGTAATTCTGTGATCCAATCAAAGGTGAACAAACTGGAAGATTATTAAGTCATTATCAGAGGGTGCCGCGTTCTAATGAGAACAGGATGTGTCCATGGTCCAAGGTTCATACTGTAGTAAGTGTGGCTTACAAATTTGATTTTAATTATAACCCTCGCAAAGAGCAGAGAGAGGGAGTTGTTTTGAGCTGAAGAACTGAAACTTATACGCGTATTTGTATGCAATTGCTCATCGAGCAATTTGGCCATGGTCCGAAGCCAAAGAGGCTCAGCTCCTGCGCCGTGTCAGTCTGTTGTCGACTTTGTCTTTATAAATATGCTGAAATTAGCTGTGTACAAATCTTGTGCAAGTTTCTGGCATTAACACCTTTCAATCCCCCCAGACTGAGTACAGACAACATTGTGAATATTTGTGACTTGTTTGAGGGGCTTTAAAAACGAAACAGTTGTAACAAACTAAGGTGAACTCTAAGCTGATATTTCTATATCTGATTTGCATGCAACTATTCACAATTAATACTAAGATTCTGTTCACAAGAAGTTTACTGAACTTTGACTTCTCTCTATAATAATTCGCATAAGGTTTTGTGCTCACGTCTCAGCTGTCACACCTTCTTTATAGCGATTGGCCACTGTAGTTGCCGCACGCACGCACAGGAAATGTCACGACTGCAGCGAGTACAACTTTTTTCAGTTTTCAGTTTTTCAGTTTTGCACTGCGTTTTATTCGTTTTGGAATATGCATAAAAAATTGGTATTAAAACGTCGCATGTAAGACATTAATCAGCTGGCAAAGTGGCAGCAGACAGAGGCAGCGTTGGTAGCGGTGGCCAAAAGGGGGCAAGGAGCACACTGACTGGGGGCCAAATCATCATCAAAACGGAGGCTAGGTAAGTCACTGAGCAGCAAGTTGAGCGCTTGATTAATCTGCATTTGCCGTTCCCTCTGCCGCTCCCTCCTCCTGCTCGCCTACTTGACCGGGTGGAGTGTCTGCTGTCCAGAAAGATTGGAGCTGCTCCCATCTACCAGTTTCCACTGGTTACCCCAATCCACAACAGCACTTCACTTCACTCAACTCAACTCAACTCGACTCGCTCTCTCTGTGCTGTTTATTTTTGAGTGGCCACACAACATGCGACAGTCAAGAGGATTCACAATTTTAGACCCAAAAACAATAAATTTACGTTGCCGGGAATTAAAAATTTCATTAAAGTCATTAGAATGAAGCGACTGGCAGAGTAGAACAGACAGCAGACAACAGACAAACAGACAGAGGACAGACCGAAAGACCGAAAGACCGAAAGATAGATTCTGGCACAACTCGTAACTATATTAATAATTTTGCATAGTTTTTGTGCTTGGAAGACCTTAGAGAATGATGTGGCTGCTGATTGTTTTTAGCGGCTGTAGCATTGAGTGATTGAGTTCTTAGCCCCCAAACCAAAAAACATATATTCCACATGGCCCCCAGGAAAGATAAGGGGCACCATCCACCAGCCAATGGGCACCTCAATCATGGATGTGCTATACATTATGCATTTCATTTGCTTACAAAAGATTTTCCAAAACATTTACAGTCTCAAAACTGTTGCAATGTTTATCTAAAATAGTGGAAAACGTATGAAGAAACACCAGATGAGAAATCTGAAATAACAAACAACGAAACTTTGATACTCTCTCTAACTTTTCTGTACTCTCAATTGTTATTAAACAGCACCAAAAATAGTTTTTAATTGAGTCAAAGATTTGTTTAGGATATAATTATGTATGATATGACTTACCTAAAGCAATTCTTTACTATATTCATGTTTTTTCTAAGCAATTGAGTAAGTGTTAATACCCTACAGGGTAGGGCATGAGAGAACTTTCGACACTGCAGACATTCCATAGCCCATTTGCCAGAGATCCCAGAACTTCGACTACTCGGCAACTAAATGCGCCGCATAATTCACAATGAGTGATTCTTAAATTGTCCATTAAGATAATTTTTACGCTAGAGCGAACAGGGGGAGCAGCCAGCAGCCAGCACCAAGTATCCAGAGCCAAAACGAGAGCCAAGGAACAGGCCAACAGGGAACTGGTCGCTAGACGAGCACAGACGGCGTTACAGACAGACTCTGAGACTGGGAGTGGAACTGGTACTGGGTATGAGATTGGAAATGGAACTCTTGGTGCTGGCACGTTTATCAATTAGGGCGCAAAAGTCCTCACTCTTGGAGGCGGCCGCTAATTATCAGCAAAATGCCTACACATGGAGGATCCAATGTGCTCCAAGTTCTCTGTATGCTCTGCTTGTGAGTTGTGGGCCAAATTTAGCAACGTTCAAAATGCATTTGGTATTGTTCTTGACTGTTGTTTATTGTGGGTATGGGAATGGGGATGCGTTCCACGACTGCGTCATGCCCGACAATTTTTCACGCTTTCCTTGCGGTTGGGCCCTGGGCTTAGCCCCCAGACAAAGCAACATCAGTCTCTCTACAACTTCAACTACTACGGGTAAACCATCAACTTCTTGCGGCCTATGATTGATGTGCACTTGATGACTAAATAACTTTGTATGATTTCTCGAATTGCTTCGGATCTGCGGAGGAGACACAGAAAGAGGCAAGAGGCATGAGGCAACAGACAAACAGGCCCCCGTTTTGTAGGTGGACGCGTCTTTAATTAGTTTGCCGTCGGTTTTTCGCTTTGGTTTTTTGGTTTTTACCCATTTGCCTGGCGTTAAAAATGTTGAATAATTAAAATTTCTTGGAAATTTCTTCATTGGCTGCTTTGTCCTCATCCTCGTGCTCCTCGTCGTCGTCTCCTCTTGGTCTTTTGCTTAGAAAACAACAAATTGTTGTGGCAGCGTTTCTTCTTCTGTCTTTGATTTTTTTCAAAAATTGAAATTTGTTTGCCTGATGTTTGTTTTATATAGAAATAAATAAATGGCTCTGACTGATTACCACGATGAAATCAACTGATATATATATATAAATATATATAATTATATGGAATATGTGGAAGAAATAGATTATAGAGAAATATAAAACAGTTCTGCAATATAAATCAAAATTGTTCATGTACTTTACTTTATTATTTGATTCTTAATTTATAAAATAAATAAAAGAGTTTGAGAGGTCTCTACTGTTCAGATTTAGAATCAATCATATATATAGGATATTGTTTCTATAGAAATATCTTTTGCATAGACTTTTCTATTCCAGAAAATCAAATTATCAGTTGGAATCCTTTGCTTCCCCCAGACTGATTGACTGCAAGCTGCAGCCTTAAAGCTGATCAGAGTCATCCATGCACTTGCCTTCTATTTATTCCCTCTCTCTCTCTCTTTCTCTCTCTATCGCAGTCCCTATCTGTCTGTGGCTCTTTGGGCATTTAGCCAACAGGTCACGTACATCGTGTCACTGCTGAGCGGCTTGGAGCCAAATTGGCTAAAGTAAAGCATCCACCGCATTATCAACAACTTCATCAGGGACTCACTCGATGCGGGACACTCCGGGGTCCGGAGTCCGGGGTGAGGACACTTCCTGGCGTCTCCTGGCCCACAATTATAATAATAAACGATGAGGAGAGCAGTTGGAGCAGTTTGAGAACTGTTTGGCAATTGCAACTGTAGAAATGTGAAACTGCAGTGGAAATCCGTTGCGCGTCTTCAACGTTTCTGCAATTTTTCTATTGAATTTTTTCTTTGAGCAGCTCTTGGCCGAAGGCAAGGCACGTGCTCCGACTGCCAAAAAAGCTGATGACTGAGTGAGTGTCCAACAATGTAGCCACATCTTTTGGAGCAGACGGGTGGGGTAGGGGTTGGGAGTAGGTAGCATTATGATTGATAAGTTCGTTTTGTGAATTTTTCATAAATTAGGCGCACAGCTGTGCCAGAGGATGAATTTGTCCAGTAGATGGAGATTGAGAACAAGGATGAAAATGAGGAATCATCATCGAGCCACCGAGTAACCAATCGTGCGCCATTTGTCTATTTTAATTAAAGCAGCTTCAACCCATCAAAGTCTCCTCCATCTTCTAATCTAACAATCTTCTCCTTCTCCCTCAAAGTCCTTTGCTTTGTCTTTGGCGTCACGCACGACGCATCCTCGTTCATCGTTCATCCTTCTACTGCCACTTCTACTTCCACTGATGCTACTGAAGCGTTTGCTGTTAATCAGCTCTGGATTTGGGTTTGGGTGGCAAATTTTAATAAAGGCTCCAACATAAATCAAATCACTTCTCTGCTGACCACCAGCTGTCCCTGACTTGCTCCATTTGATCGGCAACCCATTTTGCAATTGCGCACCGAATGATGCCACTTAATTAACATGGAAAACTTGGGGAAAAGGATGTCGACTTGTTTCCAAGCAACTAACTTGATTTTCATTTGCTAGAAATATATTTACAAATGATTTTCACTTTGATTGATATGAAATATGTAATTAGTTAATGTTATTTAATATTCATACAATCAACCCCTTTTTCAGTTTGATATAAAGTGAACCACTTTAATATATTAGTTCCAGTTTCAGTTCCTTTGAACTTTCTCCCTACCAACGTATGTCAAGTGACCCCCTCTTAACCCCCTGTCTCAGTCTCAGTCTCAGTCTCATGTTTTCCGCATTTGCAAGTAATTAAGTGCTTTGCTGTGGCAACTTGCATCGCGTGCTGTCCAAATGCATTAAGACACATCACAGAGGAGTCGGATGACATGTCCCCCTCCCTCCTCCCCCCTCACCCCACCCCTTAACCTCATTTCAGCCCTCTTCTATATCCGCAACCACATCCGCGACAACTGACTGGCGATTATCAAAGACGTAATCAGCATCTGAAATCAAGACGGCAACCCACAATAACAGTTGACAACTGTCGACGCTTTGCCGCACATTTAAAACGCTTGTCAAAATTGCATAAACTGCTGTCAGTTGCTTAAATACAAGTCACAAATGAAAACCGAAAGAAAATAATGTAGGGGAGCTCCAAATTGGTCCGGTATTATTGTGCTTATACGCGGTTTGCACTGGCAATTAATGTGAATTTCGACATCATAATTAAGCGCTCGCTCTGTAGTTGACAACTCTTCTTGCGTCTGGCTATTATAATTAATGAGTTGAAGTGCAGTTCAGTGTAATTCCCCCTGCAGCTCTTCCCCTTATCCCCAACAACAACAATATATATGTATATGAAATAACCCTGAAACACAGACCCGTAGCCAAACAGACGAGAGACGAGAGTCAATTCATTCACTTTTGATATTTTTCGCATTTGCATATTTTCACATGTCATTCGGGCCGTCGCTTTTTGGCTTTTTTGGCTTTCTCTCTTTGTAACTCAATTGCTGTAGACAGCATGCGGGAAGATACGGCTATACAATGTCCATGGGACTATGACTATACGGGAGCAGTACTCGTCCGATAGGGTTGCCTCAACTCTCGCATAATTAGCGACAGACATTGCCGCTTGACAAACTCTTTGAAGCTGCCTTCGCTGTCTGCACGGGCTGTCTTCTGTCTGCTGTCTTCTGTCTCCTGTCTTTTCCTGTCTTCTGCACTTTTGCCAACAACAACAAACAAACCACAAACACGTGCACTTTTTGTATTTGTTTATTTATTGTTGAATGTCTTAATTTATGGGACTGTCAGGCGGCCCAGCGGTTCGTTTGACTTTTGCTTAGTTTTCATATGTTCGCAAGCGCTTCATTCATTTATTCATTCACTCTCTTGCTCATTCATTTCGTATCATATTGCCAATGATTCACTCTCGCTCTGACTGGACCAGTGATTCACTGGCAACACCCTTTGGCGACGATTCCGCACACTTTAGCCAAAAAGTGCGTAATAATCTTGATAATACTTATGGAATCATCTAGGCGAATTTATGGCTTTACTTCAAAACTTCCTCTGTTAGCTTCTACTTCAGAGCAATCAAATAATTGTAATCTCTTTCAAATTGCACTTTCAGCTTCTCAGCTTCTATCTGAACTTAAGTACTTAATATATACATATATATATATATAGTATATGCTGATGAGCACGTAGATGATTTTATATTCAAAATGTAAAATGCATTTTTGGCAAAGTGCTTGGCAAACTGAAAACTGAAAACTGCTCCAGGAATTACATTTCTGGTAGTCTTAATTATACTTAGATGATGGTTATGTGCTAGACTGTAGGGGCAACCGAAAATTACGACTACTTAACTGCTTAATTTTGAAGTTTTAGATAAAATAGGTGCTTTATAGTAAGTTTTCGAATTGGTTTGTGTTCAGCAAATAAATAAAATCAATTATAATTGCGATCTACTGGGAATCTGTGACCGTAGCTAATGGTAAGAACTAATTATAAATTTAATTAGTATATATTTGATAAAACCACAATTGATAAAGCTTTATATCGTATTATAATAATTTAATGACTCAATAGTTGTTCAGGTTCAGTTCACAGATTTTGTCATAGACTTAATCAAAACAAATTGCGAGTTCCATATTGAAACTAGTTTATATATTTATTTGTTATCTCCCCATATAAAATAAACAAAGAATAAATATATTATTTGTCTGACACTCCAGTTGTCTTTTTTACTAATAAGAAATGTGTTTAATTATATAAATTAAATTTACAAAATAAATTCCTACATTACCATAATTATCTAGGGATAAAGTGGGAGTCAGCTGCCTGATTTCATTTAAATAAATATAATTTTTATTTTGATATATATTAATATTTATACTATATATTATTTTCGATTGTGTTCGCATTCATTTCTTTATTTTTATTTATGATTTATTTATTTTTGTATTTATTTATTAATTATTTATTAATTTATTTATATACTTATTTATTAGTTATTCATTTATTTTTATTTTTTATTTATTTATTTTATATGTATATTTATTTTGTCTTTATTTATTTTAAATATTTATATTTTTTTAATTATTTATTTTACATATATATTTATTTATTTTATTATTATTATTTATTAATTTATTTATTTTTTTATATATTTATTTTTTATTTATTTATTAACTTTCACTTTTTACTTATTATTTATTTATTTTCTTTTTTTATTATTTTTTATTATTATTTGTATTTATTAATTTTTTTTTATTTTTTTTATTTATTTATTTAATTTATTTATTTTTTTATTTATTTTATTTGGCAGATTTGGGCAGAATATACTTAAAAGTCTGTTACCTATATCTTTGACTGATATTTAGTAGTTCCAGCAGGGTTTAATTAAAGTTTTTCCTTTTGGGCAGCTCATTAATGTATACTTAAGTCATAAAAACATTTTTTTAAGCAGAAAGCAATGGAATTATGCTGGAGTCCTTTGAGCGTATTCACTTCAGTGTGAAGCAGCGCAGACCGTGCTTGAAGTGAACTTATAGCCTCCCAATGGTACACTTTGTGGTGTTTGCCAACACTGGCCCTGGCGCTGCCCACTTGAGGCGCTTTCCTTTTGTCAGTTGTCGGTTGGATCTGAGCTCATCGCTGACTGGTCGGTTGCTTGGTTGGTTGAATGTTGGTTGAATGTTGGGTTGGTTGGCTGGGGGGTTACCCCTTGGAGCACTTGATAAATTGTTTACTTTGAAATTAATTACTCAGTCATTGTTTTCTTGGGGGCCTAGCGGAAGTTCTGTAAGCGCTGTCCAGGGGGCGGCATTGTGGCATAAATCAAGTTAGCAGCGCCGCATTTCAACACTTAGCTCCTCTGTGCCCCTTTTTGCTGCCTTTTTTTATAGCCCACCTATCTTGGCATTTTGGTCTGCCCTTTTGATTCTGATCGTGGCAATAAAATTGCATTTAATTACACTGAATGCAGTTGCCGCCGATGGGCCGCCAGAGTGGGTAAACAGTTGGGATGCAGTGCATCACGATGAAGGGGGATTGAGGAAGGGGGGGAGGGGGGGAGAGGAATGCATTTGGGGCTGGCAATTGCAATTCTGGTCCGTTCTGGACCTTCATTGTTGTGCGCATTTTTGAGCTCATTAAACCAACTACAATTGTTGCTCTGCGTTGCGTGTTGTTGCCTTTTGTTGCAGCTTCTGCTACTGCTGCTGCTGATGTTGCAGTTGCAGTTGCAATCAATTTCCAGTTTTGCAGCTGAAAGATGCAAAATTGAAATTATGTTGAGGCCTGGCACATCATTAAAATGCATCGAGCTGCACGTAATGGGACGAACACCTTTCCAAAAGAACCTTTGCGTGCCAATTATAGTGCCTGGAATTCCAAACATTTTCCCAATATTTTCCAACACTCAGCCGACCAGTAGATCTATGTGTGTGTGTGTGTGTTTGAATGTATTTTGGGGTGGGGTCAGGGACAAGATTTATGTTATGGTTCGCCTAGCCTATTCAGCAAATGTGCCCCATAGCAATACACTCGTAGTGCTGATAAAAAGCGTTGCCAGACCGTGCAACGAATTAACATAAACAGGAAGTGGGTGTTGCCAAAACAAGTTCAACAATGCTGTCTCAGTGCAACAAAACAAACAATTAACAACAACGCAGCAAAATGCAAAATATCGTATACAAAGAGGGATGTATATATACTTTGTATACTCGTAAAAACCAGAGTAGGGTATAGCAGAAATATATAGAGAAGGCAATAAGAATGTTTTTAGACCAAAAGCGGAAGAACAAAAGCTGATTATAAGATTGTAATAGCCCAAAGGAAGCGGACAAAAGATCATACAAAACGCATTGTACAGGAAAATCAGTTTAATTTCTAGGAATTGCTGTGTAAGAGATGGAATCATCTGCATGAGACATTTTCTATTAAGAAATTGCAGCAAGTGGAAGCAGAAAGGTGTAAGAAGTGTAAGAAAAGACGAATTTTACTTGATTGCCATGGTTGGAGCTATATAACACCAGCCAAATCGGACTCTAGGAAACGGGATGCTTAGGGATCTTTTACAATAATATTCAATTGTTCAATTGTATCAGTTAAATGTGTTAATTATCAAAGTTGTTTTACTAAGGTAGAATATTTGAGAACATCAGAGAAGGGCTGGTCTTCATACCATAGTTCGCTGATAAACTACTATTTTTGTGAACAGCAATTTTATATATTCATTAACTGCCACTGGGCTGCACACAGCCATATTCAGCCGAACACCACAGGTAACAGCTCGTTTAGTAACTCATATCATATTCCAACAATCGACTATAACTAATAAATAATAAATATGTCATTTTTTCATTTTAAATTTGAATAATTATTGTATGACACTTATATATACATACATTTACATTCATATTTGTCGGTGTATACTGTAGGTATATGGTTGTGTGTGTGAGTTTGCTTTTTGGGTATTTCACCAGAATAGTAATTTCGTCTTTATTGTAATATCTCTAGTCGTGTTGCGATTGGCTGTCTGCATCTTGTCGCTTTGAGAAGAACTGTTACAACGGGGAGACAGCGTAGTGGCTATCATATTATCTTATATTATATTATATATATATTCGTATTTAAACGGTCCCTTGTATATCGTATGATAGGTGCATGAGAACAAGCGGATATACAGGCGGACAGAAATAATCTTTCACCTTGTGTTTGCCAAGTCAAACAGGCTGATAGATTGGTGGACATGCAAATCTAGCTGGATGATCTTGGATGCGGATGATCAAGAATATATATGCTCTATATTCAAGGATCTTATGTTGTAATCAAAATTTGCATTTATAAGCTAATTGCCTGAAAAGTCCACAGTACAAATGTTCCACCAAAATTAATCTCTCTAGTTCTACCAAACTAAGGATAACTATTCGAAGTTCTATTCAAATTTGTTTACTTTTCTAAGATAAATGACAAGAATTTACGTGTTTATTTATTTCTAATGATCAAAGATCTATCTTAAGAACAGATGGATATTCCATCTATACAGTTTGCATTAAGTTGAATTTCTATTAAACTTTTTCGAACTAGAAACTCTAAATAGAATCATTAGTGATAAATAATCCATAAATATATTTCTTTGTATTGTAGTTTGTGTTCCAGCCACTACTGATATAGAATATATATGTATAATATTTATAGCTTATACATATAAATGGCCTTTATGTTCTTAACTTCATCGATTTTCCCCTGGTCGAATGTTCGGGCTATGCGGTTGGTTCAGACGGCCTCAAAGATGGCGTGTGCCGGCGCCATAAAACCTGCTGCCTACTTAAAAATGGAATACCTGATAGCAACATTGGCTTTTTCCCCTCTTTAGAACGCGTTAAATGTATGCGAAAAAGGGAAGGGTTGCCCGAGGGTTGCTTTGTAAGTACTCACACTTCGATGCAAAAAAATATAGCGTAAAAAATGGCAAACAATGGGACGGACCTTCTTCCCCTGTGCAGCTTGTGCAACGCTTGGCTGACTGGAGACAAGCGATTACAAACTACCCAACGAACGATTGACTGACTGAACTGTAGTAAACTAGATGTTGCCCCACACACACAGACACACACACACAAGCTGCAACATGGCGGCGCACGACTCGCGAGGATCGTCAACAAATGGCAACAATCAGTGGAAGACAACGGCGAGCAGCGGGTGCAATCAACGCGTTGACTTGACGACAGGTGAAAACTTTGGACCGCCAATGAATTTGGTTGTCCGTTTTCAATGTTGTTGTTGTTGTTGTGCTGATTGTTGTTGCTGCTGGCCGCGAGCTGCAGTTGCTGCTGTAGCTGTTAGTGTTGCTGTTGCTGTTGCTGTTGCTGTTGCTGTTGCTGTTGCCGCAGACTGACAAGAAAAGTTTTTGCTTTTGACGTTGCTCATTGCTGTTGTTGGTTTTGTAGATGTTTGTTGGTTGGCTGGTTGCTTGGTTGACTGTTGGCCAGCACAACACACACCATCAACACACACACACACACGCACACACACAGCAATTTGTGCATTAAAATTTCACACTCTGTGTTGTTGGTTGAACGCTTTTGGCTTTTGGCTCTCTTCTCCACTCGCAATTCTCAACGATTTTTTGTTGTTGTTGTCCGGTTACAACGTTTTTGTTTTATTTGTTGCTGTTGTGGTTGTTGTCGTGCTTGTGCGGTTCACCTTGGCTGCTGCTGTTGTCGCCTGCCACATGCAGCTGGCAACACAAAATGGCGCCACCTGGCCCCTGCCCCTGCACCTGACATGTGCCCACGAGCAATGCCCAGTGCCCCCCACCACCTCCCTTAACCTATACGAGTAGCTGCCTCAGCTCACCTGGTCGCCTGTCAGCAGCAACTATTAAAAGGGATCACGGGGCGTTTACGTATTCCGTTCCCAAAAGAAGCTGCTTTTAATTTGGCGAAAATTTAATTAATGCACTGTGCAATGGGCGAATGTCCAAAAGTGGAAAAGTGAGTGCTGATGAATTTGAATTAAAAGCTACTCAAAACCGAACAGTGAAACGGGTAAAACGGGTAAATTTTAAACTAAATGTTCATTCGATTATAGTTTAAATAATAAAACGGTAGTAGCTTTGCCTAAAAAAAAACAGGTAGAGTCTGTAAATCCTCTTTCTATATTGTTTTTGTGCTCTTTTAAAATAAATAACGAAAATAAAATAAATAAAATAAATAAAATAAATAAAATAAATAAAATAAATAAAATAAATAAAATAAATAAAATAAATAAAATAAATAAAATAAATAAAATAAATAAAATAAATAAAATAAATAAAATAAATAAAATAAATAAAATAAATAAAATAAATAAAATAAATAAAATAAATAAAATAAATAAAATAAATAAAATAAATAAAATAAATAAAATAAATAAAATAAATAAAATAAATAAAATAAATAAAATAAATAAAATAAATAAAATAAATAAAATAAATAAAATAAATAAAATAAATAAAATAAATAAAATAAATAAAATAAATAAAATAAATAAAATAAATAAAATAAATAAAATAAATAAAATAAATAAAATAAATAAAATAAATAAAATAAATAAAATAAATAAAATAAATAAAATAAATAAAATAAATAAAATAAATAAAATAAATAAAATAAATAAAATAAATAAAATAATTAAAATAATTAAAATAAATAAAATCAATAAAATCAAATAAATAATAAAATAAATAAAATCAATAAAATAAATAAAATAAAAAAAATAAATTAAATAAAACTATCGTTATTCAAAGTAAAATTATCGTTAAATTTAGACCAAGCATTTAACAAATTATCACAGAACTATCGCAAAATATTATCCTGTTAACAATTACCCACTTAATCAAATAGATATCGTCCTGCCTTATATGATTTCTGGGCTAATAGATTATGTTTTTATGTTTTCATTTATTCAGCAAACAAAGTAATTAGTGGAGAGGTCCTTGTTTCGACTCGCAGCCAAAGTGTTGAGGTCAGTGCAAAAAAAACTGCAAGTGAGCTTAAAGAGTTTCCAATGTAAGCTCGTAAATTTTATATACTTTGTTTTTGCCTCTTTTATCTTCTATCTACTTAAAGTATTTTTTTTTAATATATTCAACACTATTAAATGCTGGTAATCTCATTCCATTTACTGCGAAAAGCTGTGCTCCTAGCGGGCACATTGCTGCAACCACTCGTACAACATTTGCCATTTGGCCAGCATCCACACATCATCATGTAAATGGTGGCCACGCATATTTAATGGCCTAAAGCTGCCCACAACACCCGCACCCCGCCCCTCTAGTATCCAGCCCTACCTTGCTTTCCCACAAAGCAAAAAAAAGAGGAATGAAAACTCAGTAAACACATTTCACGATCACTTGGCCGGAGGAACCAACTCATGAGCAAAAAAAAGGAACCAAAATGAAAATGTGGCGCCTGAGTGAGAGGCATGCAACAAGAAGAGAAAAAAAAGCCAAATAAAAAGGGAAATAAAACAAAAAGTTGGTATTTCTCTCTATTGCCATCTCACTTCGGCTGCATTACGCTAATTAATTCTTGATATATGGAAACCGTGGCCAGAACGGGAACCCATAAAAACGTTGCATACAGCATACAGCATTCAGTGGCATTGGCACTGGCAGTGGCAGTGGCAGTAATAAAAACGGCAACAGTAGCTGCCACATTTGCTCCAAATACTTTTTCCTTTTTGTCCTCTGTTAACTGGCGCTGTGTAAATTCATGTGGGCAATTAAAATTTAGCAGGCTTTAAGGCCGCAGCTACTCTCCTTTTGTTTCCTCGTCTCTCCACGCATCTCCTCCTTCTAGCCTGTGCTGACTCTCAACTGTGTCTCCTGTCGGGAACTGCGGCAGTGACAGATGCTGCGGTTAAAGTTTAATGACAATGCAACAACACACGGCAAAAGGAATAGACTGCAAAAAACAGAAAGGAGGCAGCGAAAGTGAACAGTTGCCAGCAGTGTATCCTGCAGGATGCGCAACCAGCTCCTGTTGCTTTTTTAAACACACACAGTGGTAAAGAGACAGAGAGTGCGTCTGTGTGGGTGTGTGTGTGTGTGGGAGGGGGGGGGATGGGTAAAGAGCATGTGTGTCCTGCTTTGCGCCAACGCATGTGGCAGGAAACCATTCGCAGCAACCGCCAAAATGTGGCAACAACGCAGAGACAACGACAAGGACGACAACTACAACAAGGCTGGCAGCTTCCGCTTAAGCGGATGCACTGCCTCCAGCTCCACCCTCCACTGCCTCTTAGCTTTATGCTGCTCCACCCCTGCTTCCGTCGTGTTCTAAACGCACTGCCAACTTTCTCACATATGCAACTGGGAGCTTCTGGTCTTAGTCCTTGTGGGCGGTGTGGGTCTGGCTATGATTCTAACTGTGGCTTGGGCATCAGCGAAAGTGCGCGCGGAAGCAATAAAACATAGACGAAGGACGAAGGACTCGTAAAGGGGGATAGGGCAAGGGGCTGCTTGTTGCATTTTCCGAGCTGTTGCAATTGCCTGGAAAGTGTTTTCGGCTGCCTTTAAGAAGAAAGTAAACCTAACGCGATATGCGACTTGGGGGCAGGCAGCAGAAGCACAGCCCAAAGGAGCAACTCCCGCAGGAGCCACAGCAGCAGCAGCAGCAGTAGCAGATGCACATTAGATGCAGCATTTGTGTTTAAGTGCCGCAATATTTGTAAAGCGCAGAATGGAAAATATTTTTCTTTATGAAATTTATGTGCGTGTGTGGCACAGAGCCAGCCTGGCCTTATTAATGGCCAGCAACTGGAACATATGATGGTTAAAATGTGAAAAGAAGAAAACAGTTTAAATTCTTTCGTGTTTATGACCCACATATGAAATATTTCATCCAAGCAAAGCAAAGCAAGTATTCTTTGATTCTTTAAGAACAATTTATAGAAAATCTTTCAAATAAAATATAATCCAAGGTAACTTGATTTGAAGTACTTTGAGTTAAGTTTTGGATATACTCGGTATTTCTTTAATAAAAATATATCACAAATTGGGACGCTGCAAAGCCATAGAACTAGTTTTAGGGTAATGAAAAATTATATAAAATAGATCCTTAAAAAATTGTATAACATATATTTTATGAAGATTATAAAAGATTATAAAATAGATCTAGATCTAGGTCTAGATTAAACTGCTTTTACCCACCCTACTATGATCGGCTAGATGATCATAATCCCCTTAGGATGACCCAAATTACATCTAGGCGATCCCTTTTAGTACCTCAACTTACTGATTCATTTCCCTACAAGGGTGTTGCTTGCCTCCTCGAAGGATATTTTAAGTATAATACTATTCAAACTGGTTTGAATACACGAATTCTTCGATTAACCAATTCAATCATTTCAGATTAAATCTGTATGAAATTATAAAAATATTAAAATATAATAACAAAATATAAATCAAAAATGAAGAAATAAACTATGCAGGCTAATAATTTGTCTGTAAATCTGCTAATTGGAAATGAATATATAATTTATAATAAAACTGCCAAATGTAATTTGCTTCTTGAAAATGAAACCAAATGGTAAAAGGTAAAAATCTAAAAGGAATTTAATATGAAAAAGGAAAAATTAGAAAAGAAAACTCATAACACTCTCATATATTTATGAATATCTAGAGAATATCAAAAGTATCTTGCAGATAAAGATATGAGTTAATTATCTTGTAGTTCCAACTGTACCCGCTTTATATGTACTCTCTCATATATAAATTATAAGTATACCTGTATAGACCGCATTCTGCTCACATTAACCACAAAACTACGTGAATATTTGCCGGGTTCAGTCAAAAAAATTGCTAATTTTCAAATTGCTGTCTGATAATTGCTTAATGGCCAAGAGCTGCATCAGGTGCTATCATGATTTCGGTGTTGCCAAATAAGAACGAACACAAAAGAGCCAAGAATTTAATGAAGATGTTCGTATAGAAAAGATCCCTAATGTCGGAAAGGTGAATGATAATGGTTGTCTGCCCACAAGAGAGTCAGAGAGAGAGAGAGAGAGAGAGGTGTAGAGGGTGCGGCAGGGTTACGGGCTAAGAGTTTGGTTTACCGAATCCTCTTGGTGCTCAGTTCGGCGGAAGAAGAACAGCTGCCACATTGACTATTATGGCCCCGAGCTGATCTCGATCTAATTTAGGCGTATTAGTTGCTCAAAACTGTGGCAAACAAAGGAGGCAGGGGCAGAGACACAGGCAGTGGCAGAGGCAGAGGCAGATAGAGAGGTAGGCAGGCCGGCAGCAGTAAAACATTTGTAGACCTTTTGAGGGCAACGTTGCCCTGTGCCTGTCCAGGATGCCTTTTGGTATCCTTGCAAGCGCAGATAAGACACTGCTAATGGCTTCATTAGGCTGTCTCAGTATGCCTCTCAATCACATGTTTGCCACATGCCGAGCACAGCTCCGATGCGATCTTCAACTCGTATTCGAGTTCAAGTGCCGTTCCCTTTGATGATGCAAAGAGATCCGCCTCAGTTATCGATAACTAACTGTCGATTAGAATTCGTTTTGTCGAATTGCGCAAAGTGACTTCAGGGAATATACAAGTATATATATTCTGCCAACTGTACGTCAGCTGTCTGATTAATAGCGAAGCATACAATTTTCAGCATTTTCATATTCATTTTCATTTTCATTGTGATTGTCAGCAGGACACGCGCATAAAAGTTTCCCAAAGAAACTTGAAAATTGTCATAAAAATAACAACAACAATAAAAACACAAACTGTTCTGGGCTGTTAAGTGCCCCGATACAAATCAGCCCGGGACTTAGCTTCTTATGCTCGTACTCCTATCATAAAAGATGGAACAAACATTTCATTTTATAATTTTATTATCCATTTCTTTAGCTTCTCAATTTTCATTTTCAGTTTTCATTTGCAGTGCTCATTTTCATTTTCATTTTCATTTTCATTGCTCTGTCGTCTGTTGCTTTTGACTCACATATTAATCAGAGAATGCAGAGACATTCACACCTTTTGGCCACAACAAAACACAACAAACCATTCGAGTGTGTGTGCCAAAACGAGACAGCAATAGTTATGGGCTGGGGGGGTTGGATTTGCGGGGTATGAGAAATTGGTTTGCTTTACGACCGCTCCTTGACTTTTATGGCTACTTTTCCTATGAAAAGAAATTAAAACTAGTAAAACTGCTTCAGTCGAATGTGCCTAGCTACAAGAAACCCTTAACCTAGGTCTCAAGTACTAAAAACTCAACTTATCGCACCTGTCTTAATGATAATAATGTATCCTAGATGCTGAACTATAGAATTAATCGCAGTATTTACTTGTCGCAAGTGACAATGTCAATTGATGACGGATTAAAACTTATGTGTACAATATTATTCGCGATTAATAATAATAAAATTTAACAAATAATCAAGAACAAAACAACTAAAGCAACAGTATTTATTCTATCTATTCCTATATCCTTTACAAGTGTCATGTGTAGCCTTGAAATCCTTACAAATCCAATTTAGTCACGAAAATTATCCTCTTTTAGGAATGAAATGAGTCTGTGCCAATCACAAAATGATTGTCATGATTTATTTTCATTTTATTTAAACAGGATACAGAAAAGAAAGAAGATGATTCCAATCAAATAAGAATCCAAGTCTTGGCAAAATTAATTTAAATTAATGAATTAAAATATGAAATAAAATAATCATAAGAGGATCTTTGTTCTGAAAAGATTAAAGACAAATCCAAGGATTTACTTTAAAGTATCTTAAAGTATCAAACTCTGAATCATCATGAACTAAATCTGCTCTGTAACATTTAATAGAAAATTAGAAAACAACTTGTGAACTCTACCAAAATATGACAATTAAATATCACAGGCTGTTAATAACTGGAATTTTGCTAAACTCTTAGATTTCATTTAGGTTTTTATTTTATTTTATTATTTATTTTATTTTATTAAATTTTATTTTAGGTAAACCTTGGAACAGTCAACCAACAATTTGGAGTAAAAAGATTAAAAATTAATATTAAATAAAAATCAAATTATTCAACTTAAAAGGAAATCAAGCAAAAAAATAAGTAAAACAATTTTATATTAAGAAATTTTAAGATAAAGTAAAAGGGATCTCAAAGAATAATACATAAATATTTATACACATATATCGTAGGCATTTTAATTTGGATTCTGCTAATATTCTGTCATGTTATTATTGTACAATGTTTCTCTTAGTGAACTTTTTAAGAGTATTGGAAACTAAAAGTAATCTCAGAATATAAAAATACGATTCACTCACATTTACAAATATAATTTATTCATCGTTTCCACATAATTTATTGAACGCGTATGCGGGTCTGACAGGTTTTATGTATATACAGTCGCGCTCAAAACTTTAGAAGCACTTACGATTTAATAAGACGAAGCTGAGAAACTTATATTAAAAGCCATATCTGCGTTCTAAATAGTTTTCTTATAATGGCAGTCAAACGTTTCCTATACTCACATAACTTATACTTATTAATCATTTCAACAGGCATCTGCAATCCAACGAACGTATTTATATATATTATAATATAAGTGAAATTATTCTTGATACGGAGCAAGTACTCTTGGTGTGAATCACAGAACCTTTATATAAAGTACAAAATAAATAATTTCTCCTTTAGTTCTTTCTGAAGTGTTTCAGTATGCACAACTACGCGGTTAATTAACTAAAAATAAAATCATTTGTGGAGTATTTAAAAAAAAACTTGGTGAGCGGAATTTTGGATTAATACGCAGTCAATCGAAAATATAGAAATGGTTTCCAATAGTTATATAAAATGGGAATAATTAATGCAACAAGCCGAAAAAATGAACTTTTTTTGAGAGTAACAAATAAAAATAATCTCGAACGGTCGGAAAATTGTTGTAGAAAAGTTTTATTTTTGAAATAAAGCAAATTTCAAATTTTTAAAAAGGCTTTCCCCTGCTGGCTCAGAGTCAGAGCTATGGATTAATGTACTATAACTAATTTTCCTACTCATATATAAACTTATGTTATTCGTATAATAATAAATATCTTAAAGCTGTTCTTATTTCAGGAAATATGAGAGGAGCGATATGGCTTTTAGTAGTATTTAGCCTAATAACTGCTGAGTTGGCGGCAGATATTCCGGGCTGTAATTTTTTTGATACAGTGGATCTTACGTATAGTACAAAGTTCGAAGATGGATCCTATCAATATGAGGATATTATAATACCAAAGGAGAAAGTCGATCAATATGAGTACACGAACTGGCAAGACGGTCAAGAGGTTTTCGTTTCTAATCAAACGAGAGGTTGTGCCTGCCAGCAAAAGAAATGCCTTCGTTTCTGTTGTGATCCTCGAATGTTGTTTGTGAAGGGAAAGTGCAGCGATGTGAATACAGATTATGCTCCTTCTTTGAATATAATACTCAATGATGGGACTACAGAGAAAATAACAAATCTGAAAAAGTTTATGGTACAACATGACTTTGTTTTGCCGTGTGCAGATATTACGCAACTTAATAAAAGCAAAGCAGATTATAATTGGACACTCTTTGAGGTATGACAGATCGGCCAACAGTATTTGTTATTCATATAAATAATTATGAGAGTTTTATAATAGAACGGCTTACTGTATCGGCATAAGGATAAGAAAAACTTTGGAAAGGAAGAGTATTGCCTACAGCCCACACAAGATGGAGTTGAGGCCTATCAATGCCAAGAAAAGAATCCAAGTAACCTCAAAGAAGGTAAGAAATGAAAATAGCGAAAATATCATTTATATTAATACAGTTTTTATATACAGATGTGCAGTTAGCCTCTGTGGTCTGTATGATCCTGACAATTGCTGTGCTCTTTTACATGAAGCACCTTCGAACTGGACAATTCAAGTTCTATATAAACTACTTCATCTGCCTCACAATAACCTTATTATTACTCAGGGTACCGAGTGATTTAATGAATAGCAAGGATTTGCGAGAATGTTGCCGTTTATTTGGTTGGTTTCACTATATTTCGTATAGTATAGTATAATGTTTTTAAATGTGCTTTCCAGCTTATGTTGGATACTTTGTTCTCATGGCCACGTTTCAGTGGTTGCTGGTCATAAATTATAATCTATGGAAATCTTATAAAACCTTCGAGCTGGAGGGAGTCAACTCTAAGAAAAGTCATATATACGTCTGGAGCACCTCTACGATATTACTTCTAATCACAGTTTTAGTCGATCGTCTGTATGACAACCAAAACGATAAAAGTGAATCCTTTAAGCTCTGGAAACCTGGTTTCGGAATTTTTACCTGTTGGATTAAAAGTATGATCACGTTTTCTATGGAATATAATATAATATAATATCTATTTTTCCTAGCCGGTGAAAACTCTACGCTTATATACTACCATGGGCCCATACTTGTTACAATGATCTTAAACATAATATTATTTACTATGACCTTTTGGAGCACATATCTGGAGAACAAGAATATCTTGAAAGTGTTGAACGAAGCCGAAACTCAAATAAAACTAAAGAATAAAATGAAGTAAGTAATAGTTGAATGTATAATATTTACTATGATATATAGTACTTTCTTTTATTTTTCAGTTTCTCAAGGTTTATTCAACTTTTTGTTGTTGCGGGAATTCTTTGGGTTTTTGAAATCTTTTCGGCTTTTGAGGAAAACAAATGGCTTGACATCATAACTTCTTCCCAGGGTATTATATACTTTGTGATGGTAATCCTGAGGAAGGACATAGTTAAGCCCATTTACAATCGGTGATTACTTTTTCTAATCATAATTATTTGACCAAATGTTGAGTAACCCTTTAACTTTTCACTTTTTTATTATTGTTTATCCCGCAAATTTTTTAATGCGAAAAGAAAAAGTCTTCAGGGAGAAATCCCGCTCCTGAACTTCAACGACTCAAATAAGCTTATATAAAATCAGAAAGGAGCAAATAAAAGGTATTACAGGAGAGTTTACGTTACTTTCATTCCTTTGATCATTGATCCTGAGGTCAACAAAGTCTACTCCCATTTAAGCCATGGATGTTATAATTGGATAGGTTAAGTTATTTTTATCATAATTATCATAATCTTTAGACCATATGAACTGAGGAAACTATTTTATACTATATATATTATCCGATTAATAAAGAAGCTTAAACTTCGCACCTTAGACACCAAAATTCATGGCGGAAATTTAGATGGAAAGACAGCTGAATATGGCTAACTTGAATTGGCTTTTAACGCTGATCAATCATATATATACTTTATGTATTCGTAGATACTTCCTTCTGTCTGTTATATACAAGCTCATCAGCTCCCTTTTACACATTTTTCAATGGGTTAAGGGCCTGAATATGCTCCTCCTCTTTATCCGTATACATAATCCGTTCATAGGTTCACTTATTAGATATAGATATGGCCCAGAAATCATTAAAGAAAACTGCACAAATTGTGTTGTTGTTGTTTTCGTATTATATTCTCTGTTCTGTTGTATAGCAAGTGTCGTTAAAAGATATTGGGGTGCTCTATTCTATGTTATTTGGTATGCAATGAAGTGCCTTCCCGGGGCATCGTAAAGATTGGAAAAGTGCACATAAAAAGTGTAATCGTTAGAAGTACTTCTATGCATAAAGAATTTTCAAGGAGCGTTTCTCATTCAGTTTCTCTCTCTCTTTCTGTTTTAGTATATTTCAGAGTTTTCCCGCTCTATTATTCTATATTCCTGGATTGTTTAATTACCGCCTATGAAACGGTCATTAAATCTTCTCATGAACTTGAATCGTTTCAGGAATCATAAAGATATTTGAGATATGCAGTTATTTCTATCAGATTTTACTACGCACTTGCTTCTAATGGTGACTCATCAAACTGAAGATATATTATCAGATTTAGAAAATATAAAGAAAAAGTGAGGTTAAGTGCTTCAAATAGCTCATGTATAATGGAAACAGCATATATATTTCATATAGATATTTTTCTCTGGAATTTGTACTATAGCTTTCTTAAAAATATAATAATAAAATAATTAACATATCTGTTTTGTAAAGTTTCGTTTTTCTATAACTTTTTCTACAGTATTTTTAGCTATACTTCTAACCCTAGTACTAGGTACTTGCTGCAGTTAAGATTTCATATTAATATATACGAAATAATAATTTGAGTAAGAATTATTATAATATTTAATGTAAGTCTGAATATCAGTTTGTTTGTTTAACTGAGAGAGAATAATCATTTCTCTACAGGGTATTCGACAGTCGTGCATTATCAGCACTTCTTTTAAGTAGAATTTCTACCTGCGATAGCGCTGCCTGCATATTTAGCATATAGAGAAAAATATGTGAAATAATATAAAAGTCTAGATAAGATACACTAATTATTTATATACTTATAACTAAAACCTCAGCTTATCAGACTAGAGGTTTTTTTCATTATAAATAAACTTTTAGAGTTGCATAAAAACGTCTAAGTTTAAAATAAGATCAGTAAATTCTGTCACTGATTATAATTCTAGTCGAGAGCTAGAACAATCTTTATATACTTGATATTTATATATTATACTTGGTAAATTGTGCTACTTTCTTGTTTCTTGTTCTATGCTGGTGTCTATAAATAGATCTGAACACTGGTCTTGATACTTGACTGTATTATAGATTCGGATATAGCAAGGCCTGATTCCATGTGACTCCGTGGCGCAACGGTAGCGCGTCTGACTCCAGATCAGAAGGTTGCGTGTTCAAATCACGTCGGGGTCAATACGAAAGTGTCTTTTTTTTTATTTTTTAATTTAATTTACCCTGAGTTCAGCTTTTTGTTGTAATAGACAAGTCTCAACAGTCCGAAATAATCACTTTAAAAAAAAAACAGAAGAAATCCGCTGATGATTGAGTGTGAATTTTTACTCTTTTGCTAGTTTGTTTCTATTCTTGTTACTTTTATTGGCTTTCAGTCAATGGAATTGCATTCATAGTCCTTTATGGGCTGCATTTCGAATGCTTTTACAAGTTCACACCAAATGTTCACACATTTCACAGTTTCTTAGGGTCAACCTCGTTGTAGAAGGTGTGAGAAATGAAAGACCTTTGGCGCCCTCTCAGACAGCCAAGTTAACATATTTTTTCACATTTCTCAATTTTTTCTTTTTATCGCATTTAATTGCATTTCGATGGCCAATAAAACATTCAACAGATTTAACGACGGGAAGTGCGAAGAAAAAGAATGCTAAACATAAAGTAATTAGCATCTTTGGCAGAGTCAAAGGCAGCGGCGCTTTGATGCAGTTAACGCCAGAGGGCGCCACATTGAATGTATAAAAATAATCAAAAATAAAAATAAACTTGACTGAAACGAACTCTCTTGATTAATTTCAATGCGTCACTTTGCATTTCAAATTGCATCCGATTAATTTGTAATTTCATTTACTGGTCTCTGTGAACCAAGATGAAAGAGGTATATCACACTATAGGGTATCAGAGATCTATATATAATCGAAGATATAATGATCATATATTCCTCTGAAGTAATCACAATATTTCTGTATAACTGCATTTTATCATGATACTTATAATTCCCACAAATTTCATACTCATCCCTTATAAATCACAGATTAAAGCATCAACATAGGATATCTTATAGTCGATCATATATTCGATTAGAGCACTTTGCCTGCCCTCATTATGCGCATTGAAATATTCCCTGATTTTGCATAATTTTACGTATTTTTGGATTGAATCGAACTGCACTTAATTGAATATTTATCATATATAGATTTCGGGCTTATGCAAATGTTTGGAATTAATAAACGAATGTGGATTTTGCATTTACCCTCAACACTTATACAAAACGAGTATAGAATTAGCTTGGGGATGTTTGTTACAATTATTCGATGACTATTTGATTTTCATACGAGTATTTTCCCTTTATGCGGGTGCCATGTGACATTAATTGATAACATCGATGGAAATGTGATTAGTATTCACATGGAAATTATCGCAGGAACATTCATCCACTTATCGTTGAGCTGTTAGATAATCATCGCAATTAGTTAATGATAATTATCATAATTATCATCTATAGTAAAGATAGGCATAAGTATTTGCATTCCTGGCTTATCCAGCGACTCTTAAGTGCCCGATTTGTCCACAGATCTTGAAGAATGCCTCGCCAGGTGCTGTGGCATGTGGAGTGCGAACGTGCCCCGGCAACGAGAAGTTCATTAAGTTGGTGGTGGTGGTGGCATGGATATAGACTTGACTCTGGGGTTGCCATTGTACATTGTCAACAACATTACAACTTTATACGAGTACAAGTATTTCCTAAGTGTGTTCGGTAAGTGACTGGATAGCTCGGCCACTTGAAAGCAATTAAAAATCCTTTAAAATATTTTCTTATCGTGTTCAATGAATATGTTGATAGACAAACAGTGGTGTCCCTGCAAAGTAGTACAGTTATCGAGGGTACTTTAACTAAGATTGCTGTTAATGGTAGATAATCTTATCATACTTATTACAGATTTCATTTCAAACACTTGACTTGAAAGTTGAGACTGTTTCTCCTGTCCTTCTCCTTACTCGTTTATCCTATAGAAGTTCCTCCTTTGAGCAGAAGTATTCTTTGTATATAATTGCTTATTTTTATTAAGTACAGCCCATTTCTTACATGTCCAATCAAGTCTTTGCCTTATTGAGACGTACTCCTGCTTCTATATCCTCAACGTAAAGCCCCTTTCGATAACGACGCCTGTTTAGCTGTAGGCGCCTACAGCGTTTTGTTGGCCAAGTGCGTTTACACAGAGCCATTTAAGTGTGCAATTGTTCGGGCTCCTTGAATGCCCCAAACACTGGATGGCTGCCTTTGGCTGTCCCTCTCCAGCTGCAAGAGCTACAGCAACTCGTCGTCGACTGCTCCTGGGTCCAGGTATTTTGCGCAGGCGCAGCCCAATGAAACGTTTGTCGTTTGTCGCTTGTCGTCTGTCGGGCTTATCGCCACGCACTTATCTCAAAGGTCTTCAGGCAGAAGTGGTAGTTGAAGGAGACGACGAGAGGGAGGAGGAGGAGGAACAGAAGGCAGCCTGAACGCTTGAGCGATTGTGGGCACACACAAGTGTCGCCTTCGACTGGGACTAGGGACACGGGGACTCGGGTACTCGGGGTGCATAGTGCCTGTGGCCTGTGGCCTGCATCGCCTGCCTCGGAACAATCATCCATGTACGAGCATGGGCTGAGATGCGATCTTCCTGCTCCTTGAGCATGTTTGTATCTTAATTTTCAAGCGCGCATACGTGGAATTCAAGTTGACTGGGGAATGCTGGAACTGCGCGTCTGAGTTACGAGTTGATGGTGCTGAAAGTGACACAAGTCATAAATTCCTTTTGTTCTCCATCGTTGCCAACTTCTGGTTCTGGTTCTGGTTGTGGTCCTCCACCTTTCCCCTGAGCGTTCTACTTTTAAGACGTGCGCAACGTTGACAATTTTTCCCTGAATGGAATTGACTCAGTGTCGGACCTGGGTTCGTTTCGGATCTTATCTATATTGCTCCTAACCGATCAGCATTACGTTTGCTACGTTTTCGATTGGTCACATCGATCGGTAGCCCAGTCAGTCCCAGTTCCAGTCCCACATCCTTTGTTTATTTAATTTCGACAGTTGTTTTCATCTACTTTTTAGTCTAGGGTTTAGTTTTTTTTTTTTTTTGTGGTTCAGCATAATGTCAATATTTGAAATATGATTTGGCGCCGCGCGCACAGGAAGTTGTGGGTTATAAAGTTGTCATAGAGAGCATAGAACATAGGCTTATGGTATTATGATGAAATTGATATTCCGATAGGGTAGCTATACTCGTATATTGAGGTTTTAGTGAACAGTTGGTTTATGGAGCAAACGTGAGAGAATGTTTCCCCTTCGTAGAGAATATCTCATTCTATGTTTAATTAGTTTTCTTTTCCAATTTATATTTTTTATAAAGCAAAGTTTTCCATGTCCATGTCAAGTCCCAGAACCTATTAATATATTTTTTCTTATTTTATTCGCTTCATTTCGGCAGCTCCCACGAGTGCAGGGATCATAAACAGGACATGCGATGGCGATGGCTCTGCTCATATTTTTCTCAGATATGCGAAAAAAATTTGTTTTTGCGGCATAAATTTATGCATATTTATAAGCGAATTCATTTCGTGTCCATTTCGAATGCAAACAAATAACAAGCAGAACAGATAGCGAAATGTCTGGGCCAAGGGGAACGGGGAGCTCTCAAAGCTATCAGCTAATTCCCCAAATCCCTGAATTAATAAACCAGAGTACTCCGAATCCCAAATAACAACAACAACTGCAACAAAAGTACGAACAACATGCGATTGGGAAATGTATAAAAAGCTGACAGACCGGGGACCCCCCGCCCTCTGCGATTATTAGATGGAGATACGAGTAGAAATTAGAGAGATGCATCTACCATATGAGAGCAGAGCAATAATAAGGAACACGATATTAGCTCGTGTAAACAAACATGTCAACACAACGAGAGAACTAGATGAAAATCTAGAGGGAAAGGGAGAAGAAGACTTCATAAATTATCGATGACAAGTTGACCACCCTTCGGGAGCGTTTGTGGAATGGGAGCACCTGCTGCAAGGAGCTGGTTCCATTCTAGGAAACATTAAAGTAAAACTGCAGTCAGAGCCAGGTTTTATGGCAAGTGTCATCACTGAATTTTGCTGGAGACCGAGTTGAACCGATCTCTCTTCGATCTCTATGGAGAGACTGTCATGACGTCTGGCTAAACAAAGACATTATTGATGCCCAGATGTGCGCTGATAAGGAGAGTAGCCAAAGACTGGCTGAAAGACGCGACTCTAGACTCTATACTATAAGACAGTCCAGTTGGGTTCAGTTGAGGCCAGTCATATGATCAGATAAGTGAGATTGTTGGATGCCGTCAGACACACACACACAGACACACACACACACAATATAGGGAGAGCAAGTGGTTGAGACACGCGATCCAAGAGATGCCACCGAGTGCTCCACGTGAAGCGTACCTCACTTTCAATAATTTATAGAAGGTAGTCAGGTGAAGTCTTGTCTCAACTCTTGTTTTTTGTGGCAATTACCTTGAAATGCAGTCAAGAAAGTTGTTGACATGTCGTTACAGTTGCTGTTGTTGTTGTTGTTGTTGTTGTTGCTGGTTGCCTGCATCTCCAGTGGTGCCTCAGCTGGGTGAGCTATGTCTCTACTGTCTGCCAGCTCGCTTCGGGGAGTCCACAGAGCTTGGGGGTAATTGGATACTGTAAACAAGTTGCACTCCGCACTGGGAACCTCTGTCAGAGTCTCCCAGACACACACACATACACAAAGAAGAGTGTGTGCTGCTCGGGTGTAGATATGAGTAATGTTTGGGATCGATAGTAATAGATCAATATACCCGCAAGGCGAGATAGCTAATCGATAAAGAGAGAGAGAGCGGAAGAGGGAGAAATTTCATATAGAAAGGAATAACTTAGTTGTAGTTCTTGGCGGAAACTTGGAAAGTCAAAGGTGAAAAACGTGTGAAAGCTACGACAGAAGTTGGTCTTTATTACGAATCGATAGTTATATATTAATATGCCATCAAATAGGTAGAGATTAACCTGTTTTAATAGGGTAAAAGTAAAGTAAATACCTCAATATTTGTTTTTAATCGTGGAGTACTGTAGTTAGCTTTTGATTCTCTGTGAAACTGAAACTTGAGAGCTATGTTTCAAGATCTTTATTGATCGATGTTTTTTATGAAGCTTAACTAATATCGAAAGTGGAATAGCTCTATTTATATATTGGAAAGTATTTAAGTCGAATCCCTAAACAAAGTTGAAAGTTAAATATTGCAGAAAGTAATAGAAGAAAATTGTTGTTGATTTGTCGAAAATCGTTTTGTTAGTTTGCTTTAAGTTTACTCATCGTAAACTCTCGATATATATAGCTTTGGCTTAATACAAATTAAGTGAAATATTTATCAAAATTTTTTGTAATCCCAGTTGAATAGTTTTGAATGCAAATAATAGTTAAGTGGTTTTGACTTTTGTGACCGAAGTTAACCTGTGAATTCGATTTTGTCGCATGTAATTTAGCTTCCGATCAGATCAATTATTACTTCGATGTGGATTTTAATTGAAATTTTGGGCAAATATTTTGTGGCTAATTCAAATACGCAACCAGGCAAACCGTTTAGACCAATTTTGTTGTTGTACTTGTGAATGCAACAAATTCTTTGGCTGCATAATTGAAATTATATAATCGACCTTTGGCTGGTAATTAAATTTAAACTGTAAACTTTTGATTGATAGAAAATGATTTGTTTCCATCGGTTTAACATTTTGCGGTTTGCCACTGAAAATGTCTCTGTGTGTGTGTGAAGTGCAGTTAGAGCTGGATAATTGACACTTAATTGGCACTAAGAGATGTTGCATGCCGCATGCCGCATGCCCTGCAATTTGCCAACTTATCATATATGACATATGGCACATATATCACATTAGCTTCAAATCGCAGCAGAGCATCGCATAATGTTTGTCATAACTAAATAATTGCACACGCGCTGAGAAAAATGATGGGGCCAAGGCGTTGCAAGAGTTTTGAAGAGTTGCCTGCAGCCGATGCCACTTCACCAGTTGCGCCTAATTTAGCAATGGCAACGCCAAGTGCCGCATAAATGTCTTGTCAAATGATGCGACTTCTTCAAGGAGCAACAACCACAAGCCCTGCCCCTGCCCCTGCCCCTGCCACAGCCGCAGCCTTAGCCTTAGCTACTGCCACTGCCACTGCCACTGGCACAGTCGACAGCAAATTGCATTATTAGCTGCAGCCATAAAAAGTCAGCAGCAGCAGCTTCTTTCCATGCCTCATGCCCCATGCCTCATGCCGCTTGCCACTTAACTGCTGTTGCTGCCTCTCTCGGGGCCATTCAATTTGATGTCTGCCTCTTAACGCCAGTGTCATGCAAAATAGCTGCATGTACTCTGAGTATTCCTTCGCTTTGAAGCTCTTTGACAATTTCCCTTCAATGCAACCACAATTGATGCAGTTAGAACTCAATTCCAACCGCAACCACTACACACATAATAGTACCTATTATTATATACAGACAAATATACATTTCCTTTAACTTGCTTTTCATTTTCCATTTACTTTCAGCTTTCACAATTTCCTAAACTATTTAAACCTCATTACTTTACTCGAATCTGTTTGCTTTCTTGATCTCTTTTCTTTTTCGACTAACAAGAATACTTTTTATTACTTTTGACATATATAGTAAAATATTTAAAATATAAATATACTTTTGATTGATAAAATCCTTTTATATATAATCCTTCTTTTAGTCTTCATGGGTTCTTTTCACTCCTTTCAAATAAGGTTTTAATTCATTGAATATATTTTCAGTTTAAATCTATTATTTTAGTATTAATATATTTTTATATCATCATCTAAAAAGTCAGTTTTAGTTCTTAATATGATTTACTTTTTTTGTGGAAAACTTTTCTGTATGCTTTATCAATCCTCTTCCCAGTTGATTCTATGAGAATCTAGCAAGAAATATATTTCATAAGGCTTCTATTGCTCTGTTCATTCGATAATTAAGTATCTCTCTTTCTTTAAATGAAAGACGGTTAGGTAATAGTATTTATATAAATAGTATGACTATAATTTTAGAGTACTAGCTGCTAGGCTTTCGGCTGCTTCTATATAAAATATATGATTGAGTTTTTCTGTTCGATTAAATACACTTTAATAATAATATAACATCTAGTTTACATCTCTTTATCTATTAATTAAGTTGTATACATTTTCTTTTTATAATTTTTAATATATTTAAGTCAGACATTATGAATATAAAATAAAGCAAGGAAAAAAGGAAAGAGTTAGAATGGGAATATCATAAGAGCTAGTACTTCATTCTTCATAATATTATTTAAAGAAAAAGTAAAAGTAAAAAAGCCAATTGAAATATTTCAGAATTGTAAAGAAAAGTTAAGTGTAAAGAAAACTAATCCCTTTAGGACGAAGGAATATAATAAACTGATCATATTCCAGGGAATATATCATGATAAATGTGGATGAAAGTACTTGAGAACAATTCGTAAACTCGGCACACAGCGTGTTGCAAGCATTGTGGCAAAACTCACAATGCCTGCTGTGTCAAGTGTGTGTGTGTGAGTGTGAGTGTGTGTGTGTGTGAGTGTGTGTTGCAAATGTCTCAATTTCAAAGCAGGCAACAAACAACGCCTGCAGACAGCAACAATCAGAAGGCTGCCTGCCTCACTGCCTCTGCCTGGCTCCTTGGCCAGCTAATGACAGGTTATCCGTAAGATGCAAAAACTGGTAACAGTGCATGATCCCTTGGCTACCTGCTAACAGCAATACTTGTGCAGCAGCAGCGGCAACAACACTTCAAGTCTAAATTTTCGGTTACAGGCAGGACAGAAGCAGGCGCAGGAGCTGTGGAGCTGTGGAGGAGCAGCCAATAAGTGGCAATGCGGCTGAGGCCATCTAATGTCTAAATTTGTTGCATGAACGGCAAACCTTTTGCCAGTGTTGCTGCCTGCCACTTTTTGGCATTGCATAACCCAACTATAACCGAAGTATAACCAAAGTATAACCCATAATTATGGGCATTTTGGGCGCTGACTGATGTGATCCGACGCCTTTTGTTTTGTTTCTCGTTGCTGCTCGTTGCTCTCCCAGCAGGTTCCACTGGCTACTTGGTTGCTGTCTGGTTTGGTCTCCCGTCTCCCGTCGTCCGTCGCTCGTCTCGTTTTTCGGGTTTAACAACTAAATTTGAAAATTTGACGCAAACAATGTTGAAGTTGCAGCTTGGCTCTGCTCTGCTCTGCCTCTAGGGAGCCTGATTTTCACTGTGTCTGGGACCTGGGACCTGGGACCTGAACCTGGACCCGAGCCTGGACCCGAGCCTGGGCATATTTAATTAATTTATTTCCAGTAATCCAGAGCGTGTGGTTTTGGCGTCGTCTGCGTTGATGTCTGCATTGAAGTGTTTCGAAATTAATTCCGATCGTCAGTCGCCGCTGCTGCCTGCCCCGCGGGGGAGCCAACCGAAGTAACTCCTCCAAAATATTGTTTGATCCTTTTGCTGAGCAGCTCCCCTACCCCTACCCCCTCACTTTCTGTGGCTTTCCTTTGAATCTCTCGTGATTAGCACACGAATGAGCATGAAATCTTGAGATATGGCCTATGGGCGTTATAAACGAGGGCGTGGCCAGTATTATTTCATACTTGGCAGCTGCTGCCAGGATAGATATTATTCTTTATCCTCTTTTGGTTAAATATTAATAAAAATAAATGTACATATATTGTTTGGGATCAGCGCGACTTTCGTTGAGCGTGAATCAAGTTGGAGCAGATACAAATAAAGATACTGAACTATAAAACACTTTATTATCGATAAAAAGAATTATATATAGTGTAAACAAAAGATATATAATTGTTGTTTTTGGTGAAAGGAATAGCTTTATTATGAGGTTTATTAATGATACTTCAGGGTATTCAATTTGGGACCTTCTATCAGGTCTGATCTAACAGAAGAAGTGGACATATATTGGATATGAGAATAACCTAAGCTAATATCTATATATATATCATATATGATAAATAATGAAAAGTATACTTCAAGATTTTTAGTTGGTATATTTGTGCCTTGATCTGTGTTTATTATCTAATCGAAGTTGATATTTTCACTAGAAATAAATATGAATCTATAGATGTGAACAGAACTACCTCAAAACTAAGAAGAGCTCTAAGAGCTAAGTATAATTTCTTAATATAATATATAGAAGCAAAATATAACTAATGATTAATATTTATAAGGAAACTGAAGACTGCTTGTACCCATAATATCATATCATATCATATCATTGGTATAGAATGAAAGTACGTATAATTGACTTGATTTATTATACAAAAATATGCAGGGAATCCCATGCAGGGAAAGTGCTTGTAGTATGTTCTATATATAGCAGCTGGATATCTTAAAACTCATAAAAATTCTAGACTTTTGTTTTATTTTCACTTAGGCTGGAAATATTGTTCGTCTCATTGTCTGAAAGAACTCGGACAAGTTAATCCTTCATACCTAGGACTGTCACATTCCTCTGATAGAACAATTTAAAGCCGAGACAAGACACTTTTCCTTTTAATGCACTTCCCCTTTTCCACATATATAGTATATATATAGTATGTCCCCCAAGATAGTTTCCCTCGCATCTGCTACAGATTATATAATTATACAATTATATTTACATTAAGAAACTGTTACAATTTTTTTGTATAATTTTTTGTCTGTCTGTTCTCAAGAACTGCGCTGGGTAAGTGACACATGTTTCCCCTTCAAATGGAAGATATATATGTATGTATCTTCAGGTCTGTTGGGGTCTGTTTGTATATATATTTTGTTGATGTTTTTTTACGGGTAATGTTAAGGCAAACAAGTTGACAAAAATCATTGAAAACAAACATTAGTTTCATTATATTAAAAGACAGAAACAAATAACGTAATGTTGTTCGCCTCTCCCTCCAATCGCTCTGTCTCGCTCTAGCAAGGTTGCCACAGGAAACAGAAACAGAAACAGAAACAGAACTCGCTTCAAGTGACATTTGTTATGTCAATTTTTTGTGACAGCCATCAATCTGAAGGTTGTCATTCCTGGTTGCCCATTGTGTTGACAAGTGATTGCGTTGGGGTCTTAAGTTTCAGCAGGGTTGTCAACGCTCTCCAGACATGGGGACCTCCCAGTATTACTAAGGTGTCTCTCTGTGTGTGTTTGGTGAGTGTTGAAAATGAATTTGTGCGGTTAATGCATTGGTTCCATTTGACCATTTATATGGAAAGTCTTCGACTTTGTTATTGGCGCAACTAATCGCAACCGTTATATTAACCGTATCCTAACTGGGTAACGGTAACGTTTTGGTCTAACTATTTGCCCAGAGGCAACCACTCAATTATCCGGCCAGACCGTAGCTGCTCAGCGGGCAACACTGCAACTATTGGCTACCTGCTTGCAACTCGCCAATTGCCACTTGCCACTCAATCTGCAAAAATCGCCAATCGGTTCGTCATGCAGCAACAACTTGATGCATTTTCTTGCGGTTTCACTGGGCAGCAGCAAAAAAATGTCTAAAAATTATAATAATAAAATAATATTTATTGTTATTCTTTAACTATTTGGAAAAATTTTCCAGGGTTTCCTGAAAATCCACTAAACATAAACACGTCAGCACAACTGTTATCCTGTGTGTGTGTGTGTGTGTGTGTGTTATCCTGTGAACACATGTTGTCCATTTAATTTCAGTTTTGTTTTCTGCTCTTTCTGTTTGTCTCTGCACATTTTCAATGACGATTTCTGTTACAGTTTTCGTATAGTTTTTCAGTTTTCAGCAACAGATTGTTATCTTAATGACTCTATACCTTCTGCTTCTTCTTTTTTGTTGTGTGACCCCTGACCTTAAATATATTTTATTGTGTTTTAAATATATTTTCTATTTCAATTTCAATTTCATTTCAACAACTGTTCCGAGCACTCGTTGAATTGTTTTCGTATTCAATCCTATTGTTGATCCATTTTCCACTTGGCTGATGTTCTTCAAATGAAAACTCAAGTGTTTTTCTTTACCCTCGCTCTCTCTCTCACTCTCGTTTCACAGAGTTTTCATCAGGATGTGCGCTATGGCTAACTCTGAGTGTTTGCCTTTCATATTCTTCAGTAGGTTTTAATACCATAATGTGTGTTCATATTTTGTGGTTTTTAACAGCAGCTCAGGTAGTTAACGTCTATTCAAACTTGACTCGAGTGGTTACTGTCTTTTATAGCATCAGCTGTAAATTTTCAAGAAGTTTGTCAAACTTCAACAGATTAAATTCTTGCGGCTTTCCTGCGAGGCAAAATATCAATAAATATCTTAGAAAATACTCTCAGAGTTTTCCTGCATGGTTTTCTCATAGTTTGATGGAAGTTTAACTGAGTTTAGAGTCTTAACGTTAGTAATATTCAACTGGAATTCAGTTGGTAGCATAAGAGTTCTTATTTTGATTATGTGAAAAGCATTCTAAACTTAGCTTCGATCCGAAGAGACCAGCGTAAATTTTAGACAATGTTTCATTGTGACTGAGGCCACAAATTAGATTGAATGCCACACACACAGTACGCACACCCCAGAGTTTAGGCCGGTTGAGTTCAAAGCACCCACACAACACCTCAACAGTTGCACAATTACGAGCACTGACAGCCCCAAAGGTGTCCGCGATGCCCCAACGACGGCGTCGACGTCGACGCAGATGCCGCTGCTGCTGTTGGCGGCGTCATCGCTGGCGTCATTCATTGACACACAGAAGCCAGGCCGTAGCCAGTTCCCGGAGGAGAAGGAGGAAGACTACTCAGGGTCTCTTCCATTCATTTAGGTTTCTGTTACTGTTTTCATTTACAGCCGCCCTCGCCCCCATGTACCTCCCCCTTTGGTGGTCCCCAGTTTTCCATTGAGTTTTGACAAACGACTGACATTCATCAGTGTCAGCCAGTCCGCTTCCAATGCAGCCCCTCTACACGGAGAGAGTGTAGAAAAAAAGTGGAACTTCGACTCTGGCGAATGCCAACAAATCAAAGGCACATTCCAGTCAACGCCATCGACGTCATCTCCGTCTGATGAGTGCCTGGTCCATCCTCTAAAGCATCTGGAGCGCATTAATCGACACATTTTGTGTGTTGTGTCTTTCTCTGAGTTGATCAGGCGGCTCCCTCTGGCTCTGGCCCCAAGAGAGTGAGTGTGTATGTGTGTGTGTGTGTGTGTGTGTGTGTATGTGTGTGGCGGGTGGGGCAAGTTGCTCCAAAAAAAGAAGACAAGCAAGCGAGGCACATCCTGTGCAAACGCTTTGAAGCCGCCAATAAAACAACCACACAGCAGCCGCACAAGCAACATTTCTGTTTTCGTTTTCGTTTTTTATTATTTTATTATAAACAAGCGTTGCCCCTTCTCTCCCTCTCTAAAAGAGCGCTCTTCCCTCCCGTTGTGACCATGAGTCTTGAGGCAGTAAATTTTTGCATGACAAATTGCCGATAAGATCAGCAGAAAGCGGCAAGAGGCAAGAGGCAACAACAGCAGCAACACTTCCAGCCAAAGCAACAGTCAAAAACTTTGAGCCAATGTGATGAGAGTTGTTGTTGTTGTTTGTTGTTTTTGTTGCTGCTGCTTCGTGACGTCTTCGTTGGAGTCGTGTGCTGTGTGGGGGCTACAGTCTTGCCCCTTCTGCCACTCAGCGCTGCGCTTTTTGGTTATCTTCGCTGCCTTTTTTGCAGTGCTTCTTGCATCAGCGATGATGAATGCTTGCACAGTGGTGCAACGATGATTTGCAGCACATCAAAATGCAGCTAAGATGAATATCTAGTCGTATTCATAAGCTTCTATAAGTGTTTCCATGCCAAAGATTATTCGAATCGAAAATCTGTTTAAGAGTTTTAAAAGTCTCTCAAAAAGCAACGATAAGTGTTACCGTGGTACAGTGCTTACTCGATAGAGAAAACTAGAGAAAAACAAAGCTTTTTTCTATAGCTAAAAACTGGTATCTAACGTTTATTAAAACTGTTTTACTTTTCAATCAAAAAGGAATAATATTTTATGCCTTCAACAAAAAATAAAAAGTGGAAAAAATATAAATATATAAATAAACATAATACAGTATATATTATGATAAAGTACCTTTAACTAGTTTGAGCTATAACTAATCCCTACGAACTGATCAACTAATCAACAATCAATACGATCAAATTGCGCTTGCCCCAGTGTGTGGCACAGCAACTATCGAAGGGGCTGCATCATATGCGTGCCTTTGTGCCTCTGGCCAGGCCAGAGTTAAGATAAAGCAGCGCGAAAACCCGAATTTCGAGTGGAGTCTCTGGAGTTGTGGCATGCAACAGCAGGCCGCGCTTGATTCGCGATTCCCTTTAACGATCGCTCATTTAACGCGTTTTGTGTGCAACGTTGCAGCGCTGCAACGTTTTTATGAAGACATTTTCCCCACTTCCATGCCACAGAAATTGAGACATTAAAAACGCCAGCTGCCCCTCTCTGACGTTGCACGTCCCCTGCGCCAGACGGTTGTTGATCTTCACGGCGCGTTGCTAAACTTAAACTTGCCAGCGGAAATGATGGGGCAGACAGAGAGAGAGACAGAGAGAGAGGGAGAGTGGGAAGAGAGCGGGTAGAGAGGGAAGCACGAGCGCAAAAAGAAAACAAAATTTAATTAAGGGCGTTGCATTTCATTTGTTTTCATCATCACATTTTCGGTTATGCATCTTATCAGTGGTCAGTGGCAATGAGGCACAGACGCACAGAGGCGTGCAACCCCCTGTACCCCCTGTTGCAACATCATCATCATCGTCAGCTTCATCAATATGCTATCAATGTTTACGCATGCATTTAAAATGCATATTAGGTTACAGAAAGAGACTGAAACACACAGAAAGAGACAGATAGAGAGAGGGAGAGGGAGTGTGTGTGTGTGTGTGTGTATATAGTAGCGATATTACCCTCAGAGTATGGCCCTCCCGCCCGCAGGGCTGACATTAACAAATGATATTTGATTATGAGACAAATTGTGTGATGCGCCGACAACGCTGCGATCGGAGGAGGATGAGGATGAGGATGAGACGGAGGCTGAGGCTGAGGATTGGAGTGGAAACTGGTAGTAGTCAACGATTACAGCTTCTTATCAATAATGTCCCCTGGGCTCATCCTCCTACTCATCTCAACGATCATCGGCATAATGATCATTATCCAATGGACGACACGCTGTTTGCCTTTTAATTAGGTAGCGTGAGGCGCTAACAACAAAATTGCTTGGCGGTGTGCCCGATGGAGGGGGAGAGGTAAAGAGGGGGTAGAGAGAGAGAGAGTCAAAGCGGGTAACGTTAACGAGAATTTATGGGAAATTATTTTTTGTTGTTAATTTTTAATATTTCTGTGATACCTTCCCTCCCCTCTAGCTATCTATTCTCCTCCATTCTTCATCTCTTTCTATTGTTTGTTGTCTTATTAGAACTGTGCGTAACGGGGGTTGGGGGTGGGGGGAGGGGTTTTAGATTGCAATTAACTCAATTAATAGTAAGCCTGGTCAAATGTCTGTGGGTTTTGTGTGGGTTCAATATTGATATTAATGCCAATAACTCAAAATTAAAACTGAATGCGGTTTGCGTAAGTTAAAACAGGGCAAGAGATAAAGAAGACGAATGAGTAGATAGTTCCATAATAAAGTAGTTCGATGTGGGCTACTATTATTTTGATCGATTTTCATAACATTTTTTAACAACCCACATAGAAAATCTGCTAACTGTAGCTCAGTTCTGAGAAATCTTCTGCGGATCGAAAGAGCGTAACTAACTTTAAGATCTAACGACACCACACAATAATATTGGCTAACCAGAAGAGGCTACTCCAAGCGAGGCTTAACCTTGTCACCTTGAGGTGTTCGAGAAACTATCAAACTGACAGCAACGCCATATGATATCATATTCGGGGCTCTGTCTGGCAAAAACCGTCGATAATTTGTTTATGTGCGCTCTTCCAAGCAACTGGCAACTGGCAACTGACAACTGACAACTGGGCACAGCGAGTAGCTCCCTTTTGGCTTGTAACCAAGAACACAGCGTGTCATATTCAAGGCTAACACACACACACACACATCTCAAGGTCATAAATATATGCAGAAACAGAACCAGGCCATACAAATTGGCAACCAACTGGCAGAGAGAGAGAACCTTGTCCTATCGCAGATTTACGATCTTCAGACACTTCGTCGGTTTAAGATATTCCGTTGAGGCTGAACAATGACAAAGACCATAAAAATCAATTACGACACGTCTGTCCCTCAACTTTGACATGGCCACAGTAACCCAAAGAAAGAGACAGACAAAGGCGGAGGGAGAGAGAGACAGCTGACACTGACGATTTTATGACAACTCATCATAGCGTGACATGCAGCGAAAGATGTGGCATATAGTCCGTCTATAATTAGTCATTAAAGCGTTGCATTGTGATCGCTGCACTTCGATCCGCTTCGATCCGATAGGAGATCATTGTTTATACTTGGGCTTGTTATAAGAAGGAAAAGGAAAATCGACAAGAACTTTAAAGTCATTTTCCTGGAAACTTCAGTTCAATTTCTCAGTTGTCATACGCTGCCATAGGGGCAACGTTTCTATTTCTTTATTGTACTTTGAGGTTATGCGTGACATAACCTAAAGATTTTGTTGCATGTGGCATGTTCAGTTCGCTATGCCAGCAACATAAGCTGCAAGTCTTACAGCTCAATTAGCTGCAGTTTAGATCAAAATGCCAGATTGCGATTGCCTTCTGAGAGTATTTCCCCGTTGAGGTTAGAACACCCTCGAGTTGAGGTTAGGATTTGTCCTTCGTCCTGCGGTGCGCGGCTAATGTCCTGCTAATGTGCTGGTCGACCGGCGATAATGAAGTGCGAACATATTGCGAACCGCGTCTTCTCACAGGTAAACACCAGGCCAAGGACATTTTGCATATCCTAGCTAGAACTATGTCCTGCTGTGGCTCAAACCCACAAGTTCTAACTTGGGCGTAGAGAATTTGGTTTTAATTTGAGTGGAAAGTGCTCGTGGAGTGCAACAAATGCGATTTTGGCTATTAATTTGTTGCGGTGCCGTTGCGGTCCCATCGACTTTCGACTTTGACAAGGTCGACATGGGCGTGGCACTTAAGAGGCGACAGCTGCCCGAGCATATATAAAGATATATTTAAACTTCAACGTATTAAAATCAAACTAAATCCAACAAAATTTTATGGCTCACTGAGGACGTCCGGGAAAAACTTGGAACTTTATGGCCCAAGTCTCAGCTGCCTCAGCCAAAAGGGTATAATTATGCGTCATAAAAACGCACGAGAATGATATGAGTTTATGCCCAGACAGACCTCTAGATACCCTTTACTAACCATGAGGAGACTCTATTTATAAGAGGGATTATAAAAAACCAAGGAGTTAATCTTCAATGGGATCAAGGATCTACATCAAATCACTTTAAGTGGTAAACAAATTAGTGGGAAGAGATCTCTGAAGTCTTAGTTTGGTTTCCAACTGGAATCAAACCCTTAAATAGTTGTTTTCTATTGCTAGAATATCCTTAACTCCATCTGGAAATTATACTAAAGGACTTCTCCCTCTCTGCTTGAACTCAACTTTAAATTTCTGTTTATTTTTGATGCCATCGTCGACATTTGCCAAAGCAGCGCTTAAATATCCGCATGTTACCTTTCAGGTGTGAAAAACGTGTAAAATTCTCAAAGGTGGCAACGATGTATGCAGACTCTGAAGCAGGGAACAGAATCCCCAAGCCGAACCTAACTCAAACCAAGCTGATGTCATCCATACGCCCTTCTGTAATATGGATGGAAATATTGTTGTTGTTGTTGTTGGTCTGTCCGTGGCAATTTTAATCAAATTATGCTACAAGTAAGCAGCTCTTGATGCCACGTATCAGGTCTGGTCTGGTCTGTGCCTGGTGCCTCTGTCTCTGGCTCTGCGTCTGCCTCTGCCTGTGCCTGACGTGCGGCATTTTAGTTTTGAAAATTTGTGTCAAAATATTTTGCAGCTACTGTTGCAACAGGACTCCACGTTGACTCCGTGGACTCCACGTGGACTACAACATGCTCTCTATGGAGCCGGTCATATCAATTTTAATTATTTCTTGGCGCATTTTTGACGCGAGCTACCCGCAGTTAACACATCACCAGATCCAGAGCCAGAGCCAGGGCCAGGTTTTAAGCTCTTCGCGGTTTTTCCGTCAAATTTGCGGCTTGGGTAAAATTTTCGTGAGCGCTAAATGAAAAAGACCGCACATTGTCGAGCTGCTAAAGTTTCCCAGGACTCACTTGCCGTTATCCTCTGTTGTCATGTGTGTTGATTCAACTAATGCCGCCAGCCTGCCTGCTTAAAATCTGTCCAGTGTGTTGTTTGTCTCGCAGTCAAGCATAAACATTTGTGCCAAACAATCAAACAATTGGCAACAGAGTTTCACTTTGAAGTCGGGCCGCATCGGTAAGCCTTAAAAATCAAAGCCAAAAACTCAAACATATTCCATGCGCAGATTTCTCTAGAAGAAACTATAGAGAAAGAGAGAGAGCGAAAGAGTGAGACAGAGTGAAGATTGAGATATGTTGCCGCAGAGTTTAATTGTGGCAATTGCACAATGAAATTGTAGTTGCCATTGTGCGCTCTGATGTGAAAATGTCCTTTGAGGTTGCCCTTGTGGGTCCTGCGACACACAACGAGCTGCCTACCTGTGCACTTTATGTCTTGTCACCAGACCCTGTCAGTGTCTCTCGCCTGTTGTCACCTGTGATAAACGCCGCCCCAGACCCAAGTCCAAACCCAAACTCAAACTCAAACCCAGACAATGTCTCAATCGGGTTCCATTATTCGAACCCAACTGGCGACTGACGAGCGGCGTACTTTAACCCAAAATAGAGCTGTAGACCAGAACTGGCGGCAGGTTAAAGGATTACACATTAGGCCAGCTCCGATAGCAGCTCCCAAGTCAGCACTTTTTGGGTCTATCATTTGTCAACACGCTAAGCAGCAGCAGCAGCAGCAGCAGGAGGGAGGAGGAAGGGAGGGGGAATCGGAGTGAGACTGGGACTGTTGGCCAGATTAAATAGTGTGTCGGCTGTCACCTCGCTCTGTGGTGACACCATAATTTCTTGGCTAACTCTGAATTGTTGGCTTAATTGTTTGGCTCACTGCTCGCAAACGAAATCAATGCAAGTTGATTGTTTATTGACCTTTTGAGCCAGCCGACAACCCAATCCCAATGACAATGCCAAAGACGACGATGATGCCGCTGAACTGCCGTTTAATGGGCTACTTCTTATATTATTTCCTTTTACAAAAGGATTAGCCAAAGAAGGTGTAGGAGCAGCAGCAGGAGCAGACTATAGATACTACAGGAAAGTGCTGCTATCCCTTGATAAGGCCGCCTAATGAGCCACATTTGTGAATGCTCGAAATGTCGATAATGGCTTAATTATTCGGTTAACTGATAATCACGGTCTGATCCACAATAATATACGAGTATGTAATTACATTCACACCAAACGACGACTGAGGTTTCCATTTCAATATAAAAGGCAAAAAGTTGAAGCTAGAAATCCTAGAACTTTTTGGGTTTTTCACTTGTAGCTTCTCGAATATCTTTTAGAAAAGCTTCAACTGGGTTTTTGGGAAGTAAATTATTAACCTCTAAACTTAGTTGTAAGTAAAACATTCTGACTAAAGATTGAATTGAATAGAGTATTAGGATCTACCCTTCAGCTTCTCTCCTGTAAAGTTTGCAATCGGAAAACTTCGTAGGGATAACCCTTATATCCATTATTATCATCAACTAGTCAAAGTCAATTCAATCCTTTTTCAATCACCATTTCATATTATTCGATGTGCTTTTCGTTACAATCAATCATGAATGTCTTTCCTTTTCTTTCTCGAACTGTTTTAATATGTTTCTAAACAGATAAAGTATACGTTTTACTTTTCATCAAACACCTAAGATACAAAATGATATAAAAAAGCAACTTAAATCGAATATATATATACTAAATATGAATAGTATTTGTATCTTCATTAGCTTCTCATAAGGAAAACCCAAATCTTCTTGCTGTCAAGTATCTTCCCTTTTTTTATACTCTCCCTATCAACCATCATTCGATAGTTTTGCTCTGTTTCTAAATACTTTTCTCCCTAATAAAAAGGTATATATAACTATTATAATACAATTTTCACAATTAATAATATCATCAGGAAAATTGTGAGCTATTTTAGTGTAAAATTTATTTGCCATTTCTCCCTTTTCTTTTCGTTTCTGCTATTAGTTTCCATTTCAATAATTTGCTCTAGTACAGGGTAAGTGCTTTTGCTTTTGCTGAGAATGTTCAAAATTTAATTAAACTACACTCGAAAAGTGTTTGCATTGACTCCGCCCTCGTCTCCGCCTCTCTTTTCGCCCTTCTCCCCTCTGAGTCAACTCTTGTGCTGCTCCTTCAAAGAGGAGAAGGCCGTCAGAGCAGCTGTCACTTTTTTATTTTTGTGCCAGTTTTTCCCCCACTTCTCAAGCTGTTAACTGAATGATGCGAGTTTTTGCATGCGTCAGTCACAGCAGCAGCAGCAGCAACATGAACGACAGCAACAGCCCCCAGCAGCAGCAACTCTTTTTGGACGCAGTGCCTCCGCCACTTGACTCCTGTCTCCGCTCGGCAGCCAATTTGGCGCGCTTTTGTTGTCCAATGCGACAGCAGTGGCAATTTCTAATTAAATTATTCAATTTTTTTGTGTCTACGCCCCTCTCAAAGTAAACAGCAATTGCTGCAAAAATGGAAGATCCTGTGGAAGCCACAGCAGGCGGTCCCCTCATTTGGTAGACTTGACCAATTGTTGGCCAAGTTTTTGCATTTTATTGATGCCATATACTTTCCTTTCCTTCTTAACGCTTTTGATTACTTCGGCAAAAAGGTTCGTGAAAAAATCTATAAATTTAATTATTAAGAAAAAGTTTTTTCGAATAAAATCTGCATAGTTCTTCACTGACAATGGAATAGAACGAACTTCAGTTCCATGAGCTAAAGGAAACTGCGTTCTGCAGACGCAACTTAAAGCATTTCATCTTCATGGAGCATTTTCTTCCGCTCTGCCAGGGATTGAGATGGAAACAGAAGGATGTGGAGCAAATGGAAGGAATAGTGAAAAAACTGTCATTATATCCTAATTAGATTCAAATATCTAACAATTCCAACCACAAGCCGTGCCTGAAAACTTTGCTTATCGCATTTCCGATGCGACTAAGGAAAACCAGGGAAAATAAGTTGCAGAACAGGAAAAACAGAGTCTGATCGACTAAGAGATATCCTGAAGGAGAGATGTCCACTGAGAAGCTATAAGAAGTTGATGTTAGAATACTTTTACAATTCATAAACTGATCTTTCAAGATATAGATATGCATATATATATATATGGGATATATATATCGATCAAGATTTAAAAGTAGCTCAAATCAATCAAAGTAAAAATCCAAATTATATTTCCTTAACTTCGTTATATATATATATTCCCCGATTTGTATACTGCCAGCTCGTTCTCAACTTCAAAATACCCTTCCTATGTTTACCCAGCTGATATAGGGTACAAATATCCTGGCCAAAAGGACTAAGCAAGGGAGAAACTGGCAGAAACTCTGTGGGCCAAAGGAAAACTGCAAATAAAATTGCAGACGCAGTTTGAAATTGAACAACAAAAATGCATTTAGAAATATGTATAAAAAACAAAAAGGAAAAAAGAAAATGATACGGGATGAAAGGCGAACAGTAGGGGAGCGGGCAGTAGAGGGAAGGGGAGGGGGAGTAGAGGGAAGCGAAGCGTAGAGAAGGATATACACAGGCACAGGAGAGAAAACTGACAAACCTGCAAAAGTACTGACAAACTGTGAGTGGTCGAGTATTGGATTGAGGGTTTAGGGCTTAGGGTTGGGCTGTTCCAGGGGTGTCCAGGGGGTCCAGGGGGGGGGGGTGTTAACGGTATAGGGTTGTCAGCCATTGAAATGGCCCAAAGTTCTTATTGCTGTCGCTGTTGTTGTTGTTGTTGCTGTTGTCTTGGCTTGGTGCGAATATTTCCGTTTCCGCATTGCCAAATATGTTTGCTAGTTGCAGCTGCAACAGTATCCCTAACACACCACCACACACACACACACGCACACAGCAGCAGCAACAAACACTCGCACTTTCAAAAACTTCCGCCTTTTTCGGTCTGGTCTCAAAAGTTTTATGGCCGTGCGTTGCACATAAATGAAAGTTTTTGCTTGATCCTTTCTCGCAACGCTCAGGACTTTCGAGCTTCTTGTTGGCCATGTTGCTAGCCAAGTTCCCCCCTGTCTGTCTTACAAATGTATCTGTCCTGGTCAGTTGGTACTTGTCTCAGCCCTAGCTTGAACCACAAGTGAGAACTATCTACCGCAGGCATAACAAAGCAATTGGTTTTGGCCAAAAGGATTCACAAGTAAACCACATATCAAGTATCATGTTATATGCTCAATATATATCCTGTGACTTCTCGAAGTCCTTTTTATCATTTTAATTGCTCTGCTTCTAAGTACTTTCTCTCTCTCCTCTGTCCTTAAATTACTTGCATGTTCCTACCTTATAAATCTGTGTTTCCGCTTCCCACTTTCCCTTGAGGAGCTCCACGACACCGGCTCCATTTGGTCCTTGGCGCTTGGCTTAATCGTTTAATTGCCTGGCATAATTACAAATGCAGCTCATGATCAGATTTCAGCTCAATTTCTTGGAGTCCCTCTTTGTTCGCATTTCCTTGGCTTGGGGGAAAGGCGGAACGGAGGCATGGTCAGATATCCCATTGCACTGCAAATTGACCCCAAAACTTCGTTGTCCTGCGCTCAGCTAAACTGTTCTGCCGCCTCCGGCCGTCACTTTATCTCGAAAAAAATAGGAAAAAATAAGCGAAGGAAGGAAAAAGAGAACTTGCCTGGGTTCCATTTCACTTCTGACCCATAACTCAGCTGGCCTGTTGGGGGTTGGACTCCTGCTTAGGGTGGGATACTGCCTCCACAGCTTATCTAACTGCAGCAACTATAATTTGCTTTCAATTGATTTCGCAGTGACTTGTTTCATTGTCCTTCTACTTAGCAGGATATACTCTCTAACAGAGGATATGAGCACTTATATGAGTCTATATGAAAATCTTCCTAATCCTTTTCCTATTTGCTCATTATTTTATTCCTAATTCGTTCCTTGAGTTGTTATTAGGAATATTTTTAAGCTTAAGTCGAGGGTTTCTTCATTTCTATGTAACTATTTGTAAGGTTTATTTAGATCTGATTACCTTCATTATGAAATCAAAGTTAACAGAAGCAACTGTCATAAGTTATGGAACTGCTTGGATAATAGAACACCTTTAGACGATCTTCTATACCTTTTCCTATTTTAAAGTTAGTTTCTATATATTATTATAGAAATTGATGGAATATCATCTACTAGTTTACATATAAGTCCCTTCCCTTCATCATGTTTGATGCTTAACTCAGTTATTGATAAGCTATTAAAGAAGTTTATGAACCGGAATGGCCATTAAAAGTGAATTTCGTTTCATTTATAACTCTGCTAGAGTATCTTTAGCTTCGTCTTCCCTCCTCAGAAACTTCTTAACAATCTTTTTTCTGCTGTTGGAAACATTTCTCTCCATTGATTTGGTAGCTACTTTTTTTCTGTTGTTGTTGTTTTTGTAGCCCTAAAGCGAACAGTTTCATAAATTGTCTTTCTCACACTTTTTGCTAAGGTCCTGACACTTGTTACAGAACGATTCCTTACCAGAAGCAGCTCCTGCTCCCGCTCCTGATCTTACCCCAGCTCCTGCCACCGCCTGTTGTTATTGTTGTCCCTGCCCCCCCTTGGAATAGCCGACAAATGTGCATTAACGCCTTTGACCTGCATTGAGCTTAGAGTAGAACGGGTGACGGTTGGTAGTAACTATTGTGGGTGGGGAGGGGGTAGAGGGGGTTTCTATTGGTGGTGGGTTTCAGTCTGAAGCGGGGTCGAGTGATTGAATTTCGTAGTTTCTGGCAATTTCTTTTGCCAGCCTTGTAATGCACAGCTGACAGCTGCTTTTTCTTCATTAGCAAAGTCAACCCTGACAGTAGTTACTGTGTGTGTGTGTGTTTGTATGAGGCGGTAACCCTGTACTCCAAACACCCCGTCTTGTGGGTGGACACCCACTAGCCCGTACCCCATCGAAGTCTTTTGTTATTTTTGGTGGTGATTTTGTGGGTTGCCTTTCGAGCAGCGGCCTTTTAAATTAGTTTACATGACTGCGTGTAATGGGCTTTTTGTCCCCCCTAAAATATATATACATATAGCTATCTCTTTCTAGTTGCAGTTGCTGCTGTTGTTATTGTTGTTTCAACGGAGGCCAAGGACAATTCGATTTTTGCATGTAATTTCATATGCTGCAGCCACAGGCGGTCACTTTGGTCCAAACAACAACAACAACAACAGTTTTCGATTAGGGTCAATGAACTGTAAATAGTTTTGTGGGCAAGTGCCAGTTGATGTTCATGTTGATGTGCCAATAAGGTGGGGTAGAAGGAGGGGCGAAGAGTATGTATCCTGCCAGTTAAAGATTGCAACAAACTGGCGCTAAAGTTTCTCAATCATCGCTAAGAAATTTACAGGCTAATTACAGGATTATCTAATTATCTACAGCTTAAGGCATTATTGTTATAGATTTACATATATATACAGAGATACTATATAACCGATAGATAGAACTGTTGTATACCCTTATGGATAGAAACCCATCTGAGGATAAAGTTTGCATATCTGTTTCAAGTTTTCACTGACTTTTTCTCTGTTTGAGTTGCTGTTTATAATTAGAATAGACAACTTTAATAAATATATATTCTTATTGAGTTTATCATATCAAAAAGAAATCGACCCAATGCAAAGTATTGCAGGATGCAGCATATCCGGCATGTCCTTCGGAAAGATAGTGCAAGTCCTATGAATGATTTCGAGCTCTTTTTAGGGCTTTCTTTTCCAGGAAAAAAGTCACATAAAGCTAAATCAGATAAATATATACTATGATTCAAGTATTTGCGATACTAGTTATGAGTAAAAGGCGTTACTAGAATGGGTTATTGTAGAAGTTCTGTTAACTCCGAGATAATCTTGTGTATCTTTATTGCAACTGCAAGTCTAACTTCCTTATAAGAATCTAACTATGAAGTAAGATCTAGATCTTAATGGATCTTCAGGTTTCTACCCATCATTTCATCTAGTATTAAAGATAACCTTCTTTAAAAATCAAATAGAAAGTTATTATAAGCCCTGAATAATAGTTATAGGAGGCTAGTTTTAAGCCCTGTTTAAAGCTTAGCCTTGATGCTGGTGCAGATAGGAACAGTTGCTTGTATATAGCCTTAATATCAGCCTCTCTCACTCTCTCTCTCTTTCTGTCTCTTTCTTTTCCTCTAATGCTATTTCTTTCTGTGTCATCCGTGTGACCTAGTGAAAATGAGCATTACTCGTATTATTCTCCCTTGGAACTGGCCCATAAATAGCGACTACTTACGGGGCATAAAATATGCCTCGATGCGCTTTGGCTGGTCCACGGAAAATTTATGGTCAACGCGATAGCCCCAATGAGTGGGGTGGTGCTCTGGGTACGAGTGGGCGGAAAGAGGTCCTTGAGCCTAGAGAAACTGGGCCCAAAAGTGTGCGCATGTGTGTGTGTGTGTGTGTGTGTGTGTGTTGCAAGCGTGTGTAATTATCAACGGCATTAACACCTTTAATTACGACCACAAAGCGACTGCTGCAGCGGCTGAATGTGTGCCAAGTGGTTGTGCCTGGTGTGTTGTGTGTGTGCTAAAGGGGGCGTGGCGGGTGGCCAGGTAACAACAAAACGTATGCAAATGAGGAGATGCCATGTGTGTGTGTGTGTGTGTATGCTAAGGTCGAGAGATCAAAAACCGAATTCAAAGTCAAAACTGAAAATACGCTATGGATATTAGAATAATGCCAGGACGACAAAGGAATACGAGTATCAAGGATATGCATGCAAATGCAACACACACACACACACACACACGCATACGTAAAGTGGAAAAAAGTAGTAAAAAGCCATTGGCAAATATGCTGAAAAGCAGCAGCACTCGCACAGGACACGCCACAGGGACAAAGCACAGGAAAGGCAAAGCTCTTCGGCTCCGATTCTCAACACAGTTGGGCGCTGATTTATGAGCAGAACATATATAAATATATATATAATATATATATATATATATATATGTGTGTGTGTGTAGTATATGTAGCATCTATATCCTGGCATATCCTGCTGCTCGTTGGGTGACTTTGCATATTTCAGCCTGGCGATTTGCTGGCCGCTTCTTGCCCTGAATCAAATTTATTAGAATAGGTTGAAAAACTGTAAAGTCATGCACCCAGGGGGCAGCTCGGGGGAGGGGGTGGTGTTGCACTTGTTCTCGGCTAGCAGGACACCACCTAAACACACACACAAACAAACACACATTCATGCATATGCAAATTGTAACAGTTGCCCGGCGAGTGTGAGTGTGTGTGTGTTTCTGACCCACTTTGATTGTAGGCGTGACACATTACCACACCAACCAAACAACCAACAAAGCACCTACCACACACACACCCCCTCCCCCCTCTACACCCCTGTCCCACTCCAATGGCAGCCCCCGTAGAAACAACATTTTCATTTTGTCGTTGCTTTTCCTCTTGTTGTTTTTGCATGACAAACAAAAATTATAATTGCACTTGAAATTGGCACATGGACGTTGGGGAGGGGTGTGTGGAGGGGCTCTATACGTTCTGTGGCATGACAATTATTATCTATAAGCGAGTGCTGATTCTACACCTTCCAAAAAGACGAAATACCTCAGAGATTACGAGCAGTTATTTATATAGACATAAAGTTTGAACTTGAACCAGATTTCTTATAGATTATATTGCTGGGAATAAATTGTATTATATCTGATTATATTACACACCTTATAAAGATGATATGGCACTGATATGATATGTGTATTATTTATACCTGATGACAAATGCAAATTCAAGCTTAAAGTTAATTATGAGACAGTTTTATTCTTATAAGGAAATCAATCTTAGATATGATTATAAACATTTGATCTACTGATTCAGCTGTTCATTTAGACAATCTTATATTGATATCTTGATTAAACATGAAATCGATTTTTGAGATATTAAATAACCAAGATTTAAATTAATTTCAATTCCAGTTAAGCCCAAGCACAACTGTTTAGATACATAGAATTAAATGATGAAGACTCTTAATGAGAGCTACATTTCATTCTGGGAAAACTCTTAAAGAAGTAAAGACAAAACTGAGAATATACATATATACAATATATACATATATATATTTATATATATATATATAAATTAAAAGTAGCTTTATCTATAAAATACAGAAAAGTTTCATTAGTTTTTCTCCTTCCTTAGAACTTAAGAACTGTTTTTCCTCTTATTCATTTCAACTCTTCAATTCAAATAAGTTCAACCTGAATGGAGTTGCAACCATAAAAAAACTCTAAATAATTATTAATAAATTTAAAACCAGTTTGTGTCAGGTTAAGTTGAATTAAATAACCCCATTAAATGATGATTTGTAACCGAAACACATAAAAGAAATAATATATTCCCACTGAGAATTACGAGAATGAATATAAAATAATATAATGGGATTCAAATACCTTCAGTAATCCTTGGAACTGTTTACATCTCTTTCATTTCAGTAGCGTTATTTCGTTGACCTTTGACCTGTTCTTGTCTAGTTTAATTCAAGTTAGTTTTCATCTTTTTCTTAATAGGGAAACATTCATCTAAACGTCTTGCAAATGATGTGCAATTGCTTATTTTTTTACTGAAATTAAAATGTAAATTAAAGAATCATATTAGTTCCTATTAAAAAATATATAATTGAATGATATAAATGAATCTTTGTATTGATTGTAACATTACTGTTATAATCTGATTTAATCACCAGAAATATATCTTAACATAGTTATAGGTTCAACTAACTCAAAGTATGAACAGATGAGAAACAGAAACAGATTTTCCAAATCAACAAAATATTCAGCTGAAATGCAGCTGAAATAGATGACAGCAGGCTGAAGGATCGCGACTGTCATCGAAGGATAGAAGGTTATAGAACCCGCACCTATAAACGATATATATATATATATATATATATATGTATAACAATCCAATTGTGTTTGGCTAACAATGAGATACAAATGTTTCCCTACTTCAGAGATAATTGTTCTCTTCGGTCGAACATTGTCCGGGAATTTTTAATGCAAGTGAAGCCTAGGCACAGGGCCTTGTTGCATGCCCCCAGAAACATTTGCCATAAGTATTTATGCAGATGTGCGTCTATTTCAGATTGAGAATTATTCTTCCTGTTGTTGTTGTAGGTTGTTTCTCATTGTTGTTGTTGTTGTTGCTGTTGTGCGGCCAACGGGCAAAAATCTTTGGCTTATTTTTGGCCCAGGCGACACTCGCACATTTAGATTCAAATATATCTGAATGTGTGTGTTGGTGTATGTGTGTGTGTGTGTGTGTTGGTGTATCTTTTGCTAGGTGTTTTTGTGTGAGTTTCGCAAACATTTTTTGGGTCATATCACATTGACAAACATGCGGCTTATCCCTGGAATTATTAATTATAATAACTGCAAAGCACGAGGCTTCGTTCAGCTGCCCAGGAGATTGTATATGTGTGTGTGTGTGTGTGTGTGTGTGTGTGTGTGTGTGTGTGTATGTGTGTGGGTGTGCGTGTGTATGTTTGTTTGTGGTACCGTTTAGGGGCAGTGCCACATGAAAAGGACAACTGGATGACTAATTAGTCAACCAAGCGAGATTTGTAACTTTCGGAGACAAAACTTTATTCCACAGATAAGTGTAGGCCCGCAACAGATACATTTGTATCTTTGTATCTTTTGTCCTTTAGCTGACATTTTGCTTGAGCTATTTGACATAACCTTTTAATAAAAGTTTCAGACCTAAATATATGTATGTTTTACCATTCCTTGGATTGATTTGGATTATCTAAAGCTCATTGTTAAATCTTCAAAGCTAAAATTGTATCTTTAGGATACATTTTCTAATTACTTTAATGTTAGTATCTTTCATCTGCTAGATAAACATTTATTAAGTTATTGAACATATTAGTATTGTGAGTGCATAAATTTTGTATCTGTTAGATACTTTTGTATCTTAGGAATGCATTTCTACCTCTGACTTGCATTTAGGTCTTTCACCTTGAACTATTTTTGTATCTATCAGACGAAATAATAATTCTAAGATACTTTATTATCTGAATATATAATTCTAGACCCCTTTCAGTTATACTTATCTATAAGCTATATTTCCTCTGCATCTTTCACTCACACTTGCAATTTATTATATCTTTGAGATACTTTTTTGGTTTCATTGTTTTAGCTTGTTTTGAGAATTTTCTTTTAGTTTTCTAATGGGGCTGGCGCAGTTTTTTCGCGCTGCCACGCCCCTCTTGGGGCCCTAATGCGCCTTTAATTTGCGGCCATGTTGCATGAAATGAGCTGCTAATGTGTTTCGGGTGCTATCTGCCCCAAAAGGCACTACATGTGGCAACAACAACAAACATTTCACTTGACGCGCCTAATGAGTTCAGGCCACAAACCTCGGACCCAAGTGGGAGGGTGGTAGGCGCAGAGTAGGGCTATCTCTAATGGAGGGAGGTGCTGGGGCTGTGGCAGGGATAAGGAGGGATGTAATCCATGCAGAGGTTGCGACTTTGACTAAGTTGCGGTTGGTCTTCTTGTTCTTGTTGTTGTTGTTCGTCGACAGTCAACAATTTATTAAGAATTTTGAAAAACAATGAAAAGTTGACTAACCCCACTCTGCCCCCTGCTGCCACTTTGCTTTCAACGCCTGGCACAAGTGCTTGGCAAATGGAATTGCATTGAAAATAAACAGGCGGCGGGACGCTGAAATGTTGATAAACAAAACAAAAGAAAAGAAACACCAACAACCAGAAGAGGAATGAGCTAAAAGAAGGTGAAAGTAAAACGTAAACAAAAAAATGCAAGCGGAGCGCCCTGCAAAGGTGCGAAAAAATGCGTAAACAACAAATACTTTTATTTATATTCATTTTTTGTTTAACTTGAAACTGCAGTGGGCAAAATGAAGCTGGCAACATACTAGCAACATGCAGTTAGCAACATGTTGCCAACTAAAGGTAGAGAATGAGTATGCAGGCACTGAGAGCTAAAGCGTTGCGCTCAGCGTTGCGCCGACGTGAGAGCGCTGAGAGCGTTGCTTGCGTTCATTTTCGATATTCGAATTTCGAAATGTGCTACTGTTGCCGGTACCGTCTTCTTCTTGTTGTTGTTGTTCTTGATGTTGTTCTTATTGTTGTTGCTGCTGTTGCCTGTAGCTGTTATATTACATGAAGAGGAGGAAAAACAGCAACTCCAACAGAAAAAAAAATGTTGAGCGCTGGAAAAGCGCAGTGCGAGACATTGACCTTGATCCATCATATTGTGGGATGCTGTTGCATATTGTAGCTGCCGCATGTTGTTGCACATTCGTCATACGTTTTGATGACGAGCTTAACTTAGCTGTCTGACCAAATCCAAGAGATTTGGACCAACATCTGTGTATTATAATATCCTGACTATACTCCAACTGAGTGAAGTCTGTTCTGCCTCACAAATATCAATTTTACGGCCCATTTCAATAAGTTGTGACTGTCTTAAGCCTGCCCCAAGCTACACCCAGTTGCAAAGTCTGTTAATTAATAAAGGTGCCTACAGCTGGGCCTATGCCTGAAAGACTTGACAACAGTTTTGAAACAGCTTTTTATACAGAAATCTAGATGTGTGGACGTAATTTGATCTGTTGGCTTCATATGATTGAGGAAGCACTACAAAAAACAAATAAACATACAGACATATGTATGTACAAATGTTTTTGGTACATAAATGGAGTCATAAAAAAAGTTGCATGAAATGAACAAAAATAACATATTCAAAATTTGCGCCAAACGCAGCAGAAAAATTCGCGGCCGCCGCATTAGCAGCAGCAGCGACAAACTCTAAGCAAGCAGCGTTCAAAGCCAACTGTTTAATGCTAGAATTGCAACTACAAAGAGCGGCAGAGAGAGAGAGAGAGCGAGCGAGAGCGTAGGTGGTGTTCATCCGCGTTGTGAAATGAACACAATTTACCAAATGTTGCGAAGCAACAAATACGAACGAGCGTGTCTGAACATGCGAGCAACAGCCCGTGTGAGTGGTGTGTGTGTGTGTGTGCGTGTGTGTGTGCGTGCGTGCGTGTGCGTGCATCGAAACCGGCAGGCAATGGCAGGCAGGCAGCAAGCAGCAGGCAACATTCGTTGTCATCGTGAACGTCGTCGTTGTCGTCGTCGTTGCTGTCGTTGCTGTCGTGGTCGTCGTCGCCATCGTTCTTGGCATCGTCGTTGCCTTCGTCGTTGTTGTCGTCGCCGCTGCCGATGCCGATGCTGCTGCTTCTGCTGCCGCTGCTGCTGTTGCTGTCGCTGTCGCTACTGCCGCTGGGCTCTCGTTCAGAAAAGCAAATTCAGTTTTTGACTCGCAGTCGCCGCCAACGGATGTGTGCGTCTTGCGTGTAATTCAAATTTTCCGAATGTACGAATACGAAACATTTTTCCAAACGTAAAAGACTGACGTGAATTGTGGTATGAAATTTTTGAAAGTTTCATTCTGTGTGGCAAGCAACAAAATAAAATAATCTGCCAACCAACAACAACAACAAAGTGGAGTGCAACAAATCGTGTTCAATTTTGTGTGTTTATAAAAATTCCAATTAAATAATAAAAAATAATTTTAAAAAAGTTTCCAAAAAAAAATAATAAAAAATAAGGATAATTATACTCAAAAATTGGATTTAGCTTAATTAAAAGCGGCAGCAAAACTTGCAACTCGTCAAAGCCAATTACACCCGCAGCAACAACAGCAAAATCCGGAGTCCTTTTTAATTTTGGAGTAAAAACAAAAAACAGCGGGTAAGTTTCTGGTTCAAATTAGCAAAAGGAATAAAATTGTGATGGCCGACCAGGAAAATACAAAAAAAAAATAAGAAAGAAACCAAAAAAAAAAGGGGAATTAAAAAACATAACGGGAATCAAAGAACAGTGCGCAAATCTTGAAGTTTATTTGCTTTGCCTCCGCAACGGAAGCGTGGCGAGTGGCAGGCGAAAGAGTTTTAGGTGAAAAGCTGCCTACAAATGTCACTCAATGGATTAACGGCATCAAAAGCTGTGCTACGCTTCTGTGGGCGAGTGAAAAAAACTAGAAATCGCTTCTCAAGTGAGTGGGGGGTCGGTCGAGCAGAGCTTATCAACAGCCGCGGCAGTTGCCGCAAGTCGTTGCAAGCCAAAGATAATCGCTTTGAGGAGCTGGCAATCAGCTTAAAGTTCTCACTCTTTCTCTTTTATTCTCTGTCTCACTCACTCACCCTGTGCTAAACAGTTTGTTTGTGTTTGGCTAGTGCAACGGTTTCGATAATAGATTATCGATAATCCAAGTGCAAAGCGCGACATCAGCTAAATAAGATCTACTGCTATGTGTGGCAGCTATTTTGGGGCACAAACGAAAGCTATTTGCTTAATCAGTCTGATGACTCAGCACAGTTAAAGTTGCAGCGCTGATAGGGATAGAAGTAGGGTATATAAATATAGAATATATAGAAGGAGTTCTACTATAAATAAAGAAAATAAAGAAAAGTCAATAAAAAAATAAGTATGAAAATATGAAATAGACAAAAGCGTTATCGAAATCGCTTTGTTTAGTTGATAGCTCACTTACATATATATATGATACTATTCTTACGATCAGCAGACGAGCATTATCAAGTGTTAAGTTCGTCTCAGGGTTCTGTTCAATTAGGAAAAGTGCCTTGAGGCTATAATAAATCAAGCTTGAGTGCACTTTTGCTCTGTGTTTGGGAATTCTACGTTCAGTTGGTTTCTTCTGCTTCTTCTTTCGTAAAACCACAAGCTGAAAAGCAAACAAATCTTTTGTGAAAGAAGACTAAGCCGAAGAACGCGTTGATTCTTGCGGTACAACAAAAGCGCCGCCAAGAGCTTTAATTATAACCAAATAGAAAAAGTTAAGAGAATAAAAAAAATCAACAAACGCAGCACTTATGTCATATACTCTGAGGTTAACACACACTCAACACACACACACATTGCACACACACCTTTGTTTGCCCAGTCGCAAAGAGCTGTTGATGCGCTAGAGTTACGTCTATATCTTTCCCGTCAAAGTGTCAACACTTTTTGTTTTAGGTAAATTTGTTTAAATTATTAGCAAGAGGCAAGAGGCAAATGCAAAGGCGAACGCGAAGCAGCAACAAGTGCAACAAGTTACACGTTCAGCACAGAGTCTGCCAGCTTCAAACTTTTTGGCGGCAAGTTCATTATTTTCAGTTATTTCCCCCACACTTTGGGTACTGTTTTTTTTTGTTTTTTTGGTTTTTCTTTATTTATTATTTACTTGCCTTAATCCTTTGGTAAATAAGGCAGCGTCTTCGCAGCGCTTCGGTTCATAACTCATAAATTTGCGCCAAATAAAATTTATGCCCCAACGACAAGTGGGCAAACGAAACGAGTATCTCGACGTGCGAGCTGTATCTGAAAGTATCTGTAAGATACACAGCACAGCACAAAATGAGCTGTTAAACGGGGCAGAGAACGGTCCACAGATGTGCAGATAAATAATAACTCAATCTTGTCAGCCTACGCTTATAATACTACAAGTTACCAATAATAAACCAGCTAAGCTCGACCTAAAGATACCCTGCAGCTCTTTTGGTTTCAAATATACTCGAAATTTCATATAAAAGATAGAATTGAGGAAGATAGAAAAGGATATTGTTAGGATTAGTTCTTTGAGAGCAGATCAACAATATATATTCGTTCATTTTGCTTACAACACTGCAAGATCGACTAGAAGATACCCTACAGGTAGACAGGCAACTCTTTTAAATTGAAATCTATTCAAAGTTTCAAATAAAAGATAGAATTTAGGAACAGAAAATGGCAAATTGAGGGAAGAGTTTTACAGGTTTTTGTTACAAACACTTCCACAACTTGAATATGCCCCGTTCAATTCATTTTTAATGACTCTAGGGTATAATAATATAATTCGTAAAATGCAAAGTTTATGAACGTTTTGCAGATGAAGTTTTCAAGTGTTGACATACAATATATATGACCCAAAAAAGGTCAATCCTGTAGCAAGGATTGAATTGAACTTTGGACTTCTTTCTACCTGTTGGCAAATTGAATTTTAATTGTCCACACGACCAATTTGAGAAGCAAGCGATTGCTACACATGTTTACCTTTCTGATTCTGTACATTTTGGGTTGATTTTTTTTTTGTGGAAAAGGCTCACAGGATTTCCGTTTGCTGTTTGTTTTGAAATTTATTTGTTAGCCTGTCCGCCTGTGCTCCCGCCTGCCTGTCCGCCTGTGGTTGCCCTTTCAATTTCAATTTCAATTCGAGTTTCAGTTTTTCAATGAATTTTGTACTCCGCTGCGCTGCCTACACTTAATTAGTATTCGAGGCGCGTTCTTTAAGCTGAAATATATGTTGCTTCTTTTTTTCATACAAAGTATTTGTAGTTGGGGCATAAATTGTTGTAGGTAAGAAAAAAGAGTTGAAAAACTTTAGACTCCTAATGGCTTTATTAGAGTCAAAGGCGTGGGAATTGATGAATAGTCTAAAGCCAGATAGCAAGAGAGAGCGAGAGGGAGGGAGATATTTGTAGTTGCGAGAGCTAGAACCAATTGTGAATTACATTGTAGAATATTATGAACAGTTCAAGCTGTCCTTCAATATGCTAAGCTCCTTAGAAAACACTCGCTAAGCACCTTATGCAAATAAGCTACACCATATTTACAAAGGGAAAAACGAAAAAACGAGACAAGGAAGAAGGAAGAGAAAAAAAATCACAACTCAAAGATGAAGACAAAAAACAACAACAGAATTTATGTATATAAAACGCACGCAAAAATTGTAACAAAAAATTTATTTTGACGAATAAGTGAAAAAGGACAAGGAGAGGGGGCGAAACGGGAGGTGAGAGAAAAAGCAAAAGAAAAAAATCTCTAAACAAAATATTTGTTATGCGCTTGTAATTTTCTCGCACGAGGGCCGCGGCGCAAAAGCGAAAGCCGTGAAAAAAGCGAGACGGGTAGGGGGTGAGCTGGAGGGAGAAGGGAAGGGAGGGGAGGAGAGAGGCAGCCAACGTTTGTTCATGCTCAGCTGCCCGGCGGCTGTGCGAATGTGTCAGCAACTGCGGCGGCAGCGTCCAAGACGCAGTCTAAGCAAATGCAAAGAAAGAAGAGCGCAAAACAAGGAAATAAAGTTTATCACAGCAGTCGCAGGACATGCTAACTGTATAGTTCTCCATCTCCCTCTCTCCCTGTAGCCCCCTCTCCCGTTCGTTGAGCTCAGTGCGCGCTTTTGCTCTTAATGCTGAGTGACATTGATGTGACATGCCCGTCATCTTCCTCTTATTCTTCATCCTATTCTGGACAAGAACCAACAACAACAGCAACAACAACAACAACAACAGCAGCAAGGAGAAGAGGAAGAGCGAGTCGCGCTGCTTTATTTAAAAAGTTTTGCGTAATGTGGCCACAGGGGGTGGCTGGGGCAGAGAATTAGTTGGCCAAACACCTCGACCGAGTGGACAAGCACAACAAATAATAAATGATATGTAAACTAAGGCAAAGTTGCTCTAGGTCTCTGTCTTTCTTCTTCCTTCTGCTTCATTGTTCATTTTCTTCTATTTCCTTTGCTTTTTTTATAGGTTAGGTTAGGGCATATTTAAGCCTAGATTTCTGATAATTTGTAGCATGCTTCGATGCACTGGCGCTTAAAAGTTTTAAGTAAAACTTTAAAGTTGGCCCAGAGACGCTGCTTCTTGTTTTTCCTTTGCAGCCTGATTAAAAAAATGAGCGAAAGAAAATGCAACTAAAGCAAAGTTAGCTCAACGGAAAAGGAAAGTGAAAACGCGCATCTAGATAAAACAAAAGTTTCCCTTTAGTTTCAAATATATATTGTCTGAGTTAAAGATGACTTTTCCTTATATGATTTTCCTGCCCTTCGATAGCCTAGAACAATTTGCAATATGCAGCGACCTCTGCCACATTTGTTCCACATTTGGAAGTACTCTATCCCGCAGAGAGCATAACACTTATCATCGTTACCGATATACCAACTACTAACTACATTTTCCAATGTCTCAATTTTCAATTTTCAATGCCGCATGCAGTTTGGCTTTTCTTGCGTTTCGTTTGGTTCTGTTTTTTTACCTGAGCTGCACCCATATCAGTTACCAATAGTCGTACCTCTGGCAATGCCCAAAACGAATTAAAATTACACGTCTGACGTCGCGACAGAGTGACAGATAGACAGACAGACAGAGAGAGAGAGAGAGAGTGAAAGAGATAGACTACGATCCTTGGGACCGGTAGAAGCAAAAGAACATTTATCATTGTAGCTAATAAATGTGTTTCTGTTTCTCTTACCTGACTTCGACTCCGGCTCTGACCCCTTACGTGGTTTGGCTTTCCAATAGATACGATTGAGTCATTTAAATGCGTGGCAAAAAAAAAAAAAACAGATAGAAAGGAAAAGGAATATTACGAAACCCAATACAACCCCTGACATTGTCCAGCTAATTCTGAAATTATTTTCCTTACCCAATTTCCAATAGAGCAGCAGCAATCGAAGTATCCATTTTTTCCTTCGAGTAGAACAAACAATTCAATTAAATTGTAGGCAGCTGTTGTTCTTAGAGAGCCGCAATTGTCTTTCAAGTAGAAAGTCGAAGGTAGCAGACATAAATCAGTAGCAAATCGGGAGAGAGAGTACGAGAAAGTAATATTAATGTTAAGTGTGAGAGAGTGTTTGAGCCCAGTTTCAAGTTCAGTTCAGTTAATTGGGCTGAAGTGGCAGCCTATCAAAGGCTATGAAAGGGGTTGAGCCTGGAGCTGCTCCCATGTAATCTAAGAAGGGCTTGAGTGCCTTCTATCAGAAGATGAGGAGGAGGCAGCGGGCAGCTGTCTTCAAGTAGTTTGTTTCGAAACTGAATCTGAACTTAAAGCCAATTATCTAATTGCTTTCATTTCACTTTGATTCGTTCTTATCACAATGTCCGTTCTTGCCGCTAATTGCCGGAGCAGCATTCACCTCTTCAAAGTATTCCGAGTACTTTGAATTCCATTTGTGCGTCCAGAACATTTCCGCTTTACGCTTCGTCGGACATCTCCCAGGAGATTTTGAATGCGTCCCAGACTTAATCTGAAAACAAATCGATTTCGTTTGTCTCGTCTCCTGTCTGTCGTCTGTCGTTTTGTCCTTGCGCCTCTCTTCGCAGCTCCTTCCTCCATTTACTCTGGTCTTTCCACTTTCGTTTCCTTTTCTTGAACTTTTTCAACACGATTTATTTCATTATTTCGGCCCTTGGGGGTTTGAGGTTTTTAATGGGCCGCTTCAAAGCTAATCAGCAGACAACTCTCCCTCTCTTTCTCTCAATATACAACGAGACAATTCAATCGATTTTCGATTCGACTAAGCTAAACCTTTAAGGTTCAGTCCAAGATTGAGTTATGCATCCTACGGCTGCAGCTCTGTTTTGAAATTCAATATTGCTTTAGAGTTTCGCGTTTGTTTTTTATTTAATTTTATTTTAGTTTCTTTTTTTGTTATTTATTAGTTTGACTTCGTTTCAATTTCAATCCATTCAATTCAATTCAATTTTCTTTACAACATTTCATCTTTGACATGTTTTGTGTGTCTGTCTCTCTGTCTGTCTGTCTGTCTGTCAGACAGTCTGTCTGTTTGTCGGTCTGTCTGCTGTCATTGTGTTGCGAGCTCGAGTCTCTTTCTTCTGGCCATGCAACATTGTGTGTCAGATTCGCCTCGTCGTCTTCGTTTTTAATATCTTTTAATCTCCAATGTCAACAGCGGCTTACATTTGATTGCAAGACAACAACAGCAACAACAGAAACAACAGCAACATCGATTGTTGTTTCTGAGATCTTATCAGTTGCTTGGCCTGCCTTCCGCTTAGCATCGCTGCTCGCTTCTCGCTGCTCTGTTCTTTTTTTACTTCTCCCTTTTGGTATTTCCCCAACTCTTCTTGCTCTTCACTCAGTGCCACACTCTCTGACAACTGTCAGCTCTCTGTGCAGCTAATTAAATGACCCAACTGGCAACATATGTTGCCTTCTCGGTTGCCTTGGCCTTTCCCTGGTTACCCCACGCAGCACCAGCAGCAGTTGCCACTGCCAGCGGCAGCACATGGATGCCAGTGCTTGGCAACTCTTGAGGTTCTTCCATCCTGTCAAGTAGCTGGTGAGACAGCGCTTAAGCCGATACATAATCCAGCTGGACTATGCCCAGATTTTGTTGGCTTTGTTGCATTGATGAAACCAATTTGGAATCGCGTCACGCTTAAACTGTTGCTGCCCTTGGCCAGTTATCGATAAGAGCCACTTAAGAGTATCGCAGTTAACTGACAGTTATCGAAGCTAACGAAGATATCCTTTACTTCTATCTAAAATATGAATATCCTAATCATATTATAACATTTCCAACAGATTAGTTAAAGGATAAGTCCCATAGAGAATCTCTTCAATCCTTAGTTCAGAACTGTACGCAGTTCCTCAATTATTTTGTCAGCATATGTGTGAAAAATAACAACAGGACCGCAGCCAAAAGGATAATAATAATCATAAAAAAAAAACAACAACATGAGGAAGAATAACTTCGACTTCAGAGGGGTTAAAACAATTGCCAATGAGTCGACAGATTTAGGGGTACTCGTCGGGTAAAAAATAGAAATAGGAAAAAAAGGAAATGTATATTTAGCTCAACTGTGGTAAAATTGGAAGGGATAAAACAGGACACCGGCAACAGCCAAAGCAAATAAAAATAAATACGGAAAAATAGAAACACATTAAACAAAATCAATAAAAATTAACATGATGGGTTACCCTATGCGTATGGGGTGGGTTCTAAGCAGGACATCAGACACAATCGTTAGGGAGTTAGGATCTGCGCAATTTTAGGGGTGTGAATGAGTCGACCCCAAAGTTTCAGGACACGTTTGGGGTAGGGGGGGAAAACGCAGCGTGAAATGTATAAAAGTTTTTTTCGCATGTGCCAAAGAAAGTGTGTCCAGGATCAGGCTGGGAGCAGGCCAGGATCTAAGCTGAGGCGACTGTTACGTGACACGCACTATGCTTGCCAGATAATAACAGAACACAAACACAGACAGAGATAGAGATAGAGACAAAGGGACCGCCAGCTGTTGTGTCCTGTGTCACAATCTATAATCATCCACTAAACGTAAGATTCCTTTTGACTCTTTGCAGCTCCGCCGCCGTTGACGGCTGTCCAGCGATGACAGCGATCAGAAAACGCATTTGACACGCAGCCAACGATCTCCAATAGATACACACACACACACACAATAGAACACACACACACCCACCAAAAAGTAAAGAAGGAAAGAGACAACCAAAATCATCAACCAAAAAAATAAAATCTAGAGAAGAAACTGGCCGCAAATGTGGAAGATGTTAGATACAGTAATGGATACAATGATGGATACAGAACTCTTCATGTTCGACTGCGATGAATGCTCCGGCATGCCACTAGCTCCACCACCACAGTTTCTCATACCCCCACCACCACGTCCACCGGCTCTCGCCGAGTTCACGGTGGTGCCGCAGGACTGCAACGACGAGCAACTGGCGCAACAGCAATGGGAGAGCGATGTCTGCCAGGCGATGCCGGTAAGTCTTCAAATTAGGTATATATAAAAGTATATGTCAGGGTTGCAACCCTCTCGCAAATTCAGTTAATGAGCTTGGCCTGCCACAGCTGTTGGCATATTTCCCCCTCAGCTCTTTAGATGCCCAACAAGGTGTCAAAAATTGATGTTGCCTTATTGAATTATTGCATTATATATGCAAGCGCCTTTCTTGTTATTATTATAACGGGTCATGGGGGTGGTGGTGGGTTGGAAAAGTAGGGTGTGTGCTTTCTACTTGTAATACAATAGGTGCTAGAAGTCGAGTGTTAAACACTTCAAACTGATTGCGCATTGTTTGAATAGCACTTGATCAAAAATATGCCACAATTCTAACATGACCCGCCGCTGTTAGCTAACAGTCTGTTAAGTGTCTGTAAAAGGTGTAGCCAAACAATCTCTGCGTTTCTATCAATGTTACGCCCACTTTCGAGCGCTTTCAATGTGCAGGGGGAATACCCCAAGCAGAATTTTAGCCCAACTCTTTAAAGGTTTTCCTTCTTCTTTTTTTAAATTTCAACCCAATTATGAGGGGGCTTAACTGTACACGCCCATCCAGACACACACACTTTACAGATTTTTTTCGAGACACACACAGACAGGCACAACCACAAGGCAACACTTTAGTTTAAAGCTGATTGCTGCTTGAAAGGTCTAGCGGTTGCCTGAGCAACAGCTGCTGTTGAATTTCCTTTCAGCAGCACCAAAAAAATGTATTTATATATATAAAACGTCATCATTATGAGGCTGGCCAAGTCGCAGGGAAAACCCTTACTGCCTGCTGCTGCTGGCCAGGCAACAACAAATTACAATAACAATGAAAAGTTAAGCGTCAGAACACAAAAAGGACAACCCAAGTAGTTGGCAACAACAACCACACCACAACAACAGCAGTCCTTAAGTAGGCAATGGGACACAGAGAGACAGAGACACGGGGGTATGTTCCCTGGCAACATATGGCCTCGAATTCAACCCACCTCCCTCCCTTTCTCCATTTCTGCCCTTCTCCAGCCTTAAAGATTGCCAGCGGTTACAGGAAAGACACACAAGAAAAAATGTTACAATTTATTTGTGGACCAAAGATAATATTCGTTGAAGAACTGAAACCGAACTGGAACTGGAACTGGAACCCGGTTCTAATCGCTCGCGTGTTTGTTTAGGCAACAAGAGGGTAGAATACCAAAGAAACATAAGATCAAATTCCACATCAACACTTGATAACCATATGAGACAGAGACTCACGTGCCTCGAGATATTTTCGGGGAGCAGCTCCAACACGGAAAACTCGAGTGCTTTCCACTTAATTTTGGACATTCATTTTTTGTAACAGAAACAAATGAAATGAATTTCAATAAATTAGAGAGACGCTCTGTGTGGTCCGAGATAACGATGGACTTTCTTTCAGTGTGTGGGCCACTTGAGTCTCTCAATCTGTCTCTCAGTCTGTCTGTCTGTCAATTTGTCAATTGGTTAAACTGATTTATGCTGACAAATCAAATGTTAACATGCACTTTATGTCAAGGCAAATCTTAAATCGGAGTCACATGAAATTTCCCACGAGCTGATGTTGAATTTCGTTAAGTAATCGCAATGGCAGCATCAGGGGTATTCCCTGGCTAAACCGTCTATCGTATATCGAATGCAATTTCATGCTTCCACTAACTGAATGAACTGAGGTAAATACGAGTACGTTGGAAATCTCTGCGAAGCTGCTTAAATTCAATTGCCATCAGCATCAATTTAATGGATTAGCGTTAAAAAATGCCAAACTCAGAGACTTGCACAGCACAAGAGTAGGGTACGGTGTGTGTGTGTGTGTGTGTAGGGGGTGTTGAGGGTGCTGCAAGGGTCCTGGGTGATGGGATTTCAATCGTTTCGTGTGCGTGTACGAAATTCTCTCATCAAATTGATAAGTTTATCGGGAATTGTGCCAATTTGGCAATGTGTGTGTGTTGTGTGTGTGTGTGTGTGTGTGTGTGTGTATGGTTTTGTGGGCGTAATTGTCAACTGGCAAATCGAAGCAGCAGAACTTGAAGACATCGCTCAAAAACGCTTGACTAAAACTTATCCTATAAATTATGATAGAAATTCTAGCCTCAAACAGAAAAATCTAAAGTAAGGATATACAACAGATACTTCAGATATAAAGTAGATATAATCCCAAGATCTTATACTTTATAAGACTAGATTTGATATATCTTTTATCTCTTATACTTTGTCTAATATTTGCTAAGCTTATGTGTAAAATATATACCCCACTCCATGGCAGTAGAACACAGGATATAGAAATCTTTAAAGGCAGACGGAAGTGGCAACATCACGCAAAGGATTTGCCAGGGACATATGTGAGACGGGCGGGGGGTGTGTTTCAAGCAGGGGGAGGGGAGCAGCCGGAATACGAGGACGACGCGTCAAACATGCGAAATTAAATTTTGTGCGCGTCGCGAGATTCGAGAGAAAAAAATACAACAACAGCTTGAGAAGAAGAAGAGAAAAGTATAAGAAGAAGCAGAAGGAGTAGAAAAGGCAGCTCACACTGATTGGAATTGGGCGTGGCAGCAAAATAATCCTTTCTTATTATATTTATTTCTATTTTTTTTATATTCTTTTTGCTTCCTTTTTTTTGGATGCTGCAAAAATATTTCAACTTGCTGAAAAATCGCTTTAAATAAGCAGACAATAAGCCAAGAGGCAGCAGCTAAAGGGTGTGCTACATAGATGGATGGCAGGTTGGTGGGGTGGTTGGGCGGCTGGGTGGAGCTGTGAGGCAGAGGTCAGGGGGTGGGGCAAATGTCTTGACATTGATATCAAATGTCGTGCGAATGCCTTCCGAAATACTCGCACATCGCATTGTCTCAGGAATGTTGCATAGTTTTTTGGGCGCGCGCTCAGCACGATAATGATGTTCTCGATAATAATGATGATGATGTTGCTTATAAGAATGATGATAATGAAGATGATGTTGATAGTATTAAGACGGAAGGGTGCAAGAGGCGGACGATTGGTTGTTGATGTTGTTTACAGTTGACACACAGCAGACACAGTTGCAGACAGCGCACACACACACACACCCAAATACACACCCAAAAATATACACACAACAGACAAGAGCAGACTGTGGCAAAAACGAAGTGAAAAATCGTCTGCAAATTTGCTGTGACAATACGAAAATTGAATTTATATACATTCAAATATACAAAATAACTCATGCCAGATGAGTTTTTATCACAGTTAAACAACTATTTTTGCTATGAATATTATTTAATCAAAAGATAGCAGTAAAACAGATTATAGCTTAAAGATTAAAGACTATATAAGCAAAGCATTAGTAACTCTTCCAGATCTTTGTGGTCTTCTTAACTCCCTCACAGTTTCGCTCTCAGAAGCGTCTCTTTTGTGTTTTGTCCATAAACCGTTTTTAACTTATGAATAGAAACGATATTTTCTGTAGCTTTATATGGTATTTTCTGGCTAGTATCCTACAGATACAAATATGGCTTATATATCCTGGCTTTAAGTCATCTGAACGCATCTCAAAGTTCTCCTTTTTTTTGGCTAACATATTACATGCAACTTTTTAGCCTGTAGCTACTTGGAACCACTCCTAAAAGCAGAGAAATGCTTAGGAAAAGATATTCAGGCAAAGCAATAGACAAAGAGAGAGTGGGAGACAGAGGTAGAGAGAGAGTGTGAAAGGTAGATAGAAGGCTAAAAACAAGTTGAATGCATCTCAATCACGAGTTGTTTCCAAACAATTGCACTGTCAAGTGGTTACAAAACTGCGCCAAGTTGGCAACATAAACATGGGAGAGAGGGGAAGAGTGGGACTAGGGGGAGGGAGGGGGTCTCTAAGAGAGCTGTCGATATGCACGTGCAATGAAATCGAAGTTGGTTGCCGCTCTGGGCCAGTGTTGAAAAAGGCGTCACACATGGAACGCATGTAAAAAAAGTTTTGCCATGTTATCAGAGTGCTAAGTTGTTTTCTCCATTGTTGTTGTTGTTGGCTTCGTCTGCTGCAAGTGGCACGTGCTTGTTGCAAGCACAGCTCCAACCAAGTCCTGCAACACTTGCGATTGTTTCCACTGAAATAACGAAATGGGTGGAGAGGAAGTGGAAGCTGTAAAGTTTTCTGTTTTTCATCAGGCAGCAGGAAAATGAAAATGCGTTCACCAACATTGTGCGAAAAGTTGTTAACTTTAAGTTGCAACGTGCCAGTTGTGTCACACACACACACACAGAAGAAACACTACAGGTGTACACGTGTACTTCACAACATTCTGACGACTGATTTTGATGCCTTATGGCAACCCTATTGTATAGAGTTACGCAGAATTGGGTCACATTTTACTTAATGGCCTACTCGAAAATTTTCTTTATGCTTTGGCATTGCCCTTGAGCATACTCTGACTGTGCGTGTGTGTGTGTGTGTGTGTGTGTGTACAAATCATGATTAAAAAGTTTTTGGCCAAAAAGCACACAGAGTAAATAACATTTTGCAACACTGGCTGCCTTGGCGTTAATCTCCATTTTATATGATTTTGGGACGGGAAGGCTCTAAACTTTCAGCCATAATTTCCTATTTCGAAATCTTCTTCTTTCGTTTTTTGTTGTTTTTTTTTGGCCTAATGTCTTGTGGCTTAATTATTTTATCGCACAAGTTGGCAGCTCCCTTTTTACAATCTGGTGTTTACTTTCGCCTATTTGCCTTTACATAAATCGTTCAAAGCGTTATCGTTATCTCGCTTACTGTTTACTTCACATAAAGGAATACCCCTACTCTCTCACCCTCATCACTAATTTATGATTGCCGCAGCTACCTACGACTTAACTGAACGCGATGGAAAGCCTTCAATCATGTGGCCCAGTTTAACTACTACTGGAAAATTGCTTATCTGAGCAAACAGACGACCGCCGCTGCTGCTGCTGCTGCTGTCGTTTCTGTTGTTATCGATAAGACGCACAACTCTTTGGGAGTGTTATGATGAGTGGGTAGGGGGAGCGGTAGGAGCAGGGCAACAACATTGTTCAGTCTTTTTGGTAAATGGTTGGAGTAACTCTCCTAATCCCCAGTTGCAGCTGACGGCAGAAGTTGTAAGCCTCTGGCAAACTGTCGCAATGTGTGTACCTCTACCTCTACCTTTACCTTTACCTTTGACTGCCTTCTCCTAGAGCTACTCATGCAGCTCATTTGTTTGCTCCGAAATGAGCATTACAAATGGGTAAAACACACACACACACACGCACACCAAGTACTCGCCTATTAATATAGATTTATCGATTATCAGCACAGACAACGCTGCCTGCGGTTAAAAACATAAAAAATAGGAAAATGACACAAAAGAAATTATTTTCATTTTCATTTTGCTTTTGTACTGAACAAAAATATTGAATGTCGTGAGCTTTGAATGTACACGGCGCAGTGTAGGTGAGCTGAGGTCGAGCATATAGGTTTCTGATCGTATCTGAAGTTACATTTAAAGTTATATCTAAACTTTATTAAGAAAGACTTGTTGAGCCGCTCTGCACATTGCAACAATCAATTTTGAACTTGGGTCAAACAGCAACGCAACTTCCGTACGTTGTTGCACCCTCCATTCCCCCCTCACAGATCCCCCTTCCCCATCGATAGTTGAAAAGAGAGTGCCACAGAGTCATTTGGGAGCTCATTAATCAATTTGATTACGAGCAATGAGCTTTTGTTTTCCATCTTTTTGACTCTCCCCGACAAAACACATTCAGCTTTTCCCCTTCTCCAAGCTTCTCCCTCTCCTCAGCTTCATCCAGTTTCTCCCTTTTGTCTTCTACCACGCATAATTGTTTAATTTATTGTTATTTATTTGTTTGACTCGGTTTCATGTGTTGCACGTTCGCTTCGATTTGTCTGTAAAAATGGTTTTCAAAATAATATACGAAAAATCAGAGTTGGAAAAAAAGTGTTGCTCAAAATAATCGCTTGATAATCAAAGAGGGGGGATGGTGGGTGAACCCCTTTGAGTTCATAGTTTAAACAATTTCGCCATACGGCAACGGCTGTCAATATTTTTATAGCTTATCTCGTATTGGATGAATTTGGAGCGGGTTTTTGTGTATAGTTTAGCCCCATTCTCCATTCTTCATTCGTCTGTTTGATTGTTTATTTGTTTGTTTGTTTCCTCTCTCTCTCCCCCTCTCTCTTTCCTTTATGGCATATTTAATGATTAATTGCTGTGGCTGAAGGGGGCTGGGGGGTGGTGGCATGTGATAAGCACTGCGCGTTTCCGCAATTGATGCTGGGAAAAACTATTGAAAACTGTGTCATCACATCGAAAACAGCGCAAATAAATCAAACAGAAAATGTAGAAAAACTCGTTATATTTATTAATAAATTAATGTATGCACGAAATGCATAAGAAATTGAAGTGCGGCCTAGATTGGGTGTGTACACACTGGCTGGCATGCATGCACTTGTGTACACACTGGCGAAATTATTTGCACAGCTGTCAAAGCCTGACCTTATTTTCGTTAAGCGCTGCTTTTGTCTGTGTCTCTCTGTCTCTCTCTTTCTTATATTTGTTGTCTCGCTCAGTTATCAAAATATTTTTCAACGCTTTTGAGTGATTTATGCTGCGTTTGAGTGTGTATGTTTACTGTGTTTGTATTTGTATTTGTGTTGTCAGTCAACGACAGGTGCACAAAAATTTTGCAAGAGATTTTCAATTTTTTGTGTTTTTTTTCCGTCACAGATCGGAAAAGTTTTTGACCGATTTGGCGGAAACACAAAATCAATTTGGGCAGAAAAATAAATACAAGTAAATAAAAGTAATACGATAAATTCGAAGTTAGTTTTTATGCGATAAAATTGTCACTTTATCTTTGACACGACGCTTCCTCGATAAGCTTAGGGCCATAGAATGGGATTGGATTTGGGATTTTGGCTGAAAAACTGCAAATGTTTTGGAAGGTCAAATTGAATTTTCAAATTGAACTTTTGCACTCTGACGATGCTATCTAGTAGTTTACTTTTACAGTTAGAAAATTTAGTAGCAGCATCTGCCTAATTTCAAGAGGCGTATGTTTCCCGGAAACCGCTCAATTGTGGAAATCTCGGAAGATGCTGGAGAAGAAGGTTAACAACCGCGTGCGCTCTTTGTTTGCATTTCGTTAGGCATATTTACCGTAATTTTGCTGTTTGTTTGAGTTGCCAGCTCTTCTGCTTCGTCTTGAACTTTTTACTTTTACTTTTACTTTTCACTCAATGTTAAATAACTTATCCCTTTCTCTCTCTCTCCTGCAGGTCTTGGATGCCAGCTTGTACAGCAGCCAATCACTGGCCACCTCAGCGATGATTGCGGTTTTCTCACTGCTGCTGGTGCTCATTGTGCTCATCTCTTCGCTGTTTGTCTGGAAGTAAGTAGAAAGCAACAATAACAAACATTTGCATGTAAGCCAATTAGTGCTATCTCTTTTTAATGCACTTGTCAAAGCGTAAGCTTAGCTTATGCACAACTTTTGTTCTTAGAGCGCGTGGTGCGTGTCTTTGCTAAGGTTCTTGTTAAATGATCTCTGGCTTGCGGTTTCTTGGTTTGTGGCTTAAAACAACTCAATTACACGAGAGCAACCCACACACAAACTCGCACACACACACACACACACTAACACACAGCACTCTAACACTCGACTGCCACTCCCCTTTACACTTGCCTCTCCTCGAGTTGTTCGCTTTTGTGTTTTGTGGCCGTTTGTCTGGTCTTTCCTTGGCTATTATCGCGGTTTTGGCCCCCACTGGGCAACTTTAACCGCAGAAGGCGTTGCAACATGTTGCATGTGGCATGTTACAGTTTTTCCATCCTGATTTATGCCCACCAACAACGGGGCGTAACTTTCTCAGCTACAGATTGCCAGGCGACGATAACAACTGATACACTCCTACCAAAAAAGCAAAAAAAAAAATAGACAATGCAACGCAACTGCTTTAATTATGTGGCAGCAACAAGAACAGGAATGAAAACAGAGAGGGAAAAATGAATGTAAGCTGTGTAAATAACTGGAATTTATTTCATACAATTCATAAGCCGTAAAAGTGCTGGGAATCCAAAAATTTCACGCCATATGAAAAATGCAAGCAATGCGCAAAATGCGAAAGCGAATAAATATTAGGTATAAACTATGCATGTACATATATATAGATATACGTTTATACATACATATATATATTTATAACTGTAAAAACCCATTTGCTAAAGTCACAAAAACAAACAAGCGGCAACAACAATGGAAACGCAGAACGCAACGGCGACCAAACGCAAAATTAATGTAGTCCACTTTCAAGCGCTGACCTACATGTGTGTGGGTGTAGGTGTGTGGGTGTGGGTGTGTGTGTCGGTGTTTGTGCACTCTTAAAACCAAAACTAAATTAAATTGAAATTTTAAATACACACAGCATGAAAAAAGTAACGTGAGAAATGGCCCACCCTCTGCTCACACTCACACACACACACACAGGAATACAGTTATATCAACTTTTTCGTACCGCAAAGAGTGAAAAAAAAAAATAAAACAATTTACGTTCTGCTCCCGTAGCATAAAAAAAGAAGAATCCGCTCAGATTGCAAGCCAAATGAAATCTGCAGCAGAAATAACCACAGCAAAGGCAAACGCAGAGCAGAAGAGCGAGAGCAAAAAAATAAAGAAGAAAACAAACAACTCAACAGTTCAGCACTCAGCACGTAACGGTACTTGGGTGTAGTTTTGCATGTGTGTGTGTGTGTGTGTGTGGGGGAAGAGCTGCAAAAGATTTTTGCACGCACAGCAATGGCCGACATTTAAAGAGAGAGCCCAAAACTATCAGCCTGGGAGAAGAGAGGGAGCGTAAGAGAGTGAGAGGGGAGCAACAACTATCAGCTTGGGTCGAAGAGAGGGAACACAAGAGCGGACAGAGGGGCGCAACAACTAATGCTAGCAGGCAGGCAGCGACTGTGTGTGCCTGAGGGAGAGTAAGAGGGAAGGAGTGACAGAGATGGAGCTAGCTTTTTATATGTTTGCTCTTTTTTAATGGGTTAACCAAATTTGAAGTTTCTTCCTCTCAAGCGCTGTGTGCTCTGTGCATATGAATTATAACTAAACATTTATTTGTTTCCATGAATGTGCGAAAAGAGCTTTGTTGCGGGATCAAAAGCTTTCGAGTGTTAGCGCATAAACTGAGGTAAATAGGGATACACTGGGAGAAAACTGGGTGCTGTTTCTTTATTCATTATTAACATCAACAAGTGTTAAAGAAAATGTTTCAAGCATACGAAATAAGCAGAAGGAAGAGAGAAGAAAAACTGCGCATCGATTTTGGCTGGAACGCCTAAAAATGGTCAATATTCATGACACTGAAATACTTGTGGCGCCGCGGGGGGGCAGAGTGTCAAATGGACAGCGAGGGCTCTCAGTAGTTGCTACAAGCGACTTTCATACATATTCATTAAAGTTTGCTGACCGCACGACTACACAATGACAGGACAAAGCAAGGTGGAGGGGAAGCTGCGTGTGGCAGGACACACACACACAAACACACAGACACAGAAATGTATGTTGTGCTTCATCATTTCTGAGGTTATGGCCAAAGCACACACAGCATCTTTATCACACAGACAGACACACACGCACACACACATATGCAGAGATAGCGGTAGCTGCTGTTGCTTTAAGTGTTGCCCCCAAAAACTTGCCCCATTTGCTATCTGCATGTGTGTGTGTGTGTGTACGTGTATGTGTGAATGACTATGAATGTCCAGAACCACAACAAAAAGAGAAAAAGAAAACCAAACAAAAAAATAGAGCAACAACAACAACAACAACAACGTTGAAGCAAGGCGAGCGCCATTTTTGTGGCATTTATGATGTGGCACATTATTTTTGCCTTTATGGGTCCTGATACACACACAGACAGCAAACAAATATGAATATGAATATGTATGTATATGTATATATATATATAAATGTGTGTGTGTGTGTGTTATCGTGTTGTTGCGTGTAGCGCAACGCACAACCTATAAATAAAATAGCAACTAATTTTATTTATTCCACTTTTTGTTGTCCTTTACCGTTTTTGTCTTCTCTCTCTCTCTCTCTCTCTCTTCTTGTTTTCCTTTCTTCTCTTTATGTTGTTTTTTCGGTCTCTATCATCCAATACAAATAAAATAATAATCATAATGTCAACACATTAAATCTGAAGTTCTTGTCGAGGGGCGCGATAAAAATGATATAAAAATGCGAAATCAGTTGGAAAATTACCAGAAAATCAAAGTGGAAAGATACATTTTCAGAAAATAGATTCAATAGATAAATAGATATATAGATAAATTATCTGGTAGATAAGATTAGGGTTCAAATTATATTGAAACTGGCACTGAAATGTTTTCCAGCATTTATTTTGCTTCTCTCATATCATTTTCTTTTCCTTTAATTGATTTCCCCTTTTTCAATATGTTTTTCCAACTGATATTTGATACACATATCCAGATTTCCTTTATACATATATATTTTTCCATAAACTGCATTCATTATGCGTCCTGCGAGTCGTCTGTTCATAATTACCTTAATTATTTTAATAAACCGCCAGAGAGTGTTGACACCATCACCTCAGTCTCCTCTTTCTCTCTCACTCCCACTCTGTGTTGCTCGCTCGCTTGCACTTTGTTGATTCGCAGTGCTGTGCAACTTTTTACGTAAATGTTTGCACATTGAACTTTATTAATTACATAAAATGCCAGCCGTGACGCCCAAAAGTATGCAACATGTGTTGCGGCATGTATAGGAGTCGCAGTGGTAGCGAGGGGGGCATACAGTTGGGTGGGAGGGGGGAAGGGGTGCTTGAATCTGAAGCGGTTGTCATGAGAATTGTTAACATTGTCGCCAGTTAATAATTTTTTAATAAATAGCCTCAATTTATGTAAATAATTGCTGTGAAATATGTTAAATTGAAGAGGAAAACAATTTCATTGCGTTTTCACACCAATTTCCCAATAATTTCCATAGATTTTTTTTGTTGTAGTTCGAAGTAAAAGTGATTTCGCAGCTAAATTGGAATGTACACTCAATTCCCCAGAACCTCTCAACCCACAACGCGCTCATGCATATTAAATATATAGAAAACCTCTCGCAGCTCTGGCAATCCTAACAGCAGTAGCAAAACTTATGGGCCCAGCTGCTGCCTGGGAGTGTGCGTGTGTGTGAGTGTGTTTGGGTGTGTGTATTCGCATTTCTGTTGATTGTTAAATAAATAAAATCAATTTCACCTGCCTGCAATTTCATTTGAGTGCCAACCCCACCCACCCACTGAAACATATGACAACCATACTCAGCCCTGAAGTATGCAATAACAATCACAATTTGTGCTTATTATGGGCAGCATCTTCGCATCTTTCTACTTCGCCTACTCCTATGCCTCCTTAAGTGCTGTGTGGCAAGCGTTGCCCGGGCAATTTTTAATCAAGTCCAAAGAACTCCACCGAAAATCATTTAATAAACAAGCTGAATACACGACAAAGAGAGACAAACAGAGAGAGAGAGGAGAAAAAAATCATTGTCTTTCCTGGTATTTTCCTAACTTAAAGAAGACTTTAAGCATATACCTAAGTTATATAAAGAGAGAGTATTATTTATGCTGGAACCTATCTATAGTTTGATATTTTCTTCCTGGCTTCCTATGCGTTGATGCATGCCACACATAATGATGCGGTCAGCTGCAACTCAATGTTGCATTGGTTAGTTGCACTCAAAGAGGGAAACACCGCAGGCATTCCATAGAGATAGATAGGAAAAGCAATAGATTTCATGGCATGCTTCACATTATGTAAGACATAAGTGTAAAGAGCCACAACAATATACATTCCTTCTCCCTCCCCTCTCCACCCCTCCCATTTCCATTTCCATCAAAGTCAAAGACTATGCAAGTTTCTGGGGAATATGTCTACAAATAGGAATAGGAATAAGTTTGGCTTTGTAGCTGTTTTCTCACAACATTTACTTTTTTACGTGCCTGGGCCGTGCACAACCCTCAAAGCCGTGTATTTCCCTCAGTTTTCCATGAGTTCATAAATAAAAGATTCGCTTGCATAAGACTCGAATCGGAACGTACTGAAAAACCAGCTCATTTCCACCCTTAGAAACACACAATCACATTGTAGCCTGAGCTACTTTTTATTGTAAATTGCTTATGCCAAAAAAGGAAACCCTTACACTTCGGATGTTGCCCCAAAGGTATACGCTCCTGGCCAGCAGCTTATGCCCAACCACCTTGGCACACTCCACACACCCCCCAAGAAGAACCCTTTTCCATAGAAATGCTTTTCCTTTCTTGACTTTCTGTACTTGCTTGCCAAATTGTATGACACTCCTGGGACTCAACGTTCATGCCAATAGCTGGCCATAATGCTTAGAAATCAAACACGACGCTTAAAGGGTTAAAACACACACACACACATGGAACACACACACACGCGTTGATTTCATTTTTACGCCTCTTAAGTGAAATGAAATGAAATAAGTTGAAGCACAGGCGATGCTGTTGTTTCTGTTTTACTTTCTTTATGCTTTCGGCTTGTGCCACATCTTGTGGCATGCCACATTATTTAATTTACTTTTAAGAATAATTTACAAGGCACACAGACAGCCAGCCCTCTGTCGACTAAACAAAGTCTAAACAGGCAACCAGGAAGCCAACGACTCAGACAACGACTCTTAACCTCAACACACACACTCAGACACACCCACACACACACACATACCCTCGTTATACACTCACCGAAGCAGGATAACTTTGATTTTAGAAGACAGTTGACAGTTTTAAGTGCCTAGATACAAGTTTTCATTAGCTTTTTCTCAATTTATTTTTGCTGCATTTTCTTTAGTTTTCATTTTGATCAGTTTTCCCAAGTTGCCGCAATGCATTCAGAATTCGGCTAGCACATTTAATATGTACATACATATATGACAAGCCATATGTGACATACATATATGACAAGCCCCATGCTCACAATCAGATGCGCTGCGACATTTAGCTTTCACTTTTTTGGTTTTCCTTTTGGCAGAGGGATGGGGGGAGGGGTAGTAGGGGGTAAGACTTGAGTGTGGCATGTGAGTTTTTACGAGCGACTTCCGTTTGACATCGCAACATGTTTACCTACAAGACATTACAAGGCTGCCAGAGTCCTGCCCCTCGCTGCAGGACACCTTGCCACTTTGTATAGCTTACCCCAGGGGCATGCTACGTGGCGTCAATTTAATTTCACATTTTTCATTATGTTTATGCTGGCAACTGGCAACTGGAATCCACGAATCCTGCCATATGCCAGTCGACTCAAAAGAGACAGAGAGAGAGGGAGAGATTCTATGAGTAGGCGGCAGCTTCTGCTTGAGGGCTTTAGCTGGTTGTCTTTTGCCATGGGCAACACTTAATTATGTTCATTATTTTCATGGCACGCGGTTCGCCTCCGACTCCATTGAATTTTGTCATTTTGACATCCTTGCGTTGTGTGCTTGTCCTTCTGCTCTCCTTCTGCTCCTGCTTGGTGATTATTTAAATTGAATTTTATGTGGCACAATTTTGGGTGCTTTTTGTTTTTCTTCTCGAATTCTTTATTAATCAACTTTGCGGAGGCTATTTTCAAGCAGCAAATGAAATATTTGCTCCTGTTTTGCTTTGTTTACCTGCACCTGGGCATTTATCATGGCTAGCCACGCCCACGCCCACGCCCCCGCCTCACGTTGCCGCCTCCCATTTTGCAGCCATTACAAATCGATTTGTCTTTGGCAGCAGCTTTCGCTCGTTTCTGTTGACCGAAAACTTATGGCTCTATTAAGCTGCCGATGCTGCTACAACGTCATCAACTTCATCATCCTTAAGGTCCTTTTCTTTTTCCTCAACTATTTGGCTAATTAAAGTCTTCTTTAAGCTGTAATCCTGCTTGAACTTTCAACTCTTATTAATATCAAATCGTTTTCCCTTCTCTCTTGCAGAAATAAACGCAAGGTACAGAATATGCTGCCCTGCAAGACGCCGACGCGTGGCACGCTCAGTGGGGCAATGCCACTGGGTGGCAGTGGCACGCACAGCTCCCAGCATCATCATCATGCCATGTACGAGGATCCCGATGCACATCTGGGTCATCATCGGCCGCTGGTTATGCGCCATCATCAATACCCACATCATCATCAGCATGCGCACTCGCATCATCATCATCATCATTATCAGCAGCATCCACACACTGAGGTTAGTATTGTTATTATGTATGTGTGAGTGTCGCATCCTTTATGTCCTGCTCCTTGCTCCTTGTCACTCGGCTTAATTGTTGTCCAGGAAGTTTAGCGAGTCGCTGTCAGCTTTTCAGTCTTTGAGTAATGCGAGAGGCAGCACATTACGACAATTCCTGTCAAAACATTGCGCAGTCATTGTCAACTTGTCACACACACAACACACACAACACACACACGCACACACTTGCACATACACACAATGTGTATTCAATTCAATTGTCAAAATTGTGTAAAATGAGACCGCATTTCCTTAGTGCCTTTATCCTTTTTATTCGCTTTATTCATCCATTGATGTCCTATTGCTTTATTTTTTGTTATCCTCGAACTCTCCCCCTCTCCCTCTCCCCTCCTATGCCTCAATTTACACTTGAACTTGACATGGGAAGGATCCACACACACATATGAGAAAAGCGACCCGAAACCAGTTCATATTTATGGTATATGTCCATGTATGATATCCTTTGCCTTTGGGCTTAATTCCTTCGCCTTTTGTGCCATTTTTTACGACTCTGACGCCTTTGGGTTATAGAAGAAGCAAGACGTGTGTTTCCTTGATGTGCCAGGACTTTGTCCTTTTTATTTTCATCTTGCTTCCTTCTCCTTCTCCTTTTTCTTTTTCATATTTCTTGATGCCGCTTTATGGTCCATTTTCCTTGGGCCTCCGCTGTGCTAAAAATGAAGTGCGTGTTTATTTTATTGTCTGATAAACAGCTCCTTTAGGCTAATATTGGTTAAACCGAGTCCTGTCTGTTCCGCTCACAGATTGCGCAAATCCTCAATCTCAAATCTGCTTAATGTCGCACACTTTCCAATTATTCCATTATCCTTGAGCATTTCTCCACGCTAATTGCCTGCGTATAGAACCCAAATCGAAGTCCCTATTTCTGATGAGCTACTTTAAAGTCTTTTCTTTACTTTCTCCTGCTTTAAGCTTTATGTTCGTCCTGCTGCTGCTTGACATCCTTTTCGTTCTACTTACATATTTATTATTAATTTCTTGCGGCGTTCAATTTTGCTGCCGTTTCCTTTTGCCTCTGTCGGCTTTGTATTGTTTTAACAACTGTTTACGGTTACGTTTACGAGTCCTCTTACATATACCCTGTATATAGTGTATGATAACATGGGGTATATCCTTTTGATGACTGAAGGCCAATCTTCCTACCTCTCTTAGTGCTAGTCTCAGTCTTTGTGCGATGATTGAAGGCCAATAGTTTTGCTTCTCTTAGAGTTAGTTTCAGTCTCAGTGAAGGCCAAAGGTTTTAGCTGTGCTTAAGTCTCAGTCAACTCAATAGAAAGGGTATCTGCTTGTCGTGCTTGCTTCAACTGCCTTTTGGCTTACGCTTTATGCTGACACATTTCACATTGTCTTTAAGTTTTGCCCGGGGCTTTGCCAGTTCTTGGCTTAAATCGCTTACCAAAGTAAAAGTCTGACAACATCCACTAACGTTTTCCTTTCTCGTTTTTCCTTTCGATTGCAGCTGCTGCAGGGAAAGAGTGTGCACTATCCAAGTGGTTATCCGATGACTCGTTCGCCACCGTTCCTTGTGAGCTCCTCGCCCGGACCTGATCCCTATCGCTCGAACGATAATGTCTACGAGGAGCTGGGACCGGGACGCGTTGATTCTGATGGCGAATCGGAGCCGCCACTGCACTCGGACGATGACTTCGCCGAGGATGAGCTATCCCTGCCGGGCGAGTGCAGCTTCCACAAGGATGTGACAACTACCGCAACATTGGCCATTCCACCTGCTGGCACACCTTATCATGAGCGACCCGCCGGCAGCAGTGGATCCGCGGCAGCAGTTGCTGCTGCGGCTGCTTCTGCTGCAGCAACTGCCGCTAGTGGCAGCATTCAGGCAGCTCCACTGGAGCGTCACAGCGTGCTGAGTTCGGGTTCCTCGACGGCACAGGATGCGTCCACGGCCAGTGCGTCCACTGCCAGCAACAACCACAACCACAACAACAATAACAACAACAACGATTTGGCAATTGCTTTGGTCAGCACCTTGGGCAATCCCAACCAGATGCGACGCACACAACGCAGCCGGCAGCAACGCGCCCAGGAGGAGTTGAACCACAGCAGCTCCACGGCAGAGATTGCGGACCTGGCACCGCTCTACGATAATCGCAGCAACATGATGTCCCTCGGCTATCTGGCCCGCTCGACGGCACCGCAGTTCTACAATACGCTGGAGCACGAGGTGGAGCGCAGGAACCGCATCAATGCACAGCTAAGTCATGCGCCAGTGCCGCCACTGGCCACCATCTACCGGGAGCGCATACGCTATCCCAGCGTGCAGCAGTATGCGCCGAACAGCGCCAACGGACTCCTGGCAGCCACCATGAGGACACGCACTCAGCCACGTTTGGTCGATCGTCGCCTGGGACCGCATCAGCATCAACATCATCGCATCCATGCGGCGCCGCTGCATGCGGAGCCCGCCTATGGCTATGCCGAGCCCATGTACAATGCCAACTATTACTATGAGAGCGCTGGTCCTGGAGGATCGGCACGTCCCTATGCTTCCACTATGCTGCCCACCTCGGACTACAGACAGCCCTATGGGGACTCGAGCTTCGGCTCCGATTCGGGTTACAGTCATCACACGCCGGCCAGCTCCATTGGCCGCCAGGACTACGACGTGACTGATCTCCAGCAGCAGCAGCAGCAGCAACAGCCGAAGCCAAGCAAACTAAGCTCAGCTCTAAGCTTTGGCTGGAATAGGGGCAGAAAGGCGCCCGTTTCGATGGCTGCTCCGGGCACAAGCGTCAACGTGGCGACCAGCCCCAACAACAACACCAACGTCTGCTCCACAGTCACCTCGCAACTGGACAATAATAATGCATCCAGCCTATCCCCAGCGTAGATCCAAAGGTATACCAAGACTTGAGCCATGTACATATAATATATATCAGACATACGAGTATAATCCAAAACTCTCTCCCCACTTATTAATACACTGTGTATAGTTAGTCATAGTTGCAGCAGATTCTAGCTTCTAAGCTCCTGTATTAACCTATATACATACATACATATATATATATATATATATATAGTATATATATATGTGTGTGTTAGTAAGTATGTTGTACAACTCTACGCTGCGTGTACATCGTTAAAGCAATAGCAATAAACTTGGACATATTTTATAAATATGCTAAAGTTAGTAACTTGCCCCCTTATCCTAATGGGCCTGCCATAAAGTCAGCATAACTTAACTTTAGTCTGTATAATTCTAGAAAGCAAAGAACTTATAGCGCCTAAGTGTTTTTCCAATGTGATTGCCAAATTCTACATGATACTATATAATATTAACTATGAACTATAAAACTAATTTATGATCTATGCTTAATTGATGAAGAGGAAGCAACTTTTTTGTCTAACTTTAAACTGTATATAATTTAAATGGATTTTTAACTTTTGTTTGTTATTTTAGTTCTTAAGCAAACAACAAATCGACAAAACGAACGAAAAAAACAAAACTCCAAACACAAAAACAAAAACAAAAAGAAAAACAAAAACAAAAAAGAAATATACCAAAATATTAAAAAAAATTTCAACAAAATTGGCTTTTTTAATTTTTAGTTATGCAAAATTTTTCTCTTTAAGTTTGCAATCCAACATTTTTATATTTCAGGTAAATTATGGTACAAAATTGATTCAAGGAAAACAAATTTTGTTCCTTTTACCGTTTCAACAATTCCCGCTTTGGTATGCAAAAATATGCTGCATACTTTCGAGCGCAACACGTTAAGCTAACAGCTGGTGCACATATCGAAAAGTGTAGCATACGTTTAGGGTGTAACTGAAAATGTTAAGAACATATTCTGAACAAAAACCCTGCTAAGTTTCACTTAACATTAACATTTCATAAATATGTTAAAATTTTCTGTATATTTTTATTATTTTCAGCTGGAAGTAGGCATTAAACATAGTCTTTGCTCCTTGCAAAGGCTTTGAAAAGACTGTTTTAATATTAAAAACTAATTTTACTTATTGTGGCAACAAAAAATTGTATTATATAATAATCTCTGTAAAGAAACACACATAATTGATAATGAACTTAGTTAATAACGCTTGTAAACTATGAGAATCTAAACACCCATAGGTATATCGAGTGATCCTTTTTAGTGCTCCCAGAAGACGTGTACAGGGTGTGTCCCCACAATCGTAACACTTGCTAGGTTGTATCAGTACTGTAAATAGCATGCGAAAAGCCCCAAAGTCCCCCTTAACTAAGAACTTAAAGCCCCCATTTAATATTTAGGACCTAAGACACTAAGGAACTGTAAGATGCGAATGTTAAATTTAACTTATATGAGCACAATGCAATGTATCCTATAATTAGTAGTATATGCATATATACATACATACATACATATACATATTATATACATATATAACTATATATTGATATCAATAATGCTGTACATATAGCATATAGGCATATGATTCAGTGTAATATTGGTAGTAATTAGCGTAGTAAGCGTCAGCCCCCGATCACAGAATATCCGTATCCAATAGGAACAGTTCAAGTCGTTGTGATTTTTGGATATACTCGTATAAATACATACGTACAAGCAGGCATAACATACACACATACATACATACATATTAATATTTACCCCTATCTATACAAAAAAATTTAATACAATTGAATCTTTGTGTTAGACGTGTAAACTCGTAAGAGCCTAAAAAAAATTGAAAATAGAAAATTGAAAATTTGAAAACTATGCAGAAGCACAATCATACGAACGAGTGACAAAATAATACGATTTCGAGCAGCCAGAAATATACATACATACATATACATATACAATATATAAACATAATCTATTGGACTAAGAGTATAATCTAGAATTATATCTGATTCATTTAAACGTATGCCTAGATTTTCCCATTCGTATGTTACTATTATAGCATTTAATTATGTCAGTCATTGCTTAATTTTGAATATTACATATCAATTCTGGGAGTTAAGATAAACCCCGCATTTATGTAATATAGCACACCTGGTTTCCAATACTATCAATATCAGTACAAAAAGTTTTACTGTGCTCTATCATAAATCAGAACTCGAATAAACATATATAATTTAATCAACATCTCCTGTAAATATGACAAGTCAATAATAACTCGTAAATGTAATTGCTGTAGTTCTTCAAATAAAATATTAATTACAAAAAAATACGAAATAAAAAAATAAATCAACTGTTAATCAATACATTTTACCATAAATACTTGTGTTAACATAATTAACAAAATAATACGTGGATTATTGTGAACTAATTGTAAATAAATTGTTTTTGTTTCTGTTTTTTGTTAGGTTTTTCCTTTTGATATAAGAACTTTGACAGCATATCAGTATTGGGTCTGTACAAGATCTTTCGTATACCGAGTATAATTTTTGTATAACTAACTACAATCTATGGAGGCTCTATTCAATTTATATTTTACGAGACGCGAACGATTTAATCGAATTTATAATGTTAAACGCCAGTTAATCATATATTAATATCAATTAAATTTAACGATTAATATTTATGCCAAATAGTTAGTTTATAAATTTTTGTAAAACCCCATTAACAATTAGTTCTTCTTCTGTATATCAATAAGCAGATATGGATAATAATTAAAATCAAATAATGAATGTAAATTACAAAGCGTTTTTCTTTACTTAATGACGTTTTGATAGCTTAAAAGCAGATCTATCCCATCGTACACGATCTGCATCTTAAGCATTGTTTTCCAGCGCTCTTTAAGAGTATATCTGCCTAATGGATAGAAGTGGACTTGTGGGATGTAAGAGAACCTACGAGTTCAGTTCCCACTCTCTCTATCTCTAGAACCTACGTACACAGCATAGCGTGTAACCCTGTAATTGTATGTGTACTATCCTCCCAATAGGAGATGCATACAAAGTTAAAGGAAACAAGTAACACAATACAAAGTCTTTTGGGTGGGCGTATGGTGCGGGGTGTGCGGGGGTGTGGCGGTGCCGAGGCAAAATATGTCGCATGCCATTTTCTGTTTGGGTCTTCACTTGAAAGAATAAGGCAGGCAAGAGGCGTAAATCTGCAGCAAATTAAATATGCGCGCGTGTGTGTGGAAGAAGAAAGATCGCAATGGGGAGGAAGGAAGAGAAGGAGAGGTAAAAGAGTGTGAGTGCGTTTATTTTAGCGCTTCTGCTTGCAGTTAATGTGCTTATTTTAAAATTTAAATTGGCTTGCGCAATGCGCACTTCAGCGGGCCCACAAAAGTAAAAAGAGTGGGCTTAAGAGTGAGTGAAGGAAAAGCAAAGCTCGGCGCGTGTACACACAGTACTAAGTGTGTGTGTGTGTGTGTTTTTCGTGCTAGTTTCATTTTAATAGAAAGTTTGCATTGCGCTCCCTTTCAGCTACTTATACTACATACGTCTTTTTTTATTTTGTGCATAAAGGGCTCAGAGTGTAATTAACAGTTACTTGCAGGAAGAGAAATGCTTGCATTAAGATAAACAACTTAATTATTTTAGTCGGGTGGCTGGGGTAGCTGGGGTGGCTGTTCAAGTGTGTGTGTAGCAATGTGTGTAGCCACCTTCACACACTCGGCTGCGGTTGTCAATGGGCAAAGCTTAACAGACTTGAGACTTGAAACTTGAGCACGAGATATGCCGTTGAGAAAGTTACAGTTGCAGTCAACTTAACTCTTCTACGAGCTGTTAATGAACGCAGCAAAGCTTGTAGAGTAATTAAATACATACATACGTACACTTGAACGTGGAGTGTTGTGTATATTTAAGCATGCTTTATATTAAGTGTGCCAATTAGAAGCTTTCAATTTCCACATGACAAGGGGCAACAACGGTGAGGAATACAGACTAATTTCGCACCACGGATGTATAAACACACTTAGCTAGAAAATTTATAGAATTCCTTAGCAAACTTTGTCTTACTGCTAAATTGGTAATTTCACTTTCAATTGATTTAGTAACGATCACTAACCTAATCGATACAGAAGCGGAAAAATTACTTCAGAAGCTAAAACTTTCATGTGTTATGGTTAAGCTTTTATCTCTCTTATACGCAAGAAATCTCTCTTTTTGTTGTGATTATGTTTATAGGCGATAGTTTGCTACTTCTACGGTTGAAATGCGTGGAAGCTGTGTGGGTCCTATTGACAGCGTTCAATTATTCCAACTCTCTCTTTTTCTCTCTCCCTTCTTATGCATCAGTTCGAAACAGTGAGAGGGATCATTTGCAAGGTAAAGAATATGAAAGAGAGTGAGTGGAATAACGGCATAGGCAACGTCGGTTAGTTATGTAATTGAAATGCTATGTTGGAAAGAAACAAACGAAAATGTAAAAACAATATTTTTAGAGTAATTTCATACCTATTTGTTATCCTCCCATAAACACATTGAAATGTAAACACTTTGAAACGTAGAATTATTTAACATAATTGACTTATTATCAATTTTACGTTCACTTTCACTTGCTTAAGTCGCGTTTACTCACAGAAAAAAAAAAAAATAAAAAGGCCAGCGCAAAAACTGACCTCTGTAACACACCTGAATAAACTGAAGCAAGGGAGAGCTTTCATCTCCTTTTTAAGCGGCCCATCTAGTGTGGAACATGTCGGACGAGCATGTTCGGCTCGACGTTAAAAAGTTCAATGGATTTTCAATACTCCTGCGATCATGCTCGGCGTGGATGGGCCTCTTTTCATATTAAGAGAATTTTTTAAACTCGTTGGAAACGTTTCCTATTCCAGTGATTATACTTACAGATATCGTTATTGGCAGTTACCTTTTACACGATTCAAACATGTGAGAACGTTGTGGAGTCTATTTACAGCTTTCCTTATTGTAGCTCTATCTATATACATACGTATATATAATATATATATGTTTATTTATCTATAAAGTGCAATCAAAGTACATCAAAGGTTGAACCCGTTGTGGACTAAAGCATGTGCCAAGAAGACGAATAGCGAAATATAACTTATCACTAAATGTTGTTGCGTTGGCACAGCTTTTTTATGATATAGTAATAATAGTAGTAGGTAGTAATTCCAATTTATGGTGCTATGTCTCTTAATCTTATCAGTCCTAGTTTAAAGTGATACTTAATTAGTTATACCAAGTCCAAATTATAAATAAAAATCCTATGAAATACTTGTCTCTACACATATACAGATATAACTATTAGCACATAAAAAACGAAATTCGCTGAAAATAATATAATCAATATATAATAAGTCCTAGATAACGGGTCTGATTGAAAGAATATGTATACACGTGTTATAGAATTAATGGAATAGGAATATGAATAGCCTTCAATTACAGGTTGCACTATCTCAAACGATATATTTATGCACAAATTCTATTAACACTCTTTGGTTTCATACTATTTGCATTTACTGTTGCTTAAGAGTATCACCTGCCCGCACGTAAGAGAGTCTTAGTGTGGGAGTAAAAGAATTTGATTGATAGATTCTAAGTTGAACTGACATCTCTTAAATTGAACTGGAATCTTAAGAGAATTCAGAAATTACTCGTATTTAAGACATGGAATTGGCAATTGAAATTTTATGCGCTTCCTTAACTGGAAAACTAATTACGTTTAGTTTGGAGAAAAGTTTTTGGTACTCTACTCCACTTTAGGCTAATCAAAAGTTTTGTGTCCCAAAAGTGCAGGAAGGTGCACACTTGTATGTGTGTATGTGTATATACTAGTAAAGTACTAACTGTACGGTATATAAAATATATCTTTGTTGGACAGATTCCATTCATTAAAATTTCACACATGGCCCAATTAAATTGTTAAGACATGCGAGCCAGAGCCGAAAACACGTTTGCTAACTTTTTCGGCACAACTCGAAATAGTTTTTAATTAAATAACAGGGACAAGCTGTGAACAGTTACCTGGCCCCAGCCTTTAAACAAAGTTGCCACTCAAGTGTGTAGCGGCAGTGGGCGTGGCACTTTTACTTCACAACAACGTGCATACTCCCTATACACGATATATATATATATATATATATATATATGTTTACTAGGCAAAGAATGTTTGTCGTACAAAGTTTTCAGGTGTCTCGGGTGCCGTTTGCCCGCCTATGACCAGATGACTGTAAATGTGTGTCAACTGTACCAAAAAGTTACCTTCCTCTTGCTCTCCTTCTCTTCTTCTATCTCTTAGCTACACTTGCCTATTTTCAGATCTTGTTACTAAAGCGTGTAAGTCGTTTAAAATTAATGTCCCTGGCAGCTGAGCGACATGAACTTAGTCCTGTTCCCTGATATTGTTCTACACTGCGACAAATTTGTGAGCGAGTATAGCGACTCTGCATGAATACACAGCGAAGGTTCGATCAATCAAAGAACCGCATATATATCAGTTATAAAATTTGCTTATCGTAAAATACAAACTCGTAGCGTTTCTAGGGAAAGGTTATCTCAGATGGTGATAGTATTGCTTTTATGATAGGGGTTTTGCAATCAATGCGGATTATTTATACTGGTTACAGATAGTCTAGAGTCTAGAGAACCAATATCAGTTGGTTCTATATAGGAGTAATTACATTTATTGATAAAATATATAGTGTTTTACCTTTTTCCTAGAATTAAATGGTTGCTTTTTTAGCAATAGTATTAAAGTTAAGATTGTACACACTATTTTATACGCAGTTATGCAGTATGTCCCACTGTGCATTAACCCTGTACATAGAATAAGTACCGGCAAAGCTTCTTAAGAGAGCGCGTTCTAAGCAAGCAAAACAGAAACTCTCTTGCGCTCATCAACGTGAACATAAAAAGAGATCGAAGAAAGAATTTCTCTGGCGTGAATTGAAAAGAGATTGTTCTTCTTCTTTTATACATTTTATGTCCCACTGTGCATTATCCCTGTACATAAAACAAGCAAAGCTGCTGAAGAGAGCGCGTTCTAAGCTAGGAAAAGAGAAAATTGCATGCGCTCATTGAAGAAAGTGTAAATAAAAAAGGGATCGAGGAAAGGATTGTTTTTTAGCGAGAATTGCAAAGAGCTTGTTGCTCTTCTTCTATACTCGATATGTAATATTTGATCTTTAAAGCTGCTCCTTTAGTTGTTTCCATATTCCAGCTGGGATCACATAATGTTATTCTGGGGAAACTGTCAAGTTGGCAATCCAATTACTTATCAATGATATATGCGTCTACTGGGCCTTCATGTCAAAATGTTTGTAAATCACTTCAAGTGGCAGCCACACACTTATCATCAAAGTTCAGCCCGATATCGTTTCATATATATAAGTTATTCAGTTGTAGGGGAAGGTAATTGCAATTGAGGGCATAAAGTGTCAATATCACATGACACAATGTCTTAAATCTGCTACCAACACTGCAATCAGCTGGTTGCCAGCTTGCAGCATTTACCAACACTGCCGCTGGATATAATATTATCAGCATAATGATATCATATGATTAATTATCGGGTAATTAGCGCATAATGTGTGTGCTGACCATTGGTAAGGGACACCGGAACTTCAGAAGCTTCTGTAGCCCAAGGCAAGTCACACGCAAAGCATTTACAAAATGACTTCACAGGGACTGGGACTCTTCGGTGTCATCTTATTGCTTGGTTTGCTCTGTGGTCAGAGGGTTTCGGCTCAGGATGATGCGATCCCACTGGCCTGCAATGTCAGCAGCAGCATGGCCCTCGACCTGCAGCAGGTAAAGGTGTATCAGGTGATAGTTATCTGAGTGGTTATGTAAGAGTTCCCATTCTTTGTTTAGTTCTCTGGCATTTGGTGGGAGATCGCACGTCAACCGGTCGGTCCCAATCTCTGCACACAGATCAACATAACGGTATTGAATCAAACTGAGGACAATGTGCTGGTCGATACGACTTATTCGAATACATTGAGCTTTCCCTGGGTCAATCAGACCATGAATGCAACATTCACCGCAGAGAATGGAACTTCAGCGCCGGATGGCTATAACTTCACCTACTGGAATCCACCCAGCTATACACCCTACACAGTGTTCAAGGTCCTCGATACCGACTACACAGACTTCGCCTTCATCTGCGGCTACACCAATGCCACCAAAAATACAACGGCCTTTGGCATAATCCTTGCCAGAAATCGCACACTCTCAACGACAGTGCTGAATACCCTTGAGAGCGAGAGTTCCGCCAAGTATGTTAATTTCCTCAATGGCAGCATGACTCTCCTCACACAGGGTGACACGTGAGTAGAATAACTGTAGACTATCCTATATAGTATATATAACGTTGTAGATCTTTTCCTTGCAGCTGTGAGGGAAATGGAGCTGCACCCACGACAGCCTTCACAGCGTTCTATGGCATCTTCGCAATGGTTATTTACCTCTTAACTAAATGATTTATATATCCAACTATCAGATAATAAAGCCAATTGAGTGAGTCACTCAACTATTTCCAGTGTTGATCAACTGCGGCTAATTTACTTAATAACACTTTATAGCTCTATATATCCATTATCTCTTACTGAGTAATTCCTTTTGCCTTTGTGTTGTCACTTTTTATTTCCTACTCCCATTTTTTTTGTATGCGATATCTACTTTTCTGTATTTCTGTTTACATTTTATCATCAATTCGGCATTCTGTCTGCGAATATATATCGCACATATATATAATACTGCTGACTCAGTCCAAAGTACTGATAAATGTTGTTGCCTGAACTTCGTAGATAAAAAAAGTACTATAGATAGTAGATAAATTATCCAACTTAAAGGTTCTGTAATATGTGAAATAAAGAGAGCGGAAAGTATTTATAGACTAATATTATATAAGGAATAACTTATGTAGAATTATAGAATATAAAGAGAAAGTGGAAAAAGAGGGGAGAAAGATAGTCACTGTCATCTAAAATAAGGAATACCCTCATCAATATCAAGCTTCTGACAGTCGAACATTTTTTTATCAGCAGGGGAAATACAATAGGAAAATCTAAGCCTTAGATTATTAATCATAACTAAATGTTGCTTTCTTTTATTTTTGGAATATGACAATATTATTATTAAATGATGTCTAAAATATATATATACTTTATATATATATACTTTATATATATATACTATATCTTATCGGGTTAGCTAGATAACGAATAGATAAACAAAAAGGAAGTGTCCTTTGTTTAGAATATATAATAAAAATAATGTTCTGCTTTATATGAGCATATGGTAATATTAGTTTATCTAGTTTAAAATGGAATATATTATATATATATATATATATATATTAATCTAATAATCTTCACTTCTAAGAAATCTGACTTAATCTTAATTAAGCTTCTTACAGCATCTGTAAAAGAAACGAATGCAAATCCCTGATAAATAAGCAATAAAAAATATTCATTTGGCAGCTTTTTGTTGCGAAATTTTTTACTGCTGGTGACTAATTGCAAACAGTAGACTTTAGTTACTGTGTTTAATCAAGATTCTAGATTAAGTTAGGCCATAAAATTTTAGCTGATTAGGCATAAAATAATTACAACGCGATGAGTTAATTAACTTTCTATAGAAATTAAAACATTTTATTGAGAAAAGTTTCTAATTTTAAATTAAATAAAAGTTCTAATTGCTGTTTAGCTCACAGAAAGCAGATCTGACTAGAATATATATTATATAGAGCATATATATAATATAAAGTTTATATATATAAGGAATATATATAGGATAGAGATAGTATAAGGAAGATTCCAGATGCCATTTTAGCTTGAAATCATTTTTTCTGAAAACATTGAAAAACACAAACTTTATTAGATAAAGTGCTCTGTGACGGCAAGAACTTGAAATTAAATGTTAAGCTTTTAATTAATTGAAAGACACTTTTGTCTATAAAATTAATCAATGTTTTTGCTTTCCAGAATCAAAATAAGTTTTTTTCGCTGGAAAAAAAGAGACTTTGGAGCACATGTCGGCAATTAAAAGCTTAAAAATTGACAATTCTGCACAAAAATTGAGGCAAATGTGGCTCAAGTGCAAGTGCCGTACGCGTACACTCAGGTCGTACATGTATGTGTGCGTGTGTGTGTGTGTGTGTGTGATAACCTAAGCTCCTGTGATTAGTCATTGCGCCATTTCCAGTTCGAGTTGGGAACAACTATTCAATTCAACGATAAAAGACATCAGTGTGTGTGGGAGTGTGTGCGTGTGTGTGTGTGTGTGTGTGAGTGTGTGGTAATGATAAGACCAGCAGAAATACGTTGTGTGTGGCTTGGGTATAAAAACATTAGACCCTAGGGCGCAGCGTCAGTATTACGAGGCCCTCCAACCGAAACGAGTCGAGAAACCGAGCAACTCGTGCGGACAGAATATCGAATTCTGTTTATAAGTGATAAGAAATTAACGGTATATACATATATATAGACTAGCAGTGATCATGTGCAGAATTGTGATTTTGATGGTAGCCGCTGTGGCTCTAATCGCCGGCGACGCTTTCGCCCAGGGACAGACCCCAGCACCCCAGAGCTGTAGTTCAATCGTGAAGAGCTTGAACTGGAATGATACAGCAGTAAGTGTAGCACTTGGATTTAGTTGGAAAAGGGTTATCAATAAAGGCGTGGCCTGGTTTTTTAGCTCATCGGCTACTGGATGGAACTGGCACGCAATCCCATCGGCAATACTCCAGCCTGCGTGGATTTCAGTGCGAATCTGACCAGCAACACGACACTGGATATCTTCTCCTCCTACTCCACCTCCAACACCTCTCTGCTCGCCACCCTTCGCTCCAGTGCCAGGCTGGAGCTGGAAGTCAACGGCACTGCTGGCTACAACGTGACCTTCTCCAACAAGAACTCACCCACAATGATTAAACTACTGGACCTCGTCAACAGCACCTACCTCGTCGGCTGTGGCTACACCAATGCCTCCGACGAGAGCACCAGCTTCGGCTTCATTCTGGGCCGCGACTCCAATGCAACAGCCGTTAGAATTGCCAACAATGCAGCTGCCGCCACATACAAAAACTTCCAGGTCGACACCTACGGCAACATCACGCAACAAGGGTAAGTTTCCATCTAAGTTTCTTTTAAGAGCTGACAAGATCAATCTTTAAATGAAACCAAACAAGTGGAAAAAGATAAAAAATTGACTTGAAACTGATCAAAAGCATTTAATATGTTTATCGGAAAAACAAAAGAAAATTTACTTAAATTTTAGAGAAAAGATTCCTTAAAATTGCAGCGGAGATATAAAAGATTAAAGCATAAGTTTTAAGGTAATCTTTCAGCCAGACTTAGGCCAATTTTTACTACTATTTTCATGAAAAGTAACTTTTTCAGTAGAGAAACAAACAAAAGATACTTCTTGATCCTGTTTTTAGTTATCTTCGAATTATTTATCACATATCCAAAAACGAACAAAATTTTCATGAAATTTTCCTTCTGTTTTCCTTTACAGCTGCCTGAGATCCTCAGCTGAAAAGTCGCTGCCTCTGATTTCTGGAATCCTTGCCCTGGCCCTGCTGCTGATCAAGGCACATTAAAGGATATGAAACCGATGCCTAAACTTGTTAATTCTTTGCTTTGCTTCACATTAACTTCTCTTTAGCATATTGGTCCGACTTTTATTTAGTTTTTAGTGTTTACTTCAAACCGGAGCTGTGTCAATTAACAAAAACAAGCCACTGACGCATCTAGGCGAAAAATCAAATAAATAAAACCCCAACAAAAAAAAACCCTAGAAAAAGAAACAAAAAACCAAATCAAGTGTATTACTTTAGTCTGTCATTGGACTAATTACGTTTGTCGCTTCACTTGTTTTGGTTTTCTTTTCAGCAATCGACGTTTTAATTTGTCGCCAACATGTACAAGGCATACCTATGCCATATACGAGATAAGATAACGGAAGATACTGATAAACAAACAGGTCACATACAAACAAGAGCCTCCAATGTCGAATGTCTATAGTCCCCCCAGACCATCGCAGAACATAAGAATTTGCTGGTTTTACAAGTGCGTTGTAAATCAATCTTCTGCCTTATCAGCCTTATCTACGCACAGCAATCATAATACATATGACAATACCCCGATGTCTGATATATGGCGGGTACTCAGCTTTTTGGTTTTTATATTTCTGATAACAGGGTGTGCCAATATTTTGAATACCCCTTTAAAGTGGAGTCCTTAACACAGTCTGTTAAGTGCACAGAGAGAGGGAAGCATCTTAGAACCTATAAAGTGTTTATATAGTGTTAATCAATCGGTATTAGTTTATATATATAAATCGTATATATAAGCTTGATCAATCGGTATCAGTTTCAGTATGAGTATCAGTATCGTTAGACGATCAGTCCATACGGTTGCAAGTATCCATCTCAGAGATACAGAGATACAAAGTAGAGTTAAAAAGTAAATTTGGTGAGCAGATCAAGTTCAACAAATCGAAAGGAAGACGTTCTATATCTTAAAGCTTCTATATAAATATTTATCTGTATATCTTTGATAACTTCGCTATTGATTTATAAACACACCAGATATTATTTAATAAGTTTGCCATAGTATTCACACACACTGAGTGTATATCTTTGTATCTTCAGTTTAGTTTTTCTTTCTGTTAAGTACTTGGGATCTGGGTCCAGGGTATCGCATAGTCGGCTACACTCAAGTGTTGCCTTTTTTACTTGAAATGTTTATGTTTTTATGTTGTGCTATTATTTTGAACATATGAAGTAGGTTCCCAGACAGAAAAGTTAATTAGTTTTTAATAATTGCTGCGATTACAAAGTGGTTCATTATCATTGAACGCTTTTCTGTTGCGTAGTAAATCTTAGAGAGAGAAACCATAGATAGTCTCTTAATTTGATGACTAATTCACGCGCTTTAAGCAGTGCAGCTTACGTACTTTATGGAGTTTAGTTATGATAAGATTTACGTCCTTTGTGTCAGTTGAATTCATAGAAAAGTCTGAGTATTCCATGAAAGTGATACGACCAAGAGCTACTCAGACTTATCCTGTTTTGACAGAGAAGAAAGGCAAAGCAGAACAATACAATGTAAAGAAACTTTGCGTATAACCTCAAACCCCAATTGAGATTCACCTCTATTCGTACATCATTCACAGACATAAAACGTATTCGTACCTGTGAACTTGAATGGACGAAAGTGTTTGCATTTTATCGAGCTCAACTTGTCTGATAACGATAACAAAACAAACTGTCATGTCAGAAGCAAAACTACTTGGAAATTGACTTTGAAGTCATCTAACAAGTGAGGTAGACTAGATACAGGGTGCCGGGGTTCAACTCAAGACGTATCTGGCACTCGGCACTTTGTCAGATGTCACAGGTTGAAGGCAGCAGGAGCCGAAGGAGCTGCAGGAGTAGTACTTAATGACAAATTCACACAGTTGCTTAAGACACTTAATTGTTTTGCTTGGTGGCAGAGTCCACATGATTGCGAGAGCTCTCCAGTATTAAGGATTGAAGCTACTTTGTTTACATTAGTCAAATACTTGGCATATTCCCTGCCGGATGGGTACGTATCCTTTGTAGCTCCATTTGTTTGTCTGTCGCTTTTTCATGCACTTGTCAATTCTCGCTTAGCTCTCGCTCTCTCGCTCACTCTCACTCTCGCTCTCACTTAGCAGCTGATTTCTTGTCTTGCTTATTTGCCTCGATTCAATCAACACACACACACACACACACAAAGAACTCAGCTAAATCATCAAGCACTTTCTTCCTTGGCATTTACACGCATCCAAGTCCTTTGGCTCCTTTCTTGCTCCTGTTGCCCACTTATTTTGTGTACGGTTTCTTTTGTTGCCACTTGACCCGCGGCATGCCCCATCTACCAGACCAGGCCAGACCAGGCCAGACCAGACCAGACTAGAGCAATACCCAAGCCAGTTCTCTTGCCTCATAGTTCCAGTCCCTTGGCCATTTTTGCCTTCGATTTGCTTCCTTGCGGTCCTTCGTTTGTTTATGTTTATTTGTTGATACAATTTGGTTACATTGTTTGCTTACAATCTCAGTGTTGTTGTTGTTTGGGTTGTTGTTTCTGTTGTCTGAGCAACATTGAAATCAAGTTTACAACGATTAAGTAGCTGCTAAAATCTTTGACAGCAAAGCCAAAAATAACAAAAGCCCAAGAAGTTTACTTGTTGATTTTGGATGATTCCTGCTCGAAAATTGAATGAAAATTGAGATTGTTTTCATTTGAACAATGCTCCTTCTATCAATCGGAAAAACAAGCTCAAACTTTGTTAACCAAAATCAACTATTATTATCCCTTTATCCCAAGAGTTGCCTCAATATTTTCGATAGCTCTAAGTTCTTGTAAGAAAATAAAGTATACAAATCAGAGTCTAGAATCTATATATAGATGTAACAGTTTATGCATGTATGTATATATAGTAGATATATAGACTTGTTATTCGATTCTTCGTTCAGAGTTTAAGCAATCTATCTGTATATATCAATTTCATATCATACTTAATTCAATGTTCTTCACAATTAACTAAAGATACATTCTAGCCAGAAAAAGATACACTTCTGATACTTTGTATACAATAATCTATCTGCAAACTTTCATGAGTATCAGAATGTTAAATTAAGCACTTAAAAAGTTGTTTTCACAGGGTATCTAAAGTCGAAAACATTATTTGTTGAGCTCGACTAAAAGTGAAAGCCAGCAACATTTTCAGTTGTCAGCCAAACACTGACATCTTTTCTATATATAAACTTATATTATTTGACCTATATATGAGTAAATTATGCATATTTCATCAGCTTCTTAGCAGTTAATTACATATTTCCATTACAACAAATGCTCATCAGGCATAAATTACCTGCTTGTAATGAATATTTATGCAGGCTCGAGTGCGAGTATCTGTATCTTTATCTGATGCCTGCCTCAGATACATGTCGATTGCGTAGGCAGAGAACTGTTAATTGAATGTAAATGTCTGAGTCCTGGACTCATTCAATTACCCCACCTGTGGGTGAACTTGCCAATTTATTCTTTATGCACACATATACTCATATATATATATAATATATATATATTCATTTCGACAAAGTGCGTTTTAGCTCTGACTACAATCAAATCTATGCAAATGCGCAGTGAAGTGCTGCAATTTTCACAGCATTGATGCTTCTATGTAGCTCCACATAAATTACCCACTTAAGGTACACACACACACACACACACACACACATACACACACTTGCACCCGCACACCCCTACATCAACTTATTGCCAACGGGCGCAGCTTCTAACAGAATTCAGGACAAACAACGAGCTTTTCAGTGCAAGAATTTTGCAAGATTTCAATTTGTTTGATAACGTCGATACAGACACCCTACCCCACCCTAACGTGCACCCAACTTTAGCCCGGATTGAGGCCTATACTTGAGTGATACTTGTGACTGTGCTCTTCCTGCCAGTTTAAGCAAATACGAACTTGTTACAGTCAGCCAATTACCATGTGTGTACTATGATTCATTACGTTGCGTAAGTGTTGGATTAATCTGGAAAGGAGCAGAATCCACAACGTTGTTATCACTTCAATTAAAGGCAAACTGAAGAAACTGAAGCTTGGGAATGGATTTAAGCTTTTCTTTTGGGTTTATGCTAAAGTTGTGTGAAGTTGAAGAATTACTTTTGGCTCTTAAAGTGGAAGTTTTCACAACGAATGAGTCTAAAAGCACATCAAAGCCTGATTAGGATTAGTTTTTACTGGTTGAATAACTTTTGTCAGATTCTGACACCTAAAACATAGCTTAGCAAAGAGCTTAAAAGCACATTAAAGCTTAATTTGCGTTATTATCTATTGGCTGAAACTCGACTGAAGTCGTGGAATCTTGTCATTTTATGCCTCTTCCCTTGCGGGCTAACAATAGTCTCTCTCTTTTGTCCCCATCTTAAACTGAACTTAAACTTAATCTGAAATATTGAAGAGCTTTTAAAGCAGCTAATATCTCATTCAAACGAATCTATTAATTTTCATTTAGAATTCATGTAGAACAATTTGATTTTCAAGCTGCACTTTAATTCATCAATGGGCTTCCATCTCGTCTCACATTGTATATTGACACTCTGATCTCCTGCAATCCGGTTCGGTTGACTATTGGCATTCATTTTGACTAACATGTCAACGACATGCGCTGCTCAGGTCCGTGTTCATGTGGAATGTCTATGTCCTGCGGTCCCTATGACTGGGAAATTAATTAATAGTTTTGTCTGTGTATCTGTGCTCCACCCACGAGAAACTGAGAACCTATCACAAGAGGGTGTCTGTCTGTGTGTGTGTGTGGGTGTGTATACCTGTACCTTAAGTATTTTGGCTTTTGGTTTTCCAAGCACTTTGAGTATGGCACATTGTAGAAATGCCACGACCCGAACGGGGACGACTGCTATTAGCGTTGATTGGAGAGCTCCTTTGTTTGTCTGGCATTCGGGCAGATTAGATGCCTTGATGGAAGTGTATGGTGCGAGAATGTTGAGGTCACTGCTGATGAGTTGAATGATGATTAGCAGTTGCAAACTATCACATAATTGGTAGCCAACAAAGCTGTGATTAATAGTACGTAGTTATTGGCTAACTGAATGCTTTAATTATAGTCAGGAATATGAATCTATGGATTTAAATTTAAGAAATATTACGCAACAGAATATAGAGACATAATTAGTACTAGGATAAACTTATATGAGAGACTGACAGATGATTAAAGAATATCTTTAAAGGGTTTAAATCCATAAGAATCCATATATATAAACCATACAAAGATATTCCGATAGAATAAAGTTTAAAGTCCTTAATAATAATTATACTAAACTAAGATTAAACGTGTTAAACCGTTTGATAAACGCAATAATTATATACAAACATATATTTGTACGCGTACAATAATTAAACCAATTAATTAAATTTAATCCCAAACTCTATCAAAGCGAACACTCTGTGTGTGTGTGTGTGTGTTCTCTGTGCAGGTATGGAATCATTTCAAATGCCAATTACAGTTGAAGATACGCGTTCGCGTCATGGCAAATCGACAGACGTTGGGGGAATGAGAGGGATATGGGAACCAAGCAATTTGCTGTAAATCCATTGAAAGGCCTCGCACTCTGTAGCTAGGAGCTAGCTAAACCATAGGAGTAGGAGCAGCAGGAGGGTGGAAGCCATAGACGTCATGTGCTGTTGGCATTGGCATTATTTCTAACGAGCGACATGATCATAAAAATAAACGCAAATATAACACAAAATGCAAACACAATGATGGGGAGTGGCTTAGTTTTTATTTTTACACCTGTTTACAAACACAAAACGATGGGTAGAAGAGCGTATAGGGTAAGGTGACGTGTAGAGTAGGGTGCGTTAGGTAGCATCCGAATGCACAGAGAGACCAAATTTGACTGTGCCAGCACGCACACAATTAAATTTCCGGTAGAACACTTAACTCCAGGTGTGTGTTGTTGTGTGTGTGTGTGTGTGTTTGCTGCTCAGTGAAACACTTTGGTATCCGTGCCAAGTTTTTTTTGATGCGCCAGCGGGGCTGGTGGGTCGCATGTTTGAGCCATTAAAATTACGCCTAACAAGAGTCGTAAAAATTTTCGGCTCACACGGCGTATGAGTATTTTCATCTCTTTACTGCACGTTTCATTACAAATCCATGGCACGTTTGGCAGCAGCAGCAAAAATAGACGCATCGCCAGGAGAAACACACACACACACACACAATTTTCAATATTTACCACACACACACACACACACAAGGTGGGCGTGGCAGCTGCCGGAAATAATGCGGCGTCTGTCAAAATTGGCAAAATCGTCGACGCTTCGTTGCCCTTAACTAAAAATCAAAGGCGTCGCATTTGAGTGGATCCCGATGTTTGTAAATATGGGCGTGGAGGCGTGGCACTCTGTGTGTACGTGCACCATAATATTTTGTTTGCCTATACGCGGCGTATACGTAATATTTACTTGACTTTTTATTATATGGGCAATTGCCAAACGCGTCAATACCGACAATAAAAACACACACACACGCATACACACCCAGAGGAAAAAACAACAACTCTAAAATAAAATTTCGTTTAATTTCAAATTTCATTATACATTTTTATGCCTGCGTCAGGTGTGTTTGCTCTGAGATGTGTGATAGCATTTTAATTATATGTTCATAAGAAATACTTTGTGCGTTCTGCGAATTATAATTTGAATTTTAATGTCCTGAAAAACGAAAAGAAAAGTGATAGAGGTCACATTTTCAGTTCTCATTTGCCGTTATAGTTAGAAAGTTATAGAAAAGAAAAATTATTTCAATCCAAGATGAAGCAATAAGAATAACTTGATTAAATGCTGAAGTTAGTTAAGCGACTTGCCGAAATGTTCTGAGTTCAATTTCTAGCTAAGGTGTGCATATAATTTGGATTAGAAAGAAATTGTTACTCTTTAACTCTCTTAAAAGTTGCTAATATACAGTCAGAGTAGAGCAGATAAGTCAAATTCCTAGGAATTCATTTGAAAAAAGCTATCACAAACCATTGCAAAGTGCACTTCATCAATTTCTTATAATCTAAAATATTATATCATTCCTCTTAATCTAACAATGATTAATACCTATAGAAAAGGAAAGTAGACTGAAATACTTGAAAATATGAGAAGTGCTCTTTACCATCCAATGAATCATAGAAAAACGTAATAAATTAATAAAAGTTCTCGGAGGGACTTTCCCTGAACCCTCGCCACGTGCCATTATCTTTTTCCCTCAATGATTTTAATCGTTGCTTTCTTTTTTTATGCTGCTTGGCCTCAATTGAAAGCATTGCATGACGAATCTTGGTACTATAAGAGATAAGTGACTCACCTGTTCAGCTGCTCACCTGTTGACAACTGTGTTGCATGTTAATCTTGCGGAACCAGAAAGAAAATGAAATGTCTACAGTTGAAGTATATAAAATATTAATTAAAAAACTTGAAGCGTTCTCAATTACTGTTATCTACGAAGGGGAATGCAAACAGTTAAAAGTGAGCAAAAAAAAGAAGACTTTATTATTGCAAGTCAGAAAATACGTAATAAATAAGAATATAGTATGAAAGTTTTTGCAACGTGTGAAAACATTATCATACATTGGATTTTCACATGCTTTGTGGTAGGCTTTATAGGCTGAAAGGGATTATATGTTGTATACATTAACTCTATAATATATTAAGTCTATAGTCTTAAGTAGATGGTTTATGATAAACTTCATTATTTTGAATAGAATTCTGCCCATTTATTATGCTTTTTCTATTTCTATAAGAGTTATTGGTAGTTTTCTTAGGCTTTCCTTTTTAGACCTTATTAAGTTTAGAATGAATGATAAAACATCTTTATTCAATCAGTTAGAAAATATTTCATCGTCTGGGAGAAAGAAACATCTTTAACAAGCTTTCATTGATTATTAAGTATACCTATAGCTGATATCTTCAGTTGCTTATACTCTACTTTATTTGTGCATAAGATATACCCTTCTATACTATACTACACTCTACGATTCTATACTACTCTGCCCTATATACACATGTGAAGTACCTGGGGGAACTTTCAAGTTTGAGCTCTCTAGGCTGCAAAGTCAACAAATTATTATAGACAATACGATCCACTTGAATACAATAGGCAGACTTATGAGTTCGATAAGGAATATACATATCTAGTATATATAAGTGTAAGTCTATTAATATAATAAGTCTGTGACAAAGGAGACAAGACTTATTTGCATAAAAGGAAAAACTTTAAAGTTCATTAGAAAAAAGCGAAAACATTTTAACATTTAAATTATGTCTGACATTGTCTGCAGCTACAGACAAAGTACTGAGCATTGGACTAGAGACAACCTATGTCTAAGCATCTGTCTGTCTGTCTGTCTCTCTGTCTGTTTGTTTGTTTGTTTGTTTGCCGACTAATGGAAGCCAGCCAGTCGGCAGCTGGCAGGACATTAGCTCAAAGAGAACGAGCTGCCGCTTCCTTCAGCTCAACATTGTATGCGAGTCAGGTGCGTTGTGAATTTTGCTGCAACAGTCATTATAATAATGCCACAACGGAGTGTGCCTGGAAATAATAATCAGCTAGTCTCTCACTCTAACACTTTTTCTCTCTCTCTCTCTCTCTCTCTGTTTACCTGCAGCTGATGCTGGGCACTTAAAATTTCATTTAAATATGGCTCTGCCACACACATAAAAGCATCGTTAAATGTGCAATCGTGCGTTGTGGCAGTTGCAATAATCGGCTGAAATAATAACTTTAAGTGCATCATTTTGTAAACTTTTGTTAGACCCAGTTATTTTCTCCTTCTTCTACTTCTTGTTTTATTATATATATGTTGTTTTTATTATTGTTGTTGCTAGCTGCGAAAGTACGTGCGAAATCGTTGCACTTTGCATGTGAAAAGCAATTTTCAAAAATTGCATTAAAGGTACTCGCACGTAATTGGTTTTGAGCTTACATATTTTCAACTATATAAAACACGTATTGCACTTAAAATAAAACCAAATCTCAGTACATTACACTAACATACCCTGTACAAAGCATATGGTGGTAATCTATAAGATATAACAAATATTTAGAGCGTAGAATGGACATCAAGTTACTCCAGCCTTCGTTTGAGTATTCTCGATTGAAATCAGTTTCATTGTTTTAACTTAAATGGGAATATACTATATATAGAAATGAGAGATATCTAAAGGACAATAATAGATCTGTAAACTATATTTTAATAGCAATTCGAAGAAGTTAAAGGTCTTTGGAACTGTAGAAGGAGTAGAAGACAAGATATACGCTTTTCATTTCATTCTGTTTTTACCTGTTTCTGGTTCAATATTAACAGATATAAAGGAAGAAGAGATTAAGAGTATTTAGATTGAAGCATTTACTTTCTAATCCATATATTCAATTATACTTCACATAGTCAAAAAGTGTCTTAACTTTAAACATCTACGAAGACTGATATATATTTACGGTTTGTATTATGATTTAAGCTAAAAAATGTATAAAAATCAGGAGATTCCAGTTTTAGTTTCATATTTTTTTAGTAACCTTAACATAGAGATTGTATATTGTCTAGGCTATTGGTTGAAACTAATCTACTTTCACATCATTTATCATATTTATCATATCATATTTCCGCAATTTTCTGATAGACACTCAATAGATATTTCACAGATAGCAAAATCATTTAAATTACGCATACGCCTCGTGGTTCGCCTGCAAAATGTTAGAGCTATGATTACTAGTATTATGGCAAAAATTTGACTGCAACGCTTAGGGTTACAGTGTGGTATTATTCCATCCACATAGCTGAGCCCCAAATGCATGCATTTGCATTTGCGATTTAATTGATTTTGTGCAAATTTGCAGCAACTTGCACTGATTTCAAATCCCATATCATTCTGTATGTCCAGCTCCCAGCTCCAGCTTCCAGTTCCAATCTCCACATGCAAAACAATTTCCATCAGCTATTTAATGGGCATTTTGTTATTGTTGTTTTGCGTTTTTGTTATCGTTATGCAAAATGTATTTAGCCATAATTGTTAGAATGATTTTTTTGTTTTTGCTGTCATGAAATCATTTACATACTTTGAGGCCATTGGCTATGAAAATGCTGCAGTTGGTCTCATTTGATTGGTAATTTATTTATTTATAAATTTTGTGGCACGTGTTGCAATGCAAATAAAATACACAAAACCCTTTTGTAACGCCCTCGGGCGAGTGAATTGTGATTAAAAAGAGATTTTCGTGCATTTCTGCCTGACAACACGATACAGACAATACTCCTATCATAAATAATATAAATTTCCTACAGCAGACACAAAATTTCCATAAGCGAAAAATCACATTTTACATTACAAATGAGCAGCTTACGGATAAATCTGAATCCATTTAAATCACGCGTTTCCAACACACCTAATCCATACCTAAACAAATACAGAAATTATCATTTTACCTATGGGCTTAGAAGCCTTTTCAAATCGGCAAATTTATAGGTAAATCCTCAAAGCTAATCGGAACTATAGCAGAAACTTAAGTCAATTCTCAGGTGGATGTTTAAGCAGAGTACATTTAGAGATAACAGATACTAATCTTAATGAAAACTGTTAGTTATCGACATCAAAGAGACAGAAATGAACTAGAATATATCTTAAGCTAAATGCAGATGCATAAAGCAATAAATCAGAGAGAGGGAGAAAGGGAGAACAAGCTCTATAGTCTTTACCTTTAACATGATAAAGCCTCAAGGCAAACAATGCATATAAAAATAAGTTCATGATGACTTCAAAGCAATTTTATACTAATGAACTATAAATATATATATTAAATTCACTAGAAAATATATTCATTTTCTTGTTTTGCTTTTGTCAGCGGAAAATGTTGTCAAGTAAGAAGAGAAATTGTTTTTATTTAAAATATTTCTCAGAAGAGCAATAGAAAATCTTCTATACCCAAGCAAAACATGTAAGAATGCTCTAGTCGAGGTGAGATATGCCCTCACTTAAAGTCATACACACACACACACACACACACACAACGTTACAAGCAAGTCTCTGTCGCTGCCAGCAGCGCTGCCTGTAGCCAAGCGTCATGCTAAACTGATTAATGAATAACTTTTATGTTTACTATGCGATCGTTATGAGTTTTGGGCTCATGTAATAAAGTAATAATATATCTATAATAATATATCTATTATCGGATCGTAGGGTTGGCTTGGAAACTTCAGAGTTGTATCTACGTATGAAATTCTTACCAAATTTTGTATCTCTAGCTGAAAAAGTCTGTGATCCACAGTCTCAAACAGACGCTGATGGGTGTATTGTCGCGATCTTGATCAATATATATAAATATACATACTACATAGATAGATATAGATCTACTAAATAGGATTGGATATGCTGCCTTCTGCCCGTTATTTACCCTCTATCAATGTATGTCATATATGAATAGCTCAATCTTATGAGCTGGCCAGGAGCATAGTAAAAAGATCCCACAGCATTTATCTTTATTTGTATATATAGAAACATATATATAACAGTCATATCTAATAAATTGAATGAAGAAACTCTAAAGATACATTTTCACATATTTTGTTGATAAAATCATGAGATTTATATATATCTATATCAAACTTGTATGCGATTTCCCCTATGGCCCATAGCCACTGGGTGAGCACTGGGCGCACAGAGAGACCAAATATCAGTTTCAGATTTCCTCTAAATATAGTCACAGATAACTGAATATGAACAATAAACATAAGGCTATATATTTAATGCTGTAAAAATTCTCAATAATTGTAACAATAGAATTCTTGATTCTTTTTGACAAATTCATTTTATTATCTGAAATGTTTTCAAACTTTGCGACACATGAAATAATTTTTGACTTTATTTAGGCCAATGATAAAGTTTAGACTCTTCATTCAAATTAGGAAAAACACGAAATGCTGAAGTCAATCAAAAACTTTTTAATTTTTAATTTACATTGAAATTAACAGAAAAATGTATTTGGCTTCCTTCAGGCTACTTTCTTGACTTCCCAAAGAAATTAGCATATACTTAATTTATATAATATCTACATAGGTTCTGTTCTTCTTAGGAGACTCCAAGCAGACGTCATTTGCAGTCAAAGTTTTGGAGAAAGAAAATTCACATTTGCATAATTCAAAATATGAAGAAGAAAACGCACAGAGAGCAATAACATTAAAATGGAAAGGCACGAAGTAAAAATATTAATCATACGCCATGTGTAGCAATAATTACATTGAAGTCATGTTTTCTTTTGTCGACACATGTTGTAATTTCAGAAAAAAGCAATTCCATGGAAATAAATTAAAATGAAAGAAATGAAAATGATACATAAATAATTTATATATGAGAAAAATATATATCTAAAGTGATAGCTACTAATTAGCTTTTTGTATAGCTTCTATATCGCATAGCTATTGTCATCTCGATTATTCGCTCTATTTACTATCTTAAAACCAGCTGTTCAAATCGATAAATTGAAAACAGATGACTCAGAGAATCGAAGAGAATCTCCGATTAACTTTAAATTGGCAAAATTGACATATTTAAAAAAAACGTGAAGCAAATTCAAAGTGTCAGACTGATAATCAAATAGCATATGCAAATATACAATTGGAGGCACGCCGACTGGTACGACTTGCCACAGAAGCCACAAAAACAGTTAGCATCTGGATTATCAATTTGTTAGATCAACAGGTGAAGTACTAAACGCAGAGTAAATGAAATTGGGAGTGCAATCTGGTGGGAACAGCTGATATCAAATACGAATATCATATGCAGCTCGAGCCAGCTATATCTGTATCTGTATGTGTATTTGTATACTTGTATCTATATCTGTCTGTGTGTATCTTTCTCTCTGTATATCTGTAGCTCTGTAAATATGTCTCTATCGTTTGAACAATTGAGCTGCGAGCTGCGAGCTGCGAGAGATGCTCTGATACTTAAAGCAAACAAAGTGGACTGCGGACTATGGACAGGCGGGTGGAGAGTGTTGCTCTGCGATCTGCGATCTAGCTATCTGCGATTTAAAGCGTTGATCAGCGCGTTGGGTGCTCTTATCAGCGTCATTATCAAATCGCGACTTGTTCAAAGCAGACCTCTCGTCGTACTCTAAGTCTAGTCGTCATGTATCCGCAGTTGCAAGTGGAGCCGGAGCTAGAGGATAAGGTAACCATGGTGCGACTGCTGCCTGGCAATAGTACCGCAAAAACAAGTTCCTGTGCCGCCAGCTCCGAGAGGGTGACCAAAAGGACACCACGTCCCAGTAAATGGAAGCGCGCTCTCTTACGTCATGTGCCCGTGTTCAGGTGGCTGCCAGCCTACAACATGGAATGGGGCATCGATGACTTCATCAGTGGCATCACCCTGGGACTAACCATCATACCCGAGAGTATCGCCTGTGCTCTGCTGGCGGGTCTGCCGGCTCGCTACGGCCTCTGCTCGGCGTTCATAGGGCCGCTAATCTATTTGATATTCGGCTCCATTGATAAGGTCATCATTGGACCCACCAGCCTCGTGGCACTAGTCAGCGTACAGTTCACAGTGGGACGTCCCATAGAGTTTGCCATTCTGCTCACCTTCCTCAGCGGCATTGTACAGATCATAATGGGCATACTACGTCTGGGTGAGTACTGTACTTGCTGAGTGTACTAAAAGTGTGTGTTCGCAGCACCTCTTAAGGGTATATTTCAAGGTATCTGTAGAAAGGGAAGTGTGAATAGCTTATTATGTATACTATATACATTAGAAGGAGTCGAAAGGCGATACCCAGGTTGAAGGTATCTTCTAGAAAGTGTCTGTATCTCAACTATACCAAAGTATCTGAAAGTTAAGTTTCTGTACCAGCCAAAGATACAGATAGTATAGTTTCAGCTTCAATCTATACTTAGATGTATGTTGGATGTAGCTTTACCTATATCCAAGACTGTACCCTTAGCAGTAGCATCATTTACCGGTAGAAATGAGAATTATGCTCTCTATTGTCAGTGTCAATTGAGTCAAGTGCGATGTAGTCTAAGTCGTTTTCCTGTTGTCAAGCGATGCGGCAGTATACCATAATTTCTTTGATTTATTTACGAATAAACCGTTTAAGCTATTCCTCACTAGAAACATAATAATGGTACTAAGTATGATTTTTGATCTCTCAACTCAACTTAAGTGTACAGCGTTGATTAGCAGCACGACCAGGGCGTAAAGTAGTTAGGTAATCTCAGTACATCCGATTTGAGGCAGTTCAAGCAGCTAATTGAGAGCATTCGCGGTGTATCAAGTGGCATACGGACTAATTGAAAGGCGCTGGGCTGATGACGTGTGTTACATTATCTTATTGGGTTATTTAATTAACGGGTTCATAAACATGGTTGAGAATGGGTAGCTCGGTTTTAATTATAATAAAGTCGTTAATCACTAATTATAGTGATAATCAATAGCCTTGTATCCGTCTCACAGAACTTATGGGTATGAAATTAATAAGAAATTAACAGCAGACACTCAAGTAAACGTGCCAAAGTTTTCCTTAGTTCCGGTTAAGTAAATAAACAAACCTGATCTAGTTCAATAAATATGACACACTTTGTATAAGATTAACGCCCAATTGACACCTTTTCGATTGCCCATTAAATCCCTCTAATTGCGCAGTGAATTTTGTTTTAATTCACATCTCAATTTACGGCAGGCTTCATCTTTGAATTTATATCGATGCCAGTGATCAAGGCCTTCTCCTCGGCCACCGCAATCCTGGTCATCGAATCCCAGCTCAAGGTGCTACTCGGCATCAAATACCTAGTTCCCGGTCTCATCAGCTCTGTCCAAGAGCTCAGCTCCCGCATCAATGAGGCTCGCATGGGAGACTTAATAATGGGCTCCTGTGCCATTACATTCCTCATTTTACTTGGGGTAAGTACAAATTTTGTATGACATAGTTACTATTAAGTAAAATCTAACTCTCTTTTCAGTTACTGGAAGGCGTGGCCCACAACGAGAAGCGTGGCAAGGTTCTACGTATCTTCTGTCGCTATCTTTCCACCTCCCGGAATACCCTTATCGTACTCATCGCTGCGATTGTCTCCTACATTTGGCTGGGCTACAGGGAAAAGCTACCCTACGCCCTCGGCTCCAATGCCCTCTCCACTCTGCCCAACTTTACCATACCCAATTTGACCATTGAGACACCCGAGCGTACCTACACCTTCTGGCAGATCTTGAGGGAGCTCAACGTAGGCATTATTGTCATTCCCATTGTGGGAATACTTACAAACATATCGATTGGAAAGCTAAGTAAGTATATTTAGTCGGAACTTTGAAACATTTCAAATAGGAATCTTAAATGCAGGAGTTCCTATGAGTTCTTATGATATGGAATGGTAGATGACGATCTTTCAAGGGGAAGTAAAAGTAATTCCCAAGTAGTTTTGATGCATTTCTGAGCAGATTCAAAAGAATATCCTAAGATAGGAGATAATAATTGAAACCAAAGCAGCCACTTTCCATACTTTAGGGAATATTTATCATAGATAAGAAGTACGTAGTAGAAAATACTAAAAAGTTATGTTATACTATAGGATCCTGATACTACTATACTATACTTTAGTTAAGTTCAGTTTCTTTTTAGTTTCTTATACTTTACTCCTGACTTCTTCTTTACTTGTGTCCTCCTCATTTCAGCTCCTAAGGGTCTTGTGGACACCAACCATGAGTTGCTCACCGTGGGACTGTGCAACATGTTTGGCTCCTGTGTCCAGGCGATGCCTTCCTCGGGTGCATTTGTACGTTATGCCATAGGCACAGCCTGTGGCCTAAAAACTCCAATGGCCAATCTGTATCTGGGTAAATCAATAATTGAGTACAATCAGTGGGATATTTTATTGATATCCTTTCATCATAGGCATCATTGTGCTGCTGGCGCTGAGCTATCTGAGTCCCTACTTCAATTACATTCCGGAAGCGACGCTAGCGGCCATTTTGATCTGCTCGATCTTCACCCTGTTGGACTTTAAGCTGCCATTGCGCTTGTGGCGTGAGTCGAAAAGAGACTTTGGAATCTGGATGTTGTGCTTCTGTATCTGTGTGCTCTTCGGCGTGGAGGTGGGTCTCTTTGTGAGCATCATTGTCACAGCGCTGCATCTGCTCTTCCTCTGGGCACGGCCTGAGATACTGGTGAAGATACAGAAACTGGACGACATGCAGTACATATCAATCGTGCCGGGCAACGGCATCTACTTTCCGGCCATCAACCACCTGAGGGGCCTCGTTCTGAAGGCCATTACGCAGGCGGATTTCAAGATCACCGTCGTGATTGATGGGCATAAGATTACCGGTCTAGACTATACGGCTGCACAGGGCATCTCGAAGCTGTCAGAAGACTTGTGCCGTCACTCGGATGCGGCCAGCTCAACGCTGTTGATACTCTATAGGTTTCCCCCACATTTGCAGCATCTTATTGATTTGACGGACAATTTGGTGTTCTGCGAGAACGAGGCCAAGGTCAAGGAGTTTCTGACACAGGAATGCTTGCGGAATGGCTACATTAATCTCAAGGAGCACATCCGCGCCTCCATAGATCTGGGTTATAAGGTTGATATCGAATAGTTGTCGAGACTCTAAGCTTTAGCACTTAGTTTCCATTATTTATTTAGATGTTGTATTGAATGTTTTTATTTCTCCATTGAATCCGTCGTAGATTCAGCTCAGAATCTCAAATATATCTACGATAAATTGCTGAAATATTGTCGTGTTCCGGGTCTCAGCCCGGAAAACCGAAATAAGAGTGAAAAACTAGAGCAAATTCGCTTATGGCTGCAATTTATAAAAGCCACACTGACCTCTGCCACTCATTTGCACCCAGCCACATACAAAGAGCCAGCTCCAGCCAGAGCTGCTGGCTGGGGGGTGGTGGTTTAGGGGTAGGGGAAAACTGTGCCACTGGCGGCGCCGTCAATGATTGCCAAGCTAATGGATTTCTGTTTACTTTTTCACTTAGAACGCCGAACGGCGAACTGCGGCGGGCGCAATAAAAAAAACCGAATGAAAAAATTGTGAAAAATAGTGCAAAGAAATTAGAGAAAAGCGAAAGCGCAACGCAAACTCAACGCCTCGGCCATGCCCCTCCCCTCCACCCCGCCAAGTAGAATTAAAAGCAGAAAAAAACAGACATGATAAAAACAGAAATAAGAGAAAAAGTTTGAACAAAAAACTAAGAAAAACTGCGAGAAATTAAACTAAAATCCTAGCGTAAAGTGGATCAAACTAAGAAAGACGCGGCAAAAACAAGCAGAACATCAGTGGAACAAGAGAAATAAGTGGGAGGAAAGGAACAGAGGAAGATAGACAGAGCAGCAGCCAGAGAGTTAGGCGAAACGATATATAAAGAGGCTTACCCCACAACGAATACTAAATACCCTCAACAGACTTCAATTTAATATGGGAATTATTTTTAGAATATAATTATTTTAATTATTTCTCTAGGTATTTCAGCTGGTTCCTATTGCTATAATTATTAATTTAAAATAATTATTATTTATTATTTTTTATTGTCCCTCGAATTCCCGACTTTAACTCCGATCAAATGTATTTCAAGCACAAAGTTGTCAGCTGTCCTTAAATAAAAATGAGCGATTCCATAATATAATAATAATAAAAAAATTAAAAATTAAGAATTCCACAATATTATTATATTTAAAAATAAAAAACAAACCTCAGAAAAAGTCAAATAAATTATATAAATAAATAAATGAACAAAATTATAAATATAAAAAATAATAAAAAATATTAAAAAAATTATATAAATAAATAAATAATTAAAAAAATAAATACAGAAATATAATTATTAATATAAATAAATAAATTATTATATAAATAAATAAAAATAAATAATTAAATAATTAAATAAATACAGCTACATAATTATTAATATAAATAAATAAATTATTACATAAATAAATAAAAATAAATAATTAAAAAAATACACAAAAAAATAAAAAACTAAATAATGAATTAATAAACAAATAAATAAATAAATACAGAAATATAATTATTAATATAAATAAATAAATTATTACATAAATAAATAATTAAATAAATACAGAAATATAAATATTAATATAAATAAATAAATTAATACATAAATAAATAAAAATAAATAATTAAATAAATAAATAAATACAGAAATATAATTATTAATATAAATAAATAAATTATTACATAAATAAATAAAAATAAATAATTAAAAAAATAAACAAAAAAATACAGAAATATAATTATTAATATAAATAAAAAATTATTACATAAATAAATAAAAATAAATAATTGAATAAATAAATAAACAAAAATAAATAAATAATAAATTAATAAACAAATAAAATAAATAATTAAATAATTAAATAAAATGAAAGCTAATAAAATAAACTATCTTCATAGATTAAATATCAATATCAGATCCAATAAGTTTTGCAGTCTTTCATATAGAAATTTAGCTGATTAATTTTCTGTAAATTAATTTAAAGTGTAGTAAAAGTGAGTAGTAGTTTTATATGCTTATCTTTGATTAAATGTATATATTTGGATTTGAATTTGCCAAGATATCAAGGACTTTATCTGATAGATCAAATGGTAAACCTACTTTCTTTACCATAAAATAAAACCAGACAAATCGAATGAGGCATTTAAAACACTTCGTGTAGGGTGCAAAAGAAAATAGAATAAAAATAAGTGCAAAACAAGTTAATTACGTAAGGTTAAGCGCTGCCACTAGTCGCCTATCAGGAGCAGGACCTGGACCGGGAGCAGGAGCAGGAGCAGGTGCAAGTCATAGAACTCAGTTCTATTCGGATGAAAATGTAAGGCATCTAAGTAGATTTGAGGCACTTGAGGCGTTGCAAATGAAAGTCGGAGACTCGGTCGGGCCGTGCTACAGATTTCTACTAACATTTTCACAATGTTGATTGCATTGGCAAACGAAGTAAGCTGATTTAATGAAATTTAAAACGCTGTCCAAAGTTGGCCAACGACGTCAAGGCAGACCGCCCCGCTGGCAACCGCAGGCTGTGGGCCCTTTCAGAATTGCAGGTGGTAGCTGGCCATGCAAATGGTGAGTGTTGGTGCTGGATGTTGGTCAGGATGTACGCCCAGTATCCAGTTAATTATTTTCATGGACTTTATTTGCAAAGCCTTTCAGCTGACTTGTCTTCAGTTTCTCAGCACTTTGCGCCTTTGCCTGGCTGCTTAACATTTTCTGCATTGTTGAGCTAATGAGCTAAAAGGAACGTTTTGCAATTCCAATTTAAAAGCAAATGGACGATGATCGTCACGAGTACTGCAAACAGTTGATAAGACTAGCTATTAGTATTAGTATAGAGAGAGGACTAAGCCCAACCACTTAATCACTTGAATTAACGCTTTCAGGTCGAACTGTAGCCTCAGCTCCCTAAAATGTTTACAAAGAAGCAGAAAACTCAAGAAGTTATAAGGGTATAGGCAGATAATGAAGTATATATATATATCAAGTATGATTATATATATGATATATAGAAAATCTATAACCAGAATTGCCTGGATAGATTGCTCTAAGTTAAGATTATCCGAAATAAACTCTTGGATATTCCCACCTGCAAACTAAACGAAACCAAATCCTTATTAAAGGCTGCTTGCTGCGTATTTTCCACTTAATAAAGCAGCTTCAATAGATATAATATATCTAAAATAGCAAAACCTATTATCAATTTATAACTTAAACAAACCGACTAAACCAAATGGCGGTAAAACATGTGTATCAATGTCATCGAACAGCGGCAAACCCACAAAATATCATTCAAATTGCGGTGCGTGCAATCAAAATCACAAAAATTACCGTAAAAGCGGAAAACTGCATTGCACACTTTGTGGCATTTGATTCTCACGTGTTGACAAAAGCCGAAAACAAGCTAAACCACATTTTGCCTGTTTTTGCACAAACATATGCAATAATTTTTCATATTTCATGATGCCCACAAAGACATCGCATTTTCATACCCTGCAGCCAAGTGTCATAAATTGGGTATAATATGATAATAGAGTATAAACAGGGTCTATAGTTGTCCTTAGTATTGACTTAAGCCTTAGATCCTTATATACGAAAAGCGGCTTAAACTCTTAGCAGACTCTCAGAGTTACATTCGATTCGATGAATTCAAGAACGAGAACTGCAAAACTTTCAGATGAAAAGCAGAAAGTGATCCAAATGACTTCGTTTATGTATCTTAATATAGTATCAGAACATTTCCTAATATTCACATATCCCACAAAAATACTATCTTAGACTATATTCATATATTTATATACTCCTTTTGATAGAGATTTGAGGCTGCTTAGTGCAGGGTATCTTCAAGGAACGAAGAGCTGTGTCTGACTTGATTTGGTTCTTTTTTCGTTGAGGCCAACCTAATAATATTTATTTTCACATGCGGTTAGAAACGTAAAAACCATTTGGTTTCATTGCCTGCTACTGACCGCTGCAGCCCCCCCTCATCTCTCTCCCTCTCTCGGCTAGACCGCACGCCCATGTACACTTTGTACGGCCTAACAAATTAAATTTTCATATGAATTACTGTGCTGGTCACGTAGCAAGTGGGCAATGGACACGGACACTGACACGGACGACGGACAAGAGGCATGTCCATGTCCATGTCCTGTCCATTGATACGTATTATGTGACTCTGCGGCAGGAGTGAGAGAAAGAGAGTAAAGTGCCTGGGTATACATTACGCCCTACTCCCCTACCCCCCATCTGTTCCCCTGCCGATCCACTGGCGACTTAATTGCGTTGCCTTTAAATGCGACAAAACGGCAAAAGACATAATTAATAGGCGCAGGGCTGGAGTTGTAAGGGGGGTAGGGGGTGGGTTCACTCATTTATCGATTTCTTGTTTTGTTGGCGGTCTGGGGGCCAGAGCTTTCGGTAGTCTCTTTCGGCATGCAGCCAAGCCAATTGGCCTCTGGTCATAAAGCGTTTTAATATGCCTTCCAAAATACTCACAGAGGAGCTGACGAAAAGGGGCGTGGCATTGGTGGGGGGTGGGGGAATGGGGACGTCTGTTTGTTGCTTGTTTAAATTGTTTAAAATGCCAATTTGATTGCGCTTAATTAAATGCCCAAGAATCCTTAAGGACAACAAACGATGCGCCAAGCGAACAGCAGACACAACGAGTAACAACTGATGGACGGAGAGAGGGAGCTCGAAAAGTTTCATAATAAGCACAATGAAAATAATTAACAATTTGTTGAAAATAACAAGCAAGTACGAGCACAAAGCAAATGATGTCAATGAGCCACAGAACAAACGACAGACAGGAAAAACTATGAGGGCACACAGCACCAGGCGAAAGGAGATCTCCTTCAAGTTAAATGCCAGACAAGGACACCAAATGTGTTACAGGGGCTGCCCAAGGACTTGATGCTGGTTCTGGTCCTGGAGGCTGTTTCTCAGTTAACTGACATTAAGATGTCACGTTTCCAATGTCCTCCTCCTCTGTCTGTTGGTTTGTTTGTTCTTCCGCAGGGCTGAAAAACCTTCAAATCTCCTTAAAGGGTTATATCCTTCCATAGATAGATAAGTTTACTAAATAGCTTGTTTCTTTATCGGGATGAGGGAGTGAGGAGGAGGGGTGCGGTGTTTGTTCTTAGAGATACGTTTAATTTAAATTATAAATCAATTTGTTTGAGGCAACGAACAATTGTTCCATTCTGCAAAGGAAAGGGATTAATTAAATATCCAGACTGAAAAACAGACATAAAAATTAAGCATTTAAAATTAAATTATACGACTTACATTTAATAAAACGTTTTGCTAAAAGCTTTTCGAAGGAGTCTTTGAGCCATCAGCCGGCATCTTCCATAAGCCTTTTGCATGGATTCGAACTATTTATATAGCTTTCCTTTTCTATTCATAGAATAATTTAAGTTGTCATAATATTTTGAAAGAATATCCCTAAAAATATATACTTATTTGACAGTTAATTATCGATATATGTAATGATTATCAGAATAAAATAAAAATTCAATAGAATTTTAAGAATTTCTTTGACTATTTTCTATAAACGTTCCTTGTGCCTTTTTCAACATTTTGAGACAAAGTTTAATTAATAATTTTTATTCACAACTTTCATATTATTCTGATTGAGTTTTTTTCGGGGTTTGCTCCAATCTTTAAAACAAATGTTGGATCAATTTAAACTTTTTACTTTTATTATATTTTATGGTATTATATTTTGTAATTTATAATAAACTTGTATCTTTTATTCGACTGTTTAAAGTTGACTCTAAATTAAATAAACAAATAAGTAGCAAAAATGATTTGAACAAATGAAGCTAAAAACTTTTAGTTAACGATAGTAAAACTACAAAGAAAACAACTTACTTTTTCTACTACTCCTATTTAATAACTTGTTAAAAAAATGAAAATCTTAAGGAACTTTAAATTTAAATTAAGCAACCATCAAACGGAATAAGAAGTAATCAGTGTCCAGGTGGCTCTCTACCCCGAGCACCTGGGGATTTCATGGCAGAATCACTTTTGAGCTTAACTTTTGTTTAACACATAAAAGTATCTGAGTTTAGAGTTATTCGCAAATATTTCTACCAACGCTGCAAATATTTCTGCTGTTATTGAGAATTTTGATAAAAAATATATATATATTAAATTCCTGAAACATTTTAAGCTTTAGTAAAGGTAATTTACCGAAGTCCTTCACAAATTTACTGCCACACATGTTTTTAGTTTTATGAATAATAAAATAAAATATTTATTTCTGTCTTAGGCAGGTCAACTGAGGTTTCTTTAAGCCAAATTAGACTACTCATACTTAGCCTGTTTGGACTGCTTCGTCTTTATTAAGTCTAAAGTTGTTTGTGAATTACGATTTAAATAAACACTTGACCATCTTGCAGCATTTCTTACGACTATTTTAATAAATTCATGCAAGGTAAATTTTATTTTATGGCAAATAGCACAGACACTTTAGCTGGCAATTGGTTATTTGAGTATCGTTTTAAATAAATAAAGAAGAAAGAATGCAGCGACTGACTTCTTTATACCCTGTACAAATATCAGGCTAAATATAAAGAAAGGAAGAACAGAACGCAGAAAGGATATGAAAAAAGTTGCAACAGGCTTTCGTTCTGCGTGACTTTTATCAATTAGCCAAATCGTAAATTCAAGCCACAACTTTTGACCAACTAATAACTGATGCAGTAGCCAACAATTCTGTGCTTCCCCTCTCCATTTGAAGGGGCAAGTTGTGTTGTACTTTGTCCAGTTGAGTACTCGTATAAGCCGAGTACTAGTTGATGGCAACAGCTGCCGTATTACTCGTTTTATGAGTGAGGCATATGAATTGTGAGTACTTGCCAGTACTTCATGCAATTACGAATGCAGCAGCTTGAAATGATTGCACTTGACTTAACTTCACTTTTGCGTCCAATTCGGTACCCATGAGATGAGTGTGGCAATAAACTTGCCGCCCTGCCACAAGTTAAAGTAACTGCCACGCTACTCGTATCTTAAAGATACTCAAACTAAAGCGTGCCAGAGCGCACACTTTGAATGCGGTTTATGAGTTTTTATGGCTGCGAGCAGACAAAACCAGTGCTCACAGGGGGCAGTAGACGGGCACAGCTGGCTATTGGTGGTATTGCTTTATGGTTGCATGTGGCACCTTTTGTGCCTGCCGCTCTTTCACATCCACCAAAAGAAAATACAAAAAAAACACGCACAAAATGCGTGTCCAATAAACTTTCATCCACAGTTTCGTATACCCTTGCAAAGGGTATAAAAACTATGGTAATAAATGAAGACTGTTCCATCATAATCCACCATAATCTAAGCTAACTATATATAATATTATAATATTAATGATATATAAACATCACTGTCAGTTTGCTTTGAAAGATTATAGATACATGATGAATGAATGAATCAAAAAAAAGTTTAAGCTCGAGTTATACGTAACTTAATCCCAATCCAGAACTGTTTATTGTTAGCCGCTTAATACTTTATAAATCTATCAGAAATCGAAATCAAATAAGTCCAACAACTAACAGCTTTAGATGCAATCGAAATACTTATGAGTATTCTATCTGTTTTATAGATTCTAGTTTAGCAAATCAGCAAGGGTATTCCATGTTCAATAGAAAGAAATTGCACTTATTCCATGGTGGCTCCTTCTCATTTATCTCATTCTTTTTCTGCTCTTGGCTTAAAGTTAAACGCACATCAAAAGCCAACTAATTTGGCTGTAAAAATAACATTAAATCACATTCATTTCTTTAAGGCCAATAATAAAAAAGCAAAAGTAAAAGTAAATGTGCCTGCAAAATCGAATTGAGCTACTTTAAGGATAAGATGTGAAGGAGGGCAGACTGAGGTGGAACTACCTTCGATTCTTAGCCCCATACGAGTTGGTCTTTAAGCTTATGTTGCACTTGACTGATTTTTATGCTTTGATGCTCAATGATTTTATTATTAAAAGCAACTGTCGTATGGGGGTTGGGTTGCTACTTACTTCCAGGGGGATGTCTGATACACACACCCCTCGTGCTGCATACCAAAAAGAGAAAAACAGCATATAGGTGAGACTTATTCTGGATTGAGAGACTATAAGTTACCCTGTTAGGAGAGAATACTCTCAAACGTACAAGAGAGTTAATAATTCAGAAGAACTAGAAGAATTCAGAGAAAAATGCTTTCAACTAATATTTTCTGAATTGGAAATAGATGAAGAAATGCCTCAACCAAGTTGTGTATCACAAGTTCTCAAGCTACTGGGTGATCCTGGTCAATAATCCATATTCCCTTTTGCTTGTCATCCAGCACTTAAATACCCTTTAAGACTCTTTCAATGCTCACAGGGTATAAGAAAGGGATACAAAAAACTGCTGCATACTTTTTGGGTGGTTCGTTTTGTAGACGTTGCTGCAAAATTGCTGTCGGCTGGCTGTGGCAATGCCACTTCACCTTTGCTTTGTGTCGTAGATGCTACACTTGGGAGTCGCTTAGCTGTCTAAATATGTCACTTGAATTTGACGACGGCCACTTGCGAAGAGCCACCCGAAAAAAAAAACAAAATAGAAGAAAAAATAACAAAACTGTTGCCTGCCTCCCTTTTGTGCGCAACTAACACACCCTCACACACACACACACATACGCACACACATGTGTGTGTGTGTGTGTGGAGTTGGTGTATAATCTGCCACCCCTCCTGGCCGTGTCTTGTTTTCTTAAAATATTAGTTTCCTTTGCGTCCGCTGTTTTTCTGACTTCTGGCTACGAGGGGGGAAAATTGTTTTACTGCTTTTTATTGTCATCTTTGTTGTTTGTTGTTGGGTGCCCCACTCACGTGTATACATATATATACATGTGTGTGTGTGTGTGTGTGTGTGTGTGTGTGGGTAAGCCACCTTTTTGCCTGTCCTCCCCCTTATCTACTTCTGCTATTTGCTCTGACTCGGTTACAGCCAGCAGAGTCGACGGCCAAAAGCAAGTTGTCATGAATAATGAAAAAGCAACGTGAATACATTTCTTCTTACTGGGCTCATAGTGCAAAGAAATGGAGAATGGAGATTGGGAATTGGGTACAGGGAAATAGGTATGTGGCCAAGATCCATTGGATGGAGTACACAATACAAAAACTTTCAAGTTTTGTGATATCCATGAAATAGTTTACTTTCTTCTTGCAACCTTTTCTTTGGGTTTTATTCAACAAAAACTATTTGGCGATTCTTTCTTTAAGGCTAATCAAAATAAATTAACTAAGGTGCTTGTTGTTCAGATTCTTTCAATTGTATTTAATATATGAGTTCAAGTATTTGGATGTATGAAAGGAGAGTGTAACTTGGGCTCTGGCCTGGAATGGATTTCAGCAGAACTGGAATTGTTTTGACTTCTGTTTCAAAAATTAAGAAATTATTCTGGAAAATACTTTAAAATATAAAAAGCAAATTTATTTCATGAAAAAGGTTTGTTTTAAAGTTAGGTTAAAAAAAGAGTTTAAAGTAATTACTTAAATATTAAATATGATGAATATGTTGAATGACTGAAAGTTTTTAATATATTTTTCACTTTTTTATTAATATGAAACTTAAAATGGAACTTTTGTTGCATTCTGAATATTTGAAATAAATCTATAGACCCTGCCCAATCTGTAGCTTAAATATAGTTCAACATCCAAAACAACATACTATTTATCGTTAAAGAAGATACCAGTTATTTATCTCAGTGTATAGCTCCATTGATACTGCGAGCAGGTATTGTTTTACTTACAGAGAACACACGACATCCATATTAACACAAGGAGCCGACACTCGATTGCTAATGCAGTAACAGTTAGAGTAACAGTTAAAGTAACACAGTAAGAGTAACCGTAACAGCCGGAGAGATGTATTGATGTTGCCTGTCTGTTCGATTTTGTTGATTCTGACCAGTCATTGTCACAGTCCGAAGCCGAAGCCGAAGCCAAGGGAGGACAGCTTCTATTTCTCAGAGACTTCGACTTCCCTTATTTATCTTTCATTGCTTGCAGGCGTGCTCATAGTTCGACATTTGTGTGTGTGTGTGTGTGTGTTGGTGTTGGGTGCGTGTGTGTCCTTAGCCCTAAGCTAGTCCCAATAACAGCACACACACACACGCCCCCCCACATATTGATGATGTGCCCTCTTTCTGTGTTGTGTTGTTTGCATTTCAAATTCGTTGAGCACTCGATGGGAAAATCGAAATCAACAAAGCAAATAAACATTTAATAAAGCGCAAAAGTGTCAATAGATTTTTGGTCATTCGCCTAAGATGGGAAAATGAAAAGAAAAACTCTAGAACTGAATGCCTGGCATGCTAATTAAAAACGGGAATACCCATACCCAACTTCCCACTCCTTCAACTTTAAATGAACTGACAGCCCCCAAATGACAGCTTCAGTGTCAAGTGGAGCTCTCTTCTGTGGCATAGTTGGGGGCAAACTGGATAAGCCGCTTCAATTTCTGGTAAATATTGAGCAAGCCAACAGCAACAAAATAACAACACGCAAAAGAAAAACAGAAACTTGGCCAAAAATCCAAAGTTCTCTTCGAGTTGTAGTTGGGCAGCCGACGTGCAATTTTGGCCAAAATGAGTCCCGGAAGTGGTTCAAAAAAACAACAAAAAATTACCAGGAATAACAATTATACGTAAGCCGAAGATACAATACTCTTACAGCTGTACAATAGAGAAATATGATTCTAAAACTAAAATAGAATACTCTAAACTAAAGTCTGATATTTTTGGCTAATAAATAGAATATAGTTATAGATTGTTATAGAAAAAGTTATAGACATACAAGATTAGTTATAGTTATTTGTTAAAGATGATTCAAATATATATTTATTCTAACTAAATGAACTGCTAAACAGCCTTAAGAAGTATTATTTCTTCTTTATGACACATTGAAATAAATAAGAAATATTATGACTCTAACTTTTAAACTTAATCAAAATCTAGATCAAAATTTAATATACTTTCCTTTCATTTATTTTTGTTCTTAATCGAGAATATCATAATACTCTCTGTAAGAGTATTAGAGAGAGAAAAGCTGCTAGGCAATATATATTACAACAAAGACAATGGCTCCACAATGTTCTCAGCCGCAGCTAAGGAGCTTCCGGAACTCAACGCAACTCCCTATGGCAACCAAGTTTTTGGTTTGGGTCTTGCTTGGCTGTTTAAACCGCAATACAGATAAAGGCCAAATTACTTTTTGGCCAAGACTTTGCCGAGATGCGAACCCACGAACCACAGACTGAAAACTAAACACAAAGCTACAAAACCGACCAGAGAAGGAAGAGGTGGGCCAACTTGTGGGTGGTCTAAAGGAATTGTTACAAAGACAGCAACAAGGCTGAAAACGCGTTGCCAAAATATAGTTTAAGTGCGTGTTGAAAATGGGGTTAACACTGATCCGCTTCACAAGAAATATAAACCTTTTAAACCTTTGGGAGTTGTTTCGGGAACGCTCTCTGATCAACCCCTCAGATATAGCCTGGTTTATAAGGTTGCTTGTTGACATTGGCTTAAAGTTATAGAGTTAAAAGTAAGTCTAAAGATTTGTGTTTAAGAGGTAGCACTTGTGGCTCTAACGTTCAACAAAATGGGTCGAAAAGGAACTAGAGTTATGTATGAGTTTTTATATAAGATTGAATTCTAGACCCAACCTGTTGAAGCTTATAATCCAGGGAAAACTTTATTACCTATTTTTCTGGGCTTTAAACAACTTCTAACTCTCTGATCTCTGCAATTTTCCAATAACCATTCAACATTTGTGGCAACAGCATCATTGTCAGTATCCATAACAATCTCAATATCTGGCACACCTAGCCACAAGACTATCGCAAAACTGTTGGTTGCCGGTTGCCGGTTGCCAGTTGTCTTTAGCCACACCTATAAAATGCCGCAATGTTGCAGCACCCAAATCTAAAACCGAGGCCCAACGTTGAGGATAGAAATGGGTTTGGGGTTGTGGATGTGGATGAGCCTCATCTGATTGCAAATAGCGCTTAACATGGGCAACAACAATACCAATGAAACTGCAACAAGAGCCACGGAAATGACAACCATGACCAGGACTGGTGCCAGGACAATGTAGAGGCACAAGCGACAAACTTTGGCAGTGCCACACAATTCTATGTAGAGTTGGTGGCATGGGGCAGAGAGTTAACTGCAGTTGTAGTTGTTCTTGTTGCAAAGCTGCAAACCACAAAAATAAGTGTTTACAGCATTGATTACAAGCGTGGGCGTGGCATAGTGTAGACACTGCAACAGTGCCACATTGCAACATTGCAACTGTTGCCATTGCTGTTGATTAGAGCTCAGGCCAGAAGGATTTTTGCATTTCTTAGAAGCAAAGCCAATAGATTGCATCCAGTGTGACCAGAGTCAGGCAGCGTGTCAGTAGTGCCAAGGGAAATACAATGCAAAGCCAAAGAGTGACGAGCAGAGTAGCATTAGGGTGTTGCACCAGGGTGTTACATTGGTTTAGGTGTCCACTCAACAGCGAAACCCTTTTGTGCCACTTCCGCGCGTTTGTTTACAAGTTTACAATCCAACGTTGACGCACAGTGGGCCAATTTAGAAGTTCAATGCAAATTTAAGAGTTCCTAACTGAGGTTAGTTTCTTTTATTTATTGTTGAATCAATCAAGAAGGATTGTACGATTTATAATATATATTTATAGCTAATTCCAAAAGCTCCACTGTCTGCGAATAATATGAATTAAAGGAACGTTTTCATATCAAAGATTTCGATCGATTGGGTGATTTATATGATATACTCATACGATTCTGTTAGAAAAGGACTTTTATTTTGATGCCACATTCCATATCCTCTTTTCATTTACTTTCTTTTCATATTTGTTTCAACAAATTCGCTAATTTGGCCCACTGTGCGGCACCTCACGTTGCCAGTTGTGACAAAAGTTTATACACAAAGCATTTGAACTGCATTTCATTATGGGGAACCTGCAAGGCTGAACCAAAGCAAATGCAAATGGCTTTGGCGCCATATTGAAAACTCTGTGGCCAGGCACACCCACCCACCCACACACCCAGCACTTGGGCGGGCCTCCCACTCACCCAGTGACACCCGATACAACCGCAGCGTGAGTCTTTTGTGGCACTCTTATATACTTGGACCACAGTATAGTAGGGGATAGCGTTGGGGAGCGTGCTCCAAGCGAAGCGTATAAGTGGTCCTTATCGTGGTTGGAATTGGAGTTTGGTGGGCTACTTGGTTAGTGGGAAACTGGGAGGGATCTCGGGCTTAGGGACACCAGCACTGCATATCTGGTATATCCCCTATAACTGTATGTATGTTCGAGTACTTGTACGAGTGCGAGTACGAGTATATTGTATTGGCAAATATTCTCCTGACAATAGGAATTTTTATTGAATTTATGCAAAAATTGCAAATTTCATTTGCCGCACAGTTGTGCATTTTGTGCTTGTTGTTGTTGTTGTACTTGTTGTTAGTTGAAGGATTTTTGTTTTCCTTCTTTTTAAAATTGTTTTTCAGTTGTGTGTTGTTTATGAGAAGCTGAGAGCAAATATTGGCAGATTGTTTGTGACTGCGAGTCCAATGAAATGCATAACAATGGCATTTAAGCTCTGCGTTCTAAGTAGGTCTTAACAATGCAATAAAATACCAAATAAAAACCACTTGAGCTCAAATATATAAGCTATATTTTAATCGATTTGCTTTTTAGTAAAATATAAATTCCTATTTTACTATTATTCACACTAAGCTCGAGACCAAATTCACTTAATTTTTCCCTTGTAAGTGTACTTTGTGTTTAGTTGAAGCCACTTCCCAGCGACTAGTTCAAAAGTCCGTGCGCATCTTCTCAAGAAAATACTCAACATACTGTAAACCAGCTCTATTGAATCTGCGTGCATTATCGACGCATTCCTCGAAGCCAGCCTCATCGTTCATTCTCTTAAGGGCACCAGCCTTATAGAGCCAGGCTCGTAGACAGCGTCCGTCCAAGTTATTTAAGACATGGTTGAGATCTAGTAAGGCACGTTTGTACTCACGTTTCCTACATACAATTGGATTGGGATGAATATCAACTCGGATTAGGAATCTATATATACCCACTTGATGTTGCAGAGACTGCGATTCACATAGAGAACTGGCGAATCGGTGATATAGTTCAAGCCCTTCGTATAGTACTCAATGGCTTTATCCAAGTTGGGCTTACGATATTCGTAATTTCCCATTCTACAGGCACGTAAGGGGAAATGTAGCTTAAACGAGTTGGGAATTATATCTAAGTTTTTACCTGCGATAACTTGTCGCCACACGCATACGTTCAATGCGAGCTGTTCTACGTTCCTCGGGGGTCACATCGATCTGACGCATGAATGTCATTTGATTCATATTCGATTTCATATTCGTAATCTTTCTCGACATATTTCTGCTCCTCTTGGGGCAAAAATTGGACTTCTCCAACACCATGAAACTTGTATCCGTAACGCCAGCACTGATGTCTACCTCTACCTTTTCCTCTTTATCCTTAGTTCCCCTATGATGTAGATATAGAATATAATCTACAGACTGTATAATAGGACTTACTCCATTTTGTTGGACTTCTGCGACTCAGCTAAGAACTTTATGATCTCTTCTACCTTTGAGGGCTCACGTAAGAAATCCTCTTCCATTTCGCTGTGTCTGGTGGATGCCATGTTTAATTGTGTTTAATTGGTGTTCAGGTTGTTCGTTTGATTTTATTTCAATTGTAACAACTCGTAATAGTCGTTCCAATGTACAATTCAAGTTTTCAGGCAAGTTCTATATCAAGTTTAACATGGCCAACTTAGCTAATCTACCGTGGAGTAATAATCATTTTGTGCAGCTGTTAAATGCGGTTGCAGTTCACGTGCCCCACTGCAACACTTGTTCACTGATGAACCCCCAGCTCTTCTCTCCGAACATAGTCAAGTTGTGGCATGCAGCAAATTAGCTTTTCCGGGAATTCCCGACTAGCAGCTGGCTCGTTAGCCAGCATGTGGTTTTTAGGATTAACTCAATTAAAATTTTGTGGCATTAAAATTGTCTTGCAAAAACCAGCGAAAGAGTGAGAGGGTAAGTCAGGGTAAGGGTGTTCATGTGGCCAGGGTGTAAAAACTGTAAAAACCACATGTATTCTTGGATATACTCGAACTTCCCCTTACTTCCTCCCATCCTCCAGGCTCCAGCCTCTTCTCCACCATTTCTGCGGCTTGCTCATCTTTATTTGCGCCTGAAATTATTTAATTGAGTTTGTTTGAAAATTTCTTTTAAATTAAGAAAGTTTTTTGCACGTGACTCTTTTGTGGACAACTGGCAACAATTTCCCCCTCCCTTCCCTCCCCAGCAACCTGCTGCTGTTCCATGGCTCGCCACATCACGTGCTGCAGTTGATAAACTTTTTTTATTCATTGTATGTATACCCATATTTAAGTACCGGAACAATCCGAGCAATATATTTTATTCTCTCAAATAATGCATTTAATCTTTTATTTATTTATTTATATTAATTTGCAATGTGAAATTGGTATATGAACTGGCTAAAGGAAACCATTGATCTCTTAAAGAAGAGAAGAAACAGTTTACAAAAAAGATAACCCTAACATTGCTTTTCGCCTAGCATAGGGGTTAGCTCCAAAGTTATTAACCTTTCTATAAGCTACAATGTATAAGTCCTAGTTATAAATGAAATAACAAATCAAAGTTGCATTACAACAGCGTCAAATATTGCCTCTTCTTGAGTCTGTAAATTGTTCTGGTTCCAGACAAGGGCCTGGCTGGTCGAGTTTCTGAGATATTATTATAAGTATATTATATATTTTTGTATCACAGCACACGACAATCAATAGAACAATAATCCTATATATCACGCATACGCCAAGGGGAAAGGCATAGACCAAAACTTGACTGCTATAAAGAAAGCGAATTGTGGAATAACCGTGCCAAGAATAATTGCATTTCTTATATCTTCCAACACTTCCTCTTCCTCTATATCTTCCTATATGGAACTCTTACTATACTTTGCACAATCCACTTCACATATTAAGCACACATTATAATTCTCTTTTTCACATTTCTTTCGTTCAATTAAACTATCACTTTTCTATCACCTTTTCCTACAAATACTTATTTTCCTACTAATACTTATACTTATTGTTCTGCTTGGGCTTTTCTGGGTCGCAATCCAATCATTGCAACAAATGGAATAATTTAATCTAAAATCATAATTTAATTATTTTTTTATCTTCTTATATTTTCACTTCACTTTTTACATAATATTTTTTCCTTATATTTAATTTAATATTTAAGTACATCTTATTAAAATATATTATATTTTATCTTTCTAATTAAACTTGTATCTTTTAGTCGGCTGTTTGTAGCCGAGTCTAAATTAAATTAGTTAAAAAATATATATATACGAAATGTCTGTAATATGAGAAGACGGAAATAATTTAATAACATCTTCCATTTGATATTCACAATATGTTCAACAGAGTTCCTTATCAACAAGGCGGAAGCTTTTAGTTCTAGCTGTTGTAATAAAACGAGCAGAAACCTTAATTCAATTTAAAATGGGTCAAAAAGGGTAAATTAAAGTTGTACAAATACCGACTAGGCCCTCATAGATTATATATAATATTGTTTTAAATCAATATTCTGATCTCTGCAGAGTTGGACTTATATATTTCAGATATAATAAAGAGACACCATAAGGGATCGTGCCGGCTGTTACTTTGTTTGCCAGCAATACGCAGAACATATGTGGCAGCCCTCGTTTCTTATACAGAATAAGTTTATTTCAAATTTTGAATCCACCAAATGTTCTATTATTTTTCCCAGCTAAACTAACTGGCGCATTATAATAATCGCTTATGGATGTAATATACATTGTAGCAAAAAATAATAAGTAAAATCTATCCTAAACTGTATCAGAAGTTTCGTTTCTCTTTACGAGCATCGCCTTATTGACGCATATTATTTTCAATTTTCGCAAAATGTTGCTCACGTTTCAGAGAATTTGCTCATTAATATTTGTTAGGAGTCACTGCAAGGAGGTCTTGGAGCGCCTGAGCTGGCGTTCCCTTTGGCATGCCCCTTATTGCGGCATCGCATCAGCTTGACACACTGGCTGTGGTCATTGGCACGGAAACCCACTGTGTGGCATGCAACATGTCGGCCACACAGCGGGCTACGGGCTACGGGCTACGGGTCAAAATGTGCGAGCACTGCAAAAGCGTGGCATACTTACAGGCACTGACGCCATCACGGCGACATTGATGACTGCGTTGACAAGTTACCCTGACACCTTCTCCAGCTCCAGCTCCAGTTCCAGTTCTATCGCTGGCTCCAGCACCGGTTGCGGCTCCATCTGGACGACGTGCGCCAGTCTCCAGAGAAATGTGTCAAGCGTGGCAACTTGAGCTGCATAAGCAAACAGCTTATGCGTGTCTGAGGCTTGGGTAAATTTGGGGCACGGGTGGGGTAAGGTGTAAGCCAGCTATTCCTTTTCTTAATATAACGTTACCCATTGTTGCCAGCTTTTAAGTTTGGCGTAAACTGTTCCAAGATTCTTTTCCTTGCAAAATTCTTTTATTTCAACTGGAAAACTTTGCCAAAGTTCAAGTTAAAGTTAAAGCGCTGACCGCCGCGGGCTCTGCGATGACTTTGTAGCTCGGCTTTTCACCTTGTCGGCCAAAGTAATACGAATCTATAGCCGATTTCTAGTTAGATGAATACTGTATACACTTCTGTATATGAGACTGACAACTGGTCTTTGGGTATTTAAAAAGGTGATCAATGTTTTTGTATAAAATGTTTGAAAGTTGGGATAAATCTTCAATAGATTCGAGAACACATTCCCATCCTTAAATTATTATATATCTTCTGCTTTGTTTTGAGCCAATTTACTTCATTAAATGATTTAACTAAAGTTCTTCAACCAATTCATTGTCAATGAGCCCAGTCCAAATCAATAGTTCGTTCTTCGACTAGCTATAAAAGAGGAACTTGTATTTAACCTTTGGATGCATCATTTAACTACTTTCTTGGCTTTAAGTGCAAAGCGAATTTACTTAAGATCTCAGTGCTGGGCAAGCTGCTTGACAAAAGTGTTAAGCCTCTTGTAGGGTTCCGGGTATAAAGACAAAAAAAATATAAAAAATTGGAACCTGGCACAAGTCGAGCAAAGGCCAAGCCGGCTGTTGCCTGTGAATGGAAAGACAAGCAAAAGATTATACCTGGCCCAGCCGCTGGGCATGCTTTGTGCTGGAGCAAGAGGCAGCTGATACTGATGAAGATGGAGTTGGTCCTGGCATCGAGGGACTGGCAACGTAGATAGGTTGGAGCATAGGCAGTGACACAGCTTGTGGATAGAAAGGGGAGGGAACATGCAGAAATAAATTGCATAAACGTTGGCGCAGGCAGCAAGAAAAACAGAAAAAAAAATCAAAAGTAAACATGTTTAAAATGTTGTTATTCACACACAGAACACACACACACACACACACACATAGTAGTACAGAGAAGTTCGCGCCTGCCACAGTTGAGATTTTTCTTCTATACTCGCTGTGCCACCATTTTTCCCGGGCCTTTGTGCCTCATACCAACCCCTTTGTAGATTGTGTGCAACATTGTTTGTTGGCCTCTTTGTGTTTTTGGCCGCTTTTCTTTTTGCGCATTCTCTCTTTTTATCCTGTCACCTTTTCCTTTGGCGTGTTTTATTTACCTTGTTAACCTTTTCATGTTGACAAACTGTATGTGCCTGTGTGTGTGCTCGTTGAGAGCAGAAAATGGCGATATGAATAGAGGGAAATCTGTTGAAATTTGTTCCAAGCTAAAGGCATTTGTTCCGCTGACTTACTGAAAATTCTGCCCAAAGTGCTCTTGCAGCCAACCCAAAGCCCTAGACTTAAAGGGGAACGTGTTATATGCGGAAAACAAGTAGAAAAACTCCTCGTAGATGCTGTTCCACTAGAAGATATTGGAGATTTGGGTCATAAGTACAAGGACATTTCCAATTAGAAAACATTTTGGGTTGCAAACGCTGGAAGATACTTTCATAGATATAGAAAGACTTTGGCTAAGTCAGGTGCATATTGGGAATAAAAGCGTTAAATGAAATCGTGAATATATATTTGATGATTTGATGTCTATCAAGTTCTATTTGAAGCATAGTTTCTACACACAAATCTATAAAGTAAAAAGATATTTTTTGTCTTCCATCAAAATGCAGTCGGAAGGATTCCCACCCTGATACCTTTCTACCTTCCTTTGTGAAGTTAAGAGCAATGTTTGTTTATGAAACAAGTTTTCCCTTTGATAACGAGTATTTTAAGCTTTTAGATCAAACAGTAAGCCGTAAAATAAATGGTGAAGATTTTAAAATTTTCCTTTATTGACTTTAACAAGTTTCCAAGATGTTGTTCCTATATAATTTAACAATACTTTTTCACAATCTCAAAGAATATATCAGAGAGAACTTTTTCATTGTTTCAAAGTACAATGGAGGGCAGCTAATATCAGATTATAATAAAGAATAAACGCAAGAAGCACATCAAAAATCTTAATACAAAAGTTTTCTAACCAACCAAAAATCAAATCACTTTTGGCTTTACAACAAACTCGAGCAAAAACCAAAACCAAAAAACATATTAACATGAGAATTTACAATTTAATATGCACTTTATGAAATTCTGAGAAGAAGTCTCAGATATATTCGAAATATTGAAGCAACAACCACACAGGAGTACATAACCCCCCAAAGCCCCACAGAAAAAAAGGCGTTTAGAAATTCATTTAAAATTCATAATAAATTTTCAAATTTTCCAACAACACATCAGTAAATTGACTCAAGAGCAGCAGCTTGGCACAGTTATTGCGTATACGCCATGTGTTGTGCGAGTATGAGAAAAAAATATTATATAAAATCCAAAATTAAGAAACAAGATCAAAAGGATTTGTTTGTGTGCGTGTGTGTGTGTGTGTGTGCATACCACACAACAGCTTTTATTACATTTGTAGAGAACCACACGAGTAGGGGAATTGTTGCGATTGAGTCTGAGGTGGGAAAAGGAGGGAGATTTTTAATATGCCGCCAAAGAATTTGCATTTCATATTTGCATGCTGAGTGTGGGCCGAGTACTTTTTGAAAGGAACAAACAGGATAGAAAATGACAGTAACAGGACAGAGGACAAGCGTATTAACATGCAAGGCATATTAAGGATAACTGCAGCTCGGTCCCAGGCACAAAAACCAATAATGTGCATATTAAGCTTGATGATGATGGCGATGACAATGATGTCCTCCACGTCCTGCACTTGCTTTCCGATTCAAAGCTTTGCACTCTCTATATGCATGTTCCTTCGCTGTTGCAGTTTTACCTCACACACACATGAACAGAAGCGCAAACAATCGAAAAATTCGTGTTATCCTGTCCATTGTTTCTTTCGAATTGACCGCACTGAAAATGCCCCTCGTCCATTTGGAATGGTGGAGCTTTAGCCGAGCTGCATGTTGATGGCAAAACAACAGCATGAACCGGCTGCGTGGGCTCTCCGACTGTTCGGACTCACGGATCCCAGTGTGCTCTGCTCCCCGCACAGATATGAGGAGGTACTTCGTCTAAGCCAAAACGTGCAGAGTCTCTGGCAATCAACTTTAATAACATCACAGAATGTCAATAAATCTACAAAATGGTTGGCCTCGTCCTTGTTGTTGTCCCTGCTGTTGTGGCTCTCCCTGTGGCTTTGGCTTTGCTCATGGCTTTGCCTGGCATCCTTCTGCTGATGATAATGATGATTATGGTTGCTGCTCCTGCTGCTGCTCCTGCTGCTCCTGTCGGAACACTAGCTTTTGTGCATGTCCAGCAAGAGTATCATTAACAAAAGGAACTGCGTGCTGCAGCTGACTAGCATTCGACCTGCTCGATGCCTGCTGGAAGCGGATGTAAGCAACTTGAGCTGCTTAGTTGCAATCCAGGGTCGTGATCTCATATCCCGCCTCTGGTTTTTCCTCTGCACACCCCTTGCCTTTGATACTCTTTGCTGGCTTTGTGTGCGTCGACTGCAATTGATGGGAATAAAAATAAAAAGTTCACACGCCCGAATTATAGTTGTAAAAAGTTTTCCAGCTATGTTTTAATACTTAAACCCCTTTCCATTTTCAACAGAACAAAAGATACAACCATTTCCCTGAAAAGGGTTTACTTTCTGTAAATATAAATGCAGCTTCGCCTTCGCATAAGAGTTTTAAATTTCAAATTGTATGCAAGGTTTAAAAAGCTTTAAATGTAACTTAAATAAACAAAGCAAGAGTTGCCTGTAAGTCCAAGTTATCTTTTCCACCAACAGATGATTCACACATGCAATAAACGTATCTTAAATTTGAATAGTGAATAAAAATATATTTCTTTTAAAGGAAAAACCGTATTCAATTGAGTATCTATTAATAGACAGTTAATAAGCACAGGTTTATTACATTAACCTATTTACTCATACTATAAAAACCTATTCAATGGTTTAATAAATGAATAATTAACGTGATTGAATAACTAGACAAGAATGCGAATCTCTAACTAGCGCTGCTATTATGTCCGTGGAATGGAAGGACAAAATGTAGTTGAAATTTCGTATTTAATATTTCTCTAAATATTTATGCAGCTTTAATAGAATGCAGTCGCATTTAAAGTTTTGAATACAGCACACGAAGACCATAAATAGTGTAAATCTGTTCAACATTTATTCACACACACACAGCACATTTATCATCCAATCCCAGCCAATCCCTGGGCAGAGCGACACTCCCTCAATACAAGCGAAAAATCTATAGGTATTTTATGTATGGATATCATTTGGCGACAATTTATGAAAAGAAAACAAAATCAGCAATAAATACATTGGCGATTAAATATTATTAAATGCGAGTAAATCAAAATTGTCACCTTGTTTCTTCAATAAATATTTATGAACCAAACGCATTCCTGTTGAAGAGGCAATTAAAGTCGTTGAGTATTTGACTAGCTTGCGATTATTCTGAATCTGATGGATATGAGTATAATCAACAGGTTATAATTATACCTATTTATGTTATCTCAGCAGCCACACACACTACAAGGGTTACTGTGAGTACCGCGACTTAAATAGCTTCTGAGTTTATTGTGATATCCTTAAAAGGAAACAGACAGACATCTACTCGGCTTCTGATTTTGATTAAGAATATATTCAGTTTATATTGGTGAATATATATAAATATATAAAAGAAAAGAAATGAATAAATTTCATTAATTTGTATGTCTCTCTCAAAGTGAAATGAAAGCATTCACATTCGCTCACAGACATTCCACAATCCATTCATACATTTACTTTGTCAATAAACTATTCAAAATAAAATATATTTATGAGTCTTTTCATGGCATTGTTCCCCAGGGTCAAGCACTCGTATGATAAACGTATCTTTTGTCTTATACTGGGAAATGTTCGAGATGCCAGCCAAATATTTGTGCAATGCACAAATGCAACAAAAGGCAGCAGGAATGTGCCTGTGATTTCCCCCCTTCCCCCATTTCCCCCTTTAAGCACAGGTGTGTGTAATTTATCATATGTGAAGCGCTCATTGTGAAAACAGAATGTCCTTTGCTCCTTTGGCTTTGGAGTAATGGAGGGACAGAGACTGCAAAGGAATCGTTGCTATTTGTTGATTAACGTGCATATTTTGTATATATATTTTCTGATCTGACGGTATGCGACAAGAGAGCAGGGATTAAACTGCCGCATAACGCGATTGTATAGAAATTTACAATACGCCCCGTATGCCCAGGCAAGTCTGCAGTGGTTTTTTGTATCTCAGTGTGTGTGTGAGTGTGTTTGCTCATTGAATGTGCTGCACAGTGTTGCTGGCTCATAAAGTAAAATGATACTAAAAATTATAGCTACATTACATGATAATCCATAGAAAATCCGAAAATCTTATCCCTGCAGATAGAAAAATATTGTTCTAGTTAGACCTACACAAATCGTATGAATAGTTCGACCGCAAGGCAGTTCTATGATATGATGATTCAGATATAATAATTATACTTAATATAGTTCGATTTAGAAATAAGAAGTTAACTTTCAAAGGATTTTCGAGACAGATTCAACAGATTCCGATATATTATATGAAATTCTATAAAACCGGTCAACAGATCGAATGAGAAACAAAGTAAAATTGCTTTCCTCTGCATAAAACGAAACATCGAAAAAGATATATAATATTATATGCACTGTCGTCACTTAATTAAACACAAAAAACTCTAGATTTAACGCGAAAAACAGCTGAATGGGCAGCACTGGCGCAGCAGCAGCGATAATAAATTTATTGCAATGGCACTAAATATTTTATTATTGCTAAATATGCAACAACGCTCCAATGGGGCTGGTATGAAACAATCGCAAATAACGACTGAATGCGCAATACGTGAATTAATGGGTGGACATTGGGGGAGGGGGTATACGGGCGTGTGGAGTGTGTGTGTTTAAAGTGTGAGGTGTGTGCTGCCTGCTGACAATGCGTATGAATTATGAATGCGATATGCACTCAGTCGCACACTCACTCCAAGATAAACACATTGCAAAGGTGTGCGAAGGTATGCGAGATGGTGTAGAATGCAGGAGCTGAATAAGAATCGGATGGAATTAATCGGCGATGGGCTGCAGGTGGGTTATAGGATGTTGCCAGACTTTTTGCACGTATTGTCAGAAAATTAAGTTACGGTAAAATGCATTTCCAAAGTGATTCATTTTTTTCACAAATATTAGTATTTTTTTATAGTAAAAATAAAAATAATATATAACTGTAGTGTAGATATATTCGTACAATAAAAAATAGATGGCTCAAATTTAATTAGGTTATAAAATTTTATAGAGTTTTTAGGAATACTAAAAATTTAGCTCCAACATAGCAAAAACAGAAACTTTTAAGCAGTAAAAGTTTAAAAAGCTTTTATTATAAACATAATATTTACATTATAAGAATTAAAAAGAAAAAAGAAATAGTTTTATTCTTCTTTCTATTAAGTCGTCTATTTTTTCTAGTTCCAATCGGTCTTACTGGAAATATTTTCCACTCTCCCTCTCTACGTGCTTTATATGTAAATTGGAACACTCTGTACAGCGTTTTCTCAAAATACTTTTCCTTTCTCCTTTAAAGTCCTTTAAAGGACTATATTTGACCAGGAATATAACTTGAATTTAACCACTTCTTTAACAATCAATTGTCAGTCAGCTATTCTATAGTTTTATCCTTTGCTTTCTATTCTTCTGTACTATAAATACCATATTCTTCTATTCTCTTTTCTATATTTTTTTGAATGTTCTTAGTCAATAATATAATTATATTTATTTTAAATCTATAAATATCCTTTTTAATTAAATTTTGTATGTAGTCGACTCTAAATACATAAACAAATAACAAAAAAATATTAAATAAAGAACTAAAAAGAAAAAAGTAAAATTAAATAATTAATTCCAAAGTCATTAATCAAGAATATAAATACAAATATAAATATAAGTGTTGTTACCTAATTTACATACTAATATTCATATCTTATCAATTTAATCTCTACAGTTTGTTCTGTTATTATCGAGGCAACATAACCTTTAATCCTTCATAGTATAGTTTGTGTTTGCTTAGGCGTGTTTCTATGTAAATATGGATGAATGCTATAACAGATGAATGCTATAACAGACGATAAAGTAAAATTCATATAGTCTTTGGTGCTGCTTAATCAAAATAAAAGTATAGAATTTGAAAACATTAAACAAATAGCACTGTTCATAAAAATAGTAGTATGTACGCTTAATAAAACACCGAAAAATAAATATAATAATAAATAAAAATAAAATTAAATATTATTGAAAATTTAAAATATGTTCATAAAAATAGTAGTAGTAGTGCTAGCATATTCTCTACAGCATCCACAATAAGTATGTTTGTTCTTCTCTGCGATTCTATTACCTAAAACTGCAATGGTGATTAATTTATAGTACAGTTCCATTGATATTCTATATGTATATCTTATGTATATTTAATTATGGATATCCACAAATGAGAATATTGAATATTTCCTAACTACTGACTATTTAAGTTATATGCCTAACATAGCCTAAGTTAAGGGCGCCTCCTGTTCGGATACACTCGTTTATATCGTTGTTTGTGCGTACCCTTAAACAAAATCTCTGCGTTTATCTAATTTTCATAAATTAACAGCATTAAATGATATCAGCTCTTCCTACATAATGAAACCATCTACGAAATTCCAGAAAATACATTTTGCAAAAATTGCATACAATTTGAAAGCGATTGTCGCTTCTATTGTTATACCCTGTACCCATTTAACAGGGCATATTAAACTTGTAAGAATGTAAGTCACGAATCTAACAGAACGCATACTATATTCTATATATTCATAACTTATTCTTGATGAGATCCTATGGAGTAAGTAATCCTATAGAATAGCTGTATCTCAGACTTGAGTATAGGGTAACGCGCTGTCGAGTGCTGTCGATTGTTGTGGGTGTTGTTCAAGTGCATCCACAGAAACGATTAAAATTTTAAAATTTACACGCAATTGTGTAGGAGAAGAGTTGGGTAAATCAGGAGATTTATTGGGGGGTGGGATGGGTCGGCGACTGTAGCTGTTGGACCAGTTGACCGAGCGGAAGCTTCGTTTATGATTTGGAACTAATTGCAGCGCACTGCACGACCAGTAAATACAGCATAAAAACAGCAGGGCGTGGCAGGGGCTGGGATTATGGAACATTCTCTCTATGGCAGAGGGGCGGGGTGGGGTAACAGTTCGGGTAATTACAATTGCATTGCGGTTAAGGGGCGAAGCACACGCTAAATCACTCAAGGGGGGTGGCCACAGGGGATGCGTGGGTAGGTTGCATAGCTCTGGCTCGGCTTTTGAATAATGCAACTGCACTGCTGCCGCCTCAAGCACTGGTGAGAACGCAGGTGGAACGGGGGCATGTTGCAGCAGCGTGTACCTGCCGCCAGTTGGCCAAGAAGCCGGCACATAATTCGAGGCAGAGGCGAAGCCTGTTGACCAAATGCATAAATCAAAATGCACAAATAACCTGGTGGCAGCGCCATCGATGGAGAGACACATGCAAATCCACAATGCTCCAGCTGAGGCCTTCAGTGCCTCGTTTGTAGATGCTACCCAGGCTTAAGGAGCGACCTCACATTTGGCCATCGCATTATGGAAATTGTGTTGACTTATACAAATGAGCAAATGCCGAAAACGTGCCCAGCTCCTCCTCGACATATGCAATTGCGTATAAATATTTACGCGACGTAGCCGCAAATTAATAGTCGAGGCCATAGACGGAGTCAAAGAGGTAATAATTTGGATTGAAATCCTTTTTAATATATGATATAGTACTGGGATCCCTGAATATTTCAAGTATTAGTTGAACAATAAATAAATTTCTATACCAATATTATTTGCCCCCTTTCCAGTATTCTGTCTACGCTCATGTCCACTGCTCATGCTGAGCTATTCCGGATTTGGAGACGTTGAAACAGCCCAAACATTATTTGATTCTGAATAATGGTCAAATATTGTTTTCTGATTGGAATTTCGACGAATATTTATTTCTTATTTAATGTACAAATAATTCTCAAATACATTTGTCTTGCAAATAATTAAAATTAAAATTAGACAAGTTGCTAGGAAATATGATAATAGGCAATATTGTTAGTTAACATATTATATATTTTGATTGGTTGATTGGATATTCATTTAAATTATACGAATCTAATATATGCCAATTGTATCAGCATTTGCTATTGTTACATGTTTTCCCATAATAATTTAATTTATTACAAAAAATATCATTTTTCTGGGAACTCGTAAAAAAAAACTAACAATGAACAATGCAAAATTATACTAATAAGCAAATAGGAATGCATAAAAACCTATTGAAGAATACTTTATCAATTTTGTTTGACTATGACATATCCTATCTATAGACTGGAATTGGATAGATAGATAGATACACAAATAAAGAAACACTTTCAGCAGCTTTGTGACAGATTTCTTTGACGCATTTCCTGCTTAGAACTTTTTATATATTTAAAGCTGATATCTAATAACTAAAAACAAGCAGTATTGATATCACATAATATAGTATTATTAAATAATTATTCAAAGTATTTTATTATAGCTCTGTAGATACTCTTCAGCATCTATCATATAGAGAAGCAAATGCATCTTTCTGCCTGAAGCATTTGCTCAACTTTGTTATACCCTTTGATCCTGATTTAATGGGTAGGACTTATAAAGAAAAAAACCATTATCTGCAATGCATTAACAATAAATAATTGAATGCATATATTGGAAATTCTATTAATTTATGCACAACAACAAAGGCAACAACAACGATAGTAAATTTCAAGCGTCGGCATAATTAATAACCCTCGTTGCTGATTTTCGGCTCATTTCACGTTCAAAATCGCATAAAACAATCATCAAATTAAATAATTAAATCAGATTAAAATTGTTTGCCTGTTCGCACTTATGAGTGTTACATTCGGAAGGTGGGTGGGTAAAGGTCTGTGCACGAATTGCCAATCAAAACAAATCGAATTAACAAACTGTGCACTCAATCAAAGCGAACCCGTTCGATGATACCATGAAAATTCAATCAAGAATTGAAATTGCAAAATTTAATGGGAGATTGCAACGCGTTTCATAAAATACATTAAAAACACAAGTAAAAATGCTGCAGTCGAGTGCACTAGACTACGCCAAACCCCTTAACCCATCTAAACAGACACACACCAACACACACACACGCACACACACACATTCATATGTACTGCATGCTGTTAAGTGGAATTGCAATGCTGCTGCCAACCTTCCGCGCTGATTAATGGAACAATTTTTTCTTGAATAAATTCTGTGTTTGTTATATGATCTGATTGAATCGCAAGTAGTTCAATTGATAGATCTGCCATAAAAGTATTCTCTGGAAAATTCAGCTTAAAAAACGTTTCTATATATTGCGGAGTCGGTGGAAGCAATTCTAAAATTTCAAACAAACCTCATTCCTGTCTACTATAGTCCAGTCTTATAGTGTCTGAGATCCATGTGTTCATCCAAACGGACATGGGAATTGACTCAGCTATTGATAATGATCAATTATATATACACGGAGTATCTTCTTTCTACCTTTTACACGAATTCAACAGCCTTTTATTACACATTTTTATGAGTCTAAAAAGGATTTCTTAGTAAAAAAAGATATTACAATCAACATTAACTCTTCTTGAAACAAAATGCTTTGCGTTGAACTCTAGAAACACGATAGCTAAATTTGATTTAAAAAAAAGTTCATAAACTGGTATATTATATATTTGTTGAGATATTAGACTTTTTTTCTCCTAATTGCTACATAAATATAATACATTTTTATTTAATTTAATGGTAAAACAATATAAAAATTGAATACTTGATTACTTTTTCAACATATTTGTTACTTTTTTGTGTCTGCAATTGATGCAAACACAGACATTTTGATCATTTTATGAATAAAAATTCTTTCATATCAAATAAAAATAAAAAATAGCTCAATTTACTTAAAAGATATTCCATTTTAATTATGATGAAATACTAAAATTGAATCAACCAAAACTGAGGTTTTTATAATAAATTGAAAAGGTCTGTAGAAAAAAACCAACGCTTTAAGCAAACTTTCGTTGTTCTTAGCTGTAACATATAATATGTATAGTCCTAGGAATCGATGAGTTTATATAGACTTGACAGATGTATTTCGAAGTATTAATATCTATATAGTACAAAAGAATATTTGACTATATATGACAACAGTATAGATAATTTGTTCTGTAATAAAATGCATCAAATATTATAATATTTTCATTAATTGTAATAATTTTAGCTTCTATTTTATCAAGAAGTCATTAGTAGATCAAGAAAAAGATCTCCTTTTGAATGAGGATTTTATCTACACTCATTCTAAATAATCGTTGTACTATATTCGGTCCTAAACAAAACTTAATTATAGCTACTTACTACTACTACTTACTACTACTACTATGTATGTACTACTATAATATAGAATCTGTTAGCATTTGGGACCTGCACCTGGTAAATACTCTTCTAAATCTTAAATAGCCATAAAATTGTTGAACTCACGTTTATTTTAACTTAATGTAAAATTTTTCACATAGTTAAGCTTTCTGCGGGTCTGCAGGTAAATTTCATGCCTCAAATAATAGAAAAGGCTTCACAGAGATTTGTTTCGCTGTTGTTTGAAGAGATTTTTTCCTTATGTGCATTTAGTAGCAGATATATTTTACTTTATTTTGTTTTTTATTTGGCCAGACGCTAAATCCAAACACAGACAGGCCATTCGCATAGACAAATAAACAAATCTCGTCAAGTGCTTGAAGCACACACACACACACACACACACGCACACACAGCTGCAGATCCAATATTTGGCGGATAGTCGGGCAAATGTGTTTGCGTTTGTCACTTGTGGCGCGCCGCGGCTTGGGTATGTGTGTGTATGTGTGTTTGGGTGTGTGCGGGTGTGTGTGGCTTTGACAGTGGCTCGGGCTTAGCATGCGTCAACATTTTGGCAACAGTCTCCCACTCATCCAGTTGTTGCCACTCGATCCACGCAATTAATTTCTGTATCACAGCGTCAACTGAAGTGCCCCCAGGTGGGGCACACACCCATGCAGCCCGCAAGGGTTGACTCCAGACTCGAGCATTAAAAATGGAACCAAAACAAACAGCAAACATCAAAAGCTGCCGAGGAGCAGTTTAACAAATAAAAAAAAGAAATGTTTATGTGCAGCCAGGCAATATCCGGTGGTCAATTGGGCTGAGAGAGTTACCAACTAAGTAGAGGCATATGGGGGCTGCGGATGTCTGATTTTTAAGCCGTCGTTGTTGCGACTACCACAAGTGGTAAGCAGATTTGTACATATGACAGTTGCAGGAGCAGTTTGTAACCAACCAACCTGGTAAACGTCCGAAAAAGGTTGTTTTACCACCCACCCCAGAAAGTGTTTAACTGCTTTAATGTTTTTAGTTCTTTAGTTAACGTTTTTTATGGATAACATTCACATTTCGCTATTTTTAATAGTATTTTATTGAATTTCACTCACATATACACACACACTTCGTAGTGTAAATCTCACAAATATTCCAGCTAAAAACCTCATCCATCAAATTCCAAACACTTCACGTAGAGTTACTTTCATGTGCTTTTTATACCCTGTACATATCACAAACGATCGTATAGAATATACTATATATTTTCGATCAGCTGATTAAACTTGAAGAGTCGTAGATTAGTACTCTTGTTACCTAATAGTCCAACCAATTATAGAAATTTCCACTCTTTTTCAACTTAATCAACACAAATAACAAACGAATTTCAAAGAGAAAAAAGTATACAAAATTTGAAAGACCTGTAAATATTTGTAGGTCGTATTTATTAGGGTGCGAAGTAGAAGGTATTGCCAAGTGGAATACCATTATACATAGATTTTCAAGGGCTTAAAGCCAAAGCTACGGCACAAACCAGACCCAGGGCCAAAATCAGTAAGAGGAACAACAACAAATGCCGAACTGATGTTTTCACGCGCGAGATTTACGAGCGATGTGCATTTTGGACAAAACGTAAACGCACTTGAGTTTCAATGTTTGTACGAGTGTGTGTGTGTGTGTGTGTTAGTGTGTGCGTGTGTGTTTATCTTGGCTGGCCGCGAACTGGCTGCCTGGTAGGCTTTTGCCAGCAACAAAAATGCGGGCAGCCGCTTCAAAAACTGGCAAATAAAACAGCGAAATGCGCTTTGTGCCGCTGCACACAAGCTGGCGAGGGGGTTGGCGAGGGGCAGGCGAGGGGTAGGTGTGGTGAGTGGATTGTGGTGAGTGATTTCGGTGCCTTTACTTTAAAAGTATTTAAGCAACTGTTTGGAATACCATTGAAACATTTAATTTTACCAGCGGTTTCGCATGGAGAAAACAATGCTGGTCGACCAGAAGAAGCTTCAAGGCAAAGCAAAGCAAAGAACTAACCAACTCACGGCGATGGGCAACATTAAAAACTTCCGTTTCCGGACACAAGCAGACAGACAAAAGAAATGCAACGGAAATGCCACAAAGTTCAAACAACCAACACAGGAAAACCGCCAAGCAAACACTAACAACATTAAGCACAAGGATACTACTATTGCAACATCCCCTGGATCCCCTCCACCCTCCTACCTCCTTGCACTCTGCACTCTCCACTCTCATTACCGAAAATTGCAATAAATTTTTAGTGCACAAAATTATTTGAAGTGCCCGCCAAACACACATAAAAACGTCCATTGAGAAATTTACGAGAAAGCATTGGAAGAAGAATTCCAAGCTTTCGCTCCAGTAAAAGACTCAAAAGGATCGAAAGAGAATGAGAGACCCGAAAAAAAGATAGAAAATTGTTAGGCGCATCGTCAAGTGATTGGAAAACGCAGCCAAGAAAGAGGGAAACAAACGTTTTAATTGCTTTTCTGCAACATTTAGCGCACAATTTTGCCCTTAGCTTTAGGTCTAGGCAGGGCGTGGCATCACTTCAACTCCTATGATGGATGAGTTATGGCTTAAATGGCCAAATTGAATTTGGACGTTCTTTCCGCTTGGCTTAAAGTCAGCTTTGTATATAACTATAGCTTAACATGATATGATAAAAGACAAAGGATTGTTATGTTATGTTCAGGTATGTAATGTTATCTGTAGTTATTCTATGTTATGTTAAATGTATTAAGGTTGTATTCACTAATGTTAAACTTATTTATGTAACATTCTATTATATTACAATCAACTATGTTAAGTTCACTACGTTAATATTTATTAAACTCTGTTATGTTTATGTTATTATATGATAAGGTTTATTAAGTTATTTTGTCTTGGCTAACGAGTATGTTATATTATGCTATGTTTTATATAGCTTTAACATAGCTATGTTATTTTCAGATAGGCCAATATCATAATGCTTTGTGCCTTTTTGATTTGATATACAGTCAAGTCCCGTTCTATTGAAATGGCAAGATCACATTTTTTTTACGAATTAGACGGGAATTGGATTTTTCGAGATTTGACATAAGCCCAGCAGCAGTCAAGGGGACAGCAGTTTTAAATAAGCTGGGTACATTTTATCGGGACACGACTGTACAACGTAATGTTATGTTTTGTTTTATCTTTCAAAGTTAGGCTTAGGTCTGTTAAGCAGCTCACATTCTAATTATGGGAGCTCTATTTCTATTTCAAACCATTATCATTCATATTTATAAAATATAAAATAAAATAATACATTCTAATCATTTTAATATAAAATAAAATATATATTATATATTATTAGATTTTTACATATTATTTTTATATTATTAATCTCGCTTCAAATGTAGTTTATATCCCTTTTCAGTTTAAATTGATTATTCAAAGACTCAATGCTGAACGTTTATATTATTTTAATACCCGGGCTTTAACTGCCTTATTTAAAACAGATACAAAAGATATACAAATGCATTCAGCCTGGAGTCGAGGGAACTCGTGATGATTGTCAGTTGCCAATTGGCATATGCTGCGTGCTCTTTATATGAATGTGAAAATGTGAATTGCATTGAATCTTTTATGTTTTCTACAGTTAAATAAAATACGACTTTTAAAAAGTTAATTGAACTGCTCAATGCCAGTATACAATGATCAACCACAAATACATATACACACACACACACACACACACACACACACCGTCAGCTCCTTTTATACAATAAGCACTTTCAGGGCAACTCTTTTTGCAACTCTTGGCTCACGGTGCAATATTTTGCGATGATTTATTAATGATGGTTATTATTATTGCTTAATTGCGAGTGTGTGCAATACCCATACACACACGCACACACACACACACAATGTGTGGGTGTTCAATCGATGTCGCAATCAAGAACCGCTTAAAGCAACTTGACAGTATCGAAAGTCTACAATAAAATTTCGACTTTTCCTACGATTTAAATCAAATGTAGGAAAATTTACAGTAAATTTAACCTTAAATTCTACCCACATTTTCTATATAAATGAGAATCAGGATTTTCGGGGTGTGAGTTTCGAGATTCCGAAGGCTTTGTTTGTTGCAATATAATTGTTATGGAATTTTAATTAATTCGATTATGTCACAAAAATGCATTCCAAATGGCGAATCAATGTGGATTTTTTATAATCATTAAATTGAAAATAAGCGAAAACAGTTACGATTGTTTTAGTCGAGGGTGTTCTACTCTGAAATACCCTGTAAATGGATCTACAGAGAGATTTGTTAAATAGCTTATTATAAAATTTAACTATAGTTAAAACCAGCTATAGAGTCTTGAAGAGAGACTAAATCGGTCTGGGAGATATTCTAACATATCTGAAAAGATTCAACTTTTAGTGCCTACCAAATTAATACAAACTTACTGGAAAACTTCTTTCATCTTATAACATATTTGTGAACTATTTAACTACTATTTAATATATATTTAATTTATTAAGAGTAGAGGGTATAAAGAGAGAAACAAGAAACAAGAAAGTTGTCATTATATCGGCTCGCAAATATTTAATATGAAATTTTTTAGTTTGACATTTGCAATGCATTTAATTAGTTCCATGAAATTAATTTGCAATCATTTAGCAATTATGAGTTATGGCATGAGACAAGTGCAGTTCAATGAATAAACTAATTAAAATTCGTTAAGACCTTTAATTTATGAATCGCTTAACAGGTTAATTCATATGAAATATAAATGAGAAATGTGCTCGTTTCTTAAGAAGAATCATTTAATTATCTGATAGATATGAAAAGTGGAAGCATATGATGAAAATAAGTTCATATATTTCCAAATTCTATTCTCTCTTATACGATTAAGTCAGTGTTTGAATCTATATAATATGGCTATAACTACTATCCAAATTTCGTTGGAAATTATCGACAAGCCATCGGAATCATTTGAAGTTTTTTGTGGCTTGTTCGAACTGTCTCCTGTGAACCGCAAATCATTATCCGATTTCATTCATAACCATAAACGATAATTAATAACAGTTTGTAATTATTTTCTGAACGAGTTTAAAGCCCACTTAATATGTGTGCATTAAGCTTTAAAATCAGCGCCGGTCTGCAATGCACAATTCCATTTAAATGACAGTCCTTAGTCAGGTCTGGTGGAACACTGCGATGGAAGAAGGCACTGTTTGAGTCGTGTCCGGCGTTAATCAACGCACTCAGACCTACAGGACGATCTGGAGCCCATGGAGCACACTTTATGGCCATTGTTGGCGCATTGTCTTGCTTGATTATGCCCGACAGATTTTGATTCTGGGGCCGGTTTTTTATGCGCGAGCTCGTGACATGCAGACACATAAATTTCACAGACTCAACTCCTGGGCAAGCCAAGGGGAATACGCAACGATTTACATTTTACACATCGGGAACAATGCAAAGCCCCTGTGTGTGTAAGCAGAAGCTCACACTTTGGGTATTCCTCCACTTGACATAGTCTGAGTGTATGCCATTACACTCACCTCTCGATATTTCTATACAATTTGTTATCGAATGCATGCATAGACATACTTAGTCCCAATCTTTGTCAACATAATGCGCACAGGAGACCAAGAGAGTAAATTTTAAATTGCTTTGCTTTGTGTCTTCAACAAATCCGATTAATAAATAAATTTTTATGTGTACCATAAGCCAATTCTCGGGAATATGAATAGACGATGGGGAGAAAAAAACTTAAATAATTTCTAAAATCTATGGAAATGAAATTTAAACTGATTTTACAGAACAAAAAGTCACATTTTCATACATATATCTGTGAGTATCGCGTTGTTTCCAGACTCTAAATAGATCAAAGTTAAACTAGACAAAACTTTACTGTCATTCAACCTGCTTCCAATTTCGTGTTGTGCGCTAATTCGAAATTGCTACAAGATAAATTAATTGCAGTGGAAACTGCGCACTAATTAGTTTCAAATTTGTACTCTGTTCTGTCCTAATTTGAATACTCTTTTTCAGTAGTCGTAATTCAAATTGGCATTCACTTTGACAGACACGGTCAAGTGGTTATTAAAGCAAAGCAAATGAGCAGCAAAAGTTCAACGGCACCCAAAGTAAATACTCCGAATGAAAGAGAAAATGCCGTTTCTACATGAGTGTGTGTGTGTGGAGTGTGTGTGTTAACCAACCCCAATAATTTAAGCACAATTTATGGCATTAAGCTAAAGATACACAGAGCTGGCTAAAGGAGGCCCTTCTCAAAATGGTCAATGGTCCAGACAAAAACACCAGGCAAATGTTTTGCGCTGTGTATTTTTATATTTTTTTTCCTTTGGCTTTGTTTTGTCTGCTTCTAATCCTTACAGGACACTCAACCAGACACACTACACACACACACAGAAATAGTGACTGTATGCGTGTGTGCCTCAACATTCATTTGGCATAAATCAAATACTTGTGTGTGTGTGTGTGTGTTTTGGCCTTTGCTCGTTGCGTAGTGTTAATTAGTATTTAATCTATGAACCATAAATAAATCCCATTTGGCAAGGACACTCAATTTCCTTGCCGCCAAGCTTTTGTTGCGCCTTAATAAATTGCCAATTGTGTGTCATAGAAGTTAAGTCAACTAATTGCAGCATTTACTTTTCTCTTGGGTGAATATGTGTGTGTGTGTGTGTGTGAGAGTTTTTTCACACAAACTAAAAGGAAATTGCGGAAAGCAAAGGAAAGAGGAAAAAATGAAAAATCGTTTTAAGATTTGAAATGATTTTACGCCTTTTTGGTTTCTTTCGCTGCTGGAACAACTATTAAAGTAGGAATCATATAAATTTGTTATATGCTTAATACAAAACTATCGATAAGGGGACTATCCATAGTATGAGGTAAAAATTATGATGGAACAAGTTGCGTTAAGTAAATTTGCTACTTAAAGTTTCCTTTTCACACAGAAAACTAGAGACTTGAATGGAACTATCAACAGAATGCTTAGTCCTGGTCTTTAGATATGTGTTTATATATGTGCATTATTAATAAAAATGATTATTCATATTTAAAAATCTATTTTCCAATCGATAGTTGCTTCTGTAGTTTCAATATCAACAAAGTTTTATAGTACTATTGATGTTCTAACTGTTTGACCAAAAATTGTGATTTATTTTCGCTTATTTTTAGCCATACAAACTAGCTTAAGAAGAATAAAGAAATAATAATAATAGTAATATACTCTATGTGTGCAGTTTGGATAATCTCTAAACCATTTACTTTAACCTAAAAAGTATTAGGTATTTTTTATTTCCTTTTAACAGGAAAGTGAGTGCGAATCGTAAGTGTGCTGTGTGCTGTGTGTTTGTGTGTGGGTTTTGTGTCCTTTGGCGGTGCGAAAAGTGCCAATAAAACATTTTAATTGATTGCTCGCTAAGCTGTTGCCAAACACTCTGCGAAAGCGCCCATCCTTTTGCATGCCACCCCATTCGTTTTAAGGCCGTAACCCCAGGACGAGCATGTAAAAGTATTTGCGCGGCTGGCGCCATCTGTTGGCGGATGTCTGCCACTAAACTAATGCCTACATTTGCATTGCAAATTGCGCATTTAAAAGAGCGACAATTACAGTGACAACGAAAGCGGTCACCCTACTCCCCCACACGCCACACACCTACTCAAGGACAAACCACCCACCGCCCCAAACACTTCCTTTGAAAGCAATTAGCGATTAGCACAACTTTTCAGCGTCAACTTTGCCCTAACATCACATACGCACATACATATATATATGTATGTATATATTGGATATATGTAGATCTACAAGTAAACCTTGATATACCCTATATATATTATGGACCAATGCGTGTAACATTTAAGATCAGCGATCATATAAGGTAGAGAAGCACATCTAAATATTCTATTTTTATGTACAGTAGCGTCTAATCAGGAGTATACACCTATAAATCTCGGCAATTAAAAGATACACAAAAGATGTTTTGTGTTTAAAATCAGCAATTAAAGTACAGCATATATAAATAAATATATAGTTACTAAATTTTAGCAGAACAATTGTTTAATCTTATATCCTTAACAAGTTTCTTTAATGAGAATCAGGACTAAGCAGCAGCAGTACCTTTGAATTCCTTGAAGCATGTCTCGTTTTGCTTATACTACCTTATATACGATCATGACTATAGAATGGGTAAGCTTGCTTCTGAGTACAGGGTATTTCTCTAGTCGGTCACTGCACGGGTAGAGCATCCTTACTTGTTGACAACTGCACATTAGTCTGATTCGTCACAGCTTCTTTTATTTGCATATTCTACAATTTTCAGTTGTTGTTGCAATCGTTGTTGTTGTTGTTGTTGTTGCTGCTGGCTGCTGGCACCACACAATTTGCAATTTGCAATTGCTCATTGATTTCGCTCATCTGATTTTCTCGGGGAATTTAAAATGCATTCGCAATTTCCTGACTTGCTGTTTTAATTGTGTGCATTAAAATCAGCGCATTGATGCATTTTTAATTCAAATTAAAAATCACTCATTGCGAATATCTGTGCGGCAAGTGTGTGCCAGAGACAGAAGGTTATCCATGATGGCAAATTGCAGCCAAAGAGATTTCACATCACAAAATAAAATCAATTAAGTGCTTCGAAAATAGAGTTATGATAGCTAAATTGCCAACGAAATTGAAACGACAAACATATTTCAACCTAACAAAAAAAGTTAAGATCAATCTACATAAATTAAGGAAAAGAGTAAAACACAATGGATAATTAAAGGATAAAATAGTCCTGAGAGAACATTCACTTCCAGTTAAAATGTTAGTGTGTTTCCTTTTATATTTTTCGAATGATTGATAAACCATTTAAAAATAATTCACAATGAGTGGAAGTAGAGAATATCCTCTTGAATATTCGAGTAAAGGATTCTTCTACTCAATCATTCGCATTATAGAGAGAGAAAATATAACTGAGTAGGCTTATCGACACATGGCTCTAGGCTTAAGTTCAATATGTTTACACTCAAAGAAACACCCACACTACACACACTCATACACCACATGCATACACACACACATAAAAAATAAAAAATAAAAAAAAATAAATAAATACAAAATAAAAAAAAAACAATTACCATCATGGACTCCGATAATCCGAACTTTGATGAGGGCTTTCTGAAAGGACCTTCTAAAGTTGTGGATGTCCTCCAACACCTGGAAGTCATGGTAAACGCTTACAAAATGGAGGAGTGAGTCATATCTAGCGTTACCTTCCAGAAAGTCCTTAAACACTTTCCTTTTAACTAGCACACGTGAAGGCAAGAAAAAACAACCAGAAGCACCCGTTGACATCAGTGCGGATGTAACAGATGATAACTTCTTTATCTCAAATCGTTCCAGAACTGGTCGTATGTCCAAAAGAAACAAGTCCAAAACGAGAATGACACTTGCCAATACGGAACACTTCACCTTTATGCGCCAAATAAATCAATCTCATCAGGAACGTGTCCAAGCGCGATTGGAACGTGATCGAGTCGCCAGTAACTTTCGCAGGTGACTAAAAAGAGTACTAGACATGATCTTTATAAATAGCAACTCCCAACTCCATTAGATTGGGCAATGCTGAGTATCGCAGAGATCGCTTCAACCACGCCATTGACATGTACACCAAGGGTCTGACCTATATAAACGATACAGAGGTTCTATATTTAAACCGCGCCTGTTGCAACATCAAGTAAGTTACTTCTACTCGATTATACCCTGTATCTTTTAAGAAAGGGTTAGACTGTTATTATCTAAGATCTATATATAAGATGTATATCTATTTATATCTTAATGGTATTACATCCAATGCCAATTGTTGTGTGTGTTTTGTACGCCCTATTCACATATTTAGCATTGAATTCTGATACTTAAAGAGATTTTTCTTATCTTATCATTATATATAATCTAAGCTCTCTCCTAATAGATTACGTAACTTTAAGCTTGCTCTCTTCGACTGTGATTATGTCATATGTAAATTGGATCCCAGATCTGTGAGAGCCTGGCTCTATCGTGCTGGCTGCTATAAGCGTTTAGGTGATGAGAAGAACTGTGAAGAGAGCATTTACCAAGTGAAGCGTCTCAACTCCAAGGACATGGAATATATTGAAAACTTTTTGGAAAAGATGCGTACTTTATTCTAATGTGAATTCCATAATACACTGAGTACACGTTATGTAAATATAAATGGTTAAAAACATAAATCATAAACCTTATACTTTATATAGATGTAGATCTATGGAATGATCGATACTATAATTTAGCCATCATATAATAAAAAGGTGCTGAAATCAGTTCCATTAAAGCAACTTGGCTGTAACTCCATAGATTCATATACCTTTGCGTCCTGTTAAACCTGTTTAGTTCAGTTTCACACTTGAATCTATTGTGAGACACACACAGGAATTGCTCTCATGCGGATGTGGAGTCTAGTCAACCCTTTAGCAGTACACAAAAAGAAAAAAAGAAACCATCATCCAGGCAATCATTTAGGATTACCGCCCATCCATGACTGTCCGGGGAGCTTCTTTTTTTGCTCTTTTCTCATTTCCGCCTCAATATGGCTTGCCGGCTTATCGACGCCATCTCGTGGGCTCCTTGACAGCCAGACAACACCTCCAGGAGTTGAACAACTTTCAGTTGATTAGCTCAGGACTTTCGTTCTCTAATTAACTGCAAGTAACTTCGAGTCATAAAACTCCAAGGAGGAAGCATTTAAGGAAAAACTGAGCAATTGATTTTTATGGTTAGCACGGAATAGGAAAAAGAAACGCGATTCAAAATTTAATTGAAAACCATTTGGGCCACTTCCGTTCGAGCACGAAAAGGACGTCAGATTTGTTGGACAGCACGAGTATGAAATGCACTCAACGCAGTCACCAGCCTGAGGCAATCTAATAAAGCCAGATAACTGAAACGGCGTGCAGGCCATTAGGACTTTTGGTCCAAGCTCGTACGAATTGGCCAGATTTTAAAAGTGTGCCTTCAAATGTGACTGCACCTAATGCTCTGACCCTTGGCTCTTGTCTGGATTCTGGCTTGGCTTGCTCCTTCGACTCTTTCAGTCAATTTGATTTTTTAATTAATTTTATTACGGCAAACAGCATAAAATTTTATGTGGCTTACTTCATTTCTGGGTCACATTGCTAATGACTCTTGCCCAGAGTCGGACCTGCTGCAAGATGTGTTCTGGGAAATGCAGCCAGCTGTGTCCTGCTGAGTCCTTCAGAGTCAGACACTAATCTGTTGCTAATGCCTTCTACTTCGTCTTACCCGGAACCAAGCTCAAATGCCGCATGCTGCCTGCTGCCTGCCTCTCTGGTTGCGGTTCTTGTTTTTCCTCTCTTCATGTTGTTTATTCAATTATTTGTTATGAAAATTGTATTTTTCATTTGGTTGAATTCGGATTTATGAAATTTGTGTGCACAGTGTGAAGCATGCAACATGCTATTGACTTGACTTCTCAAAACTTACTCTAGATTAGATTCAATTTAATTTGATTTAAATTCTGATTTGAACATTTATGTTTGCCTTTTGCATGCTCAAACAATACTTATACCCAGTAGGATGAAAGGGTGATCAAAGTGAAGCCAATTGTCAGACTTTTACTTTAATAAAGAAAACCTAATTTATTTACTATAATTTTCTATTTTGCTGTTTACTCAACGGATATGAAAACCAGACACAGATTTAAGTAAATATCGTGTAAATGAAATAACAAATATAATTATATCAATATATTTTGATGCATTATTTTATCAATTAAAAAGGTGCTGTTCAGCTTCAGCATTCGCCACAAACTGAACTGAAACTGCATATATTAAAATGATATTTTAAAGCATCAATTTCTGTGATGCATTTCTGCGTTAAGTAATTTGTGCATTTAATTTCTTTAATCAACATTTCGTTTAATGGTTAAAACATTTTCACGCCACAAATTTAATTTCAACTTAACCACAAAAGCAGCGCGAATGCTCGTAAAAGTGCGAGTATTTCGCAGAGTTATTTTGGCGCTTTTAATAAATTTCCAATATGTGCGGCACACCTGATCCAAATGGTTTACCCAGAGACAGAGACAGAGACGGAGACAGAGAGGAGTTAAGACCGGTTCTGCCCTCCGAAAAATGGACGTGAAATAAAATGAAAATGTAATTTATTGGGAACAGAGTAGAGTAGAGCTCTGGACCTAAATGTTAATACCCAGGGTCATATCTCTTAAGCGGTGTAAAGAATATATACGAATACGGATCGCTGAAGGGGCACGCGCCATTTACGAGTCGCCCAGTGTAACACGTTGCGTATACGCAACATGTGCGGGCCGTAAACATTTTGGGTGCTCTCTCGTCTAACGCATATAACATTAAAAATGTGTTTAATTGCAAAACAGAACACAATAAAAAAAATGTAATTTATATGCGTAAGTACTAAACAAGACGAGGGCAAAGCTCTCGAACTAGGGAGATTCTTGTAATTGAAGTCCAGTTAGCTGGAACCTGAGGCAGCCGATGGAGACAATACCCGCAGCCAAAGGAGCTTTCCATTGTTAGTTCAATCGCATGGAATAATTTATTAATTAATTACAATTCGAATGAATGAATGAACGATTACAGAAGCTGCCAGTGTCACAGCCACTGCCACTGCCACTGGCAGTGCCACAGCCACATCTAGAGCAGCTGCTGCCAGGCAGGAGTTAGCTACCAGAAGGACCAACAACACGTAACAGGAAAATCAATTAAAAGCGCTTTATGTGCGCGACAGTCTTCGGTTGGCTGTTGGGACAAGTTTAGCGCCTTGCCAAGTGGAACTTTGTTAGTTTCTAATTAATTGTAACAGTTACACAGAGCTTTTGCAGCTGTGACAGCACCAGGAGAGAGAGAGCAGGAGCACCAACACTGAGTGGAGTACTTTTTTTTCCATCCTAAGTTATTTATGTCAATGCTCAACATTATTTATGTTGCATATTTGCCGCATTGTACGACTATACACAGTAAATTAACCAGAAAGAGTCTCTCTCCCATCGAAGGAGCACAGCTGCCAATTCCTTTTTCGTGTTTATTGGAAATGTCATAATAAGTTTACAGTTCTGACAATATTATGGAGCTACACTCATTCTGGTTTGATGGCGGGCATTAATGGTGTCCTAATATATGAATTGTTATAATCCAATTAAGTTGAAGGAAGCCAGTGGCAATTTGTTACCAGAAAGTGAACTTTTAGATGTTTGAGACTAATTCTTATTGAAGTTAGTAAGTAATGGAAGCTTATAGTAGTCTGAGCTGTATCCAAAATGGGATGCTTTAACCTTTTAGTCATACCAGTTTTACTTTTCTTTGAAAAACCTGTTCAAACTTTCTGTTTACCCACCAATTTTATATCATAAAGGTGTGAAAGAAGGTCTTGTAATCTTGTTAAATCGTAAGGTTTATCCCTATTAAAGTATATTATTCCATTAGATTTATCATAGATCCATAAATCTATAAAGATCTTAAGGAAAATCCCATATAAACTAGTGCTGAGATACTGATCTGAGTGATCTTATTATTAAATCCTCTAGAACGTTTAATCAGTAAAAATTTACTCAAGCCTCTTTGTCAGTATCCTGTTAATCGTTGAAAGAAATTTATAAAAAAAAGTATTAAGTTTAGTTTTAAATATTATTAAGAAAAAACTAATTATATTCAATGATCATATTAATTATATACAGTATAAAAACTTTAGTCCTTAAGATTTCCATCAGCTTTGTTAAAGTCGACTGTAAAAGCTAAGTTTCTCTTTCTTTTCAACTGCGGAAAAGCCCTAAGGAGTTATTCTTTTCTAGCATTCAATGGGGCATTCAAAGTTACATCTTTCGCTTGGTGAAAGAACCAGCACACAGACACATACACTAACACACACACAGACAGATACACACACATACACACAGGGCATTCAGACACCTATCTGTAATTACCGGAAAATTGCCGAGCTGTTCGCAATACGAGGCCATACTATGGGACACCTCGCTAGGGCATAAGCTATACAAAATAAGCTTTGTACAGACACTCACACACCTACACACACCCACACACATACGTATGTGTGAGCATACATAAAAAATTGAATGAAATCCCATGTTCATTTCCGTTTTGGTGGCCCTGAAGCAGCATTCTATGTGTGTGCGTGTGTGTGTGGATTTGGAACTGTTGTCAATGCTATCAATAGAAGACTCTCTAGGCGCCAAGTAAGTCAAGTAAGCTGAACACATAAAAAGGCCAACGGAAACGGAAAAGGCTTAACAGCTGCGTTTAGACGGCTGAAAGAGCTGCCATGAGCGGTGCGGAAGGAGTCCGAGTTTGAGTCCTAGTCCTGGACACTCACGGCATAAGCGGCATAATCATGAAAATTGTCAGTACATAATGCCTCAAAGGCTGTCATCCAAAGGAGGCAACAAAAAAGAAAGGTTTTTATTCGCAAGTTTACTTACTTTACACGCTTGACTATGAGAAGAAGCCTGTGGAAAATTTGTAGAGCGGAAAGTAATTTTCTTTTGCTTTTTTATTTGCAACGTTCCCTTTTTTTATGAGTCGATTTTCGCTTAGTGTCCCGCCCTTAAGAATCTCGATATAAGGAAGAAGAAAACAGAAAGGAAATATATCGGAATAGAATAGAGCAAAAAGTTCACATGAAGGCCGCACTTTGATTTTGTTGTTGCTGCTGGCGTTGGCAAAAATCAACTTTTGCACGTTTCGATTGTGTAAAGTTTTTATGGCTTTTTGATTTTTTCACTTATTGGCCCTGAACCCGAGCCTTGTCCAGGGTTCGTTTCCCAGTCCTGATATACAGGGAAGACATAAAGAGTCTTGGTCACCCTTGAGGCACTTAAATAATTACAAAATAATGGATGGACCGACTCAACTGGAAACACTTTGCCATAGCTACTTGGCCAAAGAAGTGAAAGATGTGAATCCACTGTCGCTTCACTATCGTTGGCCTAAAGTAATGCAAATCGTGCCTAAGTGCCAACTGGCTCTGCAGAACTCTTTCCTTTCCCTCACTTTCCCTTCCCTTCCTTTCACTTCACAGCCATTTCACGTGAAGCCTCACTTATTGAGGCAAATGGTATGCAAATATTTGTGAAAAGCAAAAATCAGTACGAGTAAAAGTGCCTCGGGATGCCTCGGTTTGTCAATCTGAATGTAACTTTGATTTCTCGCCCTTTTTGTAAATATTTAATGGAGCAGAAATAAGAGCAAAAGTAGTAGAAGTATGTGCTAACTGTGAGTACTATTCAAACAAGTAACTCACATGACAAGCTCAACTTTTAAATGCTGGCAGAAAAGTCATAAAAATTAGAAAGAAAACAAATTCCTTTGTCTAAGATTTAAGTTTGTATGAATGGATCAGGAGATACCAACAAAGTGCATTGGATACTATTTTGTATAGTTAATTATAAGTGAATTATTTTAAATATATTATTATATATTCCTAGTGCATTCCGCAGTTTGTGCACAGCAAAAAGAAATTTCAATTGTTCTTTAAGCGTTTCCCAAAAAGTTAACATAAAATACAAAAAACTTTTATTGATAACGAACTTTGCAAGAGTGAAAATTGTCAGGTCGCATCCGACTTCCCCGCCGATTTACCCCTTTGTAGTAGTATTTCGACATAAATAAAATTGATCAATGCAAATGGGCGTAAAAAATATAAAGAAAAAAGAGAACAGAATATTTAAAATTTATTACGCGCTTCTCTTGTGTTCTTGCAACAGTTTTTTTTTATCGCGTAATAAATAAAATTACATTATTTGTTGAATGCTATAAAAAGTATAAAAAAAAACGAGTAATTTAAAAAAACAAACACGTTTGAAAGTTTTTTCACAAGTAAATAAAAAATGAATAAAAACAATGATACGAAATGAAATAATACACTTTTGTGGATTGCAATACGATTGAATTTGTTTCGCGATTCGCACTTTTTTCATTTTCATTTTTCATTTTCAGCATTTTGCGATTTTCACCAATTGATTTTTTTCGTTTTTTTTTTTGGTGCATATGAGAAATGTTTTACAATTTCCAGTAAATATTGTAAGTGTTGTAGCACTTTTATTATAAAATTTGAATTTACTTCAATTACGCAGCAAAATTTCAAATATAATATCGGATAGCTTATTAGAGTTTGTTACTAATCGAATCATTCAACAAACAATAAAGCGAAGGTAAAAGATTGTTGGGAAGCCACAGAGTGTAAAATATCTGAATGTGTAAGTTAAATGGAGATACATTCTGTATCAGTTAAAAATTTATACCTGGTGCTTATAAAGACTATTTCTTATTAGAGTTAAAAGGTATAAACTGTCTACATAACTAATTTTATACCATTTTCACTGAGATAATCCCTACCCGAGTCTGGGATATCGTAGACAAATTATCGATAGATGGAATTCGGAATGTATTTATTTATTATTTAAGTTTCTCTATAAATAAATAGGCAATGGTTCCGTCTTTACACTGATTTTACTGATAAACTATAAACTATACAAACTATACATCTTAGGTATAAAGAGTTATACCTTGTGGGTTATACCTTTATACCAAAGATGTTTATCAGTAAAAGCAATGTAAGGACGGAAAGCATTGTAATGACAGATCCATTCGAAAGGTATTTTGATGCTGAAGAGGAGAATTCCAATTTAGTATAAGTTTAATATAACGTGTAAAACAAACACTATCAAAAAGAGAGGCTAGAAAGAGATAGAAGTATTTTTTTGCTTACTTTTGTGCAGGGCAATACAATATAATTATAATATTGTAGTTAGAGCGGAATGGCTTCAGTCTAAACTTAGGCCCAAGCAGTGCTGCCAGATAAGATTTTAAAGCAAAAAGTAAAAAAGTAAACAAATAAAAACAAATCGATTTAGTTGAATTTAGGTTGAATTTCAACCACTGGCCGGGCAATAGTTATTATAATTTTATATACTTAAAGGTATCCATCGAGTCAGTTGAATCAATTGTTGACTTCTTTTAACATAATTTGTTTACTTAACACTTCACAAATATGATACTAAGTCAGAGCAACGCAACTTACGGCTATTAAAAGCATTAATCAATCGGGAAGTTATATAAATCTATTTTTAAAACTAACTACATCTACTTTTCCGAGTAAGACAAGTGGAACTTACACTCATTTTTAAATATTTAGTTCTAAGTAATTTTATGTGTCTCCCTCACCAACTCAACTTAGGCCATACTTCGACAAGGATCCAACTTTCGTCTCCTACTTTGGCACCCCAAAACGAAAAAAAAATGGTGTCCTTTATTGATTTTTCACAATACTCGCGATTTAAATACATTTATGAACAAATGGATTCATCAAATTTCCCTGTCTGCTAATCCCATCTCTCTGTCCATAGCTTTGGCTGTTCAAAGTGCTTCCCTCTCATTATTTTCCATTTTCATATCGAATTCTCTATCTTCTGTCTGTTTTGTGGTTTTCAAATGCCTTGTGGTCGCTGCTCTTTGATTCAGCGATTGCGAACAGCGATTGCGGCCTGCAATTCGAGTATTTTAGCATATTAAATTAAAGCAAATGGCGGCAAATGGCAGAAAATGGCGGAAAATGTCGGCAAATGGAAACCGAATCGGAGACGGAATCCCAGCTAGCGTCAGGGCTGGGGAACAACTGTTGTTTGAGTGACAAGATTTAAGTGCGACGTCTAAATAAGTAATGTACCACTCCTTCTACCCTCTTACCCTCTCTCCCCGTCTCTATCTCTACGCACACCCATCAGACACACACAAACCGAGGCTTCGAAACAAAGAATAATGCTAAAGTCCAAGCCGCGACTTAGCTCTTGTATAAACAACTTTTGCATTTGCTTTCATGAACTCAACTGGAAATCGGCTTAAACGTTCAACGTTCACCAGCGACAATCTAACTGTCGTTGTACCTATACCCTAACAAAGAAAAGGCATGTTAACTGTCTTACTTAAGTTGGCTGCTCTAAGAAAGTTAGAGGTATATTTTGTTTTGTATTATGCTGAATGAGTTTTATACTTAGAAAAGGCTTAATCACACTCCGAAATCTTTAAGCTATATATTCTTGATTATAACTAAAAAATCCAGGTTATAGAAATTAACAGCCATTGTTGTTGAATCTCTCCGTTTGCTTATGAAACTGCATAATGATATTTATACTTGATTCGAAGCTTTGAAAGATTGGATCAGATATGTGCTGTAGGTGTATTGGGTAGAAATATGAATCTTTATGGAAAAACCTGTTAAAATTAAAGAAATATCTCTGTCAAAATTAGCCTTTACAAGTATTTTGTAAGACAATTTAACTATTTGTTCTACATCTGGAATAGAATAGAAGTTAGTTTCCAGACATGTATGCTAGCGAATTAAGTCTTTAGCTTTGCTATCCTATTACCTTGTAGGAGACTTAAGCTTATTATAAAGAGAAATATCATATTGTGCGTTTAAATGTTAGTTTATTATATCTTTAAGCTACACTTTAACAGTCTTTTGCTTTTCGGGCTTGTTTATGCAGCGCTGCTTTCTTATAAGCCAAAGTCTGACTAATTATATAAATGGAATTCAATTGAATTAATACACTTGAAGAGCATAAAGAATTCCTAGAAATCAAATAGTATGGCAGACTTTATGTGAATCTGTTTTATTCAAATGAGGTAAAGATATGTCTGACTCATTAGCTTTCGCAGCTGCTCTTGAAAATACACATGAAATTCAATCCGTAACTTATAGAAAGTTCCTATAAATAGCAGAAAGACTCTGCGAGTAGCTCAGTTTGCACAATGTGGCTCATTCGGGTACTGGTGCTGCACTGGATAGTAATCTCAGGCAATGAGAGTGTCAAATTGAAGGCGATTAACGCGGATGAAAGCTATTGTTATATAGCTCCATGCCACAATCTAAACTTGGCTTGTGGTAATAAAGGCGTAAGCTGAGAATGTTAAAGGTAAAGCTAAGAACTAAAACGGAATATTTAACTTTATTATAATGCAGAAAATGACAAATTGCGTGGCAAGTGCAAAAATATTGAACACAAACGAAGTAAAGACTCACATGCTGGAAATCTTTAATACACTTCGTAATAATGTGGCTGGTGGAAAAAAGTATAGATATTTACCCACTGCCGGACGTATGGTCAAGATGTCCTGGAACAATGAGCTGGCATTATTTGCAAAGCTAGACGTCAGCCGTTGTGTTGTGGCACCCAAGGCCCAATTGTGCTCGAATTCCTTCGTACACATGGCCAGTCTGAATGAACTGTACGGCTATCCGTTCGATAATAGTACCGCAGATATTCTCGATTTGCTTGAGGGATATACAGACAAGTGGATTGATGAAGTACGCAGTATAACGCGATCGGACACAACTCGTATAACCCGTAGACTAATGGATCCGTAAGTAGTAGAGTTAGAGATACAATTTCAAAGATAATTTCATTAAACGTTTTAGAAAACTCTATCCAGCAACTCTGCTGCTGTTGGAAAACAACTCGCAGTTTGGTTGCGCCCTGTTAACCTATACAAGCTATAGACACAGTTTCTTTATTCTGAGCTGCATCTTTGGCACAGATGTTTTCATGGATCAGGCGATGTATAAATGGGGCCTGATGCCAGGCATCGACTGTCACAATCGGGACAAGAAATACGTGAATCTTTGTGCCGCAGGTGAAAGGTATCCAACTGAGAGGAGGAAAATGGAGTTTTTTAGGATAAATAAAAAGTGGTAGCTTAAAGCACGCATAATAATTACTTTGTGTACCTAAACAGTGTCCTGATATTAAGATCTCCAATTAGCTTTACTAACTTGACTACCATTCTATAAATCATATCGCTATGTTGAAGTTGCAGTTGGTCCAATGCCAAGTATAATAAATAAGGAAACCATTGAAGAAATCTGAATTCGTTTGTGCTCGAGCAACATAAAAAAAACTATTCAAGCGCTGCGTTTGCCTTACATCATTATCCTTATGCCGAGCCTTGTCGCTGATCCTTTAAAAGCAGCTTGCAACTAAATCAGCCTGGCTCGTGGCAAACCTTAAATATTTCATGGAATACCGAATCGGCAATGAGACAAGTCTCGGCAAGGAATACGAATACGAATGCGAAAAAAAGATGCGAAGCACCGACGAGGCAAAGTGTATGGCTTATAAATAATGTAAAAAGTGTGAAATGCGCCTAATGGCGTGCCAAAGGACAAAAAGGATGACAGCTTGCCCAGGGAACCCCCCATAAAGAGGCATTCGGTGACAGGCGGTCGCCTGGCATTGCATGAAATGGCGCATAAAATGACAATTGGCAGCTGATGTTGGGGCTTTCATACAATTTTGATGGAATATATATGTGACTATAGAAGCCTGCGCTCGAGATGGGGTGTTGAGTAATCGGCCTAGGTATTATAGAGGAACACGACCAAAATTTCAATTATTTATTAGCATAGTCTCCTTTTAGTGCATTAAAGGATCATAGGAATAGGAATAGGAATAGGAAGATATAATTAATTGTAGGTACAGTTTGAGCTTCGATCTAAATAACTTTGCGTTTGTTGTTTGTTGTCAGTGGAAAACTAATTCAAACACAAACACATTAACAGTTTTCCCACAAACTAAAAAAAAGCCCAAAATTTCTAAGGCCTGAAGCTACGTTCAATTCTGATATATATATATTTCACGCTGTTAAATATTGTTGACATAGTTTTGGGGCATGTCCTGCAATTCTTGCCCACCATTTGCTGGTTATAAGTTTCCGTCCTGTTTTCAGCTCTATGGCGGCACCTGTAACAAAAAGAATCCAGGCAATGTACAATCCCTACACAGTCTGGCCCACAATGTGATGCCCAAGTTCTACGATGGCGTCGAGCTCGACTATTACTATCGACTGGCACCCAATAAATTTCTTTCAGCCGCATGGGTCTTGAGTCATGTGAGAGCTGCTGGTTTTCGTTTCGGTGGACTGTACACGTTTCGTATGGCTGATGACTTTATGGTAAGTCTGTGAATTGAAATTCATAATTATGGTATGTATATATATATATTGTTTTTATTCAGCTAACGCCAACTATAGTGGGCGATATACATCCGACAACGTTGGCAGCCAACCTGAACGTTGTATATTATCCCTTCAGGCCACTGCGCATGGAGGCCGTTCTGCAGAAACCTGGCGAAGATGTCCCCGTGGACACGCAATATACCGTCGAGTGGACACGACCCAGCGATACCTGGACAGCTAATTTCTACAATGTCCGCAATGAGAATGGACGTTGCACTTTGTCGGTAATGCGTTCTATTTCCCAGCACTGGGCAATCGGTGGCGAACTACTGCTAGAGTGGAACGAGCCCAAGAACCTCATGACAGACTTGGCATTAGCAGCGCGGTAAGTCCTCAATATCTAATATATATATATCTATCATAAGGCTGGATAGTATTCAAACTCAAATATTCAATTTTTTTTGTTCATTTTATAAATTTATGTAGATTTGAGACAGTTAAACAGTCTTATATAGTCAAGATTCGAGTTACATTCTTTAGGTTATAGTTAAAAGGAAAATACGATTAAATTACTTTTGATAATATAATCTAATAATCCATATAATCTATAATATAAATATAATAATGAATACTTCTATACTAATCGTCAAAATAAACCACCTTATGACTATTTAACAATATCGTTGAAAGTTATAGAAGCAACTCATGATGGAACTTTTCTCCCCTTTTTATATGAAATATTTATGCAAATTTAAAAAAACTCCAAGCGCAGTTTTGATTTATTAATAGCAATTGATTTTATATTGTTAAAGAATTCTCCAAATAATATTGATATTAATAACACTAACCGATAAGATTGTAAGGAATTGAGTTGTAAAAACGCTCTGTGTGTTGTGAATGGGATTATAGGCTGATATCTATCTAGATACTCAGACTCTGCGCCTATTTATCTATCTTAACTATTAACCCCACATATTCAGCTACTCGCACCACAATTACTCGTTTGCGGCAACCGCCTCTCGTCAGGGCCTGGATGTAAGCTATTGGCAACGCATTCATCCGCAAATCCAAATGGCAAATCTGTTGGCCTGGAATCGCAGCACACGCAAAACAATTGCCACCATATGCTACCAATGGAATTTCTGGAACTGTGCCGTCAACGGCATGATTGACTCGGATGCACTCGTTGGTTTTATGTGGACCAAGTATGTAGTATTATCGGTCATTTCATTATAATAGATAGATAATAATCCTTACTTTTTATATATCTAACAGATATTTAACATATATGCCACTGCAAATGGGTTTCAGTGTGGTGATGAGTCTACCAACAGATCGTTTTGCATTCGGAATGCGATTTGTTCTGGATCCCAGCAGCTTAAGACGCGGAGACTGAAATCATTGTCTAAATGCTTGAATTATATTTTTTTTACTAAATTATCATATAGGGTGAGATACTGAGAGTAAATACGTTTGGTGTTCAATGAAAATAATTGCATATGTTACAAAAATTCACTTGTGTATATGGATTTTGACTCCATTTTAGACTCTGTAATATAAAAACTGGTCAAAACTCAGAAGAAGTTCATATATTGCAGACTAAAATAATGATAAATACAACTCCAGTTCAAGCTGCTTAAAATATATATTTCAATTTGCTTGAAATGAAGACATAATTAATTAACTTCGATTATTATTATTTATTATTTATTATTTATTATTTATTATTTATTATTTATTATTTATTATTTATTATTTATTATTTATTATTTATTATTTATTATTTATTATTTATTATTTATTATTTATTATTTATTATTTATTATTTATTATTTATTATTTATTATTTATTATTTATTATTTATTATTTATTATTTATTATTTATTATTTATTATTTATTATTTATTATTTATTATTTATTATTTATTATTTATTATTTTTATTTATTATTTATTATCTATTAGCTTCCAGTGAAACTTCAGAAAGGCATCCGTAAACCCATGAGAAGAAAGTTTCTGTACCCTAAATGCTTAGCACTTGGCCAAACTAATTGCCATTTCCTGTTTTTCTTTAGTTCTTAAATACATTTGCGGTACTTTTCAGCAACCGACTAAAAACTTGGCTCAAAAGCGTATAAATAAAATCTATAAAATGCCAGCACACATACTGCACATTAAGTATACGCAACGCAGGCACACACACGCAACAAGAACTACATTATGGCCACAATTTTATTTATTTTTATACCCTGTAAACATAAAAGATTTAAAAGTGGCATGAAAGAGGTCAGACTTGAAAATTATAAAAGAAAAATCACCAAACTTTTTTCATTCCCTGCAATTGATTTTCTGAAACATCTATCAAAAGTTGTTATATTTTTCACACTTTAATATATAATCTATATGTCTGTGGCAATTAGTTTTATATTTATATTGTACTTCCTGGGTATTTGTGGATCGAGCCTCGTTTGAGAGAGAACCTTCGGAGTTTTCTTTTTTGTGGGCAGAAACTGCAGCAAGACTCTTTGGTCGATGCATTTGATTTATATGAAGGAAAGTCTAGACACAGTAAATATTTTTTAATGTCACACGCTTGAAACTGTACAGAGATTTCGCATAAGAGGAAAAATATAAATCTAAAATAAATACAATTTATACAATACATTTTTGGAATGTTTCTGTATGTGTATGAATGTCCTGAGATCTCAGCTGAGTTGCACATAATTTACAACATAATGGTTGTTAATCCGCCTACAGTCCCAGATGGTTCATCAATCGGATGGAGCGGAGACTGAAGTGGATTGGACTGGAGCGGGAAGGTTTCAGTGTTGACCCACTAAAAAACAAAACTTTGAATTGATTTTTCTTTTTTGGACAGGACAAACTTTTGGCCCATTGAATTCCTTGTACAAACATTTGTGGTATTCGCAGATGGGAAAATTGTGTGTGTGTGGAAAACTTAAGGGTGCTCAATTGTGTTGTCCCTAACACACACACACACATGCATAAGTACAGATGTCGTCTGTGTAGCTGGGAAAACTTTGTATGTAAAGTTTTCAATAATTTTACACCCACACAATCACAATCACATGCATGAGGCAGGCTGATAAAAAGCAAATATTAATATTTCAATAAATGCGGAAAATCCTTTCCTTTCCACCGAATGGATCCCAAACTTTTTTGCCCATGTTGTTTGTTGTGGATTCTCCTCGCCAAAGGCGCACGCTTATCACCGACTTTACAAATCATTAGATTTTCATATCCGATGAATTTTACAACAATTTTTAAAACATTTACCCAAACAGCAGCAGCAGCAGCAGCCCCGCCCTAGGCCGCCCTTTCCCGCACTCATCCACACATCTCATTCATTTCCACACATTTTGTTTGCATTTCCGGCATCGGCATGTCAATTTGTTTGTTTTTCATATGGCATCTGAGAAGCAGTGTGTGTGCCTGTGTGTGTGCGTGTGGGTGTATGTCTGTGCGTGAGTGTTATGGAAAAGTGTCAGAGTGTGTAAGGTATAAATTTTATATATGCTGCATATGCAGACGTCCTCGCTGCTGCCTTATTCATTCGCGTGTCGCCATTTTATGTTTATTTAAACTTCCTTGCAGGCGGCCAAAATGAAAAACAGAACGAGAAAGAGACAGAGACAGAGACAGAGGTGACGTGTGGGAAAGAGAGACACAGAGAAGTGCAAAAAGCAACGCGATACAGCCCACTGAATCGAAAGAGGCGTCACAGAAAAAAAAATAATAAAGAAATTCATCATAAATTATTATCAATGGCAGAGTACGGGGCAAGAAATTTCGAAAGGCTTTCAGCGGTTTTTCACTGCAGACATCGTACAGAACACACAATAAGTAAACACACACTCATCTGTGTGTGTGTGTGTGTGTCACAATGAAATGAGAATAAGAATACTTATACGAAAATATGTATTTATTAATGAAATTAATAAAAAGAAAAGATTCCATGCAGCTGATTAACGAAATGAAGCGCTGAAAATTAAATAAGTAATGAGATATTATTTCCCAAGTAGCAATACGATGAAACGAGCAGAATTTTCCGCAGTTAATATACAATATATTAAAATTAAATTGAATTTCTTGCCCCACATGACAACTGTGGAAGTATATTTCGTACCTTATTATGTTTAATTATGGGAGATTTAAACCCAAAGCATTTCCTGCAGATTTCATTTGAACAATGACTCAATATATATTTAATCAATTTTTAATTTTGAATACCCCTAGATTTATATTATATTTCATCTTTACATATAGGTAAAATTCATATTTTAATATTTGAAATTTGTAAATATCTTTCCTTGTTTTCATTTTTATTAATAATCACTAAAATGAAAAATTTTCAACTGTTTGCGGTAAACAAAGAACTTTACTTGCGATTTTCATAGAGTGTTTTTCCACCTACGCAGCTTAACAAAGCAAACTACTGAGCGAATAGAGTACAAAAAGGAGAGAGAAAATTTCAAGACTACTTAAATGAATGTCAAGTTTTTAATACCAGTTCATCTTACTTCATGCCTTCATCCTATTGCATTTTGTGGAAAACACTTTTCCGCGTCTTTAGTGGGATGTAATCACGCTTTCACTTCGCAAGTGGAGCTCAACCAGCTCTAGCTTGACAGGTACTTGGCTAACTATAATTAACAGATAATACATATATATATAACAGTTATTATAAAAAAACTATATTATAATAAGTCGTAAGTCATGCACACTTAAACCATATGCAACAGATAGTTAAAGTCAGATTAAAGCAACAATCATATGCATATGTATCTCACAGATAAAAGGCGAAGTATATAGTCTGCATAGATTTACCTAGCAGCTATTTTTCGTAGCTATAAAATAAAACTGATATATTATATATGCATTCATACATTGGCCTTTTTTTTAAGAAAATTTTACATTTTCTGAGCTGAAAAAATTCCAATATTCTATGCAAAAAACTAATTGTTTCAGGTCAATATTCTTACAGCTATTTCAATAAGCCACACACTCTTAAAGTGAATCTTCCAAAAGTATTTGAGTATTCAATTAATGTCTTTTTCTATATCGAGTCATTATTTACAATAACTTAAGTTAAACTCATACTGAAGATTGCTATTTTAACACTAAAAGCTGGGAGATGTCATTGGATAGTGTTTACAATTGTCTTGAGCCAAGGTATAGAATTTGATATCTAGAGAATGCAGAACGCAGAGAAGTATTACTGAGATCTTAAGCTTGACTATTAACTCAGTTTGCTTTGATCCTAGTTGTCTATGTCATGTTCTTTATGTCATGTTCTTGAGAACTTGACTGACCGCACAGCTTTGTTAGAGTAAAGAGAATAAACTCATTTTATACAAACGTATATACTTCCGTTTATTTCAGAGTTCTGTTTTATATCCCTGTATATAGGATAATACTCAGAAACATATTCTTTAAACATAAGAGCGACGAAATTCCCATGGAACTAGCTCAAATAGCTTCAACGAAAATACAAACAACAAAAAAATTTGTTCCCCACCAGCCGGCGACATTCTTCAAGTTTGAAGAACCTAAAAGGAAGAAAAAAAAACTTGTTTGTTTGCCACACCAACCAACATTTATGTTTATGGAAAAGAAAAACACACAACCAAAATTCAAACACACAGCCGCACAACCATACACCCACACAGACAAACACAAGCCGAGACGCAGTATTGTAAATTTTGTTGTTGTGTTTTTAGATACCCTGTTAATTGCAAGAGAGGGTTTAATACACTTCTGCAAGTGTAGGGAAAGTTATTAGAAACTTTTTTACAACAAACGATATTGGAAATTAAATGACGATTTCTAAAAATATGGACAGAACTGTATAAGCACATCTGTAGATCAAGGGAATATGCTCCACAATAAATCTAAGCAGGGATTTGAATCAGGAATAAATCTTTCTATAAGAGTATTACAGGGTATCTTGTAGTGCAGCACACTCGATTAAACCATTTTCATTCGTTTTTTCATTTCGTTTGGGTTCGCCAAGTGGAAAACATATTTAATTAAAGCTATCCGCATATTAAAAACTTTTTTCGTTGTTTTGTTGCTTTGTTTGCTGTGCTCGTACTTAAATTTTACACTCGGCTAGAGGTTTTTCTTCGTTTTTCACAGGGGGAAGGGGGGGCCGAACAGACTTAAGCTGCCACATTACGCGGCATAAACAAGAGAGTTTGAGAATTTGAGAGTTTGGCCCATTGGGAGATACTAGTACTCGTACTTTAAAAAGCCGAAAGTGCCCCAAGGCGCAGCGCGGGTCACTCAAGTTTTAAAAATATGCAAAATTTTAATGAATTTTTGTTTATAGACCGAACCACTTACCAACAAACCAACAAACGAACAAACCACCCAACTAGCCAACCCTCGCCACAATCAACAAGATTCCGTTCCGCTGGCCTAGAGGGTTGACGACCCATTAAGGAGCTTTAAATGCAGGTCAACTCTCAGCGCAGCTTTTTATTTGCGTAAAAAGGCTAAAAAAAGACTGTAAGCTGATGTAAGTAAAGGCTTTCAGCAACGGTAAATAAGTGTGGCCTAAAGCTTAAAGAATCTCTTTGAGATCTGATCGATCTTTATAGAGGGGAAAATTAAAAATAAAATTCTTAGCTTACATTTTTCGCATCTCAAACTCTATCGCTTCTTGTAGAGTTCTTAAGATAATTAATTGCAATTTTTTCTCTACTTTCGCTCTTCGTCTTACCTTTTGAGTGCGAATCATAAAAACGTAATAAAATTGTAAACTTTTAATTTAATTGCCCGGTCGCTTTTCAGTGAACTTTTTAATTCAATTTGAACGCACCGCAAATGCTGTTTGGCTTGGCAACGCATTAAATGGGGCCACAACATTAACATAATCAGCTCACATGAGGTAGACGAAGTGGGGTATAAGGTGTAACAGAACTGATGCCGCAACACAAGTAGCAGCAACAAGTGGCAGACAGCAGCAGCAGCAGCAGCAACTGCTCCCAGGCAATCTCTGTACCGAACTCAACTGAATTACAAGTGGAGAAGCTGAAGCAAAGTAAATGCGCTTAAACACCACAAAACGTTTGACCAACTGGCCAGTTGATGATGATGATTGAAGAGGGGTTTGATATCTAATACTCTTAGTTAAGAGCTGGGCTTTGGCTTTGGCTTTGCCATTGATATGAGCTTAGGTAAAGAGGTTTCAGATAATGTTATATTGCTAGAACAGGTGCAAACGGTGTTCATAAGGAGCTTAAATTTTGAGTAGCTCCGATTTCTTAAAGAGAATCTAATGCATAATAAAGAATATAACAGAGTTTATTACCTCTAAGCTTTATTGGTCTAGCTGAATATGCTTAAGAGTTATACATCTGAAAACGAATATTCTGCTCTCTTGCGGTATACTCAACTTAGAAGCAGCTTGTTCCTTTATTCCTTTACATTGCACTATCAAAGATTTCTTCGTCGTTCACATTGATATAAACTATTAATAACCTGGAGTAACCTTTACCTAGTGTATCCCATTTGCCTGCTTGGTAAGAGTATTCGAAATTTAGCATAGTTTCAATGACTTTCAAATGGTGAACCAGAATTGGCGGCCAATTTTATTGGCTCTATCAGCTTGGCGCCTTCATAAGTAACAGCTACCACAGCTGTTCGTCTTTAAACGGGAAACGGAAATTGCCTTTGGTAGCCAAAGTGCGTTTTATGGGGCAAAAGAATAAAAAAGTTTTACTTCTGGATTGCTAGCCCCAAGAGGCAGACAGTTGGACAGTTTAAGTGATGTCTGTATAGGTTGTTTGTTTTATTGATAGAAGATGTTGTCCATATAATTCTTTGCAAGTAAATAGCTCGCACTTTAATATACAATATCATATGATGGTTAGGGAAATTACATCTTATACAGATATAGATATGCCCGCAATGAATTCGATTAAATTTGATTCACCGCAGAAATCACTTTATTTCAAATAAATAAACTGTCATTTACACTCGCAGCTCAGACACGGACGAGTACAATACCAATATAAAAGCTTAATTGAAAACTGAATTTCAAGGCGTTTTTTTTCGTCATTTTTGAGGTTTAAATCAAATAAAGCGCGTGGCTCTTTCTGTCTGTGGAAATTTAAAAAGGGAACCGCAATTATTTGGAGACTACCTGTTAAAAACTTTATACATTGATAGTTTATCGGTTCACTTAGCAAAACATTTGATAAAAATATCCAATAAAGTCCTTTATGCAAACTGCCAATGCAGTCTACCTATGCGTATACGCAATATGGGCTAAGTACGCCAAAAAAACTTTAAGCACTTGGCAACTTTTCAATTGGCCATATGAAGCTGGAGCTGAGAACTAAGCTGAACTGAACTCAGCGCAGCTCCACCCCGTCAACTTTTTGAGCACTTTACCACTTGTTTATTTAACGCTCCGCTTCGTTGCTTTCAGCTCTCAGCTCACAGCTCGCAGCTTCCAGCTCGGAGCTCTCAAATTCTCAACTGTGGCAATTCGCATCTCGTGCATCTCACCCGGCGGCACTCATCAGTTGCGGTTGCAGCTCATAAACGTTTCGCACTACATTAAATTTTATTTAGCGCAGTGTTCTCTGTTCCCCGTCGTGGTCCTCTCTTTCGTCCTCATTCACGCTCATAGTAGTCCTTGTCGCCCTTTACTGTCTCCTGGGCCCACATTCATATTCATTTGTGTTAAACGCAGCGTGACACACACAGATACATACGAAAATACGCACACACACATACTCAGTTACTATCATTCTCCCCCTGCACTGATGTAAGCCTTGAACTTTTTTTTTCAACACTTCAAAGTTTGCTCGGGCTTAGAAGCCAAAGCACTAGAACTTTAAAGTTAAAACTATTCAAGTTCCATAAGCAGCGACGCATCAAATCTTACTTTGATTGCAGTTGGCGCTGAATGGAAAGCAAAAAGCTTTCAGCTACATCACTTGTCAATGTGAGTGCACTCAAAAGCTACTTAGCATGAAACTTTCAGCTAAATGTAATAACAAGTGCCTGTTAATTAAGTTTAAAAACTTCCAGCCTTAGATCACTTATGATAACATAGCATTTAGCTTCTGTCCGTCTGTCTGCAGTTCTGCTCTCATTCGCCTCATTTTCAATGAGACATTCAAGACTCCGACTTAAAGCTATAGATTAATTCTTTATATTAAGTACTCAAAATTCAATGAATAGGAAATAATAATCAATACTCGGTACATAAAACGAAATTTAATCATTTAAAATGACAAAGTAGGCTATAGAAAATTTACATGAAATGGCCTAGAAGGGTTAAAGTCGTTAAGCCTCGGTACATTTAACATTACGTGCAATTAACTTTAAGAACGTGTATTGAACGTATATGGATTTACCTTTGAAATCGTCTGCATAAGTTATCCATGGTTAAGATGGATACACTTGATGTGTGTTCTTAAATAAACGCCCTAACAGTTACGCTACACGCTGAAGCACGCACATCAAATGAACATTACGTATACGCCATGTCACATGTTGTCCGCTGGCTTGGCTAACAGCCAAAGTGAAACACAATAAACGCACATGCAACAAAGGCTGACATTTAAGTCAATTGCCAAAAGCTAATGATCAACACACGCACACAAACTCATACACACACACACACACACACTAACATATTTATCCATATTGTGTAGGAGTATGTGTCTGGTATGCCCATGTGTCCACTCATTCTATAGATATAGTCAACAACTCATGCAATTGCGTGCAAATTACCAAATTAGCCAACGTTCACCTCAACGCTTTGGCTTTACTGTTTTGCTTTCAATTAAAGCTCACTCTGCTCCCCTACCCTCTCACTGCCACTGCCACCCCCAGCCACTGCCCCGATGAGCAGCGGCCTGGGACCGGAGAAGGTGTCAATAAAAGCGCTGAATGACGACAACGTGCGACAGGCGACGCTATAGAAAATTAACTTGACCAAACCTGAAATAGCCGCCATCATTTTGCTGCACGTATTTGATGTGAACTGTTTTATGAGTATTGCTCATCGGGTGACATTCTCTGACGCAATTTCGCTTCAATTTTGTCCAGCTTTAACCTAAGCAAAGACAGCAGTCATACGCTTAAAGTGCACTACTTGCCATTCAATCTTATAGTAAGGATATATCTTGTATCTTGTATGACTTTGGGTTTACTTTACGCTCCTGAAGATTTGCAGAGTATGTTCTCAATATCTATATATCTGTACGATTTGTAACTATAAATATATTATAAATATTATATTTTAAGATATGATAAGTAGTGGGAAGATAGAGGAATATGAATGTTGCCTCTAATTTTATCCGCGCAAGTTAGAAAAGCATCTACATATGCATTTTTGATTCTCTTTCTTCTCTGAGATCAAGTTGTTTTTCCTTTTTTACAGTATATAAAGAACAACTAGGTTGTTGATACTGTTAAAGAATATATATCCTTTGCAGGAGATGTCCAAGCTGAGAAAACTAAAGAAAACCCTCACAGCAATTGGAGTAATTGTAAGTGCAAGTGCAAGCAACCCTATATAGAGCACTACTCTACTCTACTAATACTGCTTTTCAATATAAGCTACATATCATCTGCGATCGTAGAACATATAGATATCATTTTGATAATCCTTTCATAATAACCAATATACAATAAGTAGATCTTCTCATATAACTCTTAGAATTCGATCAAGTTTTCTGTAGATTTCAAAGTATGTTTGGCGTTATTCCCGCTTAATCCGACTATCGGAATGATTGAGATATATATTTATTTATTTCTTATTTCGTCGCTTTGGTTACTCACTTTACGACATATCAACGGAACTGAGCAAAACACTCACGTAGAAGCTTTAATTTTTTTCTTGGGTTTTTTGGGACGTGTCGCGCACGTTTCGGGTCAAATGTCATTAAAAGCATTGGTTCTGTTGTGGAGGGGGAGTTCAGGGTTCGACCGGGTTGGCATTAAGTTGTCTTTCAGCTTCCATTTAGCAAAATCAATTTTCATAAATTTTGTAATGCGCCAGTTGCATATGACTGCCACACCCATCTTTTACCTGCCTCCCACGCGCCCAGCGACAACATCGAGCAGCTCTTTTCACCTTTGTCACGAAGTTTGGTGATTTCTATTTTTATTTTTTTTTCCCCTGTAGCTTTTTGTTGCTATTGCTCATTTTGGCCATGGCAAAGTTCGAGGCATTGGCAAAGTTTTTGGCAAACGTGGCGCATTTTTAAATGGTCACGTTTTGCAGTTTAAGCGCCAGGCAGGCAGTCAGGCAGTCGAGCAGCAGTCAGGGTGCTTGGCAGGCAGGCAGCAAATACATCAAAGCGGCAAAGGCGACGCGAAAGTGTAAACAGGCGCGTGAGTTTCGTTGCAGAATAGGCGTGGCGCAGCCAGCCCATTTTGCCACAAACGTTGCACGCGGTGTGAAAAAAATGAATTTGCAGCATGCGAAGGCAAAGGCGACGAAAAAAAAAAATCAAAATACAACCAAAACTTGGCAAAGTTTGTAAACTTTTTAAACGCGCATTACACGCGCTGAGCTTGTTGAAGTCTTACGGCTTAGCAGGATGTAGACAAGCGAGACGCTAAGATGCAAGAGAGAGAGAGAGAGAGAGAGTTTTGTGGGTGTGAAAATTGTAACAGAAATTGGCAAACGAAATACGATGCCGTCGAATATTTGATATATGGCACACAGTTAGACGATTCAAGAGCTATATACTCACATACACAAATATATTTATATCAAAAAACCACTCTTAGTCTATTCAGATCTTTGGAGAACTTTTCAAGCAGTTCTTAAAGTAGAATTTCCAAGTGATTCAATCACAATCTTTTACATTTTTCCATATTTTAAATTTCAATGAAGTCGAAATTAAACTAAAACCTAAACCAGAATATAATTCACAATCGAAGTCAAAACACAGCTCAAAAGTTAAAGATTTCATGGTATCTATAACATCAGGCAGGGAAATCCTTGAGAATTTGAGAAAGAATTTCAGGGGAGATTAAAGCAAAGAAATCCTAGAAGGTAACCAAATTATGGAAAATTAAAAATAAATATCAGTGTCGTATAAAGACCATAAGCGACCCAGATAACCGTTTTCATCAAGTTGGCAACAACTTGGCCAAAATGTCACCTGTACAACATTAAAGCAGACCAAAAAGGCGAAGGCAGAGGAAGATGAGGGAGAAAATACAGCAAATGGTAGCGTCATTTGGTGCAACAGCTTAAATGGCAACAGTAATTAGCATCATGGCCGCATGGCAGCTGCTATTAAACATTCCGCACGCACACACTAACACACACATAGAGCGGTAACATAAACTGCTGTGGCCAACAGGGCGCATACGCAACGCCATCGCATGTTGTCGTAAACTCTGCTAAACTGTTTGCCACTTTGTCGCGCAAAATGTTAAACTTTGTCGACGTCGATGAACTCAAACTCGAAACTCAAATTTTGAAACTCTGAAACGGGCTGAAGGGTTTGGGCACGGGCACGCTGCGAGTAAAGCAGCGACCACGAGATATTAGGGCTCAGGGACAACAAGGGCAACGGGACAGCCATCATCAAAAGGCTTAAGCAGCTTCAGTCGCTGCGGCAGCCACCAAAAAAGTGGGCGCTGGCGTAGAGCAAACTTTACGAAATAATTTTGCATAAATTTTGGTAAAATTTGCTTTTGCCTTCGCTGGTTTTTTGGTTCCTTGCTCTGGCAGCAACTCCTGACCTGCTCCGTTGTAGCTGTAGCTGGAGCTTCTGCTGCCTCAGCGTTGAGGACAACAGCAGCTGCGGCTTATTTACAAGTTGCCATAATATTTTGCGTGGCGAGACGCGAAACAAACTCGTGCCTTGTCCATTCTTCTACCCTTTACCCGCCCCACCCACATGACTCCCCACCGACCAGCAAGCAGCTCGCCTACTGCTCCGCGACATCCCGCCAGTTGTCGACATCATTTTCACGCTTCAACAAATCACAAGCTGCTTAGTTTCATAATTAGAAGCGTCACATTTTTGGAACGCTCCAGACATAAAACTCGTTGTGCATTACACCAAACGGCAGTTCCAGGACCAAAACCAACAACAACAGCCAAAGAGGAGCAACACCAGCAGCTCCTATGCATAACATAAAGTTTTTTTAACGCTAATAGCCAGGGCAGTAGAAATAAATATGAGAGAACTGTCTACAGGGGTAACTCACTATAACAGGTAAAAATAACTGATTGCGCAATAATATTACCTAAAACGAAGCATTTTTAATGACCAACAGTTTTTTTACATTTAAGTTTTATTTATTTTATTAAGAGTCTACAAACACTCGACTAAAAGATAAAAGGAAATCTGGACTTCAAGAGGTAGAAAGTAAAATTGATTTTAAATGAATGAACGAAATGTGTGCGAATTGGTTGCATATTGAAATTTATACAAATTTTATATATTTATTCTTAAACTATATATAAAACCAGTTGATGTCCCACACCCAATTAAATCATATCTGTCCAAGTCTATTCACATATCTGAACTTATTAACTGAAGTGATTTTCTGTGTATTCAAATAAATCCAGAGTACAGTCGAGTTCTCAGTCTATCAATAGAACATTCTTCATTTCATCAATAATTATATTCTATAACAAATCAAAACAATAACGATAAATGATGAACCTAGTGTATCCCGATAAGCATCTATCATCATCTTCAGAATCAATACAAAATTGATTATCTATAGGCATTTCATTCAACTGAAACCAAAATTGATATTGATTACATTTTTTTACTGAGTCAAAATCTTCTTTCAATAACAAATGCATCCCCTTTTATATCTGCCCTAACCATGCCTATATCTATATAGTTTTATGTGATTATGCAGCAATATATTTCATTTAAAATTTATATAATATCATTACTTTATCCTGATTCTTCCTACAAAGATTATATCTTCTACATAGGGCAGAGTAGTTATATTTCTTAGCTGGTTGCTCAAAGCGTTTGTTTTGAATACATTTCTCGAGAAGCAAATTTTTCATATTTTGTATAGTTTTTTACGTTCCTTTTCAACAGAACCTGTTTCCTTATACTCAGAATATATATACTTATATATTAATTCAGAATATGTCTATCAAAGCGTACTCTTTGAGCGCCTTCAATACACTTGTTTGACTACGCCTCTGTGTCTCAGCTCAATGTCAGCTACAGCTACACCGCAAGAGCAACAGAAATGACAACAAGAACAACAACAACAACAACAACAAGAGGAGAAATAACAGGCAACTGGCAGTTTGTCAGGCGCTTGGTAAAGTTCCCCTCAGACTTCAACGCTGGCAGGCGGCAGTGGCTTGTCATTATTTTAATAAAGTTATTTACCTGAAAGTATGCAGGAACATTTGTTTGCCAGCCAGAGTAAAGCATGAAATTAGGCACAATTGTAACAGAGTTGCCAACTTGCCATAAACACAACAGCAATGTTACATAAACGTACACACACCCACCCAGACATACACTTACACACACACATACAGTGACAAAAGACAAACTTGGTCCTTGGCAGAGTCCAGAATGGATGCCATTCTACCAGCCAGCAAAGAGAACAAGAAAAGAGGTTGTTGTGCTGCCTTTTTGGTCTAGAGAATCAGAGCCAGAGTCTTCGGTTTGGTCTGAGAAGCAAGTTTGCTTATTTACGTTGATTTTCTAGGCAGGACGGACAGAGTTGGACTTTGTCGGAAATGGGGAAACATAAATTAAAAGACTTTTTTGACAACCCTTGAAATTATGATACTTATTATTTAAGCAGAAATTGGATGGCTTAGCAAAAAAGTTTTCATTACAACTTCAGGCACAGGTTGAAAGACATTTACTTCTTCTAGTTCTTAGAACTGGAAGTCCATAAATTGTAAATGTAAGACTGCAATAGTCCACCAATACACCCAGACTTAGTTGGCCCACATTTACACTTGTGTCACTGTTATCAAAGCCAATGTCCACCCACATTTGCATGTCATCCACCTAATCACAGACGGATAATGTCGCTCCGTGCTAGCACCAGCTCCTCGAGGAAAATGCATTTTCTCTCAGCTTTGCGCCAAAAAGTCTTGGACCCGGCACTCGGTAAATCTTTAAGCAAAATTAGCTCTTGGCTTTAAGGCTTAACTTTGGCAAGGCAAACGAAATCCTTTTCAGCTGTCAGCACGCCACTTGCCAAACAAGAGACCAGCCCTCAGCTGCAGTAAGTAAAAGTGGTTTACTCCGCCCACCCCCCCCCCCTCTCCAGCTCCTTCCAACTATTTCCCATCACTTCTCACAGCATCCACGAGTAAGTCAGCATAATGCGCTAACAAACACTTGCTCCACTATCTATCTATGTGTGTTTGTGTGTGTGTGTGTGTGTAAGACTGTGTGACTGTATGCACTGAGCGAAATTTCGACAGTGTGACTCTAAGGCTTAAGGCTTATAATAACTGAGGATATCAACTTATACAAACTTGAATTAACAACTTATTTTGCTACAATGATTTTTGAATTATCTCTTTAATTTCAGTAGAAAGTATCATCTTTGCGATACTTGCAATATAAACAATAAGAAATTATACACACAGCACACAGTCGATAACGTGAACTAAATAAAACCAAGTGTGTTCACGTTATCAAGAGTGTTCAAGCTATCGAATGCGAAGCAAGTATAAAGTAATTAGACATTTACACATTTTATTCTTACTTTTTGTATTAAAGATTCTTTTATTTCTTTGTAAAAAAAAAAACAATTTAAGATATTTTGATTAATATATTTCTTTTTCTTTTTTTGTGCTTTATCTGAGCTTCTTTTAGGTATTGAATACTGGACGTGTGCTGCTATAGCTTGAGATGATGTCAAACATTGTGCCAAAGACAAGTGCACCGATGCCTCAGAGTGTGATGAAAACGTTGTCCATAGTATCCAGTATCCAGTATCCACAGTATCCAGTTGAAACGGTATTCCAGCACACGATAATATCAATGACACCCGGAAATATTAGGCCGAGTATGGAGAAACTGGTGCCACGGCACCTATTGGGCCCCATCAGGAATCCAGGCTCAGCAACTTCAGCAAATGTCCTCCTAGTGCGTCGTGTCCTATGATACAACTTGTGACCACATTTCACCATGTAGCAAAGATGCCCATAAGGAAGCCAATGTCCAGCGATGCCTTCAGCAAATGCATCAGAGTTTCATTATTCGTTGTGGGATGTTCGTTTGCTCGCATGGAAATCATTGGCCAAAGTACGATCGGCATCAGTTCACAATCATAATTAGAATTATTTTTATTTAATTTATTCAAACAAGCAAGAATGCTTTCGTAGAGTATACCCGACTACGGGAACCTCTTAGCCCAGGATATGGGTTGCAGTGCTGGGTGCCCAGCGTAATGTTAAATTATTTCTTGAGTAACTTCTGTGTTCATTTCAAACTAAAACAGACTTGATCTGCGTTTGTTCGAAATAACCTAAAATTTGGCGTCTCTAGTTTTTATACTCTCTGATTGGTACTGATCAAAAATGATTCCTTCTGCCTGTTGCAAGCATTGGCACCCATTTTGTAATGGGTTAAGGCTGCACAAATTTAGTTAATCCTCTTCATATGCGCTGTTGTAACCCAATTTGTTTCTGTGCAGTTTTATAGACGGCGAAAAGCGCGTTCAAAAAATAGGAAATCCTCTTATTATTTTGGCATTGAGCCAAAGGTGAGGAGCGCGTGTGTTAGCTGAACTGGAAAATTGTCATCAGCCTAGCGAAATGCATCCAAATGTAATTGGGTCACTTTTATTTCTTTATTCGAAGCAATCTTTTTATTGCAATTGTTTTTTCTTTATTTTAATGTCAATTTGTATTGGGTGTACATGTGTGTGTGTGTGTATGTGTGCGTGTGTGTGAAAACCGCAAGGCGTACACAATTATTTTGCCAACAATTTTGAGGAACAGCAGCGCCAAGCAAACGGCCAAACATTCAAAGTTGCCAACAGCCGCAGACCCAAAGGCTTCGGTTTTGGGCCAAAGTTTGGTGTGTACACTTTGCATTGCACTCACACACACACACACACACAGACAGACAGACAAATGCACACACACTTATACATATGTAAGTACAAGAAGCCAGAAATGTTGAGATTTCATCGAAGCATTAGAAATCTATAAAGTTTACTTTGTGTTCCTTTCTCCAAAGTCTGACTAAAGATTCCTCCCTGCCAGCTCTCTCTAACTAGGTATATTCGATAGTTTCCTCTGCTGGTGAATTCCCTCCCTGAATTGCGGACAAAGTTTCCTGCCGTTGACACTGACAGTAGTAGTATTGATGGTGTTGAGCGGAGAGCACAGAGTTTGGCCACTTGGAGATCTGCGGTTGCCCCAAAGGCATTTTACTTGTTGCCTTGGCTGTTTCGGGACTGTTTCGGGACTGTTTCGGGACTGTTTGCTGATTAGTTTGGCTTATGGCTATTTGAGTTTGGTGTTTATCGTCTGGATGCGGCAGTATAATGAAATAATTGATTGGTGCCAGTGATTTCTCAATAAATTAGCTGTCAATTGAACATTTTCCAAAATTGTTTTACAGTTTGATGATATTTGTATTTAAATTGGATGTTTTTGGCTAGTTTCATATTATTTGCCCACGATTTAGCCACAAAAACAAATCTCATACATGAGTGCGCACCATCACACAGAATTCTAACAAATCATAGAGCAAATACTTTTCATTCTTTTTATGGCCAGCGAAAACTCTTATGAAAAATGCAAAGCGGCCCGAATTGTTGCAATAGACAAATGCACAAATGAATGCTTCAAAATGTATAACTCGATGCACATAGAAAATAGAGCAGAGAGCACAATTGCAGCCAAAGAATACACACAAAGAGACGCAGTCAAAAATGATTTCAATTTTATACCCTGTAATAAGAGTAAATTTTAAATGAAAGAGGTTTGTTATAAGATGAAAACCTTAGACACATTTCTGAAGTGTATAGATTTATTTTTAACTCTGAAGAGATATGAGAAACATAAATTTAACTTAAAACTAGAGCATAGAAACTATTCTAATAGAAACTTCGATAGTTTCGCTAGATTTATATCGATAGTTAGGAGTTCTCTTTTGTCCTACGGAAGATCAGCTTTATACCTTAAGGGATATAATTAGTAAAAGGCTTTAAAGTTCAGAAACGCTTTGAATGTTATCAGTAAAGTAAATTGTTGTCTTATACCTATAACTAATTATTAGATTATAACCTTAGATCCTAGTGCAGTAGATCCTAAAGTCTAGTAAGCATTCTTCGCATCGATTTTCAGTTCTTTCAAGACTATCGATAGCTATTTTCCCGGAATATTGGACAGCATAGCTTTACTTCCTTTCCAGCTCTAGCAAAGGGTATAGCTTAGTCAAACATAGTTTAATGCGAGCCGTTATTTTAGTGATTTTGCATTTAAGTCGCTGCACAAAAAATAAACCAACAAAGGCAAGGGAAAATGTGTTCAAGTGAAATAAATTACTTTACACAGCGCCCAAAACAAGTAAAAAGAAAAAAGAAAACGAAGGGGAACATTAAAAAAATGTTCACCACAAAAGTGAAACAAAAAGGAGAAACAAAATGAAAGTGAAATAAAAATAAAAATAAATAAACAAACGACGCTTGGCAAATGAAAAACGCGTAAAATAAATAAATAAAAATTCAAACTGATTATGCATGGCGGAAAAATCCGATTTTTACAAAAGACTACAGACACGCCCACCATGTTATATGCCGGCATCATGGTACGCCCACAACTAAACTGTGAATGCGATGGCAAAGCCACACACACACACACACACAAGCAAGTACAATCCCATACACACACATACACAAATCACAGCACAACAACAAAAAACCGAAAAGCAACAAAAACAACAAATTTGCATTTTAATGCGCTTCACTTGTTTTGCCGAACGAACCCAAAAAACCGAGAAATTTTCTTCACTTTCTTCCTTCTATCATTGTTAAAAGCCAAAGAGACACAATACACACAGTTACCACTGCAGACATGTGCATGAGTGTGTGTAAGAATATTTCATTTACAGTATAAATATATGATGAAGTACAAGCCGTCAGAAGCAGAAGCAGAAGCAGAAGCAGCTGCAGCCCGCAAATGGATAAAAACGTCTCAGTTCTTAGCTAAATGAAATATGAAGATGGAATATGAATAGCAGGCAAGTATTTAAGAGTACTTAAGAATAAGACTTAGACAGAGCTCAATATAAATAGAGAATTGTTTAAAATATATACAGAGAAAGAAACTAAAAGAAAACTTCAAATAATTTTAGTAAACTTTTCGCTAAGGTATAAAAAACCACTTTTTGAGATAAAACTTGTTTACTTCTATCATCATAAAAATGAATGAAATAAAATTACAGCCTGCTAGTTAATTGCATTCCAACCCTAACAAACCATAATCAAATTTTTGTTTGACCATACAACTAACAAACTTTTCAAATCTGCACAAAACTTTTAGAGATGCGCTCTATAATATCTACAAATATACCCTGTACTCTGCAAGTGTGTGTAAATGGTGTGTTGTGGTTGTGCACATGAATTTAGCAGATATAGGACTATGGGATAATAAATTTATTATGTTTCAAATCTTATCCGTAACACAGTATTGAAGTAGATATTATTTTATTAGATATTATTGCGGTAGAGTCGACTTCTATCAATCGAAAACAAAAAATAAAAAAATTAAAAAAATATTTATAATTATTAAATGCAATTAAATATAACTTATATATTATAAACAAGTTGAAAAAAATATAAAATATAAAAAGTCTTTGGTACACAGTTCTGAAATAGATATTATTTATGAATTTTTATACTAATTATACCAGTAAAAAAAAATACAAAAATATTTATAGATATAAAATGCAAATATATAAATTTTATATATTATAAAAAAGTTAAAAAAAATATAAAAAATAAAATATAAAATATAAAAAGTCTTAGGTACACGTTCTAAAATAGATATTATTCTTGAATTAAGAGTCGAGTAAGAGTAATTATACAAAAAAATATTTATAGATATAAAATGCAAATATATAAATTTTATATATTATAAAAAAGTTAAAAAAATATATAAAATATAAAAAGTCCTTGGTACATGGATATATATTTGTGTGTTAAGCTGTCATTTTACGAGGTATTTTCACAGTGAGTTTAGTCGAGAACTAAATCACTCTTTCGCTTTTTTTTTGTGTACATATTTTTTCAACTTATTTATAATATGCCGCATACATTTCAGAAATGAAAATGGCCATCAATTTGTATAATATTATGTTGAAGTGCAAAACTTTTCTTATTCTCTCGTTATATGCAGAGAAAACTTTTCACATACAAAAAAAATAATAAAATAAAATAAAAATAAAAAGAAAAGAAAGAGGGAATTACATGAATTCCAGTAACAAAAAGTTGTTGTTCACTCTTTGTGCCCTTCGTTTTGACATTCAGGTGGTTTTTCCATTGAGGCCAACTACCCAAGCCAAATGTTGACCATTGTTGCATTAGAATAGGGTTCCATATATATCTGGTTATACAATAATCAAAAATCATGACTACAGACAATGAAATGACACCTGTCTGTCAGCCTGCAGGCATCCGTCCTTCCTGTCCGTGCCTCCATCTAGCTGTCTATCTGTCTTTCTGTGTCTCTGTCTGGTTCTGCCTCCTCGCTTGATTTACCATGAAAAGTTTTTAGCCAGGCTATTGAATTTACATATTTCAGAGAGAACTTTATTTCTGATGTTCTTTGACAGTCACCGCAACAGTTTTGTGTCCAATTGTTTGAAAATTTGACGTTGCAAATCACAAAATATAAGTTGACTTCTACTGATACTATTTATATCAAAATGAATGTATTGAAACTTGGCAAAATTACTTTTCAGGCTTTTGTGTAAATTATTTTATGCACTTCTATGAACTTGTTGTTGGAATCTAGTTTAACATGCAACTGGCACAGGACAATTCATACAACAAAAGGATATCTGATTGAACACTTGAACACAACAAAAAATTTAATGAAACTGTCTTAGTTGGATGGAAAAGTATCTATAGTTATTTTCTCTTACTTATAAATGAAGCATTTTCATTTCAAATAGTTCAACCAAAGATTACAATTAAAATTTCACCTGGTTGGAAGAAAAAATATAAAAATCTATCAAAGTAAGCTTGATGTTTCAAGTAAAATTTATCTTATACATCGTACGGAGGCAAAGAGAATCTTTTCTTTTCATTATCTTTAAGCCAAACTATTTAGATAAGAAGTTTGGCTTATGGGGTTAAAATAGATAATCCTTGACCTTAATGGAGCTTTCAACATTTTTCAATCAGAAACTGCCTTCTCTGAAACTGCCTTCTCTGAAACTATTAAAAATTCTACAAATACTAAGTAAAATTCTAATACGCTGAGGTTAATGACATAAAATCGAAACCATTTCCTCTTTCATATTATGTTTTTCACCTGAAATATAATACATATATAATACTGAAGTTATTAAATTGAAAACTGTTCTCTTCACGTAGGTGTATAGTATATCGGTAAGAGCTATTGTCATGTACATTCGCACAGTTTGCTCAGATTCAAATGCCAATGATAAAGTTTTTAACAGTCAAATGAAAAGCTCATTGATAATATCACAAAGTCAGCAGCAGAAACAACAACAGCAACTGTAAAAGAGAAAAATATAACAACAACTCATATGCAACACTGGAATGGCATTGAAATGGTCTGTCGGAGCTGCCAGGGGGTCCTGCAAGCCAGAAGAATATTGACATTTGTATGAGAAAAACCTTTTTTCTTTATTTTTGATGTGAAAGCTTGAAACAATGGCAATGCATTGGTGAAAAGTTTTACATTTCTTTTTGTTCTTTGTGTGCCTTTATCAGCAGCGCATGCTGTCATAAAAGTGTGGAAAATTTCGAAGCTACGTCATCATCAGCAACAACGATGGCAACCCTCGTGTGCCCAATGGCCCTCATATCTTGTCAGTTTTTTGTTATTTTTGTTGTTGTGTTTAGGTGGAAGGGGAGAATGTTTAGAGTCTATAATCTTCAAATAATGGAAAAACTTTTGCTGTTAAGCAAGAGGAATGCCAAAGCTTAGATTCTTTTTTGCAACCACACTTTCAGTTCGACTTGTTTCTCTCTCTCACACTCTCTCACACTTTGTGTGCTTTTTTTATGCATTTGACAACCCAGACTGCTGCTCACTCGATTTTCAATTTATTTCGTTTTGTGTGCGATTTTTTCCTCCTCTTTGCTTTTTTGCTGTTGCCATGAAAAACTTCATCGACTGTTTGAGGGTATACCTGTGGCTTAAAGACTGCCCCCTGTACCCGTACCTGTCCCCATTCCCTTAGTCCCTCCATGAGAGCTAACCACCTGCGCAATCAGCTACATTTTTGCACCGAACAATTTTTTTTTATTTCTTTTTTGCTGCTGTTTTGCTTCAAATTAAGTTTGTGTCAGATGGAGAAAAGCAGCAAAAGCAACGTTTTTGCTTTTTATGATGCCTTTGTGCAAAGTTAATTTCGATTTTATTGCCAGGTGATTGAGATTTGAATAGAGTTCCGAGCGATGGCACTTGAAATTAATTCGCTGTGCAAAAAAATCACAATTCCTACAAAACGTATAAAAAATAAAATTCTGTGGCAAGTGTCGCCAATAAGCCATTGGCATTGACATAAGCTGTGGCTTATTAATTTCTCGATATTTTCCCTGCCAATTGAAAAGCCACCCATACAAACGTCAGTGACAAATACAAATTACACATTTTCTTTTTTCATTTTTCAATAATAAAAAGTTGAGTCCCACGAGGAACTACCCTAGAGATGGCAGATTACTGTGGCATTATCATCACGAGTTCTGGTTAATATTATGTATATAATTTTAAGGGAAGTTTATATGTTTTGCGATTAGATCAGGGATATGCTGGCAGTTATATGTTAAGAAAGTTTGTACACAAAAAGTAAATTCATATATTGCATATAAAAGAGAAGAAGATATCAGATGCAGAGTTTCAACTAAAACCAACTATGTTAAGAAAGTTTGTACACAAAAAGTAAATTCATATATTGCATATAAAAGAGAAGAAGATATCAGATGCAGAGTTTCAACTAAAACCAATTCACGAATGAATTCACATCTCTAACATAAAAGCTTTATAGGTATATAAAAAAAAATTACCTTGGACTCTATTGAAAATAGTCGACATATCCACAACAACAGCAACAATTTCGCCGCACAATAAAATGTCAACGAGCCGCAACGCCCCGGGGCTAACAACCTACAACCCTCCTCTCCCCCTCCCCCTGCAGCGATATGGTTTGCAAATAAAAATCGAGAATTACTAGGGGCATTCAACGAGACGAAAAGTCGCCTATCCCACTCTCACACTGGGGGTCACTCGGCCAAGCTGAGAACTGTACAGTCTAAGGACTAAATTAATGGGATACTACAGCAGTCGAAGGTCAACTGATGGCCAATTGAATATAAGTTTTAACTACATCTGGGCTTTTGAATGATAAATATAAAAATATATACATAAATAAATAAATAATACAAGTCTGAACTTGCTGTATAGGAATAGGAATATGATATGTTAAAAATATCAGCAAGTGAAAGTTTTATAGAAATCTTCTTATCTTTACAACGAGTTTAAGACACTTAAAGTTTTCAAGTGCTTTATAAGCTATTTAATATTTGTTTTAAATTAAATTAAACTGCTTTATATACTACTTTATATACATCTACAGTAGAAGTCCGGCTTAACGAACCATTAAATGCAAGCTCCAGTACGTTAAATCGAATAGTTCGTTATTTCGAGTAATCAGCTGAGGACCCTTAAACGGAGTGTACGCTAAACTTGACTTATTTGCTATAAATATCATTATTATATAGTACATATATATTTATATATATATTATTTCTTATATATAGTATATGGATCACATATTGTTCAGTTCTTTATTCAAAATTATCTTTTACACAACAGAACTGCGCTTTGTCTTCGACTTTAGCTACTACTACTATTTTTTTCGACATCACAAACAATTCTAAGAATTACCCGTTTTAAGTGAGTTAACGGCCTTAAGTACTTAAGCTCATGTAAGGCAATGCTTTTTTTGGTGTCTTCTTGTGTGAATGTGTGTGTGTATATGTAAGTGTGGGTGAGTATGTATATAATTACGACTTTCTCCTATCGATGTAAAAATTGGACAAGTACGTTAAATCGCCAAGAGTACGTTAAACCGGACGTCTACTGTACCACAAAATCTGTCAATTCTGCATTTATGTGTGCAGTTAGCCTCATTTATGCTTTCACTTGATTATATAAAATACTTAAAGCTGCAAATGGCAGCCCATCATTATTTGTAACTAATCAATATGTACATATAAATATTATATAATTAAATTCCAAATAAGGCCAAATATACCACATAAACTAGCTCTTATACAAGTATCAAATATATAAATATATATACACATATATAGATTAAAAGGAAACATATTAGACCACAGAAATTTGGTATAACAATTTGCTTTAGAATTTGCGTTGGCCAAAAGCAAAACCGCAACAATTACAAAAGGCCAACAAACAATTTGGCAACTTTTCACAATTTGTTCGCGCATTAATTTCGCATTCCAAGTGTCAATAAGCCAACAATATTAATGCACTCGGTTTTTCTCTGTTTCTTTTTTGTTTTTTTTTTGGGTTTTTATGAGGTTTTTTTTGTTTTATTGGAAAAGCAAATTAAATATACCGTTACAGTCATGTGACTGAGGGAGAAGCGATAAAAACTGCAAATGAAATTTGTGTGCGATGCGATGCGATGCTCACCAAATCGTCCCCAGCTGCACTTGGCTGCAATTTTATTGGCCTGACCCGGACCTGGATCTGGCCTGGCCTGTCCTGGCCTGGTCTGGTCTGTCCTTTCCTGGCCAGGACAGTTTTGTCCTTGCCACAAGTCCTGGCAACATTGACATGCAGCGAAATTTCTGTCGCTGAGCCAACGAGTCTCGTACAGATTGCACCTGCATGCATATCCGTTACAGCACCTCCTCGTCGCGGTCATCATCGGTGGCATCGTTGCATATTCATACGCCAGGCTCTACTCGTACTCGTACTCGTACTCAAACTCGAACTCGTATGTTGAGCGCTGAATGGCCATTGTTGTAGCTGATGCGGGCGAGTTGAGTTTATGTGGCTGACCATGTCAGATCGGGTCGTTTGGTCACTTTCTGTTTTTGGTTTTTATGGGCGCAGTTAAAGCAACAAAAAAATCCCAGCAGCAACACTCTGTGGCAAGTCAATTGACTTTGTAATACTCTTTTAAGCCGAATCAAAGCAGATGTTTCATATTCCATGTATAAACCGATTATTTTTGTATAAAAATGTGTTTCTAGCAGTAGTTTAGAGCTCTCTTTAAATTTAGATCTGTCTGTTAACGCACTGTTAACTTATGTATAAATGTTAACATGACAGCGGTCAGACTGACCTCTCTAATACTTTCTATATCTTCTCAAAAGTTTACTATGAATAAGATTTTGTTATGCGTTGCATACGTTAACACATTTTCGATATACTTTTGGTGGTCAACTCTATCGGGTTATGGGCCATAAAAAGTGCGCCTCGCTTTGAAAGATATCATGGCCTGCTGAATGGTTTTGGCTGTCTGGTTAAACCGGAGGGCTGGCTGGTCGGACTGTCGTATGTCACGTTGAAAATATGCGCATTTTTGCAAATGACATTTCAGTCGCACCGCACTATCACTAATTGATATCATATGATGGAATTTATGCAGAGACACCAGAAATAACGGCGAAAGGCTGGACAGCCCTTAACAGTATTGGTAATTGGTACTTTTTCTGTTTTGGCCCATTTCACTTCGCTGTTGGCCCATTGATGGGACCCATTTTGCGGTTTGTCGACGCGTCATGGCCATCATGTCCGATGCCTGATGTCTGTTGTCTGTTGTCTGAGGTTGCCCGCTTTGCGGTATCCAACTGCATCACGATCTTTCATTTGTCAAGTTGTCAGTCCCTCCATGGAGGATATGTGCTCTCGGCTCATAAATTAAGCTGGCTTTGTAAAGCCATTCCCAAAAAAAAATCTCACAAAAATTCTAGACACAAAGCACAAACATTTTCAGTTAGTTGTAATAAGTTTTATCAGACCAAAATTATGTATACAAATCTTGACAGTCTCTCGGACCGTTGGTCCTTCATTCAAAATATCGAACACTTAACCAATGTGAGCGAAATGCAGCCCCGAGAATTGGGAGATATCATAGCCGTAGTGCTGTGCCTTTTGATCATATCCTGTGTACTGGGTTTGCTGTCTCGCATCATAGTAAAGATTGCATGGCCGCTATTGATGACTTTAATTTCCTTTTTGTGCATTCGGATCATTGCCAACTGTGAACTAACCGCTTACTTGGGAGGTGAACTTCAATTTTGTTGGAGAAAGATTTTCGAGACCCTTTGTGCACATTGCTGTCATCTCATTTCGTAAAACTGCAAAACTTACTCATGTACATTAAATGGAAATATAGCATTGCATTGTTGTTGTTGTTTCTTTTCTTAAGTTCTTTGAAAGAGTAAAGTCTTTAATCAAGTCAAACGTTTCATACAGGTAAAGGCGCTGATTCTGATCACGATTATCTTTTACAATCACGAATCGCACAAAACTCTTTATTAAATATCTTTTCTAAACTGTTTTCAGTTTCTCGATTTGTTGTTTTTACGAGTATCAAATCATTCTTTGCCCTCCCCACTAATATAAGTATACCACATATCAAACACACACTCGCACACACACACACACCTTGAACGCCCGCATTGACATCGCCGGCAGCCATTTAAAGGCTAAACGAGCAGATACAACCACACACACACACACACCCAAGTTCACACACTCGCAACAAACGGCCATGTTTATGTTCTGACAGCAACAAAAATGGAAACTGTAGCATGCTTGTCCTCCCTTTGCCCGGAACAGCTGTCGTGTCTTCAAAAGTGCTGCTAATTCTGCTTTTATCCCGCCAACCTTAACAGCTTGAAGGAGCGTACTATAATCTATAGATTCTACGATCTATGGTGATTCATTGCCATATCGATCATATAATTTTATAGAATAAGTTTGTCCCTTAGCAACTATTTCATAGAATGTAAGCAAGTTTTTGCCTTGAATAAAAAAATTGCCAAATTTGCAATGGATCGCAGGTACTTTGGATCTCTAAAGTTAGCAAAGACTTCCATTTGAAAGCTGAGGATATTACCAAAAAAAGTCAAAAATATAAAATATTTACAAATAAATCTATTTTGTATATATAATTGGTTAAATTTTATACAAAATTGGCTATTTTGTTTCTCGAAAAATGGCAACACTGTTCTGGATGCTGTTGCATGGCCACTGACCGTGACGTTGGTATCGCTGGCGCAGATGTGAACCTTGTTGCAGGTTGCACGTCGCTGGTTGCAAGTTGCTGTTTGTGTTACCCCAATGGCATTTTGGGTACGTGCCGCCGTCGTCGTTGTCTGCTGTTGCCACTGCTGCTGGTTGCTGCTACCTGACGCTTGACTTTCTTTCTCTAATGAAATGCGGTTACAAATGCAATTTTACATTTTTCAAAAAAGCATTTTATCTGTCGACGACAGGCCCGAGCACAGACACAGACACGGGCACAGCCACAGACACTATTCAGACCAGACCAGACCAGACCAGACCAGACCAGACCAGACCAAAAGCACGTGACATTTCATTGTGTGTGTGTGTGTGTGTGTGAGTGTATGTGTATATGTATTCCTGTTACCATTCGCAATTCACATCCCCAGACTCAGAACGTCAGCTTGTTTGCACCTTGTCGAAATTAGTGTTTGTACCGAAATGAACACGATTTGTTTGACCAGCAGGTGTTGAAAATACACTGGGCTGCCTGGTTGAAGTTTACTGTGCCGCAACCGCTTCCGCCTTTCTCCCTCTGCCGCTGTTTCTCTCACAGAGTGAGAGAGACTCTTTTTTCTATATCTTGGGGCAATGTTTTATGTGTCACACACGACGTATGGGTAATGTTTTTCAAATTGTTGTGGCTCTTTGTATTGTTTTGCTTTTTGGCCAGTGGTTTTGAATTGATTGCTAGTAGTTGTGCTTGTAGTTGCTCTTTGAATTGTTTTGAATGTTGCGTGTATACTACATAGAATTTTGTCAGTGGAAAATTGTGTTAGAGCAGCCCACAACACATAAATTTTAATCAAATAAAACTAGCAAAAATAAGAATATACTCGTATATACAGAGTATTATATGAATACAGTCCCAAAACACAGTTTGTCGCTTTTATGAATAAAATACTTAAACATGTGAGAAATATGCTATGAAAGCGCATGTTAGCTTTTAGATTTATTGACGAAAACCAAATTAAGTGTAGCTTAAAGCGAAAAATAAAACTAAACTAAGAGTTGGCGATCTTAATATGTATAACAAAAAGAGAACTATGTCAAAATATATATAGACGTTGTCAAAGATTTAACTTTAATTAAAAATAAAGATTTTCTGTCTTTATTTCTTATGGATTGAAAGCTTAAATTGATATCTTATTATATAGAGCACCGAAACATACCTGAACTCTATTGAAGTCATAGACTTTAACAGAACTTCAATAAAAATCTACCCTTACTTCAGCTAAAACAATAGCTTGACAAGTGTCCGATGCGGTAACTCTTGTTGTTGCTATTGGTTAACTTTTAGTGGCTTAGAGAGAACCCAACACAAAAGTGGCAACTGCCGCAATACGGCTACCAAAAATGTTGCATATTCCAGCAACCGCTGCAGGGGTTAGCCCCTCATCTCGTCGTGCTGACAACTGACGTCACGTTTTATGGTAGTGCAACAAAAAATTTGACTGTGACATTGACAGGCTCGCGATACAGTCGAAAATTTCAAGTTCGGCAGCTTAATAGAATAACGGCCGCAGGCGGACATCATGTTGGGCAAAAATGGATAGAAATGGGCGTGGCAACGTCGCTGCCGCCACCACCAGACAAATAACGATTTATGTGCAAATGCCAGACGACCAGACAAACAAATAAACAGCTCCGTTAAGCTTACCAATAGTCCGGCTCTTAAATATTTAATTGCAAACGGCTTAAAAAACGTATTCGCTTTGATTTTGAGTTTTAGGGAAATTTCGATAGAATTTTACAACAGTTCGTTCCTATCGAATGCGATAATCGGTTATTCATTAGAAGAAAAAAACTACTATTATTACTATTTTTTTCTTTCTTAATTTTAAAATTTATAAGTTAACTTTTAATATTTATAATTATATATAGACAATATTAATTTGTATTTTAAATTTATAAGTATCCCATTTTAAATTAAATTTTGTATCTAGTCGACTGCTAAATAAATAAACAAAATATTAAAACCAGTTTAATTAAAAGATATTCACTAATTAACAAAGCTGGCGAAAGCGTTTTCCAAGACACATGCTACGTTTTTCATTTTCCCAACTATTTTCCTTCTTTTTTTTTGCCTTAATAACTATAAACTATCTGCAGACGCTGCTGAAGTGCAACCAGAATATGTCAAAGTTAAATCAAAAATGCAGACAGAACTGACAAATCTGAGTGAGCAGACAGTTAGCTGACAAACATACTGACAAACTGACAGACAGACAGACAGATATGTGCACAGTTGTCGAAAATTGCATAAACATTTGCTTTTCAATGCCAAGAACTGTTCCAAGGTGGCTCCAGCTGAGTCTGGCATTGTGTTTTCTGAAGAAGGACTCTTCTGGCTCTATCTTCCATGTAAACTCATTAACAAGTTGGCACATAAAAGACGAAAACTCGACGGAGGCCCAACTGTCGATCTCTGAGGCGACAAGCTGCCGCATCGGCAACAACAGCAGCCACAACTAATGGCTGACTGCGAGTTTAATAGTTGCCTTGGAAGGAGCCTCAATTCCTGAAGTGAGTTCTTTGCGGCTGTGTGAAGTTTTATTAAAAGCCAGAAGTCGGCGACGCAGTATCGTATGTGTTATGTACTTGTATGAGGGCCGTCAAGACTGTCGAATCGGAAGAGCAGACACAGGCTGGTAAATAAGTGCAGACAAATTATAATGGCCAGGACCAAGTACCAACTACAGTAACACAAACTTAAGAAGACAGGAAAGAAATATATCTAAAATATAATATTCACAAATAATTTGTTAGCATCAATAAAGAAAGATTATTCCTTTCATTGACTTTTCTTAAGTATATAAATACAAAAATTTCTAAATATAAGATTTTAATCTACTTTTAAAATAATTTTACCATCATTTAATTGATTTCATAATCTGTTTTTCAATTTTTATAAAAAATAGTAATGCAATATCACATTTATTACATTTAGCAAGGCCCTTCAGTTAACAATCAATTTATCACCCATCATATGCAAATATATATCTAAATATTTAGAGACAAACTTTGAATTAAAGCTTTTACCTATCACAAATGGTTTTTTCCGACATAGTTGGCATCCACTGTAGTACCAATTGAAGTGCAGCTACCGCGAAAATTATGAGCCACATGTGTCGTTAGTTCAACTGTGAGCTAGAAGTGCGAATTTCAACTTTAGCAGTTATCGCATCCAGTCAGGAACTTAAGATTCTTAAGACGCTATTCTCGCTAGTTAAGTTTGTGGCAAGGGGACGTCTGCGACTGTCTTGGATGGATTGAACTTTTAGCTGCATCAATGTCTGGGCTCAATGCTGCAAGTACAATGACCCACGGCACAGAAACAGAGAGGAACAAAACTGGAGGAATAGGGAAAGACGATGATCCTTAAAAGATTATTCAACTCCAAAGTCTCAAAGTGATATCCATTCTTTAAGAGAGCTCGCGGCTGCCTCAGACCGAAGTATGGTAAAATGGGCATCAGACACACATCAAAACAGTTCACGTAGAACTGAAGGCACGTAATGCGAGCAGCTAGAGAGTAAACGCTCCGTATCTCCTCATCAAATAGAATCACTGCATCAAACCGAATAGACTCTCCGATGAAAGCATCTGCAGCCTCATTCATGGTTTCAAAGGTTTTCAGTATAACCACACCTGAAGGACTGCTACTAAAATGCAAGTGCGTAATTTTATCAGTGACAATAATGGGACTTGCAAAGGGCGGAGCATTTTCATCTGGTGCAATAATATATTGTATTCCACCAAGCTTTAGTTCCTGTACAGTACGCTCAAAGTTTGGATGTGTGGCCACGTGTGGCCTTAACTGGCGAAAATGATTTCTTAAGCGCTCAACAAACTCATCCCGTATAGACTCATGAACAGCTATGTTTGCAATGGGAAACGGATCAAAAGGTTCCTGCATCCGCCTCGCCAATTGGTGTGCAGCCGTAGAAAGATCGCCGTTCTTAAATATAAACAGGAAACGTGCATGTGACCATTTTTTCATGTCACCTTTGTATGGACTGTTTTCCTGAAACAAATTGTACTTTAGGAGCACTTTTAAATATGGGTACTATGACAACTGATTACCAACTCATAATGATTCCTGTCGCATCGCAGATGATTCACTATCTCGGTTGTTATGATTTTATCAGATTTCTGGCACATTCTGATATCGATTACCCAATTACCTTGACTAGAGCAATTTGGATTAATTAATTTATACCTTGCCAAAAAAACAGTTTATGAAAGTAACACAATCAATATATCTGATGGATCCTTTGCTATGACAAGTTCTAGGGCTGGTAAGCCAGCTGTAAACAACATTCTCGATACTATCGATATAACATTTAAGACCAATGTCGTATTTGTTTAAATTTGATTTCTTTTAATGGTCAGTGAGCAATAGTAATATATAATATAATGGTTATTTAAATCAAGATTAAGCTTTATACTCGTACCGTCATTATTTGAAAACATCTTATAGGGTATTTACACAGAGGCCGTTAAACAAAAGTCATTAGCTTGAAGGCGAACCTGATCACACTGCTGGAAAAAAACAGGATAGTGACATTTTACTACAACGATAATAATAAAAAAAAAAGAGAGAATTATTACTAACGATTTTTTACAAATATATTAAGAACAGCAGTTGATCTAATAGGAAGTTAATTGGGCATGTCCGATTTTCAAATTTTGCATACATTTATCAGCTGCTTTAATCGATTATTGGCAAGCGTCATATTAATACTAAATCGTAATGTCGATTTCGATAACTTATCAGCTATCAGTCAAATACTTAGCTTTTTTTGCCAATACAATGTTATGGTAACATTCAATACATGTTAATAATTGTTACACCTATGATAATTAACATTTATATGTTATATAAAGTAGCTGTTAGAATAGATCGCTGTTAATGGTTCGATATTACTAACACACATTTAAAATTGATCTGTTCTATTTTAGCTGGGCAGCTTTATAAAATACGATAAAAGAAAACTTATCACCCACATGATAAAATACACATGTTTTTAATATAAACTTATAAACTTTTAAATTTAAAATGAAAGCTATGAAATAAATGTATTAATTCAACTTCGAACTAGAAGTGACAGCTTCACCTCCAGTAGATGTAGCAGACATTCAAGAAATAACATTTGTTAGTTACGTTTCTGGAAAAAGCATGTGTCAAGTCCTCTTGAATAGATTGAATGCCAAATTTTTTAGACTTTCACGTATACCCAACTGCCCTCCTAGTCTCGCAATGGCATTCACCCGTAGGACAGAAACAGCGTTGATAAAAGCTGGTGGTATAGGGAAAGACTATGATCTTCCAGCAACCGCCCACCTCCACGGTCTCATAGTGAATGCCATTCTGTAAGATAGCTCTCGGTTGTCTCAGACCGAAGTATGGTAAAATGGGCATCAGACACACATCGAAGCAGTTCACATAAAAGTGAATGCAATTAATGCGTGAAGCTAGAGAGTAAACACTCTTGATTCTTTCGTCAAAGACATGCACTGCATCAAAGGTAAGAGTTTCACTGTTGAAGGCTGTTACAGCTTCACAGATGGTATCGAAGGGTTTCAGTATAACCACACCGGAGGGACTGCTGCTAAAATAAAAGTGCGTCACTGTGTCAATGACAAGAATGGGACTCGCAAAGGGAGGCGCATTGGCTTCTGGTGCAACCACATATTTGATGCCTCCCGTCTTCAGTTCTTGTTGGGTGCGCTCAAAGTTTTGATGTGTGGCCACGTGTGGTTTCAATTGGTGAAAGCGATCCCTTAAGCGCTCAATGAACTCATTGCGCACCGAGTAATGGATAGCAACGCAGGCGATGGGAAACGGATCAAAGGGTTCATGCATTCGTTCTGCCAAGTGGTGCGCAGCCGTAGTAAGATCACCGTGTGGAAATATGAAAAGAAATCGCGAACGCGTCCAAAGTTTTTTCATACCACATATTGATTTCGAGGCCTGCAATTAAATTGTCATTTAAGTGCATTACGTAAAAGTAACGGATTACCATGTCGAATTTTGGCTTGTCGCACCGCAGATTCAGTACTAAATCTGACGTTATAAAGTTCTCACGTATTTGGCACATTACGTTAACTGTTAACCAATTGCCTCGTCCTATATGAAAAATTTGGAACAAATCTTATTGCACAAAATTAGAAAATAAAACAATTAATCAATACAAAATTTTTAAATAAGTTGTAATAAGAAAGTCTAAGGGGTCTTTGTTAGTGTTTTAAACGACTTGTCAATACAAATTGGCGTTACATCATGTCACCAATATCAATCATTGAGGACAATGATTAATTACTGAAATTATCATTGACAAAACTATTGGCGTCTTCGCTTCAGACTGAAGTTTGGCGTTATATCTTGGCAGCTAGATTAATAATATATTATTAATAGATTATAGATTATAAAAGCTATAACAATTTTAATTTTTGGGTGGCAGCTCTATCGCTGCTGTGCTGCCATTTGACAAAAAGGCTGCCCGCAATGCATGATCAGATGGACACACTGGTTAAGTTTATGGGTAGCACTTTTTCCGATAAGCAAGATACAAGCTCAATCATAAGTCAAAGTCGAGTTCATTAAGAATTCATATTTCAACGCCATACAATGTCAATCCGTAAAAGAGTAAAACAAAAGATTGCAACCAGCTGGATTCCCGAATCCCGAAATTTCTTTGCGGATGTTATACAGAACACCATGGATCAGCTTTGTAAGAATGCATTGGCTGATGTGGAACACACTGAGCAATTGGCGCTTAACAAACTAAAAGCAGTGTGGCTAAAAAAGTATAATTGCATCGAACATGTGCCCGAATCTAGCCCTGATGTAGCACCAGTTGGCAAAATGCGATCTACCACACATAAACGAAGACCAAAAGCCAAAACCCAAAAGGAGCAATCAGGGGATGAGCAGCAAGTGGATGTTAGCAAACTGGATGATAATGTTAATATTGTTTATCGCATTAACATTCCACCTCTACGGCCGCATTGGAAGTGCAAAAGCTTTGATCTAAAAGTCACTGCGCATGTTTACAAGGAAAATTTAATAGAGCCTTTGATCAACTGGAAGCTGCTGGACACTATTATGGATCTGCCTCTCGATCAGGGCACATCATATTTTCAAAATTATGTCGATAATATGCTGCAGATACAACAGCATAATAAAATATGTTAATTACGGTTTTAGCTGTCTAACTTTTTTAATATAGAATATTTCTTGAAAAATATTGAAATGAAAAAAAAACTAGGGATGGGCGACAGTGCAATTGATATTGATTTCCAAGTATCAAAATATATATATTCTTAATTATGTGTTGAGGACAGTATGAATGGACCATAATAGATACTAATATTTTATTAAATGAAATCATTGCTGTCACCGCTACTGTTAAATATCTGTGAAAGATATCGATAACACGATATACTCTATACATCGTGTGATATATCGCCCTACTCTAGTTGAGACTAAGATCGATATACTTTAAAGCTATCGGATGCTAAAAGTTATTTAAAGCAGTTGCAAAGCAACTAAACTTTGTTTCTATTGGTCGATGCTGTGTCACTGTTTTCTCAGCCGACAATAAACAAGCCGGAACATGCGACAGATACGAGTATGTAATTTCGACTGCATTCTCAGAGGCGTATAAACAACATACAAGACAAACTTACCCGCACAAGGCACACAAATCAAGCGCAGCGGCCCGCCATGATGCGAACCAAGGAAAACACTTCGCCCCACCCGGCTGTACCGAGATAAGAAAGTGGCTCAGGATTACATTGAAACAAGCAAGCAGCAAGAAGAACAACAACAACAATAATAACCATCTAGGCAAGGAGACAAGAGAATGCTAATGCCATTTGCTCAAGTGCCATCAACTGGAGTGTTATATAAAGTCTAAACAAAGGTAATAAATAAGTTTTTTAGCTCCGCCCCAGTGGAGCTGTATGGGCTTCACTTGTGTGAAATGGGCGTGCCACTCCTTGGTCCTTGAGCTCATAAAGCGGCGAGACTTGATGACCCCAGGCAGACAAACTGAAGCTCAGCTACATATATGGATGGGTATGGGACATTTGCCACCAGCGAACATCAAATAAAAACTTCTAGAGCAAAAAATTAAAGCTCACTGAAATTTCATTACAATTTTCATATGCAAGAATATGGTATTTACTCTTAGGTCTGCATCAAGAGAGATAAGTATAATGTAACCTGTTTTAAATAGTTTGCCAATGGTAAATTAAATTTGCAAATCGTTGTGGTTTTGAGTTGAGTTGTAATCAGAATCAGTAGAAATAAAACTAATGTATTAAAAATGAAACTTTTTTTTATGCTGGCAAAAAAAAATATTATGTGCTTGCAGTAGCTTAACATGATTTGTTGCTTAATATTTCCCAATATTTGTTTAACATAGCTTAAGAAAACCACAATTATAAATTTTATATCTGACAACTAAATTTGTCAGCTACAACTGAAAGCCGAGCTTCAATTTTGGTTCAGTGACAGGCGCTGATAAAAATAAACGAAAACAGCAGCGAAACTATTTCGGTCATTGCATTCAACTATTCATTTTGCATGCAATTTAAAATTCGAATTTGAAATTTCACTCGTACAGCATTTTAATGAAATTTGTACCATATATATGCCCACTGACACACACACACACACACACACGCATACGTACACAACTGTTGCTAGAAACCACAAAAATTATGTATACGCACTGTATGTTGATATTAAATTAAAAAAGTTGACACCACGAAAAGTTGCCCTCCATTCACTTCGGTCAGTTAGCCTAACGCATTTATTTATGCAGCTAGTTTTGTTTTTCAACTCATTATAAATGGGTAAAAGGGGAGTGTTAAGCCTGTGCTTATATTCGGACCCATTGGCCTTTACATATAGCCAAGTCGATCTAAATATGTCCGTCTGTCCTTATGAGCACGTCAATCTCAGAGACTATAACATGTAGGGACTTTAAATTAAGTGTGTAGGTTCTAGTATACCCTACGTAGATAGAGTTTATTTTAAATTTGAATTGAATTTGTATCACAAAATTGGATGTACTTCAGATACAACCTTTAAGAATAAGGAAACTAATATTTGATTTCTTCTAATGAAAGTGGCTGCTCAATCGAGAGGATCAAATTAGACCTATCTTCCGTAGAATATAATTCAAATGCAAATTAACTACTAAGATTTATGGTAAGATATTGAGAAAGAACCAGAAAGTCATTTATTTTGTGATCTCAATATTATTTTAAAATCAACTGACTCAAAGTTAAACGCTACGTTTTAAGTCCTTGTGCAACTATTAATTTGCATGATTATCGTTGAGGAATAAATTCATTTAAACACCATTATCGTTAGCAGACACACACACTAACACACATACAAACACACATTATGCAGTTAGGCGGCAAAATGGCGGCTTTCGGCTTGCCGTAGAACTTGGTGAAGTAAACAAACTTTTAAATTCCATTAAGTGCAATAAATTTTGCAACTGATACAAGGCAAAGGAAAAGGCAGCGTCAACGACAAGGACAGCGCACTCGGAGGACTGTTATCGGTAACTTTTTGTCTAGGCACCATTAACGAGGTACGAGGAGCACCTTTAGCAATTGTGTGTACAAAGTTTAATTAGGTAGAGCATCTCATTAGGTTGCTTTCAAAAGCTCATTTCCTATACAAAATCAGACTTTCAGAAATATATTCGATTAAATTCTCTCTTATAATTGTTTTTCGTCGATCTCCTTTGGTAACCTTTTCACCACTAACACACATACAAATATTGGTCATAATTTGCAGGATGTGTAATCCTGGAGAATTGTATATATAAATGTTACATAAAAATAAAAAATCTGTTTGCTGCTTAAGAGGAAAATGCCTGCAAGATGATGGCAAGGAGCAAAGACAACAGACACAACAATAGAAGTAGAATTTATATTGTGAAAACAAATTTCTTTTCAAGTGCTGTGCAACGGTAACGAGTCATCATTTAAGTTGTGTTTTTGTTTTTGCTTTTGTTTTTTTTTCCGCTGTTGTTGTGTATTCAGTGCGCGCCTTTGTTTATGCTACACTTTATTGCGCTTTTGCAATTTCGCGCTTCCGTTTCCTGTCAAATCAGCCATAAAAAGCAAGCCGAGGCCCGTGACACCGCGCGCCTATTACATTTCGCAGTCGAATAAACAATGCCAACATCATTTGCACCTCCTTCATTATGGTCCTCGTTATTTGTCAAACAAACAAACAGCAGGGGCATTCAGCGGCATCTGTCGTTCTTGGCGTCGGGGGCACTGATAGGCAACGGGGGGCGGCTCGTGCTCCCTTTGAAGGAGGCGTGACAGCGGAGTGTTACGTGCAGTTGTCTCTCGCTTGGCCATGATTTTCCATCATTATCATTGCGCTCGTGTTTACATTTTTAGAGCAGTTCCATATACCGAATCCCCGTTCCTTATGCTCATGCTGAGACAAAGAAGAAGCTGGAGACGGACACGACGGAGACCCAGTCCGGGAGTTCAAGCAAGTGACAATTTATTGTCATCTCTTCTTTGCCTTCGTTTAGTTCACGCTTGTTTTGTTTTGTTTTTATTCTTGAGTATTTGCATTGCCTCTTTCTGCTTTCATCGAATACTAGCGCTTGGGCAAACTTGTTTTGTCCTGCTTTAGTTTCTATTTTGTCTTTATACCCTGTTATCTCTGAATAATGGCTGAAAGGGCAACACTTAACTTATACGATTCTTTATAGGAGGCAGAAGGAGGCATCAATATAGGGTATGCATTGGACTCTCGATCATAATTAAGAAATGGGTCGTCCTTATCGAACTATGAATTAAGTTACTTACGAAATTTGATACATAGAATTTTATATAACATTTGGATAACCTTCCATATGTTTCTTAGATCGAAAATATATCTATATCACATATACTTTTAACTATAACTTTTGTACCCTTTATGCTAATTGTATCGTTAAGCCAATTGCATAATAGAAACAATAATAATTATTAACAATCTTCGGGAAAGAATTTCTTTCTACTGCCGTTTGAAGTAATCTTGTTTCTAAGGTATCTTATGGTCGAACGGATCTTACTTTTTTTATTTATTCTGCTCAGTTGCCACACCAAAGGAAAAAGTCACATGAAAATTGCGAACTTGCGAAATGAAGTGCAAAATTCAAACGGAAATTGAAATGGCAATGACAGAGTTGAGTTCAGTTTCTTTTCTCTATTCCTCCTCTCAGTGTTTCTCTCATTTTGTATTTTCCTTTTACTTAGTGCCTTTCCTGCCTTTCCTCGGTTCAATTCGATTCAAAGTTGTGCACCCATCTTGGGCACATGTTCCTTACCCACTTGCCTGCAGCTGCATAGATTTTGTTGTATCGTTGTCCTCGCCTAGCTCCAAAATCAAGTCGAAGAAAATGGCAATTTTCTCAAGCGAAAACTAAACACTTGAAATGCGAAAATAAATAAAAATGGACATCTTGGCGATTTATTGTTCATGATGATGATGATGCTGCTAATAATGATGATAATTATGATGTTGTGTTGTTTGTGTTGCACTATAGGCGATGTTAGGCGAACTTATGCTCAAATGTTGCATGCCACTGAAGCATGCATAATACGAATAACTGGACACTGAACAAATGTGAAATTTAAATGAAATGCGAATGTGAATGCCAAAATATAGAAAATAAAAATAAATTTCATTTTAAATACCTAAGCCATTGCATATTTGATATTTATTAAAACTCGAAAATGTTTTATTTTATTTTATACAAAACGTAAATACTTTTATTTAGTTCATTTCTCATATAGAAATATGTCATAAAATTGCTTAAACTTATTTCACAGTGAATACTTGAGTATATCTAGGAAAGTTATTTAAAATTTAAAGTAAAAAGTTGATCTAAATATCAGAATGCAAAAGGATTAAGGAATTTGAAAAGCAAATTAAAGTTAATGATGTAATTTATATGCTAGAAAACAGTGTTCAAAAATTATTTAAGCTCTTCGTAGGACCAAATATGTTAAGTAAAAATTCACTATAAGTCAAAAACTCGATCAACTATAGGCGATATGAAGTAGGATAAGAGTTATATTCTTTGTATTTATAATTAGCTATCGATTTGATAGCTGTTGACCTTAAAATAGCTTGAAAACCCTTTAACAGAATCGCTGACTGCACAATTCGACACTTTCACTTTAAACTGCGTTTACAAAAAGCAAGCAGCTCTATCGACGCTTAGATCAGGGAATGGGTAATCAAGCGTGGTGAGAAGAGAAGAGAACAAGGATGAGGAGAAAGAAGAGAATGAGGAGGAGCAGTGAGTGCACTAAATTTCCAACAGGCAACTGTTGTTTGCAATTAGACAAAAATAAACTAAATTGTTTCGTGGTTTGAGTATTTTGAGGCCATTTTCGTGCCATTTTCAAATTTGTTTAACACACAACAAACACACACACACACACAACCATAAATGTGCAATTGCATTATTGTGAAAATGTTTTTGGTAAATGTGTGAAATATTTGGGTGGGTTTTCACAGTCTGCTCTCCAATTTGTGTGTATTTTGTACGATTTGCTGAATTTACATATTTTAATTAAAACACAAATTTCGCGTTTTAAGCCCGAGCTTGAAATCAAAATCCCAAATTAAAATCAAAATGAAACGCAAAATGATCGAAATAAACTATTTTATCCATAGGTGTTGGCTGTAACTATGCAATTATGTGTGTAAAACTATAGTTTCTGGGATGCTGTCGATTGCTGTCGGTTATGCAAAAATTACATTACAGGTGAAACTTGATATAGTGAACTAATAAATGGAAGGTGTTTCTGTCATAAACAAGAAATGTTGACATTTTTTATTGATAAAGTCATTTGATTTGCGCAAAGTTCATATTTCTGTATATGACAGAAAGAGTTCATAAAATATAATTGTTGGAAAATATAAATATTTTATTTAAATTATTTATTTATTTTACTTATTTATTTAATTGAAATATAAAAAGTATACATAGTAATGATTTTTTTGAGAAGTAAATAATAAATATCTGCTTTATTCATTCAGAACAAATATGGAAGCAAAATCTAATAAGTTGGTCTTACCCCAAGCTACAGCTTTATCAACAATACCAATAGTTCTTGTAGCTTATAAAGAACTTGTGATCTACTATAAATATCACATTGAGATCTATATATGACAGTGTGATCTATGTATCACGTTGTTTCCTTTAACTTATAGACAAATAACCAAATTATAATAATAACAAATAGCTAAACTACAATAAATATCATGGAAATGCCAACTTCTGTTATTCTTTGGTGTGTTTTGATGTTTCATTTTGTTCAAAATGTTGTTCACTATGAAGGATACTCCATATGCTACCATTATGTCAAATCCTTACCATTATCGAAAGTTCTTTATAGGAAGATTCTACTGTATGGCATATTGTGTTTCGCTAAGATGAATCCAAATTAAGGAATGGGTTTAACTTTGGCAGTTTTTAAAACTTAACATATAAATCAGATACCAATTTTATTCTTTGCTAGATAATATTTGTTTCTATAAATCCGTACTAATACATATGTATGTATATTATATTAAAGTATTGATATGTGTAAATCGTTAGCAAACGGTTTATAAAAAAAAGCAACTTATAATCGCTACGTTTCTTGGTTTTCACCTTTGCCACATAAAAGCGAGGCGAGCCTTTGGTTATTTTAATAAATATTTCAATAGACACGTTCACACAACGAAACACACACACACTCACGCACACACACACTCAGTTACACACAAGTAGTAGTCAGACATAGTTTACTATCCACTAAATATTTAAACGCAGCATCAGATCGTAAAGGCAAAATATATGCAAAGTGCATGTCGAGCAGCAATCGAGGCGAGTTGTAAAAGTAAAAAATAATGTGGAAGAAGTCGAGCTGGAAAATTAAAATAAATAAAAGTAGACACGGTCTTAAGGCAGAGAACAAGCTAACAAGACAAAACGATGAAAAGCAGCAACTTGTATGAATTCTCTACACACGGAATTGATGGATTCCAAGATACCCTGTAGACTAGTAGAAAGTAGTCTCAAAGGCAAGTAGAGCTCAAAGTATAACTTTGTTTATTGGGATAAGAAAAAATTCTAAGAAAATATATATCGCTGTTCATATTGTCAATTATATCTATGGATTCCACCTCGAATCAGTTCTTAAGTTTAACAGATATTCTTTGGCAGTGTCCGTGATAATCCAGCTTGCAGCAAGTAGTTGTTTATAGAGAAATATATATAACTTTTCATTACTACCACATTTTCTTAATTTATATTCATGATTATAAGGGTTGATAGTTAAAAAAAACCCATTAAGTCTCTAAGATAAACAAAAAGCAATTGATGTAATGAATACCAATATCTAAGGCCAGACAAATAATATTAAGTAATCGAATTCGCTTTGCTTGTTATAATCAGAAACATAAAATTTTCTGTACCAATTCTTTCTCTGCTTCATAAATATACCCCATTGTGTAAATTTATTGTGTACAGGATATATACTGTAGGTAAGAAAAAATGCAACAATATTGAATAAAGTTAGTACCTGTCGAGCTGTTGTGTTCCATCGTATGCTGCATGTTATATGTATCGTAGTTACATATATTTTTACTAACATTTTTACTACGAATATTTGCCGGGTAAGCAGTCAACGGAATTTCTACCCAAAGCATCCATTAAATCATGCATGATACAGGTGTATACAATGTATGTGTGTGTGTGTGTGCGTGTGTGTGGTTTCTAATATAAAGGTAAATATGCATACGTTTTCCTGAAATCATTGAACTTTGTCTTTTCTTTACTAAGCAGTGAAGCTTAATATGTTAGATATGTATGTGTATTTGATAGTAAATTTATGCATAATTATTTTAAATAAACATGATTAAGGCTAATTAGTTGAGTAAACGTTGCATAATAATAACTGCCATTAAGCTTTGCTTTAACTGTTTATTCTATATAATTGCGCACATCCCTAAATTTTGTTTATATTTATGATAAGGTACTTGAATTTTGATTATCCTTAATGCTATTCATACTTCTTTCAAGTATCTACAGGTATTGAATGCAAATCTATTCCTCTATCATTGCTATTGAATATAACTTTATTTAATAATAGTTATTTTATGTTTAAGAGCCAAAGACTTATCATCTTAATTCATTAAATTTGCTTTAAAAACTTCTGTAGCACTTTATTCCATCTTTATAATTTACTTTCAAAGTAGTTTTGTCGACTATTCTGATAATAATAATCCTTATTATTCCCAATATAATATCAAAGCATCATTTATATATACTCAACATGACTTTTTAAACTATTTAGTGGCTTCTACTATATTTATAGTAGCTACTAAAATATTTATAGTTCATGTTAATTAAAAGGATTTCGTTTGTGATTCACTTTAAATATAAGTATCGCTTATCGAGGGATTCTTAAACAAAGTACACATCGAATGCAAATGGCCTTGGTGCCAAATAGTGTACAATCTCATACGCACACACACACACACACACACACCACTCAAAATTGCTTAATTTCATGTACATCCCAGTTGCTGCCTCATGTGCCTCACTGCAAATGCTTTTGCCTCCCAGCGAAAACAAATAAAAGCAAAATGCGCCAAAGCCGCAATGGTAGTGTGTGTTTCTGTGTGTGTGTGCGTGTGCGAGTGTACATATGGATAGGATGTCTTGCGCTATGCAATACCACGCCCACACAATCAAGCGCCCATTTATGCACTAATTAAAATTTTATCGTTAAATCTTGTTTGCATGCATTGCAACAAGCGGCGTGTTGAACCCACCGACGTTGCCGATACCGATGTCGAGCTCCAGCTAAGAGAGAGAAGCAGCCATGGGTTCACCATACAGACGCCCCATAAGTTTATACCCAAAAGAGTCCTCTTCCCAGCCGACATATTGCTGCGGCCCAGTCTAGTGGCCACTGCTCACACAGCCATGAAATGTATGCAATGCGCACATTTTTCGTCGAAAATGTTTGGCAACAGTTATTTGCACTTCCGATGCTGTGCCACGCCCAACACCCAACACCCCAACGCCCATTTCCCTGGACTACTACTACCACTTGGCGAGAACTTTCATGTTTTCATCCATTTAACGCTTGGCACAAACCATTTTCATAATTCATTTGCTTTTCGCCAGTCAAACACGAGACACAATTTGCCCGATAAGTGCTATATTCCGGATATCTTTCAAGAGCCCAAGGGCTATGTATTAAGCAGTAGAAAGTGGCGTAGGGTGCTTCTTTATTGGGAGAGTATTTGATTATACGACTTGTACTATGTACCATGTTCTATGGCTGCAAAAAGTTACCAGCAACTAACTCTGAATTGCATTTGGCGTGCTGGTAATTTGATAAAACTCACAAATTTACGAACTAAATTTCAAAATACTCGCCTGAAAATTCAGCAAATAAATACCAAAAAAATATATAAATGTGTCAAGCTAACTGACCGAAACGAATTGAGGCCAACAATTCGTGGTATCAACTTTAATTTAATATCGGAATACACTGCGTATACGTTATTTTTGTGGTTTAAAGAGTAAAATCAGTTACGTGTCTGTGGGTGTCGCAAACGCGATAATCTGTATCATTACGAAATAATTAAAGAGCTTTTACACAAAACAAAAATGTTACATAAAAATACCTCGGTGAAGTTACAAACAAAAATAATTAGGTTTTGGCTATAATTAAGCCGATACTGCAGACTGCAATAATATAGCATAACTATATATAATAGTTGTACTTGATAACATAGTTACTTGTTACTTTTATTAATCAACTCATTAAATCGATAGAAACACAATAACTTTAATTTATTTTTCTTTATATTTATTGATATACAAGTATGTACATATATATATTGCCTCCCACTTTCTGAGAAACTTTTAATACTAACTGCAATAAACACATAAAATAGATATTGAACTTGAATATTTTAATCTTTAAATTAATTAATAAAAACCCAAAATTAATTGGTAAAGTATTATTCATTATTTTATTATTACTTAAAAAAATCTTGCAGGGTTAAAATAAACCTTTTTATTTGGCACCCTATAATTTTCACCGACCTTCAAAGTGTCGTTTTACGTTTAATATTAATAGTAAATTTATTTTTTGTTTCCAGACATGTATAAGAATATATAAAAATACAATTTCTGGGGATAGTTTCTTCTGCATGTTAACATATGTACAAACTTAATCTCTTTTTACCCATTTTTAATGTGTTAAGGGTCAGACAAGATATGCGATCTGCGTACATATCTTTAAAACTGAAATATAGGAGATAAAGATGAATATATAGAAGAATGATCGAATGCCTTAGGATATATTTTTTATATATATATATATGGATAACAATTTGGAAATACTTTTTTCTACCGTAGCTTATTCTGCACAACTTGAGTTCATCCCATTTTCATGCAGGGTATAAAACTGCGTAAAAAACATTGAGAAACTTTGTGTCTGTGTTGCTTTTTGTAGGTGCTGCAAAAGAGTTCGCCCAACGATTGAGCTGAAGAAATATTAAATAACTATTTTTCTTTTTTTTTTGTACAGAAACTTTTCTTTGCTTTTAATTCTATAATGGAATTGTTAAGGGGCTGGTAAAACGTAGAGGCAGTTGCCTGATTTATAGCACTTACAAAGTTTTTTAATGCAAGGATTAAAAATTAAAGAAAAAAACAGCCAAAATACTGGCCACAGCTGACTTCAAATTAAACGCAACTTCTGTTTAAATATTTGTTAAACTAATTAGCAAAATTGTTGCCAAAAAGAAGAAACAGTTGAAAAAAAAACTTAACAAAGTAATACTCGCACTCACATAACGCTGCGCCATTTCCGGTTTATCTCCCTTTCGTACCAAAGCCAATTAGACAAAATGGCTGCGACACATTTCCGCTGGTTGAGCTCTATACTCTGAGCCCTATGCGCGACCCTTTCTAAGGGTTAACACAATAATATAACAAAGTTTGTAACGCCCTGTGGAACATTTACCACATATGAAGTACATCCTCTTAATGGATTCTATTGAATATATATTTGAACATATATCTATCGCTTCGGGCAAACCAATAAAACTTTTGACACCTCAAAGTTTCTGTAAGTGTATATAAGTAACGGTGTTTTCTTTTGCCAGCTACTCGTATTGTTATCGTTGTCTATCGAGCATCGTCCTTGTTATTATTACCGACACACTTTCGCATTTGCTAATCGCATTAATTATGCGATGCTTTCAGTTGCTTCTGGGCCTTTTGTGCTGCAGGCAAAAGGACAACAAATTGAACAAAGGCAAACTGCAGGCAAAGATAAGGAAGGACGAAGACAGACACAAGCAAGAGAGGGATAGAAAATAAACTGAGAGGCAAGCTGGTAGTATCGTTTCAGGCATAATTGCCTCACTGGGGAATTCAATTGAACGCACTTTAGCTCTGTTACAATTAACAGAAGATGCCATTTTATTTCATTAATTATCAATTAGTTTTTGAAAATTATTATGCCAAATTTATAAAGTGGCTGTAGATGCCAGCCAAATTTGTCAAATTTCTATTGAATTAATTACCAACAATAATTTATCAAATTGTTGTGTAAAACACTCGATTAAGTTGTGGCAAATAAATTAGTGATACAGTAGAAGTCCGGTTTAACGAACCATTAAGTACGTTAAGCTGGTCGTCTACTGTTTTCTTACAATAATGCTATAATATCAACGATATTTAAACGTTATTTTAAATGGTTTGCTAATTGAGTTACTAGACAAATTTATTAATCAATTGAATGTTATTTTATGTTATGTTAGGTTTCATACAAAATAATTACTTGATCTTAAGTTTTACAACTTTATCTTTTTTTCTTTTACAAAGATTGTTAGTCGGCGATTACTTAAAGCTGCTTATATGTTTCCTGATGGCCTTTATCATGGATTCGGCCTGTGAATTAGATGACTCACGCAACAGGCCAATGACTTCAGAAATTCCACCTGCTGGACGCCCACGATTAGCCTTGGTCGCCATGGCAAACAGAGTTCCGGCACAAGCACCACGTTTTCCTTCCCAGTTCTCAGGACTTGGATCAAGTCTATGAAACAAACACATTCATTTATTTGTCAAAAGAAATTCCATACCATATATACTCACTTTTCGAGCATATCAAATGCTTTCGCAGATACCCAAAACTCTTCACATTTGTAGCACTCATTGGCAATTAGTTGTAGCAAGACAAAAGCCTCCGCATTTGTGTCTCGGGTGATGAATACATTCCAGGCCAATTCTGGATGAGCGCAATGTATATGACACTTTGCCAAAATCATGCAATAAACGTGCTGATTCTTAATATCTGCATCAGTGACTTGCATAAGCAACTCCTCGGCCTCCTTGTAGTAGCCAGTGGCACATTTGGCCTGACCAAAATTGTAATTGAAAACATCATCGTTGACAAAGTAGCTGCGAATGGAGTTCATATAGACGAGCACCTCCTCGAACTGCTCGTAAAGAAAAAATGCTGAGGCCATGCTTTGTCTTCCCGGTATGGTATCGCATTCGGTGGCTGAGCTGCCCACAAGATGAAGATTTTGTTGTGCCGTCTTAATATGATCTTTCTACATATTAAAAAGAAGCAAATGATTATTATTATTATACTTTAGAGCCAGTCTTAATCCATTGATACCTACCGATCCCAGTTGCTGTCCTAGCGCTGCGTGCACTACTCCTTTGAGTATATACTCATGTGGAGATGTTGGCTGTAGCTCCTTCATGAGAGCATGCGCCTCCTGCACCTCACCCTGCTTTAGATAATATATCGCCAGATTTAGTCGAGCCTCGGGCACAATATTGATCAGTGCTGGCAGCACCCTGAGAGCGCCTTCACCATTCCGAAATACAACCAAATTGTGACGTAGCAAATCCGCACCGAAGGTGCCGTTATCCGCAATATTTTTAATCTCCTGCTCGGCTACACGTCCACTGAATAAGCGAAAGCGATTGCAGGCCTTCAGATTAATGGCAATGGTGCTATCGCTATGTTGGTTGAGATACACCTCGAGGACCTCTTGTGACATATCGTAGTAGTCCAGCTTATAGAAACACAAAGCCAGGTACACATTGATTGCCAGATAGTCCTTGTTATCGACCAACACGCGCTTGTACACATCGATGGCCTCCTGGTAATGGGCGCGCATGTAGTGCATAGAGGCCAGGCTTAGTTGCTGTTCAACGCTCGACGTACTAAGAAGAACCTCTAGGAGGTGGGCCCATTGCTGATCATCGCTGAGTTTGTGGGCGAGATGAAATAATAGACGCTGTTTTAGTGGCGTATCCGAAGCGGCCGCCATGAGCTGCTGCGCCTCCTCATAGAGGCCCAAATAGAACATGCAAACTGCCACATTAAGTTCTAAATGCGGCTCAATCGTATCCTGGCGCTTTTTTATGTCCTGGTATTGGTTCAGCGCCTGCTGATAGTCACCCAAATGAAAATTACAATACGCTGTCCATTGATCTATCTGACGCTGCTGCTCCTCATTTTTCTGTGCCTCCTCTTCTTCCTCCGTATGCTCCTCATTGAAGTACTGCAGCATGCATAGAGTAGATTGGCTCAAATGTGCACCAGTTTGTAGATACTTGAAAATACATACCTCGAGAAATGCCCGTGCACCTGTATAGTCCCGCCTTATGATAAAATCCTCCAACGTTGCCGGCGCTGGCGTCTTGCGCTGCTGTTGCATACCACCTCCGCTTGCCACATGCCGCGAGCTAGCCGAGTCCGTTTTCCCACGTGATAGTATCTGTGTGCGGAGTAAGTAACTCGAGTAACTCAAGTATTTCAAGTATCTCTGCAATTTTAAGCTGCATTTCTTACCATTTTACTCCTAACTTTGTTTTTCTTAACGTTTTTCTGCTATTATTTTGTATTTTTTCTCTTTTGTTGTGTTCTTTCTAGGCGCTTGGTTACCGTTACGATTACGGTTATGGTTGCTTGGCAACCAACGTAGCGTCGATAAAGCACTTCCCATGCTTCAGTGCACCCAGATCCAACTGTTGCTGACTATGAGTATCATTCATGCAAATGATATTCGTAATTCTCGGTTATATTTTCAGTTCTGCATTTTTTTTCTTCTCTTTTTCATGTTTTGTAAATTTTTCTGCTGAAGCAACAAATAGAATTCACACCCTTCCGGCACAGCAACATACATAGCTTTCTTATGATGTTTGTGACGCCAATCGCAAATAAAAGTTGTTTCAGATTTGCACTAAACTTGTTGCTGCAATCCAAATTGTTAATTCCTATTCAGCTTCGGTATTATTGAAATCGATATGTTATCGATTAGTTTATGATTCTAAAGATTAATACGCAAAAATGTTAAGGACAAATCGTGGCCCACTTAACATACAATATCTATGTTAGCAAAACTTTTAACTAATTGTTCAAATTTCGAAGAAACAGTAGGGACAGAGTAGAGCTGTTTATTAAAAAACCGCTCTTTAGTTAAACATGTTTTCATGCATTTAAAATAACAGAACGCAATAGCATATCCATACATTCTTTAAAATAACAGAACGCAACAGCCCATTCATACGTTATTTAACATAACAGAACGCAAAAGTGCAGCTTAACAGTTTTAGGCTATGGTTTTATTGCCCGAACATTATAACATTGGAACTTGTAATAATCCATAAAGGGTATTTAGCTATTGGTTTTATAGAAAAATAAACTTTCGTCTTGTGTTTTTGTTCTTGTTTTCATTGATTTCACCTGCATTTCTTTTAAGATGACTACAGCTAACGTTATTTCTCTGGAATGGATAGTTCACACACTTGCTTTATTTATAAAACGACAAAGCCCATAAATATGCACTCAGTCTAAAGAAAAATGTGTGCGACTCTCACATCATCTTGAAATTTGCAATCCTTTTAAGTTTTTCTCTTTTTTTGCCTCTCTTTCTCTGTCTTCGTTTCTGCTGACATTGCAGAATGCTAAATGTGCTTCACATATGATAGACACATGTGTCGCAGCACATTTCCATAGGATTGCGAACAGGTGACAAATCAAATTACGAGAAACATTCCATTCCTTACGAGCTACAGATCTTAATAGACTGAAACTGAAATATCTAAAGGAATTTCAACAAAAATTGTCAATCTAATGTTTAACTAAAGAGAAAAGGGCAAAGTTATATTGAATATGATGTGAAAAAAACTAAAATATTGAATATAGCTAGGGACAGATACTATTGACTGCAGGAACACTAAATTTAATAAAGTTTAGATATCTTGTATGAAGGTAGCAGGTATTTAGCCTTATGCATGACCTTTCAGTGTGCTCCTCGTAGCAGTAATAAAGCCTTAATGACCACAAGAGATTTTTAAAGCGTCTACTGAACTTTGCCTCTAACTGTTAGATAGATACTCGTTCAGCTGAAAACTTGGCAAAAACGTAAAAAGTTAAGCAAACGGCTAATGTATGCAACGTCCAACCAACTCAAGGTTATCTGCATGATTAACGACCTAAGGCTGTTGGCTTGACATAAACTTCGTAGACAAAATGGAGAGAATATTTCGATTCTTAACTAACTTAGTAAGCCTCTGGTTAAAGGTTAAACAGTTTATCAAAGTTACCTTACACAGTCAATCTAACTTCAGTGCTCGTAAACACATATCAAATTCGTTGTTAGTGTTCAAATTTCAATTTAATTTAAATTTTTGCAAAATGGAAGACAATTCCTATACGCTGCTCATTGAGGAGAGTATTAAAAGCCATTTCGAACGAAATGGTACGTTGGATGAGATGCGAAGCGGATTACATGTGAAGGTCCTTAAGATGCTACGCGACCAGATGAATCTCAAAAAGGATGTGCCACTTTGTGGTGGCGATATGGAGCAACGGGGATTGCTATTCTTGCTAAATCAACTGATTGTCGAATATTTCTATTGGTATGGCTATAAGCATACCCTGGAAACATTGCCCTGGAAACGGGTATAAAACCAAAGCCAAAGTCACGTGAGAGATTAAAACGGGAACTTATCGGCAACTTTGAAAACAACAAGCTGCCCCTTCTGTTGTTAATGTTAATGAAGCAAACTACCAAAGATGATAGCCTGGGGAGGATAAATCGCAGAATATCACAGAAAAACCTGAGGAAAAGCCAATAGCCTTGAAGAAATTACCCGAACCAAGACCTCCACCAATTAAACCGAAACCCAAAATTCAAGACAACATAAGCCAAATGCAAAAAATGCAGAGGCCAAACACTCCTATAAGGACTAACAACAATCCTCAAGTTAAGGTTAATGTGCGGAAATGTATGGCGGACGCAAACAAAAAGGCGGAAAATTCTCTGAAAAATGATCAACAGAAATCAAGTGAAATGGAAAGAAAAGCTAATAGTTCTGGTACCGAATCAACTGAATCTCAAGAATATTCTTCGGATGAATCGGAATACGATAGCGAAACGTTTGGAGATATACCCAATAGGTATTATTATCGTGACGAGGAACCCCCCGAGAAAACTTATCCATTTGGCTTCGGCGAAGAAGGACCCCAAGAAGGAAATCAGCAGCAAAAATTGACCAAACAGCAAGCCCCACGCCCAGTCATGAAACGAAATTCCTTTAGATTGTATGAAATTGAGAAAAAAGAAAAGGACAAACCACAGTGTAGTACCAGGGAAACCTTTAAGCCAATGACAGCCAAGGCAAAGATACCGGATCGGAACACGCCCAAACGTAGCAAGGTCCTATTTCAATCGAAACAGCGCTTAGATCGCTCCACAGATGAAATAGACTTGCCCATCAGGAGGGCCAAATGTCCCGAAACGATGGTCAGCACCGTTCGAGTGGACAGCTCTGAGGAAACTGAGGAGGAGGAGGAGGAAGATAGCGATGTCTACGTATGAAGGAAATGATGTATGTAATATAATTATTTTTCAATAATTCGACCAGAGACCAAATTATGTGTTTATCCCGTTTCACTGTATGATAATTTATATATTTATAATCTTTATAACTAAAGGGCACTTGTAACATTGTAAGAAATAATAATAAAATAAAATCGTGTATGACAGAGTAAAATATGAGAATGTCCTTTGAATGTAAGAGTTTTCCGTTCATCGTTCAGATAAGTTTAAAAATGTGACATCTCGCGCTAGTTGACAGGACTTGTCAGAAGCTGCCAGGACTGTTCGACAGCTCATTTGCAAGGACCCTTTCATCAGCTGGTATACCCATTCAGAAGTCCTGCGCCTTCGGTCTCTTCAGAGTAGTTCAGATCTGCATAAAATTAATCAAATTACCAAATGGCCTGAAAGCTTCAAGCAACCAGAGTACCTAATTAATTGATTGAGGATGTTGTTGTTGGTCTGAGTCCGTGTCCGTGTCCTGTTTACGCGTTCGTAACCAGCAACACTAGTGCTTTCATATCATTGACGACATTTTCATGGTCTCAGCTGCAACTGTCATAATATTGACTCATTGGTCATGTAATTAATGGTGTTAAGACTCGCACGCCATATTATTGCAATTCAATTGACAGACAGCATCCGTTTTGCTCTTGCTGCACTTTCCATTGAAATATTGATTTCAATTATAATGAAACCTCCACAGGACTCGAACTTTGAACCCGCCACAGGCATTCACTAATTGATAGCACATCGGTTGGTTTGCGTTGCGCATATTAAATCATCGTAATTGTAGATGAACTTAAAAAAAAGGCTGTTCCGGCATTGGAAAAACTTTATGTCTTGTTATTCATTTATAATTGGTTTGTTAGTTAAGCTATTCATTTGAATACTGTTATGATTGCTATTGAATATGGTTAGAAAGGATATGAGAAGTCATTATACATATCTTTTTATTGAAAATTGTTGGCTATTTACTAGTTTTCTGTTAATGTGAGAAATAACAGAATAGTGATGTTAACATTGCCACGTTAACAGTGCGAAATATGTAGGGTCCTGTTAAGTAACATTATTCCCTTGTTTCGCAGTCACAGCTTTTGATTTATAATTAAAATGAAGACTTAAAAATTGTTGTTGAAATACTTTATGTACCGCAGCTAACATTCAATTCTTTTTAAGCTTAAATATAATTAAGTAAGCCGACAATTCAGTTATACACATATTTGGCATGTCCTGGCAAGCTATAGAGATTATTATCTGAGAAATGCAAAGAAGCTGATGCGATAACAGTGCGCTGAGGCAAGGCTTGGCTGGTAATCATCATTTGGCGAATCCAATAAGAAATCACGTTCATGGTGCTCACATGTCAACAGGCAACTCTACCCAACGTCAATTTGCCACTGCCACTGCCACTGCCACAGTCACTGGCATTGCCACACAGCGTCACGCATGCCACTAATGAGGCTCGTTAGCGTGGTCGGTTTGTCCAGCGGACGCTGTGGACGCTGTGGACACTGTGGAGTAGCCGTAATGTATGCAACACGCCAAATTGTACAAACGTACTGGGCAAATCGATAAAATAATTTGGGCATTGCAAAACAAACGACTGGCATCAGCTCTCAGCTCTCAGCGGCATCCCAGCAGGAACGGCCGCGAAATGCGCCACCAGCAAATGTTGGCCACATAATTTTGTTTGGCTGTAGCAGCACGTAATAGCAGGACTGATGCATTGACTGAGTGACAGCAGTAAGGATTGCTGAACTTTACTCCACTTGCCAACTGCCATCTGCTATCTGCCAGTTGCCAGTTGCCAGCGCCAGTTGCCTAATTGCAGCACCATCTTGCGGTTATGCGTTCTACGTGCGTTTGTCGCACGTTCAACTAATTAAAATTGCATTTTTGCGTCTCTCGGTTATTGATATGGCAAATGTGTAGCATCATCCTACCATATGATATCATATGATACGTGTACATAACTGGTTATGATTCTATGGCTTGCGGTCAGATGCTGTCTGGTATGGAATGTACTTGAGTACATCTGTGTCGATAACATCACCAGACTCGCAAAAAGAGTAAGTTTATTTTACGCATGACACAAGTAAAAACAAAAAGTTTGTTCATATATTTATAGTATACCTAGTAAGAGGCTGATGTCGCGTAGGCCCGACTAAGAATGCCCATGACTCTTAATGGAGTCGACACACATACGCAAATGCAAACCCGTGAGTTGGCGGGTCAAGAATACCACCTCAGATATCAAATACAAATGTAAGAAACAAACCAAGAGTTGAGATTTGTTAGCACAATAAATTATCTTTAAGAAATACTGCTGAGAACTAAAATTATATTTAAATTCTTTATATTTTTTAACAGAGTTGTGCATTTACAAAGCTGATAAACCGATTCAGATATTTTTATAAACTACTTTACCAAGTGATAGTTTTTTGAACTACGCTGTAAATTGAAGAGCAGTTTATTTAGATAATTTTACTGAGTTTGTTGCATAAACCAGTTCGATTTAAGGCACACAAAACCTTTTTATGCAATATAAATTGTCAAAGCAAATTCAATTTCCCTCAAATTTATATGTACACTGAATAAAAATGCAAAATGTCAAAATCAACTTTAAGTAAAATGCACAATTTTTATGCAAAAAAGTAAATATGCCGACGAGTTTGCCTTTGACCCACATGGGTCAAACACACATGGCGTATGCGTGATAATTTGTGGGCTGTCATACGACATACGACATGGGAATGAGTTGAGCCAATGATTTGCGGTTTTTGTGGATTGTACAAAAAGCTTATAAAATTGTTGCTGAGCTTTCATATTGTTTACAGCAAACTTGTTGTGGTCAAGTTTGGTTGAAATGATCGAATCTTATTTGTGGCTTTGCTGCGATTAAGTAAGAAATACAACAATAAACAATCAGTTTTATCCAATCTGTTGCTTATCTGCATATCTACATAGTGCGCTGTGGTAGTATTCTGTCAGTATTTTCTAAATGAAGAATATATTCAACTTCTTGCTGCGTGCATGTGACAGCCTAGAAAACTTTTATTCAATAAACTGTTTGCAAGATGCTTATTATAAAAAGATACCCCTTTAAATGGGTATCTACAAAGGGGATAATTAAATTCAGTGACAGAAAACTAAAAACTACTTTTAATCATAATTTCTATATAAGAAAAAGACAATGAAACGGAGATACATTCATTATATGAGAAGAAAAACCGATAACAGCTAGAAGTCAGTTTGATTCTAAAAAAGTTTCAGGAAGAACTTGATAAGTTGAAACATGCTTTTTGAATACATAACAATACATAAGCAACCGATTGGTATTTGCATAATTTGCAGGGTATTTCAAAGGCCGATCATATTGTTTGAGCTAGCGCTGTGTGAGTGGTTAAATTTATGTTTTTGATATGCTTAACTTTTAGCAAAAACAAACGACAAAGCAAGCAACGCTGATGAGTTGACAAAAGCTTAATGACACTTAGTGTAAGTAAACAGGCAGCACACACCATATACACACGTCAATACACACACACACATGTGAGCGGAATTTTGTAAGCAGCGATGCGCAAAACGTATTTTAGTGATTTTTAATGCGAAAGCAATTTGAAAACTTTGTTTGCCGAAAACTTGTAATCATAGAGACATGCTCTGGGTGGGTTAGATGATTGTTGGGTGCTTCGGTGGTTCTAGGCGGTGGCACATTCTGTTCTGGTTAGCTGATTAGACATTTCTACTTCGCGACACACTTGATTGAAATAATGGTGGGAGTGTGTGTGGGAAATGGGAGTGCATGTGTTTGTGTCTGTGCAGCCGCTAAGTAGACTTCAAAATAACCAAATGTGTAAATTAGTAAATAAATTAATGAGAACACACAAGTTGCTGACAGGTAAGAAAATAATGACAGCAGCGACAGCTAATTAGATGAGCAGACAATAAGAACTGATGGAAAAATTACACCGATTCGAAAAGTGAAATAAATATTAATTGGGACTCAAATTTTAAGTTAAATTAAGTGTTCAAATATCCATAGATGATGAAGAGCGCTTAACATAACAGAAATGTGTTAATAACAGTTAAATGTTAGCAAGGCTGCCATATTTGGTTAAAGTTCCAAAACTGCTACCGTCTGTAACTAATAACAGCATTACAAGCTATAAGTACAAATGTTAATAACAGTGCGGTAATTCAATGGCCTGAGTACAAATGTTAATAACAGTGCGTTCATTTAATTGCCTGTTTCCGCAATACAGTCAAAAAAGATAGGTTAATTTTGTTAAATGAGAACATCAATTAATGAAAAAGAAAAATTTAAAGAAAACAATTCTATTTTGTAACATTACTTTGTCGCTTTCTAATCCTATATTATATTGTGAGACCTAAAATAAATGGAGCTATGAAGATATTGCTTACTTCTACCTGTGCCTATGTGATTTTTAGCAGAAGCAAAGTTAGTTTTGTAGCGTAAAAAAATAGAAAAATGTTAGGGCAATTCGATTGTTGCACATTTTCTTAATAAAATTATGTTTAATTCATGGTTATTTGGTGACAGTTAAGATAATCACTGAAGTAATCAATGTTATTACCTTAGCGGAGTTTGGAATGCCTCTATAATACCTAAACAGACAATCAATTAACCTTCTTAGGGAACGTGACCTTGATTTTCGCCATTGTCGTATGTATCGCAGCAGGTAATCGTAATCCCACCACATAAATTGAAACAATATCCGATTTATTGGAGGCTTAAGATAATGTAACTAAATGGGCGTAACTAATGGTTAAGCCGCCTCAAAGAAAATTAACTACTCTATATTTGGAGATTTTTGGTTCTTGTATTTGCTTGCGATTATCGAGAAAGCACTTGAAGCAAATTTGATGTTGGTTATGTTGCAACAAAGTGCTGTCTTGTCTATTAAGTTTCCCATTATAGATAATAGCGATCAATGCTTTGCACTAAGCTTAAGAAACTCGAACACACACACGCACACATACTAAGCAAATTTGGGAAACCAAAATCGAATAAAGGGCACAAAGTAAAAGCAGTTGCCAATATGTAGCATACTACAATATATATAGTAGAAACGCCTAAAGAGCAAGCATCCTGCAGATGGTTTTACTTTGGTGTCGACAAGGACTCCAGCCAGAAGTGAGAAGTATGAGAGTATGAGAGAAGGAGTCGCGCTGTCTGGTAGATGTTCATATGTGTGTGGGTGTTGAATGTGAGTGTGGGTTGAACACATGACAACAATGGCATTTTGATACTTTTGTATGAGATTTAATGAAATTTGAATCCTTTTGTTGAGTGGAATGATATGAAGAGCAAAAGAGAAGGAAATAAACGAAGCTGCAGGCAAGTTTTCATGTCTGTCAGTGACGATATCATGTAGTTAAGGTATTTTGGGTTGTGTGTATATAAAACTGTGAGTGTTTGTATATATTACAACAATAGTAAAACAATCTTCTTAATGCACACTTTGGCCTAAAGGAATTTTTCACTTGTAAGATGAAACTTGTAAACAGATTCACACACACACACACATAAAAGCCGTCACTTGCCTATCAACGTCAGTTAAGCAAATTATATATACGTTTGTGTGTGTGTGTGTATGTGGGTGTACAAGATATATATATATGTATACTGACAAAGGAACATGTTAATAAACAGCTGGAAGTTTGGTTTATTGTCAACAGCCAACTCCCACGCCCAGCCCGACGAATAAGGAAGACACTGAAGACTTCAGAGAATTGTTGAAAGGGTTCCCTAGCCTCTTCCTGTAAGTGTGTGTGTGTTTGGGTGTATATATAACATTGTGTGTGTGTGAGGTATCAATAACATTGTAGAACACAACAGGCAGCCATCACAGCTACTTCATAAGTTACTTGTGGGCAATACATATGACAAAAGGTGTCCTTTCGCAACAAATCACATATGTGGGCCAATGTAAACCCTCTCTACGACTATTATCTATAAAGTGCTTGTCTTTATGTGTGCTTGTGTTTGTGTTTGCCTGTGTGTGTTTGTGTCTCACTTAAAGCTGCCTTAAGTTCCTATGCAGCTTATGTGTAAGCCGTAAAAGAAGATTTAACTGTGAATAACTTATTGGAAGACAGATGCAAGAAAACACTTGTCTAAAATCACCCTTCAATCCCTGTAATTATATGAAAATACTGAATAGGTATATATATAGTTATTTGTGCTAAGTTGATGAAATATTATCTATCTATCGATGCCTAGACTAAGAAATAAATATGAGTATTGAGGGGCAAATGGATTTTGTGCAAACGTATGTAACTGGCAGAGCGAAGCAACTCCAAACGAATAAGATGTATATATTCTTGACCATGATCAATAGGCGAATCGATATAGCCGACATAGTGCGATCAGTCTCTCCATACTCAAAAAAACATGTGGATCTCAGAGATCTAACACCCACTGTAAATTATCTAAAACTTGATGCAAACTTAACCAGCTTTAATACATTGTTATACTTAAGCCTCTTAATATCATATGACTGCGTATATTATTGCGTATACGCACCGTATTGTATCTGATGTCACCTGAAATATAACCGATAAAGTTAAGTTGATGTTCTTACGAGTCTGTCGTTAAAATATTAGCGGTTGAGGTGAACGCAATAATGAAAATGTTTTCCTTGTGCTGATACCGTCAGTCGATGGTATGTGTAAAATTTTTAATTAAAAAATTAATCATACGACATGGATACAGGAAAGAATAAGCAGGAGAAGGAAAAGAGGAAGCAACTACAAAAATGTGAGACTAGTTGTGTTTTGGCTTTTATTTTCTAACGCTGTTTTTTTGTCTCTTTTTAGCTAGCTCGAAGATAAATTTTGGTTCTTCGTATTTTATGGCAGTCTCCTTGAGGAAATATGCGTGCGGTTGTCTATAGATGTGTGTGTGTGTGTGTGTGTGTATTAGAGTGTGTGGTATATATGTGTGTGTGGTAGCCAAAAAGTATGCAGCAAGTTTATGAAAATTCTTTGTTTATGTCAAGGTGTATACATGACTGCGTGTGTGTGTGTTCGTGAGCGCCAAGTAAATAGTCTTGGTTTGTTAATTTGCGTCTCTGTCAAATTTATATGCTGGTTAGCACTGAGAAAACTTTTGCTTGACAACCAAATTTTGTGGGTGTTTGTTTCTAATTTATAAGCACAACTCCAGATATGTGGGACAATTCTCACAGAGTGGTTGAAACCTGAGTGAGTATTATAAATTACTGTGAGTTCATACACCAACTTTAAGAAAGAGCTCTCAATAAGGGCTTAAATGCAAAATCTTTAAGCCAATAACGGCGTGTGTACTGCGATCTCCAGCTTATCCAAGCGTGAGAGGAAAATGTCAGAGTATTATATTATTGTATTTATCTGTTGCCTTTAAATTTTTAAATTTGTTCAGCTTACCTTTTAAATAATTTAATCTTTTAAAAAAGCCACACAAAACTGCTCTATTAAACCATTTCTAGATCCCAACTTGTTTATTTGAAATTTTCAATTTTATTCAAACAAATTAGAAATCAGTTGGCATCTCTTTTGCACACACGCACATAGTCCATGTCCCCATACCAAAAATTAAGATTTGCATAGAAAACATTTGCACAAGCTGGCACAAAGCAACTAGGACAGAAAAACACCTACACAAGCAACACCCAACACACACGCACACACCCAAATACATAATATGAACGTATATATGTATTTACACGTGTGCGTACAGTTGTATTTACATACATATGCTATTTTACTGCCTAAATATTTTACAAACTAATATCAATTCAATTTGTATGCATTGAACATCAAATTATCTGAGTGTTCCTGTTCTGCGGGTGTGTGCGTCTGTGTGTAAGTGTATTCCAAGTCATCGATGTGGAAGCCCAACTTGGGCATTCCAACACACAGGTGACACAGGTTTTTTACAATAATTTATGTATTTCTAATAAGAGCAACAGTTATTATTGTTGGTGTTGGTACTGGCGCCAGTACCTATTGAGGTTATGTAGTCGCAAAATGGTTTGTCACCTTTCCCTACATAGTTATTGCTTTATTATAAATTCTTTTAATTTTTAAAAAGTAATCAATAATTTATAGTATAAGGAAATAGAAAAAGAGAGCTTAAATTGATAAACGTAGGGCAAGCGTTAAAAATGCAGAAGGCAGAAGGTAAACCTATTAGCGGTACGGTATAGTTAGTTTCAATTGTATTTGAACAAGGGCAATACACAATAATATTTAACTAATTATTGTTTTCAATTATTCTTCATATGATGTTTAAGATCAGTTTGAAAACTAAACCAGAAAAACATAAAAAAAACAATTTAAAATCTATTTCAAGTTTCCCGCCACAGCTTTACTCAAAATGGCACTACTAACTGAGGCTGGTATTTTTCTAGATAAAAATGTACTAATTTTGCCCGTATTAGGTATATCGAGGGGTGCGTTATATCGATAACTGTGAGTCTAGAAAGTAAATGAAACTACGTGGTACGAGCTCGGAATGATTAGATCTTGTGAAGGAAACAAACGGGAGGGTAGCCCAGATGGTTGGAGCCAAAGTGATGGAGACGACAACTGGGACGACTGGGGCGATGGTGATGATGATAAATTTGTGCATGTCGAACAGCAGCAGCCACAACAATCGGAGTCTGAAGGTGTTAAAAGTACAAAGACAGAAACAGTACCAGTGGCAGCGCCATCAGGAACAGCACAGCCACAGCCTGCGTCGTCATCTTCCGGATGGGGGCTGTGGGGTGGAAAGCTCAGCTCTGTGCTGAGCACAGCGAGCGAGGGATTGGGCAACATAACGACGCATGTGAATCAAGGCCTAAACCAAATTATTGGGGTTCCTGATCCTGAAGAAATGGCTCGTATTAATGCTGCTGAAGAAGCCGTAAAACCAACAACAAGTTCAGATAACCTATCGCCGGACATAGAGGATGAGGAGCAAAAGCTTGAAACTGGCGGTGGACCAGCATTTTCTCTAGGCATTGTGACCACACTCGGTTCCAAAGTGCTTAACACGGGACTGGATACGTTGGAAGGGATTGGTAAAAAGACCATGACCATACTGCAGGACAACGATCCCAAGTTGATGAACAAACGAAAATTACTTGGACTCGATGCAAATAAACCCAATCTAAGTGCTGTCCTGCTCGAAGCCAAAAAGGATGCCGATCAAATGGAGCAGTCACTTCAACAGCTACAGCTGGAGAAGCAAAAAGCCCAGTTACGCTTTGAAGTGCTTTTTGAGAATTACTGCGGTCTGGTCCACTACGAGGCGCTTGAAATATTATCCAAAGAATCTCGCCTCAAACTCGACACGCTTCTGGATGCAGTTAGCGGGAATGCACTAAGTGATCTCCAGGTAAGAATTGCGACTTAAATATTCCCTGAAATCAACTTTAATTTGCTTCTGTAGGAGACCATTACTGAGGTGCAGGAGCTGGTCGATCTTGAAGACTTGGAATGCGACAGTGAAGGTAACTACGAAGCTGTGGAGTTGAACGAGCGCTTGACAGCCACCATCGCCGATGTGGAGCTTGGCCTAAAGTTTGATGATGTGACTAGGTGAGCATACAATTTTATTAATATCATATCAACAGCTTAATGTCTTATATCTTATTGTAGCCACTGGTCGAAATCACTGAGCTGGCTAAACTCCGATGATGCAAGCACAGCAGACCTGGACCAGTCCTATGCCAAGAGTATTCATGCTCTGAGCGAAGCATGCGCCCTGGAAATGTGCAAGTTGCATAAAATTGCCGAGCTACTGCTGGTGAAGCCGCATCACAGTACCGCCAACGAAGTCGATGGTATCGTAGGTCTTTGCAAGGAATTCAATGCCCATCTTCAGGGTCTCACACATCGCTATGCGGCCATTCTGAGCAGCAAGGGCTCAGCTGGAGACGCTGACCAGAAGGAAGAGTGTAAAGCTAAAGTCAACACGCTCTTCGCTGAAATGTTCTCCGCTGTGAAGTTCATTGAACAGGCCTATAAACTCTTTATCCCCATATTGCAAATGGGCGCTGTTTAGGGAGTATGTATTGTTGTATTTTAATATGTACTAATAGATTGATTTTTCATCATGGTGTCTATAAATTTTTTATTAAATAAATTCTATTCGATGTGTGATAAATATTCCAAATTATACTCATTAGAAACTGTAATTACGCCTAAAGCAATTGAACAATTCAATTTTATTTATAAATAATAATGATATTCACAAAATTATAACAGACTGCTCCAAATTTATCATGTTATTCTATATCAGTGGTTCTGTTATCCTGTAATTTATGTTTAACATCTCTGAAATTGCATTGTTTCTAAATTAACAACAGTTTGTAGCAAAATGTTTCCCTGATTTGCCCCCATGTGACAAACCTGCCAAGGATATCTTGGAACAATCCAGGACAACCATGAAGCTGTTATCATTATAGCTCATCATATTCATAGCGTAATATTAAAGGGAAACAAACAAACTTTTCGCTTCAACATTATAAGCCCAACGCAATTCATACCAACTATGACATAACGATAAACTTTTTGTCTTATAACTTTTTATTATAACTAGTTATACAAATTACATATTCTTAGCTCTGTTGCATAGTTAACATTGTACAGAATTGAACACACTTTTCAGCTTAATTGGTAGCGTCCATTGCGTATTCCGAGGTCCAACGTAAAGCTGTAGTGCAGGAAAAGGCTATAACTACAATTCCCTGAATACGAACATTGGTATTGTCCTAACAACGCCAAGTGCAATGTGTGCGTCCTACTTCTAAAAACGTAAGTCGGGCTTGTACTTAAGCATATATCTGTATAAGATAGAGGAAGAGAAGGTAAACCATTAAATTTTTGTTGTTATATTTTTGCAAGGCAATATTTACTTGTCCAATGTTTCCCAGAATTTACTAAGCACAGCTCGATCCAAATGTCTTTTATTTTGTGATAGGCGCAGCAGCGTCACCGACCAGCGTTCTACGTTCGCATCCAATTTCAGTTCACTGAAGCACAAATGAAATGCGCAAACTGCAAAAAAGAAGAATAATCAATATTGCAACAAGTGAGAGCGCTGTAGCCGAGCGAGCCCGACAAACGGACACGGTTAGTTCAGTTCGGCTATTGATTTTTAAAAATACAGTAATATGCGACGTACTTTTTGAGAAAATTTCAACAGGATTTCCATCCCAGGGCCAGCCTTTGAATTGCCATTGTGGACCCATGACAAAAACAGCGACGACTCGCTGCCAATCCTGTTGGGTTAATTTCAAAGGATTGTCCACAACTCGATATGAAACGGTTTGATTGTTTTTTTTGCGCTGTTAAGATAAAAAGGATATATTTAATATATTTCATTAATAGGATAGTAGATTAAGCTAACCTGGAGCAGGATCTCGCTCTCACGCTGACAGCCCGTAAGTTTCTTATCCGCTGTAGACAAGAAACGCAACTCCTGGAGTATATCCTTAACATTAAACATGGTTATAAGGCTTGTATTTGCAGACGGTATAATGATAATGGGCGTACGCGATGGTCGCTTGTGTGGTCCATTTGGTGGCAACAGACGCGCCTGTGCTGTTGGCAGCAGTTCCTTGGGAGACGAGCGGTTAACCGCCGCTAGTGTTGGCACTGGAGTACCAGTACCAGATACACTTCCCTGGGCTTTACGCTGTGCTAGGGAGCCCTCTGTGACAGACTTAAGCGACATACCATGGTACGTACCGAGTGTATCGATTTTGAAGCCTTCGGTCTCCTCTTTCTGACGATTGAAACGTTCCTGATCGTAACGATTGTATTGAGAGAGCTGCGGCTGTGGCTTTGCAATGCGCGTAGGTTCTGGCATTTTAATAGGATTTGCCACTGGTGGGCGATTGCGTCCCTCCTCCCGCGCCTTAATGCATTGTAGCATGGCAAAAATGTTTTTCGCAAAGACTTTACCCGTGCTTTGAAGTACGGAAGTACGCGTACGCCATTGACGCTCACGGCTTATAATATCCTTTGTGGAGTCCACATCATAGTCAAGTATGGCGCGTAGATCTGTACCCATCGTTTCCTCGTTGTCCGTTCGCTTAATTGTCGTACGTTTGTTAGCCAAACGTTTAGCTTTAATAGCCGCAATTTTCTCCACAGACATCGTCTCTGATAGGGATTTAATGTTGTCCATATTGACCGCCGTTTCCTTTTGATTAACATCCCAGCGTGCGGCCAATTGTTCACGAACTTTTTGCACTTGCGTCTCCTCAAAACGTGCCTTTTTCGCAGCATTTTCACCACTGAGAGCCAAATCATTATCCGCGGTTCGCTTAACCTGTGTGGGTATCTCCAGCGGTGCGCTTTTGTCAATACTGGCGCATGTCGGCGTTTCGCCATTGAGAAACGCGAGTAGTTCCTTACGATCCGGCCGGTTTACGGCAGGTATATCCTCTGCGGCACACTGTCGCACATACACCGAGTGCTGCAACATAACATTCTTAAGCAAGTAGAGCAGGCACTCCAACGTGTAGTATTCACGTGGAGCGCCCTTTTTGCCGGACCTGCAAAATGTGTTTGCCAAATTATTTTATGGATTGAGAATTCAAGGTACTATGAACTTAACTTGATACTTACCCATATTTGAGATAATTTGTCTTAACACTCTTAGGCCAGGAAAATTCACCAAATATAATTTGATTTTCACGCTCATTTATTTCCTTTTTGTTTATGTTATATTGGCGCAAAAGACTTAGTGGATCCGCCATATTTACTTTTCTTGTGTTTTACGGTTGTATTTAAGTTATTTGCCACTTCTGTACGTTATATATTAGTGTAACGATACGTTAAACTACTTTTAGCCCTTAAAAACTACAGTAAAACAATTTAAATTGGAATTTTTGTGCAAATTTTCATTTCTCACATCTCGTATTATGTTTGCATCTTCTTCTTCCTTATCCACGAAGAATTCAGACACTACTCGATGCCTTCACGTTGAGCGTTGCCAGACAGCAAGCAGCAGTAATCGAATGTGCCGACATACTCACATCGATAACCTTACCTGGCCATCTGTGTAGTATCGAGTTTGGCCTGCCGGCTACCAAATAAAATGTGGGCCCCAAATAAAAAGAATAAACAACAAACCAAGAATAAAATAATTTAAAGTTTATGCAATTGACTCCTTCAATGTGCAACGCAACACCTGGTTATAGTGTCAATTTGAATACGCGGAGCTGAATATCTTAACGAACGTGATATTAAAAACCAAATGGTGGTGAAAGCGTCTATAAAATATGCCAAATAATTTATTGTTTTAAATTCGTTCAATGCAGTAAGCATGGGTCAGTCGGCGGGTAAAATCGGTAAGTCAACCCAACACATTCATAGGTCATAAACCAATTGGAATTTCATAAATTATACAATTATGTTGGAGCATGTTTTCTGGCTATTGCCGGTATTTAAGCTTAGCTGCTTAGCCTTGGATGTTGTCAGCCAATTGGTTTTTCAAAATAAGGTAATAAGAGAAGCTTCTGAAAAATATTGGCTAACTTCATCGTACATTTAGCAATAATTGAGGGCTGGCGCATTCCAATAAGGTTTGTGACCTTCCTCTGCCACACACGCGCCCCTAAACAGCTGTTCACTTAGCGATGGCACTTTGCCACATGCGCTCATGCGGAAACGATAGTTTTTAAATGTACTCATTTCAAAAACGTTGCCGTTTAAAACAAGTACAAACACAACAAGTATGCATGATATAGTCAAGAGTGCTCGACTACTAGATACCCTAAAAGGGATTTTAAGTATTCAAGTAGAAAAATATATATATTATCAAAACTTTTGTAGCATACAAACATTAAATATATTTTAAAAACTAGTTTTAATATTTTGATTGTTTGTTTATCAATTTTCGAGAATTTTAGCTAGACATATTCATCTATGATCACTATATGATATTAGATAGCGTACCTAATACTCTCTTTTATGCACGTTGCCGAAATCAAAATCAAACAGAATACAAACACAGTTTATTGCAAAGACGCAATCGCTCATTAAAATTCCCGGAAGAAGTCCCGTTAGAAGTTTCACGGAACTGTCCGACTCTTGTTTGCATTTTGCAAACAATCAATTGACAAAACTGTATGTTAATACAGCATAATCGCGACAAAAATTAACGTTCCATGAAGTAAATATCGCGACTCACACATATGGTTCTAAAAGTTAAGTTTTGCTTTAACTCTTTTTTTAATCCAACTTTATTTCGTATCACACGAAATTGTGAGCTCTAATTCGGGAAAATTCTACGAATTCCTTTTCTGTTGCGACCTTGCAACTTCCAAACAGCCAGAAGAAACTGTAAATTATTTTTATTATTTTTCATTTTTGTTACTCAGTCATCGAAATACACTGAAACAAACTGTTAAAATCTTTTCGCGATTAACCTATATAACTAAAAACTGTCAAACTCGATTTATATGCTGACGGGTATCTAAAATAATTAACTCTAATCTAGTTTATAAATGTCCAGTCCTATGACAATTGTTCAAGAACTTATGTGAGTTTTTGCTGGGATCAAATTGTGGCTTATACTAAGTTTATACTCTCTACAAAGGTGCATTAAATACTCTGTAATACTGCTTACATTTATATTTTACAATACGTCTTGGCAGTGACCCTTACTTAAAATGAAGTACCCAAAAATTACTTATAAAATCACCTGCACACTGACGTATAGTATCCAATCTTATCAAAGCCAACCACTCTCTGTCTCTATCTCACCTTTGAATAAGGACATCCAGGCCTTTAAGCAGCTTATATCCTTGAAAAGTCAAATCTAAAGAGGACAGGGAAAAAAAGAGTGAAAAACTCTCACACGGCTATGAAAACAGCTTAGATGTGGATTAAATCAATAGATGGGCGCGAACGATGACGTTATGCAAGGATATGTAGGTTACAGGTGCAATAGTTCTGGCCAGTTACCTGTTACAGTTACTACTCCCCGCCAGCAGCATATCAGCTGATACACACATTGATTTCAATGCAGCTGGTACGCAATAATTTATAGAGTTTATGGCAATGATTTCTTACAAAATTAAATGAAAAGAGAAAAACCTAAGAAAAGCAGACGCCTGGAGAACAACGAAAGATAATGGGAAACCCAATAAGTGAATATGCAGGGCGCACATTTGCCAGGACATCTGCAAGAGTATGTATGCACATATATAGGTAGGAAAAACTCACACAAGACACTGACCATGACCGAAACTGAGGTCAACACAATGGGCGGACACACCAGGACCAAAAAGGACAATGCAACTCTCTCTCTGTGTGTGGATTGCTGTATCTCTGTATGACTTGCCAAATACGCGAACCTCTGCGCCAGTCATCAGGTTTTCCAATATTTACACACGCGGGGGAAAACTGGCAATATGCCAGGAAACATTTTGGATGTGCAAACTATCCGATCAACTTCTAACGGGCCATAAAGCTGCATCTTTAAGAAACTCGTACATTCCCGCTCTCTCACATATGTTGATTTTTGGCGGGTATTTTGGGAACGCGCAGGACGCGCCTGATATTTGATTAGCGTATGCGTTTGCGGATGTGGAAGTGGATGGAAAGGAAGTGGTGTGCATCCCGAAAAAAAGAAACCTCTAGATTTTGATCGGCTGGTTTCACCCTCACCCTCACCTTGTCTTTCCTCGGCTTGCAACAAGCTGCACAACTGCCACACAGCGCAGGTATCCCGAACCAAAGGATCGCCTATATATAGACTATTTCCTATACAGAAACTCCCATATGAACTCGCAGTATATAAAGAAATGCCTGCTGCTGTTCTCCTTCTCGTTCTCAAGTGTTTGCGTAATTTTAGTTTTCCTTTCTTCAGGCTGCAGGATTAGTTTTTCTATATTTATAAACAATCTACAGTTCTCTTCTCTATTCTGTTCTCTTTACGTATTCTTTACGTCATATGTGATCCTGATCCTGATCCTTCGTTAACAGTTTGCATATGTCGTTTTCTAATTAAACATGCCCCGAAATATATTTCTCGAGCATTTGTTACACTTTTCTTACCCTGAACTACCTTTTGCTCTGTCAATTTTATTGATTTCGATCAGTTTTCGTAGATAGTTAAGGTATTTTCAGGCTGCGTTCCAGCTGCCCTGTTAAATAGTTATCCAGGTGCCATCGATAAGAATTTCAAATATTTACTTTAGCTTGGCTCCTCAGTGATTATTTTATGTGTTAGATACCCTTTTACCTTGTGATAACATTCAAATTTGTTCATATTCGGTCTATCATTTAAGTTCTTCTAATTAGTTTATTAAACTAAAATAATACCCGAGGGCATATCTATTACCTTTGTTTATAATATTAGCTTTTACTTATCTGAACCCCCACTTGAACCCTTTCAATTAAAATTGATTTTCCTATGATATTTTGTTTAATTAGGAATTGCCCCAACATGATTGAAGCCAATTCAAATTTTTTGAACTTGGTAATTATTTTTATCTTGTCCGGACACAAGTTCAAACTTATGAATTCTACATCAAGGTTAGGACATAAAGAGTTTGCTAAGAAATATGTGATAAGTAATAATATCTAGAGATAACACAACTATGCGAAGTGACAGAACATATAATATTATATATTAATGACTTAATTGGTTTGATAAAATATTTATGGTATATACAGAAAATCTAAAGACAATTATCCAACAATCAATTTGAGCAATAATTACTCTCTGACTTTCTCTCTCCATCTCTAAATTAATTTACTAAGTAAAAGTGTTTCGAGAGATTGTTTACTCTAATTTCTGAAGACCTTCAGACCAGACACTACTATAAAACTTAACCTCAAACTAAAAAAACAAAAGTGCAGATGGATTTATATCAAGCACAAGCTTTGTTGGAATCAATAAAAAATGCTTTCTAACTGAACCGGTCAGAGTTTTCGACTAAATATATTGAAGAATTGTTTTAATTGACATAATGTCATCGTAGTACGCTTGATCTTGAGGTTATAGTATAATTAATTCTATATCTTAAAGAAGAATTAAAACACTTAAACGTTTGCAGTATTCGATCATTATAAGTCAAATGATCTTGCGGGTATATAAAATTATGAATGCTGTTGCTTCAGTTGACTGGAACTATGCCAATAGTCTCCTTACTAATCGTTAGGTTCACATTAAAAGGGTCTCCAGAATGGGTCATTATATGAACAAAGTATGACCTTCGTTATGAATCCGCCCTTGCATCGAATCATTGAAATAAGCTGTGAAACGCTAAGCGAATCGCTCTTCTTAATCGCAAAGTTTATATTCGTTGTTTGTATAAGGAGAGGAGAGGAGTATCCATAATGGACATTTGCATTAGCAAACTATCATGGGATGGGATGCATTGGTCATTGGATGCACGATCCATGTGCTTATATTGAGTGGACAACAGTTGTCAGTCTGCCTCTATGATGATGATGATGCGCGGTCTTTTGATTAGGGATAATAATTGCTTTGGCCAGACGACGATGTCTGCTCGTCGATGCTTTTTGGAACGGTGACAGCAGATGTAATTGCCCGATCGGAAGGGATCAGCAGAGGCAGAAGCAGGAGCAGAAGTAGAGGTAAAAGTAAAGGCCAGCAGGTCGGCAGTCCAACAGGCAACAAGAAAAAAAAGCATTTAAATTTTGATATTAAAGTGGAAATGCATATTCAGCATCCTGGCAGCAGGCGTGCGTCCGTCATCCGTCTGGATGTAAGGAAATACAGCTGCTGTCGCTGATCCTGGCTAAATGTACGTAAAAATGAAAAAGGACATTGGCGAAACAGGAACCACTGAGAGCCAGACTCCATGCAGGCACACAAATTTAGTGCAAATTTAAAAACCTACCCCTAAAAAACGTGTACAAGTACGACTATATCCTTTCGCATCTGTGGTTGCATTTCGAACTGAAAGGGTTTTCAGTTATTGCTTACAGCCAGGTCTGCGTCGTGGTCCTCTGTTTGTTTGTTTGCTTGCCAATTCCAGGTGTAAATTTTTATGGATAGCATAGAGTTGGGTACAAAAGTGAATAGGATAGGATTGGTATTGGTATTGGGATTGGAATTGTGACATAGTCAAACACGTGGCGGACGTGCGCCAGTTGTCGCTGATAAGACTCCTCCATATTTTGTATATTTATATCTAAATATACATATACTATACATTATACATATGTATTGTATGTATATTCTTGTTCTGTCGGAGTCTTAAGGGGGCGCCCCAAATGCAGCTGCCATTCTCTGCCTGGGGGAGATAATTTTGTGTCTTGCTGCTGTTTGTTTTTGCAGTATTTTAAGTAGTTTCAGTTTAAATTTAGATTTTTAGCAAATGCGTGTGTCTCTTTGTGTGCATGTATGTGTGTCCCCAATGCAAAATACCCTGTATAGAGTCTCAGTTCAGTCTCAGTTAGAGTCTCAGAGTCTTTTCTCTCCCACGAACATTTGGGAACATCTGCTAGCTGGATAAGGTTCCTTACTGCTATTGCCATTTGTCTTTGCTGCGACAATTGTCCCTGGTTCTCTGGTTCTGTGGCCTTTGAGTTCAAGGCTCTATTGTCTTCAGATGTCACACAGATTTCATACCAGGCAGGAACCATCATCATCTTCCATACTTTCTAACCGTACTGCACCTTGTCTATTTAAATCAATCTATCTGTAGAAAATCAAGCATTAAACGAAACGAAAACGGTATTCCTTACTATAATCGCAACTTAGATTATATATAAAGAAACATATACATATACATATACACATATTCCTATATAACCTATAGTTAGCAAATGGTATTATAGTATGGTAATCAAAGTCTTGGGATCTTAATGCTAACATGATTCATAAGTGAGTACATATGGCGCTTGCGAGTTGGAATTACTTTGATTCTCGGGTAATTCTGGATGGTTTTTTTAGCTGTTAACTGTAGAAAATCAAAGGATTTTCCCAGATACAAATGTTATTATTAAACAAATATAATAGTATAGAAATCAGAAAACATATAACCCAACTTCTTGTTTCTAAAGGTTCTACTTTGTTAGCGTCTACTGTACATATTTCTATCGTTATTAACGTGATTTATGGCATATTTTATAACCATAACTGGATGATAAGAACGATTTACAAAAAGCGATTTTACAATTCCGTCAACTTACTCATTTACTCCGAAGAGAAAAATAAAAATTCCCCCTAAATGATAAAGATTTATAAACAATTATCGTAATTGCAAACTGTGGCGAAATCTGTAATTTTATGTTTCCACATTTCCGATTTTAAATGCACATAAGGAAATAATTACAGGATATTATTTAAATATTAATGAAACATGATTGGACGTAAAAGAAAAGAAAATTGTTTTCTAAGTAGATTTTCCAGCAACTTGAAAGCTTTCTCATATGAACCCTAGCAAGTTCACAGCACTATAACAAAACCTATTAAAATAATTTACATACTATTTCCCAGTAAATTTTAGCGTATTAACACTTAACTCTAGGCAGCTTAAAGACCTTATATCGCCCAATGGTTCAGACGAGAAACAAGAAAAAAAAAGTGTCTTGAACTTTGCTGAACTTTGGCCAAAAGTGCCGCAAAACAGTTAGCAGAGGCCCCCAGTAGTAGTAGTAGTTGCTGAAAATGCAGGCGGCTTTCAAACCTGGCCTAGAACAGCCAGCAGCCAACAGGCAACAACAATAAGCGGCGATCAAGGTGCACAATGATCAAGTAACAGGGAACAGCAACAACAAGAACAAGAATAAGAACAACAACAACATGGAGAAATTATAAGGGAGGTTCAATACACGCGAAAAGCAGGCACAAAAGCGAAACCATAGTAAATAAGAAACAGCTGCAAGAACTGCTGCGTTGGTGTTGCCTGCTCTCCTCTCTCCTTCTATCTCTCTCTTTTTCTCTTGAACATCCTCTTGGCTAGCGATGTGAGAGTCGTGCTCAATCGTAAGCTGAACTCAGCCGATGGCGAATTCAAAAGCCGAATGCAATATGCGACACGAATGCGTTCCCATGCAGATTCGTGCGTGTTCGTGACACGAACTCACCACTGCTCAGCTGCTGGCGCTGCTAGTGCGAGCGTTTTTCTTGGCAGTGGCCGTTGCAAAGAAGTTTCAGTTATAAAACAAACGTCAAAGTGTGTTGTTCGTAGCTCGCTCGCTCGCTCGTTCGTTCGGCTTGTTCTTCGTTCGCGTTGTGTTTGTACCGCTTTAGGGCAAACAAAAAAAAATATAACACATGAAAAATACCAAAATGTTTTAACATCAAATGTATACAAACTCTTTTTAAGCCAAATAATTTGTAGGCGCGTTTTAAATTGCTCGCAAAGTTTCACTACCGTTTGTCAGTTAGTTTTTCAAATAAGTTTGCAAAATAAAATAACAAAAAATACAAAAATAAATTAAAATGGGTCTATCAGAAATACCAGCCAACTATATGCAACAGTCCAGCCATGCGCTCCAGCTTCAACACCAGCAAAATCATCATCACAATGCGGCAGCGGCTGCTGCTGCGGCGGCAGCTCATGTTTTGGCAATGGAGAACAGTGAGCTGATGATGAGTCCCAAGGACAAAATGTCCAGCAAAAAGAAAATGCATTTGCTCAAGAAAATCAAAAAACGCTTCGGACTCGGTTAGTACAATAAAATTCCATTCCAGCATTTGCTCTAATTACAGCGTGCGAAAATTCGCCGCATATAATTTATGTATATGTAGATAATTAAGAAAAAAAAAGCTACTTGAATTCATTCTGAATTTCTTTGATACACTCCGTAGTTCCCACATAATATTAACATACGCTCGACTTTTGTTCATTCAGTTATCTCTCTATGTGTGTGTGTGTGTGTGTGTGTGAGTGTGCTGTTAATTAATGCGGCTGAGATAAATAAATAAATAAAACAACAAACAATTGCGGCTTCATGAATACATTAGTGTTTTTCGCCTTAAAATGAAAGATCAGCAAAAAAATAAAACAAAGCAAAGCCTCTTGAGATTGTTTAAACAAAAGCGCTGGCTAAAATGATCATACAAAGATTTTAAATGGGTTTTTTCTAGCTAAAACAAATCTCCACTTCTATACATTAAATATAATTTCAAAGTTGCACGTACTTAAACTTACTTAAAGTATTTTGATAGACTACATAGATCTAATAAAACCAGATTTAAGCAAATCTTTTCACATATTTAAAAAGAACTCATTAAATATAACAAATCTACCGGAAGTGCCTGTTGATCTACCACTTTGATCTCTGGACACCCAAAAAACAAATCGCAAAGGCCAAAAGAGTTTATAAGAAGCGTCAAATTAACCAAACCGCATACCCCGAAATCTCTTCAAAACACAAACACGGCCGATTATGTTTATCAAAGCGATTACTGCGCTCAATTTTTTAAATTTTTTAGTGCTTTGTTTTGGTTGCATGCATCTGGAAAAGCTTCACTTGGTGGCATGCTCGTGCTGCTTCTCTCTCTCTCTCTCTCACTCGCTTCATTTTAACTCCTATTCTACAGACGAAGAACGTAAAACGGCAAAGACTGAAAAACTTTACCAAGCCCAATCCCAATCCCAAGCCAATGACGCATACATTACTTCTTGCCTTGGTCTATCTCCCTCCCTTTGTGGCCACCACCAAGTCTGACCAAATGCCCCATTCAGCAGTCAATGTAGTTTCTGTTGTTGTTGTAGTTTGTTGGATTTGTACGCGAAGCGCCGTTGCCGCCGTCGGCAACTCGGCAAAGCAAAGCAAAAAGCAAAAAAAAAAACGGGCAGAAGACAAGCTTCATAAGCCAACAACACAGACACTGAATGGTAGTGTGCGCGCGTGTGTGTGTGTGTGTGGGGCGGGAGTTAGGGAAGGCATAACTGACGTTGTTCACTGCCTTTTTGGCTTCTCCTTCCCCTTTTTATTCCATTCCACTTCATTTTGAACGTGCGACGCTTGCGCTGCGTATCGGTAATCAATGAAATTACTTTGTTTTTGTTATTGTTGCCTGGAATCAGCTGTTGTTGTTGTTGTTCCTGCTATTGGTATTACTTTTGTTGTTTTGTTTTTTCTTCTATTACACTTTGAAGCTCTCTGTTGTTGTTGTTGTGTCTTCTGCTTGTTGTTTTGTTGTTGCCTGTTGGCATGCAGACATCGGGTTGGCTTTGGCTTTGGCTAAAGTTTATCTGCTTTTACTTGAGCTTCTCACGGTTTACTTTTCGTCGCTGGCGCTGCCAACTCCTCTCAAATTTCAAATGCATTGTGCGGGCTTCAATTTCTAGACACTCCATTCGATTGTTACGCGCCGACAAATATTTGCTCATCGCAAACAAACGACACAAAACCTCCTACAATCCAACAAACACGTACAAACAGTGAGCAGCAAAAGTTTAATTACACCGACAATATTGACTTCCCTTCAGCCACTGATCAATATGATCATTTAAGTCATACATTTATTTGATAACTTAATATTATTCTAATCTGTCCTGCGTGTACATTAACTTATTTAGCTCACTGTTCGTATTTTATGAGATAAATAAAAATCGCAAATGTTTCACTTATTTGACGGTTTCCAGTTTGCCTATGAGCTCATGTGCCCCATGCCGGATGCGTCATCTTTGAAAGCTTTCGTCCAGTGCACTAGAACTGTTGATGGTTTATTTTTAATTTGCTTTCTGGTCAAGCTGATAACAAAAGTATGATAAGAGTTTTCTGCAAAAAAGTTTCGTTAGTTCGTGGGAGTATATGAAACCTTTAAAAATCACAGAAAATCGTTTATTGAAAAAATTCTCTCAAAGTTCATTTTAACGACATTTTGGCTGCATATTTGCAGTGTACTATCATTTTTATCATAGTTATCATAGCGACCTATATAAGACTTATGTTATTCCTGTTTGTTAAATGTTTATCAGTTAATGAACCAAGTTGACAGCTGGGCACGTGCAACACCAGGCAAATAGATAGTACGAGAAGTTGTACCCCATAGATACCAGATAAAAACCTCTCCGTTGTGTCTTGCTGAGAATTGGGTGTCGTAAGAACAGCTGTAAAACAAAAGCCGGCTGTGGCCGGCAGGTAACAACAACAACAACAGGTAAGGCCAAGATGCGGGTAAGAGTCCAGCGGCAGCTGGCTCTAGGCTTGGCAATTAACTCACGCAAAGGTGGCCAGAACCGAATGGCGGCATCTGGGGGCAATTATGTACGCCCAGTCAGTCGGCCATCTCGGCCGTCCGAGCCGATAAATCAACGCTAGAATGGTTTCTATCTACGGGTCTATCAACCAAAATAACAAAACTTCAGCTGTTCATCGATCGGGTTCTCTTTCGGTTTCTATGATATTTTTTCTGGGCCTTAAACTTAAATATGTCCAAATACACATGTAACTCTTTTTTAGGGTAAACTAGATTTTTTGCCTGGGTCGCAGCTGTTCGCGGCTATTATGCATAGTTATTAGTAATATTACTATAAAAAATAATGTCAAACGCTTGTCTGCAGATATTTACATGATTCGATCGTTAGCTGAATAAATTTTGATTGCGAGAATTATCATACCAATTAGGAAAAACAATAGAATGCAAAATTGGAAGCTGTAAGCTCCATCTATAGTAAAGGAAGCGTAGAAGAGTGGGAGTACAGAGACGGTTTCAATGGAGGTTCCAACAACAAAGATCGGGTTACAATACCATTTTATGATAAGTAAGTCGAAGTCCATAGCAACCAGTTCTTTGAATAGTCTTTAGCTATAACCTATAATACCTTTTGAGCTCTTCAAAAGCAACAAATACGTGATAAACAATAACATGCAACAGTGGCAGTGGCAGAGCTGCAGCCACTCGAATTATCGTCTTAAATGCATTGTAATAATGTTATAATGATGTGCAAGCTCTTCAGACGCTTTGGTCTATTGTAGTGGTGCTTATACTCATAATATTGTCTATGAGTATAATTCAACTCAAGCGCGGCTCTCAACGCTTGAGTGATTTAATTACACAAAAAGAAACGAAGACGAAGAGTATAGAAATTAAAATGAGGAAGAGGTTGGCTGAAGGGGAAGAATAGGGTGAGATTGTGCAGTCAAGTGCGCCGGCGGCGGCTTCTCTCACTTTTTACATATGTATCTGTGAGGAAATGCAACACATATGTGTCTATATGGTGTAGCTGTACTAGTCCGAGGCCCTTTCATAATAACAACAATTGCAACGCTTCGATAAACAACAAGTTTGCTTATAATAAAACAAAACGGAAGAAAAGCCAAGTCGCCATCTTATCTTTTTAAATGTTGTTTTCATATAAGCTATATATATACCTAGAAATATGTATGCGTTTCTTCATCTGAATCGGTTTACTCGCATGGATATATATATACCTTCAGCTCCGCTTGCTATTTTGAGCTCAATGCTCGGTTCTTCTTGGCTGGGGTCGTATGCTTCAGTGCGCATATGAAAACTCGAATATAACCTGCCCTCCTCTCCGACCTCTTCCTCTCTATCCTCCCAAGAACAGACGAAAGTCATAAACAGTGCGAGGCCTGGTAAAAATAACCCATGTAAATTTGATTTGGCCACCCTCACGGCAGCTAATTATATGAAGCTACATATTTGTGTGTGTTTGGAAAAGCTGAAAATTTGAGAGGTACAATATTGTGACTTTAAAGTCATTGAACCCAGAGGTGTGATCAATATTATTAGGTGAGCATTACATAGGCTTCCACCCTACTAATCCCTCAGCGCTGTGCACTCCCGACTGCAGCCTAACAAAAACTTCCCTTGTGTAGTAAAGTAACTAAGGGTAAACATATGTCTGCACAGGTAAACGATGTAAGAAGGATTAGAGCTTAAGACTTGCCTACAAAATTTGAATGCGTGCTACCAACTGCTTGCAAATAATACTGCACAGTCGGTATTTTTGAGGCTAATCAAATGCGGCCACTCTCATGCGTAAATGAAGAAAGAAGCAGAATTTAGAAGCAATTAGAACTTCCTTTTCTTAGCTATACGAGACTATTTTCCCAGTCACGTTTAAGCAATATCGCAATTAAACATATATATTTATATATATATGTATATATTCCTATTTCTATGCCGCATCAGACACACACACACACACACAGATAACTTGTAATGCATCCGCGGCAGTGTCATCAGATTTCGCTTAATCGCATAAAAAGAAGTGCAATGTACGACAGAAGCAGCAGCAGCAGAGAGAGGGGCGAGGAGGAGCAGAAGAAGAAGGGGAAAGAGCGGCATTCAATAGTTTTGACCTCTTTGCCGGCCCTCTGCCATCGCCGGTTGTTTGTTGTGCAATTAATTTATTACGAGTATAGTATTTTTTTATGCCCATTTCTTTTATACCAGTAAAAGCACAACAACAATTACTGTTGCTGTTGGTTATTTTTATTTAATTTCGTATAACTGCGTCTAAAGTTGCATTGTGTCAAACAAGTTGAGCGCGGGCGCTGGAGTGTCCGACAGCGTGAGAGTGTGAGTATGTGTAATTGGCTGATGCTTTAGTGGTTTCCGCTGCTGCAGAGCGGAAGCGGTTTTGCATGCCTTTGTATATCAGTAATAAAGCAAAAGCAACAAGTTGCTGAATGCAGAACGCTCTCTCTCTTTATCACACACACACACACGCACACACTCTCTTTACTACGCATGGAAAATGTAAATTCAAAGACTTTTGAGCCTAACGTCTGCTTCTGGCCTACGCACGCACCGTGTTGTTGGGGTTATAGGTCACGTGTCGCCCAACATTTTGATTGTTGCCCACGTGCACGAGTCGAACGTGTGGCAACAATTAACGCGAAGGTCTCTTTAATTATGCCGGAAATGTTTGACAATTAAAGAGACGGCGGCGTCGGCAGCTTTGGACAACGGATGGGTAAAAGTGCGTGCCCCCAGATCAATTACAATGTGTATCAATTGATCGGCCCACGTTGCCACTGCGGTCAATTGACAAATGGGCCAAATTGAGAGTGGGTGGCATCGCTGGCTGGTGCATTCGATTGAAAAGTGCTGCTTACGATTGAAGCTTGAGCTTAGACCTCAATTTTTAGGCTTGTCCAACTATAAGCCCACATATGTTTTTCTCTCTTGTATTAACTCTTATTTTAGACTTAACATACACGCCCAAACCTACACATATTTTATCAGAGGGAAATTAGCTAAAAAAAAATATATATACGTATATTTTGCGTGGGCAGTGCATAACTCAATTTGTGGGCTAACTTGTCTGGCCGCTGCTTGTAGAGTTGCCGCCTGCACTTGTAATTCTCACACCCATAAAACTTGCACAACAAATACAAATAGAGAGTCGCATTAATATAAATTCTTGGCAACGCTAATGAATGTTAATCAATTGCACACAATGGCGCCAATCAACACATAATAAATCCATGTGTAATGATAAGTAAATATTTTTATAGAGGAAATCGCTATCGCAAATGCAGCAGAGTTCGGTTTTTGTATGCAAAAGGGTTTCAGTTTATCAGTTTGGCAACTCTGGAAAAGCCTTAACTGTTCGAAATTTAATGATCGCTTAGCAAAGCCCCCAAATGATTTCCAGCGATCAATTGCCAATCGCAGTTGTCTTCATCGTTAGACTGTAGTTACATGTGGCTCTTTAACAATGGCCCAACTGGGCTGTTTGACTGCTGTTTTGGCCATTTTTATGACACCTGCATGATTTTTTTTGTTTTTGGTTTTCCACCCGCTAGAGGCTGAGTTAGAGTCAGAGTCAGAGGCAGCTGTTGCTGCAGCATTTTACTCATCGTCGTCGTTGTTGCAGTTGCAATTATTGTAGCTTGTTACAGGTTTTTCGGCCGAAAAAAGCTAGCATCCACTATATATATCTCTATATATACAAATTTGGAGTCGTGGGAATTTTTTTGTTTTTGCTAGTTGCTTGTATTTGATTTTTTATTTGTATTTTTTGGTTTTTCGTTTTTGTTTTTTTTTTTTTGTGCTTACGGCTAGCGTGGGAAATGTTTGTGACGCGTCTGCTGCAAACGGTAAATCAGGTTTTTCCTTTGAGCAAAAATTTTAACTTCAACGAAAATTTGCCTGTGATCGTTTGCCAGTTCGTTCCTGGGTTCGTTTTCAGTTCGGTTCATTTCGGACACGTTTGCCAATTTAAAGATGTCGAAGATGGTAACGTTGTCGGCAAACTCCAAACTCCAAATACAAAAAAGAAAAAGGAAAAAAAAGCGTGAGGCCACCACAACTGCAGTTGCTGAACTTGTAGAGTCAAAAAAGCGATTGTTATGTATCCGTAATGTATGGAAAGATTGGCCAATTTGTGTATACCAAAGATAATAGCTGATCATGATGCCAAGTGGTAACAAGCTAATTGAAATTAGGATAAGAACAACACCGCAATGAATATGTTAAACTGAAGCTGTTAATGTTACTTCGATTCTCTTCAGAGAATTTTATGCTACATCTCCATCGATAAATCTTCATAAATGTGTTCGCTTTAGCTGTTAATTGAAGGAAATTCAATTATATTTAAGCCTATCAATGATAGTTTCTCATCCGGCATTGCTAATACAATTAGCTAACTACTCATTATTATCATCTTCCGTGGCCCAAGCGAATTCAATTGAGGGCTGCTGAGGCTCGTTAGATCTGAAGCCTTTCAATTGTGTATTAACCCGCTTTTGCCCAGCTAATTAATTGGCCATGTTCAAGTCGCAGGCCAATTGATATGATCGTCGCGTAGCGCGTTAACCGTTTGATTTAAGCGTTGGATAGAGAAACACGCTCAATGATATTACGAGTATTTCATTCATGTTGATGTCGATGGCGATGACTTCTGTAATTCATTGAGCACGACGACGTCTGGACTGTTGTCTATGTCGGTGTCTGTGTCTGTGTCTAGGCAACTGGACAATAACAAAAAGTAGGCGTCGCCACCAGGCGACATCCTGCAGCTAATAAGCCCAATACACGTACAAAACATAAGAAAGAAGTGGAGCCGCGAAAACGTGATTTCCGACTTCCTCGTTGCGTTCATTTTATAAATATTGATGCGTCGCATTCTACAGGCCACAAAATAGTTGACCAGGAACCAGCTCCACATCTCTTTCTACTCTATACTGTCTTCTGGTCTCTTTGTAGACGGCTCTCTAATGGAAACTGGAACCGGAAGCTGAGCTGCTGCTGCTGCTGCTCCGCTTCCTTTGGCCCAGACTTCCTGGATGGGCCGGAAGCACACTTAGCATATGAGTTACTTGGGTTCTTCTTGAATTGCAGCTACAGATTTCTTGATATGCAGCTCTCACTCTCACCCTCAACCATACCTCAACCTCCATCTATCTCTTTCTGGGGCAACAAACGCATCGAATTTCAACCCTCGAAACTCTTGCAACCGAAAGATACTTAGACCCATTCTATATACAAGTATATGTATATAAATACATACTGTCGTCTATCTCAGTTCCAATTTTCCTTTAAGCGCTTTTGGAAATTTGAACATCTGCCATACAATTCTGTATTTTTTTTTTGTCTTTTCTCCCTTTGCAGTTGCTCTGTTACGATAGCAACAACCCCTGTCGATCGTCACAACTACCCTTAGCTTGTTGTATAGCGAATGCAGTTAGGGTCTAAGGGTTGTTTTACCTGTCTCTCAATGCGCAGCTGCTTTATGCGTGGCTGCCTCAAAAAGCAACGCCTTGGCAAGGGGCATGGGCCTGGGCACGGGCAGCTGCCACATGCCGCCTGAGCAAATAAATGAGAAGAAAGATCCTTAAGACGTTCGACCGCCTGTTGTGTGACCGATTTTAAAGACTCTGCCACGCGCCGCATATCAACATGGTAATCAACTCCGTCTGTCTGTCTGTCCTTGCATCTGTCCTTCTGTCTTTCTTGTTCGTCCTGCTGTCGCAGTGTCTGCGTATCTGTTTGATCCTCTCTTTTGCAACTGTTGGCGTGCCGCCGCATTCCATATGCCCCAAAGCCAGAAACCTGTCGCCAGGCAAAAACCTTTCGTAATTTTTATTTTTATATGTACTTCGACCAGAATAAAGATGCTTTGCGGTAATTTTGCAGACAGCTGCCGCATTTTCCTTCAAGGTGCAATAATTACTTTAATAAGTATTAAAGTTATTCGATCTATCATTAAAATGAAATTGACTTTTTCCCCACAACTTCTATAGAAATCGGAGCTCCAGTATTACCTTACACATAGACAAAAAAAGAAAATAGATATATATGCAGGTAGCGGAACATTCACATTTGAGTGCACACACACGCTCTAGAGATCCGATCCATCCGATCCAACGAACCGAATCAAATTCCTAACCATGTGCTAGATCTCAAATTACACGCTCTCCTCCTCCGCTCTCACAGAAGCCAAGCTAAGCCATTAACCCTTTAGTATAGGATCTTTTAGAGTATCTTTTGGAGACAGCACGTGACTTTGATGCCAAAAGATTATTGAACTCAATTGACGGAAATTGAAAATTGGATCAATATATATGCAGCTGTTGCTATATCTGTTATCATATGATTTCCTGGAAGATTTCAAGTAGAAAGTGCAAAGACGACTTCCAAAGAAGTCTCCAACATATGTGACCAAAATTGTAAGAGCTCAGCTATATAGTTAAGTGTTGCCAACAGCTGTGAATACTCGCAGCGTTTTCTGTATAATTTTGGGTGTTGTATATACTATAGTATATATAGACTATATAGTAGGAAATGGAAATACGATTAACTGACATTGAATCACTTCTAATACACAAGATTAATCCAAAGAAAACTCTATATAAAACTTCCACTCATCAAAGTTCTCTCTTTTCCTTTTGTACTTACAGTTCGCCGTTCACCTTCATCCTGCCCGGGACCGAACAATCTGCCACCATTGCAATTCCACACAGTGCATGGAGATAACATACGCCTCTCAAGGGATGGCACCCTGGCACGTCGCTTCGAGAGCTTCTGCCGTGCGATTACCTTCTCAGCACGTCCGGTGCGCATCAACGAGCGCATTTGCGTTAAGTTCGCCGAGGTCTCCAATAACTGGAATGGCGGCATACGCTTTGGTTTCACTAGCAACGATCCAGCTTCATTGGAGGGTGCCTTACCCAAATACGCCTGCCCCGATTTGACCAATCGTCCTGGTTTCTGGGCCAAGGCCCTGCATGAGCAGTTCTGTGAGAAGGATAACATTCTGTATTATTATGTGAATAATGCTGGCGATGTCATCTATGGCATTAACAATGAGGAGAAGGGCGTCATCCTATCGGGCATAGATACGCGCAGCTTGCTCTGGACTGTGATCGATATATACGGCAATTGCACAGGAATTGAATTTTTAGATGCACGCATTTACATGTACCAGCAACAGCAGCTGCAACTGCAGCAGCAATTGCCGCTTCAGTTGGCCCAACAGCAGCTGCCACAGCAACTGGCCCAGCAGCAGCAGCAGCAACAACTCACAGCGCATCATCCGCTGCAGCAATCGCGTCGCTCGCTGCCTGGCGGCTCCGTTGTGGATCTTGAGCTGGAGCGTCATGTGATGCCATCGCTGCAGTCGCTCCATTTGGCCGGCACCGGTACTGCGTCTGGCATTGTGGAGCACGATCTGGTCAATGGCTTGCCACCGCTGCGTTACAATGCCAATGGGCGTCTCATACCCGTGCCCTTCCACATCACCAAGGGACGCAATGTGCGACTCTCCCACGATCGCTTTGTGGCCTCACGCACTGAATCGGACTTCTGCCAGGGCTATGTTTTTACAGCACGTCCCATACGCATTGGCGAGAAGTTGATTGTGCAGGTGCTCAAGACGGAGCAGATGTATGTGGGCGCCTTGGCGCTGGGACTGACCTCGTGCAATCCGGCTACATTGCAGCCAAACGATCTGCCCAATGATTCCGACTTTTTGCTAGATCGTCCCGAGTATTGGGTGGTCAGCAAGGATATTGCGGCTGCGCCGCAACGTGGCGATGAAATTGCCTTCTTTGTGGCACCCAATGGCGAGGTGAGCATCAGCAAGAATAATGGACCTGCTGTCGTTGTCATGCATGTGGATCAATCGCTGCAGCTGTGGGCTTTCCTTGATGTGTACGGTTCCACCCAATCGTTGCGCATGTTCCGCCAGCAGCTGCCCAATATGGTGGCATATCCCTCGCAGCCACAAATAAACGCCGGAGTAGCAGCTGCAACAGCTGCTGCTGCTGCCTCAAGTGCCTGCAGTTCCCGCATGCTCCCAGTAACCGAGTCGCTGACCAGCCTGAATGCTAGTCAGCTGCTGGGCGCACCCAAGATGCAGCTAAATGTGACCCAGTCCAGTACCACATTGGCCTCGGCCGCCGGTAATGGCAGCCGCATGATCAGCATGCCCTCCAATGGGGACATCCTCCAGATTCAACCAAATGGCGGCGGCACTGTGCTGGTTGTCAATCTGCCACCTGCCACCAGCTCGCACGATCTCAATGGACAGTTGACTGGACGTCAGGCGGCGACCACAACATCCACAGTAAGCAGCAGTGGAATCTTGGCTGGCGCCTGCTCCAGCGGCACATTGATCAGCACCACCAGCAGTCAACAATATATTGAGGTAAGTTGAACCTGAAGATCTTATTAGAGACAAGTTTGCTCCTATGGGAACTATCTTTGGATTATTTTGTGATTATGTAAAGCTTATACTTATTATTTATTTCTTTCCATTTGCAGCCCATTGCCCAGAGTACCAACACATTGAATGGCAACAAGTGGAAGGACAGTCTCAGTGATCAGAGCAACGATTCCACTGCGGAGTGCACCATCTGCTACGAGAATCCCATCGATTCAGTGCTCTATATGTGCGGTCACATGTGCATGTGCTACGACTGCGCCCTCGAACAGTGGCGCGGCGTTGGCGGTGGGCAGTGTCCACTCTGCCGGGCGGTTATACGCGATGTTATTCGCACCTATACCACATAGACAGCAAAGCAGCCAAATTGAGGGTAGCCTTCGTATCGGTTGCCCAAATCTTCACACAAAACACACAACAAGAGCCCCAAAGCATTTTCTTCTTCGAATGACGCAGCAGTTTCCTAACTTTTAACTCGCAATCGAATTAAGCCTAAAGAAAATATTTAAAATGTAGTATTGAAAATGAGATTTTAAAAAAGAGCACAAATTCATTATAATGAATTTACGATAAATGCTTAGTATTAGCAACTAGTTTTGATAACAAAACTAAACCTGAAACAATTAACTGATAGCTATTTTCAATATAATTATTAATATTTTTGCAAAGAAAACAAATATCAGAAAAAAGACAAAAAGAAAAGCAAAAGCTATTTTAACGCACTATGAAAACTCGAATGACTTTATGCATTACTTTAGGAATTTAGATCTAGACATATATATTTATATATATATTTAATTTTTTTGTGATTTTATTGCTAAGTGCTGCGGCGACAAGCCAAATTAATATCTGTTCAATTTAATTCATTGATTTAAATTTAATTGTATTTAATATTTTTTGAAAAAAATCAAATTGCGATGAATTCGCTCGTATTAGACGTTCTTAATATGCGTGTTATATATAGTTAAAACCAAAGTATTTATATAGGAACATAATTTGATTTCAAATATGATATTTGATTTATGATAATGAATTGTTTCAAAATTAGCTTGATGTCAAAATTTAAAATTTAAACAAAATTATTATTATATTTTTTTGAATTGACGCGTTCAAATCATTTTGGTGCTAGATTTGTGTTGGATTGTAAAATGAAATTGTTAAGAGAATATCAAAAAAATGTTTATGTTTTAATTAGCAGCAACTTAATTAGTGGCTGAACAAATTGAATTTCGAAGAGAACCAAAACTCTGCCGTTTAAACAAAAAAAAATCAATATTTATAAAAAAGCAAAAAAAAACCAAAAGGAATAGAAAAAGATTCAACTATAATATAAGCACAAAATGTTAAAAGGTTATTCAGCTAATTACTTTTGCACCAAAAGATTTAAGTTTATTTTTAAGTACTTAAGTTAATTTCTAGTCAACGAATTATGCTGAAGTTAAATATAGATTAGATCATACAACATTAAAAAAAAACTTGCACGCTTTGCAATTATAAAGAAAAGTATTTTAAAAAAACAAAAAAATTAAAGACAACATATTTAAAACTAAAGAACAAAAGACTTTGCTTGAAAATGAATATGTATACCCAAACCATAGAAAAGATAAAGAAATCATGCAGTTAGAGAATTGCCAATAAAGACAGACAAATGATCAGAACAAGTTAAAACTTTACCTAAGATTGTATTTAAAAATCAAATAAATAAAAACAATACAGTAATATGCTAATTGAATAAGCAAGCAAACTATTTTTGTTATAAGAATTGAATGAGAAATATTTAATCTCATAGAGGGAAATGAAACATACATATACATATAAATACACATATATTATTGCCACTACTAATAATTAATTTTAAAGTTTTTAAATGAATGGAAATTCCTGAAAATGAAGAAATGCCCTATTTATGAATAAAAATGTATCAAAAAAACTATATCTGATATATGTAAAGACAACGCAATGCTGTAATACCATTAAATACTTAACAAAGAACATCCAAAAAAATTTTGTTTTCGTTTTCTGGAAGAAAATCGTTTATGACCTTTAATTGCGGTTAAGTTAACCGCATTTCATTACTAAAGTACGGCTTTAAAAAGTTAATTTATTGCGTGGAAGAAACTGGTTAACTGTTCTGCGATTGTATTGTATATATATATATATATATACGTTTAAATTTTTATTGCGAAACGTTTTCTATCCATCACAAAACTATGCTTTATATATTAAATTCAGTTTTTAAAATTAACTGATTTCTTAATAATCGATACATCGTATAATAAAACTAGGATGTTATCGACTTCAACTGGGTGGCAGCGCCGTCCATACATTGTATTCTACTCAATCAACGACAATTAGCATCGATAAATGATAATTTGGTATTTTACGTATGCCACAGTCACATTGCACACAGTAAACAGTTTCAGATTTTATCGTATGTGTGCAATCCGTGGAGGAAAATTTTGGTAAATTGCTCAATAAATTCTTAATAAGTTGTGAAAAAAGTGCTTAAATATGAAATTAAATAAAGTTATAGTTGACTTTAATTAAAAATGTAAAAATTGTATTGCCTTTGTATGGTTAGTTTTGTGTTTGTGAAAGACTTGCACACTTACACTTGTGCACCGTGTGTACACACTTACACACACACATAGACACAAACACAGGCAAACAACGTAGACAAAATACTGACTGAAACCCTCCCTCACACTCACGGAACATTTCTCAGAACAGTGCGCTGTGCTGTCGCGTCGAACGACCCAAATAAAGAAAGCGAACAACAAAGCAAAGCAAACTAAAGAATTACTTACATACATAAAGGGAAAGAGTGCGCTAATTAAGTATTCCGATCATGGATGAGGCCAACATACAGGACAAGGAACGCTTTGCGAGCCGCGAAAATCACTGTGAAATCGAGCGACGACGTCGCAACAAAATGACCGCCTATATAACTGAGCTCTCCGATATGGTGCCCACTTGCAGCGCATTGGCGCGCAAGCCCGACAAGCTTACCATACTCCGTATGGCGGTAGCCCATATGAAGGCGCTTCGTGGCACAGGAAACACCAGCAGCGATGGCACCTATAAACCTTCCTTTCTAACAGATCAAGAACTGAAGCATTTAATTTTGGAGGCAGCTGATGGTTTCCTATTTGTGGTATCCTGTGATTCTGGACGTGTTATTTACGTGTCAGATTCAGTAACACCTGTGTTGAATTACACACAAAGCGATTGGTATGGCACCAGCTTGTATGAGCATATCCATCCCGATGATAGGGAAAAGATCCGTGAACAACTCTCTACACAGGAATCACAGAATGCGGGTCGTATTTTGGATTTGAAGTCTGGTACGGTTAAAAAAGAGGGGCATCAGTCTAGCATGCGTCTGAGTATGGGTGCCCGACGTGGTTTCATATGTCGCATGCGAGTGGGTAATGTAAATCCAGATGCGATGGTCTCCGGCCATTTGAATCGCCTCAAGCAGCGCAATTCATTAGGTCCATCTAGAGATGGTTCTAACTATGCCGTAGTACATTGCACGGGATATATTAAGAACTGGCCACCAACAGACATGTTCCCCAATGTGCACATGGAACGCGACGTGGATGACATGGCCTCTCACTGCTGCTTGGTGGCTATTGGCCGCCTTCAGGTCACCTCAACGGCTGCAAACGACATGACCGGCAGCAACAATCAGAGTGAATTTATCACACGCCACGCCTTGGATGGCAAATTTACATTTGTCGATCAACGTGTACTCCATATACTGGGCTATACACCCACAGAACTACTGGGAAAAATCTGCTATGATTTCTTCCATCCCGAGGATCAGAGCCACATGAAAGAGAGCTTCGATCAGGTGCTCAAGCAGAAGGGACAAATGTTTTCCCTGCTTTATAGGGCGCGAGCTAAAAGTTCCGAGTTTGTTTGGCTACGCACGCAGGCCTACGCGTTCTTGAATCCCTACACTGATGAGGTCGAGTACATTGTGTGCACCAACAGCTCCGGTAAGACGTTGCACGGCGCCACACCGGAGCAACAACAACAGCAGCAGCAACAACCGGACCAACAGCAGCATGTTTATGTACAGGCACCAGGCGTGGATTATACGCTGCAGCCGCCACGGCGAGAGATAACACCTACTGCTGGTGGTGATGGCATTTATCAGATGCATATGCAGGCTCCGCCGCCGCCACGTCCTGGCTCGCCGGTCGGCTACAGCTATGACACCACCAGCCACTCACCATATGGTGCTGCGGCAAGTGGTGGTCCCTCACCGCTCGCCAAAATATCAAAATCGGGCACTTCGCCAACGCCCAATGCCTGGGGTGCACTGCGTCCAACACCACAGCAGCAGCCGCAACCAACTGCCACTGAGGCATATCCAGCGTATCAGCAAAGCAGTCCTGCACGCTCACCCAGCGGTCCAACCTACACGCAGCTCAGCGCTGGCAATGGACAGCAACAACAGCAGCAACAACGACAACAACAACAACAGCAGCAGCAACAGGCGAGTGCGTATCAAGCGGCGCCAGCAGCGACACCATGGGATTGGCAGAGTGCAGCTGCTACACATCCGACTCACCCCCATCCACATCCACACCCACATCCACATGCACATCATCCACATCCACATGGACATCCAGGTGCAGCAGTTGCAGGGGGCGCACAGCAGCCCCAAGGCCAGGAGTTCTCTGACATGCTCCAAATGCTGGATCACAGCGCTCCAACAACATTTGAGGATCTAAATATCAACATGTTTACTACATCATTCGAGTAATGTAATATTTCACCTTTCCCTTTCCTTCCCCTCTTTTATCTACATTCATGTCCGCATTTACATGATGAATTTACTTAACGAAACAAACGAAAAGTTCATGAATTAACTTCATTATCTGAATGCGGACTTTCTCTCTGACTCTGTAAGAGATGGGCGCGTGTCAAAATTAAATTCAAATCTCGATAGAAATAGTCTTTCCAATTGTACAGAACTGCAATACAATTTTTTTATAGAGTTCTGTAAATAGAATCCAAGCATAATATATTTAGTTATGCAAATTTGAATAGTTTTTACAATATGATGCAATGGATACATAAATAAACTTTCGATACTCCTCAGAGGTATAATTATCCATAGCCGGAGCTATGAAGTTCACATGAACATTCAATTCTCAATTCTAGCAGCTATCCATTGATACTATATATTGTTAAGTAAATCCTACTTTCAATCAAGAAAAGAATAATCAATGCAACAAGTCTTATATCGTTTCACGCACCCGTCTACTTTTCTTTCTGTGAACTACTCCTCTTCTCCTTTATCCTAATCTTTTTTTATTAAGTGCAATCTGTAAAACATTTTCTATAAACTTGTTGAAATAATTTAGCGAAAATACGAACATAAAGTCAGACATAAGCAAAAATTGTAATCTCGTAAATAGGCACTTGAGTACATAATGGTAGTCACGTACCATACAGTACATGCACTCGATATCGATACTACTGTTCACTTCCACATACCCACACACACAAGCAAAAAGCGCTAATCCACACACATGCATGCATGGAGAGAACACCTCTTTCTCTGTCCCTGCCAAGCAGTGCAAAAAGTATTTTCAATAATTGTAAATCGCCCATTCATTATGCAAATTTCAAAGTTCATTACGCGAACAAACACACAATTTTTATACAAGTATATATATAATTAAATACTTACATGTGTAATTCCTAGAATAATAAACAAAAATTTTAATTGTAAGCACTTTCACACACACACCAACACACCCAGCAATCATTGGCCGTGTGCCCTCTTACCCGCCTACGCCAATTGCAACATTGACACAAATTTGCTGCTGTTTCTCGGCTTTTGCTCTTTTTTTATATTCGAAAAAGCAGTTCAAGTGCAAATGCTGAAAAATTATAGCATTATTTTCTTATTTTTTTTTGCATTAAGAAAACTGCAAGCTTAACTCTAACGGGCAGCTGACAGTCGCGACTCAAATAACTTAACAGTTTGCATACAGTCGCGTCTTAAATAACAATGGCATCTACAAATTTATGTATTACGTAGATATTTCCACATAATATTGATAGGTTTAACTTTAATTAAGACTTTAATTAAATCTACTGTTTTTACACAAAATAAAAAAAACAAATTTAAATCAATTTTTGTATGATAAGGTAATTTAGCTAAACGCTATATACAAACATATACTTCTATCTTAGTACTGGGTAACGAAAATAAAACATTTGGTTTTCAATGCAAATAAACATTATTACATACTACTAAAAAAAATGTATGGCCTTTTCTTAACTTGTGATCTTTACTATTAATTAATTACGTTAAGTCAAAAGCTTGGCTCTGACTTAACCTCAGTATCATCAATCTCTTCTTTCACCGGTGTTTCGTTTAGCTCACAGCGTGACCGCTTGGCGGCGCTTTCGGTTATCGGCGAAGTTAAGGTAATACTGCGTTTAACTGCATCGGAGTTTGCTTTACGCGGCTCTTCTTTGATGAAATTGTCCTTGTTTTGCTCCTTGGTGGACTTTCCTCCTTTTAACCAAGCCATCATACCCTTGGGCATTTGGGGTTTTGCGGCTACCTCCAACGGTTTATTGCACTCTTCGCTTTTGTTGCGTGAGCTGTTTACCAATTTAGTTACACGATGCCATTTTAGAGCTGTGGCAGGACGCAGTGCAGCCAGAGCTTGAGAGTCGCTAACGTGTTTATAGTTCAACCAGTCCTATTTATAAAAAACAGTTTAGTTATACATATTAAGACAACAGAGCTACTTCACGAGGACTATCCGATATTGTAAGCTTACATAAGTTCTGCATAAATATAAAAAACCTTCGTGAAGTAACTTCATAATGTAAACACGGAAAAAATTTACTATACATACATTCATTTGCTGATCTGTTTCGAGTATCGCTGGCATACGATAATGCATCCAGGACATTATTTCGCTGGACTCAAACGTTATGATGCTATAACTGTATATATTATCACCACTCTCGTCCTCCCACACATCGAACAGGCCAGCCATTCGGAGCAGTTTAACATTTGATGGCGTCCAAGTGTTTTTATCATAGATTTTCACATCCGTTTCCTGTGGCACATAGATTAAATAGGCTTCGCGCTCGGATGGCTTAGCCGCTTTTGAGGTTTGCCATTCGTAAAAGCCCTCACATATGACGACACAGCGTTGACCCCGCTTAAAGGGTCCCTTATACAATTTCGACTCCATTAAGCCCTCCAATCGGCAATTGTTCGTTGTGAGTCCATGTTTGCGATAGTCGCCCTTGTGCCAATTAGGGATCATGCCCCACATCATGGGCATTACAATGCGCGCACACTGCTCATCCTTAGCTTCAGAGAAATGCGCCGCTGAGACACTGCCATAAAGGAAAGGATACATTTTTTGAGTTTCACTAGTGAACAACAGAGACACCATAGGTAATACATTTAAGAGCGTTTTTACTAACATTCGGCAGACTTAAGCTTAAATATTTCTGCCTAGGATATCATATAATCTGGGCCACTTTGGTGCTGCATCAGTTTATTGCTTGCAAATTACAATACAAACGGATAAAGAACAAAAAACCGAGAAAATTAACAAATTTAAACGAATGCAGCCAAAGACAACAAAGGGCGCTGTCGCCATTGCAAGTTGCAGTCTTAAAAGACGAAAGTAACTAACTGAAATAATTAATTTTGCAATTGTTATTGGTTCGGGATAAACCATCTGCTATACTCGCTTAAAGTATAGTTGTCTGCGACAAACCATATATTACTACTAGTGTCTCGTTCTGTCTAATAATATCACGTTGAATGACGACCTACATGACGGGAGTAATATCAGTAGGCGCTATGTTATAGGACGGTTGATAGCTGCGTCCTAAATTAAACTCAGCGCGCCATTCTGGTGTTCCATAGTCCTGCTTCTTGTCGTCAACTACGTTGCTGGTTTTGGGGTATTTGCAAGCGCACAAAACCTGATCTGGATCAAGCGTTCTATTGAAAAATAATAAATTAGTAGGCTATTCATATAACTGCAAAATACCATTAACTCACAAACAAGTACGACCACACATTTTAAAGAAACCTCTTATTAGTTTCACTTTCGTACAGCTGTATTGTACAGATTACGTGTAAAGCTCGGCTTTAACTCAACAACTTGTTGTTTCTTAGACTTTTATCTTCTTCTTTACATCCTTTTTATATTTAGTATAATTTACGCACCTAACAGCAAAAGTCAACAACTTAACATTTGTCCAACTGTTATTAACAGCAATCATTTATTGTTCCTAGAAGACTGTTAGTAATATTGTTGCCTTACTAAATTTGTACATATTTTAAGAATGATGATTATTATTAGTTAACGTATTTAAAAATATATATTGTTGGTTCCAACGCCAATTCGATTTCAAATAGCCCGCACAGCGAATCTAATTAGCAGAGCGTTAACAGTAATTAAATGTAGTCTTAACACTCGTTGGTTCCAATATATGTTTAGTTCCATCTAAGAACGAATGTTGTGAACTTGTGTTACCCGGCTACAAATTCGACGCTATTTGGTGTAAATAAACTTTTATATAAAATGGGCGAACGCTACAACATACACAGCCAATTAGAGCATCTGCAAAGCAAGTACATTGGTACAGGACATGCGGATACAACAAAATTTGAATGGCTGACCAATCAACACCGTGATTCGCTGGCCAGCTACATGGGACATTATGATATGCAAAACTACTTTGCTATCGCCGAAAATGAATCCAAAGCACGAGTACGCTTCAATCTCATGGAGCGCATGCTTCAACCCTGTGGACCGCCGCCAGAGAAAATGGAGAACTAAGATTAAAATCATTACACTATTGTAAAAACAATAAATAAATATAGGATAATCAAGTTGACTTGCCTATCGCATTTGGGGTGGGAAACAAATTTGAGAAAAGAATATTCGATAATTCACAACAATATCGATAATTATTATATGGAATGCAGCGGTGCGATATTTCAGCTTACAAATTCGTCTATCGGCCAGAAACCACAACAAAACAAATTTTAGTAATTTTTGTGTTCCGACTATTATTTTGTGTGCCGCAAATATGTCGCTAACTATGCGAATCTTTACAGCATCGCGCAATGGTTAGTGATTAATAGAGCCAACTTTCAGTTACATTTAATGTATATTTCTCGTAAATTTAATTTAATGAGGTTATGTAAGCTTATGTCATAGTAAAATAATTTGCAAATTATTACTTTTAAGCAAAATTATACCATAAACAATCAATAATATAATGTTTCGTGCACAGGTCAGCGCATGTTTTGCACAACTGGCGCACGGATGTTGGCTGCCAAGAGAGCCGAGCCAAAAGACATTGTTCCCGTACCGAAAGGCTACGTTTATGTCAACAACAAGGAGCTGAGCATGGAATTTGAAGATATCACAGATCGTGCTGCAACTTCAATGTTCTTTGGTGAGCTCTTCCGTGGATTTGCCGTTACACTGGCTCACATCTTTAAGGAACCGGCAACAATTAATTACCCGTTCGAGAAGGGGCCGCTGAGTCCGCGTTTCCGTGGTGAGCACGCCCTAAGACGTTATCCTAGTGGTGAGGAGCGTTGCATTGCGTGCAAGCTTTGCGAGGCTATTTGCCCCGCCCAAGCAATCACTATTGAGGCCGAGGAGCGTGCCGATGGCAGCAGGCGTACAACTCGCTATGATATTGATATGACCAAATGCATCTATTGTGGTTTTTGTCAGGTGATTATCAATGAACTTAACTCCGAATACTTTGCGAACCAGATTCATTGTTCTCTCTTTGCAGGAGGCTTGCCCCGTCGATGCAATTGTTGAGGGTCCTAACTTTGAATTCTCGACAGAGACACACGAAGAATTACTTTATAATAAGGAAAAGCTTCTGTGCAATGGCGATAAATGGGAATCCGAGATTGCATCCAATCTGCAAGCTGATCATCTGTATCGTTAATTGTTATTATACAACTTAGAATTTTTGTTTAGAATGATTTTCCAATTAAAGAACGACTCGCCGTGGCTAAAGCTGCAGTAACAACGTGAAACACGTCTGATTGATTTTTGTATTTTGAATAAAAACATCGCGATACTTAATAAATATATTTCGATAGTGGAATAATGTAGCTGTTATCTTTTATTGGCCTGGACCGGCCAGGCTTTTTTCCATGAACTTTTTCTTAGCAAAGCAAGTCCACCATTTGTTTGGCTTTCCGTCTTCGGTGTTGAATACTTTTTCGACCACCCGGTTTCCAGTTTCGTGTCTAAGTTGCAAGAAATACTGACGCATCAGGTCGGCGTCAGGTGCGGACTGTGGCTTGGCATAGACTGAGTTCAATGGAAAACCAGCCTCACCAGGTATATCGAACTTAGAAATAGCTAAGCTGTACATATCCTGTTGTCCCTGAGCCTTGCTGGTGCAGCGCGTAAGTCGCTTTAAGCATTCGGTTATGTAGAGCGTAATGTAGATGAGCACACGGTCCACCTCTGACTACATTCAATAAGTTATAATTATTAGATATATAGACATATTACACCTGTATCTAAACCAGCACTCACCTTCACTTCGTATGTGCGAAAGAATACGTTTGCCTTGAAGAAGTAAAGTGACTCATCGATAATATCATTATCCACATTAGCACTTGGGGCTGGTCCGCGTACCTGGGTACGTAATGGTAGAATAGCCATATTGCCAACCTGTTGGCGGAAGTCTTTAATTTGTGAGTGATACGCCTGCAATAATGTAAACAATAGATAAGTTTCTATAGAAATCCTTAGCGTGTGGTCTCATTTCAAATGTAAGCGAAACATAATTATTCAAAGCTCTTTTTTTCCCAAGCTTAGTTATTAGGTTAACTACTTACTGGCATCCTGATAATTAAATTGTTGTCAACTCCTTAATTAATTAATTTTTGTTTTTACAAATTATTTAGCAAAACGCCCACTAAATATAACAACCAGTATGAACACCTTTACTGTACTCCAAAATACCAACACATCATTAAAATATACCAGATTTACAAATCGATAGCTCGATAGTTTCTAATGTTTAATGTTGAATTTCGCGCTCTAGATATCGGAAAAAGTTTTATATGTGAGAGGGAGATACACTTTGAGGGCTTTGAACATTCTGTCATTTCTGTGAAACATATTTCCAACATTGCTTGACGGATTATCGCATTCAATAATAATTTCTGTTCAATTAAAGGTTATGCCAAAATGCCTAAGAAAAATAAATCAAAGGGATCTCAAAAGAAGGTAAATGGCTCAAGTCACACACTTAACATTTAAAAAATGTTTTTAATTTGCAGTTGCGAGGTGGTTTGGTAATCGAGGAACAAGTAAAGTCTAAAAAGTGTAATCGTGTTTCCAGAAAGGCGTCTGCTGATAGTTCAACTTCAAGTGCAGAGCACATTATTTCCAAGGATAAAGATGAACACGAGACACAGTTGGCTGATATTGCCGGAATGCCTATTCGTGTAGATGACCAGATAAAAAACATTATTGCATTGCAAAAGCAGTTGTCAGAACTGCAAATAAAACAATTTCATCTTCTTGATGGATGCGTTAATTTCTTTCGGGAGCTTCAAGTATTTCGAGCCAAAAACGATGAAGAGGCTAAACTGGTACAGAAAACATTTCAAGACATTAAAAGTAAAGTCAAAGATGTTTTTGAGCATTATTTACCTACGGAAATGGATATAATGGAGCGCGCTTTAAAAATGCTCTGAAACGTATCAAAATTACTTAAAATGAGATTTGTAATTTTTATTTTATTTGTTTTGTATTATTTTAAAATGTGCCTATCGACAAGTCGATTAAAATGAAGTTTACGATAATCGATAACAGTTAGAAGATGCATACCGCGAATCATTTGATTCGACCGGCAAAAGTTAAAAATTTATTGTATTAAAAGTGGCAAAATAAAATGAATCGTCCAGCAGGTGGCCGTGCACCCTCCCGCTTTGTACGTGGAAGAGCACGTGGTGGTGGTGCATACCGTCCTTACTTCTATTTTCGGCGTAATGGCCGCGTGATACCTGGTGGCGGCAATCGTCAGCCACCACAAGAACAGGATGCAGTGCCAAGATCTGGAAGTGCTCAGCCCAGAGGCTGGAATCGTTCGCGTTCCGATGGTGGTCCCCGACGCAAGCGTGCCTCCAATACTGCAATAGATTGCAGCTTCTTGCGACCTGAAAACTATGTTGCGCCGGAGGATGCATTACAAGTGCGCAGTGTGCTCGTGGATAATATAAAGTCTTACCCAGGCTGGCGTCTATATTTTCCACGCGAAGAGTACATACCGGACAGTGAATTGGCAAAGCGTATTATTGCCGTCGAGGCGCACTATCAGCGTCATCCGCTAATCTATGATGTGGCTCGCATACGGAAATGTGGTTACTTTCAAATGACAACAGCTGTTGCTGCGGATGACAAGCAGCTGATGGAAGCTTGGCCTACCTTAGCGGAGGATATACTTGCACAGCCACTACGCACAATGTCCATGGTCAGCGTGGCCATGCACACCGTCATCGTCAACGATTCTCTAGACGCAGCTGAGGAAGCAGGCAAAACTTTATTGCCCATTGAAACTACCAAATCATATGTGCCACTCACTAAATTTACACGCAAGATATACGTGCGTCCCATAAACTTTGTTCCAGTGGATCTGATGAGCAACATAACCCACGATCGCGTGGACAGCTTGTTTTCTGTTCGTGGCATTGTGAGCAGCGTGGGTGAACCGACATACAGTTTGGCCTGGCACGCTTTCCGCTGCACACGTTGTCACACAGAGCAGTCACTGCGACAGCGTGGCAGCTTCACACCCCGTCCCTATCATTGCCTAAAGCCTCTGTGCGGCGCCAAGGATAATTTTCTGGCATTGCGCACCTCGCCATATACGCGACTCTCAGTGCGCCAGATCATACGCCTAGAGGAATCCAGTGTGTCACTGCTAATGGACTATGACAACATATTGCCCAATGAACTGGACATAGAGCTGCGTCACGATCTGGTTGATGCTTTGCACTTGGGTCAGGAAATTGTTGTCACTGGAGTCCTAAAATTGCGCGATCTCTGCGTAAACAGTGACCAGCCGACGACTTCCGCAGCAGCTGGCGGCAATTTGCAGGCCTATTTACGTGCCTGCAGTATCCAGCAGGTGTGTCAAGTGAAAAGTGAGCTCAGCAAAGTCGATCAGGAGGACATTGCTTTAATCAATTCAGAAGCAAACATCTTCAAGCTTTTGGTACAATCTCTGGCCCCGGAGGTGCACGGCCATGAGCTCGCCAAGGCAGCCTGCCTGCTGTCGCTAATGGGCGGCGTGGATGCTGGCAGCATTAATGTGCTACTGGTCGGTGATCCGGGCATTGGCAAATCAAAGATACTGCAGGACTGCGCAAAGATCACTGCACGCGGTGCCTACATCAACGGCAAACGAGGTGCTCAATCGGCAAACTACTTGGGTATCACCTTCAGTGGACGTAATAAGCGCGTCATGGATGCGGGCGCTCTGCTCTCAGCCGGCAGTGCAGGTCATTGCCTCATCGATGGTGTAGACAAGCTGGCCTCAAAGCAGACACAGCTGCTGCAGACCATGCAGGCTGGTCAACTCAACCTGGTGCTGCCAGGCAGCTATGCCTCGTTTAATGCTCAACCCTCGATAATAGCTTCTGCCAATCCGCAGCGCGGCCAGTACGACGATGCTCGGTATTTGCTACAGAATATACGCATCACAGGAGCATTGCTCAAGGAGTTTCATCTGGTCTATGTGCTGCTGGACAGACCATCAACGACCCGTGACGTATCCTTGACTAACCATGTACGTGCTCTCTATGCTGACCGGAAAAATCGCGCCAAGAATGCCGCTAACTGTACATTGAAGATAAAGAAGAGTGAATCCATGTGCGAGGAGACTATTCAGAAAGATTTGCCTGTCGAGGCAGAAGATGAAGAATTAAAGGATAGCATTATAAAGCAGGATTATGACTTGGATAAACGCTTGCAACGCAAAGTCGAGGAGGATATACATCTTAAATTGCTACCACCGATCCTCATGAAGAAATTATTAACCTACGCACGCGAAAATACCAAACCGCTGCTCAATGAGGACGCTGCAGATACGATCTACCTTCATTTCATGAAACTATGTGAACAGAGCGAGGTGGAGCACGAAGAGAGTCAAATGGGCGTGGGGTGAGTACTGATCAAATATATATATATATATATATCTTTTATTATCTGTAATACCTAAAATGGTCGAGGATATCGACTTGATTTTTATTCTAAAAGTAATTCTTTATTCTAGGTGCTTATTTTAGGTAAGGTTTAGGTTAGAATTTGGCTTATGCTACAATGACACTTGCTTACAATAATGGAAGTGACATCGATACTCTCCAATCCAATATTCATTATTTATAATAGATGCAGTTATCGCGGCGGCTCTAGTTTTCACGATTAATCTTAAGCAAGTGTCATTAGCTTATAAATATAAGTTAGAAGCTTATTTTAGCGCATTAATTTAAGACACGATGAAACAGGCAACTCCACAAATATGGCTAAAAGCAGAGAGCTCAAGTAGGATGCGCACAACGTGTAGAAGACGTAAGCAAACTGCGATAAATATATAAAATATTATTTGGAGATCAGGGGAAATAATTCCTTAGCTTACCATTGTTCCCGTGCCGAAGTAGATGGGCTCCCGGACTGTGGCTAAGACCACGCGTGCCACTACCAGGTGCACTATGAAGGCGCCATAGGTGAGGCGGCCCAGTATGCGAAAGATGGGCAGACAGGCAAATTTGCGTATTATCCCTGGAAGAATAAATTAATATGTAATTACTAAAAGTAATTGCAAGTAATTAAAAGTATTTCACGATGGAACTGCACTTACATCCCACCTTGGCAGCCATGCCCACAACGAAGATGCCTAGTCCAAAGGCCCACAGATTGCGCTGGACACCCGCATAGACGGCACCCCAAAAGCGAGGCGTTTCGGTAAAATAATGCTGATATATGGGATGGGCCGTAAAGAGCCACAAGACACCAGCTGGGATTAGGGCAAACCATAATACTTGAAAGCTGCGCAGATCACGTAACTTGTACTGCTTCAGGGACAGCTGATCGTAGACAAGGGCAGCCAGAACTCCGCAGAAGTATGCTCCGAAATTCATGTAGAAGGACGTGTAGAACTCGGTAAACTGACGATCCGCAATGAATGAATCCCGCTGGGTTCTGTGAGTAAAACAGAAAGAATAAAACTGAATGGAACTGCAACCTTTAAAGCTTTCTTACTGCGGCGTGGGCAGGAAGATTGGATAGTAGTCAACCACATAGGTCAGCACAGTGGGCAGAACTAGAAAGATGCCCAGTACCAGAGCATAGAGCTGCTTGCTCCAGCGTCCAAAACGATGTCCACAGATCAGAATCAACAAACTCAAAGCGAAGGACTGCGTATCAGCAGCCAGATACCAGCCCTGGAGCAGGCACTGCAATCGAAAGATGCTTAATTGAATACAATTGGAAGAACTGGAATAATGATTCTACTTACACGCTCATCTGTGCGCACAAAGTTGTTGATGAACAGCAAATTGGTCCACCAGTTCTTGCGGCAGGCCAACTGCTCCCTTTGGTAGATGTGACGCCAGAGCGGTCCGCCGGCATTCTCGAAGTAGACGCCGCTCATGAGCACCACAAAGGCATAGGGCACCGTCAAGCGTATATAGCGAAACACATTGAACTTCACGAAGAGGCTGGCGTATCTGGCTACGTCCCATTTACCGGGCTTCTGCTCCTCGGCATAGACGCGGGTAACTGCCAGCCAGTTGATGGTGAGCAGCAGACCGCCAATGACAAAGAACGTGACGGTTATAAGGGAGCCGGAAATGAGCAGGGTGCCAGCGGCTGTATGCAGTAGTCGCTCTGGATCCTGTGGATTACTTATGGCGCCCTCGTAGATCACCCAGTTGGCATGCGCAAAGATGACCAGGAACATGGCAAAGAACTTGAAGCAATCGAGAAAACGCAAATCGCGTCCGATCTTGCCAGTCGGCTCCTGATTCAATCTATACCAATTCCGGGCTATTGAGGAGATGAGCAACACACGCGTGACCAAACTACGTGGCGGCGTCTTGTAATGATCCCGCTCCTTAAGCATCTTGTCGTGCCGGTGCCGCTTCAAATGCAAATCGATCAGACTGCTCACACAGGCCAGTGAGACGATGACACACAATACCACATAGAAGGTCAAATTCCAGGCATCTATTCAAAAGATTCGCCTATTACAATGTCATGTAGCACCTATGGACACACCTACCTTCTTCGATGACCTTGCCGGCAGTTTCTATGGTATCACAATACTCCACAACGGTCTTGGCCTGGACTCCAAAGCCGCGCTGCTCCAAGCGCCAGTTAATGCAGGCATTAGTCAGACCATTGAAACGTGCCCGATTGCTCGTCTCCATGTCAAAGAGTTCCAGATAGACGTTCACCTGCAGCGAGATCATCATCAAAATGCATATTAAATCAAATTGGCCATTAAATGTCACAGCCTTGGCCCTGAACACAATTATGCTCTAATTTGTATCTTTGGACTGTTTTTGGATCTTTGTCTGGCCAGCACTCGTTAGCCCGCTTTGTGTAACCCAAATACTGGTATATATGTATAATGCATACCGATCATGACCAAGAGACATCAGTCAATCATTGGAATCCCACGAATCGCATAATTTATGTATGCGCTAGATGTGCCCAAATGAAGTGACGAGAGTTCTCATCACTCGCCACACAAAATAACCATAAAATAACGTCTATTTTAAACACTTTTAGGCCTGTTTTCTCATTTACATGATAAACTTTGAAATTTTATCGATTTAATTTTCTTTCCCTCATGTTACGGCTACTTTAAACAGGCTGATAAATCATATATTGGAAAATCTTTGATATGCCTTATGTTACTGCAATGTAAGTACAGTGGTGTCCGGATAAAGTGAGCTAATTATTGAAAGGCCTGTTCACAGTATTAAGGTTGTTTACTAAATAAAAAAATACACTTTGTATATAAATTAAGGAGATCATTAAAATAAATTATTAGGAAAACAACAAGTTTAAGTGTTTACTATATTGAAGTGTTCCCTATATTCCCAGACACGACTGTAATACAATTCGCACTGTCACATTATCTATCAATTACCCACAGTTTTCGCCATAGTTTCTAATTAAAAAGTTATTTTAGGAAACACTCAAATGGAATTCGAAACTAATCATATTTCTGCTGATATGCCCTATATGACTATTTAATTAGTTAACAAGTTTTCTTTCTGTTTAGTTTCCTTAATTTATTCATTTGCACATTTCTCTACGCTGCACTTCATTGCGATGAACCACTCCCAAAGTTAAATTGAGTTGAATAAACTATGCATCATTTAACATACGCGGGGTACTTTTACTTTGCTACACACTTTGTCATCTACATAAAAGATATTCATATACTTTGATATATACTTATATTATTATTATAATTATTATTGTTATATGAAGCAGGCTTATGTTTGCTCGTTACTAACTTTTAGACTTATTCAAATGTATCTGCTTCAAATATTCTGATCCTGGAGTATAGACTATATAAATAATATTCTTATATTTCAAGTAAATAATAATATGCCAATATTACATATAAATTTATGAAATATTTTAGAATACAAAGAACAAAATACCTTATTTGCTCTGTTCAGTGAAGATCTGCAGAAAAATAATAAGGGGTAGGGTAAAAACTATTCGTTGTGCCAAGAAAATATTGTCTCTTCCTCTTTTGTTTGTTTCTTTTCTTTGCGTGTTCGCATTTGTATTAGCTTTTATTGCTGTTAGTGTAAACATATTTTGTATTTCATTCAAAACTTTTCATGTTGTTGTTTGTTTTTCTATTTTTTTTTTTGTTGTTAGATTTTGAAATATTTGATTTTCCTTTCGAGTTCAAGTTGCGGCTGGGCAGAGGCGTTAAATTAAATTAAATCGAGTTTGGATGCATTGAAAAGCGGTTTTTGAATTAATTTTCATAAACTTGTGCTAATTAAATTTAGTTGAAAGAATTACAGAGTTTATTTTTATACTGATTCATCTAAACAAGGTGAATTAACCAATTTGAATGTTACTAATTATTGATTAACCCTTTCGTTGATTAATTCATTGCCAGAGAGTAATATAATTTCTTAGGATCTTACCTTAACATTATCCGTCAGGATGCCAGCCTGTAACTGCTGCAAAGCATTAGCATTCAGTGCCGCCAGCTGCGCCTCGCATTTGTGCACACAGAGGCCAAAGTACAATTGACGATGATCAAAGTGATGCCTGTCATATTTGGAGATCTCCTCGATGGCACGCCAAGCGGCAGATGAGCTATCCGGCTGCACCTCGGCGCGCACAAAGCAATAGGTTGGTGCAACCCCGGCAAACTCCTGCAGACAGCGATCGTAGTCATCGAAGTCGTAGAGCTGCGGCATCTCATAGTACTGTGTCACTGTGTGTTGGGATCAGAAATCAGCATTAACATCATTAAGGAACTCAGTGGAATGAGTCAGCGAACAAAACTAGTTTCGATGCAATAAAAAAAATCCCTTTATACTTGTATTAGCCAAGAACATTCAACTTTAACTAAGTATAGGTGTATCTCCTCTTACGATCATTCAAGTGAAAGGAAACTTGTTTTTTTTTTCTTCTCCCTGTAACGAAGTCTAAATGACTTTGGCGATAAACTTGAACTTGAATTTCAAGTCCTTACAAACGGCTCATGATCTTCAGAAAGAAATTCAGCAGAATTTTTTAGTAAAATAAAACTTGTTGCTTTTTCTGTCAGATTTGAAAGTCCTTCACCTTTTTTGCACTCACATTCTGTAAAAAGAAATGCATGTCATTCGCTTTTGGAAGTCAACAGAGAGTCTAAGTGCTTAATATCTGACAAATAAATTCGTTTGTTATTTGATTTGCGATGTACAAATTAGTATGCAAATAGTGCAAAGTCACCTTGTTCCTGCCTCAAGTAGCCATGCCCAAGATCTCTTGCCAACTTTTCTGCTAGGGGGAACTTTGTTTGAGTTGTTGTCTGACTGAGGAAAGTGAATGCATTGTTATATATCATTAACTTGGTAAATGTTCACTTAAGCATCTCAAGCAAAACAAGATGATCGGCTCGAAACACTTTGGGGTGCGATAATTGATTAGAACCCAATAGAACATTTCGGCCAATAACCCATAATGGAATGTATGGGTTTTTTTTTAATTTGTTTACTCAGTACCATAAATTCAATTCAATTAGAATGCAAATTGTGTTTAATACATTTGTCAACAGTTTTGCCAAATCATCATTTGTTAATACGAAATTCAAGCATCCGTCAGAAATCTTACACTGTCAATCCGGAAAATCACAGGCGTATGTGGAATTATGTAAAAGTTATTTCTAGCATACATATTTTTTCCATTTATCTTAGCTGCACATCTTGTGTTCCATTATATTCTATGAAAGGCACGACATGGCTAGGGCACAGCTGAAATACTTTTTATATTTAGAAATTTACCAAAGACCAAATTTATTTGGATAATTTGACTCATTTCTTTTTCTAATATTCTGAAATTAAACTCTGTCGTATTTTGAAAAATAAATCTCCAACAGCATCCAAATCTAGCTCAAATTACAAACTGAGTTTCCCCTAGAGGTATTTAGTGCCTCTCGTTATTATATTATTTCTTTACTTTCCTTGATTGATTGATTGATTGACTGATTGCCTACCCCCAGCTCCTTACTAAACTAAATTGCTTTTTAATACCAATCCACTTATTATGTCATTGTTGCCAATAAATAGCTATTAAATTAGGTTATACGTTGTTTTTTATATTGATATGCGTGACACATGAATAATCTAGAATATGCCTAAACTAACTTGATCTGAGTCTGATATATAGATATAGTGGAGTTAAGATTCCTAATAAGTCTGTGAAGTTGAGATATTTGCCAGATGGAGACAAGAAGACAAGGCTAGTTTTGCACTGTTGTTGTTTCTAATCAGGAATATATATGTTTTATTGGATAGAACCAATGGTCTTAGTAAGTTATCCTTATAGTAAAAGCATCTACTTTATAAGAAAAACCTAACTGATAGATGTTTCACTTAAGTTTTATATAAATTTATCAATAGAAATAAACTCAAACTATTCAAAAGCACATGGCAAAATCAACATGAGTCAGGCTTCTTGTGGATTGTTTTCGTTACGAAGTTTTCAATAAAACATCTATAAAAATGACAGTAATAAAAAATAACAAAATTTTACTTATTCAAATAACACGAAAAGGTCGTTATGTCACACAAATTATACGGAAAAATTAGAAGGAAAATTGAAATTTTGTCGTAATTGTTATTAGAATTTTTATACGATGGGCACCGCCCGCTGTTTATTGCGTGCAAGCAGCATCGAAACACAAAAATTTCCAACGACGGAAACACATGCAATTTACAACTGATTACTTACTGTTCATCTCAAAGCCTTGAACGGCTGCCAGGAGCAGAGCCAAGAAGATCACAGACTGCATGATCCTGTGCATCATCCCGACTGATTATACTAATTCACTTCCACTTTTTTATATATGAATCTTTGCACTTGCGACACCAATTTCTGCCGCAGCCTCGAACGGATGAACTGGTGGATTTGCTGGGCTGCTGGTCCACTAGAAATTTCATCAACAAAACCTGAGCTTTTAAACTAAAGTCAATTCAATGCCACTGTTGGGAAATTGCGATGCGCTTCCGATCGATGCTTTCAATGCGCTTTTCCATACACGATTGAAACTAACCGATTCGATCCGATCTGAGCCGATCCGTACCGTAATGTAACGTTGCGTTGTGTACCGTGCGCGCCAACGTGCGAGCCGAGAATGAAAATACAAATTGAAAATACGAAATGGAAATGAAGGTGCGTGTGTGTATAGAGCTCAGCTCGAGACTGGGCTAAGCTGGCAAAGCAGCCAAGCAACCAGCCAGCCATCCAGCCAGTTCACCAGCCAACAGTATCGTTGTAATATTGCTTATTATTACCGATTGTTTCAAAACTCTTTCGATGAAGATGCGTTGGAACATGTTCGATGTTCGCCCACATGCGGCAAAGCTAATTGGATAGTCTGAAGTTAGCCATAATATATGGGTAGGCCTACATCATAGTTAGATCATGGTCTGACTGTATATGGGGCAGAATGTTCTGCTAGTATATGTGTTAATATATTGATTACAACTTTTCGTATAATTAACATAAACTTAGCACATATATGTCTGTAGAAGCTGATCTCCACGTATACATATATAAAAGACTTATTTTTTTTAAAGAACAGCAACAGGTTGGTTTTTTTATTGTGGTTTTTTTCACTTATTCCATAATATTCATATTTTATAGGAAGCTGCGAAATGGAAGAATCGAAAGACTTAGACAACAAACTTTTTGCCTAATCTCTGATCTTTTGCTTCAACTTTTACAGACAGCTGCTCGGCTTGATTGGCCTATCAGAGGCACGTGCCCGCTTGGACTTGTGTAGCGTTGTGACGCCGGAGCACGTGCGCGACATCATTTCCGTGCTGACCGAAAGTATAACTCAGACACGCCTTGGTGTAGGCCACGAGGCCGCACCGAGGAGCTCCGGCAAGGGTTCACAGCTAAAGAATTTCTTGCGTATGCTGCAATTGCGTTCGGCTGCGCTGGGACGCTGCATCTTTGACATGGAGGAGCTGAAGGAGATTGGCGCGCGTGCTGGAATAATGATAGGTATTACGAAACTAATAGATTTGGCCAACATGGGCGGTCATTTGCTCAAAAAGGGTGTAGACATGTATGAAGTGGTGCCCGATTAAGCTACTTGATGTGTTAATATTTTATGTTATTATAAAAAGTATCCTTTTAAGATTATGTTCAGTTTCAAACTGTTTAAGGATCAAATCCATCCATATACGTCGGAAATATAATTAATTTCAAGAAAGGTAAATTGTTGCTTATTTGTCCTTTAAAATACTAACACTGTTTAGAACTTTTATATTTTAAAATCAAGCTTAAAATCACAAATTAGCTGCAGTGTAACATGCAGCTCTAATAACTCTTAGCGCCATCTAGTGGCAAGCAGCTACATATAGGCATTATATTAACTTGTAGCATACTTTAGGGCTGTCCAATAAAATTGAGCTGGTAATTGGAGCCGTATACCATTTTCTTAATTACACATACTTAAACTTAACAGGGATTAATAGGGACTTTGAACTGATATCTTGGTCATATATGTAGCTTTCTAGGTATTAATTATTACTTTTAGCCTCAAGCTGTCGAATTTCCTTCTATTACTTTTAAATGCCAACCGATAAGGGTACTGTCTTGTTACAAGGACATTTTATATAGAGAAATATGGCTATATTAAAGTCGTGTGACTGCGAATCATTGTTAGTCCTATAAGGACTATCAACTGAGTGAAGTGCAATCCAATACTCTTACTAGTTTTATTAAGATTTTGTGTTGATATTGTTGATTACTTAATCTTTGAATAGATTTAAATCTAATATATGTCATATATAAAGTGAAACAATCAACTATCCGTGGTACAAAAACTATCATTTTAGTTATTTAGTTACTCCCAGGTATAATTATACAATAAAAGATGATTAAATTTGCATTGGTTTCAATTAATACTTTATTCAATTGTATTCGTATAATTACATAGAATGTGTCATGCTAATGTCCCATTACATATCCATTGTTATACTTAAGTTTAAAATCAAACTCATAAACTGTCTTTTGTTCTGCTTAACTTTCATATACATATCTAAATATATATATTTAGTATTGTGTATCCTACCCTTTTTTTAATATTACTTAATTTGAATGCTTTACGTTTCCGGTACTTGAGAGGCTTTACATTTTCAGTAGTAACTATTGTATCTGTTTGTTTGTGTACAAATATATGTTTAAGGTTTTGTTGATATACGATTATATACCGTCAAGTATAGCTCTACAAAGTTATGGCTTAGCCTAAGTGGATTGGTTTAGATTGTATTAGAGCTATTTTTACCGTGCCTTTTAAAGAATTATTTACAAAACAAAACAATGCTAATTAAATTTATACCTAATGTGTGTAGTATGAATGAATAATGTGTGAATGTGTCTATAAGTGTAAATGTGTTTCAATATTTGGCTTAAATTGTTCGTATTCACCTTCGGGTAAGAATCCTAACCTACTTCTAAGAGTTTCATTAACGATTTCGTTTATAATTGAGTTTGTTATAAGTCATTGTTGTTTTTTGTTTCACATTTATCTTAATGAATGCAACCAATTTTCTAAATAAGCATAAAGTTCAAATTTGCAATTATTTTAAGCTAATCAGTCTAAATAAATTAAAGAGAAGGCAACAAAAATAACAGTTTCTGGCTAATACGCACAAATTTGTCTAATTCGCTGGCTAAATATTTTTTGCTAAATATTTTCTTGCTACACTCGCATATATTCAATTATATTCAAGCTCTACTTTTCAATTATAAATATAATTATAATTCTTTAACAAATAATTGAGATTAACTTATTTTTTGCTTTTCCGTTCGGATTGAGCTACATAATAAATTCAATTAAAATATTCGTTTTTCGAATTGTCTTTTCCTCATTGAGCTGCACTTTCTTTAAATAGTACGAGAAGAACTTTACGTATTTTCATGTTAAGGATTAAATTATAAACTAAAAATATTGCACAAAGTGTGGACCGTACTGTGTTTAAGGTATTCGAGAGACAGTCGCTAAATATCGGAATGCTGTTGGGCAGTGGAGTTGTCTATTGCAAATCCTTCACATAGGTAGCTATGGTGTGTAGGGAATACATGATTCTAGTCTATATGCGTTTGTACTGTAAAATGTGAGCTAAATAAAGCTAAATAACATGAACTTGTCCATCCTTAAACCTATCGATAGACTAAACATTAAATAAATTCAATAAATATGTACTTAATATTAGATACATGTGAGATACTCGTACAATGCGAACGCTTTTGATTTCGTGCTCTACAGTTCACCACGGAAGGTGAGATTATAGGTTCGCAGCTCCATTGGCTCTAGCGTGATTTGTGCTAGAGATCGTAGATGCTGTGGTTGCTTATGTTGTGCCATGCCCGTCAAGCTGGTGGACTCGATGCTGCCTAGTCGCAGCTCGCCAAAACGTACGGCGCCAAGTCCGTTGCCTGTGAGTGGGCAGAGGCTGCTCAAATCCATTTGCTGTGAGCTGACGCTGCAGTCGTAGCCCTGACGATGCAGCACCAGCAGTGCTGAGGCGGACGGAAACAGCTGCAGCTGCGGATCGGAGAGCGTTCGCAACGTTGTCAGATGCACGTCGCAGGGCAGCGCCCCATGTGGCAGCAGGCGCACCAGAGGCTGTAGCGTCGGTTGCGGTTGCTCAAAGTTACTTAAAAAGTAGAGATTCGGCGGGTAGCGCAGCGCATTGGCCAACTGCTGGGCCTGCAGACTCAGCACCTTATAGCTGGGCGGCTTAACCACATGCTGGCCCGGCGGCATGTCCTCAACTAGCAGCCAGAATTTGTGACGCGTTAGGCGACTGTCGACGACGCCCTCACCCATGCCACGATAATCATCGTAAAGTGTACGACGATCCAGCATAACCTCCAGCTGGCCTGGTTCATAGCTGGCGGCGCCCTGAGCATGTGTGGTGAGCAGTGTCAGGCGCAAGCGTGCATCCTGCAGGAAAGCACCAGACGTAATGGGGAAATAGTTGCCCTCGATGCCAATGGCCGGCACCTTAATCCGTCTGTTAGAGGAATAGAGTATTAAAATCTTTCATTGATTGGGTTTATGTACTATTACTTACTCATGGTACTGGAAGCCATTTTGATCGCTATAGAAAACGGGCAGTTCCGGTATGCTGTTTGCCTCTGCTGTCTCCTTGAGCGGATCTCGTTGCAGCGGCGCTGGGGCGATGTTATCGATGTTGGTCACCAGTCGCATGAACAGCTCCGTTTCGCGATTCTTGGGCGGCGGCTCGAAGTCGATGTCGTTCTCAATGTAAATGGCCGCATCCAGGTGGGTGCGCGTATTGAAGATGCGCACTGTGTGTGCCATGAAGGGTCCATAGATGACAGTCACGTCGCTTGCAATCGGTCCTGAGGTTATTATAATACGCACATCCTCATACTGCTCCAACACGTCCTTCTCAGCCTCGCTCTGCTCGGGATCTGTCTTGAATAGATACGCACCCGAATGGAACTGGGCGCTCCGATAGGCGGCAAACTTAATGGCGCACTGCATCGGCTGGAGCAGCTGCTGCTGTTTGTTCTTCCTGGTGATGGTCTTGAGGAAACCGCTCTTCTCATCGAAAAGCAGTCGCATGCTTGGATTCTCCAGCTGTATGTCACCTGCTGGCTTGGCGCGCGCCTCAAAGTCCACGACATTGGTTGCTCCTAGCGTACCGGTAGCTGATCCCACGTCGGGTGTATTACTCTTCTCCGTGCAATCGTCGCAGTAAACGGTGGCTATATTTCGCTTGTAGTTAAACTCATCCACCTGAACCCGGAACGTGGTCAACGAGAGCGCCTCCAGCTCGGCCACAAACATCACCTCAAACTGACGCGTTGAGGTGCGTATGCGGCCCGTGCTGCCCGTGCCAGTCACTGGGAGACCATTGAATGCCTGCTCATAGACGTCTGTGATGTTCCACACGGGATTGATCTGTATGTGCTTCAGCTCCACGCCGTGCTCGTTGTAGATGCGCACATTGGGCTGTTGGACACGCAGCGTGACGATTTCGATGCGCTTCTGGGCGAGCGCGTTGTAGAGCACAAAATTGGCCTCAGCATTTTTGGACAGCTGTGCGGCAATGCCGTCAGCCGAGGTGGTGGTGCCCGCTTCGTCGCTGCTGGTGCCACCCGGACTGAGCAGCTGAATGGGCATCTTGCGTGGAATTTTGCTAAAGTTTTCGCGCTCGAATTCGCTGAGCAGGAAGCCGTGCTCGTGGGAGCTACCATTCTGGAGGAGCATCTCAATGCAAGCCTCCTGCATCTTGACCATGTTCTGGGTGCTGTCAAAGAGCCGCATGGCATAGTCGCGCATCACCGCCGCCTTGGAGGTGCCTGTGATTGCATCGTGATGCTGGAACAGGCCCAGGTTGCGTCGGGCATGTATGATTTGCTCGTAGTTCTTCTCATAGATCTTGATGGCATCCTCGTGCCGTACTTGACGTGCCGTGTTGTAGGCAATGGTGAAGAGAATCTCAGCGGCACGCAAATTGTGCTCCAGCTCGGCGCTGAGCAGCTTGTAGAAGGGCCGCGTGGTGAAATAACCCGACCAATAGGCGGGTCTGCCCTCCGAGAAGATGTCGGAGTAAACGAAAAAGTCACCCTTGAAGCTGGGAAAGTCCTTGCTGCCCATGCGCTGCCGGATTGCATGGAAGTAGTCGCTGGGCGTACCAAATTTAATGTCCACATTGTACAGACGCTTATTGGACATAATGTGACTGATGAGCTTCTTGTAGTTGCGATACTGTTGATCCACCTCGCGTTCCTTGTTGTAGCGGAAATCATCGCCCACCGGTATCAGCGCCACGTTGTGTGGAAAGAGGGAGGCAGTGCGTGAATATTGCTCCAGCAGCAGCTGTGCCTTCTCCTCCACATTGTCATCGGTGATGTACTGCGCCTTCAGCGAGTATTCAGTATATTCTCCGGGTATTTTGCGAAAATCAAAGTTCAGGCAAATGGAAGGATGCGGTCCGCAGGATCCCTTGATCGAGTATATGTCAAACGGCATATTGTGGGTCAAGAGTTTGCCTTGACCCTTGGATGTGCGCCAGTAGGGAGTCCAAATGAAATCACCGCTCTGCTGGCGAGCGAACCACTGTTTCCATGCGTAGTGTATGCGCTGTATGATGGTTCCCTCGAACTGAGCACCGGAGAGCAGATACGGCACCGTGCTGCCATGTCCAAAGGGATCAATGGACCAGCCCACCTTGGGTGTTACATTCAAATTGTTCTTCAGCCACTGATGACCTTCGATTAGCTGATCCAGCATGGGATAAATGTGAACGTTGGCCTCATCGGTCATCACCCAGCCACCGGTGGTGATCTCGATGCGACCAGAGTTCACGAGACGCCTTAAAGCGCGCTGTTTGGTGGGATGCGCCTGATCCCACCAGAGCTGCAGAAAACTAATCTCCGACCAGATGAACGTCATATCCTTGTACTCCTGCATTTTGGTGACCAGCAGATTGAGTATCTGGCGCGAGTCCGACTGAAAGTAGTTGAAGAAGGTCTTCAACCAGCCGGGATCATTGTGAGAATGCGGCACCACAATCACCTTTAAGGGTGGTCGTTGCTTGTCCTTCTTCTGCGCCTCGTAACGCTCCTCAAAGCCCCGATCCCAGTACTCCTTGGAGCGCATCCATTCGGGCTGTCAACACATGGAAACGTTTAATTAACTTATCAATGGAATTTGCCTTTTATAATCAACTACCTGAAAATCAAATCTGCTGTGCTCCTCCATAGCTGTGATGTTCGTTTGACTCTGCAGCAGCTCATAGCACTTGTCGCCCCAGTGGAAGTTGTGTTCCATCGCCATGTCAACAGCTGCCTCTAGATTCTCATGCTCCACAGCTTTCACTCCCTGTGTGGTTTGGTGTGATTGCCCGGCCGGATGATGTTTTTGTTGCGGTTGCTGTTTCTGTTGCTGTTGCTGTTGCTGTTGATGATGATGATGGGCTATGGATCCACTGTCTAGGCTGAAGCCGTTAAGTGCCGCAGCTGCTGGTGACTGACCACGGCTAATGCCCATACCCAAGCCCATTGTGTTCAAATCCGATGTGTGCGTCGAGTTGGGCTGACCAATGGATATGTAGTACAGACAAAGTAATATCGTCACAAAGGCCGACAACAGCCCAATGCAACGGGCCGAGCCGCGTCGGAATAACTTAAAGGACATGTTCAGCTCCTAAATGATGTAAATGATGTTGATTGTTCTTATTGTCGTCCTGTTGCGGCGCTGCTTGCGTCTCTACCACTTAATATCCTCCCTCGCTGCTGTGTCTACGCCCAGACTCAGTTCTACATCTGCAATCGCAAAGACCACACATCAATATCAATTTTATACTCGACTTGCACTTTGTCATCATCCAAAGATGAGGAAGAGCAACCACAGCAAATGTAATATACTCGTAATATATACAATCAGTGAAGTCAGAGAGTTGCTCGACTCTAAAATACCCTTCAATAGGCTTTAATATACAATTTAAGCGATGAAAAGTTAAGCATTTATCATACAATATATCTTATGCATCAGAATTGTGGAAAAGTTGGCCTATAAAAAAACTTGCTTCCTACCTCTTTGTATATCTTATATATATATATTAAATCGTCTATATCTATAAAGCCATATCTTGAATCTTCTATATATAACAAAAGATCTATCAAAGAAGTTCAAACTGGCTGCACAAAACTAGATCTCCGCTTAAAATACAAACCAAATGTGCCTGTTGCGTGTCTTTTACTTCGGGCTACCCTGCCTTTAGGTTCGAGAATACCCTTACTTACAGTCTAAGTGGAAGCCACACAAATTTACACACACTGACAAACACACACCCACTCAAACTTAATACTAGCACAAACAGAGAGACACAAGCTGAGCCCACGCCTTGATATTGATTAAGTATATATTCAATATATATTCTCTATAGGATCTACCCTCTTTACATACGTTTAATGGGTTTACAGTATAATAAATTTTACTAATACAGTATACACTCGCAAATTAGAACTCTCTGAAATTCGAATCCTGCAGAAATCAGAATAGAAGTTTGTTAAAACATTTTTTGTAAGTAAGTTTCGTCTATATTTTATTTATATTCGAAATAATAAACAAACCTTAAAACAAAGTGGTTATAATTAGCGAGCGTCTACTGTACCCGTATAATCGCTAAGACAATCAAAGAAAACAAACAAAGTTTCAAGAAAAACCCTTTCTTTGTGTTGTGAATATAAGCAAAGGAGTTAAGCAAAGAATATATAGACTTCTATATAGTAATCTGATATTCGAATTGATATTTATGCAACCTTTATATGATATTTATTTAATCTGAGTCCTGCACTGTTGACCCTTAGCTGACCAAATGTATTAACTATGCTGCAGATATCATATAATTTCTTTAGAAAAAAGGAACAAAGCATTGCCAGGATACGAGAAGTCGTCCTGTTGTTCATAAATTTAAGATGTGGTCGCTATTTGTGTTCCCTGGAGCCATTTGCTGGTTTCCGTTTCGAGCTGGCTCTGCATTTCAAAATCAAGTGCGGTAATAATTCACATCCCATTGAATATTTCATGCACTCCACAAGCGTCGGAGAAAGGGACAGGGAGAGAGAAGGAGAGACACCCGCATCGTGGTATGTTGGTGGGGAGGAGGGAAGGGAATGCTGAGCACTTGCTGACAACGAAAATTTAATTAAGGCACATCCCGAAAATGCTTCGCATGTCTGCCACGGATATTGCGGATTCATGTGAAAAGGTTCCGGGTCATAGAGCGGATAGTACGGGTCGTGTGCTGAGCACTTTGCACGCTCATCGAATACGTAAATTTAGCAACTTTACAAGCTTTAAATACTAATCTCAATAAGTGAATACCAATTACGAATTTGCATTGAATAAGTGACAAATAGTTTGCTTGTGGGTAAATACGACAAATTTGCTTAATTATTGCAAATTACGGGCGACGGAATTTACATTATTACATTTGTTCTCTCTCTCACTTCCTGTCTCCATCTCGCTCTCTTTTTATTTGACTTTGAGCTGCAACTTTTTCAATATTTATTAACTTTGTGCAACATTTCCAACTGACAGATATGAAAAATGAAACTTTCTTCTAAGTTCGAATGAAAATTTGCAAATTAGCAAAGAAAATGTCGAAGTGCTATAATAATCTGCACCTCATAGAATCCCATTTAGACGGATTACTAACGACATTTTTATATACTTATTCATTAATTCTAAAAAAACAATGTAACCCATTCCAAAACAAAGCAATTTACTCGAGATAAAAGTTGGAAATAAGAATAAATTAATGGAAAATCGAAGCGTGTATAATAATGTAATATAATATAATACATTTACCATGTTTAAACGTGTTTTGTTTCACTTCATTTTTAATCATTCGAGTACGTAATATGCGATCCGGATTAGCGGAATTGTGGTCGTTCCGGATTAGGAACCCAATGAAAATTGTAGACCTATTCAAGCTGTGCAAAGTGCAGTACGAGCCCAACTAGGCCATATTCGAATTAGCGTATATATATATCGTATATATATTCATGATTAGCCTCTTCATTTGCGTCTCAATGCTGAGTATGTTCAGTGTGAACAGTTGTGGTTTACAAAGAAAACTTTGATAAGTTTTAAATTATTTATTAGAAGATTGAATATATAGATAGAAAAGCTAAATGCACAACGAGCTGCAACTGTAATTTCTGCACGTTGCATGCAGAAAAGTTTAGACAAGTTCAAAAACATCAAAAAGCCAAGTCAAACAAATTAGTTTGCCCTCGACGAACTAACGAACCAAACAAATCAAAAATAAACTGAAAATAAAAACTCTAAACTCAATCAAAAGCTCTTTACACAACTACACACACACACACACAAGCAAACACATATATACATATGGAAAAATAGTTGTTGAAAGTTAGCGCACTGATGGAATAAATGCACAGTTTGGCCCACAAACTTTAGGCCTGGTTGCACCCTGCGTATGGGTAATGGCAATAAAAATGCAACACGCATACGACATGGAAAACAATTTTCGAAAATTATAATTTAATATTAAAGATGAAAAGCGAAAAGAAAAAGAGAGAGAAAACGTTTTGCATAGCAAATTTGAATCTAGCTCGTGCATTCAGTTGAAAAGCGCTTTAAATTATACATTCAGGAGCTGAAATTGTGTTTGCATTAGCCAGCAGCACCCTTTGTGGTCCCCTCTTCGTTTGCAATGTTTCAATTAGCAGAAACAACACACACATACACACACACACATACACCCAATTTACCACACACAACTAGCATAGTAGCTTCCCGCATGCTAATCAGTGGACATTAAGTGATATTTCTCCCCACAAATTGCAAAAAGCGAAGAGCACCTGTCACCAGTAACATGCAAATGTCTCTCCCTATCTCACTCTGTCTAACTCTCCCTTTGTCTCTCCCCCTAAGTTGGCTTAAAGGTTTTTTCCTCTCATGCTAAGCGTTAAACTAACGTTTAAGCTCATTAGAGCTGCAGACGAGGGCACACAAGAAGTTGAAGAGGTACTAAAAACTGCGCGTGCTTTTCTCCACTTGGGGGAACTTCTCCCTGATGGAGCTACCTGGAAGGTACCTGGAATGCTGCATGATTTCTTGTCACATCCTCAGGTTTGAATTACAATTTTACCCTAGGCACGTTTCGTCTACTCCGCATTGGCGGTAATCGTTTCTCAAGTGTTGTCAAGTGCCTTTCAATTGGCATTGAAAGATATAACGCCTAACTTACTCGTAAATCATTTGCATTTACAGTCATAACTTCAACTCAAGTCTACGTTACATGACAAACTGTTTATGTATCTGTGTGTGTGTGTGTGTGTGTGTGTGTGTTTATGTGTGTGTTTGAGTTGACATTCCCTTGACATCTGTTAAGCTTTAAATGGTGTATGTGCAACTTCAAATTAAACTCTTGTTGAAATTACATTTCCTGCTCGCAACCAAACTTTATCAATTTATTTTATCTATTTACAAAGTAAATATATGTGAAATAGTTATTATATAGTATGCAGAGCTACTTCTTTATAGCAGCTACACTCGGATATGGCAGCATTCTTACAAATAGATAACAATTTATATAATTGTGTGACCTTTTTTCTGTGTCCACTTCCATTTCAATTTCCTTTTCCTTTAGATAAATGGAATTCACTTGTGAATGCTTTCTATCATTTTCCTAAGCATCTGTCTCCTCCATGGTCACTTTTCAGTACCAGGTTCAACGCAGTTTGATTTATAATATAACATAATAAATATTTATATTTGATTTTACGTATATCTGACAAAGTTTAACACAGAATACAATTTACTTATCGAATATCTCAATTTTATTTTTATACTGCTTTTATTTTCTTAGTATAAAAGATTGCAGCTATAACTTATAACCTAGTCTTCAGATATGAAGATAGTTTCCCTATTGTCTCCATCTCTTAGACAACACATAAAGTAAGTCTAACTATCACGGATCATTGTCAACTAATGTTTCTTATACAGGTCCTATTAATTCATTCATTTATCTATATTTTCCTATAAAGAAGTTCAAATGCTGAACAAGTACTTCAGTTCACTTCAACCAACACATTTTCAATTTAATCTCACAGAAATCTCATAATACTCGAACAAGTTAAACTCATCAAAATTTGCCTTTGTCACAGAATCTTCTTCAATAAAAACTATAAAGGCAAAAGTCTTCAAAATATCTTAAAATCTATAGAACATATTCTAAGCAATTTCCTACTTTAATACCCCTCAGATTATCCTTTGCCTTTAATCGCAGGTGTTAACAAACACAGCAAAATACCTTTTAAGTTCCTGATGAACATCAACTTAATACCAAATATTGTATAAACTTCTTACATATAAATAAATAAATCTATTTTGTATAATTGTGCTGACAATAGTATCTCATGAGCAATTCCTGAAATCAGCGAATGTGTCAAACATTTCCTAAACTGTATGGAAACTTTGAGCCAAATCTGATGCATAGTTTCCGGACCCGGAGCGGTTTAATTGAATCAAATCCGTGTTTGGAATATGCAAAACTTGTGCAGGAGCTGAACATGATTGAATTAAAGCTGTGAATCCCGGATGATTGGAGATTTGCTGAAGTTTAAAGGAAGCTGCGTAAATCATAACCTCACAGTTCCGATACAAATGAACTGTCCACAAGTTTTAAATTGCCTTCACCCCAAAGAATCAAGTTTCAGGATACGAGATTGAAGTTATTAGTTAGCCGGAAGAGGAAGGGAAACTTTTTTGGTAAATTTCATTTCGCAACGTAAATTGCACTGAGTTTACCCAAAGGATACGCAGTAGCTTTCAGGATACCATCCAGATTTTCTACAGCTGCCTGTCTGTCCTTTGACTTTTTGACATGTTTTTCTGTTGGCGCCGTCCCCTTTTCTGCACAATTTCCACAACTTCAGAATGGTTTTGTTTTGCTTTTCCACTTTGTGTTGTTTTTCACAGTTTTGCATGCTTAACAAACAACAACAGCAACAACAACAACAACAATAAAAGCGGAAGCAACAAAAACAATAGAAAAAACTGGAACCACATCAACATGAGACCCAAGTCAAAACTCTGTAAGGTTTTTCCTTTGGACTTCTCCATTGTTTCCTTTTTTCGTATGCCAGCTCTAATTTCTCATATCGAGTTGTTTCTTTATAATACGATATACATACGAGTATATATGGTATATATATCTGTACAGTTCACATATAGACCCACACACATCTGTCTATTCAAAAGAGTCAAAGTTGAGAGTTGATTTTACTTTTTTTCTTTCTGGCTTTTATTCGCACAGAAAAGTTTTGCAAAGCACTCGAAATCAATTTTCCAACTTTTTCCTTTTTTTTTTAGAAACTATTTTTAGAATTTGCTGTTTTATTGTAATAATTCCGAATCGAATTGAACTTTGTCTGCAGGAAATTGATGTTGTTATGCACGAGTTAAAAACATAGATAAATCACGATTGTTTTTGAATGAATGAATAACTAGTGTAAACTTTAATCACTTTAATACTATTTTTTGTACGCTTTTAACTTTTATCGGCTAAAAGGCTCCCAGGCAGAACGACCTATAAAATATAGGTATACCATTTATAATGATGTTCAGCATTAATCGACATAAGCTTATCTACTTTCTAGTTTTCTGTTTGTTTAACTCTTTTAACATCATCCTAAACTCTGTATAAAAGTATTCATATTTAAGTATAGTAACTAACAACTAAGTCAATAGAAATTGTTTACTCTTCAGAGAGACAGAGTTGACTATAGAGATATACTTAAAAATATGAACTAACAACAAAGTTAATCAGTAGAAATAAGATGCTCTTCAGAGAGACACATGTTAGTTGACCATAGAGACATCCAGCTATACGAATTGTAAATACTTAAGTATATTTACTAACAAAAAAGTTAATCAATAGAAATTAGTTGAATTCTGAGGGAAATACTTAAGTATATTTACTAACAACAAAGTTAATCAATAGAAATTAGTTGAATTCTGAGAGACAACTTCGATCATCAACTTATCTTCAAGTATATATAGGAACTCTTCTCCTTCAGTATTTCTCCTAAGCTCTCTCCTTAGCAAGAAATTTAATAAATATCTCAAATTATCGATCATCGACTTATCTATCTATAGAAACTCTTCTCCTTAAGTATTTCCCTTCATGTCTGGTAAGAAATTTAATAAATATCTCAAATTTAGTATGGTACTTTACGGTTTTAATCAATTGCAGTTGCTGCAAGGAAGGAACCATAGAGTTCAGCTGCTCGAGAATATGATGGAGTCTGCTGTTGACAGCAGCTTAAAACTCGTAAAAAAGTTAAACATTTTAATTAAAAAACCCAACGAAGCACTTAAAAAGAAACGGAGACAAAGGGAAAAAGACCTAAAGTTAGTTTTTGGTTACTTAAATGTCGCGTTCTCAGCTATGACAAATTTCATGGGACACATGAGGGTCAGAGGGGGGAAGTGAGGGGAGAATCTTTCAGTGGTTTCGACATGTGCCCCCAAAAGTCATTAGCTTGGGCAACGAACCAACAAATAAGGTAAAAACTACATGCTAGACAAGAGGAAAGGCTTTTAACTATAAATATATATATGAAAGACTTTATGAGCACAAGCAGCTTATAAAGACTTTATTTAAAACTGTTGAAAGATTGAAAGATAACTTTGTTTGGTTTATTTGTTTTTGTCTATTAACTAGAAACTAAAATCTTTTTTTTTGTGGGTATTAAAGATAATCTAGGCCACGTTAACTCTTTCGAGTACGCCCTCTGCCAATAGTTGGAAGCGAAACACAAAAATTTACAACGAAAAGCACGCAAATTGCTTTATGCGATGCGATGTCAGTTGCAATTGAAGCCAAAAGCCAAAAGCAGATTAAACGAGCCGCAGGGAGGGGAATTGAGACTAGTTAGACGCGCACAAACCGTTACAGATACATCGAGAGATACTCGAATATAAAGATACATATACATATAGAGATACAAGATACGGGAAAACAGAACCAAAACCAACAACATTCTAAAAGTCATAACACAGCCAGAGGGCAGTTAGTCATTTTTACAGCGCCATTTGTGACATATGAAAAAAAAGCACAAACAACGGAAACAAAACCAACAACGATTCGACATCTGACCCCTAATACACTGAGAGAAATGCAACGAATTTTTCGTATAAAACTTTTTGCAAATAAAGGTAAAAGTTTTCAATTTAGAATTTGGGATCAGACAGGAATGACATATGATATCAATTATATTCTAAAGTAAATCTCTTTATACAATAACATATGATTATCTTTATACAGGGTAGACCATTTAAGGTTGACCCATTTGTTTATTAAAAAAAAAACATTTAAACGAATTATTTTTTGGCTTATTAAAAACTCATTTATTTCCGTTTAAGGAGATTTGTTTTAGCTGTTGTTTAAATATAATATCGCGCTATTAGGCACCTTTAGCTTTTACAGCCAAATGCTCTCTTTTTTCGATATTTTCCATAACTTTGGCCAAAGTTTTGTACGATATGGCGGCTATTTCACGACGAATCTTTGCTTTCAATTGAGGTCTTTGGCTTATTAGCCTATACCTTGGATGTTAAATAACCCCACAAATATAAGTCTGGTGATGTCGATGGGCTGTCAAAATCACTCCTTTTCGATATCAACTGCCCGGGGAACAATAGTCGCATGGCATGTAGCCTGTTCAAACTAAAAGCTATCCATTCCCTTTTAACGGAATACAGTTATTATGGCTTCATCATCATCTTTGAAAAAATACGTTCGGAGAATGTTCTTCAATAATTTAGGATTTTCAGTGGCATAGTTTCCACAAATTTGCTTCTTTACGCCTCCATTCAATGAGAAATGTGCCTCGTCTGACGTGGTAATTTATCACCAAAAGTCAAGTTCGTTTTCAGTCATTTCGATGGTCCATTAAACATCACAGATAGACATCGGCACTTACGTTTGTGCCATTTGAATTTAGTATGGAAACATCTTCAAATAGCTATAAATTATGTGTCGCAGAGAGACGCGAGCGATGTCTAAGTCCTAAGGATGGTGATAACTCGATGTCATTGGAGTCTCCTCAATGATAGTTCGTACAGCTTCGATATTCTCATCAGAACGTCTTGTTGGTTCTCTGGATGCATGACAAGCAATACTCAGATTATGTTCTTAAATGGAGTCATATTCACTTTCCTTTATTTACGTTTAGTTAACAGAATTGTGAATTAAATTTGAATGTAAAGTTGAACAAGTAAACTGTATTGTTCCATGGCATCAATTGGCTTTGACTGGCGCTTCTAACGTGGTTTGATATTTGGCGTTCTATAAGCTCTGTATATACCCTGTATATATATACTAGTATATACCTAAAAAAGCATATAGAGTTGGTCTTTGAATAATAGATACATATGTTCTGTCTTATATCGATAATAGATACTCATTTCAAAATAGAGCAGCTTTATATACATTCATATATGTACTATATATACACTGACAGAAATTATCCAAATCTTATTTACTATATGATATAATTATATTAATTAGGCACACATGTGCCTCGACAATGATCAGGTCTAGACCTTTTTATCATACGTACTAGTTATATGTTCCATGGGGTTTCATATGCTGAGATTTATGAGATACAAATGACAATTAAAGCCTTAAACACTTGTAAGGTAAGTCCCTAATAAAGATAGAAAAAGAACAACTGATTTGTTCAAACGTTTTTGTACTGTATCCAAGTACAAAGCTAACTAAATATTACAAGTAGACAACTGTCATTTGTGTCATATTTTAATGGGTTTCCGTTATACTAAAGTTACCCTAATTACCTAATGGATTTGTTGTTTGGTTTTTGTTTTGTAAACTTTAGCCACAATCAAATTATCGTATTATGAATGCAACTCGGAGTTGTTAAGGAAACTTGGTTGTGGCCATAACCCTGTTCCGGCAGATAGATACCAGGCAACATTAGCTAATGACTGTAAATGCTTGTAAACGTGGCTCGAAGCAGCATAAACACTTCCTTGGAAAGCAACAATTCAATTATACAATTTAATTACCGCAATTTAACTGCAAATAACTCATAACATCGATTGCAGCTTAATAAATAGAAAGTCATTGATAACGGCTCTCTGATAGGGTAATTTGAACAGGTGTTGGTGAAAACCAGTTGCCATTGTGAAACTTCTTTAATTAACCCTAAAAGTAAAGAATAGTCATGGCCATAAAATGCTTATTAATGAGTATTAAAGAAAGCGACGACTAACTATTTATCAGAATGTCTATCTATCAACTTAGTGAGAACACATATGAAAAGTTTGCCTCAATTTTCCACTCTGAATATAAAGACTTATCCTAATAATTGCAGTTATTTTAGTTTGAATAGCATTCAATAGAACCAGTCCAGTCCTCCATTGTCACTTTACTTGCAATTATAGTTAGAGCTCTACTCAAAGAAAAGACAATGCAACTTAAGCCTCTTTATCTCAGTCTATTTAGTCTTCAGTCTACTTAAACAAGTACTAATCCTACTTAAGACTTGACTACTTAGAGTCCATTGTATGCAAATGGTTGACCCCATTTCGTTCAGCTTCATCCTTAATTGTAGTTGGCAGCAACTAGCAATTAATTAGCCAAGAAATACCCATCTACTTTTGGCCCAAAGTGAATTTCAAAGTTGCTGCCATAAGCGGAAAGCAGTCGAAAGAAGGCAAACATTTGGATTGATTAATATTAGCTTTAAAGTAGAACAATAAATGCTATAAAAGACGCTGATAAAGCACAAAATGCCTGCCCATAAAATTTGGAACGTGAGAGCTTCTTCTTCTACTTCTGTTGCGTAAGTCCTCTCTGGAAGGAGGGACAAGATATTTTCCCTGTTTGGTCGTGAACATTTTTACGCAGGGGATTGGAAAATGAAAATGGTTGCTTTTTTTTCTTTATTTTATTTGCGTTTCCTCGCGGCGCTAAGACACAAAAACACAGAAAATAAAAAAGAGAGAAAGAGAGGGGTGGGGGAGGGGGAGTGTGGGAAAGGGAGGGGAGGGGTACAAACAATAGAGCCGTTTATTGCATTGATTATATAAGAATTCTGTTTCAGTTTTCATGCACTTTAAATGCTGGGAAAATATTTGAGCACACGCACATTCACACACTCATACACACACACACACATACACACCTTGTTAGTGTAAAATAATGTAAGGGGTTTACAGTTACTTATATGTAATTATAACCAACATCTATGTGTGTGTGTGTGTGTGTGTGTCAGTTTGTGGGAAGTGAATGAAAATTGTGCTCTTTCTACATTTTGGTATTTAATTTCGATGATACTCGTATTTCGCTTAGCCGCAACTAAAGTACTCACAAGAGTTCATTCATTTGTATGAGTATTCACTCACAATATCAAATGGCTTTCGAATTGCTTTTTAACTTATCTAGTTAATGGCGAACGTAATCACAGCACTCAGATTTTAGTTATCTAGTTAATGGCGAATGTAATCACAGCACTCAGATTAAACCATTGATAACATTCATTTTAACCAAAGAGTTTGATTTGCGAACATTGAAGTACTCACAAATGAATGCAATATATTTAGTTGATTCTTTGTAAAGAATGAATAACATTAATATATCAAATTGTGATGACATATAATATGCAATTGAAACATATTTACTTCAATTAAAGCGCACTTGAGGATTAAAGTAATCATAACAATCACTTCAATTGGATTCATTTTCATTCATTCATTCAAAACATACGCAGCCTTTCCATCAATAGCCACTTATTACCGTATAGTTCATTAATCTCTCTTGGGGTCACAACAAATCTGTTGATTGAGGTTACGCTGTGTACAATTTGGAAATGGTTTATGGAAATACCAGTTAACTGTTGCTGTAGTTAGTTAACTGTAAATAAGCGGAGTTACTAGTTCTGATAAAGCATAGAACCGGAACATGTACCATACTTAGGTTAGATGCAATCTAACACATATGGTAGACTCTCTGTATTTTGGCCAACTCATCAGTCCGTTAACCACCGCTAGCCCTCCTCTCTTCTTTGGCTCTGATTGGGCATCTTTTGTTACGCATCATTAGCACTGACAATTGACAATTGAGAGTTAAAGTGTTACTGTCCGTAGCGGGGATCGGGACTGGGAATGGGACTGGCACTGGGACCGGGACTGGAACCTAGATCGAGATCGTTACTGGTACCGACGCGATGACCACGAGCGCGTCCGTAGCTAAATGCGACGTTGATATGATGATTATATTGTGAGCCGCAGTTTATATGGTAAAATGATATGATTGCATGACATGACATATAATAAAGTCTATTGAAGACACAGACAGACACACACACACACACACACACATACAGACAAGTACCTGGGTACAATGTTCAAGTCGAAGACCTAACCACAGCCGCATTAAAAATGAGCTGTGAGCTGTGTGAGCAGCGACGCCACCGGAAAATTGACAACACGCCATCAACAATAACCATACCGAATGGAGTTACGAATACGAAACAGAGAATGGGGAAGGGTTTGGATGATGAAAGGGCAGAAGGGAAAAGAAAAGAGATCCAAGTATAAAGTAATGAAATAAACGGAGGAGCATTGAGCATTGAGCGTGTGCGCCTTGTGGGGAGGTCTCGTAAGTAATTTTAGTGACACAAGATATTCAATGTGTCCACTATCTACCCTAGAAAAAGTATATACCCCAGCTATGGTGATATATGGGTAATCAATAGGCCCCTGTTGCGGTGTTATTCAGGTCTCTGACGTGTGGCATGCAATAGGAGTTGGTCGTGAGTTATTCACTGAATAAGTTGAAAGAATAAAGACTGTTTTGGTGATATCTGGTGTGGCATTACCAACAAACTTTCAACCTGGTAGGTAGGGAAACTTAGATATATGCAATTGATAGGGTATGACGATAGGCAGGATTCAATTTGAATGACAACTTAAAGCGAGAACTCTTAAAATAAATGGATGATACAATCGGATGAGTATTTTAATCTCATTTTCAATAAAGGGCAGATTTCAAAGAAAATTGTGTGCTGCGTACTAAGAATAGTTTTATAAAATGAAACATGCCCGGAGTTACGGAAGGGAAATAAAATGTGAATAAAAATAGACTGAAATAAAGAGGAGTTACAATGTAGTACTTAACTCACACTTAACTAAAAATGCGCATTTAAGTGAAGAAAGAAATTAGTAGAAAAGTGAAAAACGTCTGCATAAAGAACTAACGGTGTGGTTGCAAAGGAAAAACGACAATAACAGGACAGTGTTAAAATGAGGAAGCAGAGAACAGCAAGGAAAAGGGAAAATTAATGCAGAAAGGAAATTAAATGCAAAGTGCGAGTTTCATTTTTGTAGAAAAGCGGAAGGAATCACAAGCATAAATATTATTCTCACTATCATTTTTTTAGATCTTTCTGCTCCACTCAGAGGACACTCAAACGCACACACACACACCTGAGACTCGGAAAATGCTACAAGAAGTATTTAGGACTTTTCATTAACATGCAGACTGCAAAAATAGCAAGTTAAACACAAATCAGGAAAGTTGTGATTCAACTCTGGTTTTTACAACATTCCATTTTTCCCTACCATTGCACTTTGCCACAAAGGACAATGGCAATAACAACAGCAAAACAAACACATAAATCAAAAGTGGCCAACAAAAGTTTTTACGCTGCTTGTACAATACAAATTGCCGTAAACATGAATTCAGAAATTCAGAAACAACGGAATGCACTTTATATATTTTGTGCCTTTTATATATATATTTTTATTAGCATTCGTAGTCTGGATTTAAAAAGAAAAACAATTGCCAACGGTAAATTGTATGTCGTATATGGTATAGTTAAAGAATTCCTGGAAAAAAACAATTACTTTCAACTCTTACTATAGATTTATAGTACTTCTGGGTGGAGCACTAAAATTTACCTTTACACCGAATGCGGAAACAACTGTAATTTTGGATTTACACTCTTCGTCTTGGGGTACTTTTCCCACGTCCTGTTGACTACAATAAAAGGTGCAAAGCAAAACGCACACAAATTACAACTGAACCATTGACAGGTCCGCGGAAGAGCTCTAACACTTTTGCAGTACCGACGCCGACGCCGCACTAAACGTAACTGAGTGAAGCGACCGAACGACTTCAACAGCTTCGGCTAAAACTTCGTATGATTTGTTCGGCTCAACAGCAACAACAACAACAGAAACAAGAGAAGTAATAACAAAAACAACAACAGCAACAACAAGCGCAACAGCTGCTTTGAAGTTGCAGCCGCTGCCCTGCTCTACCTTGGTGGGGAATGCATAAGAGCGGGGAAGGCAGAAGTGTGAAGTGAAGGGGACGGGGAAGGGTAGACCACCAAACCGCTTGGGGTTGCATTGCGAATTGTTTTCGTGCCTTTGTTTCATTCTCGTCCCTTTTTCTTGTTACCACCTGTACATTTTTGGTTTGATTTTGTGGCTTACAGTTCAAAATGTTTTTTAAAACTATTTTTGGTCAAACATTTTCACAAGCTTTAACTTTAATAGTTTTTAAATGCACAATTTAATATTTCAATATGCTTTAATTCCAAGCTTTTCCGCTAGATTTAATTTACTTAATTTATTTTAACAAAGCAATTATAACGCTAATTTAATCCTTTACTCTAGTGTAACCTTAAGCTAATTGTATAATAATAAAAAAATTACTATGGTAAATATCTTATAGCTGCATAATCCCAAAGAAACATACTTACAGCTGCACATCGTTTCGTGGCTGAGTGAGCTGATTTTTATTAAACCTGTCCATAGTATCCAGGTTTATAATTTAATGTGTGTTTGAGAGTTCATTCCCTAATCGAAGTATTATTAAGGATAATCAGTACTAGTGGCGATATAACCAAGGTGTTCACCATATCGAAGTATGCACTAAATGAATTATATCCTAATATACATATAATAGATTAATTAAATTCCTTATCATATGTACCAACATAATATTTACTTAATCTATAATATGTTCTACTTAGTTTAGTAAAAATCGAGAATATGGTGATACAATAAATGTTAAAATATGTAAAAAAAACTTAAATACCTTAACTACAAATCCTTTAAAACAAAACCCAATTCCAAAGATAATACTTAACAAGTCTGCTCGACTTACTCTACATTCATGTGGTGTCTGTACTCGTTTTACTTGTGATAGTTTATAATCCCACAACTATAGCTCATTACATCAGTTATATATAGTGTAGCTACTTAAGCCAAGATCTATGCACATACTCGTATATGCTATATATGTATAAAAGCTAAGTTGTTTTACTGTGGAAAAGTTCTTGAACGTTGTTCTCTATGAGCTAGTCGACTAGTTGACTTGAATACAGAAACAACGTGGAAATCTTTTCCAAGGCATTAATCTGCGAACCGCTTGGCGCTTTGAGTTCCGGCCTCTGGGAGGTTGGGCAAGACTCAAGTATGCGCTTTGTTCGCCTTTGCTGGATTTGCTGCAGCACTTAGGAATGAAGGAGCTTAAGTTGGCTCAGTTCAGTGCAGCAATTAACTCTAAAGAATGCCTGAAAAAAAAGGAGTTGGGTTAGGGGCGTACTCTTAATGCCAACCTTAAAAATGGGGAACGCAAACAGAACAGAAGGCGGCTGTTCGAGTGATTCTAAATGGAAGCACGAAGAGGAAGAGGAGGAGGTAGAGGAGACCCAAAGAGCTCAGGAATAAAAAGTTGGAATCAAGTAACTTATAAGTGAAGAAGGTCGCTGTTTATTGATTGCAAACGACAACGGCGACGGCAACGAAGCACAAAACCAAAGTACAAACCAGAAAAGACAACAGCAAAACAAAACAAAACAAAACAGAAAAACTGCAACCGACGGCGGGGAATTAGCACAGGCCCTTGAAAATGCTTTTGAGCCCACGCAAAAATGCGCCTCAATTGCTGCCACGAAGCGGCAAGTGCAAGTGGAATTAACAAGGGAAAAGGCAGAGAGATGAAAGTCCTGTGGCGTCAAACTTTTGGTACTCCATAGTTAAGAGACAGATTCTTTCCGAGGAAGTTGCACTTGAGTGTATTCAAAAATATTTTAGAATCCACTTTAAGATAAATATTTGTCCCTTTCTTAAAAAAAAGTTAACATTCTTTTGCAGTTCATTTTGGGTTATTTACAGGAATTCTTTATTAAGTGTATTACAGGCAAGGCTTGATATAATGAACACTCTCAAAGAGATAACAAGATATTGCAGATTCTGATACAGATGAAATACAGATCCTGTAAAAGATACAAACCTTGATATAGTGAATATTCTGGATACTGTTAACAGGTTGACGACTATTTCTACATCTAATTGCCACCTATGCATAACTCTAAAATCTGCTTTCTCTATCAACTGATCAACTGGCAGGTAATCACTGGCTTATAAACTATTGAAATCTTATCTACTAATGTTAATCAACGTTGTCTCTAATTTGTTCTTAAAAGTTTAGTTTAAAGTAAGCTAAAACAGTTGTCTATAAACTTAAATCCAAAAGCAAATGGTGTATAACTGTTAATGTATAACAGCTTAAAGTCAATAGATTAACTTATTCACTTGCGCAGCTCCATCAATGAACAAGTAATGAGCAATTGATTCCATTGCAACTTTGTTGACCTGGGGCTTATAAATATATAAATATATACATTTATATATATATGTATGAGTATCTGTCACAAATCTAAAGCGTCAATGCCCGGGAAATGGCAAGAGAAGCTGCTGAAGCAGCAACAGAGAATCTGCTGCAATTGAAGAAAATTTCTTGTTGAGCAGCTTGCGGCAGATGGTGCCCCAAATGATGCTGACTTACTCATTGAACCAAGTGGCAAGTGGCGAGTTGCAAGTAATAAGAAGCAAGTGGCAAGTAGCAAGTGGCACAGACATATTGCAACGAGCTGCAAAGACGCAGTTGCAGGACATTTCTCTCATAATTTACAGGTCAATTGCACTGCAGACAGCACTCGGTCACTGTCCTCGTTCTTGTCCACGCGTCAAGCCCCTTTCCAGTTGGCAAATACACTCTGGACATGGGCTCAAACCTGGGCCAGAGCCAAGTGACAGTTGTGGCCGCACTCAACTAAAACGTAACGGTAGAAAAGTCAGTCACTTGAGTGCGTGCAACGTTTGTCAAATTGCAAAACCAGCAGCGGTTGCCACTTTCCCATAGCCAACAACGCCAAATGGCCCATACCGATCCCATCGTATCATGTCCATACCCGTAACCGGTAGCTGCAATGCCAACAGTTGACAAAACCCATCCAAACCAACAGCAACAACAACAACAACAACAACAGCACCGACAACAATTGCAACAACAACAACCGCAGCATTTGTAATGAAAATGGGAATTCCTGCATTGAAATCTCGTTTTATTTGCTTTGCTTGTGTTTTGTGTTGTGCCTTTTGCGGTTTGTTATGGTAATACCCTATCAAAAGGCTCTTATGCACTTGCCAAGCGCTATATAACCTATGCAAAGAACTTAAATATGACTATATAGAGTTTATTTCCTATAGAAACTTGGCAGCACTGAGTATTTCTACTTTAGTATGAGGAAACTATACAGATCAGAGAACTATATCATATAGTGGCTATGAAATCAAAGTCTCGATCCAATTCTGAACCCTATATGCTATATCAATCTGCCAAAGATACACTATCTCTAGTTAATAAATTAAACTGTTTAGTATTTGTCCATATTTCAGTTAATTTTTTCTGAAAGGGTATTTGAACTTCGGCACATTGGTTCTTTCAAGTAACTGTTCTTTCCTGTTTTTATTTATTTTTGTTTTGCTCGCCTGCAAGTGACATTGCCCATCGTTATTGTTGTTGTCGTTACTGTCATTTAAACTGCGTCGTTTTCGTCTCTGTCCCATGCTAATACCTCCCGCTGTCCTTGTTTTTCACCAAGTTTTTCACCGCAGTTTGTCCATTAAATTGTTTTCTTAATTCAGGTCACGATATTCGTTTTCATATGGAATTACCACCCAAAAGCGTAATTCAATTACAACCAAAATAAGATAATGATTTAACCCATTTGGTAGGTCCATTTAACCATTTTTTTAAACCCATTTGGTAGGTCCTGATTTGGTTTTGATACAATATTGTTACCTAAATATGTTATCATGATATCTGATACTAAGAAAGTAATATTAATTTGGAATACAAATATTCTCTAGAATTTATTCAGTTATGGATTTAGGAGCTAAGATCATGTTTCATCTCATTATCCAGCAACAAAAAATAACTGAACAATTATTTTAATAACATGGGCACACATGTTTTTAAATGTCGTTAACTTTATATAAGTTAATATTTTCTATATTCTGTTGATTATGTAGATACATTTTTTAAGGCTATATATTTTTTATCCCTACCAAATCTCGCGTGCTTAAAATAATTTACTTGTCTGCAATGTGCTGTAAATCAAATAATTACAAGCGTGTTTAGATATTATTATACTATAGCTATTAAAAACTTACATTATTATGTTGAATGCAACAAACAAATTCCTATAAAGTTGTAAAACTTATATAAAATTTCAATGCATATCCATATCTGATTATCTTTTTAATGAACTAACTAACTTCTAGTCTATAAAAGCTAACAACATCATGTTCAGTAACTTGTCTTTTTGTTTTGTTGAAATATAGTTTTGATGCCAATTAGTTGTAGCAGAAAACTGACTTTTGAGTCACATTTATACTATAGGACATCGTTAAGCTCAATTCCTCAGTTAACACAACACTCGTATTATTAGCATTAGGTTCTGTTAACGCTACTCTAAAAAAATATCAGCTCTGTTTACGCAACTCCAAAAAAATGTCTCTCTCTATTTTGTTTTTTGACCATTTTCCATCTGCTTTTTTCGTTCATATCTGCCGAAAGGTATTAATTTCGGATTTCCAAAAACAATGCATGTGTCTGCATTCATCTGTCAGTTTCAGAGAATTTATTTCGCCAGGGGTCGCTGTTCAGTTCGCAATGTCAGTAATTAAAATTGTAACAGAAAACGTAAAATCGCAGGGAAATGTTAAGCCCACGAAAAAAAAAAGGATTTGCTATTAAATCAATATGCGATGAATATAATACGCACAAGTCAACTATAACCAGAATAAAGCAATATAAATCTGCGCTGATAAAATTTGTCAGTAATGAGGAATTTGGACCTGGAAAAACTATTCCCTCGGTAAATGCAACAAAGCCTTTTTCGCATCGGGTCTCAATTTAATGAGTTGCGTTAAGCTATGTCCTACTATATACATATATAAAATTAAAATTGACAACAGATGTAAGTGCAGAGTATTTCATGCTTATTAACTTGCTACTCATAGTGAAGCTTGCGTGATCTTAAGAAGTTGTTACAAACCGTTAAATCACAGACCGTTAATAAAAAATAAAAAACTTTAACAAGTATAATTAGCGTTTTTACCGAATCATTTTCAGAATTTTTTAATGTGAATTTTCCATTGAATTAAGTTTTAAAACATAATAATTATGATTTACTATATTTGTTTTAGAAATTTAGCTTAGACCGACTTGATTATCAAAAGAACTAAAGCTGCAGTTCAATTGATAACGGAATGCACAGTTAACATAAGCAGATTACAACTATAAATTGACAGAAATTGAGGTTTCACTCGTAAGCCTGTTTAAGCTCTTGCATTATCTTAGGTTTCGAAAAAAATTGTTTGTCTAACCCTTTCGTCGGACAGGTACTTTTTTATTGCACGGGTCAAAGCAATACGTTAAGATAATTGAAAAAACCACAGAAAGAACAAATAAAACAAGCAAAGAAAAGTAACAACAACAAGGAGGACAGCAAAAAACGAGTACCTTATGGCAAAGCAAGATTAGAAATTGGAATGAAACTCAAGAGCAAACATGTAGTTGTTATTGGGGCCACGCGGGGGGTACGATTATTCGATATTGTGTGAAAGAAAGGTCAAAGCAAAGCAAAGAATAGGGAATACCATGTGTGGGTGTGTGTATGAGTGTTTGCAATAAGTAAAACAAAGCGGACAATACATAAAGCACGACACTTAGCGAACGTATAATAGTGGGAGGAGGTGAAACAGAAGAAAACGAAAATCAATTTAAATTGAATTATACGATGCAAACACTTACAATAACAACAAGAAGTACAACAATAAAAGCAAAACGAATATTGCATAAAGGAACTGAAATTGAAAAACCAGTTTTGCACTGGGCGAAAGCGATCTCAATGAATGAATGAATAGCAAGAAAGCTAAATAAAGATGAGCCTCTGCTTCAGAATCAGCATCAACCTCAGCTGCTGCATAAATTTAAGACACACGCCTATGTGTGAAAGTATGTATGTATGTGTGTATAGCAGCATGTAAATATGTATTTATGTATGTTGCGTGTGTCTGTCTGTCGGCTTGTGTGTGCAGCCAGCAATTTTGTAACAATTTGTAAGAAGGCAAAAAGGAGATGCAGATACTGCGGTGTAGCCAGACTACAGTCTGGTTTTATTTTTGGCAAAATAAATTTAATACAAAAGTATTTGAGAGGGGGCTGGGGCACAGGGAAAGTGATAGATAAACAACCTTGACGTACAGCGTCAGGTGCGTTGTAACGGCAATTGAACATACAAACAGGCACAATTTGCAGCAATTTTAATCATTTTATTCAACTCAAGCAAATTTAAATTTAGTCGGTTAGGTTTCCTAGTTTATGTTACTGCTCAAGTAAACCCAAATCCGGTTTTTGTGTCGTTCTTTTTGTTGTTGGGATGATGGGCAGAGGGTTGAATTTGATTGTGTATTTGTGCCTGTATGTGTAAGTAAACGTGCTATCTGTGTTCCCCGGACAGACATTCTATTGATTGCTATCACCTGCAGATTTTACGCACCTTTTTGTGTAGCCTGGCACTTGTATTATGTTGCACGCCTCTTTTTTTTGTTCAGAACTTCACCGCATTTTATTACATTTTGTAAATTCGTAAACACACACAAGCGGTTATTCGTAATCCTTACACCAGCAACGCGCTAAAACACCTACACAAACAAACTTGAACGTTTGTATACAGCACACTAAATCTTAATCCGTGGTATTGTAAATTATAAAGTTCATTCAAAGTACCGGAATAGAATTAAATACACGGCTTTAATACTTGCGTAGTTTAAGATAATTCGATGTAAACATATCCCCGAATCAATATAATGCGACACACACCCAGTCCAAGCGGTGTTATTGAGCAACTAAGCGCGAGACTGGTTGGTAATGTGACCGTACTGTACAAGCGTAGAAATTCCATAAAACGTACTAGTGATGAAAGAACTATCGATTAGTCGACAGTTGAAAGCTAAATGCTATGTTATTGTCGGACATAAATTAATCGAGTACTTTACTGGTCGAAATTTCAAATAATCAAAGTAATAAGTTTAAAAGTATATATCTGACTAGTGTTATACTATCTTAAATTTCTTAAGTAAGCATGTATCTGTATATATATAAAAAGTTATATATTCTTTGAATTTAAAGAAGTATTTACCTAAAGGTTAGGCCTTGGCAGCTGCCCATATCCTCTTGACGTACCCCTGGAATAGGCTCGTTAATTGGATTAGTTAAATAACTTGACCAGAATGTGAGCAGTGTAAGAGGACCAAGGGTGAATATAAAGACAACAGATAACATTTATAATTGCTGAATACAAAATTAACGAGTAAATTATGTACATTAGTTCAAAATAATAAGGGAAAACTTTTAAGAAAGAAACGTAGATATCAATATGGGATTTCCCATAACTCATAATAATTTTGTATACCGCCGACACGAGCGTAATATACCTTTTGGAGCAGCAAGAGAAAAATCAGCAATAATCGAGACAACACACCTTTCGACAATATTTAATTATAGTCACCAAACGACTTCAGTTGAAAATCAGTACAACAACTGATAACAAAAAGAATTGATAATGAAGACGAAAAGTGCAATTCCAACGATATTAAGTCAAATTTTCTGCCCAGCAAAACTCTAACGATGATGAACAGCTGGCGTTTAGTTTCGAGAAGTCTGTGGTGTCATGCAGTACGTGCTACCTGTTACTCTTCTATTTTCATTCCTTTGGATCGCTGGTGAAGCAGCGACCAATCGTCGTCCAGATGGACGAATAGTAAATGGATTGGAGGCTCGCGACGGTCAGTTTCCCTATCAAATGTCCCTACGCCGCCTCACCGTACACATTTGCGGTGCTTCTGTACTGGACGGAAGCTGGGCAATAACTGCCGCCCATTGCATAGATGGACACGAAGGGCAACCTCAGGATTACACGCTGCGCATGGGAAGCGTTAGGCGCTCGACAGGTGGAAGCGTCATGACTGTTCGCTCGATCTATAAACATCCCTCGTACGATGCCAAGGATATGAACTTTGATGTGGCTCTGCTGCGTACTCAAACCGGAGTCCTGACAATGGATGCAAATGTGGCACCTATACGTTTACCAGACGTAGGCGAACAAATTGGTGAAAATCTTTCTGCTGTGGTATCCGGATGGGGCCATATGACTTCCACCGAATCACTGCTATCCCCCGTGCTAAAATACACCACTCTAATAACGGTTAATCAGCAGAAATGTTACAATGACTTGCGATATCACGGCGGTGTCACTGATGCGTAAGCAAAGCGATAGATATGATACTAGAATGCCTAATTAATATCTCAATTTCTGTTTTTAGCATGTTCTGCGCAGCAGCACGTAACACGGACGCTTGTCAAGGTAAGTGTAAATTGACGGAGACTTTTTTAAATGTATTTAAATTAAAATTGAAATTATACTTTCGTCTAGGCGACAGTGGTGGTCCACTTACCGTGCAAGGAAAGCTGATTGGTATCGTATCTTGGGGCGTGGGCTGTGCAGGTAGATTAATTTATTGCGTTAATAATAAGATAATAAATATAAACACTGTATTCTTTCCAGATCCATATTATCCTGGTGTGTATACGCGCCTATCGCATCCATCCATTAGACGTTGGATACGATTGCTGGCCAAATTGTAAACTACTTGAGTTTCGACTGCTAATAAATAACACATTGCTTGATAAATGAAAACTTTTCTTTTATCCCGTTTCTTATCAGATCGTGTAGCTATGACTGATTAAACGTTAGGCATCGATTTCAAACTGCGCGCCCAGCTCTTCAGCTGCATGACAACTATCGATAGTTGAGAGCTTTGCTTGATACCATTTACTCATCGCTAAGATATTTTCTTATTGGAAAATTTACGCACCACCGTTTCGGCTGCAATTTGTATTAACTGACGGTTTAATTTTAAGATATTTAGTTGCCATTTGCATTCGAGTGTTCGCGGTGTAGTTACAAATAAATAGCACGCAATCAAACGAACCTATAGCAATCAATAGAAAAAGGGAGCACTGTCAGCACGGCTGCAAAACGAACGTGGGAGTGGCAAACGGACGGTAGTCGGCGGCGCGCATTCTTATTGGGGTAAATGCAACTAGCCAAAATAACAAAATAGATGTTTAAAAATAAACCACAGCAATTTCAATCTGCATCCGAAAACAGTCTCGTGGTGAATGTGGTGGCGTTGGTTCTGGCTGTGCTTGAAAATGATCTATAAGCTATTTTGTTGTACAGTGAGCATCATTTTCTTCTGCTTCAATGTGCTGTGGCTTTTCTGCAACCTCGCCATACCATGGTGTACGTTGACGCTGATTATTATATGTGTGGCATCGAAGTTCGTCAAGCTTCAACGCAGCCCCAACGAGAAACGTTTGCTAAGTCTGCTCAACACGCCAGACGATTGGCCTAATTATTGGCCCATTGCGAATCGCGGTGCCGGCTACGATGCCCCCGAGAACTCGAAGGCAGCTGTTAAGAAGGTGAGTGTGTATATATGTGTGCGTGACGTCAGCAGTCGGTGGTTGTTTTTCCAAGTCGCAAAATAATCAATAAAAACATCCCTTTATTTAGTGCCTCGCACGTGGTTATCGTAATGTGCTCCTCGATGCCGGCATAACTGCGTGCAATGAAATTGTCATCGCGAATCGCCTGACTGTGGAACGCGCCGGTCTAACTGGCAACCTGTCGAATCACACACTTCCCGAGCTGCAGCAACTGAACATCGTGGAACACCATCCACTGGGGTATAATAAAAATATACTATATATGAAACCCATTAAAACTATTTCGTTTCAGCTCCCTATATGATGCAGAATCCGTAGCAACACTCAAACAGCTGGCCGACTTCTTGGAAGAGGAACACACACCACCCACTTTATTCCTGCATCTGCAGGACACCAGCGCACTGATGATAGATCAGTTGCAGAAGTTTATGGCTGCAAATGAATTGTTCACGCAGCGTACAGTTATCTTAAGTCGCTCGCCACTGGCCATTTACCAGGTTCGTGGAATATGCTGGGAACGCTCGATAAAGAGAACTTAACTTTTATTCTATTACTGTTCTTAGCTACGCAAGTTGAGACCTGAAATTATCTGTGGGCTATGGCATGAAAGCTACCTATCGCTGTCCGTACTTAAGTCTTCTACGCTTATTACCTCAATTTATGGTGCAGTGCTGCGGAACATTGTTGCACCTGTTATCGGGATTAGTGTTGTTTTCCTCAACAAGGAAGAGTTCAATTTGTAAGCGTATTTCAACTGTTTGTTAAATATATAAATATAATATGTAACACACAAATTCTTTGCAGGCACATTGGCGATCTGTGGCGTAATGTGGGCGTGCGTCCAATTGTCTACATGGTGAATTCACCCAATGAGAAAAGGTATTTTCAGAAAACAATGAAAACCCAATACCTCACGGACTCATTGCGCTCCGAGCCGCATCTATTGAAGAAGGCCTAACAACACAATATAAAAAACAAAAACTGAACGAACAAATCACAAAATTCAAACAATGCGCACACACTCGCTCACACACACTTATACACACGCACACAAAAGAATTGCATTTACATTTATTTATTTTTCTAGAGTTTATACACATTTGATATGTGTGTATTGGATGTTTTTTCTGTGTGTATAAACAAGGAAGCTTTTAAAAGTATTACGAGAAACCCAGTGAAACTGTAGCTGCTCCTTACATATGTTTTATGTATACAAAAATTATTTATATGTTTTATGCTAAGTTTTATTATGCTTTATTTTATTAAGATGCTAGCAGCTGGTGCTGATGTTACGTCCTATATTATTCTTGCCTGTTATTCTATATGTTTTTTTTATTTTTTTATTATAATTTATTTTCCCGTTCTTCCCACATGGTTCTCAAACTTCAAACGCTGCCACAATACGCTTGTATGCCTTGTACGAAAAGTCTACTAAACTTTAGATAGACAGCTTTTATACCCCAAAATGTTTACTCTACGACGGCAACTATTTTTAGTCTCTTGTTAAGTAGATTCCAGATCCCTCAATTGTAATTGGAAGAAATAATTCAGACTACTTAAGTGCTATAAATTCTAAATGAAGAACGAAGATTAGATATACGATTATACCAAAAAAACATAACTATTTATAACGATTCAGATGATAAATTACATATATTATTAAATGCATGACTAAATAAAAATATGAATAATTAAATAAACGATCTTTTAAGGCTATGCAATGTCAATCGTAAGCTAAATATGTTTTTTATTTAAGTTTATAATCCTCTTTGTGTTATATAAGTAGAAAGACTCTTAAAATGGGAGTTTACCCAGTATACAAATAATAATAAAAACCAATGAAACAGACAAAGACCAAGAGCTAGCTGGAGTTCTACCCTCAACGGTGTATATGGAATTCCTAATCCGCTGCTAAAAAGGCTCAAAAGATATATATATATATATATATATACATACCATATATGGTTGTAGAATTAGAACTCGTATATTCGTAAAATGTCTAAAACATTGAGATCCTTGATATTTTATGCCCACAACATATTAAAAAAGAGATACGCTTATGTATGTAACTTATAGAAGCATTTTCGAAGTATATAGTATATGATCAATAATAAAAACAGAATATGTCTAATAACATCCGTCTGTGATATCGATATTAGACTCGTCATGTCTAGCAAGGGACCTCAAATTTGTTATATGACTTACAATATAGAATTATTTATCCCGTTGGTTTAGTGAACACAATATTAGAGATATAATTTTGAAATTTGGGAGTACCATAAGATTAACCTTAGTGCAACTCTTTGGCGAAATCGGGCAAGTATTTAGCTAAGATATTTCAGACTAAGATTCAAAGTATCTCCAGTCAATAAAAGCATTTATATATTATATTTCAAGGTATTTTTGAATTTTCTTTATTAGTAGTTATGTTTTGGGGAGAATCCTTACAAGATAATCTGTTTATGTATTTACTCGTATATATATATGCTTGTGTTTATGTGTGTGTTATTGTGTATATTGTATTGCTATATTTAATGATTATTTTATTATTATATATTCTCTTGAGCGTATGTCTTTTATCTTCTACCGATGTTTGTTGTCAAGTTCTGTTCTGTTCGGTTCAAATTAAAAATTAACAATCCGATTCTATATTAGATTAGTATTATTATTATTATTATTTTTATATTATATTACCATGCTGTTAACGTTATTTTGTACACAGGAGGGCAAAAACAATAAACAAAAACTTTAAAACTTCTAAATTCTAAATAAAAATAAAATATGTAAAAAATTATAAAAAAAAAAACGTGCTTATTTGCGTCGAGTGCGTGTGGCACGTTTGGGCTTCTGACCAGCTGCAGATTCGATTTCCTCTGTCGGTGTCGATGAGTCTTCGATTGTCTCAAAGTGCACTTTACGGCCACGACCGGTGCGTGCTGGTGGTGCCGTCTCTGGAGCGGCTTCTTCGTCGGCTTTCGCTGGACGTGCTGGTCGTCCACGTACAAGTGCTCCTCGTTTGGTGGCCGGCACCTCTGCTGGTAGCTCCACATCGTTCGCTTTCTCATCCTCGACTACGACTGGAGTTTTGGCGCGTGATCCACCGCGGACTTTTTTAATTGCCGGCTGGTCGTCTGGCTCCTCGTCCGTTGCTTTGACTTTACGTGCATTACGCTTGATGGCCGGCTTCTTCTCAACAATCACGACGGACTTATCGGTTTGTTTGTCTTCAGATTCCGAAGGCTTCTCGTCGATAACTTGAGCTTTACGGCGTGGGCCACGTGTTTTGCCAGTAACTGACGTTGCTTCCTCCGCTGCAATCTTTTTCGCCGGCGGCTCCCCAACATCGTCAGCGTCCACAGTTAACTTGCTCTTGGGCGTTGCTGTTTGTGAGGCTGAATCCACTATCAGCTCTGGGGCCTTGGCCGTTGGCTGACGTCCACGGCGTCCCCGCGACGTGACCGGTTTCTCATCGTCCCATGTTTCGTTATAGTTCTTGCGCGGCAGATTGCGTCCTTCACGTCTTTGCGTACTCGTCAGTACTGGGAGTACTATGGTTTGGCCAGTAGGTGTGTTTGGCTCCAAAAGCTCTGACATTACCGCCTCCGCCGGGATCTTCGTTGGCAACGGCGTTGTTGATTTTGAAGGTGGCAGAGCATCGGGATTTGTCGCCTTTGATGGTGTTGCTGTTGTCGTTTTGATCGCAGGCTTACGACCTTTACGTGATGATCCGTGCTTGTCTTCATCTGACGTCTCGTCATAGTTCTTGCGTGGCATATTTCGACCCTCGCGACGCCGTGGCGTAGATTCATCCCCTGAGCTGAGTTGTTGAAGTTTCGGCGATGCAAACCCACTGCTGCTTACAGCGACAGAATCGAAAGGCTTCGTGGATAGACTTGGCACATCGGCGGGCTTCACCTCCTCTTCCACTTGTGCGGATAACGAGCGCTTGCGTCCTCTACGAGCAGTCGTCTTTTTAGGCTGTGGCTGATCTTCCACTGTTATCTCTACGTTAGTATCAATCTTTCGACCGCGTCGCGTTGGTTTCTTTTCCATTAGTGGCTCCGCTTGCGGAGTAACTGATTTATCCTTTTCTTCACTCTGTCTCACGTCCACAGATGCCTTTCGTCCCCGTCGTTTAGTCTTAACTTCAGCAGGCTCAATTGTTGGAGCATCCACATCGGTTGCTTTGCGACCCCGGCGAACGTTTCGGGATTCAGGCGCCTCGATAATTTCATTCGACGGCGACTCCGTGTGTGCGTCCTGGACTGCCTCAACTTGTTGTACATCTGGCAAAGCCACATCGGTGGTTGCCTTGCGACCCCGTCGAGTGTTGCTCTTCTCGCGGGATAATGATGCCTCGACAATTTCATGGGAATGCGGCTGCGTGGGCGACTCTTGGACATGCTCAACTGGAGCATCCGTGATTGCCTTACGACCCCGCCGTAAGTTGCCCTTTTCGCGGGACCCTGACGCCTCGACAACGTCCTGTGATGGCAGCTGTTTGGTTGACTTCTGAACAGGTTCAACTGAAGCATCCACATCGGTCGTTCCCTTGCGACCACGTCGAGAGTTGCTCTTCTCGCGGGACCTTGACTCCTCGACAACCTCCTCTGATGGCAGCTGTTTTGTTGACTCTTGGACAGGCTCAACTGACGCATCCGCATCGGTCGTTTCCTTGCGACCACGTCGAGAGTTGCTCTTCTCGCGGGACTTTGTCTCTTCAACAGCCTCCTCTGATGGCAGCTGTTTGGTTGATTTCTCGACAGGTTCAACTGAAGCATCCACATCGGTCGTTCCCTTGCGACCCCGTCGAGTGTTGCTCTTCTCGCGCGTTCCTGACACCTCGACAACTTCCGGTGACGTCAGCTGTTTTGTTGACTCTTGGGCAGGCTTAACTGAAGCATCCACATCGGTCGTTGCCTTACGACCCCGTCGAGTTTTGCTCTTTTCACGGGAATCTGAGTCCTCGACAACCTCTAGTGATGGCAGATGTTTGGTTGAGTCCTGGACAGACTCAACCGGAGCATCCGTGGTTGCCTTGCGAGCCCGTCGGGAGTTGCTCTTCTCGCGGGACCCTGATTCCTCGACAACTTCCTGTGGCGGCAGCTGCTCGGTTGACACCTGCACAGGTTCAACTGAAGCATCCACATCGGTTGTTCCCTTGCGACCCCGTCGAGTGTTGCTCTTCTCGCGCGTTCCTGACGCCTCGACAACTTCCGGTGACTTCAGCTGTTTTGTTGACTTCTGGACAGGTTCAACTGAAGCATCCACATCGGTCGTTGCTTTGCGACCACGTCGAGTGTTGCTCTTCTCGCGGGAACCTGATGCCTCGATAACTTCCTGTGGCGGCAGATGCGCGAGCGGTTCGGCAGACACAGATGGATTTGGATTTCGCCGCTTGCTTTTCGGCTCTGCATCCGGCGCGACTGCCTCTTCAAGTCGCAACTTCTTTTGATCTGGTTCGGCTGCTTCATCGATTATTGTCAAATTAACCTTTTGGGTGTGTTGTTCCTCAAGAGTCTCAGCCGATGCTTTGCGTAAATTACGTCTGGGTTTTCGATCCGGTATTTCGTCAGGTTTCACTGCGTCTGCTGTCTCAGAAGATGGTTTGCGACCACGGCGTTTAGGATTTTCCCTTATTGGCTCTGAAGATTCCCCTTCAACGACTCTTTGCGTATCATCTTCAAGGGCAACATCAACCGATGGTTTTCGTGCGCGTCGTTTAGGCTTATCTACATCGATGCTATTCTCTACCGTTACATTGTCAGTATCTTTCGTTGGTCGTCGGCCACGTCGTTTAGGTTTTTCCAGGTCGGTGGTTTCTTTTACATGGGATGCCTCCTCGAGCTGTAACTTTGCTTCAGGCTCTGTCACTTCTGCTATGGACTTTCGTTTTGCTCGCTTGGGCTTCTCCAATTCCTCAGTTTTTGATTCTAAGGGCTTTTCCTCAAGGGTTGATTTCGCTTCAGTTTCAGTCACTTCTGCCATGGACCTTCTCTTAGTCCGCTTGGACTTTTCAGCCTCCTTAGTTTCAAGTTCTTGAGTCTTGTCCTTGTCAGTTTGGGAAACATCGTCCATTGACTTGCGACTGCGTCGCTTTGGTTTCTCTAACGTATGAGTTTCCTTGTGTTCTACCGTGAATGTAGCATTCATAGTATTACGCTTGGTTTGATCCGATTTTGGCGTCTTAACAGGTTGCGCTGATTGCGTGTGCTCACCTCGGTCTAATTTGTTTGGCTTATCCTTCATCAACTTTGACAAATTTTCAGCTTGCTGTGTCTCAGAACAGTCTGACAGTATTTCCTTCCCTTCAGAGATTGACTTCTGTTTGGGATCAGAGCCTTGTGTACTTGTCTTGTCGATCGATTTTTTATCTATAGAAGATATTGATTTTTTAGAATTTTCCTCTCTATTTGGTTCTTCTGTGTCTTCGTTATCTGAAACAGAATTCTGATCTGTCGTAGCATCCATAGAATCATCCAATTCAATCACCACATCAGCACCTACGCTTGATGGTACCTTTGCAGACCTTGTCTCAGCCTTTGACTCCTCAGCTTGCTTACTGATGTCTCTGTTGACTTTCTGTGGCGAATTTGATTCTGCATGTTTTTGAGCCTGTTGCTTTTCATCAACTTTATCAACAATATCAGATTGTGCTGACTCCGTTCCCTGGGATGAATTTGTCTCAACAGTCTCACTGTCACTGGTTCCAGCAACCAATTTTGTGATTTTGTCTTCTTTGGAACTTTCTGCAGCAGATTTAAGTTCTGCTTTAGCTGCGCTGCTAACATTTAAGTCTTTAGTCGGTGCAGATTGAACTACGGGCATAGATAAATCCATTGGAGATCTGTCTTCATCATTCGAGACCTCACTCTGATCGTCTGAGGAATTCGAGTTCAACTGGTCAGGTTCTTTGTCTTCACTTCCCATTGAGGACATTTCTTCGTCAGGCGTTGCATCACTATCGGCTGCAGAGTTAGCCTCCAAATCTTCCACAGGTTCTTCAGAAGAACTGCTATCTGAGTCCAAAATTTGAACAATTTCTGCTGCAGCGCGGTTATCCCTTTCTGTTATAGTTTCGAAAACCAAAACTTGAACAACTTCTCCAGTAGAGTTGCTATCCGAATCTTTTACAGTTTCGGGTCCACAACTGTCATCCGAATCTTGTACAACATCTCCAGCAGAGTTGCTATCCGAATCTTTTACAGTTTCGGGTCCACAGCTGTCATCTAAATTGTGTACAACTTCTGCTCCAGGGCTGTTATCCAAATCTTCAGTTTCGGATCCACAGCTGTCATCCAAATTTTGTACAACTTCAGCATTCCTAACTTGTTTTTGATGTTGAACTTTGTCACCACCTTGAGCCGCCGATTCTTCTCCAACTTCACTTAAGGTTTCTTGGTCACTCGACGAGTCGTCTAAATTTATGGTTAGGTCCACATCTTGTTGAAACGACACGTGCGTTGGCTTGGCCTTTGGGCTGTCAGATTCTTGAGAAACATCATCATCACTTTCGGAGGAATCATCCAAGTCAATAACATTATCATTTAAATAGGGTGTTTTCTTTTGGGCTGATAATTCTTCTTTGGCTGCTGTGTTTACACTTTCTGAAATCTTATCAAGCTCACAAGAATGTGACTCCACGGATGTTGAAGTGTCCATTTGATTGACCACTTCATTTTCCGCATCTTGAACTGGATCTTCCGATTGTACGACAACCTGTGGCACAATTTCCACTTTCGTTTGGTTATCTGCATCACATTTATTTGTTTGTTCAACATCATGAGTTTCTTTTGTGTCCTGAAGGTCTTTTTCAGAACTTTTCACATCAAGACCATCCACAGCATTCTCAAATCCTTCTACATCTGATGCATCAAGATCAATGACATCATCATTTGTGACATCTCCGTCGACTTGACGTATATCTTTATGTGCCACCTCAATTGAAGGTTTATTAGAAAGTATTTGTGAATTTTCGGGTTGTTTAAGATCCTTTTCCATATCAGTTTCGACTACAGCAGAGTCCAGTTCGATTGCACGTTCATTCACATCCATTCTGTCAACTAGAGAATCAGTATTATTTGTGCTCTTTACTGTAGACGATTTGTGTGTAGATGTGGATAAAACTTCAGGCCCTTGATCATCAAGACATTCTTCTCTCTCGACAGGATTCAGTTCACTGACTACATCGTCGATTTGAGACTTGTTTGTAACCTTTGTCTCAACTGACGTGTTGCAAGCTTCAGGTAGTTTATCATTTGTTTCTTTCTTGTTAGTTTCGGCTACAGAATCATCTAATTCGACTAAAGATTCATTACCATCTTTCTCAGCTGTCGAGTTCTTTGCAGATGTTGATGGAACATCAGGTTCTTGATCCTTAATGCAGTCCTCTTCTAAGTCAGGGTCCACTACAGAAGCATCTAGTTTATTGACTTCATCGCCAATTTGAGACTTGTTTGTAACCTTTGTCTCAACTGACGTGTTGCAAGCTACAGGTGCTTTATCATTTGTTTCTTCCTTGTCAGTTTCGGCTACAGAATCATCTAATTCGACTAAAGATTCATTACCATCTCTCTCAGCTGTCGAGTTCTTTGCAGATGTTGATGCAATTTCAGGTTCTTGTTCCGTAACACGTTCCTCCTCTAAGTCGGGGTCCGCTACAGAAGCATTTAGTTCACTGACTTCATCCTCAATTTGAGACATGTCTGTAGCTTTTGTCTCAACTGACGTGTTGCAAACTTCAGGTGCTTTATCTTCCTTGTCAGTTTCGGCTATAGAATCATCTAATTCGACTAAAGATTCATTACCATCTCTCTCAGCTGTCGAGTTCTTTGCAGATGTTGATGCAATTTCAGGTTCTTGTTCCGTAACACGTTCCTCCTCTAAGTCGGGGTCCGCTACAGAAGCATTTAGTTCACTGACTTCATCCTCAATTTGAGACATGTCTGTAGCTTTTGTCTCAACTGACGTGTTGCAAACTTCAGGTGCTTTATCTTCCTTGTCAGTTTCGGCTACAGAATCATCTAATTCGACTAAAGATTCATTCCCATCTTTCTCAGTTGTCGAGTTCTTTGCAGATGTTGATGGGACTTCAGGTGCTTTATCTTCCTTGTCAGTTTCGGCTACAGAATCATCTAATTCGACTAAAGATTCATTACCATCGTCCTCAGTTAAGTTCTTTGCAGATGTTGATGGAACTTCAGGTGCTTGATCCTTAACGCATTCTTCCTCTAAGTCGGGGACCGCTACAGAAGCATCTAGTTTACTGACTTCATCCTCAACTTGAGACTTGTCTGTAGCTTTTGTCTCAACTGACGTGTTGCAAACTTCAGTTGCTTTATCTTCCTTGTCAGTTTCGGCTACAGAATCATGTAATTCGACTAAAGATTCATTACCATCGTCCTCAGTTAAGTTCTTTGCAGATGTTGATGGAACTTCAGGTGCTTGATCCTTAACGCATTCTTCCTCTAAGTCGGGGACCGCTACAGAAGCATCTAGTTTACTGACTTCATCCTCAATTTGAGACTTGTCTGTAGCTTTTGTCTCAACTGACGTGTTGCAAACTTCAGGTGCTTTATCTTCCTTGTCAGTTTCGGCTACAGAATCATCTAATTCGACTAAAGATTCATTCCCATCTTTCTCAGTTGTCGAGTTCTTTGCAGATGTTGATGGAACTTCAGGTACTTGATCCTTAACGCATTCTTCCTCTAAGTCGGGGTCCGCTACAGAAGCATCTAGTTTACTGACTTCATCCTCAACTTGAGACTTGTCTGTAGCTTTTGTCTCAACTGACGTGTTGCAAACTTCAGTTGCTTTATCTTCCTTGTCAGTTTCGGCTACAGAATCATGTAATTCGACTAAAGATTCATTACCATCGGCCTCAGTTAAGTTCTTTGCAGATGTTGATGGAACTTCAGGTGCTTGATCCTTAACGCATTCTTCCTCTAAGTCGGAGACCGCTACAGAAGCATCTAGTTTACTGACTTCATCCTCAATTTGAGACTTGTCTGTAGCTTTTGTCTCAACTGACGTGTTGCAAACTTCAGGTGCTTTATCTTCCTTGTCAGTTTCGGCTTCAGAATCATCTAATTCGACTAAAGATTCATTACCATCTTTCTCAGTTGTCGAGTTCTTTGCAGATGTTGATGGGACTTCAGGTGCTTTATCTTCCTTGTCAGTTTCGGCTACAGAATCATCTAATTCGACTAAAGATTCATTACCATCGTCCTCAGTTAAGTTCTTTGCACATGTTGATGGAATTTCAGGTTCTTGATCCTTAACGCAGTCCTCTTCTAGGTCAGGGTCTGCTACAGAAGCATCTAGTTCACTGACTTCATCCTCAAGTTGAGACTTGTTTGTAACCTTTGTCTCAACTGAAGTGTTGCAAGCTTCAGTTGGTTTGTCATTTGTTTCTTCCTTGTTATTTTCGGCTACAGAATCATCTAATTCGACTAAAGATTCATTACCATTTTTCTCAGTTGTCGAGTTCTTTGCAGATGTTGATGGAACATCAGGTTCTTGATCCTTAACACAGTCCTCTTCTAGGTCAGGGTCCGCTACAGAAGCATCTAGTTCACTGACTTTATCCTCAATATGAGACTTGTTTGTATCCTTTGTCTCAACTGACGTATTGCAAGCAATTATTTGGGAAACTTCAGGTGCTTTATCATCAGTTTCTTCCTTGTCAGTTACGAGTAGAGAATCATCTAGTTCGACTAAAGATTCATTTAGATGCTTTGCGTCGACTTTAGATTCAGCATTATTTGTATCTTTTTCATGCGAAGGCTTGCTTGGCAATGTGGACAATGCCTTTACTCCTTGATCATCAAGACATTCTTTATCCAGAGGAGTATCGGATTCAGATGCATTCAGTTCAATCGGTGATTCATTTACATTTGTATCTACTGCATCGACTTGAGATTTGTTTGTATCGTTGTCCCCAAGTGAGAATGTTTCAGACTCCGTCTCTGCGTTTTGGTCATCAAGGTGTTTCTCTACCTTACCGGTTTCAGCTCCAGGTGTAGTATCCTCTGCAATCACAGACTCAATTGTATCCGCAGCTTCGTTATCAACTTGAGCATTAGTTTCCTTGTCCTCTTCTGATGATTCATTTTCACACAAATTATTCTGCTCTTTGTTTGATACGACGTTATTAGTTCCGCTTGATTCTTCTTGATCTTTGGATTTGATTGGGTTAGACAATTCTTCGGCTGACGTAAGAACTTCCAAGTCATTTTCATGGGGGACATCTACTGAAGCATCTTTTACTATTTCAGAGGATGATACAGTATCCACAGTCAATTCCACCACTGAATCATTAATATGTTTTGGATCGACTTCAGGTTCATTAGCCGTTTGAACTGTACTTGGAGAATGCTCAGCAGATTTTGTTACAGTTTCAGGATTTGGTTGATCAGGATTGTCCTCAGTTTTATTAACTTCAGATATGCATGGAGTATTCTCTTCAGTCATGGACACGGATAAGCTCGTAGACGCATCATCGAGATCTTCAGTTGCATCATTTCCTTCGACTACGGATTCTTCTGTCGATTTGGATGTCGTTTCCACCTCGAGATCTTTCTCCAGAGCTGTGGTCGATGTGTTCTCTCCAACATCAAGATCAGTTTCTTTTTTTTCGACATTTTCAAGTTGAACGTTTGTTTCTTCCTCACGATCTTCTTCCTTGTTAGTTGGCTTAACCTGCTCTGTTGCTACTACAGAAGAGACCTCAGCCACATCTGTATCTGTATTTTTTACTTCAGCATGCTCTAAGGATTCTTTGGTTGCGGATGGTTCAGAATCTTCATTTTCCTTTTGTTGAAGTACACCGTTAGCTTCACATGATATGTTTTCTACTGCACTTTCATAAGAAATTTGAGAATCATCCAGTTCGTTAATCGTTTCATCTTTGTTGGCGTTTTCAATCGGATCATCAACATTCGCAGCTTGTTGGTTTTCCTCAACTGCATTTTTGGCATCTAGTTCCAACGTTGAACTATCCTCATTAGCATCTTTGTTGCTATCGGGTACTAGAGATTCCTCTGCTGTATCGTCTGTACTTATAATTGATTGGCTAGTATCAACAGGGTAAATCGTTGATTTTCTATTCACATAGATACGGGCTGAAGAGTCATCAGTAACCGACGTTGTGGTAGATGCTTCCAAATCAATTTCAAATTCATTAAGCGTCTGGACTAACTTTTCGTTTGCAATTGTTGATTCGGCTTCATCAACATTTTTCTGTTGTTCCAGAGTTGACAATTCTGCTTCTGCAGATTCTGAGTCATTCTCAGATTTAGATATATCCACAATTGAGCCATTGTCTCCGGCTAGTGATTTCTCACCAGAGCCCAATCCTTTTTCAAGTTCTTTCTCTTTAATTTCAGATTTTTCAATAGTCAGTTCTTTGTCACATTTAGTTTGTTCCTCTGTGTGTGATTTGGATTCCTTGGCCTGTTCCTTAGTGCTCAATGCCAACTCTTCCATTTCATTCTCATCGTCGCTAACAACTAAAGGCTCAGCCAATCCAACCGTGGAATCAGTATCAGAGTCTTCATCCGCCATATTTTTCTTAGGTGTTTTATTAACAAGACCCGCAGCCGCTGTTTCATCAACTGTTATATTCAACGAGTCCACGTCAGTGACAGCTAGAGGTTCCATATTGATAGAGTCGGTTGTCTGATCTAGCATTTGTATACCGCTCACTTCGCAGATGTCCGAACATCGGTTATTGATGTTATTGGTACTTAGGTCCAGATCCAGTTTACTTGTAGATTTGAACGCCGTGCTGGTCAGTGGATCTCTCTGTGATGTTTCGGAAATGCCTATGTTCATTAGCGCCTCAGAAGAGACTGTGTCATTCTCTGCAACATTTGTTCCAGAAGATGAAGACAGCGGATCGCCATCGCAACCAGCAGAAGTAGTATTCGCAGTCACATTTATTTCAGTTTCAGAATCTTCGATTGCGATTACAGGAACTGTTTCCTCCGTAGTCAGAACATCATCAAATATCTTATCCAAATGCAACGTTGTATTAGTACCATTCAGATCGTATTCAGTTTTTGTTGCTAGTGAACTGTCGCGGGGGTTTAGTACGGCGCTGGCGGGTTCATTTGGTATCATTACGTTTTTGCCGCGTGGAGTCTTAAAGAACAGGTCCTGCACGTCATCTGTCGGTTCCTGAACGTCATCGGTCGGTTCAGGTTGTGTGACCTCCAATGTAACTCGTCCGACGATTAAATGACGTTTGGGTGTTGTCGACGCATTGCTTGAATCGTCGTCCAGAAGTTCCGCAATGTTACCAAGATTGGGCGAAGGATGTACCTTGGGTGTTCGCAACATTTCGCGCAAACCCTTGAGACGTGGTGTGCTGCAGCTCTTTGGTGTCTTGAGCAACTCCCGCATGCCCTGGTAGTCAATTTTGTCTGTTTCATCAGCAGCCAATGCTTGCACCTCACTACCGAATTCCTCATCCGTAATAGTTGGCAATTGGTCACCTGTAAATAATCAAAATTTCAATAAAAACATACTCTACCGAAATTCAAAGCTTACCTTCAGCTTGGCCCCCATCATCCTCTTCAACAATAATACCCATTTCATCAACAGATTCATCTACTAAGAATGGCTTCTTTGGTGTGCTGCCAACCAAACGCTGCGATCTGCGTGTGGGTGTTGACAATTCTTCGGTAAGGCGTCGCTTACGTTTAGGCGTGGCCAGGGCAATGGCATTTGGTTGGCTTTCAAAAGCGGCCGAACATGAGGCACGGCGCTTAGGCTTGTTGCCCTGTTCCACCTTGCTTTTAGCCTCTATAGATGCACGTCGTAAGCTGCGCCTTGGCGTCAAAGAAGCTGTATTTTGATCTGTCGAAAATCTACGTGAACTACGCCTTGGTATAGGCGTCTGACCAGGTGGCGCTATCACCTCCTCATAACCATCATCCTCCCCGTCTTGCTCTTCAGAAGTAGCTATGAGAACAAAAGTAGGTTTTTGAAATTTGATTGTCAACTTCAAATAAATTGTATAATTTACTTATATTCATGGTATATATATAAATATCTTTTAAGTCTTTTAAGTTTTGATTAATATTTCGATTCAATAGTTTAAAGTCTCAGATATTGTGTTTCTAAATGTTTATAGACTGTTAAAAAGACTCACCGTTTGCCCTAGGCGTATCTTCCTCACTGGTGGGCACTTCCTCGCAAATGGTATTATCAACAACGGGCACATTTGGTATTGCCGCTTCATCTGAGTATTGAAGTATGTTTTATACATAAATTAAGTAAATAATAAACAATCATTTGGTACTCACCTTCTTGATATGTTGTATTTGTGGACACCTCTTCACAGATGCTATGCTCAATAACTTCCACTGCAGCATCACTCATTTCTGAATTATTGGGCAACTTTTGAATGGCTGATTTGTCATCGACCTTCTCTTCCTTTACGACATGTTGCTCAGCGATGGAGTTATTGGTAATTGAAATATCTGTGGATGAGAATTGTAACTGGGCCATTTCTTCAGAGACATTCGCATCGAAGGTTCTGTCCAGCGCCTCCTTTTCTGAAAGATCATTGTGATTAAGAGGTTCCTCATTGATTTGTTGGTTATCCTTAGAGGTTTCGGTTTCATTAGGAATTGCTTTTGTTTGATCATTACTGTTTGCGCGCTCAGTGCCAGCGTCATCTTGCTTCTCTACTTGGTCCTCAATATCATTATCAATGGTAAACGTTCGACTTAGCTCAGATGACGAATTCTGTGTGCGATCTGGCGTTGACGATTCGTTGGGTGTGAAGTTTTGCTTTGACTTGGGCGTGCAACTTTTAGGTGATCCAATTCGCTTGGGCGTACTTTGCTTAGGACTGTTAAGAGCACGACGCGCTTTGGCCACCATCTTGTTGCTTATGCCAAGGGTTGAGTTAAACTTTGCAGCTGCAGCCGTTGATTTCCGTAGTTGGGATACTTTGTTTTCTCGCGGACTGCTGAATGCCAACGAGTGGCGTTTGCGTGGTGATGTTTGCGGTGCTTTGTCGGATAATTGTCGTTTTTCCGGTGTGGACGACAGCGTTTGTGGGTTGAATGGTAGTCGACGTGGCACTGTCAAACATTGGCGACGTACTTTGTGTAGCAACTGTCCACTAGGTGATGCCACTGGTGTCGTCATCTGTGTGCGGGTACTTGCGGATATTTGCTTTTTAGCGCTGGTCATTATCGCCCGTTTCATTAATGATTGCGGCGTGCGCTTTGGAGTGGAACCGGCTGCCAGCAGCTGCTCTCTTGGTGTTTTTAATATCCTCCTTTGCTGTTGGTTAGCCGGCGTTATTGATGAGGGCGTGGATGAGGTGGTTATGTCTATAATAACAGGCGACTCATCGGATGATACGTCTGTGGAGTCCACGCTTATAATGTCAGCACTTCCTGGTGTTTGTTTTGGCGTTATGCTCAACGTTGGCCGCAGCCTCTGTGGAGTCGTCAGGTCAATAAGATACATGGAAGATGCTCGCTTGCCAGCCAATGCTTTTTTGGACGTTGACGGCGTACTAAACTCCATTATATCGCGACTGCAGCTGTCATCGTTCAGCTCAGAGAGAACACTTTTCGGTGTATTATAAACGCTTTTAGGCGTTGTTGCTGCTGACGTTGTGCCGAACCCTGTACTGGGTTTCACCACGCGCGTAAAGGACTTTTCAATCTTGACGCCCGTTTCACGCGGTGAAAACGATGTGATTACAAAATCAGATCTCGCACAAAGCTGTAACATAAGCTTATTGCTGTGAGTGCTGGTGTTTTCCTTATTCTGTGTCGCCTCAACTAGATCCACTTTGGGTAGTGACTCATCTAATTCATTGGCTGGCGGTGTAATGCTTCTTTCCGGTTCAATTTTGTCTGAAGTGTCTGCAATGTTGTTTGAGCTACTCTCCAGCTGGCGGGCTTCAATTGAGGTGTTGCCTTCATCATCTGAATTTATTGAATATCTAAAGCTATAAGCACCGGAACAAGATTAAAGCAAAGAGTACACTTTAGTACATATTGTAAAACCTTAATTAAATCCTACTTAAATACGAAACATGTCATACATTCTTAATTTAGAGCATTCAATTAAGAGCCGATTTTGGTACCTATTTCTGAGATATCTTTAAGCATAGTAAACAATTCTTAGATAACAAAAACTCGTTTAAACAAACAAATATTATTTTATTTGCTTAGGACGGCCTTTACACAAACTCTTATCTACATAAAACTCTAGGTAATTGTTGTATTTTAAGCACACTTCGTTTACCCGTTTAACCAATTTGTTATTTTGCTTTATAATTGCAGCTATATGTTAGATATAAGAAATTAATTTCAGTTAGTCCACATATCGTCTCATAGCATAAACCTGATTTGATTTGATAAATTCTGACTTTCAAATAGAAGAAAGTCAGAATTTATATAAATTACTGCTTGTGTAGGTATTTATTTATTATAGCTTGATTTATATTGAAAATTATTTTATTTACAAGCTCATTTAAATATAATATCTGAATTTCTATAACCTTATTTGACATTAATTTTAAATCTTTATTCAAAATTTAATACAGCTAATACTATATAAAAAATCCTAAAAGGATTATGCTATCACATTAATGGCTTCTGTGTAGTAAAAAAAAATTGTATTTCTTACTAGGAGCTCTTGCATTTGATTTCTTGAATGTAAACTCATGCGGCTTGTTTCAGATTTTTTTCTTGATATTCTTGACTTTTAACATATGGTACATTTAGGGGTTAAATTTCTGCCTGCCGGTCTTGAAAAATCTTCAACTCGACTACCTGAGTCTCTTGTTCTTACTTACTTGTGCACAGTGAGGCGATTGTCAAATTGTCGACGTTGTCGGTGACCCTGTGAAATGTACACCAAAGAGAAAAGCCAGCGGGTATTAAAGACTAATAACTGTACCACTAACTAAAGATGTACTTACTTTTATGCTTGGCGATGAATTTGGGGCCTGTTCTGGTGGCAGTCGATCTGGCGTTGTTTGTTCATCAGACTTGGGAAAATTCCAGGTGTAGACATCATTAAGTATTTTAATGCGTGCCCCATGAAGCAATGGACGCTTGGCTGTGGCTTGTACAATCTGATCGTTCAAGAGTATGGGCTCATTGCCAGAATGATTGTATATGGATACCTATGTAGCATTATTTTTATTATTATAAGGGTAGAAAACGACAGCATTTTCATTCAGATATTCAAATATTACATTTACATTACAACAGTTGTATATTTTATATTAATAGAAGCTACTCACCCTGCCAAAGGCGTCGCATTGAATTTCGCAGTGAATGCGTTCGGCGTCGGGCAACACCAAATCACAGCCCAGAAAGGAGCCTACTTTAAATTTACGTCCTTTGGCCACATGAGCCACTGTAGTGCCAGCGGCATTTGTAAAACTCAACTGCGCGCCATCCAGCGACATTATACATTAGAGAATATTACAAAGCAGCTGCAAAGAAAATATTGGATTGTGGGCGGTGTGAGCGTCTGCGGCGGCTGCAACTTTCGCTTAGAAAAAAATAGGAAGCTGCCGGCGTATAGAGAACCTAAACTCAAACAAGAAACGAGTCCACATGTAAAGCACTCTAATTGTTTTATTTTGCACAATTATTTATCACTATTTATTTAGAAACACTTTAATTGCGAACTTAATTGTGTGTTTTCACCGCAAACAGGCCGGTTTTCTGTACAGGAATTCTTTTTGCAAGGGACGCGCGGCTTGGGCATGCCAATCTAATTTAATCTGCTGTTAAATTCAAATGCTGTAAATTTTAAGTTATGTGGCGCTACCAACTTGCATATATTAATTAAGTAGTGATTCATTTCGACAAATAATTACATCAATAGATTATGAACTGCAACTCTCACGTCACATATAATACTTAATACATTATTATTGGCTTGATTTCTAATTTCTAAGCAATTTATTTGAATATCCAGTCATCGATGCTGCCTATCGAGTCCTCTCAGAAGATATCGATTATCATGTAATGTGCTGCCAGCCCTGAACTGCAAAACATTATTGGTTAACAGACGTTGCCGGTAAGTAGCTGTTAAATTTAAATTCAATATTTTTAATAATTTTCATTTTGAACTATCCGTCGTGTAGAATATCACTCTAGTTTTGAAATCTTTATTACAACAATTTCCATCGAAGTTCATATACAATTGCTCGAAAATTTGCAAATTAAAAATTGATCAGTGACAGTGGGTGTTCGCTGTTAATAACATTTAAGGAAATGTTAAGTTTCGGTTCTGTTTATATTACACGTCTGGCGGTGCCGGCTACATAAACGGTATTTTTTAAGTTTTTGTTATTATTATTTAAAACTCGTGATATAAGTGTAAATATTAAAGAAACACAATGTCTAAATTAACATTGAGCCAGCTGACCCACCCACAACGTGTACGATTACTTTACAAAACTATATTAAGATTGCATAGAGGTAAACACAACATCCGAGCAAATATAAACAGTTCAATTTCTAATATCAACCATTTTGATTTCTAAGGTCTCCCAACAGAATTGCGTGCTTTAGGAGATAACTACGTGCGAGATGAATTCAAACGGCATCTCAAATGCAATCCAATGGAGGCACAGCTTTTCATGACCGAATGGGCCGTAAGGTTTACGTAAGCAGGTGGTAAACATTTTGACTGTCACGGCTCAATTTTCAGCGATACGCCACCACAATCACACAGCAGCTGGGACTGCGAGGCAAACCTAAAGGTGAACTGGGTGAGCCCATCGATGTACAAGCGGTGGAAATGCTTAAGGATGACCAAGTGGTGCAACTCTATGAGCTTATGCTTGCAGCCAAGGGACTGAATGGTGATACAATAACGGCAGATGACGTGCGGGGAATCAAAAAATAAAATATAGCTTTATTTATATTTGTTTTTCCAAAATCTTGTACTCATACTTGATGCCGTTCTCCTCTTGTACACCATGTGGAGTGTCATCTTCTAGTGGCATCTCATGGAACCCTTCCGGTATGCTGGGAAAGAATGTATCGCATTCGAACTGTTCTTGTATTTTGGTTATGTACAAGCGATGACAGCGTGAGGATGCCATCGCCTCAGCATAGACTCCACTGCCGCCTACAATCCAGACGTTCTCGATCTGATCTCGCCATTTATCTTCTTCCAAAGTTTTCATAGCAGCTTCCAGATTCCGACATAACAACACATCGTTTGGTAAATCTGCATCGGACATTGTAGTGCTCAGAACAATATTTATGCGCTCCGGCAGTGGACGCTTGCTCGCTGGTACACCAAAATAGGTTTTTCTACCCATGATGACAGCATTGCGCTTAGCCGGATCACTTACTCGTTTTGTCGTACGACTAAAATATTTTAGTTCTGATCTGTAGACGTAGGTAAATGTAAACAATTTGAACTCTCTGAGACTTGTGGTACTTACTTGATGTGCCAAGGTAAATCGCCCTTCAAACCAATGCCAAAGTTTTCGCAAACGGCAACAATTAAACTATACTTTAACATCTTGCGGATCAATTCTAACTGAATCCTATTATCTAAACTGCTCGTCTTATCTTCTAACTTATCTTAATCTTCTTGAAATCAGCAAATAAATTCAAAACAAAAGTTCAAAGCGAGGAGCAGATCACTTATCGAGCTACATTTTCCATGCCGCTATTATCGATAGTCAAGTCCGATTGTCGAAATGCTTTAAATTGACTTAAATAATAATCGCACGTTTTGAGTATGTGATGTTTTTATTTAAATGAAAATTGATCCGAGCTTCAGAGATAGTTTATTTCATTAATAACATTCTTTTCGTGTAAATCATTTTTCTGGTCCCTCCAGCAACCAATAGGTTTCCATATCGCCCTTGCCCTTTACTTTTACAAATCCTCGTGCCTCCACCTTGTAGCCCACCTCGCGCACCTTCAACGCTGTATAGTTGGACAATTGTATCTTCCAAGGATCGCAGCTACTCTCCATGCGTGACGCCGTGTTTACAGTGTCTCCAAACAAGCAGTAACGAGGAACCTTCAGACCAACCACACCTGCCACCACTGGACCAGAGTTGATGCCCACACGTATGGCCACATCCGGTAGATTATGGGCTTTCACCTTCTTAATTACGCGTAGTGCCAAGTCACAAGCGTGTTCAGCATGCAATGGGTTGATATCCGGTGCCCCAGACACTGCCATATATACCATGCCCACAGTTTCGACCTTATACACAAAGGGTGATATGATCTCCTCGTCCAGTGCTGAAAATACCTTGTTTAGTGTGTTAACTGCCTGCATAGCTTCCAGAACGTTTGTTGAACCACTGTCGCTAATGTTCATTACTTCGATAAAAATTACTGAAACCTCTTCAAAGCTCTGACAAACATGTTCTTGGCCCGTTCTCATACGCTCTGCAATTGGCCGCGGTATCATTGAGTAGAGGAGCTCATCTCCTTGACGCTTCCATGAATCGGCCAACTCTAATGATTTCTCCAATTCGTCGGAGCGTTGCTCTTCCTTTTCAAAGAGCATCTCAAGTTTAGAACAATGCTGCCATCCCGCCATGACAAGTTCACGGCTAAGGCCATGCGGATTAAGATCATTCAGATACAAACCAATGCCATGTAGTTCATCTAGATTTTCAATCAACGGACTGCACAGGAATATTAAAGAGTCAACATCCTTAATGTAAAACATCTGACCCTTCAGCAGAATAGATCGCAGTCCAACTGATGGTCGACGCTGTCCTGTGGCTGGATCAATTTCATCCTTTGCAGCCGCCTCTTTTTCTTCATCCTTTTCATGTTCTTTTTCAAAAGCTTGTGCCTTGGCCAGTGCCATGGTCTGTGCCTCGTTTAAGCTCACGTCGTCGTAGTTCTCGTAGTCCATATTCAGAGCCGCATCGTAGGCAGCGCGTGTGTGCCCTGTGCGTATAAGCTCAAACTCGAATAGGACTGTTCGCATCTGTAAAATGGTTTCCCAATCGATTTTTGTGTCTTTTGGTCTTCTGCACTTAAACACCTCCATGACGTGGGTTCCAATGAATTTTTTGGGATTCACGCCTGGATTGTGTAGGATCCAAGTCTCAATAATTTTTTCACCTGCCAGCGTTATGTTCATATCATGATTCAATACAATCGTAAATGGAAACAGTTCCAGAAATACATTTAAGTCCACAGACGGCATCTTCAGCTGCGATGGATGTGCCACGACGTTCACACGATTGGCCATATAGTCTCGATTGTCAAAATCCAAGCGATACTTAACGATCACGGTTAAGGGTCCTTCAGTAATCTTAATAGGTCCCGCGGTACCACCGCATATATCGTTCTGACTCTCAATTACATAAGCCGTCATATCTAAGCCATAGAACTCCTTTGCCACTTCCGTCATCTGGCCGATTAGGTACTTGGACATGCCTGTACGTCCACTGCGGTATAATATAACAGCTCCATTATCATCCATGTTGGTCAGTTGCATGCTGGGCGACTTCATCTTTGGGTATGTGAACCTCATCTGCAGGTGAATGTTATCGATGGACTGCAGAAAATCACAAAAGTAGCGTCCCGTGGAGCGTATCATCTTGTCATAGCCGAAATTACTGAAGAACCGCACGAAACATTTACCGAAAAAGTTCATGCAGAAGTCAAAGGATTGCCCCGTAACGGCAGATAGCGCAGCGGCAATATCCGGCATCAACTTATCCGGGTATATCTGATGGGTCTTAAAGCTGTTGTGCTTGCAGTCAACTATCTGGCAAATCTTCTTCCAAATCTCCATTCCATACTCCTCCTGCACATAATGCTGTACACTCTCATATAACATGCCATACATGTCGGCAGCTGTTTTTGGTCAGATGTCAGTAGTCAATTTACGTGGCTCCCTGGGGTGAAATGGAGGACAAGAAGTAAGGTCAGGTGCCTGTGTATGCGCTGGAGCTGCTTACGGCAAGTTAGTCTGTAACGAGGGAAAGTTTAACATCAAATAATTAGGGTAGGGATATTACGAATACAAAGTTTTTCCATTATTCACTGGATTAAGAACATAAGTCAATTTGCCAAGCAGTGTTGAAGGTCATAGAACTTAAATTGACTTATACTTGAGGATTTAGTAAGTAAGGACTTGGATTATGTTATAGGCATCCAATCTATTTTTATGCTCAACTTCTTAAATATTAATGCTTAACGTGATTGATTGCAAAACTCAGTTGAAGGTTTGAATATACTCCTGGAATGCTTGAGTTCTCAGTAGAACCCTTTAGCTCATGTCATCAAGCATAAAATTGAGTTAAATTTAATAGACCTCACATGTGGAAGGGAGTATGTGGGAGCTAGCTGAAATGATATAAAACCAGCGAAGTGTGGTATAAGAGGATTGGGAAGAAAATATCTTTTGATTTATTGCCTTGACAGTTTAATTTGGTTTTACTTTTACGCGGCAGGCACGCGCGTCCTTTAGAGGCTGCTTAAGGTCCTTTCGCCTGTCACGTTCAGACAAATAACAACAGCTCGTTGTGCTTTTGACTTATTTCACTTCCTGCCGTTCTTCCTAATTCTTTATTTTTTTTTTGTGGTGAAAGTTGTGGGTTTTTATTTTTCAATTTTCCCTCGTGCAGCACTTGTCAGAGCTCCAACTCAAACTAACCGAAAAACCCATAAATTCCTTACGTATTTTCCTTGGGAAAGAAATTTAATTTGGTCAATTTTATGTACCCAATACTTTAAGCTAATACTTAACACTGAATAAAAGATGTGGTACGTGGGGTATATAACATTGTGTTTCAATAAAACATAAAAGTAATGTTTAAGGAACGTTAAACTTAGTTAAGGAGAAGAGTTTAAAGATATTCATTTAAAATTTAAATAACGACTTATTGGAAACTCTGCAATATTTAAAAGAAAAGAAAAAATATCTCCAGAAAGTATCTATCTCTTAGTACACCCAACTTAAGCTCCCTAAAATTTAAGCCTTGCAAATGAGTATATTATAATCTAGTCTTAAGGACTTGTCAAATACTTTTCTTGAATATTAAATAGGCTTTCAAAGTTTGTCAAGCTGTGATAATCCTTCTGGCTGCTTAACCGTCAAATTAGCATTTTGGTTTCTTGTATTCAAACAGAACACTGCTTGCGTTGGGCTTGTAAATCCCTATGTAAATTCGTATACCCCACAGGAGGTTAAATATTGGAAACACTTTCTCATACACTTCTGGGCCGGATAAAGTTTTATATTTAACAATGCGGAACTTGTGCGTCTCTTTATTTATAATTTTACCAAGCATATGTTCGATGCTCTACCAATAGGCTATGCGACATTAAAGCACACACAGCGGACACACTCAGGTATATATACGCGAGAACAGAGATTCCCGGGGTTTTTGTTATTTCCGTTAACACTCAATTTTTCCGCTGTCGTACCGTCGATGTCGGCTGCTGTTTTTCGACTAATTTTTGTTGTTCTCGGACCGCTTAACGATGCTGTTTCTGCTTGCGTGAACTCTGTTCCATGGTTACATCTGGGGTGCCTGAATACTTCGTCGTGAGCTACTTCGTGTCTGGAGGGAAGCTTTTCCGTTCGCACTCTTCGTGTGAATGAAGCGCCATTCTTTGTCGGTCAGGTCTTTTATAGCCGGTCCCGCCTGCTCAATATTGCGCGCACTTTACGCCTTCCGTTGTTGTGTGTGTGTGTGTGTATCTTCGTTACGCCCTGCCCCCATCATCATCATCATCAGTTAGTGTTTCATTTCATGTCAATGCTCTGTGGCATTGGGTTCAACTTCCCTTCCTAAGTCGCTTGATGCCAATTGACGCTCGCTTTTCGATAAAGCATCCAATGAAAGGGCGTAATTTCTTTCTGCTTTCCATTACGTGTTTACGCTTTTGACATTTCCTACAAAATATTGTCCTTTGGATCATGCTTGGCTACAGGGCTAGGCACACAATGGCTGCTATCTAGTGGTTCCATATTCCAACGAACATTATTGAGTAAGAAATTAAACGTTTTTTTAAATATATATTAGTATTATTAATTTGTATCGTATAGGTAAAATCTATCATAAATAATACTTACTTAATCATTATATATATATTAATATTATAATATTAAAAAAATATAGGATCCTGCTAGGATCGATTTTATATTGTATAATAGTTAAGTGTTCATTATTAAATAAATATCAATATCTTTTGCATTTTTATCTTCTGTATCAATAAACTAGTTCTCTTAAGCTCCAGTCTTAGTTCCAAAACATTGTAGCCCTATTTATTTTACTTCTTTTTTGTAGCTCTTCATAAAATGTTTGCCCTGTGTGGACTCGCTTGTGTCCTTCTGTGTTTAATGCTCTAACCATTTCACGAATTCCAATAATGCTCAGGATATATATATATATATATATATACATGTATGTGTATTTCTGTGTGTGTTGTTTTCTTTGTGTTTGTAAGGGTCCTCGGTTACGTATTTTATGATTTGTTTCAAAGCGATTTAAGAGGATTTTCACATTGAGTAAACAAAACCTGACAGCACTCGCATCATTTGCTAAAAAGGACTCTACGAGAGCTTATAGAAGTCAAGAATTTTATAGTATACCAAACTGATGATGATAATGATAAGTGTGTATATAATCAAGTTGATCCCAGATACGCCTATTTCTGTTTACCAAAGAGGCAGAGTGGTAGAAAAATGATGTCTATTTGCGGACGTTTAAAGGATACTCAAAATGCCATTAAGAAAAGACAACGACAAATTGTATTAAAGACAAACAAGTCGTATGTATCCGTAATACTCTTGTATATGCGACACGCAGAACCTCAAGTTACTTCGACCTGAACTAAACTCGAGCTAGAATTAATTATACCAGCAAAGTACGAGTTTTCCGTGCAACTTCCTTCGGCCACAGGAAAGGACTTAATTTAATTTAAGTGCGTTTGAAGGGATGCAGGGGGACACAATTGAGACACAATATTCGCCAGGAAGTGTGCTATGTTTTAATGATTGGTTTAATGTCCTTCTGTCTCTGGTGCCTTCTGTGCGGTCATTTAAGCACGCGAACAGCTCATAAAAGATATTAAAAACAATATTTAGATCGAACATCCAGTGTCCTGAGCAAGGATAACCGACAGTAGATGGTTGAGACATTAAGGTAACGGACGTCTGAACACTTTTCCTTTTAAGGGGGGACAGTAATAAAATAAAGCCTATGGAAATTCTAGAGGGTTTTGACAGATTAGTATCTATAGCACGTTTAATATATTTATTTTGAGTAATAAATATGTTTTTGAAACTATTTATCAAATATTTTATAAAATATTTATGCTATTAAATATATATTAAAGCACATCCTACAAGTACTATTCAAAGCTAGAATGAAATCAATATAATAAGGTAACTTTTTTAAAGGATTGTGTTTCTATAACAAACTGGAAAGTTGTTTCCGGCTTTCCAAACAAACCCAAATAATCATTTAAAACTCAGCCCAAAGTGGGAATCATTCAATTTTATTGGTATGAAGAAAATGTAAAGTGGTACAAAAAAATGCAGTGCAGGGTGCTCTGTATAAAGGCATATTACATTAGTATAATTTAGATATAATTTGAATAGATATTTATGAATCTTCAGGTCCCTCTAACAACCAAAAGGTTTCCATTTCGCCTTTTCCCTTGACCTTAACTTTACCGCGTGACTCCGTTTTGTACCCAACGTCGCGCACTTTTTCGGCTGTATAGTTGGACAATTGTATCTTCCAAGGATCGCAGCTGCTCTCCATGCGTGAGGCCGTGTTTACAGTGTCTCCAAACAAGCAGTAGCGAGGCACCTTTAGACCAACCACACCTGCCACCACTGGACCAGAGTTGATGCCCACACGTATGGCCACATCCGGTAGATTATGGGCTTTCACCTTCTTAATTACGCGTAGTGCCAAGTCACAGGCATGTTCGGCATGCAAGGGGTTGATATCCGGTGCGCCAGACACTGCCATATATACCATGCCCACAGTTTCGACCTTATACACAAATGGTGATATGATCTCCTCATCAAGGGCTGAAAATACCTGGTTTAAGGTGCTAACTGCCTGCATTGCCTCCTGAACATTGGTTGACCCGCTGTCGTAGATATTCATCACTTCGATGAATATGACTGAAACCTCTTCAAAGCTCTGACAGACATGCTCTTGGCCCATTCTCATACGCTCTGCAATTGGACGTGGAATCATTGAGTAGAGTAATTCGTCTCCCTGACGTTTCCAGGAATCAGCCAATTCCAATGATTTTTCCAATTCATCAGATTTCTGCTCCTCCTTTTCAAACATGATTTCCAACTTAGAGCAATGTTGCCAGCCTGCCATGACAAGTTCACGGCTGAGGCCGTGCGGATTGAGATCATTCAGATATAACCCGATTCCATGCAGCTCATCAAGATTCTCTATCAACGGGCTGCATAGAAAGATTAAAGAGTCCACATCTTTAATATAAAACATCTGGCCTTTGAGCAAAATGGAACGTAGACCCTGGGAAGCGCGGCGCTCACCCGTTGCAGGATCGATTTCCTCCTCGGTGCTATCTTCAGTCTGATTATCGGCCTGTGTCGCACTGAATTCCTTGGCCTTCTCCAGTGCCATAGTCTGGGCTTCGTTCAGAAACATATCGTCATAGTTCTCAAAGTCCATGTTGAGTACTGCATCATATGCGGCCCGATTGTGTCCTGTGCGTATGAGTTCAAACTCAAAAAGTACTGCTCGCATCTGGATCAAAGTATCCCAATCGATGTGTGTGTCCTTTGGTCGCCGGCAGTGAAAGAGATCCATGACGTGTGTGCCAATAAAGCTTTTGGGATTGGCACCTGGATTGTGCAATATCCACGTCTCCACAATCTTTTCGCCCGCGTGCGTTATTTTCATATCATGATTAAGCACAAAAGTGAACGGGAACAGCTCCAAGAACACATTCAAATTGACTGTGGGCATTCTCAGTTGCGACGGATGTGCTGCTGTATTCACACGTTTGGCCATATACTCGCGATTATCGAAGTCCAGTCGATACTTAACTATAACTGTTAAGGGACCATCTGTCAGCTTGATGGGTCCCGTGGTACCTCCGCTAATGTCGTTCTGACTCTCAATCACATATGCCTTTATCTCTAGGTCATAGAACTCTCGTGCCACTTCCGTCATTTGTCCAATGAGATACTTGGACATACCCGTACGACCACTGCGATACAATATAACTGCCCCATCATCATCCATGTTGGTCAGCTGCATGCTGGGCGACTTCATCTTCGGATATGTAAAGCGCATAATCAAATGAATGTTATCGATGGACTGCAGAAAATCACAAAAGTAGCGACCCGTGGAGCGTATCATCTTGTCATAGCCGAAATTACTGAAGAACCGCACGAAACATTTACCGAAAAAGTTCATGCAGAAGTCAAAGGATTGCCCCGTAACGGCAGATAGGGCAGCGGCAATATCCGGCATCAACTTATCCGGGTATATCTGATGGGTCTTAAAGCTGTTGTGCTTGCAGTCGACTATCCGACAAACCTTTCTCCAAGTATCTATTCCGTACTCCTCCTGCACATAATGCTGTACACTCTCATATAACATTCCATACATGATAAAGCTGGCTTGCAATCCCTGGAGATTATATAACAAGAAGTTAACCAACGTTTATATAGTCGAAAATGACTTTTATATTAAGCTCATTATTATCTTTAAGAGGATGCAACACCAATTAATTCCAAATTCATTAATCCTTCCTAAAAATATACTCTGGTTCTAAAATTAGTTTAATAAATTTCGGAAGGGATTAGATTGGATTTTTTAACGGAAAAGTTAAGCAAGCAGCTAAATACAATTGAACTTGAATACTTCTGGAGTACTGGATCCCAAAGGGTTTATGCAAATGAACAGCACTTTGGTATTTTAAGAGTATTAAGAGTTAATTAATAATAAACAGAATATACTGGATTATTTTTATGCCAGGACGAGGGATCTTCAATTTAAATTATTTTAATATTTTAAAGCGTTTAGTAATTTTAATGAAACTTTTAAATTGTATGACTTATTTTATACTTACTTCTTGTAAAGTTTAACGATTAAATAAGGCAACAAGTTCGCTTTAAAATTAAATTCAATTTCTTTTCCTTTTACTTTTTCACTCGACTCATTCTCTGTGACATTATTTATTCACAGTGTCAACAAAATTTAATTTTCTACTCGAAACATATGAGAAAATTTATTATATTTCTACCGGTTGCCCGCGGCTTTTAATCCCAGGAGCTCCTTTGCTGAACGAGAATTTTCCTGTGTGATTTGTGTATATGTAACCGTGTGTAGTTCTCTGCGCGTGTTCGTCCTTACGAATGAAGCGCCTGCCGTTGGCAGACAGGACTTTTATAGCCAGATAGCTGCTGAACGATTCCCTCCTCTTACTCCTACTCCACTCGGATCTGTTTAGGTACCCTTTTTTTCTGTCAGCAGCTACGTCCCCAACTACCCGTTGACAATGTTTCATGACATGTCATTGCTCCTTGTTGACGCCAATTGGCGCTTACATTTTAGTAAAGGGTCAACAATGAAGTATCTATTCTCTGTTTTTATTGCTTCTATAACAATAATTCACACGCACACAATGCATTCTTGTTTCTTAGTAGGGGTTAATTTAAGTTCAGGCTTAGGGTTTGTTCTTAGCACGACTTCAAATTATTTAAGTAATTTCATTTTCCTTTTAATTGCGCTGAAGGTAGGCGACACGTTTACAAATGCGAAACACAAAGTAAAGAAAAATATTTTTCCCCATTTTTCTCTCTTACAAAGAGAATGGGAATGAGTTTGTGACCGTTTCAGAAAAATTTTTCCTTAAAAAGGACGTTTGTTTTAAGCTGCAAAACAAATCTCATCGCATTTTATTTGAAGCATTATGACAAAGGGTTAAGCCTAAAAGATGTCAGATCCTTTTTTATAAAAGGTACCGGGTATGTCATATTAACTATACTCGTATATACCTACAGACATATTTGTGGCTGGCGCGTGTCACTCTGTCGCCATAAACGTGACACCTCACTTAATTAGCGGGGGGCACCCTCGACCGCGGCTGCCGTCCACAGCGCTTATCGCTGATTTCAATAAATTGGGTTGATTGGGTTAACGAGGTGAAGTTACTTGTGAATATGCTGCAGAGTGTGCTATGGCTTTATATTGGCGGTCGAATAATTGACATGATGAGCGGTGGGAGAATAAGATTGAAAATATCATATGCACTCTATTAAGTATTTATTTTTATGAATTGAAAGTAGTTTTCCATGATTATAAAAGCTTTGCTTCCAGAGGGTTTTTTTGGGGTTCGCGTGACTATTTGCCCAAGCCCACTTTGTTGAATAGCTTGTCCTTCACAAGCTGGGCCATCAGACCATGAATAAGCTCAATCGTAGAGCGGCTGCAATCTCGCGTTGCCTTCGTCAGCTTGTCCTCGGAGCGTTTTTCGTTTACATCAGCACCTGCAAAAGGTAAATGGATAATTATAAAACAAGATTTGTGCGAGAAACGAATTGTGCTTACCACGACCCAAAAAGTTCTCGCTTTGCTCAAGTTTCTCAGACAAATCCATTATTTGGCCGGTAGTGTATTCGGTATTGGTTAACAGTCCGGAGCTGCCCAGCGTGTTCACCCAGTACTTATTCCACAATGAATCGAGTAGCCTGCGATCCAATGCCGACTTAAAGTAGCTAATCTCCAGGGGATAGTACTGCTTACAATGCACACCAAAATCCTCAATCTTATTTAACGGAATCGTTTGATATTCTGATGGTTCCTCATTAGGCGGCTTGTAGCCTTTTGGATATGTGCGGAATGCACCAAGACATACTTTTCCGGCTGAGACAGTGCGCACAGGATCGACAACAATCGCCACAAAAGGCTCCTGATAAGTTTGGTTGAGCATCTGTGTGGACACATCGATACCAGAAAGCCAGCAGCCATATCCAGGATGGCTATGATACCAGCCAACAGCGTGTTCTAGGCGACCAACCTCCTTAGCAGCCTCCATGTAGGCGGTCATGTATTCATAAGCCTGTGCCTGCGCATTAACGCGCGTTTCAGTACCCTCAACGGGCAAAGCAAATGCATCCATCACAATCTACAATTGATTTTTAATGAGATGTGTACTTTTATACATTTATATTAATTACCATTGTGTTATCCTCGACTTTTCCAAGCATCAGACCCATCACTTCAAGTGTACCACCAGAGCGTGCGTGCATAACCATCTTTAGGAGCGCCAATGCTGATATTTTAATGTCCTTAAAATAATGTGGATCCTTCTCCCAGGGCTTAGCATCGATTATCTGACGCTGTTGTTCGGCGTCATAGCGAAAGATTTCATCGCAGCTGGGCAACGCCTGTATGTTATTCTCCAGCTCCCATGTCCTTTGTGCATCGTCAACGTCCATTTTCCAGATTAATTTATATTTGTTGTCTTACTAATTTTATTTTTCCGGTCCGTTGTTACCTTTTTTGTTAGCTAGGTGTTGTTCTCAATTGATACTGTTGACATTAACAGACTTTGCGAAAAAGGGGCAGCGCTGTTGCGAGTTAACAGTCTCTTTATTGCGTTAACAGAAGTCGAGATTGCAGAAATTTACTGTTCTCATTTTTGCGTTTGATGCAGTATTGCCAGAATTGGCGTACACAAATGATTCTTTTAAACGGTAAATTAAAATGTATGACTAAAACAAAATTGGGAGAAATTTTCAAATTTTAAAATTACTTATATTTATGTTTTTGGTATATTTACAGCTATACTTTCGAATTTTTATCTATAGCTTCTATAAGATGTTTCAAAATGTTCTTCTTAAGTTCGTTAGCCACATGTGGCTGCAGCTGTCGCATTTGATCGGCCATAAAATCGCCGAAAATTTGAGCTGAGTTATGTTGTCGCTCTTGAGAAACTGAAACATTACTTATAATATTTGTCAGACTGATATCTTCTTCGTCTTCCCTGGCACTCTTTGCCAAAAATAAACTGGAGCTAGTGCCTGTATCTTCAAAAGACAGATCTTCAAAGTCTGACATTGAGGGTTTAATATTTATTGACTCGTTACTGGCACTTGAATCAAGACGTAACTAAAATTTAGTTAAAAAATATTTATTTAGTAGTTTTTTGTGATTTAATAATGTAAAAATACATACCGATCCGAATTTTGATTTGCGTGGTTCACATACTCTATCCAGAAACTGCAATAATTCGAAGTATTGCCATTTAACGGAGATATTTTGGCTTGCTTTAGCCTGGTAGCTTCTATATTGGGCGCGAAGGTTGTCCCATTTAGCCTTGCAATCGGACATAGTGCGATTCATAGCTTCAGCAATCAATTGAAAAGAGTTCTCTCGCAGTTTGCTATCCTTATGAGATGATTTGCTAGGGTCCCACAACAACTCCTGCTGTCTGACCAGTTGAATTAGCATCTTGACGTCAAATACTGGCCAGTCCGTTTCTATTTTTCGCGGTTTGCGCTGACGTCTGATATCTGACATGCTGTAAAGTGACTTATTAGAAATTCCAAATATAATAATATGTTGATTTACCAGCTCTTAGGACGCATTTTATATATTCTTATTTATAAAACGATTGGCGTCTGACAACAAATATATGAGCACCTGACGTTAGCAAGGAGCTGCCAGACTAAATGTTCATTGACGTCTGACCAATATGGCGAGGTAGTTGCCAGATTTATATTGGCTTTAATATGGCAACATCTGGCAGAGCCAGCCCGGATTTAATGACGATTTGAAACTTCTGCCAATTTCGTAGCCAAAAGATCCTAAAGGGGGTTCTAAATTTCTTAAATAAGCATTTATCCTTATCGGTCAGTCAATAGACTATGTAACATTTTGTAATGGTAAATAAAATGGTGTAAATAACATATTTATTTTATACAAAACAAATGTTCAGTTATACCTGTATTTAATATTGTTTTAAAGTAAAACAGTGTTACATTTATCAAGTAAACGACAAACGATGACAATTTCACAATATTTATTGATAGTTTTTTTATTTCATGTTTGTATACATAAATATATAATCACACGTGCTGATTCTACAATGAATGAAAAACTTAATGTCAATTGTAAAAACAATTGTGTTATGAACCGCTTCAATAAAATAAATTGAAAATAAATACATACAACACATTTGAATAAACTTTGGCTAACTAATGCACACCATATCAAATTGTAATATGGCCAAACTCTCTCTTCCTATTCTCAATATATGTACCTTATCTTACCAAGCACCAAATGATAGGTGGCGGAGGGGTCTTAACACATTCATATTCACATTCACATTCTTCGTTGCATCCAAATGCTGTCTTTGTTAAAGCGCATAGTAAACAATTAATCAACAAATTTAGTTCGTCTTTTATTGCACTTCTGCTGGTGGCTGTTCTGCTGGTTGCTGCGCTGCCCCATCTTGTTCAGGCCCTGGATTTGCCACCTGCGGCTGTCCCTCTTCGCCCCACATGAATCCGCCAGGACGATCCTCTGCAGGTGCTTGGTAATTCCGCTCAATATGCTCGTTGAAAAGTTTTTTTCTGCAAAAATCATTTATGACTTCTTGATTCATATAATATATTTGTAGTACTTACAGGAAATATGGCGTCTTGATCAGTCGATATCCATTAGAAAGCTGTGGATACACATCTTCCAGCACATAGTAGATATGACCAACACCCATGCCAATGATATCAACCCATACAGTATTCCCCAAAATCATAGAGCAGCAGAGCAGCACCCAAGGAAGATACGGTGCCTGTTTAAAATAAAAAACAAATAATAAATAAATATAAAATTATTCCTAATGATATTTAACATACCTGGAAATTAAGAACACCAAAGAAGTTCATTGGAACCATGGGATTTCGTCTGGACCATACATAGACGAGCATTAACGTGAATGCCTGTCCTAGGAAAAGCAAATTGACAAAGATCCCAAAGAATGTCATCAATACGGCACCAAATACGAACATCATCACAAAATCAGAACTACGTCCACGGAACGAACCATCCTCCAGCATCCGGCAATATCGATATGTAAACACCATATTGAAGAAAAAACTGATACCAATAGTGCCAAAATAAAGGAATGTGGTAGCTAAGCGCCAAATTTGAAATTTGTGCACTATTAGTGTGGGATTAAAGTAGAGCTGCAGCGGCGAAACTAGGTCCAAATGCTGTCAAAGATAAAAGTGCGTTGAGGGTACACGTCAGCGGCCGAAAAGTCAATATATTTGTATAACTTTAAACATACCACCGCTAACGTTGTTAGTACACACACTGTGGTGTACGCCCGTGTGACTATTGGTATCTCCATATAAAACTGACGTAGTGTATTCATTTTGGAGCTCTTGGTGGGCTGTGTTGTTTAAAGAATTGTGCGTTTTTCTTTGCGCTCTTACAGCGCTTGCGTTCACATCTGCTACGGCAAGGATTTCGCGTGTTGCGCTCGTTTCTGTTCCAGTCGGATACAGCTTCGATATCTAAAAGAATTATAATTTTTTTCACCTCAAGGTTGTTTCTAAAAAAAATTGTTTTTCTTGTTTTTTTACCTGCAGGTACCTAAACTTTGTGTGGCATTGGGGTGATAATAAGATAATAATGTTATTGTATATCGATGTTTATGTATATCGCAACCAGTGATTTAAAGCAGTGTGACCAGCCAACAGCATGTCATACACTTGAGCATTTTGTAATGTTGGGGTTTTTAACAAACTTAAAAATCTGACAGACAAAAAATACTTATGTAATTTAACAGGAATAGCTTAAAGCAAACATAACATAACGCCAGCAATAATATGTGCCACCCCGGTAAATAATTTGACCGTGTAGAATAAATTTGGCAACTCGTCGAGTGGTCCTGGGTTCGACTCCCAGCGTGGGTGATTATGTTGTGATTGTCTAAATTGATGACTATTAAAGCTAGTGTTTAAAAAATCTTTTATTTGCCAATTTTACATTGCCTAAGATCTCCATATATATAAAAAATATATAAGCAATAAAATACCAAAACAGATATGCAGCAATTTACTAGCGCCTGAATATATCGATAGATATATTATTATTCGTTAAATTATCGATATATTAACATTCATTATTCTTATCGGCTGCAAAAGTGCTGGTCGCCATTATCGATTTGTGGCAAAAAAAAAAGAACTATAGAATTAAAGATCGCGTTACAACGTTACGCACCGGCTAAAGAGCGTATTAAACGCTGCGTTAAATCGAAAAGTGCAGCAGCTGCAATCAATGATAAGTTTGTGCACCGTTAACTAGTCGCGTTTTTTTCGTTTAAAAGTTGCTACAACTAATCAATATCAAAACGTCTCCCTGCCTTAGTGACTGTGTGTGTGTGTGTGCGTGTCTCGCCAGTATCAGTGTGTGTGTGTAATTTTTGGTCCATTCTTTGGTGCACATAATCAAATTAGATTGGAAATATACAAGTGTTTTAAAGCGACAGAAATAATAACAACGACAGCTTCATCATGACTATGGCTGGGCAAACAATTAACGACAGGCTGCTAGCTGCCCGTCACAGCCTTGCGGGCCAAGGACTGGCCAAGTCTGTGTGCAAGGCCACAACTGAGGAATGCATTGGGCCGAAGAAGAAGCATTTGGATTGTAAGTGCAATGCAAAATTTGAACAAGCGTGTTTAAATCTTGATTATAGAAAAGAAACAAAATTAGGAAAAAAAAAACAGTTAGCCTGTTCACACATACATAAACACACGCACACAAATAAATATTAAATATTTCCTGTCAAGATTTTGCCATTCATTCAATTACACAAACAGTCATCTTGCTCTTTTCTCCCACGTATTCGCCAATGGGTGGCAGTTTTTTTTTCCGTTTTTTGTCATTTGTATCGCTTCATATGTATGCACGTATGTATATATGTATGTATTTATATGAATTTCTTAGGACGACCTAGGTTCAGTTTTTTTTTACATTTTATCGTGCCTGCTGTGGAACTTACTGTAAATTTGTGTAAAGTTACTCACAAAGTATAGCAATTCGTGACACCCTCGCCCATTAAAAGGCCCACATACTCAAATATACATAAAACACATAGAGTTTATGTACTGCACCTGCTGCCTCAGCTGCTGTTTGTGGTCTTTCCTTTCAGCTGCTTCGTCATTCATTGCTCGTTCTCTTTGGTCTAGGCCTCTCTTTCTAATGTTACGTCACTTTCTCACGGCTGCACGTGTATATGACATCCCATGAAAATTCATGTGCCTCTGTGTTTTTTTATATGACAGAATTCGGAGTTGTTAGTTGTAAAGTCGTTGCCTTTTTAATTTATACACAAGTTGTATAATACAATAACGCCAATTGGGATTTGACTATGCTTAGCATTACCATTCTGATGAGACTATATTTATGATCTCTTAATATATTCTTATTGGAGTTTCTTATATTCCCTACATACATACTTGCATGTTTGCACATCTGTGTATGTGTGTGCGTATGTGAGCTTTGAGCCGTTTTTTGTTTGTGTTTTGCGTTTCTTTAGCACTTTTGCAAGTTTGTTGTCTGTCCATTGAGCGCGAAATGACTCATGAGAAATTTTTGTTAACAGTACCGTACATTAATATCCAGTAACTTATGAACATACGTACATATATGTGCATAGACACACACATTATAAACAGACTGGGATTTATTTAGGAATTATTTCTCGTTCTTATGTGCCACATACTCGTAATAAGCAAAGTAAAGCTATGCTTTTGGCTAGAAATTAGGTTGTGATGACATTTCATAAGCGTGTGTCGATGTGTGTGGCTTTGTGTGTTATTGTTGTTATAAGTAGTTAAGTTAAGGCAAATAAATAAAAATAAATCAAGTTATGTTTGGGTCATTTACTGTGCACAGCTACAGCTTGCGGTCTCTGTGTTTTCGTCATGCTCCAGTTCCAAATGACCGAACGGAAATCTTTCTCTTTAAGCGGGCTATGAAGCTCATAACCTTAATTTAATATGCAACAGATATTGGGCTTATACTATTAAATTCATGATAAAACTGCAAAGAGCTGTCACAGCTAAAGCATAGATTAGTATAATCTGGAAATAGAAAATAACAAAAAAAAAACTATTTAACTATAATTATAATTAAGCGTGCACTTCAAACCCGTTTATTGGATATTAGGTAGGAGATAAATACACTTTGCAGCTCATTTTATTTAATCCCATTGAATGGTAAACAGCATGTTATTCCCAGTTTGAAAGAAAATGAATAAAAGATTTACCAAAACAGACGTCGTAATGAAAACTAAAATCAATCAATAAGTTTGTCCATTAAAAATACACATACGGTACAATTTCGAATCGAAAAATGAAACCTGCTCTCAGGTTACACTTTGTGATAGCAGGTAGAAAGAATATAAAACATAATATAGTTTGTTTCCCTTTCTTAGCCGTACATTCGCTTTCTTTGATTCAACTTAAAATTAATAATGGTGATACAACCAGTTGGAAATTCTTAGAAACAGCGAAATAAAGACGCGATGGTGTTTTTTTATACATTTTTATCTTTTACCATCAGGCATAATACGTCTATGTAGGTGGCAAAATAATTGGTAACGGAAAACTTTCAGTTGCTGAATCCCTTTTCCATAGTTTGCTTTAGCTTAGAAGAAAAAGTGACATGAAAGTTAAGAAGTGCGCTAAGGTTTTTAAACTTGTCGTAGAACAAGTTTTCTGTCAGTTGCAATTAACATAGGCATCAGTTAAAGTCGAAGGTTACTTTTCAACAAATAAAACTATTTAAGCAAAAGAAAAAAACAAAAATAATTTATTATATAATAGGTACAGAGAAATACAATATTTATTATCCGTAAAAGACACAGAGAATACTTAATGAACGATCGATTTTTCTAGTCTGGGAAACATGTAACGAACAAATATTGAAATTGCCACATGGCTTCATAAACAAAAGTATTTCAATTTATTTACATACGTATACCAATTATTGAATTGAATCAAATGATGATCAATTTTGTGTGTGTAAATGTCAGTGTATGTGTGTATCGGCAGTGCCGCAATGCGTTGCATAAATTGCAGCCTTTAACGAGTCGAATTCAAAGCATCTGTTGCCTGCCAGCTCATATGGAAATAAACGCCCCTCATTAAATTGAGTATAAAGTCGATAGAGATAACAATATTCATGTGATATCAGTTACTACGGAGTGATCATACTGTATATTGTTGCATACAGTACATGCACGTAAAACAAGTAATATATGGTATTAATATATATATATATTCAGTTGCCAGACTCAGACGCCATAGCATATTTTAATGCGTTCCACTAACGATTTCAACGACTTTTTAAAACTTTGAACAGAACATATGAACGATAAGAGGAACAATAAACGATATGTCGCATATAGAATGGAGCGACTGCAGGGTGTCAACGAGATAATAGCACAATGTACAGTGTATTATTATACCCTGTACCCAAAAATATATGATGTGGGTGTTATAATGCTCAGCAAGTAACTGCACCTATTATATATATCTTATATAATATATAGTTTGGATTGAGCACCTAGTCTGGATGGCGATGTACGTTCTAGTAAGAAGTATAAACCATAATTTTGCAAATGATTTTACTATGATCGAATAATGCTTAAGTTACTCTAGAACAGGTTTGTCATTTGATTACTGGAATTGGAGTCAAGCAGCAGCGCTGATAGTTTTGTTGAGAGCTTGTTATGGTTCTTCCCAACTGACTACGGGGTATCTTATAGTGAAACACTTAATTAATATAAACATTCTAGCTGTATTATTAATTTTTTATTTTATTTTATTTGTTTACTTGCAGATTTGGTGCATTGCACAAACGAACCGAATGTCTCGATACCGCATTTGGCCAATTTACTTATCGAGCGTTCACAGAACGCCAATTGGGTGGTCGTCTATAAGTCGCTGATAACAACACATCATTTGATGGCATATGGCAATGAGGTCTGTACTCCAAAAATGCACAAACAATACATATGATAATATAATATATATAAGTACATTTTAAGGGGGCGTCATCGTCTCATATATAAAATATATGACAAAAAATATACTTTTACTTTTATTCTTTTCACTTTTCAATTTATACGAGCACTGCTCGTAATTGTGGGGCGTTGCTTTTATATACATATGTATATAAATATATGATATAAAAAGGTCACGTTCGTTGTCGTTTCTTTATTTTCCTCTCCCTCTTTTTTTTTTTTTGTTTTTTGATTTTTTTGTTTGCGTGTTCTTTGGCTCTTCATATTATCTGGGTGTTTATTTCAATTCTTTTTTTGCTTTTCTTTTCCTGTTATGGGGGTTCCGCTATTTGCTGACATTTTTTGCAATGTTCCCTTCTTTCGGATTGTCGCATTGCTTTAATGGCGATTTTAGTTTGTTGCTTTAAAAGCATATTCTATTTTTACTGGGATTAGGTATACGTAAATCAATAAACATGGTGAAAATGTTTCTAGTGTCGTATAAAATTTATCTTATTCATTAATGGATCATTTCAATCCAATTAGATATTTTCCATTACGCCCCTAGTGCTATGATATAAAGGGTGTTGTCCCAGTAAAAGACTTATCTAAATGTCTGACTGTTTCTGTCCCTGGGTCGCTTGAGGCTATGAGTATAGATGGTTGGAAGTCATAATAGATAGTAAGACGGAACTGAATTTTAATGATAACAATAACTAACTATACTATACAGCACCGGTCACAAGTTTGGGTGCAATTGCTTTATTTTCTACTGTCTATTCTCAAAAAATATAGAGCTACTCCAACCGAAAGTAGCGTATTATGATTCTTGTATATGAATCATGTAATCTATCATAAAATAGCAAAAATTACTTAAGTACATGGAATGGATTCCTCAGTCACCAGATTTCAACCCGATCGAATTGGTGTGGGACGAATTACACAGAACTGCAGAGAAAATGCAACCAACTAATCAATAACAACTTATTGCTTTGCTACAATTTTTTTGGGAATCAAATTTCAATAGAATCATTACGGAACCGAATTTGACGGATGCCTTGTAATTCCCCTGCATTTGTTTCTTGTTATCAGCAAGAATATATAATAGTATTGGAAAAATGGGGATTTTTTTCTTATAAAATATTAAGTGATCACAAACTACTGTAACTGGACAAACTATTACACAACATTAAGTAAACAGATGACATTTTAGGTTTGGGGTTTTGTCTAGAATTCATTAATCTCAGTTCCCAATATGTAAATATAGTTTTTCATTGTTTGAGCTATATATAAAATAATATATGCAAACATTGTGTTGACATTTTCTTTGGATTATTTATAATGTAATCGTACCTTTTACTTATACAATATATTAATCTCAAAATGATTGTTACGTTTCCTATTTTGCTTACAGCGTTTCATGCAATATCTCGCATCGAGCAATTCAACATTCAATCTCAGCTCCTTTTTGGACAAAGGAACTGTGCAAGGTATACCCGAATGAAACCCTAACATTCTCCATCAATAGAACACCCAATAAACTTCCAATGATGGAGAAACATATGATGCTTTCTAACATTTAATCACGCCATACAGAATCCTCCTACGCTAACACTATACCATATACATACCATATACGAATTGATATACGCTTATAGTTGACTCTCTTCTCTTCCTTTCTTTCTTCTCTTCCTAATATCAATTCGCATCAAAATGTGATTGCTGCGATTGCGTTTGGCTTTGTATTCATTTGTGTATTCGTTCTAATGATAACATTTCAATAATACTCGTATTATGGTTCGCCTTTAAACTCAAATGCGCTGCTTACTCACATACGCATACACATACATATAACTATGATTAATCTGGAATAATATAATTTAAATATAAATATATATATATGAAAATGCGAATTATAAACCTGTACTACAGATGGTGGCATGGGCGTTCCAGGTGGCAGAATGGGTGAGTATTTTGCAAAAAGTTCCATAACGATTCAACGGTAACGGTATAGCAAAAACAACAACAAAACAACAATGTATTATTTACTTTAATGGTCGTGGCTGTAAATTAAAACAAATACAAGAAACAAAAGACATCCTGTATAAAACGAAAACTAAAACAAAACAACAACAAAAACTGACTAACTAAAAGTGCATAAGTTCATAGTTTTTAAATTTGGCGCCCAAAATTTGCTAACGTATTCAACTAACGACTGACGAACTACTCATAATGTGTCCTATATTATATAATCTATATCCATAATAATGATCTATAAATAAACCATTGAATAGGTTATGATATGTCACCGTTTATACGACGCTATGCCAAGTATTTGAATGAGAAATCACTCTCCTATCGCGCGATGGCTTTTGACTTTTGCAAAGTGAAACGCGGGTAAGTAAAAGGAAATAATTGTATTACTATCCAGCCTCGTACTAATACTAAGATGTATATTGATCTTTAGGAAAGAGGAGGGCTCGTTGCGTAGCATGAACGCGGAGAAGCTCTTGAAAACGCTGCCAGTTTTGCAGGCTCAACTGGATGGGTTACTGGAGTTTGATTGCCAGTCGAATGATTTGACTAATGGTTTGTATGAATGGAAGTTCTTATGCCTTACAGATACTATTCAATCAATCAACAGGTGTCATTAATGTGAGCTTCATGCTCTTATTCCGCGATTTAATTCGTCTGTTTGCTTGTTATAATGATGGTATTATAAATTTGCTTGAGAAATACTTTGATATGAACAAGAAACATGCACGCGATGCTCTGGACTTGTACAAGAAGTTCTTGGTGCGAATGGATCGCGTTGGTGAATTCCTGAAGGTGGCTGAGGTATGTACCATAAATTGTTTATCTAGTATTGTTTATAGTACTGTAAACTAATTGATAACTAATTGTAGAACGTGGGCATTGATAAGGGCGATATTCCCGATCTAACAAAGGCACCCAGTTCCTTGTTGGATGCCTTGGAACAGCATTTGGCTACGTTGGAGGGACGTAAGGTTTCAGCTGCCAATACGCCCACTCAATCATCAAGGTTTGTTGCCTTACTTTTTTTGAGATAGTTTTTGTATATTATGTATTAGTTCTTTACTTTATTTTCTTTAAGTTTATTGACTTTTGTTTTTATATATTTTTGTTTGTTTTCCTTTTATGTGCCTTTTGTTTCTTGGTTCCGTTTGATTTCATTTGTTGCGTAGCTATCAACGCACAAATTTTAAATCTGCTGTCTCTGCGCTTTCTTCAACCAGCTCGGCATTTGGCACTGCTGCCGCTTCTAGTAAATTTGATAACACCAATGGCATTGATGAGCAGTTGAAGGCTCAGGTGCTGGCCGAGGAGGAGGCTGCCATGAATCAGTACAAAGTAAGTGGAATGAATTGTTTTAAAATTAATGGATATTAAAACGTTTTCTTTATTTGATAGTCCAAGGTATCGTCGCCCACTAGTAGCGGCGCTGGTGGCTCAAACGCTGCACTAACAAATCCATTTCTATCGTCCCCGCCGGCCTCACAGGCTGGCCAGCCGATAGTTGATCTGTTTGGTGCCGCGTCGGCACAGCCCGCTGCTGCTGCAGCAGGAGCGCCACAGGCGTCTGCCACAAAAGCATCCGATGATTTGCTGCAGTTGGGTAATCCGTTCGCTGATATGTTCGAGGCCAGCGGCACCGGTGCTGGTGTCCCAGGACCAACAGGTGCTGCACTAAATGCCAATAATTTGTGGATGCATAATAACGGTAGCATGCTATAATTTTCTTATTATTTCTTTAAGTATTTTTATTATTTAATACCTAAGTTCGTTAAGTGGCTTATAGTTAGGTGTGTTGGTGTGTTCGTTATACGATATACATACATATCCTTCCCAATATAAAACAGATCCATGTTGTCTAGTAGTTCTCTCTCAGACCCAAAAATTCAGAAAAGTTAACAGAAGACGCACTGTTCATGCTCGTCCATGCTCTCTGGCCGTCCTTGAGCACAAATCCTTGTTGCACATTATATTCTCATTATATATAACATACACATACGAGTATATATATTTAGTTTGATTGCTAAACGTTTCGGTTTTTTTATGTAAAATATTATTTTGTAAGCTTTTTCTGTTTTATTTTGAATTCTTGTCTAATGTATTATTGCTCTTCATTTTCATCACTGGTTTCTTTTCCCCCTAACCCAACAAACAACAACAACAAACAACAACAACAACAACAACAAACAACTACAACTATAACTATAACAACAACACGATAAACCATATTGCAATCTGATACATATGAAAACCAAAACCTATTCAAAAAAACAAAAAAAAAATTACATAAATGAAAAATAGGTTTCAATGGCTCTTCAGTTTCCTCCGCTGCTGCGACAAATGCGTTCGTATCCGATAGTAATTTCACATCTGTTTTTGGTAATACGGAACCAGCAGGTAAGTTCTTCCTCTTTCTAAGCCCAACATCAATAGCTCATTGACACTTATATACAAACACACACACACATACACACATGCAATTTTGTATAGTTTTAAATTTGAATAACACTTAAGAGCTGTGACTAACCATGGTTCAAATTTGAAATATATTTCGGTTATATTGGGTACAATTTGTTAGTACAATAATAACACTAACTGTACATATAGGGATTTGCAATAATAAATAATTTTTCTCCATATTCAAATAAAAATTGCTAATGTCTTTAGCATGTTTTTTTAACTAACTAACAATCAAGTAATTAATCCAATAATATCCAAAGTTATTTTGTGTTTATATTAAGTCAAATTCTTACATACTATCTATTGTGTATAGTTAGCAGAACCCAAAGGCTAGAACTAACTTTAATATTCAATATGATATTCAGACACGAATCTCTTTTTGCAATGTATGCGTGAAATCAAGTTCTACACTATTCAACAAATTTGTTGAATTTTGCCATAATTTTTATTTATTTTTGGTTTTTTTTTGTATTTTCCTTTTATTATAATTTATATTAATTACTTTTTTGGTTTATGGCTATACGAAAACCCCCCTTAAATATTAAAATCAGAGCCATCGTCGTCGTCATCTTTGCCAAATCCCTTTTATGATGATATGCAACCAAGTGCCGTTGCCTTTGGTAACTTTATGGATCAACAACAGCAACAGCAACCACAAGGAACTATGTTTTATGTGCAACAGCAACAACAACTTCAGCAATACCAGCAAGTACAACAACAACAACAACAACAATACGATAATCCGGCGACATTACCAACTTCCATGATGTCACCATTTTCCACAGGTGAACTTTTCGTGAAAAAAAGAAAAAATAGAAAATCCAATTTAACGTTTCGCGCTTTGGTTCTGTACAAAGCTTCAATCTTCAACGCTGCCCTCATTTTGTGTTGTGCTTGTAGTGCTGTAGCCATACACACACACACGCACACACACACAAACACACACGATTCCACACATACCCATCTATTCACAGATTTCAAAATCTGTTCGCAAAGCGTCCTGCAAATGTGTCCTGTAAAACTGCTGCGAGCCACTCTCAGAAAGTAATGTAAAAATGTTAAATGTTTCGATGTATGTGAATGTACATCAATGTTCAGCTCACAATGCAATTTATTCAAGTTTAAAGCCAAAGATTGTGCACTGTTTTACTTGAGATTGGTTCGTTTTTAATACAATCTTACCGCCTTGTGAATCAATCTTACTTCTTCTTCAACGCACTCTAGCCCACTCCTATTCTCTGTCATGGACTGTTTCTTGCTTTACCTTTCTTTGAGTTTTAAATCTACATTCTAATGATTCTTTTTTGTCAGTTTCTGTCATCATTTATTACTTAATTCGTTCCAAACTTCTGTCTTTAATTGACAACTGAATTCAATTCCAATTAATTTGATTCTAAAAGATAGTCCCATTAACGATTAGTAATCGTAAATACTAATCGTTAATTGCTTTCACACTTGCTGGCACTCGCATTTCAGATGATCAAAATATCTCATTAAATTGCATTTCGTGGAAAACAAATCTCTAGATGAAGAACAATAGAGACCTGTTGGAAAATGTCCCATTCACGTTTTTTATGTTGTCATGTATTCAGCCTGAAGCATTTATTTTATAAATTGTGTATTATAAGCTTTTTAGTTTTGCCTGTATAAATTTTTGTATATATTTTTGTCATTTAATATCCTGTTATTATTGGTAAATGGCGTGATTGTGTCTGGTTTGTGTTGTTTCGGTGTGAGTAAGTTTTAATTTAGTAGAGTATTATTATTCAGTTTCGATGTCTGTTCTTAACTTCTATCTTTACATCAATTGACTCATCATTTAGTAAAGAAAAAAAACTATCTCCAACCTAACTTACTTTGAAATACGTATAAACGAAAATTGAATAGCAATTTACAACTCTTCTGGAATATATTTCAGTTCGATATAGATAGATATATAGATAAGTTAGGGATAAAACTACGTCAGCATTTAATCGATTTCAACAATGTCATGTAGTATCTGTGGGACTGTCTGTAAAGAGTTCAGCTTGAGATCTATAGACTTTAAACCTTTAGGATTCAGTAACACTTCAGATAATAATTATATTATAATTTATGTAATAAAGGTAAAGCAAGTAAGGCAATCTTTTGTCGTCTACTTTGTTAATAGGTGTTAATAGAAGCAACTCTTGCTTTCCATTTATATATTTAGGTTCGGTAAGGGAAGCTTTACTAAATCAGGTGCTAAAATGTAATACTAATTCCATTAATTAACATTTTTATATATTTATGTGTTTATTATTTATAGGGAATATGTTTATATTGTTATCTTTTTCTTTTGCTTATCGCGCGTGTATATTAATTTGTATGTGTGAGGACTATCTGTTCAGTTAGACTATTTGTTAGGATATGTAGTCAGAGACACTACTTAAGGGAAACATAAGTCTGTATTAAATATGAGAATATATACTAAAAATGACATTTCATGGCTATCAATTACATATTAAACATTAATTCGCACCACTATAAATAATATGCTTTATTAATCGCCTAACAAAATAATACATAAATATATCAAAAATGTAAAATTCCATTAATTAAATATTGGCTTAATGTAGTTTTTGCACTCTAGTAAATATTAATCAATTATAATTAAACATTCATTGAAAATTTTATAAGTAAATTATAAGCACAAAAGATTGCATTAAATGGTTATTCACATTATTTATTTGTCACCTTTTTTCTCTTTTTTCTTTTATGTTTTTTTTTTAACGTACTTAACAAAAAAAAAAAAACGACACGGTAACTTTACATTGACTCATTTTTACAATCCGTAATTGTTGGTGGCACAAATCCATTCCGAAAACATCTTATTATACAAATATACATATGTATATATTTTTATGTATATATATATATATATATGTATGTATTTTTGTGTGTAAACAAAACAAAACATCTTAAACCACGCAACAAATGGGCGAAACTCATTGAAAACCAAATTCTTGTGGGCTTCATTTGACTCATAATGCTCTCTTCATACATAAATACTGTGTATGTCTCTTTGTGTAAATGTCTTGCTAATCGGTGTACTGGCTACTATTGCAACATCAACAACATCACCACCAACAACAACAACAACAACATTGTGGCATAAAAACTGTATATGGTATAAATAAAAGGCTTTGATGCTTTGGGTGATGTTCTGAAACCGGCGACAGCCAACAGCAACAACAGCAATCAAATGAATGTTGTCGCCACAGGTGCCGCATACCAGGGTTACAATAGCAGCCATCCGGGCCTGACACTACAACAACAACAACAGAACTCGTTACAACATTCACACCACCAACAACAGCAACAACAACATCTGCTGCAACAACAACATCAACAACCAGCTGGCACTGGAAAGATAATAACCGGCGATCTGGATAGTTCACTAATGTCACTAGTTGATAATTTAAATATTAATAAAACGGCAAGTGCAAAGTGAGTAAAATCGAACAAGAACAACAACAACAACAGCAACAACAATTACAATAACAAAAACAATAACAAAAACATAACAATTAAGTGTGTTCGTAATTAAATATGTACATATGTATGTGTGAAAAAAATATATCACGTATCATAAGTCATAGATTCAAAAGAAAAACATAAGCTCATGCCATGAAACATTGCTGTTATATATCATATTCTCTTCTCTTTGAGTCTCTTTAAAAACTTTACTTAAATCCATCGAGTTCTCTATACAATCAATTCCTTATGTCCCTCAATCCCTGTGTTAACTCCTTTAAATCAACCGATTAGTTGATAAAGTTAATCACATTTGTCTATCCTCAATATGATCCTCATCAATATGATCTTTACGACGTTTACTCACAGCCATATATCATATCCATTACCATATGTATGTATTCATGTTCCATATATGTGTACATAAAAGTTTCCCAATATCGAACCTCCCTATATAAACACCCCTTTAGTTCGAGCAAACTCCTTAGAAATGTAATTAGAAATTCGAATCGAATTCATTGATTTCGTCTCTCTATATATCATTACTCTCTTACCCCATTATGTATCTCATAGACCCGTGCAATGGAATTCACCTAAAAATACAGCGAAACCAGGTGCTAATTGGACACCACAACCAATGGCGGCTACAACTGGTGCTGGCTATCGTCCAATGGTGAGTTATGCCTCTACTAACTCTACTACTCAACTGATATCTACTACTACTACTACCACTACTACTACTACTACTACTACTACTACTACAACTACTACAACAACTACCACTACCAAAAACTGCAACTACAACAACTTTAAAAAGAAACAAATGCGATTCACAGCTGCCTCGAATTATTAGTTGAAAGAAATGAGAGACAACACGACAAGTCAAGAGATATATCAGATATCAATCCCATTTAACCATTTGTACAAGTTACAAACATATCTCGTCCAAGATCAATCCGAGTATCGAAAGCTCTAACTATTCGAATTTTTAAATGTATTTTGGGTGTCACTCAATACATTAGGCTCACTTTCCCATGTACAAATACAAATACTATTATAATTTATTTATTTTTTCTACCTTTTGTACATTTTTATACAAGTTTTTTATTTACATATTATTTTTGATTAAATTGCACAATGCATTTGATTAACAACTCGAAACACTTGGTATATTTTCTAATAACATATTTAATCAACACCAAAATTTAAATACCTATTATAAAAGTACAAAAATCTATATGTTGTAATGCATTCAACACCTTAAATAATATTGGAAAAAGAATTGAGCCAAGCCGTTGCAAGTTGTAAAATTGATTTGAACACAAAACTCTACGTATATAGTACAATACATACTCGTATATATCGGTTAAGGTTTCTCATACATATTGCACCACACCCCATAGCAACAGCTACAACTACAACACCCACCACTAGGGCTAACCTTTGTGGCACACGTACTCGTAAGTCTAGGTCTAAAAAGGCAGTCACTTGAACAAACCAATCCCCTACACAGAGCAGGCTAAATACTCTCACTTGCAAACAAAATCCTATATATACTATATATTTGATCAGCTCGTATATACATAAATACGAGCTACATTTACATACATATATATTTATTTTAATTTTTATTTTACTTTTTATTTTGAGTTTCGTATTAATATATATATTATATATAGATTTATATAGATATATATAGTAATGCATATATATAAACTATCACTTTCTTTTCTTTATTTTATGTTGCTTTATATTTCAACTATCCAACGCATACCGCAAAAATCCGAAACATATCGAAAAATAATAATAATTATAATAATAATAAACCAAAATTACACCACAAAATATTGATAATAAAAATCCTCACGATGCGCCTGTGTTTATGCTGTCTGTATGTTTGTGATATTTATCAAATATGTATATATATATATACCTATATATATTTCCTATATATATATATCTCTTATATATATGGTTCATATATTTATGTATATGTATATATAGGCACATGGCATGACAGTAAGTCCAGCGCCAATCACAATCAATCATCCGTATATACATGCTAGTTATCCTGTAATGCCAAATTATATGCAGGTAAGAACATGATGTTAAGAAAAATAAAAAAAAAACAAACAAAACAAAAAAAAACAAAAACCAAAAACAAAAAACTAAAAATCAAAAACTAAAATCCCAACGTACAAAACCTTAAACAACATAATCAAATATAAAATAAATGTTTATAATTATTATATATATTATACTATTTATCTGTTGCTTTCATTTTATTTAATACTCGTATTCTCTTTATTTTTAAAAATTTTTAATTTTATTTTTATTTTTGATTATGTACTTTAACTTAATTTGATTTATCCAAGCTATGATTTCATCTATGTATCTATAACTTTTAATCTACGCACAGACTTTAAGAGAATTGGTGCCCTCCATTCTTCCTTTCAATGGTTATGGTCCCCTCTAATCTATCTCTATATATATATGTATACCTTCTGTAGGTCTCTGACAAGATTTCGCCTGGCATACACATTCTTTACGTTTTATGTTTGTGCAACTTTTTGGGTTTTCAATAGAAATATTTTGTAGTAATTCTGATTTCCTAAGTTTTACATTTATATTTTGTAGAGCTCACTAACCCAGCAGCCTATCCATTCTCTATTGTAGAAACTCACGACGGCCTACCTGAAAAGCCAACTTCTTCAATATGAATTCTCTATCCAATCCTAAATCTAAAAAAAAAATCTATCTCAATATCTATGTACTTGTGTACCAAAGATATGTAGAATTGCGTCTATCTTAGACTTAGTTGTTGAAGAACCTCCTCCTACCCTCTGCATGAAATGGATGAAGAGAAATTACAATTATTGAAATTTGTGTGCTAATTAAACATTTTGAACATTGTAGGGAATGCCGGTGATGGGGCAGCCGACTATGTTGGCACAGGCAGCCCCTTTGACTGGGGTGCAACCGACGATGATGGGAACATCCCACAGTAATGCGGGCACAGCGACGGGCATTATGCAGCCGATGCAGCCAACGCAAAATGGAGCAAATAAAAACGTACCACTGGATCCATTTGGAGCGTTATAAGCCGTCAGAGAAGAGATACAGAAGAGCCGACGGCAACACAACACACACACACACACACACACACACAAAGAAACACACACACACATTAAGCGCTATAACCTCATAGACAAGCAACGTTAAACCATACGAATATACACAAGAAAACATATAAAATATATATATATATATATTTGAAGACAAAATGAAGCAAAACTGTTTGAATACTTACACTGTGCTACAAACGAAACGAAATGATAAAAAGAGCAAACAAAAGCGAATCAAATTCTATTATGATGTTGAGCAACAAAGAAAACAAATCAAGCAAAAAAAAAAACAAATTAAATATGCTATATACAAACATATATACAATTATATATGTATATATATGTTTATATTATACTACAAATGAGTTTAACTATTTATATATATGTAAAACAATTTATGTAACTGTATGCGAAAGATAAAATCAATTCCCACAAATTGCTAAAGTGAAACAAAACAAAAACAAAAACTAAAACAAAAACATTATTAAACAGTAGCCAATGTGAAATATACCTACATATACTTATACCTATGTATGTTGTACCTACATCTACCATAATAAGTATAAGAAGCAAGAACCTGTAGTTGTGTCCTACGCCAATCACTAAACCTAATCGTAAAACTAAAACCTATGGAACTCTTATACACTTTGATATAGGCCCAAAGTCTTTAACCCCAACTGCATACATATATAGAAGCCATACAGCTATGAACTATGTATATATATATTTACATATATATGTGTGTATGTATTTATATATATATATTGCATTATAATTAAACTTAAGTGAAAGCTATTCAAAAATTGAGCGCCTCTTTAAACTTTTGCAATATTTTAATCCGTCTATAAAACTATTTTCTAGTTTTCTACTTATTGTTATCTGTAGCCTGCTGACACTGGTATTTTTTTGTATATTGTTAAAATTCTTGTTGATTGCGAGGAAGAGAAAACTGATATATAGATATATAAAAGTTACTCGTATTTGTAAAGCATTCCAAGTTAGTAAAAATTTGGTCCCAAATTTAATTTGTATATGTTAAGTATTATATTTAAATTCAAGATTATATGCAACGCTTTATTATTATTGTATATTTAAAAACAAAAACTATTATATATATTTATGAGTGTATGTTTATAAACCCTAAGTTGTATTAGCCATTTATTTAATTGCTTGCGGCAGGCATCAAATCAAATACAATTATATTGTATATATATGTATTCATATATATATCTACATATATATATACCTACGTATATTATTTCATATATAGTTCATTTAAAAAATTGTGTAAATAACATAAGGGGCGGCAATACGCGAACTATGTTTAAATAAAAGTCGCATAAATACACGATATACTCAATTAATTGTTTTTATATCATTTGTCAAACTATTTACGCTGAATCTATATAAAAAATTATTCCGTCGTTTAATCTGCTATCAGCCGCAGAGTTTGTATCTCTTTTTTTGCAAGCAATAGATGAGTCGGTCACGGCATGAATTTTATATCTTATAGATACAATAGAGACAAGATCGTTTATAGTGAACAATCTATGAATAACCCTACCAGATTTATATGATTTGAATCGATTCAATATCATTTTCCAAAGAAATATGCAAGGTTTCCGCACATCACATACTATAATATACTTTTTGTTTTATCTTCGAAGAATAATTTTATACTTAGTTAATTTTAAATATATTTTTATCCAAATGTACCTAAAGTATCTTTCTTTGTATGGTGCCATGTTTTGGACTAGGCCCAAATGTAGACAGCATCCCAATGACTATATAAATTAAAAGCTGATCGCCGAACAGTAGGCAACAAGACAAAACACACAAATGCAATAATAATCAAGCATGGAATTTTAATGAGAAACTATAGCAATAAAAATTCAACGATCAATATTATTTTAGCAAAATTATACACAAGCTTATATAGAACAAAAGAGCGAAAACTATAAAAATGTTTTATGACAATATTTCTCACTGCTGTTTGAGCTATACCTTACTTACATACTACAATGTATCTAGGCCTAACACTACCCTACAAGTAATGTGACACATTTATGTATCTGAAACTGGCATTAGCCCCATTAAATCACAACCATATGATGAGAAGAAAAAGAAGAAAATAAGCTTGAAAAAAAGTAAAGCAAAATTCAATATATGTACGAGAAGGAAACACAAGAATTATTGAGATAGATACAAATATTCAGATATATATTGTAGATAAATGTAAGACGTGAAATATATACTCGTATCATTGCATACAGATATACATCTATACTAAAAGAACACCAGATCTTTACTTTTAACAAACTCGTTAATGTGTTTCTATTAGTTTATTCTTACCCAGCGAAAGCAATACGAACGACAACAAACACCAAATATTTTCTCAAAGCATATATAAATTCATTAAATGCCAGCTATATAAGTACTATTACATATTTACATAAGTACAAGCACACATTCTCAATACAACTAAGTAAGAAAATATTCAAATACATTTTATGAATTGTATAAAATTTGTGTTCGAATAAAAACTAAACGAAAATTAAATGTTAGAACAAAATAAATGTGTAAAATAAAAAATAATAAAATTGTGTTTTTCAATGGATTGAAATTACTTAATAAATAGTTATCCAGTATTAATATATAGGTGTTCTGTGGAGGGTTGGAGATTCTTTTGACAGATATTATTATTATTATATTTACATATTTATTGTATCTATTCTTTTCAGGTCTGGAACTGTCTTTGAAATGTATTTTATGTAAAAATCTTAGCTGAAAGATTCTAGGAAATGTGCATCAATACTCCACCTGCCTTTAGTTCAAGTCTTTTTCGAGCTGTTGCCACGATGTCAGTTGATATTGATATTTTTGGTTTATGGGTTCATTCATCTAAGGAGCAGCTTTTTTTAAGGTGCTTCCTAGCAGTCAACTTTGTCCAGGTATCGAGCAACCTGCTTGTCAATTGTAACCCCAACCATGACGACTCCACATTCACGCTCAATGTCACTGGTGCGAATGAATCATTCGGCTGCAGTGATGTGCCCTAGGATATTCCACCTACATGCCGAGTTTTCCAAGTTTTTGAGGTATTCTTGCAACGTGTCTGTGGCAGAATACACGCACCGGTTCCTGGCCAAAGTGGCAGTGTCATATCTAAGGACCATCGACTAAGATAATTTCAATCGTTTTGTAGACTGCGACTAAAAGTATGCTGCACTTTCTATTATAGATAGATAAAATACAGGTTATTAATGGACGCTTATTGGATATTATGCCTTTTTTTTATAACAAATTCTTAAATATTCTTTGGAATAGCTTTCACACAGAAAAACAATTCCCATTATATCAAAAATACCCAACGTATACAGAACAATTCAAATTAATATCCACAAATCAAAAGATACTTACAATAATACATAAACATCACAATGCCTTGCTTTACGCGACAGAAGAGCCTACATGCCCGCTCTTGTCGGGATAAAACTAATGATAGGGATGTAATGGCGCCCAAGGCGGTGCGTCCTCGGTCCATGAAGTATCATGGACTTTTTGGCATGTCCATCGTCAGCCAGCATCTGGTGGTGGACGACAGATGGGCCCCCAATTCTTTGACCGATCAATTTTCTGGAATGGTCAATCTACTGGGTAAGTTTTGTTTTGCCTATACAACTATATCCTGTGGTCTTGAGCACGAGCTATTCCTTAGGCCGTCGCGTGATTTACAAGAAACATGAGACGGAAACCAATCGCTTGCGTCTCTTAGCCGAAAGTAAGCGATTGAAATTGCAGTGTGCTGATGGACGCCTCAAGCTACAGAAGATTTCATTCGGGACCAGTGCACATACGATACGTAACTTCTTGATTAACCACAGGGACATGCAGCGATTATACCAAAGGATGCCTATACACCTCATTACGGATAACATCAATCAGCGCACATTCGTCCTGCGCAAGGAGAGAGATCGTCTAGAATTTCTGCTGACCCAGAGAAAGCAAGAGTTCAAAGATTTGCTGGTTATTATAAAGATCGAAAGATAATCCAACTTATAATTATACTCGATATATTTGTACAGCTCCTGCGCGCTAAAGTGGAAAATCTCATCAAGTACGAAAACGAGTTTGTGCTAGAGGAAGAGCTGAGATCGCGAGTTCTGCTCAAGAAAATTGAGAACTCAAACGTACGCTTTAAGGCGATAAGGACCATTAATACCACATATAAGAAAATGGTGCAAGTTCTGTTGCAGGATGAGATATTCTATGAACCAATTCTTCGCTCTCTCGACGGCGATATGGAGGATCAGTCGAACTTTATAAAACACATTCTCTATATGGGTATACCAGCCATAGCAAAGTTTAAGGAGCTCAACAACGAATTTCGACAGTTGGAGTTCAAGTCAAGAAAAAATCTCCAGGCCAAAATGCAATTGTTAGCCTCATTGGAGAAGCCCGTAAATTTAAATGTTGGAGCTCCCAAAGGAGAAGGGCGCACCAGTGCAGTGGAAGAGGTGAAACGATATGTCCGTGACACGAAAAGCATGACGAAACTCAAGTTGGAGCTACAGTCGATTGAGACAACAATCAAGGAATTGAAGCTGACGGCATTATGCTCACAGGCCAAGGAGATATATCCGCGGTAAGTGCAGTTAAACTCCTGGTAAATTCTTCAATCCTATTAATAATTATCCCTAGAGTTAAAGGTCAAATGGAAGTAAATAAAAAACTTCGTCGCAAGATTGAGGAAAACTTTGAAACAAACAAGTCTCTCTGCTTCAGAAAGAAATGCGCTAGTGTGTTCGAGGGTGTCCTATTGAATAACTTGTCCGAGGAGGAAATTAAGTATGCAACTCTATATCTATTCTTTTTATATACTTCCATTTATATTCTTCAACAGTCGCTTGGAGCGAATTAGAGAATTACGAACCATTTTAAAAGAAGACGAAGAATTTGAGGAGACTACCGTGGAGCACCTGAAAAATAGGGCTCTAGCCCTTGTGATGATGCGGTAAACATAAATATATAGTTTATTTAATTACTTAAACCTCAGCCTAAACCTTCAACCATAGCATGAGCCTTTGGAATTTAATTGAGATTCTGAGGCATATAGACAGTCAACCCCGTATGTTCCGCGCTAACTATCCGAATTCCTATTTGAAGTTGCCTCTCCTCAAATTCGAATTGATGAATATGTGCGCTGCAGCACCAGAGCTGTACGAATTTGACGGTTAAGTTTAACTACCATATAAAATATAACTACCTTTTATAATATTATCCTTTACACAGTTGACAAAATAATGCATTTATTGAAGCGCAAGGTTTACAGGTTGATGAAGGGCTTTAAATTCTCGATGAATCAACATATACCCAAGTTTACAGAGCAGTATCATAATGAGTTCTTGTCCACGTTCCATCGACATGAAAATGTGGATGAAGTGGATCAAACGGGAGGCGTACTTGATGAAGACTTGTTGCAGGATAAGACCATGGCTAATATACCGAGTCGTAAACAAATTAAAGCGCAAAGTGCTCGAGTTGTCGAAGAAGCGTCCAAACGGGAAGTTGACTAATGTTCATTCAAGTTTACTACTTATACGCTTTAAATACTTTTATATAATGTAGGCTTTTTTTTACACTTTGTACTTTATACTTAACATTATATACAGTCTACAATGTTATTATACAATATAACAATTAATAATAAACATACACATATCTATATACTATTATTGAGTTCATTGGTAAGATTTGGGTATGGTATATTTAATATACGAGGTATTATTTTACAAAACGGAATTTTACAACACGGTAGATTGCTACCAGAAAAAACCGTGTAAAAAAGACATTCTTCGCATGCAAAACTAGGTCATTGGTTCATCATCTTTAAAACCTATTAAAATTAGCGAAAAACAAGGCTTTTTTAAGAGCAAGTATTAATGTTTATTTTATTAAATCACATATAACATATAATGTGTATTTTCACAAATTTTGAATCGTGCTAAATGGAATAAAATCGTGTAAGAAATTCAACAAAGCTATTTTCAAACCGTGTTAAATCAGAACCGTGTAAAAAAGACCGTGTAAAAGCAGAATAATGCAATCGAATGGCATTTTGATAGACAATTTCGCAAGGAAGTTTAAAAAAGGAGAAAAAAGGTCAAATTCATTGTCTAATGTGATTTCAAATACAATTAACTTTAACTTCAAATATGAAATGCAATTTTGTGTACAACAGGCGAAATCAACATTTGTTTTTCGCCTTTTAAAGTCCACAAAAAATCAAAAAATGTTTTCTTATTTCAGTTATAAGCCATAAGTTACAGATCTAGTAATCCATGGCACACAGTTCGACCTCAGGATAGATATGCTTGAATGTAATACATTCATTCCTCCAATATCACACGACTAACACACTACATTACTACTAACACAGACAATACTCTTCCACCTAATACTTTATACTCGTTTGATAAAATACATTAACCATGCCCTGCTTTACGCGAGAGAAGAGTTTATTATTCCGTTCTAAACGGGATAAGACTAACGACAGGGATGCGATGGCACCAAAGGCAGTGCGTCCAAGGTCCATCAATTTCCATGGGCTGTTTGCGTTGCCCATTGCCAGCCAGCATCTCATTGCCGACGAGAAATGGACGCCCAGTTCGTTAACCGAACAATTTAATATATTTACCGATCTGCTACGTAAGTGATTTCATCTATATGTTATCATAGAAACTGATGGCGCTCTTAAGGTCGACGACTGATCTACAAGCGGCATGAGACAAAGGCCTATCGCCGGAATCTCTTGGCGCAGCGTAAACGCCTAAAGTTGCAGTGCAGCGATGGACAAATTAAGCTGCAGAAGATCTCGTATGGGAACAATGCACATGAGATCCGCACCTTCTTGAGTAACCACAGGGATATGCAGCGTCTGTACCAGAAGATGCCCATATACCTCGTGGCAGATAACATCAATCAGCGCACATTCGTCCTGCGCAAGGAGAAAGATCGTCTCGAGTGCCAGTTAAAGCAGCTGAAACATGAATATAGGGAATTGCTTGTGAGTTGGGCTTCAGGATCTTGATTGATTCTTACTCTTATCATGATCATTATTTTCCCCTCACAGCTTGACAAAAGCGAAGTGGAGAATCTTATCAAATATTCAAATGAATTTATTTTAGATGAGGAGGCTAAATCACGAATTTTACTCAAGAAAGTTGAAAACTCCAATGTGCGCATTAAAGCAATCAGGACCATCAATACAACATATAGGAAAATGGTGCAAGTTCTAATGCAGGATGAAATATTCTATGAACCGATTCTACGCTCTCTCGACAGTGATATGGAGGATCAAGCGAATTTCATAAAACACATCATCTATTTGGGCACTCCAGCATTTGCTAAGTTCAAGGAGCTTAATCAAGAGTTTCGAGTATTGGAGGATAAATCACGCAAAAACCTTCAATCCAAGATTCAAATGCTGGCCTCACTTTTGAAACCCAATCTCAATACCTTTGATCCAACTGTTATAAAAGCCAAGGTGGAGCTTCCTCCAAGCACGGATATAAAGCGCTATGTACGAGAGTCCGAGAATATGTTGTTGCTCAAAAAGCAGCAAATGTTGATTGAGAATACGATGAAGGAGCTCAAACTAACGGTATTTTGTTCGCAAGCCAAGGAAATCTATCCGCGGTAAGTCTGACTATTCTTAGTAATTGACTAAATTATATATATATATATATGTACAGCGTAAAGAATCAAGTGGAAAACAATCAAGTTCTGCGTCGCAATATCGAGAATTGCTTACAGACCCGTCAGATGCTTGAGATGAAAATGAAGTGCACCAGCGTGCTGGAGGGGTTTAGTTAATAACCTATCCGAGGAAGAGATTAAGTAAGCAGATCTTCTGAATATATTTTATGAGAAATATCTCTAATATTCTAATATTCAACAGTCGGCTTGAGCGCATTAGAGAGCTGAAAAATATTTTGAAACATGACGAAGAATTTGAACAGTTAACTTTGCAGCATATGAAACAACGTGCTGATATTAGTGTTATGTTCCGGTAAGTCCTTGTTTTAAGTTTATCTTATACTCTATTTATCATTGTTTTATTACATGAACAGCGTAAGTCTTTGGAATATTGTAGAAATACTACGCCATATAGATAATTATCCGAGAATGTTACGCTATGCCTATGGCAGTTCTTATTTAAAGTTGCCGCTTCTTAAATTCGAAATGCTTAAGATGTTCTCTGCCCCACCTGATTTGTACGAGATTGACAGTTGAGTTAATTTTCCCAAATTCAAAGATCAGCCCAATAATATTCCTTTTATGCGCAGTTGAAAAGATTATGTACGTCATCAAACGAAAAATGTACAAGCTCATGAAAGGATTCAAGACAGTTATGGCAACGAAAATTGATGCCAGTAAACAACGGTATCATACTGACTTCCTTGCCACTATGAAGGACACTGAAGGCTCTGTTGACGTGCAAGACAGAGCTGTAGTCGATGATAACCTATTCATGGACCAAAAGATGATGGCCGGAGTACCCAATCGTAGGCAAATTAAGGCCCAGAGTGCTAGAATTGTGGAGGCAGCAGCCAAACGTGAAGATTGATTTATATTTGTGACAAAATATTGGTTAGTTTTATAACAACTTTAAACAAAACTTTCTTACTCTAATACATAATACAACTCAAGTATATGTGTACTGCATATGTACATAAATAGTATATATTGACTTTTTTCTTGAACGTTTTCTAAGAGCCAATTCCAGCACCAAATAATTATAACTTACACTTGGCTTTTCTTGCATAAGTAAACTCAGTTATTTGGCCTTTTCTTACTTGTCTTCAACTTCTACTTGATTGGCTTAAAAGTAATGACAGATGATAAGTTTTGGACTACCTGCCCTTATGTACTTTTTTGATATTGCACTTTCTGTAAGGTTCTTGGTATCGCCAATCGATGGTCTAAAAATAAAATGTTTTTACAGCGCGGACAAAAAAGTCCCAAAAAGTTGCTCTGATAATATTTTGATTAATTATAAATATTAATATCTCTCTATCCAGCTTTACTTCAGCGAGCTGTATAATTATTTGTAAGTACTCTATAAATGGATAATTAGTAATAATATTATATATTTTATAAGTACTCTATAATGGATAATTAGTAATAATATTTTATATGTGCTCCTGTTGTGAAACAACTTTAAAATCGGCAGAAATATGTCTTCGTATGTGTCATATACAATTGAAATGGAAGGTAAAGTGCAATAATTCCTGTGGCAGGATAATATTAAAGTAGCAAACGTGCTCATATTGGGGTTCTTCGAAAAACACAAATAATATGTATATCATTGGTAGGAAGGGTATAGAATGTGTGGTTCAACTAATACCATAAGCCCCGCTCAGTATTCCAAACTTCGTGTTGAGTTTAATGTCCAATTGTATCCATGGGTTGCAGATTCCATATATCGTTTCCAGAGTATAGTCAGAGTAGGGATGCTGTTAATATAACTTTTGTAGCTAGGAGTGGAGAAACATAGCAAACTCAAACCCATCCGCAAAACTATAGAACCATAAGGTCCTCCCGATACCATTCATTCAACCCGGAGGCATGGACACCCAAACTCGCCGATACTTCTGCATACAAGCTCGACATACCCTACGTAGTAATTCTTAACTTGTCCTTTCATACAAAGCAAATGTACAATATTATTATAGTAACCTAAGAAATTAATTTTCTGACTTACAAAAATGTTGAAAGCCAACACATTCACTCTCACACTGTTACACCTATCACACACTACACTAGCCTACACATACAATAACATACAATAACATATAATAATAATATAATAAATATAAAAAAAATAATAAATAGCCCACAATGCCTTGTTTCATGCGCGAAAAGAGCCTCCCACCCTACCCACAGCGCACTAAGCAGAGCGGTAGAGATGTGATGGAGCCCAAGCCAGTGCGTCCTCGTGCCATCCGGTACCATGGACTGTTTGGGTTGTCGAATGCGGCACAGCATCAGATATTTGACCAAAGGTGGACGCCGGACTCTTTAACCACACAATATAATGACATCTCAAACTTGCTGGGTAAGAATCTTTGGTAACATTATGAATCCTTTAATAATGAGCGCTGATCCTCAGTGCGACGCATTGTCTACAAACGGCATGAGAATAAGGCGAATCGCCGTCGCCTCCTTAAGGAGAATAAGCGACTTAAAGCTCAATGCATGGATGGACGCATTAAACTGCAGAAAGTGAAAACGGGGAACAATTCGTTTAAGGTCAAGAACTTTTTGATCAATCACAAGGACATGCAGCGTCTCTACCACAAGATGCCAATACATCTTGTTGTGGACAACATGAATCAGCGCACATTTGGATTGCGCAAGGAGCGAGATCGTCTGGAGTGCCGTTTGGCCCAGTTGAAACATGAATATAGAGAATTGTTGGTAAGTAGTAATATGACCTTAGCCTTAATATTATTATCATAATGCGTCATCTACAGCTCGACAGAGGTGAAGTAGAAAATCTAATCAAATATTCAAATGAGTTTGTGTTGGAGGAGGAGAAGAAGACGCGAATTTTACTTAAGAATATTGAAAACTGCAAAGTGCGCTTTAAAGCAATTAGGACCATCAATACAACTTATCAGAAAATGGTGCAAGTTCTGTTGCAGGATGAAATATTCTATGAGCCCATTCTACGTTCACTTAGCAACGACATGGATGATCAGTCGAATTTCATAAAGCATATTCTATATTTGGGAATGCCGGCCTTAGCAAAGTTTAGGGAGCTCAACCGTAGTTATCGACAGATGGAGGAAAAGTCGCACAAAAATCATATGGCTAAGATTCAGATGCTGGCCCAAATATTGAGAACCGAGCGACCCAATAAATCAGCTGAACTAAAACCCAAGGCGGAGCTGCCCGAAAGCACAGATCTTACCCGATATGTGCGTGACACGACAAGCATGGTCTCGCTCAGGAGGCAGCTGAGTAGCATTGAGAAGACGATCAAGGATCTAAAATTAACGGCATTTTGCTCACAGGCTAGGGAGATATATCCGCGGTGAGTGCTGTTTGATAAAGCATTAAAATTTTGAAGCTATATTTATGGTTTCGGCTGTAGCATCAAGGGAAGGACACAGAATAATCAAGTGTTACATCGTAAAATCGAGAATGATAAAAAGACGCATGAAATGCTCGAGATGAAAATGAAGTGCACCAACGTTCTCGAGGAGGTTTTAATTAATAACCTATCCGAGGAAGAAATAAAGTAAGCAGATCTTCAGAATATATTTTATGAGATATATCTCTAATATTCTAATATTCAATAGTCGGCTTGAGCGCATTAGGGATTTGAAAAATGTTTTGAAACAAGACAAACAATTTGAAGAAGACACTATAGAGTTTATAAAAGAACGTGCCGATATTATTGTTATGTTCCGGTAATATTAACATTTACTATTCCTATATATCATATTCTACTTTCCATCTTTACGTGTTCACAGCATAAGTCTTTGGAGCATTTTAGATTTACTGCGTCACGTACATTTTCGTCCGAGAATAATACGCTATAACTATAAAAGTTCTTATTTGAGGTTGCCGCTTCTTAAATTCGAGATGCTCAAGATGTGCGCTGCTCCACCTGATGTTTACGAAGTGGACGGTTGAGTAACTTACCTTTAATTCAAAGCTCATTTTAAATATTCTTTTTTATACACAGTGGTACAAGTTATGCACTTGATAAAGCGGAAAATGTACCAGGTTATGAAAGCCTACACAGCTGATATGAACTCCAAGACTAATGCGTATAAACAACGTTATCATGCTGACTTCATGGCCACTCTTAACAAGAACATTGAGAGTCCTGATACCGTGGAGGAGAGAGCCATGGTGGAGCAGAACCTACTCCAGGACCACAAGATGATGGCTGGAATACCGAATCGTAAGCAAATTAAGGCGCAGAGTGCTAGAATTGTAGAAGTGTGGTCCAAAAAGGAAGAATCCTGATTTGTTTTTATTACAAAAAAATATTGGTTAGTTTTATAACTACTGTAAACAATTACTACTTATACTCTAATACATAACAACTCACATACATATGTGTGCACTGCATATGCAGATCGATATCATAAATTGGTTTTTATTAATAATTGTTCTATCTTTATTCTTATTTCATTATATCATTATTCTTATCTTATTTTCATCTTTATTTATAAATAGTCCTTCAGTCAGTTTGTTCTCAAATTCATACTGTTTTATAGCGACGATGTAAAAATAAGAAATAAATTAGTTTTATAGCCATAGATATTGCGATTTCACTCAAAGTAATATTAAAATATAGTAAAATTAATTGATTTGTCTAGTCGTTTCACACTAAGTGAATACAAGTATTCATAGTTATTTATCGAAATCATAAATTATATAAATAAATTACTTTAAAATTTAAATATATATATATATAAATAGAAAAGTACAGAATGAATAAAATATTTGGAGTATTCACAATTAAAAAATAATAAACATGAATTGAAAGCCCAGAGATACTCAATAGATCAATAATCAATAAGTGTTAGTATGTAAATTATATAAAGAAATAAAATAAAGGTTAAAAGCCAGAGGATAAAAGGAGAGACGCAAGTAGGAAGTATAGCCTGTGGAATTGAGAGTAAAGGATAAAAAGATACGACAAGTGTAATTCAAAACAGAGGATAATTATTTCTCCTAAGATACAGAAATAGAAGACTTTAAAGAAGAAATAGAAAATTCTTTCGAGAAAAAGTGTTATAAATTACACATCAAGTGGAATAGTATAATTTCTAGTACAACGATGGGGAAAAGAAAGAAGGAAAGAAGTATCTATATCGCCGATAATCAATTTATACCGAAAAATAATACAAGAAGTATTCCACAATTTATTAATGTCGGCAGATCTTAAAGAAGTAGCCTACTGAATTGCGACGATAAGCGAAGATTAGGACCTGAGTTTAGTCCAGATAAAACAAACACAAATTGCTTTTGAACGGACTTCATTTGATCTTGGGTTACACTATACTGTGGGATATTCGGGATTCGAGGATACTTCGAACAAATGATATATAGAGAATTTCTTGGGAAAAGGATCATTGAATTTTTTTTGACCAACGTTTAATGAAGCTAAGTATTAAAGTTAAGGGGTATTTGTAAGGTGGAGATATGCAAAGAAAATACACCCAAGTCTTCACATGTTGCAATGGTGTATTGTCTCTCATATAAGAGCCTAAGTAGGGGCAAGTGCGACCAAATGTCATAAACATTTTGAACAGTTAAGATGCAACTTGGCCAACCACCTGCATTGCAGAGCATTCAAATCTTGCAAATAGTTTTCAGTGTATAAAAAGAGCTTAAGATTATCTGCATAAATGAGACAATAGGAATAAGAAGAAATTAGAATATTATAATATAATAATGATCGTTAATATAGTAGCCCAAGACGTTATTTTCTGATTTAGAAAAATGTTGAGCCCTAAAATCTCATTCACACACTGTTACACCTAACACACACTACACTGCCTACACACACATAACAAAACAATAAAAACAAAAAAAAAAACAAATAAAAAACAAATAAAACAAAAAAAGTATAACCATGCCCTGTTTTGCACGTGAAAAGAGCTGCCCACGGCGGAATAACCAAAGAGATGTCATGGAGCCCAAGCCAGTGCGTCCGCGTGCCATCCGGTACCATGGACTCTTTGGGCTGTCCAATGCCTCGCAGCATCAGATATTTGACCAAAGGTGGACGCCAGACTCTTTAACCAAGCAATATCATGACATCTCCAATTTGTTGGGTAAGTCGAACCTTTGGTAACATTTCGAATCCTTTGATGAAGATCAGTGATACTCAGAGCGACGCATAACCTACAAGCGGCATGAGAATAAGACGAATCGTCGTCGCCTTCTTGAGGAAAATAAGCGACTTAAGAAACAATGCATGGATGGACGCATAAAACTGCAGAAAATCAAAACGGGGAATAATTCTTTTCAAATAAAGAACTATTTAATCAAACACAAAGGCATGCAGCGTTTATACCACAAGATGCCAATACATCTTGTTGTGGACAACATGAATCAGCGCACATTTGGACTACGCAAGGAGCGAGATCGCCTGGAGTGCCGTTTGGCCCAGGTGAAACATGAATATAGAGAGTTGTTGGTAAGTCAGGACCTGAACAAACTAAAGAATATCATTATCAACATGTGCTATATATAGGTCGACAGAGGCAAAATGGAGGATCGCATCAATTTTGCGAATGAGTTTGTGCTAAAGGAGGAGTTAGCGTCGCGAATTTTGCGCACGAAAATTGACAAATCCAATGTGCGGTTGAAAGTAATAACGACCATCAATGTAACGTATAAAAGAATGGTGCAAGTACTGATGCAAGATGAAATATTCTATGAGCCCATTCTACGTTCGCTTACCAATGACATGACAGATCAGTCGAATTTCATAAAACATATTCTATATCTGGGCATGCCGGCGATAGCAAAGTTCAAAACACTCAACCGGAGATATCGTCAAATAGAGGAAAAGTCGTTGAAAAATATTAAATCTAAAAATAGTATACTGGCTGAAATGTTGGCAACTAATCAACGCAAAAAATCTGTTGAAGTAAGGCCAAAAGTAGAGCAGCCCGAAAGCACAGATCCCAAGCGTTATGTACGTGAGACGACGAGCATGATGAGGCTTAAGAGGCAGTTGGGTTTCATTGAAAGGGTGATCAAGGAGCTAAAGTTTACGACATTTTCCTCACAGGCTAGGGAGATATATCCGCGGTGAGTCTGGTTCTATATATCTATATATATATGTAATTTTCAAACTTTGGTTTCTTCTGTAGCATCAAGGGACGGACACAGGATAATCAACTTTTACATCGAAGAATCGAAAAGGAGAAAAAAACCCATGCGATGCTTGAGATGAAAATGAAGTGCACCTCCGTACTGGAGGGTATTTTAATTAATAACCTATCTGAAGAGGAAATTAGGTAAGATTTAAATCGAATAAAGCTGAATATATCTAAAATAATGATTACCAACAGTCGCCTTGATCGTATCAAAGATTTGCAAGATGAATTGAAAAAATGTAATGAAATTGAGAATACAGATTTGGAGTATATAAAGAATCGCGCAGATGCAATCGTGCTGTTTCGGTAAGCTTTACCTATCGTATAACTAACTAACTGTTCAATATTCTTATTTACTTTCATAGTGTGGCGCTTTGGGACCTCTTGGACCTACTGCGTCATGTGGGTCGTCATGCCAAAACATTACGCACCACTTACACGAGTTCTTATTTGGGGCTGCCACTCCTTAAATTTGAGATGCTCGATTCGTGTGCTGTGGCTCCACATATTTTCGAGGAGAACAGTTGAGTTGCATTTTCTGATCTGCTACATATCAGAGTTTAATCATCTTTTTTCTATCGATACACAGCTGATAAGTTAATGTATATGCTGAAGCGTAAGCTCTACCAGCTGATGAAAGCCTTCAAAGAGAAGGTAGGCTCAAAAGTTGGATCTAGCGCGGAGAAGTATCATACTGAGTTCTTGGCCACCATCTGTCATATCAAAGAAGGCGACGAGGATGTGAATCAGACAACAGACGAGGCGAATGCTATGCCGCAGCCAAAGAGTTCTGGCCAAGTACCGAGCCGTAAACAGATTAAAGCACTCAGTCTCAAAGTTGTCGAGCAGAACTTAAGACGGGAGGTTTGAGGATTTTATTCTCGCTATTCCCTTTTTACCTACATCTATACATCTATTAGATACATTACATACGTACACGTACACGTACACGTACACACAGACATAATATATATATATACATATTTATATATATTTAAGTTTTATGAATCTCAATCAAAAAAATAAATAAGAACAATTATTAAATTCGTGGCTTTTATTTATTCTATTTTCTCGCAGTTTTTTAATGTTTGATCTGAGATTTACTTAATGCACGAGATCTGAGAGTGTGTGGAGGGTCTACTACGAATATTTATTTATTGATTTTTGTTTCATTATTTTTATTTATCGATTTTATCGATTATGTTCTGTTATACGATATTTTTATATATCATAAGTAGGCCGTTTAAAGTATGTGTGGCATTGCTTTCTAGTTTATTTTCATTCAGACACCTTTCGTCCTTTCAAATGTTAGGTACACTTAATTACGATTGTTTAAGATTAATAAAAAATAAAAAAAAAACGGAAAAAATATTTAATTAAAATATAAAATGCCCTGCTATTTGCGAGAGAAGGGGCTGACAATCACCCCTCATCGGAGTAAGTTGAATGATAGAGATGTATTGGCGCCGAAGCCAGTGCATCCTCGCGCCTTGCGCTTCCATGGACTCCTCGGCATGTCCTTTGTGCGGCAGCACATGATGGTTGACGATCGCTGGACGCCGAATTCGCTGACAGAGCAATACAGTGGCATGGCCCATTTGCTGAGTAATTATTTCAGTTATATGATAGATGAACTCTATGCCTTATGCCAATCTATTTCTAAGGCCGCCGCGTGATCTACAAGCGCTACGAGACGAAGGCAAATCGTCAACGGTTTTTGCAGGAAAACAATCGACTTAAGTTGCAGTGCCGCGATGGCCGCACCAAGCTTCAGAATATCCTTACTGGGGATAATATGCACAAGATAAAAAATTTTTTAAGTAACCACAAGGACATGCAGCGTCTCTACCAGAGGATGCCCATACACATGGTTGTGGATAACATTAATCAGCGCACATTTGTTCTGCGCAAGGAGCGAGATCGTCTAGAGTCTCGCTTGGATATACTGAAACAGGAATATAAAGGCTTTCTGGTTAGTTGACTGATAAGTTGGCGAGAACTAAGTGATTTAATACACACCTTGTATATATTCGCATATCCGCCTAATGTTCAGATGGTTCGCGCCGTGCTGGAGAATCGCATCAAGTATCAAAATGAGTTTGTGCTAGAGGAGGAACTCAAATCGCGTGTTTTTCTCAAGAAAATAGAAAACTCGAATGTGCGCTTGAAGGCGATAAAGACCATAAATAATACATATAAGAAAATGATACAGGTGTTGTTACATGATGAAATATTCTATGAACCGATCCTACGCTCCCTCAGCGATGACATGGACGATCAATCGAATTTCATAAAGCACATCCTCTACTTGGGCATGCCAGCCATATCCAAGTTTAAAGAGCTCAATATAGAGTATCGACAGCTGGAGGATAAGTCTCGCAAAAACCTTCAAGCCAAGATACAAATGTTAGCCTCACTGCAAAAGCCAACTAGCTTCGACGCCTCCCCGGTAACCAAGCATAAGGAGGGCATCTCCGCAACCGCAAACCCCAAGCGATACTTACGTGAGACAAGGAGCATGATGATACTTAAACTCGTCCTTAAGGCCATCGAACAGACCATTAAAGATGTGAAATTTGTGACATTGTGCTCGCAGGCTTTGGAGATTTATCCACGGTAAGCAAAGTTACGGACTGGCTCATAAGGCATTGGTTGCTCATATCGTAGTTATTAATTGCAGCATGAAGACGCAGGTGGATAACAATGAGAAGCTGCACCGGTTGATCGAGAATGATATGTTGGCCCATGAGATGCTCGAGACCAAAATGAAGTGTGCCACTGTATTGCGAAGTGTGCTAGTCAATAATTTATCCGAAGAGGAAATTAAGTAAGTAGCTCTCGTTAATCCTATATTTTGGGTAACTAACAAAAATCAATTCCAACAGTCGTCTCGAGCGGATTAAGGACTTGAAAAGAATGTCACTTGCAGAAGATGACTTTGAGGTGCAGACTATGAAGTATCTAAAATATCGTGGTGATGCCTTTGTAATGTTGCGGTAAGTATTCCGATGAGAGTATTCTATGAGATTTGTATTACGTTCTTTGACTTTCATTATCACAGCGTTTCCATTTGGAATCTTATTGATATTATGCGGCATGTAGATCGTCAGCCTAAGGCCGTACGATCTCAATATCCCAACTCGTACTTAAAGCTGCCTCTTCTTAAATTCGAGATGCTCAATATGCGTGCTGCAGCTCCTGAGATCTATGAAGAAAACAGTTAAGTTAAAGCTACCTCAAACTTGAAGGATTTTAATTAACTGCTTGAACTATCTCTTTATACACAGTTGATACCGTTATGCATGTACTCAAGCGTAAAGTATACAAACTGATGAAGGCATACTTGGTAGATCTGAAGCCAGCAATTATTAAGCGCAATAGAGATGAGTACCATGCCGATTTCTTGGCCAGCATTGATCTATATGACAATGTTGATGATGACGATCAGCAGGTCGTGTCGCAAGAGGAGGATCTTTTGCATGAAAACAAGACCTTGGCAAATATACCCAATCGCAAGCAAATTAAGGCACAAAGTGCCAAATACCTAGAAGATTTGGCCAAGCGAGACGAATAGGCCTCTGAATCTGGCAAATATGCATGGGTTCATTTTTATTAGTATATCGGCCTAAATTACAAGTCATATACATACCTTTTACATATAGAAACTCGTACTGCCAAATTCTTAGAGTAAATGTCTATCCCGCTTAAGGCACAAAGTGCCAAAGGCCTCTGATTCTGGCAAATAAGCATGGGCTCATTTCTATTAGTATATTGACCAAAATTACAAATCATATACGTGCATAGAACATATACATATACATATACATATACATATAGAAGCTCGAAGTACCAAATTTTTAAAGTAAATGTCTATCCCGCTTAGTACGCCTAATTTTATATTTATATTTTCGAATGCTCGAGTGCCACACATCCTATACACAAAGTTAAACATATATATAGTACTTGATAACTATTGTATTGATACGCGATTGTAGTCTATATATGTATATATGCAAATGTTTATAAATCAATGTTAATATACATGTAGCATACACATTTGTGTATACACATGTATATTCTATGCTCCGTTTCTAGAAAGGAGTTTCAAACAACTCAATATAAATTTTATAATGAATGATATGCAAAAATATATTCACGTGCTTGTAAAATGTTTCTTTTAATTTACTGTGGAATGTTAAGAATATATTATAATTTACAAATGGGAAGTTTTTAAATGGACCTCACAACAGAAGTGTTGATTCCATAACAGCAGCTATGCTTATTTGGACCTTACAGAATATTTCTATGTTATATTTTTCCCTCTATCTTTTTCGGAGTGCACAAAGCAGTAATATAGCAGCTAGAAAGCTCTGATGGATGCATATCCAGCAAAGCAGTTTTCATTTCTGCTGACAGACGATAGATGTCGCTTCTAGTCCTTCGGATGCTCGCAGGGTGTCGCTACGAATACGTTAGCCAGCCATAACACCATAATACGGTTTACTCTTTTGCAGAGTATTGGAAGGAGCAGCAGAAAGTCTAGTGTTTTGTCCAACGTAGGTTATAGCTCATATCCTGTGATTCAGATGTTCTCAGGCCAAGTAACAGTTAAGTTATTGTTATCTATCCCTTGCGTAAAAACTCATATTCTTGTGATTTCCAGAGTCTCCAGTTAAAACAAACTATTTCCAATTGGGTGCCATACCAGCCATTTGACATACTTTGGGTAAAGTTTGGCATTGACGAGATTATAAAAATCGCTGAGAACTAATTAACTAATTAATTGTGTTTAGAAGCTAATCTCCAATATCCTGTGATATTTCAATTGTTCTCCGCTGTTGTATATGCCAAGTGAAGATACTTTTCAGTTTCTGTCTCCTCATCTTCTGCTGGTCTTTCCTGGAAAGACGTTGAACTTCTACTTCAGCCGATACTCTTGCCACTGGTGAACAGATGCTGTCCCAACAGATGTTGAAAGATGACAGTGATCCTCAAAGGGGCGAGAGATAAGGAGCAGATCGTCCAAAGAGACGAGTATATGGTATGCATACTTGGTGTTAAGTCTCTTTGTTCACAGAGCCTATTCTTTCCCTGGTTCTTCATAAGTATTATCCGACTGTTCCATAACTTTTGTTATGCTCAATAACTTCCAATATCAGCAACGTCAGCAAACAGTTCCTGAATATAATAACCTGAATCTACATATGTTTCTTATTCTTGTATCTTTACTTTGCTAACTTCTACCTTCAGAATGAATATCGAGCCAATAAGTATATTTAAATAAAAATAAAAAATATTGGGTAGAATCCAATATATTATAATAAATAAGTATTTCCTCTATAAATAACTGGTTCTAAATATTTTCCAAGCCATTAACATATAAAATGCTCACCTCCAGCTGTACTTTGATGGCGGCAATAGCTCGGCACGTTTTCCTCTTTTGCGGACGAGGTAACCTTCGCTTTGCGTGCTTTTGGCTAATTTAAATGTTCTACAAATGTTGTTTGGGGCAGTAATGAGTTTTGTTCGGTCCAAAAACACTGTTTGTAGCTTTGATATTGTTTGGTTTCTTTTTAATGCGCATTTATTAAAATATAAGGTCGCCTTCTTTAGATTACTATTTGTGACTTTATATTTTTTTAATTGCTTGCTATTTGTTGGATTTCCCTCGATATAAAGGTCGAACACGCTTAATCCATGTATGTATATCCTATTCCAAGCAAACTAAAATGAAATATATAATCCAAAGTATAAACGTTTGTATTGGTTGTATACATTGCAAGTAAGAGACGAAAGTGCGGCAGAGTAGCTTAGAAAGTTCTTGAAGTACCGAATTTGCCTTGTGAGCAAACAACATGCTGAGCTCTACACAAGTAAATGCAGTATTCGAACTATTCCATACCCCCCCTTTGATATTCAAACAGGCCAAGAAGTCTGTAGAGGTTCTTAAAGTATCCGAATGCTCACTCATTCATACCGATTCGGTATGATGCCTACTGCGTTGTGTTTGGTCAACCGAGTTGTTATTGGTCTCGGTCCATACAACTATGCAAGTGTCTCGTTTGCTGCCTCGAATGCATTCATGCCAGAGTCTAGAATGTACAATACATAGATACCTATACTTTGCAAGCATGTTTGTATGTATGTGTGTTGCTTTCTATGTAGGTTATGTGGTTATATGTAGGTAATTCGGCTCTTTAAAGCTGGTGAAGAAGAACTCTCGCAATTATTATTGTTGCTGGAGCGCTTGGGTATGGCATGATATGGTTCTGAGTTGCTCGCCGGTTGCTCCTGTACTTTGCATATTTTTATGTCTTTATGACAATCCTTAATTATATTATTATAATTACACATACAGCTCTAATTAGCAGCAAATGGAAACAACAGCCGCAACGACTACCAAATCCTAGAGCCCAACCATTGTCGATTGCAGCAACGCCCACGATTTTAACCAAACGGAAGACAAATGGAAGGTGTCTCCTATGTTTGCTAAGTTTGTGGCTAAATCGATGCGCTTTGTTATTACTACTTGTCCCATATCCTTAAAGGTAATATGCTCCTAAGATCTGATAATATTCGATGATTTATTTGATTATTAGTTTGAACTTTGCATTGTATCTATATTTATCAATCAGAACTAATTATTCGATCTTTAAAAAACAAGAATGTTTATATGATTCCTTTCTCTGAGCAGCCATGTAAAAGTAACTAGTAAGATTAAGTAAAGTAATATTAAAAGCCATTTGAGATTTGCCTGTTGCTCATCTCAACGTGCGTAAAATTCTTGACAAAATGTGAACTTCATATTAACTTGGGATAAACTTTAACTCAGTATTGACAGGGAAAAGTTCTGATCGCTTGGTGATGGATAAAAACATCAAACTACTCAGGATAAACTCAACTGTTAGGAACTGTTTTAAGTGACGTCAAAGAGAATATCCTTTATTGGGTGTAGAGGTCGAGCAAGTCGAATAGCAATGACTAATTTTATGATCCAAAAAGTAGCATTAAATAAAATAATAAATTTCTGGGTACCTGATTAACTTACCTAATTAACTAGTCTACATTATTTACCGGCTTTAACGTTGGTTTGTCCATGAAAGGACTACTCTCCTCTGGTCAGTAACAACAATTTGCATGTTGCTTAAGTTCCTTCCTGGTGTTAGATTCATTATTAATATGTTAATATGCTTAATATGCGAATATGTTTAATATTCATGAACATTATTTGCTTCAATAGTTGCAGCAATGTTTACCTTAAGAGAGTGCCTGATGATCCATTCAAGTATCCATCTGGTATGCAACTTGTTACCAATTACCATCTTGGCTATGCACATTGCCTTCACTTAGCAGAAACTTTCGTTGTTAGCTTTAAGAAGAGAGTCTCCACTTACTGTACTCTAATGGGGCTTAGGGACAATTGAGAAAGTTGCAAGAAGCAACCGTTGCTTAAACTGGGACTTTGTTTTTAGGATGTAAAACTATCTTTAGTCTCAGTATCGAATGCTTCTTAGCCTGCTTTTGTTACACTCTTTTCGTTTTTCTTTTAACAATAAGACAAATAGCAACTTTGCTTGTCGCTTATTGTTGGGGCTTTGTAGAAGGTGAAATGCATTTCAACTGCGACTCTCTAAAGTCAACAATTGAGAGATATACGACATTTTTCAGATGCCAAACGAATGTCAATAGTAAGAATAGTATATTTTGTATTTTGAAGCATTTAAATGCAATAGACGAATATAAAAGACATTTTACTTAGCGTCGTTTATCGATAAAGCTAAACTGCTTTGTTCTTCAACAAAAATGACATTTAAGGTAATTGCCAAATAAAGGGTAAAATAAAAAAGCAAACTAAAAACTTGTTACGATGCCAAGAGACGTGGCGACCTTGAATGCATCAGGCTAAAAAAGAAGAAGGAATCTTTGTATTCGCAGACTTTATTCAAATTGTTGGAAAATAAACGGATGTCGATAAATGGGATTGACAATGACAAACATGAAATCGAATGCAGTAAGGTTAACACAAAGATGAAAAAATGCCAGTTAAGAGACAGAGAGGAGAGAGAGTCAATAAAATTCCGAAAATAAAATCCTGCTGAGGTCAGATGCCAAATGCGGGCCAACTGAGAAAACCAAATGCAACAAGAGTAAAAACACACGAACAACCAAAAATAAATAAAAAAACAAACGAAAACCAAAACCTTAAACCAAAATGAACCCAACGGAGTGACAGCTGAACGTCTGGGTTAACAGATGGCAGAACATATACGGCCACTGTGGCGATGTGTCAGCCGCTGCCACACATTTCCAGGGAGCCAGGTCAGAAGCAGGGAAAACTAAAAAAAAAAAAACCAAAAAGGGAAAACCAAATGACAACTGAAATGACCAAACGTCAAGTGCACAAATACGAGTACCCCTTTTGCCCTTTTGCAATTTGAAACAGCTTGGTTCTGGCTTTGGAGCTGGTTCTCGTTCTGGTTTAAATGTGAATTAAAGAACCCCCTGGGATTCCCCTTGGTGAATAGCATATGAAAGATGGCTTATTTGATACCAGCAGGACACTTGAGGGAACTAAGGTGCAAGCATTGGCTTATGAAGTGCTGCTGCTGCTGGTGCTGCCAACATCATGCTGCATGCCACTTGCTACATGTGGCAACACTTGCATAAATCAAATTTGAATATGCATCGCTGACTGGAACTGGCACCACCAGTCGCGAATGTGGCTGCAGATGCGGATGCTAATGCGGATGTACATGCGGGGCTACAAACTCAAAGCAGCTGCATAAACATGTACGTGAATCAAAGTGCGATACGGCTATGTGTACGCCGTGTAGGTGTAGGTGTATGCGTAAGCTTATGTGGGTGTGCGGGTGTATGGCTGTTGTTACTTGTTGTTAGGGTCTCTACCTGTCCTCAAACGAGCATTGTGCGAAAAGCACGCACCAAACTTACGCGTTACGTATTACACACACACCCGCACACACACACGTTACGTATTCACATGTGTAAGTGCAAGCGACAAATTGTGAAATTATTCCACCCCACAAAGTGTACGAAAACAATTTATGTTATAGAGGTATTTGTTTGGGTAGCTAAACTGCGATTATTATAATCCCTGCGAATATAAAATAAAACTCATGGAAAATTGTTTAGTTTGACTTAAAGGCGAAAGTTCAATTATTAAATAGAAAATATAGTATACTTAATATAAGAAATATTTGGATATTAGCTGAAATATAAAATAAAAAATTAGTATTATAAAAAATATAAAAGGGTTAAGATATACAATATCTATATACAATATCTTTATGCATTGACTTCTTGACTATAAACATCAGCTGATTTGAAATGAAGAAAGAACTTTAATTTTAAGAGAAGTTCAAGGAAAATCTCCTCTTTTTAATTCTAAACATCAGCCGGAATAAATTAAAGAAATAAGTTTAAGTTTAAAGCCAATTTCAACTTTTTAACTATAAACATCACTTGGAATGTATTCAAGAAGGAGTTAAAGTTGAAAAGGAGTTTAAGGAATATATCCAATTGATTTGTATTTTGTTAAATATTGACAGAAGCATTTCCTCAAAAAATAAGTCCTTGCTAGATCTTTGAATTAAAGCTTTAGGGGAAATCAAACATACACAACAATATAAAAAATTTGAATATATTTGTGGTCAAAAAAGAAAGTTATCATCTTTAACTAACTAACAAGCATATTAGAGGTTATTAAACACGCCAAAAACATTCATCAAGAAACCAATGATTGTTGTCTTGATTTTTCACAGATGACAGCTAAAATCGCTAACAAATTTTCATAAATTCTGTTTTCCCAGAATCCGAAGAAAACAGAAAATAAATAATATATATGTTTGCATGTTTATGTATATATATATATTTAGTTAGCTTACAATGTGTTCTCTTCAAATGTATTGATTTAATATGCTAAACGTGGGCGCACTGCAGAAAATTCTTTAAAAACTCGCAGGAGTCAGCCAAACCACAAAATGCTTTTAAGCCCTGCATATTAAATATTATTTATTTCAGTTTTACAGTACAAAAATATACGAAAAGTTGGAAGAAATTTGATTGGCGGCAAATCCGTTTTGATGTTGGCCAAACTTACCAGGCGAACAGAGGAGCAGCAGCAGCTCCCAGTACCTCCAGTTGAGGTAATTTAATTATCCTTGGTACGCGATTTTGGCCGGTCCTTGTTCCCGGCCAGTAAATCCGCTTAACTGGGTCACATCTAATGGATCTTGCGTTGGATCTAATGGAAAATATTTAGCGACTGACAAAGGCAAAGGCACAACGTAATATTGATACAGCATATTTAAACTTTTTAGTTTAAAGCGAGCAGGATAATTTGTTGCTGCTAAAATTTGCCTAAAATATCCTTCACATAATTACGTAAAAGTACGAGCATGCGACTGTCTCTTTCACAGTTAATAAAATTGAAATATTTTGTGGGGTGGATGCCTCAGCGATTTCTTTACACTTTCTGGCACGTAAAGATTAAACTTTCTTCCTTTCTAATTTACGGCACAAACACACACACACACACACACACACACAAACACAGGCACACACATTTTAAGTACATTATCGCAGACGAGTGTGTCGACTAGCGACTGCCGCGCCCAAATTTTCTTGCCGAGCAGCAAAATTAAATAATAAATGTGCATAGTTTTACAGTTAATAAAGGTGAAGCACATTTGAATGACATTAGGTGAGAGCGCGACGTACCAGGTGCAACTCAGTCTTACAACTTTCGCACGTCTGGCTTATGCTGGAATCCTGACTCCGACCAAGTCTATGGTTTGTTTCAGGATTGATACATAAAGGGAAGATAATGATTAGCCAGCATATAACATACAAATAGGAAACATTTAAGGCATATTGAAGGATATTTATATATTATATATTATGGTTGAAATTCAACCACTAAATCGATTTACATTTACATATTTGTTGAATTTTAATCTTTTTGCCTAAATCCAGCAGTTTTTGCTTTAAAATCTAATCTGTCAGCGCTGTTGGGCTTAAGGTTAGAGTGAACATTGCGATCCCGCTCTAACGCATTGTATTGCACATGCATTGCACAAAAGTAAACAACAAAATACTTCTATCTCTTTCACGCTTGCAAAGTGTAGAGCGTGCTGAATATCTAGCCTTTCATTGTGTTAGTGTTTGTTTTACACATCGTGTGTAATTCGTTAATAGTATGAACGCATGTATTGGTGATACTTTCAAATTGAATTTTTCGCTTTATATCAAGCTTATACTAATTAACATTGGAATTCTGCACTTCAGTATCAAATACCGTTTGAATAGTATTTAATCCTTTATACATATACATATACATATAAATATTCATATACATATGTAAGTAAGTTTATACATACATACGTACATACATATATGTATGTACAGGGTGCGCCAACTCGTGCTTTGGTACTTTAAAATTGAATAACTTGGGACTGCTTTAACCGATTTCAATAAATGAAGACGATTTATTAATTTTTATGTATTCCACTTGATTTAAATTAGTTTTTGAATAAAATATCGATCAAATAAATTGTCAATTTATATATAGATAATAAAAAATAGATGCTTTTTAAGGGATTGATGAAAATAACAACGACAATAAGCCTATAATATTTCTGAATTAAAACTAAGAACTAAAACTGAGATACTATTTGATATAAAAGGAACCTCAGTATAACTAAATGATGCTTTGAAAGCAGCCGAATGCAATTTGTTGTAATAATAGTTTATAAAGTTCACAGAGTTAAATAAGATAAAATTTTGATATCATGAGGTATACTTGTATTCTCCCTCTAGGAACAATTTCAATAACGAACAACTTGCTTTAAACTAAATCCTTCGGTGGGGATCTTTTATATTGAGGAAAATCAGTTTGTGTCGCCTTGGTATTAGAATTTGGTTTGCCTATGGAAAATTCTCTTAACTTAAAAAACTTAAAGGTAAGAAAAGATAAAACCAATATACCAATAATATAATAAGAGGCCGAGCTCGGAGATTCGGCATCTAGTTGTGCTTCATTCGCTTCCTTCGGCATTGCTTGGTTTTCATCCCCAGGTTCATTTGGCATTATAGATTCAAAATTTCTTAAATACGGTGCCAGAATTGATGAAAGTAAGACATCCATAGAGTCCCTCAGCGTAAGAGTATTACTTTCCGGCTTATTATCCTTATTATCACCGCCTTTGTCGTCTTTGTTGTCCTTTGTACCACCGCCACTTTCTGTCAATGGAAAAATGTCCATGGGAAATGGATATATAATCCTCAGTACACGCTCACGGGCCACCAACTTTAATGTCTCCAAGCTCCGCAGCTAGATAATGACACCTTAATATATTCACATAGGACAGTTCCCAAGATCCTACTTACTTGGAAGGTAATTTGATTTTGAGACATAACCTCAGAAGCTTCCTTCAGTGCACTCGATGCCTTAAACTCACCCTCCGCCAATATGATCTTCGCACGACCCTGCCTCTGTGCCTCGGCTTCACTGGCCAATGCTCGTATCAAGCTATCCGGCAGAGCTATGTCCTTTCTAAGCACATAACAATAAGAATAACGAACTTGTAATAAGTAATTGTTCTTACAGGTCGACATGCTCAATCTTAACACCCCATCCACATGTCACATGCTCTAAAGCACGTGCAATCTCTAGGGAAACCAATTCTCTGGCGGAAAGCAGTTCATGTAATGTTTTGGAACCCACCAGATTACGCACAGCTATCTGTGCCTGGTGAACAGTTGCTAAGTGGACACTTGAGGTGTACATAGTGGAACTCGTTGAGCTTCTGATGAAATAGAAAAGCACTGCATCTACGCTGATGCTGACCGAGTCCTTGGTAATAAGATCTTGAGAGGGAATCACAACCACTCTGGTCCGCAGATCTACAAATCCGATGGTATCGACACAAGGCAACATCCAGACTAGGCCTGGTCCACGTGCATTCTTCCTGAGTAGTAACTGATATACAAACAAGTAACAATCTGGTTATTTCGTAATACTTAAGATGACCCAGGCGGAAGATTACAAGTCGGGAAAACTCATTGACTATAACTAAACAAGCGAATATGGAAAACGGAAAAAAGATCACAACAATAAGCCAAGATAAAGCCACCATAAGTGCTTCAAAACTCTCTAAATTATGTCCGCCTTCAGCAGCACGTAAGTCAATTGCTTTAAACTTATAGTATTCTACAGGTGAAATAGTTAATTAATTTAATTAATTTTAAGATACACTTTACCTTTATTTTGTTGAAATGGCAATTGCGGTTCAAAATTTGGTTGCACTAAACTTTGTTTTTTAAAATCCTGAGCTGTGCCAGGCTTTTGGTCCATTGCAGACATCTTCGATCTTTCTTAGATGCAGTTTATTTAATATTATATACATAAATTGATAATAATTTAATGTCTTCGTAGTGAATAACAAGAAATTTGATAAAAACTGTTGACAATTCTCTCTTAAACATTTTGATTAATTTACTGTATTCTACTACATAGTCAAAAAGACTTTTTGCTTAAGTTTAAGGAACTATTTATTTTGGTCATGTGTATTTTAAATATTCATAATTTATACAGTTATTTCCTTTAAAGAAGCTCTAAAATTTCATAGGAATACATAAGTTTTTAGCTTAACGATTCCTTCGAAGTCGAGGTTCCTATTGATCTAAAACTAGCATACGACGTCGATGGCTCGTCAGGATGAAGGTCATTCATTTTCATTATGGATGCTGGCTCGGAAATATTATCATTTCGGGTAGAGAAGTAAGGGATAAAAGGGCCAAAACCGGGTGCAGTAACACCACCAGCCTTTTTCCGATTCTCAAACGGTGTAAGCATATCCATGGGAAAAGGATATATAATTTTAACAAATCGCTCTTGAGCAATCGATGTTAAGATTTGCAAATGTCGCAGCTTTACAGTTTAGTTAATATTTATATTATGCTTATATTATTATATGTTCCATATACAAACTTACCTGAAGGGTAATCTTATTTTGAGCCATCACATCGGATGCTTCTTTCAGCGCCTGTGAAGCTTTAACTTCCCCTTCCGCGGATATGACCTTGGCACGAGCCTCCCTCAATGCCTCAGCCTCACTGGCCAACGATCTTTGCAGAATTTCCGGCAGAGCTATGTCCTTTCTAAGATCATAACAATAACCAACTTAAAATCGCTGAGTAACAACTGTCATCTTACATGTCGACGCGTTCAATTCTCACACCCCACTTCTCTGTCGCGTGGTCCACAGCGATTCCAATCTCCATGGACAACGCTTCCCTGGAGGTGAGTACCTGGTGCAATGTCTTGGAACCCACCAGATTACGGAGAGTTGTCTGGGCAATGAACAAAGTAGATTCGTGAACATTTGATATCTGTAGAATTGCGTGCATTGAGCCTTCGATGCAGTAGAAAACTACTGCATCGACACTAATCGTGACGGAGTCTTTGGTGATCACATCTTGGGACGGAATCACTTCCACTCTGGTGCGCAGATCCACAATTCCGTAGGTATCAATACAAGGTAAGATCCAGATCAAGCCCGGTCCACGAGCGCCTTTTCTATGTTGAAATTAACATTGAATGGAAATAAAAACAATTTGCTTGGAAAATACTTGCCTTACGCGGCCCAGACGGAAGATTATAGCTCGGGAAAATTCATTAATCGTTACAAAACAAGTGAAAACAGAAAAGGGAAAGAAGAGCACGACGAGAAACCACGATAAAATCACCATAAATTTTTCAAACGTCGATTCTTTTTGGCTTTCAGCTACAGAGGTTCAAGAGGTCCTAACTTATGAAAGACATCTGAACACATTAAACTATCTTTTATATTATTACTTGTTTTCACATATCTTTTTCCTTGTTTCCGTTGGATTCTTTGAGACGAATCTCCCTCAGCTGACTGCTCCTTTTTTGCCTTCGCCTCACCCATAATACACTAAAAATTTGGCCTTAAAATATATATATATATATCTATATATATTATATATTTTCTATTTTCGATAATAACAATGTGACAGCTTTTGACTGATGGCTTGATAGCTTAACTAATTAATTCTTCGCATACTTGCAGTTATGTTATATCAACAGATTACTTTAAGTTTCTTTGGTTCGACTTAAAACTACTATTTAAAAAGCAGCTTACGCCTACAAATTTGCATAATATTTAAGTAAACTAAATGAAAACTTTTGAATTTATATGCAATTGCATTTTAGACAATTTCTCAGAGTGACAAACTTTAAAATAACAAGAGAGTAATCTTTACTTTATCACTTTCAGCTGTAAGATACCCTGTGCCAAGTTATATTGAAAGTATGCTAGTTATATACAAGTGTTGCCCATAAATTGTTTCCAGTTATTATTATAGATTCTAGATATTGAGGTTATTTAATTTAAGCCAGACATTTATAGCTACCTTTCAAGCCAGCTCGCATAGGGTATAAAAACATTCTAAAGAAATATGCGAAATGGCCAAAACTGTAAGGCAAGATGTGTGAGGGGGTGAGGGGTGGGTCTGAAAAAATAACTTTGTCACAGCAAGTCGCCAAAAGTTCGCATTCTAAAAACTAAAAACTTTTGTTTTCTCGCCTCTTTTTTATGAACCGACAAGCAAATGGCAATGGGAAATGGGAAATGGGCAATGGGCAATGGACAATGGGCAATGGACAACTGGCAAAAGACAAAGGACAAAGTGTGAGAAAGAGGGAAGAAGGGGGAGTAATAACTTCGGAATGACTTTTGTTGCTTCCTCGTAATGCATTGTGTGGCAGTGGCAGTGGCAAGTTTCAACTTTTTCTCTCCGTGACCACATGTGCTGTCCGAAAGTTTTTCCTTCACTGCCAGATTCATGCGATCCCATCATAAAGAAATTTATGTGATTTGCCCTTGCTCATCTGATTGCAAATGCAGCGACATATGGCCAAGTGACCCAGAAGCACCAGGGAACCAATTGTCTCGACGCGTCACATGGCCAGCACATAGAAAATTACTCTATTATGTTTTGGAGTCAAATGGAAAACATTCTCTGATGCGGGATAAAGTTATTAGTCCCCGGGGATTGGGGCTTAGACACCATATGAACCAGTTCCCTCAACTGAGTAAATGAATGTCACTCCAGACTAACTAATCCATCATTGTCAGCATTCGTAATGGAAAACTGTTTCATATACATCACAACATCGAGTGCCTTGAGCAACTGCAGACAAAACAAGCAGACGTCAACATGGGAAGGCAGTGGGTAAATCTGAATAAAGAAAAACAATATAATAAACTAAAGAGCTTTAACTAATTTGATTACACTAGACATGACTGAAATGTCAACTCAAATTTATGTAAAGAACGAAAGGATTGACGTAGATAATCAATATTTTAAATTTAACTTTGTAGAGCGGTCTATCCTCCATCAAACATGTTTGAGAGCTTGGCTTGGTATGACGCAATGCGCTTTGCTATCCCAAAGCCAACATGTTCGATGAACATAGCATAGAAATTTCTTTGTTCTGTTAATTTTTCACAACTGATTATCGACAGCTTGCCGATTCACTGTCAAACAAGTTTGATGGTTTCTGTTTCCATCGAGCCGCTCGCCTAACGGTGAAATACCTCGCGTGCACTAAAGCGGCCGATCCACTATCGAACATGTTTGCGAGCTTGGCTCGATTTGACAAAATGCGTTTTACTATTCCCTAGCCAACATGTTCGATGAACATAGCATAGAAATTGCTTTATTATCGATAGCTTGCCCATCCGCTGTCAAACAAGTTTGATGATTTCTGTTTCCATCGAGCCGCTCGCCTAACGGTGAAATACCTCGCGTGCACTAAAGCGGCCGATCCACTATCGAACATGTTTGCGAGCTTGGCTCGATTTGACGAAATGCGTTTTACTATTCCCTAGCCAACATGTTCGATGAAATTTCTTTATTATCAATAGCTTGCCGATCTATTGTCAAACAAGTTCGTTATATGTATTTTCCTCAAGCCGCTCGCGAAACGATAAGAGGCCTCGTGTGCACTAACACAAACGTAGATTTTTACGTCATGCTCGCAAAAATGTCTTATTTGATTTGATATTTTCATCAGTAACACAGACACAACTACACTGACACTGTTTCCTAGCGAAACAAATAAAACAAAAAAAAAATAGCAAAAATAAATAAAAAAAAAAAAATATTTTAATTTGCAAAATGCCCTACACAAAGCCAGTTAAAATGGAAGAAAGCTTAAACGAGACCATACGAATGGCTCTAGTAGGTCGGTCCCAGATGCTGATTAATCCCAATATATATCTTAACCTTGATTTTCTTTCAGACTTCGCTTCAGTGCGCCACACGCTAATATCTAGTGTACTGCGGAGCATTAAGGAAACAGTTGAGCGCGTAAAGATATCGATGATATTGCCGAAGCTGATTGAAAACCAAGCTACCTTGAAGAAGAACCTAACTGGTACGCGATATGAGAAAGTCATCACTCTGGTGGACAATTTTTTGAAAAGACGTGATATTTTCCTAAAGGCGCATAAAGAGCTGTTAAGTGATCCGGGCGCGGTTAAAATAATTGACTTCTTTCAACGCAACTCTGAGATTTATAAGCTGTTCCCAAAATTCGTAAATGACATGTCAGATAACGAAAAGAAACTGGTGAAAGCGTTTGAGGTGCTATTACAGGTCGCTGAAAATCATCTGCAGCGCAATGCAAAGGACCAGATTCTAGAGGAACGCAAAAATCGAAAGGCCTACAAGGATAATCTGGCACTTAAACATGACATAGAAGTCATCAAGCGCAAAATTGATAAAATGAGCGCTCAGAGTCGCGAAAAACTGGCCGCCAGGGCACTAAAAAATTATATGTCCCACAGGGATGTGGCTGAACTGGAAAAGCAGGCTAATAAGCGAGTTGAACACGAAACGTGAGTAGGACTTCAAATTGATAATCCGATGATTGAAATTCTATATATATTTCTGTTTATTTTTCAGCGCGGTCTGCGAAAGGACAATTCGCAATTATATGAAGGGAAGCAATGACAAGAACAAAGAGCTCGAGGAGGAGATCAGGACTCTTCAAGGCCAATTAAGTCGGCAAGTCAAAGAGAACAGGTTAATACAAAAACAATCACGCGAAGAAAAGTAAGTGTTATTTATGTTTTGAAGTTGATTGAAACTAAAATATTCTTCCATTAGGAACAAGCTGGAAATACAGCTTCAGAGTGCGATTAAGAAATACGACGAAATGATTGGTGAGAAAACTTTAGAAAATTTGGATCTACATGATCTGCTGAAAGATGCAAATAAAGAGCTTCAAAAGTTTATGAAATCGTATAAAAGAGAGGAGGCCTTATATAACAGTATAGTACTCAGACGTGAAAAGGAGGAGGAAGACAAGAAGCAGGATCGTATATTAAAATACATGATGAACCGGGCGGCTCGAAAGATTCAAGCGTATTGGCGTCAATGGCGTAAGGATCTACGTAAGAAAGAAAGACAACTTAAGCGCAGGAAGAAATTTTAAGATACGTCTTGTTGAGATAGTCGTAAAATTCAAAAGCTCTGTCCTAAGATACGGCAGACAATTTATTCAAAGAATAATTCAAGCGAAGGTACAAAAAAGCCTAATAAAACGGACCTTAGATTTATAAAAAAACAAAGTAACCAAATGGCTTTTATTCTTAGTTATGTTAGTTCCATAAATTGATACACTTCCATTAGTTTTACACATAAAACACACAAACACTTTTATATACAAAACGTTTTTCTTTTCTTTTTAAATATGGAACCAGAGGTTCAGATTCAGGATGTTGTCGCAAGCACTTCACATCAATTAGGCGGTGGGACAAAGATTGTTTTAATATATAAATTCGATTGATTTTAACCCACGATACACCTAGATCTATACTCCTTGCGTACCATAGAGATTGAAGGCGTATTAAAAGTTTTACTGGAGTCATTGGAGTGCGTGAAGATGGCATTGATGCTGCCAAAATTACTGAAGAGTCCAAAGGTTGTGATAAAGGCTCTAACCGGCACGCAATACGAGTCAGGGATTCCACTGGTAGAGGACTATATCCGAAGACGAGATTTTATTGTGAGGGAGAGGAGACCACCATTGGGTGATCATGGCATGATCAAGCTAATTGATTATTTCCAGCAAAACTTTAAGATATACGAGCTATTTCCAAGCTATGTCAAAAGCATGAATTTGAATGATCGCAAGTTGCTGTTCACTTTTGAGAAGCTATTTGAAATATCCAAGAATCATCTGCTCCTGGGCTCAAAGCAGGAAATCAACAAGGAGCGCAGCCTGCAGAAAATATACCAGGATAACGAAATCATAAAGGAAGGCATTATAAGGCTCAAGGAGCGAATGGTCTCACAGAGGGTTCGGTTACGCTGGAAGGCGGCTGGCAAGTCTGCTTATCTGCAGGTATATGAGGAGAAACTGAATAAAAAGAAACATATGAGCGAGGAGCGAATGAAAGCTGAAAGGTGACTAAACGTCTATAGTTTTCTTACCTATTCAAACATAATATTCATTATTCAGTGATAAATGCCAGCGCCTTATACAAGACTATAAGAAGGGCTGTTTGGAGCAAGAAGCTGCGCTGGAGCAGGAGCTTAAGAAGCTGACCCTTGAGTACGAATTTCACTCAAAAGAGTTCAAGAAGCAGCTTCAGACATCACGCAACGAGAAGTAAGTTTACAATATATACAATAGTATATATAATATATAAACTGACCGACAGAAACAAACTGGAAATACAGCTTCAGGGCGCTATAACCAAATACGATCAAACGATTTCAGCCAAGATGCTTGACCATATGAATCTAGTGAATCAACTGGCTGAAGAAACGAAAGGAGTGCAGGAGTTTATGGATGATTATCAGAAAGTGGAGAAGACGTATAACCAGGTGGTGGTCCAACGCGATAAGGAACAGGAACAGAGGAGAGTGACCGCCATATTATTGTATAAAATGCATCGAGCCGCTCGCAAGATACAAACACTTTGGCGTAAATGGCGCAAGGAAGAGCGTAGGAAACGGAAGGTCCTTGACCGTATAGCAAAAGCTAAAGCTAAAGCTAAGAAAATGAAACCCAAATGGGCGTAATGAGTTGGAAATTCCAGTTAAAGTGATGATAGAAGATCAAAGAGCTTATGAATATCATTTCCAGTTTCATATGCTGAAATGATAGTCATAGTCTCAGTGCTCGTCTAAAGGAGGAAGTAATTAGTATAAATAATTCCAAATTAGAGCTGTAACTATGAGAGACCTTTGAGCTATATTAAGAAAGTCACATAAGAACTTCCTTTGATACGTTTTCTTGGTGTTGGTGGGAGGTTTAGTGGCTTGGTTGTATATATCTATATATAGTTATCCTTGTAGGTAGTATGTCCTCATAGTAGTTTGTACTTATGCATATGGAACTGAATGAAAGCGAAAAATTTAATTAATGAAGCGGCATACAAATAAGTGGCAGTTGTGGCTCAAAAAGCGCTAGGAAAATTCATTGAAATTACCAAGCGTGAAATGAGCAGCTGTCACTGGAGCACAAAGGACATTGAGGCAGACAGACGAGGACACGCAGGACACGCAAATACACAATGGCACACACACACACACACACACACACACGTATATTCGTAGAGACATGCAGACAGAAGCTGACAGCTCAAGATAGAAAGCGAGTGGCAATTTGAAATTTCATTAAATTTCCCTTTTCGCATTTCCTAACAGTCGATGGGAAAAGCTTTGTCGCAGCATGGAAATCCTTGCAGTATTGGCATCAGCTACAGAAACAACTATGTTTAGTCGTATGGAAATTCTTAGACTTGGCAAAACAAAAAGCCAACTCCAATAGATGCTTGCGGTGCTTGCGGCCAATAAAAGTTTCTATTAAATTAAATGATGACCATCAGTTGCCAAACTTAACTTTCGATACTTGAACATAAAGAATACCCAATTTAAATGGTCAACTGAACTTGCTTAGTCTATGGGGTAAGAGTCTTCCGTGTCGCCATAAATTAAGGTTGAATAAGCGACGCTTTTAATCTGCTAAGTCTGGACCCGGAGCCGAGTGGACACCATTGTAATCAGCACATTGTGCCCTCAGCGTGAATGCAGACAACTCCGATAAGTCCTGCCTGCCACACGGCTGCAGCCGGAAATCGTTGAGAAGCAGCTCCTTGCTTGGAGTTTGGAGCTAGGAGCACATCAACGCGCAACCTGAAAGATAAAATCCCTCGTTTCAAACGGATTTAAGCCCAAAGTGCAGGAGAGCACAAATGTCGTGATGGCATGAATAGAATAGACTAGAATAGACTGCTCAAAGGATGCGTAAATTTGCCATGCGCAAATATGTTGGCATTAACAATACCTCAGCCAAAGCACCGCCTGCATAAAGAAGTCTTCAAGATATAGTAACAAGATGTTCTACAAATGTCTGTCTGGCTTAAAACATCATGAAAGATGGTCGAGCCCAGAATCCGCCAAGGAATTTTTAATGAGACAAATACCTTATTTGAATGAAAAAATGTATCTTAAATGTATAAAAAAGTTGCAAGCCCGAAGATGAAATACCCTGAAAGAGAAGATAAATAATTTAACCAAAGTATATATATCATGTCATAGTTTGTATTGAAGTTTTCTGTATACTTCTAGTTTATATAAATTTCTTAAGTCTTTACTAAATGCTGTTGTCGTAGGTGTTAAACAAGGACAAGGACTTAGGCAAGAGTCGCATAGAGGGAGCTCTGCTAAGGTGACGTTTAATCAAGCATTTACAAAGCAAGGATTTGCTCTCAACTTTGTTATTGGAACTCGTTCACAAAGCCACATCAGCTTTCTACTGAAAGCAGACAGTATATACAAAATAGAGGCTGAAACAAATTCCTATGCTGATGTTTTTATATAAATTTGAAACTTGTATACAAAACATAACTATTAAGGTAAAATATTTCATAAAGCTAAGCAGCATTGGCTGTCTGTTTTTATTGCTCTCATATAAGTGCAAAGGTGTGTTAAAGTACTTGAGAGCTTAGTACAGGGTATCCCACAGAAAAGGACACCTGAAGTTAAAGCTTGAAAATGACTTTAAAGTGATTTTTAAGCCGCTTTGCGAATGAAATAACATGTAAGAGTACAAAACAAGATGAAATTCAAGATTATACTCGTAAAAATTTGAAATGTTAACATCAGAAAACAATTTCGTTTTTAATGGTGCAGAAAGAAAATTGCTGGCCAACTGTTGGCATGTCCTGGATGCGGCTGACTCTGGCCAGGATTTTGCATGTAGTGCCAGACATGCTCATAGCATTTTATGATTATAAGTGCGAGTTTCTGGTTTTCCGCACAGACTGGAGAAACGTTCGTTTTTGTGGAGTATGTGCCACAATTTATGGCACACACACACACACCTATATATATATGCACACACACAAGAACCACTAACGAGCCCATTTTACTATCCTTTTTTGTTTTTGGGCTGACCGTTTCCATTCATGTCTTTCACTTAATTCATTTTCGCTCTGCTTTCGGCTTTTCCGGGTTGCATTCAAAATGCATGTGCAAATCCTCGAATCCCCAGCCTGGACTAGGACCAGGACCAGGACCAGGACTAACCAGGACCAGGACTAACCGCATTTACTGTATGCCTGTTTGTCGTTTTCATTAGCAGTTGCCTCGTTGTTTATGCCCAATGGACCTGCATAATGCCAGAGTCGCATATTAGCTCTCTTGGCCACTTTTGTTTTGGCCAAAACGCCATCAACTACAGGTGCATATTTCGGAAATCAGTGTGGCAGCTGCAGCAAACCACTCACTGCCATTTGTGGCAAGTTGATTGAGTAGTTTACAAATAAAGACTTGTCTAAAACATGTAAATTAGGTTGAGTTTTTTTAATACTACTATTTTTTTGGACTTTGACAAACATTTGACAGCTCTTAGAGATTTCTGATAAAATATGCAGAAATTAAATAATAATAAGAATAATATTGGCTATTTTATCTTTAAAAGGAACTTAAGCAGTCAACATTGATGGCATGTTGGAAAAATTATGTGAACTCCATGAAATTTTGGAATTAGCACATTTGATTGAAGGAGAACTATTTCAAGATATGAGTATCAATGCTGTGCAAGAGCTGTTTGAGGATAAAGGTATAAACTTAACCAATAGAGGTTTTAAACATAGAGAAACTTCGAGAGGGATTTCTATATGCTTAAAGCTTGGAATCCTGTTTAATAAATTCTGACCCGCTTATCGAAAGCCGCTCATATATTTAAGGCGAGTTGGAACAAATACTTTTACCGTATAAGGAGTGCTACAGAGAAGCTTTAAAAGGCGCCAATCAATCCAAGAGGAGCCACCACAATAAAAAAAACATATTGAATCCGAAAATGCCACCAAATTGTGTTTAAGATTTAGTTTTCACTTTTTACGTTTAACAACTTTGCCATTTTATATCAGATAAGATTATGGCGTCCGTATTTTGACTGGAGAAAGGTAAAACGATCAACAGCGAATATTATATCATATAACATTGCAGGATCGACTGGACCGTGCCACAGGTCTATGGCAACAATGGCGAAATTTAATGCCGCATCTACGCTATTCTCCAGATTTGGGACCCACCGAGTACTGACTTCAGATCTGAGAAAGTATTTCCAGGGCAAGAGATAAGGTTGAGATTGCCGATACTGATGCCTATTTTAAGGGTAAAAAGTCAAAGGCATCGAAAAGTTGGAGAAGCGCTGGACTGAGATGGAAACTACATGGCGAATAAAACTAAATTTTCCAAAAAAAATGTGTTTTTCCTAGTCAAGCCGGAGACTTATTGAGCGGTGTGTTATGCTTGATTTGTTAATTTTGAGTTTATGTTTTGAAAACTATTAAAAAACAGCAAAACAAAGTTGTTTCTGCCATTTTCTAAATCTTGGAACCTAGCTCCATATTTTGCACTAATTCCATGGCTCGTTTAACCCGAAGTGTTCTAGGAACGCAGCTCCAGTGTTAGGCGAGGGTGAGGTGTATGCAAAGGGTTTTCTCAACTTTGCAAGGTTTTCTTTACCTACTTGCACTCTCTGGGCTTTGTCGATTTAGCTTGGAATCGACTTGCTTTAATCAATATGCGACTGAGCAGTAAAAATTGTTTTAATTGGAATTCTAAACAAATCGCATTGTATGTTAATTTGAAATTGCCAAATGCTGCCGACAGCAGACAACCGCCGCAAAGAGTCGATGGGAATAAAATAAACCAATTTCCCACCACAATGCCCGTGGTTATGCCTCGTCCTGGACGGAAGAGGGTGTCAGCCGCAGCCACAGCCACGGCAATAGCAACAGCTTCGACTATGGCTGGAGGCTGGAGGAAGTGGAAGTGGAAGTTACGCTGAAAATGTTGGCATGAAAATGAAAACTTTGCGCCCAAAAGTTGTGTAAATGTGCGGATTGGAGTCGGAAGCATAAATTTCAATATAGGCAAAATGTCACGCATCCGCCTGGGAAACCAAAAATGCATCGCAAATTGAAACAGAAACAATTTCAGGCGGTCTGCATACACATTTTGCCTCGAACTAGGCACGTTTTAACCCAATTTTCGGGGACATGTTCACTGCTCGTCGAGCCACGTGCTTTTTAATTGAACTCGAAGCGGCCCACATCTAATTATAATTACTGATGTGTCCTTCGGCACAGCCTGTCCCTGGTGACATCGAGGCCAGGGCCTGGGCCATATTTCAATGCTATCTGGCAAGTCATCGTCACGTTTACAGGTATTATCATCAGAGAAACCGCCGACTGTTCCGCTGTCAGCCATCGGTTGCAACAACATAGCTTCTGCTCCTTCTGAGCCTCCTCCAAAATAAGGATCTCTGCGAGTGCGCAAATTCATTTTTCCATGTCAGATTTTGACACGCCAAAGCGTCGACTCCAGCCATGAAGAAAAATGCTCGCTTCCCCTCGCTTTCCCCAGGATAACCCTGCCACGCGTTTGCTTTCCCATTCAAGCTCAAGTAGTTTTTCACTTTTACCACGAAAAGCGAACGTTCAGTTCACATTTTATGCAAGTTTTTGGTTTTCCTCGTAAACTTTAGCTGAAAATTTGCCAAATTCTGTTTTCAGTTTGTAAATCATTGAAGAGACTTCGACTGGTCTATGATATCGACTGGATAATACTGTCAGATACACTAGATAATATATACTGGGAACTAATATACCTCTTTGTCTCCTCGGCTATAGGGTATAAGTAGACTCTCCTATGCGTGTGTTAGTTTATGTGTATATTTTCAGCTGGCTGCAACGGAAACGGAAAATTTATGAGCACACGCAGTTTTTTTGTCATTTCCCAACTTAACGTGGAGTGTGTATCATTAAATAGTGGCTGCTGTTAGTATATATTTAATAATGTTTTATAGTCGAGCCACAAATTTAAGTATTAAACTTTGAGTCAGAAAATTCTACAGTTTTCTCTGAATCCAAATAAATTTGTTTCAGAACTTCACATTATATTTCCTATAAACATAATGGGCTTGAAGTCGATGTGTAAAATAAACCCAGAGAGCGCCGTCTGCAATCATTGGCAGCATGAGCTGTGCGTGCAATGTCCACACTGGAAGCCCTATCTAGACCAGGATCAGAGTCCTTCACACAAGCTAATGACGACCAGCGAATGTCTGCGACTCAAGCGGGAACTTCCTGTTTCCTTTTTCCACGAACACCACGGATCAAACCCCATGACTTCAATCCTGCTGCTTTTTTGCATACTCTTCTGCATGGCCTTAACGCTTTGGCTGCTGGCCAGAGCCTTTGTGTTAAGCCCAACGATTGGTGTATGTGAGGATAAGGTCGACGTGTGTAAGGATCGGCAGTTGGGCGGTCGGTCTTCAGTCGATGAGATTATGCAGAAGCTACGGGACAAGTGCACTTCGCCTGAAAGGAAGATCTCTGGTCTTGACGAGCTCTATGTGCCAACAAAGTTTTGGGAGCGTTTTCCCATCGGCAAAGGTAACACTCCACCAAAGGAAACTGAGCCCTGCCCAGCGTCAGGATCAGAGAAGAAAAACAAAGGAGACGAGACGAGCGACGTTGATTCCTCGGATACTTCGATGTCAGCCGAATTGACTGAGAATGAGAATAAAGAATCATCCACAACTGAGGGAGAAACCAGTTCCCCTGATGAGCCCTCAGAGAAAGCCACAGCAGACGAAGCAGAGAACTCCAGATCCGTGGAGTCCATTTGCAAGATGCCCACATACTATGATCACACAGCAGCGGATCTTACGCTCGAGCCAAGCCGCAGTAAAATGCGCTGGGCGAATTGGCTGCGACGCAAGAAGCAAGTCGACTTTGAGGTGTAGCTCCCATAAAAGTAGGCCTTGAATCATTCACTTTCACCTCCACAACAAAAGTATATATAGAAAAATGAATCCGATTTGCAAGGAAAACATAAATAGTCCCGAGTGCCAGAAGTGGATAAGGGAGATGGTCAGTCACTGCAATCGTCTGCTGGCGGATAAACATCTTGGCTTCTGGGACGATTGGTGGCTCAATGAGCAGCCATCGGCGGCTCATCATTCACCACACGGCATGTCCGCTTACGATTGCCACAAACTCAAAAAGGAGATCGCTGCTTCCCAGTCGAATGCGGCACCTCTGACACCACAAATATTTCTTATGGATGGGGATGAGGCAAAGCCCGCCTGGCAGCTTATACTGGTAATAGTTCTGGTCATCGTAGCGCTAAGCATCATTGGAAGCATGATTTGGCTGCTGAACAGCACACTGCACCACATGGCACATCCCCTGGGGGACTGCGAGTACCACGAAAGGAGTCCTAAAAAATACCATTGCGTCGCTTCTCCTAGATCTCCTAGATCATTCATCTCGTTTGGCAGGCCTTGCAGTCCCCTGACCCGTTATGGTCCCTACAGAAAGAAGAAGCTGCTGGTGCCGCGTGGTGCCCAGGGCTAGACCGAATGATAACTATGCAGCAGCCACCCCAATCCCAATCCCAGAGCTCGCTTGACCATTGACAGCAGACGCATACGCGGAAGCGTGTCACCAATATAAAGTAAGAGAAACTGGACAAAAAACAAAGCAAACTCAGAGACAAATCCAAAAAGCGCAGCCAAAAATAACGACAACAAATTCCAAAAAAAAACTCTCGCGGTTGTGCTTAATCGCGGAGAAGATTTATGAAATGTGTCCTGCCCCGATTTTCAGCTTTCCTTTCTTTTTTTTCATTTTCATTTTACTTCTGCGGGCCAACACAAGCATATAAATATCGTCGTTGCACCATGGAAAAGCGTTCAACAATTTATGTTATATTTGTTTGAATAGAAGTTTGTATATTTTTCAATAAATTTGTTAATATTAAAACATTTACTTTCAACATTTACTTTCAACATTTACTTTCAATATTTACTTTCAACATTTACTTTCAATATTTACTTTCAACACTTACTTTAACTAGAAAGCAATTCGAAATAGCATCAATCAAAAGAAATGGTGAAGATTGCGAATTTGAGCATTTTTTTTAAATAAACTAAAAACTCAGCAAATAAGTAAATACTTGAGGCATATGGGAGCTCTTGCCAACACCAGATTTGCCTCTCTGCGACTTTTTCCTATTCCCAAAACTGAAGAGACCAAATAAATAGAAAGCGTTTTGCTACAATTCATGAAATAAAGTCGAAGAATCGAAGAGGAGCTGATGGCCATGCCGAAAAGCGCATCGAGGATTGGAAGAAGCAGTGGCATAGGTGCATCTGAGGATAACTTTAAAGGGAATAAAATGGGTATTTATGAGTGAATAAATACTTTTAATTTCGTTTAAAATCATTCAAAATTCACTTTTTCTTGTGAACAAACCTCGTTGGATCGTATTCACATTTTTATAGCATACTTTTTGGGGCAGCGTTGCTTGAGTCTGAATCTTCTTTTTTTATATAGAACTCTGCTGTGACTGTTTTATAATATTTTGTGTTATTTTTATACAAACAAAGTGAAGAAATAATGTAAGTCTGTGTATGTCTTGACAATCTTATTGTAGTTAGAATATTTGCCATGCAGTTGGCTTTTGCTTCCACAGTGAATGCAACCCATAAATAAGTTGCGGGATCCCTGAAAAATAACAAACGCAAGTGCTTTAGCTGGCATCGTATCAAAATTTGGCAGCCAGTCCAGAGCGCCAGTGAATCGGTTGGCTCAAATGTTTCAAACTAATCTCGAAAACTAACAAATTCTCAAAAATGCGGCAACAATGCGAATAACGCATGAGGTCAAAGTGCACAAAATCGGCAATAAAAAATCAATCGGATTGCATTTAAATGAAATATTTGCAATCAATTCAGTTCCAGTTAAATGCATTTGATATATATATATATATATATGTGTATAGTATATATGTTATGTCTGAATAATAAGCCGACTTGCAATAGCTACTGTACCACGGTTCCAATTTATGATTTCCATCCCTTTTTTTGTTGTATGTTTTTTGCTTAACGAATTTATTTTAGTGGCCGCAGCCCTCCAGCAGTCCCGACACTTAAATCACAGTTACAACTGTAGTAAAATTGAAAACTTTCTCTGTGTGTGTGTGTGTGTGTTGTGTGTTTGTTTATACTTTTAATTCATTGGACACTGCAGCTGCAGACCCCGGTCCAGGTCCAGTCCCAGTCCCAGTCCCAGACTCCTTTTCAGTGGCAGCACCGGCGTGACTTTGATTTATATGTTGGTTTTCCTGCCCAAATGGAATTAAAAGTTCAACATTTACTGCGCCTGTGCCTTAAAAAAGTATTGCATGTTATTGACAAATTGATTTCACTTTAATGTCAATATCCATTTCGCATTTTGCAGAAGCTTTATTAACAATTGCCATACGGATTACGGATTACCGATTACGGATTACGGACTCTGGCAGAGCTTCATCGTAAATTACGTGACCCGACCACAGCCCACTTCGACGGCTCTTTTATATCAAATTATGCGTATTCACAATTTATTTATTTTAAATATTCCAATATATTCATAAATATATTGTTTATTTTAATAACTGAGCGATGGCTGTATTCGTATAATTTATGATAATTATTTAAATCTTTTTATAAACATTATTTTGTATCTAATTTAAAGTTGAAATTTGCAATTTTCAGTTGAAAACTTAAAGCTGGATCCATAATCGAATTGATTTGATTAACACTACGAAATGCTCAAATAATTTAATTTAAATATTGAAATAATAATAATGATATTATCAGCATTCGTTGAATTAAAAATATATATTTTATTATTTTATGAAAATATAAAGCAAAAATGATGATTTTAAATAAATATTTTTACTCAATTTCCAATGTGATAATTAGCTTGTCAGAAAACCAGAAATTATCAGCTAAAACAAATTGAAATTAATTTCCATTTTATGGCAGCCAATCAATAAATCTAAGCCAATTTATATTGTCAATGTGCGAGCTCGCATATTCAATTAGGCTGAAGTTGTGTGCCTCATGCGAATAGTTGGAATTTTCAGCTAGTTCTAGGATCTGTTGTAGTGGCAGTGGCAGTTGCAGTCAGAGTTGCAGTCAGAGTTTCGGTTACCATTTCGAAGGAGAGTATCTGCAATCATTGAGCGTCGACAGCTTGTGGCTTGTGGGCAGACCACATAAGAATTTGATAAACGAGCAATGGGAGAGCACGTCGGTGGTTGGAGCTGGAGCTGGAGTTGAAGGCGAAGCCGTATGGTGGTCTTTTATCTGGATGCAGCTGGTTACAGCTTCATTCTTTACATGATTTAACTCGTTGATTTTGTGGCTTGCACTCATTAAGCCAACATGGCCTGGCATTGTTTGCTGTGGCTGCTAAGCAACATGCAGTTCCTAGCCCCAACATGCCCTCATCGCCTCACTCCAATTGGCCACTGGGCACTACAATGCCTGATTGCCAGCTGCAACTCGATCCAAGTGACTTCTAACTTCGGGGGGGCAGAGGGGAAACCTCTTTTGTATGTGTGCAGAATGTTGACGTGAACTTTCCTACTAGGGCTGATTTATTTTTATGCTTTTGCCCTGAGCTGGTCATTGTGCCAACTGCTAGAGCTCACATTTCAAGAACTCAAACACAAAGCTGGAAAGCAAGCAGCAGTATGGAAAATATTAATAATCCACCCCGGGAGACCCTCTGGGAGGACTCTAGCCGAAAGGTCCTTTGAATTTATTACTGCTCGCTTCTTATTTATGCGTTCGTCAATCGTGTCGCTATCTCTTCACGCATCTCTTTCAACTTACCTTTAAATATATATATAAAGTATATATAGTATATATATTTATATTAAAAATCTGCATTGCAATGATTACGGTAAACACTAATATTTTGCATTGCCCAATCGAAAACATCGTCATAAATTATTCAGTACATGATTCGCGTATTCCTTCCATTTGCCCACCCCATGCCCATATCCAACGCTCCCATCGATTGTCCCAGTGACATGCAAATCGAGCCAAAGACGAGTATTTCCCGCTCGACTCATGCATTTGAGTGCTTCGGGAGCAGAGCTCAGCCGGCTGATGGATGTTGATTTCATTGAATTTGAATTTCATTGCCGCCTCGCTTTTGATCAGAGTTGAAGTATGCGTATATTAGATATACATATATGAACTCTTACCGACAGCAAAAGGGAAATCCAGATTCATCTAGAAACTGCAATCACTTAAGCTTGAACTAGATTCAAAATGAATTTCGTAAACACCTCAAAATGTAATTATCCAAGGCAGCTTTCCGTTCGCTTAAACTTTGCTTAAGAAGTATTTATGTAAGTATTTAACTGATGTAATATCTCATTATTTATAGTCAGTTAATCAAATTATAATTTGTGGCAGTAGACAGGCTCTTGTTTTAAGTTAAAGTCAAAAATGAAAGGAACTCCCAATCATGTCTCTATTATGTGCACATCAGCTTTTCCAGCAAATTAGCCAGTCAAACAGTGAAAGTTTGACAGACAGGCTAGACCCAGACACAAGTTTGCCCTGCGGTTCTTTGAGAACATACCTATGTATGTACATACATACATACATCGTTACATATGTAAGCTATACATAACATACTCAACTGGTCGTATGTTGAGGAGCAAAAAAGTTTTTAAACGGACCCAGAACGAAGGGTGAAGAAAACGTCTCACAAAATGTCACAGGGGCCAAAAAACTTTGGCGGCCACAGGAGCATGAAAAAGCCATAGGAAATTCAAACAAAAGTGCAACAACTTTTGAGGGCAACCCTGTTGTCACATTTTTAATGCCACCCCACCCCCCTCTATAATCCACAATTCAGTCGGGGTTTCAAGGATTTTTCTTTGTCTTGTCATTTGGCAGGCATACCAGAACGACTACATATGCTGGTAATATCTGATGGCAAACAAAAGGTCAGATCCCTGAACACAGAAAAAAACAATCAGAAATGTTTTGTTAATTTGATTGGGAACAGTTTAATTGGCCGAGCGATTAACGATAATGATTGTGATTGAAAATAACATTTAAGCCGCTGCGATATCAATAGGTTTGTGTTTATTTTGTCATGAAAATAAACACCGGACATGATTATGCAGAACCATTACCAGGTCGAACCATCCTGTCAAGAGATTACACGTAATTTAGGCAAAGCCCATCATCTGCTCGGAGGCTAAATTGACAGTAAGCCCCAATTGGGTAACGCCCTTGGCGCCACTCGACTTCGCTTGTTGAATCCAACGTTAACCCAAGCCAGCAAATTTCATATGACACACAAAACCCGAAGCTACACATTCTACAGCCAAGATGTCCACTAAACCTCAAAAGGACACACACAGAACATGCATTTGCAATTTGTCATCTAGCCACAGCTCTCCTTTATTGCCAAATTGAAATCTCCTTCGCATCGAAACAACATCCACATATTCAATTGGGAATGGTTCGTTTGTCAGGAGTATGTTTCATACTCGTAGCAGTTTGTACGTTTGAATGCAGGAGAATGGTTCGTTCCTAAGGAATGTGTTTCATAGCAGTTCGTACGTTTGAATGCAGGAGAATTGTTCGTTCCTAAGGAGTGTGTTTCATAGCAATTCGTACGTTCGGTTTCAGGGGTACGCTTCGTTTCTCACGAGTGCGTTTCATATCAGCTCGTACGTTTGAATGCAGGAGAATGGTTCGTTTCCCCGAAGCAGTCCGTACGTTCGGTTTCAGGGGTAGGTTTCGTTTCTTACGAGTATGTTTCATAGCAGTTCATACGTTCGGTTTCAGGGGTATGTTTCATAGCAGTTCGTACGTTCAGTTTCAGGGGTATGTTTCGTTTCTCACAAGTATGTTTCATAGCAGTTCGTACGTTCGGTTTCAGGGGTAGGTTTCGTTTGACCGAAGTATGTTTCATAGCAGTTGGTACGTTCGGTTTCAGGGGTATGTTTCTTTTCTCACAAGTATGTTTCATAGCAGTTCGTACGTTCGGTTTCAGGGGTAAGTTTCATAGCAGCTCGTACGTTCGGTTTCAGCGGTATGTTTCGTTTCTCACAACTATGTTTCATAGCAGTTCGTACGTTCGGTTTCAGGGGTAGGTTTCGTTTGACCGAAGTATGTTTCATAGCAGTTTGTACGTTCGGTGTCAGGGGTACGTTTCGTTTCTCAGGAGTGCGTTTCATAGCAGTTCGTACTTTTGGTATGAGGGGTGTGTTTCGTTTGTAGTTTGTAACGTTTCAAGCGTTCGTATATTATTTTTGTGTTTTGCAAAGAACAAACTGTTGCTTGGCGAAGCCGCATGTGGACTGCGCATGATTGTTCCCAAAAGCAAACACTGTTAACCGATTCGTAGCCGTAGACTGTTCCTAGTTTTTATAAGCAAATATGCAATGCAAAAGCCTGTATTAAATTATGCTTTCTATTTATTTGTTCTTTGGTTTATCTAAGATTGTAAACATATGAAAGAAATATATAAAAAAAATAATAATTTATTTTTAAAATATATTTAAATTATTTTTGTATGTTGTGGCATGTTCTAGATACTCTCAGAAAACAGATTTTATCACACGCTTCTCTAAATTATTTTCGATTTAAATTTTAGCATGCCGAAGACGTATTGAGGTGTTATATATAGTCGTGAATGTATTCAATATGCAGCATTAGAGTCGCAATTAAGCAAAAAACTAATTAATTTGTTATTAGCACTGGTCAATAGGTCAATGACAAATCCAATTTCGTATTGTTTTTGTCACTTTACTAATTAAAGGAAAGACAAAATTTACGAAACGACCTTCGGCCACGCATCCGCCTCACCCACCACAAAGAGACGCATTGTATCCATTCGACACTCAATTGGAATGCCAATGACTCTGAGTCTGGGTCTGGGACTGAGACTGAGACCCAGATTTATATGTGTCTCGGTGTCTAATCTCATTCATTTTGAATACTTGGATACTCGAAGCTATTTACGAGCACTTATGTGAACACGAACACGAACACGAAATGAGTTTCAAATTTAAATCTGTGTTACCTGCAACTCATTAACTGTTTCTTTCTTTCTATGGACTCTTGTCTTGTCCTCTGCTTCGCAGCAAAAAATATCTCTTAAGCCTGACGTCAGCAGCTGCCGCCTGAAACTAATTAAGAACTTGCCACGAAAAGCTGTTTGCAATTGTGAAAGACCTTTCAATAGTGCTCGTTAGAGTAGAAAATGTTGTTGATACACACATGTGCAATGGAATTTCTTTACTATATTTGTGTGTATATATATTATCTATATTACCAAGAAATGAAAAGGTGTAAACATTTCTCAAGAAGGTAAAAGTGTTCATTCAAAACAACATTTACATATATTCTAAGGCAAGGGCTTATTGTTTAAAAATAAGTTATTTTTCTTGCTTGAGAACACTTTATTTTTCTCTCATTTAAGAGTCACCTTTTTTCTAGTTTTGTTAAGCTTCCTCCCTTAACAACGGTATAAATAGCTGCAGCTTATGACTCGCAAGCAACTATTGTTGCCGCTGTTAGCTTTACGCCGTAAATATAAACATTCTCCCATCGCGACTCCCTCAGCAGCTGCAGCTACCATCGATCCTCCCACTACACTCCACACTCTCTCTCTGTTGTTGTGTAAACACACAACTTGTGAGTCGACTAGTAGATCGTCTACTAATATATCTGTCTATTAATTTTAATTTACACTCTGTTATTTATTCATTTATTTTTTATTAAGAGTCAACTTAAAGCAGTCGACTACATAGAAAACTAAGAACGAAAAGATATATTAAAATGAAGAAAATAAAATATATATCTGGGAGTTTGATTGAAGCATGGAAATATGGAGTTAAAGACTGAATAAAGGATTCTGCTAGGCATAATCAGCTAGGCATATAGGAAGAGTAGAAGAATCTAAAGTTGTTCTATGGTTAGCTAAGGACGTTCGATTTAATACTAAGAGTCTAGTCTAGAGTAGGGCGACAAGCGAAGATTGGGATCCCAATTATAACCACGAAGGGCAAAGAGGGGAAATTGCTTCTGGACGGAATCTATGCGTCTTTTCTAGTATCTATGCTACTTTTCTACCTTAAGTTTCTACTTACATCAAAGGTAGAATGCAAAAAGTTGCACTTGTCTACAATTTATACATTTTCTAGAGAAGTCTTTGTAACTTCTGGTTCGGGGTAGTCACCTTTGTCCATTGTTTTTCACACCTTTCATTAAAGACCTTCTGACACATTTCCATGTGATGTAAAACTCATCCTCCCATTCACGGATCCCCTTCAACTTACTCTTCTACGAAATGATGTGCACTCTATGCTACTTTGCTGCTCAACCAATCATCTTCCTCTTAATTGCTCTCTGTGCCCTTTAAGCCCTATCATGGTACTTACACCCCCTTAACCTTAACTCTCATATCTCATCCACATCCTTTTTGTGTGTTTTGTATACATTATAAATCCCTTTCTTCTTTCCTTTCACCTTTCTATCACATTCGCTGATACCAAATCATGATTTGATTTGGGTTTCCCCAATCTTGTTCTGTTTTTTCCTCAAGGCTGTTGTGTGTTTTTCTGTTGCTGCTCTGACTATCTTTCAATGGAATTGGTTCATTTGTATTATGATTGGCTTGTTCATTATTTGGTTTAAATAAAGAAGTTTTAAAGTTTGCCAATTTTCGGTTTAACACTAAATAAATATTCATTATTAAACAGGTTATTTTTAGAGATTTTCTTTGGCATATTCTGAAGTTTTTCAGTGGCAATCATCGTTGGATCATTTGTAGTTAATTGTTTCTTTCGAATACTCCTAGATTATTCGTCATTTTTAGTAAGTTAACGTTGAATATTTTAATAATATAAAATGTAAATTTATTTCATTCTATTTTAAATTTGTATAACGCGACTCTTAATCAATAAATGGTAAGTAAATAAATAAATGAATAAATACATAAAAATAAGTAAATAAATAAAAATATGTAATTGAATACATGAATAATTTAATAATTTAATAAATCTATTAATGAATAAGTGACTAAATAAATAAATAACAAACAAATAAGTAAATGAAATAATAAATTAATAAATGGCTGAATAAATAAATAAATGAATGAATGAATGACTAAACAAATAAATGCTGAATCAATATAAAATTTAACATTAAAATCAATTGCTTGCAGAGATTAACAACAGCCCAGACTATTAATAATTACATTAATGAATTTTTATTTTGTATGCAGTTCGTTTTACATAAATAAAGAATTTAATAAATAAAAATAAATAAATAAATAAATATATAAATAATATTTAATAAGTAAAAAATTAAATAAAAAGAAGTAAAAAATAATTAAATAAATATATAAATAAAATTTGGAGCAATTTAAAATGTAATATTAAAACCAATTGTTTATATATTTATAATTATAAATTATTGTAATAATATTATTTATTTATTAAAGCTTTAAAATTTTATTATATTCCTTTTATTATATTATTATATCCATTGATTTTCCGGAGTTTAAAGGTGCGATCGAACGCACACTGCGGAACTCTGTTTGGATAATACTGAGCGCAATTCGAATGCATTTCCACGCGAATAAGTTCACTTCCAATGGATGCCAGAGATGAGCGAAAGAAGGAGTCAACATCCCAGCCCCGGCTCGAGATTGCAGGAGGAGGCAAATCTGATTAAAATGCACTTCGAATTGTTTCCGCTGCAGTTTTTTCGCTTTCCAAATAAATGTAGAAAAACTCATTTGGGATATTTTAAGATAAAATGCAATATATTTTTAGAATACTTTTAAGACAAACTCAGATCAATTCAGAAAGTAATGACTTAATGCAGATTCAATTGGATTTACTTGCATTTTCACTTACTTTTATGTGTTGCCAACACATAATCAATTGCGCTTTATATTAATATGTCTTCAATTATTCAAAATGCTGCCAAGAAACAGATCTTTAAAGACTTTAATGGCTCGAGAATGGCGAAGCTATCACCAAGGCGATGCTTAGAAGCATGCTGATGCCTCAGAGGCAGCTTTTGTTTTGCTTTTCTTCGGTCTGGGGCAAAATGGACCAGGCGAGTTCTCGACGACGACAGTGTCGTCAGTGGAGTGTATTGACTTTTCTTTTCGGAAAATTGGGTACGTGACTTGACAATATGTTAAGACGCGGCGCGACGTCAGCGGCAGCGGCAGCACGAAAAAGCGCAAAGGAGCCGCATGAAATGCAAATTCGGCAACATTAACAGATGCGGCAGCTGCTGGAGGCGAGAGATAGGGGACAGAGGTTAAACGGGGCGCGGGGAGTGGAAATAGCTGCTCGACTTAATTTCGTCACAGGCAGCTTGTTTTCATTAACTGGCCGTTGAGGAGAAACATAATGCGAGAACTGCCTCGCTGGCTCGTTAGTCCAACGCGGCGTATGAGCAATCGATTAAAAATAATGCGTTCCAGCAACAGAGACCAACATTCAATTTACAGCTGCAGCGAGCCGCAGAGCTGCAGAGCAATCAACGTTAAGCGTTTAGCTTCTCAGCCTTCAATCACTGCTGTCAGAGCGAATGATGGTAAAATTAACAACGCAGCATATTTTTACCAGACTTTCGTCCCCATCGATCCAAGCGATGCGCACAGTCTGCACTCGCCTAGCATATAGCATCCAGCTGGAGGAAGACACCCCCCACACACACACACACCACACACATACGTACAAGTATCTGTGTGCACGAGTATCCACGAGAACGTGTAGTATATGCCCAATATGTAGTTGATTATAGAGTGCGGTGGGAGTGGGGTTGGATTTTTCCGTTTAATGCGGCCGATGCATTTTCTTCGCCTTATCCTTATCCTTGCAGTTGCCTCGTCTTGGCTCGCATTGTTGTTGTTTATGTCTGCCCTGAAATGTGTGTGCGTTCCGCAAATATCTTTATTGCCTTTTTATGTGCCACTCGGAGTCTGTGCCTTTCATTTACCCGCTCCATATGCCACATGCCGCATGCCACACTAATAGTATTCGGAAATTGTTTCTGCCACGCGTTTAAATTGATAGATTTATATATAGAGAGATATTTGTAATACAAATAAATACATATTTAATATGCAGCCAACTTAAATATAAAGATTAAATCAATTGGAAGCTTTAAGATTCGATCTAATCGACATTATCTTTATCTAATCCGATCAAGGAACTTATCAATCTTCCTCTATGGATGCGAAGGTTACCATAAATCAAGTAATTGTTATAGGAAAATATAGTTTATATCAGGTATTTTCTTTGAGCTTCACTTGGTTGAAGGATTTGGAAAAGCTTTTCATTACTTTTAGTACAAAGCTTAAAGCTAGGAAACCAGATAAAAGCTTTCAAAGCTATTTAGAACACATTTTTCGCTGCTTAAATTTGGTTTTAAACTTGGAAAAATTAAGTAGAAAATATTTCCGAAGAATAAAAGCTTTTATTCCGTAAAATCAATCCGTAAACTTTGCTAAGATAGAAAAATAAATAATTATTTATAATAATTAGAATTATTGTCAATTTATTTTTATTCTTAAGACAAAAGTGAATACAAAGCATAAATAAAAGGTGAGATAAAAGGATAAACTGGATAAAAGGATAAACATGAATTAAATTGTATGAAAAGTCAGGAATTCTGGATAAATATTGAATATTTATAAACTTATATACCACAATTAGTAACTCTAGCTTCAATATTCCTAAGTTACATTCATACAGAGGAACGCAGAGTAGGATAAAAGTCATCTCTTTCATTTTTTCTGCAAATATTTGTACAACTTTCGTTCATAAACTCTGTGTTTGTTTTCAATGTAAGGGTATATATAGAGAGATACATTGTAAATATGTCAAATGGATATAAATATAGTAAATAAAACGCTGAAAATATCTTGATACAATTGCCTGCAATAGCGTTTTTGTGAGGGGCAATCAAAAGGCTCGAGAATGAGTTGCTAAAAATGGGATCTGGAATTTAATCAAAAGGGTTTCATATCCAATTAGACTAGCCAAACAAGGCACTGAACCCAAAATGGTCCCTACCAATCTATCTGCATATAAATACAGACACAGGTAAACGTGTGTGTGTATGTGTCTCGCTATTGTGCTGGAAATTATGCAATAAATATTGCGAGTACCTGCGATGGGAGTGAATAAAACAAATAAAGACAAAACAAATGACAGAAACCAAATAGCAATTCACACAGGACGCATACAAATAATAAGGGAGAGTAACCATATCAAAGGAATGCCTCAAATCACATTTCTACCTTTTCTGTTTTTTATTTGAATTCGCTTCTCTCACTCTCTATTCATCCTGTGTCCTGCTGTGTGTGTGCAGCCATCAAAGTCGCTATGCGCAAGGATATGGACACATGCGGCGCGCCTTTTTTGGAAACCTTTACAGGCATTGGGTTAACGCTTGTTAGATGGATGTAAACGGATGGGATATGTGTAACTGGGTGTAAGGGTGGAGGGGGCGCAGTATGGAATGATTCACACACTCACGTGGCGGCATGCACCGAAAACAAATTCAAATTGGCACGCGATTTTCCATGTGGAAGCCATAAAAACGCTTCGAACGATTGGGTTAGGTGCTACCTAAAAGCGTCTCGACCACAAGGGAGTTGGCCTGATTACAGGAGGGGGAGGGGGAGGGGTCCACCTACGCGTCCGTGTTATCAATAGCAAATTTATTTACGGCATTTCATTCAGGACGTGCACCGCTCGATGGCTTTGGCTTTAAAAGGACTATATGCAAATGTGGGACTGCTAGTTGAAGGTTCTCGCCATAGCCTTGACCCGGCAATGAGTTAGCACTTTTGAGAATCATCAGACTACAGCCACCTTTTTATGTCTGGGCCAACAAATCACGAAATTTACGAGCTGACTTGCAAATTCAAAGAACAACAAAAAGGGCTGCAGCTTGTGTGTGTGTGTGTGTTGATTTCAGTCGCGTTTGTCACTATCCGCGTGACATTAAACCAATAATTCTGAAGAGCCCATCATCGGGCAGAGTCTTCGCCTTCAGCAGCTACTTACTTTGCATAATTCATGCTGCTATTAAAATTTCAAAAGCATTAACAAAATCATCAATGCACATTCCCTGCCGTCGCTCTGAGCGCTTGTCAAATGGCTCCTGGAAACTAGTGCTTTATATTCATTTATGCCAACGCCTCGTCCTCCCGCCCTGGACTCAATCTGGAACACAGTGCTCATATTGAGGACGCTGAGTGACTGCATAATATCTCGAGTATAATAAAAGATAAGGTGAATGCAACTTGGCGCAACACCTTTCACTCTGCCAACAGGCAGCACTTTGTTAAAGAGACAACTATTAGCTAAGCAAGTAAAGAAAATGTATAGAAGAAACGTAGTAGAACTAAGATTCTTACTACAGATTTCCAGACATATCCTTAAGCTGCTTACTTCAATAATTATATACAAGATAATTGTCAGAAATTCTTTCCAACTGAAAGTCAATTGCTAAAAATCAATAAATCAATTTGCAGAACTGAAAATTTATAACTGAGGAATGTTAATTAAGCATCATTTGGCATTTTCATATAATTTCCATAGGCATGCGTTTTGCTCCTTCCAGACAAAACATACAATTGAAATTTGTAATTAAAAGTCGATGGAAAAAAGTTTTGAATTCTTTTCCTGTTCAAATTGTTTGTTTAGGTTCATTATTTAGGGGATAATAGAACAAGTTGCAGCCTCCAATAAGTTGTTAATTAAAGCATCTAAATAGAAGTTAAGGGCTCAAAGGGAGCGCCAAGGGAGAGTGAAATATGACACAAGTCAGAAGACGCAGTTCCTCTGTCACGGCGTAAGGACAACAGTTTAAATTCCTTGAAATCCTTTTCAATGTTGCGCGGTGTTCCGCTTGAAAACAGAGGCAAAGCCATCGCAAAAAAAGGAGCAACACACAAACACACACACACACACACACAAACTACAACAATAACCAGAACGGGTCTCATAAACCAGGCACGGCGCCAATCAATAAAACGAAACAACAGCGAAAAATGTGAGCATCAAATATTTGTAGGTCTCGGTCGGAGTTAAGATGTGGAAAATCCTCGAACAGCCTCCGACCATTAAAAGCAAACGCTGTGGAAAATGGAAGCTGCTGCTGAAATGGAATGGGGACATGCCGCATGCCGCACGCCTCACGCCTCTCGCTTCATGCCTCATGCCTCATGCCTCATTCGCTTAAGCGTACGCGGCATTGAACGGGATTTGCTTGTAATAAAGACAAACAAATGAAATAATTTCGACTACAAACAATAAGACATAAATTTATATATATTTAGTATATATACATATATATATATATATATGTATAACTGAACAGAAGGATGCGAGCGTGAAATACCAAAAAGTTTGTTTTTGCCTTTGATACTTGTACCCAAAATACCCAAAGTCCTGGCAGTAGAAGGAGCCATAGACAATGGCAATAGGCTGTCAGGCAGCTATCCACATTACGCATACGCACAGTTGCCGTATTTTAGGGGCGCCATAATTCACGACACACGGCGCTGAGCCGCTGCCAAAATGAAGACATCGGCGTAACGTAAATTGGTTTAAGCTGACGTCGGGCAAGCGGTCCCCTCCCCACCCCCTCTCAACCACCCCCCAACACCCAGCAAAAAGGCGCCACTGAACAATGTTTGACCCATTGGCCGGGCGCAGCGGAGGAAGGAACTAAGCTAACAGAGCTAAGGACCAGGCCTGCTGCCACGTAAAGGTTATGCCAAATTACGTAAATTTTTGAGGCTCAGCAATAACAGGCGTGGCCCAGGGGGGCAGCTGAGGGGAGGGGCTGCCGCCTTCAGATATAAATCATTTAAATTAACAACTTTTGGTTTATTAACACAATTTATTGGCAGCAGTTTGTGCGGCATCAGCGCCCAGCCTCAGTCCGAGGTGAGCCAGCGCACGAATCGGCTATAAGCCACATCCTATACACCTACCCGCTGTCTCCCCACCCCACCCACATCCCCTCCCTCACCACAGTAACCGAAACAGGTGGGTGGCTCTGTTGTGTGTGCTTTGTGCTTCAGTGGACGATGAGTCGGTGGACGCGTGGACCTCGATGTGGCTCGATGATTTGTTATTTGTTAGTGTAACGATAATAGCAACAAATGAGCTTTTATTGTTCCAATGGGCCACTCTTAAAGCCGTCTCCTCATTGGGTTTACGCTTTTTTCCATATAAATTCATGAACCATAAGCCGTTCAAGAGGATTTGCATAATTTGTTGCCTCTTCTCTATGGCTGTCGCATACAATTCACGTTAACAGTTTCAATCTACTACAATTCGCTCTAGATTACGTACCATTTAAATAAGTTTCAACATTTGAATAAAATGTTAAGAGCTGATCCGCCAGGACTATTCCAATTAGGGGTCAATTGTTGTGAGTCCTTAAAGTAGGCAAGGCAAATTAATAGAAGTCTTTCAGTTAAAGATTAACTGCAAGTTACCTTTAAGTAAGAGTTAAACTAGTCTTTATCTTCAGAGCAAGTATCCTCAGCTAAGCTGTAGGTACTTTCTATTAAACATAAATGATTTGTATAGGAAATATGCTATATCTGCCAGGACTATTCCAATTAAGGGTCAAGTCAGGAAAGACAAATTAATAGAAGTCTTTCGGCTAAAGATTAACTGCAAGTTACCTTTAAGTAAGAGTTCAACTAGTCTTTATCTTCAGACTAAGTATTCTGAGCTAAGCTGTAAGGACTTTATATTAAACATAAATGATTTGCATAGGAAATATGCTTTATCTGCCAGGACTATTCCAATTAAGGGTCAAGTCAGGAAAGGCAAATTAATAGAAGTCTTTCAGTTAAAGATTAACTGCAAGCTACCTTTAAGTAAGAGTTAAACTAGTCTTTATCTTCAGAGCAAGTATCCTCAGCTAAGCTGTAAGGACTTTATATTAAACATAAATGATTTGCATAGGAAATATGCTATATCTGCCAGGACTATTCCAATTAAGGGTCAAGTCAGGAAAGACAAATTAATAGAAGTCTTTCGGCTAAAGATTAACTGCAAGTTACCTTTAAGTAAGAGTTAAACTAGTCTTTATCTTCAGAGCAAGTATCCTCAGCTAAGCTGTAAGTATGAGAAGCATAAATAATTTGCATAGGAAATATCCTATATCCTTTTAAGGATATGCAAATCGAATATTTATGTTTGGCATAAAAGCATATTAAGTATTTTAAAGTAGATGTTTGCTAGCCTAATGGAATTAAGTACTTTATGCAACGTTACCACAGATTCACATGTGTTGCCTGTTCTCGGAAATCTCTCTTTGTGTTTGTGGCAAACATTGTTAAGGTGATTCCCATTTGAGGGTTGCCATTAAATAAGCTGCACGTAGACACGTGTCGCTGAAATTTAAAATCGGCTTGCAAATTGTATGGTTACCGGGGAGGTTGCCCCCCATTATGGCAACTAGGCAGTCACACATTCGCATTAATCAGCCATTGATATCTTGTATCTTGTATCGCAAAAAAGGAAGAAAAAAACAGTAGAGGCAGCAGCTGAGCCGCCCTCGCACCTAAGCTCTGTCTTTGTGCTGGAGCCTTTTGGGCTCTGGGCGCAGGTGCAGGGCAAACGAAAGAATAAAAATCGACAAAACGGAAACGAAAAGAAAATATGATTGTTTTGCTGCCTTGTGAAATTAAATTTTCCTCCTACCGGGCGGCTTTTGATTTTGCATTTAAATTGGCACGTGCCTCGCCAGCAAACAGCTGGGAAACGCTCAGTTCACTCCGTTCAGGACAGGAGCAGGAGCTGAAGGAAGAACTGCAAGGAGTACCACCTAAAGGCTATTACGAAGCGCACATTGTATACGATTATTTGACAGTTGTTCGATGCTTTTTTCCGTAACTGGGGACGAATTCCCAATGCAGAGCCCAAAACAAAAAGCAGCTCCCAGCAGAGACTTATAGCTTATTTTCAACATAAAGTTCACCTCCCAGTGGCACATCAAATGAACGTAGGAGTAACTTAATGTAGCAGCCAAACAAAGGTAAGAATACTATAGACTAGTCAGAAAGTTTAAATGAATAATGAAATCAATAATGCAGAGAAATATATGGTATAAAAAGTTAAAGAGAATCTGAAACTCAAATCTTTCAGTTGAAAGAAAAAACTTAAGCGAGTGGAATAAATCCTTGACTTTATAAGATTTTTTTTACAAATTGAAGTCCCATTGAGTCTAATCTGAGTATCCCTGAGTATCTGAGGAAGAAATAGTTAAAGAATTGTGTTAGGAATTGATCTTCAGTTGAAAATAATATATTAAAAACTTAAACGAGTGTAATAAATCCTTGACTTTATAAGATTTTTAACAAATTGAAGTTTCATTGAGTCTAATCTGAGTATCCCCAGTAAATAAGTGATAAAAGCAATCTTCCATACAATATAACAAGTGTATATATTGTATATATTACAAAGCCTGAATCGGTATACATAATTGAAATAAATCGCTTGACAAACGATGTTTGCAGCGAAAGGAAGAAAGAATGGCAAAAGGCAAAATAGCCACAATTCTCGTAAAATGTTGCAGAAGGGCAGGAAAAAAAAAAGAAAATAAAAGGAAAAATAACTTTGTAACACTAATCATTAGAGAACGTTAAGCGGACAGAGGAGAGAGAGAGAGAGAGAGAAGTTCAGTAACCTTTTACTCTAAGTAGAGGCTGAAAAACAGCTCCTCGATTCCAACACCCAAAACATTCACTCGCATTCACATTCGCATTCGCACTCACACTTCCTATTCCTATTCCGTTTCCGATTCTGTTTCCGCCTTCACACTGCGCCTCCATTGTATCAAAGATTGTTGTGAACTTCTCCAGCGCCACTGGACATCATCGATTTTGGGAGTCAGTCCTGCCGCCTGCGACTTGTACTAGCTATAGACGCTAAGAGTTTATAAAGCTCTTTCGAAATGTTTTGACAAATGATTTTGTTTGTATTTTTTTTATTTCAACGAATTTGCCAACGGCCACCAATTGCGGCCAGGCGTCAACCTCGGCCAATGGCCACACATAAATAGGCCGCCTTTGGGCCAGAACCAGGGGGAAATCAAAAGATAGATAACCAGAGTCAGAGTCAGAGTCGGAATCAGTTGGCAACTTTCGACTGGCCTCAAAATGTTGTGCACAGATCATCAACATTGATTTCAACTTGAAGCTGTGTCATCAACAACTTCCTCGTCTTGATGGCTGTCAAACTGGCCAAAAATTGTCCTCAATGGTATTGCGTATGTCATTCGGCGTTTCTGCTCGATTGCTGCCACAATTCCGATTTTAAGAACTTCAATAAATTGTGTGTCATTACGATACTCAAGTTGTTCGCAACTTCAGCTGAAAGTACATTTGTCAAGGGCTTCACGACTATTAAGATGCACTCCAATCCGGCTTTAAGCTTAATTTAACATAAGATTAAACTCTGCTCGAGTTTTCATAACAAATATATACACAGTATAATATTATTTTAAAATCAGAAAAAAGGCAACTAAACTGGCCATTCGCCGCATAATCGAGCCTGAATATGTGCCCAACAGTTGTTATAATAACTTTGGCATAATTAGTAAAACGTGAATACTACAAATTCAGGAATTTCTATGCAACCCAATTATGGAAAATAACCAACAATTTCGCAGAAAAATTATCAATACCAATCCCAAATAGGGCCAAATGTGCTGGCCTTTGCATTAGACCCGAGCCGGCATTATCAATTTAAAATAATAATATTAAACGCAAACAGACGCATATTATGAGATACGAATTAGTTTACATGCGGGTAAGCATTTCGGAGGCGTGACTCTACCCTGTACTGCCTGTATATATTATATAAGGAGGGTATGATGCATACCTAGGCTAAGGTTGCTTCAACTTATGGTATAAGATCAAGTATAAGAGTAGAGAAATACGATTTTGATTAGTTGTTCTAGAGAGATAAATGATAGCAGATAAATATAATGTTTTAAGTGGACTGACTTCACCCTGTACGGCCAATATATGAAGAGGGTATGATGTATACACTCCAATTGTGGCAAGTATAAGAGTAGAGAAATACCATATTGATGAGTTATTCTAGACAGATGAACGATAGTAGAATATATAGTTTAATGTTTTATCTGAGAAACATAACATTTACCCTGTACTGCCAATATAAAGAGTATAAGAGTATAGGGGTATGATGAATACCTGCAAATTGTGGCAAGTATAAGAGTAAAGAAATACCATATTGATGAGTTATTCTAGACAGATGAACGATAGTAGAATATATAGTATGTTTTATCTGATTTCAATATTATTCAAGAGAAACATGAGTCTACCCTGTACTGTCAATGTATAAGAGGGTATGATGTATACCTAGACTAAGGATGCTTCAAATTGTGGTAAGTATAAGAGTAGTAAAGTTGCCATATTGATGAGTTATTCTAGAAAGGATAAACGATAGTAGAATATATAATGTTTTATCTAGACTGACTTTTACCCTGTACTGCCAATATATAAAGAGGGTATGATGTATACCTTCAAATAGTGGCAAGTATAAGAGTAGAGATTAGTTATTCGAATCAGATAAAGTATAGTAGAATCTGGCTTAAATATCATTGAAGGGTAACCTGTATCAACTTGATATACCCCACTCCATAATCATGCTAGATATCTGCTCGTCGAACACTTTCAGCTACAGAAAATTTCCTTCTTTGGCAGCTGGAAAAATATATGAAAATGTTCACAAATATTGGCCATGGCCGTTGGTGATTACGTGTATAATTTTCGCATGCGAATTGCGTGCACTCAGTTTGCATTTGGTTTTGCCGGCAAACAAGGATTCGAAAGGATTTTTCCGTTAAGCATTTCATTCATATTATGATAATTCTTCGAACTGACCAACTGACCAACCAATTGCCAATGCAAATTAAATTTGCAATCAACATATATCCGTTGTGTACTTGTCAATATGTGGCCACATATACATATATTATACTCGTATTCGTATTTAAATCCATAATGATTGATCTACTTATCAAACTGAGGACATACTCGATGAGGCCATGTGTTCAGTTCAATGGTCATAATGTCAATAAGACCTGTTAAAGCAATTGCATATATGCTTATTAAAATTATATAATTGCAGCCATAATTTATTATATGATATATGATTCCATTTAAAGAAAATATTTTGTCTATTTTTCAGCACGAATCTGCACAAGTTTCAGTATGCGAAACTTTTCATGGCTCATAAATAAATATTTAATATACAAGAGACAATTTGCAGTACAAAAAAAGAAATACGGATATTAATTGACTGCGAACAGCGAATATTAAATACCCTAAGGGAAAAGGTTAGTAATAAAATTGTGAAATTTTGTTGCAGGAGAATCTCTAGGAAAATAATAATAATCGATAATGAAACTGACATTTGACATAATCAAAACTGAAAGAAAAGTGTATTTACAGAAAGTGTATATAAAATGTCATATATGTATATAAAAATCTGATTTTAGAGGTGATAATATCATTATTAGATGCAGCTGGTTCTTTCAAACACAAATTAATAAGGTGCTAAAGGTAATATTTATATGCAGATCAAAAAGAATTGCAAATTTGTGATAAACATAATTATTATCTATATCATTATATACTTGGATATTATATATATAAAGTTTATAGATTACTGTCGTGTATTACACAAATTCGTAACAATGTAAACTGTTTAAATAAATTCTAAATAAATTGAACAGCAATTAATAATTCTGTAATATTATGTAGAAAGTAAAGCAAGAAAAGCCAAATGAAACGCAAAATGAAATTCATTGACCTCAAATAAATAAACCGAAAGCATATTTCAATAAAATATGCAAATAATGACCCAGTACATACTACGTATGTATGTACACATTATGCATATATATATATATGTGTATGTATGTATATATGTTTGATATATAATACACGTATCCAATTTGCTTTTCATAGGAAACTCGCGGCGATTCTATTTGAATGCAGGTTCACTTTTATAGATTGTGGCAAACAGCGGAAAAGTGTACATAAGTATATTTACCTATTTACTTAATATACATATATGCATGTATCTATAATTTGTCAGATATATATATGTATACACGTATATATAAAGCTGCATAAAAAATCAAATGAATCGCTTAACACAAACACGAAGCAGTGAAAAATTCTGGAACAAATGCAGCCGGCGGCTGACTTTTCACAGTTGGCTAAAACGTAAACACGTAAAGTCGGAAAAACGAAAAATCATTTTCTAAATATAAACAAAATCTCTCATCGGACTCTCTCCAAGTAGAGAAATACTGAGAGAGAAAGACACAGAGAGCAAGAGCGAGGGAGCGAGCAACTAGACAAATGCATAGATTCAACAAAATGGCTCGTCATTCGCTCGATTTAAATTGATTTTCATATTGTGTGAATGTAAAAATAAATAATATAAATGTCTAATGTGAAAGACCGAAATATAAATACACTGAAAACAAAACATATCTAAATGCCAGCTGTAATTAAATAGAAAGATTTACTTTCTATACTGAAAAAAAGTTCAAATAAGGAAACAATATTTAGATTTAGATCTTCTAAATATCTCTGAGGTTGAGGCTAAACTTATTATTATGAATATAAGTTGCAATCGAAAATGATAGCAAGTTTCTTGATAAAACATTATCATCCCTTGGTAAATTGTTTTTAGTTGTATAAATAAAATCTGTGTAGGTTTCGCTGTCATGTCCAAAAGAGATTCGAACAGCAACAGCTGTGGCCAGTTTGGAAAATTGAAAAGCGGCGAGTCAAGCAGATTTTCCGCCGCCTCAGCCAACGATCAGTGTGCGAGAGTGCGTCGTCGAGCGAAGATCCACCCAAAAATACGGAAAAGAAACGCCAGAGACAGCCGCCGGTGAAACGCCAACGGGAACAGTGTAGTCAAGTGAAAGTGTGAGAGTTATTTATAGAGCGTGCACATATAGACGACTCTATAAAGTATACAGATTCCTCAGATATACATAGCTTCTTATACGAGCATACATATATATTTATATATATATATATATCTAAGAAGAGGCAGTTGCATAGAAGAATGACGGACGTGCCGGAGCCCGTGCGCAAGTGCGCCAATCTGCTGAAGGGCACTCGCAGCGATACTGAAAAGTTTGCGGCCCTCTTCATGGTCACCAAACTGATGAAGGGCAAGGACTGCAATATGGCTGGCAAGAAGCTGCTTTTCGAGGCGATTGGCTTTCCGTTTCTGCGGAAGCTGCTCGTGTCGAAGGATTTGCCGAACGACTGCCCGCCGCTGGTCTATAAGAGCGTGGCCCTGTCTATACTCACAGGATTCTGCCAGGAGGAGGAGCTGGCCACGCATAAGGATATCATTGATGCCATACCCACTTTACTGGAGATTGTAGAGCAGGCGGACGATGAGGATTACGAGGATAATCTAATTGTTGTCAGCGAGGCGTACAGTTGCCTCAAAAGCATCGCCAGCTATGAGCCCGGCCAGCAGGCCTTATTGGCCACAGGTGCCATACCCAAAATGTCGCAGATCTACTCGGCACAGAGTTTCCAAACGGATGAGGCTCTCCACTTGATAGTGCTGCTTGTGAACAAGTTTGGCATCGCCTCCTGGCCAGAGGATCCCACAGCTTTCCATGCGCTCATCCAGCGCATTTCCCTCGATATGGAAACGGATCATACGGAGCGCAAGTACGAGCTGTGCCGCATTCTTGCCGATATTTTGATCACCTGTCGCAAAGAGATTGTAATCAACTCCTTGGAAGGCCAGATTTGGCCAGAGAGTCTCTTCAAGGGCTGTGGTGACATACTGAAGGCCAAGATCGGGCCCAAACAGCGCGATCCAGCTCTCCATTTGATTGCCACCACGCTCCAGGTGTTGGGCATGCAGTGGGTCTTCATGGACGAGCAGAAGCAGTTCTTCCTCATGCTGCTGCAGTTGGCTGCCATCGAGGTGCGCATGCAGATGGATGAGAAGAAACTGGAGACGACCTTCAAACAGGCCGATCTACTCACCTGCTGCTTTACCATACTGGAGCAGTGCATCGAGTACATGGCCACTGATCAGCTGGATCTGGAGCCCAAGGAGAAGCAGACCACCTACACGGCCCTTAAGGGCGCCTTCAACCAGGTGATGGCCGTCCTTACACGCGTCAGCCAGGATAAGATCCGTGACAGTGCCAATCCACGTGACAAGGCCTTCATCGTAGCCACTGTGAGAATATTGTCCGCTTGGCTCGCCCAGGAAACCACCGCCATGCGTCCGGCTATTTACAAGCTGCTGCCGTTTATGCTTAAGGTTGGCAACGAGAGTTACCAGGAGTTCAAGACCTGGCGTGCTGGTCCACGAGAGGGCACTCCTCCGGTTGATATTCTGCGCGTCATGATGCCATCGCTGTGCCATTTCGCTGTGGAGGATGAGGCACGTCGTGTGCTCTTCACGCACAAGCAGGACGAGGTGCTGCTCGAGGCGATCGAGACTTACTTCAGCATTGCCCACTGGAAGCGTCCACCCATTCCCCGCGCGGAACGTCTCAAGCGCATGAATGAACCCGATCCGGTGCCTACGCCAGAGCAGCAGGCAGAGATGAAGGAGGCGCGAGGTGCCATCGTTGCCCTGTGCAACATTCTAATGAACTTTACCGTTCTGGAGCCGAAACGTGCAGAGGATGCTCCCACTTTTACAAATCTATTGAAGTTTGTGGTAGAGAATCTGCCAGAGCTGAAGGATACGCCTGATAATTTGGTCATTCATGGCAATCTCTCCGTGCTGGGCCTGTTGCTGCTCAAGCAACAGTCGAAGAAGGTCAAACAAAACGATTTCTCCATATGCCGCTACATACAGGCGACCATACGCTTCCTCTGGGATGCCTACAACATCGATGAAAGTAACGATCCCACGGCTCTGGTGGTGTCCATTGCCTACAAGGGCTACTGGTCGGACATCTCTGAACTCTGGTTCCTCGGCATGCAGACAATGTGCGGCGTCTTGCCCCTGGTGCCCTGGCTATCCGAATTTGCCCTTGAATCCGGCTGGGCCGAGGGTATTGTAAAGACGCTGAAGAAAGTAAAGATTGGCACCCTGCCAGCGAATGTAAAATCCGCCTACGAAGACTTCCTCTCCCAACTGGTGGATATCAATGCTGATGTGGTGGCTGTACTGAAGAAAGCAGATGCATTGCGGGTCTGCCGCAACCACAGGATGATGGATCTGGGCAAGAAGCTGTTCGGCGATTAGGTCGGCGTTTGAATTGACTCGGGAATATATTTCCTCAACTATTTTTGTATGCGCTTTGTTTTTATTTCGGTGTATCCTCTGTGGGCATTTGTGTGTGTATGCGTGACGTCACGCTTTGCTTTTGATATTTATGACAAAACAAATAAGAAGGAAAACTTTTGCTTACCTAAACGGAATATTTTTTATGCACTTTTATGCTTATTCACTATATTAATAAACACTTTAAGAAGAAAATAAATACGAAAAGAAAAACATCACAATATCTCAATAAATTTCACTTTCAAACATTCGCTTCAACAGTTGCTTGCCATTCATTAAATATGTATGCTCGGACAATGTCCACTCAAAGACAACGGATGTTATTCAAATTTATATTCGTATGCATCATTTAAAAATTTATTTATATAGAATAATGGATTAGTTTTATTCTCAGACAAAGAACACCACGTCACAGGTACAAAAATGAGTAACAACGCTCTAGTCAAGTATGCCCGACCATGAAATGCTCTTAACCCTGGTCTGATATGTCCTTACAAATACTCCAACTGAACTATGACCTTATTCATGGCAAGCTTCAATAAACACGACTAAGAACAATACAGAATATATCAATAAATATTCTCATATTTTATTTTAAAAGCCTGTCGATGTGGCACTATTCACTAAGCGGCTTTTCGCCTCTGCACTTTGAGATTATAAAATCACTTCAAACTGCAAAATAGCAAGGGTGTTATATGTATACTATATACAGAATGTAATAAAGGACATTGCTAACGTATGAGCAAGAGACAATAACTTAAACTTTAATCAAATACTCGATTTAATCCAACTGAACTTTTGGCTTTTGGCCTACGGACTAATTGTTAAATATGAAATAAATATGGGATTGCAAGAACAAATTCTAAACCTAAACAATCAAATTTCAGCCCACAATATAATCAGAGAAGTAGAACTAGAAGTACTTATCAACTAGAAGATATAAGTCCTATATTGAATGTAGCTAAAATTATGATGTTCTGTTTTTATATACTTGTAAATGCATATTACATGGACCGTCTCCTACTTATTGAATGTCATGGAATCTGCTTCTAGCCTAATGAGGTAATGTACTCTATGCACTAGTATCCATGCAGATATCGTATTTAGTGCTCAGTTGTGAGAAGAGATTATTCCAATCACGATATCGTTTTGCATTTCTACAGGGCGTATACGTAATGTGCACATGCAAAAGAGCTTGTTAAAACAATGGGACAGTAGCAGCTGTACAACATGGGAAAGCCGTCGATAAATCTGCTATAAATCTTGAAGTATTGCGACAATTTTCCAATGTGGGGCAATCGAAGGAACTCTTATCCTCTCATCCTGTCGACAGGCTCAGGAAATATTACACGAAAAGTATAGCTCAATCGTATGATAACGATCCCATGTCCCCACTTTTCTCCAGCTATCATCGCCGTGTGTTTGCTTTTTATTACGATATAATATTTTATTGTATACTTTTAGACGTTTGAATATTTGGTTTGGGTGTTCACCAACACCAACACACAGGACCCAAGTGCCAGGCTACCTTTCGAATTACCCTTTTTGCTCTATAAAATGTGTAAATTTGTTTGGGCCGTTGCCTGTCTCGGTTTTGTCATGGATTATTTTCAACGCTCCAGGGGAGTGAGGGAGGGGGATAGGTAACTTTGAGCGCTGTGGATTTTTGGCTATTTGTGCATTTGACAAAGGTAATAAAAAGGACATTTGGCTTTTGGCGCTGCCTGTTTGTTGATATTAAGGCAACCTCTGGCTACAAAATTCTTTCATATATCCAACACAGGTTTCAAATAAGCCTTTTAAGTTTTAAACGTGAATGGACAATCATGTTTGCTTTTCATTAAAAAGAATGTGCTTCCACATATACAAATGTTAAAGAATGTAACTCTTTAATAATGAAATAAATATGAAAACACCCTTAAATTAAAATTGCGTTGCGCGATTAGAACATAAAAAAGACTAAAATATTTTTGGATTACCGTTTTCATTATAGAAAAGTAGAATCTCGCACAAACAGCGGCTGCTTTCAGCCAAAAGAGAAGTACCAGAACTGGATGCATTATTCAATGTAGCTAGAAATCGCCGAGTCTAAAATAATTAAATCCCTAACGTCAACAAACAAAGAACAAACGCTAAGAACAAACGTTAAGATAGTCGACTCCAATCCTGCACCACTAAGGAGGCAAGGCAAGGTTTGCTCGAATGAGTTGTTGCAACGTTTATCCGCTGGCCATGTCTGCACTTGATAGTTAATTTCAGAGTAACTAATTGCCGCTTACCTTTGGTGGAATGTTGCTCAGACCAAAGTGTGCTCTCTGCTGATCCTGCTAAATGCAACATACTGCTTTTTGAGCAACACGATGTCTCTCAAGGTGTACGATTTGGAATATGTAATGAAAAGTCTTCATAGGAAGGAAATATCTGGAAATAAGGGTAAAGATAAGTTAAGTATTATTCTTCCAGAGAATACCCATTCATTACAAAAGGTAAGGTTGCAAATCAGCCATGTCTCAGGTGAGATATCTGTTACACAGCAAATGTGCTTGCAAGTTGCAACATTTCCCCTTTTTGCTGCTGCAACTCAATAGCAAAAAATGGCAAGTTTAAATTATCTTGATTGCAATTAGTAGCCTTTACATACATTGTTGTTGCGTTGATGAAACGAAAACAAAAGAATTCCGCGTCCTTTTCCCATGGAAACATTACGAGCCAACACTGTTTTTGCGCGCCAACAACTCATGTTGCTATAAATGTTGTTGTAGTTGTTGTACTATAGATGGCACTTCCTGCAAGTCGTTTGCTGTTGGCGTTCTCTTGACAAGTCTTTGTAACTTGGTAATCATTTGAAAACACAAGTAAAACTCACTAAGCTGTCTGCTCAAGTAGAGCTTATTCATCGCATAATAAAAAGCAAGTTAATGCTGATTGCTTTTAAGTTGTAAAGAAGTTTATATTTTTGTAAGCCATTAAGCTGATAATTAAAAACTGATTTTAAATACAATTTCCAATTCACACCCGATATTGGTAGATATGCAAGTAGTAAAGACGAGCTACATGTCTTGTCACATATATTAACCACTTAATTACAGATATGTATACATTTATTTATATCATTTGCGTATTTTTAGCGATTACACTTCACTCGAATTGATTATTATTCTACTCGATACTTGAAGCCTACTAATTGGAGATCATAATTATTTCAATATCGCAGGGGCAGCTGACACTGCGTCAGCATCTTAGCGATATCACCCATCTCTAATAAAAGTAAATACGTACTATTACTCGTATATCGGCGATGAGGGTATCGATATATCGCAATAAATAGATATCGATGCAACGAGTAGTTGCCAAGTTAAGAAGGAAAGTTGAAAGTAATACATGTTAATTGGAAGTTTGTTTTGTATAGCCTATAGAGTTAGGCAAAACTTGATCGCAATCCATCGAAAAGTCGTTAAAAAGATAAGTTAAATTAAAAAAATCACATATGCTTTGATATTTAAGGTTTACACAATTTAATAACAAATTTGATGCAACGAATTGCACGACTTTCTTTTACTCGTTTATTCTCAATCGCAATGGCTGCCAACAAGGAACGCACGTTCATCATGGTTAAGCCTGACGGAGTCCAGCGAGGTCTCGTCGGCAAAATCATCGAACGTTTCGAACAGAAGGGCTTCAAATTGGTGGCCATGAAGTTAACTTGGGCTTCCAAGGAACTGCTGGAGAAGCACTACTCTGATCTGTCTGGCCGCCCCTTTTTCGCCGGTTTGGTCAGCCACATGAATTCCAGTCCAGTGGTGCCCATGGTGTGGGAGGGTCTAAATGTGGTTAAGATCGGCCGTCAAATGTTGGGCGATACCAACCCAGCTGCCTCGTTGCCTGGCACCATTCGTGGTGATTTCTGCATCCACATTGGCCGCAACATAATCCACGGCTCGGACGCCGTTGAGTCTGCCGAAAAGGAGATTGCACTGTGGTTCAACGAGAAGGAGCTGGTCACCTGGGCCCCAGCTGCTAAGGATTGGATATATGAATAAGCTGTGCACGTCTATGTAGAATCTGCATTTTTATGTACATATATGCTACCCATTTATGGGGAGACAGTAATTCTTCTTAATTATATTCTTTATCTTTAGTTATATCTTTTCAGTCGCAAGAACTTCTTTCCTATTAAGCCGATATTTTTCACATATGATTGTGGTATCGATAAAGCGCGGATAGTTGTTTTCGGCAAACATTTTACAGAAGTGTTAAGACGAGTTTATTAGCAAGTAAGTTGCAATTACAGTTATTGTTATGATGCTCAAAAGTCATGTGTAACTACCAATAAAATACGAGTACACACAATCAAATGTTTTCAAGTACATTCTAAATTCCTTCACGCAGTACGCGCCCCTAGTAAGAAGCACAGTCAATGGCAGGGATTTAGTTCTGATTGCCAGGATATTCAATTGTCATTGCCACTTGTTGGTCCCCAGAATTTAAGGATATGCCATCACCACCACCCAATATTAAGGCACTGCAAAAGCAATCGGACTAAGTAAAAAGGGTGGAAAAATGCACGCACGAGCGAGCGCCCTTGTATGGCGACCCGTATCCGGGCAGAGGACCGTGGCACAGGCTCTCGAATGACGCGTACGCAACAGACTATAATAACATGAAATAAAAATGGAAAATCCCAAGCACAAGTTTCCAATTGAAAGTAACTGACGTCCAGACACATCGTGAAGAGTTCCACAAATGAGGGTGCGAATGGTATTGGTTTGATTATACAAAATACTGCAGTTATTTAAAATTGGTTTAGCATTCAATGAGGATCCCTCAACAATTTGAAATTAATTTACTCTTCAAACTATGCTACCCCTCAAGAGACTCGGTAGAAGCAACACGCAGCTGCGAGTAATTCATAAATTATTCAGGACATTTGACAGCTGCTACTGGCAAGTGTTTCTAAAGCGTTGCTCCTGGCCACTGTCTAATAGCAACACGTGTACCTGATTTGTGTTCTCTCCACCATCTGGCAGTTTCCATAGAAATATATCTGCTAGTTTTGGCCACAGAACGTAACAGTAGCTTACGAAGAACTGGCTATTTAAAGATCATGTTTGTGTAGGAGTATATCATACATAATAAAGACTTTCAAGAAGACAAATGTTTCTTCTAATCTAATTGAATTCGACTTGTGCAACTTCAAGATAGTGTTTACGCATGGTTTGGGTATAAACTTTTTTATATTAACATAATTCAATAATAATTCTTCGGGCAAGTGAACCCGTTAATTAGTTAGACCTAAGAAGTGTGTCATTACTCATACTGTTGTCCTGAAAAGTTTCTGAGCTCGTGTACCTGAACCCAAAATCGACCTTGGGGAATACTTTGTGATCAATGCGCAGGCATGCCAAAAATTTTAATGGCTATCAATTTTTAACGATTCATTGAACTTGGGTTATCAATTGCACGCAGCTGCTTTGGTGGCGGTAATTAAATTTGTCATAACGTCCAAATGCCAAATTGTTATGGGGCGGTTGGGTAAATCACGCCCACTTTAAGATAGTCGCCTAAAAATAGGCAACATTTCAAGCAAAATTCAAAAGAATGTCAGAAATTTTCACCAACGAGGCGTTGCGTTCTCTTAAGCGGTTTGGCTCTCTCTCTTTTTTCTCTTAGAGCCAAAAAGCTTATTCCTGCTACATAAAAAGCTTGGCAAGCGTTTTGCCGGTTTGCTATAAACGCGTGAAGCTTTCAGTAAATTTGTTTTTGTCTCTTGGTTGCCGCCGTTAATGATGCGTTAAATTTAAATGGCCATAACAATTAATGATAATTGCCTTTGAAGTTATTGTTAAAAAATATGTTGTGTTTTTAAGAAAACTTTTTTTATTTCGCCTGCAATTTTAACAGTGTTTCTATAGTTGTTTGTGAAGCAAAGAAACAGTTAAGATAGGCATTAACAATGTTTAAGCATAACAAATATGAAATGATAATCGACAATTGCTTATTTAATAAGATTGTTTTAATATAAAGATGTCATAGATATACAGCGAACTCTGCTGAATATGTTTTCCACTTCAAATATTCAATATTTTTTCCTTACTCAACGATCACTTATGCTTATACTTCTCCCATACAAAGTAGCTCCTTTATGAATTTTGCTTAGTTAATATTATATGTTTTGCCATACTTGAAGAGTTATTATTTAGATCACAAACAGCACTTGCCACCTGACCTTTGGTATCAAAAACACAAACGAAACTGTGCCAAGCACCTTTCTCAATAACCGTTTGCAATTTACTTCAATAAAATGGAAATCAAAGCCAATTTGTCAGGGGGTCGGGGGGACGGAAGGAGGCACAAGCGCGGTACTAGGGGAATCGTTTTAGAAAACTGCAAGTTGAATGCCGTCGGAACACGAAGGGCAAACCCCAATGAGAGTGCACTTGTTGCCATTCACAAATTGCTTTCATTTTTTTGCGAAAGTTTCATCGACAAGCAGTCGACTGCCAACAGGTAAGAAAATCTAATAACTCACAGCAAAAAAAATGTATTTTGTTTACATACTTTTTTTGTGTTGGATTACATTTTCGTAATCGAAGGGCAAAACAATGAAACAATCTGGCAACAACAACAGTAAAAGGCAAATACTATGTACGAGTACTGAAGTCCTTTGCGGTTACCAGTGGCCAGCTTGAGTCCTTGCCAGCAGGAAGCATTTATGGAGAAACGAGAAATTAAATTAAACTTCTCTGGCCCTTCGCACAACGCACACTCTCCGTATTCGTAACACTATAAATAATCAGAGTACACATGAAATCCGTACACGTAGCCAGATTCCGGGCCATGTCTGGCACCTCCTCCTAAGGCAGCGTCAAAGGTTAGTTTATGCTTTCAGTGTGTCCCGTCCAAACACAATAAATATTCCAAGTGGGCGTCTCATATCTCCCAAGCTACCTATCTATATCTGCCTATTTTTCTGTCTGTCTATCTATTTGTTTGTTTGTATGTCCCTCAGGTCGACCATTAGAAAAGACGTGAGAAATTCATTTAAAGATATTTTAAAAGTGGCAGAACCAAGTCCCTGTTCCCTGTCTCTGTCATCACTTTAAAGTTATCGAACAGAATCGTTTATCTCGTTTGCACTGTTCCTATATATAATACACATGTACATATCCGACCTTCCAGTACAATATATGTAAGTGTGTATTCGGTCATTTGTGTGTATATTAAGTTTCCAATAAGATAATCAACGGAAGACAAGGCCCGATTTCAGATTGCGCTTCCATCGATGACGTGTTTATTGTACGCGTTTCCTTAGCTGCGTGCTGAAAGTACCGCATGCTGACTTGTTACTCTCGCCTCGCAGGGGGTGGTCCGAGGTGGCACAAGGGTGGAAATGGAAATGGGTTACACCCGTGCAAAATGCCAGCAGGCTAAGTGTATAATAGAACAAAAAACCAAATACTACAATATATTCAACATTTTTATGTATGTGTGTGGTATCATTGCCAAACAGAGTTGTCATCCAAAATAGATAACACAATAAAAATAATATTATTATGCATATTAATACTTAAGTTCATAATACTTCTTTGTCTCTTTGTCTCTTTGATTTGCTGCCTACTGGTTATTTGTCTTATTTCACTTTGGCCATTATCTTTCACTTTCCTTTGTATAGAACTTTACTTCTTTTCTCACTTACTTATATAATAATTGTGAAAATCATAGCTGCTGACAACCCCATGGCCAATTTCCGTTACATCATTTGCCATCCCTTATATTTTCTTTAATTATTTTTTATTCTTTTTCCTTCACATAAAACAATGCATTTTATCTCGGCTCGGCAATGAGACTCTTACACATTTTATTTCTATACTCTGCTTCCATTCAGCTTTGACATACTCGTAAAGCCAGCACGCAGACATTGAGACGCTTTCGTGCCAACATAGTCTATATTTTAGGGTGGACCACATTTTTAATAATATGTAAATATATTTCAACTATTACACTCATTGTTTTGAATGTAAAGTGCATAAAATGTAATAGAATTTAATAGAAATTAAAGTTAAGTTTATATAAATATATTATCAAAATATAAAATGAATATAATACAACAGAATTTAATAGAAATTAAGATGAAGTTCACATAAATATCTAACAAAATATTTTCTATTGTCTCTAGAGACTTCCAAATGGTTATAGAAATAGGAATTTTTCACTAATCTTCTAATTTCATCTCATTTGCATTCCCAAGCGACATACTTTATCATGCTTTGTCTTAGGTTTTGGTCCACTCTACTACAAGTGAATTTAAGTATTGCCAATGAGCACTGCACACACACTTGCCATCTCTGGCCCCACCTTCCCCTTATGCTTACAGCTCGGATGCAAGGCAGAATGCATGTCTAGCTGCGATAGATACGAGTACTACAACTAAATACTTAATTTCGCTCTTTGCTGTTGCCTTTGATTCTTTTAATTTTCCAACAACAAAATATATAGCTGGCAGGCGCTAGGAAGAGTAAAAGTAGGAGGCCAAAGGGCCCAGACTAAAACTGTATAGAACAGAACAGAACAGAATATACAAGTAATAGAATAGAATAGAACGGAACGTAATGGAACCGCCTCATGTTGTCTGCGTTGTCTCGCCTCATTTACGGCCTACGCACACCCGCACACACACACACACACACATATGAGTGTGCCTGGAAGACAGCTGTTTGGAGAACTGTGCACGGTCGAATGCAGTTGGTGCAGAGTAAGTCGGTCTTTCAAACGCGGCGGACGCGTCGATGCCTCATTTGGTTTGCCACAGGCAAATATCGCTCATACGTCACGTGGCGCGATCGAAGCAGACCGATTGGCGGAAACGTGAGAGAGAGAGTTTTTGTGTAATTTTTTGATTGAAATGTAAATAACCAATCGGCGGCAAAACAAAAATATTATGCATATGAGTGCATTACGAGCGACTAACGTTAAACTATGGCCCAAGTGCAAGCCAATTGACGTCGAATTGAAAGTGCAGCCCGTTCCGGGTGACGTCTCTGTTGCTGTTGTGTAATAAATCAATTTGCGACTTTAATGTTTCAATCATTTTCCCAAAAATTTCAAATGCCATAACATGCACAGCTGAAGGCCAGCAAAAAGTTCTATGTGTGTGTGTACCATGCACTAACAAAAAAAATATATATATAAATATATTTGTATAATACATTTCGAAAAATGATTTTTAAAAATTAACTTAAAGCTCTTTGTATATTTTAAACCATAGACTTTTATTAACAATCGGTTTTAAATTACAAAAAACGTTTTTCAATCACTGTCAATGGCTGTCAGCGTTAATTGTTGACATGCTGCCATTAAGCGTACGGCGATTTCACGGAATGCCATAATCATGTTGCATCAATTATGGAAACAAAATAAATTAAAAATTATATTTCAACGCACAAGAACACATATTTTATACCATAAGGCAGGATATTATATAAGAAATTACAGTTTTGTGCTTCGGCCAGATAAGCAGACAGCAGCAAGGATACAAAAGACAATTTTTATTTCCTGTTTTAAGTATTTTGTTTAAAAATACTAAATTTAAACTTCTTTTTAATTAGTTTAAATTTAGATGTGACAAAATTGAGTTCTATCTAAGAAGTATAGACCCTCTCCAACTCTAACCCAATTTAAACATTTCAAAGGTAGAAAATCTTATGCTGGACTACGAAATACCCTGTACCCTAAGATATATTCCTTCACATTCATTCCTTAAGCCATTCAGCATTTACGATACTCAAAATTTGAGTATTAGAAAGAATTTCTCTCTAAAACTACTAAGGATGAAGTATGAGATTCTGTTTGTTACTGACCTAAAATATATCCCTTCTGTTCATAGTTAATACAGGGTATAAAAGACATTCATAATTGATGCAACAAATAAACTTTGTATTTCTGTATGCAATAATTTACACGTCTAAATCGTTTTTATATAATTTTCATTTCCAAATTGGCGTTTAGCAATCTGTGTTTCAATTCAATTTCTTTTTTTATTATTTCTGATATTTTGTATATCTTGTTTATTAGTGTTATTGGAAATATATTCAATTTCTGCACGCAGTTAATGATGTGTGAAATAAAAAAATTAGCTTTTCAGATTGATACATATTTAATGAATCGCCATATCACGAACATTGGGTGAAAGACTTAAAGCCAGGAGCAGGCTCTGATTGTTTTCAATAAAAAATCAAATATAATCGATCAACAGTCGACTTTTGTTTATCTTTGTTTGATCAGCTGTTCACAATTATTTATACAAATCGGATGCAGAATAAATAATCAGGCTGTGCACGTACTTAATTGTTAAAAAACACTAAAGATAGTCCAGCTGGCTAGTCCGAATAGTCCGGCAACCTATACCTAGTTTGTTATTAATGTTAGTTAATTATAAATTAAAAATTTAAATGAACTGAAAATTATAGAATTCCCACGCTATAAAACAAAGTATGTGGGCGCCGAGCATTCACCTAATGATGGCTTGTTCACAATGAGTTCTCAGTGAATACGTAGTCAGGTATGGCAAATGCTAATTCATTTGTTTATGTCCCGTCATGTCTAAAAGGAAATTGGCCAGAACTACAAGTACACAGACCCAATCAGACTGTCTGCGGGTTTGTCGGCCTTTTCGTCTATGTACAGTACAATACTCGTCTGAGTTGAGGGAGGCTTCTAGCGTAATACTAGAAAGCATTTTGAGCGTGTATAAAATAAACTCAAAAGGTACAATAAATTGAGGCAAACTTGTATACAAATACATATATATGAGTGTATATATGTATGTGTGTATATAGAAATGAGTATGTAGAAATAACAAAAGTACAAGAAAATACAAATATCGAACACAATGGAAACAATAACGTGCGAAACGATTGGAAATGCGCCACAGACGATGCCACAGCCGCTGCCACAAGCACATCCATAGGCACATCCAAAGGCACAGCCACTGGCCGGTCAGCGTCCGGCGTGTCAGTCAGAGTCAGTGGCAGAAGCAGCCCGTTAGCCAGCGGGCCAACAACAAGTCGCAGGCGTCGACAAGACAAATATAAAGCTAACTAAAACAATTAAATCGATAGGAATTATCGAAAATCGCGTCTGTCTGTGCTTCTTGTTACTGTTTCTGTTGTCGTTGTTGTTAAGTGTTGCTGTCCCTTGTTTGCTCTAAAAAATATATTTGTTTTAATTGAAATGCAGCTGCGGCAATCACAGCAAGCAATGCAAATGTGCAACTGGAAATAAGTAATAAATTGCGTGTGTGCGGCTCAAGCAAATGCTGCCGCAAAAGTGTTGAAAGTGCAATGTGCTAATTATGCGGTCATACGGACCGTATACGTGTTGAAAGGCATAGAAAGTGAAGAAGAATATCTGGAAGATACAAATACGTGTACACCGTATCGAATGCATGTCAAAGCAAATAGAAAAGTCACCCAGACACGACTTGTTGCTGGGTTCAAATTATTATTGCCTGCCCCTACCTCTTCCCTGTCCCTGTCTGTGTCTCTGGTACAAGTGTCAACTGCCAGCCAAAGTGTTGCTGCCTGTGAAGTGTAAGAAAATGGAAAAGCAATGAAAATATATGAAAATGTGAAGTGTCAATGAATTGAATTATCAATTGTATATGTATATATACATATACCATATATCTAAAATGTTTTTATGTGATTTACCTCCAGTGTCCCCTATACACACATCTCTTCTGCCAATTACTAAAATGAAATAATGTCATGCATTGGCTCGACGGCATTTCTTTGGATGACAATTTAATTAGTGGACGCGCCAGTGGCAGCAACGGTGAGCACAGCGATACCAATCAACGGAAATCAACGCAAAGCTCCTCCCCAATAAAAGCAAGTAGGTTGCTTCATAGTAACACATAACACCCAAACACACAACCGCACACACACACACACAAACAACTTTTTTATGGTCTAACTAGCTTAAAGCGTGAATTACTCGAGTGTTTTTATTTAGCTCAGAAGAATTTCACTTCAAGCCAATGTATGTAAGCGCATGTTGTGTATACGCAGAGTTGTCCAAAGGATTAGTAAACCCAACTGAAGTGCTTCCATTGAGAATGTTTCGGAAGCATTAAAATGAATCTAGTAAGCATATTCGAAGTCACGTTCGTATTTGAAATTTATTTCTTGTTGTTAAGGCCAAATAATTAAAGATCAATTTAATTGAATTTCAACATATTCTTTTTGAAAACTAATTAAAAACTATAAAACATTTTTTCCTTGAATTTTGTGTTTTATATTTTACAATTGTGTGTAGACATATACATTTGCGGTATGAAGTTTAAATTAATTAACAACATAACTTTCATATCATGCAATAATAAATATTTTAACAGCTATGCGATGATTTTCTTTAGGCCGTTAATTTGCTCACCTGTTTATTGGGCTGGTTTCGCTTTTCAATGTTGTGTTTTTTCTTCTCTTAAAGCATTATAGGATTTATTTCAATTACGCCACAAAATGTACTTGAAATCGTTTAAAAATGATTTTATTTCATTGCAGCCACACAGTTTACCCCATGAATATATTATGCGGCTAATTAAACGACGGCCTCGGTGGCTGGACTGTACGGTCCGGTCGGACAAATTTGTCTTTTGCATCAAAAGAAAATTTATTGAATTTCGTTTTAATTGGGAAACACATTATTCTAGCTGTATGCCACTATTCTCAGTATGCTGCATATACGTATATATATATAATTTTTTTGTTTATGCAAATTTTGTATATCCAATTAATGAAAACATATTTGTACACGAAGTTGAGTATTTCATATCAACTATGAAAATGGCAGAATGCTTGAAAGATTATTTGGATATAATTTTCGCTCATAAAAAGCGCCAACGGAACATTGAACTCAATATTATGATTGTATTGTTTTCATAAGTTTCAACAATGCCAGTTTTGTATGTGATTTTATGACCTGCAAAGCCAATTTTCAATAGTTCAATTGATTTCACTTCCGCTACCTTGATCGCAGCCCACACTAAAGACAAAGCCAAAATCACACGGATAAAGCCAAAATCCCGCTGCGTTTTTATACCCTAACCGAGAGCATAACAATTTGTGGGCAAAATATGTAACAAGATCGGAAAAACTATTCTCGATACATGATATCTGAATCTAAAGATATGGTATTGAGACTCGATAACTTGAACTTAACCTGTCACTGTTCAAATTTACGATTTCTTCGTATTATTATGAATATAAAATATACCTGAAAACTCATTAAATGTGTTGAAATCGAAAACCAGTAACAGATTGCCACTAGCTCAACTATCAGCCGAAGGCGGAGGAAAGTTATATATCAAATATACTTAATTTGTGTTAAAATTGATATATATAGTAAGATTTATTATAAATTTGATTGAAATCGCAACAAAGTGAATGCTGTACTTGTTGACAGATATACAATCAATCTCACACTTAAGATGAAAAGAGCTGCTAAGACGTATTTCTACAAGAGTATTTAGAGTAAGGCACCTGAAAAACAGCCGTTCTTTCATGATTTTAATGTCTTTCGCTTGGTTCGTTTCAATTAGCACAGCCAAATTGTGTGACGCAGTGTTTTATTTCGGAAATTATTTACAAAATAGCTGGAGGAACGAGCTGAAGCTGAAGCAAAAGCAAAAGGAAAATCAAAAGCAAAATCAAAATCAAAGACAAAGCCAATGGCAGAGGCAAAGGCAAAGTCAAAGGCCAAGAAAGTGCTACTCGCACTTGTAAATATCATTCACACAAATTGCCGGCATATGGCCGTTCGATTTAAAAACTTATTGTTTACAATGATTTTACTGCACATTAAGACGGAGCAACTGGAATGTTGGCCAACAACAGAAGTGACTCAGTAAATCAGAGATTTGTGTGAGTGCGTTTTTAAATAGATTCTAGTTGATCTCAGCAATCACCTTTTGGATAGACATGTGTCCATAGTATTCACATAGTGTGGGAAGAATGTCAGCCAGAGAAAATAAACACACCATTTGTTTGGTAACAATTTAATTTATTTGAATTTCTGACACATTTAAAATAAATAAATGTGTTGCGTATTCACGGAATTTGCATTCTTGATTTAATTGAGCATAAAGCTAGATATTCAATACCACCACGTATCTCTTTCTAACTTTAGGCATTTAACCGAAGTAGTAAAATCTTTACGGTTTTAATTACCTAAACATGTATAAAACTATTTCCACGAATTGTTTGTTCGAATGATATAAAGTTGGGCGAGTATAACAGTAAAAGGGCGCAACAATATTTTATAATCTAAGCAAAATCAATGCTCTGGAAATATTTTATTAAAATCCTCTACATGAAAATAGTTTCATTAAATTTAGGTAATTAACTGGAATCAACAGCAATAAAAATAAATGACCACATCAATTTTCAGTTCAATTTAAATTCCAATATACAAAAATAAAATTGGTTTAAAGTTGTGTGTGAAGTATATGAATATTATTCGATATAAACATTATCATTAAATTGATAATATGATATAAATCTTGAGTTGAAAATGTCAAAGCAGGAAGGTATAAATTGTCGAGTCTAAAATGTGAAATCTCTTTACAAAACTTCCATCATAAACTTGTTTATTTATGTTTTTCTATAATCCGCGCCTGCTGCAGGCAAATGTCGCAGCAAAGCTATAAAATTAATGATAATGTCAGATAAAAGATCCTATTTATGCGACAGACTCGCCCTCTTTTCATTCACACCTCCTTAAGTCGATCAGCTATAAAAGTCATATGTTATCCATTAAAAACTTTAACTGCAGCAGCCACATCAAAAGTGTTTTTGATCTCGTTCCCCAACCCTTTTTATGATAATCATGTGTACTAAGTAGTAGTTTGTCTTGAGTAGATTTTCCATTTTAGTTTTCTCCTAGAAGCTACTTGTAGGCGCAAGAATCGGAAAATGATGTGCCAGACGTACATATGTCTGCGACTAGACGGCTCAATAATAGAAGCATAAAAAGCAACTGCAGCGGGCACCAGGCCAATGGAAAATCACAAAACCAACACACAAAAAATAAACGAAGACAAACTTTTTTCTAGCTGATTTGCTTGGATTTTGTTTTGGCCACGCAACGCACACTGCGAGTATCTTTTTTGGTGTGTGCTCAGCTCTTGCTCTCAATTTGTGGATCGACGAAACGGATGAATGTAAATTTTGAGTTGGGAACGCACGCACATTCCGTCAGTGAATTGGCACGCCGTATGCAGTGGTTGCCCCTGGTCCCCGGTGTCCCCTTGTCTCTCTCTCTCTCTCTGGTCCTCTCTGGTCCACTCTGGTCTCCATGCCTGCGCTTGTGTAAGGCATGACAGCAACGGCAATAGAAACAACAACCGAAAAAAAGCCAAAAACAAATAAAATTTGTACGCAATTATTTAACATAAAAACACAAACAACACAAAGCTGAAGCGGCATGCAGCGTCGCGAAGTGGTTGCCCCGGACGCAGTGGTGCAGTTACCAGTCGCGTGCCCACCAGGCCACAACGTATACCGTATATCCGTGCGTGTTCGACCTGTTCTCTGTGCCCATACCCGTGCCACTCTATTCGTATCCATATCCATATCCGTATCTTGATTTACATCTGTAAATGTATTTCTGCCTCTGCATTGTCACCGAGTTCGACTGAGGTGGAGGTGATTCGACCGGTCGTCGTCGTCGTCTTCCACACTTATTTCTGTCTGTGAACGTTTATATTTTTAAATACCTTCATGATCCACTTATTTATTTAAAAATGCCGAGCATGCGCAAGTGCTTAAGTAATAAACCGAATTCTTAATATGTTCAATCAGACACTTTTATGTACGGCCCGCTAATTGTTTCCGCCAAAATTAATGAAAATATTACGATTATTGTAAATACGTGCGTTTTTATTTATGAGTTCTTATTACGATACTGAGTAAGTTTATAAATATAAACACTAAGAAAGAAAACTTACACATTGTAATATATATATATTAAATTGCATACGAGACTATTAGAAAGGCTTATATTAAAGATATTATAGTAATTGAAGCTAAATGAAAATCTGCACAGTTCAAGCTTATCTCGAAGCGATTAGTTTAATTTATTTAACGCAAACAAATCTTCTTTGGATTGAGCTTGTATAATAAAGTCAATGACTATCTTTTATTATGAAATTACTATTTTATAATAATAGTAAAGTTATTTTTGCAAAATGGAATTATAGATTTCCTTTTATTTCTCTAAGATTTACAATATTTTATGGTATAAAATCACAAAAGAAGGAAAAACTGTTTTTGTACAATTTCAATTTCAATTCAGTTTACATGCAGCTTTTGTAAGAAGAAAAATTTATTACAAGGTGCTCAGCTTTAAGGATGGAAGAGTTTTGTTTTGGTTGGAACTCAGTTTGCTTTCCATATTAAGGAGAATACCTTCACTTATGAGGAATATTACACATCTCGTGTTAAAACTTTAATATCATTTGTAAGAATCTGAAAACGGGCTTAAAATACTTGACTATAAGATAGAGTGAACGTATTTATCCATTTGCAATCAATCAGCTTTTTTGTATTGCCTTTATATGTGGTTATTCTAAAAATATAGTCAGATTTTTCCATAAAATGCTAAATTTACTTTTAATACTCGCTCGAAGTTTCGTTTCTAAATTTGCAAATAGGTCGCTCATTAAACTAGATTCTTTTTGTCAGTTGTTCACACATTAATTAATGAATAATTCTAATGAATATCGTATGTTTTTGTTGTGTAAATCATTATTGATCTTATCCTCTTTGTGCCATGCTTTTAGCCTGCATTCCGTGGCATAGCATAAATTTCCATAGTATTATGTTGGAAGTCTCAAGCAGCAGGCCTCAATAGTAGCACATAAATACTGATGAATTGATGACAATGAGCACTTGATAACTTAATCGATAAATCAATTGCCTTGGAAGATAATGCTGTTTGGACCCTTTGAATATAATGCTTTACGACCACCCCACATCTTGCAGCCTTTCCTTCAAGTCGCTGTCGTCCTGCGTGTTGTTGTTGTCTGTTCCTTTGTTAGAGGAAAACGCTTTTGTATGGCGTCTGTTGAAGTCGTTGGATGCATGTATGTGTTAGTGAACTACTCACATATTCATACACATACATACTCGTGCTTTATCCTGTCACATGGGCATTGTGCATCATGCAGACATGTCCTATAGAATAAGCAGCATGTCATTGAACATCAAGATATGAAAGTAGTCATTAATATTCCATGCGTCAACTTTTTTATGTCTGCAAAGTTCCTGCAGATCATTAAAGTTTGTGCTACTCATATTATTGCAACTATAAAACTGTAGAACTATTAAAATATTTCCATCTCACACAACTGTTTGTATTTAGTGTTGATTATTCGATAGCAAGACGGCAACAGTCTTGAAAACATGCGCTTACACACTTGGTTTTATCTAAATAAACACACTCTTGAGTATTAATAAACAATGAGAAGAAGATTCGAGGGAAAAACAAAACAAAACAAATAAAGAAAAATTTTAAATCATACTCTTATCTCCTCAACTTACACGTTTACAACAACGAAAATAATATTTGAACTTTGTTGTTATTTTCTTGTTCTTGTTAACTTTTTGTTTTTGTTTCTTTCTTTCTTTCTTTCTTTTTTTTTGTGTTGTGTTGTGTATTGTTTTGTGTACGACTTTTCTTTTGGTTTTCCTTTCGTTTTTTACTTTATGTATCTTTTGTTTTTTTTTTTGTTTGCTGGTTTTTCTTTCATATGCGGAAAACTAACGCACGACTATGCTCCGAGAACGAAGACGTCATGCACACTATAAGCTAAATAGCAGGTAACTCAATCGATCACTAAACATATGTCTACTATAAGTTCTTATCAAACACATATATATATATACTGTTGGTATCGATAACAATCGCATACGAATTGCCGATGGTTGCAAGATCAACGCTACTAAAAGCTTCCAAGCAGTGCAAAGCTCTGGCTCTCTCTCTCTATTGAGAGAGATATTTATGATCAAAAAGACAAAAGCTTAAGCCTAAAGGATCATGCGCAGTTGATCTTATACACTTCTCTTATATTATACTCATACATTCACATAGGATACATGTTATTGTGATTGTATTAGAGAATATTTGATATAAATTCGAAAAGAAACATTTTATTTAGAATTATTATCATAATATCATAAATCTATTGATAAATTAGACAACAGATAGAAATTTATATTTTGATAAATTGGATTCTGTCTCATGAAAATTAAACTAAATTTAAAAGAATCGCTTTCCATTGAGTGGCACATTTATTGATAAATGACAGTAATTTTTAAAGTAAACATTTCTTAGTACAACATTTTTTAGTAGTATCAAGAAGATTAAACTGTCCGCGTCAAATTGATGTCAAAATAAACAATAGATACAGCTGAAGAGAATGACAGCCGCGATTAGTTCAGATACTAATTGGCACGAGCCTTAGGAAAAAACAAATAATATTGAAATAAATAAGCACAGTCTTTGTTTTTGTTGCCTGATATTAATTGGGTGGCATAACCTCTGTTAATTTTTGAATGGCTGATAAATAATTTAAATTCACACATTTGCATAAACAAATTAGAGCGAAAAATATTATTTATGGCTGATCCTGTGAACCTTTACATTTTTTAAATACGTTGACAAATAAAATAAACAATTTTAGCCAATGAACAAAGCAAGCTGTGCTAATTTATAGGTTGTCAGCTTAAATAGATATAGATTATAAAAATAAAAATTTCTATATAGCTTTTACACACGAGGGCCAGCAGATGTATTCGGCTGCAAACAATACAAAAGTATTTTTGGGGAATGTTGTCAGCTGTCCAATTATATATTTTTACTAAGAAAAAAGTCTAGGTCCCCATTAACTACCTCCAACTTTGCTTTGATCTCGTCGAAAGTTTTGTTTGATCGATTACATTTACAATGAAACTTATCGAGTTGCTGATAGGGACGACAGGGCGTATACTTAATAGACGACACTCGTTTTTCGTTGAAAAGTGTTCCTACATTTGATATGTTTGATCTGTGGCCATTGTGTAAAATACCCAAAACGCGCTCATGCGTTTGTCTCTAGGATTTATTAGTGGTTGAGCATCTGTGGGCGTCAGCGATTCTTTTATTTTTCACCACTTATAGACACCGTCAGTGCCATGACACATTTAAAAAATGTATTTTTGATATTTTTTCTTGGCGCAAATGTTGTCACCCAGCTAATCTTTTCATATGCAAAAAAAAGAGGAAAGATTTAACTATTTACGGCGTTATTTAATTGGCTTTGAGCTGCGTAGCTGTAAAATTAATTGAAAATGCGGTGCAGCTGGAAATGTATAATATATCTCCTGCTAATTGTTAAAATAAATTAATTTTTGTTGTTGTTAAGTTTCGTATTCGAGTTGTTAGTGGTTAAAACAGTTCCAGCCATAAACCAAGCCATGCGTCCAATCCGACTAATGGGTTGATTAAACTTCATTTATTTTCTATGTAAAGTAAGCAGTAAAAAAATATATATGTAAAATTATAAATAACATTTTACAATCCCATATTTATAAATACGCTCAATTTTTATTTTGTTTTTATATATATTTCTGATTCAATGGCATTTATATCAATTATTTAATCAATTCTAGTTAATGCTGCCACAATCTGTTTATTTCAACTTATGTAAAATATTACCTTTACTTTTTTTAAATTGTTATTATTTACGTTATGTATTATACATTTATTTTACAAAAAGCCAAAAAAAATATCATAAAAGCTTTTTGCGGTTTCAAGACTCTCTGACTACATGACCGCGTCGAAAGTTCAAACTGTGACGTTGAATCTCTTTCGTATACCCTTTACAATAAATTGTTTATCAACACTTTTACATTAACTTTGCTAACAATATAACTTTTCAGTTTAAAATTGGCTATTTTCAATTAGTAAATTAGCTTTTTTATTTGATTAAACTCGAACTTTAGCATTAAATTTAGCCCTCAGGATAATTCAACATTAATCTGTAAACGTTAATATGTGGCTCGTAGGATATATTAATTAATAAATTAATTAATTAAAATGAATACAAGAAATGATTTAAGTACAAACATAAACTAAATATAATAACAATTTGAATTTTTCTAAAATTAGTTCGTATCGTATTAGAATCTACCTTAAGACAACAAAAGGAATAAGGACATTGTGCTGTCGGTGTTTGACTGCGCTTTGGGTGCTTCTTTTTATATTTAATCTGTGAGCAACATGCGCACATTTCATTGAGAACGATGATTTGTTGATATTGGTAGTGCCTCTAAGATTTGCTCGGTGTATTTGCTTTATGAAACTTTTCAAAGATTTGTGTTCAATTTTTTTATTTCTTTCAGTTTTATTAAAAATTGAACCCGTGGCCGTCATGGACAGAGCTTGTTGCTCTTGGCGGCATTCAATGCCAGCCTCTGGCGATCGTTTGTTGCTTTTTGTATTGTTGTTGTAGTCGTTTGTTTTTGGCCAAAACTGATCTCGCCCAACTGTCAGTTTTCTGTTCATAGCCGAATCGTGCGGTATTGCAATACGAAGAAAAATATTCGCTTAGCTGCGGTGAAATTTCTTTTGTTATCTAATTTTTCATATTGTGTTCAAGCATTGTTTATTTTATTCAAAACTTTTATAAAAATAAAATAATGTATACCCCTACAATGTTCAAAATCTGCAAACAAATTTAGCCAAAAAAACCAATAACAATTATCGCGAGCTACAGTGAAGCACATGTACTTTGCAGTTGTGTTTGTTATGCGCCCTGGATCCGTATAAATAATTCTGTTACTATTCAAATAACTTGGATTAAACGTGTGTATTAAATGAAAGGCGCAAAGAGTTCTCGGTCTCAAAATGAACGCAGCCGTAAGAGCAACAAACGCTCGGAAAAGTCGGCCAAGTAAGCAATTGGCATAGTTTTTCCCCTTTTTTTGTTCCTCCACATTTCGTGTACTTATTTTTGGTCACGAACATCTGGCCGATACTCGTATCGATTAATATATATAAAGTCATTAACTGATTCTAATATCCATACACTTTAGTGATCGTAAAATAAACATTTCCTCCTCAAGCAGAACCCAAAAATAAAGTTTATTGTTTATCACCGATTCATGCACATTGTCTAAATTGATTTTACACGTTGCACAATGTTTACTCGCCATTTCAGACACATCGCTGCAAACGTTTGTTTTTATATGGTTTGCGCTTTCGCTCTACTAATCAACATCACATTTTATGAATAAAACTGCCAAACTTTTTATTCCATCGATCATAAGATGTACATATATCGTTTCGATTGTGTACAATATACATATTCGCATGAATCGCTCACGCATTTTCCTCGTTTTCCTCTCTCAGTTGGGCGCCAGAAATAGAATAGTTTTTAACAGGGCTGCGGCATTGTGGTTCCGGAACGGAGCGTTCCAGAACTAGTTCACAGCTTACTTGATACTTTCCAGCACTGTTTCAATTGGTATCCAGTACATTTAAATTATTATTATTATTATTATTAAATAAGTGGATAACAATGAATTCTTAGCCTACTATAATTTTATAGAGCACTAGCTACTGGGCTTTCGGCACGACATTTAAATTAGATTTCACAAATTTTATCATATATTTATCATTATTAAACAAATTTTTAAGCAAAGCTCTTGTTTTATTCAGAATTCATTATTAATCCAATCCTTAAAAGTAGACAGTAAAACTGAATTTATGAATTTTATTTATTTATTTATTTATGTCAACTAAAAGCAGCTGACTACGCATTAAATTTAAAACAATCAAAAAATTTAAATTATAAAATTTAGATAGGAATTCAAATTAAAAATAAATATTAAAAAATTAAAAATTTAAAGTTTAAAATCTAAATTTAAATGTAATGAAATCGAATGAAGTTATTTTTATTATTATTTATAGTCTTTGGTATAAATATTCTTGCAATCAATTTACTTTTCATCTACTTTTTCAATACCAATTAAAATATATAAAATACAGTATATAATTAAATAAAATTAGTCCTTGATGTGTAGTCTAGAATTTCAAACTAAGTTGATATAAAAAATATGCATTATTTATTCTTCTGAATTGTCGAATTTTTAACTTTTATTTAAAGCAATAAACCTTGACTTGTCCTATAAGGAAACTTGTTACAAAAAAGTATCCTTTATCCACATATTCCATTGATTTGATTGCTCTAAGAAATAGAAATATCTCTCTTCCAACTCAATATACCCCTTAAGTGCTTTATTTTGGTGCTGGGAACAAATGTGCCTAGCTCGATGGCAGTTGGTCCAACAGGTCGGCAGTTTTTCAAGAATATTGAGACGACAATGTCAAAAATAAATTCACGCGCATATTTCGTTGAGTAAAAAATAACAAACGTACGTTATGGAAAATTTGCCGAGGCTTTTTATGGATCATGTGGGATTTGTGATTATTATTTTGATGATTAGTTTAATTAGAGGAGACAAATAATGGTATTTATTATGATTGACAACAAGTGGAATTTTCTGTATTCTGAATTCTCTGCAAGCCGAATAATAATATACTCTTTAGTGTTGTTTTTGTAGCTGCTCTTTCCAGAGTATAAATTTATTTATATGTGCTTTCTCCGTATATACGATATGGAAACACTTGGTACAAAAAAATGATTCCTTTGAAATCTATGTAATTTATGGTTTATTTGCCTTTTTCTTTTCTAGCCACACGGAGCATATCACCTCCAGTTTATTGCTTGGTTACGTCCATGGTTTCTTTTTTAAAGATATTTCTTTATATTTTGTTGATAATTTCGAATATCTGGCACGTTCCAAGCCAAAATCAGTGGTACATATTTTTTTTGTCTACGTCTCTTGTATAGTATTTATTTATGTTTAGCGAGTGTTGAAAGGCCAAAAACACAGACCCAGAAAGACAGCCTAATAATTGGACAAAATCATAACAACTCTGTATCTTTCCTATTTAGTTGACTTATAACATTCGTCGGGGTGCTACATAACTTTTGGAATCCTTCTATAGCTATTTCAGATATTTCAGATATCAACCAATAGTCATAGTTATATTATATGGTCTGAGAACTTTGTTACGAAGTCAAATCATTTCTGCATGATGATTGGCAGCCGCTCACAATGGCAGCCCCTGACATATCGAAGGCAATAATTATCCTTTACCTTAATGTTATCTGAAATATATACTCACTATTATCAGCCGATTCCTAATCTTTTCAATTGGTTTACAGATTGGATAGAAAGTCGTCACGTGGCATGATATACGAAAATGAAGAGCTCAGGTTGCGCACAATCAACATAAATGCGGAAGTAGAACGAGGTGAATAAAATTCATAACTGGCAAAGATAATACCAATTCTATACATAACTTATATTAATCCTCAAAGCAATCATATTTAAAGAGCCAACATAATAATCATAAACTAAAAACAAAAAGAATCTTGTGAACATAAAAAGGCCAATTAAAAAGACATTAGAATGTGAAAAAGATTCGTAATACGCAAAATTCTAAAATAAAAATAAAAAATATAAAGCTAATATTATCACATATATATTTAAATGCTGCTTTCGCTGCCAAAAAACATATCAGAGGAAACATAAACAATAAGATTTAAGGTGACCAACTGATCTTGAGTAGCATTAAGTGGAGCACAGAGCCATGTGCGAATCTGTAAACAAAAGTTGGGAATTAAAATGTAGAATAAGATAACTTCATTATAAAGTTGGACGATATTTCTTCTCACCGATATTTTTGCAAGATACTTAAAAAAAATATTCAAAATATCGGTTTCCATTAACTACAGACATTTTTTCCCATTTGGAAATGATATTTGTCACAATTGTCACTGTATCACAAGAATAGCAGTATCGCCCAACTATACTTGATTTGTAACAGTAATCGATAACTTTGCTTATCGATATTACTTCCATTGCAGGGCAATCGGACATTAAGCGTTTAAGGCGCGAGAATGAGCACCTGCGTCGAGAGATCTGGACACTCCGGGACGAGTGCGACCGGCTGAACAAGCGCTTCAAGGCGAAGCTGAACGAGCATGAGTACGGCGGTTGTCGAGGGAGTGGAGGAAGTGGACGTCGCTGCAGCGGCGGTGGCAGAGGCAGCGCAGGTTGTGATGGAAACAGTGATGTAAGTAACCCAATATTCCACTAAAAGAATCATCTCATCTCATTCTTGCCTCGCTAGGACTCTGACTCATGTGATACGTGTCGCTGCGTTGATGATGGACACTGCAGCGATGAGTGCTGCCAGGAAGGAGGTTCCTTTGGGTCGATCAAGCAACCACTACCGCCAGAGGAGCCCAGCTCCAAGGCTGCTGAGTGCAATACACCGCCCAAAGCGGACAACCAGCCCATGCACTTTGACCATCTGTCGGTGGTGTCTGAGGAGACGCTGAGCAACCCAGAGATGATGCTGGGGCATCAGCCGGAGCATCTGATGATATGTACGCCCGATCATAATGGTTCGCAGAGTACGCTGCCGAGCCTGGTAGGTCCACTAACGCCACTGACGCCCATCGAACTGGTGGCCAATCAGCTGAACGATCTGCAGGCAATGGTGCCACCGCTTTCCTACTTTGAGAACATCCTGCAGCAGCACACAGGCTCCAACATGGGTTCGTACCCGACGGCCATGATGCGGACTAAGCTAACATTTAACTTATTGCAGTTCTGACACCCACGCCGGAGCTGGGCACCAGCTCCAGCACCACCACCGGAAAGACCATGAAGCATACCAATGGCTGGGACTACAATCTGCAGTCACCCTTCTCGCAGCGCAAATACTCCAACACATCCTCGCCGTCTCGCTCGCCGCCTCCAGTGCAGATGCCACCCACGCTTACAACATTTGTGCCTACATCCACGCTCCAGGCGATGCCCAAGATAGCCCTGAATGTGCCAACTACGCTGGCAACCGGCGGCATCATTGAGACTGTAGCCATAACCACAAACGCAATGCAACAAGCGCTCAACAGCCCGAAGCACTTCTTTGCTCCCATTAAGCCGCGCCTCAAGCTCGACACCAAGCTGGCCAATCAGGGACCAGACTCTCTGCCGCCTGGTTCGCCGCCACCGCCGCTGGAGACGGCGCCCATACGTGAGCCTCCGGATATATTTGTCAACAATGCCCTGGCCACGCCCTACCAGCGGCCAGGCCCGCGGCTTTCACCTCAAGTAAGTCCGCGCCATCGCACACGCTCGCATTGCCAGCTCCACCACTGCCAGACCCATGCCCATAGCCGCGTGCCCCTGCAGCACTGCCAACGCCATTGCCACCAGCAGCAGCAGCCACAGCCAGTGCCACCGCCGCAGCATTGCGCACTTCATCGAGCGGTGGTCAATGTGGCCGCTGCCGTCGGCTTAGGCGTTGCTAGCGCTGAGGCGAACGTCTGCCCTGGCAGTGTGGTTGATATCTATACCGCTGCGCTTGCCGCTGCTGCTGCTTCTGCCACAGCTTCGGCCTCAGCAAAATCAGCGTCAGCGCCTCCGTCTCCGCTGTCCCTGTCCCGCTCCGCTGAGCCAGTCTACGCGACCGCACAAAAAAGTTGCCACAGCAGTTGCATATCGGCCACTGCCCTGACAAAGCCCCTGATGACAGTCACCACGAACTCCACGAAATCAACAACGTCGCCTCTGCGACAGGCATCGCAGGTAACCACGTGTGCAGCCAATTGCAAGCCAATCCCTGCAGTGGCCACTGACAGCATCGTGGATATTGGTAGTCAGGTGAGGGATCTTCAGCAGATCGTCACCACTCATCGGCTTGCAGTCCTACGATTTTTCATCATTTCTAGTATTTTATTTTCAATCTTTGTGATGATTTCATCAGTTACTTCGATGTGTATCTATTATCTCTAGCGTATAATTTGTTTATCTCAATCATTTTAATAGTAAACTTCAATGCGGATAACTTTTATCTCATAGATACATTTCGTGTTTCCCATAGTTCGCTGCCTTTCTGTGTGTTTTTATGAGTATTTTATTTTGAATCTTTTGATGATTTCATCAGATACTTCGATGTGTATCTCTTATCTCTAGCGTATTATTTGTTAATCTCAATCATTTTTATAGTAAAAGTCAATGCGTATAACTTTTATCTCATAGATACATTTCGTGGTTCCCATAGTTCGCTGCCTTTCTGTGTGTTGTTATGAGTTTTTTATTTTCAATCTTTTTGATGATTTCATCAGATACTTCGATGTATATCTCTTATCTCTAGCGTATTATTTGTTAATCTCAATCATTTTTATAGTAAAAGTCAATGCGTATAACTTTTATCTCATAGATACATTTCGTGGTTCCCATAGTTCGCTGCCTTTCTGTGTGTTTTTATGACGAGTACCAGAACTCTGGCATAAGCTCCCGATATACTCAATTGATTATTTATTATTATTTATAAGCTGCTTAAATAGTTTAACCTTATTCCAATATATTATATACATGTTTAGCAGAGTTTCAGATAATGATAAAAAATACATATAAAATTGAAATAGTTTTGATATGTTTTGATTTTTATTTAAAATATATGTTTATCCTCTTTTCCTTAACAAAAAAAATATATTATATATATAATATTCTCCCTACCTTAAGTCGTAAAACCAGTTTCTGGAACCCCTTAGAAAATATGTTGAATGTCTATTATTTTATGTTATGAAGTTTTCTGAGGAAATTTACTAATTAATTATATTTTCCTCACAGACGGATTCCGCAAATTTGGAGTCTATACTTAATGATATTCAGTCGATATCGGAGAACATTTTGGCTATACAGTTGGAAAAAAGCAACTCACGCGATAGTCTGATATCTCCATCGGGACAAATGAATAACAATGATGTGGAGAACGGCAAGAAACCATATCGCTCCGAGATGAATCTGTATCTGCAATATGATGGCACAAATTCCACCCTGTCGAGCGCAACATCCACAACAGTCACAACAACTGTGGCAGCTAGCAACGCCTCCGATTCGAACAGTGTCAGAAAACTCTCTAGCCGCACTCGCTCCCTGGAGCGTGAACACACGGACAGTCCGGCGCCGCATATGCCGGATCCTATGGCGCCTTTCCCCGACAAGTGCACATATTTAGGATTCGAACAGCTTAATCAGTCGGCTTTGCAGCAGTTGCCTCAGGGTCAAAAGCCGCCGGTGGCTGTTAAGCCCAACATACCCGCCAAACCGCCACCACCACTACCACCAGCACGCCGTCCAGCTATGCCCACAGAACCACCCCCATCGCCGCCTGTTGGACTCTCACCTAACAAAAGCCACCTATACAAATCACTGGCCACAGCGGCCGCCAAGAGAGCCATATTTCGCTCCTCACCATCGCAGCTGACACGTTCCCTGGACGTGGAGCCAACTGATGCAACTGGTGATCCTTTAATAGCCAACGAGGTTGGGCCAATCTATATATGTCCAGTATTGGCCTTTGTATCATATGACTCTTTTCCCTTTCGACAGGACGATGAAGCCGCCAAACGAAAGGCGCGTCGAGTCTCCATTTTGTGTAGTGAAGAGCAGCCGGCAGCAGCGACAGCTATTCCGAATACCACAGCCAGCTGTGGTGACCTGGCCAGTGCCGCGGCGAGCGTACTGACTCATCCCAGCATTGCGGCCTTTAAGCAAATAAGTCACAGCACGCCCAGTTCTCCACATTCCTCACGGCGACGCACCAATAGCAATACAATGACAGCAGGACATGCAGAGGTGTCGGCCACATCCTCAGCACCGCCCAGCACCACGCACCACCATCATCATCATCGCAAGGAGATCAGTGATCCGGCACCCATGACGGCCACAGTCAGCCGTACAAAATGTTCAAGACGTCACTCGGAGGGCACTGTTCACAATGCCCATCGCATAAGCAACTCGAGTGGTGGAGGAGGCGGAGGTGGTGGTGGCCATCATCACCACCACACGCACCACCATCAGCACAGTAGCCTGATTAGCAGCAATCCGCACCACAGTCACCATTCCCACCAGGACAGCAATCACGAAACAGTCACCTCGTTATCCGATCGCAACTCCAATAGCTTTGGCTCATCCCGCGAATCCTCCACAAGTTTCAGTATGCGTTCCAATCGGCGCAAGATCTCGATAAGTTCCCATACTGGCGGCAAGATTCCCTGGTGCGGATGCTGGGGCAATGGCTGTCTCTAAAGTCTCTGTACAGGGGTCGTAGAAGACTGTGTGTGTTCAAGTTTGGAAATATGGAACCTCAGGAATAATCAATGCTTATTCCTTATCGAAAGCAGCTTTGCTCATGGTTGCCGTCCTGGAACAATACCAGACCATATTTTTAGATCCTCATGAATCTGCTCCGACCACTTCATAGCAAGCATTTCTCTGAATATCGTCAAGTACAAAAAACAAAACAAATGAAAACACAATTTGATGCGGTTCAGTTCTAGATATAAAAGTTGAATTTAGTATAATTAATGGAATCCGTTGGAAATTGTTTGCCATTAACTTATTTGTACTTATATTGGATTGTATATATTCTGTCGAAGGAGTATTTCAATTGACGTAGTCCTTAAATAATTACTTGAAAATAATGTAAATTAAACAAATATTTGTTGTTCAACTTGGATAAACATAAAATATAATAGTTAAATGTGAAAAGAGTTTGTTCTTTCTTTAAAATAAAACAATTTAAGTTTATTATATAAGATAAGAGTGAACAGCCAAGCAATATTTAGGATTAGCTGGCCTTCTCTTCGGTTAGCTTCAGGAAAGAGTATGAAAAAAGAGAGAATATCAGATATAAACTTTTATTTTGAGGATTTCAATTAAAAGTTTTGTTTTTGTTTTGCTTAAATTAGTACAGCTGTTGCCACTTAAGCATTTTCACATGAAAAATGCGAAAAGAAAATATTAAAAATGAAATACACAATGGAGAGGAAAGGAGGAGGCAACTGCAACTGTTCATGAAATTGTGCAACAAGCGAAAATATTTGCTGCACAATATGCAAATTAGCCGCAAATTAAGGTGTAAAAATGCATGACACACAAACGCTTCTGGGAAATGCAGAAAAACAAATTTAATTTCATCATGGAAATGCGAACACAGACCAAAATATTAAATAAAATGGGAAAACTGGAAACTTGTCTCCAAAAAACAAAACGAGTACAATTAGAGTGGACCAGCGAAAGTGGAAATTTCCTTGTGAAATTTATACTATTATATTTAACGTTTATTATTATTAATAATTGTTATTATCCTTGTTTTAACGCTTCTTTTGCCTTTCTTAATTACCAAACAGAATTTTCCGCCTATCATTGTTCAATTGTTTTAATGACAAGCCCTATTAAAGAAATCATTTGACTGATATATCAACATTCATTATCCTCAAGTGTAGTCTCAATCGTCTTATTGAAAGATAGAAGTTAAGAATTATAAATTGTAGCATCTGCATTCTAATTTATAGCTCTCCATGTTACCAGATTGCCGCTAGCTTGTTTTTATTGCCTGCTTCTATTTTGACCACTTCGTATGGGATTGTATTGTTATTATTTCTTCTTCTTTTTGCTGGCCATTGACTGATTCCAGATGCACAGCCCATCAGCAACATATATATATAAATTTGTGATCGTTATTGTGCTCGAACTGCCATTTGGCAATGAAATAGAATTCACGAGCGCATAAATTCTTCATTGTCTTTTAATTTCAATTTGTAATCCAATGCCATCCGACTGGCCACTTAGCAATCGAATACATTTCGACTAACTGAAATAAAAAAGACCCTCTAAATTATGAAGCAAATATACAAAATTCATACACTCCTAGTCCTTTCGATAGAAACGGGGAATGTTTAATGTTAACTTAACGTATTTAAATCAGAATTCGATTGATATCCAAGCTAGATATATACATTTTTTTACTCTTTCTAGAATCTTAATAATAATTAATATTAGATAAATAATATCCTTTGATAGTTTACTTATTCTATATGACACTTAAGTAGCAAGGATCCCACATAAACATAAATGATATATTAAATATTAATACTCCGATAAATATTAAATATTCCAAAGCGTTGCTAGAGGCACTTCATCCTTGAAGTTGAGTTTTACTCCCATTTTCAACTGATCCTTTTTAAACAGTTAAATAAAAATACATAACGAAATTGTTAAGCATTCGGCATTTATAGATATTTTAGAAGGTAGTGGCATACCACAAATTTCTTAGACTTGTATAAGTCATTCAACTATCTCTCTTTCCACTAGAGAATTATATCTATTATTATTGATTTCTGGTTAAGTGCTATATGAGAAACTAACAAAGACATTCTATAATATACATTTTATTGAATGGAATTTGATCATTTAATGTAAAGCTTTAAGTTTATTAATATAGCATAAAGGATTTAAATTGTGGTTAACTCGAAATCCGCAAGGATTTGAGCCATTCATAGACTTTTCGGGGTGTTATTATTTCAATTCGGTGCGAAAAAAGAAAGACATAAAGCATTAAATGTATATCTTTTAAATAAACTGGCGACACCATTTAAAAGGCCGAGCCAAGTGTTCACATTATTTGCGCTTAAGTAATTGCTTTGTCTGTTATAAACAGTCGCAAATGTTTATATAAAAGACGCATACATGATTTGAGTATGTGTATTTTTTCTTTATTTTTTGCTTTGTATGTGTAGGGAAGGGGTGTAGAGGCGACACACTTTATATGTAAATACAAGAGCAGGTGCCCAGTAGCAAGTGTTATGGTATTTGTGTCTTTTAGGTTGCTCTGTTGGCGTTAAAATGATTTATGCGCATCGCATACGCGGCGTATACTTATTTTATTATTCTCTGAATGTTGACGAGGCGTGGCATGGTGCGGCGCCTCATGCCTACGAGTTGTGTTTGCACATGCACGCTTCCATACATACCATACACATTCTTAATCATGACAAAATTTAGACAGACACAGCCAAACACGCACCCACACACACTCTCACACACACACACGCACACACACACACTTGGCGAACTTGCAGAAAAAGTCATGTCTACGGCTTTTATTACCATAAATTCTGTCGGATTCAGGCAGCCGACGGCGACAACGTCGTCATCAATTGGTATATGGCTTTATTATACCCTGTACCCATTCAAAATGACTCAAAAGGGTATAATAAATTATATTTAAATGATTGTAACATGAATATTTCTATATATTCTTAATCTACTTTCAACTTCCATCTGTTTAAGCAAACTACAGAAAGACTTTAAGAGCTAGAATCAATCCTATATGTTATCTGATTAGTTTCTAGTGACAAATTCCTTTTGAATTGTATTACTGGGTATTCTGATGTCGAGCACGACTAATTAGAGCACTCCTGTTTGTTCCGTGTTGCTGTTTCTGTTCCTTTCACTGACTGCACAATGTCGGAGCTTTGACGTATTAACAATTTGTCATGCCAAATTAGGCAGCAGCCGGCGTCGTCGCGTTAAAATCAATGCACAGCAACTAATTACTTGGCATGGAACTCGGTGAATACGTACTTGCTCCAGCTAGAACTCCTGCCCTCTCCTCGACTTGGATGACTTGCTGATTACTATGCTGCAACAGATGAGTTTGTGCCCTGGTGCTGCAGTTGCAGATTTGGATCACATTAACTGAGTGGACAGGGCACAGATGTGCTGGGAACTGCTGAATATTGCAAGTAGCAACTGATGATGTCCCAGTTGGCATCCTTGGGCAAGCACACACACACACATACAAATAGTAAATGTGTGGCCAGCAGCTGGTATTATAGCAGCAGCTGCATCTGCACTTTTCCAGACAAACACTTACTTTGATCATTTCTCATTTTCTCTGTGACACATGAGTCGCCTCCTGCTCCTAGTTGCTTCATCTATCTGCAGCTGCTGCCATGTGCCATTGTTCGTCTTCCGTGGTATTTTTATTAAGAAATATATCAAATGCACATAATACACACGGTCATGGCATACCCACATGATGCTGGCTGCGGTTTGAAGAGATTATCTTTAAATGACAGTCTCTTATTAATATAACAAACAATTTATTTTATTTGTTTTTTACTTTCCCCCATTCTAAGATTGTGTTAGATATTTCTCTAAGCGTTCTAATAAACACTCCTAGAAGCAGTTGAACACTTGAATATACAAATCTTAAGCATTTGTCTGAGTCTTTTCTATTCTATTAGTCTAAGTTAGATAATCTATATCTGAATCCTAAAGTCTACTTTAGTCTGCGTTTAAAGTTTAATCTTTGCCCTTTTAAGGTTTGTAGAACTTGTTCTAACTCAAAGTTCACACAAATAAGCTAAAAGTTTTATTGCATACTTCTCCAGCAATAAGCGAATTCTAATTTATTCATACAAATCTCGGTGATGGCAGACCAGGCCTTTGGGAAGGAGCTTCGGTTAGGTGACCCTTCGGGGCAGGGTGCCAGAATCTGGGCCAGAAGCCTGTGCTGCATTGTATTGTAGTTGCTCGCTGATGTTAAAAGCAAAAGCGAGTGAACACTACTGAAATTTGCATAATCGCGTGAAGCTTATTTGTTAAAACGAAGCTGAGAAAAACAAAATGTCACAAATTACACGGTCCAATGACGGCAGAATTGTCGGATTGTAAAAAGGTCAACGTGCAGGATATGTGCGAATGTGCGAATGTGTGTGTTTAAGCCTTGGAGCCTTAGCAGGTTGAAGGTACGAGTATTTTGAATAATTTGCATTTAACATGCGCGACATGAGAAGGAAACAAATAACGCCTTGCCCTTGCCCTCCCCCAACCTCAATTCCCAGACCCTGATGTACCCTTGCTGGCCATAAAGCTGAATGGCAATTTGTCAAGCTACTAACTGGCATGGCCAACCACTCGGCTTTTACTTAGTTGATTTGTTGCAGTCGTTTTTCGTCTGGCTAAATGCTTCAAATGCGATTTGGTATCGTACTACAAGAAGGAGTATGTTGGAGTGTGTGGGCCATGTGGCATGCAGCGGCAGAAAGCGCCTATTTCCGCATGGCTGTCATGACGTATACTTAATCTCGCTTGAGCTTCAGCTCTGACACTGGTGCTGCTCTAATAACTTTCTTTGCATTAGTTATGAGCCAAGCTAGTATACGATTATACTTGTAGAAGTAGCAACTTGAAGTTTATTGAACTACTAGCTACGGCTTCATCTGAAGCAAATTAACATAATTTCGCCATGAGCAGGACTTTTGGCAGCAGTGTCCTTAAGCAAATTGTTAAACTTTTCATGTAACGCAGCTGCAAGTCAATAAGCCATAGAAAACTTTCCCCACATGATCAATTTCACAGAGATACGAAAGCATACAAGAAATATATATATATATATATATATATACACAAGTATGTGGTATGTGAGAGCCAAAGTATAAATTTGATTAATATTAATGTGCGAGGTTTGCAGGCATACGACAAGGATAAGCCAGGACATGTAATACTATGACTACAATATCAATAAACCAAACGATACGACGCTGGCACTTTTATGATTTATTGTGTTTGGTCAGCGGTCATCAGAGTCCGTGTCCTGCCACGAGCTGCTTTCCTTGTAGCTGCTTAAATACATTTATATTGCATATTTCACCTATGCCAGGATCATGGTCCATTAAATCTTTTGCGACACATTCAATGAGCCCTATAACGTGTGCCCTAATACCTTTACCATCTATACATTAGTATGTCTGCTGTGTGTGGGTGTGTGTGACCAGCTGACCAACATTCTCCATGTTGGGCCTTCCACGTTCGACCCTCAAAGGTCCGTTGCCACATTGCAATAATCGCTTGACCAGCGGCTGCTGTCGTCATGTGGGCCAAACAAGCGCTTGGCACTAATATCCCTTTGTTTATAAATGTTCTAATGTTGGTGAGGGCAAAATTGTATTTTTTTTCCTTACTTGTTCAATCCCTTCCCTAAATCCCAAACAAACTACCGCCAAAAGCGGCGAAAGGACCACAGGCAGAGGCAAAGCCGCATCCGCAGTGCAAGCGAGTCTCCTGTCGCTTTTCAAGTGATAAATTGATTGGGCACCACGCACACACACATACCTCCATTTCACACAATATACCTATGTGTGTGTGTGTGTGTGTGTAGCAACATTCATATCAGCGGTCAAGCGTAGTGTACTCCGCTTTTAGCTGCCGGCCATGTAGCGTGGCTATTTAGTCAATTTATGGTTAAGGTTGGCAGGACGACAGTGGTCAAAGGATAATAGTCACACAGTTCCTGCACATGACTAGATACTGTGAGGGTGCGTAGGCTTTGAGTTGGTTTTCTCTTTGACCTGGTCAAATTGTTTGTACAAGATCAAATTGCACTGCCTTGGCCTTTTGCTGTTGAAGTCTGTGCATGGAGCATGTTAATGGGCATATTATATTCCGTTTTATGTACCTACATTAGGCATCCAGACAGACCAAAGGAGCTGCACTGAAAGAAATTCCTATTCGGTAAACATATAATATAAATTAATATATGTCTAGAGCTTCAATTAGTACTCACACCCAGAGAAACTCGTCCTTACCCAGAGTCCCATGAGAAACTGAACTCAACTTTGTCCACTCCATTCCAATTTTATTTTCCAGTGCATAATCCAACAGACAGAAGAGATATCCTAATATTTTATGAATATATTTTCTAGCAACCTGTGCGGTCGCACACTCGCTCTTTGCTTTTGTTTTGTCGCATTTTTCGTACATGTTAAATTATAATAAATGTCTTTGTACTTTTCCACAAGACCTAATGCCACATTGAGTATTAATTTATGATCCAAAACTTTTGGCCCTGCATACAAGTATATTGTTAACCCAGCTTGTCCCCCATTGAGCTTTCACACCCAAGGTGTATGTGCTTTAATCCTACTCTACATATGAATATGTTGTGGAAACTTATAATTTATCGATAAATATATTTCATTACTGTGTCAAGAGTCTGATAAAGGATATTTGGCAGCAGGATTAAATGAAATGATATTCTTTTTGGACTATAAAGTTTACATAATTACCAGGTTAAAACACTTGAGTAGAGCCTGCTCAACTAGAAGATAGCCTTTACCTTGGTCACACTGAGCTCTTCTCAAAATCAACTTTCAATAAAAACGAGTCAGGAGAAAGAAAGAAAGAGAAATAAGTTAATTATTGCAGATTATTCACTCGATAGTTTCCAGCCTGGCCTTTGTAGTAAGCGGATTTGCTTGCACTTAGGAATGCTGTATATATATATATTCATAATTATATAAGCTAATAAGTACCAAGAATTGCTTCTCGTGATGCTCGGAATCACGCTTAATACATATTTTCATTTTCATTTAAACATTGTTGTTGGCGAATCCTTTACATAGTTTCCTCTTGCTTCAATTGAAATCAGCTATATATATTTTATATTTTTTAAAGGTTCCACTGGAAAGCAGCTTTGAATCCCATCAGCATGAATATTCATGCCATTAAGAGATAGTTTTAATGCACTCGCGCAATGCATAACCATGAACTACATTTCAAATATAGAAAAGGAAAAAAAGGAGAGCATACTTTTTACACGAGATTATTTATAAATATTTAAATGAAAGTGTCATTGTTTTTATTATTGCTGTCAAAATCAACGCCCAGAAAATACTGGTAAATGGCACACCCAGTGCTGGCAGCAGGGGTGTTCGGGTGTGTGTAATGTGATGTGCTTGATTACTCGTATAATATGCCTCATTAAAAATAATAAACTGTCAGCCAAATGAAGGCAAGCAGCAAAATGTTTTGCTTTTGCTTTCGCTTTTGCTTCTCTTTTTGCTGTTTGGTAAATTTGCAAATTTTGCAAAATTAATTGCGCGATGTACACATCGTATACAAATAGTATGTTGAAATGTAAAACATACTTTCATCTTTTTGTTAAGCGCAGAAACAGGACTTTCACAGCCATTCGCTTTGTGCTCGTAACAGTATCCTTGAAATGTGTATCTGCCATAGTTCCACAAAAAGCATAGCTGAATATCCTGCCATGAATACTTATATATATATATTTTTATTATGTATATATAATATTGTGTATGTTGGTACTAAATGCGGTTTCTCAGTTGCTTTTCGCTGTTTTCTTTTTTTAATTTTCATGCAAGTGCTGCACACAGTAATGGGCTACAAGAGGTGTTGGTGCTGGTGTTTATGGCAGCAGAAAAGGCCATAAACTGAACAAAAAACATATTCTCTACATGTGTGTGTGTGTGTGTGTGTGTGTTCATGTAGAGGATTGTTTGTGTGAGTGGGTCCAAGCAAAACGACATTTGGAAACTGCAGCTAGAATTTACAAAAGCTTAGATTCCATACTCTGTGCCTCTTGCTAGCGATGATCTCGTGACTTGCCGATACTTTATTATAATCCAAATATTTTGCCAGATTTAGCAAAGAAAACAGATGGCCAAAGGTCTTAAAGGATACTTCTAGCACAATTTCAACCAACTCGTTTGCATTTCCTTGCGAAAGCATTTAAATTCTAGCCCGTCTTCGCACAGAGCTGCAATCATCGTCTAAGCGTCGCCTCCTTAACTCTCACATATATATATATATATGTATATATATATATATATATATATAGATAGATAGAAGAAAGACAATGCAGTGGGATTTGACGACCATGGTCCACATGAGGCTCATGTTGTTCTGGCATGAGAGTGCGGTTACTTGCGCATTTGTTTGCAGTAGAAATTAAAATGTTTACACAACCGAATGCCAGAATGCCGCCGACGTTTTCTATTCCTGTTGTTTTTGATGTTGTCCCAGTGCATGTCCTTCAACAACATTTTGTATGAGTATGAGTATGAGTGAGTGTGGGCCAGCTGCAGCTGCAGTTGAAGGTGTTGCTGTCGTCTGCTGAATGCCCCTCAATTTCCAGTCTCGATTCCATTCAAGTCATGGCGCTAGGCATTTGCATACCATGTCGCATTCGAGTTATGCGCATCCCATAAAAAATGTCACTTGTTTTCGAAGTTTTCATTTAAATGTCAACCGCTTTGTGTGCATGTGCGTATGCGCAATATGTAAAAAATAGACATTACTGTCAAGTCACAATTGTACATTGCTTGAATGCATCATGAATTCATTCAAATTGCGAGACAGCCTCACTCGCTTCGAAATCCATTTGCTGTGTCTTGCCAAATCTGAAGCATTAGGGCCGCAAGTGGCATTTAAAGGAGCCGCAACTTAAAACCGTTTTAATCTGCCATTTGGCAATGCAACTATTTGCCACTTCCGGTACAAGCAGCCCACGACAGGAGTCCATCTCGACTTTCAGCCAAACTCCGCTCGAATCAAGGTGCCACTGGGCAAATAGCTGTAACACGATTCAAGGCAAGTTCTTAGCGCCAGTTTGTTGCCTAAAGTGCAGCTGAATATTTTATGAAGTTGGCAAGTACTTCGTCTTTACTTGGACAAGCCAGAAACCACAGCCCAAGGCTGTCAAACCAACTAGCACAGTCGAACAAACATAAAAAATGCGACAGATTTCAACTTGAGTGCACGGAAAGATCCTCTCAACAATTTATACGTACATCTGTAATTTTCATTAAATAAATAAAAAACTAAAATTATTAATTTGGAAATAGGTACAAATCTTCATCAAAGAGTTTAAATTATCTTCTTATTTCAATGTAATATTAAAGCTATCAATAAATGTGAAATGGAAATGTGATTCAAGTCATAAAATGATTGTAAGCGAAATTTCAGCTGCATTTTATTCAAAATTCAAGCATTCATATATATAAATATATATTCTGTCAAGTTTTGCAGTCACTCAATTGCTCTTCTTTGCATTTAAATGTAAATATATCCAGGGACAAATATTTATTCAGATATATTGAAAAATATGCAATGCATTGCATTTATTTTCTAAAGGTGAGCTGCTTGTTTAAAAGGAGCAACTTGAGAGTAAGAACTTAGAACTTGATTAGACTTTATTTACGAGTATTTTTAATATTCTTTGCTTTTTAGTTCAATCCACACTCATAGCCAATATATTTCAGTGGAAGCCATAATTTTGGCCAGAGTTTGCCAATGTCCAGCGGCAATCCTGTGCTCTACTGAATGTGGCGCTTGCTGTCAGGTGGTTTCCCAGGAGCTCAGAGTGGAACTTGCTAAAGCAGAGAAAATACACACAAACACACACACACACACACACACACAGGTACATAAAAAAGAAAGTATAGCATAAAAATAAAGGCCAAGCATATTCCTTTCATTTTGACTCCTTTGGCCAAGTTTTGGTTTGAGTTAGAGTTTGAGTTCTCGGTTTTTGGGTGATTTATACGAAATTCAGTTGCTCGCTTATTTGTCTTTGTTTATGGCTGACTTTTTGTTCTCCTTTTCCATTCTTTTCTTTCTCATTTCGTTTTGTTTCGTTTCTTTTATTTTGTGCTTTCGTTATGGCCGCCAATTGAATTTGCTTTTATTGCATTTATTGTGGGTTGCGACCTGAACTCTGTCTCTCGACCAGTAAGAACATTGTTAGTACGAGTAGCCCGATACGAGCGTGGCTGGCCCAGTACATTATCTCTAAATAATTTATGTTTGTATACATTTTAATTTAATTTATTTGTCCATTCAGACTATTTGTTTTTGTTTCTGCTTCTATCTATTGTTGCTCTTCGCTCTTCGCCTGAACATCGTGTTTGGCCAGCAAACAAACCACCAACATACACAATAAATTCTTCATACGATTCCGACTATGTGCCTCTGAGTTCGACGAGAATGCGTGTGATTGTGGCAAAGTCCAATATTGATTGAGTAGCCGCAGAGTTGGCTTGCTTCGGCAAATAGTTACAGATCCAATATAAGATACGTACGTATTACGTAAGTTACGAGTACTCGTACTCGTATCGTAAAGACCTCACTCGATGTTGGTGCCCAGGTAATTGCTTCTATTATACGATTTTTATGAAGATTGTTTCATTTTGGAATTTTTTTGTATACCTATCGAATTGCACTTCGGAGAATTTCCGTTACACTTAAGTGTGATAAAAATATCCAATGTATTCGTAAAGTCAATAAATCTGACATATTGTTTTACACTACAGCCTGAAAGTTTCCGGGAACTGAGATAAGTTTCCGTTAAATAACATACAAAATATATTTTTGTACGTTTGAGTTTGTTTTGTACCTGAATTTGATATCCTGATAAAAGTCATGACAATTAGGAGCATATTTAAATAAACTTTTTTATAGCAAGTGAACTATGTATAATTAAGTTTCGCCAGCAGCTTCGACTTAATAGTGGAAAGAACATTTAAGTCAGTTAAATTAAACAATTATGGTATATTATCGAGTTCAGCAGGCTTTAGCCAGACTCACCCTCTATTCTGTTTGCCATTGATTAAGTGGTAGATATTCAACTATTAAGCTGCTTCGAATGTCTTCACCTAGACACAGTGCCAACTGGTCATAACTTCCTTGGCCTACTTCAAGCTTAGAACAATGCGAATGGGCTTATATCGAGACCAAGTTTCAGTGTCTTAGCAACGGACAATTACCAAAATATCCTGGGATCTTTTCAGCATATCGAAGGAAGAGTATGTTCGACTTTGAGATACTTATCGAAGTCTAGGAAATTAAAGAAAATCAATAAGCTATAACAGAATTTTAAATAGTAAGAAGATAATTATAGAACTTTGTTATTGATAAAAATAAAAGTTACTTACTGGGTTCGGTCTCCTTTTTGGAATTTAGTGCATTTTAATATCGAATTATTTACCCATTTATACATAATATATTTAATAACAATCACTTAAGACTTTTATGTCTAATTGCAGGCTCGAAATGTTCAGCAATTGAATTAAAGCAAAAGACAGCCTAAAGTGTTAACATTATATTATATTTTTTTAAATTAAATCAAATTGACAGCGTGCTTTAAACATAATTTCTTGCCAAGGATATTAAGTCTCAAAGCAGGATACGCGTAAGAAGTGAATCGAACTTAATCAAAGCCTAAAGGCATTAGAAACCAGAGCACAGCACACCGATTATTACAACCACAAAGGACATCAAAGCACAATAAGATTAGCGACGATTGTTCATAGAAATAGTAGTGTGCCATTAATATATATATTTATATAAGCCATACAGTATATATGTATGATTCTTGTATGCATTTCGTGAATTTGAATGCTGCGCACATTAACATTCGAGATTTATTCTGTGTTTTGTTCGCCAAGGATTAGCATGGAAAAAGGAAGGAAGGAAGGAAGTAACACGCAACTCTATATACTCCTTCACTTTAAATCCTTATGAATATGATTTTAGCTGATGTATACATATATACTAAAGTTAGTGTCTATATGGTAGTAAATTCGCAAATTCCAACCTTTTCTTTCAGAAATTTGAACATATTTTTTCGACTTGCTTGCAATCACAATAATTAAAGTGAAATTTAAACATAATATAGACATACTACATAAATTTTTATATATATATACATACAAATAGGGTATTCACTTACTATTGTATTGGCTTATCTCCGGGAATATGTTTTGTAAGGAGTTTTCTAAATTCCTTTTTACATTCCATGGCACATAAGCCAGTGTTGGGAGTCTTCCTTGATGCTGGGACGTACGAGTAGCTGTCGTAATACGCTAGACTAGTGTAGTCTCTGTAGTCAGCCGAGTAGTGCACAATAGTCAAATGCAAATGTAGTTTTAACTAAAGAAATACATGAATGTAAATATACTTGTACTTACAAAAATACAAAAATACAGTCGCTCGGATCTCGTGTAATGCAGACTTGTGCCCTGTGAATGAATTTCAGTTTCTTACAATGGCTCACTCTTTATGTAATGCTGCAAATGGAATTTTTATGTAGTTTTCCTAGCACACATATGTATATATATATGTATATATATATGTATTATATACATATATTTGCAGAGTTCCTGTGTTGTTTTAGTCGACGTTTTAAAGTTTATGTGCGCCAGACTGAAATGGCCCTTAACGGCCGTTGATCATATTTTGCACTCCGGATGGCATTGTACTCGTCATTTACATAAGCATAAAGTCCCTTGTTATCCCCGATATGAAGCAGATGTAGGTTCAGAGTACGTATTTGCTTATTACATAACCTCGTACCGCAGCCTTCACACCCCGCAATCAGACACTCATCAGCCAAACCCGCTATGACAGCTGCAATCTATCAACTTTGCCTAAGTTTATAACTCCTTATAGTCCAATAGTCGTCAACTTAGCAATCGCAAACTTTGTCCTACATAGATTCAAGCCAAAGCTAAGTCAGTTTCTATGTCAACATGACAAAGCCTTTCTCTCCCGGCCCCCTCCTGTGTTGACTCTGACAATTTGGCTAACATGCTCAATGTCCTGTAAGCGGCTTTCCTCCCAGCAGAGTTTGATTGCCAATTAGTGATTGGTCATCCTCACCACCAAATTTCAACCATTCACAGATCCCACCACATTCCATTCAAATTCCAATTGGAACTAACGCATTAATTTGTATCAGTTACGCTTGAAATGGAATCGCTTAGTCCCCACTTTATAGTTTGTATTGAAGTTTGGTCCCTTATAAATACTTGTTCTGGTTAAGATTTTCGATTAATATTATCATTAAAGTGACATTTATATTGTTCTTTAAATATGTTTTGTTTATTATTTGTATACTCATAAGTTAAAAACATCTTTCTGAATGATTTATACTCAGTTCTTAATTGTTAAGCTTAGCTTCTTCTATAAACATAATATAATAATCTAACCTCTTGCATTTCATACAAAAATTTAAGGTTTCATTTATAGTTCAACTCAAGTAAAAAGACTACAAATCTTCTAAGAATAATATTGAATTGATATTTCATCTTAAGTAGTACTTACTTAATTGCACTCATTCTCTCATTTATTTTCTTAATAACATATTTTACCTGTCAATGTCAAAATTAATGACTCCGTTGGAAGAAACAAATGAACAATATATAATAGTACTTGTGTTCGAGTGATAGTTTTATGCCAGGTTAAGCTATGCCTTTTAGTTCTCTGCCTCTCGTGAATTCAGTTTCCTGAGTTACTCAGTCCAATGAATATCTTATATGACAGTTTTGTTACTTACAGTCAATTTCTTGGCTACATCAGAAGCTCAGATTGCCGACAAGATTGCAGCATTGGAACGCCAAACACCATACCACACACCACGACGCCTCCAGACCTCCACTTCTAACCACTCTACACCACTTCAGCGCACACCTGCACCACCCACAGGGAGCAGGCAGTCCGGATAGAAACTCTCGGTGTAGTCGCAAGGATGTCGGTGGCTTCGCGGAGGGGCTTGTTAGCGTTGATTTTATGCAGATTTTCACGGAAATTTATGTTGAGCATTGTACGAGAAGATGGCTGAGGAGCAGTTGGAAAGCAGCGAAATAAACGCAACGACAGGCGGACGGAAAGTACATGAAGTCTGAGATACATTTCAAATTGATTTATGTATTTTTTTTTTCTCTCTCTTGGGTATATTTGCTATTTGCTACAGAATTCTGAATAGACAAAGAGGCAATACAGGATGCTTGATTACTTTCAGAATTGGTTGCCATTCCGTCGGTTTGCAGGGTTATCCACAATATTTTGATCTGGGTTAGATGCTCTGCGGCCACAACAAAGGCTTAGAACAATACTTAAACAATCAATTTAGCACAAATACACAAGCTGCTCCAACTAATTTTCCCCTTGTTTTAAGCTTCTCTTGTAGCATTGTATCAAGTGGCTCATAAATTTCGCCAACATCGGCAACAATATTTCATAACGTGGCTGAAACGTTTCGCTTGCAGGTATTTACAATGGTTACAAATATCAAATTTATTGCTAATTAGCAACAAAATTCTCACACTCAATAATTTCTGTCTGTGTGTGTGTGTGTGTGTGTGTGTGGAAGTATGGGTAGGTGACATGCAAATTTCATACAAAACTTTCTCTATTGGCGAATTAATTTGGATTTCATTGGGTCGTGCCGTAGGTGTTTGCCTGGAAGGAGAGCTCAACTCTTACCTGACAGACAGATTAGCCTATTGCCTGACCTGATAAATTTTGCTGATGCCAGCGATAGTGTGTGTATCCCTGTCCGTATGTGTGTGTGTATGACATTGAGGTTAAGCATATGTGCACAGATATACAGAGATGTGTAAGTAGGTGTGTCTGTATATGTTTTTGGGGGAAATAGCTGCTTTACGCCCCTCATCACAGGGCTCTATTAGGCGCCATAATTAATAGCAGCTTAACTTATAATTACGGTCACCCCAAAACCACAGGCAACCGTTTTAGCCTAATTGTTGAGGTAGGTTTGTTACTAAATTTGTTGTTGTTGTTTTTTGGGGTTCGGTTGGATGTTTGTGCTTAGTGCTTTAGCCCTATTGAATTATGTATGTAAATTTAAAGGATATTAGCATATTACACTGCAGAAAACAGCACGAAAATCAATATAAAACAATTAGTTCTTCCTACATTCAAACATAAGCCAGAGTTAAGTATGGGGAAGGATGTAAGTTCTTTGGCAAACAAAAGGTTTAGGCCAAAAATAGATTTTCACTATGAAGCTAAGAAATATATTACCTACTTTTATTTGTTTACTATAAGTTCCTATGGAACATAAGATTAGCCTATGAAAGCGCCTGCTATAATCGACCGGCCCAGACAATCAAGCTGGGAGTCGAACTCAGCACCTCTCAACAAAAAGAAAAGTATTTATACAGGTTCAATTATATGCAACTTATCAAGTTTCATTTTAATTTCAAACGTTTGTTTGTTATATTCGAATTTAATTGGTTTAATTTTCTGTGAAACTAACCCACAGCTTTTGAGAGAATACTTTTTTTTCGTAGAATACTGCATTTAGTTTCGATCCCTATATCTGTTATACCATTCCAATAAATATAAACTGGAAGTGGCTTTGACATTTCATTTGTGGCCAAAGATTTTGATTTGCAATTTTAGATATACTAGTGCTTTGGCCAAAATAAATTGGCATTGACCGAAAATCAATGTATATTTCACCGAAAATTAATTTCAATTAGTCACCAGAATATCAAGGTAAATACTATAGAAAAAAATCCTATACTCGTATATGTTTCGTTGTTACTCAATTTGGCTTTTAACTTAATTAAATACATAAACAAAAACAAAAACAAAAACAGAATCCATAAAACTTTCATGTTTATTTGCACACTTAATGCTTTGCCAATAAAGTTTTATGGGTTAGATGGAATTTATAGTTTTGTTTGTTTTCATTACATTTTGGCGCATTTTATTTGCCATTCTTTTTATGGCCACTACTCAATTTATGCATTAATGGAAACTACTTTTCAATGTTTTCTATATACATCAACTTTAACTTCAAGCATATTAATAATTTCGCAATTTACCCCTACATAATTATATATAAATTCTCTTCTATATCATATATATCCTACATAGATTTACATATTTGCCTCCAAATTGCTGATCTATGTACGCCTCAGACCTTATTTATGGCTTATTGGAAGACAAACAGATTTGTGTGCCTGAAAAATTGTGTTGCCAAGTGGAATTAATCGCAAACGATTAAAATATTGACACTAATTGAAAAAAGAGGAAACTGAAAGCGTTTTGTAATTGTTCTGATAAGAAATGATATACGACATTTAAGCGCGACTTTAAAGCATTTAAAAAGCATCCGAAAGCAAACAGTAGAGGGCAGGCTTTAATTTCAAATACAAGTAATTTATGTGGCACGCCGTTGAAAGGAAAATGTGCAGAAAATTCGGTCTGTGGGCCAATGGCAGGCAGTAAAAAATCTTGCGAGATTTATAAGAAGTAATATTAATGTGGCAACGCGTCTTGAAGGCAATGCCGAAGGCAACAAAAATGTACAAAAAAAATAGAAAGCAAACCAAATGCTCAGCAAGAAGTGTGGCAGCAACAACAGGAACAATATATCTGCTATTGGGCCAGAGGAATGTGGAGGGATGAGGAGGCTGGTGGCTAGGCTGGAGCGGATGGATCTGCAGTGACCAAGTAGGAGTAAGTTTGCAGCTCACCAAATGCGAATCGAATTTATTTTATTTAGAGCAGCATCTTCGCCGTCTCAGTTGTTGTCCTTGGCAGCCGAAAAGCGAAACTTTTCGCGCTTAGTTGCCTGCTAAGAGCACAAAAACAGTTTGCCTGCCCTCAAACTCGGAGCGCTTTTCTTGAATTTTCTTTATGCCGTATTCTTTCGCTTTCTTCTCTGCGCATTTGAAGTTATTTCAAAAGTTTTTCCCATTCCACCTTTCTTTCTAGCCTGTGCTCTTTTCCCAGTCACCAAATGGCAACTTATCGCGCTCTGCGCGAAAACTGCCGGAAATTGAAATAAAGAACACTTCATATGGCCATTGTGCCCATTAAAAACAATTCCTTGCCAAAAAACTATCCCACCATATTCGCACGATAAATACATTTTCATATTAACAGCTAAATTTTTGGAAAAAATTTCCCACTCCTCACTTCACATTTACACGTATTTACTCTAATTGAAGGTCTCTTTTACATTCGCTCTTTAGCCAAGAATTGGAATTTGCCTTAACCACATGACATCTTTAACTGAAGGTGGAAACTATTAACCGTTGACTTGTACATCATTGTGATGTATTTTACATTATCTGCATACTATGAATAAATTGATGAACAGTGCAAAATGTGAAGAGAGAGACTATTTGCTGAATTCTATTATAATTCAGTTAGCTACAAACAATCCTGATTATAGAACAATAAGTTTGTAGCCGAGTATATCCCAAAAAAGAAGAGCCCTTAACCCATGTGTGTTATGTCCTTACTTATAGTCTTACTGAACTTCGAATACACATAAATATATTGTACAATATGAAACAAATTTGATCTGCGTTGATAAACCAAGAACCTACATATAGTCTCTGAGATCGATGTGGACAGACGGACAGAGGGATCTGCCTAGTAGACTCTTACTATATTCTGCCTTTAGCTAACCTTTAGCTTTAGTAGAACATCTGTCTAGTATATCTGTTTTATATATTCAAAACTTAATCAAAGGCAATACAGATTCTTCTACTCTTTTAAGTAGCCTTTCTCTATCCCTCTATATCTTCTTATATGCACCACTGATTATGCCTTGCACAATCCTTTTCTCATTTTATGTTCAAATTACAACTCTCATTGATGATGTTCTTCCGAACAGTCTCTGCCTTCAATCAAAGACTCTATCACCTTCTGTGATACTTACATACTAACACTAGTACTCATTGTTCTGACTGAGTTCTTTTGTATTAACTCAAATTTCAAGTCATTTTTAATAATACTCTCAGACTTTTTGCTTTTTACCTACTTAATTTCCATAATATTTAAAAAAAGTTGTATATTATACAATATAGTTCATAATTCAACTATTATCTTGGTTGATTGTTTGTTTTTCAATCTAAATTAAATTAAATACAAAATAAATAATAAGAATTCTTTATGGGGTTTAAGACGCTTCCTTCTGCCTGTTACATGCATTTGCAGTCGCACGGGTAAACATTTACATTAAAAAGGAACAAAGGGTGCAATTCAAATTTTACTTAATCCTAATTCCAAATTCTTAACTTATTTATAAATTTATTTAAATCGAAAGAAATATATATTTAATTTAAGTTTGGGCAAATCTTGTTAAAAATACATTTTAGAATTTATTCAATTCCTCGACAAGCACCGTCAAAAATTGACATTTAAATGTGTTTCCAGCGAACGATACGTGAACCCAAATGGACGTTTTGTTTTTTCATTCGTCGACATACGAGTACTATGCTGGATTACAATAAAGCTCGAATCCTATAGTCCGATTCACCTGAGTCCACGGCCATCCGATGCGGGGACAACAACAGAAAAGAGAAAAAAAAAATCAATTTAAAGGCAATTTTCATGTAACGAATCGAAAAATTCGAGCTTAACATGCAGACGATATGCTTCCGGGGTCCTCTCATGTTTCAGGAATATCTTATCCTGCTCAATAGTTTGTTTTGCCCCCATTATTTCTGTTTTTGGTATTGCTGCTGCTCTTGTTTTGGGTTGGTGGCTGTTTGCCATTTGCTTTCGGATGGATTCGTTGTTGAAAATATACGAGTATAGTTTCAGTTTCAGCTGGCGTCTCGCCCACTGGGCTGCTATATGTACGGCTCGACGTAGAAGTATTTATCCATCACTGACAATGTCAAATATATTACCCATGATGAATGACTCTGCGGATTTGATGAATGTGTTTTGTGGCTTTTCGCCTGCTCCGTAAACGGTCGCAATTCAGCGTCTCTGTGCGTATATATATCTATATGTATATATGTGTGCGATACAGAAACAAAAAATAAGATATATATAAATAAAAAAACACTGGAGAATCTGCACATGATTTATAAAATTTCAATGGCATTGAATGCAGATACGTCACTTTTTGACATAGGCGTTCAATTTAAGCTTTCTCCAAATCAAACAATAAGCGAACACTTATCATTTTAAGCACACACACATTGTAATGGTTCTGACTGTTTCCACTCACTCGCAACGCACTTAAAGGCCTCCTGGGTATAAATATTAAACGTATAATTAGCTTTTTGCCCAAATTATAGAAACCAACCACATTTGGCAGTGTACAATGTACAATGAACATTGTTCTAAATGTTAAATAAATAAAGTGATATCAGCATAATAATAGAGTAGACTCCATTAAAGCATTCGGTGTCACAGTTTTTTGTCCCAAGGAAGGGTGAAGGACGAGGACCAGGAGTCACATCAAAGGAGTCGAGAAAGGCAAACGAATAAATTACTCAGAAAGAAGGCACGTTCCTGTAATAATGGCTGGTCAATTTTAATGACTATACGTAGGAGCACGCACACGTACACGCGCTTTTATATATATGGCACCAAAGGACAGACGGTCATACAGACGGCCATACAGACAGAGCTATAGGCCAGCCTCTGTTTGGGGCAGACAGACGTACGTACGCCCACTGGCTGATAAGTCCATTGCAGCAATTGAACGAGTTTCAGCCGGAGTCTGTCAGTAACGGCTTGTACTGTCTCCTGTGTCCTGTGTGCAGGTCCTTTGAAAAGATGTCAGTACAATGTGTGTGTGTGTGTGCTCGAAGCTTAAGAAAAATGCTGTGGTAATTACATTAACAGCAGAGCAGTAAGGAAATGTTGTTTATTGAAGACAGTTGAGATGTAACAATTTTCATTAAGATTGAAATATGTATCCTTATTTATGGTTAGGGCAAGTGCCTGGCGCCGTCGGCGAGTGTTTCTCTGAGTTACAGGTGGAACAGCAATCGGAGACTGTTAATTAAGTATGATAAACTTGAATAAAGTCTGAGAGAAAGCATAAATATTAGAAGCTTCTATCTGATTTTGATTTCCATACAATATTATAAGATGTGATACCTAATCGAGAACAAAGAATATAACTAAAATCTCTGTATAAATAAATCAACTTTATGCTTTCATCGTTCCATCTCATTAGACGTTATTGTGTCTCTGTTGGTCACCATCTTTAGTACAGTCATTAAATATAGTATAGATATTTCATAAGTAAATTAGAATTAGGTAGTTCAGCGAGGATATTAATAAATTTCTTCAGAATTCGTGCACATAAAAGGATTTTTATTATACAAGAATCTCTGATAGGTCAATTTTGCTGGTCAGCTTGCAACTATTTGCTATGATTTAGCATTAATGATGACAACAGCAGCAGACACGAGAAATTGTCCACTGAGTTCCACACCAAGCGGGGCAGCAAGTGCATTTAATGATACACAGTTAGGTCCTAGTAGCCATTGTATAGGTCATTAAGTACAGTCCCCGACATGTTTTATGGCCACGAAACATGTTGTGCCTGTGCCGCCAGTTTGACCGAAAAACTTTTGAAAATTTTTGCTCTGCGCTTTTCTTTTTTATTAGTTTTGCATAAATATCCTATAGGAAGCCAAAGGTATCTACTAGGTATATAGATACACACTACTAAATATATCTTCAAAGAGAGCTTTAATTAAATTTTTATTGCATTTTTGTCAATGTTTCTGACTGCGGCAGCTATTAGAAATGTATTAAAAGTCCGGCCACGTGCCAAGAGCAAAAATTTTATCAGAAATACATTAATGCGACAATTACGACATTTTTAATTGTTTTTAAGTCAAGGACTCGTTTATTGCCGCATTGTATTGTACAAGTATTCGTATAGCCATATTGCTGTCATGTAGCCAGCGCATTGTCCTTTGCTCGAAAATGGGTAATTAAAAACGTGTTATAAAGCAACTGCGTGCGAAGGAGGTTGACAAGGACTTCCTTTGGGGCGAAGTGAGTATGAAAACAGAGAAGCGTTAATTACCGCTTGTTGGCTGTGGGGTTGGAAATTAATGTTCATTTTAGAAGTATTTTAGTCCATAAAATGAATGACTGATGACGTTATAAATGATTGCCAGAAAGAGACAAAAGAGGAAGACAGCGACACAGCGAGCGAGAAGATATACATTGACACACTTAATGTGAACTTTGCACTATAAACTCCAGCCAACTGGCAATATCAATAGCAACTGTCAATAGATGAGAACTTTCTTCTTTTTTTTTTTTCTGAACTTCCGGACATTTTGCCAATACTTGTCCATTTTCAGACACTGCCCGGCTCCATTCAATTAATAGTTTTAGCTTTAGGTATTCACGGGATGCGACGCGAACGCGCTAATTGCTTGGCGAGGGAGCGAAAAAAAAATACAAAAAAAAAGGGAGTTCAGGAAAGTGTGGAAAATATACGCAAACGCTGGAAAAGTTGGTGGAAATTTCATTAAATTTTCATTTCTAATTTTCCAAATGGATTAACGCTAAAAGATGCAGAAATCTTTCATCATAATTAGCACGCAGCGCTGGCCAGTAACCAACACGCAGCGCATATAGTTGTCCTTTGCTCATACATACACACACACACACAGACACCCGCAGACATATATATTCACTAATACATACCTATTTATGAGCATGTCCAGGCCATGCGCCGGGTCCACTGCCCCCAGAATCCCGACAGACACATGCCTCTTTCCATTTCTGCAACACGAACTGGTAATTTCTTTTTTATATCCTTACAGAGGGTCTCATAATTTGATTACCAAATCTGTAACGTTTAGTCAAACAGTTTATATTGATATATAATCTCGATCTTTATCTGTTTCTTTCTCTTTTATGTCAGGTATTCTCTAAAGATCACATTCTATCTAATAATCTATCCATCATTCTATCTATCCCTCCATCTATCATTCTCTTCTTCTATAATATCGCTCAAGGTTTCCTTTGGGAAGGGTATTTAGCTTTCGGCATTGTAACAGCATAAGTTGTGAATTTTTTTCTACTTTTCCCTATGCTTTCGTTTCTATATGCAATGAAGCTGGCGGCATGGCCTTGCGCCTTGTTTGACTAACTCATTTTGAACAATTTGCGAAGCTGCCTCGCCCAGCTCCCCCGTCTCACTTCGCTTTTCTCTCATTTTCCCTCCTCCTTCTACAGCCACGCCTGGTGTTTAATTAGGCGCCCAGATAAGATAATGTTACTCGCAAATGTGCTACAATCTGTTGAAATCTAATTACAGTTGCACAAAACCAGGCCGCAATTTTCATGGCTATCAATATTTAAGTAGTTGAATTTTTACTTTAATCGTTAGCTGAAGATTGAGCATCTCGTTTATGTTCTGCAAGTTTGTGACTTTATTTCCAGACCGAATGATATTTTTGATATAAAATACATGATATGATATGGATATGATATAGAGAATACAAGTTGGAAGCTTTATAGTATTGTTCGCTTTAAACTGTAATAAATCTTTATAAACTTTTATTACCTGTAAAGAGTATTCTGGATGAAGCTATATACAGGTAAATATATATCTGAAAAAAGTACTAAATTTGCTTCATTCTAAGAGTAAGTACTCTGTTGGTTAACATAATAATATAAGCAACATCTTTGGGGTTTCTTTTGAAACGAAGTTAAGACCGCTTTTAATAGAATTTGATTTGAAGTGAATAAATATTAAAAAAGATACTACAAGCTTTTAGCTTACAAAGGGAATTCCTTCTCCTGCAACACTAAATCCAATTTAATTGAAAGCAAGAACAGCACGTGGTCACATGGAATGCCACAAGATGAGAATTTTTAAGAATTTACTTTTGCTATTACTGCTACTAAAGTCAGACACAATCTCAAAGTACAAAGAGTTTTGGCTTCTTCATAAGTCTCCTCAAGCGGTTGGAGGAGTGCAGATTGTCAGGATTGTGGGAAAAAGTGCAAAAAGTGCATTTCCTTAGACGAAACTCGAAATGAACTCATTTCGTCCGCTGGCATACAAAATTACAAAATACTGTCACGTATGTTGCTTTTTAGAATATTGCAGGGCGAAGGCAAAGGCAAAGGCAAAGGCGAAGGCAAAGGCGAGGAGTACAAGACAAGAACTAATGCTAAAGAAAATATCAACTTCTAACATAAATTTGGGTCAAAAACTTTAATTTAAACGAGTGCCAGTGTCGCCTACATTGTTTTTGTTATTTTCGTTGTTACAATTGCTGCCAGAGTTATCTGCGCTTTGTTGTTAGAGGCAAGCATCACGTATACGCACTGTAAAACAAACAGAAAATACAAATAAATTAGATGCACTTATAACCAGAAGCAAGAAGCAGAAGCAGACACTGGGCTACAAGCAAAGGAGGTTAGAGTCTCATGCATTGCGGCAAGCTGCCAGCATTGCAAATGCAAGAAAGGAAATTTACTAATTTCAAACTTTTGCACGCATTAACCTCGAAAATCTGCGCACAGGCAAATGCCGATTTGTACAAGATGAAGTAAGGCTTGGGGATGGGTGGGCTGTTGCGGGGCTGCCACACCACTTAGAGACACTTGCAGTTGCAGGCAGCACACACATTCACATTCCATTCCAAATGCGACTACAGACACACACACACACACACACACACACATGCCTGTTGTATTTGTGCAAATAATTTGGGTCACGATCTGCAGTGGGGCTGGGCGGAGGTGGAACTGGTCGAGAACTGTCTTGCATATTGGTTGGCGCTGCTCAACTGAGGACCTTGTTGCGGCCGCGGTTGAGAAAGAGGGATAGCAAGAGACGACGACGACGACGACAACGACGACAAGTTAACGCGGCGTATACGTAACCCCTGAGCTAAGCCGGGCTAAAAACGGCTAAGGACAATAAAGACGTGGGAGTGCAGCAAGTCGAGTTGAACTATTGTCAAGTTTTAACCTCGATATGCAGCGATGTCAGATTAGACGACGCACATACACCCACATCCACACACAGTCGGCCAACCACTCCCTTTTGGAAGATTTGCACTCCTCCCTTTGGAATGCAGCACCGCTGGGCACAACAAAAATATGTAGCAAATGCTCTACGAGCCAAGCTCGCAGGCCAATGTGGGGACTTGGACCCGGCACTCGGCACCCGTCAAGCGGAAGGCCAGGCGAGTAATCATCACAGCGACGACCCCTTGGGTGCACAACAACAAATGGGACCGTGTGACGAGGGGACACAGCATATAATACAATAGTAGCAAAAAAAGGTACAAAATCCAGAATTGATGCCTTAAATTAATTTCTAAAAATATTGCTATAATTTTAATAGAAACTAAATATTTTGCTTGATTCACTTATAAAGTCAGGAATTTATAATTACTTTTTAGGAAAGCATCATCGAAAACTAATAAAAAGAAGGTTAAGCATAAAGTTTACTCTTGGAAATTTTTCCTGCCATGAAAGTTGTATGTGGGGCCACTCTGGGGCAAAAATTTCAATTGTCAACCATTGTGCAGAGAACGAGGTTGAGGTTACCGAAAAGCGGGAGGCCACATTACAATGCCAAATGTTGTGCCCAGTGCCAGCATTAAAGTGGGCATGGCTGTGTGGCCAGTGCCCCAATGTGCCCAAGGCGCTCGACATGTGTGCATTTAGGTATTTCCATGTCAGCTCCAAATGCCACTCACTCGACGAGCAGCCCGTTTGTCCAACAAGTTCAAAATCATGTCTCGTTGACTGACTTTTTGGGCTAGACCTGGCCAGGCCAGAAGAGGCACGCGAATTCGCTGAATCCCACTTATTCCTGGTACTCTGATTCTCGCATAACCCGAATAGTTTTCTCAACGTGTGTGTTGGCAAATTGTATGCAGTTTTTACTTTTTTTTTCCATACGGGAAAATCTTCAACCTGACAGAAAATTTTATTCGCTAGTTTCAAGAAATTCATAGTATTTTTTCCTGAATTTCAAGTGAATGCAAAGAAAAACATGATGTACTCGAACGAACTCCACGTATTCATAGGTACAGCTGAATGTGAATAAAAAAAATATTCAGTATTTTTTCAGAGATTCTGGGCTTTGTGGGATGCAAATGCAAAGGTAGTATTCTGTGGGATGTGTACTTTATTGATTAAGTTGTTAAAGATAAACAACTTCGGACGTGTAACAAAAAACATTAAGCAAACTAACGCAGCCATTGGAAAGGCTAGAAAAAGGAGAGAAATAAAAAGAATTGTAAACTTTGCCAGACCAAATGAAAAAGTTCAAATAAACTACGACAAACAACTCTCAAGTCGTAATGCAGTTTCAATATACAAATCAATAAACACCCCAAGGATGTTGTGGCTGAACTTAAACAAAGGGCCAGAAGGGATATGTAGGACTTTGCCTCAACTGCACAATGCAGCCTCAACAAGAACCACAAGCCGGTTGACTGCCCACAGTACTTGATGTAGGTTCAAGAAACTTTATAGACATTTTATTTTTACTGGCAAAACGGCAAAACGGTAAAACGCCACAACGGAAGGTGCAACGGAAAACTGCAAGACCATAATGTATCCAAGCTGACTCACAGAGCCAAGAAAAAGTTAATGATGTCACTTGCACTTGCCGTAGGCCACCACACGGAGCCGCAACCAAATACGAGTATACAAGTAAGCTGCTGGCTGTAAGGTAATTGGTAAGGCGGCCAGGACCACCCACTACAGAAGCTGAGCAGGCAAAGACAAACAACATGGAATGTAGCCCATCTATGGGAAGAAACTTTCAGGATAAATTTCATTTAAAACTATTGAGTGGAAAAAAAATCTAAGCTATTGAATTACTTATTCGTTATCCAAAGAGTAACTACGAGAGCAAAATGTAAGCCAGAGATGATTTGCAGTAAATATATAAAAGAAAGTACATATAAATAGGGTTCATAATAGTAAGTATGTATATATACTAGTTAATATATAAAGGTTCCAATAACTTGATTCCGTTATAAAACTAAAGATAATAAAGAAATCGCAATCAGTGAATTATTTAAGCAAACCGTTAAACTGATGTGGGAAAGTGTCTTTCTAACGAAAGAATCGAATATAGATATGTACAATCATATATCAAACTAGATAATATACATATTAAGTTCTTAGTTAAGCGAAATACTTAATCTAATATAAGTGCTTGCCCATCTCTGAGATAACATGTCCTTTTAGAACAAACAAAGTTAATCTTTAATTGCTAATCCGAAAACAATCACATTAGTTGAGCTCAAGGACGACCCTGGAGATGGTAAAAAGGCTATAATCACGCTAAGTATTCAACAAAATTTCAAGCAATTAAATCTTTAAGTCTCGTTTAAAAAGTGTTTGCATCTTTTTTTTCTATTTTTCTTCTTTTTTTTTTGTTTTGTCGCAGGGCAGCGAACTAATTATAAAACGGATGCGCCAGGTCCCTTTGGTCCTGGGGCTGGTCGGGGAAGCGGGGGGTGGAGTGGGAGTGCTTTGTTAAAGGTCCGAAAACCAAACTAAAAAGGACAGATAAATGCGACGGTCTACGTGGCGAATGAGCGTATTTTGCATAATTGTTGACCCAGAAAGTCGAAAGAAAGCAACAACAAAATAGCTAAAACGCACACAAAAAATGTGCAAAAGGAATAAAATGTAATTTCTCTGTTTCTCTTTTCTTTTTTTTCTTTGTGTGTATTTCTTTGCTGCAAGGATATTTTTTGGTCTCCTTTTTTGGGCGCCACCGCTGATTTGTAATTAGGAAACGGCCGCCAACTGTCGCCTTCGTTTTTGGTGCCAGGCGTTGCGACTGCGGCTAAAGCCACGCCCCATTTACACCGCAGCGGCCAGGGGCATTAGCGAACGTTAAATACCCAAGTGCCATCTGCTGAGCCCCCCCACCATCCGATACCCTCCAATCCCCTCCCTTGAGTAGCAGTTAAGAACAAGGGAGCCAGGCAAAATTAAATGAATGAAAAGCGCTGGAAGAAAAGTGTAAAGCAATGACGCCTCATTCCCAGCGGACATTTGAGCCAGGCAATGGAAAGCCAGCGCCACTTTGCGGCTTTTACAAAGCAGACAAAGGTAGGGGTTGGGTTTGGGTCCTCGGTCGGGGTCGTCGTAAATTTTCCCCAGAACAACTGCAGCAACTAGTTGGAAAGAAAGAAGGGTAGATCGAAAAAGTTGTGGCAAAAGTTTATTAAAAATTTAAATTCACTTTTAATATTTTCTTTGACAAGTGGCATCTTGTAGCAATCTGGTGCTCAAGGAAATGCACAAAATTGAAATTATTTTATGTCCGGTGTCACCATTTTCAGCTTCCGTTTTACACCCTTTTTGTTCAGGGGCCGGTCAAGAAACTTAAATTCTTTTCCCATTCATGCAGAACTTTTCAACTTTTCTACGGATATTCGTTATACTGTCCAGCGACCTTCGAAGCCAGGGACATGCTCTTGTCCTTGTTTGCTCTCATACTTACAGCAATGCTCCTGGACGATGATGAGGCTTTCAGACATTGCTGTTTTCACAGTCCAAAGGAAATGCTGATGATGAATAGGTACCCGAAATTTGGGTTACTTTTGCATAATTTGCAAATACTGCGTTTTCTTTTTTATATTCTAACTGGAGTTGTTTATCGCCTTATGGGACTTATGGTGGACTTAAGATTTTTTTTAAAAATAAAATTGATAATTTTAAGTATTCATTATGTTTACATATTTATTAAATCAAATTTCGTTTAAGTATCTTCATTTTCATAGGAAGCTTCTGCCTCTTAAATATTTAGAAGAATTATTACTTTTCTTTTAATCTGGAAGTTTAGTACGAAGACTGCAACTCTGATTCCTGCAAGTAACTGTGAAGTAAAAAACTTTCAAAACAGACTTAAATATTGTGGTTGGTTGTTAAATCGTTCTTGGCTGATTTACCTAAACGGTAATCCCTGCTTGAGAAAGCCACAGAGCTAACACTGACATCCAAAAGTCTAACACTGCAAACTAAAAAAAGAATAAGTTATTTTCTTAAGTCGCTGCATTCTGCGGTAAAATCTGCGGTGCTTTTCCGGCTCTGCTTTCTATGCGAATTAGCTCAAGTCAACGTCCATGTTCAGGTGCCTCCTTGAGGCGCATTTCAATGCTTCACCTTGTAAGAAGTGTATGGCCATAATAGGCGCCATAGAATGCATTCAAGCACACAGAAAAACACACTTTCAAATTGCAAGCAGGTCGGTGTAAAGGAAGCAAAGGGAGATGAATCACATTCACGTGGCACACGGAAGTCAGTTTTTGAGTAAAAGGCAATAATAAGATCAAAATGTGAATGCACTTTGCATTTCCGTCTCAGTGTGACCCTGTTTTAAGTACAAAAAATAACCTGAGTTGCTCGGCTAGCCGGGTATCCAGACTCTATGCACCACTCAATTCAGAGCTCGAGATGCAGCCACTGTGGGAGCAGGGTGTAATGGCCTCGGCGTTCTTGACAGCTTCCTTTCTTTGAATGTGTGCTCATTAGTTCTCATTTAGAAAATTATGTGACATTCCAGCATTTGATTGCAACATACCGAAGCTCAACAAAATACGTGGCGGATTTTGCTGAATGTGACGCAAAGCGATGTCAATTCCTTTTTTTATTATTTTTTTATTTTAACGTTTAATAGGAAAATAGAGTATTATATTTATTATATAAAACCAATCTAGCTACGATAACTTTTAAATTGAATTTGATTTGAAAGGTTCACATTCCGTTTTCGCTTTCAAGTGTCCTCTTTAGTTGGCCTTGTTTATGTTCTCTGTGAGTAGCTTAATAGCACTTTATTGAAACTTTGCAGTGCGCATTTTTATTCAAAGTCCATTTCATTTATTGAATTTTTTATCAAGTTGCTTCAATTTCGTTCAATCACTTTGCGATTTGGAGCATAGCATACTACAAAAATAGAAATTAAAAGTATTTGGAAAATACGCTTACAGACAGAAGCCATTCCAGGAATTTTCTGATAGTTGATAATATTTGCAAATGTCGAAAATATCAAAAACATAGAACAAATCAAAAAGAAGTTATTTTTTATATAAAAGTTGACATTTTAATGGACAGTTTGTACCTAAGGACCTGAGCAAGAGGCACAGTTATAAACCCTTACCCAAAGTTTCAAAAGTTATTTGGACTATTTCCGACCTTGCGGAACAGCATTAATTTTATTTTATTGCAAGTGTCCTTGCCCAAAACAAGTATCTGTATTGAGCATTCAATCGCAGCATGGTACAAGTGCATACATAATATAATAAGTTTATATATGGATATACATATGAACTACTATATATACATACATGTATATATAAACGTAGTTACATATGTATATAAACTTTGCATATGCATTTTTCACAAGTTTCCTGCAAGTGGTTACACTTTAATGCAGCAAAATCAGTTTTAACGAATAAGTTCTTAAAAATGATTTTTAAAAATAGCAATTTTCGATATGTGCTGGTATATTGGCAATATATGTATGTATGCACATATGTATGTATATCGTACTATACAATGTTGATATTTGCAGTAGCTGCAGAAATATTTCTCAATAATCAACAAAAAAAAGGCATGTGCCATTTTTATTTTAGCACGTAAACAAATTTGTCCTGCTTACAAATAATTGAAATATTTCGAGATGAATAATGCGGTCAGAGTGTGTATATACATACATACATATATTTACATATGTGTGTACGTATGTATGTATTCATAAAATGAAAAACCATTGACCAATCTGCATTTTTTATATTAAACAATCTCTAAGCACTTTTTCAACTCTGTTAATTTGTTATGGTATTCTAACCTACAAGTAGTCTGGTCTCACTAGAATTACGACTCGTTAATATTATGATAAATGTTAACTGAATTTATTATTCATCCTGAATTGCAAACATTTTATTATTAATCCAATCATTGCGTCTGGAATTTATTCTGATTTTTTACCTATTTCCAGTGCCTAGACAATTTCTTTGATAACGTATAAATGTATTCATAATAATCAAAAAGTGAATCTATACGATATCACAGTTACTTAATTTTATCGAGATTGCTATTGTGCTATCGACTAACGATTGCTATCGATATTTCCTAATAAAAGCAATGTGCTTTCTTGGTGGCAGTTTTCTTCCGAATAAAGTGCAGGAAAAAGCTTTCTTTTAAGGATTATTATTGTTAATATTATTGTTAATAAACTAATACTAATAATTAATTAATAGCTAAACGAGTTGTCAGGAATCAAATAATCTTCCCACCAGCCAAAGGGAATTAAGAAGTCAGTGAAGTTTTTTAATATTATCGAAAAGGACACTTGTGGATTTAATTAAACACCTAAGGGTAGGTGCCCTATAATTAAGCTGTATTAATGAATTGTTACATAATAATATATAAACATACCTTGAAATACAAATGTATAAGAGTTCAAAGGTTTTGATTTTAATTTTCAGGTTATGACCACAACATTTAACACCAAGTTGTGTTTATATATGACAGAAATGAATAAGAGCTCACCAAATATTATACTAGATGCTGCGACACTGAACCTAATTAAACCCACGCTTGAGTGGCACATCCATGGACTCCATGAGAATGCACAGTCAGACACAGCCGACCAATGTGACAGACACATGACAGTTTACAATTTGGCTTTAGGCGAGTTCGTGAGTCTGATTGAAGTGGATGCAGTTACGCAGAGCAGTATCTACGGGTCGACAGTTAACGTTCCGTTGCATAAGAATGGATACCAGATGAAGTTGGCATGTTCCATAGATATTGGAGATATAGCCAGACACCTGCTGTCAAGTGCCATCGAGAACTCTATTCCAGGCGTCATCATCAATGAAGAAATTATTAATATCATTGCGCAAAAGCTGGCCCAAGCCAGTGTTAACCCTCTTGATGAGTTTGGTGAAAACCTTGAGCCAATCATCTTTAGCTTAGTTCCGGCAATTGCCATGCAACGTGAGACGGGCGAGGTGGTGGCCTATGCCGTAGGCCAGTTGATGGCCCGTGACAGAAGAAATTCGAATATGATTATGGTGGTCCGGGGCTGTGCTCTGAATATTCAATCACGTAAAGTTATTACAGGATCGATTTTACAATCGCTGCTACCAGTAAACGAGACTTCTTGTATTTAGTATACATGTAATTTATCAAATTATATATACGTTAAGATTTATTTCCAGTCCGATCTACAGATAATCAAAGCCATTTACTCTGATAAATCCGAAATTGTCTTAGACTAGAACACTTTATTTACAGTTCTGTGTGAACAATTGCCAAGCCTCAAAGTGAATAAAAAACACATTGAATAATAACGAAAAAATATGTTTTTTTAGTTTGGATTATTATTTATTCAATGCAATAAATTTTTCTCAGTTGAGAGTTTCACATAGTTTATTTTTGTTTACATATAAGTATTTTGTTTTTAGTTGGTACTTAACAATAATTTTGCTATATGTTTACACATAATTTATATATGTTTTTATATGTAAAGTGTTTAGATATTTTAAAAGTTTTCTTTTTCCTTTGCTTTTTAACTTTATTGTGCCATATATTTACAGAGATAAGTGTTGAATAATTTTGCCAAATCAGTGAAATGGCCTAAGTTAGCAGTTTTTAGTTATGTTTTGTATTTGAATGCATTGAATATATTAGATTTTTGATTACGAGTATTAAATGTTGAGTTAAATTACTAGCGACTAAGCCTGACTTGGGTCACCTTTTATAATTATTTTTTTTATGAAAAACACTCAAGAGCTTTTAAATGTATTTTGATTTGATTTGAATTATTCACGTCACGTATTTGATTCTATTCCACGTACAGCTAGTAAGTATATTTTTCATTTTTCAACATTTAGATGTACGAGTATGCTGGTTAAATAGTTAACTATGGGAGTGAATTGAACTGGACTCACTTTATTGGATTTCTGTCTAAATTAAAAGGCTGGAAAGGTTCAAACTGTTTTCACGGCAGTTGGCCACTCAAAGACGGTTCACCGCAAAGACCACAAACATTTGATCCGTACTTTTCTGTCCGGGGCAAGTAATAAAAATTGCGAGCTGCCAGAGGCAGCTGACCGCAGTGTTGCCTCATTAACTCGTGTGTGATGCGCGATTGTGTTTGCCTCAGATGTTTGCGGTTGGTTTTATTAATGACCGACAGGTTACTCATACGCCCCGTGAAGCCAGTCGGCATTTAATTTTATTTATATTGAGTATAATAAATATACATTTGATTATTTGGACTTTAAGTTTATACGCAGCGACTACAAATAATTGCAATTAAGCATTTATGCATACTCCATATTTGATCAACGTTTTGGCTTTTATTTGGCTCTCCTTTGATTATTTTTCAACTTAATTGCAATCGCGCGCAGTGCACACATTGAACAAAAGACACCAACGCCGCTTAAGTATATTCGGTGAATTTTATTTGTATACGAGTATATTGTTGAAATGGAAATGCTTATTATTGCCTCGATTGCAATTTATTTATTTTTATATATATGTATATCGTATATATTTTATTTTTATTTTTACTTTTACTTGCACGAATACTCGCACACAGACATACATTATAATTAAAAATGTCATTCAATGATTAAAGAATAATACATGCATGCAATTCGCCTGCTGATTAAACAACAAATTTATTCTATGCTTTACGAGATGCTTCTTTATTTTTCATAATTATGTATTTAATTTTTTCGTATAGTTTAAATGCAATTTATTAGTATTTTTAATACTCCCCGCTTAACTCCCAGCCTATGGGCTAATTATTAATATTATTTTTAAATTCAGTTAATTTACATTCTCGTTTTACATATCTCAATACTCGTATAGTAACTACTCGTATATACAACTGTTACTTATCCCTTTTCGCTATAAATTGATGCTAGTCTTTCAATCAATTAGTTTAATATTATGAATCTATTAAATTTATGTTCTGCTTTTTTCCAGTTTGTTTGTGAGATAAAAGTTTTAAAAGTATTTATGGGCTCAGAATCAACACACTTAAAGTTGAGTTATAGCTGGAAATTATCTATTATTTTCATATTGGATTTATAAATAAAAAGAAACACTCAAGAATAAAGAAAAGAAGAAAAAACAGTTTTACATTTTTAAATAAAAACATTTTATATACAATCGATACCACCACAAAAACAAGTTTTAAGTTCTTTTGATAGTCACATTTAAAAACTTCTTAAAATTGATTTCAAAAAATGATGGAAAAATAAACCAAAAATGTCAAATGGTATACTCCATCGTCGGAATGTCAAATGTGAAATTGAATAGAAGGTAAGAGATATTTGCTGAAATATGCAGCATGTGCCCACATTTTGAGGACCATGACCATACGTAAATATTTTCCTGTGTCTAACTCCAATGAAAATGTATTTGGGTTGTCCAGCTGTACTCTTTATATTCTAATTTCAAATTTCGATTTTGAATTGGTTCGTCGAACTTGACCAACCCAATATATGCCTACACACACATGTAGAGTTTGATAAGAATATCGATGCAATTTAACGTTATGTTGCATAAATATTTACGTTTATTCATTTATGCAAACACAAACAACTACAATGAAATGCAAATTTAGATAAACATACACATACCGAGTATACGGGTCTCTGTGTATGTTTATCTGGTTATACATATATGACTATGATTTTACGACTAGTTGCTTAGAGCTTGTAGAACTTAACAATTAGCTGCATTTTCTCTATACGAAAGTTGTTCTCTTCTATTCTTTGGCCAACTAACAGTTTGTTTGCAATCTTCTTACTCCGACAACTTATTTTTTCTTCAATCTTTATTTTATGAGTACTGCAAGTAGTTAGCAGATGAAATCAATTAACTTATAATATGCACTCGATTATTCTTTTTTATGGCATTTATCATATTTCTCATAGCAATATTGCTGCTTATTATTTTTGCATTATTTTCGTATTTTAGAACCAATCGTTGATCTGCTTTGAATCGTGTTTTCCAGTTTTTCATAGTATTTAGTTTAAATCGCTATTTCTGTGGGGTCGGGCTCAACTTGTCATGTGCAATGTGCATCACATATGAAGATAACACTGAGAAGCAATACCAGAATGCACAAAGTATAAGCCCGGGTAATAGGAGCTGCTGACGTAACTGCCGAGGCCGAGGATTCCCTGAAACGAACGAACAAAGAATTTATGCTCAAAGTAAGTGTATATACAGAGAGACTAGAAAAATCTACATTATATGTTATATATATATATTATATACTCATGCTGCTTTCAATTGCACTTACCATTTATAATATTCAGTGTTACCGTCGCACTGGGGCTATTTGACGGGCTACAAGTGTAATTGCCAGTGTCACGCTTTTTGGCCGACTCAATGATTAATGATCCGATCTGCAGTTGTAAGAATTTCAAAGAAAATGGTAAGTATATTTTATTTATATTATGCTCGTAAACCTAATTTCTCAAGAAGTCAAAGCAAAAAGATAAAAGCAATAACACTTCAAGACAAAGTTTAGTAAATATTTAAATTGGGTTTGTGTCGCTTTGGACAAAAGGACACAAATTTTGCTATATTTTATGAAAATGTGCCTCGAGGACTGGCCTACTGTTTCGGGCGTGGCCGAAACTAATTGCCAGTCAAATTGACGGAAGAAATGCGGCATAAATGAAACTTGTATGAAACAGTCAGTGTACTCGTTTGTAATTTTCTCAAGTAGGCAGGAAGCTGAAGCGAGCAGGACACAAAGGACACGAACGTGATCCAACGGACAGTGAGAAACAATTTGAAATCAAGTGTAATTAAATTAAAATCAACAAGGGAACAATTGAACTCACCGTGCTCTGGCCCTCGCCGTTGGCCTCTGGCAGGTTCGGATCCAATTGCGTGCGATGGCGTCTCGAATCTGCAGCTAGCTGCTCGGCTCCATGGTACCACATGATGAACGTTGGCGGCTCCAAAGCACCTCGCACAATACAACGCAGTACGACATTGCTGCCAGCCTTGACGTAGCGGTCCGGCTCACCCAGAATCTCAGTGCGAGGAACTGCAAACGAAAGCGTGGAGAAATATACGAATGATGATATAAAATGATGCTCATGGTGATAATGATTATGATTATGATGAATGTTGATGATTATGATTACGATGATGGAAAACGTTGTGCGTGTCTTCTCACGCGAAATTGTGACATTGTCGCTAATCTATTAAATTAACAGCTGCTAGTCACGTCGCACACGTAAATCTGCGCACCTTTTGGGATCGTGCTGGGAAAATCCACTTTTCAATTTTTCACTTACTAATATTCCATCGGTTGGTCTATAGACACGCGCATGCATAACAAACTATGCTTCAGTCAGTTACAAGTTACAAGTTACAACTTGTGTCAAAATGCGAGTTCGTACAATATATAAAAAAAAAATATATAGGCGAAACTTGAAACTGTTGGCACATACATTTTCACATCAGCCTGATAGCCCCAGCCCCAGCCCCAGCCCCATCCCAATCGTCCAACCCGTGTGACCAGCAACATGGGGTCCAACGATGAAGGCGACGTGCGCTTTCAAATTCGACAAAATCACGTATACGCCGGGTTTTCCCTGCTGTTACACACACAAAAATGTGCAAAATGAGTGCGCTGAGAATTTACACAAAATGCCGTTGGAGCGTGTATGAGAAATATGTATGTATTGTGCTTGTGTGTGTGCCAGCTCTTCGCTTCTGGTTTGACACCAAACCGTGTCAGCTTGTCAAAATCGTCATTATCGTTAGTTTTCCAGTTGCTTGACTAGAGATGCGCGCAACTGAAAAAGCGTATGCAATGTTATTAGCTGTCGACCCTTATAGAAGAGCCTTGGTCCCCTTCTCAATTGCTGTTCCTATGAAATATTTATATTTTAAGTAAAATACAAATTTCTTAACAATTTTATTTTCAATTGTGAGTAATATTAAATTTCAATAGTTTTTCGAAGAGATAAAACTATGTTAGGGCGAAAGTTTTGAAGTTTTCCTGCGATGTGGTATTTAACTTTATTGTCAACGAAACCTTGGAGCCTCGAAAAGCACATATACACACACACACACACACACACACGCACACATGGAAAACTTTCAAAGGCGATGACCACAATTTTCAGCCAAAACTCCACAGCGCACTATGGGGAATTTGACCACTTTTTTGGAATAAATTCATTTTTTTGAGTTGCTAAAATTGAAAATGTTTTGGTATTAACATACCAAGAATACTTCAAGCTTTAATGTTACATACCAGAAATTTTAACATTGGCGCGCTCTGTTAAGTTAACAGTTCTGAAAGAGGACTGTTAAAAACGATAACCACGTGTTTGCAATGTTCAATTTTTAATTGTTGAATTAAAGTTGCTCAAATTTAAAATTAAAAAAATTTTGTGAAAAAGTTTGAAATGGATTTAACTCAGTGTAGTTCGTACTTTGTGTTGGTAAATCTGTGTCGTCCATATTGTTTGTGTTGTTCGCTGTGTTGTGTAAGTAAACAGGTCGTCTCAAAAATAATTTTTTTAAAGAAATTTTATCTTTGAGTAGAGTTTAAAAATTTTGTCTGAATTTGTCTGTCCTGTCTTTATATACGTTGTATAGAGCCGTCAATTCCGAATCAGAACGCTTAAGCTCATTGTGCCCTTTTTTGCCTTTTTTAGAAATTGTACTTTTTATCAGGGAACCTCAGTGTAAAAAATGCAGTTCTCTTCGAAATTTGCCAGCATATCATACCATCATGTTAAATTGATTGTTGAATAACTTTTGTGTTTATTATCCGATCGTTATGAAATTTACAGCATAGGTTACAAATATGCTAATATTTATGTATGTTAAGAATGATAATATTCGGTTAAAAAATGTGCATAATAATCATGTTTTATCGAATTGCGGGGGCGGGGGAAATAAATTTAATAATTTTTAATAAACATGATCTGCGTACAATATACAAAAATATACATTCCAATTTTGGTGTTTCTAACGCTTACCGTCTCTAAGATAGACACGTTTATACAGATTTTGGGGGCGGGTGATGGGTGTGCCACGCCCATTTTTTCAAAATTTAAGCGAAATAGCCATATATTTGTTATCCTATATGTTATACACTAAGAATTTACTTTTTCGTTGAGTTTTTAATTTATTCCAAAAAAATGGTCAAATTCCCCATAGTGCAGCGTAGGGGAAACAGGACACAGAACACAGGACAAAGGGAATGGCGAATAGTGTGAACCAAATTACAGCAACTTAAATTAATTGAGTTTATGGCGAAATGCTTTTAGGGAAATTAGTTAAGTTTTAAATGTGCAGCCGTCCGGGTGCAAAGGCGGCGCATAAACATCATTGCGAAATTGTCACTTTTGATGGCGAGATAAAACCGACAACGTCAAAAGAAAATGTCCCACTGGAACCAGGAGCAGTTGGTCCCACAAAAAAGAAAAAAAATTGACTTTGACTATACAAGATTAGCAGCAAATTAAATAAGCAGACGAACACAGGCAAATCCTGTAAATGAATAAGAATACAAAGGAGGGAAAAAAATTGGTGGAAACCAAACGAGACGAGCAGGAAACAAATCTCATAAAAGCAAATCTAGTTTGTCGTTCAATGATGCAGAAAAAAATAAATTCATTTGTTGAGAGTGTATGTATGTGCGTGTGTAAATATGTGTATGACTCAACGCACAGTGGGCCAAAATTGGGTTTCTCCACTAAAAGATTTTTAAGCAAATTTTAACAAGCTGTACAATTAGAGATATGTGTGCCTCAATTATAAATGGCTCAAGGACTACCTGACCAGTCGAACACTGGACTTTGTATATCAGAAAAATGTTTAGGCCGATTACTGAAGAGTTTTCGATTCATTTCCATTGTGCTGCAAAACATCAAGTAAATGAAGCAAAACCAGACTCTCTGACATTTTAACCAGCAACAAAGCAAACAAATACAGATTCACTTATACACACACACACACACACACGCACACATACACGCACGCATTGGCATAACAAATTGACCGAAAACTACGATCCCATTACCCCAACGAGCAATGGCAAAGAGGGCCCTGAAATCAAGCATCAGGCAGAAGCAGACAGAGCCTACTCCTAATATCAAATTGGCATCGGCCAGTGGAGATGGTCACCACTCATTCCAGGACAGAGGAGAGGCGACGGAGGCGAGAAGGCGAAAATATCGACAACATGCAAAGGGAGTTTTAGTCGTTTGCACAGACAAAACGATGCAATAAATACAAATTACATGGCAAGGCACAAAATCAGAAGTTCAGAGCAAAAAAGAGAAGAAAGCAAAAAAACATAAAAAGAACGAAACAGGAAGGAAAAGGGGAATAGGGAACTAGGTGCTGCCGATAATGGTTATGGCAACCATGTGAACACCACAGCCAGTTCCAGTTACGAGAAGAACCCAATTCAACAGACAAAGCCAACTTGGACAACGGACCTCGAGGTGGAGGGCCCAGTGCCAAATGACTGCAAATAATGGTTATGCTGTATTCCTGGCTAAGAAATAGCTCGAAAATAGAAAAGGCTGCAGGCTGCGGGCTGGCAGACAAAAAGGAATTGCCCAAAATCTATTGTATTTGAATTCGGGATGGGAACGCATAGAAATCCTTTATACTTCAACTTGTCGTTAGATTAACGCAAAATTTGGCCTGTGGCCGCGCATACGTAATTTCCCCTCGTTCCGCCTCCCTCCTGACTCGCCTGTCACACTCTTGGCACGAGTTTCCCATTCGTCCTGATACCTGTTGGGTGCCAGTGTCGTTGTTACAGTGCCTTTCTACTCTTTGTCACGGCTCCTTTGACTTACACACACACGCACACACATACACACTTTTCAAACACATACACATATGGGCAAGTGCTTAGCATACAAATTAGCTCAAGCGGAAATGCGAAAATCACTTTCGGCAGCACATTATCGAGTCGACGCGGCTCCTGCATCCTTTGGCATTGTCTTTTGGTCCTTACGTGCTCTCCTATCAGAAAACCAACCATTTTTTTAGTATAATCATATTCAACTTGATATTCACTATGGAAATAACTTTTACATTTAAATAAATTTGCATAGAATGCCAAACCCAGACGACACATCTTCTATACACCTTAGATGTTTGTTTATAATTAAAGATCTATTCTCTTTCAAAAGGATTGCAATTAGAGCTCAATTCTCAAAGGTAATATCTCAGTTTTTTCCTTTATAAAAACTTTAGTGTAACTGAATAGAAAATTGCATATGAATTTGAAATGTCTGTAAACTGAGTGTTAAATGTCATGGCCCCAAAGACATTTGTGGTCAATTACGAGGTAGCAATACACACATACAACGAGCTGCATATTTCAACAGAATGCTTTCAAATTGCCCATTTGTGTGTGCTCTGACTGTGTGTGTGTGTGTGTGTATACTCTGTGTGTGTGTAAACATGAAATTTAATTAACTTTTTTTGCCTTAGCCTGAAGAGTGCTTTAACAAACGGAAGAAGAGCTAAACACAAAAGTTTTCTCGTTAAAAGAAAACTTGGTCGAGATAGAAAAATTTTCTTTATGTTTGGTCAAAAAAGAGTTCCAATGAAAATGCAGCAACCACAATTTGAATGCAATTTTCTGAGCAGTCACAAATGCAGAAACCGCAAAAAAGTTGCAAGCATCTTAGACTCATGTCTGAAATCCCTTACCCAAACCCAAAATTCCTACAACTGACTGGATGATGCGCTGCTTACTCAAGCTTAGCATGGCCATTTATATATATATATATATATATATATCACACATATACATATGCATACATACACATGTGTATACACTCATACAAGCATGCTACTTGACCTTTCACATTAAGCCTTAATTGCATACACTCAAAGCGCTCCAACCCAGCTGGACAAGGACTAGTTCTAGGACTAGTCCATCTCTGTGTCTGTATCTGTGTCCATGTCCATGTCCATGTCCATGTCCTTGCCCATGTCCTTGCCCATGGCCGTGACTTACCAACAACATGCAGCTGAACACGCGCGCTCACTTTGGGTTCCGTTGAGACTTGGCACTCGTAGCTGCCAGCATCTCGGGCCTGCACATATTTTATTTGGAGTGTCCAGTATTTATCTGGCTGCTTGAGTGCCAGAAAGCGCTGGTCGGCAATGAAGACGGCTCTGAAATAGAAATCACAATTCAGAATTAAATAATGCTTCTTTTTTATCGATAATTGCAATGATTGAAAAACAAATAATTGGTTAAAATTTCATTGTTTCAAACAGAAATCTAATCATTTTATCGGAATATCAGAGTATATTTATATTATATTAAACACCCTGAAGTGAAAATGCCATCAGGCTATGACAATTTCCGCTCTTGCCCCAAAGAAAAAGATCGCAGTTTGTCTTTGATTAGAGACTGCCTCAGACTCAGAGTCTCTGACTCTGTGTTTTAGTGTTGTGTAACTAGTATTATGTGGAAAAAAGCTTTGGCGTATTTTTATCATTGTTCAACACTTAAATTCTAATAAAAAATATATGCAGATTGTGCAGTATGGCACATCATGTAATATCTTTGATAATTTTTAGCAATTTCTAAAAATGATTCTCCAATGATTCCTTTACATAAATCAGCAGCTTCTTCCTGCGAATGTTTGTTGGAAACAGTTTTTAGTCCCAGCCTGAAGCAGAGGATTGATGAGCTCGGTGGAAGCGGGCTATTAGGTGCTTTGTTTCCGATTAACTCTATCGCTAAGACTGTCCTTTTCTATACATCCGAAAAAAATATAAAACATTTCCCATCCGGAAAGTATCTATTAAGAAGGGCTGTCAATTTTTGGTCAGAAAAAAGCTGTTTCTAACTAGAAGATCAAGAGAAAATATCTGAAATTTTTCGGAAAAAAGTGGGAAAAAGGCGCATTTTTTAGTTTAGGTATTCGCAGCCCTGCTATTAAGTATTTTGCAGAACATATTTTATAGTTTAGTGAAAAGGACTCTTCTTTTTCATATATAAGGATATCAAATTCAATAACGACTGAAGAAATCTGTTACACCCTTTAAACGCAACAATGTAGGACAATGTACGGACTTTATTTGGATTATTTTGAAATATGTTTCTCTTATATAAGCTTATTATGTATTTTATGCAACAAATTCATTTTAATAAAGAATACTGATATAATTTGTAGATTCGTAAGATTGTTTTTATTTGGATAGTGTTGAAAATTTATTCACTTATGGAACTGTTATTATTGTGGACCAACTCGAATTGAGCGTGACTTAATTCGTGTATGTTACTCACGACTATCGTGATCACGGTCAGGGCACACAACAGAGTTGAGAGTGTGCAACACTGCTAAATGGCAAGAGAGAAAAAAATTTCAACAATAGCGGCAATTAAAACAGGCCCACTTACTCGCCAAGCCCCGCTGCTAATGGCCACTCAAAAGACACTCAAAGTTATTTAGTTGCGGCATTTAAACAGATCCCCCAACCCTATCTAGGCGCCCCGAGTGCCGCAGCGAGTCGACTACAAAGTTGTGTATGAACTGTTGCAACAACAATAAGAAGAAGTGCAACAACTGCAGCTATTGCCACCATGCAAATGAGTGGGTAGTTGGATTTGTGGAAAGAATGATTGTTAGCGGGGCAGGGGGGAGGGTCATTGTTGCAATATTTTTGTGCGGCGCTCGCTTCAAACTTTCCTCAGCCATTTGCACAAAGTGCAAAAATGCTTCCGTCTCCAGTTGAAAGTGCAGCAACTTAAGAGCCAGTGCCACGCCCCCGCACATATGCGTTGACATTGCTTATTAGGGTCCCAGCTTCAACCTCCTGACTTCACCTGCCTCTCGCTTCCCACTACCCACTTCCCACCTCCCCGTGCAGTAACAAGTTTTGATACTAAACCTAGATTAGACCCTTGCGTTTTGCACTCGTAAAACTCGACATTTTATGACTTTTGCCATTTCCTTTGCTCTCCTTTTTGCTAAGCCACGTGCCCCGTGTCCCGCCCTCCTCCTCCTCCTTGCGAGGTCCAACAGTATTTCTTATCCAGATTTTGTAGTTACTTTATAATTTTCATCTCGTTTATAAGTTTCACCCAGTGACTTTTTCCCCACAATATTTTACATATTTTCATAAAATTTCACTTCATGCCGTCCTCTGCCCTTCTCCAGTTCCTTGGCGGTTGTCCGGTTTTTAGACGTTCTCTTACCTAACTGCTCGGAACTGAGTTGAGGGCAACATAAGTTTCCATCCGCAGTTAATGTTTAGTCCAAGAGCAAAAACTACATATATTAGAAGCGGGTTTCAAAAGAACTTTTCCTCAAACAATACAATTTGCATACACACATGTTGTGCGAGTGTGGGATGATGAGACTACCAAAAAAATTATATTTTTCCTTTCTTATGGTAATAGTTCTTATGTTTTCCAATCTTTCACAGTTAGTCATTGGTAATTTATAAGAGAAGCCAGAACTTATTTATAATATAATATAAGTATATCATCGGGGAATAAAGGACATAGCATGCTTCCATATAGCTGTCATATGTAAATTTACTCTTATCTATTTAGATACAATCAGATACTGAAGGTGATTTCAAAGGTGTCGTGCATTGAGTACTTAAGTGGCCTCTCCTAGGTAATAAATGACACCCGTTTCAGGTTCAAAGATAAACGATAACAAGTAGTCAAGAAACACCTGACGTAATTACCCAGTCCCTGCATATACATGGCAGGACGAGTGCCAGGCATTTTAATGTGTGTGTGTGTGTGTGTGTGTGTGTGTGTGGTCTGTCTTGGTCGTACTTCAGACCAAGTACAAACAGAAATAATCCATTGTGTGGCTATAAATTCTGAAGGGGTGCGTCCAGCAGGCAAACAAAAGGCGCCAAGCACGTGACATTTATATGATAGTGTAAACACATCATTTGAGCTATCATACAATACACATGCTGGACAGTGGATAGAAGATGGAGGACATTGGATAGGGGAGTTGGCAGATAGGAGAGATAGAATGGAGGATGGCAGTGCAACGTGCAGCTGCTGAAAAGTTTTTGAAATCTATTTCCATTATATGTGATGTGATGGGCAGAAGTGGGCAGGAGTGGCAGGAGGACATCTTTCGAAGCGCAGCAGAATAAGAAAACTTTCTAGATAAATGTGACATAAGACATTGGAGCAGGAAAGGACACACACACAATCGACCAACGACGGATGTGGCTGTGCAGGAAGGCCGACTGCACAGGCTGGCAGAGGAAGCAATCAGTAAGGACACTATCTCGGCTTAATTTCAATGCTTCTGTGTTTGCCCAGCTACAGCAGCAGCAACAGCAGCAGCAGCAGCTCCTGCTATAGTTAGTTGGAGTTGCATGTCCATTCTCATGCCGGCTGGAGACAGTCATTCATTCATGCCAGCCATTCATCCGTTTGGCAGACAAACAGGCAGCCACCTTATCTAATGTGAGAGGTTCATTGGTTTTACTTTTCCACCAAAGTAATAAGCTGGAAATGTTTAGCCCACTCACTCCCCACACCAAATGGCAAATGTTAGCTAAAACAGCAGGCAGACTGCAAAAAGCGAAATGAGAAAAAAGGACGAAGACGGCGCTGACGGCTGAGACTCGGAGACACGGATACACTTTCAAGAAAAGTTTTGCAGGATTTCAAAAAATGCAATGAAATTGCACACTTGCGTTTCCGCTTCACATGTCATATAGAGTGTGATGGTATCCAGGACGCATCCAGGATGCGCACTTATAGAGACTGACTTCATTGAAAGCTCACCTGGCAAAATGGATTGTTTGTCATTGGACACACAAATTGAAAATGAAAAACACGCAGCCACTTGGCACTTAACTCATTTTGAGTAAATTGTTTTCTTTTTAAGAGGATTCCAGAGACCTAAGCAGATTTATTTGGCTTTCGTCTGCCTCTCTTTAAATATTATTAACTTGCACTAGCCTCGGCATATGTGAGAGCTACTCAAAAGGACTTCATTTCAAATCAGCAACTGACCGAGCTATGTTATCGATACTCATTAGTATTCAAGTCCTTCAGCTGCAAAGGAACAATACCTGCACTAAATTACACATCAAATCAGTTATGGTTTGAGCTGCATTTGATTATTAGTAAGCCAAGCAGCATTTGAATAGAATTATGTACATCTCTAAAGTGTCAATGGGTAGAAATAACGTAGTTTGGTCATGTCTGACATTGATATGATATTCAGAGTCAGCACACAAATTGGTAACAAGAAACTGCGTCTAGCCAGAAGCCATTGAAATAACTTCAAAGGCTTGACCTGCTCGTAGATGGGTGAAATTGATTGCGAATGTGAATTGTATCTACAATTGAATCTATCAATCTATTGAAACACCTGACAACATAATTACATATACTTGTATGATTTGTATTAAGTGAAACTTGTGAGTTACCTGTCAACTGTGAGTATATGGCCATCACGAAGTCGAATCCAGGACACGGATTTATTTCCAAGTTGTTTTACCTGTGAAGAGAAAAGTTCAATATAATATTGATAAGTAAATAAGAATATTTATTAAATAAAACTAATGAAAATAAATGTAAAGAGTGCAGAGTATTAACTAGTCGTTCACTTTTGAATAGAAGTTTCCTACCTATTTCATTATTTATAAATTTATAATGGTCAAAGGAACATTCTCAAACTCAGTAAATTATTTAATATAAGCTCAAACGAACATCCTCGGGCGATTACAGCGTTCATTGCTTTGCCATACTTCAACAACTGTGGGTGGAGAGAAAGGGGAGGAAGGTCAAATTTGGTATATCAAAGCGCCCACAGATGAACTACAAACAAAATAGACCCATAGAAACAACATTGAAATGTAATTAAATACCAAAATGAACATGAAACTTATTAAGCAGACAGACACATTTGAATGCTTCTGATAAAATCGAAATGTGTCGCAGTTACTAAATCTAAAATGCATTTAGAGTGTGTCACAAACACACACACGAACACACACACACATGCAGAGAATTCGCATATACATGGAAATTATTTTGTCAGCATTGATTTTCACAAAGGAGGACAGAAATCCATGAAATGTCCTGGCTTGTCGCCGCATAGTAATTTGATTGTAATTCGACTCATTAGGCTCTGGCTGCATGTGTTAGATTTAATTATGCTAGAGTTAAGGGAAATATTTTGTAATTCAATTCAAAATTAGCTCCTGTAAATTAAGGAGCTGACTTGCAACTAGAAGCTGCCACATCATAGTTGTAGTTTGTAGGTATTCAGATTCTAGATAAAACTGGACAATTACCAATAAACTGCTGCTTGCAATACTTTGAATAACCCAATTGCTACCTGAGTGAAATCAAAAGGATCCTCGACTCATGTCCTTCACAAGACCTCAACAAAGATGGAAGAAGAGACCAATTTCTGAATAGAGTTCCGTTCGGTCAGGTCAGCTCTGTGTATGCCAGTGCCAGTGCCAGACATCAGGCAAGGAGTCGCTCAACTGTGCCACTTAATGCGGCAGTTCAACAAAGGGCTGCATGCAACTCAAGTAACAATGCTCGAGCCTCGAGCTCAGTGTAAAGCATATAACGAACGAATGCGACTGAAAGTGAATGTAAGGGAAAGTGGAAAAAGTAACTACTGCAAGCACTTGTAATTGACAAACTTTGAGATGCGAGCTTTTCACTTTCCCCCTCTTCAATTGGGGGGCGGCAATGCGGCAGGCAACACGGCAACAACGATGAAAAGCGCCAGCTGTCTAGGATATGACTCTGCCCCGTTAAAATTGTGGCAGTTAATTGACCATGACAACGAAAAATTAACATTGTTCCTTTACGAAAATTACAGCACAAGGGGCATGCATTAAATATATATTTCTCAGTTGAAGTGGCTGCCAGCTGACTGCCGCATGCCGCATGCCGCATGCCACACGATTAATGGTCATGGCCACAATTTGTGCTCGAAACGAAAATTTGAATTTCATTTTCGCCCTGAGCATTCGGCCCAATTACTGGCCACGTTGCTTTCCAGAAGAATGCCAACAATTGCTGTCCTTACCAGAGAATTTCGTCTGCCAGATACAAATTTGAACTGGGCGTGTTAATTAGCTCCTAATGCGTCCCTCACTCAACTCCAGATATGATACTTTCTCTGCAGGAGTATAGTTTCTTTCCATGGAAAAATCAATGGTTTCCCAAGAACATCATTATTTCTGTACGCAAGGGGTAAAAGCAGGCATAGGATTTCAATTTACTTACATTAAAGTCATCCTTAGGGTATGCTTATCGGGAAATAAGGATATCAGGATACTAGATCCAATTGTGTTTAGGATTGTTGTCATATTTTAAACTCTAGCTTGGAAGTTCTTCAGATGAGTTATATATGAATAGGATTTCAATTTGCTTACATTAGAGACAGCCTTGAGGTAAGTTTATCATGATATAAGGATATCAGGATACTTGCAGAGCCTAGATCCAATTGTATTTAGGAGTGTAAAAAGAAGAGGTCATCACATTTCAAACTCTAGTTTGGAAGTTCTTTCAGATGAGTTATATAGGAATAGGATTTCAATTTGCTTACATTAGAGACAGCCTTGAGTTTACCAGGATATAAGGATATCAGAATACTAAATCCAATTGTATTTAGGATTGTTCAAAGCAGAGTTTGTTATATTTTAAACTCTAGCTTGGAAGTTCTTTCAGATGAGTTATATTTATTTATCATATTTGCATTCACGCTAGAGGCTAGAGAATATTTTGTTTTCAATTTAGACGCAATAATACATTAATTTAGCTTTCCTTAACTGCTGTACGTGTAGCTTAAAGATCCTTGGGGATATTATATCATTTGGCCAGTTGTTGGAGGTGAAAAACAGTCACGTAATGCCATAAAACTAATTTGTTTAAATTTAATTTCGGCTTTCGGCCTGGGCAATACAATATTTATAGCTTCAAAGCAAACAATTTGCGTGCTCGCTTACCCGCCGGACCGCGTTGACCTTTAAACACCTGTACAAACAGTGTTTCAGCTACCTGTTCGTACCTGGGCAGCCGCGGGGCATAAATTGGTGGCATTTGTTTTTGAGCTTTGTGTTAAATACACGACGAGGTCACACCTCCTGGCCGAGTGCCTCGAGTCGCCGGCAAATATTTACGCAATAAAATTTAATGTATTTTCTATGGCCAAGATGTTAATCAGACGGTGGGGGGGGGAAGAGTATAACAATAATTACAAATAAAAACATGCACGCAAAGTCAAACAAGTGTAGCACGCAATCCGAAGCAAAGAAGAATAAAAATCAAATAAACGAAAACTGAAATTATGGAATATTATGTTTGTGCCGCATAAGCAAATGTCTGGTTAAGGGATGACTGATTAGGATAGAGCTTACCCGGCAGGGCAGATACGCATGGGTGCCGATCTGTGTGGTCACATTCGATGTGGCAAAGCCATCGAGATACGGCTCCACGAGGAGACCAGAAGCCGAGGAGAGAGCGCCGACCTCAGGCAGCAAGGCCGATACTTGAATGCCTGTTCCAGAGAAGCCTCCATTGGGCGATGATGAAATTGTGTTCACGCCGTTCTCATCAAATCTTGCGGTGGCTGTGGCACTCGTTGTCTGTGGATGGGATGCTGAAATTGATTTTGACAAAAAAAGAAGAAAAGAAATTGTTTTCTTGTTAATCGAAATGACAATTTGTTACTGCGATGCGACAGAGCTTATGTCACGTACAAAGCACACGTGAGATGTGTGTGGGTGTCAATCGGTGTGTGAAGCACGCTCCCGGCTGCTTCCGGAGATTTCTCTTTCCTACGGCACATTAAAGCCACACGTAAATGTTTGCACTTCTATTATTATATATGGTAAGATTAAAGATAAGATTTACTCTGTGAGGTTGATAATAATAACAATTATTTTGCATTCATTTATTCACTTTGATATTCAATACATTTTCACAATCTCTAAATTTGATAATGGTTTGTGATTGAGATCTGATTTAACAGAGACGTATTAATTATTCGATGGCATCAACGAAAACTGGAAACATCTAGTAATTCAATAATATCGTATTTCGTTCATTATGGCTTTCCAAATTATCAAACCGAGCATTGTCCTTGTCAACGCAGAAGGACAACCCCTGAAGCCGAGATGAAAAGCATCAGGCACAACCTCAATAGGAACAACAATACAAGTGTTGCCACATTAATTGACGATGTGGCAAATATGCGTATGACGCCCGATCCAAGCGGGCCCGCAGCGCCAGCTAACAAAACCGCCAAGTCAGCCAGGCAAACATGAGAGCTTGCCACACCTTCCACACACACACACACACACACACACACACATACTTAGAATCAGAAACACCATCACCATAAACGCACCCTCATATCTGGCAGCTGCAGGTGACGGCACATGGCGTGTCTGTTTTGTCTGGTGGCGACTGTCAGTTTTCGGTTTCAAATTAATCAACCCCGTTTAAGTGGCTGCAACGCGTCGTCGCCACTCAGTGAACAGTCACCACCACCACCAGCAGCAGCAGCGATGGCACCACTGGCTTTTACAGTGGTCGTGATTTTCGCGCGCTGCAAACTTTTTTAATGAATGGCGTTCATTAAAATTGATTGTTGTTTGTGGCGTCACCACAGCCGATGACTTGGCAATACGCATCGAGCCATCTGAATAATCTGCGAGAAATGGCAGTGATTTAGGAATCAGACCGGGCCGAGGCCGAGGCTGGGGGTGTCAAGAGGTCAGGCTGCCGCATGCACGTTATTTCCAGAATCGCCAATTAACTGGCAATTTCTCAAAATCAAATGCCCCTCTTCGGCTCCAATTGATTCTAACGCGATTTGGTGGACTTTGTTCTTATTTGGCAACTGCAGAAGGAGAAATTAATTCTACCTTATACAATATATATCGAAGCCAAGTGGCAGAACTGAAGAATGGGTCTGGCCCGAGTGTCAAGTTTGACTTTGACATATTTGCCGCCTGCCGCTGACAGTTTCAGCTATACTTTTTGTTTCATTCGCTTATTTCTTTTTTTAACTGCGATTTGAAATCATTTTTTATCAAAATGGTGGATCGATGGATTGTTGGTTATTATACGTGCAGAAATTTAAATCAGAATTGGAATTGGATCTGCGTACAAAATGCGAAAGTTTGTCATGACCCCAATGCTTAGCGAGTTGGAAATATATTGTAAATACTTTTATATATAGTATATTTTACATATTCTTTTAAATCGTATAAGCTTTGATTGGATTTTTTGAGCTGTGCCTAGGAATATGCTTTCAATTAATTGAAAAGTTTTCATAATAAAATAATAAATAAATATTTAACACATTTAATTGTATTAATTATATTTGAATTATACTGCCGCAAGCCTTCAGTAATTAGTTTCTGTCACTTATTCAATAAAGATTAAATGAATAAAAAATTGTATAAAAAATTTAAAAACCAAAGGACGATATGTCCTTTACAGGCAGACAAGTCGATGAGCAAATGATTTCGGTCTGAGTATTGTGCACCAATTAAAACGGCGAATGATTTCAAGTTTGACAACTCGTACGTCAATTTAATTGCTCTAACCTTTTGATGGAGCCGCTTGACGATGGGGTAACATGTCGGATGTGTTTCCCCTAGGCGTGGCAGGCGGCTGAAGTGCGCGTGGTGTGGGAGGGGGAGGGGGAGTTAGGTCTCCTTCCGTACCAGAAATCAGCAATCATTTCATCTTGCCTATTTTTTGCCCTTCAGCCTTTGACACCGACGCTCTGTCAGCGACAGTGTGTGGCAATGTCACACTGCCACAAAAAGTGGAAGCATCGTTTGGGTTCTAGTAATTGACAAAAGGTTTCGTGCAACCAATGCCAGCCCCAGCCCAGCGTATGGGGTACGTCCTCCTGTCGCCATTGCTCCGCTGACAAATATTCGAATGAGTGCCTGGATGACATTCACACACACACACACACAGTCACTCGGCAGCCCACATGTACAACGTCACACACATAAAGCCTACGGCAATGTACACACAAGAGCACACACACACACACACACAGAGCGTCGCTGCAATCGACACGCAAAAATTGGAGGCGCGTTGAAAAGATCAAAGCCGTTCAATTGTCAGTGAGGAAAGTTGGAGAGTCTCGCAATTGATTGCGGGAACGGAAGGGAGAACTCCAGGGACTCTAATGCGGGCTGCTGTCGGTCCTCGGCTGAACGACAGGAGCAGTGTGTGATTTGTCAAAGCACGGCATGATTTGTCCTGCCCCTGGGGCAGCTCAAGCTCAAACCATTTTCCTAGGCTTTGTTTAGCTCTTCTGCAAATGAGCCGCTGGCACAAATTAAACTACGTTTGCACTTTCCACATTGAACTGTCAATTAGGATAGAAGACTGAAATTTCTGCTAGGAAATGTGGAAAACACTTTAGTTTTAATTATTATCATAGTGTTTTTAGTTCTATATTAATCATAAATCTATTTTAGAGACTACTTTATATCATTTCAGTACTAATAACATTTATATTCCATCATAAGGAAAGGAAGTTTGTATCATATTGTTTTTAGTTCCATATGGAGAGAAATTTCTGAACAAATTATACTTAGATTCTATCAAAGATCGAGATGGCTTTGGAATATAAAGCAATATGAGAGTCTTTTCTCATAATCAGTTCTAACAAAATTCTAGTTACAAACACACAAAATTCGAAGATTAATTTCAATTCTCTGACGGGTTGAAGGTAAGATATCTCCATTTGAAAATCGCGAATCCTTAACTTTTATGATAAGTCGGACTAGAATTACATTCCAAAAGAAAAGTTGGTCGAAGATGAAGTCATCTCTCAGCCCTTAGATCATATTACGATATGTTTTCCATATAAGCTTTAGCTTAGGTTCCACCTATTCATCTTGACAGATCAACAGTAATATGGTGGTTATGATTATAAAGACTGATATTAATGATCATAAAGAGGGTATTATGATAGCTATATACTAATTACTATATGCTTATCTGTTAATAGTAGTATTAACCGATATTTAGAGATGATTCCTATGATCTTTTAGCTAGAGTATATCGTGCTCAGCTGTGTAGATTGAGGATTACGATAATACACTTTAGTAAAAACTTTTTTTATATTTCATATTTAATATAGTATTAACCGATATATTGTTCTTCGATATATATATATATATAGTTTACGAATCAAATATGTGCAGTCCTTGTTGTGGACCTTGCTGCGGACCCTGCTGCGGACCCTGTTGCGGACCCTGTTGTGGACCCTGTTGTGGACCCTGCTGCGGACCATGCTGTGGACCATGCTGTGGCCCTTGCTGTGGACCGTGCTGTGGACCTTGTGGACCGTGTAGTCCCTGCTGTGGTCCTTGTGGAGGCGGTTGCGGTCCATGTGGGAGCGGTTGCGGTCCATCTTGCGGCCCTTGTGGCAGCTGCTGCAGTCCTTGCTGCGGCCCGTGCTGTAGCCCATGCTGTGGACCGTGTTGCAGTCCCTGCTGCGGACCCTGCTGCAGTCCATGCTGTGGACCCTGCGGCAATTGTTGTGGAAAATGTGGACCTTGTTGTGGACCCTGCTGCAGCCCCTGTTGCGGTCCCTGCTGCAGTCCCTGCGGCTCTGGCTGCGGACCTTGCTGTACTATTGGCTGCGGTCCCAAATGCTAAGTCTCGGATCCAATAACCACTTATTAATCACCCACTTCCTATGTGGAGTGCACAAATACCACCATAAAATCGTCATAGCCCGTTAGAGAATTGATTATCAACACCCACACTTCGAATTATAAGCAAAGTAACTTAAACCAATTGATTGAGTTTTTCATTTTTCTCGGGGAAACATCCAAGTGAAAAACTAAGTATAGAAATAATAATGCAGAAAACTTCTAGGAATCGTTCAAGAGCATGATAAAAAAAGCTTTTCAATTGAGTTAGAATTCAATAGAATAGTAAACAAATTAACTAACTTTCTAGGTGTACTTTAGTAGAGAACTTATCTTGTAGCTAAGAAAATATTAAACATGTGCTTATTACGATTGATCAGAGCTCAGCTTCAGACTTTAAAATGTGTAAAATGTGTGGTAAGAATACGAGACATAAGCTAATATTGGACCTTGCTCTGATTACCTCAGCTCTTTGGTTTAAAAGGTGAAACTGCTTGTGGCAGAATATTCATAAAGGAAAAGATGAAACATTTTGTGTCTTGGCTGAGGTAAAAGTTGGTCATTTAAAAGTTATGTGAATTAGTACATGAAACTTTGTGTACGAAAAATTAATTAAAATATCAATTTCAGCAACATGACAGAGTCAAAACACGACAGCAAACAACACACACACAACACTACACACCCACTCAAACACACACACAGAGAAATACTCTCAAGCTTTTGGTGTACGCACAAAGCCAACGATGACAGATACAAGTACAAGAATCTGTGAGATACTTTTACTTACTCGTATTCGCATAACCGGATGTTATTTACAGCTTCTGCAGTCGGCGGCAGTTGACACAACTTTGCATACTTTAATTAAACATTCTATATTGCAGATGTATACACAAACACACTCATACACACACACACACTCAAACACACACAGAGGAGCCCTAAGGGAGCAGTGGAAAAGTTAAAATAAATGCTTGTTAAATGTCGCAGAAATTGCCCGCAGACTTTTCCAGTGCTCGTAGTAACTAACTAAGTAACAACGTTCGACATTCTGCGCCAGTTACTTAACAATTTCACAGAAAATGCCCAAAGGAATTTTCCACTTTGAATATCCTGCTTCAGCTACAGATATATAGATAGATGCACAGATACACCCACACAGATATGAGTAAGAGTGTGTGGCTATGCGCCAGGGTCCGGCTACACTGAACTTAATTGGGGTTAATTAATGTTAGAAAAACACAGACACTAACATACAATACACACATACCTATAGATAGAAAGAGAGAGAGAGAGAGAGGGAGATATTGACTAACGACAAATTGGCATACAATTTACATTCTGGAGCGCCACACAGCAGTAGCTGAGCCCGCCAAACCGGAAATGAGTTTTCAAAAGGCCGGAAGCCAGCAATTATGCGACTTGTTCTGTGTGCAATGTCTCCCTCTCTCTTCCTCAACGGCTCAGCTATAATTGGGCTGGAAGCTGTCATGTTAAGTACTATGTATAAATTAGATAGAAAGCTGCCTGAAATTTGACAGCGCTGCGAATTAATAAGCTATGAATATTTGCTAAAATTAAGGCCCAGGTCCAGCTTTATCTATCGCTCGATTTGCATACGAGTAGAAGAACTCTTTATGTTTGTGTACTTTGCGTATGTTTACGCCTTGTAACATGGCAAAACCAATTTCGCCACCAGTCTCCGCCAGCCCCCTCAATACAAAGCACCCCTCACCCAGCACATCAGGCAGTCTGTTGCCTTGAAGCGTGGCAATGGAGGGCCCTTTTGAGGCAGCTCGTTGCAAATGGCAGCCTCGTGGCTGCCTCAATCTCAAACACGTTGAGTATGTATTTTATCTAACTCGTACCTTTGCTGCAGCCTGGCAAATTCGTTACCGAAAACTCACAGAAAAAGTGCCAAGGACCTTAGTATAATGAAAGAACCTGATGGAGTATAGACCAAGTGTTCGGCTCAAACGTTTCTATCAAAATATTGCAAGTCATTGACAATCTATGGCAAAGGTACCGAAAGCTTCAATCGAGTTTCTTTTTGACTACGAAATACTGAATTAACTCAATTTATACACTATTACTACAGAGATATAAACGTTATTTAAAGCCTGTTATGACATATCTCTGGGATGTGACAGAGACAAGCTGGAAACTGTATGGCACATTTGGTGCCTGAAGTGCTCATAAATATATGATATGTCTGACACATATGATAGTAGGTATGATAACTATACGGGTTATTTTTTGTGGTAGTCGCATTTAATTATGCTTTAAATGAACGTGACAGCCAATGTTTGGGCTTATATTACAATAACATTTCGAAAAGCCGTCTGCATTTGACTTGATGCGCGCATTTTAATGCATAAATTAATTAATAAATATTTACGCTAAAACACAAAAAACCGCATATCTGGCATGTGTGCCATGTATGGCATAAAAAATGGAAAATAAATATTAAAAACACTGACGGCCATTAGATCAGGCTTAATAAACCCTAATAGTCTGTGGTGTCCATTTATGCGCTTCACATGACGAACTGTTCATCAAAAATATATTTTGAGCATCGATTTTGCACGAATTCTGCATTTGAGCTTTTGTTTGAATTCATTTATGTGCTATAGAATTTATTTATTAATTATGCAGCTAATTATATGTTTATCATATTCCAGCTAAAACTGTCAGCCTTGGCCACAAACACAAAAACTATTTCCCAGAGAATAATTATTATCGTTATTATTGCATTTCACAGCGGTCTCGGTTGCTTTTATGCTTCTGACATTTGCAGCTGAAAGCGGTTTGCTAATAATGATTAAAAAATAAATTCATTTTCAATAACTATTTAATTAAAATTAAAGTAAAAAACAAAGAAGTTTTGATCTAAAAAACTTAATTTTCTATAAGTTCTCTTTAAATTGATTTCCCAACCGAAAGATGGAACTTTTTCTGAAGAAGGAAGCAATTATTTTCTACCACAGATGATTTTAGAGGGCAATAAAGCTGATTGCATAACATGAATTATGGTCAATAATAATTTTTAGGATTTAACTTTATATGACTTTGAATAATAAACATGAAAGTCATTAGAGGAAAGTATTCAAAGACTTCCTTATGAGTTTTATGGTACATTTGAGTTGAGTGCAGAAATAAAAACTCGAGTGAGAACCTTTTCATATATTACATTATTCAACAGCATTTTAAGGACTCTCTCATATGTATTTGAAAACGAAACTTTACTAAAACGAAATATATAAAAGTATTTAAAAATTTCCCTACCTGAATTTAATTATATTACACACATGTTTTCTATTATATCCATTGTGTATTAATCAAAATGTGAAGTTCGCGGCTTCACCGCAAAATTACGTGAAAACATTTATTTTCAATTTGCGAGTGGAAAACAAAGTGTGTAAAATGAACAAACTGCCAAATCCGCATAATGGATTTGATAATGAATGTTATATACTATATGCTACGAATATTAGACACTTTAAATTGTTACCGCGAATTAGCAGTTCACATGAGATTTATGTAATTTCGTGATGGACACATGTACATACATCTATGTGCTGGTATGTGGGAGAGTGCTCTGGATACAGACATAAAAGCACTCTGATGCTACTTTTACCCCTCGACGAGTGTAGCCCCCCCACCTGTGGCTACATTCATCCATCATTAGTTGAACACAAAAAGGATTTTATGATGCGGTAATGGTGACATAAGAGCACGCATCTCCGCACGCCCATCAAAAAGGTGGAAAGTGTTGTTGGGCTGGAATTTTTTTCTCTTTCCTTTCTTTTTTTTTTTATGTTTTATGCCTTTTGAGCAAACAAGTTGGCGAATACCACAGCTAAGTCCACAACACCTACCCGCACATGGATAGGACATAAACTGTCGGAAGGCACCTTTCATACACGTTTTAACTAAGCCACGACTTCCGCAACGTGTCATTCAAGCAGCTTCTACGAAGACACCCGCGACTTCCCTTTCCTTTCAAAGTGTCCTGTCACTAAGGCTCTGCCTCTGGCAGCCCGAACATAGGTTGCCCTCAAGCTGCTGCTTATTATACCCTGTACCAGCTCCAAAAGCTGACAGCTCCCATAAACTATATGTCTACCCATTAATCCTAAATCAGCAGCCACTGACAAATAGGTAGAATTTCAGCCGAATCTATACGAAAGGAAATTGCACAAACTTTTCAGATGAAGCTGGGATTATAATAGTATTCAGATATATTATATTTACGTTACAAATTGTTCCAGGATATCTTCCAGTCGAGCACATGCATTCAGCGCAGTTATTTGTTCTTTTATGAGAACTTGAGCATGCGTTATTCACACGTAGTCGCCTGGCTTTGGCCGTAACTCAGCGCTATGTCGCATAACTTAGTTTTCTATGCTTAATACAGTTTTACGGGCAATGCACAGCATCCTGGCCATGCCCCCTAACACTAGCACTAGCTGTGCCCCTGGCCCTGCCTCAAACGCCGCTAGAGTTGCCACCCAGTTGCAGTGTCAGGAGTCGCTGAATGCTCTGCGAATACTTTAAAACACATAAAAATTCCAACACGTCGTAAACTTGGAGCTTTTAACAGCTTCCCTCACACCCCGTTAATAGTCAGAAATCAACGCCACCCACACACACAAACACACACACAACACACACAGAGAAGAATGAGAGAAGGTCGCTTTGTTGCAAGTCATGCACATCAAGTGAAGTTGTTGTTGTTGTTGTTGGTTCTTGTTGATTGTTGTTGCTTGTTGCTTGTTGCTTGTTGTTGTTATTGTTGTTGGTTGTACGGCGTTAGTTGGTCTCGTCTCGTTCGTCTCGTCTCGTCTCGTTTCGCCGCGTCACGGACGCCTTGTCTGTTCCGCTGCAGTTAACCTGCAAAGTAGCGCAATTTGTTGATAGCAGGTAAAATTTCATTTGCGAGCAGTTTATATAAGTATTTTTATGCCATCTAATGATGGAGCTGGAAGGACCCACCTCAAGTGCTCTGTGTGTGTGTACGAGTGTGCGAGTACGTGTGGAAAAGTGTAACGCGTTCTAAACACGTTTCGCGAAAAAATAATAAACTGAATTGTTTTTTATGTCAATTATGCGCACTGCATACTACTTTTAGCATCATGTCTGCATAACTATCCCACGAGGACTCCCTATTAAATAACTCAAATGTAATTGCTTTCCATGCACTTATTTTCCATCCGCAGTTGCAACATGGGGGCAAATTGTGTTGAAAATATGTCGCGATACTTGAGCTACAAGCGAAAACTCCTACTTCGAGTAGGTAAAGCGAAACTTCATCACAATAAAAATTTAAGTTATTTTTAATTGAAGCTGCGGGAAACTTCTGGAATTTTGCATATAAATTGAAACAAAACGAGCTGCAAATAAATTAAATGTTTCGAATTAGTAATTATATCTAAAATATCTTTTAGTGGAGAGAAATTAACCTTTTGTTGCCTTTAATTGAAACTCCAAGGAATTTGAATATAAATTGTTATAGAAATAGCTGAAAATTATGAAACGTTTCTGAATTAGTAATTACATCTAATAGAACTATTAGTCTACAGATATTTTCCTTTAGTTCCAACTACGAGAAATTTGAATATAAATTGGAATAAATATAGCTGAAAATTACGAATTATTTCTGTATAATGAATATCATTGATATATAGAAATATCCTTATTACATTTTCATCTACGCTTTGCTTTTAGCCTGAAATCCTTCTGAAGCTTATATTAATTATCAATTTTAATTAAATTAGATTACTTATTGGCAATACCAATACATATGGAAAGGTAACCAATCTTACTATATATATACTATATATTTTATTAATTCAATCTCTCAATTTGCTTAAGAAAACTCAATTGTCGGAAAATTGAAATTGTTGAACAAAAAACTTATAATTTCTTAAACTGCTTCAACTTCAATTTTATAAGCTCTAAAACGTCGAGAGTTTCACTTGTTTTGTACTAAATTTAGTTACCTTTATATGGCTCACCTGGGCTAGGTTGGCCAGCAAGTGGAAGCCCCAGTCAGCATTAATATCACTTTACCTCAATCTGTCCAATTTACCAATAAAACTCTAGAATCTCAGCTGAAAGCGCTTTAAACTTCAATGGCAAAGTAAAAGCGACATATTCGTACCTCTATGCTGTGCCCAAAGCTGTGTGTGTGTGTGTGTGTGTGTATACGGTGTGTGTATGAGAGTGCTGCTGGAGCAACAAAACTGCCTTTTAACTTTTGCATAAAAACAACGCAGCCGGCAGCAGTTAGTGCATCAGACAGAGATCCAGCAAAGGATGCAACTTTTTCCAGCTAAACGAAAATATAAAACACTTAACTCGTTTGACGCTGATGCTGCTGCTGACTCTGACGGTGACGGTGACTCACTCAAACTGTGTAACGGGACGTGCTAGCTATGCCTCAAACTCAACCGAAATATACCCACACACACACACACACACACAGAGACACAACCATCCATATAAAGGGGTACAGCAGCAACCTCAACGAAGCATTCGCCCTGCAGCGGCAACAATTTGTTGGCACTGTGCGACATTACGCCTGGCGGACAGGCAAACAAACAAGAACCAGAACAAGACCCAAAGTTCGAGTTGGAACAGAGACAGAGACAGAGAGGAGAAGCCGTCGTAAATTTGGGTCAGCTTTTGGCAGCAGACAGTAGCCAAATGCCGTTCCATCTGGGTGCCAATAACAAACAGTGGCAATAGGGTCAATAAACAGTGTCCAAAACTACAAATTGTGTCTATGCTCTGTTTGCAGATTAGCCGGGCTAAAACAAACTCACTTTGGCCTATTAAAACAATAAAAAGAACTGCAGTCTGTCGACCCAATTCACAGGATTAGCACTTCTCACTTCTTATTTGAATTGTTGTTTAAATCGATCAACGGAAATAAATGGATATTCTGCGATAAGAGATCTTGTTTAGATAATTGTAGATGGTATCTAGGGGACTTAAGGTAGTCCTGTTGATACCTTTTTATGGTTATATGTAGGAAGATAAGAGACTATTCTTCAGACAACATTCCTGAGCAGCATCAACTGAATCAAGGCAGTGTTCGAATGGAAGCTATAAAGATTAAATGAATGTAACTTATAGAAAAAAGCTAGAAATAAGTTTGTAAATTGTATTAAACAAATCAATATGTAGTAGCCTTTATATCTCTACGCATAATATATCTGTTAGATAATAAAATAATTAAGATCATTTAAATACAATCTAAATATATATCTTTCTCCTACTCTTTAATCATATCCCATTACGATAACTTTAAAACTTTTAATTATGATATTCTAAGTATTCGGTTACACAATAAAATCAAATCAAATATGTGAATTTGAATATCTGATTGGGTATTTCTGGGTTTTTCCCAAGACATGTAACAAATATTGAGAATATATATAGAAACTTGTAAGCAGAACACTTTCCGTCTTAAAGTTGAGGAATGAAGCCCACTGTGCAGCTATTTCTTTTCCTGGTGAATTCAATAGCAGCGCAAATTATAGTGTGGCGCCCAAGTAGGATGCTGGGACTTTGCACGGCTTTAATAAATAACAGGCAAAGTTTAAATTGCCGTTAGCATAAATTATGAGCAGTTAGTGCCTCTGGCTACTGTATTCAGTCAAACTCGACGCCATTTTGGCTGTGCGTAGTGGGCTGTCTGTAAGTTGCAAGGCCAGCGGAGGAGTTAAGGGCAGAATGGATTTTGGCTACAAATTTTGGGCTGCTTTTATGGCAGAGTCGACGGGTAGGCGAAATGAGATTTCAATTTGCCTGTTCGCTGTTTATGGAGCAAAAGGAAACGTCGAGCGAGTCATAAAGCGTTTCCTGCACTTATGAATCGGCTGCAGCCATGGCAGCGTTGCAGTTATTGTTTTCGTTTTTTTCGTATTTTTATTTGAAGTTGTTGTGTTCTTTTTTTCAATCCTTAGAAAATGGAACACTTGCTGCCTGGTTGCTTCCTGGAGCCTTGGGCTTGTCTGAATACTGAATACCCGTACCATATACGAATACGCTGCGGGTTGCCATTACATTCACCTAGAGATTGCATGGACTCTAGCAGCGACTGCGGCGGCCATAATATCCGCCTTTCATTGCATACTTTCTGGCGTGTTTCGTCTCACATTCATACCGCAAGTATTTCTCATTGTTTGCCAACGAATAAAGTGAATAAATGAATGCCGCCAGCACACTTTGTGTTTATTTGTTTGCTCCTCGTGCGGGCGAGTTGTAAGTGCGGGAGTGCCTTTATCCTGGTATGCACCAGGCCAGGATCTACCAACGCCTCTGGCATTTTTGTGTGCATTCCACGCGGCATTCAATTCGGATTCCATACATTTTCACTGCGACGACATAAATACTAGCTTAAACAGTTTAATTATATACCAGAAGTCTTTCAATTTAAGTGTTCACTTTAATGTGTTTCATAAAGCTGAGAACTTTACTCGTTGCTTCAATTAAAGCCTATAAAATGTTTTATAATTTAATCAATAAGCTTACACTTCTATATACAGCATACAAAAAGTAAACCACAAAAACCAATTTGTATTTGCCTCGACAGCTTAACTGCAACGGCATGGCTCGAACTAACTAATTTTACCAGACTGCTTTGGCTTATTATAAGAAATCTAATTTTACTTTTAATCTTCCAGTGCCAGCTTCAACCGCAATTTGTGTGCCTAACTTTGTCAACGTTCTCGGCAGGACACGTCCCTTTAGGGCGTCCTGCACCTGCACCTGCTCTACTCTGCTGTGGACCAATATCCTTTGGGTGTCATTTGCATTTAAAATTTGATCGAGTTTTCTTTTTGTTCTCATGCTAAAATGCACTGAAAATGAAAATGAAATTTTGCATAATGTTGCAGTAGTAGTGTGTGTGTGTGCGAGTGTGTGTAAAGTCAAAGCCGAAACTGGTAACAAATTTACCAGAGAGTTCTATTCCATGACCAGGCGGCCAAGAAGGGCAAACTGTTAGCCCAAAAGACCAGCAGACCCAGCGCTCGACCATATATGCAAATTACGCGCATTTCCCTGTCATGGATTGTCACCCATTTTCCAACTGAGATGCCTCGACACGCTGCTCTGTGCGCGCCGCGATATTGTGGCGGTGCTGGGAGTGGCAAATCGACATTGACAATAGCGCTTGCAGTCGAGGCCAAGCCACAAACCAGCGCCCCCACATGCACTGTGACTGCAACACTCATACGCCCCGTATGCGTCGCTTGGCGGCGTTGGCCAACTGGCTGGCAGTTAGCATGAATATCTCTGCTGGTAATGTAGCCCACCAAATGGATCGAAATTGCTAATTTTATCAGCTTGTACACGTGTGTAATGGCAACGGAATTCGGTTTCAGACAATTGTGCGGCATATTGCGCATACGCAACGTTATCCAGAAACGTTTAAGCCTCCATGGATGTATGATTCATTTTATTATAGTCATTCCGCGTGGCCGTAAAGATTGATAATTATGTCAAGCTAACATTATGCGCCATAAAAATATACATCAAAAGCAAAAATATTTTATGGCAAATATTTGATTTGATTCTCTTTTCTCTTCTCTTTTTTTATTTGCTGCTGCACATAAAATGTTCATTGTAATGGAGAACAACAGCCATAGCAGCATCCAATGAATATAAACAATAACAATTGAAATAATAGCAAAAACCGTATCCTCGCTCCGAACGGAGTTGATGCGAAAGGACTATACAGCAAATCCTGCATGCTGGCATCGTCTCCTTCGCTTCGCGTCTCTCTGTTTCTCTTTAGGTCTTTGCGCTGCTCTCCAACGATTTAATCGCCGTAATGGAAATGTCTCTTTTTATTAGAGGTTTCCATTTGAACGTATTTGTGTTCGAGTATTTGCCGTTTCAATTTGTAATATTTTCTTCCTTTTTTCTACCATCACATGTCGTTGGCCGTCGCCCGAAGTCAACAGAGGAAAAAGAGACCTGAAAACAAAAGGGCACAATCCTGCGATTTGCATTATTTACCATCGGCCAGCTGACACAATGAATTACTCGAATTTACTTTTTCAATACACGTGTGTGTGTGTGTGTGTGTGCATGTAGGTCAGTTCTTGGACACGTGAATGCTATTTAAATCGCACACACAGTAAAATATTTCGCTTCAATATAAGGAATATTTAATGGTTTATTAAGAGTGTAATTTATGCGCAATCGAAAACATTTCCCAATTTCCCAACCAGAAAATGTTGCACCTATACACATTTTATATACTCACAAAACTATTGACTAATTTTTTGAAATTTCTATCTTTTTCACTCCTTAAGCAAAGCAGAAAAGAAAACGGAATCAGAGTCTTTCCATAGCAAATGCAGTTTGAAGCACGAATTGCTTATCAAGCAGATATTTTATGTGATAACACAGATTTATGGCTAAAACAATACACAGTCTGGAACCTTTAAGCCATTGAGTGTGTGTTGTTTGTCTGCGACAATTTTTGGGAAATCTTTTGGCTGAAGCAAAAGTTGATACGCATATTAAATGTGAGGTACAGTTGCTGCACGAATGCAGCGCTCGATATCTGCTGTCTGTTTTTGCCTGCTTTTGTCACTAAATTTATAGCTAGCAATATTTTCAAAAACTATATAGCGGGGGTGGGATCGGGCTGTAGAAGGAAGGAAAGTCGACGCACAACAAATGGCAAACAGCGTAAATAAACAACGCACTGATGGGTGCATTCGGTCGGGAGGATCCCAGAGGTCGGGTCGAGGCAGTAGAACTGGTTGCAAGCTGGCTGCGGAAGGAACGGGCACAATGCGGCAGCGTAATTTGAATGCACAATGCGAGCGGCTTCAGCTTGTGCTCCGTTTTGTGTGCTGGCTTCGAACAGGAGGCTGGCAGCAGGATGCGGCAGTGCACCCACTCGTTCGGTTTTATCTTTATGCGTCGTGTATGTCCTTTTTATTGTTTTCTTTTCGTTTTTGTTAGCTTTCGACTTTTTGTGCGCTTATTGCATTTGTCTCGATTCGTTTGGTTCGCACAAAAACAAATTGCCGGAAGTATGCTAATGTATGATGCAGCTTATCAGATATTGTTTGAGAGCTTGGCTCTGGCTCTGGATATGGCTCTGGCTCTGGCTCTGGCAATGGCAATGGCAATGGGATGTTGCACTGGGGCGTGGCACTTGGCACTCATTTGCCTTGCAAAAGGCGCTCACCGTTTCAGGATCGCTGTAAACAAAAGTAAGGCGACAGCAAATAACTCTCAGAGACACTTGTTCCGAATTGAACTGTCAGCTGCAGTGGTGCCTTCTCGCTCCTCCCTCCTGCCTACTGCCTACTGCCTATCGCCATCCCTTTCTGACATTACTGCCAGCCAAAATTGAATAATATTTTCACTCCACTTTACGCTAAAAAAGAAAATCGCCAGACGGCAAAAAGCACAAAAATTAATTAAAAAATATTTCTGCATGTCTGCTGCAGATTTATTTCGCCTACGTCTCAAATTCAGCTGCCAGTTGCCCCTTTTTGAGTGGATTCCCATTGTAAATATAATTTGAAGGTTGCCTTTGGCAGACTTGCGAATGACTTAAGATTTTCCATTCCTTAACGAAGTGTTATAAAGTTCTTTTGATGGAACATACATTCAACATTCAGAGAAGTCCATTTTGCACTTCTCAATTCAAATTGAACATCAACTTTATCCAATTACTTATCTATATGTCTATGAACTATCTATATATGTATATCTATCTAATCAATGCAGCAAACAAATAATCCATGTCATTCTGTAATTCTATTTGCTGATCAAAATATTTAATGCTCAAAATTTATACACCTTGAATTATCAAATTAAAGTTCCAAGCTCCAATATAAAATAAATTTGATATTTTTATGTCTATTTCTATTTGCTTAAAGAGTTCACATTCTTTTTATATTATAGTCTAGCCTCACACTCTAATCGGCCCCAAGATTATTACAGTTGTTAGAACATTTATTCACGCCCTCCCATTGTCTTTCAATGGTGCCTTCAAAATATGTTTTGATGTCCAGGGACATTCGATGTCATTTATAATCGCTCGAACTTTCTGACATTTTTACTGTCGGACAGCGTCCAGTGATGGCTGCCCGGACTAGGATCAGTTCAGGGGTTTGATAAAAGCTTCTCATCTTTTTTTTCAGTTGAGTACTTGACATATTTTCTCCTGCACTTATGCTTGATTATTTGATTTTCCATGCTTCTTGTAGAATCTCATATTAGAGCATACGCTTCGACAGGAGTCTGCCCCTTTCCCTTGGGAGCTCTTGTTGGGGCGTTCTGAAACTTATTGATAAATGATTGTGAAGGATTTTTATTGGCTGTGCTGTCACAAGGCTTGTCTCTGGCTACCGCATTGTCCTGCTGCTGCTGCTGCTGCTGCTCCAGGCCCTGTTTGTCTCTGGCATTGATGGGCTGGACAAGCCCTCCTGGTTAACAGAGAGACCCGCTTCAATAGCTGCTGGGCTGGACCACACGTCCGACACTCTGTTGCCGGTTCTGTCTTTTGCTTATCAACAGTTTAGCGGCTTCTGTCTCTGACAGGTGAATAAAAGCAGCTGTCAACACTTTTTTCTTGCTCCCAACTGTGTGTGTGTGAGAGAGAGAGAGAGAGAGTGTGTGCTATTTGTGGAGCTGCAACTCCATTAATTTCGATATAAAGCATATTGATTTTGCTTATTTATGTTTTTGCAATATCTCATTGTGTGTGACAGATGTTAGATTTAGCTTGCTATCAAGGGAAATCAAGAAAAATAGGAAAATATTGCATTGCGTTTTGTTCAATTAAGAATTAAATCTGCTTTTGTTATTGCATTGTGAAAATTTGAATCAAAGTTCGTTTATTTTCAATTCAAATCGATGCAGTTCTCCCTTAAATAAGACATTAGCAATTAGCAGTTGATGGCAGCAAATTGAAGCATAAATCGAAAAAGCACTTAATGGTAACTTAAATGTCATAAGGGCATTCAATGGCTTTCATGAGGTGTTGTCAGGGGTGGGGGGCGGAGGGGAATTTGTTGCAGTTTTGCTTTTAAATCTGCCATTCGCACTTTGTAAAATTTATTGATACACTCTGCTTGCGATAAAAATTGATGGCGAAAACACATTTACACTGACAAAGCAGGGCACAGCTGGGGTGGAGGTGGGGAAGAGGGGGAGGTTCGCGGGGTGTCAGCTATAATTTTTCATTTCATTGTTTTGTTTCTCTCGCCAGCTCCAGCAAAGTAGCAAAAGGCAGCGGCACAATACTCCTTCTATTCGTATAAAAACGGCAGACGGAACTGGAAGCGAATTTTTTATATTTATTTCGGCGGAAAAATGTGAGTGCAGAAACAGCAATTGGCGGAGGGAGAGGGCAGAGGGGCAGCAGGATTGGAAAGTAGAAGAGAGGCCACGGCCGCAGCGACAGCTGAAAACTGCAATAAAACCAAACAGACGGAAATGAAAGCAGAAAAATAATGTCCCAAGCTAAAAAGAAAAGTGAAAAGTTTTTCCCAAAAAATAAAAAAAATATAATAATAATAAGTAAAACGCAATCAAAATACACAAAAAAAAAACAACAACATGGAAAAACTTAGTAAGCTAAGCCAGAAGCAAAGCAAAGCGTTGTTGATTTTATTTTTATTACCATAATTTATATAAGACAAGCAGCAGGGGTCCACGGGTCTAAGCCCGAATCTCTTCGTATTGCGTATACGTAACGTATTTCTGGCACATATTATGTGCGCTTTTAGAGTCCTTAAGTGACCTAAAGTCTTTGCTTTGGCTTAGATACGGCTATCAATGTAGCAAACCAATTGGAAGCCAATCAGTGGAAGCGAGAGGACGAAACAGAACAAGGTGCGGGCAGGAGGGAAAAACTTCTGGCCAAATGCAAATCATTTTTAAATGCTAACAAATTTCGGCCAATTTATTTTACGCTGCTCAGATATAAATTACAACAAAGCCGCAGCGCATGAAAAAGTTATGAATAATGTTTAAAAATAAAACGAAGCGCCCAAACGAAATGCCAAATAAATCAATCCTACACCACAGCCGACCCACTGCTAAAAGTCAATGATGCTGGCCGGGCCAATATGCCACCAAGAGCCAGTAAATTTTGTGTGTTTTCTGTAAAATTTGCAGAAGTCCAAAGAAAAATCAATACAGTATTCTATAAGAACGGCGTATACCGTCTACGTATACGGGTCAATTGGAAGCGTTTGGCTCAAACACGAACAACACAACAGGAGCCCAGTTATAGCTTCAAATTCAACTGAATTCTTTATGGCCGCCCATCTTTTGGCTCTGGCTTATAAGTATTTTTACCAAGAGTTGTTCTGGTCTATATTTGTCCGCTCATTTGCGTTGGCTTAAAGTTTTGCTTTGCCTTTGGCAATTGCTATTTCCTCTGCCTCTCCTCACGTTGATCATTAACAATTCAACATTATACGGAGCTCATGAATTATGTTTTCATGTTTTGCTTTTTCACTTTTTCTGTGGCGACAGCAAGAAGTACGCTAATAGCTTCTTACCACTAGTAGTTTACTTGTAAAGGCAATGAAGCGAAATCAAAAGAACATCTCATCACTTTTTTTCCCACTTCGTTTTCACTGAACACTTTCTAGAGCTTTCCGCGGGCAAAGTGCCAAATACTCGTACTAAATACTGGGAAATAGAAAAATACAAGCAATACTTTTTTTTACTCCATCATTAAAGCTGATTACACGAGGGTAGCTTGGTAAGTTTCCAGTGAACAATAGTAGCTAAAGTAGAAATCGATGGAAACGATGCATAAAAGCCACGAAAACTGTTTACTTTAGTCAATAGAAACTGAGTATAAAGAAGCTCTATATGAATAATGGGCTTGCATAGAATAAACATAACTATATTCTCTCTGAGAAGCTGAAGTTCTTTTTGTAAGCTGCAAGAAGATTAATTGCAGTATTGATCATATTTTTTACTTATTTTCGAGGATTAAATGGATTTCTGATTGAGCCGAACAAATATGGAATGTCATCAGCGGAAAGCCACAATACTCGTAATGCCAGCCCCTTGAGTGTGTTAACTGTTTTGACATTAAGAGCACGTACGAGTACGCGAGCGCATATGAGTACACATTTGCATAAGTGCACGCGGCAAATGCAATCAAGTACACGCGGCTGAGCGCGCGCGCCGCAGCCCACGGGTCGTATGCGTGTTAAAGAAAACCAATTTGTGCAGTTGATTGCGGCTGTTGCACACACACAGAAGGTTATTCAAATTTACCGTCTAATTTGTGACGCAAAACAGAATAGAAACTTGATTAAAACGACTTTATAGAAATATCAACTAGTTAGCAGACTGTGCGCGACTAAGAGATACCCTGGAAAATTATAAATAATTCAATAATATTTCATTCTTTTATATAGTAAACTATAATTTATTTGAAGGGGTATTTCATAGTGCTGCATTGATTTTATATAATCCTCATTTATATCTGAAATTTTAATAGTAATTTTTTGCCGGAGCTGTTCACATTTTGTACAGATTCCAATTATGTTGCTGCTGCAGTTGAAATGCGACACAAACAATCGAAAATTTGTAAATTGCTCCATTCACAATTGCATTACAGCAGCTGCGTCCCCTCAGGACTGAAGTTGACATAACAACGTCAGTATCTGGCAGACAGACAGGCACTCATACAAATTTAATGCATGTACTTATATATATATATATATATATATATTTATCTATACATATGCTGCTGCAATTGACGCTGTTGTTGAAATGAAAATGTCGTCAGTTTTATGGGTTTTGTAGTCCAATCTCAATGTCATCCCAACTAACTGCATAACGACAGTCTCCCTTTGGTATTGTAAACCCATAAAATGGATACACTCCTCGTATACAATTACAAATTCCAATAAGAATACACACATTTGCTTCTATGGAGGAAGTATCAATGCATCTTAAGTGCTTTACATTAATCAAAGTATCCCAACATCGAAATGCACTATGAAGTTAATCTCCCTGTCACATGGTTGAAAGTCAAGTAAATTAACTCTTACTGTGATAACTTTTACTCAGCTCAGCTCTTAATTACTTAACTATCATATGGAAGTAGTTTTTTACTTCCTAAGAGACAGAAACTTTCACCTAATTGGTAACAAGGATAATCTTTGATGACTTTAATTGAAATAAACAATGAATGAAATACAATTTTAATTTAAAATTATGCTTTTCCTTTTCTTTTTTTATAATTGACTAATGTATAATGCATATATATTCATCTATTATTCACTTGAATATTCAATATTAGTAATTAAATAATTGATTGACCCTCATTAAATTGGAATTTGAAACTTTTAATTTGCCTGATTTATTTCCATTAGGCCTATTATCCTGATTAATTAGCCTAAAAGGGTTCTCAATTGGTAAATAAAAGAAACTTGAATAATTTAAATGAATTTTAGGCTTAAAATTATGTCAAGTTTATAATTTATCAAATAATTTCTCCTAAGTTGCTTGTAAGCTATTTTCTGAGTTGATGCACTTACCGATTGTCATGTAGAGAATGCCTCCGATAAGTAACTGTGCCAGATGTGGGCGTGCACGTGGGCGTGGCCGTGGTCGGAGTGCGGTGGGCACCATCCCAGTTGAGGCTATTCGCATTCTGGATCGATTTTTCCACAAGCGCATGCTGTGCTCCCCCAGAGCGATAAATGTTCACCTACGCAGAAATAATGCGACTCTCGGCACTTTCACTCGTATCCCAATGCACTGGAGGCGGCTCGGGCCGCAGCGCAGATATGTAAACGCATTTAACACCTCCCTAGGATCTTTTTTTGCTGAAACTGCACGCCTTGGTGGTTTGATGGGTTCGGGCGCATGCGGCGTATACGTAATTCGGATAGAATGAATGTTCGCGAGGATTTCCTATGATTGTATTACTCTTGATTTGTGCAACGTTGACAATTTTACTTTCGGTTGCTTCTTCTGACAGTTTGTCAAATAAAAGTTATGGAACATTCGCTTATATTTTTAGCTATTTTCGGCGATTTTTATGGGACGGTTTTTGGGATTTTATTGCCAATCTTATCGCACGCTTTTCACACTTGTCACAATTTTCGGAACGAGAATGTTTATTATTTTTGCATATTTACTCGTATTTCTTATGTCGTTTTAGTTTTCCTTTGAATTGATGATGCATTTGTTTATTTTGCTTGTCTTTCAATGTATTTTTATGAGCTTTCCTCTGTCTGAGTTCTAAATAACCTCTGGCTGCTTGCCATGTTCAGCGTTATCCTTTTGCCTGTTCCTTAGCAAACCCGCTCATTGGCGAAATTCAACTAAAGTTGTTTTTCCTGGGGCCACTCAGCAGCAGCAGCAAAAACAACATCTGTCAGTTTGGCCAGTTTTGTGTTGGATTCTATCTATCCTTTCGTTGGACGCTTCGGATCTGTCTGCTTGTGTGCGAGGCACATTTATCTGAAACGAAACAAAAGGCAATCAGGATTTTTAATGTTCCGTTAATAGGGAATCGATTTATTTTCGACTGCTAAATGCCAAGTGATTTACTCTACTTAGTTATATGGTATTAGTATTACTACGTGTGTGTGTGTGTGTGTGTGTGTGTGTGTGTGGGGCGTGGCCAGCTTCCATGCATATGTGTGTATTGTTGTTGCAGATAATTGCTTTCGCTGCTATCGTGTTTAGTTTTGCGCTCAATTAATTATCTCAAGTTGCGCCATTTGCGGACTTTGTGCCCCCAATTGGCCTTGCCACTTGCCACTGCCACTGCAATTTGTATTCAATGCCGCAGCACATCGCATTACTAAAATGCATGGATATATTTGTGCTTTCTGTCTAATTTACCATGAACACAGTTAACAATGTCGATCAGAGCCTATGACAATTAATCTCTATAATTGAGCTGAAGTCAACTCGCAGTTGATTGGGATTATAGTAAACGCAACATATAATAAATTTAATATAAGTATCAATAAAGAGAAGAGAATTGACTCCCTTTTAATAGCTTAGGTAACAAACTATCACGTTAATCAACTTTAGAAGCAGTTTCGTGTCCAGAAGACATCGCAGTCATCTATCTAATGTCAGCTATCAACTAGTTTCCATCGTGTAGAAGCAGCTAAGGGATAACAGGGGCATTCCGATTCTCTCGCAGCCTGGTGCAACAACAAACTCCTGTTTCCCGCTAAAAAGGCTCACAATGACTACTCCTGCAATTCAGCTAGTGGATGTTATCCTGGAGCAGCCATTGCAAGCCACATACCCTGGCATAGCCCTGCACAAGTGGCTTTCCTTTGGGCCACATCTTCAAGCTCCTGTAAGAGGAGTACTTAACCCCTGAGATGCACTGTATTGTGCCGGTTTGGCTTTGCGGACTGCAGATTTTGGAGGAAATTACAAACATATTCAGATAATGCAGAATCGTGTAACCAACTGTTCCTGGTATGACGCGGCTTCACACTCCAAAGAGACCTCAATCCGCACCCAGTTGAAGAGCAGATGGGGAGACACACGAAAGATTGCTGAGACAGCGCAGCCTGCTTGCAAGAGGCTTAGTCGACCCATCAGACGAGTTAAACGGCAAGGATTTGCCAGGACATTTGGACATCAGTACGACTGTCCTACTAAGCTGAATGTGCTCATAGGAATTGAATTTTCACCCAAATATTGTGAAAGTACTTTACGTTCTACACTTAACAAATCAAAGAAGAAAAAAGAAGAAGTCTCTTGGCAATTATTTGAAATGCTCATCAACTAAATGTAGGTCAGTAGAAATGTCGCACTTAATCTACTTCATTTTATAGTAATGTTCTAATGTTTTTAGTTACAGATTAGTGTTACGCCTTTTCATGTCAGACTAAGTACCTTTTCAGCACTATTCAACATTTTAGTAAGACTCACGAGGTAATTTTTCACAAAATTTCAGCGCATTTTCCCCCTTGTCTAAAAGGAGCAGCTGCTGTCCAGCAAATGGCTCACGTTTTGTCTGTCAGACGCAGCTCTTTGAGCTTCTCACGGGTTTTGCTATTTTTGTCGCTGTTTGCCAAAAAAAAAAAAAGACGAGCAGGAGAAGGAGACAAACAGAAATTCATGCTCATAATTTTGCACACGTTACTGGGAACTCATCTGCATAAATACATACGCATACATGCAAACACACATGCCATAAATATATATGCGAGTATGTGTGTGTGTGTGTGTGTGTGTGTGTGAAACGCAGCAAAATGTCAGCGAAAGTAAAAGGCAGAGGTAGTAGCGCTCAAAAAGGACACTCCCAGTATCAGTCGCCGCACTAGAACTTCAGCGCTGATGCCCCCTACTCGAATGTAGGCCACTGGCAAAATGTTGACTTTAATGTTGCTGTCGCTTAAAATTTATGCAGCTGACGGTCACAGCTCGTCCCGGCTGTCAGCCATTTTGAGAGCAAAAGATGAAGTGGCCGGGGAAATGGGAATGGATATGGCGAAGAGGCGGTTAGGGAAGCTGACATCCTGCATCCTGGGCGGGAGAGCGACGCCGAGAGACGCCACAGGCAAGTGGGCGTTGCACGAGGAAGCAGTCGAGCGTGCATTTTTCACGAAAAATTTGAAGCCCCAGCCACATCTGAAGATTTATGCGGGTCGCTTAATAACTCACACACACACACACACACCACATAGTACACACACACACACACACACATACAGACACCCACATACAACGATGAACGTAATTAAAAAGTTTGTCTAAACAATTCTCTAATTAAATATTATTTGCCGGTCTGCCACATTGAGCTGTTGCTACAAAGTAGTCAAAACAGTTTCAAAGCCCCGGAATGTGGGGCCTTACGGTTTGAATATTAATGACTTGACATTTAGCTCGATGAAATTCTTGGGTGCAAAACCCTCACAAGCCCGCACACACACATACATATACGTAGTATGAAAATGCCATGCCGCAAATGTTACTCAATTTGGTTGTGTTTTCCTTTTCGTCTCGCACGTGTCGTTCGCTTTCCTGCAATGCGAATTGCCATCAAAACAAGCATCAGGAACCAACCACATGCCACCATAATGGCTTAATGACAAAACCACCAAGTACATAGTTAAAAGACCAAATTGAGCAGCTCTTACTTATTCCAAGTGAGCGAAGTCGAATATTTTCCCCATTAGTCCTCCGACTTTCAACTATTGAAAAGTGTGCGACAGCATGTGTGTGGCATGTGGCATGTGGCATGTAGCATGTGGCATGTGTCTCAAGTATTTTGCAAATAAATACGACATTTCCCCTGGATGAGGTCAAACTAGGGCAATTTGTGTAAATTCAAATACATTCCACAGTTCTGTTCATCAAAATAGTTGCAGCAGTTCATGACTTTTATGTCGCTCACTCAAACTGGATTTGAAATGGTTTTTCATTCATTTTATTTGCATAAGTTTCAATCGAAAACTATTTTAATTTATTTTAACGCCTTCCCTATTGAATTAATATCCTTTATGTTTCGGGGATTACCTAATTAATATCTAATTGATTTGGGCCCATTGTTAACGCACTTTTGATTATAATAAATTTGAATTATATTTCTTTTTGAAAATTGAAAATGAAATAAATTTAATTGCCGTAATTGAATTATGCAAAACTTTGTCCAGTTTAGAGCAATCAATTTGCATATTGTTAAAACAAATAAATATTTAATTAAAAACTAATAAAACAAGTGCAATTAAAGGCGAATGAAATCGCATATTTTCAAGTTTTAATTCCGACTCACAAAAAACATTAAAGTGTTTTTTTTTGTGTTTTCAAAATACAATTTGCAGCTGCAATCGACAATTGTTGTTGTTGTTATTTTAACTATTGTTATTGTTGTTGTAGCAACTACATTATTCTTATAGCTGGGTGTTAGTTTTTTCTGTCTGCTTGTGCTCATCGCTTTGGTCAGCTCTCTGGGGAAATTTATCTAAATGTTGTTTCAAAACTTCAACTTTTGTGGAGCCTGGACTAAGCTCTGCATGTTTTCATTTTTCACACTCACTCGGAATCTGTTTTTGCCTTTTGCAGACAGCGAACATTGCTTACGCCTTGCCCCTTGCCTTGTCCGGGGAAGTCCTCATCCTCCTCCCGGACTTACCCGATCACTTTGCTGCTCTGCCACAACACGCAGCGCAGTTGACACAACTAAAGACATTACACAACAGATTACGTGTACAGGGCTGTATTTAAGTATATGGTATGTATTTGTGTGTGTGTAAGTGTGTGTGTGTTTGTGTGTGTTTGAGTAGCTATTAAAGTGTGCCACTCTCACGCACAAGCTGCTGAGGCAGATTTACAACAACAAATTTTTATGTTATTGGTGTGAGAGAACGTTGACGGCCCATAACCCCATTCGCAACCCCAATTGGAGCCAGACCAGTCCATTCCGATGGCTTGTAACGAGCTCCACGCCTAGTGAGCTTTGGCTGGAGCTCCGACCTTCGTCTGAGTTAATGCCTATTCCCACTTTCGTACTGACACAGCTCCGAGATGCGTATCATCACTTCCATGAAGGCACATCTACATATGTATACACGGATAGGATCGACTGGGCCCATTCCTGTTGTGGTTTACTACGAGAATTCTGTACAAACCTTATACCCTGCCACAGCCGTGTCAATCTACATATGTACAAAATGTATGTAAGTTAGAGTTTGGCTATGTCTATGTCTATGTCCATTCTTCGGGCACGTGCAGCTGTCCACATTCGGGGCATTGAGACAATGAGTTTAGGCAAAACAGTTTCACCAAACCCACATATTCATCCAATCTGCTTGTCTATCCATCCATCCATCTATCTGTTTGTCTCTCTGTCATCATGTCAAGTCTTTCTCTGAAGCCTCGATTTCATACAATATCTCTACTTCTAATGGATAGAAATAGACGAAGAAATAGTTTCAATATACCATACAGAATACTTTTGCTAAATAGAATTGAATATTATTGATTATTCGTAAATAAGAAAACAGATTTAGTTTCAATTTTCTAACATCCTGAATAAAATCTGAGTTACTTTTTGCGATTAAAACTAAATTTAAGCTACTTGCTTATGCCTTGCATTATATTAACTAGATAGAAACTAGCTCATAGAGATACAAACACACTGAGCTCAAATTGAATAATGTCTGTTTGTGATTCCAACCAGTGTGCATACCAAATGCAAGACAAGCAATCAGGAAATGGCTAACAGAGTGCATAGAGGAGTAGCCCTGGGCCATTCACATTTTACTTATGGTGTTTATGAGAAACTGAGGGATCGTACTGAATATTATGCTTATAATCTGTATGCTGGACCCGAAGCCGCAGGCAGCTGAGCGTTGGACACGTTTTCTTTAACTTTGAAGCCACACACGCAACTTATATTTCACACACACACACACACACACACATACTTATGTATGAAAACATATTTTCACCCATGAAAGTAATTTTTCTGTGCTGTTTCTAAAGCGAAAAGCAAAAATATGTCTGAAGAGGTCACTTGCTCCGTCAAACTGACAACGTTCTACGAGGATGTGGACTGTGGCACACAACTGGGATACAAAACGTAAAGTCTATAAAAGAAAATATTGTTCCATCGACTCCAAAGCTCAACGACTAGCCACTCGTTCCCGGAACTGACGTTCAGCTCTCTCCCTCTCTGAAGCTAAAACGCAGCTGACAGGAGCAAGCAGCCAACAAATAACAAGAAATAAAGTCGACTATAAAAATCTCAGGTTTATATATTTTCGGGTCAGTTGTTGTAAAGGAGCAAACTATGTTGTTATTGTTCTTGTTGTTGTTGTTACTCACAGGACTTCAAAGTGCTTTTGTGCCATCCAGAAACCGCTCAATTTGCGACCTACGTTATTTTGGACAAAGATTACTTTGTTATGAAGTTTGTAACTTTATTTTCTCTGGCTTATATAATATATTTGTGATTAATTGATTTGAAATTTACAGAAACAAGTAATAGTTGAACCTTATTTATATCAAACTTAGCTGAAAACTTAAACAGCTAATAAAAATTATCGAAAAATTAGGAATTGATAAAAAAGTATATAAAAATGATTTTAGTACTCTAATTATTTTGTTTCGTTCTATTTGCAGACTAGAATACCAATTTATATATTGCATATTATGTTTTTATACATCAGAGTATATCCTGTATCGTATATCCTGTATTTCGAGTATCACAGTCCAGAACACACACAAAAAATCTATAGAGCATTTTGCTGATGAATGGCCATAAATCACAACACGCGTTGCCTCTCATAGAGGTAGTTCACTCGTATATAAATTGCAGGTACTTAATCATTCCAGATAGGTAACAAGTTAACCTGGATAGTGTATATAATATATATAATATATAAGGTATACATAAGTGCTTGTCATACATATGCATTCGTGTGTAAGAAAAATGTTATTTATTTTTGCAATCTGTGCAAAGATTATGCGACTGCCTATCGTCAGCTCAAGAATTATTAGCTAAAACTCAATAAAAATTAAATTTATGACACGTAACACACACACACACACACACACACACACACACACACACACTATATATACTTCAACAAGGTACGAAAATTAATTATACGAGCCGTCGGCTCGGCATTTTGTGTGCCAGAGTCTAATTTTTGAGATAGTCCTGAACGCATAATGGCAACTGAAGATTCGCTTATTTAGTGATGCCTCCCCAAAGCCCAAATGCAATTAAGCCCATACCAGGCGTATATGCAACCGCTTCTCCATTATTGCCAGGACAAACCAATTAATACAGCTGGTTGGGAGTGGGACCTGCGCACATATGGAGGTATCTATAGGTATCTATGCGCTGGCCAATTTTGCCATAGGCTCTGCCATGAAAAGGTTGTCTACTTAAATGCTCTATAATTGCATTGCGCTGTTCACTGGGTCCGGACTCGGATCTCAACGTGTTGGGCTCTGCATATTCATACAATTTTCTAAAGATATTTTCCAACGCATGTTTGCATAAGCAAATTTACATTAAATTAAAGTGAACATACGCATATCGACACGAACAAACATGAATATGTTGCACTTATATATAGCTCATTTCGTAGCATCCGGGTGTAACTTTACTGTTTGTTTAACTAGATGCAACTTAGGCTTTATTTGTGTGTTCAACAACAACAACAAGAATGGCCACAACAACGTGGCAATAACAAATGCAAATACAGTTGGCAACTGCAACGTTCAAAATGTGAGCTGATGCTGCAAATTTTCGCATTAATGAATCTTTTGTTTGCAAATAAATCCTAAACAGCTTCGTTCTGTGTTTGTTTATGTTTATATATATGTATTTAATATATTGGATTTAGCCTCTGCCCTCTAGTACATATGCATCAATTGAACGAGAACTCACTTCTATGCACTTTGCTAATTACTAGAATACTTAAACTACATACGCATCTGAGATTGTGGCATTAATTCACTTGGGTTTAAATTTATTGAGTATTTTATTTTACTTTCTACTTGTATCTTTGTATTATTCAATTTAATTAAATTGGCTATTATTAAGCCAAAATAAACAGAAAATCATTTATCCAAGCTGACAATTTCAAAGTGTAAATTATATGTTTTCATTTTCAGAAATCAAGTGAAGTTTTTAATACTGTCCAGAAGGTAATTTGATCTTAAGATTATTTAATTAAACATAATTGATATAAATTGAGATTAAGAAATGTTTAATCTGCCGTTTCATTCGTTGAAAGCAGCGAATTTAGTATAGAATCAATAAGGATTTTACGAGTCAGAGCGTTCTTGGCATATCCTTTCACTAGGACGATCCTTGAGCTTTCCTCAACATTCTCTGCCACCAGTTGACCAGTCGCATATGCCACCACGTCCCCTGTCTTACGGTCCATTGCAATGGAGGGAACTATGCGCAAAATGATTGACATGGAACTTTGGTCATTCTCAATTTTGGGACAGACAATGGCCTGTCCCAAGCTCCAAGCAATCTGACGTATATTATCCTCATCGAAGATCACGTTAGGCTCAGAACTATCCGCTGCACTTTTCAGAAGGCGTCTCGTTATTTTGAGTATATCAATGGTACTTCTCACTTTCAATCCGATCTCATCCACCGAATTGTTGCCTGACGGCAGCTCTACAACTTTCTCAAACACAAATTCCTCCAGTGCCAAGTTCTCAATCTCCGCTAGTCCGACATGTTGCTCTGAAGGTATATAATGGATGTACGTACAATCTAAAGTACTTAAACTTTGCTGTTCTTCAGTTAATTTTGAGCATATCAATGGAGTCCCGTTTAGTTCATCGTTCTGCACTATCAATGTGTAATTGGTTTGTATTAAAAAAGATCCTTAACTTTGATCGCATTTGCTTTAAAATTTCACTTACTCATTTTCATTTGGTTTATATGAATCTACGATACTTTTGAGCTTATTTATAAAAACTGTACTAACGCCATAAAAGCTTCACGTGGTTTGTCTCCTAATCGATTAATAGAGATGGAAAATGGGATAAGCTGCAACTGCCAAATATGGATTTTCATTTATGATTTATAACTGAAAGTAGCAGTTACTCAGTCACAGTAAAATGCATATGATCAATATCACTTTTCTTAATCACAACCCAGATTTCAGTTAAAATCAATATATACTTTTTCATCAGTTCTAAAAGTTTATTGATGAGTTCCATATGAGCAATTCCTAACTTGGCTCAATTTAACAACATTTTCCTAGATATATCTTGGCTGGCAGTATATATATCAGTGTAAATCTTGTATACTTTTCTATCTATATGTCTATATATATCTTTAAACACATTTAAGTCAGTCTTAAAGGGAAAGCGCTGCCGAAACTCACAAGAATCCACGAAAAGAGTTGCAGGAGTTGGGGAAACACTTTATGTAATAGTTTAGGGTGGAATATAAATTGTTATCGATTATTCTCTCCTAAACTCATCTCCAGTTTATACATATGTATGTGTGTGTGTGTGTGTGTGTTATGTTAGACACATGGAAATATTTTGGCCAATTATGTTTATATTTAAATTAAATTTTGCATATTTTATAGCAATCAACTCATTGCCGGTAGCGGCCCCCTGTCTGGGAGCATAGAAAATAAAATTTTAGCGCTTCACACGTCGTGCGCCATTTTTGGAGCTATGCTGTCAACTCTTTACACAAATTATTAAAACATTTTCCCACGAGTGTCAACACTTTTCGCCCAGTTGCCGGTTGCCGGCTGCCGGCTGCCAGTGTCGTCGTTCTTTGGGGAGTTGCAGGTCCCAGAGACAGCGGCGCCGCCAACCGCAATGAGCACTTTAATATTTAAGGCGGCTTGAAAAATGTAAGAGACTAAAGAAAAAAAGGTCTAGAAAATATCGCAGAAAAGACAAGAGCTGTAATTCGGCCCAGTTAACAGCGTTATGTAAAATATGATGAGGGATTGGGATGCTTGGGTTAAGAGCGGTTATATCAGGCCAGGGACAGTGAGTATTGTACGTAGTGTGGGCGGTGGGTGGTGGTTGGGTGGTTAGTTGGTCTTTCCTGTAATGTAGCTTAGCGACGCCAAGCGGATTTGGACGCGTCATAAAAGTTAAAGGCAGGCAAACAGGCCGGAAGGTCGCTTAACAGTTACAATGTGTGTGCGTGTGTGTGTGTATTTAGGCTGCTGGCAGGATAAGAGCTGCTGCGGGGGCAGACAGCTTCATTAAGATAAACCAATGGCTGCTAAATTGTTAACATTAGGCATACATAATGAATTAAAGGCAGCTGCGTAGTCAAACTTTAAGTTACTTTTACACACACACACACGCACCCACACATACATATATACTGTAAGCAGTTGCTTAAACAATTCACCTTAACCTCATCCAAACATTATGCACTCTAAGCTAGAAGCCACCAAGTTTCAAGTTCCATACAACCCAACCCACCGTCATACCACCAATTCCCAACAGGCTCATACATTCTGATCCTTGTTGTGTTCTTAGCCCTATTTGAGGGTCCTTTAGCGGGGGTTCGGGCTGGCTGTTTAGTCATTCGTTTCGCTTGTTAACAATCCAGGACTTTGCAGGCAGACGGCTTCTGGAACGGAAGAGACAATTCTTCCATCTCTTTCACCTTCACGTCAAGGTTGAATTCACCAGCTCCGCTCCCTCCCCTGGTGTTCAACCGCAGATGACTGGCAGATTCGTTGTTGTTATCGCAGATGTTCCTGGCGGTTCTTGGCTTATGTATTAATAATTTAGAATCGTCTTGTGATTACTCGACGCTTGGCGGCATTTCGCATAATTCACCTCCATTTGTAGGTAGGCTTTCGCTTTGTACTCGTATTCCGGCAACACCTCTAACCTCTTTAAAGTGTTCTATATAAATTGACAATTAGTTTTGAATGGAATTTGGTGGTGTCTTTTGTTATACTTCATGGAACTTAGTTTTATTAGTTTGATATTTGAATCGGACGCTGCTTTCCTTTGTTTAAAACACGGATAATCCATTGACTAAACTTCCGCTTAACTCGAAACAGCTTGTTCGCGTTGGAAACAAATTCTAAAGAGTCCTAAGCTCAATTTTAAACAAGGCTAATATGTTTGATCATTGTAAGCGCATTTAAGCCTAAGCTCATTCTGTTATAAACGGCTTTTGATTACTTAGAAAAAAGGGCTAGTTAAATGTATAATTCGTTGTAAATAGAAGCTTGTATTTAAGTTAATAGAAACATACTTCAATTCGTATTCTGGTTTCAGCTTTAAAAGCATTTTGGCTTAAACATTTGTATGTTTGTACAATTCTCAGATTTCTATTCTGTTTTTCATGTTCATTTTCAGTTTGTTGCGTTCTCGTTTTCATCATCGCCAGAAGCCCTTGAGGTCGTGTTCTTACGTTTTCGCTTTTACTTTGTTGCTGCTTAGGCAATTTCAGTGACCTTCCCTGCCCTGTGTCATCAGCACCACCCACTTCCACTCCCACACCCTCTCCCCCTCTTTAGCTTATATTTACTGTTGACTTTTTACATAATTTTGCCACATGGCTGCCTGTGTCCTGCTTTGTGGCAGGGCCAAGACAATTTTTCCAGCCCTTAGCTGCTTCTTTGTTTCCTTCTGACATTTGCTTTGTATACAAGTAGTCTTGTGCTCGGAGTATAGTGTCCTGTATCCTGTGTGTTATTGGCCTTCTGAGCACATGGTGTGCTCACTGCTGGTTGTAGTTTACTGACAAACGATTCAAATGACAAAGCACACAATGCAGATTGTGGACAGAAGTAATGCAGACAGTTTTAAATTATGTTATCAAATCGGTTACCCAACTAGAACAATATTTATTGTTGGTGCTGTCAAGAAACTTGTGTGTAGGTAGCAGGATTCAAGTCAGTCGACATTCCATTCTGTTATGTTTCAATTAAAAGCAGCCTCAAATATTTCTAGCTCTCCCTCTGATGCACTCAATGTCTGTACGCAGGATTAGTTTGCCAGCCTTTGGGGCTTGCTTACTCGAATATCCGTTTCAGATACTTAATCAAATTGAAAAGTTGAAATGTTAAGCGCGTTTCTCATACGCCACGTTCGGCAGCGAATGCTAACTTTTTGGCTTATTGACTGTCACGCCCACCACATCCCCAATCCCCTATCAACGCCCACGTCTGCTTAAGACTTTAATTCACAGGCAATCCCCTGCACGCGTTTCCAGTGGCAATGATTTCGCCTGATTGTTTTGCGATTGTTTTGCGATTTTCTTCGCTTGTAAGGAACTTGCCACGGGGTTGCCACCTAAAAGAAGGCAGGAAGGAAGAGTGGAAGAGTGGAGGAAGGGAAGGGCGTAGCTCGGAGATAAAGTGCTGCTAATTTATATTAATTGGAATGCCCTCAAGCTTGACACTTTACAAACACTTTAAGAACATGCCAAAAAAGTTGCTAGAAACCAGTCGAAAATTAAACAAAAAGTTGAACAAATTCGTGCCTTTAATACAAGATATATTATCGATATTTAAAATTCCGAAAGATGTGACTTGAAAGCCAGTCTTTATTAAATAAAGCTTCTGCTTCTGCTTCTGCTTCTGCTTGTGCTTCTGCTTCTGCTTTTTGCCGCAGGACAACGAATGGGCCCACAATAGCCCTGGCCCTGCGACAGGACCAAGCCCAAAGCTCGAGGCGCCATTAAATATTGACGCGCCCAAAGAGGTCTAAAGGCCACAAAAGAACTCATAATGGCGATTTTGTTGCCGTCCTCACTTTACCACTCTAATGCCTCTTTATGTGCTTTATTAAGACCAAAGTAGAGGCATTTACAAAGCTCCAAGAAACAGGCCATACTCTTATACTAAGAAGGCCAAAAAACTGAGTGTGCAACATCAAACGCGAATTTGTGGCAGGTGAAGCATTAAATCGCCCAATTACGTACTTGAGAAAGCAAACTTCGTTTGATATCAAATACTCTTACATATTCTGAAGCGTTGTCTGTTCTAGATTATAAAGTACAAAAAAAAGTAATGTTTTAGTCAATCAGCGAGCGGAAAAGTGTTCAGTTAGTTAATGCTTAAATATGTATAAGGAAATTGATAAATACTTGAGTAGCAGTTAATTAAAACACTTTTGATAAGGTTTATTTAATTCTCTGTTAAAATTCTAAGCTAATTACACAACTGAGCGAGTACTCTAAAAAATAAATAATCAAAAGCAAATAAGTAGATTAAATAGAATTAAATTGTTTGCACAATTTTGCGCAAAATAGAAATAGAAAATATTTCAAAATTGAACTAAATAAATATTGGCTTTAAAAGGATAAATATAAATACAGAATTTGTGCTGCTATTCGATCGATATAATCGTTCAGCATATTAACAGAACAATCTATAGTATATACGATTATCGTATAATAAATAAGTATTTTATATATGTCGAAATGGTGAGATATAAATCTGTCATCTTCAGTAGGTCATGTAAAGGTCCTGCGCAGAGCAATTGCAAGTTTATGAGTTCATTTCCTTTGGTCCTCGCACAATTTAAATGAAAACTTTTTGGGTTGAATGCGAGTATAAAAGGTGCCTTGGCCTTGCCTCGGAGATGCCCTCACAGCTGCTGCTGTGCGACTATAAGGCAACCGGATATGGACATTATGGAGCCCACGGTCAATTTATTACATTGGCGCTTGCCTCATGCATGGCTGAACATTAAAAAGCAAATTTAATTAACTTGGGCCAAACTTTTATTAATATTGAACATTATTGCGGCGCGCCAGCTGCCTCCCTGCGACTCCTGGCGAAAGCAGACAAATATTTGAGGATCCGAGGAGCCCGGTTGCAAGGCGTTAAATGCGCTAAGCAAGCTTGGACCATAATAATAAAAAGTAGCGCATAAGAAAATAAATAAATAAAAGACACAGCATCACCACACATTACGTACACAATTTACTTTATTACATAAACTGATTATAGTTTTAATGCCGCCCAGGCGACGCAACCCCACCCAAAGCCCGAGCAGCCAGGACCTGGGCTGGCTGCTGATGCTAGCGTTGACGGTGCTCGCAAGACCAGGCAGGAAAAGCTTAATATCCTGCCGTTATTATCATTATTAAACTGCGAATGGCATAATAAACGCACTGGGTAACCGCAGAGTGGCGAGAAGTACGACCGCGTCCTGGAGACGTTTGATGCACAGTGGTTATGAGTTGATGAAAAAGTGCTATCAAAAATCTTTGACAGATTGTAAGCGTACGAAGTAATAAAAATGAAAGTTATACAAATTTAATATAAATTAATATAATTTCCTCAAAGAAATGACTATCAAAAAAATGCTGTATCTTTTGAATTAAATTAAATTAATGGGATTATTTATCGGATTTATATACAAGAACTATCGCAAAGGAAATAGGATTTTTTAAATATAACTTTTTCTGGTGGCGCCACCTATTGGTGGGTATATGAAATAAAAAGTTTGATCTCTTTTTGACATTTCGTAAAAGTTTTAAGACAATTGGACAACTACAATCGAAGTTAACGATCAAAAAGTGACAGCAGCTTTTGGTCATCGGTCGTAAAGTGCATTTTGAACAAAGAGCAAATTTTAAATTTTGTTTTAAACTTGGGAAAACGTTCACTGAAACATTTCAAATGATGAAAAAAGTTTATGGTGATCAGTGCCTATCCCGTAAGTTATCCTATCCTGTAAGTTAAAAGGCAGATTTCGAAAATATGAATATATATAAATATATATATTAACTTTCATTATAAATATTAATTCTTAATTTAATTTAATTATTTCAATTTTATTATTTTAATGTAATATTTTTACTCCCAAATTTGTTGGTCGACTCTTAATAGTTGACATTAAAACATAGTAAATAAATAAATAAATGAGAGGATATATAATATCAATCTAGCTAAAAGCAAGTTCAAATACTCTAAAATAATCTTTCAAGCAACTGAGATTATAATTGAATTAAATGACTCATTTTTAATCATTTTTATATCCAGTTAACAGCACATTGAAATATAGTTACGGACTATTTAGTTATGTGCCACTGTGCGGCAGTTCAGTGACGTTGAAAATGTGCTGTTTACTGCCGGCTTAATGCGCGTGCTGCGCATTCCGTGGGTTAAATGCAACTTAGCCCGTTGTAGGAAGACAGTCTCACCATAATCGGTGTACGGTTTGAAATTATGAGCCCGTTATAATCTATTGAAATGCATTTTATTGCGCATACGCCATGTACGAGTGTGACAGTAAAAGCAAGAGGAAAAGAACGGAGGCAGCAGCAGCATCTTCGCTTAGTGCAACAATAACTCGTAAATGGCCAAAGGCTACATTCACAACAGCCAGGAGATCAGCTGATGATGCTGCCACAGCGCTACACTTAACGTGCAGCACGCGCCACATAAATACTTGAAGTGCCCTTTGGCCCGGCCAACGGTCGGCCATGGCCAGGGCTGAATGTGCTGCAACGTGGCACAGTGGAAGTCGCAGACGTGAAGCATTTATGGCTGCATAGCTTAACGGTTCACTCGAGTGCCGTTGGTTGCACGCTAATTTCCAAATGCTTGACTGCTTAATGCACTCCGAAGGCAGAGGATTATAGAGTCTGTTACTGAGTCCGGACTCCAGACTGTGCAGCTGCTCCTGCTGCTGCTCTCTCTTGCAGTGCAGTATGTGTGTCTGATGTTGCATACGTGCCAGGCAATACCCACATTTCTTTGCCACACTGATTTCATTTAACATTTAATAGCACATGCATTCTGGCCATGTTCTTTGTCACGTCAACTGCAGCTACAATTTCAACTTCAACGTCAACATCAACATCAACGTGCAACAGTCAACATGTTGTAATTTGAGTGTGTGTGTGCGCTAATTAGTTGTTAATAATGCATTTCGAGAGATTGCATGTCTTGATTAATTCAGCTTAATACACGCATAGGAAAGTAATACTAACTGAAATCTGATCAAACACGCAATATTGAAACCCCGCAAAAGTCAAACAACCGGCTAAAGCAAATACCGTATATTTATTTATGCCATGATTGCATTTTCTCGGTTTCAGTTTCTACGTCTGTCTACGATTTGGTATTAATTTGTTGACCTACCTACCTGTCATGACAGCACATCAAAATAGTTAAAAGCTTTCATGATTGCAAATGCACATTTCATTTTCATTTTACTGTGCATGTCATGCGAATTATGAGTTATCTAAATTATGCTTATTGCGCATACGCCCCGTGGGGCAAAGCTCTAAAAACAAACAAGCAAAGGCATTAGTCAGTCAAAAATTTTAAGCTCTTCAACATGTGCCTATAACAAATTAACATAAATCCATGCAAAATATTTGCTTTGTCCTAAAGCCATTGCCAATTGTGGCCATGAATTTGTATGCATGCAAATATTTCATGCTAAACTCAGACGTCGCTTTTCATTTTGCTCATTTTAGGAAGTGTGCTAGCAAGACAATTTTCCACGAATCAAGTGTTTATTTGTGCTTCTAAGAATAAACGCATTAAACCTGCCTTGGATACGGCTTCTTCAAGTATTATAACATACATTAAGAGTACTCTCAAGTCCACAGCGATTCCAAGTAAAAATATATATAAAGTGACTTTTGTGAGTGAAGCTTAAAGTCAGTCGTAAGAATTGTATAAAATAATAAATCAAGAGAGGGAATTTGTGTGTTCAAAACGTTTATTTTTTAAATAAAAGACATTTTTTGTGATAGGTTGTGTAGCAATTTGGTAATTGGCTATATCGCCTCTTCTTTCCTTGATTTAACTATTTATCGTCGGGGTCCTAGGAATTATATTCCACTTTTCCTTCCCACGTGCACAACTGATTATCTTTTACACAGCTGTTTTCACGCTTTAAGTTTAAATTATAACACTTTCTACCAAAGAATATTCTATTTCTTCTTTAAATCTTCTCTTTTGATATATCTTTGTAGAATTAACCCTTCCTTCCTTCTCTTTTATTCTATCCTTTCTCATTCGCCACACAATATCCTCCCATCTTACTATTCTACTTGCCACTTTATCTCTAGCTTTTGCTTTTTAACTCTTATTTTATTTATTTATATTATTAATATACTAGCACTTATTTACCTGATTGGGTTATTCTGGGTTTTCCCCAATCATTAAAATAGATATTGGATCATATATAATATATATTTATACAATATTGTATATAAAAACTTTATAAAGTGAATAAATTGAAGCATTAAAAATTAAGAAGTTATATTATTATAGAGTTAATAAAATATATAATATAATTATTTGTTACTCGAAATTTCTTTTATAAATTTCTTACGTAGGCAACTGCTTTTATTCGACTCTAAATAAATAAATAAATAAAATTAATTTGCTTTAATACCCAAAGAGTTCCTAACCTAAATTTCAAAACACATTATATCAATATACAATCTTTATAAATATGAAATCAATTATTATATTAGAATATGAACACAAATTTACAGTCATGTGTCTGCCATATTCAGTTGCTGATAATATCAGCATTTTAATTAAATTAAATATGAATTGATTTTGTCGTCATTGCGCCAGGAGCATCCAATGGTAATCAATTAACGTTTTGTTCACTGAGCATGAATGGAGCTCACAGGCACAGCACATGGTCCAAATGAGATTCAAGGAAGCACTAAACAACATTATTCATACACGTATTCACACACACGCAGCAAATGTGTGTGTGGACGATTTGTATCTTTGGGATATAGGAAATGAATGACGAGCGTGAAAGCGGAAAGCGGATTCATAACTTTCAAATTAGATAATATTTGAAAGGATGCAAGTGTTAAATGATTAATTTAAGCTAACAAGGTATAAAAAATTAAAATAAATATAACAGTTGATTTAACTTTTATTAACTTAATATTAAAAACGTCACTCGGAGAGAAAGAAAATAATAAATCGATTAAAAGCAATTCATTTTATTGCATGTGTAATTATTATCATTTTTAACTGATATTTTTAAAGTTTTGATTTTGTTTTTGTTGTTAATGAACTGCCTTTATAAACAGTTATTTATTATCATTGTATCTCATAATTATGTAACAACACTTTGCATAAGACAATAAACATTTACAGCAGCTGTAAACAAAATCAAAATATATTTATTTATTTATATTCGATTGTGTTGTTCCAATCTGATTTAATTAAAGTCTTAAATAAAGTATAAAACTTTCTTAAATTAAGCTGTGAGTCTTGTCTATGTTTGAGTTTTATTTTATATGTAAAAATCTTATATAAAATCTAATAAATAATTATCGTTGACTTAACTTTATATTATATATAAAATTATATTATATATTCTTTAATTAAAAGCTTATCTCGCATATAAAAGATTATCTCGTATATACAGAAAACAAATAGATTCTCTGCTTTAAAAGTCCTAAAGTTTATATAGTATAATATTTAGCTAGACGCGGTTTTAATTCATTAATTTTTGATGAGGCCGCTTGACAAATTGAGGTTTTTTACCTGTATATAATTATTTATTTAAGTCGTCTCAGAGTTGTGTCACCCAAAAGATAGACAGAAATTATTCTACACACACAAATTGCATTTGCGTGTCAGTCGTTGAGTTGCCATGGGCAGAGTTCGAGGTGGAAATTGTGACATGGTTAACGTTCCAAATGGGAAAGGGGTAAGAAGCAAGGGGTGACTGTTTCTGTGTGTGTGTGTGTGTGTGTGTACATGAAAATGCGTATTAATTAAGGCCGAAGAAACGCAAATCGAGTCGAGGCAAGTTCAGTTGACCCGAGATGAGCTGAGTTGACTCAAGTTGGAGCATGTCCTTGAAGAAATGCGTGTTTTCTGCCACTTTTCTTGTCAGAGAACTTCAGACAGAGCTCCTCGTCTCACAATAGAGATACTCGTAGACAAATGAAAAGCTACTAATATAATGTGACACGTGATACATGTAATTCATTTTTCTAATTACTTGTTAATTGTCTTGCTGCTGTTTATCTTTTGCTTATTCGCTCTGCCTTAAATATTAAATTCACTTAATTTCGAATCTTTCCATTGTGTTTTTGGTCCTTTCAAGCTCGTTTATTGATGTTTATTAATAGCTTGACTGTATAGACATTCAGTCAATACATGGGTCTTAGAATAATGAACACCTGCTTATGTCACCCAACTCACTCGCCAATTCATGCTCTGACATTCTGTCAAAAACAGACTTCAAACGTCGCATTCAACCCACTCAACAACAATCCTGGCAACAAATGATATTTGCATATACACAAACAATGTGGTTACGAAAGGGAATTCGTGTCGGAACAAGGCCTTTTACGACTGTTTTCATTTGGCTTGGCTATAATTACAATGCTTTCCAATGATTATAAAAGCCCAATTCGAAGAATAATAATTGAAATTATGAATAGCAGTTGCTTTCGTGCTGTGTGCCCAGTTCATGTTGATTTGTGAATTCGCGTTAAATTTAGCCCAAGAGTTGAGCAATAACCAGCGTGTCAGGCACTTAAACGGACATTATGGCCAACCATAAACAAATCAACAAAAAGTTGACCCACCACCTGCTAACACCAGTTGAAACCGACTTTAATTGTATGTTTCACAGTCTTGAAATTTTACTTGCGGTTGCCCTGAAAAGTAGGCAATAGAAAACAAAAGGCTTCAATATATTTGTATATAAAGAAAGGATGAATGTTCTTCTATTGCGTGTGTGTAACTACCAGATACCCTTTACTGTGGAAGTTGATATTGATATAATAAGTAAGAGCATACAGCTCAAAGGCATAGTGTATGGTTTGGATAATGAATAAATGGCATATACTGTTTCCTTTAACACAACTAGTTAAATAGTTACCCCTCACCTATATAACCTCATATCTTTTGTAATAGGTACAGGGTGTAAAATGGAAAAGAACGAAAAGGTCGATGGAAATATCATTCATTATCATGTCACGTCAATCGAAAACAATCTAATGACTGCACATGATGTCTATCTTAAATGGAATGGCAAACTGCTCGAAGCGAGTCGAAACGAGTCGAGTCGAGGCAAAAGTCGCAAAAAATGCTACAAAAATTGGCCAATACTCACGCACGCGTAACCACACGTCTGTGTATGAGAGGGTGTGAGTGTGTGTGTGTGTCTTTGTGTTTGTGATTTAAGCAAGGAAGTGGCATGAAAGTTTGCGTCAAAACGTTTATTATGCATTAGCCATGGCTCAACCGGCTAAATCAACTGTAAATCTCTCTAACAGCAAACAATAAGGTCAGCAAAGGTTAAGGTTACCCACGAAGGGTTTAATGTGCAGCGGAGCGTGGAAGAACCAACAAAAACATCAACAAAAACTTGTTAAATCAAGTGTTGAAATGGGGCCAGCATTTGAAAAATGATAGTATACACAGATAGTAGAGACTCTGAAAGCAGTTGGTGTATTTTATAAATGGGTTATTTTAAATGCGTTGGCCAACTCCAATTAAAGTTTATAAATTTCAGATAAAACATGTTCTTTGAATCTACTACAGTTAATTTGAAAGATGTGAACAATATTTGGGGCTCAACCCCTTTCGTATCACTTGCTGAGTTCTATTCCATGGGGAAGACATTAAACTGAGCTAATTGAGTTGAACAATTGGGCAATTAAAGTATTTTGAATGCAAATATAAATTGAACTTATTAGTTGGGATAGAGTTTAATACTGTTCACAGTTACCAGTTTGGACATGCTTGTGCAAGCATTAAATATTTAATAAGGCTTCAAGACAATTTCCAACCGGTTAAATTAAAAATTCTTCCCGCGAAGTAATTTGGCTAACGTGGCAATAATCTGAAAAATGTACTTTGCGTGTACTCCAGAAGGGCAACGATATCCCACCCACCCAGTACGAAAGGTTGTGCTGGCAACAAAGCGTTGCCAGCTGCTTCACCTGACCCACAACAACAACAACGACAAACATTATGGCAACAACAAGGTGGGCATTCCAAAAATGCCATAATTACTGTACTTGTTAGCGAAATGGTGGAGCGGGAGAGGCGTTAGGCCTTGGCGGTTCAGTGGGTGGGTGTCAGTGGGCGTGGGCCGGTCGTATTAGGGAATATTTGGGTTTGTCGGTTGGCCAAAATAACACTGGCTGGTGGACTGGTGGTGGAAGGAAGAAGAGTGCGCGGAACTGGTGGACTGTCGACGAGCTGAAACTTTATAATGTACTTCCGTTTGCTTTCGTTCACATGGCAGCGGCATTTCAAAATATTTGACATTTGCATAAATAACACACGAGAGAAGAAAGTGGGGGAGGTGGGGGCCAGGCAGAAAGGCAAATATATAATCGTATAGTCGTATTTGGTAGAGCTATCATGTTAGCGTACTATGGCCCGGAATTGGGCATTTAAAAAAGCGCCTGGTATTAGGAGAAATATGCAACGCAGGCAGCCAACAAGCCCATGGAATTCCATGTAACTGAAACCGTGGCAGACCCCATCAACATGGTAGGTGGCGATTCAGTTGTGTAAATAAGATTTGCGTGAAGCGCGGACGCAGGAAACTGAAACTGGGCCAGACGCAGCAAACAGGAACAGGCAGTAATAGAAGTGGCAACAGCAGCAGCAGCAGCAGCAGCGGCAGCAGCATGTGGCATGTGGCAACCAGAGCCAACTCACTAAATAAACAAATTCATAAACAAAAGCGGAGGCAGCACAGAGAAAAAAAATACATATACTCGTATATTGGAGAGAACAGTGCAGAATGAAGTGGGAGTTGAGTTGAGTTGAGGGAAAAGCGTTGGGAAAACGAAGTTTATTTGGCCGACGAATGGGCAAAAATTAGACGCGGCTGCATGCAAATTGGCAATTAGGAAATCTTTTATATTATTTTATGAATTCGCAGAGCGTCGATTTCATTTTCTTCGTATTGTTGGTTTTTGGTTTCAAATGCAAATCCGAATCCGAGTACAAGTGCCAACTCCTAACTGGGTTGCCCAGCAGCCGCTGGGGTGTCAAAGGGGTGGGGGTCAGTCTACTGTTTGCGATCCCATTTAACGGCGGGCTTATATGAATGTGTCTGTGTATGCCTGGAGGGGTATGGGGGGTGTGCGTTCCTTCATTTTTCACGCTCTTATTTGGCGTTTATTCAGGGAACGTATTTAATTTCATTTCTGGTTTTTATTTTATCGTGGATTTTGTTTTATTTCCCTGCCAAGCCATGTCCTCCTCCCATGTGCGTGAGGAGAGGTTCATATATATATTATATGTATTCATGCAGTCACAGAGTTGTTTGCGGAGGACTCGACCTGAATTTAAAATTGGATAAGCCAGGTACAATAACACTTGCATGTGACAAAAATGTCGTCAATTAAAAAAAGGTAAACGAATTAAAATCTTTTCTTTTTTTTATATAATATTATTATGAATGTACAAATTGAATTTCGAAATTGAAATTTAATGTGAAAATTATATACTAGCAACTTAATTGTGTTAACTTTTAATGCAATGAAAAGTGAGTTGAGATCTCTCTCTGTGGCTTTACACATAACCATTGCAAAGGACATAACAAGCCTTTAAACTATTTTAAGTGAAATGCTCAAGCAGTTAGTTCGTCCTTTGTCCGTATTAACTCCCTGCTGAGTCCATTATATGCTCCACATGCATTGCTTGTTGTACACACTCCAATCACTCTCAGAAAACAATAGCTTTCAACTTATCCCAGCAGGTGTAATTGGCAACAGATGAAGCCTTCTCGATAAACAATAATATGATTCTATAAATTTTGTTGCTCTGTGCAGCGCATGTTCGACAGGGGAGAAGCTGCTGCTGTTGGCCGTTGGCCGGGAAAGCCAACTGACGTTTGTTATGCAATTGCCAGGTGAAATCGTAGCAAAAGGAAGCAGAAGAAGAAAACGAAAAAGAAAACCTGATACTGAATTGCTAAGGACAGAGGGGAAATCAGAGAATGTGGGCAAGAAATCTCAGTTAAGATGAAAGATTACGTCCTGTCGAGCTGCACGTGAGTTGCGTTGCTTTTGGTTGCTTTTTGGTAGCGAGGCCAGAGCCTTAAGTAAAAGTCAATTCCCAAATCAACAGACAGAAAGACAAGGAGATCGGGCAAAAGTAGCTTATTTCAATTGAAATCGTTAAGTAGCATTGTTTAAATTGTGTAAATCCTTTTATTTTAACGCTTCTCCAACATTCTTCTTGTTTGTCGTTTATGGCGATGTCAATGCGATTGCGATTGCCTTTTACTCTTTGCTCTTTCTTTTCCCTTTCCACTTTTTATCATGTCTCTTGCCACTTTGCTCTTTAGTCTACGTCTTATCTACGGCTTTCCGGATTGCTTGGCATTGTTTCATGCAACTTTGATTTGGTAAATCAGCTGCAAGTCTCTGTATCCTTTGGCCAACATCGCCAGCTCCCTTAATTTGTCGGCCTTGTCGGTTTTTTATTTTGACTCGTTATTGCCAGCAAAGGCGCCCAGTCGGTTGTCAAAATAGAAACTTGCTAACCTGTTGCTAAGGGGCTACCCGTGCGTTCAATTCTACCAAAAAAAACAAACTCCCACACACAGACACACACACACACAGACGGCCAAAGTTTTGCTTTGAAATTTGATTTCGATGCTGGTTCGGAGCTCTAACCGTAGATGGGCTCACCAACGCCCACCACTACTTGGTCTGTTCCAGGCCCGCACCCACAGTAAAAGTCACTCAAACGGAAAAAGGTTCAAATTACCGCGATTTTTTTCCCTTTTCTCAGTCGCAGTTTACTTTTTAGCTTTTCCGGCCTCTATGTATTTTGCCTTTTACCCCATGCCACGGTCCATTTCCATTGTTTGCTCTTAGGTATCTGCGGATAAGCGAGTTACGACAAACGGCCAGAATTTCAATACCCAGTTGGCTTCACTCTGCTGCCTTCATATTTTGACAGCATTGGCAAATGGACTAAGAGCTCACCCGGAGCTTATTGTGGAACCCAGAGATATGTGGGTCATGCATCTGTGTTGTGCCACAAAAAGTTTATCACCAGTTTAGGATGCTCGTAAATATTCCCTAGCAAATACCTTATGTCTCCATATTGATGAAGTTCGATATCTTTATAGCCACAGAGCTTTACACTTTCTTTAGCATTCTGATAAAGGCATAGAAATCATTTCAAAATTATAAAACTGTATTTTACGTATTATTCTTATGATTCTGTCGTTTGTGCTCGATGCATATAAAGGTGTTCACATAAATAAGAAAAATAAGTACCATTTCATAATTTTGAAAAGATACATTTAAATCTTTTCTGAAGTTGGAAATGTTTAAGTCCCACAGTCAATGTCTCAGTTACAACTGAAATTTAGCATAGTTGAGGCAGGTCGGTTTCACTTTGTTATTTTTCAGAAGATTTTACAACAAAAATAAAATCAATTCCATATAATCTTTCCTAATGCGAATATCAAATTTCAGGTGTAAATGCTATAAATAGAATCTCATCTGAAACCTCCCTTATTAAACCTGACCTATTGTAACAAAACCTATCCCAACATTTGACACGTAAATTTATTTTCGCGTATTTTTCGATAATGCGTCAATTAATTGGAGTATATTTCATGCCAATTAAATAGTATTATAGAAATCCTTGTTGTAAGTAAGGCATCCGCTTATCATATCATAGCTACATGAGTGTGTGTACTATGTTTGTATGCTATATAATGAATATGTATGTATGTGTGTTAGTACAGATATATATGTATCTGTTTGTGTGTCATATATGACAACCATTAGGAATATTGATTTCCATATCGCAATATTACGAAAGTCACAAGGCAATGGCGCACTCCAAGGAGGCGAACAACTGGAGGCAATCGCAGGACATGCTCACACACACACACTCAACACACTTGCAGGAACATTCCAAATGCGCTGACGTAATGTGAAAATTATGCGCTGTAATTTGCGCCAAAGCAAAAGCGGAAGACGACGCACTTCGGAGTCCGGATGTGCCAATGCCAACAAGAACAAGAACAAAAAAAAATGTTAACACACACATAGAGACATGCATGAGATATGCTCGTTTCTCAAACAGAATAAGATACACACACACACACACACGACAGTCACATGCAGATGAGCAGACAAGGGAAAAAAATTGAAACACTTTAACAGCCAAAGCAGCTACAGTTTTTGCTCATTGTTGTTGCTTTTTGGCACTTTTTCGGTTTCTGGTGTCGCCGGGGCGGGTCGTGGCAGGCGGTGCCCAAAGGAAGTTGTAAAAATAAAAACACAACACATTTGCAACTAAAAAAATAAAGGGAAAGAAAGAAAAAATAAAACAAAATACAGCAACTGGAAGCAGGCAAAGAAAAATAACAACACGAAACTTTGTGGTCGCTAAAGAATGTGCCTGCCGCGTAAGCTGCTCATCCTATCTTCTGGACGGATACTGCTCCCCTGTTGCCATGGGTCTACCCAAATTTGGGAGCTACTAAATGTGCCATGTGGCCACATACAGGAACAAAAAAACAATAGTGGGATGTACTCACATACAGCAACAAAAACATAAGCAACAAAGTAAGTATGGAAAAAAATACAACAAAAAGGAAAAGGAGAAAAAAAAACAGAAATTGTGCGCTGTAAATGCTTAGAAATAAATTTGTGTCACCTGCAACGTTGCCACAAAAAGACCCTCATAAATGTTTACACCTTGCTGGGGCAAGCGAGAGTATTAGAGCTACCTCCAGCTAAGAAACTGAATGTGGATGTCCCGCAGAAAACGTGTCAATGATGCCACATAGATAGCGCTGATAATCAACATTGTTACCGAGTATAATCATAATCGACACCGTTGCATTCGGTGCACAGTGATACCAAATTTCAATAAGAGCTCAAAAGTTTCCGAAGATGCAGTTGCTTTATTACCCATTAAATTTATAGATATCACCCGCAACTGTAATCAAACATCGAAACATCGATAGTCATTAAAGACGATATCGTTTTTCTAGAGTGGGACGATGAATCAAGTCACCGATATTTTTCATCGATATTTAATAGTAGATGTAACAGCGCTGACAGAATTTACAAATATCCATGACTAATTCTAACTAACTATAATATTTTGTCCATTAAATACACTACAGTAGACATTTTTTTAGACATCATATAATTTACAAGAAATTTTAATATGTGCAAATAAGTCACCGATAGTTGTCACAAATAGTCGCAGTCGCAGTTATCATTCCGACACGAAAGTACGAGTTTTACCCATCTCTACCGTATTCTGTTCTATTTCTTCTGAACACAAATTAATCGAATAGTTTTCGAATTTGGCAGTCTTGTTTTGGCTACATATAAAGATTCAATAAGATATAAAATTTTAAGCAACTAAATACACATATTCATTATATATATTCGTGTCAGTCCACTGTGCAGCAAATTCCTTTTTCATATTCTTTGCCAGTTGTTTTGTTTCGTTTTTTTGTGTTTTTTGTACTCTGTTCTTGAGAATACGAATGAACACAGTCTGTGCTCAGCTACAATGGATACTAAAGGCATTTAAGATTGTTGAGTTGAGTACATAATTTGTTTAATGGTGATTTATTGTTGGGGCAACTGCAGACAGCGGCTCCCTTAACAAATGGTAAAAATTTGCATATTTTCTTGAATAAATGCTCACGATTCCTTTTGTAGAGGATTCGGTTGGTTAGTATACTTTTTTTTATAGTTCCATTTTTTCTATCTCGCTCCACGTAGCCTTTTTCAGTTTTTAGTTGTTTACTTAAACTTTTGATTAATTCTCAGTTTAATTTGTACAGTACGAGTCGCTTTTATATTTCTGGCGCAAACTTTTCAATTTTAAGGTATTTTTTTTACTTTTCGCTATTTAATTAAAATAGTTTCAACAATTTAATGAGCTTAATTCCAGTTTGGGCGACAACCTGAATATGTTGCGCGTAACGCTATTTGTTTTATAGTATATAAAGTTTTATGTTTTTGCCACAATACAAACATACAAACTGGGCATGACCGATGGGCGTGGCCGCAAGCTTAGCAGTACTGAGCTATGTTTTAGAGCTCTGCAGTATGATGTGGCAGGCGATAAATTAAAATGAGTCTGGACCATTTGGAAGCCTTCAACATCAATTAAATTCATTAAAGTGGAAAATTAAATTACACATCGGCTTTGCGTCCATGTGAAAACATTGTAAAATAATGAGGTAAAGTAATTATAGTTTGATGTTTTACAACATTTACAAACTTCGACAATTTGTATGACAAAACAAATTTGTTTAAATTATTGAACACAATAAACTGAAAGATAGAAGTTAATAGATAGTGAATGCTTATTTTAAGATTTAAAGAGTAGGACGCTTAAATAATATATATTATTTACACTTGTTAACAAAGCCGACGATTCGTTTCAATTCAAAAATTCTGCGTATTTAATTTTAAAACGTGTTTTCTTCAAAGCACATAAATATAATTTCAAACAATGCGTGACATTTTTGCGAAAATCAACGACAAAAAGCGGCGAAAGAGTGCGTCAAAAGGAACACAAAGCAACCGCACCTCGTTAAAATTTTATATCAATTGCTTTATACATACATACAGACCAGACAAAGGAGTAAAAAAAAGGGGAGAAGGACAAATAAAAAACAACAAAAGGAAGGCATTTTGAAAAGTTAAACAGAACAAGAAATGAAAACCAAAAACGAATTAAAAATGCAAAAGCAAAAAAAAAAGAAAAGAGAAGAGAAGAGGCAAAAACGTGGAAAATAAAGCGACAACTGCCTAACGGCAACAGCTGCAAACCTACACTGAAAACTTTTAATGTCCTTGTGAGTGCATGTGTGTGTGTGTGTGTCTTTTTTGAAAATATTGCGCATAATCACATAACGAACGAGTATACGCATACGCAGACACCTTATACGAGTACATTGGGCCAGTAAACTAATTTGCTTTGGCTCGAATTGCCGCCGGTCAGTGCGAGATGTGAGTGTGCGACAAATGAAATATTTAAATAATTCGGACACACAAACATTTTGACAACATGCCACAAAAAGTTGCAAATTGCGGTTATTGTGGCGAACATACAATAAATAATTTTATGCAAGCCGAAGCCGAAAAAGAACTCGATGACTTGCAACAAAAAGTGGCAGGCGTTAAAGTTTTTAAGGCAGCCAAGCGACAAAATGAAACAAGAAAAAAAAATATTTGTATATATGTATGTATACATAGTCATCGTCATGATGATAATGATTATGATCATGATACTGATGATATTCATGATGAGTGTTGTTGCCAGGGCCAACTTTTTGCATTTGAAGCGGAAGTGATTTCATCAAAAATTCATATTAACTAATTGGATTTGATGCCGTTTCACAGCAATTTTTTCCTTTTAGTCTTCGCTGCGGATATTGCCTGGCCCTGGACTCACACACACACTTTTCACACTCATATTTATATACATGTATGTATGTGCACACACTCAGACATTATCCCGTCGGCAGGCCTTACTTAATAACCATGTTTATTTTAAATTAAAAATTTATTTACATACGTGTAAATGCCAAATAAACAAATACGACCACCACAGGACATTGAAGGCCATCGCCAGCGGCAATTTGTTTGTGTGTGTGTATCTGTGTGCCACAAGTTGCAAAGTTTCCGCCCCTGCCGCACTCACCTGCAATGAACGAGAAAAAGAGAGCAATTTATGAACTTTGTACCATGAATAGAAACACTTGTTTTATATGTAGCTACATTTTACCCTACGGACTGAGTGCCCCTCTAAAACATGATGCTTTACTATCTCTGGGAGCTTATAATCAACACCGCATCAATAGAGATATTAATTGTTATAGATATTCGAAATATATCTAACGGATGAATAAAATATTGAACGAGAATCTTATTTATTATATATTTCTCTCAAAATAAATTTATTTCTTGATTTAATTCACTTTCAAATTCGTACAAAAATAGAGGAGGAAAACTTTAAAAGTTTGTAAGTCAACGCGAAAGCGTGTCTTGTAAACTAGAAGGAACAGCAACACATATGTGTAAGTTAACACATCCTGTGTATCCTGTATATGGAGACATACTAGTCAAGCAATGAACTTCTTTAAAACAAAAATAAAAACAAAAACATCAGCAAAAACAACCTTCACAGCTGTTGGCAAGTCTTTGCAACATTTTGTCTGTGTCTTTGGTCTACTTCAGGGCTCAGTCTGATTCTGGCTGAGTCTGTGAGGCTGTGAGTTTTCGCACTTGTTCGCTGTCTTGCGGAAGGACACGAAAGGCAAAAAGAAAATGGGGCAAATACTGCAAAATATTAAAAATGTTGCTGCCAAAGGCAGCGAAAATAGAAGCATAAAACGCGGCCAAACGGCGGCAGAAAATAATATGAAGAAGTGTCGACATAGTCTGGTAGCCGACAGGCGCCATGAGCTGAGGCTGATGGAGGAACAGGAGGAAGCGCTGAAGCGGCTGCAGGATGTGCTGCAGCAGACGGCAGAAAAAAGCTACAAAATAGCATAGAAAATTAATAATCGCGCAATTTTTGCGCCAGTAAACAATGGAAAAGTCTTGGCTCGTTAGTTTCCTCATTATTCTGAATTTCCCAGCTACAGAGCAGCAGCAGCAGTAGCAGCAGCAGCAGAACCAGCTCCTGCTATGAATTCTGCGTTTTCCACTTTGTTAACTGCAGATGCAGTCCTAAATCTTGTAGAAGACAAAACGAAACGTTTGATGCAAGATGGACGAGAGCAACGGTCTGACAGAAAGAGAATGAGGAGCAAGAGCAAAAAAAAAAAAAGGAAAAGCGGCCAACAACTAGGGAAGTAATGAAAAATCCGATTGAATATCATTTTTCATCAAATTTGTTAGCCCTTTGTCTTCAGTGCATTGTTCATTTTGACAAGTGTACAAATGATGTACTGCGCTTAAAAAATGACATGAAACACATCCAAGCACAATGTAAATCTAATAATATATCTTGGGCTGAAGTATAAGACAGAAAAAGGGCTTTTACTGTGAACTGTAAAGTCAGCCTTTAATCATATCAATGTTGATTCGATATAAGATTCAATTATCAATCAGGTCGAAGATCAACCTAATCAGTATCTATAGAAAATTACGACTAACTCGTTTACTACCAACGAAATTTAAGAAGAATTATTTATTCTCAAAATGTCATCAACCGATTCCTCTAGACTTACAAGGTTCTCTAGCAAGAAAGGTCCTATTTCATTTTAATCAATTGATAGCAATTCTAAGCCTCAGCTCCATTCTTCTTATTGAAAAATGGAGTCTACGAGTAGCTATTGATTATTAAACATTTATTGGGGTAAAAGTTAGATAGAATGAAAAGTAAGAATCAAGTTTTAATAGTTGCTCGATGCTAAAATTTCGAAATGTTGATTGTCATCTCCGGCGGATGAAAATACAATTTTTTAAAAAGTTTTTTCCGTAATCGACTTCAATTGGCTTAAAATCTAAGTGCATTTGACAGCTATTGTGTGAATGATATATGGATAAATGTTAAAATAGTTCTGTCACTTTATTTAACCGGTGCCCACAACGATTAATTGAATCATGGACGGACAATTGGTTTAACCAATAAAATGGAACATTGTGGTCAGTGTTGAATGTGCTGAACACGGACAAAATACTCGGATACGGCTATTAACAACTCTCATTTCATAGACCAGAAAAAAAAAAGTTTATACTGTATATACAAATATATGTCTGAAATTGTATAAAGTGCAGCCATGCAAATGACACACTCACGGCCACAATGCGTTGTCCACGTTGTTGGCCAACAGCTAACGACCAGTTGGAGTCGACAAAAAACAAAATCAAATTACTTTAAAAAAAAACAAAGAGAAATGAAAAGGAATTAAAGGACTGCGTGTAGAGTGTAACCGAACTGCCTGAGAGTGACAACGAAAACGTCAACGACAACGGCAACTACATTATTAATGCACAATGAACTTGAAGTACTCGCAAAGTAGGGGCAGGCGGCAAGCCAGAAAACATGGCCAATTTTAAAATTTGGGAGCGTAAATTACATTAACTTGGCTCCAAACGAAACGCAACAACTGAGCAAAGGCTCAGAAATAAAGCATAATGCGAGGGAAGATTGCGTACGGCACTTTTGTTTGTCATTTCATTTTGCATTCAAAATCATCTTTTTTGTTTTAGTTTCAATCTTTTTTGTTTTTCCATTGGCTTGGTATGCATTAAAAACATTTTCAACATATTTCATGGGAATTCAAGCTTTGAAGTTGTGTTAAAAAATCCTAATGATTTTTTCATAGCTGTTAAATAAACAATTGGGGGAAAAGTTTGCCAGTTGAAGGCACCTGTTCCTCAGCACCTTCTGGGAGAGAGCCTTTTTATTTTTCATTCCTCTTGGGCATTTCCAGTCACATTTATGTTGTGGGCGAGGCTAAGGGGCAGAAAATTCGTTTTTTGCGTGCATGAATATAATCAAATGTTGTCGTTTAATTTGGGGCAACTTAAGCGCATGAAAGTTAAACGCTGTTAATGCTGAGACCTTTTGCTCTTCGAGCCGGAAACCACTCCAAAGTTGTGACTTGGTTGATACATTCGACTTTGACGAAAGGTTAACGAAAAGTTTAAATTGTATTGATGAATTGGGGAAAATTAATATTCAATTATTTATGCCATACTTTTCCATTGCGAGTGAAAAACCTCAACCTTAAATTAAATATAATATACGTTTTCAATGTAAAGTCAAGAAACAAAAGAGCGTGTCTCTCCTTTGACTGATCAATTATTTATTATTATTTTTTTGAAGTGACTAATAACATGTAATGAATCAATCAAACTAAGTTTTAACTATTATAATAACTTATTTTCACCAAGAAGTTTTCTTATATTTCAACAATAATATTTGAACTTAGTTATGTCTTTAGAATATCATTCTTATAAGCTCAGTTTGTTGACTAGTTTCTTGATTAACAGAATTCTATTCAATTCTTGTATTCGTAGTATATTATCTACAGTGTTTATGTGTCACGTCGCATAGTCAGAGCAATGATTATGCGACACTCAGGTCTTCTTATATATAGTATATGTGTATAGAAGTAAGTAGAGTAGTAATCCAAGCTGTCGCTGTTGCTCACCTTTTTATTCAATAAATTTCCTTCGTGTGGGGTAGAACAAAGAGATATCCAAGGCACGTGACAGATTTTCTTGGATTACATACGATGACAAACGAACGCACACAGCAAGAACTTACGCATATTCACACACAGGACACCATACAAGCACACACATCTGATGTGAACTTTGTTGTTATTGTTGAAATTCACATGGCTGAATATGCGCGGCAAAAAATTCAGATTGCCAGGCTCACGTCACCTATTATATTTCCCGTCCCCCTGTCAACCGTTACCCTTCACCCGTGAGACTTCACTTATGATTATTCATATGCTACTTAATATTTTGGTTGGCTTATGACGATGACTCGGCGAGAGGCATTCACTTGGCTCATTCGATAAGCAACAAATGCAGCCTGTTAATCACTGATTAAATTGAGCATACGCCACGTTGGATCAGCGACTACGACTACGGCTACGACGACGACAAATACGACGGCAAGAAATGTGGAGATCGCGAGCGCGGTAGTTATGGACACAACTGAAGCCAACGACAACGGCATTCGAAGTGGCGACGCGTCGCTAACGAAGTCCATAGCCATCGTCCGTACCACTGGCAGAGCCGAAGAAGCTGCGACACGAACCCTGAGCCGACGAACGAGCCGAAAGTAAAGAGAAATATTTCAAGGGTTTATAGCAAAAAGTATAGCATACTTAAGAGCGCGCTCGCAATTGGGTGTGTTTGACTTTGGGACAGAGCGTGCGCAGTGATAGTTACAACAGCACCACACCAACAGGCTGCTTAAGAGAGTAGCACAGTAGCATGCCTCGAATGCCACACATAACTGTGTTCATTTGCATGCCACGCCGAGCGTTGGTCCCAAAAATGTCCCAAGCAAACAGCTGTTGAGCACAGAATGAAGCCAATGGAGCAATTGCTGCTCGTTTATACACGTCTGTCATCTCCGCCCACATCCTCGTCATCGTCCTTGTCGTCGTCGTCGTCGTTGTCGTTGTCGGCATCGTGCCTGTGACGCACTCGCTGTGGCATGTCTTACGTTAGGTCAGAAACGTCGTCGCTGTCGCCAACGCCATCGCCATCGCCATCGCCAGCGCAGTGGCTGTGGCTGAGGCAGTGGGACTCGCTTGCCGGTAAAGGCAGAATTTTTAATTATGATAAATGCCCATTCATAAAAATGAATGGCATTGCAGTTGCGTGTTTATATAGTATTCCTCTTACTTGTATATACAAGTAGAAGCCCTATTACAAATGTACATAATAGTATACTCGAATTCTGCATAATTATAATTTGTTTCATCTTCACATTGGCCAACTTTACTTTACTTTACTTGATACCTTTACTTGCTCCTCTTTGTGCTCTCTCCTTTTTATATTTTTTTTGTATGTTTTTTTATGTTGTGCACTTGACAGCCAAGATTTATGCGACCTGCATCTCATGTTGTACCATGTTAGGTCCTGGATGCCACTGCCAGTCCTAGTGCCGTTGCCAGGTGTTGATATGCCAGATGTGCTTCAATCACCATCAGCGTCACTTAATAAAATCACAGCACGACATGTGATGAATTGTTGCCATTTTTGCTCTCGACGGCAGCGCTTTTAAGTGGAGCCCATTTAGCAAGCGTCGTACAGCAATTAAGCCCCAACTATTCACTTCCATTGACAGATCTAAAAGAAATATAAAACACGAAGATACAGCCTCTCAGCAGCTTCACCCATTCCTTTATGACCCACTCAAATAGTTAATTGAGTGAAGAGTTCCGTATAGCGATTGCTAAACCCTGATATCATAGTCATAGGCTTTCTTAATGCTGATGTAGTTAAAGAACTCTTAAGATATATCGAATTATATTATACTTATAGTATACTAGTTATACGAGTCAAATTTCTTTTAATTCGGATATTTAAAAGCAGCTTAGGCCTTTCTAACTTGCTAATCTGTCTACTTAGGAACAAATATTGTAAACTCAAACCAAACTATTCACTCCCTCGAAGTCATAACTATGCTTTGAAAATGTTAAGTTGCCATTCTCTAATTGAGGCCCTTCTTTAATATTCCTGCCACAATAATCCGTTTGTTCTTGTCGAATTATGCAATTATCTTGTTGTGCATTCTATACATATTTGTACAAGAATGGCTCATTGTTGGCATTGCTGCCAGGAATGGGCAAAAGTTATCTCAATGCCCGGCCAGCACTCGACAAAAACCAAATTGACCAAAGTTAATTTAACGACTGCAAACAAGATGAAACTTAGCGCCGACATCTCAAATACTGCGCTGGACACGACCCCAAGTAAGACATGGCAGACATGGAGATGGGCTCCGGGATGCCTTCAATTGGGTGGCAAAGGTGTGTGGCAAGAGGCGAAGTGAAAATCAATTGGTGCGCCAACAAACGCTTCAATCAATTTTACTTTGGCAAACAGTGAGTGCAAAATAAATCACAGCAGTCGAGTCCAACTTGGAAGACGTTTCAGCTCTAGACACATCGGAAGGTGCTTGGTGAAGGGGGGGAGGATCTTGGCTGTGAGGGGCTTGTGCGGAAACTTGTGTTTATCTTATTTATGCAAAGCTGTGGAAAACACCAACACCAACAACAACACAAATAATAACACCAACAGCAACAACAACAACAACTACAACAGTTACAGCAATGGGGAAAAAGAAAATTCCAAGTGGCACAGCAGCCTCGGGCAAAGCTGCTAAAAAATGAATGAATTCAATGAAATGCGGGTAAGTGCCCGTGTGCACGTTGCTCGCAGCTGAAGTCTTGGGCTGCAAACCGACCACCAAGATCGCAGGATGTGTAGGTCGCTCGCATAGGAGTCTCAGGCATTGCCACATCAAACATCTCAAACGAAATGAATTATTTATAGACGCATTTGCAGAGCTCGGCTAAAGGGACAAAGCAGTTGGCACATGTCGCTTAAGCCGACTGCAGCCACTGCCTGTGAATTGAATGACGACGAAGACGCCACCTAAGCCACACACACAGAATATGCAGGGATGCATGCCGGAGCCTCGAGCCAACTATCCATGGATTCCTGCGTCTTCCTGCCCCAAAGTGCCGTGTGTGCTTGCGTGCGTGTGTATGGCGGGTGAACTGACAAATAAAATACCAAAATGCATGGTTGCCTTAGCATTTATTTGTATATTTAGTTTTCCGCACCTTTTGCCGCACTCACCGCAATGTCCTTTCAGTCTCCGCAATGGATGCAATGGTATTCCACACAAAGAACGTAATTCGCTCACAACTGCAAAAGAGGGAAAAGTAAATAATAAAAATATCACCTTATTTTCTTTTAAAATCACACACAATCCAACTTCTTACCACGATGCACTATGATGCATGTTACTTCTTTCAATGATTAAAAGAAGCTGGAGAGGAACTACTTATGTTATTTAAGTTATAACTTAGGAGCACACAGCGATATAAAACAGTGTTAACTATAAAGCTCTTTCTATAAATAAAAGCCAGTCGATACAGGTATTAGACTTATCATGTATCATATGTATATGGGAAAGAAATTGTTTTCAAATTCAAATATAAAGAGGGTTTTGTGTCGGAGATTAACCTAAGCATTGATACAACTCAAATTATAGCTGATTACATCCCTCTTTCTGTTTCATGTGAGTACTTATAGGACTATCAAATTCATTCATTTTTTCATTCAACATTATTACGCTGAATAACATTATAGTCATCCCAAGATACTATAGAATATAAATCGAGCTAATTTATTTCACTAAAAACGATGCAAAAGGTTAAAGATTGACCTAAAAAGGATAATTGTAGAATAAAAAGGAATAAATGAATAATAGGAATAAATTAAGTAAATAAATAAAGAAAGTGATTAAATAAATAAATTCAACACATTACTGTTAATACCTAATGTTTATACTTGTACTATATAAAAAGAGTGAGAGAAAGAGAGCGGTGACAGTTACATTTGTGACGTCATTTGAATATCTAAATCGATAACATTCCACTTGTTGCTTCATCCTTTGTATACTGATTAATTAAAGAGCCATTATATCAATATTCTATAAATAGTAAAAAGGCTTACCCGTTGACATAAATAAATGATTATATTGGGTTAATAATTAACTTACCAACTTTTTGGGTCTTAAGTCTGCTTAGACCCTCCTTCTGCACCAGCAAATCGATGGAGGAGTCGGAAGAAACTTGTGCACAAAATAAATACAAACTTTCTCTAACTAGATACGTTCAATTGAGTTGAAAATTTCGGCAGCTATAGCTTATATTTCGGATTAGAGCAGCTTAAACAGTTATCGTGTACATTATTTTAAAAATTTTTATAGTTATTTTTATACTTTTTTTAAATACTTCTATTTCAACAGTTTTATCCCTGGCAGCTTATAAAAAGTATCTACAGGGAAATATTTAATTTTAAATTTCTAATTTAAGTGAAAGCAACTTTTGATTTTATAATTTTGAAAATATTATTAACGACTATTTTATTAAGCCATTTATAGATGGAAAAAATGGGGTATATTAAGTTTGTGCAAATGAAGGCAGCATCTCCCATCCTATAAAGATTATACTACTGTGGGCAAAAGATAGTAAGACTTTTTTATTTTAACCGTTTTGAGTCAATTGAACACAAAAAACGTGAAAACACTTTGAAGGCAATTCCAGAAAATGACTCTAACAACTGTTTTGAGGATTGGAAAAACCTTGGCACAAGTCTATTGAGGTCGGGGGGATTACTTTGAGGGGGACAAAGCAGATGTAGAAGAATAAATAAAGAATTTTAGAATTATGATAAAAGTCTTACTATCTTTTGTTAATAGTAGTATAATTTTGGAGAGTATCGATAGCCTAATAGATAAACACAAGTCTCTGTGTACACTCGAATTTCAGCGATACCAAATTCGGCATAAGGTTTCATGTATTTCGTACGCAGATGATATTTGTTGTAAATTTTGCAATATTCTCCCCAGTCACGAAAATTGAAAGATGCTTATTAAGAACAGTTATCAACCGATAGCTTTCATTATTCAGATCGTATTATAAAGACAGAAGGTATTGCAGTATCAATTTTATATAATACTCTGCCGCATTGCTGCAGCGCCTTCGCAGCAGAATTCGTACGAGCTAAGCTTGTAGTGAGTGTGTGTGAATATAACATATATATATTTGTATTTGTGTATTAGAATGTAAGTGACGACATATCCCACATGGGTTAAGGGTTTCTCATAGTCGGGTATACTTTAAGACTACAGGGCAACAGCATTTTTACTGGTTGTTTTAAATTATTAAGACGATTTATTTTTAGAAGATTATTACAGCTTGCCCAAACATTTTGGAAATTGGTCTCTTCAAATAATTATGTTCGTATCCGGCATTAGAAATTCTTGGAAAATTTTTTATCGAAGCTCAAAGTTTGTTTAACATTTATGTCGTACAGGCAACGAGCTATTTGACATACGAATGCGATTATCTCGATATCAAGTTTTGGTTACAAAATCCAAGAGAATATTGTTCTGTATGCTGGCTCCCGTCGCTCTGGCAGTGGGTTTGTGGTGCCATCAAAGAAAAGTTTAAATAAATGACTACAGGAAACTTTGCTAATCTGCTTTAAAAATCCAACATCTAGCATCCAGCATAAAATGTGAAATATGAAAATAGGAAAAGTGACAGCAGTTGACTTTGACGCGGCGGTTAAACCGCAAAATTCGTCAATTTAAATGGAAAAAAATCAGCACCAAGTTTTCGTCAGTGTGAAAAATATTAATTTAACTTTTTGCGTTAACGGAGCAATGACATTTGCTCTAACCGCAGCTTCATCCCCCACTCCATATATCCCCTGCCCTGTATACTGTATCCACTCTTAGCCAATTCCCACATTTATCCCACTAGTGGGTCTTGTTAGACTTTGTTTTGTGTCAATTGTTGTTGTTGTTGCCCTGTTTGTAGGTTGTTTTGTTGCTGACGCCAAATGTTTGTTGTCTATTTGCCATGTGGAATGTTGAGGTTGCGTCTGGTGCGTCTGCTGCGTCTGGTGCGTCCGCTGATGTTGATGTTGATGTTGGCATCATTATCGTAAATTTTTATGCTAAATACATTTTGCTGTAAGGCCCAAAAATACACACAAAACACAAACCGACAGCGACAACAAAAAATAGCGCCATTTGGAGCAGCTGGCGTCACGTGAATGCGGCTCATCCGATGGTCAAGCACGCCCAGCAAAACAACTAAACAGCAACAACATAATCAAGGCGTTTCTAGATGTTCCAAATCTGACAACGCCTCCACCCCCATGCCCATCCCCATCACGCCCCATCTTACCCACAAATGCAAATGAACCTCAAAACGGTGGGTCGACCGTTGTCGCCTTATGGTGCGCCTCACCCAACCCCCTCGCCCATATGAAAAATTGAACAATTTGGAGCAGATTTCGGTTTAATTCGATTCCCTGGGAATGACCGGCTCGTTGCGTAGAAGGTAGGTGACGATGCCCGAATTAAGACGCGGGCTAACGCTGCTAGCTCTATTGACTAATGAGCCATACCTTATCTCCAGTTTGGTCAAATTGTCAATAAAGAAACTATGCAACTCCTTTGTTAGGAGCCTTGTCTGCTTGAGACTCTCAACTGCCTCGTTCTTCGGTTTGGTGTAATCCAATCTGGTGGCATATTGCGCACTCTGCCGCACGAGGTCCACGCGCTTTTTGTTGATATACGCGTGACAGTCATCCCAGTCGTACATCTGACGCTGCAGATAGCGATAACGCTGGCCACAGAGCACATGCTCTCGCTCCATGGTCCGCTTGAAGGAATCCAGTTGGTCGAGGCGGCGTTGGAGCAGTTGCCCTGCCTCCAAGTCACGACACATGCTCTTGCGCAGATGCTTCATGGTAACATCAGCAGCAGTGCAGCTGAGCTTTAGTTGCTGCAGCTGCTGGCGGAGCTTGTGGTTGTCGCGCTGGAGTCTGAGAATCTCCGGGTGCACCGTGTCCTTGTTCAACTCGAGTTGCATGTTTACGCAGGGATCCACCGTGGGACAGGCAGGTGTATTTAGCGAGAGCATCATATCGATTATATTAACGCGTTCCCTTCTCTTCTCTAGCTCGGCACTGATATCATCTGGCTGCAGCGCATCATCCAAAGTCGGTGGCTCCTCAGAACTTACCTCATCTTCATCCTCTTCAAATTTATCGTCCTGAAGCTCGCAGTTACATATTAATGTCTTCCCGGGCTCTGGGGGCTCTATTTTTCTGTACGGAGAAGACGGAGCTTCTATCATACCACTCTCACTATCCTTGCAGATACTTAAGCCCTCGGCCTTACAGCGCACGAGACCCGAACTGGCCTGTGAAAGGTTATCCATTTGGCACTTGGCAAGACAAGATAAAGGTACAAATTTTGATATGGAATATACTTATAGTTCTTAAATACAAATTAAAATGAAACTGAACGATCATAAAAAACAAACATACTCGATTAGACTAAAGAAAACATTGGGTATACCCCATTTTGCATTTGATGAGATTATGCGTAATGTATTAAGGACCTGTTTGTGGATCCACAGTAGAGGCAGCTGCAGCGACCGTTCATGGCAATGTGGGGCTTACATTAGATGACATTTACAAAAGTGCTTAAGGAGCACTTAACCCAGACGCAACTAACCAACATAAACACACGAGGTGAGCACAAGGGACAACGATTAGGGGTAGGACACCAGAGGCTCTGTGTGCGAGAGGTAAGCGGGGAGCATAGTTCGAAAGGTAAACGTAAACCCATGCATCAGCCTCCTCCCATAGTATAAAGTACACACAAGTACAAGTATGTGTGCTTAGACCCAGACCCAGATGCACTGGCAACAATTCATCTTCATAATGGAACTTAATGCCAACAACAAACACGCTAAATGTGCATTTTAAAAGGCTCAACGTAAGGCACTCACAGCCTGAAAAACGTGTGCAAAACGGTAAACGTTGTATTAAGGTTTGATATTAATTAAATTATAATGAAATGAGCTCAAATAATTAACCAAAAAGTGCTCCCTGTAGGGATTTGATATGAAAAAGGATAATAACTTGGGGTTACCTTTTCTTTCTCTCCTTTTCTACTTTAATATAACTGTTAGCCCTTGTTAATTAGTTTCTATTTATTGCATAGAATATATGTAAATTGAACAAAGATCTTGTTAGCAACATCAATTCGCTGATGCGAAAGTATTCGAAGGACATTGAAGGCGTTGAGTTAAACGATAGCTGAAAATGAAGTAAAATCTAATTAAAAGCGTTGCCCAGTATTGTCCTCGCACAGCTTCCACCCACGTGAAAATCACAATTGTCAGCGTTAAATTCACGCTCACCTGCACACATACATCTCTAGCAACACACAATACAACACACGTACACACACACACACGCACACACACAGTGTCAGAAATATACGTAGTAGCAGAAACAAACACAATTTCCCACCCAGAGGCAATAATACGCAAACAAACAACTATAACAACAAACACACTCACACACTCACACACACACATATATATACACACACACATAGAGACAAGCAGGTGAAACAGACGTTGCCTGTCGAATGGCACACAAAAAAAGGACTAGCAAAGCGGAAAACTTTCAAAGGTGAAACACCCCCCACACTACACTCCATCCATTTATCCCCTCTCACCCCCACACACACACACACACTCACACACCCCTCTCCCAGATGGGCAGCAAATGAAACGCGCTGTTGCACACCAAAATAACAAGTTGCATTGGTCAATTCATCGAATGTCGGTCATGGCTGCCTCTTGGGCACCGAGTATCCTGATTTGGGTGTGGGTGTGCGTATGAGTATTGGCATGGCTGGAGCTGGAGCAGCTGGTTAGCTAAGCTGCTACGCAGACTGCGGCTTTTGTCTACGGACCAGAGCACCGGCAATAGCCAAAGTTTTACCGCCCAGGCATTTGGCCAATGCCCAACAAACGAAAATCGGTGGAAAAACGCAGCGTACGCGGAAAATCCATCTCTATTGGAGATGCAGAGCGAAGGGTGCAGAGAGGAGGAGCTAGTTCTGTTCGAATTGAGCGAAATTAGTTTAGTTTTGGCCAAATCCCCCTCCTGGCTTTTATACTGACAATCTATATTGAATTGGGGCATCCCATAAAAGCTGCCGTGAATATCAATGGGTTATCAAAATAAAATGCATTTTATTAAAAACAAAACAGCAAACAAAAACCCATTTAAAAGAAACATACTTATAAGTTTCGAATAAACATACACAGTTATGGGTATGCACAACCCAAATCTGACTCCTTTTTGGGACCAAGCTTTGGGTTTCAAGATGTCATACTAGGATTTGGTCTTTGTGAAACTCGTAAACTCGTATCCTGCGACAATTTGGACGTGGCAAGGCTGCATCGATTAGCTTTAATCTCTTTATGATAATGATGCACCATGCGGCAGCATCAGTAGTCCATTGTTCAAGGATAAGTTAAGTATAAGTTAAGTATGAGAAGCAAAAATGAGAAATTGCATTAATATTAAGACGTCAAAAGCATCTCTCGACATTGGATACCGCGTTTAAAGTAATAAAAAATCGTTTCCTTTGGACGTTGCACAAATGATGGATAGTATGGAAAGGATATCATCAATGTCAGCTCAGATTTTCCCTCAAGACCAGACTGTCAGATGTCAGCTACAGTAAGTTCAGCTTTCAATTATAAAGTTCAGCAGGAGGCAAAAGGTTAAGACTGGATTAATTGAATTTAAAGAGAAAAATATTATTATTTATTACTTTAGAATATTTTCATATTTATTTTAAAGAGATCTGTGAATTCAGACTAGCAAAACTACAAAATATACATGCAAATTAATAATAAAATTACTAAGAAAAATGATTATTTAATTTGTATTTTGTTTAATAAAAAAATGTCAAGACCTTTCCATCCGGTTGATTTAATATTTTCACTATAGGGTATAAAAAATTGATTGTATTTAAATTCAACCGCATGTAAGAACAAAGCGACCGCCGTAGAAATTGTTCAAAAATTGATTTGCGATAAAAACCTAAATGTAAATATAGTTTTTTTTTTAAATTTAATATTGTGAAATGTATTGTGAAATCGGAAAAAAACGCATTTTTTATGAATCACTTTTCCTTTTCATAGTTTTGTTAACAATTTATTTCATCAAAATTTGTGTTGCAACACGCTTTTACTTCATAATTTATCTGACATTGGATGAGGATCTTATGCAAAAGGATCTAACTTTTTATTACGTACATTACCTATTATTACGGGGCTTGAATGACGCCCGCTAAGTACAGACGGACGTAAATTTCTTGCCACTCGTCGGGAGTCTATCCCCCTGATATGCTAATGCTGCTTATATATTCACATGCCGATGGAGGGTATTGATAGAACAGCGAATGGGATATTTAAGAACGCCTATCAAAGTGATGCGCTGCACACAATAAATCTTCGTCACGGGTCCAAATTGACATTTTACAACCAAACCCAGCGGAGGACAAAGTAACTTGCAACAGTTGCTGCTGCCAATGGCATTGCCATCAGAGGCAACTGGCAGTCGCGTTTTGGCCAACTGTTGTTCTTTGTTGCTCATGTTTGTTGTTAGTTGTTTTTGCTGTTGTTGTTGTTGTTGCAGTTGCTGTCGCTGATATTGTTGTCAACAATGATGGCCCAAAGCATCAGCCACATGCGTTGCGGCAACAACTCATCCATCGCATGACACCCGCTCACATATAGTGTGCACATTGAAGCTGTCAATCCCAGGACACTGGATATACAGGACACTGGAGCGAGCTGGGCTGAGCGCCATCTTTTATTGGCGCAACTCCACGCAATGGCATTGCAGAAAAAAATTTAATATCTGACAGCATGTGTGCATGTGTGAGTGTGTCAGTGTGTGTGTGTCCTTTGTGTGTGGGAATGGCTCTAATAGAGTTATCCTGCTGTCGTCGACGTTATGAACGCATATCATTATCCTCCGTTCTGGCACCGCACTAGCACCAAAATAATTGGAGACCTACAATACGGCTGCCAGCTCCCCGCTTCCCACTTCCCCGTTATCCGTTACCAACTGCTGCCCTCCTGCCATGCTTCAGTGGCCACCATCAGCCACATGGTTAGCTTTTTCTGGGTAATCCGTCAGCCAGTCAAACGACACATGGCAACGCGATGAACATTTACGGAGCTTAATGCAAAAATGCATTAACCGTAAATCGTCGACTGTTGAAATTGGCTTTTATACGAGTATACGGATAATTGGAAGATCATTTAAAGGGTAATATTTCCGACGACAGCTATTATAGAGAGCAAACGATTCAGAGTATATAATCAATTCCGATTCAATAAGCAATTTAAATGAAGAAGCTCTGCACAAATTTAAATAAATAAAATAAAAAATAAATAAAATAAATAATATAAATAAAATAAATAATATAAGTAAAACAAATAAAACAAATAAAATAAATAAAATAAGTAAAACAAATAAAATAAATAAAACAAATAAAATAAATAAAATAAATAAAATAAATAAAATAAATAAAATAAATAAAATAAATAAAATAAATAAAATAAATAAAATAAATAAAATAAATAAAATAAATAAAATAAATAAAATAAATAAAATAAATAAAATAAATAAAATAAATAAAATAAATAAAATAAATAAAATAAATAAAATAAATAAAATAAGTAAAATAAATAAAATATATAAAATAAATAAAACAAATAAAATAAATAAAATAATAAAATAAGAGAAATAAATAAAATAGATAAAATAAATAAAATAAAAAAATAAGTAAAATAAATAAAATAATAAAAAAGTAAAATAAATAAAATAGATAAAATAAATAAAATAAATAGAATGAGTAGAATAAATAAAACAAAAAATAATTAAAAATAATAAAATAAATAAAACAAAATAAAACAAAATAAAATAAATAAAATAAAATAAAATAATTAAAACAAAATTAAATAAAAAAATTAATAAAATATATAAAACACATAAATATAAAATAAATAAATAATAAAAATATAATTAATAATAAAAATAAAATAATTAAAATGAAATAAATAAATAATAAAAATAAACAACAAAGTAAACTCTGAGTTTATTTTAGTTTATTTTTAGTAGACTTCAGAACCTCTATTAATTTAGTGACAAACATATTCTTTTACCTTTTCGGCTGCTTCAGAATTTATTAAAAACTAAATGCGTAACATTCAGTAATTTTAACCTACCGACCAGAATTATATTGTCATCATGTATATAAGTAGTTTTTTAACCCTTTGCTGGGTAATGTCTTGTTTGGTAAGTGCTTTATAGAGTATTAATTTAAGATTTTATTTTAAAACGCGTTCCTTAGATCTTTCAAGCTGTGGCAGACTTTAATACTGATGTTTTAAAGGAGCACAATAGACTTCGAGATAAACACGGCTGTCCCCCACTCAAATTGAACGATGCTCTTTCTGCAGAGTGTCAGACTTATGCTGAAGTAAGTAAACTTAATCATTGATTATGATGGAGATCAAATTATACTGAAAGATAACCAAATATTAGGTGCTCGCCGAGAAAGATGTGCTTGAACACGCAGAGGGAGATTTTGGCGAAAATCTCTGTTTTACAACCGGAAGTCCATTGAAATGCGTGCAGGATTGGTACGATGAAATCAAGGATTACGATTTTGACAAGGCAGAGTTTTCACTTGCCACTGGACATTTTACGCAACTTGTTTGGAAGAGTAGCAATGAACTGGGTGTTGGCCTCAAGAAAAAGTATGTATGATAGTTACTAGGCAGAAAAATACTAAACACACCTGAATTTCAGTGATAAAGGTAAAAACTACGTTGTATCAAGATACAAGCCACCTGGTAATACATTGGGCGAGTTTAAGGAGAATGTTCCAAGAGCAAATGGGTAAGTTTATACACAGATTCCGTTAATAGAATATACAATAAATATCCCAAATCTATTTTCAGCTCCAGACTAAAACCGCTAAATGTGATCTATTTTATAGTCTTAGCATGGATATTACCAGCGTCTTTATCTATAACGTACAATTTTAAGTAGCCTATTCTTGTATCATTCGAGCATGCTTTAAATTTCTGTTTCCATATTAAACACAATCAATAGTTTTACTTTGAAATCACAAAGAAAGTGCATTATTATAGAGAGAAATCTAAGTAAAACAAAAGTTAGCAGAAGTCGTGTAGTAAAAATAAATTTATTTTAATATAATTTCGGCTATTGCGAAAATAGTTTGAGACAAATAGTACGAGTAAGGACGAAGGACACGAGCAGAACCCAAAAAAAAACCCTAGTTTGCAGTAAATTAACATTAACGTCACAATTTGACTACAAACTGGGTGGTAAAAATCAGAACTGGGAGCTAATGTGATATTTTTTCTTGTTTTGCTGTGGGTCGGTTTCAAATACCAAAAGATCTCACATGTGGGTGTCTATCTAAATGTGCTGCTAATGATGATAGCCGGCAATAGGGAAAGGCAGAAGCAAAGGGAAAGCCAAAGGCAAACAGGCCAAAAGAACACAACATACAGTGTTGTTGCGGTGGGCTGTAATAGGGGGTGTGGTCGGGGCTGGGTGGTAAAAATGGTATTAGAAATTCAAATAAGCTTGACACGCAACCCCGTGGGGTTGGACCTGTGGGGCTTCTGTTGCCGCTGTTTTGGGTTAATTTGAAAACGTGCGATAAGAAAATTCAATTTTTTCTCTGTTGCTCGCTAGTGAATGTGTTTCGTTAGAGTATTGTGTTACATGTGTATGTTACACATATGTGTGTGTGTGTGTGTGTGTATTTATAAGTGTTGGTGCTTCAGCGCTGGTTTTCAACGTGCTTTTCCTTACTTTTTGGCAATCAGCATCAGGCAAACAAATTCCCCATTGGGCGTCAAACCAGTCCGTAGACCCAGATAGGACCAAAGCCCTTGCCATTCAATGATGTTACGTCGCTTGTTGCTGTTGTAATTTTGCATTTTTTATCCCAAGTGCTATTTTCTGCAGAGAGACAGCGCCAGCCCACAGAAGTCACAAGACAAAACAAATACAACAAACAGCTTGCCGGATGCCTCAGTCGAGGCCTGAGACCGAAAGCCGGCGCCCAGCCTGCAACTCCTCAACAGCAGCTGCTGCCAGCAGCGCATTAAATCCTTAAGCACACATTATTATTCAATCAGATATGAAGTTTTATTTATTTTCCTTTTTTTTTCCCCCGACTACACTGCTTCTTTTGGTAAAATGTCTGTTTTTTCTCTCTCCTCTTTGCCGGAACTGCTGTTCAGCAATATTTTCGCGCGTTTCCATTTTGAATGCAAGCAAAAGCCGCTGCTGCACATAGTATATACATGTATTTATATATAGGCATACAGACATATCATGTGATATGCGATTTTTATCTGACAGAGTCTTACCTAATGTCATTTAAATTGTTTTCGACCCAGTTCATTTCAATTTGAACACGTCAAGAAAAAGTAAAAATACCTAATGGCATTTGCGGATAAGATCGCACAGCGAAAAGCTCACTTATTACTTGCTACTCGACACAGTCCAAGCAGCTGTTTGTTTTTTATTTGTATTTTAAAGTCAATCAAAGACAACCAGACAGATCAGAACTAGGCCATTCAGACAAGTCATAGATCAGAGAATTTATGAATATTTATATGTGTAAGTATTTAAGGTAATTTATTGCATTGTTATTGAGCTTAAGTACTACATTTGAGAATCGAGGCGAACGACCATTGACTCACATAAAACGGGTAATTCTTAGGACTGCTTGTGATGTCGGAAAAGATAGTTGTAGTAGACAAAGTCAAGACAAAACGCACTTCTGCTGTGTAAAAGATACTTTTGAAGTAAACAAGATATGCTCCATATACTATAATATATATAACTAATAGTTCTATGTATATAATAATGATATTATATATAATATAATATTAGTAGAAGTCAAGCTTAGCGTACTCTCCGCTTAACAGATTCGCGACAAGGATCCTCTCTTGAGTACTCGAAATAACAAACTATTCCATTTAACGCACAGGAGCTTGCATTTAATGATTCGTTAAACCGGACTTCTACTGTATTTTAGACGTTTGGAAATGGTTGATTGAGATCCTATGGAAGATCTTAATGCTTTTGAGACCAATCCTGCTGGAGTAATGCTTCCATTTGTTCATCTTCTAACTTTTTTGTTATTTTGTTGTTGCCTTGTCTTCTGTCGAAATCGCCACTTCTTAATCGTCTAACCAGTATTATCAAGTTGAAATTGATGGAGCACGAACACCAAAGACTTTCTGCAGCGTACGACGACTCTCAGCAGCAGATTTATGCAAATGAAAGCAAAGAAGGAATCCTTCCCGCAAATTGCGTTTTCTTAGTATACAATTCTATGTATTCGATGTTCACGAATCGATTTAAAAACTCTGTTGTTTAAAATGTAGAAAATTTTCTTTTCCTCTTATCTAAAATAAGTGCACTTCAGACAGACTTCCTACGAAACGTTGCTATATGCTGGCACTGGAAGCACAAGTCTATATTTAAGTCTCACATATAATTCATACTTAGTTGAAGTCCATAGATACAACTCTTAACTGGCAAATCCTTGCTAAGTCCTCAATGTGTAATAACTTAATTAAAAATTTCATAAAATATGAAAACGCGAAAATGAATAGCAAAGCCATTTCGATGTTAGTATTCGTTGGCCACACTCAATAACTTTTGTCTACTTGCTCAGCCTCAAAGTCAACGTCATCATGGAGCAACCTCAAGCATAAAATCATCGTCATCCTCGTCGTCACTTCATCTTGGCTGGCATTGCTTCATTGGGGACAGCAGTGTGACAGTTCGTCAACTATTTATAAGTTCAACTTGCTCGTAAAATTTATGTGCATCGTAAAGGCGGCAAATCGAGTCGAAACACTGACAAAATGTTATGAAATCAAATTTGCACACAAAGCGTCCCTAATGACATGGCTTTCGAGTGAACAACAACAAAAACAACAACAACAAGGACAATGTAGACAGGCTACAAAATCGAGGAACATAGCCAAGTGGAGCGGTTTCCCATAAGGACACGAATAACGTTCCGCCTGTGGCCTGAAAATTGTTTAATTATACGCGCTCTTAATTACGAGTATCCCTGTGTCGCTGGGTGCTTAAATTGTAACGACGCTGACCTAATTGAGTAATAATTAAAATTAAGTGCATGCTAAATTTAAATTAATTATTAAAATGCAGGCACCGGAAGGATACTATATAGATACTTTATACGGAGACAAGAGCCAAACGCCATAAGTGCCAACTGCATTTTGCCGCATTCTTAGCCTTTATTACTCACCCCAAGACATACTTTCCAGCGACTCTTGCCAATTGTCGCAGTAAGCCATTTGTCAGCGAACTCTCACAAGTTATAGTCCTTCTGCCCAAATTGAAAATGGTCGGCCTAGCCCAGAAAACTTTCATTCCTCGAAGACAAAAACTTTACTTTTTACGCCATTCTGAAAAGTCTCTTTAAATAAATTTCCATTTCTAGAAAGACAGAAAAGAATCTATTTCTGGTATTATCTGGCAAATGATCTATAGAGAACCCAGTACTGTCGGAAACACACGCAATTGATTATATAACATTGCAATATACTAAATTAGTTAAATAATTCGTATAATTTGCTGGTTTACAGCCGGCAGTTAACCATATTTATAGATTAAATGCGTATATATATTGCGTATACGCAACGTATTCACCATAGACAACTGATGTACATCAGACATATTTCAATATAAATTATTGTCAGTTGTAGTGCATAAAATGTCGCATAAAGTTTGCCGTTCGAGGCGAAAAGAACAACAACACACAACACGTTATTCATCGTTAAAGCAACTGCACATAGAAAGGAGGAAGGGACAGTCGGTTGGAAGGATGAAGGGGGGGGTAACAGTAACTGCAATACACCAGCAGCAGCAACAGCAGCAACGACAAACGTGACTGCGTGGAGATGAATGCATGGGGCGTATGCGCAATGCGATATGCAACAAATTGCTAAACAAATCAAATTTATTGCTGGAATCGCGCACACGAGAGCATAACAATAGCAACAACAATCACAATAACAACAAAATATAAACAAAAATAACAACAACAACAACAACAAGAATAACGCAGTACGCATGTAAAACGTCATCTGAGATACCAGAAATTAATATGAGCCGACATTTTTTCAGGCCGCAGGACTGAGTCCTTTGTTGTTGTTGTTGTTGTTGTTGCTGACGCTATCAGCGTTTGTATAACTTCATTTGGTTTGTTTGTTTGCTGGAATTGTTATGGGTACAGGGCCTAGCGCCCAGCACCAACCACCCACTTACTTTTTGTTAAACCGTATTTTTACACACGCACACACACAGAGACACAGAGACACACAGAGAGACAGAGCTGCGGCGCAGGAACGTCCGCACAGGCTGCATAACAACATGGCGCTTGGTCAGAGCGGAAGTCCGAGTTGTTTTGCGTTAAATTTATGTTAGACTGTGGCGCTTCTCCAATGCCATTTAAGCGCTACAATGGGGCACGCAACATAAACAAAACTCAAAAACGTTAAATAAATTCTAGAAATCCTTTGCATATCCAATTACGTTTTGTTTCTACTTCCTGTTTTTTCGCTCATATTTCGAGCTGTTGGTGAAACTAAGAACATACATAAAGTGGTATTGAATTTATCAATAAGAAAAGGTTTTATATCAAAATCCTATATAGAAATCAACTCTGAAAGGTCTGTCACATTTGACGCTATAACTCCACTTCCACTGTTCCAAATGTTATGATATTTAGAGGGAATCTCAATGACAAATGAATGTTTCCAACGCAGGTTCTCAACAAGAGGTGGCGGCACCAGAAAATGGAAAAAATGTTCGGTAACTTTTTAGTTCCCACCTAAAACCTGTCTAAGGCTTGTCACAGCACATGAATATTTGCTTTCCCACTGTAACTTTACCTAAACCTTTTCTTAGCCCACTAATTATGTGTGCAGTAATTAATCTTACAGTCTGCCAAATGCCTACAATACTAATGAAGAACGAAAAAGTTTTTTGTTTAAAGTCTTGTGAGTAGCGACATATGCTTCGATTGTTGCCCATTGTTCCTAGTTGGTTGTTTTTATTGTTATTATTATTATTGTTGCTATTGTTGTAGTTGCTGCTGCTGCTGGTGGCGTTACTCTTGTGGCAGTTGTTGATTTTTATTTTCACAATTAGGAAGTTGTTTTTATTATTTTTTACAGTTAAACAAACTAAACACGCACACACAACACAACACACAACACACAGCAAACAACAAGCTATTGCAATAGTCACGCCCCGCGGACAACCACCCTCAGCCCACAAAGGAGCAGCCACATGGCTACGCAGACACTTATTCATCAGCCGGAAGTTTGCTTGCCAATCCTATTGTTGTTGTAACTGTTGTTGTTGTTGTTGTTGTTGTTGCTGTGCTGCTGCTGCTGTCAAGCAGGACTTGTTAGTTGTTCGTGGGTGTTTGCCGCTCATGCAAATTGCACAAGTAACAAAAAACAAAAAAAGAGCAAGAATGTAAATAAACAGGGAGAAAAATGTAGGAGTGAAAAGTTGCACAAACTCTACATACTATACATATATATATATATATATATATATCTACTATATATATATATATTTTTGAATTTATATTTAACTGTATTACACACCGCACCCGCAACAGCAACTCTTTCCACTCCCGCTGGTCCTCCGCCAGTTTTCTTGTGCTTGTTGGCAACGGAATCGGAAGTTATAGTTATGCCGCTCGCGCGGGCGCTCTCTGAAATATTTTACCAGTAAGAGGAGAAACAACAACAACAACAGGAAAAGCAACAGCAACAAAAGTTTATTTAAAACTTTTGTGGTTAAGCTTGTTACTTGGCAGCTACTTTCTGTGCGTGGAAATTCGTTTGGCTCTGCTTGAGTTTTCGCAAAATATTTAAGCTGCAGTTTTGTTAAGGAGCGAGTGCTCATAAACATTGAAAGCAGCAAAAGTTGGATCAGGGGCCGAAGCAGCAGCAAAGGCTAAATCTGGAGCAGGATGGAAAGTGGCGCGTGCCGTCCATTGGTGGCTATTAAAATTATACTCGGCTAGCCCTCAATGCCGTAAATACCAAGAAGTTGGCGCATCTTAATCAGCAGCAGATTAACTAACTTTATACAGCTGCTTAAATTCTGCCAACATTCCAGCGATATCCATGAGATGATGCTCCTCAGCCCCCACTTGCCCCCTGCGGAGTTGGTGGTGTGGAAATGCGCCCATTGGAGTTGGCAGCGTTGGCATCATAAAAATTTTCAATTTCATTTGCGTTGCACAAAGACGCGTGTTGCGTGTTGTTCGGCATATCCAGTGGCTTGAAAGGAAGAGGAGGAGGAGTAGGAGGACGAGCTAGGACTAACGGCTGCAGGATGCTGCTGGCATATCGGTGGTGAGCACCTTTCAGCGACACAAGAGCCAATAAAAGTGTCAGAAAGAGGTAACTGACAAAGCGCTGCCTGCTTTGTATTTATGATGAGCGGTAGGTCATGCCAAACCGGAGACTCGTGCGGGCGTATAACCCATTCCGGCATCCAATAGTCTAAGCGCTGGCTGCCACTTGGCTGTTGCCCATTGCCCATTGCCCATTGTCCATTACCCATTGCCCGTTGCCCGCTGCCATGTGGTGCGGGTCAAACAGCACAGTTGGATGCCTTCGATTCGAAATTGGAACAGAGCATGGTTTCAGAATTGATGGAATTCCAATAAATTTTACCTTCCTCCTGCTAAGAACAGCGGCGACAACACCAGCTCCAGCTCCAGCTCCAACAACAGCATAAACTCCATGCCATAGTCTGTGGGACATTTGAATTTTGAGCTGAAAGAAAGACCTCTGCTCTATTCCTTCTTGGCTTTGGCATTGTGAAAATAAAATATGGCTTAATTCGAGATATTCCCGTCGCTGACGTCGACTAATTCTTGGCAAAAACATTTGTGGTCACAAGATATACTATCCTTCCATTTGGACTCCTAACGTAGATATCCATCATGAGCCTGCAAAGTGGGAGTAAAGTTCTTTATTTCATTTGTTTAAATATTAGAAATACCTTTAAAAAAGTTTATTTCTTTAAATAATTTATTCGACCCTTTGATGCCTGAAGGCAACTTCACACCTTTGTCAGTATAAAAGACTTGAGCTACATTTTTTACCCCAACTAATTAAATATGTATCTCGCAGACACAATGACATTTAATTGGACATTAAGCTTCCCTCAGGCAAAGTGCAAGGCGTTTCCGCAAAATGTCCTCAAGCCATTAATTATGCGTTTGGTAATTATATATTATTTATACGATTCGAATTTGAAAGCAGCTGAAAGAATATTAGATAGTTAGTTTGGCTGTTATTAAAGCTATTGATGAAGTTTGTCTATATACTTATATTTTCCGAGTCGAAACACTGTTAAGATGCTATTAGTTTAAGGATATGAAAGGCTGGAAACATAAAGTTGCCCAAAGAACCAAAAACAGGAGAAAATCAGCAAACTTTGAAATGTGCTCATTATGGTGAACGGAGGCAGAGTGTGGCTCCGGGTTCCGGTGGTGTATGTGATGGTGGTGGTGCTTGCATTGCCAAAGTTAGGCGACAGGCAACCGGAAATGCATCAGTGTCAAATTTTGCACGACGCGCCTGTCGCAATTTCGTTAAGAACTGCGCAAAGTTGTTAAATTTTACGATTTAATTGCGAAACTATTAAAAATTACGTCTCTTTCACTGGGCGCGAGCTGCGGTTTTGAATCGCGTTTCAGTTTGTTGTCGTTGTTGTTGTTGGTATTGTTGCCGCTGTAAATGCCACCAAGAGCGAGCGACGCAAAGTTTTAAGTACCAAAATTGGTGCGCTTAATGATGCCGCATGCAATCGCACCAATACCCAGGACTCAGGATACTGCCACAGAGCCTTTTGCTCATAAGGAGATAGCAAATTGAAGCTGCATCTGGCTTCTTGGCATATCTGCTTCGCACATTTACTAAATGTGTTTCCTCTGTCCCTCTATCCTGCCCCTTGCAACGGAGCCCTTGTCAATTATTGAGCGCAGTGCACAATTTTTGTGGTTGCTCGTAAATATAATTTGAGTTGAACAGTTTATAAAAGTTGCAATTGATGTGCATGTGGAGCGAAACACTAAAATTGTTGCAACTTGTGACCCGGACTCCCTGTAATGATACCCTAACTACAGGAACTTTTACATATTTCCCTCCCAACAAACCTCAAATTAAATGAAGATGCTAAGGAGCATGTGCACTGCGCGTTCCATGTTAGAGGCGAAGACCCGTTAAGTTAATTACTCGAAATGTGGCAACCAAATGCTGTGGAGTGCATACTTTGGTTAAAGTTACGAAACTTTACTTGTTACCTTGTTCCAGTATGTACGAGTAGGTGTCTCGCAACCATAAAACTCTATATATACATAGACAAAATTTAATAATATTAAAGATTTCCATGAAGTTTATTCAGACGGGAAAGAGCTCTCATAGAACTTATAGAATCGATAAGTTTATGTTAGTTTTAAAGTTATGTTTTTAATTAGTTTTGACTGTCAAAATTAAATAGTAAGCCTATTCTAAAGATTCAATCGATACCCATTCAACATCCACAAGATAAGAGTTAAGTTCTAAGGACTAAGGATAATTACAGTATGATTAGTAGCAAAGCCAGACAACACTCTCACATGTAGCTGGAGCTCGGAGTCCCAGTTGGGTGCGTTGGCTGTGACGCACTTCCGTATGGACATGAAACTGTTATCAACAATTAATTAAATAAGAGCTGATCATTAGACCACGATTTGTGGGGCGTTTCCGCTTCCGATTCGAGCTGACCACACATTAAGTGATACGCAACATTCAAAAGCGCACATGGACCATGGAGTATATCGTATATACATGGTCCAGGCAGACCAGGAGGAGCTGCTTTTTGGTGTACCACACATTATGGATGGGTAATCAGCATACGCACACACACAATCACACACGCTTAGACCCTGCCTGGCAATGGACAGTTGTTTTTGTTGTTGTTGCTGTTGCGCTTCTTGATGCCAATGCTATATAATCATCATTGTTTTTATTGCTGTTGTTGTTGTTGTTGTTGTTGCTATTGCTTGGGACTGTGATTTGTTGCCATCGTTACTGTTGTCGCTCTCAGCAACTGTTCATAAATCGTGGATACCTACATGGCGTTGCGATAAATCTGTAATGACCCACCATACTGCCTACACCCTGCACCCAGTCGCAGCAGCGAGTGAGACCCCAGGCATCCCACACATTGTCGAGATAAGTGCTCGTATGCAGTACTCTGACGCAGCCTCAAACAAACCACATTATACACACAGACACACCCATACACCCACCCACACACACACGTATATGAGTTGAAGTTAATTTGCGTGTGTTTAAATGTGCGTAATTATTGTTTATCTACAATGTGTAATACACCATAGCACACATGAGTATATATACTCATATATTTATAAAGAACCGCATATGGGGATCTCTTTGTTTTCTGTTTTAAGTGAATTTTATTAAAAATTCTATATTTTTAAGTATGGTTTGCTGCGTATAATAACAAAGCTGATTTTTACTCCTTTTATTCCCTTTTTTTCATTGAATAAAAAATTGATTCAATACAATGGTAAATGGGAAATTGAATCATAATTAAAAAATGTTTATGATAAAAAAAATCCTTATTGACACGTGGCAATTATTTATTTAAATATTAATTAAAGTACTTCACATTTGTAATAGTTAAAAATGCATTTAAATTACGAGTATTTATAAGTTATCTTTAAATATATAGATATATAAAATAGATCGAGTATCCTGTTGGAAAGGTTTTACCAAATTAAAGTTTTTTTTTGTCTTAAAAAATTTTAAAAGTAATAATTTTCGCCTTTCTTTTTGACAAACAAACTGCAATTTTTCCGCTTGATTGTCGATGATTTCATCAAAAAAGTAAGTGCGACATTTTGGGAGTCCTCTTGTTCATATTTTTTTGTTAATATCCTAATGGTCTTAGAATTCCACCTGGCTTGCGACATTTAAGCAATATGTAACTTTGTATTCACTCAACAATAACTCCAGACGTTGTTTATTAACAGGCTTTAAAAATGAATATGAAAAACTCAAGACAGATATTAAATATTTAATGATATAAATTTAATAAATAGAAATCTATACATAAATAGGCAATGGTTCCGTTTTTACATCGCTTTTACTGATAAGCTATACTATCAATGGGAAAGTGTCACCAACACTACCACCAATACACGAATGAATTACACACGATGTGTAAAACAAACACTCACACAAAGAAAGCTCTTCACGCTCTACACTTTGCAAGCGTGAAAGAGATAGAAGTATTTTCTTTGTTTACCTTTGTGCAATGCAATATGATACAATTAGTTAGAGCGGGATGGTTATGTTCACTCTAAGCTCATGACCAAGCAGTGCTGCCAGATTAGATTTTAAAGCAAAAAGTGCTGGATTTAGGCTGAAAATTAAAATTCAACAAATAAATACAAATCGATTTACATTAGTAACATACAAACATAAGTTAAATTAAATTGTATTAAATATATATTCTTGTGTTTTCACTCAGATATTTGCATACGACTTAATTCAACTTTCGTCATTCAGTTTCGTAACTGATTCAAAAATTTGTTTGCAATTTTCGAGCGATTCCATAGTCGATGCACTTCAATACGTTCAGTGGCCATTTACGTGCCCACAATGGAATAATTGATATGCGAAGCGAAAGTTGAAAGTCTCGACCTGGGACCCGGGACCTGTAACCTTAACAATTCGATTGTACCTCGAACACTGAACCATGCCAATAAAAATGGAAATGAAAATGGGCCGTGTCATTACATGGCAATTATCAGTTGCAATAAAAACGGCCACAACTCAAAATTTAATACAAGCCTTGCTGCTACATATAAAATTGTTAAATTTTTATAGCGTTTGTGAAGATACGGGAGATGCGGAGGAGTATGTGCTGGAACTGTGTACTCCACTCCATGCCATGGGAGGATTATGGAAAACAGTAAAAGCTGAAAAATTGCAGAATTGTATTGGTTTCATTATACTCATACTGCGTCCTCCATATTTGTCCAGGATGGCAATTACGCGGGCACGCACACATATTAATTAATTACTTTTATGATTCCATAAAGACCGCACAACACCTTCGTCCCTCATCCTCCTCTCAATATCGACCTCTGCCCTGTCATATACGAGTATGTACATCTTTGATCGCAGCTCGAGCTGCTATTTGTGTTTGTTGCATGCCAACAGCTGGCGACATTAAATATGGAAAGTCATAGCCTAAGGTATATTTAAACCTCTATATTTGTATTTGTATTTGTGTTATTATGTACTTGATTTCAAATTAGTTTCAAAGCTGTTGCTGTGCGGTGTTTACTATAATATGAATATGACAATATTTGAAACGTTCTATTTACCAATCATTCGATTTGCTTCTAATAAACTTTATTCAATAATTTGTTGCCATTTAGAATTCAATTTCATGATGTCTCTTCCATATAAGCCTATTGGTAAAAAATCCTTGCTTAGCATTGCCAAAAGCATTTAGCATAGACCAAAGGTGATAATCACTTGGTGCCATGTCAGGAGTGTACGGTGGGTGCAGGAGAACATCTCATCTGAGGTCGGAGAGCTTCTGGCGGGTTTGCAAAGACGTGGATCCCGATGCCTTTCCCATTGGCCAATTGAGACCGCTTCTTCCGCGATTTAAATCGATCTAGTTCCAATCCCCCAAAACAACAGTAATCTGTCTGAAAGATTCCTTAGCTATTTCGCACGAAATAAAACTTCAAAATAGCGTGAATTTTAACGTTGGTGAACTCTATGTTTACACGTCTACAGCTTCTGCACGCTATATTCAAATATATCGTCGTTTTGTACAAAATGTCAAGATCTTTCTAACAAGCTCTGGTAGTACTCACTGTGAGCTCTGTAGCAGTTGATACATTGCCGCAAAATTCGAATAGCAAAAAAGCGAAAGGACTTTTCCGAATGACCTAATATATTACACATATATTATTATATTGTTACATGATTTAGGCTTGATTTTTTACCAGTTAACATGGTCTACGATAATTTAATTTCGATATTAGACAATAACTAAACTATGGTCATATACAAAACAAACAACGATATAGATCAACACAAGCGATTGAAGCAGGAAGGAAGCAGACGCGAAGTTAGAAAAAAGACAAAAATAAAAAATGTTATAAATAGCAGAAACTTGTTTTAAATAAAAATAAAATAAAATATCCTCAACAATATATATTAGATATATACAAATCTATATTATTATCATATTATTCCCTTTGATTTTATATGTTTCTTAAATTGAATTAGCATTTGTTTTATTTAAATGAAAACAATCTAAACTTAATGAAATTACTTTATTATATAAAATATTAAAGCTTGTCTTCTTAAATCGCATCTATTCTAACAATGGTTATATTCCATATTCACATTCGAAATCAGAGTCACAATGGGCACACAGTTAGGTGCACATTAAATAAAAAGGAAAATATACAAAAGCGAGAAACTGACTCTCAAATCGCGCTGCATTTGTGTCCGCCGACGCGCATTTTATGACGTCCTCTTCTCCATTCTGCAACACACACATTCACATACATACATATATATATATAAACGTATATATGTATATAGAGATTCACACATGCACAACAAAGAACGACAGCTTTATCTGTGGCTAAAGTGGCTGATATTTTGGTGGAAGCTGCACAGCTGACACATAGCTTCCGCTCTGGTCCTGTGGCACACTCCTCACACATCGTCTGAATTTAGCTGGTAACTGCCCCTCTATATCTTTTGCCGGCTGCATAGAACTGGGAGATTCGTTAGGAACGGCATTGCCGTTGATCGGAGCGCTTTTCGTCGTCGTCGTCGTCGTTGTCGTCATCATCAACGGTCGCGGTCCTCCGACGCATCGCCTCCATTGTCGTTAGTCCTGTGCTCTTATCGCTGAGACGCTTGCAAGCCGCTGCTGACTCTAAATAATCCTTTCCATGCCACACTGACAGCTTCAGTGCTGGCGCCGAAGCCCAGCTAAAAGAAAAAAAACGAAAAGATGGGTATAGCAGTACAAGGGATAGGAGAGGCAGCACCAGGCGGCGTCAGATGAAACGAGTACCAAGCGCGCTGTAAAATCCAAGTTAGTGCGCATAAATCAAGCCTTTAAAACGTGCCTCGCAACCGAAATGTCCTCGTAGGATGCACACACACACTCCTATATATACATGCTTCACACACACACACACACACACACACACAGTACCAAGCAAGCGGAAGCCGAGAAAACCGCTCGCTCCGCATAAGCAACGGCATCGACATCGAAGCTGCCCCAGAAATTGTGGTCTACAGTTTTCCGTATGCAATTTTATGCAACTGTGGCACATCATCCCAGCTCCACTTTCAGCCCCAGCCCCTGTACCAGCACCAGTACCAGCATCACCCTCAGCTCCAGCTGCATTCCCATCTCCGAAATTGTTTACAACTGCATACAATTTATAATCTTAAAGAATTTATATTTATTTATTCAGCACTTAAGAGTAAGCACGTCAGAAATCACAAAAGACTGACAATCGCATTACGTGGAATCTATCACTCATTATAAAGTAGGTCAGTCAGCGTCAAAGTGGGTTGGGTTATAGTCCTCCACTAAGGATCAAAAGGCACAACAATTCCAACAATAAATCTTAAAGCAAACGCAGAATATTATTGCAAAATAGAGAGACAAGAAAACGTCTGTTATATTAAATTCCCTGTGGCAATTTTTATTAGTATTAATAATTATTATTCAATTAAAATGTAAGAGGACTTTCAAAAGACTAGCTGTATGTTCCTTTGTGAAGGATTAAATTTCAATTAAATTTTCAATTGATAAATTGAAAGCAGCAAAGGAAAATCAAACATCACAACAAATTATTATACATATATAGTCGTAGTATGACAATTTGCATAAAATAAACAATATATTTTAGGTGTAAATCCAACATAATTGCATTCTATGTAAATTGATAGAAATTTCATTTTAATTGGAATTGTCCAAGCCGACTGACAAAACACACTTCAAGAGTCAATTCCTTTATTTCAATTAAAAATATTTTGTCTAAGGAGAAAACCAATAAATATTAATACAAATATTTAAAAGCAAAGTAAATAAATGTCTTAAATTATTTCAATTCAATTGATTTGCATCCACTGGGAAGTGTTGCGTACTTGTGTCTTATATTCTTGAATGTGTTAAACATTTTCACACACAGAGGGAGAATACTTGAAAAGCCCTTCAATTGTGGAGCTTGAAATGAAAAGCGAAACACAAAATTCAAAATTGAAATAGAAAAGCAGAAAAATCTTAGAAAATCTCCACGGAGCTTTAGTTGTAGTTCTCTCTCTCTCTCGCTTTCTGTCAGTCTATTTGCCTGCCCTTTTGTTTTTCCAAGCTTGAAATGAAGTAAATTTGTGTTGTTTTCCACTCCGTTTTCTCGTCATTTCATTGTATGTACTTGTATGTAATGTATGTCTCATTCAAAGTCCCATGTTACAAGGGCTGTGTGAAAGTTACTCCCGATTAGAAATTCCATGTCGAAAGTGAAACAAATGAAACTCGTGAGAAGGAATAAATTAAAATGAGTTTCTTTTAACAAAGCGGGAAAACGGGGGAAAACTTGTCCCAGAACTGCATTATACATATTCATTAATGCACCAGTTGCATTTACTGTTTGTAGATTCATGTAAATGCTTCCCAAATACATACCTTCTCTCTTAGCTCACTTCTAGGTTAAAGGGATCCATATGCAAATCACTTTAAAGGTCTTGCAATCGACTTTATTATAATTAATAATAGCTCAAAAAATATATCATAATTCTAATTTAGCGCCTGTGAAGTTCTAGAACATCATGGTATGTATAGAGATTATTAATAAAAAATAGTTCCGGGAAATTAGTTTGTGTTTAACTTTAACAAAATATATACATATTTTCATTTCTGTTGGTAAAGTTGGAGATAATTGAATACACAAAATAAGAAGTTGTATACAAACATACAATAAAAGATGCCTTAAGGTTAAACAGTGTGTCAGAGCCATTACTGTTATTAACTTGAAGCTTAATAGACCAAAGAGATGCTGGTGTCCGCCTTATTTACATTCAAAGCAAACTAGCTAAATGAGCTCAAGCATTAAATATGAAAATTAATTAAAAGTTTTTCAAAGCACGCAAAGAAGAGAACAAAGCTGGGCAGAGACACAAAAAATGAAGTTGTAAATGAGGGCAAAGGCGGTGCCAAAGGTGAATTAAGACAGACTTTACTGTTGTGGATGGGCTGTAGGAAAAAAAGAACTGTGCGCCAGACGTGGCTGTTGTCATTAATCCATCCGCGTCTACTCATGGGGTGCATCATGCACACAAGTTCATAACAGGACTATAAAGCGCAGCAGGATATCGCAACAACAGACAATTTCCGCCAACTTAAACCTGAAGGAATCTTCAGAGGGCATGTTCCTTGGTATTGGCCTAAGGGCCACCAACGTATCCGGTTGCTTTGCCAAGTTTCTGCTTCGCTGGATTTCAATGCGGACACCAGTCGCCGCAAGTTGCCCCATCATCCAAAGGACGATGGGGCAAACGCGTGCGTTTGACCAAACTCCGGACTTAGGTTAAAGCAATGCCAAATTCAGATTTAGAGCTTCAAGCTGCCAAAAACCGAGAAGTGAGTAAAAAGAAATTAAATTATTAAATCATCACCGGATGTCCATTGAGTAAAGCAGCTAAAAGCTCAAAGGAATATGTCACTGCTTCCACGCCTAGACGTGAATAGCTCGTTGCAAAGTGAGTTCTGACACTAAGAAAAAAAATCTAAAAGGTTCCCTGTAAAAGTTGCAAGCCCAATCTAATTTCCGGTGTGCACCATGTTGCGGTCCCCAGGAAATACTCGTAATGCTTGCAATCGAATTAATAAAAATGCTAATTTCTGTTAAGACATCATGACTAGAAAATAAAGTGAAGCTACTTAAACCTATCTTTCCGACTAAAGTAATTTTAGATATTATTCTGTTACTTTTATAATAAAATATACTTAAGATTGGATATTTTTTAATATATCATACGCAGAGTTAACTTTTAGGCAGTCGATATGAAAAGTTTCTTATATTGTTTTCCGAGTGTGTAATAAAGAAATGACAAGAGCAGAACAAATAAAATCCTTTTATATGCAAATTGTAAGCATTGTTAAGGCCACTTGCTAATAGCCTGTCACATACCACGTTCTCCTTTCAATGAACAGTTTCAATCCCCCTTTCTTTTTTTACGTTTGCCCCTTGTGTACTCGAAATGCGAGTCGGACCACTTCACATGGATGACCACGGAAATTAAATGAAATCTTTTTTTTATTTTCCCGAACCCAAAAGTAAAGAGCTTTTAAGCCAATAGAGCTGAGACTTAGCCACAAATATAATCTGTATCTCTAAATACCCTATAAACTAAGGTAGACGCTGAAGAAACAAATCAAAATCATATAAATCTATATATTACTAGGCAATGGTTCCGTTTCTACATCGATTTTACTGATTAACTGTACTACTTAAGTATAAATTATCATTCGATTATTTTATGTATTATTTTTGAAGCTGAATTCCATTTTTGTTAGATTTATTTTAATATAACGCGAGGAAATAACACATGGAAATAAAAGAAACACTAACACAAAGACAAAAACGATAGATCTTCTTCACGCTCTACACTTTGCAAGCGTGAAAGGGATGGAAGTATTTTCTTTGTTTACTTTTGCGCAATGCAATGGGATGCAATTAGTTAGAGCGGAATGGCTATGTTCACTCTTAGCTTAGGCCCAAGCAGTGCTGCCAGATGTTGAATTTCAACCACTAGGCGAACACTTTTTGCAAAGCAAATAAATTATAAAATGGGATGTGCTTGAAGCAGAAAATATTACAGGATATCTTAAAGTTTAGTCTGTTCTCGTTTGGAAACCGTTTAAAGCCAATGCCGTGTGAAAAATGTAATAAAATATAAGCAAAACTTTGCCGAAGTGAGAATAAAACTTTATGCAGACGCTAAGGTTTTTTTTTGGGTTCAGAACACTTGCTACGATATCTTGCAGCAAGTAATAGGAGTACAGGTATGACCATATTTGTTGTTGGCTCTTTGCTGCGTTCTACCTGCATTTTACCTGGTGCTGATTTTAAAATAAAACAAGCACATTGGAGCAGGGGCTGGCACTTTGTGCTCCTCATCGTTGATTTATGCGTTCAAAGTGCAACAATAACAACAAAAGCCACAAAAAAAAGCAAACTGTTGCCAGGCTTCAAGACGAAATTTTGAAAGTGTTTGCGCCGCCGCTGCTGCTGCCTTTACCCTGCCACAGACTCCACCCTGGCCTGGCTGAAGCCACTGTTTCTAAGTGGTTTATACTCTGCGAGATTTTAGGCGAAATACCTATAAATTTTAACTCGTTCCTTGTCTAAGTGGGCAAATACAGGTTGGTGCTGCTCAGCTCCAGCCGCATCTCAGCTCCATCGACGATACCATTTGGCGTTGCCTGCATTTCTATCTATTCCTCCACCCTCTCCACTGCCACCCAACCCTCCAACGTTCTATGTTTTTCTGCACCACTTGTAAAACTTTGAAAACTGTTGTCTAAAAAACTTTCTGTGCGGTTGTGTTCGGGTTTTGCGCTTAACTCAACGCACAAATTATTTGCTCAGGTTAGCTGCAGAGCCCAGGCCACAGAAAAGGTAAAATATTAAAGGCACCTGAAGAAAAAGTATGCATTAATATTAATATAATAAATGTTTGTGGTACATGCTAACTTTTATATGAATTGAAGGTTAATAATAAGCTGCCTCACGTCGATCCTTAATACAAATTGCATTTTATGAAACTTGTTTCACCTGAAAAGCTTATTGTTTCCCAGACAGTTTGAAAGACTGATGTTTGCTTTCTCAGAAATGTGAAAACTTTTTGAAACTTGAAAAGAAAAGCATTGAACGCTTGTTCAGTGTTATATGGTAACGAAATAATACATTCTATAGGATAGTTTTAATACTCGTAGTATGCGTTCTAAATGTTTTCAAGGCACAAGACATTTTCTTTAAAGCCTACATTTAAGACATCATTAAAATCGTACTTACTCGTGCTTCTCCTTAAGCACTTGAAGTAATTCCAAAATCTGATTTGTTAACCGCAACGAACCAATTGGTTTGCTACCACGCTGCTTCAGTTAATTCCAAAAAGAAACCCAAACAAAAAACCAGATACAAAGAAAAAGAAAAAAAAATAAAAGGCGGTCACATAATCCGTCGTAATTATACCCAAATCGCTTAATTTTGTAAATCCACCACGATAATTAACTGAAAGTGTCATTAAGTTTTAAGCAGAAATAAGCAACAATGTGCGACTCTGGCTATGAGACCGACAACAGCTTCAACTCCATCAACAACAACAAGCAACGTAATTGCGTTGCCGGACCTGAGGTGGAGCCCGGAGCTTGTCCCGGACAAGGACAAGGACGAGGATCCGGACCCACAAAGCCGGCTAAAGGAAAAAGGATACGAGGAAATGACAATACAGCAACTGGGCCCGGTCGCCCAAAACAATGGCGCGGTGACAATGACGGCGACTTACACTAAACATTCATTTGGGTATTAGCTGACGAGGCGGAAGCCGCACAAAGAGCGCAACCATTTGCGCCCAAGTAGGAGTAGTGCGAGTTGATGGCCAAATACGTCAGCGTGTACATCCAGTGGGCAGAAAGATACTGCAGGACATGACATGCAGACGTAACTATGAACAGGGTCCAGTCCGGTCCGGTCCAATCTCTTGGCAACTGCCAGTGCCACTGCCATTGCCACTGCAGGCGAAATGACCACGCTAAGTGCAGGTTTACACAGGCCAATGATTATGGGGGTGATGACGATCCTTATTACAGACCGCGCTAATTCCCGATGGTAACTGTCCCCGACATTGTTGCCACTCCTTGGGGCGTGGCTGTGGGGCTATGGGAATGCGAGCCTGCAAGCCTGCAGGACTGCCACGGACTAACAAAAAGCGCCAACAAGTAAACTGCAAAAGCGCATGTAAAAAGGCAATGAGAAATGGGACTAGAAAAGGCCAGCAGCAAAAAAGGAAGTTAAAATAGCTAAACAAGGAAGTAAAGTGAGTAAAAGAAAAATATCTAAAATTGCTCTTGCTGTCCTCAACTATATCTTTGGTAGTAGTAGGCAACTGGCCAAAATCTGTAGCCACCATGGGACAGCACCTAGAGGCAACGAGAGCGACAGTATACAAACACAATAACAACTTACAAACTGCGCTGCTTTTTGACAAATACCCTTTACAAATGGATACTACGATGAGTTTATGCAGTAAGTTAAGGTCGGATTGGGCATGGCTTAAATATTGCATTAATCAGATCTAATTTAAGGCTTGGAACGGAACTAATTTAATTAAAAAAAAAAAAATAATTAAATATATAAAAACTAACAAGTTGTTACCAGTATTAAAATGTAATTAATATATTTCTTATTTATAATATTCTAATAAAATGTATATTTTGTTAGTATCTTTTATAGTTATGAAGCAGTTTTCTTCCATGAAAGTGTATTAATTTTTTGGCAATAAGTTTCCCTTTCTTTATGGCTCCAGTAGCAGTTGTGTGCGTAGTATATTTACTGTGTAGCCCTTTTACACCAACTTAAAAACCAACTTTAAACCATTAAACTTAATTTAAAAAGCTAACGACGCCGCTAACGTCATCCTCAGCAGCTGCACCCGCTGCCAGAGCCGTAAGAGATTCCGGAAGCGGTGCAACAGTCGCACAAATAATTAGCAAGCACATCTAATTATTCTATTTTAAGCAGAGTGATGAAAGTATTATCGAAATATCATCCTCTGGACCACCAATAAGTAGGTATAACTGTTCGGATTAAAATCCTTGGTTCTGGGCCAAAGACTTCCATAAATTTCCACATAATAAAATGAAATCTTTGCCTAAACTTTGCCTATTAACGTTGGTTTGCTGCTACAAACTAACGTACACACAAACATTAATAAAGAACATACACACACACACTCTCACACACACACATGCATAGTCATCAGAAAAGACAAAAAGGACATTCAGTCCCACACACACACACGCATTTTATATTCAATTTGCAGAGCAAATGCGAAAATGCCTAGAAATCCATTTACCTAAATCCTCTATTTAGCATGCCATCGGGGCATTTTCATTGTTTTTTATTTTCTCTTGGCAATTTTCTTATATTTTCTCTTTTATTTTTAGTATTTTCTGTGTGGCACTTACCCGTATTTTTTTAGTCAGTCATCGGATTTCAAAGCTGAGTCTTTCCGGACAAGTTTGTTTTTGGACTGGTTTCCGCTCCTTTTGGCGACAGACTACGACGATGCTGACCCAATCGCTGCCACTGGCTCTCGGCTCTGCTTGTCGCTCCTTTTGTTGAATATTATCGAATTTCGATTGTCTCATTTTGGCCCAAGGGGTGTTGTATTTCACGCTTGGGTTTAGGCCACTAAACAACAAATGAAATTACACTTATTGAGATATTGGGTGGGTTTCTACCTATCACGGCCAGAGGTCGTCTACGACTGGAATGCTATGTGATTATAAATTGATTGCGGCATAATATGTAATATTCTTCTGGCTATATATATATATATATATAAATAAAACAATTCAGAAACTTAAAGGACTTTGCCGATGGAACATTGTTTCAATCATCAAATCAAAACCTTAAATTCTACGAACAATACAAAATTAAACTTTAATGCTTAGACAGCACTTTCGCTGGTTAAGCCAAGCTCCTGCAAGAGTTCGGCTGGAGTTGGATCGCTTTCCCTGAACTTGTCTAGATCAGGAGTATAACTAAGCGGATTCCCGAATTTCATGGATATTGCGCCCAACGGCTGCGTCCAAGTCACATCATGCTCATGCACCTCTCGAACCTGGAGCCACTCTTCGGAGTACTTGCGTTTTTTCCGTGTCCAGCTTGTAATCTCTTTGCGCATTGGCGTGGATTGGCTGAAACGCAACTGCAACGGATATATAGTTGGAAGCCTCTGGCGCTGCTTTAGTATATGCTGCAATAATTGGCCTCCTCCACCGCTAACCAGCTGGCAGTCAATGAATTCGAGCGTCTTGAGCTGTGCATTGCCCTTCAAATAGCGAGGCAGTCTGCTGAGAACACAGCCTTTAAAGCTTAGCTGCTGGCAGCTGAGGGGTAGCGCCGACTGGGGGGTGTGATTCTCCATCTTGCAGTTGGTCAGGAAGAGCTCTTTGAGTGACCAGCAGTAATGGAACTGTAGCAGGGATAGATCCAGCGGTGTTGTTAGCCAAGTACCATCGAAGCTGAAGCGTTGCAATTCTAAGCGCTTAGCTTTGATGATCTCCCTGACGACGGGCAGCCAGTCTCTACCTGGCCAGAGCTGCTTCCGATGCAGCGTTAGGTGCACCAAATGTCTTAGGTTGCACAAGGGCAAAGGTGCCCGCAGCAGAAGCGGCAATTCCAATTCCTGTAGCTGATGGCACTGCCAGATATTCGTCATGTCTAGCGATGCATAAGGATCAATATCATTCTCCAGGAATAGCTGCTGCAGCAGCGGACACTTCTGGCAGATCTGATCCAGCACAGCTTGAGAGGTGATCCGGCTCAGACGCAGAATGCGAAGACGTTTTAGGTTGCTGGGAAAGGGGGCCGAAATGAACTCATGAATATTGAGTACCTCCAGGCGTGGCAGCAACTGTCCCAAGAGCAGTAATTGACAATTGGAGTTGTCTCTGTCGGTGCTTAGCTTGTTTGGCAGCACATCGCAGACTCGGATCAGCGGCAACTGGGCCACGCCCATTTTATGGCAAATGCTCAACAATTGCGAAATGTCGCCCATCTCCAGACGCAAGGCCTTCAACCGCTGTGCAATCATGTGAATCAACCTCTCCAGCTCCTCGTGCGGCAGAAAGGACAGAATTTCAATGAAATTGATTCTCTCCAGTTCCTTCATCAGTTGAGTAAAAATGTTGGCACTGTCATGTGAAAATCGCAGACAAAGGCGCAAAGTGTTGTAAATTTTGATGAAACTTGAAGCCACTGTGGCAGTGGAATCACTGGCTCCAATAGTCGCAGGAACAGCAGCGCTTAAGGACGCTGCTTTCGATGTTTCCAGTTTTTCTGTTAATTGATTTATGAAGAGATCTTATATGTTTTGCGTTCAATTAATAGATAGACTTACTCGACATTTTATGCAATTTTCTAATTGACAAACTCACTTCTTCACTTCAAAGAATTGCGCACTTAAAACTTGGATGCATAGAATAACTTTCTTCTTAGAGTTGCCAGCTTCCGTGCAGAAGTCATGGCCAAAGCAAGAAAAGCACGCGGCTGGCTTTTAAACATATATTATCGTTTATCGAATTTAAAAAGTCAAGATATCGCAATTCAGCGGCATTTATACATATAAGTTATATCATATTTATATGATATTAGTTATATTATAAGTATTGTTAATTAATGTTAATTTAGAAGAAAAAAAACCCACGTTAAGATGTCCATGCATTGAATGTTGGATCAGTTATAATACACTTTTAAATTTGAATACTCCAGATATATACTTTATTTGATTCATTTTTAAATTTTCTTTTTCCTTTAGTATAATTAGAAATTAATAATTTCAATATTTATTTATTTTATTTTATTTTATGTCAACTCTTAACAGTCAACCAAAAATGTGAGAGTAAAAAGATTAGAGTAAAATTAACATAAATTGCATTAAAGAAAATGGAAATTAGTATAGACATTAGCGAACCTAGTAAAGCAGATGCTCTGAAGAAATAGGAGCTCCTGTAATCCTTACAAATATCACATTTCGATCTGCATTGTCTATTAGCCTTCTGACTTTCTTGAATCATAAACGAAGGTCAACAGTTTACTCCAGAGCTTGGACCATGGCTTGACCCATTGTTGCCACAAGTTCAAACAAAATTGCAAACTTTTCACTTAAAGATTCTTACAAATTCCTTACACACACACATATGTACATACATATGTATCTATGTAATCGTATAAGTATATATGTATTCTTTATTGGAGTGCATGCCCTAAATCCCAATCATGCTAACAGTCGCCCCTGGCGTTTTGGCCGGTCTGCCTTTTGTATACAGACTTTATGGCCAAGTGCAAGTTGTTCTACCAAGCAACCAGGCACCGACCGACAGCCGAGACATAACGAATCTCCACATGGATGTGGCCCAGTGTCTGTATGTCCCCGGAACTGTACAATGTTTGTCTGGATGTGCGTTTCATACTGTAACTATGTCATTGCGGTTTCCTTAATTCATTTTGTTCACTGGCCGTCGTCATAGCTGTAGTAGTAGTAGTCGTAGCCATAGCCATAGTCGTAGTCATTGTCAGCATTCGGATTCAGGATTTGATATGATGGTATAGGAAACCGCAATGAGTAGACGAGGCTGTCCCTCTCGTACTCCACTCCTGGATTTTCAGTGGAGCCCGGCTACAATTGAGCGGCTCTTGTCGCTGCCGTTGTTTTAGTCAATGGCGGCGCTAAGCGGATTAACGCTGTTATTTTAAGTTCAACAAACGAAGAGAAGAATAAATTAATGAGTTTTCACTGTGGTTGCGCCGACTGCCAGCATCCGATGGATTAAACAGCACAAAGCCAAAAGTACAAGCACAAATACAAATACAAAGACGCGAACAAACGCACCAATGCACCCTCGCATTTGCTGTTGTCCCGGCCATGACCACAAAATGGCCATTCTGCTTCTGTTCATCTCTTGTACCCCCTGCCTTCCCCCTACTCTTCTATAGCTTTCACGTCCTGCCATTAAGCGCACTGGCCATAACCGTCATCTGTTTTCTGCCTTTGTGTGTGGCTTGCTTTTCCGCTTTTTTCCTTTTTTTTTAATTTTTTTTGTATACCACATTTGTATTTGTACTTGTAATTGTTATGGTTTTCCCATCGATGTGTGGGTGTGTCTGCATGTGTGTGAGCCCCGCACCGGACACTGAAATTGTAATTAGTTGAAATTTATACGAATTGGCCCGTTTCCGTTTTTGCTTTCGGCCCCAATCACGTCCGCATTCTGGCTATTATTATTTGTGCCCTTGTCTTTGCTTTAAATTTTTCATTATTTCACGTTATTTTGAATTTTTGAGCCCAAATCGGATTACGGCATTACCCGAACAGTCAAAACAATAACTTTTACCGAGCTGCCAGTCTACGGAACGCGCTTAACCATTTTCAACCACATCCGATCCGTTGACATGCCATAATGGGTCGGCAAATAATTTGTTAATCCCCTAAATAATTGTCAACCAGAGTCTCTTTTCCATAATGATAGTATAATAGTGAGAGTCAGAGCAAAGTTATCGGCCAGCCAGCTGGCCAGAACAGAAATGCAGTTGCATCGCCACAAAGTTGCAAGTAGCTAAGATGTAAATTATCCGCGAAAACTTTCCTAATTAGACAGATATGCAATTAAGTAGTTTACCGACTTGATGTCGTTCCGATATTTTGTACTCGGCTGCCTTTGACAGTCCTGTCACTGTGGCTCTTTGACGCATCCAGGCAACCGTAAAATGATACTGCCTCTTCTGGCTTACTCCTGCGGGAACTTTCAGAAAAAAAGAATTTATGTCTGTAAACTATCTATGGGCCGATAGTTATATAATTAGTAAATGTTTTTGACATACTTCAAACACTGAACAAGTGATTGGCAGCAAAACTATACGAGATGCAAGACTCAAAATTCTGTAAGAGCACTTCTTACTAGTGTGTTTGACTATAAAATAGCTCAACCAGAGTATGATATGATTTTAAAGGAGTTACAAACCTGAGTACTGAGTACTTAGAATCACCTTGATAATAGCTCGATACCAATACAATAGAATATAGTACTTTATACTAAATGATTTTGTGAAAATTATAAACCTGAGTACTTTGAATAACCTTGAAGTCGAGTACACTTAACGAGAAAGTCATTCAAAATTATCTGAAGTCTTTACTTTTCTTAGACTAATGCTAGATTTCTACATTTTTCTTTGTTAACCCTAACAATACAGCTAAAAACTTGTCATACGAATTCCTAGTAAATGATTTTCTTGCCGTGTTCATTGAACTGTTGAAATTTTCCAGAAATTGCTGTTTTTTCTTAGGTGTTGCTAAAGCAAACATTTACCTTGCTCAGAGAATAAATTTGCATTCTTTAAGTATTCCGAAACACTGGGCTTGCGAGTTGAGCAAAAAATTAACCTAATCGCTTAGAGTTTGCCCGGGAAAAGGTAGGAAAAATCCGATTAATAGACAGCACTGGCAGAAGTATGCAGAAAAAACGTTGCCTTTGATTTTGTTTATTCCTTTATGACATTTACTTTCCCCTAACTCTTGCCTGTTTCTTCTATTATTGCTTTTCCACTGCATCTGTCGACTTGGCTTATACTGTTAACAACTCTTTAGAGTCGCAACATTGAAAGCAGCATCCTCTGGTGAAACCATGTAGAGCTGGATAAGCTGTCTTTGAATGTGAAGCTGAGACCTGAGTATCAAGTCAGCCAAAGAGTTTGTCAAAGGGCTCTAAACGTCGAGCTGCAAGCTGCCAAATGCTCAGTGAGAAAATGTCTTTTAATTAGTGTTTAATTGAATCGCCAACAGGAATTTTAATCGAAAATTGCTACTGGCCAAAGTTTAGTTTGACTTTTCCGCACAGTTTGCATTGTACCTTGAGCCAAATTGGTTGTTTGCCTTTCAAACTCAACAGGCCATTGATACTCCACTCTAAGCAGTGCTTCTTGTCTTTGAACCAGTAACATTGAAATTTAAACATTCATTAAGTGCGATTATCAGAAAATGCAATGAAAGGTAGAACTAAGATAAAGCTGGAGAATGGAATCTATATATTAGGAATCAAAATTAAAGGTTCTTTCGTTCAAGCACTTGAGAATAATATTATCATAATTATATTCCTTTGGTTAATCATCGATTGGTTTTCTTAGTTGATTGAGTTGAAAGGATAACAATTTTAGCAAGAACTACTACCTTAAACCAGCATATGCTTTGGTTTAATTATTTTAAAGTCCTCTCATGCTCCGTATGCTATTAATCAAACTCTTAATTAATTGTAATTACTCATATGCTGTAATGCAATTTATCAAGCGCTTATTGCAATAACTCCTTGTGTGCTTAGGCTGCATGGGCTATTGGACGTCGCATGGCTGGAGCCAGACTATAAAATCCCTGTCAAGCGGTTTATAATGACCATAATGATGCAACAGCCCACACGAGTGGGGCAACTACAAATGCCACAACAAAGTGGACAGCAGAATACTGCGAGATGTCCAGGATCGTTGACAAGGAACATTTGAGCTCCAGGCACAGATGCTGCACGTACATACAAATTGCGTAATTATTATGAAGGATAGTTAATTCAGTGTAGAGTAGTTAATATATATGGAGAAGTCAAGTGAGTCGATCGCAAGATTAAACTTTAATAAAACGGAGTTAGCTCCCTTTAAGAAAACTTCAACTGCTTTGACGCAGACTGAATTGCTTTTGATGTAGACGCATTGATAATATCCTTTTGCCATTTGAGTAAGAAAACTATAACAAACAGATACTTAAATAAAGTTGAGTACGCTGCCAGGGGGAGATTGCCCCCACTTGACACTATAGAACATAAAATCAAATGATGTATATGGGAATATGAGTTGCTTTATTTATGATGAGCTTTAAGCATTGAATTGAATGTATTGAAGTTAATTAGCTACTTAACCGACATACCCACAAATCTTGTTTATGCGAATACAACTGCATAGAATGGAATCTATTCAATCCCATAATTGTGCACATACATAAACACCATATAGAAATTTACATATAACTGCATATTGGCTTACAACCAGATTGTCTAATTAGGTTAAGTGCAGTGTGCCCGCAAACAGAATAATTAAAATTACACCAGAGCTGCTGGGCTCTGTGGTAAACCGACACCGGCACCCCCAGCGAGTATCTGATGTATTCATTTGATACTCAATATTCAATGAGCTCAACCAGTTATAGATATATATAGTATGGACACCTTGGTTATGGGATACATGAATTCAAACGTAAAAGAAACCCAAAATTTGAAAGTAATATATGCCAAAATGTTACTACCTCAAAAGCGTTTCCAATTACGATTCAGATGTAATTAATGTTAGTTACTCGATAATAAGGTAAGGGTGTGCTTACAACTCAAGTTATTATTAAATTACAGCTTAATATTCATTTCATACCTAAGATGTGTGTTAAATGTGCTTCAATTATCAAGTTGTGTTTTCCTAGAAGAAAGATAGACACACTCGGATAATTGTAGCTGAAATGAAAACACGTTTTCCTTCTTAAATGTAGTTTAAGAAAATGTTAAACCTATCAAGGTGCATTTGGCCATAGTCAAGGATATCATAAATAGACAGATACTCGTTCAATCATAAACCAAAAACAGACATCAAATGGTGTGTGGATGTGTCAGATGTCGGTTTAAGCGATAACATATAGGAAATATATATGAATTTCTCAAACCCCCAAAGAAGATCTTAAATAATCCACATTATGCCATGTTATATTTTTGGCTGCTTACAAAAATTTCGAAATGGAACCTCAAATATGTAAAGAGCGCAATTTAAAAGCAATAAAGAAATAGCAAAGATATAAAAAATACATCAGAGCCCTTACACGGTCTTACCCACACACATGTGTGTGCCTGCGTGTGTGTGTGTGCGTGTGCTTTTGAAATAAATACTTGAATGTTACAATGGTTAAAGCTGTGCGCATGAGAAACGCGAATATAATAATCCAAGCAAAGGGGCGGCAGGCAGGCAACGCCTCCAACTGCAAATCAGCGGAAATGGTCGTGCAACCATTTTGTTTTGGGTAACAAATGTTGCCATTCTTTCGGAGCTCTTGTAATTGTATGCCACACATGCTGTCATACATGCGGCTTTACAGCCAGACCACAGCCCACACTCCCAACATTCCAACATTCACTCCTGCTCCTACTCTCGTCCTGCCTCCATCCTACACCTCATATATAGTAGGAGTATAAACTGTACAGACGGGCTCAACCCCTCGACACAGAATAACATAACAATAAAAAAAGATTCACGCGCCTTAATGTCGGCAAGTTGACAACACAGAGTGTTAGCGGATTTACAGCAGCGCAGACAGAGAAAGCCACAACGCAAACAAACACACACATTGACAGACGCACAACCAAACACACACACACACACACACACACACACACTAAAGCCAAAGGATTTTATTGTATAATTTTGATTGATACATTCTGCATTTGGTATTTTAACCGACTCAACTCACAATTTTCTAAGTATGACAAATTGTTTAGGTTTGTGAATTTTAAGAATCTAAAGTTTGATTCATATTTATGTAAAAATTTATGTGTACATATAAATATTTGGTTGAAACTTGAATACATATTCAAATTTTTATATTTTTTATATAAATTTGAACACACTTGTTTGTCAGTTGTTTTTAGTAGGCCTGTGTTGGAACAATCCCAAAAAATTATTTAAGTATTCAATGAACACACATCACGTATACATACATCATACATACAAACAGACATTGTAAATGCAAAATAGTTAAAGTAATTAAATTAGAGCAAAATCATATCCCTTAGTCGTATCGAAGTAAACAGACACCAAAGACACCAAGATGAATCGTATCGATACCACCATGGACGACATGGCCAACACCAAGTTCCTAACACTCTACAGTGCGTTGATAAAGCAATTTACAACTACAACGGAATTCACAAACAGTGAGGTCGTCTGTCTGTTGATCATATATTACAAGTTTGTGCAAATTAATGGTCCGACAGCCAAACAAATGAAGAAGAAACAAATGTATAATTTATTTATGGTGCTATTTCATATCTATGATATGAGTATTATTGAACGGATATTGTTGAATATAACAGCCGATGTTAGCTACATTGGCCCGGAGGCCTGGATGAAGCTATTCTCTGTGTTCTTGAGCAAAAACCTGGATGAACGCATGCAGTTTGCATATCGGGTAAACTATATCGATATATTTGTATATCTTTATGCTCTGGGTATACTTTGAATATCAGGTCTATACCACATCCTCCTCTGGTACACTTAATCGTGAAACCGTTGGCATGGCCATAGATAATTTCTTTGTGGGTGAGGATGACGACGAGGTCAAGGAGCTGCAAGCGGTACGTATGGTATTTCTTATAGTAATTGCTAAGGACTCAAGTTTAAGTGCAGGATATGTGCGAGTTTATATTCAACAAATTTGATTTGGATAAGGATGGAACTATTTCGTATGATGAATATTATGAAGTTGTTAGTAATCAGCCGGCACTATTGGAATTCCTGGGACAGGTATTCCCCGATGTATCCGACCTAACTGTGATTGCCTACTGCACAAATATTGCAAGCTTATTTCCTGATGACAAGGACTAAATAATTTATTTATTTCACTGGAAATATCCAATAGGGGGAACATAATTGTTTGTTTCTGGATGAGTGCGTGTTATATCCAACAATTTCAATTTGGACGGGGATATCGTAATCACATACACACGCTTATAAAGCTGAGTTTCTAAAGTTATCAGCTTGGGAGGATAACAAAGGGAGGATATTCAAATGATTAATAATTTTAATTTGAAGTGAAGTAAAAATTTTTAATGAAATCTTACATAAATAACAATCGAGCAAATACAAATTTTGCTCGTGTTTATGTTAAACTCAAATATAAATTTTGTGAATATTTAAAAACGGAAGTTTCTGGTATTATTATCCAGCGAATCTTGTTGTGGGGCACCGCAAGGAGAAACAGGGACAACATATGCGTAGTCTATTTGCAGCTGAGTACATAAAGGACACAAGTGTCTGAAATGGACCCATTTGCATTACAATGTAATGCTCCATACTATGAGGTATAAAGAAAAGTTAAAATTGCCTTTCGAGATGTTGTTTTGTTCTCTGTTTTCTGAATATATTTGTGTGTATTACTTTTATGTTTAACTCTTCTTTAATACCAAAATGTAGGCGTACATTAGTCTGTCGACGGTGTTCGAGGCAACATTTGTTTTGCGGCTTTATAGAGCAATTAACTAGAAACATATGTGGCAGCACTTGTTTCCATTGCCTGAAAGTTTTCCGCATTCAAAGCGAACATTTTTAATTAAACTCTCTGAAACAGCGAATTTCTTACATTGCCAGAGGGCAAACGAATGCATCTGAATTCGCCAAGTTTACTAAATAGGAATTAAATATAAAAGGAAAGCATCTTAAGCTAAGCAACAACCTAGGTAATAATCATTCATGATGTAGGAACACTTAATCGTTTTAATAATATATGAATATATAATAGTGTAAATACAAACAACTCTTGACACAGAGCCAAAAGCTCTGCGGTAATTCCTTATTCTGTGCCAACAATCAAAGCCGCAGGGTGGTGGAAAATGGAGAAAATGTTTGAGGAAATTCTCTTTCTAAAACAGCAACAGAAATTTTAGATGCGGTTCTGTGGGTTTTCATGTTGTTTAAATGGGTTTGAATGTGGCACAGTTTCACTTGTCGTATGAGTAATTTCTTTTGCGTGTAGCTGTGCGTATGGGTAACAAAAATGAAATGTGTACAAGTAAATGTTCCGCTTGTAAATTCAATTTGTATAACTTGGCACTTCGTTCCACAGAGATGGTTATCGTCGGACAATCTGACCCCGACATCTCCCAATTGACTGGGTTACGGGGCAGTCAATGACACTTCTCATTATGCGAATGCGTGGCGAAAAAACCCGCTTACAACACCCGCCCAGACTTTGGGTATTTGGTCATAAAGGACAAAAGGCTCAAAGGGAAACATGAAATGCCCCCAATGGCTAGGGAAACCACCAGCTACCCCGCCAACAGCCACCCGCCTCCAGCCACCAACCACCCGCCACGTGCGGCGGAGTGAAAATCTTGACTTGATGAACGCGACCCCATGAGTTCGAGGACCAGTGACCAGTGACCAGTCCGCTGCAGTTCATCACGGCGTGCCACTTGATGTGGAGAGTTGTTTTTATTATTGTTGTTTTTGCGCTTCTTTTGCTATTGTTGTTTTTGTTGCCCTTTCTGCATTAACACGCCGCCTCCTGTTGCATTCACTTCAAAAATTTAAGTCGACTCCAGCCATCCAGCTGTGTTTCATCAAAAGTTTTTCCTTTTTTTTCTCCAGTTTTATGCCTCGTGTGTGCTTTATAAAACAGAAAAATGTTTCTCACATTTGTATTCTTAACACACAACCACACACATACCCTCACGTACACTTGCACTTACACACAAACACACACACACACACACAGAGCGCTATTCATATTTCATAACCATCTTTTCGCTGGAACTTTTTCCTTTTGGAGTAAATTACTTTATGTAGCTGAAATGTTTGTAAATATCTATAAATAAGGCAAATAGAGGTGCTCTCTAGGTAACTTAAGTGTTTAATATTTATATAGATATAGATTAAGCGCTTAAAATATAATAGGAGTATGAACTTTTAGTTATCTATAACTGATGGAAATCTCACGTTTTAGAGTTAGACAGCATAAGCATGAGCATAAGCAGACAATTCAATCCATAAAATAAAAACAAATTGCCTTTTTAGAATTCAAAGTGCTTGGCAGAAGCCTAATGCGTTGGCTGCCTGAAGGAAATCTGCGCAGGAAAATCCGATTTGCATGCGAAGGGAAAGCATTACTTCTAACGATGATAATAATAATCAGATTCCCATAACGTCATCCAACACGAACAACACAGTGTTTCAGTGTGCCAATGTGGCAGTGTGGCAGTGTGGCAGACGAAGTACGAGTATCAAGCGACCTGGAATCATTTTGATTGTCACATTGTCATCATCTGCATATTAAGTACAAGTGATTACACTTTCACGTGTTCTCCGCAGTTCTGACTAAACATAGAGATAGAGATATACTGAGGCATTGTACTGTACCTAAAGGACACAATGCGAGCACTGTGCATATGTCCTTGAGGGAGACGTGATGTGTGCAGCATTGAAATTTCGGCATTTAAATCTAACCAAGCAAAAGAAAATAAGAAACGTGGCACAGACCCAACCAGCCACCCGGACAAAGCCAAATGCCAGCGAGTATCTGAGAGATACATGTATACATATGTAAGTATCTTTTGTTAACGAGCACACAACCAATGCGATGTACGGCCAAAATGTAAATGCCTTCCAAGCTTTTGAAACCAAATCAATGCGTTTGATAAAGAAACAACAAGGATGAAGAAGGACTCAAGCAGGTCCACAACAATAGCCAAGTGCGCATCCAAAGAGCCAAATCGGAATTCATTTCAGGCACGTGAAGTCTTCTGATTTTCCGCTGATGTTGCTTACACTTAAAGTGCTTCAAATGATGGAAATCGTTTGAATTTGATAATTGTGTGTAAACCGTTCACTTTGAACTCGAATTTATGGCAAATAAATGAAGTACACGTACGCATCGAAGACATTTCTTAAGCATAATTTGTCCAGGTAAAATGAGCTTTAATATTGCAGGACAATGGAGAAAAGTTGCCCTAATCAAGCGAACTTTTAAATGCTTTGACAAGTGGCAAGTGGTAAGCTAATCAGGACTGTGGCATACTTTCAGTGACAGTAGGAAAAACCACACCATGGTGTACATACACGTACTCGTATTTCCTTCTCCGTTTCCAATACGATAGCATCGACATTAGACTGCAAATCCGCAGCAGCAATTGCCGCATGTAATGCTGATGCTGGCATTTTACTGCTACTTCTACTTCTATTGCTGCTGCTGCTGCTGTTGCTGTTGCTGGTGGTGCGGCTGCTGTTGCTGTCATGGGCCCATGTTTTGCCACTGCAGCGACACCTTATGTGGCAACAAGCAATCCCCCATCCTTGCCTGCCAACCAACTGCACTTAAGAGCATTTCAACAGATGCCCCTGCCTGCTGAGATCGGTTGTTGTGCTGTGTATTTTTGCATTGTCGCCATCGTCATCGCCAGCAACAGCAACAGCAGCAGCAGCAGCAACCATAAAATCCTTTGCAATCAGTTGCATACAACAAACACTTTTGCTGCAACTTCTGCATCCCCTTAGCCACAGGCTTGAGCTGGTATGTGCCCTTCCATACCCTCCCCCACCCTCTTTTAACCACTACACACACACACAGACATACGCACCTAACACATTCTCTCAAGCTTCTGGGAATCCAAATACGTTGTTGTTGTTGCTACGGTGCTGCTGCTGCTGCTGCTGCTGTTGGTGCAACTGCATCTTCAATAAGCGGCGACTTCTGCCAGTGAAAAGGCAACATCCAAGTATATTTTAGTGTCTCTGTGCTTGCTGCTCATCCCACCTGCTGCTATAAATGCGAATTGGAAGAGTCCAATGTTGTTGCTTCTGCTGCGTACACAAAACAATTTCGAAATGCTCGCAATTGGCTTTTGTGCAATTTACAGCTAACTCGTGTTTAAAAATAATTTCAAATTTCAAGTGCTATCAACATTTGCAATAATGCGAAGACTCTTTTATAAGATTCTTAAAGCAGAGAAGAGAAAATTGTTTTGTTGTTCATTTTTGATATGGCAGTTTATTTAAATTTATTGCAAACTTCAAATTAAAAACAAAATACAAAAGAAAAACCCCCAAAATCACAGCTACTACAGATGAATCGGCCATAATACTTGGCAAAGCCATCACTGATTCCAACCATGAGCCCAGCAAAACGGACGGATATAGAATGTCAAATTCAATGGCATAAAGGAACTAGTGAACTTTTTGAATATTTACCAAAAAATGTCACCCAAAAATATATACAAAAAAGGAGAAAAAATGACCCCATACTGGCCGAATCTGGCAGAGTGCAGTCGAAAATGTGGAACACACACAAAGTGCTATCGGGGCACATTCCCGATGTCGCTTTTGTGAAAATGTCGAAATTTTTGTGAGCTTTCTAAATGTCACAACATCCGGCATGCCACATGCACTTGGCAAGGATTCGGGCTTACGCACACGAATGCCTCTACATTGCACAAATGGAGAAGCAGGAACCGCGAATCCGTATCCGCGCCCACAGCTATGGCGCCAGAGTTCATGTATACACAAGTGCGAGCCACATCGGATGTTAATCGGAACATGAACTGAAAGCTAGACTACTCGAGTGCTCGATATACGAAAGCTAGAAGTAAAACTAGTTTCGTTTAACCATTTTGAGAAAAAAGAAAAGAAAAGCAAAGACAGCTGCAATTACGATTGAAAAATAAAATTGCAAGATGGCGCTGCTACTCGTATTTCATTTTATAACTGAAAGCGATTTTCTGAGTAATTATTATTTGACAAGCATTTTAAGCATTCAGCAAGTTAAGACCGTAATTAAAGCATCTTTTGGCAGACAACAGAAAGTAGAAAAAAAAACTGGAAAGAAATGAAACGGCGAGTGTCGATTGCTGCCGTTTGGCCGTCGGACGTGAAAGTAACAGCCACTTTTATAGGAATTGGTCCTTCCTTAGTTTTCGTATTCTCATCATTCTTTTTGGCCATTGGTAACAATGGTGGAAAACAAAGAACCTTTTCGAATCAGTTGCAGTTGCAGCTGCAATTATAATTTCAATTTTACGATTTTTGAAGTACATTTCTGGTTTGGCCAAAGCAACAAGCTTCATTCCCTCCACCCTTCTGCTGCTACTCTTTTCCTGTTCTGCTCCTTATGCGAGCTGTGTGCTCTGAAGTGCTTAGTTTTAATTCCAGTTGTGCAAAACAAAGGAACAAACCTAAGGAGCTGCAACTGCTCACAACGGCTGGGCTATCATGAATGGCCCAGCATTGTTGAACCATTTGTAAAAGTTTTTATTTCATACAAGAATTTCTCTCTTACTTTATTTTTGCTTTTGTACTTAATTAGTGGATAGCACCACAAAGAGTTGACCGCAATTGTTTCATTTTGTGTACGTGAAAGGTTATTAAGAAATTGCTATCGAAATTATTACCTTCAGCTTTCTCGACTTCTAAAACGGAGCAGGCTCTACCATTATTACTTTTTAGAAGCTTGTATAACTCATTATTTGCATAATTAATTTCTTTTTAACAATTTTTCAATGCATTTTACATTTTAGAACACAATTGTTTCTGCTTTGTAAGTTGTCAATTGAAACTATCTAAACTATCGTTACTGAGCTCGAAGCAGCAAAACAACTTCAAACTTTTCGATTACTTACAAAGTCGCTATGTACATTATACAGACTGGGAAACAGTGCCACCAATAGAAACTCTCCTTCTCTCTTGCCACCGGGTGTTGCTTACGTCCATGTCCACTCAGCTGGAGCGCGTGTTAAAAACTCAGCAAGTTTACCAATAAAATTAAAAGTTTGGCTGCATGCGCAGATTTTGCTTTTTATTGAAAGTAGAAAATACGATAACATTCTGAAGGCAGCCGCACCAGTTTCCCCCGTTCTAGCTATCCGGTCAAGATGTCTACCATGCGGCAAAGTTTTGATTGCCAATAAGGAATTACAGGTGATAATACAGCATAATCTGCCACGTTCCACAGTTGCCGCGACTTCGCCAACAGCAACCACAACAACAACAACATCAATGGGCCTTGACCAACAATGTTGGAATTTATTTATTTATTTTTAACTTACTTTTCTTTAAAAATGCAGTTGCCTCTAGCTACTAGTTGCTTCACAAGCTATTAGCGGCTTATCTTCAGAGAGAGAAACTAATTGCAGTCAAGTGCTAAACTACGAAATGTGGCCAATTAGGTTTCTTAATCCTTGTATGAGGACGAATTCTAGACAAACTACTCTTCAATATAACATTTCTAAGTTAAAAAAGCAGTTTTCCCTTAGCAACTTTGTTTGGAAAAAGGATTATGCATATGAAATAGAATAATACAAAAAATTCATATATCCTTTTTCAGCCACAAACAGATGTTTTGCTCAAATAACGTAAAGAACAACCCTCGTAAAAATGCAGAAGTTGCACAAACTTAAGATATTTTTTTGTATATTTATGCATGAGGGTGTACAAACCTATGAGCAACTATGGTTAGCTACGCATCACATAAGTCCATCCGGCAAGTTGCTGGCAAGATTTACAACTTTTTGCTACTTTTTAACGAATTTAAATCAAAACTTTGACTCGAAAGTTTGAAAGTTATGCAGGTATTTGCATTTCTTAAAGGATTATAGCCGAAAAGCATATTATTAAAGTTGAAAGGTGAGTGGACAAGGTAAATCAAATTGAGGAAAATAACTATTGGGCAAGACTATTGCTCACCTGAAGCAGCTATTTGGGCTGACAAATTAATTACGATCGCCCGCCAGAAGGAGCAACCACTTCCAGGACTCGATTCAGTTGGCAACCTGCGTCAGTTGCAGCTGCGACCAAGCCAAAAATTTCCAGGCAGCTGGCAGCAAGTGTACAAATTTCAAAAGCTATTTATAAAAATTAATTTGAAAGTTAAGTTTGTCAGGCAGGCGGACTGGCTGGCTGGCAAACAGGGCGTATGAGTGACCTGGTTTTGAGATTGTCTTCATTTAATTACAGAAGGGGATGCGATGCCAAAAGCAACAACTACAAAGTCAACGCAAACAAATTTCAATAATAAAATTTTACCACCATCCTCATTTTCCTTTAACTCGTCGTTTTTCTTTAGCTTTGGCTTTGGCGCAAAAAATATAATCGAGAAGCCTGCGAAAATGTCAACGAAACTATCGTAGAACTCAAAGTCAGCAGCTGTAATTACGTAATTATAATTACGAATACTCTCAGAAAACACTTACAAAAGGAGCCCAGGCTGAAAAGCTCATCCCCACATGACCTCAGGCTAAGCCTAACTACTGTGGTAGAAACACTTTATACTTGGATAAGTCTTAGGAAGTTTGCACTACATAATACTTAGAAAAGTGTCCTTTACAGGAATAATCGGAAATGTATTCTTAGGAAAATCTGCATAGTGTCAAAATGTAATCTAATGCTATCTTTTATTGTAGAATCTGCTTGTCGATTATCAAATAAACGTCAGCTTTACCCACTTAGGTTTGTGAAGGAGCCGCTCCCTTGAAGTTACACAAACAAACACCAAAGGACGAGCTTGAAGATGACAAGAGAATAATTGTTTTTGCGACTAGGTCAACGCTGGCACCCCCTCGCCAGCTCAGAGCTAGTTGTCAGCGGATGAAGACAGAGACCAGAATCCAAGCCAAATCCAAAATGAACGAGCGCTGGGGTCAGGCTGTGGTAGTCGCTTTTGCTGTCACTAATGCTGGCACTGCAAGAGCTACACCATGCAACCAGGTTCAGCCCAGTTGCAGCTGTGCCGACAACCGCTCCCAGTCTTCGCTCTCCTGACTTCTGACTCCTGCCGCCTGCCTCCTGCGTTCTGCCTCCTATCCTACTGTCGACCGGCAAGCAAGCAGCACGCGTTGCTATCAAAACAATGAAGAATAATTAAAATTCGCCCTCAAACAATTTGTTAGCGCGGCGGAAGTAGCTGCGAGACGATGGCGACCGACTGCCATGGAGCAGCTCTGTGCAAATCCGAGTCCCAAGCGGACTCAAATGGCATGACTCGTATAGGTGGGTGGGTGGCTTGGGCTGGGGTGGACAACAGGGCGTGGGCAGCATGCCACGCCACATGCTCATAAATAAATTTATGTTTGCTGAAGTATTGGGCGTTCCTCTACCATACCTCGATGCTCCTCTTTGTAGCTCCTGCTGGGCATAAATTGTTGCCAAGTTGCCAAGTCTGACATCCACTACGATGGCAGAGGAGCAAATAACGTGTTTTGCAATTACGAGAAATTCTATTTTACCATCCAATGCACCGAATTGCTTTAGATTGTTTTCCATAGTACTTTTTGCCTATTATGAGTGCTTAAATTGGCCTCCTAGCACTTTCTGTATCGAAAGAGAAAAAGAGTTTGAAAATGTACAATTATAAATATAATTATACAGTATACGTATAATATATAGAGATATGTTCATAGAAAAGTATGTTGTTCTCTTCTGATCCAGTCATTTTTTTTAATCCTTTTTGTTCGCAGCAACACTCTGAAATTATACTTAACACTTTGATAAAGTTAACCTTTGATTTAATTTATCAAATTCAATCAAAGTTAAGCCCATACGCGTATAAAAAGACTCTGGAACGTTGAAAAAAAAGACCTACACTTCCGAACACTTTCCCAGGACAAGCTTTGGGCAAACGCTATCAACATCCTTTCAAACTCTCGAATAATCCCGCAAAGCCAAACGCTAAACTTTTTATAACATTTACGAGTATGCGGGACAACATGGCTGAGTTTTCGCCCCGTCTATTTGTATGAAAACCCTTTAATATCTTCCCTTTTTTTGTGCAATGTTTAACACAAAGTTAAAATGTCAACGATCGTATCCCAGCGTTAGAATAAGCGAAAACATCAAGAGCCACAAGGCTGAAACTGATGGATAGATGAATGCGATGCTGCAGTGTCCAAACAGTTGATATTAAGGACTCCGACTGAGATGGTCGCTGAGGTTGGCCCTTTGACTGAAACTTTGTGTGCACACACACAACCAATATACGAGTATATGCATATATGTTGACAGCGCCCTCTGCTGGCCAGTGGCAAAACAAATATGTTAGCAGAAACGAGAACTTTTACCTTCAATAAGCAATTTAAAGTACGTTTTGAATGAAAGCTGCCACTCCGTAGTTTTGGCTACTCACATTTAAGACTGCTTTAAATAGAATAATAATAATAATACCAAATAAGAACCAGCTAAGAGACTAACGACAAAAATATGACTTAGCTCCTTTTTTCTTATGCTATGTTGATATCTGAAATCTGGAATCCCGTTTGAACAAGTTTTGAATTGTCTAATAAGTATTTTTAATATAATTCATATAGAAATGTTTGTTGCTAACTCTCTTCGGGTATTTCGGCAAGGAGCAACAAAAACTTTTGCTGTTTTCTATACGGCTTTTAACATACATCTGCCTGACTGACAATTGTCGTTGTGTAGACAATAATATTTATACACATAAATATATATATATATATATATGGCAACACAGCAATATGCACAGCTGAATGTGATTATTAAGTTGCTCTGGGCTTTGTTTGTAGTAATAATATTAGTTTTTGCATTTGTTTGTTAGTGCAAATAAGCGAAACCCCCACAGTAAAATCTTTTGTATTATTTGTGCAATAAGCTGATAAGTCCGAGTGCTATTCTCTAGTATATCCTGCCGGGGTTGTTCCTTTGCCACTTGCGGAAAGAAGATTAATGCAATTGGGAAATAAAACATCGAAATATATCTCTGCTGCTTTATTGGAAATGTTCAAATATAATATGTTTATTCTGTACATATATATATATATATATATATATAGATTGTCTTCAAGTATTTTTGGTTTGCATCCAAATTTTATTTGTTTCGAATCTGATTGACTTTATCTATAGTTTTATGCATATTATAAATAAAGTAAGTCTATTCTAATTGAAATCCTTATTAAGTATAGTCAATTAACTATATCTTAAGTTATGGTTAAAAATAAATAACTTTATGAGTATTATTATTACTTTTAAGCACTTTTCATCATATTTTTATTTATTTTTCATGACATTTGTTGAACATGTTGGATATGTCCTGTGGCATTTCTGGATACAACTTCGGTTTCTGTTCTTCAACTTTATTCAAACCAAAAGCTCGAACATGTTCGCGTATGCGTATCGCATTGATGGCTATGAAGCCACCCGCGTCCTGGGATACATAACCACCATGCTCATCCATCGAGACCAGCAGCTTATTATAGAGCGAACCCACTTTCGAGTCAGACTTGCGGGCAATGGCCCGGCAGTAGCCTGGTGATAATTCGATGGTGACCTGCCCAGTGACATGCTCCTCCGCCAATTCGATACAACGTCGCGTGTAGAGAGCCTCGGGACTGAACCAGAAGCCATTGTACACATAGTCAGACATGCGATCGCGCAACAGCTGTTTGGTGCGCAGTACTTCGCGGTCCAGCGCGAACACTTCCAGGTCCTGGTGCGCCGTGTAGAGTATAGTGCCACCGGGTGTCTCATACACGCCACGAGACTTGAGGCCAACATAGCGATTCTCTACGATGTCAATTCTTCCAATGCCATAAGTAGCACCCACGTCGTTCAGAAACCTTAGCATTTCCAACGGTGAGTTGTACACCCGACTACTGGCCAGATCCTCAACAGCTGTGGGTAAGCCATGCTCAAAAAGAATACACACGCGCTTGGGATTCTGTGGCGCCTGTGTAAATGGATCCAGCGTCATTTCATAGAGACTACTGGGCGCGACAATGCTAGGATCCTCCAACACATCGGACTCGTAACTTATGTGCAGTATGTTGGCATCGATACTCCAGGGTCTAGCCGGGTTTGCTGTCACCTCGATGCCATGGGCTTGTGCGTAAGCAATGAGATCTTGACGACCCTGAAATCGACGACAGAACTCCACGTCGCGCCAGGGTGCAATGATCTATTAGAAAAAACTAAATTATTCGAACTATTATCAATAGAGTTTACGATTGGGATCTGATCATACCTTTAAATTTGGCTCCAAGGCATAGGCGCATAGCTCAAAGCGAACCTGGTCGTTACCTTTGCCGGTTGCACCATGTGCCAAAAATGTAGCTCCATGCTGTCTTGCGGCGTCTATCAATGCCACAGTTATACAGGGTCGCGCTAGTGATGTACCCAATAGATAACGCTCCTCATAGATAAGACCCATTTGAATGGCTGGCCAAATGTAGCGTTCCACAAAGCTCTGTTTGACATCAGCTATGATCACCTTTAACATTATAGACTCAAGGTTAGTTTTCGTTTTAACTTAAATCGGTTTAGATCTACTCACATCTTTGGCGCCTATCTTGAACGCCTTCTGACGCGCTGCCTCAAAGTTCTCCTGCTGGCCAACGTCGGCCAGCACACAAATCACCTCGTACTTCTGCTCCAGCAACCACTTTAGTATACAGCTTGTGTCCAAGCCACCAGAGTAGGCCAATATAACTTTTTCACGCACCATTTTAAAGAGTATTCGCTACCTTTGCTGTTCACCATCCGATGCTTAGCATCACACTGAGAGCTAAAAAGTTTATATAGGTCACTGGCTAGTATTGTTATCAACGCAGCTTCGCCCTCCAAACTTCTTGTGATTGAAACACATGAATTTAGTTATAGTGGGCAAATTTATAGGGTGATAAGAGTGTTTCTAGCAAATTGATTACTCTCAGTCTCTTTCTTCCGAGCAACACTACTCAACAGAGATGATAATATAAAAATTTGCGAAGAGTTTAAATAAATTAGAAGGAACTAATTTTAAGTCTTTGGTTGACCCCAAAATGCGAATATCAGTTTGGAATGATGAAGATAATCTAACAGCAAGTACCGTTATAAACTAGAGCGAGAATATATAAATAAAACACAAAAACAGAATATTGTGTGGCACCACAACAGACCCCCCTCACCCCCTCAAAGTGCGTCGCGTAATATGTGAACAACCCCTAAGTAAATATACAGACAGCAGAAATACAAGGAAAAGTTCGTTGTTTTCATGCGAAAGACAAAAGATTTGTTCCACCGTGTGATTAAAGTTATCGATTTGATTGACATATAATATGGTATTTAAACTAGTATTTTTTATTGTAAAAATTAATCTGGGCATTCTTTGACAAAGTTAGCAAAGGAATAAGATTCATGAACAGTGCTCAGAAAAATAATTTACAGGCGCTGAGAGTTGACTACAAGCCAAAGAGATGGACCTGTGTAAGTTCAGAGGCTTTGCTGTTATTAAGCCATAACCTAATATTATATTCACTAATTTAGATTCTCCTTCATTCTGGACGGATCTTCAAAAGAGGGTTTCCATTGCCAATGCTAAAAAAAATCAAGACATTGATGTTCTACAGAAGATGAAAGACATAGTGAAAAATAAATTTCCATACGACACAATTGACCTGTATCCCTTTGGCTCGAAAATAATGGGCGTTGCTCAGGAAAACTCAGATTTAGATATATACGTGGACATAAGTAGGTCCCTTAACCTTTATACATATATTTTATGGATGCTGGATCTAATTTCATGTTCTTGCAGATAAAAGTTTGAACAAGTCTACGTCGTCCCCAAAACACATAATTTTAGAACGACAAAGAAAGATTGCGAGCGCTTTCAAGATGCATTCAAGTTGGAAACATCTGGCTAATCATGGAGGAGTATGTCCCATTGTCAGGGTCATGCACAATCCCAGTGGCTTACATTGTGATCTAAGTTTCTCCGATAGTATAACATATTACCAAAATCAGTTGGTCATGTATATCTTTGATGTACAGCCAGTAGGTAAGTTCATCGCTGAACACTTCAATTTGTTTATTTATATATATTTATATCGAGGAGCAGCTCGTTATATGGTTATATATTTGCGAGGCTGGATGGAGTATATTAACTTAAATGAACAGTTTCGCAGCCACATTATCATCTTGATGGTTATCTACTTTCTGCAAGTTAATAACTTTCTACCTGGAATCGATAGGATTCAAACAAGCCAACGCTCGATTGGAGGTAAATACATTGTTCAATACTCAAATATTATCAGAGAAATGAAAATAATTTTATTTGCAGTGTGTTTTACATCGTTCACGAAATTTCGGTTATCGGACTATTCGATGGCCAAAATTAATGTCGAAAAAGAGGAAACACGAAGAATACTAGAGAAATTTTTCAAATTCTATGCAAGATTCGACTTCTCCAAGCACGCAGTTTGTCCTTATTTGGGAACATACGTAGAACGCCTAAACCTAATACATAAAATGCCTAGTAGGTAAGCCTGTTATCCAGCATTTTTACCCTTTATGACTTTCTATGACTTCTTATTATAATTTTTTAGATGTACGAAAATCAGAAACTTGCACACTCCTGCGGTTATTCAAGATATGATAAGGCTTAATTTTAATAAGGCCTGCCTCATAACACAAGCACACGTTACGAAACTTCAACACAAATGCCAATATGAAATACAAATATGAATGTATCGCTTTTACATACTCAATCTTACATTAAGGAAAACCATAATGAAACAAAATGTACCTGAGTGCATTGTACATTGTATTTATGACTTAATAATAATCCTAAAATTAAAACTGATAATGAATGCGGTACACCTAAGTCTGTTTTTACACGGTAGATTGGTTCCAGAAAAAATCGTATTAAAAAAACCGTGTAAAAACAGAATTGGGTGTTTATATTTATAATTTAATTTAATTAATATAATTTATTATATTAAAACAATATATATGCAAAAGAATATAGATGTTTATGATTATGAATGGGGAAACAGCAGAATTTTAAATAACTTTTATAAGAATTGCTTAAATTAAATATTCATAAATCGAATTGCGCTTGACCTTATTAAAATTATAATTATTAACGATGTCACTTTAAGGAGGCAGTGAATAATCCTTGTCTTTTAACATTGACATTGAACTATCGTCTCATGCTTGATTGCACAATTGTGGGCGATTTATGTTCAATTGAATAAGCGATAAACACGTAATTAATTATTCAATTATATATTTTCATATATTTACATCTAATTAAAAGTTGGGAGCGAATTTTCTGTATAAAAGAGCTCCAATGTAAATATGGCAAGCAGAAGAAATAGTCCTTGCACAGGCTTCGCATTAATAATGCGTAACCAACTACTGATCCACCGCGGGTTCGGCAGACTCCGACTGTTGGTCGGTTTGATAATACTTTTTGCTGTTTGGCATCAAGTTCGCGCTATGTAAGTAGGCGGCCATTGGCTTATGGAGTACATACAATTACAATTCTTTATATTTTTCACACAGGGACGGAGTTGTTCTACCATGCAATTCACAATTTGAATTAATCCAGGAGATTTGCCCACATGACTACTACAATGAAACACGACCACATAGAGCAAGTGTCTGTGTTGAATCTTATTGTCGCAAACCTAAAGGAAGTGAATGCAACAAAGGCGAATGTAAATTAGGACTAGGCTGTAATTGTGGCACATGCGACGTCTGTCCCAATATAGATTGCTTCTTCATGAAAACGGACTGCAGAAGAACGGAAAAACGTTTGCCACATCGCTTCCTACCTTGGTATCAACGGGAACGTTTTCAGGCGTTGGCGCAGAAATATTACGAGCCCAATTATGATGATTAATGTAAAATATTTAAACAATATGGAAACATTAATTAATTATATTAAGTATACATAATCGTACATACAAATATCAAAAATACTTACATACAAATTTATATGAAATAAATAGATGCGGCACACAACAAGTACAAATGCTCCTAATCGAGTGTAACTTAACATAACAATACAGTACGTAAAATCAAGTACATATATTGGATAAAAGCATTTGTTGCAAGAACCAAGTGTAATACGTTCATATAGTGTATATAATATTCGGTAATGCTCAGCGTACACTTTGTTGCAGTCACGCCAAGATATCAATAAACCGTCGTCGAAAGTAGCGCAAACATTCCATTGTTGGCCTTGGTAATATAATCTGCCATAAGCGAACAAATGTCGACGCGGTAGAACACACGCTGGAAATATTGATGTACAGCAGTAATGATTGCGTCATATGGGAAATCCCAAATTTCTATTTTTTTTTAGTTCAATGAATGAAAATAACGGACAGAAAGCGTTGAAAACAAAATGAGCCCAGATTTTCTTTGAAATTCGTGTTAACAGAGATGACATTCAATTTTAAGTTAACAGAATGCAAAATGTTAAGAATTCCGCTGCTAAGATCACACATACTACTTATTTAATTTCCGTGACAAATTCATTTTCATATGCTAAAAAACACTCTAAATTCTGTGTAGTCTACTAAAATTGGCCTATTGAAAGGGTGTCTGCTTATAATGTTGAACATGATGTATGTAACAGGCAGGGGCAAGGAGGAAGCATCTCGAAACGCATAAAGTATATATGTTTTTGCTCAGGATCAAAAGTTGAACTAGATAGGTTAATGTGTGTGTGCGTGTGTGTATGAATGGATGTGTAAGTTTGGGCTTATCCCACCTGGGTTAGAGATTTCTTGTAGTCGGGTACACTCGACTGCAGCTTCTTCATAACATAACAAGAGTATATATATAACATTAGCGCTCTGATTGACAATCTGGTATTAAACTGTTAATTTTATGGCAATACTTGAAAGTTGCATTAAAATTTCTCTGGTCACTCAAGTTCTTTTGGTTTGAGAAACTATTCTAAAGAGTTCTTAGAAGCTTACAGTTTATTTTGAACCATCGACATGAGTCTGTGTGAGTTGAAAAGTGTGTGTATAATTTAGCCTAAATTGAATATTATATTTATTTGTTCAGGTTGTGCATCTTTCTGGATGGATCTTCAAAAGAAGGTTTCCATTGCGAATGATAAAAAAAGTAAAGATATTGATGCTCTACACGAAATAAAAGTTCTATTGAAAAATAAATTTCCAAGCGCCACAATTGACCTATATCCTTTTGGTTCGAGAATAATGGGCGTTGGTCAGGAAAACTCAGATTTAGATGTATATGTCAGCATAAGTAGGTCAAAAAACATAAATTCAATTCGGAACTATTTCATTGCATTGTGACTTCCCTTAGATAATAGTATGAACGAATCTGTGGAATCCCCGAATTATATAAAATTGCAACGACAAAACGTAATTGCAAGTGCTTTCACTTCGCAATCAAATTGGAGGCATATAGCTAACTGTGGAGGTTTATGTCCTATTGTCAAGGTCATCTACACGCCCACTGAATTGCATTGCGATATAAGTTTCAGCGATAGCATTGCCTATTTTCAGAATGAGTTGATCAAGTATATCTTTGATATACAGCCCGTATGTAAGTAACCGAATCATTTAAGATATATTTATTGTATACAATATATTTAAATCTACAACCAGCTCAATATATGGTAATTTATGTGCGTGGTTGGATAGAACGTATTCAACTAAGTGAACAGTTTCGTAGCCACATTATAATCTTGATGGTTATCTACTTCTTGCAACTTAATAACTTTCTACCTGGAATTGACAAACTTCAAGAAAATCATGTTCGCGTGGTCAAATGTAAATTGTTTATGCAATACTTAAATATTATTGAAATTATTAAATAGTTTTCTTGCAGACTGTATTACATCATTCACAAAGTATCCGTTATCAAAATTTGGGATGGTCAAAATTAATGTCGAGAAGGATCAAACGCGAAAAATACTTGAACAATTTTTCAAATTCTACGCACATTTCGACTTTTCCAAATACGCAGTTTGTCCATATTTGGGAATACAGGTAGAATGCTCACGCATTCAAAGTAAGATGCCTAAAAGGTAAACTGATTCTCCCATATGGAATGTCCTTACCAATAATAATAATTGTTTTATGAAATATATTAGATGTACCCGAAGATTATTTCTGGGTGCCATTATTGTTCAAGATATAATACGACTTCATCATAATAAAGCGCATCTCATCGAAAAATTACACATTACGAAATTTCAGGAGAAATGTCTAGCTGAGATATGAAAAGCGAGCATTCAAATGCTTAAATTGAAAAAAAATCATATAATTTTAATCCAACTAATTTTACGCGAACAAGTTTTATGTTTCAACCGTAAAAATAATATAACAATGAAAAAAATATGGGATAAACAATGTATAACTTTAAGAGTATTCCATTAATTTGCTTCAATTTTGATTTAAAAAAAATATTTTTTGCTTATAAAAATAACCCAAAAAAATTACAGTATGTTTATTATTATGAATGCAGAATATTAAGTAATTTTTATAAATGTGACCCCAAATAAATATTCATAAATCATTGAGGCTGTCGCTTCAGGACTCAATGAAGATCCTAAACTGACATTGAACTACTTGTGGGCGATAAATTTTCAATGGAATAAGCTTCGGACATAATTTATAAATAAATTATATATTTGAATCTAATTAAAAGCTGTAAATGTACTTTCTATATAAAAAAGCGTTTATATAAATATTTTACCAGCATTAATAATGCGTAGACCAGTACTTACCCACTGCGGGTGCGGTAGACTCCGACTTTTGGTCGGTTTAATAATACTTTTCGCTGTTCAGCATCAAGGTCGTGCCATGTAAGTGGTTATCCTTTAGTTTATGGAGTAGGTATAGTTCTTCCTTATTTCACAGGAAAGGAATTCCTCTTGCTTGTAGTCCACAAACTGCTTCAATCCTCAATAATTGTCAAAATGGGTACTTTCACTATGGGATTAACTGCGTTAACTATTATTTCCCCAAGGATCTAAGAGAACTATGTAACGAGGGCGAATGTTAATTGGGTCTAGTGCGTAGATGTGATATATGCATGTACTGTTCCAGTTTAAATTGCCTATTGAAAATGGAGTGCTCCAAAAATTAAAACCGTTTGCCAAATCGCATTCTTCCTTTGTATCAACGGAAACGGTGGTAACCCTTGTCGCAATCCCAATTTTTTGATTAATAAAGAAAAATGAATGACCATAATGCAGAACTGTATATAAAGTATTAAGTCCCTTAACCCATTGAAAAATGGATAGAATATAGAATCTTCGTTCATCCGCCAGGACAGAGTGACGGACACGGTTATTTCTACTCGAGTATTGCTGCTGATCAATATTATATATTCCTTATTGAGTCGGATATGCTTCTTTCTTCATGTCACAAATCCATTAGCCCCTAGTACCCATTTTTATGCGTTAAGGTATAATATATCTGATAAAATACAAAAATTACAACAGCCTAAAAGTAGACCACATACACAGAAAAAGCTTATTTAGCGAATTCACACACCTCTTTAGCAGCTGCTGCTTGTTGTTAGATTCAAATACAAACCCACAGATGGCGCTAGTATAACGCGCGCGCAGCTTCACATAAAATTTAAATTTCATTTGACCTTGTTTTCAATTCACGTGCAAACATTGAAGCTTCCACCAGCCTTCACCAGTACTTGATCAACTTATTAAGATAGCTAATAAATCGAAATAAATATCATCGCTGCGAGCATGAAGAATAAGTTTATGTTACAGTTTTTGAATTGCTAGGCACGCACAATAGCTTAAGATATTCAGCACCATGAACTTGGGTATACGATATTGCCTAATAATAAAATTCAGCTCGATTTATGAATGACCAAGTCAAGTCCAATACGCAATTATGCTGAATGATTAATGTATTTTGAGCGGTTGTCGCAAAAGTAATAAGGAAGCTCGATAGAAATTTTAAAGTAAAAAGTATGTACACAAGATTTGCCGGGCTCAATTTGGGCTCTCGCAGTCGCCCAGTCTTTGTCATTTCCACTCACTTATTTGGCCAGTCTGAAATTGTAAGCCAGTTGCCAGTTGCCGCTTGCATGATTCACACGTAAGAAAAAATAAGTCGCGTCGCGTATTCGGCACAGTTAACTGTAAACCAGAGTATACGTGCTCCACAGTAAGTTAAGGAGCCTTTGGTACATCCAAATATCAGGAAGTCATTTTTGATCAGTGCAGGTTTTGCATATCAGAAAATTGTAAAATCAAAACAAATATAATAATTGAATATAAATATTGTGCCAAGCGGGTGGTGACTCTCAAACTGTGACTTGCCACAGATACACACATACGCAGTTATACCGGGAGTTGCACTGTTCAAAGCGAAAGACGAAATTACACAATTTGCAAGTCGCAACAACAACTAACCAACTAACGGAGTAACTGGCTAACTTTTATAAGTTTTTCATTTTAGTGATTGGTCAGTTTGAGTTTGGTCACTGCCGGGGATAAGCTGAGCAACTAACAGTAGTCTCTTGTTATGGTTGTTAATACGCTGATGTTGCATGTTTACTAGTATAAAGTGATAGCTATAGGTGCGTACTCCCAAACATATTGGCATGCCACAAGTATGTGTCTTGTACAAGTCTTTTGTTTACAGTTGTTGTTGTTGTACGCTCGAGTGCTCGTTAAACGCATTTTTCGGTAATGACAAACTACAATGAAGCAAATTAAGAGCCACAATAAAAGGCCAAAATTATAACAGCACTTTGTCTCTACTTTCATTAAAGGGGTCAAGTGCAGAGATTACAAAAGCTGATGAGCAGCTGAAAATATATACATTAAAGTTAGCTTGGACTTCGGCTTGTCCTTGAAATGAGCGATGAGTCTGTCGGATGTTGGTGACTGAAAAGATAAGAAATTTTGCATGTATCCAAAACTGTAGTCAAGTTGTATATAAAAGACACACTGTCAAGCAGTTTTAAATATTCAATACCGTTCACTAAACAAAGACCATACGCTAGAAAAAATATTATATATCAGTAGTAATTGCTTCTAACACAATTCAAACTCTTTCTAACTAATTCTAACTTCTACTCAAACTGTCAAGCAGATTAGGATAGAACGTTAAGCAGTGCAAACTCCTTTGTAAATTCTTAGTTCTACTCAAACTATCAAGCAGTTCAGAATAGAACGTTAAGCACTGCAGTAAAGCAGTGCCCATACAATGAGCAATGTAATCACATTTCAAATACAATTCACACTATAAATAGCTAAAATGAACAAAACGAATTGTTTAATCAAAGACATTTTTAAAGCCAATTATCTTTGCTCATCGCACCTACTTATAGTGTTAACAAATAACACAAATATTTGTCACATACCAATATTATTGTTAGCGTTATTTTCTAGCACCTGTTAAACTGCATCATGTTGCAACGGCTGCTCACAAACTGTAACAGCTTGAGATTAGTTGTCTATGTTGTTGTCGTTGGGTTAGGCCTGGCACAGACGGCCAACCAAATAGATGTGGACGAGGATTTAAAGCACCTGATTGGTCGCTGTAACAGAGATCAATCGGGACTTGATGAATACAACGATTGCATGAAACAGGTGTTTAACGATTTGCGCGCCTATTTTACAACAGGTAAGACGAAACTGTTTATGTGTCAGCAGGTACTAGCGTTTATTTCTACAGGTGTGCCTAGTTATAACATCAAACCCTTTGATCCGCATCGTTCACCTTTTGTCGAGCTGCGCCGGGGTGATCCACACGGCCCGGGCAACTTGAAACTCATTTTGCGCAACGTTTCCGAGTACGGCTGGTCGCGCTCCGAGGTGACAAAGTTTCACAGTGACCCCGAAGAGCAACGCATTGTCTATGCACAATATTTTCCAGAGAAAACGCTCGACGGCGAATACGATTTCGTAGCTAAGATGCTGGGCACCGAGCTGCGTCGTCAGGGACACTGGAACTTGACGCTTTATGATTACAGGTGATCACTTTAAACATGAATATATCCATATTAATTGCTCATAAGATTGTCTTTAGTCAAACGACGAGCGTGAGGCGTGTGGGCGCTCCGGGTTCGCTACTTAAAGTGCATGTGGAGGTGGACCGCATTGGTGGCATGGAGCTGCACATAGACAATCTGTTGCAGGGTCAGTCATTAAATCAACTTGCTGATGGTGTCATCAACAGTATGTGGCAGCTAGGAGTACCATTTCTGCGACCCATGATCAATGAGCTGGTGAGCACTGCGTTTACAGATATATTCAACGAATCCTTTCGATATTTTCCACTGGAAAAGTTTCTAAGTCAGATATAAGCTAGTTTATCAAAGACTTTATATGTATATAATATAACGATATGCTTGTAGTATGCCTAATAAAAGAATAGATTGTGTGTTATCTAGACATCGGCCAGGCTACTAGCCACTAAATCATCATCCCGCAGCTCCTTCTTGGGCTGCGGTAGCGACGACAGCGCCAGGCTGCGCGCAAATATGTTTCCCAGGGAGATGACTACATAGCCGGAGTTTTGGAATTGGTGTTCCACCGTGTCAAACAGCAGCTGATAGGCCTGCTCCAGCTCGGGCGTCATGGCGGCTGTAAAGAAAATACATAAATTAGCTAAATTTCTACAATTGTAAATCTTATAGATTCATACGTTTCTGATGCAGCTGTTGCTTGCTTAAATCGAACAGGAAACGGAGGTAGCAAAGCTGATTGTAGAGATCGCGTTCAGAGTACTGGCGCAGCATTGAGCCGCTGTTGCATTTGGGACAGCGTGGTCGACGCATCTCCAGTCGTATGGAATAGCTTCTTGTGTTATAGTTACAATCGGGATGATCACATACCAGCCAATTGCGATAAAAGCGTTGTACATAGCTGCGTATGCAGAGTAGCAGCTGATTACGTATGCTAACTAGATACTGCAGTGGAGAAGTCTGACATTCCGAATTGACGCACTGCTGCAACACGGGGACATGGCTGCTGTTGGCGCCAGGTCTGTATGCGCTGGCCATCAACTGTTCCGTCTTACAACCCACGCACTTAAAGCGGAAGGGCTCGCAAAGGCGATACAGCTGCAACGTTGTTTTCTGCAGAGATTCACCCTCAGCTTCCTCTGTGCGCTCCCGTTGAGTGCTGATCCAAAGAAAATTGTAAATGTTAATTTTGTAATTAAAAATTTACTTAATTTTTTACTTACCGCAGCGCATTCTGCCTGAATTTACTGGGATCCATGCCCAAGCATTCGGCAATCCGACTTGCATCGGTCCCTTCCAGAACCTCCACCATACGCGTAACGACGGGATGGATTTGATTTCCTAGATAGTAGTTGCTGTCTAGCTTAAGGGTTTCGCTGCTCTTCAGCTCGTCCAGATGATACGCACGCTGCATGGCTGCATTTGTGCTGCCGTCCAGGCAGATCACATAATCAACCATGTCGCCCTTTTTATAGCGTCGATTGCGTTCACGATTCATGCGCAACGCTACTTGAACATGGGGCAATGACGCGCTGTTTGCATATTCCTGAGGCGCGCGAGTCAGTTGCTTGGTGATAACATACAATGGTAGCGGGACAGCCGATTGTTCAATTTGCTCTTTGATGCGACCAAGTTGCGCGTGCACAGCCTCCAGTTTATCCTCCAGAAGCTTATCGGCAAGTACTTCATCAAGCACCGCCTTGCCTACCATTACAGCCAGCTGTGACCAATCGCGACGCACAATATCCAGACCTTTGTGCTCCTGCTCACGCCGTAGCACGCCCTTGGCATTCTTGCTCAACTTCACGGCGGCATACTTTTTCTTTTTCAAGAGAAGTAGACAGGCAAAGACCCCATCGATGTCCAGCTCCAGCTGCTTGTACAGCTTGTTCACACTTTGTTTGATGGTGTGTCCAATTTTGTATACTTGATCATAGTCCGTTATATTCGTGTTAATCATCAAAGAGTCCGTGTCGCCATAGACCACATCGTAGTTGAGCTTCTGCACCAGTTGCTGGGTGCTTACAAGAATCTCGCGACCCTTGAGCGTTACCAGTGCCGCCAGATGCTGCGCAAAGAAACGCGAGTGCGCAAATCCCAGACAACCGTACATGGAATTCGCAGTCAGTTTGAGGGCCATCTGTCGTATGTGATACTGCATTTGTAGCTCGGGCGACAGATCCGGCGCCGCCATCAACTTCTTAACTTCACGACGGGATTCCACCAGGCGGCGCAGCTGCAACGGCAGAATGCCAGGCTCCGCACTGGAGTCAGGGAGCACAGGGAGTTGCTCGGCATCAATTGGTTGCTGCACCGTCGTAAAGCAAATGTTGTATTCCTGTATGATGCTCGGATACAGCGAATTGAAATCCATTAATAGCACGTACTTCTCGTACAGGCCACGCATTGGTTCCAGCACTAAGCCACCCGCATAGGCAGCTTTTTTACGAGCTGCTCCAGCGCCACCTGCTACTGTTGCGTCATTTCCAGTGGCATCAGGATCAGCAGCTGCAGCAACAGCGCCACGACGCTGTGGCTGTTTATCTGGCACAATGTAGTTCTTCTCGTGGAATGCATGCAGCAGCAAAAACTCATTACGTTCGGAGCGTCCACCTTGCAGTGTGCGGGTCATCGTGTTGCCACAAATGTTTGTAATTTGTAGAGCCAGTGGCATAATGTTCAGCTCACACATGAGTCGCAGCATGTAAGAAGCATCCTGCATGGTCAGCGAAATAAGTTTAGTGATGTTCTCGCCTGTAAAGGATAAGATAATATAAGTATTTTTATAACAGCTAATCGCATCCACTTACCCTTTTCGTACATCTCGAGGAGATCATCGGCATTGACATCCATGCGCTCCGACTCCTGTAACTTAAGCACCTGCTGGCAGAGCGTCTGCAGATCATAAGATCTGGCACGTATACACTCCTCTGCTGAGCGTTTTACATCGCAGACCATGCGACCAACAAAATGATCCAACAAACGCTTGCCAAACGACTGGGATAAACGTAAACGGCCCATGCGTGACCATTGGGGTATCTTCAAGGCAACGATCTGATCCGTGATGACATTCAACTGGCAATCCATCGCATCAAAGGTGACTATGAGATCCGCATCGATTTGTTGGTACTGCGCCAGAAACCAGCTCAGCAGCGCACGCTCCGAGTCATGCTTATAAAGTTTTGTAGATTTGTACTTGGCCAGTTGAATATTCAAATCAAATGGCCAGCTAGACACAGCGGGTCGCGTGATTGCGCACATGTGCCGATTGAAGGCGGGTTGGGGTGCGGGCTTGTCAATATGAAAGCGATTGTGAGTGAGCATTGAAATCATGCAGATCTCGTTCTTTAATGTTTTTGGGTTCATTGAGGTGCGCACATTAAGTGCCAAGAGGGTGATAGCCGGTGGTGGCGTTGCTTTTCCTTGTTCCACGAATAGCTCCACGTTCTTCGGCTCAATTATGGTCACGTCCATCTTGCACCAGCTAATAGGCGCCGGATTAACATTGAATCCACTTATCTGCAGCCAACATGGACCCTTGATTTTGCGGTCTAGCAAAAAGCGCTCCAATGAATTGGTGCTGGTACCAAAGATATGTGCTATGGAATCGTATTTCTTGTTTGACAGATTCGGTGTCGGCATCTTGCCATCGTAATGAACCTCCAGGTAGTCGCATGTCTGCGGCACATCGATACCAACAGCATGATTGGCAAAGCTCTTGCTCACCTTGCGTGAACGAAAGGTATCCAACTTGAGTTCTGTTGCAATTTGACTGTCAAACTCCTTGTACATGTCGGCAACGGTGACTTTTTGCTTAGTGGGTTCTTTTGTAATTGGATCCAAAAGCTGTGGGCAGATTTGGCATATGTTAAAGGATTCAGTTTTCAAACTGGTTTATCTATACAATGTACTTACATACTGCCTGGGCAACAAATATAGCACCCGGTTAATGTTCTGCACGCGGACACATATGGACTTGCCGTCGGGTGTGCGTCCGAAAAGAAACACCACGCCTGGCAGCTTTTGTGCATCCTCCCAGGCTTCCCAGTACCAGAAGCGCAAATGTTCCACATCATCCGACTCGCCGCCAACGGCAGGCTCTACTTCGCTTGCCAACACTGATTTCTCAAAGTCATCATCCATTTGGCATATGGACTCCCAGTTGTTTAGCAGTTTACTCATATCGTCTGATTCTGGCTTTGTAGCTGCTGGTGAAGCGATTGTCTCTTGTAATTCGGGTTTAACATTGGGCGCGACGTCATCAAACTGATTCTCATCGTCATCCAAGCAACTGAAATCCAAGTCATTGTCGCAGTACTCAGGAGCAGCGTCTTCTGCTTTCATCTTTGGCTTCTCAGCTGTTTTCTCAAGCACCTCCTTCTTTATCTTAGTAGCAGTTGCACTCAATCCAGTAGTGGCTTTTTTGTTAGGTAAAACAGCCGGTTTTGGCTGTAATATGCGCTCCAGCATTTCATCATCGCTACTGGCGTCAGTCTTCTTGCGCTGTTGTTCCTGTACTTTAATATTATTAAGGAAGTTGTTCATGTATTCCTTGGCAGCAGCAGAATCAGCCTTTCGCGTGGCTGCCACAATTTTCGCTGGCGCAATGACTTTTTGTTGCTGCAGGGGTGTTGTTACGTCGTCTGTTGACTCTTGTTTTATTTCTCCCAATATATCGGCTAATATGTCGTCATCCTTGACACTGTTTTTAATATCCATCTTTTTTGGCACCGCATTGCTGAAAAGGTTGCGAATTGACGCCTTGCCCTTTACAGGTTTATCACTGTCTCGGGGCCGTTTTTTAGCATTGCCATCTTTCTTTTTCTTCGCATTGCTCTGTTCCTCTGCACCATCGGAGTACTCATCTTCATCTTCAAAGAAATCGCGTCCGTCTTCTGCATAGCCAGTACCATCTGTTGATTTCGATAGGTTGTTGATTGTACAAACATAAATATAGTAATTTAGTTACCTTCTTCAATCCAATCATTGCCGTATTTCTCAGCTGCACGCTTGGCATATTCGCGTTCATCAACCACTTCGTAAACATCATCCACTTTTTCTTCCACCTCGCATTTGTTTTTTGTACCTTTCAGACCTCTCAAGCGTTCCAGCGCTGCAAAGCGCCCATTTTTGTCAATGCGCTGACGTTTTACTCGCGGACCAGCTGCAGATGATAATAAATTATATATATTTTCAACCTTATTATTAAACCACTTACAAGGTGAATCTGCCATTTAAAATACCAAAATTATATTAAATTTAATAAAAATAGCGCTGCACCAGATTGTTTCGCAAATGGCGGGAAATTCTCAGTGTGTACACAACGATGCAATAGTATAGCGTTGCCACTGTGTCAAATAATCCAAAATAACAGTTTTACTCCTCACTTTAACAGTGCTCTCCACCTCTGTTTGATACATTACACGGTAAGTGTACTGACACTGTTACCGATTTAGCTCTTTTATAGCTAGTTGCGACTCTTCTCAAGATTTGATTGCTACAAAATTGCCGTTAACTGGAGATCTAACTATTTTAAGTATATATTTATCGACATTTTGCATGAAAAACATACAATAAAGTGGATCAGTATGTTCGTAAACAGCTTATGGACAGTACCAATGCTACTTGAACATTTTGATGGACAGAAAATTTCTTGGACAACTTATTTGCTGAAAAATTCAGGCTTTTTTATAATCTACTTATTACTTAACATTTAACTTAACATAAGGTAAGCCTGTTAGCTACTCTGTAAGCTGGCGCCTGAATCTTATGTTAATGTAATTCAAATATTTTACCATATGAATTTATAGTCAAGCTAATTAATTCCTTTAAGTTTTACTAGAGAAATTAAAGATACCAAAAAAAATTAAGTATTTAATCTCTCTCAAGATTCTAAAGATTTGTTCGGAGGTCGACTTTTTTCCAGGTGGAAGGTATAGTTTTAATTTTTATTTTATTTCAACATTTACTTATTATTATTAATTGCATTTACGTCAAGTATTTTCATTTCACATTCGTTCTCATTAAATAGGATTTATCGAAGAAAGAACTACGATTACATATAATACGTATATATATGATATTATAATGCTGGTTTTAAGTTTATGTATATTTCATATTAATATAGTATAATTTATAAGATTAGATATAATATAGATATTTACTAATAAGTAATATTTCCTGTTATATTACACGAAGAATGTTTTGTTAAAAATTAAATTCTAATAAATCTTGATTTACTTAGTGAAGATAAGACTCTACCGAAGATCCAATAAATTTCCTTCATTTTGGGAAAATTTGCAAGAATGGAAATAGGCTGTATTACATACTTTTTACATTACTCTTTGTTAGTAATCGCTTTGGGTACATCATTATTTAATCCATTGCACTTCATATATTTCTTCAGGGCTTTTAACTTTCTGTCAATAAATTTTAAGCACGTAGTAGAAGGAAAAGGTGAGAAATAAAATGTGGAGTACATTTTCACTTGAAGGGAAAATCTGCGATAGTATAGTGAAAATAAAGTGGAAAAGTGCACGTAGAATGCATAAAAGATAAAAGCCGAAAACTCAAGTTCAAACAAGAAAATGTGATATACACCCCAGGGCCGTCGTAAGGCTAAAGTCGAGGAGGAGGATCAGCCTCTACTGTACGAGTATGCAGTGAGTCCATAATTTTAAATTGTGGTTTTTACTGGGATGCTGAATGTGCATTTTATGGCTTTTTAAGTGTCAAGACAAAGAAAAGTTTTGGCCCAAGTCGCAACAAGCTGGTAGGTGGCGACTGGAAACTGGCTTCCGCATGGGTTTTGTGTTTTACCTATACAAAGTCAAGGCTTATGACGGTAACAACAATATTTTCTTTTAGAAAAATAAACGTTGCTTCTGAGATATATTTTGTGAAAAACTTAATTCTCTATTTTAGGTACATACATACACACCCACATAAAACACACCTATATAGCGCATATCCGTTTCCGTTTCCGCTTCTGATGCAATTGTGGTCTTCCCTTAAGCAGCGTGCTCGACTTCCAAGTTATCGTCCTTATTGTTTGTCACATACATGACCTCACAATTGTGTTCGGCTCCTTACCATTGCCTTCTGTGCCGGCAGCCACTGCAGTTTGGCTCAGGTCGCCGGATGCGGAAATGGCGTAAGTTCATGTCGCCGAGTAGTTCACACCTAACTCCCTTCAATGAACAATAAAATGGCTTTGACTTCAACTGCGGCAACTGCGTGAAATCGTCCAAAATAAAGAAAAATAAAAGAATACCATTGTTAGAAACAGCGTTAGGTAAACGAAATACCTCAAATGAGATGCTATATAAGCTTAACAAGCTTTTGAAAAAATTGAAAAAAATATCTGGAAAACAATTCGTTAAATTTTCAATTCAAAATTAAATTGAAGTCAAGTTTTCGATAGTATTAAAGACATATGTGAAAGAACCTAATGGTAATTTTAGCTGGCTTGCAATTAAAGTACTTTAAGACTGTTATATTATTAAGGTGTTTGTCATTAGGAATTATTCGTAAGCGCCTAAAAATTCAGAAATGGGTTCTGAGTTCTAATTCCAAATTGAATAGGAAACTTTTGTTCCACGTTCTTCGTATTCAAAGTTATTGTCCCGCTGTCAGAAAGTTTTTTGTCATTACCTTTAGCATTGGCTACTGGGCAATCCGAGCTCCAAAATCCAACAATGGTCTTCTGTGCAGCAGATTTACCCACACTTACCCACACTCACACACACACACACTCACACACGCAACGCTCTCTCGTAAACTAATCTGCAGGCCATAATTGAAAACGAACAGTTTGTGTAACGAGTTTTTCGTGCCTTTACTGCAAGTGTTCGTATTTCTCGATTCATCTTTAATACTGGGTATATGGTGTGCCCCTATGGATAGGTGTATGGGTGTAAGTGTGTGCATCCCATAGCCAACGCCTGGCCCATAAAGTGCAATAAGCCTTGTTTTTCTTCAGCAAGCAAGCGAATTTTCTGCATTTTTTGCTCAATTTTCTTCGAGTTCCAAATGAACGTGAATACACTACAGCAATTTTTATGCGCTACCTCGACTGGTACATGATAACATCATAAATCCTTTTCCTATTCACTATATGTGACATATTTCATTTAAGTGAATCCCTACTAAATGCAACTTCCACCCGACTAAACCGAACCAATTTACTTTACAATTTACACATATTTTATTAAAAAAATTGTTTGAATTGAGAAATATGATGACAACTTTATTGGAAGTAAAACAATATCCATTTAACTCTGGATACCGATTGGATAATAACAGGAAGCTCTGTTTGGTATAGGTGAGGGCTTTCACACGGTTGGCTTTTGTGTTTGGATGGGGACTCCGGTTTTTTTTTGGTAGAATTTCATGCAATGGAAGCATAAAACGATATTTTTTTGATAAAAAGTTTAAAAAAGTTTCCTTTTTATGCATAGCTCCCACATGATATTTAGTGCTTAAACTAGCTTGTATAAAAGTTGAAAATAACTCCAGACTACAATATAAAACATAAGTGATTATTTTTCTAAATGCGGAAGTGAAATCAATAAATATCCTTTTGAAAAACCATAAAGAACTCTGATAGCTGTAAGCTTTGACTTCTGAATATATTTTTTAGAATTTTGTTTCAAATTTTTAAGTGTTTAATTGTTTTAATTCGTAAATCGAATCCTAACGGAGTACGGGTATAACATGCTGGGCCTGGAAAATCACATGAATTACCTTCTGGCCAAGAAAAAAAGGGCTTATACCCAAACACCGGTAGGACACACACGCACAGCTACGAGGTCCTTTAACGAGTATGTCAGAGTCCAAGCGGCTTTTAGATTTGCGTAGAGTGCTTTTTGTTGGCTCCAAGCTGAGCCGAAGCGTACTGATTTCTGTGGAAGCAAACGAGGGCTAATAGGGCCCAAATTACCCGGTCAAGTGACTAGCATTAAGTAAAATACAGTTTGTTTGAGGCTATTTGCAAAAAGAAAGGAAAAAAGGAACAACGATGGAAAAAGGAAGGATAGAACGAAATAAAGACCGCTGGATTTTATTATTTTGTAAGAGATATAAAACGTTATAAAATAAAAATGCTAAAGAAATTTTTAGCTCGGAACGGAATGGTCTATATTATATATGATAGTCCTATATAGTCCTAGGATGTAAACATGCAAAAGTAGTAAAAATAAGCTGAACGTATATAAAAACTTAATATTATTTACTTATGAGAACTCAGAGAAAATACTTCTGAAATAAAAACTTTGTCAAATATGTCTAAATGAAACCAAAATGATTGCCAACTAAGCCACAATATATTTTAAGCTAGCGGCCAATTGTCCTTCTGTCGTCCTTATGAACCATTAAACATTATACATATTATAATTTACAGCTATATGGTTAAGATGCGTTCACAAGGAATTAGAATCCGTTCAGGAGCCAACTGAGAAGCCTCTGTCTGTGTAGTTGAAAAGCGAAAGGATTTCAAAGCCGTGTTAACAATAAATTTCGACCCACTTTTTTTTCTTAATCCCAAACTGGTGTTTCAAGGACTAAGCACGTTTGCGTCTTTGTGATTTGCATTTGGTTTGGAGCTGCTCGTGTGCTCATCCCGCTGTGTGGCCACATTGACAGGGTGATTGGTGGAATCAGAGTCTTCTCTGGTAAAAAACATTTGTTGGCATGACCCGTGCCCCTACGTGCCCTCTTCATGGGGCTTTTGTGCTAGAGGTAGACGTGTTGCGTTGTGAGGATTCTTTATCGCGTTTCAACTTGTCCGCTTGTGCGTTTTTTTGTGCCGCAGTCAAATGGTTTTATCTTTCGAATGACAGCCCATTCGTTAAGGGGACTTACTGCCAGTCTGACTTTTGGTCAGGCCAAAACCGCACACAAATGGCGTGTGGCCTTGCTGATGACGCCAAGCGGCAAGTTATTGAAAATGTTTAAATGAGTCAACGATTATCGCAAATAATTGTGCTAGTTTTTAAAATTTAACTAGCTGGGCAAAAAGTAAGTTTCTTTTGAGCTAGTCGTATGCTGAGTCAACAATTTCTTTCTAAATTCTTAAATTGCATTCACATGATAAAATTGGTTGTCAGCAGTAGCTGCAGCAGCATCAGAAGCAATCTATTATTTGTCACATACACAGCCGGAGACGCGTCGTCCTTGCGGCTGAATCAGACTGTGAATTTGGTTTAGAATTTGATTTTGATTTTGGCACTCACTTCAGTGGCAATATTTGGCTTCGCTTTGCTTCGACTCGCTGAGATATGTGCAAACTTTAATTTTATACATAGACACATAAAAATAGATTGTTGTCACTTGTATGTGTGTGTGTGTTGTGTGTGTGCGCTTGTGAGAGACTCTACTTGTCATGCAGGCATTGTATCTGCTTGCTGTGAATTTGAATTTTAAGTGCTTTCAGCTTTCGCTCGTCGACGTCGTTTAAAAACTTCTGCATAAAATATGTTACTTCGCTTTTCCTTGTTTCCACATGTAAATACTTTGAGAATATATTGGGTAAATGAATTTGAACAACATGTGTTAATTTATTGAGAAGACTACAGCTGTGACATCTTAAATTACTATTCTTAAAAGCCTTAATCTTTATTAAAAACAATTTTTTAAATACTTATTTAGCTTTGAAGAAAATAAAGTAGAAAGATAATCTTAGTACATTAAAAATAAAAACGTATCGATTTAAATGTTAATTAGTTTTAATTGGCACAAATTAAGTTGGTAAACTATTAAACTAAATCACATCTCTCTTCAATTTTAGTTACTTATTTAGGTCGAAAATTCTATTTAATCGTTACGTTCGTCTTTTTATGGCACCATTTTAAACAAATCAACTCAGACAGATTACACACGATTCGCCGATTCTGACATTTATTTAATTTTGAATGCAGTTAATATTTCACTATTACATTTACAATTTGATGTGTACCCCGCGGTGTACGCGGCGGAGGTTGATTGCCTCCTACGGCATATCGCGTATACGCCACGTTGTATTTATTTGCTGATAGCTTTTCAATGACTGCACACAACGGTAACTACAAGTTGCACTCGTTAGCGATAGTCGTAAAAATCAAAACGACTCCACCCTCAATTCACAATCTCCGCCCCTTTTCAGTAGCTGTTTGTTAAGCAAAACTGGAGCGCCTGTCACGCCTGTCACTGGATGTTATAAGTTGTCCTTGGGCGGCAGTTTAACGAACTAAGTTTTTTGTTGTAGCTCCCGTTTGCAGCTTGTTAGTAGTTGGTAGTTAGCAGTTAGCAGTTAACAGTTAGTAGTTGTTAGAGGTTGACAATATTAGTCCAATATCAATAGAGCCTGGGATTGCTTGCGGCAACAAAGATTTTATTTAACGTCAACCATTTCAAGTTCATATTTTTACATGTGCTTGAATTTTGAAACTTGACAGAGTTTTTCTTTTTCCAATTTTCATTGTTTGCGAATTGCCTCAAAGCACTTTTAAATTTTCTATGCGTTACATTTTCCAAATTTATTTCATGTTGTTATAGTTGAAGCTCAAGTCAACAATGCAAAAAGTTATTTGCTTGGAAATTTGCCTTTGTGTTGTTAGAAAGCACGACTAACATGAAATTGATTTGTTATACCAAAAACTTGCTCCGATGCGAGCAAGAACCACAAATACTTTGGCTTCAGTTTGCCAACAAATTATTAGTATTTTTACCACAAACATTGGCTAGTCGATAAGTTCGAGGATTAAATATAAGCTAATAGCTTACTCTCAAAGAGTTCAGCTATTTTATGCACAGCTTTTATATAATAATTTTCCTAAACAAAGAAACCTATCAAGGTAAATTATGGTATCAAATACCTATATTTCCTTTGCAAACTCTAAACATAATCAAATTATAAAAAAAAGATTAACAGACTTACTTAAAAATAAAAAGAAAAACAACAATCAACAACTTTTCCAGAAGTGCAAAGTTTCAACTTCGCGTGGCAACATATATACGAATATGGATAAAGTTTTGAATTTATATTAAAATACCGCAGAACAACTTAATTCGCCTCAAGTGTAAGGCAAAATTTGTGGCAATAAAGGACGAACTTTGTAGCACTTCCATTCTGCTGAAGTATTAATTGAATAGCGTATCACAAAGAACAATTGCAGTATCATAACTCAAATGTGTTCAGAAATGATAATAATGTAAAGTAAACAATTTAACAGATATACGAGTATATATTACAATTGGAATTGGATATAATTAAACTGGAAGTTACACTGAAGGTTGGGTTAATGTCAAGACAGCTTACTTAAGTTCAAGTTAAGTTAGTTTCCGTTTTGTTTTTGACTTTGTTGCAAAGGGAGATTGAGGTGTGTTTGTATGCAGAGTCTTGAGAGAAATTGGCCGTCTGCCAAGTGACTGGCTAATACTTTTAGCCATTGTTTAGTCGACACACAAGAACTAACAACACGTCAAACTTAAAAGCAAATAGTTTTTAATGCGCTCAGACCGCAATGCAGCTGGCGTCAACTGGACGGCACGTACTGAAGGAACCTGGCCAGGACATAGAACGCGAGTTTATATCCTGAAAAACTTTAATGCAATTACTTGCATACAACTGAAAATTTTACGCTTGGAAAGACGACGGGAAAATAAGATAAAAATATATATAACTTTCTTAAAGCCGATTTGCTGTGATGCGTCCAGCAGCAAAACAAAAAAGTTTTCTTTTGAATGGGTCTTAAAAAGTGTATTGCAATCGATTCGATTCTATTGAATGGGTTTTCAAAGTATATTGCAATCGCCTTAGGTGCTTTTTATGTATATTCCAATTATAGTTAGCAATTGACTTGTTTGATTGCTTTTAAAAGTCTTTTAAAACTTGCTATTTTAAACTATGACAGCCAAATCATTCCATAGAGTCGAAACGTCTAAACTTAACTGAAATGAACTGAACTCTAAAAGCCATAAATATTTAATGGCAAGACATAAGATTCTGTATTCAATTCATATTATTAGCCAAGAACTTTGTTCATTGAAATTCTATTGGCTTACTCAATGCTATTTCAAGAACGTTCCTCCCGAATCTACTCGAAAATTTTTGCTTAGCTCAAAATCAATTTCCCTGAGTTACGCACTGCAACGCTGATATTTATTATACTCCAAAGCAGCTGCAAATTTTGATAGCTCGTAAAAGTGCCAGACAAAATTAGTTATAAATCAGCAGACCGAATTCAAAAGCTAAGAGGATGCACTGGGACAGGCGTTACAGTCGACTGAGGCAACTTTGTGAATAAAAATGAAAGCCATAAATTATACGAACTAATAATTATACGCCATCAAATTGTTAAAGCCAAGTTAAGGCGATCCCGAACGCAACCCACGACTAAAAGGACCAATATAATAGAGAAAAAAAATATTAAAAAAAACAGGTCAAATGGCGCTGCGTAGGATATGCACTCTACACAATGTTAACATAATAAAGTGAACAAGCACAGGATGTGAACAGGAGGTCAATGGGCAGTGGGGACTGTGTGGGGCAGTGGCAATGTGTGTGTCTGTGCATCAGTGTGCTTCGGTGGATTTCTGGTGCATGTTGGGTGTCATTAATTAAACGGTAAATATCGCCCGGCATTTTGCGTCTGCAGCCTCACTGAGAACAAAGTTCGAGGTCAAACATGGGATATGTTGCATGAGGCATGTGGGATGTGACAAGGGCCGTGGAATCAACACGGTAATTAGCTTTAACAGGAATCTGTAACGAAATTAACGTTACTCGAGCTTGGTAATGTTTATTGAGAATTAGCCAAGTAACGTGAAGTGTAGGCGTGGCACAGAATTGCATACGTCAGGATTGTTCTTATCGTCCTAAGTCCTGGACACAATTGCAATCCTGTTAATTTTGTTGCCTCCTACTGTTGCTCCAGCAGCTCATAAAGTAACAGAGCGCAATGCCAAAATAGTGCTTGCATTTTGCAATTAAAATGCAAATTGACAGGCAGGTGAAAGAAACAACGACTAGCGAGGGACTATCAGGCGTATACGTAACGCTTGTTTACAGTCATAGGACGCAGCCTGCCAAACATTGTCAAAGAACCTTAAAAATATCTAGTGCGATGCTGCACAGAAATTGGAACTTGCAATATTGCAAAATTTGTGATGTCTAAATGAAAGTAAAGCAGAAAATGATTTAATCCATAAACTGCACTTAAAATGTGGAAATAATAAATATAAAGTATAAATAAATATAAATAATTGTTTGCAACAGCTAATGTATCACTCTTCTTGCGTTAAGAGAAATTTTAGCGCACGCCAGTTGCAATATTGCCCACTGTATTAATGTATCGTGCGGGATTACGGTAGCCGGCAATTCCCTTTTCCCCTTTCAATTTGCATCTCGCTCGCACCTATATGATTGGCGGAAGCTTCCAAGCTGCAGCTGTGCGATTGTGTTTTGCTTGTGGCTGGCCGCATCAATGCGTAAAAAGAGATCGACAATACAAGTCGTAGATAAGGGAAAGGTGCGAGTAGAGTAGTTAATAACTATCAAAAATTTTGCTGTTACATAAATAAAGATTCAAAACATGTATAGTACATCGCTGATCTGTATATTTTAGCTGTACTCCTATTAGAGATTGCGTGGTTCCACTGTACACATCGTTAATTTTTTAATTAACACCCGTTTCTAGGTCCGCATTTGTGCGGTTCACTGCTGCTTATGACCCTGTATATAAACTTTATAAGAAAATTAAATGCTGGAGTTTTTCATGCCACGGCTCAGATTCAGATTCCACTGCTTGTAAATGTGTGTGCGTGGGATTGTGTGCATATGTATGCATGTGTGGGCATATTGCATGTGCCCCAATCAGACTTAAGAACAACGAGCGTAAGGTAAAGCTACTCATTAGGAGCTTCGAGTGCCCACGCAAGCAGTGCAAATTGGAGGTCCACTATTTAATGGGAGTCAAAGACTTCGAATTGTCATAAAATGATTTGCGTCAGCGTTGTCCTTCGAATGTTTACTGAGAACTTTGGAGGCATCGAAATGCGCTAATTATCTTAATGAGTGGGAAAGTGGATTTCGTGGTTGTTTGTCCTGGCCGCAGTCGTTCGTAGTTCGCAAGTAAATTTTTGGGTGCATTGTTAATTCTCTTACTTTGTGTACGTCTGCCACTGGCCGTTGTTTTTTTTTTTTGTGTCACTGTCGACGTCTGTGAACAATTTTTGTTTATGTACTGCGCCACTCACAGCTTGCAGCTCGCTGCGGTCTTTGGCTTGCCGCAACGCCCCGCTATGCGAGTGGTGCCATAGTCGAGATTTTCCAGTTGAAAGTTGAAAGTTTTTAAAGCTGTAACATAGCCGAAATAATTGGCTGTCTATCATACAAAAGTTTTAAGTGGAAGTGAAAATAAATAAATAAATAAATGAGCAATCAAAGCAAAGCAGTCTACACACACAATTCATTTTATATCCATTTAAAATTCAATGAAACTACATGTGATATGTATCCTTTGAATATATTTTAGATCAAAAGTGGACTCGACTGATAAGTCTATTACCAAGATTGAGAAACGAAACGCAGTTACCTGGAGAAGAAGGACAATAACAAGGAACACAGTGGCGCAACACTTTGGAGAACCAAAACATTTTGGAAGCTGCTTGTAGTGGACATGAGGGAGGTTGTCGGGTAGCACACGAAGTTACAATGAGTGTAGCTGCGTATGGATGTGTGTTGAGTCTGAATGTGGATGGCTTGTGGATGGTAAAAGCATAATTCAAGTCTCTTAAAAAGCAAAGAGAAAATCTAAATGTTCCGAAGTGAAAGTTTACTTCAGACTCTGATGAATATAAGACTTTTCTAAGAGAAATATACTTGACGTTTTGCCGGCTGTTGCGTTTCATTGCCAAATTGTTTCACTCTCTTACGCTTTAAGCCTTCCAGTAAGAGCGAGCTTTTTTGTGGATTGCGTGTGTTGGATGGTATTCAGCATAGTTAGATTTAAATTTAACCTGTTGTTTTTACAGGACATTGAATACTTACTATGGATAATTGATAATAACAATTTTATATTTTATTTTCCATTGATTGCAATAATTTACTATTTATTTCATTGGGCCACCCAAAAATAGAGTCCTACAAATTATAATAATAAAAGACAAAATATAACATTTGTTCATTTCACACAGTTCTTTTTGTTTAGTTATTGTTATATATCCTGGCAATTGTATTACGTATTCAGTTCCGGGTCCGTTTTCAAAATAGATTAATCTTTTTATAGGTTTATCTTATGCTGAAGTCGTTTGCTGTTGCTCCTGTGCGGTTGACGTGGAGACCACTGCGGTGGACTCTGGTCCCTTCTCACTGATGGCCAGCCAGGGGCAGCGCTTCTGCAGTTCCATTCGGTATCTCGGATGGCTTATCGCGTACACAAATGGATCTACGCAGGCCACCATTTTGCAGGTGCAGGCCGGTATCATTGTGGCACCCGGAGTTAGAAGGCTCTTGTCACCGAAAGCGCCAATGAGCGACATGACACCATATGGCGTCCAGGATACGAAGAAGAGAAAGCAAATTGTAATCGCCGCCTTGGCTATACGTATCTCGGCTGTCTCTTTGCTCTTGTCCACATTGGAGCGCAGTGATTCGACATTCATCTTCTTGGCCTGATCCCGCAGCGCCTTCTCGTGACTGAACACATGCCCCACAATCTGGCTGTAATAGTACACGATCATCGTGGTGGGGCAGACAAAGCTGAAGAAGAATATGGTGCCCACAAACATGCGCGTATCAAAGTTATCCGTCAGATAGTCAAACGTGCATGAGGTTAAATAGCCTTCCGGTACAAAGCGACCCCACGATTCCGTATAGCAGGCCACAACAAAGGGTGTGGCATACAAATATATGAAGATGACCATGGCAATGGCCTTCCCGTGCGTCATTTTGCCCTCCATGGGCCGTGTGATAACATTGAAGCGATCGTAGGCGATGAAGGCATTTGTCGCACTCGCCCCGATGCCCGTGTAGGCGCCAATAACACCAAAGATCTGACACCCCAGGTTACCCAGGGCAAAGCCCCGATGGAAGCTATTGTAGATGAATATGGGCGTCTTGCTCATCATAAGGAAGTCACAGATGGCCAGATTGATGACCAGTATGTTGGAGGGCGTCCGCAGCGATTTGGCTGCAGAGAACACCCAAATGACCAATCCATTGCCAATCACTGACAACACTGCAAAGAAGATGTAGAGAGTGCCCAGTAGATAGTGCATGGACTCCGGTGGCTCCGGATACGTCAACCAGTGCTCGGGTATGTGACGCAGCTCCTCCGGCGGCACATTCCAACCCAACAACCTAGTCTCCGCGGCGATCCGTGCCTCCGCTCGCAGCACCGTTGATACATTCCAAGCATTGATACCACTTATGTTGTACTCCATGGCCGAACCAACAGCAATCGCAGACACTTTGCTGGTCCGGTCGTTGTCCACGACAAAATCAGTGTCCGCTCTGCCCGAGCTTTATATGCTTGCCGCAGTTGTCGCCCAGAATTGGATTAGCTGCATATCTGCATCAGCGATTGTGGATAACAACCTGGATTGGACTAATCCCTAATCCCTAAAAACAAATTAGCTGAGCTAAGTGCTTTGCATTGATTTTCTTTCTCTTAGAACGCCCAAGAAGGTCATTCAATAAGTCGCTTTTAGCTACAATTCATTTTCCCTTTTGCTGTTTATCTGTTAGTTGATGGCCAAAAGCAACTAGGCTTCTTTATACGCATTCAAAGATTTCTTTTGTTATGCTTCAAGGTAGCTTTGAGGCACAATAAAAGTTATTGGTATATAAATATATATATCTGTAACTATCTTTACTTAAATATTGATTTGTTGATATGGTAAAGGTAATTAAATGCTGCTATGACTATTTTCATTTTTGAAAAGCGTTCATAAACTCTTAATAGGTTTCCATACAACTTAGTTATATATAATGAATCTTAACAGAAGACTCAAACGACATCACCCTCAAGACCTTCCACAGCGCGCCTTGACTTAATACACAAATCCTTTCACCCCTATAATATTACTAGACTTTAAATGTTAAGTATCTACAATAATTCTCTATGCTGTAAATAATGTAATATTAGCCTAGTTTATCTAGTCATAGTTCATGCTTAGTTTAATCTCACATTAGCTAAAGATGTCTGAGCAACGTTATAGCTATAAACAACGTTATAAACAAACAGAAATCAGCAAAAAATATAATGAAATCGTTATCATGTATTAATCATCATTACAAACTCATAAATTAAGAAGTATAGCATACTTATATGCGCACCCAATGCACCCACACAAACCTTATATATATCTATGTGCTTTTTTAATCTAGCTCATAAATCATATAGAAAAATTCCAAAAGGATTTGAAAATGCTCCCAGTACCCGCTAGAAGCCTTTTGCATACAGCACACAATTCACACACGATTTCGCTTGTGGTGCATGTGTGTGTGTGTGTGTGTGTGTGTATATGTTCCTATTAACATGCCCAAAATACATATACAAAGATTGATTTCGTTCTGTTTGCATTTTTGGCACTGCGTTGTGTTTACCTCAATTCCATGCACCTTTGCGAGCAGAGAATCCCCTGCCCTGCCTCCCACCCAGTAAAAGCGAGAGAAACTAGAACGCATGGAAACTATGGATGTTAGTATATCGTGGTTACGATGAGTATTCAAGTACGATTCAATGCCTACACATTGTTTTTTCCTGGGCTTGGTTAACACCTCTAACGGCACACAGAACACTTGCCCAACTACAGTGATGTTCCCCACGGATAAACAGATGTAGATCCACGTTGAGGCAGCTCAATTTCCGAACAACAGCATGAAACTAGTCCCCCATGTGGCGTCGAGGTACACTGCAGGTGTTTAACTACCATCTGCAACCACACCCCACTCCAGTCCCAGTTCCGATCCCTGTTCCATTCCCTTTGCTAATAGAACTAATAGCTGACACTGATTAAAGCATCTCATTAGATGATTGCGCAAATCCGACTGGGGACAGCGTCAATTGATGATAGCAATTTTTGCTAATGCGTTCAAATAATCTTCAACGTTGCCGATTATCAAGCAAAGGCTTAAAGTAAAATATATGTTAGATTAGATATATACCAGGGAAAAAAGCTGAATTTAGCTAGAACTAGTTTAAAGGTTCCTCTAAAGACTCGATTTTCCAGCCCTGCACTGCTCTGCCAGGAAATCGATATCAACGATTGACAGTCACATTTCCCATGATAAACCTTTCATTTTTGACACTCAGTTCGCATATCCATAAATATATTTGTATTTTAACTTTAGAAAACGAGTAAAATGTCGGGCAACATGAAAATCTTTCGAACTGTATTGGGCTTTAAAAAGGCCACTTTATTCATAAAGAGTAACACGAACGTAATCAAGAGGAAGGGTCATGCTGTGTCCTACCGAGCGCCTCCACCGCCTCATTCTAAGGCCACGAAAATAGGATCTGTTGTTGTTGGTGGGGCCATGTGGTGGTGGATATTGTGGCACATTTACCATGAGCCGGATCACATAACGGGAGAGTTTGATTATCCAAAAGCATCCAAATGGACCAATAAGGAACTGGGAATCCCTCCTAATGAAGACTGATAGCTATTGTCAATGCCATCAAAGTCAATAAAACAGAAATAAAGAAGATTCATTGATATATTACACTGTGCTACAAAAAACAATTTATGCATATATATTTTGCGTGTGTATTAAACATTTTATGCATCATCACATAAACTAGGCGCTGATGGACTACAACCACAGCTAACTCTTGTGTAAAGTACTGTAATTTGTTGCACAGTGTTAAGTATCATTTCTAGTTTTATTTAATTCTTAAAAGAGATCTTCTGACTTAACTATAATACAGTTTTTACATACATATATGCATATATATAAGTACACATAACTGTGTTCTCTGTTTTAAAGAAACGTCCTTGTGAAAGATAGCCATGTCCAGAGCATCAACAACATCGACTGTCAGAACTGAAAGGTAGTTACTACCAATAACCCCTAAGGTATAATGTTAATTTTAACACATTTTTTAACAGCCCGCAGCTGTAAAGTTGATATAAAATTTAATTATGGGTTCAGTACCTACAAAGTTACATACAGTAAATATTGTATATATGCAAAAGGTTTAATGCAGAAAAAATTGTTCATATAATATTTGCTTATGAGCAATTAAATGCAATTTAAGTGCAGTTGCTTTTCCACAGCTTGCTTATTTAATTAAAATTATTTCATATGATGATTTATATGCTTTTAACTAATAGTCTGCTACTGTGGCTGTCCTATAGCTTGTTTTAATTAATATAAACAATTTTTTTTAAGAAAATCGGTGAGTTTTCTTGAGCAATATTTCATTTAATATGAAATAATAAGATACATATTAAATGAGTATACACATTTATAGAATCAATTAATTAAATAATTAATTAGAACCAGAATTGGCAAAATAAGATATTATTTAAGAGCATAGAAACATATTGCTGATGTGTTGTTTCCCAGTTTGGTAACTGTTTACACCGAATTTTTATTTGATTTTTTCCATGTAAGAATTATTACGAAAAGTCTGTTTTCGTTGGTTGAATCGTAATTGTAATTACTGAGGGAAAAAGCCAGCATGAAAGATGCCACAAATGGAAATAAGTTTTGTGCAACTCCAGAGAAAGCGGCAGCAACTTTGATGTCTATATACTAAACGTAACAGCACTGCAAGAAAGACTAGTTATAATTGGTCGTATCTCAACTGTTTTAAAAACTTCATTAAGTCTTTTTTTGCTCTTTACTCTCTTTCTGTTACAACGCTATAAACTGACAATAACTTTAACAAGTAGCAGCAATAATAAAATGATGGCAACATGTCATGTTTTATGTATATATAGCAGATATCTAAAATAAATATCTAAGATTCCAACCCGTTAATGTATAAGGACATATTCTGCAATCCTTGGGCTGCTTAAATTAAGGACTAAGCTTGAAATTGTTGTGCAGATTTCCCACAACTTTGGAGCATATTCGCAGCTATTAAAGCTGAAGCCAGGCAGACTACAATAGTGGGTGTGATGTCTTTATGTGTGTGTTGGTGTGTATGTGCCACTTTTGACGATGTTCTGCTGTTACTTTCCCACACACGCACACAGGCAACAAAACTTGCAACATGCTTTCGTAATATTTACTTTGCACTGCCAAGGAAAAGAAATAAGTATGTAGAAAGCGTTGCACATTTTAGGTGCAACTTCAGCCGCAAAATGGATTCCATTATCAGCCAACGGTGTCTGCCGTGGGAGGCAATCTCACTGCGGATATATTAAATTTATTTTTACACCAACTCGTCGGCTGTTCTCCGGAGGATGCTCTTTTAGCTATACAAGCCACATGCAACTCAAACCGCACATTTCTTGTGATAGTTCCGCCGTACTTTGTACGCCTTGGCACCACTTTCAGCCTGTGCCGCAGATTTAGTGTGCGCGATAAACTTGCCACCTGAGGGCGCTTTTCAACACTGCCAGTCAAATAGCCCAACACACAGCTTTGCAGAAAAGCAATACGAAAGCCATACAGTTGGATAAACTGTTTGCGAAGGAGCAGAAAACTAAATCGCTTGGGAAACCAAATTCCTAAAGTAGTCAAAGCAGTAAAGCTTAACAATAATTTGCGCCAAGGCGCTGAAACTTCTATTTCCTTTTAAGCATTAGCTACTGTACTAACTAACCACTAACCACGACTAAAGGGCTGCCTAAAGTCGTGTGCGACCTCTAGTACTAATGCATATGTATAGTATATATATACTTAGACTAACTTTGGGTGAAACGCAGACTAAAAGACGAACATGTCCTCAAATGAAGTTACAAGAGCTGGAAATCAAGGATAGTAATGTCAGAAATATCTACCCATATGTGTGTAAAGAAAAATATTTTCTTACAATATATTAATGTCGAAAGAAACCTCGTATGAAACTGTGATCAAAATTACATAGAAATTCTATTAAATATTTTGATCAAAGATTGTAATTGATGATAATTTTTATTATTATTTCAATACTATTTCCAATACCGTTTTGTTTAGGTATTTTTATATGTAAACCCATTTACATATATTTTTTTTCTCTTTACGAGACACTGCAGTGGTTGCAATAATTCTGGATGTACTACATAATTTTTGGATATGGGACAGCACTGGTTTTTATATTTAATATTTACATATTTATATTATGTTATCTCTGATGTACCCCAGGGTGTCCATGTCCTGTCTATTTTCCTTCAGTCCCATGTACTAATATACTCCGATGATGTGAAGCTGTGGTTAATATATAATGACAACAACTCTCGTTATTCATCATTATTAATTTGCTTTTTGCTTGTTTTCTCTGAATGTCTCTAAATGTATTCTATAGAAGTACACCTCACATATTTAATTCCATAAGAGATTAGACTGCGTCACCGACTTAGGAATTCTTCTAGATCATAAATTACAACTTGATAGACATACTTGTATTTCACTTACAGTCAATAAGGCGACTAAATCTCTTGGTTTCATCAAACGATTCTGAAAATTAACCTTATTAACTTCTCGGTTGTTCTCCTGTGAGTCCTTTAAATGCATTCAACATTATGTTGCGAATTCCTTTGATTACGAGTATATCCACAACCATGTCCTCCCCTTCCACCGACTTCATTTCTGCAACTTCTTGCCGAAAATCTAATTATCTTGAGGTTTTCCATTAAATATTGACTACATTTTCCTGTTTAATAATAATAATTGAAAATGAAAGTCTTCTTTAAGGATCTTAGACATATGTATACGAGTATGAACGTTGTAGCTTAAATTAAGTGGAGAAAGCGTTGTATATTTTAAGTGCAACTTCCACCGACAATTGGATCCCATTATCAACAGACGCGTGAGGCAATTTTCCTGCGGATATTTTAGTTTCATTCTTACTGCAACGTGCAGGTTGCTCTCGGGGAATGCTCTTTTAGCGCACCTCAAACCTCAAACTATCTTCTGATAGTTCAGCTGGACTCTATGCTCTGCCGTTTTTGCACCACTTTCGGCATGTGCCGCAGATTTAGTGAACGCGATAAACTTGCCACCCGAAGGCGCTTTTCAACACTGTCAGTCAAATAGACAGACAGATGTGAAGAGACAGACAGACAGACTGTGGTCGAAGCGTTCCCACTTCCGCACTTTCTATAGGAATAATACACACACACACACATCTATATATAGAAACACATATTGAAGTTATTCGCTTCTTTTCGCTTTTATTGCAAAAATTTTAATATTTACTTTAGCCGTTGGTTTGTTTTTCACTCTACCTACTGCCAAAGCGAATTTTCTACAGTCTGTGTGATGTTTAAGTATGATGTGTGTGTGTGTGTGTGTGTTGGCATAGCAACTCACACATACTCCCACATTCTTTTGGTATCTCTGGCTTTTGGTCTCTAAGCATTTAGTTAGCATTTACCCATTGCAGCTTCATTTTAATATTTAACAAACCTGCAGGGCGTCGAAGTGGCGAAGCCACTGCAATCCTACTTCTCTGCTTTGTGAATTTTATTTTATTATTTTAGAAATTAATTTAAATTCCTGTATAGAATTTCCAGTTTGTTTGCAAAACGTTGGTTTTTATCCAGCTAACAATGAAAACGAAAGTACAAAGTATGTTTGAGTGGATTTAGCTTTCTGTGCCTGGTTTCATTTCGAAATTATATTAACATGTAATTTAAATATAAATACTCAGTATACTACATCTAACATAATCATCAACATGCTTAAATTCAGTCGACTATGCACGAAATGATTTAAAAATATATAAAATATTATTATTTAATACAAATTATTAAAATTAAAATTATAAGATACAAATATATAAGGTCCGGGGAAATAAATATAAAACATAAGATTATAAAACTGAACATAATTGAACTTAATCAGATCAACAAGTATTATTAGTAGGACTGTTAAAGATATTTTTTTACAGAGAGAAGGTTAGAATCAAAGGAAAAAAGGTAAATGGATTGTAGAGTAGACAAAGGTTGTGAAGGATTAATGTTGCACATAACTTGAGTGGCAGGTCGGGAGATAAATATACAAACCATTTTATTAAGGGTAATCCCATTGCATTGCAATCAACTATATGATTAATTAAGATTAATTACTGATAAAAATAACAATGATAAAAACACGTTTTTTATAAACTTATTTGAAAGGTAATTGACAGGTAATTAATTATATTTTTTAACACATCAGCTACTCGACAAGTACATTTAAATTTAATTAATTTACATTTAATTAATTTACATTTGAAAACAGAATCAGTTACTCATTTTGCTGCCAAGGCAACCTTTTTACTATCAACTTATTTATTAATTCAATTCATCTACGAGACATAAGAAAATATATTTAATATACGAATAGTTGGACATTGTATGCTTGATATATCTTGCTATATTGATTATAGAACAAGTTCAATATGAGATAAGATATCAGGTCTGAATTTGAATATACATTTCGAACCAGCTCCGCTTCCTAATACACCCCTGTTTGTACATATTAACAACGAAGTGAGCCTTCCAAAAAAAAATACAATTTTCGAGTTTTCATCAGAGTAGATTTCGAGTGTAGAGCTAGTTCAGAATAAATTGAAAATTCAACTAGCAAATGGCGTCGGAAATGTCAGGTGCAGCTGAGAATCGAATGCAATCTTCAGGTATATTTATAGTATAGTATATTTAGATATAGTATCATATATACGTTATGTATGTCTGTCCACTCGACTTGTGTCTCGCTTCAGATTTGACAGAATTGGAAAATACGACCATCTCTTTGGACGCTGAAAGGTACGTGCTCAAGGATAACATGTGTCCTTGTATTATTATGAACTCTTTTATATAATTTTTAGTAGTAAGAGTCCACCAGATGATGAAAGTCAACCTCCTTTACGTACAACGTCAGATGGGAATGAGTCTATTGAAAACGAAAAGAAAACTATTAACGCTCCCACTAAGGAGTCAAAAAGTAGCTCAGATGAAGAACGTAGCTCGAGCAGCAGCAATAGTTGCCAAAGCGAGAGCAACACTCGTTCTTCGTGGTTAGTTGGGAATATGCCTTTTCATAATAATAGTGGAGTCCCTAACTCTCCATCTGAGACTCCTATTTCTACAAAGGAATACCACAGCGATGATGGCGATAACTGCTGCGATAACAGTAGCAACAGCAACACTGACACCAGCAACAATGACACTACCAGCAATGACAGCACTGAGAGCAGCACCGAAGAAAAAAGCGATAGTGGAAGCGATGATAGTCCAAGGGGAAAAAACCTGGGAGCCACCTCTTCAGAGAATGTGGTTAATGATGAGGGATTGATATTATCAGAAAATTTCAATCGTGAGAGTATTGATGAAATTGCTGATAGGATCGATGAGCATTTCAGGAATAAGTTTAAGGATAGGTTGACCGTGGAGTTCAAAACTGAGTTACCGGATATTGAAACTGGACTAATTGAGAGTCGTCCAAAGTTTATGAGGATGCCGCATTTTATGCCCGTCGAGCCTCAAGCCTATGAGGCGCATACTTTTAGGAGCGCTTTTGAGCCAGATGAGGTTAAGGACGAGGAGTCCCGTGAGGCTTTCATTACTAAACTGAGGACCACTGTACGCTGGCGCGAAAGTCAAGATAAATCAACGGGAGAACTTTATAAGGAGTCCAATGCGCGTGTTGTACGCTGGTCCGATGGCTCAGAGACTTTCCATGTGGGCGCCGAAGCCTTTGATGTTGTACGGCATCCAGTGTCCGATGGCCAGAATCAGTTGTATGTTCGCATGGGCAACTACTACCAGCCGCAGTGCCCCATCAAGGAGAAACTAACGCTGCGCCCCAAACTGGAGTCCAACTTTGGCCAAAGTCATGTGCAGGGATTGCGTAAACGTGCGTTCTATAAGCCGCTAAATAGCTGCGTCAAAGTGCTCATGGATCTCAATACTAATCCTGTGCTCGATCGTGAGCGCAAAGTTAAAGAGGAACAGGCTCAGTCGCGCAAGGAGAAATGGGAGAAGCGCCGGGAGCAGAAGAACCAACGTAAACCCTGTGTCAAACCCATGAGACACTGCACGGCAGATGACACTGAAGTCGATATGCAGATGCAATTGCAGCCATTTGATCAGGATAACGAGGATCAGGAAAATGTTGCTTCATTTGTGTTAAATGCAATCAAGCGTTCTCCGGGTATAAGAACCAATCGCAATACGATCTTTAAGCCAAATAGGTACGAGGATGACAGCGACACTGACGACGAGGGAGATATCGATACGGAGGACGAAGACGGACTCGAGGATCCAAATCCGAATTCAAAACAAATGAAACGTAAGCAAAATCGCACACAATCAATTTTTAGTGATTCCGAATAAATAAGTCACAATTCTTATATATAATATCGATGTGAATACTCACTATAAGATGTAACTTTCTTATTAATGGTAGTTATTGAGTAACTTAATTGTATTAGTAGCTACTGGCTTTAAATCCTTTTGTAAATTAGAGTCAAAGTCCCCTAATTACGCTCTCTGTTCGCTGTAAATTAATTAACTTCAAAAGCATTTGCTAAATTCGTGGCTTGCGCTTTGACGCCTTGGCTTTTGATTGAGGACTTAAGCCTGCTCAGAAATTGCTTTACACCGCAAACAGAATGGCCGGCAATAGGTGCACCAGGTACAGTGCGTGAATGTCCTTATCCGAAGGCCATTAACCAATAATGCCAACTGCAATTACCGGCATGAAAGCAATTAGTGGCCCGCAAATTGAATCCTTTGAATACATTTGAGAGCTGTGTGTGGGACTTGAGATAATAGGTTGATGTATGTTGTATTGATCTTTTGGCACAGTTAAAAGGATTTTAAATTAACGCTTGGAAATACTTATTCAGCGACCCTTTAAAATGCATTTTTAAACTTAATGCTTTATCCATTCATTTGATTTCAAATTTCGTTTCTTTCTTAAATGTTAGTCTCTTATTTCCTTTCACAGAACGATTAGATTATGTTGAGGGCAAAAGCTATAATACATTTTGGCTAATGGTGAAAATCAGCACAATATTGGCTATAAGCAAATGACCAAACACGAGTGTGCGAGTGTATTTAACTTGGCAGCCAGCAAAACTGTTAAATGCATTTGCACAAACGGAAACACAGTAACAAATGTGGCTAAAAACACCAAAAGCTGTTTATGATTGTCAACTGTCCAAATGGGTTTGTGGGTGTGTTTGTGTGTATGTTTGGTTGTGTTAATGCATGTTTACGAGTGCAACTATCCTTAACGCCAGCATAAACTGTTGTAACAGTTGGTGCGACACGTCTGAAGAGCTGATACCGATTCCGGTTGCCTGCTCGACAATTTTCCACTGGTAATTACATAAGAACGGTCTGTATAAAACTTTATGGAACACCAGAAGAACAGACGTTCTAAAATGTATACACAGAGCCAACTGACCAGTGCAATGGTTTATATCAATGCTCTAATTATTTTTCTAGCCACGTATTGAATATGTAGGGGAACACAATGAATATTTTTATAGAACAACTCTGAAATTGGAAGAACAATTGAATGTTAAAAGCAACCAAATGATTGGAAACATGGGAAAAAGTTTCAAGTTGCTTGTTGTACATGTAAAATATTTTCAATTGAATTCAGTCAACTAAATATCTCAGGGGTAAATGATAACAATTGGTGTTAGGTGAATATTTTGTTATCATTTTTTATAATAAAAGTATAGAGACTTTAAAGTTTTTGCGTATTATTACGTATACGCGGCGTGTACTCAGCCGAAAGACCTAAACCTCATATCAAAAACGGCTCTACATTTTTAGTTTGTTTTTCTTTTTGAAAGTTTGTTTTTAATTGATGAATAAATTTAATTCAACTTAATGGATTCTGTTGCGAAACAAACACAACACATACAAAAGTGCCACTAAATCGAAACCTTTCGGTTTTTATATTTTGTAAACTTTTTATAGCAACAACACAACGCAACAGCCCAATGCCAACTGGCATCAATTTTAATTGAATTTGAATTGATTGACAAAATATTGCATTTAATAGCACAGTTGAATTTTATTTCGACTAATTAGAATTGATAGCAATAATGGCCTTACCAAAATAACAATTCTCTTAATGGCTTTTGCTCGTTTGGGATGTCCACAACAATTAAAACTTTTTGAATAACACCCACAAACATGTATCTATAAATTTAAAATATTTATAATTACATATATATTTATATTTTAATACATATTTTTTATATAAACCGTTTTTTTCTATTAACCTCACTATAAAATTAGTCTCAATATGTCACAAGATAATAAAGATTCATATTTGATAGCGTTATTATTTAAATTAAACTAAGGCCACAAAATAATATATTGTATTTGATGAAAATCTGATAATAACCGTTTTCCATAATACAGTTTAATTCGGATAGAGCCTAGAAACATCCTCTGTTATTTCCCACTCAATCGTCCTTTAAAAATTAAAGCTAAAAATTTGGTTATCTGGCACAGAACATAAAAATCGTAGAAATAAATATTTCTCTACTCCTTTACATTACTGCCACGCCCCTAAGCAACCTTACGACTTGCGGAAATTGCGGGAAAAGCTTATGGTTTAAAAAATAAAAGGTCCAAAAATACTTTAAATCGTGCTCAGCAGGAACAGCGCCAACTGTGCAAGTGCACATGCTATTTGTTCTGGGTCCATGGCAATGTGTGTCCCTGGGAATGGGGAACATGTGTTATAGCTTTATGGCCGAAGCTGCGGTGTTATATAAATGGCAGCACCGACAAATGTATCCGTAAAATTGATAATCAATTACCACGCTGCCACCGGCGTGTGCATCCAGGATGGGCAGCAGACTTCAGGCATGTTGGCAACATTAACAGCAGACAACAGCATAAAATTCAATGGAGCTCCATGGCCAAAATACAAACTTTTACCTCTTCCCTGTACAAACACATGGACAAGCCACAGGAAAATGTAAATAAAAAGGGGCATAAGAAATAACTTGACTGCTCAAAATTCTACGTATGAGTAATATATATAATGGCGGGTGGGGGGCTTGTGTAAGTCTGTGAGAGTGAGAAGCCGTGCAGGTGGCAATGCATATACCTGATATCAAATTCTTTTGCATTTACTTATATTTATGACTTATAGAAGATGGTAATTTGTTTGTCTTTTTTGTGCAGCTGCTGTTTGCCATTTATCTGTAACTGTTTATCTGTATCTTTATCCGCATCTGGTTGTAAACAACCTAAGGAATCAGCACAGGTGGCGCAATTACTTACTTGTCCCAGACCAAACATCATATTGATCATACTCTACATATCATTATTATATTATACCTATTTTTATATAATTTAACTTAATTTTAAACTATGATTATGTTCTCGGTATAATCAACTATGTTAATTGACTGGTATTAATTTCATGCTCCTTTCCTGCTGCTTTTTCACTTAGTTTCTCAATTATCTACACATTCTTTTAATAAGTTACAAACGTGAAATGTGTACAAAGGTTTATTTAATTATTAAAACATTTACTTCATTTTAATAAGACTTTGCTAGTCAGACCATCAACTGTCGCCAAGGGAACCAACAGAGTTTACACTTATTTAAGTTTATAAAAACGTGCTGACAATAAACACGCAGCTCTCATCCGGCTTATTACGTGTCCTCGGGCAAATATGTGCTCGTACAACAAAGTTGAACGCTTAAAACTCGGTAAATTTCTTCATTTTTATACAACTACTATGGCAATGTGATTATGATGATGCTCAACAAGGACAATATCGACGGATGCGCAATGTGCAGTGGAGCGTTGTTGATAAGGGACAGCCAGAAGGACAACAGCAGACAGAATCTACTCAAAGTTAATCAAATTAAGTTTCTGTCTCTGGGGAAGAAGATGCGACGACTACGAGGATGATAACGCGACGAATCAACAAATGATTGGTTAAGTTAATCAGCTTTTGCCTTATCGTTCTATCATTTCCTTTTTTTTATCAACTAAAATTGCCTTACCCTAATTACACTAGTTGTTCATTATATCAAAACTTGTTTTAGTTCTGCTTCTTTTTAAACTAAAAAGGGTACAGAAATTGCAAAACTATCTGGAAAAGTTTAATATGCGCTGCAAATGCTGTGGGCCACATTTTGATATAAAAAAGAAAAACCAATACAGTAGAAGTCCTGTTAAACGAACGTTGGCTTTATCGAATACAAAAAAAATAAAAATGGACGCAACCAAAAGGTGCCTAAAGAAAAAAGAAACTGTCAATTTATTAAATTATTTATTATGAAACTACAATTATTTTTTAAATTAGGTACCCAATAAAACAAATGTCTCGATTTGTCAAAAAGCATTTGCCTTAGTTCGTTAAACCTGACGTAAAGCGTTAGTAACCCGGGATCCTGAATATTATTTCTTATACTTTTTTATCCTTTAGCCCAGCTAAACTTAATACGAATCTTTTAAATAAAACCAACACGCTCCGCGCTGAGTTCTAAAAGTTTATTATTCCGAGCAGCATTTCTCATTACCAGCTTCTTTACATCCTGGCTGCATCAGAACCCTCGTTTATGCTTTTGCTGTAGTGCTCCTGGTTACATTGTAATAGTTTTTGCGAGCTTTCGGCACTTTGGCAGAAATGTTGTCTATTAAGGGAAACTAGCGTAGTTTTCCACCGCTTCCGGTGTTATATTTACTTATTATGATTTGCTGAAAAATGTTTCAGATATTATCCAAGCTACTTATAGAGTGACTATAAAGGCGTCGGAAATGTAATTGAAAGAGTTTTGGCTGCTATTATTTTACTCTTGATAAACGAGAGTTTTTAATTAATTTATACTTACTTTTTAACAGTTCAACAGGGACTCAGACTTCAATTAAAGTCTTTCAATCGTCATTTTGTTCACAACTTTGCTTGAACAATCTTATTTGGTGTAAGCTAGAAAATGGACTAAAAACTCACAAATATCTAATAAATATTTATGACCAAAGCCATAAAATTGTTTGGTCTGCCGACGCACACACTCTATACACAATTCATGTACGAGCACATAATTGCATACAGACGTACAAGTTTTGTGTTTGTGCTCCTATAGAAGTTTTACCCATTTTTAATAGAAATCTACAATTGTGTGTTTATGTGTGTGTGAAAGAGCACAGATGCCAGAAAATTGGATAAATATTCCTGAATATGAGAATTTGGTTCCTCGTGCAGTGCTTTTTCTCATAGGACAGCCATTAACAAAACAAGGATAATACTCAAAAGCAAGTTGGAAACTTTTAAAAACAATTTTCACTTATATGAACGTTGTTTGTTCAATCATTAAATGTTTAGATTACATTGGTAAGTATGATATACCAATTACTTTATTGGCCAAACATAATAGAATCTTAGTTAATAGATAAGTTGACAAGTAAACACCAGAAAATATAAAGTTATAACTAAAGAAATAATTGGCTCACTTAATAAGCCTCCAACTGCTTTTATAAAACTAGAAAATAAATTAAAAAAAGTCAAATATGCAATTTTAAATTTAAAATCGCATTTTGTAGCTTGTTGGGAGGTTGCTCTCTAGATGATGGTGCGACTGTGGTTGAGAGATATTTTACCCCGACGTACACGACGCTGTAGGCGCTGTCAAAGTGAATGGAGTTTAAGTTTAATTCAGTTTTATTCATTAAGTTAATAGTATAGGTCACTTACTTTATTAAAGACATCGCGTAACAAGCGATTGCTGCGACGACGAAGTTCTTCGCGCTGGCGATTTTGAGCTGCTACTACTTCGGGCAGGATCTTGCAGCGTTTGCTGGTCATTGCCTTCATCTCCTTCGTGGAGAATATACGGACCCGAGCTACAAATAAATATATAGGTTATAAATCTGATTTTGCAGAATAAGATCTTAATAACTTACAGGTAACTGGTGGCGGCAACTGGTTGAGACGTCTCTCTAGTGTCTCCAGACTGCTGCTATCGATCAGCTCATCTAATTCACGTTTACGCTCATTGCGCAGAAGCTGCATTTGATTTAAAATGGCCTTGCGTTGCTTCGACTTGGCACAAAACTGTGGGCGCGCACGTTGTAAGTAATCCTGAAGCGAAAGGACCTCCGGCAGAAATTTGCTGGTATCACCACTAGCGGTAAACTCTATGATGTACGCGATACCACGTGGTCGCACCTGCAACTTTTGAAGCTCCTGGTTTTGTGGCAGTTCCTCATGCTGATCCCGCTGCTGCTCATCAGAGCTTATTTCACGATGTTTGTGACGACGTCGCGGTCCTAGCTGCAACTGCTGGCAGGCCACATCATCATATTGATGAGTCGTTGTTGTTGTCGTTGTGGTTGCCTCACTTGCGTTTGTAATGCCCATGGGTATAGACACCTCTGAGCTAATGCACATTGATGACGCCGAGCTAGTCACCGTGCAACTATTGCGTGATACAACGACAGCAGCTGCTGATACAGCAGATGCACCGACCAGGTCTTGTATATATGGCGCTGCCTGAGTATTCAGCACTTGGTAGTACGCAGCACCATCGTCCGGGCAGCTGTAGGCGTTGCCAATCCCCTGGGCGTACTGCATTTGCATATAATGTTGTTGTTGTGCCTGTAAGATAAAAACGAAGAGAGTTTAGTAAGAAAATTAAGTTAAGTAAGCTAAAGTTTAAGATCATACTATGGGGCATGGGACACAGAGTTGTCTATGCTGCTGACGATGTCGATGGATGATCTGCTGTTGTCGCTGCAACTTATAGAGCTGTTGTTGCTGTTCCATACGCTGCTGCTGTTGGTTCTGATAGTGTGCCATGAATTGTCGCTGCCGCTGCTGCACAAAGGAACAGACGCTCTCGCTGCTCCCAGAATTGCTCAAAGCCGGTGTGGCCATTTTGCTGCGCTGTATTTGTTTACCTGCTGGTTCTATTACTATTGTTGTTGGTAGAGGGGGCTGGGTTGTTTGTGTTACTGCAACCGGAGCTTCAGCTGGTTGCACAGCAGGCGGTGGCGTTGAAACTGGTGTTACTGGTGGGGCTGGTGGTGCTGGACGACGCTGTAAATCTACCCTTGGCAAAGACTCAGTTTGCACGGCTTTTGCGCACGGCACATCCGCGACGTCCGTGGCTTTTATCAACTCATCAGTCAGTTGCACCGGGATGTCCACGCATTTACTCCGTACTTGCGTATGTGACGACAGCGTAGCACTTCTGGCGGCGCTGTTTAATAGATTCTGCAGCGTTTGCAGTCGGTGTATTTCCGTGTCGATCCAGTCCAACTGTGTTCGCCGTTCAGTGTCTAGATTATGACGCTGATGTTTCTTCTCTTCGTACTCTATTTCGCTCTGGGTTATTGGATTCAGCCAATCCTGCATGGCTGCCTGTTCGGCTGCCTCTGTGGACCCACTTGATTTCGCTTGCAGGTTTGTCTTTTGAGTGACCAACTCGTTAGAGGCTCCGCTGCTCGTCGAGGCGTAGCTGCATGGCAACGGTGACTGTGTCGGCGTGATGATGCGTCTCCTCGGCGCGGGCACAGGAACGGGCAGTGGCATAACCTGGGATAGCGTGACTTGCTCCACTGGTGATGTGGATGTGGTCTTGCTTGGGCTTGACCTTTGGCTTGTGTTTGTGGCGATGTCTTTGTGCGCTGGTAACTTGTCGTTTATCGAATCTATAATATAAATAATGAAATCAATCACAGATTAAAATAATTGAAGCTGGGTTAACAAACTTCACATTAAAACCGAAGTCATACCACTATCAATTTTGCTGGGCTGATGAGAAACTTCCTGCACTGGTTTTTCGGGCTTCATTAGCTGCTGGTTAGCGGACTTGTTCCGCCTAGAAGAGCGACTGGCATTAGATTTAAGGCTGGACTCAGCGTGACTGCTGGTGCTACCGGCCACCAGGTCGATGCAGGCCAGACGTTTGGCAATGTCACGTATGAGATGCTTCTTCTGGCTGCGGCTGAGACTGCGTTTGCTAACCAGCGAGCATAGTAAATCAACGCCCAGATCCAGATCACATTTGGCTGGCTCACAAGATGATGTAGAGGAGGAGGATAAGGAGGATGTGGGCTTTTCCAACGAAAGCTGCAGTTCAGCCTGTGGCTGCGGTTGCGGTTGCGGCTGCGACTGCGGCTGTTGATTTTCCTTGTTTTTATTGCGTGACATCTGGCGACGGTTGCAAAGCACTTTTTCCAACTGTGCGGCATACTCCCGCTCCTGACGTTGCTGCTCCACGTGACGCAGCAGCTCCTCGGCACTAAGCGGGCGCAGGCTGCCGCTGTTGCTGGTGCAAGCAGTCGAAGGGCGTGAGTTTTGGTGATAGTCAAAACTGCTCGCCGCTGAGGTAAGGCAAGATTCACGACGAGAGCTCCGACTGGTGCTGGGTATAGGCGTTGTTGTAGGCGCCGACATTGGCTGCCGCTCAAAAGAACTGCTCCGATTGGCAAACGTACTTGATGCCAGTGGCAATGCCGCTGGCGTCTGCTGCTGCACTGAAACCTGCTGCAGGCGATTTAAGTCCGACTCAGATTGATTGCAGCGCACGCTATCCATGCGCTGTATAGGCTGCATAACTGCCTCGAGCACTGAACGCTCAAGTGTACTTATGTTGCTGGTGGAAAGGGCGCGCTCACATCTATAGCCCACATCAGCTGATGGATCCCATTCGAGGCGCTTGTGCGACTTTAAAGCCGATTCTGGGGTTTGTGTCTTTTGAGTTTGCATTTGGCGCGCTGGAGTTTGCGTACATTTGCTTGGTGTACGTAAATCTTCAACGGATGCAGAAACGATACGCTTGTTTTGTTGTTCTAGCTGCTGCTGTTCTTTCTGCTCCTGTGGTTGCTTTGGTTGTATGCTGTTACTGCTGCCGCTAGTCGTTTCCATAACAATAGGTATGTTCGTTATTTTTGCGTCCGAATGTTTTTTTCTTACTCGACTGCATTCCATAGCAGCTGTTGCAACCCCAATACCACAGCGGCTGCTACTGCGCATTGCGTCGCTACTATGCGCGCCGACGCTGATGCTGCTACCGGGCGATGATGAAAATATCATAAAACGCTCCAATTCCGTTTCACGATCATTCGGTAGCTCGGCGAGATATTCTCTTATTTTGGGTGTAACTCGCGATGTGTGCTGCGATTTCCTTTCATTATTATGCCTAAGTTTTCCACAATTATTCTTGGACATTGTTTATACACGCGTGGGGCATTGCTTATGCCGTTGATAGTGGTTGTTTTTGATATTTGAATAATTTGAAGGTGCGAGCGAGCAAGCAATATTAAATTTAAGTGTGTACACAAATAAAAAAATATATTAAGTGTGTACATACCAAAAGTAAAAATACTTTTAAACGAATTCTCTGTACTATCGAAACACACAAAACATAAGATCAACAGTAACATCTTGAAAATCACATAATACGATGAATAATAATATCTCTGATAGACAAATTTTTCATTATATACAATTCTAATTATTTAGAATGATTTTTTTTTTGTTTCGTTTCAATTGAGCAAATATTATTTTGAATGCTATCGTGTGACTGCCACACATCGCATATAGAAAATTTTTACAATCGATAGCTATGATCGATAGTAACTTCTCCAAGCCTTTTCTTTTGTTCACATCAGCTAACCGCGGGCATTGTGTACACTGTTCAAACAAGTACTTAGGAAATCAGATTAAAAACTTCGGAATCAAACTCCTGACGCCCCATTTATTCATTAATTTATATTTTACTGATACTTTGTAGTTTCTGTTTGATTTTTACCACCTAATTTATGGATAATATTACTGAATCATTTATTAAACACACCGTTAATGAAGTTATAATATATAATATATTGTTAAAAAATTCTATTAATATATTCTGCAATTTACAAATGTATTAAAAATAATTTTAAGGTTTTCAAAAACTTAAACAGTTTTTATAAATATACAAACTTTTCTTTCATGTAGGTTGAGTGGCTAGTCTAGACAATAAATCATTTTTACAGTGTACTCCCATTTATGCGTTGTCGTGTAAAAGTTTTATGGATTTTCAGAATTGATTCCCATTGACGATGCAAAATTAAAAAAAAAAAACAAATACAAATCCATACATTTTTATTGTTTGATGGGGAATGTGGGTGAACTCTTTTTAATTTATTTAAAAAGATTTTTTATTTATATTTTATATGAAAATTTCAAAGAGTTTTTTAATATTATATGTTTGTTGATGAATGCTCTTTGGCGCTTTGTAATATCCATTCAATATCCCATTTTTTTCGAATCTGCTAATAATGCATTTCACTTGCGTTACTATTGATTGCCTTTTCGAAATAAAGTTATAAAGCTCTATTTGGCCGTGCCTGACTACAAAAAACCCTCTTAACGCATAAAACTGAAATAAACTTAATATGTATAACTTTTATACAAAATTTGATTTTGCCAGATCCTTCAGTATATTAGATCAAATCATGCACACAGACGGAAGAAACATATGGAAAAATGGTCTTGGCTGCTTCAAACTCGGGTATTGATGCTGGTCAACAAAATATACACTATATAGTTATATTTGTAAAGGCAATACCAATCATATTTTAAGTGCGGAGTTGTTAATTATCGCACAACTACTTCTCGACATAAATACCTTTTTTTTACTATATTTCGTTAGCCATCACATAAATACATATGATAATAATATATCGGTCATGAATGGGTATTACAGCTCCATGGGTGTTTACAGCTTTGGGCTTTGACGACACGACAAGATAAATTTTAAGGAAATAGCAGTGAAAGTTTATTTTTTTACTATACTTATTAAATTTTTTTTAAGTCATGGACCTTTATGAATATCATTAAATAAAACATAGTTCATATTCATTAACATATCACAAAGCAATTATATATTTATTTGATTTAAAAAATAAAAAGCTCCTAAGTCGTTACTTAAACTTTTATCTTTCTGAGTACATTGTTAAAAGAAAATTCTTAGAAAAAACATCACAGTTCTTAGTTTAACTAAATTCAAATTTTGTTTTATTGTGAAAGCTGAAATCTTTAATTAAGCTAGAAAAAATAAATAACAATTATATTAAAAACAAATATTTACAAAAGCGAATTCAGCAACATTTTCTAAAGGCATTTCAGCTCAAAAATGTGGCTGAGTTGGCTTTTGAAGCATAAAAGGCAAGCTAAAGAATTGTCCTGGTCATGCATTAATAGTTACCCGAATATCTAACCTACGCCTGGCCAAAGTCCAAGAAACTGTCAGGGTCAGTCAGTCTGCTATATAACTACGATTATACATATATACATCTCTACAAATCTATATCTACAATATCTAAACCTAAGGACGTTCAACTCTACTCTTTGAACTCAGGCTTAAAGCTAAACTCGGGCTTGGGCTGCTGCACGCTCGCTGCTGCCGCTGCAGCCGCAGCGCTGAAGGCGGCCAAATTGCCAAGCATGGACGCATTCTGTGGCACGGCCAGCATATTAGGAGCTGATGCGCCAGGATAGAGGTTCTGATAGAAGAGCGGGTTCTGTAGCTGGAAGAGGGCCATAAGATGCGTCAGTTGAAAATTTGGCGTCGCTGCGTCTCCAGCGGCGGCAGCAGCTGTATAATTGGGCAACAAGCCGGGAAACAGGCCGCTGGCAAGTGGATTGTTACTGGGCTGGGGCTGAAACTGGACAGGCGGCGCCGGATTACTGTCAGCATCGTCCAATTTGAGACGCTTTGCTTCGGACTGCTTTGCATCCGCAGGCAATTGCTAAAATTATGCAAATGGTTACAAGAGTTTAAGGAGAGAAGCGTAGAGTACTTACAATCTTCTTGGGCGGACGACCACGTTTGCGGGCCAGAAAGTGCTCCGCAGAGAGCGAAGACAATGGTGTGGAGGTGGAGCTGTTGTTGTTTACACTGGTTTGGCTATCACTGACATTTGTTGGTTGTGGTGTAGCATCCAGTGAGGTCGTATCCTCCACGTCGTCCTGTTTGGTCTTGAACTGCTGGTAGGCCTGCTCGCCATCCTGGCGATCGTGCTTCCTCTTGTGGCTAATCATTTGGCTACTTGAGTGCAGGATATAATTGCAGTTCTCGCGAACGCAGTGAATGTGATTGCACACTGTGGAGAACTTGCAGGAGTCAAATGGACACGCCTCTGTTTTCAGTATCTTCTTGAAGCCATCCTGCGTCAGCTGATAGTCCTTCAAATGATACGTTTTGTGCTTGTCTAAAAGAGGATATTTATTTTATATTATATTTATATAACCTAGCCTATGTTATAATGAATCGATTACTCACCCATATCAGCCTTGTTCTTAAAGGTGTGATTGCAGCCCTCACGGCAGCAATGATAGTGCGATATCTTTTTGCCGTAAAAGGGGCAATCCTCGATGCGACAGTTCTCGTGAGCTCGAAACCGTCGGAAGCCCTCATTGACAATCTCTGAGTCCTTACGATGAAAATTAGCATGCATCTGGACATCACTCGTGCTCACATAGACCTTGGGACAGTGTTCATAGACACAGTGATAGTGGGTCTGCTTCCAGTTGTAAGCACAACCTTCGCCATAGGCGGGCGCACAGTCGTCCGCCGAGGAAAAGCGAGCGAAGCCCAATTTAAGACTCTCCTTGCGCTTCTTGTGCCACTTTAGATGACGTATGATATCATCCTTTTTGCTAAGTATCTTGCCCTGACAGGGCTCATCGTAGCAATGAAAATGCTCGCGTAGTGTCTCTTGGCGACAGAGCGAGTTCTCGCACTCCAAGTACGAGGATACCTTGCGCAGATTTTTCAAATTTTCCTCATTCTGCAGAAAGGCATCCAAGCTACTCGCCGTGGACAGGCTGACAATGCTTTTGCTCTGATCACTGGACGGTGGTGGTGTCAGCAGTGAATTGCCCTGGGCCAGGGGAGTGTTAAGTGTTGATTCATTTTTGATGGAGGTGATGACATTGTATGAGGAGTCCGCTGGCTGCTTAACGGGTGTATACTGCAAAATACAGAGAAAAAATTTAGAACGCGAATTATTAAACGAAAAACTTAAAACAAAAATCAGACTGCTTGGTGCCCATCGGCCAACGGCACTGGCCACTGGCCAGCTGCAGGGCACGGGAACCCACGCAGCTGTTTATTTTCCCTGGAATCAAGATCTTGTTTACATTAAGCAAGCAAATTGTGACAAAGCTTCGCTTCTGATAGTTTTTATTTTCCGAGCAAACCTCACGATTCGGTCCCCCTAGAGCTGCTCTCGAATTACAGACAGCGTGGGAGTTTATAAAAAAACACAAGAAAAGTTCACTAAACGACTTTAAACACCATTCAACATATATCGCTATATATTGTATATATATGTATATATCTACACTACGAAATACTACTACTACTCTTACTATATTATTTCATCTTTGTTGTTTCGATATTGGCATGAGACTAGACTCAATGTTAATTAAATGTTTTTGAAAGATGTCTTCTAAAGAAAATACATAATAGAACCCCATTTCGAATCTATGATCTAAATTTAACCCAAATATATATTCAATTATAAATCTATCCCGATTGTTGATTGGACATGAACATAATATAGCTTCAACCTTTATTCTTGCAATAGTGCTTAAAGCCTTCATCAGGAAAATAAGATTAAGCTTTAGCAAGTTCTATAATATTGATTCTACCATACCCTAGGCTTCATTTAATCCGATTCCATATATAATAATGTAAGTTGGAAGATTGTAACTATAACACTTACCATGCTTGGGGAGTCATTGCTATCGGTGGTGCTCTCCAGCGGTTGTACACCCGACAACTGCAGCAGCTTCTCGGTGGCACTGGTACTAGTACTAGCATCATTGGTGCTGGCCAAGCCCGAGGAGCTGCAGCTGTGCAAGCTGGACAGCGGTTTGTCATCGTCATCATCAAAATCCTGCTCAAATTTGACTGTGACTGCCGAAAGGTTGCCAGCGACATTAGCTGCTGCTGTTGTTGCTGCTGCTGCTGTTGTTGCTATTGCTGCTGCTGCTGCAGATGTTGCTGCTGCTGCTGCTGCTTGTTCGTTTGGCGTCGATGTCACTGTGGAGGATTGTAGAAAGTTATTTGTGGCAAATTGCTCACAGTTCATGGAGCTGGGGAAATGTTCCAACAGCATTTGCTGTGTGGAGCTGGGCGTGTTAGGTGTTAGTAATAGATTTGATGTAGAAGCTGCCAGCAAATGTTGCTGCTGTTGCAGTTGTTGCTGTTGATATTGCTGCTGTTGCTGCTGTTGTTGTTGTTGTTGCAACATATACTGTGTCAAAGGCGACAAACTGCTGAGCAACATTTGCGGCAACTGATAGGCAAAGTTTGTGTTTGTGGTTGTGTTGTTAGGTGTTGTGGGTGTTGTTAGTGTTGTTAACGTTGTAGCATGTTGTTCTTGGTTTTCATATTGTTGTTGTGATGGTAAAGCATTCAAATTACTATTGGGACTACAACTACGGCTACTACTACTGTTCGTATTTTGCGAATTTGTTCGTTTATGCGTTCTTGTATTCTGTTGCTGTTGCTGCTGTTGTTGTTGTTTTTGCAAGCAAGTGCTGCTGCTGATATCCTCTTTTTGTGTAAAATCAAAGCTGGAAAGCGATTGCTGTTGAGGTTGCAATTGCTGCTGTTGTTGTTGCTGCTGCTGCTGTTGCTGCAGCAAATTCATCATATAAAGCTGCATCATAAGTTCCATTTGATTGGACATTTTGCGATCACTTTCATATAACAATAACACAGCACAAATCGTCTTTATTATTTCGATTCACAGTTCTTCTCTTGCTTCTCAAGATATTCACAGTTCTCACAGCACACACTCTCGACACATTTACAATCGAACACGATCTTAGAATATTGTGGCACGTCTTAAACGATCCTCGAAGTTCGGCTTCGCAGCTCAAACTAATTCAACTCTTCCGCGACTGCCAGCTAATATAGGAAAAATTGCTCAAAGGCCTCAAACGCAACCCTCTCCCCTCTCTATAAAAAAAAACACACAAGACGCTCTTAAAAAACCGATCCGCTGCTCGCTCCGACTCTCTATCTCTCTCTTAAAAAACGAAAAACCTTTAAATTCAGCCTTATCGGTGGTGGCTTTGCGCACAACCCTTAGAATTTTTTAGCGCCCTTTCTATGGAAAATGTTTGGAAAACCGAACGTTTCCCCTAGCCCAACTTGTTTTGAGTTCGAGTCGCTGTTTTTTTTTTTTTGCTAGTTTTTCTCGACCAATAAAATTCCAGCGTTCATGTAAATTTGTGCAGAAAATCGAGTTTTTTAGGTAAAAAATTGTCAATGCGAGGACCAACTGCAGTCCAGGAATTTCCCCTTAAAGTTGCACGGCAAGAGAACTGTGGAAATGTATAGGAATTCAAAGAGAATTGTTCAATAAGCAGATATAAGGGAAAGCAAAATAGACACTGAGATAAAACTTAAATTATTCAGTTCAGATTAGACCAAATATGATAGATATGAAATATGAAATATATCTTGGATGTTGATTCTATTAGAGTTTAGGTGATTATCAAAACAAAGCAATATGCTAACAAAGTTCTAGTTCTATTTATAGGGAATTTTAACATGTGTCTAACTTAAGAGCACTATAATATATATAATATAATAATTTAATAATAATATGATCATAATATGATCTATAGAACACCTAAATTAAGTTTGTTTTCGAACTAATTGTAGTAAGAAATGTGATTTTGTATGGTACAAACATGTCTCAACTTCTCATCCAAGTCATTTAACGGCTAACTAAATCAAACTTACTTTTAGTTTTTTTAACATAATCTAGATTATAAAAATAGATAATATAAGCATATATGTATATGTATACAGTATATTTCAGCTTTTCCAATTTTCCAGAACATTTTCTCACACTATTTCAAATTAGAGTAGACTTTTAACGGTCAATAACATTTCCGAAGATTTGATTTAAGCCGAGAGTTGAACAAAATATAGAACCCGCATCCTGGCCCATTGTGCCAATCGTTATGCAAATAGTTTGCAGAACTTGAACAAAACTCTCGAATCATATCCAAAAAGGATGCCAGAATTAGCGCGCAGTAATAGAAACAGCTGCGATCTAAATAATCGAAAGGAATCCATTCACATGCAAAAAAATAAACTATTTTTTGGCGCACAAAATTAAAATTACAATCGAACAAAAAAAATCTGCATTACAATCGCGCAAAAAAACTCAATTAAAAATTCCACAAATTTTCATAAAACTCGGCGCGCAAAAAAAATTTGCATATAAAAAAAACGTTGCAAAAATCCGAAACAAGAGCAAACCCTTATATAAAAAAAAACGGTCGCCTCCGAAGGACGCGACATGTAACTTCCGCATCCGCGCAGACGCACAAACTCTTTTCCAATGTAATTTGCATAAATTATTGCTGTAAAATATTGGCACACCGATCGCATTTGCATAATTTTGGCACAGGCCTAAGGCAAGAGCGGGTGAGCAGGCTGCTAGCAGGCAGAAACGAGTCCAGGACACGGATCGGGATCAATACCAGGCAACAGCCAGTGTTATGCTAATCGACCTGTGATGGTGTCGGCTACGGAGGAGGGTTGCCTACAGCGCACGCGTGCGCTATATGAAAATTTATGCAAATGAGTTAAGGAAATCAATGGAAATTGAAAGGAAATCCCTTGCCGAGCGAATCGATTGGCAAGGGGCGGATGTAAAACTGCATCGATTGATTTCAAATACTGAGCTGTATTTGGGATAGGGATTGGGAATACTCTGTACTCTTCTCTACTTTATTTTTCTGTGCTGGTTTGTCACTTGGTTGGCGAATTGAGATTGAAGTGGATTTACCAATTGTTGCCATAATTGAGTGACATGGATAAGCGAAAGGCCAAGCGGCCAAGGCCAGGAAGTATTCCGATCTGCATACCATTTACCATTTACCATATACTACGATATGTTCCAGCTATTGATTACAAAAAAGGTTCCACACCAAAATGGCAACTGAGCAACTGAGGAAATCTGCATGAAAATGCGCACAAAAGCACAAACATAGAATAGAATCGATCCTGAATGGCATTGTGCACTCCGAGTAAGACCCAGCCATGCTTTATTTCTGTTTCTGTTTTATGATTCTATTCTTGCCTTAGTTAGAAAAATTTGCATATGACAATTTCATATTCAGTTACAAATGTTTCGAAATGGAAAACTTTTGTATGTTGGCTTTTGTACTAGAATGGGAGCAGTGATTGCCACTCTGTCCTGCTTTTGCTTTTGCTCCTATTCCTATTCCAGAAAGTCAATGGCTGTATTATATACTATTTCGCAGGATAACAATCACTTTACTCATGAAGCGGCAATTATTATTACAGGCTCTACAAATGTGTATCTTGTATTGCTGCCAGTTGATATCAGGAGAGAATATAATAGTTTCGACCAGGAATTAGCATTACATTGGAAAATCCCTTGGTAGGCAAATTGACAAGTTGACAAGTTTCAATCAGCCAAAACCAAGTTTGAGTGGAGGGCACGTCAGAATCCTTGAAGCCCACACAAAGCGATGCGTTTTATGGTTTTATGGGATTTTAATTGATAGTAAACTTGATCTTAGTCATTGCGAATGAGGATCGTTGAGTAGTATAGAGAAACAGTATCAGGAGTGCCATCAACGTGAGAAAAATCATGGGAACACTTAGAATTCATCTTCCTAATTACAGCAATTGCCTGTGGCATCCTTTGTCCTTTGTCATTTTCCATTTTCCACAATTTATGCTAAAAAGTAAACAAAAACCGTTTGAATATTCAAGCAGAGGGGCGCTTCAGTGGGCATGGAACATGGGACACCCTAAGCATCTCTGTATTTATTCTCAAATGCTAAGATATTTTCTCCGATTTTTATTTTTTCTTCCTTTTTTCAGATCCTTTGTTTTGGGATGAGTTTGGCCGCAGATTTATTGCCTCAACTAAATCTCAACTTTTACCCCCGAACAAGGATCTGAATATTCTCAGTTTGAGACCGAAGTTGGGATGATATTTCAATACATTCATTGGCATTTATTGCATATTTTGTATTGAACTTCTTTGAGAATTTGGCTGGTCAACTTCGTTGACCCGTGACAAATACGAGGATCACTTTCATTTTCCTGCAGTGTTTGTGAATGCAAATAAGATCTTAATTTGTCTTAAAGGACACGCGTGAATTTCTTTTAACAATAAGGACGGAAGCGTGAAGTCGGAGATTATCTTTAAGGAGTGGCCTGCACATTCAGGTAGTCGCTCCTTGACCAATGGTCATCGCGTGTGCTCATCCTTTATATTGGTCGCACGTGTCGCTCGTGCTTACTGGTCAAGGAGTTAAACAGGTTTCTCGAAAGGTGTTGAATGGTCATTAATTGTGGTCATCTTTTGGGCGCGTGGCAGGACCCTGAGGACAAAATGAATTGGTCAATCAGTCGGACCAAGGACGCCATCTTGCGCGTGTCCAGATTTGAATATTCGTCTGAAATTTATAACGGCTATTTAGATATTATTTTTTGACGTAGGGGCAAAAACTTGAGAAAAAGATTTCCCATCTAATGCTTGTTCTTCAGGGAAACACAATAAGCCGAAAGCTGCAATTTTATTCGCTTTTGCGCATCCTCATAACAAAAGGGTTGAAGGGTCGCCGAAAAGGACGACTTCCTTGCCTGAAACCGGACTGGACTCACGGCAGCGAATCCAAATGAAAGTAATCACAAACCGAGAAACCGGTTTGGACACTGGCATTTATTTTTTCGAAAAGGCCGCGAAGAAAATTGTAGCCAAAAAAAAAAAAAGGATGAACCCCTTGCAGGAATATGGCATATGGTATGGCGGTCCATTGCAGGATCTGGTCAATATGAAAATATAAAAGCGGCGGCAACATCAGGAGCACTTACGAATAGTTGGATGATGTATCCTGACAGTTGCTGTTATCCCGACCCAGGGTGGCAGTTGGGCATGAGTTGTTGCTTTTGTTGCTCTCGCAGGACACCAGGACCTAAGGACAGTAGGACAATGGCGGCTCAAAGGGTACGCTTGCGGTCATGCATCCCAATTATCTTTCTATTTTGTCTACAATTTGAAATCCTTTTTCGGATATGATTGTGCTTTGAAAGTTGTTTAGCCGCGAGGTCAGCCATTTTGTCTAACCTTAACTTGAACCCAAACATGTTCTCGAATTAACGGACATTTCTCAAGAAATTCGCAGGCCACCTCTAGGGGCAAAAACTACAGTCAAAGGGTGAACATGAGTACTTAGAGTCCTTTGGTTCATCTGATAAGATCGCTTTCGGCATACAAAATGGCGGATTTATTTGTATCAGATTTAACAGCCTCCAGGTGGTCGCGTGCTTCACCTCAAGCAGAACTGACCCCAACACTGACCATCAGCAACCCTTTACTTCAAAGTTCAAGCTTCAGCGCCGACAAACGCGTCTAGTAACTGGTTCCAGTTCCTTGACCAGCATTAAATTATTTAATGACTCGGACGCGTGTCCTTTACCCGGTTGGTCATTCAGATGGTCAGCAATGATCTTCAACTTCCCCTAAGAGTAACACATCAGATTAGCTACGAGGATTGAGAACTGACACTGTGCCAACACTTCGCACATTTGCATTGTCCTTCCCAGTGACTTCAGTTGATTATCGTCTTCCATCCATTATCAGCATGAGCATCCCTAAGATTCATTGTCCACTCAATGTGTTGACAAAACGGTCGAAAATAAAGATCCCATTAGCATTATCCCTGGCCACTGGTACCCTCAGACAGTTATGCAAAATGGGACACAAGCAAATTTATCAAGGGTCAAAGAAGATTGAAAACAAAATGATCTAAAAATTGAAAATAAAAATTTGCAATAAATGCCAAAGAATGTATTGAAATATCATCCCAACTTCGGTCTCAAACTGAGAATATTCGGATCCTTGTTCGGGGGTAAAAGTTGAGATTTAGTTGAGGCAATAAATCTGCGGCCAAACTCATCCCAAAACAAAGGATCTGAAAAAAGGAAGAAAAAATAAAAATCGGAGAAAATATCTTAGCATTTGAGAATAAATACAGAGATGCTTAGGGTGTCCCATGTTCCATGCCCACTGAAGCGCCCCTCTGCTTGAATATTCAAACGGTTTTTGTTTACTTTTTAGCATAAATTGTGGAAAATGGAAAATGACAAAGGACAAAGGATGCCACAGGCAATTGCTGTAATTAGGAAGATGAATTCTAAGTGTTCCCATGATTTTTCTCACGTTGATGGCACTCCTGATACTGTTTCTCTATACTACTCAACGATCCTCATTCGCAATGACTAAGATCAAGTTTACTATCAATTAAAATCCCATAAAACCATAAAACGCATCGCTTTGTGTGGGCTTCAAGGATTCTGACGTGCCCTCCACTCAAACTTGGTTTTGGCTGATTGAAACTTGTCAACTTGTCAATTTGCCTACCAAGGGATTTTCCAATGTAATGCTAATTCCTGGTCGAAACTTTTATATTCTCTCCTGATGTCAACTGGCAGCAATACAAGATACACATTTGTAGAGCCTGTAATAATAATTGCCGCTTCATGAGTAAAGTGATTGTTATCCTGCGAAATAGTATATAATACAGCCATTGACTTTCTGGAATAGGAGCAGAAGCAGGACAGAGTGGCAATCACTGCTCCCATTCTAGTACAAAAGCCAACATACAAAAGTTTTCCATTTCGAAACATTTGTAACTGAATATGAAATTGTCATATGCAAATTTTTCTAACTAAGGCAAGAATAGAATCATAAAATCAGAAACAGAAATAAAGCATGGCTGGGTCTTACTCGGAGTGCACAATGCCATTCAGGATCGATTCTATTCTATGTTTGTGCTTTTGTGCGCATTTTCATGCAGATTTCCTCAGTTGCTCAGTTGCCATTTTGGTGTGGAACCTTTTTTGTAATCAATAGCTGGAACATATCGTAGTATATGGTAAATGGTAAATGGTATGCAGATCGGAATACTTCCTGGCCTTGGCCGCTTGGCCTTTCGCTTATCCATGTCACTCAATTATGGCAACAATTGGTAAATCCACTTCAATCTCAATTCGCCAACCAAGTGACAAACCCGCACAGCAAAGTAAAGCAGAGCAGAGTATACTAGAGAGCAGTCCCAATCCCAATCCCTATCCCATATACAGCTCAGTATTTGAAATCAATCGATGCAGTTTTACATCCGCCCCTTGCCAATTGATTTGCTCGGCAAGGGATTTCCTTTTCCAATTTCCATTGATTTCCTTAACTCATTTGCATATTCTCGTATTGTCACAAGGCGCGCGTGCGCAGTTCGGGATTGGAAATGGGTAACCCCCTCGTCCGTCACAGGTCGATTAGCATAACACTGGCTGTCGCCTGATGTGCCGGATGGCACCTCCCTTGGAAGTCGCCTGTGCCAAAATTATGCAAATATTTGTTAAATGCGTTTTAGGCATCAGGTCCTCATGGCAAAAATTAACATAATTTATTAATGGTTAAATCCATTGGAGGGTTGTAAAAGAAATATACGTTATTTTTTTGTAGATGGGCAGCTGATATTTGGTTTGATTTAATGAACTTTTGCACATTTTCAGGCAAGCTGAGAAAATCAATGTAAGAATCAATCGGAGAGATTTTCCTGATGATTTTCATGCTTTTCAGCGAAACAAACGCAAAAAACTTGGCCAAATAATTTATCATAAATATTTGCCTTTTCAACGAGTGTCCAAATTGATTGATGATCTTTATGAGTTCCTCAAAGTTTTCCGGCAAATTTCATAGAGAAATCATTAAGGACGACTCAAGTTACGATCAGCAGCAAAATTCTCACGAGTTTTTTATAGATTTTCCGAGAGACTCTTAAAGTATTTTCTTTTTTTTAGGGTTGTGCCGTAAAACTAATGACAATATTAAAATTAATGATAGAATGCAATGTTATAAGATACTTTTTCTTAGGTATTCTGAAAATATTTACCCTTTTTTGGGCAAAATGTTGCTAAAATGTTGAGGAATTTGAGATGCCATCAAGGCAGGTAAAGAACGTAAAGCTGATATTGTCCGGAAATCCTATCGAAAGGGTTGCAATAGGAGAAACTTACTTAAGATTTTCGCAACCCTTCGCAAATATCCTTTCACTATGTTGCATAGGTCAGCTGCCAAAGTTCCTTGAACTCTGGTGCAACTTTGACGCAAAAAAATTTAAAGGAAAATATGGAATTATAATCTTATTACATCGTCACAACAAACAACGTAACACGGCGCCCCACCGCATCATTGCTATCCTTTGAATCCTTACAGTTTTTTCGTTTTTCTTTTCTGTTGATCATCTTCAGCTGCCATTTCGGAGCGTCTGCTGAGATCCTTTGCCTGCAAATTGCGTACCGGACGGAGATACGCGTATGCCGACATTTGTCCTAGATTTTTACTCTCTTACAACGCAATCCTTTCAGCTACGCACACACATACACATACAAAAAAACAAACGTGTCCTTACAAAAAGGATTACGCAGCATGCTTAGAAAAATACACCATAGGGCAACATCTTGTTATGAGTTCGGCTTCAAATTGAGGGAGGATTGGTTTCCTCTTTATATTATTTTATTTTTAGGTGTTTTCTATACCAATTTCTTTTTTTCTTGTGGAAAAATCTCAGACGCAGTTTTGGCAGTTGCGCAATGAGGCACATAACGCCGACACAACGATCCTCGCCAACAGGATATCATCCTCGAAGCACGTTTACTTTCAACCATTTCGATTGACAGCTTGCTTGAGTTATTGTCACAACTAAACGATGCGATTGGAAACGATGTGATCTAGAGATGGAAAACAATTAAGGAGTAAAAGAGAAAACCTTGTTCAAAATTCTAGGTAATCTGGAATAAGAATAAGCAGGAAAATCTTTTACTAAAAAGCTACAAATTATACTCGTTTATTGAACTGTTCTACTTGAATTTAGATATTTCTTTGACATAAAAGTTCGTTGTATAAAAAATCTATTTCATTCTAGATTCATTCTACATGTTTATAATAATTATATTTATAATAGAATTAAAAGAATCAAATTGTTTCTTCAATAGATCCTTTCATGGATATTTTTATATATTTTCTAACAAAAAGTGTTCTTAAAGTATTCTCGAAAAGCAAATTTTGTCTCAGCTCTTTTAAATAAACTAATAAATACATATATGGAAATTATATGTCCTACTGAATCTTTAGCAAATTTATTCAATCTACTATAATAACATTTTATTTATTTTGTGAATCTTGAAACAATTAATCCCAAGTCGATGTCCTGCCTATCAACCGTGTTTCAATTTCTAACTCAATTTATGGAAATTCTGTTTGGAAATCGAGAAACTGAGGAAATAGGTAAAGTTATCAATTTGAACTTAAATCCTTAAGTTTGTACTATATACTAGTTTTTTGCTCAACAACCAAATACATTTTTTTAAGTACTTAAAATGTTATTACTTGAATGATTTTTTTGATAGACGTTTCTGTTCGGGAAACTTACAGCCTAAGCAAACATTAACACATAAGAGTACTCGTACGTATTTGCGAAGACATTGGCAAACCCAACTTTGATTTATATTTGTTTGGACATTCAAGCAGGAAAATTGCACAAGACGCCAGGAAAGGTTGTGAGGAACCACCCCTATTATAGGGTTTGCGATTTCGTCTCAACGGAAATTAAAGAAAAATACTCGCAGTTAAAAGAAAATCAAAAAAAACGTAGACCAGTCGAGCATGAAGACACTTTTGCCACAGCTTAGTGCAGCCGGCCAAGGTCAGGGTCCATTAGGTTAAATGATATTGATGATGATGTGGATGATGATCAAATGCAACTGATCAGCTGGTTCCTGGCTCGAAGGACTCGATCTGGGGGTTGGTATCTTAAGTCATTTTCTTGGCATTCGCCTGGGAAATATCCTAAAATTTCACACATTTATTGAGTTCTTTATATATTCGCCTTGGTTTGCATTTGCTAATAAAGCAATTAATAGGATTATATATGCAAGGACTTGGATATCCACAAGTAAGTATGTTGACAGCCTGCTGGCCAAGAGGTCAAGTTTCGTTGGTCATTTGGCTGGCAATATTTATGAGATGTTGCCCAGCTTAAGGGTGGATCGAAATCTAAATACAAAAAAGTGAAAATTTTATATAAAAAAAAGAAAGCGAAAAAAATAGAAAACTATTTAGAGAAATGTTCACAGCTTGTAATGTGAGCTGTGTCCTTGCTTGATTGATGATCGAATGGACAAGTTTCCTTGGCACTTTCTTAGCTCAAACTATCGATCATTTATTAAGGGGTTGGTAACTTTACGGATTTTGCTGAGGAAAGTTTCAAATTTCCTACAAAAGAAATCATCAAAAAAAGGATACAAAATTTGCTGTAAATCCTTTAAAGGAAATCAATGACAAATGCCGTCTTAATGACGTCAGCTGCTGCAAAATTTCTGCACCACGAGAGATTTATGTGAAAGTTGCCTCGCCTCGCCTCGCCTATCCTAGCCCTATCTCGCCATTATCCTTAAGCCAGCTTCTCGTCCTGCCAGCCCTTTAAAGGGTTGCATATCCTATGCAATTTTTTTCTTATGCAAAAAGTGTTTTACGGTTTTCTGCCTGCCTGAGCAAAAGGGTTCGCACTTCTGCAATTTCCGTTCGAGTAGCCTGCAAAAAGAATCCCAAAAACAACAACAACTGAATTAAACTGCATCAAAATTCATTGGACCCAACGCTCAATCCTTTTCGGCAGGCAGGACTCTGTTGCTATTTTCCTGACATTCGATACTGCAAATTGCATAAACAAGAAGCTTGGGAAATTAATAAATTGATGATTTGCCTGCACAGTTATTTGCAAAAAGGGTTGGAGTTTTCACATTTCCTTTCTTTTTGTGGCTCTCGAGATTTCCGAGATATTGGCTTGAGAAAATGACGCCGTAAGATTCTTGCGAACTGATTAAAAAGGAAAATTTAGCACAGAATAAAAACTATATAATGATCTAGCCTAGTCTGATATACCCTGTACACAAGTCTTAAATACTATAATACACTGTAAATCGATTTGCGAGTTTGTAAAAAGAATAGAAACAAATGAAATTTTTTGCTTCTATCTGTGATAATTTTTCAGATCTAATCAGATATACATATAGATAGACAGATAGGTAGCTGCATTTACTCTTTTTTCATGCTGATCGTGAATATATGTATATACATGGTCTTTGATATCTTCCCTTCTGTCTTTTTAAATATAAGGACTCGATATACAATATAAAATATTACAATGATTTAAAATAACCAGCGACAAAAAAAAAGACGCACTCTAAGCTCTTAGCTCTTAATAAACGTTCCCAACCCTTTACTTCAAATCGAGTATTGCAAATTTCCAATCGACTTCACACGCGAACACATCAATAATTTGAAATACATGAATATTTAATCAGAATCGATTAAGTAACCCAAAACACACAAATGCCTCTGCCCCGAGGACTTCGTCTTAGCTACAGCTATTGGCACTTGAGCAAAATTAACATTTAACACGGTTAATGCCAAACAACAAAACATCAAAATCAAATCAGGAGAAGGGAACAGTTGAGGAAGTTCCAAGTCACGATCGGATCGCCGGGTAACAGAAAAATTTGCATAACATTGGCACAAGTCAAAAATGCGCCAAACAGTAGAGAGTTACACATCCCTTGTGGTGCCTACAGCCAGGACTCTTAAAGGGTTCGGCAGTCAGGACACCCGCTTAATTGAAAATGCCAAAATTATGCAAATTTACCAAAGACTTTGGTTTGCATAATAATTTTGGTTACATTTATGGGCTGGCTACGGAAAGGTCTCGCAAAATTGCAAGCCAGTGGAAAACGCGGAAAATTTATGCATTTCCTTTTACAGTTGCCTATTATTTACGCTCTGTGAATAATATTATTTTTATAATGTTGTTTTTTTTTGCATTTCAGTTGATTGCAATCAGTGTGAGAAATGAATATCAAATGAAAGTTTTCCTCACATGGGAAACTCACAGAGAGATTTCCAGATGTTTAATTCTTACTATAGTATATACAACTGAGCTGAGCTGCATAGTTTTAGGAATTCAGCACGATATAATTTTCATGAATTTATTTAGAATCCTGGACTATAACTGAATCATTACGTATCTAGTGCAAAACATATTATTTTTCTTACAATCTTGAATCGAATATCATACAACTTTGTCATATACACTTGACCACAGAAGAGTTTTGTTATAACTTTTATAGAATCAAGATTAATTAAGCTTGAAGATTGAATCAATTCAACAAATAAATCCAGTCAATGATATACATATATACCATAAAGATATATCTTTAATCTCATCCTATTTTACAGCAGATGGATTGTTACTCAAATGAATATTATGAGTAGTGAGATCCTATATGGTTTCAGTCAGTATCCCAGCACAGTTTTATAATATTTCTTATAAGTTTTACTTGTGATATTATTATATCCTGATCTGATCTGAAATGCTCCACATATATTTCTTATAATCTTGTATCGCATCTTGTATCGCTTGATTGCCCTTGCACAACTGCCAAATGAAAGATCATTAATATCTTCAGCGTGGCCTTGAAATATCTACTTCTATATTGACAAAGCATTGCCAGAATGATTGATTGTCAATAACTAAGAAAACGCCGTATTGACTTTGAAAAAACTTACGATTTGATAAACTACGGCCATTTTTTTTGGCAAATCCAACAATGTTTAAGAGCACACAAGTTTCTCTTTTAGAATCAGCTCTTTTCTATCATCGAGTCTCTCTCTCTCTCTCTTTCTGAATTTTGCTATTTCTCTTGTTAAATTCTGCGGGCATAGAGACGAAGGTCAGCAAATATTGGGTACACGTAACGCTTTTTTATGTGTGTCCTAAACAATTGAACGCGCTGTCAGGCAACACAGCGCACAGCATCAGGATCCTTTGTCCTTCATCCTTTGGCGATGCAGCCTACCCCTTTCCATATGGCAGGCGAAACCTTTGCCAAAAATGTAGCATTTATAAAAATTTGAAATCACAAAATTTCAATTGAAAATAAAAGCTGACAAAAAAAGGGTTGATAAAGGATATAAACGCACAGCTTACAACATAACCAGCAGCTAAAGAGGCTGCGGAGAGATATACGAATCATAGTAGGGTACAGACATATGAGATATTCGTATTCTAACAAATCAAAATTCAAATCTCTGCCCAACTGACCACAGGCAACTTCTTAATCAGTCGCACGTGCCAGGCCATAAGGATGTGCTGACAAGCAGGAAGAACCCGTTCGGAGCGTGCGTTGGTCAAGCTGGTCAGTTGGGTCACTTAAGGGTTAACCTGACTGGACACGCGTCACATAAACAACAACAAACATATTTACATAAGTTGAAAAACACAATGGAAAATCATGTGCCACTTTCCCAAATTATATGCCCGAAAAAAAGGAGAAACCCTATGGAAATGGGCGCAACTTTGTTGTGGTCAAGGGTAAAGCCATAAAGCGATTTAGACAAACGAGTTTTCCGGAAAATAGTGTGAAAATGTACAGTGCAACAGCTTGATCCCTTAATTAAGCAGTTAAGCTTTTGCAATATCATAAAATATAACAGTAAAATATCGAATTACTGCAAATAGAGAAACTTTCATATGCATGGATTCAATTGGAATTATGGAACTTATCAAAGGCTGTTCCTTAACCCCATTTCCTATGGAAACCCTATACAGCCATCGATCAAGAACGCGCGCAGTTTCCGCAAATATTGCAAGAAAAATGTGAAACGTGAAAAAAATTCCCACAGTGCAAAAAACGCCGTCGCTGTTGCGGATTACAAAGAGGAAAGTGCACGGAAAGAAATTTACGAGCGATCAAATAACCGAAAACTCTGCCAGGTATCAAAGGGTGCAAAAAATAAAACTGCAGAGGTCCTTGGTCCTGCCGCCTGGGTTCAAATGTGTCACGTCTTATGATGTCACTTTTGCACACACACACATCTATAGCAACCCCAAGCAAAGAGCTCAGCAGAGAGATAGTCATCGTCTTCATCTTCAATACTCAATCCTAGATCCTAGGATAGATCCTCATCCTGATCGGGTTCACAGTAAATTACGCGCAGAGGTGAAATACAAACAATGAAAACGTCTGCTCTTTGCTGCTCCTTGACGGCCTTTGGCAACCCTTCCTTGAGGATTTTTCTGCCCTTTTTCCTTTTGCTTTTTTTTTTGTGACGAATTTAATGATTTTTGCCTCAAAATTGAAGCGATTTTTCATTGACCCAGCGCGCAGGGTTGGTTCAGAGATCGTCTTGGGGTTTCTTTGATTTTGTTATGCCAGCTTGAACTGGTGAGCGCATTCACCCGTGCACGTTCAGGCTGCGGCTTAAGAAGGCCTCTGCCCTTGGCCTGGTTTTGTGGGTCAATGTCGCATTAAGCCTGAATTTATGGCCTTTGAGTGCCAATAGTCATGCAGATTAATGAGCCAAGGGCAGCGAAAATATTGCCCAGACTAAGGATGAGAAGTTCCTCTTTTTATATATATAGACTATAATAATCTTCTTTAAGAAAAGACATTTTGTAGTTTCCTGTCATTCGAGTAAATGCTATGAATTGGGACATTTTGATTTATTTAATATGATCGTAAAGCTTTTATAGAAATACTAAAGGATTTCTTTAAATTCTACCATAAGAAACAAGAGCTATAGACTTATCCTTAAGATCGATTGATACTATTATCTAGTGTCTTCAGCTCAATTCGTAGTACCGCCTCTAGTTCTTATTCAATGACTAGTGAAATATTGTCTTTAACTTTCTGAATCTTCTGTATCTTTTTGTATTTCTTCCCACATGCCGTTGGAACCTGGTGCGGGAGATAGCAGAATCTACTATTTATAATGCTGATATATATGGATTTATTAGATTAAATAACTAAATATTTTATGCTGTTCAGTTTATAATTGAAATTAATGTTTTGAAATATGCTAATTAAACCGTATGCATCATTCTATGGGCAACCCTAAAGCTAGCCACAATCTGTGAAACTTAAATTATAATAGTTTTTCCGATAAAAAATAGAAAAAAAATGTACAGACCTTTCACTCATCCACTGCACATGACCGTAGGTTTTGGGCAGCAACAACAATAACAAACACAAAAGGACTCTGGAAAAGGTAACCTTAGTTCAAAATAATTTGAAGCTAGATTTGTATGCATATTATGCGAGTCTGGGAGAGAGCAATACGCTGACCCAAAATTATAAAGTTACAAATGCAACCCTTTTGCCACCCTTGAAAGCAAACGATTGAATTACATATGGACCACAGGGACTCGTAATGTGATGGACCTGGATATGGACCATGGCCAGGATCGACCCCTGGGCAGCAGCCTGGTTGTGTTGTCAACTTTACTCGCGCTTGTTAGCTGCGACGCCCCTTTAGGGTTGCGTATATTCAAATTTTGATGGCAGCCAAAGGATTTGACCAAACAAATCCTTTCTAATTTCATTCAGGCTGCTGCCGCTGCTGCTGCGCATGTGCAGCAGATTAAACGCTGGACGCTGCGCAGCTTTTGGGCAAATGGTAAACACAAACGGGTTTTCAATTTCATATGCCACAGGATGCATGTCCCTATGTCCCTATGTATGGATGTGTGTGTGTGTGACCCATCCATCAGTGTTGTGGACATGCGGAAGCTGCAGCGCAACTAAAACTACAAGTCATTTGAAGTTTTAATAGATGCTGCATCCTTTTGTAGACAAAAGGCCAAATAACATAACAAAAAACTGGTTTTCAATTGCGTACATTTGGTCCAGGATTCGTGGTCCATAGTCCAGGTCTTCGTCCGACACACAACCCCTTAACGCAGCATACAAAATGAAATTTTTATTCAAATTTTATTCCTTGCACGTTGTACAAGTTTTTCAACGGAATATTTCTTGTGCAGCAGTCCTTATTATTATACAATTTTTTTTGTTTTTTGTTTTTGAGAACTTCAGAATTGTCGTTTATAAAATTTATCTCTTGCCGCTTAATAGGCAATTTGGACTTTTGTGTTTTGAGAGTTTTATGAGAAAAATTGAGGTCCTTTTTGTTTGAGAGAATAAATAGGGATTTGAATCCGATCATAAATTTAATATGAAATTGATGAGATGAATGCCATCACAATATATACTACAAATATTCAAAAATTCGATAATGCCTCAGAATACCAGATTGGATTAAATCTTGCGAAAATGATCTCAAATTTATCTCTTAAAATCTGAAAATCATTTGAAATCTGCTTGCTAAACGTATTTTTATCGTACATAACGTACAAACATATTTTCAAGTACGTTTTATTAAAAATTTTGATTCTAAGGGTAAAAAATAACAAACAACAAAAATGCGTTTGCACCTACAACAACTGCACACCCTGAATATTTATATGAAACATGCCACGCGCCGGTGACCGGCGGCCAGTCACTCATTCAAATTCAACCCTTGCCAACACTTCAACTGACCACTGTGCCACGAGCACAGACACGGCTATGTACTCATAACATCATTGGCATAATTTGTTATATTATCCCCGTGTTTGTCGTTTCCAAAAGAGGGTCAACGAATGCGGCTTATGCACTGCTGGTCCAGTGGCCTCGTATTTCAAAAAGTCGTCGAAACGTTTAACGGATATTTTCCGAAATGTCTCGAATGTAAAGTTGCCAATACACACATACTATATTATTATTCAATTAGTTCTGCTTTGTTATGCTAATTTTGCGAGTGATATTATCCTCCAACAACCTTAACAGTTGCAGCAGGCAAAATGACAAGATAATGTTCATGTGCGCGCAATGTGGGACAATAAAATCAGAACGAATGGCAAGCCGCTATAAATCGATTGATTTGCCTTGAATTGAACTCAACTTCGACATAAGGGATGCTTTTATGAATAATATTTGCATATTCCATGTTCTTGTATTCCACACCTAGTGCTATAAGCGACATTTATTTATTTATGTACTATTATTTCTTTATGTACTTAAGTATTTATTATGTACTTAAGTATTTATAAAGCTGCCAGACGTATTTATTTTATTCTTTATATATAACTTAGAGTCAACTACAAGCTATCCACTTAAAGATAAAAAGTATAAAATTATATAATATACATTTTTTAAAAGTTAAGTGGAAAAAGTAAACTGTGGGTACACGATTTCAAATAATTATATTCCCGCCAACCTACATTAAATCGTCTATCGATAAGTACATAACATTAACTGATAGCACTGTTTTTAACAGAGCTAACTCCTCATTTAACAGCAGTAGATCCGTTATTTAAATAAAGGTATGACTATCGAACATTCTATGCATGAATTATGATGGATATATATCTAACAATCTCATGTAAATTAATATGAAAAAAGTTGGTTGTTTATGCCTAACATATTAAAATAATTAGAAATATGAATAAGCCGTAATAAATAAGAATATGTATATCGGAAGAGATTATATGATATGTAAGCGTACAGTGCTGGAAAATGTTGGATAATTATGACTTACAGCACTGTTTAAACCAGAACCTATTCATCCCGCTCCATGTTGTTTATTGTGTTTAAACGTTTTAAAACGTATAATTAACACCATGGAGGTGGAAAATAACAATAACACAACAGTACCTGCAAGCAAAGTGGAAAAACGAACAGCATCTATAGATATTGAAGACACCGCTGTGAAAATTAAAAGACTGAAACAGAATGTGCTTGAATCCAGAGGCGATGACGCAGTCCATCAACCAGTGGACAAGCACGTCCCATGCAATGCTACAAAGGAAACAAACCAACGACCTCCAGCACAGAGCCCCAAGAAGCGGCTGGAGCTGAACAAAAAACACGTGGACGGCAACAAGTCCCAAAAGCACAACAAACATATGACATTCCCATATGGCAACTACAAACAATACTATGGGAAGCGTATTCTGGAGAAGGACTTTCACGACATACGCTTGGATGTGTTGGCAACGCAGCCGGAACTCTTTCGAGGCAAGCAGTTATTAGACATTGGTTGCAATTCGGGTCTTTTGTCCATAGAGATAGCAAAGACATTTGAGGCAAAGAGCCTCACAGGTCTGGACATAGATCGGGGTCTAACTCGCGATGCTCAAATGTCTATAAACAAATTTAAAAGTGCTGGCAATATACCGAAGTCCGCAGCTGCTGGAAAGTTTCCATATAATGTTAAATTTGTACATGGCAATTATGTGCTGGACGACAATGTGTTACTCGAGATCGAACGTCCACAGTTTGATGTAATATTGTGCCTATCGGTCACAAAATGGATACATCTAAACTTCTGTGATGCGGGATTGAAGCAGGCATTCCGACGCATGTATCTTCAGCTGCGTCCCGGTGGCAAGCTTATACTGGAACCGCAATCTTACGACACCTACAAACGTCGCAAAAACCTTTCCGTAAGTGTAGTACATATATTATTTATATTATTTGTCTTCATAATTCTTATGTATTTTCAGGAAAAAATACTGGACAATTACAGGTCTATAAAATTTAAACCAGATCAGTTTACAGAATATTTGCTGAGTCCTGAGGTTGGCTTTGCTAGCATGGAACTAATGGGTATGCCTGAGCACTGTGAGCAGGGCTTTAAGCGTCCCATACAGGTATTTAGCAAAGTGTAGTATTTATATCAAAAATTTATAGTTCTAATATAAACAAGAAGTAAATCGCAGGATTGGAGATTATTTACAAAGTGCGTTTCTTTTTAGTTGGTGTACTGGGAGGTGAAATAAATTGCTCTTTAAGTGCGGGAACTTTTTCCAGCAGTTCCTCTTCCGTCATTTTAAAATCACTGTCTGCCCATAAAAGCTGCAGCTGTGAAAGAACCACACCCACTTGGTCTTTTACCAAGCCATGACTCCTCATCATGTGGCCGTTGACGGGACATATGGGTTTCTTCCAAGCCTTAAGTTGATTGTAGAGCTCCAACTTGTTTTTATATTTAAGCAACTGCTCGACGAAACTACGATCGACTTTCGGGCTTAGGCATAGCTTTTGGAAGTCGCGCAGAGTAACAAACTCGGAGTCTACCTGAAAGTGAAATTAATATTTAAATTAACATGATTTAAAAGTTGGTTATTTAATTTACCCTATTCCGATGTTGCGTAATAAAAATCGCCATGTCCCGTTCGAAAGCGGATAGCTTGAGACGCTTGTTCAGTAGATTCACCACCTCTTCGGTACCGTTTACCAAGCCAGTCAGGAGAAGAATCGGATAATGTGGCTGCTCAAACCGTGTCAAGTCGCTGCACAAACGCTCAAATTCTGCGATATTAGGCTGCGCCGACAGGCCACAATGCTCGGTTACGCCACAGTTATGCATTTCCAACATAAGCTCTCGGCCGTAATTGCCGACGACAATCTTCTGGAGTTCAGTCCAAATACGCTCACCGCTTATCCGGGCCAATCCCTCTGCATTCGCCTTGATGGCGGCGAGCGTGTCCTGGTCGTGTGAGTGAGCATCAGGAGCAATACGCCCATAGAAACGAAAGTATCGTAAAATCCGTAAATAGTCTTCCTTGATGCGAACATCTGCATCGCCAACAAAAACAACCCGACGCTTCAGTACATCATCATAGCCATAAAAGTAATCAAAGACAGTGCCATCAAAGTCCAAGAACATTGAATTGATGGTCAAGTCGCGACGATTTGCGTCTAATTGCCAGTCGGTGGTGAATACTACTTGTGCATGCCGTCCATCCGTTCGTACATCAATACGCAACGTCGTGACTTCGAAATTCTCCTTATTATTGATGCGGGGAGTAATTGTGCCATGCTTTTCTCCCTTAGCATTTATCATGCGCACCTCTTCATTAGTAAACATTTCCTTCATCTGTTCCGGAGTCGCGGTTGTTGCGAAATCAATGTCTTTCGGCTCAATGTTCATAAGAATGTCCCGAACGGCACCACCCGCAATGCGCAGCTCATAGTTGTACTTCTTGAATAGCGCCACCAGAGCTTTTAATTCCGGCGTAAATATGTTGTGGAACTCAGCACTGTCAACCTTCTTAATTTCGGGATTCGCTCGCATTTTGGGCGGCTTTCCCAATTGAGCTATTATCTCTGGCGAAACTTCCTGTGCTTTCGTTTTGCTAGGACTAAGTCCTGAAGCCATGCGGCAGGCAGAAGTTTTAACAAGACAATGATGACTGTACTGAATGATAGTGGAAATGGACGTGGTAGCACGTCGGAAGGTCAGAAGCTTTGCAAAGCAACGTGTACCATGCATTTGAGTTTAAAATCTGGCAAAACTATTTTCTTTTCAAAAGTATTTTAAATCTCCAACACGGAAGAATGTTACTAACAGATGACAACAGCAGATCTCAGTCGACACCAGCTGCTAGACTGGGATATCGATAGATGTATACGATGAGAAAAAATATACAGAGTTATCGATGGCAGTGTATCGTTTTTCTGCGGTTAAAATTTGAACTTGTTTTATTTTCAAAAATCCCAATGCGATGCATTGCAAACAATTTTAATTTTTAGCGATTTTGTTTTGTTTTATAATTCTTTGTTATTGTTTTTTTATCTTCGTCGTTCTGCAATTTTTGACGATATCAATTACTTTGCTCTAGCTACGAGAAATTTAAAACAATTTTATCTCAATCCACGATTTTAAAAAAATCACAATTGATTGCATTTATACACAATTTATTATTTCTAATTATATATATTACCTACATTACCAATTTGCGCATAATGCAGTTCCTTTTTCCAATTTCAACAAGCTGGATTTCCATTTAATAGATTTACATATTGCGTCTGTATATAATATTTAAATATTCATCAACTTCTCTTAAGACTTTACATTAAAACGTTATATACATAATACATGAACGTGAAAACTGCAATTCCATAGAAATAGCATTGAAACTTAAATTTAGGCAATATAGTGAAAATTAATTGTTTACAATCAACAAATTATTTAAAGAGACATGCAAATTAGCTAATTTAAATATATAACTCGGTATCTATAAATTTTGAATCAAATAATCTGTTTGTATTGCCGTATATATCATTTATTATTTAAATTTTTATAGTTTTGCCTAATAAACAACATTAAGCTGCACTCTGTATAATTTAGATTCAATGAAAACATGTACAACTTAAGTGTCTGTTGACATAAATATTATTGTTTTTTAATTTGCTTTTGCTTTGTATTACTTAAGGCCTAATTATTTAATTTTAATTGCTTTTATCTTTACAGTTTTAACACAAACATTAGGCATGTAAATTACATTACAAAATGTGCAGTATGAGAATAGCAAAAAACAAAACAAACAATTCTGTTTCGCCATGTTCATGAAGCTTTAACTAACACCTATAATAAAGACTATGCTCTGTACGATATAACAGAGTTGCTCATTTTATGTATACATATATATATCCTAATTGCATATAGGTGTAAAAAACGTACTTCATATTAAAGATTCCCTTAAAGCCGCACTCAGCCCAATGCGCTGTAGTTATTTGAGCTAAACATTAGTTAAATGAACTTCTTTGTTAACGCTGCTGCATGTAAGCACAAGCAGCCGATCCAACGATTTATATAGACTGACCTTAACTATTTATATAATGCCTAATTAACTAATACATTATTCTGTTTATATTGTGTACTATAGATTTTTCTCATTTCGTATATTTCTCAAACCTAACAGCCAGTTTATGCAAAAATATTTGTTACATTCTTCTTTTATTATTGAGTTTTGTTTCTATTCTTTACTAACTTCATTAATTCATTTTATGCGCGTTGTATATATATATTTTGTTTGCATTTAATGTTATGTTTTTTTTTTGTTTTACTTTCATTTTTTGTTTTTGTTGCCTTTCAGTATAATCGGAGATCGCAGTATTTTGGGTTCAACATAGTTTAATGGACGAGTCTCAATGCTGTTTGCTGGCTTATTATAATTCTTTAGTTGTTAGGTTCATCATAATTAGGATTATCAACATCGTAATTAATCTGCTCCAGCTCGATATCATTTTGATCATTTTCATCATCAACATCATCACCATTCTCTTCCTCATCACCCTCCTCCTCTTCCTCCTCCTCTTCATCATCATCCTCATCATCATCATCGTCATCATTATCGCCATCGTCACCCTCCTGCCCCTCTTCATCACCCGACATATGCAGCTGAAGCTCCCTCAGCTGCATTTGAACGAACTGTTAATGTTCCATAAGGGCCGCTAAAACAACAATAAAAAAAAAACAAAAAGAAAACAGAAAAAAAATATTTAAATATTGCACACTCGAGATCTTAAAGTGAAAGTTGAGTCTTACGTGACGGTGTTCGGCCGGTCTTATTCTCATTGGGCGTGAAATTTAGAAAGTCCCATATCAAAATAGTATCATCGTGCGAGCTGCTCACAATTTGAAACTCATCGAATTGTAGACGAAAAACACGACCAGTGTGTTCCTAAATAGAACGAATCAGTACTGTAATTTTTAGGTCACAGATTGAATTCACTTACCACTAGCGTATTGAGGCACAATGTGTTTGAGGCGGCACGTGGATCTAGCGCTGCAACTAAATCCCAAACCTTAATTTTTCCATCATAGGCACCGCTAACAATGCGCTTCGTATCGAAGCGAATGCAGCGCACCAGTTCTTCGTGACCCTCCAGTACGCGTAAGCAGGCGCCACATTCAATATCCCAAAGTCTGTAAGGAGTTGTAGTAATATTAATTAGTTCACACAATTCCATAAGTGAAATTAAATTAGCTTCACCTGATTGAGTTATCGGAGCTGCCGCTTACAACTAGACGATCTCTATATTGTAGACAAGCGATGCCACGTTTGTGGCCATTCAGGGTACGCACAAATTCACAGCTCGATGTTGACCACACTTTAATAGTGCGGTCACCGCTGGCGGACACAATGTACTTCTCATCAAAGTCCACCACATTTACAGCCGCACGATGACCGACAAGGACGCGTCGCAGCGTGATTTCGCTAGGCGAAGTCATATCCCAAACTGCAATGGAACGATCCTTGGAGCAGGTGACCATCATCCCATTATTAAAGCGCAAGTGTAGCACCGCTTCACAATGATGAATCAGTGTGTTAACCATTTCGCCATTGTTGACATCCCAGACACGCACCGTGGAATCACTCGAACCACTGATAATCACCTTATCGTCATACTGTAGACACAGCACCGACCCAGTGTGGCCCATCAGTGTCTAAAGGAATAAGCATAAATCCCAGTTAGTAAGAGGACCTTCGCTTAAAAGCATATTTGAATTCAAACCTTGACGCATTGTAAATCCGTTCGATCCCATATTTTAATAGTATTGTCCCTCAAGCCGGACACAATCTTGCCATCGTCATACTGCAGGCAATAGACACCCTTTGAGTTCTCTGAGCGACAATTAATCCGACGCAGCATGTGCCGTCCTGTCCGCCAATTGTTTTCTATGCTATCGATGTCCTATATGAAGACAACATTAGGTTAGATTAGTTTAGAGAAGGGATTGGTTGTGCCATACTCTATACTCACACTCATTATTTTGGGGAAGAGCTCGCGATGGAATGAGTGCGGCCGCTGTATTTGACCTGGTCGTGGTTTAAACAGATGCTGCATCCAATTACGTCGTTCGGCCAGGCCACGCCACAAGGAATCTGTGCGCACCTTCCGCTCAATGAGCTTCTTCCACAGCATGCCCTCGGATATGACACGCAGCCATTCCTTACACACCAATTCAGCGGACTTTAGCGATTCGGCATCTAAATACGATAATATATTCTCAGCAATATGGTCCAGACCTTTTTCTGCAAAACAAAATATAAAAATTTGGATTATAGAATCGTTGAAATTAACATTGAATGCACTTTTCTAAGATCTCAATCAAATTCTTGACGAGTAATTGCCAAATAATACCATTTCACAATCAAGCTTTATCAGATAAATGCAAACAAAAAACCAACAGCATTTCGTTTCCCGATTAACAATCCTATATATATTTAATGACTAATGACTAGGGATATATATTGTCCATGAGTAAGCATGGATACCTAAAGTCATCATTGTAGAAGTGTGTAAATAGTACAACCTGATTAAAGTTGAGCTGTGAGTCATTGTTTATCTGGATGGAGATCTCTCATTTGGGTATGGCTCGCTAATGAAGCATTGATGTCAATATAACATAATACTGTGACTCTGCAGTAGACGCTCCACCAGACCCACGCTCCACCTCCAGACCAAATAGTGACGCACTTAACGGCATTCAAAACTGCATTTAGCAGCGGGAGTGGAGAATTGGCAACGATCGATCGACAGATGCCACAAGCAATTGGCTCTAGATAAAGTTAGACGAGGGGATTGGGGTAAGAGAAAGTCGCCCTGCTGGTCTACAGTGAAGTGCATGAAGTGCTGCATTTGCCAAACACAATTAAAAATGTGCATAACTCGCATTGAAAGTCACAGGCAAAGAAAGAGATAGAGAGAGTAAGAGAAGAGAGAGAGCGATGTGCAACAGCAATGTTGCAACGTTGATGTAGCTTAAGTTGCTGTTGTTGTTGCGTACGTTGTCATCGTCGTCTAACGGTCCATGTTGCCAGCCAATCCTCAGTCTGTTCAACCGTCTATCTATCTGTCTGTGTTAAGCATGTATGTGTGTGCTTAAGTGTGTGCCCGGTTAGCTGCCTTTGAAGAGTACATTACAATGTAAATGGAGGAAACAACGGTGCTTAGTTCCCGCTTTCGTGCCCCCCCTACTTTTTGCACATGCTCATCCTGACAACAACAAGCTAAAGTCGGGTAAGAATTTGTTTTCCAGTGTTCCTTTTGTGTCTTGTTTTGGGATTAAAAAAGCTCTAGAAAAGCCTTTGCTACACTTTCAAATTCCCAAGGATGCCCGAGTACATTGAACTTCTGAGCTTCTCATTGCCTATTGCATTAAGAACCTAACTTAAGATTCTTATGAAAATATATTGTGCTTCATAAGAATTGAATATAAATTTAGAATATTCAATTAACATGCAATTTGTCAGATACTTTAATTAGCTTTCTTTTTAATTATGATTACCCATATTGAAATTAAATAAAAGATGACGGTTTGCGCGCAGGTTTCACGTTTTACGTTTTGTTTTCCTTTTGCTGTTCCGGCAAAGCGCGTTTAATGGAAGCAATGACCTTTAAGTCAACAACAACAACAACACTGTACAACGTAACCAGCGCCAACGACTCCAACCAACGGCAGACTTTGCCACCTGCAACACTTTCTGCACCGCACCGTACCGCTGCTGCCACAACACGCAGCACAGTTGCACAGTAACAGTCTTTGCCCCTTCGGTGGGGCATTCAGGGGTAAACACGAGTGAGAAGGTGGATGGATTCGTTCGGTTTGGTTACCTTTATGTTTACTCTTCAACTTTGTTCCTTTACTTTTGTAATTGTTTCTTACCTTCTTACTCCGTTTCTTTTACTTTAATTTTCCTTTTACGTAGTACATATAATCGTTTACCTTTTAGTTATTATGTTTTTTTTGAACATATAAATTATTTTAAAATACTTTTTTTTTAAATTTGACATACATATGATATATGTACGTAGTCTAATCTAGTCGATGTATCTCTCAAATTTTATTTTATATTTTATTTGCATACAGTTAGGTATACATAATCCAACTTAGACCCATTTTCTGTAGACAACCTTTGTTTTCTATTAAAGATTTTTTTAGGAAAAACACAAAAGCAAAATCCAATCCAATAAAGATCCGATAAATAGTCGTATTTTTTTTATTAAGGCAAGTTTATTGAGGCCTTGCATATATAAAGATATACGATTAGGGAGTAACCTAAGTTTCAAGCTAGTTATAATTTATTCAAGAAGAACCCTGATTCAATTGATCAGCAACTGTTTTTTTAATTTATTTTCCATAATTGTTATATTTCGTTCTTTCTTTTAAATATGAAACTTTTCTCTTTCAACGATCATATCTGTTTTCTAATTCTGCTTTAATTCATACTTAAATTTATTTGAGATGATGTTCCTCTCATAACAAAAAACAACCTGCTGATCAATCGTTCTACAGGAAAGAAAAGAGAAAAAACAATATGTAATACGACATCGATTGGATATGATTTTACAATGATGTGTCATATTTTGTGGACACATTCGATATATGAGCTCAACGAACAAGAAAAGTGCACGTAATATTTATGTATAAAACGAGTAACTTTACTTTTAACTTTTGAAGCTTTAAAAGCAAATGCGTCATCAAAGAATGTCTGCAAATTGCAGCAGAACAAAACAAAACCAGACAATGTTGGATAACTGTGTGGTATATATAATATATTGACAGCTATTGATTGTTGTGCTACTGTTGTTGACACAGATATTAGATAAGAACATTCTGCCCTGAAACAGCTCAAGAATCCAACAACATGACCATAATTCAAGATGCTAGAGTCCTTAGGATTTCTGGCATTCAAGAACAATGCGCCCCCATTTAATGTGGATCTGTTGCAAGAAGCTTTACTATTCTTTTACTATTCAAAATATAGTCCATTTTTATTCTAAATCAAACTGAATCTATATTCATAGAGTAGTACTTTCATTTTCGGGATTCAAGTTTTTTATTAACCGATCGCGTTCTGTATTTATGTATTAGATTTTCCAGGAACAGGATAAATTGTTGTTGCAAAAAGTGAATTTATTCATTAAGTACTTCTTTTTATCTAGGCATTACTTCACAGCTAGTATCATTCGATTTCTCAGTTATTTCTCCAGTCTTTAGTCGTTTATCTATTGCATAATATGACATAACATAAGATATACCGACGCGTCGTTTACTTACTTGGAAGCAATGTTATAAAGTCACGTTGTAGCATCGGTTTTAGATAGGCATTGATCTGGCCGTGCTGATAGTGGCACATGCGCGATAATAGCTGCTCCACGAAGTCCACCTGTCCCGATTCGCTCCATTGTGTAAAGTATTGAAAACATAAATCTCGCTCCGTCTGATATGTTGGTGATGAGTCTTTCTTGCGTACCGGATCGTACAGCATTGTTGTTGTGAACTATAGAATACACACGAAATATGAATAGAAAGGTAAAGAAAAGCATAAAAAAAGAAAAAAGAAAAGAAACAAAAAAGAAAAGAAAAGAAAAGAGAAGGAAAAAAATATTAATGATTATAAAAAATAAAATTCAACTTTGTAATTATATGACTACTTCTATATACGATTACTAGCAACTCTATGGGCTCTCTTTCTGACTGTCTGTCTGTATAGCTGATGTCAGAGGTCGAAGCTGGGTAGTTCCCTCAGTATGAAATGAGTAACACTACCAGGCTATGTCCCAACTTTAAATTGTGCAACTCTCACAACTCTCAGACGAGTTGCCGAGCAGCAAAACAAACTTGGGGCTTACAATTAGGCAATTAGTTGAGCTTGACTTGGCCTTTTTTCTTACTTTTTTTTTTGTTTTTGCCTTTGTCTTCAGTTATGTATTTTGACATATGTTTCGTAGGTTACTTTATTTTCTTTTTTTATTTATTTTAGAAAAACGAAGAGAATGGGTAATGGAACAGCATCAAATCATTCATACGATCAAAGAAGACCCTTCAAGAAACATTAAATATACTAACAAAATAGCCAAATCCATATACAATTATATTTCCTTATAGGGGAACTAAATGATAATACAATTTTTTATTAAAGAAACATTTCGGCTATTTTTATAATGTTCCAAAAACTTTTGTGAAGAACATTAGAAATATAAAAAAAACGTACTTTTTCGTAACTTTCATAAAGGAATAGTTGATAGGTGATCGAGAATAATAATAAAAACTATAAAAACAATTGACGAACATAAACTACTTTAGTACATAAACTATACATTAACAAAATAATATGTTTTAGAACAAAATAAATAAATAAAATATAAAAAATACCTCGACTAATCGATTAATAAATAAACCGGAATGCTCAGCTTTTAGTTTTATTATACCTGTATGATTTACCTATATCAACCGTGATATGTATTGATAGGTAAAATAAATAATATAAATACAATTGTTTCATATCAAATGTGAGATCTTTTAACCGGAATTTCCGATTATCCGTTCTGATAATCGAGGTTCACCTTACGAAAAACTAATTTTCCAAATATTTACAATTATTTCCCTATTTAAATAGAAACAAATCAATCCATATTCAAGAGACAACCCAAAAATGAGTGTGAAATTCGAATAATTAAGCCGACTCAGTTGTCAGCAATTTGTAAATAAAAGTATGTATGATAACAAATGTTTATATATATATATATATATATGTAATATATATATCTGTATATATGTATGTTAATACCTTGACAACGTTTAAACCTTGTTCATTTCATGCGAGTGCGTGTCTATGTATGTGTAAGAGAGTGAGCATATATATGTATGTGTGTGTTTACACGTTTTTCGCGCTTAATTTAATTGCAATATATTTGATGTTGTTGTTATTAGTTGTTAGCGCTATTTGTTTGCCTTTGCATTAAAAATAAAGTTAACAGTCGTTTTAGAGGCTACCATTTTGGTCTAGTTAATGAGTGGAGGCTTTTGGCCTTTAGATACAATTACTAGCCACTTGACTTAGTGCAAACAATAGTCTCTACTTGCAACCAATTATAGTTATTCTATCTACCCGCAAGCAACTAGGTCAAAGCACAGTTTGAAAAAGTTTATAATGGGAATAAATCTTTTGGATGCAAGATATTCGGTTAAAGTCTTTTGAAATTAGCACCAAGTTCTAAACTTTTAAAAATTTAATATAATGTTAGTCAATTAAACAGTTCATGCAATCCTTGAATGGCAATGTCAGTGCTATAAACTATGAATGAGATTCGGGTAAGGACAGAAAATTTTTACAGGACAAATAAGATCGTTATCGAAAGATATATTAAACTCTTATATTTAATTTGCCAGATTGATTCATTTGTATTAGTATGAGCCAATGTTAACAAACTAATTATATAAAAGCCTTGACCTTATTATTATTATTATTGCGGGGTTAAATAGTTTCAAAATAATTCGTTAACTCAGTTATATATAGGTATAAAAGTAATATCCAGAGGCTTCAACAAAGAAACGTTACTCCAGCAAACCGGTTTGTAGCCTTGTATATTAAATATTTGCCCTGTACTTCGGACCTATTTACTGCAAAATCTTAAATGAAAATACAAAGTTGCTTATGCACAATGATCTCCCCTCTGTCAGCTCACCTTGAAGTCAGCTTTGGGCCAACAATAATAACAAAGATGACTCAAATTAAGCTAACTTTTGCCCTAGAAGCAGTTACCAAGAGAAATAAATGGAGAAGCACTTATTGACTGGACAAAACTGAATTAGTTTCGCTTAGATTTTCTTAAGAGGGAGGACTGGCCTTCATTAAAAAGCCTACACTTGCACCTTTCTCTTCCACTCTCATATTTATGCATAATAAACTAGATAATAAATACAATTCCAACGAACTGATTGAAATAAATACGAGTATATACAAAAAAATAAAGGTATATATATGTATACATACACATTGTGTGAATATAAACAAATTTTGAAAGTATCGAAGGCCAATTAACTGCTAATTACTAAATACAAATATATACCATAAACAAGTGAAACATAATTCATGTATATGAAATAAGAAACTTGTCGAGAATTGATCATATGAAAATACCCTGGATTGAGGTATAACCCATTTAAAAATACAAACGTTAGCTTACACATACACATACGAACACACACGCTCTAAGTAGTGTACTTTAAATGGTTATATGAAGAAAAGGTTCTTAAGTATCTTCTAGGCCTTGTGGCTACAAACAGTCTGAATTGCAGGAAGCTATTAAATTTAAATTGGAAACAAGCTTAAACTATGATTAAGGATTAGGAATATATAACCTGATAGGGTGAACTTATAGAAGCAACTCCTGCTTTCTAACTCTAAGAGTAACTTGTAGAATCCTGTGATATTTTTTGCCACAATATGGGAGGGTATTGCGCCATGGAAGGATGTTAAAGCTACAGAGAGATTGCCATATGTTTAAGGTAAGAAACACGGCATAAAATGAAGAAAATTTAACATACTTTTGAATAGAGTACACGGGTGCAAAATATTTACACATACATTAAAAAAAGGTTATATGAGTGTATCTTTATACGAAAATAAAACACACATATGTACATACATGCATATGTGACACCTTGAGCATTATTTATATGTGAATGTATTGTTATTGAGCATTGCACATACATATACACAATGTTCTGACATACATATATGGCACAGTAAAACTAAACAGCTTAAATACACCTGAAAATTAATGGAACTTACTGCTTGTGCATTGGAGTTAGTCTCGTCCATTATTTTGTCAGTCTCCATTTTCATCATTGTGTTGTTGTTGTACTTGTGTTTGTTGAATTCGTGTAGCTGCTTGGCTGCTGTTTTGTACACACACACACACACACTCACGCACACATGCACACACACACACACACACACACACTCACACTTACACTGATTTATTCTTTCGCAATAACTTAAATCAAACAATACGTTAATTAACTTAGCACATTTATGTTTCCACTAATATGTAATTAGGCATTATTTTTAACTTTAAGACAATTGAAATTTGGTTAGAGGTTGTCCCTACAACAACTCTCTTCTCAGGGTGGTGACTTTAGCGCTTTCTCGTTTTTACGCACTGAAATTTTCATTGCTTTCTCGTTCGCGCTTTATATTTATTCACCACGCCGCGCGTTACTGCCTCCAACAAAACCGTATTATTCTCTTTGACAAGTCATTCCTTGTATTTCTTATTCGATTATTGCGTTATGTATTGACCTTTATTATATTTTCACACTGTATTAAGATTGCAATTATGCTGTGCAATTGCCCGCAAATGCACGCGCGTTTTGTGTTACACTAATTTACGCTAAACTTTTCTTTTTTATTATTTCCAACTATTAACAAGCGACGGAACGTATGTAAATGGTAGAGTTGTATTTCGATATAACGATATTTCGAGCAAAGCCATCTGTTTTGCCAACCAATTTGAAATATTACATTGTGAATGTAATGGCTGATCCGGTATATACCCACAAAATTTTAACCTATTAATTCAAAATATCGTACGAATGATTATTAATTATATTAGGTGTGAAATAAGTTAAGGCTAGTACGCTATTAATAAACTCCGTATGATCTGCCAGCACTGAGCAATCCCCACAGCTGCTAATGTATCGATATCGATTAATATATACGTGTTGCTACAGTACAATTATGAATTTGCACGTTACATTATCGGTATATTTTGCACTACGTTATTGTTTACGTAATCTATGCACTATGTACGGTCACACCGTTTTATTCGAACAGCCGATCTAGTTCTCGTATTATGTTGTTATTTAATTTCTAGTGATAAACTAATTTGGGCGTAGGGGTACGTCAACAGATAACCTTCAGGCCCAATAAATTCAACGTTGACGCAAGTAAGTTTTTTATTGAAATGAAAAACACAACATTTACTCACTTTCATTTGACCGCAGTGGTCGTTATTCTTCCGATTTAATCCTAAATTTGTGAGCTTTATTTTATAGCCTGTTAAATTTAACTCAACATTTTATAGTTGAATCTCATTTAAACTAATCGAATGTATTACGTTTTTAGTGGTACGCATTGTTAATACATTGCTAATGGCCTGCCAACGCAACCAGGATACGGCCAACTTCATACATGATGGAAAGAAAATAATAGGCGTTGCGCTGAACTACATGTAATTGGTATTGACATCTTTCAGAATTGGTAATTCAATTTGTATGCCATACGCAGGTGCGCTGTCAAAGCAAGGAACGCGCCTGTGCCGACGGTGCCGATCGTTTTCATAAAGCCGACAACTTCCTATCTAGCCGAGGGCTGCCCCATAATCGTAAGTTCCGTCACTTTTAAAATTCATACTTATTGATAAATAACTTACTGATAGCTGCCAAAAGTGTTCACCAAAGTTGCCTATGAGGTTGAACTGGGTGTTGTTATTGGATCACGATGCAAGAATGTATCCAAAGAGCACGCAATGAAGCATGTTGGCGGATATTGCTTGGCTTTAGACTTGACGGCACAATGTAATCTGACAGCAGCACGCGCTACAGGTGGCTCCTGGACATTGGGCAAGGGATTTGACACAGCAACGCCTGTGTCACGTTTTATACCATTTGATGCTGTCGAGGATCCTCATACACTGCCTTTGTGGCTAAAGGTTAATGGCGAAGTGAAACAAAATGGGTGCACAGCCGATTTGGTATTCAAAGTTCCTGACATTATTTCCTATGTCTCAAAGTACATGACACTGGAGCCGAATGATTTGATACTTACCGGAACGCCACATGGATCCGATGCTTTCAAAGCTGGCGATGTGATCGAGTGCGGTTTGGCAGATCTCGCCACAATGAAGTTCAACGTACGTTCAGAATAGTCCCTAACGTGTAACCTTTGGATAAATTGTTACTGATTTTATTAAATTTGATGCTATGGACGATTAAATTTGGTGATATTTTTTATACACTTGAAAGAACACACTTCAGTTTTTTATTATCTCTGTAGGTCCATTATTGCATGTAAATAAATATTGCCGCATCGCCGAGCAGTCATTGGAACTCTTCCATTTAGATTCCGGACAATTCTCATAAACGTTTTCCATGACGCAGGCCAACAAAGTTGCCGGATAGTAATCACATTCGTCCTTAGTGTGCAGCCATTGAAATTGCTGAGTACGGCGTTGAGCTAGTTATGAGTACTGTTAGTTAATGCATATCTTGGTATATTTTCTTTATTAATATACCATAATCCAAGCATTTATCTAATCCGAGATTCAAAAGGCGCAGTAAGGCAGCGTCATTTTTATAGCGGCGCTCATAGCTTTTTTTCATAGCCGATGTATTGAGGGTGCTATTACCAAGAATGTAGCCTTTCTTTTGAAAACACACTCCGCAATACACTGTAAAACTGTTGCAATATTTTTTATAGAAAACAAAATCTGAAATACTCACTGCATGTAGGGCCACTTTATCCGACTTTAAATTTCGGGATTCTCCAGTATTACTTGTTTGCTTACTCTGACCCAACAATGACTGGCGACAGGTCTTACTGACAGCATCATCTCTTGGTATTTGACAACAAGACCCCAACTAAAAGATAAAGTCAATACATTTTCTTATACCTATACAAAATGGGAAAATTAACCAATTTTGATTGTTTTGCCTTATCACAGCTCATGTTTTTAAATGTGCCAGGACCTGCGCCAACTTGCAGGACGAACAAGAGTAACAACACCAAAATGTTTAAATACATGCTATTTACTTAACTATTCGCTACAAAATGCTTGGGTTTTAGCTATTCATATGTTTTTTATTACTTTTGTTGAGTTTAATGTTCCATTAAGTTTACATTTTTAATGATTTAAATGGCGAGCTCAATTTGTTGAATCACTTAACAGTATTCATTATTAAACCCCTTATTTTAAATAGAAAACGCTTAATTTTTATTACACTTTTATTCACATTTTTATTTATATTTGTAATTTAGCTTTAAGAGAATTTCAGCGAGTTTTATTTTATAATAAAATGATAAATTCTTTTTTTCGTGTTCTGCACACAGTTTTATAAAATAAGTAGCAGTACAGATAATAGCTAGATTTACGGCTAATACCAAGTGTCAAATATTTTTAGAAATCTAACGTTTAAAATAGCCAGAACCAGCTATACAATAGATAAATTGTGAACAGGGACTTTGACGTTGCACATAGACAGGGCTGTCTATCCTCTGCCTTTTAATTTTTATTCCATTTATTTATATAATTTATAATCAAAGGCTTATTGATTTACTATTAATTAAATTTTCCCCAAAACATGCTATAGATATTGGTACATTCGTAATCATTTTTATCTTAAATATCAATACATATTTGTATTGAAAATTTATAAATATCGCGGTTGGTAGCTAAAAAAAATGTTAAATTTCATTCTTCAAGTCTATGAATGGTTTAGGTCAATCACAAAAAAGAACCAATTCTATGAAAAAAGAACCAGCGCAGCAACAGATAACTAAAACTGCTAAAAAATTTCGCTGTTAATATTATTTAAGAGAAAATGTATAAATTATTTTAGAGAGTGTTGATTCGGTCTCTTAGAATGTACATAAAAATTATGTTATATTTTTTCAAAAAAAAAAGCGTGGCAAATTCTATATTTAATTGAAAATTAAGAGCCTAAGCCATTTCCAATACCAAACGGCCAATTTAGTTATGGTTTACATAAAAACGCACATATAACGATTCGTTTAACATTTTTGTCGGACAATAATATTAATAATAATAAAATGTAACAATGTATTAAATTTTTCAATTTGATAAAAAAAATAACAGCGGGGAATTTCATGAAGTTAACGATAGGTACTAAAATAATGTTACTATTGGTAACTGCTATTAACAGTTCATCTGCATAATAGCTGTTAGTTTATTGTGTTGTTAACAGTGTGTGAAAAAAATAATAATGGCGGCCAATTTACATCAAGGAAATGCAATTTTTCGCAATCAACCAAACTATAGACAATTTAATAGGGCGATTGAGCATTCAGAGGATACACTGTATACCTTTATGAATGAGGTGGACCCAGTGACGTTAAGACAAGAGCAATTGGGGCGGTCGAAAGTTTTCGCAACGTATAGCTGCAGATTTGCACGAAAAGATCCGCGAAATCAAGATATCATAGCACACGCAGTATATGATCATGCTACCCAAAAACTTGAGTTCCCTAATCCCCTGGAGCGTTTTTCAAGGCTAGGTCGTTCTGAACAGGCCGCCTGCCTACGTGTGTTACTTGCCTGGCAGGACAAGTCTGCTATAACCGAGGATGATTATATTGTATGGCGCGTCACAAACTGGAGACGAACTAGCGCGGAGCAACGCGTCCAAAAGTATATCTATGACGACGCCAACGCCCAGAAAGCAAAACTTTATACCCCAATGAAGGCACTGTTGCTGCACTACACCAAGTGGTTCGAGTGGACAATGAAGCGCGTTTCACGTAGGCTGCCCGATGTAATGTTCACAACAATTTCTGGTCTTCCACAATTACCCGAATGCAAAAGTGAAACTATGGAGTCAGCTCAAATTGTAAACATTGAACTACTGCAACGTGTGGGTCAAGTGCGCTACTGGCCAGAAGTGGGTCTAGAACCTCAAGAGCTGAGCACCTTGCGAGTGCGTTTAGAGCGTTATGCTTGCGCAGCAGCAAAGAGGAAGCATAAATATGGTCATTCCCATGAGCTTAAAAAGCAGCTAACCGAAGCAAATGAGACTGTATTTCTGCTGCCTTTCGATTCCTTGATGATGCTCTTTACCACAGGTGCATACATTGACTTGCCAACTGAAATGCTTATGAGCATACGTGCACTTCCAGGAACCGAACACAAAATCATTGAGTTTCAAAAGCCCTTTGCAGCGCGCATCTGTGGTTGGCACACAAATAGTCTTGTTGTTGGAGAAGCCTTTTCTGCATACGCGCCAACCAAGTGGCTTGAATTTCTCCCTGACGGAAGCACACAATTGATCAACGATGACCTACCTGAAAGCGATGAAATAATGAAGGATCTATCACAGGAATATAAGCTCCATCAAATTCATGAAGAAACCCCGTTGCCTACAAATGTAAGATCTAATAGCGCACTGGTCAAGTGGCGCCTCTGTAGCGAATTGAACATGGATAATGTTTTAGAGAAGAGCATGTTGATGTATACTTGCCTTCCGATTGCCGCCATGCTCGATGTTAATGGCGAGCATCCACTTGGCTGTCACTTTATCAAGCTGGAAAACAAGCCAGATTGTGGATGTGAGATCATGACCCAGTACGAGCTGATCAGTTCTTGGCTGCAGCTTAAACTTCTCCAAGCAAACATTGGCCACTGCACCCGAATTTCATTACGTAACTTTTCTCCGATGATGGAAGAGGAAATAACACTTCACGCCCTGGAACAGCAATTATATGAAAGCCATAACATAATCATGTCGGACCTACTTGGCCAGTTAAATGAGTTCTTTAAAGTGTTGTTGACTGTAACACCTGGCGAGTATCTACTGCGTTATTCAGAAAAGTTTCCGGACAAATTTCTGCTCTGTCAGCCCACAGAAGAAGTGACTCCCAAATGCTTCAAATTGAGGGATTTCGTTAATGCCAAACCGCCGAGTAATCTGCACTTTCTGACACAGTTCAACCACTTTCTACCACTCTCACGTAAATTGTGTGACCGCGTCTTCGCAGATGGGCAGGTGCTACCTATCGTTTTTCCAGCCACAGAAGGGAATGGAACACCTTTTAATAGAAGACCAAACGCCAGGAGGAATCGATTTCCGGTGCAGCGTATGCGTGTTAATCCCGTACACATTCCCAATAGGATAAGGAGAAGATGGGGCCAACGTAGACAGCCGGATGCCCAAGCACAGAATGACGAAGATGAAATCGCCGTGATGAGCGCATAGAGAGCCTATATAATATCCAATATATAATATCCAATATACAATATCCAATATATAATCTTCAATATATACTATATCCAATATATAATATCCAATATTTAATATCCAATATTTAATATCCAATATTTAATATTCAATATCCAATATTTAATATCCAATATTTAATATTCAATACTATATTAAAACTCGTACTTTATTTATAATATTTTTTTTTATGTCAGCATAAGCTATGACTAAAATTTATAATATATTACAAACAAACTTATGGCTACAAATTATAATATTATATATTACAAACAAACTAATACTCACATACCAAATATACACATAGAACACTCTTAGTTTATTAATAATATTTTTTTTTATGTCAGCATAAGGTCTGATTAAAAGTTCTAATGTATTACAAGAAAACTAATACTCACATACCATATTTACTACTCGTAGTTTATTTATTTATTTAGTTTTTATTTAATGTCAGCATAAGCTATGACTCAAAATTATAATAATATAATATTACAAGCAAACTAATACTCACATACCAAATATACACATATATAATACTCGTTGCTTATTTATATTTTTTTTTAAGTCAGCATAAGTTATGACAAAAAATTATAATGTATTACAAACAAACATGACTACAAATTATAATATGATATATTACAAACAAACTTATGACTACAAATTACAATATTATATACTATAAACAAACATGACTACATATTATAATATGATATATTACAAACAAACTTATGACTACAAATTACAATATATATTGCAAACAAACTAATATTCACATACCAAATATACACAAATAGAACACTCGTAGTTTATTTATAATATTTTTTTTCTGCCCAAGTTATGATTAAATATTACAATGTATTACAAACAAACTTATGACGAAAAATTATAATATATATTAAAAACAAACTAATACTCACATACCAAATATGATATATCAAATTTAAAAATTATAAATTGTTCAAAATAATCTGATATTCAAATAAAATATATAAAAATATAAAAAATTTAAAATTATTAAATGATCCACCATTAGCTTCCAAAATTAGAAAACACCATACAATTACAAATGTTTCAGCAAAGGTTTAGATACTTAAGTAAGTATCCTGGAACTTCATCCGGTTCTGGTAAATAAACGGGATTGGTTAAATTAAGTTCGCCAATTAACGAAGTTGCTCAGACCACGGGGCCGGAAATTAACTTTCCCTTTTGTAGAGTATACTGATGGGAAGCAGACTGGAAGAATCCTGGAAAAAGGTCGACTGGACAATCCTCAGTTGCATACGCTCCAACAGAGTTGCAGTAATTTGGTCCAGACAGAGCCGTATACCATAACGTTACTTTGCTCCCATAATGAAAAACTAAATAATAGGTTTTTTGAGGATGAGGTACAAGCGATTCCCTAAAAAGTGCTGGAAAAGAGCAAGAATTAAGAGACAATTATATTAATTTCACCAAATGTTTAGTTACCTAGTTATATATTCCGGAACTCCATCTGGGCCTGCTAGATAGGAATTACAAGCTATTCATTGGGAAGTTCTGGAAAAGAGCAGGAATTAAGAGAAAATAAAAATAATGTCAACAAATATTTAAATATTTAAATGTTGGCCTGCTAAATAAACGGACTTGATTAAATTTAGTTTGCTAATCAACGAACTATCTTAGGACGAACTATTGGGACCGGAAAAGTTATAGTCCACAGCTATAAAGAGAAGTTTATGGTGTGGTCTAGCAGAGCATCACGGCGTCTTGATTCTCAGGTAGCCGCAGAGAGCTATAACTTCGAGACGGTATTGGATTTAATTTACGTTGGTTCTGCTACGACTAACATGCAATGATGTCAATCTGCTACGACATGGACGTAGTCAGTCGGATGAACACACAGAGACTTCGCTGGCTGGGACATTTTGTACGCATGGAAGGCGAAGCTCTAGCTCGTAAAGTTTATGATGCGGTAGTAGGTGTACTACGGAGGAGAGGAAGGCCCCGGATACGCTGGCAGGACCAAGTCACCAGAGATCTGGCGGATCTTGGTGTTGTCAATTGGAGAAGATGTGCACAGGATAGAGATGCGTGGAGGCAAATCGTGCATCAGGCTGTGACTCGATTGGGTTGTTAAATGCCATATAATAATAATAATATATAAAGAGAATAATAGATTTTAAATTCTGTATTTTAATTAAATTATATTTAATTGGATTAGATAAAAATAGTATTATTTACTACTTTTCGATTCCAATTAAATATTTACGTTTACCAGTTTAACAGTGTGCGCTTATGTATTAATACAAGGATTGCACTTAACCTAATGCATCGGTGGTTATTGTAATGGGTAGCAGCTACTATGAACCAAGGCTCAGTGCAGCCATTTCCGCTTCTGTTATAAGTTCTGTAGCCAGTTCGTCTTCATTTACTTTTAAGAGAGCACATTTTGTCCAAAAAACTGTGTTATCCACGGCTGGTAGGTTTTCACTGGGAAAACAATGCAATGACAGATCATTAAATACATTGTGGTGCTCGTAGTCATCCTCTAGGGCAGACTCTGTGCAGTGGGACACAATGCGTGTAATGTGATCATCAGCGCTTTTACTTTTTGTTCTGTTCAGTGTTAACATCTCGAAACTATTTGAGATAAGTAGTACGTTTTTTAAGCTCTCGCTGTTCCAGTTACACCAGAGAAGATTGTGCATTAACGCATAGGGACAATGCGGCAAATAATAAAGAGTGGGCACGTTGGCTTCATGTCTTCCCGAACTATCTTCGGTTAGAACAGTGCCATTCAGCAGTTTGATAAGCTCTTTCTCAGTATCTCGAAATACGGGATCGAAGTAGAATGCTTCCTTTATATTGTGGTGTCGCTGTGTGCTTATAATAAACGCCGCCTGGTGCAGTGCCTGATGGGTGCGTGTGAATGGTCCTAAGCCCAGGCAGACAATGCGTTCCAGTGGTCGCTTAAGTACATCCAGCTGCTGTTGAACCGTTTCCATAGCCAAGATAAAGTAATCGCTTTGGCTCATATTCTCACACAGGCGCTCCAAGCGTCTACAAGTAATTAGTATTCCATCTTATCAGCAAAGACACAGAATGCCTTAGACGTTCACTTACATTTGAAAACTCTCCACATTCACATCTGGACAATCAATTAGGTAGTCACTCTCGGATTTGTGACGGTTTCGTTTACTAAGGCATTTACGTGCCATCCATTTCTTGCGTGTAACAATCTGAAATTCCTCATTAGAACCAGACATATCATAAACTCAGTTTATAAATAAAGTGTGTTTTGCTTTTTTGATTCTTTCTTGTTTGTGCTATAGGTGTTTCGTATATCGATCTATCGTACTATCGAGTATATTTGTGCATGAGTATTTAAAACAGCTGATGAATATCTTTCTGCCGTCTTCAACTTGCGTTTTGAATATGAACGATCCAAACAAAGCAATAAGTGTTAATTTATCATCGCTACTTAGTTTAAAAGCTGAATTACAGCGTAAACAGCATGAAGTTAAATTGGCGAAAGTCACCAAGATGACGGCTAGTGAATTTAGGCCTAACAAAGTTGCTAGCGAGAAGGAAAAGTCGAGGTCCAAAGGCAGTAGCAGCAAAAAGCAGAGTACTTATAATGAGATTAGTCGCAATGAAGACGCTAAAGTATATGAAACGGAGGACTATGGACAGTTGGAGAAATCACGGCGTGTACTGGAAGCAAAGAGTAAATTCTATGATCGTATGAGTCGCACTGGCGGCAGCCTCAATTCTGATGATAACTGCCTGGTGATGTTCAATCGTAAACGCCAGGAGGACCCTGTCGACCAACAAGCAGAAAGTAGCGGACAGCGAGACCGACTGATTAGCAGCAGTAGCAGCGATAGTACAGATGGAGTAGATGTTGGCAGCTGTGAGGATGAAGTAGAGTACGTTGATTGTCTAGGACGTACCCGCAAATGTTTACGCAAGGAACTTGGCGAGGCGAAGCGACGCGACAAGCAATTAGCAGACAGCATGCCCGAGCGTTTAGACCAAACCAAAGCCAATTGGATGATAGACACCAAGGGTAACCAAAGTAGCAACAACACCGATGACGACATCGCCCACAAAGATCCTGACTACGAGCCACAGATCGCAGAAAGCGTCTTCAGCGAGGCGCTGTCTACGATGACAAAACATGATGAGCAGCGCGTAAACTGGGAGCTTAAGGAGCAAGAGAACGTTGAAAAGCCAGATGTTCATTATCAGGATGTTTTCTTCGACGAGGCTCGAACCCATGGTGTGGGCTATTATGCGTTCTCCACCGACGAGGCCGAACGCAGGCAGCAGCAGCGGGAGCTGGAGCAAGTGAGACTTGCCACGCAGGCGGAACAAAAACGACGTGATGAATTGCGTGCTCAGCGTGATCAGATGATTGCGAATCGCGTGCTGGCCGCTAAAAATCGGATACGAGCACGTAACGGGCTGCCAGGTATTACCAAGGAGGAGTATGAAAGAGAGCAGCAACAGAAGGCGGCAGAGGCGTCGGCCGGAATAGAAGAATTCGAACGAGAACAGCGTGAAAAGAATGAAAAACTGGCGGCCCAAAAGGCGATTGAGGAGGCTGAGCGAGAGCAACTGCGCAAGGATCATATACGTGACTGGGATAAGGATAAAAACGGAGTCACCAGTACACCCGGTGATGACCAGCTACCACCAGAAGAATGGAAATATAAACCCGAACGTGTGCCCATGTCCCAGGAGGAGTGGAACGAAAAGCAGCGTGCGGTGCGTGCACCAGAATTTGCACCCATGCCTGAAATGCCACTTAAACGCACAAACTTTAGTAGCATGCCACCCCCGCTGCCCGTATGGCCGAGAGGGGAACAAGAATTCAGTAATTTTCATTCCACTCAGCGCGAAAAACAATTTCAGCGTCGTAGCTACACTAGCTCAAAAAGCGAAGTCGAATACGACGATGATGATGCATCAGGTTCGCGGCATGCCATGAGACAAGGTGCTACCATACCGCCACCAGCCGATCTGGACACCGGGCATAGTGGCCCGCCATCTTCCAAGCGAGCCAAATCACAAGCTGAACTCGAGCGGTCGATTGAGGCCGGTCTGAAATTTTTGCGCGAAAACTGTGACAAGGGCGTTCTTGGCAACAAAGCTACCTGGACAGCTAAGGCCGACTATTAGTGAATCATCACGATCCGTTCGATTTTTATTTATTGCTTTTTGTATAAACATAACACTTTAGAAAAAGACGTGTATGCATCGACAAGTTGTCTATTGTCTTGCTTTAAATATATACCTAGAATAATCTACGCATATAGTTCACATTTGAAATGCTTATTGCAATCCCAAAAGGACACAGCTCTATAAGGCCGAAATTACACAGATACAGATTACAGTTACTCAATGAATGTGTTTATGTGTACGAAAGTGTAGAAGTTGCATCGTGTCAATTCGGACTAAATTTGGCTTTTAGAAAAACGTAAAATTAATATAAACTGCTTACAATGTTTTTTGAACCTAAGCTTACCTTAATCTTCTGGGCAGGACCCATTGTAATGAAACTAATTTAACGTATAATAGGCTACGTTTGGAAATTACTTCTAATAGCTGAGCATAACTAAATGTATTTTTAAATGAGGAAGAGTTTCATTCTGCTTTGGCCAATTTCTACAGCATGTCGCTGTCGACCATGTCGATGACAATCTCTGACATTTTTTGTCGACACAAATCGTTGGGCGGAAAGTTTAATGTAGGCGCTCCTACATCGGCCTCAAGATCCTCGTTGCGGGTTAAATACATATCGGGTGCATCCTCCGATGAACATGTGCTAATAGGTATTATGTCCATTGCTAGACCGAGAGCAAATCGTCCATAAGACTTCAATTCCTGAGCAAAACTATGAGAAAAAGAAATTGTATAGACTATTTGTTACATCTCAATCCCACTGAAACTCACAGTTCCTGAAATTTTTCCAGTGTATTGCAATGCTCTGGCAAAACAGTGCAGAGTACTTTCAGCCATTTAAAAAGTTCCCCCGTATAGATGTTAACCAGCGTTTTCAGTTCAGTGTCACGCATTTGTTTGGTGGTGCAACAGTATAAGAGATTGGCAATGTCCAAGGCAATGGAACTGTAACGTATCAGCTGGAAATCAATGAGCGCCACTTCCAAAACGCGTTGTCGATCCTCTGGATCGTAGCGATACAAAAAATTATTGACCCAACAGTCACCATGACAAATAGCAGACAAAGGAGACTCAGTACTGGCCATCTGCACCATCTGGCCAAAGAACGAGGGGCTTTCGGCAAAGTTCCGCATGGCCTGCATGTACTTAGAGTCCACGGGAAGAACATCGGAAACCATTTTAATCGCGTTCTTCGTCAGACGCTCGTAGTAATTCTTATACCAGCTGGTATTTGCTGTGCAGAAGATACCCTCGCCAATCAAGCTGCACATTTTTGTAAACTCCAAAGGATGCTCAAACTTGTAGGCCAAACTAAGCGCATGCAATTGCGCCACCTGCAACAGCACCGACTGCGTCTCCTCCATGCTAAGTCCTTTGTGACGGTCTGACATTTCAAATCCACGCACACGCAAATCCTCTAAAAATAGAAATATATATATAGGTATAGGTAAAGGATGTACTACTAATGTGTCCATATTCTTACCCATTATGAGCAAATCGTTCCTGGCTATGTAGCATTTAGGTATGGAGTTAAATAAAGGTTCCTTTATGCCCATTTTGCTGGCCTGAAACTTGACCAACTCTGGCATTATTGTGGTATAGAATTCCACCTCATTTCTGTAATAATAATATACAAGATTATAATTAAGCCGTTTTTACATAAAACAGTTAAACTTACCGAAATAGTTTATCGCTCTTATAAGCCTCTCTTTGGACAACGCTTTCGGGCAACACTTTGCAAATAACGTTCTGTTCCCATTTGTGTTTGCTACCATCTAAATCCTGGCGTGTTCCACTCAGATAGATGCGATAAAGTGCCGCCGTATAGTTATCCCCTCGGTCAGATCCTTGCGCTAACTAGCAAATGAAAACACACATACAAACACATCAAGTTTAAGAGCACACACACAAAATACACACAGACGCACCTCGAATGCCTCAATTTGCACTGCCGGCTCTACATGCTTGAAAATCTCCTGAAATGTGTCTAAGGTAAGAACTTTCTTGCTATCAGTCGATGCCCCTGTGCCTGTCGTTGTAGTTGTCGCTAATTTCGGCGTTTCTGTGATGCCCATTGTTTGCCTAGTGATAGTATTGGTAAATTAACTGTTATGCAGCCGCTCGCTGTCTGACCAAAAAGAAGAAGAAGCAACCAACAGCTTATGGTATTTTTTTTATAATTATTTCACCTTGCTGCAGTTTTCAATTAAAAAATAACCTCTTCACTTGCGCTTTACGTGTTTATTCATCGATTTTTTACGCGAACACATGTTTTGCCCCCAGTTGCCATTTCTCGTCCTTTGCAAAAAATACGTATGGCAATGCCACGAACAAAATACTAAAAAAGTTTCGTCCTTTCTGCTAACAAATTTGAATAAGTTGGCAGCCCTGGTACAAAAGCTTAGCTAGCACTACAAATGGCGCCACATTTAAATTTTCTCAACTAGCGCACTTGCTATCTCTTTTTGACGCATTAACAAGTTTATGTAGCGCTTGGTGCTTGAAAAGGAAAGGTGCATCCCGTTATAAATTATAACATATATAACTTATAATGCAAGCTCTGAGCTGTAGCCTTTATGGAGTTGACTGTATTACCTTTTACTTCGCACTTATCTACTTGTATCAGTGCCAGCTCTGGGCAGGTTTGGAATTCCTGAGCCTTTGAACTTATGGACTTGCTCGCTTTACCTGCAATTTGGATAGTATTTAGTGAGTTTATCTGTCTGGTTCAGATAAAAATATCAAAGCTACCTTCTGGAAGTATATCAACCCCATGTCTCAGCAAGTTTATTTTATAGCCTTACTCTCGCGATTGAGCTTGACCTTGAACGAATAAGTTTCGCAACTTTTGCTGATGATATAAACATACTTTGCGGGGATAAATGTATTTATAATGCCACCGATGGCCTTCAGGAATACACTCACGTCATTGAGGATTGGGCTATAGCAAATAATATGAAAATCAATCCCATTAAAAGTGTTAATTTATTCTATACCCCAAACAAGACACTACCTCCACCTGTTAGTATAAGCGGTGAGCAATACACAAGCGCTAAATATCTCTGTCTCGTTCTTGACCAAAGACTGGAAAGGAATCAAGACTAAAGAAAATGAACTAGCTCCTTAACAGTCATAAGTCCTTACAATAAGTATAATATAATAAAATATTATAAAGCTTTAATAATGGGAAAGATACAAGAGAGATTATTGAGCACATTTGCACCCAGTGTACTATCTAAATAAATAGATAAAAAAATTAAGAAAACAGACACTTCGCTTGGTGGTCTCGGCCAGGCATTCGGTGGAAGGTAGTTTGCCACAAGGAAGTGTGGTGTGCCCCGTGTTCAATTTTTTGCATAGTGCAGATATTACGCAATCAGACGCAAGATTGGTTATCGACCCTCAGCGGATAATGCTCGCCACATTCGCTGACGATGTCTGTGCTGCCGACGGCATTCAAGAATACCCCGCAGCTTTTGCGCAGTGTGCAAAGCAAAGGAATAATATCCTTATATTAGCCACCGCCAGGTGTGCTTATCGAAGCTATGCCCGTCCAACAGGCCAATTCAGCAAAGTAGCTGGGCATAACGTTAGGTCGGAGACTAACATTTACCGATCACGTTAAAGTCATAAGGAAGAGGATAAGAGCTGCGCTGGCTTCTCAGTGCACGGAGTAAGCTTCCTCTGTGCAACAATGCGACAATTTTTAGGCAAACAATTTAACCCATATGGAAATAAAGCTGTCATATCTGGGAACTGGCTACTGACAGCGAAAATCTAACCAGCTGCGAGTGGTATATAGGAAATGAGATGCACAGAGACCTAAACCTGGATACTATCTTCCAGCAAATTAATTTCCATTCCATCCGACATAAGTCTATGTTCGATGTACACCGAAACCGTCTGGACAATAAAGCTGTTAGTTAAGATACACTGCAAAAAATGTTGCAAAGTTTTAGCATATTGATCTCTATGACTCCGGATTGGGGATGATCAATAAAAAACACTATTCTTGGTTTTGGCACAATTGATGCAATAATATATATTGAATATGGATAATGTGGATAATATATAAGTTCAAGCTAACGTGGATTAATATATATTAATATATATGTTTTGGAATAGTTCAATGCTTGCATTGATATTTTGATAAGACAATGTACACATAAACACCAATAAATTGATATATATATATATATATATATATATATATATATATATATAGCAATAATGCTGCACATATTTGTTGTCGTAGGATCGATCTTCGATCGGCTTTTTAACAATCCATAGAGAGTCATTTAGTTCGGTGGTGGATGGTCTTCCGCAGTTGCAGTAAGTCCCATGGCTTTCTTCAACTCCTGGGATACTGGCAAGGGTCTCTGCGGCCAGCTGCGTCTCTGCATAAGTGTGCGCCCACTGTTTAATTGCTTTTGGAGCGCACTCATGACTGGATAAATATGCTGCTCCACAAACTCCACAACTGTGTGCTCGTCGTATACCTCCCACATGAGCAGCTGGGATTCATGCGCCAAGCCGCGCAGCTCCTCAATCAGGATCGGGGTACGAACCGTTATCTCATGCACGCGCAACGGTGAACTGAAATTATGCCTAACATTGTAGTCCGATAACCAGGCGCTATGATCACGAGTCTGTTGCAGATAGGCGCCCACTTCAGCTAGTTTGTCAAACAAACGTAGAACGAACTTATAGACCAGGTGGCCAGGATAATTGCAAACAGCAAAAAGCTGGCTATGATGTGTATTCGAATGGAGTTCAAGCCAGGGATGACCAGACCGACGGCTATCCGGTTGAAAGATGCAACGCAGCACGCGCAATATTTCGTTATCGCGTGGATTGGTGCTGAAATAGCCCTTGGATACGGTCGATAGTGACGTCATGAGACTAGGCATGCCCACAGGCAACAGCTCGCAAAGTACGGCAAAGTGATCATAGCGTTGCCAGCCGGTCAAAGCTATGCCCCTTATACCTTTCTCAAAGCGCCCACCCTCTTTGGCAATAACTGCCAGCCAGCGAATATTATTCTCAAGGTGCTGCTGCAGCGGCGGCACCAGCAAACTCTCCCCAAAAGCGCCCTTAAAAGCGGATGCAACCCAGGCGCCGGGAAATACCTTGGCATAAGTGTCCCATAGTTGTGGTTGGATATAGTGATAAATATCGCTAGCATAGACCCACACCATGGGCTCTACATAGCTACCGATATTGGAGTTAATCAACTCACTCAACGACATCTCACGTAGCTGATCGTCCCAAATGATGACGTTTAGCTGAGGCCAGCGACGACGTATGAAATGTGACATGGTAATCACATGGGTCAAAAACACTTCGCTTCGTACACGCTGGCGGCAAAGCGCACACTCGCCCATGCGCTGTACCTCATCACATCCGATATGGATATGGGTAAACTTGATGGGCATCTCTGGACTCGAAGTGGAGAAGTTACTCAATGGCTGCATATGCAGCTCAATCACCTGGGTGAGCATGTGCTCCAGTAGGTCCATGCTCTGCGATTGACTGGGGCAAATGGACTGCGGACTCTCAGGTATCTCACGTAGCTGATTAAACTCAGGCAGCTTAAGTGCGTACTCCAGATGACCAAAAGTTTGAACCAACGGCATGATGGTCAATCCATACTCAACCCAGGCTGTCTCCAGAAATTCCTGTAGGATAAAAAGAAACAAAAGGTTATCGATTGGCAACTGTTTAGCATTATTAATACCTTTAGCTCGGTCTCCTTGTAGGCATTATGCGCAGCAAGCGGCTTCAATGCTCCACTGTAAGGGAACATATCCTCGTACTCAATTAGCAATCCCGTGGCACCCAGGATGCGCAGCATGGGCAAGATCTTCTTTAGAAAGCTCAGCTTCGGCGGTGCGCCCTTGAGATCTAAATGCACGAAACGCTCCAATGGTGCACGTGGCCCATTCGGACCAATGCCAGCCACAGCGGGCACACCCATGCGCTGCAGCTCATGCTCGTATTGGATTTGGCGTTCAGCCGACGAAAGCACACGTTCATCCTCCGCATTTGGATTTAGTTCATCCATGCCTGCGTTACGCTGCCGCTGCTGCTGCTCCAGGATTTTCAAACGCTCCTGCTCAAACAAATAGCCTTCGGTAAGTGGTAGCGGGGCCTTCTTCGCCTGCGTCGGTCCGACAAAGCGCACGGTACCCAACAAACGTTGTGGTGGCGGTAAACGTTCGGCGTTATCCTTCTGTCTATCAGCACGCAGGACACGATTGGCCTGGTCTATGAGCGTCTGGATAATGTGAAAGTGCTGATTACCGTCTTCACTTGAGTCTCCTGTTTTCTGTGAGAATGCTGTCAACGATTTAGTGTCGATAAGTATGGCCCATGTCCAGAGACCAAGCAAAATGAGTACAGAGCCCAGAACCAGAAACGAAAGTTTGCGGCGCCAAAGAAATGTCAGACAATGTGGGGGCATCTAGAACGCAACGCAAATTCAAAATAAAAAGAGTTAGAAACTACTCTCGTACAACAACAACAAAAGCAGCCCTTTTGCTTTTATAAATATTTGAGGATCCAACAAGTAGCCTCCGGAGTTGTGCTATAAATTTAACCACAGCTACGTTACTCATACGCCACGTTGCGGCCAACAGCGGAGGCTCATTGAGGTTAAGAGTTCTTGCTGAGCTGCACAGCTGCTGTTGTTGTTGTTGGCGTTGCTTTGTGTTTATACAAATACATTCACATATATTGTACACATGTGTGTGTGTGTGTGCGATAGGTGTTTGTTTTTACTTGTGTGTTTGCATAAAAAAAAACATGTCTTAACATAAGTCCAAAGTTATAGTCTTAATATATTTTCCACTGCATGCAATGTTTTGCTTTAAAAATCCCTGCCTAAAATATGTCATACCTACATTTTTGAATTTATAACTAGCTTAGAAAATATTGCACACATTCTCTATGCATCTCTTGGTACTAACCCGATAAGCTGCTTTGCAATGCAATCAACATAGGATTGTTTAAATAGTCAAAGTGTCATTTGCATGTATTTTGCTGCCACACGTAGTCCGTGTATAAACGTATACTGCAACTGCAGCAGCTGCAGGATAGCTACAGAAACTAAAGGATGCCGTGACCCGACTTGAAATAGACACAACTTTGACAGCCGACAAATGTTAACGTTCAAGTACATGTTGTATGCTATACCGCTGTCTAGCGGAAATTGAATTCAGTTTGCCATATCTTGTGTCGGTTGAACTCAACTGAGCTGAGCTGAGCTGCAGTCAGTTGTGGCAAACAAATTCAAGATAATGCAAATAGAAGTACGTGCAACTGTGCTCAAAGGCATTGTGAGCACTGACAAAGGCTACTCAGATGGAAGCCCCGTAGGGCCACATCTGTCTGGATATTATTGTTAAATTCTGAAGTACATCAAGTGGTCATAAGAAACCTGCTTATGTATTCAAATAGGTTTAAGTTGGGGCTTAGTTGTTGCAAGTAATCGATTGAAGGACTTAAATGTGCCCAATCGAAGTCAATTTGTATAGCTCCTACAAAGTTTACTTTTCATTTGGATGAATACATTTGCGAACAATTTACATTTCAGTTTTAGAGCGAGATAAAACTTGTTGAACTAAACATTTCCAGAGCGGCAATCAACGATCATCATCAGCACTTACACGAAGCACATTGAATGGCTCTCAATTTGGGAATAACAAGCCGTAAGCTAAGCCCAATTGTTGACCCAGTTGGCTGCCAATTTAATGCCATATCCTGCAAATGGAAATCTATTTTTGTGTGCCAACATGCGACTGGCTTGTGCCAAGATATTGGCTATAGAAATCAAATTTAAGGTTCTTACCTCAAGCAGCAGCCACTTTCACAAAAACCCACATCCCAGTACAAGAGTGTGGCATGGGGTATGTTCATGTGGTTTGTTCCGGATGCAAATTCAGTTGGACAAACAGAGAGCATCAGAAACAAGCAAAAATTGTTGACCACTTTGGCAGAGGGTGCCACAACAATGTGTCCCAATTCGAATGACATGCGGACTGCCTTGGGTCCACCTCTTGCATGTCAACTCACTGACATCTGAGGTTTCCTTATTGCTTATTTTTTCTGTGTGTGTGTGAGTATATCAGGAACCACGTGCTAATTGCTCTGGCAGTCCAGCTTCAACGATTTCCAGCACAGTTTATAAAATGAAATTTAATTGCTCTACCAGCCGCAGGGCCAATTTACAGCTGGGCTCTGTGGCTCGACACCCGTGTCCTGTCGTCCTACTCCACTACCGCTCCAGCGCCCAGCAATTCAGTTGCTCTGTTGTTGCAATTTATGCACTGCATTTACTGAGGCGAAACTCAATGCAATAAAAAGAGCTCCGCCAGTTTTGAGCTATCATGGCTCATAGCTGGTACCCGCCCACAACAACACCATTTGGCAGCTTGCCACTGGCAAGGGCAACCAGCAATAAAAAAATATAACAACAAGCAACGAGCTGAACGAATATAGAATACTCTCATCATTTAAATGCTACAATTGCACAACTAAATATGCAATCTAAGAGTACAGAAGAAAAGGGTTTCTACGTGGCCAAAAGGGTTGAAGCACTGTCTGAAAAGCTCTTACTATTCATCACGATTGATTTAGCATAAGACTTATATATAGCTGACCTGGTTAGTTTTATATTTAAGATACTCAAATCATATAACCCCAATATGCGGTATACAAACAAAGTTGAAAGAGTTTAAACAACCCTTTAAGCGGCGTTGCCTGTTACGGTTCTTGATGTTGATATTGTTGCTGTCCGATTCAAAATGCACTCAAGCGTCCTATTTTTTATGTTGCTGATATTTTCTGTGGTTGTTGCTGCTTGTTTATTGCAATCCTTATATTGCACTTTAAAGCACAGAAAGGGCGCATTAAACTTGCCAAAAGAGGACCAAAGCCAAACCCACTAGCCAGAAGGCTGCTCGAGTGCAAGAGGAGCATGTAAATTATTGCACCCAATGGGCTGGCTGGATGGTTGGATGGCCTGTTAAGCGTACTTATCCTTGAGCCTTATCCCTGGGTCTACTATCATAATCGGCAATTAGGCTATTTACCGCCTTATTAACGTCCATTAGCCGACGCTATTCTGTGAGCAGCAGACTGTGCTATGAGTGCTCGGGTGTAAATATTCTAGGCTTCAACTTCAACGCGGCAACTTGCAACATGCAACGAATTGCTTAACTACAAAAGCAGAAGAAAAAAATATGCAAGTAAAGAGTTTATGAACGAGCTCAAAGGAGGAAAGCAAAATGAAGTTGAGTGAGTATTAGAGCAGCAAAATCGAATAGAGAATTGAAAGTAGATTTTATGCTTGACGGAAATCAATAAAAAAAAAACCATCTTGCTCAAAGCAAATCGCATCTGGATAAGCTGTGAGTGTTTCTCTGTGTGGAGCGGCGGAAATACACTTGTGAAAAGAAAAGTATATAACAGATTGCTCAACTGCTTAAAATTTATTAAAATCTTTTAATCTAAAGTTATGAAACGTTATTTGTTCAAGTCTTAATTCAGAAACCAGCCATAAAAGCAGTTGTAAAGCGACAAATATTGCAAATAGTTAAACGGAATATCTTATATGTACACAAAACCAACACAAAATTGGCAATAAAAGAGACATAAATTGCAACTGGACAAGTTTTTGTATAAGCTTGCATATTATTCTACAATTGTCGACGGAAGTACGACCCCAAAGGCTCCGAACAGATCAACTAAGTGAATTTCCAGAAAACTAGCGCAGAAAAGTTTTCCAAGCTTAAAAATTGTTTGGGCTGCTCTTTTGTGGTCAAAGCTGTCGCACATAGTCAGAACGTACTTAGTTACCTTCTTTCATAAGTGCATTAAAAAAGGGCCAAACTTTAGACAGGGAGTGTGCAAAGGACAGAGAAAGAGAGAGAATGAGAAATTACATTAGAGCGTTGCGGAAATCTCGGCGCCTTTTGCTATGCAACACTTAGTTTGACAACGCGCAAAAAAATAGCAGCGACAAAAATGCTATGGTAAACTGCACTTCAAGGACACGATTGCACCTAGCACTAACCCAATGCCACAAAGGATATGCCAAGTATTCCAACATTTTTCTAAAGCCTCTGTAAAAAAATGATTTAACAGTTTTTTTCTAGTTAAATCTGATATTCGAGTGGGCAATTAGATGCTTTCTTCTCGAAACTGCCACCTGGGCAATCTGACATCAGTTGGTAACTTTCAGTAACGTTCGTGTCCTACTGCTACACACAGGGTACCTAAAAGTTCAACATTTATTAAATGCAACACGTTTACGCTATTTTTTTTTGTTGCCTCTGTGACAGATCCTGCCTGAATGTCCTCCCTGCCAGCCAGTTTCCAGCTTGCCTGGCTGCCTGACTGCCTGTCTGCCTGGCTGGGACACATAAAACGGCACACGATGCTCGTGTTTATAATTCGAAACGAGTTTTTCCTTCATTTTAGCACAGTCGACAGACATTTTAGACATTTTGTTTGCTGTTTGTTTCACTGATTTCCAAAAAGGACCATGCAAACATATGTCCTACATTTGGCTGACTATCTATGTATTTGGTTAAAGTCTGGTATAGGATTTTCTGTTTGCTTTTTCTATGGTCAGCGATTTGTATTGTGGCCAAACATGTGGGGGGTTATAAATGTTTTAACGACAGCACTTTGCTAGGACATACAATTTGTAGATTGAATTCATTTGGTTCAATCAAACGTTTGCACACAGCGCTTTCAATTGCATTGTCATTCGATTGATTAATGGTCCTGCAGATATGCGAAAATCTAATACTCGTCGACTCTCTGTGCCTATCATCAATCTTTACCTCCCTAATATGCTATTTACCAACAGCATTAAAGACCTGATTCAAGTAAATGTATACACCTAATTATAGGCATAGAGTTTTTATTTAAAAGTAACTTGTTTCATATCAAATGACAGTCAGAAATCATGTTGCAAATGCTTTAATCAAGCTATTTATAGAATTATTGCTTATAGCAAAAATCAGTTTAATTTAAGTCTTTAAGACAATGCTTTTTGTTTGCCTTCAGTTTAATTTAATGATAGTTCTCTCTACTTAGTTTTATAATCACATTAAAGTGCACTTTCCTCTCTGAAAGCAAATGAATTTTTGATTAGTTTTCCTGCTTCTATGCAAGACACCTTCTCTAGTGTTTTTTAACGATATGACTTGCTGTTTTTCTTTAAATTAAAGACTCTTAATTTAGATCTGTTTACTATATCGCTTAGTTGTCAGGCTATCAAAACTTTTATACTTCAACAAAAAGTTCTTCCTTCTTGTTATTTTTCTTTTACTCTCTCTTTTCTGAGCAGTCTTTTAAAACTATTTAAAGCATAAATTGTTAGCCTCTGGAAGCCACCGCATAGTTTACAGATTCCTATTTGCTTAAGGGAAATGGTGCAGTTCTTTTTGCATAGTTATTTACCAGTCAAACAATATGCATAATTAATTTCCTGATTATTTAAAGTTCTAAAGTTTTAAAGTCCTGTTTGTTTTTGTTAGACGAATTGTTAAAGCTTATCGCGTGCTCGTTGACTGTTCCAATTTTGTTTTGAATGTCTTGTCGCAGCTCTTAAAACACTTTTAATTCCAGTGAAAGCCATTAAAACATTGGCTTTTTTGTGACTCGAGTGCAGACTAATGCCTTACCCCACTGGGACTGGTTGGAGCTGCAGTGCTTACAAGTGCAACTCGCCTCGTGGGGATGACAGCGAATGACGAGCGTTGACAACAAAATGTTTACTAATGTAGAGCCAGACCCGCACTGAGTACACAAATGGAATGGATGGCAGTGTTGATGCTACTCCACTCGATGGGGGTTCCAAGGGTTGAGGAGGAAAGTGTCATACACTCGCCTGGCCACACAAATGGCAGACCCATCACTGATGGAATGCACTCGGAGCCCTGTCCTTGATTGATGTTTATGAATTATTAAATGTACAGCTATCTGGCATCCAGCTTCTTGGCTTTCGCTGAACCCCTGCCTGCATATGTTCTGTTTAGTAATGCTATTTGAATTGCAGCCCCCGGGAGCTGCTGTATGTCATCTAACGGAGCTTGTTGGACCAGGAAAGACGTCACGAAAACTTGATTTAAATACCAAATCAGTGGCTGAATGGCAAAACGACAGGTAGAAGAATTCCTGCCTCCTTTGCTGCTGTACTGCATATTTCTGCAATTAAATCCGAATCTCTTTTTCGCCTTTCAGCCCTATGGCCATGTCCCCATTGATTTTCACAAAATCAAGCTTCAACATTTATACAACTTCTTCTGGTCCCAGTCGAACTTGTAAATGTTCGGTATGGGCTTTCACAATTTGTAATCCCTTTGGTCAGTTGCAAATTTTACAGGTTTCTATTGGAATTTTAGTCTGCCCAAAGAGTTTTACTCGCTTTTGATCTGAATTTCGACAGTCTGTATGCACACATCTATCAACCAAGTGGAATTAATTCGAAGTGAAAACTTTAATGCAAGCTTGATCAGGCCTTAAAGGTAATTGAGTTTTGAGCAGATTGGCCATGCAGTCTTGACGTCTAATTATATTTCTACTGAGACTGGCAGGCAATCAAAATGTAGACAGCTTGCAGAATTTTACAAAGCTGGGGAGCAGTGTTCCCTGGTGTGAATCAATTTGCTTTCCAACAAACTCCTCCTATGTGTATGTTAGGCAAGTGCAAACCGCAGCACGCAATTTGTCTTCTATGCAGCAGTACGCCCTTAACTTACGACTAGTTTGCACCCAGACCACGCACAATAAACGGAAAAAATTAATCATCGTCAGATAAACTTGCAGCTTGGAGTAAAACCACTATGGCGTATGCGCAACATTGACTCTAATTTCTACATTTTCTTGTTATGAACAACATTTCTATGGATGCCTTTGCACATATTTCTAAAAATTAATTAAGAATCCTTCAACTTCTGTTGGTCTTGGGTTGCATTATTGCAGGTTTATTATCTAAGGGAATGCAGAAACAACGGCAGCTCATCTCCATGTCAAAAACAAGTATTTTGTTTTAATTTACTCATACTAATTACAAAGTAAACCTACCTTGCCTTAGGCATAAACTCACAGATACTCCTATTCTATATTCATTTCTCATATTCCTCCTCCACCCTTCATGTATTTCCGTAACTGAGCGGAGCCAAAGAAAGCAATTAAAAAATATTTTGGAAAAAAAGCCATGGAAATTATAACAATTCCAACAAATTGTGTGCAATAAAGCAGCAAATACAAAGTTGAGCTGCTCCTCTCTTCCCTTTCCCGGATCCCAAGGCCCCCTTCTCCAACATGTTATTTTCACATTTCATAAATGCAAATAAGTCGACAACAAACGAAAAGAGCAAATGGTGAAGAACACGTTCAATGAATACCCTTTCAAATGGGAAAAACCTGCCTAATAATAGAATTCTGGACAAGCGGCTTACCATTGCGCTGCAGAACAAAATTTTGCAGCGAACGGTCTTAACAAAAGCCCCAGACCACCAACAGCTTTGCCATTTCAATAAAGTAACCATGGAAAACAGCATCATAAGCCCTAAATGGAAGTATGCACTCCTGGCATGCGGATTTACCGCCAACACGAATCCGCAAGAAATTTATGTCGACCAGAGAAAGATGCTGCACCAAAAAATAATTTTTCCCTGTTCAATAATAACCATGTAGAACAACAGTATTCTAAGCCTCTAATGGAAGTCTGCAGTGCTCGTGTACGGATTTTCCACCGAAACGAATCTATACAAAATTCACAAAAAATAGTTTTTCCTGTTAAATTCAGCCAACATATAGAAGAGCATTCTAAGCCCTAAATGGAATCATGAACGGCTTTTCCGCCAAAACGAATCTATACGAGAGGAAAATGACCAAGTGCAGCATATGCATCAAATGGAAACTAAGAGTTCTTAAGCTGTTGACGTCATCTAGGCACAAGCTGAAGCATAAAGTTTGCCAAATTTTGCCAAGTTTTGTGTTGCTGACAAATTATTTAGTTGAACTAAATGAAAAATGAGTTTGGAAAACAAAGTTAATCTTAACTTAACTGCCTAGTTAGTCCTAGGTCACAGTTTCATAATCGTTAAGACTGCCAAATACAACCTCAAAAGTTTATGTACGTTACAAAAGAGAAGTGCAGGCGTATTACCCTCCCATAATAAATAATTTCAGATTGGTATTTTGCATATGATCGAAGTTTGTGTGTTACTGACGTTCAAATAAAGCCACAAATACCGCAAAATTACAATTATTCATTATAAAATTTCAATGCAGATAAGAATGCAAATCAAAGAGTGCCGCAAGTCCAACGTGTTAATGAGCTATAACAATAGTTATAATTATGCGGCTTGTTATTTTGATGCAGATGAGAAAAAAATATGAGAAATAAAATATAATTGATTCAATTATAAAATGTCATACGCAGTTTGAGAATTGCTTACAGTTTCCATTTGAATTAACTTAATCGAAGCTGACATGACAAACTTAATCTAACATGACAAACAAATCATTAACAAACTATATATTGATAAAATTCTACTTCATTTGCTTCTTTTTACCGATTTCCCTATGAGTAAAAGGTCTAAAAATATGAAATGAGCTTTTTAAAAATGAAATACTTAATGAGCGGCCACTACAGATTTTAATTTGATTACTACGATACATGCACGAGTGGAATGTATAATTTGTAACTTGGTTAGCAAGCATTAAATGGACACAGCAGAAGCAACTGCTGCAGCTCATTTTCCATGTGGAGTTGCGGCTCTTTGAAATGAGAAAATTGCATTGTAGTCGTTGTGGTTCCTGTTGCCTTAATGCTATTGTTGCATATGCCACGTATCCTGCCGTTGCACATACTATCGTAGATGTTTGCATTGCAACATGTTTTCATACACCCCACATAGGCGTACTATCGCAGAGGCTGACTTTGGAAACGCACTCATGCAAATATAATACGGATCTGCCACATCCGCAACATTTACACGGCGCTGCATTACAGGCCACGTTAAGTTCATCTACCGCGATAGAATGGAATAGGGTTGATTGTGGTATAGTAATGAGTTGTGACAGCAGAGGCAATTAAAGTTAAACTAACTATTAAATTACTTGAATTGAAGTCATAAAATTAAGATAATTTCTATATTCAGGAAATGAATAAATAAATTTTATGGCATTCTATTATTTCACTAATTACCAGGAGAATATTAATTACGAACAAAGTGTACTCTAAAATGAATGAATAAATTAGATAACACGTATGGCTTGCTAGGATGTAATAGAGATTATTTTGTTGCACCTTGTCCCACAAGGAGCACTCAACGACTATCTTCCAATCACGGTTGTGACACGTGCGTATCTTATATCATCATCCTATGACTTATATATGTATATATATATATATGAATTGCGAGCGTTGCGCAATTATATCAATATTATAAATTTTCACCATCTCTCGAATTTCCCATGTGGCATGACACCAGATACGAATACAAAGGATACATGCAGCATATAGCTCAAAGTTTCTGTGGTGCGTGTGTCCACCGTTGCAGCATTGTTCTCGTTTCCCCCAAACGAAACATTGGCTTCCAATTTCTGTCAGTTTTTTACATCGCCAGTGAAACTCTTTTGCTTCTGTTTACATTTTGGCTTTTGTCCTGCCCGCCCCTTTTTGACTCCGCTGCTCCCTTCCCTGGAGGCTCTGGCAAGTGCCGTGCACTACGTGCCATTGTTTTAAAGTTTAATACATGATTTTCTTTTTCTTTTTTTTTTTTGGTGTATGTGAACCTATTTTTCTTGTTCATGCGTTTATGAAAATTTATAAACAAAAATGTGCTGCGTGCTTAACGAAGCTGCGGTTGCCGCCGCTTGACGAAGTGTTTCTGTGGGTCTGTCTGCGTGTGTCTGTGTGTGTCTGTGTGTGTGTCTCTGGATGCTGGTGTAAATGTGTGCCGCCTGATGGTCCCCGAGATGCAGTGCTAATGAAATATTTAACTGTCATTTTTGCCGCTGTTAAAATAAAAGTAAATTAACTTTCTCAGGCGTTTTAATTAAGCGGTACAAAAACCTTATAATATTCCATATGACATGGCCAAGGATGGAAGGGGGCTGCGGCGGAGAAAGAGTGGGAGTGGGAGTGGGTCACATACGCTGGGGGAATTTAAATTTTAACGATAACGGGTCGCCCAGTGTGGGGTATGACCTCTCGGGCTTATCGTCAAAAGTGATTTGATTATATCTATCAAATATGTATGCAGATACGAGTACATGGCATTTGTACAAATAAACTTGTATGTACTCGTATGTGTTTCAGAGAGAATATTAAACGGCTGAAATTGAAATAAATGTTGCCTACTTTTCTGGGTCGGGGCACAGAGTACGTCGCATAAATCAACTGCCATCTTTTCGCTGGATGGCAATTGAATTACGAGTAGCAACCTGAAAGTGCAGCGGAAGCGGAAGCAGACGCTTAGGGGTAAACTCCATAATTCCTGGCAGAGTACCAATGCAACGATGGTTGCCTACAAAGCTGCATTCCTATAAAGTAGCACGCACCTAAAATATGCTCGCATCAAGCAAGTCCAACAGCCCTGAAGCTGTTTCTGGCATTGATGTGTTCGCGTTTGTACATAAATCTAGTTGTTGCGAAAAAGCTTTTAATATTTTTTTTTTATCTCATGTTATTGTAGCTATTGTAAAAGTGTTTAACAAGGCACTCTCCAGCATTTGTGTTGATGCCCCGGAGCAATGTAAGCAAATTTTCTATTATAAATTACATATTGTTATAAATTACAAGGTTTTTAATGAGTTCTGAGTAGAGTATGGACAATTTCAAGAGGGTGATCTAATCCTTTTTATTATATTTCTAAAATGCTTTTTATTTTAATGATAACTGAGCTATTATGTCAATAAATAATTGTCTGTAAATGAATGCTATAAACATATATAATATATAGTTTTTATAGTTACAACCTGTAAAATACTTGATATGATAATCATGCGTAATACTATATTATTTAATAGATTTTTATTGAGTACTTAATACGTGTGCAAATGAAAGACAATAGAAGCTGAGTAATGGAAAAAACATTGTGTATACATACTATATACAGTGCAGGGCGAACATCAAAAAGAAAAATCAAACAAAGAGGACTGAATCAAATTCTAGCAATAAAACAATAATGGCGTGAAAAAGTGAAACGAGAAATCATGTTGCCATTGGAAGCTGACATCTGCAATAATTTAAAATACAACAAGTAAGCATGCTGCAGTCGAACGCCGCCGACTACGTGATACCCTTAACCAAGGTGTTAAATACTCAAGAGAAAATCGATTACCTTTTTATGCAATTTCATTATATTATGATGGAATTACATTAAACAGACAGACAGACAGACAGACAGACAGAAAGATATGGCTATATTAACTCAGCCATTGAAGCTGATCAAAAATATGATTTTTAATATCTGTTACATACATCTACACAACTTTATTGGCTTTTTAATACCCATTTTTAATAGCTTTAGACTTGCAGCCAAAAAATATTTAAAAAAAAACACAAAATTTAAAAAATTTAGGTAGACCCAAAGCACTATTATTCATTGTGTCAAAGGTATATGAAGCAGCTTAACGGTAATTACCGATTATAATCGGTTATGCATATTGAATATAACTGCCAGTTTTTGGCAACATGCATACGACGACTTTACGAACATTTAGTAAGAAGGCTTGTATGAAAATATTTGTTGAACCTGTTTCCGCAAGTCGGTCAAGAATACCCAAAGCTATCACCAAAACACTGGAGTTTCAATTAGGCAAATGGAATTTTTAAGACTTAACTGTTTGCAGTTTCTCTCTTCAAGCGTTGTGATATTTAATTTAAATTTATTTTCAATTAACTGCTACTCTAATTAGCTTTATCTACAGTCGCGTCACTATAGTTTACGATTGAAACGAATGTAAATTGCAGTCCGTTAGATCCGTGGCACGTACCGTTACCAAACACAGTTGCAGTTGCACTGTTACTGTTTATGCCACACAGCGGTAGTTATTTGGCGGCAAGGCATAAGGTTCTTGCGCACTAGCTGCAAGCATCGTAAGTTTTATTTTGAATTTTCAACGGAAATTTCGTAACAGGAAATTGGTTGTGTAGCCCAAAGCTCAAGAAATAGCTTTTATCACAAAAAAAAAATCCATCTGCGTTGCAACGAAGCTTTAATACACTTATGGAATTAATAATTAAACAAGTTTATTATCTATTATTTCTAATGAAATTAAATATAATTCTTAAAAAATACTACTAATAACTAAATAAAATAAAGATGTCGGCGAACTTCAATTTAAATTTATGTTATCGTATAAAGTAATATAGTTATTCATAAGTCGGTACTTCCACTGGCATATTTTTTTAAATTCCCTGGCACAAAGAAAATTTTAAAATTCTGCAAGTGCCAATTAACTGAACAAAATAAAGATGTGGGCGGACTTCAATTTAAATATATTTTATCGTATAAAGTAAAATCGATATTTATAAATCGATATCTCCACTGTCAGTTTTGTTTTAACATCCCTGGCGGCAAAGAAAATTTAAAAAAAAAATCAAAATTAGCAAACAAACCATGCATTTTGTAGTAGATGCTTTAATTTATTTTATTATATAATAACATACCCGTTAACTTGCACTTGCTAACGTTATATTTGGTAACGAAAATACCGAATGCAATTTTGACGCACTCGCAGTCAATTGTACTACATACACATAAATGCATATACACAAGAAAAATAAGAGATAGAGAAAGAGAGAGAGCGAACATGTAAAGAATGGGGGAAAAACAAAATGAGTAAATGCCGGAGCATTGAAGCTGCCAGACCGTGTTTTACCGGCCAGATCTTACAATCCATTTATTTTAATGATGTTTCCAGATTTCTACATTTAACGATCTAAAAAATTCTTTTTGATTGCTCTACTCATGATGGCATGTAACAATTTCACGACTGACAACCAGCGTTTTCATATTTCATTGCTGCTTTTTTCGTCAGTCTGGCAGCCCTACAGTTAGAGTATGCGTGCGAGCGAGATAACTAGCATATCCACGCGCAAAGCACTTATCAAAATAATGAGCAGAAAAAAGTGTTGGTTTGTTCGTTCCTTCCCACCACATTCGCCATTTGAAACGCGACGACGAGAAGACGACGACGACAGCGCAACTTGTAGCAGTGAAAACATTTATACAAATAATTTGCTGTGTAAAAATAAAACTTATTTGTAAATTATTAGAGTGATAACGTGAATGCAGTGTTTGCCAATGAAATGAAATTCATTAAAAATGTATTTCAACGCAATAATTCGCCGTGAAAATTTCGTCGTACAGGCAAAAAAGAGCCGATTTTTAGTGGAAGAAGAAGCAGCAGCAGCAGTGAAGGCAGTAAAAGCAATCGTCGACAACGACGACGAATACACGGACAAAGCGCAGTGCGAATGAAAAGCGTGTAAAGAGAAAACTTGCAAAATTTACAGCAACAACAAAAAGGAAGACGAAAAGTGTGTTTAGAAAAGAAATTAAAAACACACGTACACACAAATACACATATACTTAAGCAAGTGCATACAAGCGCAATTTTAAGAATTGGTGCAAAAAATCGACAAGCGCGCGGTTTAATAATAAACAGTTTTATGTATGTTGCGTGAAAACATATGAACCGCCGCAAATACGAAAAATCAATGAAATTGTAATAAAATTCCGTATTTTGCTCTCCTTCATCCTACAACTTTGTCTTTACCATTCGCTGTGAGCGCCCTCTCTTGTTGATTTTGTGATAAAATTGCAATCAACAGCGACCACAACAATAAAATCATTTGCCACCCAAAGCAGCTCAAGTACATAATACAATACATATGCGTATATATCTACGAAATAGTTAAATACAAGGTGCGTATGCAAAAGCAACAATAACAACAGATTTTAGTAGTGTGTAAGTGTGTTTCTGTTACTGACTGTGGCTACACATTTGTATAGTGAAATGTAGAACGTGTGAGAGAAGAAAACCCGCGTTCAAAGTTTGATGACGTTGTTGTTATGCCCTAGAAGAGTGAAGATACTAGTATTGAATAGTAACGTTTCGTATTGTTCATAAACTTTAAGAATATGTACTTAAATACATACATGCATACTTCTGTTTGGGTGACGACCGGTATTTTGAGCCAACCGTAGAAGCCCAGCATATAATGCTGCTGTTGATTAAACAACTACAACAGCAACGGCAGAATTCTTGAAGAAACCCAGTAATGGAAATACAAAAATTGTAGCTACCAACCGAATCGTGATGTCAAATTTGAATAGCTCCCAATGAGTTGACAACAAGAAGTAACTTTTACCTGCGCAATGACTTTACTCTATAGATCTCTATCCATGTACAAAGATACAGGTATCAAATGTAGACAACAATAGCATATACAAAACTATTAGGGTTCTTACTGTCAGTGAATCTCATTAATTTATTTGGACTGTATATTTGAATATTTCAGATTAAAAATCAAAGTGAATGTTATTTTTATCGTCATAGTATTAGATAGTAAACAAAACTGACACATTGTACAAACTTATATGGTTTAAGTTCCTTTGCTACATAAAACTGGTATATAGACAGTTTTTAGCACGGGCTAAAAAGCCTGTGGCTAAGAAAATCAGAACCTCCACACCCTAGCTTGGGAGCTGATTGAATTAAATTGATAGAATTATAATGCTGTCTTATACTGATTTGATTTCATTGGAAATAAATATTTAATTATATTCAGACAGTATATATTATATGAAATGTTTTTCATCTGGTCGCTGGCTCAATGCTCATGTCATTCTTAAATCTATCGTAGTATTTACTTGATATTCGCAATGCACCTGACTATTCGATTGGCAGCCTTATCACCACGCTCTCTGTTTCAATGTGTTGGTAAATTTTAACATGAAATCTAAAGTTTTTTCCCACTGTACAAAACAGTGTACACGAATTTTGATTTGAATATAAGCATTTGACAGTCAGCGCGCGGCAGCCGCAGCAGATTACGCTACTTCTACTGTTCTGTCTCTTGCCTTTTCCAACCTATAAACTGAGCATCACTCACTCACCTGGTGAGCAAATAGGGGAACACATGAGCGCACGACGCACTAAAGTCTGCGTAAAAAGTTATCATACACCAGTCCATACGATAAATAATGCGCACATATTGCACATGCACGTGTAATATATGACTTCTGGTGAATATATTGAACAATGTGCAACAACTTATAAAGACAGCCTTATATATTGTAGTAAATACATCGTTGACAGCTGGCACGTGTGCCATTTCTTTTAGTTAGCAGTGTAGCACTTGTGCTGCTTGTCGACAATGCGCGCGCTCCTTCTCTATCTGTCTCTCTCGCACACACACGCGCTCAAGCCGCAGCCGCACTCACTCACACATACATGCACACTTTTTGCAACACACACATACACCAGCGCACGCATACTCACTTACTTGGTTCTCTTTGCTTATATATTTTTTTCTGTTTTCAGTGGTTGTGCAAGAAGAAGCAGCAACAATCAGGCAAAATACCTGAAAATAAAAAAAATAAAATAAACGGTAAAACGAAGAAGTGGCGACAGCAAGCAGCAGCAAGTCAAGGCAGCGCGCTAAAAGTTTATTGTAAAAATCAAAGTAAAAGACACAAAGTGATTTTTTTGTTGGTGCTTTGCTTTTGAGCGAACGAACGAGCGTTAAACAACACATAAAAACAATAAAATATCAAAATGGTGGAAGCAATAGAGCGGCGGAGAACGGCTGCGTGAGCAGCGCGAGATCTGAGCGCCAATTATAAAATAACAACAACAGCAACAAGAACAACAGCAATAATAAGAAGAAGAACGAAACAGCAAAAAGCGAAACGAGCGCGCAACAGCCGCTGGAGGCGCAGAGGAGCTGCCGCTCGAAAAGTACGTAAAGTAAAACAAAAATTTAAATAAAGTGGAAGTGGAAGTTAGTGCACATAAGCAAGAAAAACAACAACAAAAATAGAAAGAGCAGGAGCAGAAGTAGCGCTCAGAAAAACTAACAACAAAAACATCACAGCAACAACAACATAAACAGAATGTATGGAAAATCGAAGACATCCGCCGTGCCGTCAGATGCGCAGGCAAGAGAAAAATTGGCGCTATACGTATATGAATATTTGCTGCACGTGGGCGCCCAAAAGGCGGCACAGACATTCCTTTCGGAGATTCGATGGGAGAAAAACATAACGTTGGGGGAACCACCTGGATTTCTGCACACCTGGTGGTGTGTCTTCTGGGATCTGTACTGTGCGGCACCAGAACGTCGTGATCAGTGTGATCACAGCTCGGAGGCAAAGGCCTTCCATGACTACGGCTTTGTCAGCTCTGGATATGGTGTAAATGGTATTGGACCCGGTGGACCACACAATGCTGGAGGCCCAGCGCCCAGTCCCCTCGGACAGATGCCTCCAGGTGGTGATGGAGGACCAATGGGTCCCGGTGGACCTATGGGTCCAAACTTTTTCCCAAATTCGACAATGCGACCATCACCGCCCACGCACGCTTCAAGTCCACAACCGCCGCCGTCGCAAATGATGCCTGGTCAGCCACCATTTATGGGTGGACCACGTTATCCGGGAGGACCGAGGCCTGGGGTGCGCATGCAGGGCATGGGCAATGAGTTTAATGGCCCGCCTGGACAGCCCATGATGCCCAACAGTATGGACCCAACAAGACCAGGTCCAGGTGGTGGCATGGGTCCAATGAATCCACGGATGAATCCACCGCGCGGCCCCGGCATGGGCCCCATGGGATACGGAGGACCAGGAGGTATGCGCGGCCCGGCGCCTGGAGGTCCTGGCGGAATGCCGCCTATGGGAATGGGCGGAGGCGGTGGAAGGCCGCCTCAATGGCAGCCAAATGCATCAGCGCCTATGAATGCGTACTCGTCATCATCGCCGGGTAACTATGGACCAGGACCCGGCTCGAATGGACCACCTGGCCCTGGAACGCCTATCATGCCTTCGCCGCAAGACAACACGCAAGGTGGTCCCGTCGGTGGACCAGGTGACAGCATGTATTCACTAATGAAACCAGAATTTCCCATGGGTGGTGGCCCTGACGGCAGTGGCGGTGGTGGTGGACCTGGCGGCATGGGTCCGATGGGTGGTGGTCCTAATTCAATGGGCCCGGTACTTAATGGTGGCGGAGGTGGACCCGATGGTACTGGTCTGGATGGAATGAAGAACTCACCAGCCAATGGGGGACCGGGTACGCCGCGTGAAGACTCCGGCAGCGGTATGGGAGACTACAATCTAGGTGGCTTTGGTGGACCCGGCGAAAATGATCAAACCGAATCGGCAGCAATATTGAAAATCAAGGAGAGCATGCATGAAGAGGCCAAACGGTTTGAGAAGGACACAGATCATCCGGACTACTTTATGCCATAACAACATCATCAGCAGCAACAGCATCAGCAACATCTCAACACTGTTGCCGCTGCAGTAGCAGCTGTTGTTGCCGCTGCCGCATCCAATAATAGTGGAACTAGCAGCACAGCAGCTGCATCCATTGCTGCAGCGGCCCTTGAAGCAGCAGCAACTAATTTGCTAATGGGCACCAATACCAACAATAGCAACAACAATAACAACCAATCAGGCAATTCGAATGTGCCAACTGGCGCGCATTTTGCAAAGGAACTAAATTTCTAAAAACACGGTAGTGAAAATCCTTGGTACATAAGAATAAAGTAAAGTAATTATGATTATATGGAATAGTTTAAAAGGAAAAATGTAAAATTGTAAACATAACAGCAGCAAATAATAAGCGAAGTGAAAGCAAAACATAAAAAGCGAAACAAAGCAAATATTCCAATCCAAATTCAAATGCAACCGAAACGGTTCCAAATGCGATTAGGTGGCAACGCCAACGGTTTGTCAATGGCAATTGCATGACATTAAATCGAAGTAACAAAACAAAATATTAACAAACAAAAATATACTTAAAACATAGCAAAAACAACAAAAATTAATTTAGCAAGTCCTCTGATTAGTTTAGTTGCAACAAGTCAAAACTGTAGACTCTATATAGACACACACACACAGTCTGTTTAATAATTTTGTGAAATATAAAAATGTTTACTTGCGCTTTGCCTTTGCATTAACAATAACAATAGTTACAACATAAAGAGAAATAACTAAATCAAAATAACAGCTCTACCATATATGTACATTTTCTGTTTGTGTGATTTTTGCATATACTTATATAAATATTTATATATATAAATATATATATATAGATATTTGTATATACATAATCTAAGTATATAAATATTAATAATATTGTATTGTAGAAATTGAATGAATTGAACGGCAAGCAGAATTTTGGTTAGGCAAGTCTTAAAGGCGCAACAAGAAAGGATGAAACGAAAAGAAATATAAAGAAATATTTATAGTATTGTAGAGAGCAAAGAAAAGGGAAAGCAAAAAAAGGAGGGAAAAAATAGTTAGCATTATTAAAGTAGTTCGTAAACGCTCCATTTTGCACAATGGCAATTTCTTTAGATTTGTGTGTGTGTATTGCTTTCTTTCTCAGTGTATGTTTCTTAATATTTTTTTTTGTTTTGTTCTCTTTTTTTAAAAAATCATTGTAAACTTGGCACTTTGTCGTCGTTGTAGTTGTTTTGTAGCTTAAGTTTCCTTATAGTGTCACTTTGTCATTTTCCTAAATTATGCCAAACTCTATTCTCTGTGTAAATTGTACATCTATTTGTATATTTTATTTTACAAATTGTTAATTAAGTTCCTTTAACTGCCGCCCGCATGGCAGAAACCGAGCAATATTTATGATTTTACTCAATTTCTTTGGAGAACGGCAAAACTCGTTTCGATTTCTGAAATTCCTTCAATGTCGACATTGTGCATTAGGGCAGCAAGATAAATATTTATACATACATATATATATATTATATATAGAAATATATATATATATATAAATAAATATATATACAGATTGTAGCGCATTCTATGCACATATTTATTGCAAATTAGCTACGCGCATAACTCTTAAGAATTAGCTGTTTAATATGCATATAAATATAAATATATATATATATATATATATATTTAAACATAAATTAATCTATTACTTAAAGGCAGCAGGCAACAAATGTAGCAACCTAACCTAAAACAAAAAAAAAACAAAAAGTTTACTTCAAAAATATCACATAAACAAGTTAAAATACGAAATAACAATTAAATAAGTTGTACAAAAGTTAGTTAATGTTGGCTGTGGCTGCGCAGCTAATGTTAATATTATACATATATACATGAATATATATATATATATTATTGTACATGTCTGTGCTTGCATCTTTTTCTCGACACAGCACATTCACATTAATAAAAAAAAAAAAAAAACAGCAAGAAAGGAGAAAGGAGTAAAACAAAGAAATCCGTAGAATTTAGATTTCAAAGTCTATTCTTTAAGCGTAAATACCATAAAACTAAACTAAACAAAACAAACCCAACCAATCAAAATATAATTCTTTGCATTACAAAAGAAAACACAAATCAATTGATAACATAATTAATACAAAAAATTCTATATTTTAAATATTGTATGTACATGTTTCAAGCATCGCTATTTCTAATATTTTTGTGCGTGACAAATTATTGTGGCATGTGTGTGAATGATGCATGAATTATTATTATGGAATAGATATCGCATCAATGGTTAAGATGCGACTGCGAGAGCAAAACTTAAATAGTATATAAGTTAAATTTATTATATGCAACGCTTTAACTTTAAGCGTTTCAATTACTGCATCTATATATATATGTATATATATCAAGATATATATATTAATATATACATATATATATATATAAATGTATGTATGTGTAGTAAACAAGCAACAAAAAGAAAGAAACAAATGCAAAAAAAAATTGAAAAATCACAGAAAATGAATTGAAAAAATCCCGAATATAAAAGAAAAATATGTTTAAATAAGTATTTTAGTGTTAATTATACAATTTACACGTACACAACACGAAACAAAAACAACATAATATATATAAAAGTGAAATAAAGTTTTAAAACAATATTTGTAAAAAGTAAAATCAGAAACGTTGTTCTTATTCCTTCTTTTTCAGTGTTATGTATCCTGAGTCAATAACCTGTCTTGGCGATATAAATAACAACAAAATCTGCTGCTTAATTGAAACTGGAGACTATCTTGATCTGGTTTGATCGTTTAACCAGGTGGATCTTATAATCCACAAACTAAAGCGAAGTACATATTTCCATAACTTTTATAAAGAATAAGCTGAGATGGGATATGAGCCTGTTACCACCCATATTCAGTTCCATTTTATATCATCCATCTAGATCAAATAATGCTGAGATATGACTAAAGTATCCTTTTTCTTGTACGCTTGTCCAATTTTTCCAATTATGTAATGTATCTTTTTATACAAAAAGAACCTTAAATAAAATAAATTCTTTCCTTATAAAACCGAAATAAGATGTTGCTGTGTACTAAGTAACAGGTGAAGAGATTTTACAGTTGCCTGTTGCAAGAAGTTGCTGCCTGGACTGAATTTACCAAGTTCACAAAAAATAGTGTAGCATACTTTTTGTTGCACAAAACCTTGATCCAGTTATTGAGCCTGACTTATAATATTTATAAATTTAAAAATAAAAGGTATATTTATTTCAAACAGCTCGTAGAGCGTAGTTATTTTTGGCAGGTTAAGCTGGCTGTACAGACCGTAAAAGAAACACCTACTAAAGTTACTATTAAAAACCAGTTTACACGCATATTTGTATATGTGTATATGTAAATATATATTGAACTTTATAAAAAGACTGTGGTAGGAATATCCTGCAGGTACACCCGATTGAGTCTTCTTATGCGAGCTTATGCTGTGCTGCTGTGACTCTAGTGCGTTTGAATGGTAATTGAGGCTCTGTATTAAGTATTAATACACTTTAATTCCCATTCCTTAAAAAATTAACTTTAGAAGTATTATGGCTATGAGTTCATTGAATTAATTTCTTGACCTTTGGCTAAAACACCAGAGTCACCAAATCCATTGCCATCAGCTGAATATACAACCTGGTCTTTAAGACTCTATGTATATCTTTGGAACTATTTGGAATTGGGGGTATCATTATAGATAGTATATTTGGCTGATTATGGTTTAATTGACCAAGTTTGGGTGCCAACTCTGAACAAGTTCGCCATCACCATTATGTATTAACATCGGCTTACACCCTTAACCCTTATTGACAAAAGGGTAAAGGTAGACTATTAAGTTTGTGCAAATGAATGATACCCAGAAGGAAGTATCTGCGACTCGATTTACTTGCTCAGACTCAATAAATAAGTCGGTCGAGCTATGTTCATCGGTCGGTCTGTCCAACTAATCAGAGATTATAAGAGCTAGAGACATGGTATGTAGGTTCTTGCATAGCTGATCCGGACTGTTCCAACTATTGGAAGTTCGCTACCGTTATAATATATATATTTATGCTGGATACTTGATAATATTCGGATAATATCATGAAACAGAGAAACAGAAGAAGCAAGCAGAGAATATTTTGGAGTTCAGTAAGAGTATAAGTGAGGGCATATTCTACATAGGTTAAAGGTATCTCATAGTCAGCATACTAATTTCTTTTAACTGTGATTAGGAATCAGATTTAGATAGTACTACAAAAATATATTCTTATATAAACCGTATTTATATTTAACGTCATATTATTTATTATTAACTTAATTATTAAAAAACAAAAAGAGTATTAATACAGTAGTTGGGATTATACTTGAAAGAGCTAATGGCTCGACATCAGGCAATGATCTCCAGATAGTTGTTATTTAATTGCATCATTTTGTATTGAAATGCGTGCCCCCACCCCAACCCAGAACCAGACAGTGATGGAGACAAAATTGACGTGGCGCACGCAAAGACAGGTTGGTATACATAAATACTAGTATTGGGGCATGGGACACTAATTGAGCGACGATGGACACAGGTTGCCTGGGCAACAGACCAGTCGCTCGAATGCCCACACAAATGCATGCGAGAGATAATTACATTTGCTGGTCATTGTCCAGATTCGGTTAGTACTCCCGCTGACGGCGCCGTCGTATAATCAATATTAAACGTTTAAGCTACCAAAATGCACATGCACATAAAGAGAATACAGTCTCCTGGCCAATAAGCCAATTCAAAGTGGAAGCAAAGTGGCGTCCTGGCTTCTCAGTTGCCTGGGATGTGCACGCAACGTTGGTGCCACTGAAGACAACATACACCCAATATCAACGTGGCCAAATTGCCAAACCTATCGACAAGTTGAAGGCGCTGGCGTTGGTGCCGGGTCAGCGCCAGCTCGACGTGCTCCAGTTTTGTTTTCCACAAATCGTGGACTGTATTTGCGTGTGGTACATCCCCAACCGACAATGCAGCCAGTGGTTAAACATAGTCAGCAATACGACATCAGTTTTTGCGACCTAGAACGTTGGGTAAGTTTTTTCTTTTTTAATGTATTTCCTATGTCCTTATATTCTTCATTCACTCAAACTCAATTCAATGCACACAGAGTACAAATCGCGCCAATGTGGTCAGCCTGGAGGACACGTTCAGCCAATTCCGTCCGCAACAAGCGAGCGGACAACAGCAACGTGCCTGGAACAACTACGGCGGATACAATATGCAGCGCTAAGCTGCGATCTTTAATTGATCCTGGAAATAGCTTGTACATACTGTCTGCTTACTTTAATTATAAATAATATCCTAAATAACTACGTTGGACTCCATTTATGTAGTGTTGCTGGTCAGAGATGCCATCAGAAACTCCATTTTATTCAGAAAACTCTTGCCCTCGATCTTGTCAAAGCGCACCTGCAAATTTAAAAGACAAAAAATTATTTAAATAAACATCAAGAAAATAATCTCAATCTTAAAATATTGAAACTAGCCGTAAGAATTTACCTCATTGAAATTGCCACCGAGATTTTCCCAGAACTTCTCTGGAACAAGAGGACTGGGGAAAAAGTCTTGACGTGGACTACGCGCTATGTAAACCTTGACGTCTATTTGTGGATCGCAGCGTATCTGTACGGCAATCATGCGATCGCTGTTTGGCGAGGCCAGTAGACAGGAGCTGGCGTTGCCGAGCGGTTCCACCTTGCCAATACCCAGATGATTGCTATTTGAGAGAACCGTCCAGGCCATGCAACGGGCTAGGCTGACCAGACAGCTAATCTGATGTGAATTGATCTGGCAAAGGATGAGATCGCGCAGCTCTTGTGGTTCATAAGAAAGCCGCATGACGCGTCCATCGCGGCAGATACACTTCAGAGAACGTTCCTTAACGTGGATAACTAACGAAGTTCGTCCGATTGCATCATAGCCATGCGTCACAATATTGATCTTTACACATGACATTGTGGGACTGTTCATTGCGTTCCAGTGCGACACAATTTGTGGATCCTTAACATCTCGTGCCAGTGTATCAAGAACGTACTGTGTGCGTTTGCGCATGAAGATGTGCTGAGCCTGAGCAATAATTTGCTCCAGTATCGATTGTGTCTTAGTCATACCTAAAAGAGCCTCGCGATCAGCAGCTGTGGGACCGGCTAGCATACGCTTTTTGCTGGGCCCCAGCGGAGCACTGGATGGATGCGGAAATGGATGATGTGAGTTCTTAAAGTGAACCTCGCGAAGCAGCTGATGAAGCGAATGCTCCAGTACATGATCATGATCATTAATCGGCGCCGACTGGTTGGAATCAAAGCTGGTCGAGTGGCAAAGAGAGATGATTAATTGAATATTGGGCAGCAGGGTGGCGCGTATCTGATTGCCAATGACCACGTGGGGAATGGGTGCCTGCAGCTGTATGGCCTCACGTGCTAGCTGAGCGAATAGCTCCTTACAGAAAAGCACATTTTGGGCAAATTCCAGTGTCTTCTGCCAAATGCCCACTTGGGAAGTAAGATTAGGTCCATGACCAATAAGATTCACCTAAAATATTTGTTAATGTTAATTTTGTTATACAAAAAATTAACTAAAAATTTACCTGTGCGGTGCAGAGATCCTCTTGATCCTTTTGTGTAATGACTTTAATGTATGCCACACCCTGCAGCTCGGCGGGCACAATAACGCGCAGAGCGGAGCTATTTTTATGCTGCAAGCCATTGTTGATGCTATTGCCACTGGATGTTACGGAGGCGTTAACACTATAGCCAGGACCGTCTTCGTCGAGCGCATCTTCTGCCTTGGTCACCTCAAAGGTACCACTCATGCCGAACTTGGATCCCGCGGTTCTATAACTCAGATCGCCAATAATAGCACCATTAGAAACTTTTTTTAGACGCCAGTTCTGGCGTAGACGCAGCAGCTCAATATGGAAATCTGTAATGTTTCGACTTCTTTGCTCGCTGTGTGCATTGCGAAGTCGTTCGGCGCCGCTCAGCAGCACTTGAGCAGCTTGGGAAATTGCCTTTTTGCGTGTATACACCTGTACAATGGGTTTGGTGTCATCGCCTTCTTCTGGCAACGGATCGAGAACCAGATATCGCTTATCCTTGGCAATGGAAATGACATCGGAAAGCACACAGATCTCCGTATACGCATCCTTTAACTTATTGCGAACGGCATCCCAGGGCCACAAGCTTTCCTGAAATTGGTTGGCATCCTTATCCTCTTCAGCAGCTGCAGCTGATTTTTCCTCCTTCTTCAGATCTTCCAACGACGTCTTGCTGAAGTCTATGCGTGCCGCACATTTTGTTAAACTTTCAGAGAGCGTCGGAGGTCTAAAAAGCAACTTGTTGAGAAACAATACCCAATTGTTTGTGTATTACCCGGTATGCGCACTCACGATTGATACAGCTCAGTTCCATCATATGCGATTTCCCGTATTTGGTTTTCGCATGTTGTTTCCACCGAAATATTCACCGTGTTGGACATATTGCTCCAAAAATCGTCAGGGCCGGGCATTTGCATTTGCAAAATCAAATATTAAACAAATACCTAAGACAACAATGCTGCTCCGACAGAGACAATTAACTGTTTAGGTATATCGATAGCAAAAAATATCATTATTTTGCCAGTGCAGACAATTTAGCCATTTTTTTCACATCTGGCTTTTAAATCGGCTATGTTTAATAACTTTAACTATTACATTTTTCCCGGCTGATGAACTGTGAAAGATATAAAATCTTCGATAATTTAATTTTTCTGTCAAACAATGTAAAAGTTTAATATTTAAACAACAGTGCCAAAATATCCCTTGTTCAGCTGTTAATGTAGATGTGTTTACTCATCGATAGTTAACAGCACTGTTCAACACTGTATCATTACTTTCATATTTTTGGTTGAATTTTAATTTTTAGACTAGCATCCAAAGCAGGCTCAAATAAAATATAGATAAAATGCTCTATCTTAAAAGTAAATCAAAGACTCTCGATGTGGCTAATTATACTGTCATCATACCTAGCATTTGTGTGGGTAATGCAGCGCAATTGGCCTGCGATCTGTTGATTGCCTCCAAAAAGCTTAAGCGTATTGGGAGCTTATCGCATCCTGCCTTAATACCGGTATATGGACCCTCTGCCTATCAGCACGAGCCCAACGAGCGTGTATCATCATGTGAGCTCTATGAGTCTGCGGAGGATAAGCTACTGGTCATACAATTCCGTGCGCCTCTAATTGCGCGACACACTAAATGCTTCCAAAATAAACTTGTGGAGCTGCTGGCGCCTTCGCGTCGTGTGGTCATACTGAGCAGTAGTTTCGGGTTTGAGCGACACGTTATCGAGGATTCACCTTGGTCATATCGCGCTAGCGACAACTTTAAGGAAGCTCACCCCCAACTTGGCAGCAAGTGGAAAGAACACACGGGAGATGAAATCTTTGGCGGCGGCAACGCTATGCAGCTGTTTAAGGCCTTTGCCTCGCAACAGGTACCGACTATGCTGCTCTTCCGTTATTTACTGGAGGGCGATAATACTACAGATGCGTCACTGATTGTGCGCGAACTAAACGATCTGTGCCAAGATTTTCTGCAGCTGCGCCACGGGGGCGATGGTAGTTTCGAGCTGACCGTACCGAAATCATGGAACCTGCTGTTTGGCAATGAAGTAACTGAGTTACTTTTTTAGCTCTAGTCATTTATTTTTATTCTTGGATTCAATAAAGCCTAATCTTTTGGTGTAGGATAATAGAGATTGCTTGCATTATGTTCTCTAAAGTATTCGCTCCCGTTTTCCTCGTACAATTGTCGTGTTGTCAAGGAATCTGTAAAGGTGGATTCGTGTGTCTGCAGACAGGCACCTAGCCAAGCGCTCAACGTTGGGTCACTAGACTCGTAAATGGCGAAGCTGGACTGGAAAGGACGCATCGCTAATAACTCTTTTGCAAGTCGTTCCTTAAGTCCACGGAACTGGGCACAGCTACCCGTTAGAAAGACATGTTCAGCAAGGCGCTGCTGATCGTCAGCTGCGAAAAGCTTGAGCACAAAGCCGATGAGCTCTGTGAGACCTGTCTCCGTGCAGCCAATCATGCTCGGCTGGAAAAGAATCTCTGGCACACGTATTGCCTCCAATCCAAAGTGTAGCTGGTAGTCCTCGGCGGCGTTAAGCGCGAGCATTGCTGCATTGTTGCTATCATCAAAACTGGCATCGTAGTGGTGCAGGATCTTCTCGAATTCGAGCATTCGTTCATTTTCTGCATCCGAATCGCTGTCGTCGTTATAGCGATTAATGCGCTTATACACATCCCAATCGTTGTCATTCATGCCAAAACCATCGTCCTCTTCCTCACCGCCATTTGCTTTGCGACGCTTTTCACTGCGTGCCAATGTCGAGATAATCCGCATGCGTTCCTGGGCCGCGTGCGTGTGTCTTTTACCCTGTTCCTGGCGTTGCGTGTGACGAACCTGCTTGCGTCGCAGTAGCTCCTCGCGCTTGTTGCGAAGCTCGGCTAACCATTCAGCCAGTGGCACCCCCTCCGGTGGCTTGGCCATTTTGTCTAACTTGTCCTGATGTTTGCTGGGTCGTGGTGTGCCTTGGGCCCGGTCCTTAACGCGCTTTATGCGTGCACTTATTGTATTCATTAGCGTGTCCAGTTCCTCCAAGTTCGCAATTTGCTGTTGCTGGAGGGCACGTTCAAATTTCTGCAGCTTTTGTTGCTCATAGAGCTGTCTTAGCTTACAGAGTATCTGCAAGTGTTCCTCGTCCTCACCCAGTTTTTCTTGTTCGCGACGATTCTTGATATCTAGAAGTCGCATAGCTAGCTCCCGACGTTTCTCTAATTTCTGTTCAGCGGTAAGCAGCGCATTTGTCGCTGTAACTGGATTGTAGGGTAGTTGTATCTTCATGACGTTCGCATCGTAGTATTCAAATTGTGCCCATTTAAGCAGCTCCTCGTGATAGTCTAATGCAATATGGCAGTGCTCATGCACAAGCTTTTCTATGCGACTTGCAATGGCAGTCAGATGTACTGGATACTTCATTTGCATCAATCGAAATAGATAACCATTGATGTGAAATCCACCCACGTTTAAGCGACGCACATGCTCCATCTGAATTTGGCCACCTAAAACTGGAATAACGTGTGTAGTACTATAGCCAAGGGATATTATAAGTGCGTCGGCAACTAGCTTGTGTTTCTGCTGATGATGTTTCCAGCTGTATAGGGCATCTATGCCGTACGATACCGCCGGTACGCCGTAGCATTCAAAGAGTAGCTCACTCATTTGGCGTCGACACATATTGGGATTGGCCAATGCTTCAGTTAGAAGAATTGGATTGCCAATGTTCTCCTCACCATCGTACCCCATTTTGGTGAACACATAGTCGAAAATTTGCTCCTGATGATTCCAGTTGGTTATTATATTGCGTTCAAAAGGCGACTTCAGATGTGCTCGCACCGCTTCAATGTTTGTTATGTCATTGCCCACTTGGATTTCTGCACTGGCTTTAATTTCATCCACGGTTGCAGCTGGCGTAGATGTATCCAGCGTTTGGTTGTCCTTTTTTCTATCCTTCCGTGGCTTTGTGAGTACATTGCGAAAACAAAGTTCTGGCTCCTTGCTATCGTTCCAACCGACTCGGCACTCGTAGGAGCCGTTGTCAATTACAAGTACACGCTTTGGATCAGGCATAACTCTAAATAGTTACAATTTGTTTACAAAACACTTGTTTGCGCCTGTGTATTAAGTGCTGTAAAAGCAAATTAGTTTTCGCTTTCCAGCACTATTAGTTATCTTAGGCACGCGACAACAATGGCAACCCTGTAAAATAACTGTAGTTACAAGTTCGTACTTATATTGCAGTAATTTTAATTTATTGCACTTTTTATATTTTGTATATAGGAAAACCAGTTTCATTTTACAATTGAAATAATTATTTTGTTATTTAATATTTATAATGTTTGTTAAAATCAAATTGGAGGATCAGGGAAATTCGAAGGTTAGGACGGTAACAATGATCACATTTAGAAACTTAGCATTAATCCTTGCATTTGCAGGCACCTGTCATCTTTAGCATAGAAGACACTGCTACAGTCTATGATTTAAAAATAAATTTGGAAGAATTTGTAGACATATCAGTAGACCAACAGGAAATAAAGACACTGGATCGCGCTCTAAACAACTTCGATGAGCTCGCCAAGATCGTCAATCAGGAACTTGAGGGAAACAAAATGAATGGAGCGGCAATTTCTTTATATAACGAGAATAAGTTTTATTGCTTCTTGCAATTCTACAATAGGAAAGAAGGTGATAATCAAAACAACTTCTTCAGCCAGCCGCCGGATGCCAGAAAATTGCCCATCGATTGTGTACCTCAATATTGTGAGAGTATCGATTCAAATGAGTCCTGGCATTCGACCGAAACTGAAACCGATTCTAGCAGTAGCAGTTCCAGTGATCAAACCTCTGAAGCTAGCGAGGATAGGCACAGTCCGAAACGCAAGTCAATTAGTAAATCCAAATCTCCGACAAAAAAGTAATGAAATTTTTATTACGAAGTCAGTTCTTATACAATTAATTCCTTATAGATTTTGCCCTTTAACGGAGAGAACTGAAATTATTTCTAAGCCGATTGTTAAGACTGTGTCACCAGTAAAGCGGATAGAAGCCATTCAGCAAGTTTTTGATAATGAGATTTCCAAAAGTGTACCAGAAAAACTTGGAGTTACATCATCAGTGGAATCACTTCCTTCGAAAATCCCAGCGGATCAAGAGACAGAGAAGATCGTAGTTTTGGAACATCGGTCCCGGGCTTCTACACCATTAAAAGAAATTATACACGAAAGTTCGATAACAACAAGTCACGACCCAAAATGTAAACCGGCTGCTCCTTACATTGATATAAAACCGGAACAGCGAAAATATACTCTGGTAATTCATAATGATATTAATGAGCAAGATGTGGATTTCAGCCGACTAATGGAACATTTTTATGGACTATTCGAGTCATCTAAAAACTGCGGCCATTTAAACTTTTGTGAAAATGCCTCAATTATGGCTTACGAGGATAAACTGTGGGTGTTGTGTGAAGATAATGAAACCTGCAACTGGATTGTCAAGGGTACACGTACACTTAACTCCTACAAGTGCTCAAGCTTTATTAAATATTTCGGACTATCGAAATGTCGTGTAGTGCTGCCGCAAGTGGTGGAAGGGAAAGAGCTGGCGAATGTGTTTCAACTGTTGGAGCTGCAGAACTTGGGCCTGCGCACAAACAGGTGGTGTGTTGCAGAACGTTGCATTGTCGACCAGCAGTCGGAGGAGTACGTGGTTAAAGCAGTAACCAGTTTAGTTACAAATGAACTGCTCGTCCTGTACGTGGATCAAGAAAGTAAATATTTTATTCAGAAAAATAGCTGCAAACTCAAGTATTGTTTTTGGAAACTAAATTTTGAGCTTTAAGAAGGTAATATTTAAATTTGTAATGCGCAGAATTTCCATTACCTTTATTTTAATTAGTGCTTAACTAATTAAAATGTCAAAATTGATTAAAATTGTGCAACGACTGAAGGAAATTCCATATAGTTAATAAAAAAGTTAAACTAACCGGGAAAAATTGCATACATACACAATTTAATCGATTCACCTATATTATCGCTTTATTTTTAGGTAGGCTTTTCGATAAAGGCAACTTATCGAAATCTTAGCCCATTCCTAAGCTAAACAAAATTACAAATAAAATTAAAAATTTTGCTTTATATTGCTCTTTTTCAAGCTGTAAAGCTTAATATTGAACATAGGAGCTTATCACATTGTAAGTATTCTTGATTCCAATTTGTTTGCCAATTTTTTATAAATAAAGAAACGAAATGTTTCACAGTTAATTCAATCAAATTTACCGCGCAATATATTGAATACATACATTTATCGGGTGCTCGATATCATCGATTTATCAAAATCTAAGGCCATACCTAGGCGTTAAGAGCTCGTTTTCACATCAAAATAAAAAATTAAAAATCGCGAAGTCCTGCTGAATTTGCTGGTTACTTTTTGGCAATTCAGACAGCTTTTAGTATGGAATTGGCTGCGAGCTTGGATTTCGAACCCATAGATATTGCGCAATTGGAAGCGGCTGTAATTGCCTTTTATCGCTCTACATCGCAGGACCAGGCGGTTACACACGAATGGCTGACAAAAATCGAGGCCAGCCCACAGGCTTGGCAGTTCTCCTGGCAGCTATTGCAACTGGGCAAGGTCAGTTCTATTTATAGGAAATTTAAAACGCCGTTTCAAAATAACTTCATATTCACTTTATTGATGCGCAGAGCCAAGAAGTGCAATTTTTGGCGCAATTACACTCCACTCGAAGCTGATGAAACAATGGCACGAAGTGCCAATCGACAGCCGAGGTGAGCTGAAGGAAAAAATTTTGCAAACAATTGTGCAATTTTCCGGTGGACCAAAAATTGTACTCAATCGCCTTTGCCTTGCAGTAAGTACACAGTTAAAGTACCAATTTTAGTATCTTATTTATGTTGTTTTAAGTTGAGCGCCTTCGTTGTTCATATGCTGGAGGAATGGCCTAGTGCCATTGAGGAGGTGATTGAGGTTTTCCAGAATGAGAGCATACCGAATGTTAGCGCTGAGGTAAAGCTTTGGATCATGCTGGAAGTTTTGCAGGGTATACCTGAGGAGTCCCAGGTCATTCATACCTCCGTCAAGCGCGTCACTCTGCGCGCTGAAATGGGCAAGCGTATGCCACTAATTATACAGAACGTAGAAATGTATTTGAAACAACAAATGAGAAAAGAGTTGGACCCTGAGGGATATAGCAACATGTTGCGCGCAGTCAAATGCGCAAGTGTGTGGATCAGGTGTGGTATATTAGCTATATATATTTATAGATATATGCAATGATAGAAACTATTATAATTAAACCCTGCAGAAGCATTGGATATTCTATTGAGGGCTGCGTCAGCATTTGCGCAGTGATGTTGGAGCTGGTAAACAAGTGCTACTGGCCCTGTATTCGTTCTGGTGTTGGCTGCATGTCCGCTGATGAGATAGAACTCGCTGAGGCCTGTATTAAGGCAATGGTTAATATCATCGTACAACCGGACTGTCACAACTATCCCAAGACAGCAGCTGTGTTGCTTAAAATGTTTTTGGACTCATTATGCGACATCACAAAGAGCGAATGGAAGCTTGATAACGATAATGAGGACATAATTGTCCATATTTATATGCTGTTTGTATCGGCCGTAGAACGACACTCTGCTTTGTTTCTTAGTGGAATTACGGCTACAGACCCAGAGTTATCTGGTATCTGGAATCGTATGGTACATGAAATACTTCAGTGCACAGATAAGCCGGGGATTTATCCAGTTCAGGAGTCATGCAGTTGTATGGCATTGGCCTTCTGGTATATGCTACAGGGCGATGTCTTTGCATTGCCTGTCGAAGAGCAAAAGCGTAAGTGCTGGGAGCACATTAAACCACTCTATGCACATTTGACCACCATTTTGGTGCGCAAATCTGAGCTGCCTGATGAGAGGTCAATTGGCAGATGGAACTCTGATGATCTAGAATGCTTTCGCTGCTATCGACAGGATATCTCAGATACTTTTGTAAGTTGCAAGACATTTCCAATAATTACGATTCGGAACATTTGGGATTGGGCACTATTCTTTTTGACTAAGGTTTAGAAATTGTTTTTAGCCTTCCGTTATCTAATTAATTTTGAATTGTCTGCAGATGTATTGCTATGATGTCCTACATGATTATATATTGGAAATATTGGCTTCCATGCTAGACCAGGCAATTACTGAGTTACAGAATCATCCAACACACTGGACAAAACTGGAGGCTTGCATCTTCTCCTTTCAGTCGGTGGCTGAACATTTTGGTGGAGAGGAGAATCGTCAAATACCCAAATTAATGCGTGTCCTCTCTGAGATACCGTATGAAAAGCTTAATGAAAAACTGCTTGGAACTGCGCTAGAGACAATTGGCTCTTATTGCACCTGGCTGTCGGATAATCCCAGCTTTATTCCGCCGGCCATTGATTTACTCGTGCGCGGGTTAAATTCGTCTATGTCGGCACAGGCAACGCTGGGTTTGAAGGAGTTGTGCCGTGATTGCCAAGTGCAATTGAAGCCGTACGCTGAACCATTACTTGACGCCTGTCATGCAACACTTTGCTCAGGTCGCATGAAGAACTCTGATTCAGTGCGTCTCATGTTTAGCATTGGCAAATTGATGAGCGTCTTACCACCAGAGCAAATACCCAAATATCTCGATATTATCGTCAGTCCATGCTTCGAGGAGATGCAGACTATATGTCAGACAGGCGTTGTGAGTAGACCATATAGTGTCTGATTAGCTGTATCATTAAATTATTACTCTATTTGAGTAGAAAACTCCAGTGGGACGCGTACGCACCGTTTTCCGTCTCAACATGATATCGACGTTGTTCTCATCACTGAACACAGATCTAGGAGACGAGAATAGGGATGTACAGCCTTCGCATGAAGTGCAGCCCGTTCTGCTGGTTATGGAAAAAACTATGCCCATATTTCGTCGCATTGCTGAGATTTGGGTGGAGGAACTTAACGTATTGGAGGTGGGTTTTATAAGGAATATAAATCTGAAAAATACTTATGTTTATTTTATTATTTCCTCAGGCCGCCTGTAACGCATTGAAGCATGCAATTATGAATTTAAGAACCAGCTTTCGACCAATGTTGCAGGATTTGTGTTACTTTATTGTAGCAAGCTTCCAGACTCGCTGCTGTGCTCCCACGATGGAGATTTCCAAGACGGTGAGGAAATTTTTATATGTGGAAAGCTCATTTGCATTTGCAGAGCTCATTGAAAAATCAATAAATCAAATAGAGCTTTGCAAAAGAGTTGGTATCCTGTAGCACCCAACCCTAGTGGGTGGTGGGTGGTCTTCGAAAAATCCACCCACACGAGAAGGGCCGAGTTATAACAACAAGTTAATTACATACATCTTTATATTTTTTTATTGAAGGCCATTCTAACATTCTACAAAGAGGAGGGCTGCCAGGAGATGATGCGACAGTTGCTTTTGGAGTTGGTGATGCAAAGTTTCAAGATGTTTGAGAACACACCCCAGCAGAATTTCTCAAATATATCAGACACCATGGAAATGTTTTTCGTTTGCCTCACGCAAATCATTAAAAAAATTCCACAAGTGTTAGAGGACACAACTATTGCATATGATCGACTGATCTATTATGCTCAACGTTCAATGACCCTACCAGAGAATGGACCAATACGCGCTGGCATACAGTTTATTTCCCATTTTATAATGCACTCTCGCAACCATCCTCATATGACCCAGGTGGTACTCGCAACTGGCGAACAAATAATACACACTTCAATGATTTGTGTGGGTTATTTAACTCCACGACAACAAGTGGATAAATTTGCCGATGTATTTATGTCCATTAATAAAAAATATCCGGCCGAATTGGTCATCTGGCTAAGGAACATAATGACTGTGCCCAACTTTCCCACAAACCTTATCTGCGATGAGGAAAAGGCTCGTTACGTTTCTTTAATAATCAAGTGAGTTTAATTTCATCATATTAACCCTTATAATAATCCATTCAATTGCTCGACAGATCAAAGGTCAACAAGCGTCTACTCCAACAGCATCTAAATGAGTTTGCTATCAAGTCGCGCGGACTCGTTCCACAGAATTAGAATAAAATAGAGTAAAGTATCGTGAATACTCTATATCTTATTGATTACTCCACAGATCGGAAATCAGCATTGGATAACTACAGCAGCATCTCTCTGAGATATTTATCAAGTCATGCGGACTCGCTCCGCTTTAAACTCCACCAGAAGGTCAGGAAACCCAATGGCCAAATCTCCCATTAATTCAATGTCGTGTTTTCCTAATTAGTAGCTAATATATATACAGCTCTGTAAACGTTCCTTGCAATTAGGTTTCATTCAGTTTTAGGTGTCGATCCTGATGTCAAACATCTATTGCTAGATTCGGACGCCGCCTGTCTGAATGTAGCTTTAGGCTGTAGAATTATTTTTATTGTTTAAAAGGCTGTTTCTTGACATGATTTAACTTTTATTCATAATTTTACAAAAATTGAACGCTCTTAACGTTTTATATGCCTTTAATTATTACAAATTGTTTTTGTTTTTTTTATAGGCCTGTATAATTTAAATCTTTTAGTTATATTATATTTATATATATATATATATATATATATATGTTATTATATATATATATATATATATATAAATATATATATTTATATATATAGTATATCGTATATTGGAAACTTTGATTTTCACCGTTTTCCTGGATAGACAAAATATGCTTAGTTCACATTTATTAATTTACACTTTTTTAATTTTTTTTATTGTTCTTCAACTTTCCATATGTGTCTATATGCCAAAAATATGTAAATGTAAATACATCTCTATATTTAATATATATATGTGTCTATAACTAAATGAAGCCTTTCATTTTCTTGGCCTGTACAGCACTTGGTAGTGGTAGCAAAAATTTTTTATCAGTTTTTGCAATATGTCTGCTAGAATAGTTGAAAATATATCTTTTTTTTTATTAAGTATCCGTGCCAGGGACCAGGACTTATACGTATTTGTATATGTATATATATATAATGACTGTTGTGCCTGGTATCCATTCCAATTTTGGGCTGACACGAATTCAATATGTATATATATTTAAAAATATAGAAATAGTAGCTACGACCAGCGGTAGTCCAAGTCTGTTTTTTTCTTCTTTTTTTTTTGTATTTTACTCCGTTTCCAGAGGTGATGTGGATGATAATTTATGATTAAGCGATATAAGAAATTACGAGTAGATTCTGTTAATGTAGATGTAGCTGGAGTCCAGTGGCGATGCCCAAACTTAGAGAAAACAAAATGTTTTCCATGTATATTTTTCTATAAAACTTCTGCTTAGAAAATAACTGGAGACCTCCCTTCATCTCACCCACCAATAATGACGGCTGGGCCTGTTCGTTTTTTTTGTTCCATCGTATATAGAAGTTTTCACCCAATATGCAACACATAAAAAAATACATACATACATACATAAGCACACACACATTGATATACATACCAATTTGTTTTAAACAAATTACAATACATATAGAGTATAATTAAGCTGCTAATGGTAAGGTATTTCGCATATATAAATATATATATTATAATAATAATAATTATAAATTATTACGGTTCAGCCGTACGTAAAGTTTGCTGCCTCTGTTGGAGGTTTTTATGTCGATAAAACTCTGCGGCCTAGTGGTATAGAAAAACCAAAAAATATTGCCTTTAAGTAAGCAGCCCCTATATTTGATTAGCACTATTAAAATTATCCATCTAGACCTCTGCTGTTAGCTCTTTAAAAGGTAAATGGGTATAAAATATGACTTATTATGACAATTTTCTATAGCATTTCATTTCTAGGGGTTTTTAATAAATTGTTTAATATTTCAATTAGAGATAGGCGCTATTGATGCTAATCAAGAATACATAGTATATGTATATAAATATATATTTAAATATTTTTTAAGATCAAAGATGTCTTTCACTGCTGACCGTTTCCAATTTCTTCAACATATCCTTTTCGCTAATTTTGAATTATATATTAAATATCCAATTTGATAAACAAATTTGTCTTTTTGTCTCACGCGCTCATCTTTGATGATAATTAATAAGGATAATTATTTAATTGTTGTTATATATTTTATATTCAAGCACGAGTTAAAATCTGAATTGGCAAAGAGATTAAAAAATGCTATAGTTTTTAATAAGCTCGCCGTGTACAATATAATAACGTGATCTATAATGTCGCTAACTATATTAAGTGAGAGCAATCAATCAGTGAAAACTATTGTATTTTTCTAGATGAATTATTTTCATTGGATTTAAATGGATTTTGTTCGCCTCGTTTTATCCTTTAAGGGACTGCTCGCTTTGAATACTCCAGTACAATATTTGGAGTTTTGGATTTTTTAATATCCGTTGAGCACGCAGAGTATTTTGTAAGCATGAGTATATTATCAGTAGCTATAACGAAATAGGATAGAGTAGATGTATGTATATATGGTAGGTATGTATTGTATGCTCAATCATGGTGGTAGATTCTTGCGTCTTATGCTTACACAATGACAATTCAATAACTGTACAAATTTTGATGTATTCACTGAAATGGTAAGAGCATAATGAATCCATATTATTAAATAGCGAATCAGATACATAATACAAAAGGTGCATGCAAAATAAAACTTTTTTTTGCGCATGCACTGTTCCATGGATAACTTAAAAGCGTTTGGTGTCATTCTTAAGCTTGATATTGATTGGGATTTTAGCTGTTTATTTGTTTGCTACTATGCATGTTTATTTATTTGTAGGTATTATTGTATATTTATTTAATTAAATGTATTTATATAATTCTATAGAAATTTGTGTGTTGCAATTGCTGTTAGGTTGCAAGGCCCCAGGACGATGCAAAACACATAAACAACAATGGACGACAGGTAATCATTATTATCATCATCAGCATCATTATTATAATCTTCGATTAGGTATACTATATATTTGTTTCTGTCTCTATATGTGCTTTCTATATGCTCGTGTGTGTTTGTGTGTGTACTTGTTTTTATTCTATAAAGAACCTTAGCTGCGTCATTGCAACGTCAGCAATCGGGCAAGCGAGGACCAGCCCGATGGGGTAGCAGGCGAACTCGCCCCTAACAGTTGTTTGCATCTGGCGGCGGGGTTGTCAGGTACTCATCGGTTCGTTTATGCTCGATGAGGGCGCGTACAGTACCACTATCCGAAGGCAGGTCGGATTTTCGTCTCATGAGCGGCTTCTCCTTGTTGCGTTCTCCGCGAATCTGTGAGTAAGTGGGAGCGTAATGCATACATAAGGCATTTCAATTATGGGCTCCCGCCCCTAAATGCATACTGATTATCGATTACAGTAATCGATTTTATTTACAAAAGTGTACAACACTTGACGAGTAACAGTTACAAGTACTGAACGTGTGTTATTGCCTATGTAAAAGTGATGTGACTTGAAGTGGGTGTATAGTTAGTTACCAAGACACCGCGAAAACAGAAGAAGATAACATCACACAGATACTTATATACATATATCAACTAACAGTTGCAATATTTTACATACATAGTTATTTTTTTTCATAAGAGCGATGACAAATGGGTAAAGTTGTAGAAATGATATGTAAAGTTAAGGAGGAATATTTAAACTAAGTTGTAAACTGTTAATTTTAAATGTAAGCAAATGAGTCGAAGTACCATATAAACATGTTTTTATAAATTTTCGTGAAAAGAGAAATGTTGTTATCAATTTCTTGCAAGTTTTGGGAATCAAGCTTATAATGATATAGATATCTTAATTTTTAACACATATAGTGAAATAAACATTCACATTTTACAAAATGTAAAAAACATTACTGGAAACAGTCGACAATTTCTATCGTACCAATAGTTACAAAGTTCTCACTGAGTACTGGTACATCAGATAGTGACATTTCATGCATAGAAAAGATAAACAAATGGCCACAAATAAAAATCGATCGTTATTGATCGAACAATCCATAATTTATATAACATAATAATGGTAAATTAATGAGTGGCTGCTAAGCTATTGTTTTTTAGACTTTCACTTGTATAATGCTTTTTGTGGGTAGAAAATGTGAAGTGTGTTTAAAAATCGATGTTTTGTTGTGAAAAAATAACCAATAAATAAAAGTACACATATATATATATATATTAATAGATATAGATAGAAAACATGTATTTATAACTGACAAGAGTGCGATTATTGTTTATAACAGGCATTCATTCGGTCGGTCAATTAGTGTTAGAGACAGGTGGTTGTTTTAAAGATTAGCTGGCTGGTGCACACACACATGTAGATACAACAGAAAAACATACATGCACACAATTAGTTGGAGTTGGTGTGTGCGAGTGTGTTCAGTTAGTAGTTGTGGAGTGTGGTTAGTGTGGCTAGTGCTTGTCTCACCTCTCTGGGCTCCTGGTTCTGCTGCTGCTTTAGCGGTGGTTGAGGCCTTGACTGCTGATCAAGCTTATCGTAGGTAAGATCACAATTCTCATTGTATTGATCGTACAGTATCTGACTATTGGACATCTGCAGGCAATCGTTGAAGCTTCGCGTTTTAGTCCATTCCGGATTGGTTTTGGCCAGACTCTCAACCTGTTGCCAAAGCTCCTCGCGCTGTGATAGCTTCTCTCGTTCCCTACAAATCAGAGATATATGCATACATTTATAGAGATGCTTGATGATCTATAGATATTTTTGCTTACATTTGTTTCTCTTGTTTGTAATTTTTGCTGCACTCATCAAAGAGTCGCTGATTCATCTCCATGAATAACTTAAGAGCATTGTAAATAAGACCGTGTATGGTCTTATTCCAGTGCGTTTTGGAGTTCCGATTCAGCGCCGGAAACATGATGGGCAGTATAATCTGCGAGTTGTCCGCTATCAGCGACATGATATACTCATTATTCCAATAATAAAGTGCTCGTTCTGCCACCTGAAAGTGTGGCGAGGAGACACACTTGGATATCTGACGAAAGAGCGGCACCATAACTTTTTGAAACTCAGCTGGCTCAATTACATCAAGCAGCTCCTCCAGTTCGTTCAAAAACATCACCTCCTTGGGACTGTGTGTTTTTGGCCAGAACTTTAATAGACTTCTATATGGGGGAAAGGTTGAAGAGTTTAAAATACAGAAAGAAAAATAAATAAGCACTTTCTAACTTACTTAATAACCGCCTCTGATAAACTGGGGTCCTTCTCAAGAAATTGCACCACACAATATGTTAGCTGCGGATGGTACACGGATAGGCTCTTGGCTTTGTGCAATGGCAGCAGTACCTTAAGTAGGAATTGTTTGTGCTCCTCCTTGAGCGGCAAAGCGAAACCATTAATGATACTGCCCAAGATTTCAAGCAGCTCTGCAATGCCATTATGATGTTCAGTTTCATAAATAAATCTGTATAGGATTATTGGAGAGTTAATTGAAACATTGAGATTAGAAAACAGTAACAAAGTGATACGAACCTGTAAAACACATTGTTAATTTGTTTCCTTATAAATGCCCTCAAGCCCAAAAATTTGCCATAGATGCGATGTAAAACAGTCTTAAGGAAATCACGTTCACGCGGATCCTCCGAATCGAATAAATCCAACAGTTGTAATACAAATTGATGATCGATAAAACGTTTTGAAATATTTGGCTGAAAATCGGGCGATTCCAAAAAGCGTAAAAATAGCTCATACACTAACTGCAAATGTGGCCAAGATGATTCCAATGTTGGTTCATCCTCTTCTGGATCGAATTCGGCGCCATTAGGATTTGATGAAGGCGGCAAGGTTCGAAATAGATTCACCGCAAACTAAAACATAAAAAACAAAAAATAGATTAAATATGTTCCCGCAATATAATATTACTACTTACCATGCTAATGGCCTCCGGGTAAATAATCTCTGTAATGACGCCATTCTGATTGGAGAGATACTCGACCATCTCGTGCAGGGCGGCGCGTTTTATTTCCTTCCATTTTAGATCGCTCAGTGGCTCGGAAAAATCGAACAGAGTGCAGCATTGACGTAGTTTCTGTAGAAACAGCTCCTCACGCTCATTGGCCGCCGTTTCTATGGAGGCAAACAAGTCAGACCCACACACACACTTAGTTAACGATATATAAACTAATTGAGTAATGTAAAACTAAATTGAAAGCTCTACAAGATTGAACGAGATCAACTAACAACTGATAAGAACTGAACAACAACTGACAAAAGCAAGCGAAACTCAAAAGCGTTTTAACATTCTAGAAAACAAAAGAGGAGCATAACCAATAGCAACCTCGCAGAGACGGCAACGCCACCGCAGCTGATGCGTTGGGCGGCGAGTGAAACAGATTCCGATCGCGTGCGCGTCCTGGACTGCCTGTCAGCTGTTGCAGCGTCTGCGGCGACGATAAATTGTGGGCCAGTACATCACCGTTTTGACGTGGCGCCACAGTCGCCGCATTGCCGTTGCGCTGTCCAATGCCCAGGGTAATGCTTATACCACCGACCAGATTCTGTGCCACCGTCGAGCGTAGCTGTTGCTCCTCGTTTGCTACTTCGCTGCTGCTGTTGCTGTTGCCGATGTTGATGCTGTTGGTACTGCTGCTGCTGCTGCTGCTACTGCTGCTGCCACTGTTGTTGCTGCTGGCAGCAGCTGCATTACTGCCAACACTTTTGGTGGCATTCAATATATTCTTAATCGCTGCAGCGGCACTCACAGGTGACTGTTGAATGATGACAAGGTTGCGTGATTTGATTTATGAAATGAGTAAAGCAGATTATTTCTTTCATTATGTGTACAACGAAGTGTTTTGATTGTTGTCTGGTTGTGTCTGTGTGTGAGTGTGTCTGCTTGTTGTGTGTCAAAACCAATGGCTGCAAACCTTGTTGCTGGCTGAGCTGACTGTGGATGCACAGGCTGCAGGTGGAGCGCTCAACACAGAACTGGATATGGTAACCGCCGAGAAATGCTGCGCCAAATTAGCCACTAATGAATTTCCGCCAGGTCCAGCAGCAGCTACGGTTGTGCTGGGTACACTGCTCTTGGCATTTGAAGTGGACATGACTGCTGATGTTGATGGCTGCACATTTGTTGCAGTTGACGACAGTGACAATGAGGATGTTGAAGATTGAGAGCCAAAGGGCGATGAGGAGGCAATTAATGCAGCAGCAGCGGAATTTGCACCACCGCCGTATGTCACAGCCGACGATGAGCCGGAGGCTGTTGAGCTGGCTGCAGCTGATGCCGCCGAGGATGAAGCAACCTGCGACAGCGATGATAGAGCCGAGGCGGACGAGTTTGAGCCGGTCGACGATGATGATGGCGATGAAGATGCGGTGGTTGTGGTGGCATTTGCCTCTGGTGGCGATAGTGGCATCTTATTACGCGCCTGTTGCTCAAACTTGGCCTTCAGCTCCTCCACGCTGCTAAACTTAAATTTAGTATTATCGCCTTGACGCGACTCCTCGTCGTCAGCCAGCTGATCTAAGCCGCTGTGAAATGATGGTGACTTAGGTATACGTATGCCCCCAAGAGCATAGTAACCGCCTGTTACTGTTACTGTCGCTGTTGCAGCTGCAGCTGCTGGTGGCGTTTGCTGGTGTTGTTGCTGCTGTTCTGGCTCTGACTGATTTGGTGCCGTATTGTTTGTGTTGTTGTTGGCTACTGCGTTTGCTGTTGCTGGTGGTGCTTCTGCGTCTGCGGCTGCTGCAGCTGTTTGCTTGTTGTTGGGACCGTTTAAATGGTTACCCGTCAGCAACATAGCACCGATGACCATTTCATTAGTGCCGCACTTGGTTTAATGGCGTAGCAATCGAAACGCATCGCTCGAACTTATCATTTGTTAATTGCAGTACTCTCACTCTTTCTAACAACAAGCAACTTATGGACAACAACAACAATAAGCAAGATGATGACGACGATGACGACGACAGGTAGAAAATAACGACACTATATATCAAAGATAATTTTTCTTATTGTTTTTTTTTTTTGGTTTTTTTTTGCGTTCTAAGCGTATATTATGATAATAGCATCTGTAAAGGGAATTGCAATATATACTTAGATTGTGATTTTTTGTATGCATGTAAATGTAAATGAGAACGAAATGAAATGAAGAACAAAAAATGAAAGACATTGCGTGTGGGGAGCACTTGCAAGCGAAATTATAGGAATTATGGGGACTATGCGACACCCACGCGATGTCAGTAACTACAAATTATAAAGAGATACATATGTATGTATATACATAGGTATTTTGAGCACTTACAAATTTCTAATAAGAACGGAACCGGTTTTAGCAATGTCTGGAGTTTTCACTCTATTGTTTTTGGTTTTGATTTAACGGTTTAAGAGCGCCGGGAGTTTTCGCAATATTTTTTTAAATTTATGAGTTAAAATTCAACTGTATGGCGACTTTTAAATATAAAGATTTATATTTTAAATGCAGAGCTGCCGCTGAGCCGCGTTCACTGACTACGGGGCAATTTGTTGAGGGCAGGCGGACGGCGGAAAAATCGATAAGATTTGCCGTAGGCGAGCGCACAAAATGAAACACAAAGAGAGCAAAGAAGTGAGAGCGAGCGAGCAGCTAGAGAGTGCACATATTCAATATGACAAGCAACAGAATCTATGACAACAAAACAGCGTTAAAGGCCAATCAGCCGAAAAGGCAACAATTTGAATGCCAATAGCAAACGTTTTAATAATTAGCAAGTGGCTAAGCAAGAAAAAAGAAGGAAAAAAAAAACTAAACAATTCGATGGGCAATTAAGAGAAAGAGTGAGAGAAGTACACTGAGAGAGAGAGCGCAACAATGCCGCGCAAGACAGGCGCCGAGGGGCGGCAGGCGCTACTAACAAATGTATGTACATTCATGTATGACCATGTACGCGGTCGTGTAAGATTTCAGTGTTGAACAACGCTACAATACAGACATGGCTCACTTGACCTTTGCGAACTTGCTTAATAAATAATAATACAGTAATAATAAACAAACAAGCAACTGTAATTCGACAGCTGTATAGCAAATTATACATATTTCTTTTCGTATGTTTTTTTTAATGACTAGTTTATATAAGGCAAAGGCATATATATGTACATAGTTGTACATAATAATGTATGTACATATATTTGAAATCTTTACTCACTTTCATTCAGCGGACTGAGTGCCGTCAATTCACAATTCTTGGATACATTATAACGGGTGCTGCTCTGACGCTTCTCCTTGCGCATCAACGGCGTGGTGGTTAAATTTAAGCCCTTGGTGATCTGCGTGGGCGGCGGTGCATCGCGTGGTGGTGTACTGTCCTTGTCTGTCTTGTGAGCCTGCAAATGAATAAACGTTGCACCTGTCAGTGGGAGATACATATAACAAGGGGGAGGGACAGAGACAAAAATACTGCAAGAGCGCAAAAAACAAAACGTAGACAACATCTTTGAAAAAATAACACATTTCGCAGTGAAAATCCTTGAGGTGATACCTTATTAATTTAGTTTTTTTTTTTTACCTTTTTCTGTGCAAATCCTTGACGCCTAAGTCGAGCTGCCTGTGGGGTGTTAGTCTCGAGATTAGTAATGCCAACATAGAAATGTGCACACTCTCTATACATACATGTGTATATGCATGTGTTTTATAAGAAACTACACACGTATCTATATTTATGCAGTGCTCATGTAGCGAATTCAATTTAAAAGGGGTCGACAAGTGCATAAAAACCATTTTTTATATTAAAATAAAAATTTAACGATTACGACCTTTATATTTACGCTTTGCAATTTATGATTTCTGCATCTCAAAAATTCTATATTTTATTAAAAAAATACACATTTAAAATATATATCTGAACTAAAGAGTTATACTGGCTGCGCATCTGACGTTGAAATCATAGATACTTTTCATGATAAAAAAAAAAAACATATTTTAACTGAACCCAGCACATAAATAAAACTAATTAATAATACAAATTACAAGATAACAAAAACATAAACTGCATAAATCTATTAGCGCTATATTTGAGTATTGCTACATGCTTTGAAGACAGCTATAGTTCATAGATTCTAGCTATAACGTTAAACCTTTAGAATCTTTTGGGAATCAATCATTTGGCTTACGTTCGTTTGTATATGCAGGAAAACATTGGTGATGATAAGATTAGATAAAATATTTGTGCGTTAAGGTTGAGGGCACAAGGAAATTTATAAGTGTTTGGGAACGAGGAGACTATCACATAAATCGTACTATTGTTAACGTCATGCTCTATTAGATGGGACATCGATTTTGGATCGGTTATAGATATTCTAAATATTTCGCAATAGTAATTATATCTGATCAATTCCTTCAGAAATAAGTTTTTAACTCTAAGATAATCGAAATATCTTAATGTATGTCAATATCGATAGTAGAAATCACATAAATCGGTCCATCATTGGGTGTAAGGGTCTACTAGGCACAATATGCACATATATATGAAAGAACATTTATTACTCACCTCGCTATTATTGGGAGTAGCAACAGTGCCGCTGGTCACAACGATCGATGTTGTTGTTGCTGCTGAAGTTTCTGTTGTTGTACTAAAGTTACTGCTATTCTCTTTGATACCGTTAGTGGCTGTTGTGACTTTGTTATTGTTAATTGTGGCCGTTTCGTTTTTGGTGGTCGCTGCTGCCTCTGCTGATGACACCGCCGCTGCCGTTGCCGCTGGTGCTGTCGTGCTTTTTGTTGATGTTTCTAACTCGTCGATATCCATAATACGCTTTCAGCTTTATCTGCAGTTTTATATTGTACTGCTTTTGAGTGTGCTTCTTTCTTTCACTTACCGACCCAACAACACCTGCGACCGGACACAACAAATCAGAGTTCAAAAACTTCTCTCTTTTTGTCTCCTTTACTTTATTTTCTTAATTGATTTGTATCTGACAATCTAAAATCCACCGCTGTGGGAGTGTTGGAAAGAAAATTAACGTAGCAAAAACAAAATTAGAAAAAAAGACGACAACAACAACATGCAGCAAATTTACCGATCAGCCTACACATATATACGAATACAAACATACGCACACATATACACGATCACACTTTACGAATATAGGGGGAAGAAAGAAAAGAAAAACCGCTAGTAGAAGTGCGCACTTGGCCTGGAAGTTGAAGTTGTCACACATTAATACCATGCGATGCTCTAAGACACATCGAATCCGGTTCTAAACGGTTCTAAACACATACAAGAAGTTGCACTTGATCAGTCCCAAGCGTAAGGCTTCCGATACGTATATGTATGATATGTATGTTTGTTTGTATATACATATATACATATCGTATGTGTTTGTTTGCATGTGCACACTTGAAAAATGTGTAGGGATTTGCTTATTGGCTCACGGATCAACAGGTGCACAGGAAACAAGTGATTGGGTATCGACCCTATTAAGCGCTCTTAAATATTTTCATAATATTTATTGGTTTTGCACAGTTGCAGAGTTGCACAGTTGCACAAAATATAAATACAAATCCCAAAACACACGGACGCAATGCGACAGCAAGCAACAAGTTGCGAGCAATGGCCGTCGATCAGAGTTGCCAGACTTAGAATTCGTCTCATTCCCATGCGAACGTCAAGACAACATTAGTTGATGTTGGGGAGTAAAGAGGCTGGGTGTGGGGCCACTGAGTCTTTACATTCCGCTACACAAATATTAAAGAAACCCGACTATATGCCAAAGAAATGAGCAATATTTTCAAACACTCATATATATAATATGTCACCTTAGAGCGCACGGAGGGAGATGGCTCTACTCGCTAACTAGGGGGAACAGAGAGAATAAAAATAAAATGAATGTGTACTATACATAATTAATAGTTGCAGCAAAAGGCAGGCTAAACAATAATAGATATGCAAAAATAAAAAAAATTTAATTGTGGACACGAATGTGAAAGGGGGAGAGTTTAGGGTTGGGCAAGCACTTGTGATAAAGAGGGAAGCTAGTATTTACCGCCAGAAGCTGCAAGAACTTGTTTAATTTGCCTCTGCTACGATTTAACATCAAATTTTTTTTTGCTGATTGAAGATGTTTTTGCTGGTTGTAATTCTTTTTTTTTTTACGTAAAATGCGACTTCTAACACACGCACACACAAAACACTCGCAATCACCCTCGCACTGTTTTCTCGTTAATTCACTTGAGCTCTCGAGGCTATGGCTATTTGCTATGTGAAATATTTGCGCTTCACTTTTGCGCTGCAAATTTCTCATCCGAATGTGAATTTTACAATGTTTTCGCGTCAATCACGATGTGTTATCAGCGCTAGAGTTCACCTTTTTTTCAATAACACTTAACATCAAGTGCTATATTAATTACAAATAATTATTTATGTAAAATATTTTGTTCACGCAACGTCGCTGCTCAATAGAAATAGTGCTGCCGGATAGACCAACAGCAGCTAAAACGCGAAAATATCGAAGACTCAGCACTCAATATATCGATATAATGTGCAAATTATAATTCCCAAATATCTACATATGTGGTGTACAATTTCATTAAATGAATTTTTTTTTATTATATATGCGGAATTAAAACATAGTAGAGAAATTATAACATAAATTACAAATTAATAAAAAGCAATACAATATTGATAATGAACAATATTTTTCTCAAATCCGTTAAAGTCAAGAAAAATTCACAGAAATTGATAGGTTTTATCAAATGACCATTATTTCTTCACTCATTTGGCTGCTTTATTTGACAGAAATTTATAAAAGAAAATATATATAGTATTACCGATGCTAAATTGATTGTTCGTTTGAGTAGAGGTATCGGAATTTACTTGCATCACTAAATTGCGTGTGGCAACACTGAAATGCAGTATTTGTTTATAAAATAAATAATTTTTAAAGACTATAGGTAAACATACGCTATGTATATTACAATAAAGGTGCTTAAGGGCAAAGATTGCGCGCTCGAGGTGGGTTGTTTGTTTAACTATGACTGTGCATCTAAGTTATAAAGTTATTCTTATTTCTTGCCAGGTGTCACCGCTGTCTACAATTCTAGACCTGAAAAAACAAATAGATTTCGCATTACAAATTCCTGCTTCAAACCAGAAGCTCCTTTTGCTTGGCCGACCCCTTAACAATGATCAGACAATTGGTTCCTATCCAAATATTAAAGAGGGAACTAGGATCAACTTAGTCATAATGAAGCCTGGAATGCGAGACGTAATATACCGTGCATTTCGGAGGTACTATCCGGAAGCTCAATCTGAACGGCTCGCAAACTCTTTTATGTCTGACTTTGAGACAAGGTTGAAAGAACAGACCCTAGACGATTTGGAAAGGCTTACAGAAAGTTTACTACAAATCTAACAATACTGTACAAAAACGAATACACATTATATACATAATTAAAATTATTTGTTTCGTCGTAATAGTACTAATATACTTAAAATAACAGAAACTTTTGAATTGTGATTTTTGGGATTGACTGCAATGTTTCTGCCGATTTATGTATGTGGTAGCTATATAATAACGCGGTCCGCTCCATCCGGTCTCGACATACATTTGTATTTTTACGTGAAGCACAAATGGTCGGTACTAAGACATATCAATATAGCATAAAAATAAGTGATAATATAGGATTGGAACGGACAGGGCATGGATGTAGCAACTTCACTTCACAATTTCTCAACCCGTTATACGAATAAGTTCTCATTTTATGACTTTATTCGCAACGGGCTGGCAACTCTAGATAATTTGCATCGACCATTAAGCAAGTGTAGGGGTGCCAGTGTCAGAAATGCAGGCGTGCAAACTTTTTAGTCGAGTTGTTAACTCTACAAAACCAAGCGTGCGATCTTTTTCCAGAACACTTGGAGCCATGGTTAAGGTAAGTTTATCAACTTGAATCTCAAACTTTGTACGCCCGTGTGCTGAAATTAAGTAATTACATAAGCGAAGAATCAGTCCCATATTTATTGATTAATAAAAGGAAGACGGCACAAAGTGCAAGGCCAACGCCAAGGTTACATCTACATATCACTAATACATAACCCCTGTATGCGTGTGTGCTATTTTAGGTTGGAGATAAATTGCCATCTGTGGACCTCTTTGAGGACTCGCCTGCAAATAAGATTAATACCGGTGAGCTTACAAATGGCAAGAAAGTGATTTTCTTCGGTGTGCCTGGTGCGTTCACACCCGGTTGCTCAAAGGTAAGATAAATATCGATTTTAGTTCATTACGAACTAATTTTGATTTTCCTGCAGACCCACTTGCCGGGCTACGTAAGCTCCGCAGATTCGATTAAATCTGAGCAAGGCGTGGATGAAATCGTCTGCGTCTCCGTTAATGACCCGTTTGTGATGTCTGCCTGGGGCAAGGAGCATGCTGCGGGTGGTAAGGTACGCATGTTGGCCGATCCTGCTGGCGCTTTTGCTAAAGCCTTGGATGTGAATATTGATTTGCCACCGCTGGGAGGTGTGCGCTCCAAACGTTATTCTATGATCGTGCAAAACGGCGAAGTCAAGGAATTGAATGTCGAGCCTGATGGCACTGGTTTAAGCTGCTCGCTGGCCAACAACATTGGCAAGAAGTAGAAGCCCAACGCTTAACCTTCAATCTTTGCTTGTAGGAAATATATCAATTACTAATTAGTGCCGAAATATCACATTAAATATTAAAGATTGAAAATAAAAGCTACGTAGTAAAAACAAATATGCAATTAGATCTATGTGTAATGTTTTCTTTAATATCTAGTTGGGCTAATATCTTAATCTTATCTCTAGCGAGTGTCAGTGTTGGGTGCAATCTTCTGCGACAGAAGCTTGCCGTAACCACCTCGGCCGGCATCATAGTCTGTACGATATTCATCGCGAACTTGGCCGCCGGTTTTGCCGCGTCCATATTGACGACCTTCAATAAATCCCGCGTCCCAGTCTACGCGAATCAATCTATCGTCAAGTCGTGTGCCATTCACAAATCTGCAATTAATATATAATCAATTTAAAAATGGAATCTTTTTTGTTCATATGGCTTTGTTTAACCTCATTGCCGCTTCTGCCTCTGATCGGATGTAATACTCAACAAAACAAAAGCCGCATGGCGTCTTCTTGTACTTGTCCAGTCCCATAACAATGACGCGCACATCTCCACAGCGTGAGAAAAGTTCATGGATTTGTTCTTCAGTTGTATAAAATGACAAGTTTCCTACATAAAGTGTAGTAGAGTCGCGCAAAGAGCGTTCCTGCTCCGAACGTGATCCCTGAAGAAAGTGAAAGTATACAATAGAATGCAAAACCAAAGCATTTAGAAGTCTTATTCTTTTATAATTACCTTAAAGTGTTGATCACGATACGAGCTTAATTCTACAGACGTGCACATATTTTTAATGAAATTTATGAAAAAACACAATTCATGCACGCACCAAACCTTTTTCTTAAAAGTAATGAAAGTGTGTACACACAACACGAATTATAAATATGCATCGACCAGGGCTGCAAAACACAACAGAAACAATCTTAATTCAACAAGGCACACACTGGTCGCTAACGAGAAACAGCGTAGCAAAACAAAATATAATTTCCTACCAAAGTGACAAAGCGACAACGCAAACAAAGCACGAAAGTTTTCCATTTTAAATGCATAACTCACATAATTCCAGCGCCAACAAAAGACAACTGCGTTTTCGCGGTGATGTCAGTGCCATTACCAATCGAATCGAGGAATTGCAAAACGATGAAATACACAAACCACCAAAAGCCAAACAGCCAACAACACAAGATGAAGGGGTTACAGCAAACTCAGCCGCACATCAGCGCTTACAAAGCGGTTAGTACAATCAATATGAATCAATTTGTATTCTAAAGATTCCTCATGCACTTTCTTTCAGGTGCTGACTCTGAGACCAGAACATTTTTTGATTTCTTTAAAGTGGAAATGACACGCGGCTATATGTTGGAGCACGATGAGGAACGATACTCGGCACGCCGTCAAAAGATCTACAGTTTTATGCGCATACCACGAGATTTGGAGCGTTTTATGGTTTATGGTATTATGCAGTGTGCCGACTCCTTTCTCTATATACATACATTTCTGCCTGTGCGATTTCTTTTGGCCGTTTGGTCACTTTTGACACGCTCTGTGGCACGCATTTGTCGACTCCGTGGCAATGGTCAGCGGTTGCTATCCCCCGCCGAAATATGTGATTTGCTCAAAGGTGTCATCTGGATTTCAGTGACGTTGATCATGCTCCTAGTAGACACCAATCGCGTCTATCATATCATTAAATCACAGTCAATCATCAAGCTATATATATTTTATAACATGCTAGAAGTAGGGGATCGGTTACTTTCCGCCTTCGGTCAGGATACCATAGATGCTTTGTTCTGGACGGCCACAGAGCCCAAGCACTCGAAGCGGGAGCACTTTGGCGTCGTCACACACACACTTTTCACGATCATCTACGTGTTGCTGCATAGTGGCCTCATTATGTTTCAGGTAAGCAATATCAAAAGCCCGTTAAAGAAAAAGATAGAATATAATGATTTTGTTTTCACACCTGCAGGCCACCTGTCTAAATGTAGCTGTTAATTCCAACAACAAGGGCCTTCTTACTATAATGATATCGAACAATTTTGTCGAGCTCAAGGGATCAGTGTTCAAGAAGTTTGATAAGAACAATCTATTCCAATTAACCTGCAGCGATGTGCGTGAACGTTTCCATTTGTCTGTGCTGCTCTTCATTGTTATGATACAAACCATGAAGGAGTTCGATTGGAGCATCACACAGTTCTGTGTCATGTTACCTGATTGCTTTGCGGTGCTGCTTACGGAGATTCTCATCGATTGGGTAAAGCATGCGTTCATCACAAGATTCAATGAGCTACCCGAAAGCATTTATCGGGAGTACACGACGAGCTTGGCCTATGATATGACACAGACGCGTCAAAAGCATGCCTTTTCGGACCACTCGGATCTGGTGGCACGTCGCATGGGCTTTATACCATTTCCACTAGCTGTTGTGCTTATTAAAGCCATTTATACAGCGGTTTCTTTTCACAACTTAGCTGCCTGGTTGCTTTTTTTGCTGGCCTACTTTTTCGCATTGGGTCTGCGCATTTGCCTTACTATTTGCGCTCTGGGCAAGGCCTGTAAATTAATGAAGGAACATCAGACGGAAAGAAACAGCTCTACGCCCAGCAGTATGACTAATGTGCCCGTCATTGGAGCAACAGGTGGATTTTCCACTTCTTTTATGAACAACAACAATAATAACAATAACAACAGTAGCAGCAATGTAACATCCAAGCCTTCAACTCTCTCGCTTCCTACCTCAGCGCTAGATCAAAGCCTTAACTTTTCACGTGCCACGGTGACATCAACGTCTACACCCAAAAAAGCGGCCAGTGAACAAGAATTGGATGTGACCAATTCATTGGAACTGGGCGCCACAGCGCTCTTTTCCAACAGCGACGTTGACTTAGATGATGTTTGCCTAAATGAGCAGGTTACTAATCTGAATCCAACAGTCGGTACACAAGATGTCTACCAGGAGGAGGAGCTGGCACGCAGTGAGCCGGATCTTATGCAGCTGAGCGATACGGTGGGCATCGAGACTAGTGCCAGTGCACAAAAGGAGCGTTCCAAGCGATTGCCCAAGCGTACACACAAACGCTCTGAGTCTGAGCCGTTCATTGGAACGCAAAGTCTCAACGAGAAACCTGCTGTCACTGGCTCTGGTAGCAATGCAGCGTAGCCTAGACTAGTTATTTATTTAATTTATTTTGCTCGTGGCTAATTGTAAAACGCTTGCGTCCAATAGGTTTTGGAAGTCCTTTCCTGTGTTCTACCCAGGCTTTTTTGTATACCTGAGTGAAATGGATTTATATGTATTGTTTAGTTTAAAAAATTATAATAATTTTGTTCTCGTCTATAAAGTTGACTTCATTATACAACATAATCTTTCCACATACTGTATAATAAGCCGTGTACATTTTGATACTTTGAATTATTGGAATCTGGAATTGAAAACTTAACTGGAAAATTCAGCACCAATCAATCAATGAAGTAGAACTGAACTTCTTTTATACATTTATTTTATGGAATCCTTTGTAATGTTTGCTAATACATATATATTATATATACATGTGGCAATATCTATAATAGATTGACACAATTTGTTAGTTATACTCTTAACTGAATCTAAGCACAAAAAGCATGTAAAAAGTGTTGCATAATTTTTTGGGCTGAACATATACATATGATCCTTTTTATTTTTTTAAACATTATCTTGTAAATAAATAATAAGTCAATCTTACATCAAATGTGACAATATGTTAAATATATAAAGAATATAAAAAAAAAAATGTTTACACATCTCCCCGACGGGGAATTGAACCCCGGTCTCCCGCGTGACAGGCGGGGATACTAACCACTATACTATCGAGGACGCTGTTTAGATAACAAATTTTTTAAGAATAGAGGGAAATAGATATCAGCTAAAAGTATGATTGTGCGTGTGCAGTTTTGTGGAACGAGAATAGAATCAAGCACACAATTCACGGTGCTCAACTGTTTAAATCAAAGAGTCGGAAATGGGGTCCAACTTCCGGACCGCCTCTGCATAACCTTTAAATTTAGCTGGAGACGTGCGTGGGCTATTGTGTTGTTTACTGGTCTGGCAAAATGTGTCCTTGGCTTTTTTGGCGGCAAGCTACGGTCCCCGATGGATCCGTATACCCCCAAATGTTACTCATTAGACCTTTTGTGTACTTGGAGCAAACAGTTTCATGAATACGGTTGAGTCCAAGGAATGGAGAGGCTTGGACGCTGTTATTGTTCGGGAATGGAAATGACTTTATTCGGTTCGTGTTTACACGCGTAGAAAAATCAACAAGCTGCAAATAGCGTGCCGTAACCCGTATCCTTCTCCTAAACCAAACCCAGTGCTGTAACCCTCCTTGGTTAGGTACGCGCGTGTACACACATAAACACAGTTACAGCACTCACACATACACTAATACACACTTACATTCAATTTACCGCTACACACGCGCCGCGCCCTTAAGCGTTTCATTTTTATGAATGAAATTCTACGCCGACCTTGAGCGTAGTTACGTCAACGACTTTGGAGGGGAAGTTTCTCTATCAAATTTTGAATGCGCATGTCTGCTGTTCAGATTTCCCCAGGCTTCGAGCTCGAATAGTGCGCGGTTTCATTCATAAAATGGTTTTCAGCCTTCATCACTGGCTATGGCCAAATGTGCTTTGAACCCACACACTTCCCCTCTCTCTCTACGCCAGCGTATTCAAGGACGCGCGTCGATTGGCAATATGGGCGTCCTTATTGATTTTCTTAACAATCCCAAAGTTGCGCCATTGAAAACTTTTGCAAGACAACAAAAAAACTGTTGTGTTGCATACTTTCAGGCGGTTAAAGTTATTTTGAAGTTGAAAAATTGAAAAGACATATGAAACAATGAATAACTATATACATTGCATAAGATTTAAACCTATATTTGTAAATATGAGAAACTACATAAAATTTAAATATAGCGGTTATAGAACCTAAACTAAATTATATGAAAAAAAGGATATACATATAATGAACTAGTTTCTAGGTCCAAACTGAGTTTTAAAAAAGTTTTATTTATTTATTAATTAATTAATTTTTGTTTTATTAATTAATGAATTTAATTATTTATTTGTTTTTATTTAATTTTTTTTATTTCTTTTAGTTATTTACTTATTTATTGTCAACTATTAACAGTCGACCAAAAATTTGGGAGTAAAAAGATTAAAATAAAATTAACATTTGAAAATAAGTTCTTACTTTATTGAAAGCTTTTAAAACCAATTTCAATTTTGAAAGAGCTTAAAAGAAAATTTTAATTAATATCAGCTATACAAATTAATATAATTAATTTATATCACGTGCACAACAACTTTAAAGTAAATTTCTAAATGAAGTTTTATATGTAGGGTAACAAAACAAACTTTATGTCTTAGTTTTATAGAAAGAAGAATGTTAGATAATTTGCGTGCTAACCTTTTCGTCCTTTTTCAAAGTTATCTTATAGATATGTATGTGCTCCGGCAAAAAGCTGTCTCCAAGCATAATTTCCGGCCGGCTTGGTTGCGTTAAAAATAACCTTGAGTGTGCGAAAAGAGAAAGAGAAAAAACGGAAAGTGAACGCGCAGTTTTATGAATGAAAAAAGGAACAGAAGAGTGCCGCCCAATGCCATCACCCGGTAAGACAGCGAAAGTTGGTGGAAAAGTTTAGGTGTGGAGCCGGGTAGGGCCAACGTGCTCCTTGCCTTGCTCTTGACTGGCCTTAGCCCATAATTTATTGATTTCTGCACTTGGAGCGGCACATGCGCCTTTCGCGTCTGATAGCTGCTTATCTAAAGCTCATTGTCGTCACATTTTCAACTTCTGCACGGTGCGAGTGTGTGGCTCCAGTGAAACTGTTGCGTTTCATGTACGTCACTGACGTCATACAATAAGAACCAGGGAATCACATAATAATGCATAATAGATATACTTGTATAAACATTGAATGGATTACATCAGTTACACAGGTTATTAAATGAAACGTCCTTTACCGCGAGTGAATTCATTGAACCATTGATATTTCTCAAATTGTGTTTGAACCGTCTCCCCAAGTAAATACAGACGAACAGGCAAAAACTCTGCATATTCATTGTCCAGTTCGAATTCATCTGTTTGTCTGTCTAAATTGAAGCCCTCCTCGTTGGACAGTAGCACATCGATGACAATAATGCAGTGCAGCAGATAGATCACACCGCAGGCAAGTGCACAAGTTGCCTGGGAGCGCATATATTGGAAAAAAGGATGAACTGCTTTCTCCACGCCAAGTTCGCCTGGACCCATTATGTACATCAAATGAAAATCACGCTCCGCATCATTCAAAGTCATCAATGAAATAAACGTGAACAGCAAGAAGCCGATTAAGTTCCGTATAATTTCCTCCATTATCGAAAATGCATGAAAAGTGCAGATGTTGATACTGGCAAACAGAGTCAAAACCGTGAAAATGTAGAACGTTAAAGAATAGAAATAATAACGCATTTGTGATGAAAATGGCAAAAATGCGAGTGAATATTTCAAAAATCCGCGAATATGAAAGAACGCGAGCAACATGTTGAACAGCGACTCCATCGTGTAGAACAGGAACAATACAGGCCTCATTTTTTTACTCCCTCCCCCGATTTAGTGTATACTCGTATGTATGTACAGAATATATATGTATGTATGTATTCAAATGTGTATACCCCTTAGGTGTTTTGTGTACCCACATCTGACAGATTTTGCACAGAATGAATGTTTGACACGCTTTTGTTGTCTGGTCTCCGGATTGCTATGGCAGTTGAAAGTACTTTGCTCGTCGTAAAAAAACAAACCTTTTCACATTGGTTACGTTGTTGCTGTTGTTCTCTTGGTCTGGCTGGAACTTCTGTTGCTTCTGTCTACGCTACTGGAAACAGTAGCAACATTTTGCTGGCAGTTTGATGTTGTTGACGGCCCGTTGACGGCGATTATGTTGATGACGCGAAAGACCAAGACCGCAACGAATTTACGCGCAAGTTCTCCATCTCGAGTGGCAAGCGGTATCCATTTGTATTTAAATATACACCAAAAACTGTTGCAAAAATGTTCGAAACCTTGCTGATTATTTCAATTATCAAATGGGTGAAATCTTTAAAAATAAATTATATTTTCGTATAAATATATGTTATTGTATATCCAGACAACAACTATATCCTTAAACACAAGAAACACATCAAAGACAATATGTATAATTTTTAACTCGTATTAAATGAATAATATATTTTCTTTTCATCCTTTTAAATTTATATATATATATACTTAATATTAATGTTATATTATTTTAATTTTTTATTTTGCAGTCGACTGCTTTTAAATAAATAAATAAATAAATAAATAAATAAATAAATAAATAAATAAATAAATAAATAAATAAATAAATAAATAAATAAATAAATAAATAAATAAATAAATAAATAAATAAATAAATAAATAAATAAATAAATAAATAAATAAATAAATAAATAAATAAATAAATAAATAAATAAATAAATAAATAAATAAATAAATCAATAAATAAATAAATAAATAAATAAATAAATACATAAATAAATAAATAAATAAATAAATAAATAAAAAATAAATAAATAAATAAATAACTAAAAAAATAATTAAATAATTAACTAAATAAATAAAAAAATAAAATAATAATTAATAATATGTAACGTAAATTTTGGTATTACACAAATAAAGTTTATTAACTCAAAAAGATAAAAGTTTATTTAAATAAAGTAGTAGAAAATTGATCAGATTAGGATTAGTTAAAATATATATGGTTTTATTCTGTCTTGCTGGATGTATTTCCCCAGCAACAATTGCTGCTGTTTAACAATTTGCATTCAATGTTGCAAGATATTGCAGTCTGATTCTGCCCCATGTGTCTAGGGGAGTATTTATGCTTCGACTTGAATAAACATCAAAAGTGCACTGACATTTTCGAGCTGGTGTAAGCTCCTGGCATAAAAAATCAACACACACACACGTGTACCAGATATACCACAGTCATAGGCTGCAGGAATATAACAAATCAGTTGCCGTTGTTGTGGTTGTTGTTGTTGGTGTTGTTGTTGTGGCTGGCTGCCACTGTTTAGTTGTTGACGGTGTGCAAAGTAAAAGGGTTAATTCATTTGGCTACAGCTGAGAAGCCATTCTGACCGCGTCATCTTCCAGAGAGACGTGTCTTGTGGCTTTTGCTGCTGCTGTTGTTGTTGTTTTTGCCGTTTGCGGTGGTGGCAGCAACTGTTGCTGTTGCAATTTTGACAAGCAAACAGCGCTTAAGCAAGTTAAGTGGTTGCGAGCAGCACAAAAGCCGTTTGCCTTTCTGCTTTTGGCCACGTCAAATTCCAGGGATCAGTATTCCCAACCAGCCAGGCTGCAACACAGTAGTCACCTCTGCCCATCGCCATCGCCATCGCCATCAGCATCTTCAGCACAAGTTGAACTTAAGCGCGTGTGCTTGCCTATTTGCTGGAGCGTTGCTTGTGGTGGCGGCTTTCTTTTCTATACCCTTACAGAGGGCATATAAGTACTGCCATCGACTGCGTAACGCACTCATAGAATCGACTTTTGAGACTTCAAGAATTTTTCCTGCAAAATAAATTGTTTGAGATCTGCCAAAGGATGTGATTAATTGCTTTGTCTGTTAGGGTATACAGTTATCGGTCATCAGAAGCGAACGAATTTAATCTTCTAAATCCGTCAAAATTTTGTGTACAGAGTGTGGATTAAATAAGGGGCGGTCTGGGTGTTTTCATTTAATGTGTTTTAACGTGGAATGTGCCCCAAAGAGACTCAGGTACTATAACAATTAAGAGTGCTAAAGTCTTGTGTAATCGTAGAGGCTAGCAAAACGCTCCAGTTACGCCCACCACCGGGGGCATGGCAGGCCACATGCTATTACAGTTAAATGCAAGTGCATAAATAACAATTACAGTTGTTGCACCACAAGCAACACCAATATAAAAACCAACAATAGCAACAACAACAGCGGACGCTCAGGTGTCAATTGGGGGCCGCATTGTCCAGCGGCCATTTTGCAAAATGCACATTTGCTGATCGCCATATATCGACATATAATGCACGTTGATTATTATGTTTACACTTGGCCAGCAATTTCTTGGCTGATACCATTTCGGCCAAGTTTGCTCCAATAATGAACCCGGGCCAAGAAATCTCAATGCAAATCAACGGCAATTAATATTTCATCGCCCGCTGGGCTCCTAGCATGTGGCGTCATAGCAATTATGTGGCCAGGGGGGCAGGCACTTGAAGAGAGAGCTAAAGAAAGAGTTAGAGGCGGGGGAGAGAGTGGGACTGTAATACAATAAGCCAGTAATCCAAATGCACACGAGGGCAGTTCGTAAAGTTCTATGAAAGAAAGCTAGAAATCGTTCAAGTTTTCAGGTTCTTAAGTATATATATATTCCATTATGTTAGTTTCAATTTTATGCTTTCCGCAAATCTGAAGTCGATCAACACTTTTCAGATAAAGCAACTTATCAAATGATTCACAAAACAAATCGAAATCGATCGACTACAATTTGAGCCTTAGTTAAGTCTTCAGTTTCTGAAGTCGTAATACTTTTGAACCCGTTCTCGCCTATCTGTCTGTACATATCTTTGTCTATATTCAATAAAATAAATTTAATATGCAAAACAGCCGGGCAACTGCTGCAGTGCCCGCCTGTCGTCCAATATCAGCAAATTTGCAATAAAATATTTGTCTGGCCGCCGTATCTACTCGTGGTCTGAGCTCCAGGTCCAACAGTAGGTCGTCGAGTGGTGCTGCCGCCGCTTGGTGGCTTGGTGGCCATTGCGGCTACTGAAAATTATTTATTCGCACCTTTCGCCACCGCAGACGTCGCTAGTCTGTCCGCCCCCTCCAGTCCTGCCTCTCAGTTCTCCAAGCTGTCGTAGCCGCATTTCCATTTCCATTTGCTTATCAAATCGCTTGCATCGAGCGAAAGAAATGCAGGGCAAATATAAATATTACTGAGCCGCTACAACAGCTCCAGGGGATTGGGGTGGTTGGAAGTTGGGAGGTGGACCGATGTTAGATCGGCGTTTGAAATTAGGCACTGGAAAAACCGAAGCCCCTTCGGCTATTTTTGCCTGTCTCAAGAATGAAAAGTGTGAAAACGAATTAGTGTAAGGCAACTGAAAAGTCGCCTGCCTGACTACTGATCGAGGGGGGAGAGTGTGGAGAGTGTGGAGGGGAAAGCGTCGAGTGTAGGGCAGTAAAACGTTGAAAATAAAGGAAAATTTATGCAAGTCCAAGCATAATGTAGGTGACTATGTTTTAACCCGGAAAAGATTGTTAAGTTTCTTATTAGCTTATGAAATACGACAAAAAGTGCTATGGATTAAAAAACTTAAAAGAAAACTTGAGGTTGAAATGTAGAAAAAGTCCTGAAATGAATGTTACATACAAAATTGTACAATGAACGTACATAATGGGGTGCTAAAGCTAAGAGACATATATGTATATCTTATATATCCTTTAGACAAGTTATAAGAAAATATTAAAAGTGGCATTCAAATGATGGGACTAGTAGCTTGAACTCTTAAGCCATTATTTCTTTCCTCCTCATCCCATGGCAGAGTTGAACTGCTTGAGTCTATTTAAAAGGATGTCAGTAAGTGGTTTAATATATATAATCAATATAACTTGACTCCACCGAAAACTCTGCATTTCTAAGCTCTTCCCACTTAATCTACCTGTTCAGCGCTGCTCCTAGTTAAAGTTAAATGAAAAGCTGTTCAATTGTCAGCACAACCAGAGCAACAACTTTGAACACATGTTGCATGCAGCTTGTTGCTGTGCTCCACAAATGCCAGTCAAAGTTGAATTGTCACTTGTGCATGGGCGCCCAATAATTATAACAATGGGTGGGCCACACACACTTAAACACATACACATATGCACACACTTGAAAAGTAACCATGGAGCTGTAAACTGTGGCATGTTCACAAATTTGTTTGCATTCCACAACGTTGGCCACTGACAAAACGGCCGCCCAAAACGATGAAGTTGCCATGACAAATTTTGTTGTTGAAAAGCGTGTAGAGCGTTCAGCGTCGTGTTGCGTGTATAAGCCGAAGTGGTTCCAAGTTGCCACATTGCGTGGCGCATGCGTGGAGTCAGACGCATTGACAAATCGCCACATGGCGGGCGGCCAATTAGCAACAAGACTGGAAATGCAAGACTGCAGCCAGTGGATGCCAACCATCTAAGCTAGAGAAAGCAATACTATTAGGACTATATATAGATATATATGAGATATTAGTGCATTCTCCAAGATAATTATGGGTAAAAGGAACAACATACAAATTCTGAGATAAAATTTAATATAGATGATCCTTGATGTATATCCTTAATGTCATCCTGAGATGCCTTTTGATTTTGCAGCAAGTTGTGAAAAATTATAAATAGTTAAGTCAAAGTCTGTTATCAATAAAATAAGTAAATTGGTGCTAAAATATTTAGTGTGAAAATATTTATTGCTTGGAGTTCTTATTGAGAAAAAAGAACTGCAAATGCTTCATTTTTGAATGATCCTCCTGGGGCGTTTCCAGCAGCTGGAGCGTCGATTGCGTCAGAAACTATAAAATGTTTACGTAGTTTTAAATGCAGACAACAGGGACACATCTACTTACATTGCTCTGGAACTCAGTTCGCACTGGCTCACATTCATGTAGATATAGCCCTAGCGGATGGGCACCCGACTTCTCATTGCAACGCATATTCCAAAGATCGTAGAGCAACTGGCCAGTTAGCTTAGGGCAACCGATCAAGAAAATTTGCTTGAGTTGCGGACTGGCCTTGACAAAGCTCATCAGCTGTACGTTCTTGAGATCGGAGCATTGACAGAATGCGAAGTAGTTCAATTCACACAGCATCCCGAGAGATTTCATATTCAGTTCATCAAATCGGCAATCGATTAGCATGAGGCCGTCCAGGTGGGAGCAGCGCTGCAGCTCCAGCTTCAGCAGCCACTCAGCTGTGCCCAGTTGACGACCATTGAGCTGTAGTAATTGGATATCTTTGCAACGCTGTCTTAGAACTAGGGTCATGGCATCAATAGTGGCTTTGGCTGATTCGTCCTTTTGCTGTAGCTCAAGAAACTGCAGGTGAGGCAGCTTAAGGACCTCAAAGGCACCGCTTCCGTTGAAACAGGCCACGGGCAGCGTCAATTCGCGCATATTTTGACACTGAGAGATGCCAATTATACTGGGGGCACCCACTCCCAAAAGTTGTAGACACATTAATCGCTTACAGCCACCCCAGATAGTGTGGAGTGCCTCTGTCGAGACTTCTCTGTGGAATGTTAGATACTTCAGATGGCTTAACTGGTCAATGAATCGTATCTCGACGGGCACGTGTATAAAAAGGCGACTTAGACGGGGCAGCAGCCTCGGGAGTGCCTGCATCGCCCATTGGGTGCAAGCTTTGTCGAGGGATTCGCAGCTTATTTCACATTTTCGTACACCGGGTAGCTCAGCAATGCCGCTGCTTTCCAGGATATTAAGCTCATCCTGTAAAAGCTCGCTTTTAAATCGAACACTTCGAAAGTGACAGCGCATCTTCTGCAGAAACTGATGCAGCCCATCACCGATTAGTTGCTTCTGGAAATCCTGCAAATCAAGATGCTTGAAGTTTTCCCGCCAAGTGGCAATTATATTTCTGGGCAGGTCCTTATAGTTGCGGCTTATTTGAGCCTGCTCTGCGACACTAAACTTCATAAGGATGTCATGAAGAGCTGCATCCTTCCGCTTGCCGGATCCTTTGCATTTTGTCTGCAGCGGAGTTGTGCATGTGCCGCTGGTCATGATATTTAGGTTGTTTTTTTTTGTTTTTCGTGTTAATGACAATAATTTACGAATTGGTGTAAAAAATTGTGGGTTTTTTTGTATATATTATTTATCGTGTACGACTATTTAGCTAAGCAATATGTTGTTCTACTGGTGAATTATATATTACTTGGCCTACTTTTACATTATACTGATCCTTAGTTTGTACCTATAGATTTATAGTAGAAGAGATTTTTCAATGCTTTATTGAAAAGAAAAAGCTATGTGAGTAGAACTATTGAAAAGGAACTTAGGTTGAATTTGGTTAGCAGGTTTTTATATATAATATATAAATTTTGTATTTTTACTACTCGCTTCGAATGTTAATGCTGTCGTGACACGATGAGAACATTTAAATTAAAGCCTGTCATATCTAATTAGTGGTCTCTGGTCCTAGCTCCGTTATTCCTTATGTTGTGTGAGGGTACACAGGAAATTCAATGAATCCGAGCGAGACAAGGCTATCTGTCACTGTAAATGGTCCCTTGAGTTGCTTAACGTACGTGAATGAGCGGGATGGCGATAGCGATGTAAGCTAATTGCGCAGTTAAGTTGGTGTCCCCAATATCGCTTTAAAAAGGAGACAGTCTATAATAAGCAGCCTAAGCAAACGAGGGAATACGTACTTCTGCGCAGTGCCAAGTCGATTTATAATATAATAGTAATAATATACATATAAAACAAATCGTACTCCTTTTTGAGTAGAATTACATTTATATTTATCTTATATTGCTGTATACTTTCGATTTCGAATATTTAAACGATATAATAGTTGCACTTAGGGCTCAGCTGACACCTCGATGAATGGTCTCAATGATCATTCGTCCACTCTTCCCTCGGCTAATGATCAGTTGCAGCTGCTGCTGTCCAAGCGGTTTGCTGTTAAATCAAATCATCGAAGACAGTAGCTCAGCTTGAATGGCCCACACTTGATGTTTTGCCCTGGGGGCACATCAAATTACCAGGTGGCTGGACTGGCTGTCCGGTGGAGTAACCACCGACTGGGTTACCTGTTACCAGTTACCTGTTGCCAGTTACTTGTTGCCTTGTTGCAGTTGCCTCTTGCTAATAAAGCCGTAAAATTAAACGCCAAGCGGCTGTTCTGGCTGCCAGTGATAAACGCCCAAAGATGTTTTGAATTGTTTATTTGCGTGCTAATAATTGCAGCGCTCTCCGGCTTAAAGATTGGGTGCGTAATCAGTAGCAGCTAACGAGCCGGCATTGCGTGCATCACCATTTCATTTAGTGGGCGTGGCATTTTAATGAGCCGCTAATAAGAAAGTGCGGCAGGCATCAGGCAACAGCTGAAATGGCTAATTGAAATCAAGTCAAAGCTGTCGTCAGCTCAGCTAATACTCTCTCTCTCCCTCTCTCACATACACTGCAAGAAATTTGCCTTCAGTTCGGGGCGTTATAGAAAATAATTAAAATATTTACAAATGCCAGAATAGACAAACCCAAACCAAAGATAAAATAAAACTGAACCACATTCCCAAACTAGTTTGGGTTCCAAATGTAAACGCCCCATAAACGCGGGCTGGCTAAACTTTTTCCATATACCTGCATCTGTATCTGTACCTGTATTTGCATCTGTATCTGTGTGTGTATCTGTACCTGTGTTTATGTCTATTTTGGCCCACCCGACAAGACTATAAATGTTTGAATAGCCAAAAATGTGAAACAAATGAGCAAAAAACAACAAAACGCGTTTTGTTTAAAGCTTGTAAAACATTTGTTATACAGTAGACGTCCGGAATAACGAATTCGGGACTTAAAGTACTTGTCAAATTTTTACATTGAGTACCTTATATAACGAACTCTTATACTCAATTAAACGAACGGAAAGGGAAATGTATACATACATACATACATACATACATACATAAATACATACATACATACATACATACATAAATACATACATACATAAATACATACATACATACATACATACATACATACATACATACATACATACATACACATACATACATACATACACACTCACCCACACATACACACTCACTCACACATACACACCGCGTGGTGAGCGGTCTGCCGAATACCACCACAGCAGGCCATAGCTTGTCGTAAAAGGCGACTAAATGGCACGGGGATGTTCTGCTCGGAGGAGAGATGGCCATTAACCTGGCAATGGTCAGCCTGATTCCTTTCCGAGACAGTTAAAGCAGCTCGTGACCTCCGGCCCCAAGCCAGGTATCCCCCGGATAGGAACTCCACAACCGTGGGTGCCTAGCAAACACGAGAAGGCGACCCAGTCCCGTGTGGTGCGCGGTCTTCCGAATACTACCACAGTATGTCATGGCTTGTCGTAAGAAGCGACTAAACGACACGGGGATGCCTACTCGGAGAAGAGCCCGGTGGGCCGGATGACACTACCATTAACTTGGCAATGGTAGCTTGATTCCTCTCTAAAGTAGGAAAGGCAGCTCGTGACCTCCGGCAACTAGCCAGGTATCCCCCGGATAGGATCCTCACACCCGTGGGCATCCAATAAACACGAGAAGGCGACTGAGACAAATCCCAGTATGTCTCAGGGATTGACCACTGGACGCCCCCTTAACGAATAGACGACCCCTGGGCCGACGTGGTACAGTATTCTAACACTTCAGTAAGCGGAGTGACATCTGGCTGAAATGGCTGTTAGGCTAATGCTGTACCCGCCTCCGTCCCGCTAAAACCTAGCAAGTCTACAAGAACGCTCGTAGGTCAGTCACCATTCAGTTGGTGGTACAGGCTCAGATGACACACTCCTGACTAACGCGGATCCGGCACTGCACACCCGACCCCATAAGGGCGGGTGTCAACCCTTCGCATGGCCTCACTGCTTGCATAGACAACCATGGGATCTTGTCGCGACTGTACTACGGCCTACGACAACGGCTTGCGAGTTGGGACCCAAACGACAATGAATTTTACCCAAAACACCCCGAGCGAAGGCTCAAATGAAGTCCGCAATCCATTTGCGAAAAGCGGCAAAATTGTTAGGTCTCCAGTAGAGGAGACACTACCACAGAAGGCGGCAGTAGCGATGCAGTCTCAGCCGACGATCCCCCAGAGCAGTTCATCTCTCTGTGATCTAGGTAAGCAGATTGCATTGCTAGTGGAGATGCAGGACGGGTACAAGCGCCGATCCATCCACACTCCCATGAGGGAGTGTATCGAAAGCATCAAGGCCCTGTACGAGTTGGTAGCTATTCAGCTACACGACGACAGGGCCAAGGCCACTGTGAGGGCGCATCAGGCCGTCACAGACCTCTCCACTGTTTAGAACAGTGGCTGACCCAAAGAGGAAACAGGATGTAGGTGCGCGGACTCCGCAAACGAAGCGCTGCAAGGGTCCGCCGGACACGCAGGCTGTCGGCCTACCATCCACACCTCACCCACCCCCGAATCAGGCGGATAATGCCTGGAAGAAGGTGGGCAAAAAGGGCAAAAATATCCGGGAGAAGAGCCAGAGGGTGCTCTCTGAGAAGACTCGGCCGGACGCGATTGTTATAATGGCGAAAAGCAAAGAGAGCTACTCAGAGATCCTGAGGAAGGTCAAGGCAGACGAAAAGCTTAAGGGCTTAGGGCAGGCGGTAGCTAAAGTTAGGAGAACCCAAAAAGGGGAGCTCCTGCTCCAGCTAAGTCAGTCAGGAGAGGGGACTTCAGCGCTTCGTACGCTCCTGGGAGAAACCCTGGGCGACCAGGTGGAAGTTCGCTCACTCTCCCATAGGGCCATAATAGAGTGTAGGGATTTAGACGAGGTAACGTCCAAAGAGGACATCCTCGAAGCCCTCAAGGAACAGCTCCAAATAGGAGATATAGCGCTGGAGGATATACACCTTCGTACTGCCTACGGCAGTACCCAAACAGCGTCTATAAAGATGACAGCAGACACTGCCAAAAAGGTCCTGTCAGTAGGTAGACTAAGGGTGGGTTGGGTTAACTCCAGACTTCGGGAGCGTATACCCATTACCAAGTGTTATAGATGCCTCGAATTCGGACATCTAGCGAAGCAATGTAGGAGCGAAGTAGATCGATCCAATTTGTGTCGGCGGTGCGGAACTGATGGCCACCTAGCAAGGGACTGCCAGAAGGAACCAAACTGTATCTTCTGTAGGGAAAAAAGTTTAGACGCGAAGCACATCGCAGGTAGTGGAAGGTGCCCTCTTTTCAGGAGCGCACTCTCCAAAAGAAAATGAAGTACATCCAATTAAATCTCAACCACTGTGCGGCTGCACACGATCTTCTGATGCAGTCAGTGAGAGAGAAAATACCGATGTAGCGATAATTTGTGAGCCCTACAAGCCTGTTAGAGATAGCGGGTGGGTAGGGGGTAGTAACTGTAAGGCGGCCATATGGTCTCTGCGAACCCCACCCCGCGAAATAGATACTAGCCACGCGGGGTATGTCAGGGCAAAAGTACACGGGATTACCATTTATAGCTGCTACGCACCACCAAGCTGGGAACTGCACCAGTTCCAAAACATGCTGGAGGAAATTGCGGAAGATGCACGTAGTAGAGCTCCCCTCATCATAGCCGGCGACTTCAATGCCTGGGCGGTTGAATGGGGAAGTAGGATCACAAATGCCAGGGGGGCATGTCTTCTGGAGGTGTTTTCGTCACTTGACGTTGCACTTGCCAACGATGGGAAACACCTTACGTATTGCAAGGCTGGGAGAGGATCAATCATAGACCTCACCTTTGTCAGTAGCTCAATCTGTAGGAACACTTCGTGGAGAGTCGGTGTGGAGTTCACTTTCAGTGACCACATGGCAATCCATCATCGAAATTGCTAGTGGAAGAGCAATGCATCAGGGGCGACCAAAAACTACTGGTCCTAAGTGGAGGGACAATCTTTTTGATGAGCATAGCTTTGCAGTCAGTCTTATCCACAGCGAGTGGAATAGATCGTCTGCCAATGACATGGCCAAGCAGCTTGCCAGAGAGCTAGTAAGCGCATGTGATGCTTCAATGCCAAGGCGTACGCAAAGCAGGCGGGGAGCACCCTGCTACTGGTGGAACGATGAGATCAGTCAGCTCCGGAAAGCCTGCCTCAGAGCAAGAAGGCGATCCCAAAGATCTCGAGGCCGACCAGACTTCGACCTCACGGTCAACGATCTGCGCATAGCCAAGCGGGCCCTAAAACACAGCATAAAAAGAAGCAAGGCTGAATGCTTCCGTCAAATATGTGACGATGCTGATGTTAACCCTTGGGGCACCGCATATAAAGTAGTTACGAAAAAGATAAGGAGCCAATTCGCGCCTCGGGTAACATGCCCAGACGCCCCTCAGCACTATTGTCAGTGCCCTGTTCCCCCAACGTCCTCACAGAGAAGTGGCGAACTACCCTCCGATCTTTGAGAACGTTCCACCTGTTACTCCTGATGAGCTAGCAATAGCTATCAGACGCATAGGAGACAAAAAGACCCCTGGCCCAGACGGCATCCCAAATAAGGCCCTTAAGCTGGCGATGTCACTACGAGGAGATATTTTTATAGACATGTACAATAAATGCTTAGAAGAGGGGGTTTTTCCATCCGTATGGAAATGCCAGCACCTTATCCTCATCCCAAAAGCGGACAAGCCGATCGATGATCCATCAGCCTACAGGCCAATCTGCCTCCTCGATACGGCCGGGAAGGTGCTGGAGAGGATCATTTATAGCCGACTTGGGAACTTAGCAGAGGAAAGAGAGGCACTTTCCGAAGCTCAATATGGTTTCCGAAAAGCGCGCTCCACAGTAGACGCTATCAAAGCAGTAGTTGACATAGCAACCAAGGCGATTGAGGGAACTAGATGGAGGTGGGGCGATAAGGAGTACTGTGCAGTTGTCACGTTGGACATTCGCAACGCGTTCAACTCGGCCTGCTGGACTCGCATTCAAGCAGCTGTTGACCGGATCGGAATTCCAGGGTACCTGTCGGGGATGATATCCAACTATCTGTCCGACAGGATACTGCAATACGATACGGAAGATGGCCCCAGGCGATACAAAGTCACGGCAGGCGTTCCACAGGGGTCGGTACTAGGACCACTCCTATGGAACTTAATGTATGACGAAGTACTCAGACTACAGCTACCAAGGCGCTGTAGTCTAATCGGGTTCGCAGACGACCTGGCCTTAGTAGTAGTGGCCAAAGAAGTAGCAGATGTTGAAACGGCTGTCAATGAAGCCATCAATATAATTAGTGAGTGGATGCGGAACGCCGGCTTAGAGCTGGCCGGACATAAGACAGAGGCGGTGCTTATCACAAGTAGAAAGAAAGTAGAATTCATGACCATACAGGTGGGAGACGCGATGATAGGTCGAAGGACTCAATTAGGTACTTAGGAGTCCTAATAGATAACAGGCTTAGTTTTAAACAGCATATCGAGTATGTCAGTACGAAGGCATCAAAGATGCAGGCAGCTCTCTCCCGGATGCTGCCCAACGTCGGGGGACCCAAGGCTGGAAGGCGACTGCTCATGGCAAGAGTAGTAGCCTCAGTCCTGGTTTACGCAGCCCCAATATGGGCTCCTGTTTTAGACGGCAGCCAACAGCTTCGCAGGAAGCTAGCCGCACCATACCGCCTTAGTGCGCTTAGGGTAATTTCTGGTTTCAGAACCATCTCTAGCGATGCTGCCCTTGTTTTAGCGGGTATGCTCCCGATAGATCTTCTGGCAAGGGAAATGCATCAGTTATACGCCTGGCGCATGACTAACAATGGTGCACCGCCAAGTGAGGCGATACGTAGGATGGAGAGGAGAATAGCAATAGGCAGATGGCAGGTTAGGTGGGACGCGGCAACCAAGGGAAGGTGGACCTGGTTAATCCCTAGAGTAGACGATTGGCTTAATAGGCGGGGAGGGGAACTAAACTTTCACGTTACCCAGTTCCTCTCAGGCCACGGAGGGTATAGGAAATACTTACATAAATTTAAACATGAGGAGACCCCAGTCTGTCCGCATTGTCCGAATTTCAACGAAGACCCGGAGCATGTCCTCTACCAGTGTGTGAGGTATAGGGCATTAACTCAGATGGTTCCTCCAGTAGATGGCCTAATTCAGTTCATGCTGGAGGAGGAAGGTAATTGGAGTCTAGTAACAGAGCTCATTGTCCAGATCCAAAGTGATCTGAGACGATCCGAAAGGGAGAGACGAGGTGAGGCCTAAGGCCATCCCCCTGTGAAGTAATACCTAACGGGAGTACCGCAGGGAAGGGGAAGTGTGCGGGGGGTCGGTTTAGTACGTAGGCGTCTTGTCTTACCACTATCTGGTTTGGCGGCGAGTCGTGCATGCCGGTGGCCCGGGCCATCGGTATCATTGATGATTCGTCCAACCTCTAGGTCCGCAGACCAAAAAAAAAAAAAAAAAAAAAACACATACACACTCACTCACACATACACACTCACTCACACATACACACTCACTCACACATACACACTCACTCACACATACACACTCACTCACACATACACACTCACTCACACATACACACTCACTCACACATACACACTCACTCACACATACACACTCACTCACACATACACACTCACTCACACATACACACTCACTCACACATACACACTCACTCACACATACACACACACTCACACATACACACTCACTCACACATACACACTCACTCACACATACACACTCACTCACACATACACACTCACTCACACATACACACTCACTCACACATACACACTCACTCACACATACACAATCACACAAGAAGACACAATCACACAAGAAGACACAATCACACAAGAAGACACAATCACACAAGAAGACACCAAAAAGCATTGTCTTACATGAGCTTAAGTACTACATTTGAGAATCGACGAGAAGGGCAGTTGACTCACTTAAAACGGGTAATTCAAAGGATTGTTTGTGATGATAAAGTTAAGGAAAAAACGCACTTCTGTTGTGTAAAAGATAATTCTGAATGAAGAATTCAACAAGATATGTTCCATATACTATATATAACTGATAATTATATAATAATGATATTTATATGTATATAATAATGATATTTATAGCAAATAATAATACTGTAGAAGTCAAGTTTAACGTACACTCCGTTTAAGGCATTCGCGACAAGGGTCCTCAGTTAGGTAATCGAAATAAAGAACTATTCGTTAAACCGGACTTCTACTGTAGTGCGAGAAACAAATAGGCAATAAGAAAGAGAGAAAGAGAGAATGAAAGAGAGACAATATATAGGACATACTTTATTAAATGGACATTTCTCCACATAAATACAATCCTTTAGCAGGAGGCAGACTTGTCTGACAGGAAGATCCAACTCAACTTGCGTTAGCTCTAACTCTTCATGAGTTGGTGCATAGATAACGTTAGATTATTTTGATCTTACCTTAAACTATAACTTTAGGAAGTATTCAGTTAAAAAGTGACAATTTAGTCGAGTGGCCACCCAATTGCAAAATATTTTGTTCATTGCTTGTGGCCAAACTGACAGAAGTTAAACAATTGCAACAATTGCAGCCACAGAGAAAAAAACAAGTACAAAAAACAAGTACAAAATTAAAAATAAATCTTTAATTAACTTGCGTCAGAGCTGTTGAAAAATATTAATAAAACATTTCAATTTTCATGTTTTCGTTTCGTTTTGTTTTACCGCAAACTATTTTTTTTTTCTGGGACTGACATTTAACGAGTTGTTGTGCAGTTGCTCCCAAACTTGTTTCTTGCTACGGTAGCTGGAGACACCGAGTGGGCATCTCTTAATTGATGCCACAGCAAAATGTTTTGGAAACAAAGCAAACATATGGACAGTCTAGTGTCATAAATAAGACCCAAAATCAACTGACCAGCTCATTAGCAGATGAACCAGCCAAAAGAAAACCAAAATCTACCGACACACTGGGACACTCCAAGATCTCCAATTGCCAGCAGGCCTCCTCCCTGCCCAGCATAGAATTCAATCCCAGGCGCCAATCCAATTCCAAAATGAAAACATTGCCGCGTCTCATTAGAAGCGACCCAGCAGGCGCGGGATGAGCTCCAAAAATAAGCTATTTGAATTTGTATAACTACTTTAAAACTTCGGGAGTTCAAAATAGACAAAAGATGGGATACATAATAGCGATTAAACAGACTGTATAACAACTTTTGAATATTTTATAAATTTTTGAAATTTGCAAGCTCCGAATTTTAGTTTCATTAGGAAAAGCTGCAAATAAAGATATGTTCCGAATGGTCGTTTTGCTTTTGATGTAACTTGTTGCATAAAGTATTTTTTACTCAGTTTAAATACTTATTCATATTTATTTTCTTAATAATTTTATTTCTTCACATTCTTATCGTGATTAAGAGAGAGTTTCTAACCTTAGAAAGATTACATTAGCTTCTGAAATTTGCAAATGCAGAAACTTAGTTTTCTTAGACGAAGCTGCAGTTAAAATTGTTTCTGATATTTTTTCTTTTGGCGAAGTTGATTGAGTAAGATCTTTATACACATTATATTCCTTTCGCTTCAGCTAAATACATTTAACCAACTTCAACATATCATAATCACTTTCTTTAAGAGTTTACTTTATAAAATTACCAATCAACAGCGCTTATATGGAAAGTGTTTAAAAACTGAGTATTTGCGTTTCATAAAATACAAAAATAAAACGATTTCTTTTTGGCTTTTTGCAATTGGAGTACTCAAAATTTAAAGGAACATTCATAATGTGATAATCTGCTTTACTTTTACTCATCTTTTAAATGTGCAACCTTTTGTGTTGCCTTTCAACGAGGTCGTCATACTTTACGCCTCAAATCGTGTTAAATCGGTCTGTCAACGCATGTTGGACACGGCCATTTTATCAACCACGTAGAATCCAATACGGCCAATTTTGTTTTCGGGGTACGGTAGCTTTAAGTGTGCGTACCGCACTTGGCTCGTTAGTGTTGATTTATGTGCTCAATTTGTAGCACATAAAACACGTCTGGTATTATGGGAAGCAAAAAGTAAAAGATCAGCTTATCCAGGATGAAGGCCGCAAATTGTGAATTGCAAACATTTTGCGGCTGCCTAATGATCGACCATTTACTTACCTAGTTTATGCCAACAACCGCCTATAACCAATAACAACAAACAACAACCAATAACAACAACTGCAAGCGCATCGCTCTGTGATTTTATGGCTGCAAATGCCCCAGAGGACAGGAACAGACGCCAATGGCAAACTGTGTGTGGCATTTATGTTGGCTGTCATGTCAGGCCGGACAGTCCGGGCCTAAGACTGTTGACAAAGTTGGGAGGAGAGAAGGCAAGTGTCTGGTTTTGTAGAGTTGTGCGCACCACCAAATCGCAGCTCCTTTCTCGTCCACATGTCAATACTAATTGCCATTTTACACCTAAAAATCGCAATCAAATTGAAACAAATTCCAAAACGCGCGTAAACTTTGAAGGTAATATAGGTATAATGCGAGTATGGAATATAACTATACCCTGTAAACATTGTATACTGATGATAATGAGTATAAATGACTTCAATAGATTCATAATAAACAATAATATGGAAAGGATTCAGGTAAACAAGTTGATTTGTAGTATTCATTTCAAATTTCTAATACTCATTTTTTATATATTTTTATTCTTTTATTCTTTTTAATTATGTTTCCAATTTCAGACAGCATTGTTTTGCCTTATGCTGTGCAACGTTTAGCAAAGTTTCAAATTAAAATGTAATCAATATGCTTACAATTTGCCTGCTGTAAGTCACATATGCCATACACCAATTAAACCAGACATGCTATGGGTATTTGATATGAAGACAGAACCACTATAAAGTAGATGATACCTTCTGTTAATATGTAGTAGACAGTGTGTGGCAGTTACCATTCTTGATGACATACACCAGCATTTTACGAGGGCTGTCAGACCTTTGTCAGGGAGATATCGTAAACTGTGTTTCAACGAAAGATGATGGAGTTAGGGAGATGGTACAAAACACCAGAAAAATGCCAAGATACATATCAATAAAATCGATTTTAATATGTAAATGATCGAGTCAACGTATTTAACGCGAACATTAACACAAAACAGGCCAACACAAAACAAAAGACATAAGAAAACACTTTGGAAATTCTTCTATGAAGACAAAGGCCCAATCTGGAGGAGGAGACCTGAGGCAATGGTCGTAGTCGCCGTTCAACAATTAATAACAATTTTGCGATAATATCGATCAAAGATAGTAAATTTTATCGCTAGATTGTAAAAATCAACGGCACGCTGTGTTATTGGATCAATTATTCATACTGTGGAGTAGTCTGTAGAGGACCAGACACTCGACACTTGGCCAGAGACTTGGTTGTCAGAGTTGACCGGACAACTCTAATGAACACATTACATAAAATGTTGGTTTTATGCCCCACTTGGACTCGGTGGCTCGCATTTTTTTCTCTCTGTTTTTTTGAGTCTAGCGTTTTAGTCGACGCGCCAATTAGAAGGGCCAACTTAAGATGCGGCTGAGTTTTAATGGCAACGGGCCAAGCTACGTCTGGTCTTTGGTTTTATTGTCTAGCTACTGATCTGTATCTGTGTATTACTCATGTTACCACTTGGGCCAAAAGAAATGTGGCTGCGCCTCATCAACCTGGTCATTACTTGATTAAGTTCATTTGCGTCGCCCCGTTCAGAGCGTGCACCGTAAGTTGCTGGAAAACCGATACGTATGGGTAAGTAATACCCATACAGCCAGCCGTATGGAGCATTGGGTTTTAGTGTGCCAAGTTGCTTTTACTGGCCGGCTACTCGAACATAAATCGCTGGTTTATGCGCTCGTGGCTTACATTTCACCTGTTGTCTATATTGTTCATAACTTACATTTTAATTGCACTCAAAATTCGTGACAGGCATTGAATGAGTGAATGGATACCATACGGGAGTTATTGCCCAGTCGCAAAATGTCAGAGCTTCAGATTTCATTGGCATTTATCTTTTTCAAATGTTGTTCCATTAAAATATGGCTGTGTCAGTCTCCAATAAACGTGCAAGTAGCTGAAAATCTCTGAAAAATGGCTTCGAGTTATGGATATTTAAATTTTTATGCTAGTTTCGAAATCTTTTCACCTTAAGGAAACTATTTTATATACCTATCTATCTACTTTTTCTGTTTTTAACGAATCAAATTGAACCCAATTATTTTTAATCTGACTCTACACTTGCACTTTTTCCGACTCGCTTGACTATCCTAGAATAATGCACTATTAGTAAATATATATAGTTATATATATGTATATGGATATGTGTTAGTAAACAATGTTTTGCCTTGAGCTTTGAGCTACCAAAAGTAGCGTAAAAACTGAACTTGGCTGGAGCTGGCATTTTAAGTGCTTTGGCTTCTGATCTTGGCTACCCAATAAAGTGATCAACTGATCTACTGAGTGTCAGCAAGACTCTTTGGAGATCTCAAACTGTCTATTTGCATTAGTTTTCTCAAAGCCGATCGCTGGTTCTCTTTTTGCTACTGTCTTAAATTCGAATCTATTCACTTTCTACCCACACAGCGCGTTCAACAATCTTGAATACCATGAGATTTTAAGGTAAAGTCTTTTCTTATACCAATTCGCTCTCCATTCTGTGTGTATATCTCTCTCTTAGCGTTTGGCAGCTCTTAACTCTTTCGTAAGCCTTAATTCACACAAGACATGACGTCGATGATCACGATCAGATGGCCGCTGCTGCTGTCTAACCTCATCAATCATTCAAAGCGCCCCCAAAATCGAATCTATTTTTGCTAATATCGCATAATCTTGATTACTCATTTCCGGTGCACATCTCATAACAAATTGTCAAAGGCAATTGCCTGGCAACAACAACTGAATATGGCAATCAACTTATGAATACACTACTTATGGAATACCCTTTAGCAAGAAGATAAATTGAATATGTGCTGGATCTTTGAATGGGCCACAATGAATGGATTTGTGCCTTTGCTCTATTTGCCGTCCGTCTATCCGTTAGATACTTTCTAAAACAATGGCATCTCAAGTAATACGTTAAGTACCACAATTGAGCGAAATGAAATTGCGCAGTCATTACAAACAGAGCTACGGACTGAGCCCCGTCAAGTACTCAATAATTCACAAAATAAAGAAGTAAAATACAAAAGCTGTGTGTATATAAGAAAAGAAAGAAAAAACGAATAACGTTGAAAATCAAATGATCAATACAAACGACAAGGGGCAACAAGTAAAAGAGCAAAACGCGACGGGCCAAGCAACAGGCAACAGGCAACACGGCCAAGAAATTGAAAAGCCACAAGTCATCTCAGCTGGTGGCTTAAAAGGCGCGTGCTAAGCCATTCATATTCATAAAAGAGCCACAGATCCACAAAGTCACAGCGGCAGCGGAGAAGCCTGAGACCCGCCGAGAGACCAAGTCGGCAAAAAGAAAAAAAGATATATAATAAAAATTAAGGATTGTCAGAGGGCTGGGCTGGCCCGGGCCGGGCATTGTCGAGGAGCAGGGCGAGGGTGTGAATGCGAAGCCGCCGCAGATGAGGCAGAAAACTGGACTGCCAATGGAGTCTGCCAGACTCTGGCTTAGAATCCACCGACGGACCAGACAGCAACTGCGATTGCGACAGCAACAGCAACAGCAACAACAACAACAACAGCAGAAACGGACGATCAACTATCGCCGGTTCCAGTTCCGCAATGTCGCCGGGCGACAGCATCAACTCAACGTGCCTATGGTAGAAGAAAGACAACCAAAAACAAGAACCTAGATTTGTCAAGGGAACATCGAATATTGGATACTCTAGGAATCAAAACAGATTTGCTAATTGCATTAAATTGATCTTTTCAAGGGGAGTTTGACTAAGAGGCAGCCTATAACTGTGATCTCTTGACTTTGAAGTTGAGTAAAAATTTATGAACTCATTTTGTAGGCTGCCTCATATAATTTTTTGTATTTAAAGTTGAAGCAAAGGAGTTTTCTATCTTCATCTTAAGGAAACGTAAATTTATAAGCTGGAGATATATTTGAATTATATTTTCTGCTAAATATTATATACTTCTTACCAAGCAGATTGAAATAAATTGGTCTTAAGAGTAGGGAATCGAGTTTAACCAAGATTTAAGCCTGAATGTAAATAGATATTACGAATTTTGTAGTAGAATCTCAGGTCAAGTTTACAATTAATTGTTGTTCAGCTGCAACTTGTTTTAAGAACAATTCCATCAAATATAAAATAATCCAACATGGTAATTGTGGCTTTAATAAGCGGATTGATTAAACTTGGACATTGTGTTGGGAAAAGCAAACTTCAGACAGTATTAACCATATAAACTGAACTGATCTCATTGAGTTATTTAATTTTAACTTTTTGCTACTACTTTGGATACATAGATAGACTTACCTTTAGTCTGATTCGTATATTAATATTATTTCAGATTTTGTTACTTTGATTCGAATGCAGATGCCATGGAGTACTCCCAAGCTCGACTTGGGCCATCCTTGCAACTCAATCCAAAAGTATAGCTGCTCTCTGTTAGGGTATAAAAGAAACAACAATTCTACTCTTCCACTCTTGTCGTATTAATAATATTTCGTTATTTTTTTTCCTTTCTGTTTGCTGCTGAGTTTTTAGGGATGGGCATATCCGATTTTTGTTACAGCTAAAACTTAACGTTAAGGCCTCTGTTGTTGTTGTTTTTGTTGTTGTTGTTGCTGTTGCTGCTGACGTTGTTGCTGTGGCCGTTGTTGCTGTTGATGTTTTTATCTTGTAGTCAGTCAGTCACAGAGTCAGACACTCGAATTGTTGTTGTTGTTGGTGTTGCCTTTGTCGTTGCTGTTGGGTTACCATTGGCTCTGCTTGGTTTCTATGGACGCTATGTGATTTTACAGTTTGATTGATTGGATTAGGTACTTATGTTATTAATTTACTTCTATTTATAAACAAGCAAATGGACAATGGATATTGTTGTTGTTGTTCTTGTGGTTGTTGTTGATGGTGTTGTTTGCCGTAAGGGCTTTTCGAGGCTTTTCAATTTTCATTCAGACAATCGAACGACAATTTATGAATGAAAACCGCGTTGCTGTGACAAATTGTGGCCTCAAGATTAATGCAGCACTTCCGCTGCCCCAAAACTCATCCAAACTCCAACGCCTTTTTTTGCCCCTTATGGAGAGAGACTTAATTTATACGGAGTTTGTTTTAAGTCAAGTGTAAAGAAATTAATATTTTAGCTATTTTGTGGACTTATCAAAATTATGTCGTGGCATCTTGTTCAGCGCGTTCTTATCACTGCTATTTTATCGAACCCAAAACAATCAAAACATTTTCAACACTTCACGATAATTGTAAGTTATTTTTCCCTGGGCCCCTCGAGGCATTTGCATTAATCGCTTTTTTGGCGATAGGCATCGATCGCTGTGGCCAGCGACAGATTTTCATTAATTGATGCAACGGTACCGCAGTGCCGAGTCCCAACTGATAAGCATCGCCACCGAAATCAACAGATACACACAGTTGCCACACGGCTGGTGGTCTCGACACGCGGCCAAATGTCAAACTCAACTGGCCGCATCATTAGTGGAGCTAACGCACAGTCAACGACAACGCCCCAAACAGGTGTAAATGTAAATAATCTCGGCCAGGTTGACACTCCACACAAATACACACATACCTACATATGGTACATACACACACACCACATGGGGCAGGCTGACAAGCCTCAATATCTTGTATTTTTTAATTAATTTTTGAAATGCATTCGACAATCGTCTAGCGCATATTTCATAAGCTCATTGAAAGTAATTTCAATTATAAATTGAAATCAAGTTAAAAACGATTCGGCCAACAACTTCAGGATTCATTGGCCACCAAAGTCCAGACTGCGGTCCATTTGCTTGGAGCTCATTTTATGCGTGTCAAAATCCAAGCTGCAAGGCATAATCTCTCCCACAAGACACAGCAACTTTCAACCTTAAGTCTGTACACTGAAAGAAATAACAGAGAGCAAAAACGTTGTTCCAATGGGCTAACAGCTCACTTTACTACTACTTTTTCTCTCAGTGCGTTCTGTGGCGCTTTCGTTGCGCAGACGAAGCATTGCAAATGCATTTAGCCATTTTTTCTTAGCCATTTTGGTGACGTGTCTGCCGTTGCCTGTTGTTGCCAGTGGCGTCACACCCTCAGGCACCGTGTAAGCCAAGAAGAACAGCAGCAGCAGTACCACGATGATGATGACTAGGCCATGGGCCGTACCCATTTCTATTTCCGTTTGGAAGTAAAGAGAGCCGAGCTTATCTGCAGCCAGAAATCACAGCTATTGGCAGCAGCGATGATCTGGCTAAATAAGGTAACCTCAGCTGCTAATGATCATTGATAAGTGATATAGTAATAGTTTTTATAGTTAGTTGTCATTTTTTTCTAGCTAAAACTAGCTTTCATCAATCGTAAGACCTTTTGCCTTTCTTCTTTTTTGATCTCTGAACCTTTTTTTGTTGTTGTGGTGTTTTCAGTTTCGAAATTTGTAAATGAGACGCAAAAGAGGAGCATAAAAATTAAAGGAACATCCAAAACGCCACACGGCAGTCGTAAAGTAAATGGTCAGGTTTGAGGTCTCAGGTCTCGGATCTCGAACCAGTGTAGGGGTTTCCATGCCCCCAACCCTGCTCTCAGTCCATCAGTTGATTCATCTTGGATGGAGGGCCCTCTTGCGACTTGCGTGTCTTTCATTTGGTGACATTCAGGCCGTTGAGTTGTTGCTGTACCTTGGTATAAATGTTGTTGTTATTGTTGTTGGTGTTGTTGCTGTTGTTGTTGTTGCCGCTTGTCATTTTCAAAATTATATGTCACACTTTTGGCGTTAAAACAGGCACACGACCAGAGACCTGACACAAAACCAGAGACGACACGGCAAGCGACCCGTTTTTAGAGTCCTGATTTTTATTGTCATGTTTTGATCTTTATTTTTTTTACTTTTTGCTCTGTGTGTATCCATATCTGTTGTTGTTGTTGTTGTTGATATTGTTTCGTCTCTTGTTTGTTGACGTCTTCGGAATGCGCATAAAAATTTTTATGCTGTCAGCCCTCGAACGCTGCTCATGATCGGCTGCACTTTGGGTCACTTCAAGCCAACTCAATCAGCACAAAAACAAAATCTCAAACTAAATAGAAATCCAAGAGATTTGCAGACAATGGACCCATAAATAATTCCCCCGATGCTCAGTGAAGCGTTTAATATGATAATTTGTCCACAGTTCATCAAATGTACCAAAATGCTGGTCAAAGTGTGGGTGGCAAATTGAAGTGGAGCTCTTTAAGTCTGTCTACCATTTGACATTTATGGGAAGCTATGTCCCGCATCTGTCAGATCTGGTTGGTCAACTCGGAGGTTTTCCTAACCAGAAAATCATTGAAACAAAGGAATTTTTTAAATTGTGTTAATTGATTTTAGGGCTTGGGTTTTCATCAGTTTTGTGTCGTGTGTTTTGACCCAAAAGCATTTATAAACGCTTCGATTTCAGCTTTTTGTTGTCGACCAGTTAAAGTTGTCAATAAGTGCACCATTTTCGGCTGCTTATCAGGCAGATACTAACAAAACTATATATATAAATATATATAAACAATTCGGTTAAGCAATTTAAATGCTAAACTTCGGAATGAGGTGGGAGCGACTGCGTTTTGTTTTCGGATGTTGTGATAATTACCTCAAAATATTTGGAATACCCAGTAAACAGACAACCGAAGTGGGTATATACTCAACTGATATCCTATAAGACATATATGTTCTTCTACAGGCTCAGCAGCTAAGCCGATCTAGCTGAAGTTACGCTACAGACTCCTTTTCTATATTCGAACTCAGAGACTATAAGATCTAGATACTTGTATCTGCTGTTCAGTTCGACTTTCTGTTTGTATCATTCTACAGGGTGTCTCATAGTCCAGCATATGTATTAGATTATTCTTAATTGTGGCATATATGCATATGTATTTGAGAGAGTATAAGAGTAGTTCTCTTATCTCAGCTCTTAACATTAAATACCGTTGGAAAATTTGTAAAGAAATGTTAATTTTGTGGCCATTGATATGTGTGTGGCCCGCACGACTAACTAATTGGTTTTCCATCCAAAGGCCTAAAATAAATTTCTGGCTAAATGGTAGATAAGTGCATGCAGTGGCAGCAGCAACTGTTGCCCAGTTGGCTGGAGCTAAGCAAGTTATTACAATTCTTGTCACCTGGCATGGAAATTTACAAGGGGCTACAAATAATTGAACAGCAATTTTCCATTTTCGCCACAAATTGCCAAGGACGTGAGTTGTTGAAGTTTGCTGCTGCTGCTACCAGGTGGGGTTCCCAAGGGGAACTGCAAATCTAAATTGATTTTACACTGTGGCTTCTTGCCTGCCCGCAGGACACACAACTCTACAAATGCCAAAGCAGTTCTCCGAGTCCAAGTTAACGCAGATTAGTACTGTGCAACACATGTTGCTGCTCTTCTTCTACTTGTTGCTGTTGTTGTTGTTGTTCCTGTTGCTGCTCATCAGCATCGAGGCACGCAAGTTGTAGCTACAAGTTGTACATGGGATCAGGGTTGAGCAGCAGGTACTGCTGCCCGCTCTACAGGGACGTCTGTCGCAACATTTTTGGCTTTAAACAAAAATTTCTGTTCAACGGCATGTTGCGATTTTAATTGAACCAGTCATTAATTAATTTCAACAACGGATTATTCAAGGGTGAACTCTGAAGACCACGTGACCAGAGGGCTTTCAATTTGATAGTTTAGATTGTAGATTGTTGACTATTCAGCTAACAGTTGAGATTATGGTCAAAGATATGTTATAGGTTACTTAACGATTTCTTTCTTTACTTTTTGACTATCTTTATAAATTGTGATGTTTTTACGATCATCTGATAGTTAGGGAGACAGGGGCTTTCCCTTTCATGATTCTGATCTTTCAATACTGTTTTGACTTCTATTTCTAACAGATTTAACTACGTTTTTGGTACAGGGAGGGAATGCTTCAAGAAGCACACAGATCGTCGTATCATTTTTACCAATGATACACCTAGGATTAAATCTTACATCAGCCCAACATGTTGGTTTTCCTTTAGTCGATCTGGCTTAAACAGATGTTGGCTGTTTGGAGAAGAGTCCGTCATTTTGGCGTGGCAACCTTCCACTTCCACTAAGACTTTAAGTGATTCTGGTATCAGCCCTAAAGTCTTTTCTCGATGAACGTTTTACCTTTTAAGCTGCCACCCAATCTCGATCAGTTTGAATCTCCCTCTCTCGATGGCTCTGTCTGGGCCACAATCGATATGTACAGCTGGCAAGGAAGGAAGAGCACTCTGTTTGGCCAGATGCAAATACATTGGCAACACGGGCGCCGAATGCGGCGGCAATAACTTCAAGATTGATGACCGCGTAGTTCAGTTAACGGCAACGATCGACAGTTGCGCTGAACGGGGCGATCAACGGTTGGCAGGCTTTTGCATAAATAATAATAGACTTGTAGGCCAATTGTGCTAACATGGCTGGTGGTTAGCCTAATAATTCATTGGCCTCGCGATGGGGCCATCATTAGGCAGTCAAAACGGCTACTGAATTGTGATCGAGCAGCCAAAAAAAAAGAAAAGAAGTAGTAGCATAAAAAAAATGCGATGATCGGAGATCAGCGATCGTAGATCGTCGAACGGCGAACGTGGAACGTCGATTGTAGATCGATTTGAGAGGCTGCACCTGTGCGAATCTTTGGCTTTTACAAATTGGGGCGTTTTCTATAGAGATCTTGATAATCAACATTAATTGTGAATCAATGAATGCACGCCTTGGCCAAGACGGGGCGGTTCTGTGTTTTTGCAGCGACTGGCGGCCTCCCCAAGATAATTGGCTTAAATGTGCGCAAAACGCGTTGCCAAGTTTGTTTAAAAGACCATTAATTAGTGCAGATAATTGCCACATAGATTTCGAGATTAATTACAATATAAAAGATATGGAAAATGTACAGATAGTTACTGGGCTTATTACTAGATATAAGATATGCAGTGCTGTGACAACTATTGGAAAGTTTTCTACCATAAATTGTCTTGGCTAATTGCTGCAAACAAACTGTAGATGGCGCTAGCCAGAAAACGTTAATTGCCGACGGGACAAACTAATTGATGGCTTGGACCCCAGACTCCAGACTCCAGACTCCAAAAGACTCACAGCTCCAACCAACAGTGTCCAGACTTCATGACGATATCTATTTAATGTTTCGGTTTTAATTCTGCGCCACTTCCTGTAATTACACAGCGACTGAGTGAGATACATCGAGTATATCGATGTTGGGCTTCTTTATGGGAAATTATTGCTATTTTTAATGCAAATGCGCTAATTACAAACACTGATAAACCCGAGAGGCTACCAATGCCAATGCCAGCCCCTGGCATTTATCAGGCATACCAAACTGGACATTGGACCACTGGCCACTGGCCACTTGGCCAATGCTCGATCTCTATTCAGCGGCGCCTTTGGTCGCAAACGCCCGCGGCACAATACCTTGACAAAGTGGCACGCTTCCGCAATGTCGCCAGAACTCCCGGTTCTCATACACAGAGAAAAATTTATGGGTAAGAATTGAGTTTAAATAATCTTGCAGATTCACGAGAACCTCATTAATGAGTAATACTTGTAAAAAGATGATAATAATATTGAATATGTTATTTTAAAATCTATTTCAGCATATTTCATACCTCGAAGAACTCTTGTTTTCGCTCAGTGTACGTTCCAGTCTTTCCTAAGAGCAAACTAAAATAAAACCGAAAACGTATTAAATTGATCTAGTTTCTTTATGGCCATGAAATGCTTCTGTGCGACGACAGCAAACCCGACGACGACGACGACGACGACTATGAAATATGTGGCCATAGATAGGAGACTGGACAACATCCAGAGAGCTGAAACTGAAGCTGGAGCTGCACTTGGAGTCATTTGGTTGGGCCCGGCTAATGCATTGGCAGCGCTCATGATGAATTAGTTTTGATTAGGCAACCCCATGGAACTGAGCAGTTTGGCATTCGTGCTTTTTCAATGTCACACAGTCACATAGGTTGGGTCCCAACTGGGACTCCGGACAGTGTCTCTGCTAACTTTCGCTGATCTTGGCATAATATTTCAGAGCTATTCAATTAGTCAAATGTCATACATGGTGCGATACGGCATTATATTAATAGCATTGGGCTACCGAGAACCCTGGCTACCAAATCTTTTTTGGCTACCATTGGGTTACTTTTTCTTTGATATTAAATATTTTTAAAACAAAAATATGTTTTATTTTTAATTTTTCTTTTATTTTTAAGTATTTTTAAGTGTTTGTGGAATTTTTTGAATAAATCATTTTTATTACAAGATTTCTTATTTTTTTGGTTTATTTTTTCCCTTTTCAGTATACGAAATATATGAAATTAGTAGCATATATTTCTATTTAGAGTGGGAAATTGAAATAAAAACTGAATTGAAGGGTAAAGAATAAAATTGATATGAAAAGTTAATAGAATTTTCGAATACATTCCCAAAAAGAAGCTTCTTTAAAGAAATGTTAAAATATGTTTTGGATTCTGTAACATTCCTTTTTTTATTTTCTTCTTGTCTTTTTGGGTACTTCTATGAATTCGTGTCGTTAATTTTGTTTTTGCTAAGCTTTTGGAAATGGTAAAATGAAAATTTGTGTCTCGTGTTGCATGTAGCATGCAAAGTAAAGTTGGTAACTGCCACCAAAATAAATCACTAACGGCAACTCATTAGCTGTTAAGCAAAGATATTAAGCCAAGGCCCAAGAGAGATTGCCTGCATGACATTTGTGGTGGATCGAGTGGTGGCCGGACAGCCGGTTTCTGGATACGACTCCAGACGACTTCTCTCGGTCTCAATCTCTGTTGCTGTCTGGAACTCATCAGTGTCTCTGACTGGCGACACCTCGACTGGTGATAGGCCAGTGGTAGTGTGTCCTCTGTTGGGTGGCTGTTCACATTAAATGCTTCAAAGCTATTTTCACTCAGATTGGATACTGGACCGACTTTTAGCTGGTATCGGACCAGAGATAAGAGATTGTACAGTCCGATCATATATTGGCGCTACCGGACAACAAGATGGAAAATGTAGCAGCTTATCAAAACGAAATCAATTTGCGATCATATCTCTGGCATGCCATCTAAAACACCTAAACAAGTCAAATTGGCGCACTTAAGGCGACATCCATCCGCATGGCATACAAGTCTCAGCTGGTATCTGTTGGTTCCTGGACAGTTCATCACCTGTTCCAGGCCGTGGATTACTTATATATACCATATGAAGTCGTACAGCGAGCGCTCAAGGAGTTGACTCAAATAATTTTGTTTGCGCCTGTCATAAGCGTTGCAATGAACCAGGCAAACTGGGTAACTGGCCATTGGTAGCCACAGCTCGCGGCTCAAATTGTACCGCAAGCACACAAATCACAAACGCTACTCCAACTCCAGCTTCAACTCAAACTCCAACTCCAGCTACAGCTTCGGCTTCAGCTGGCAGCTCCTCTCCACCCTCCACTGCTCAACCGCCCAGCGATGATTGCTGCGAAGACAAGAATTTCTAGTTTAAAGCCAAAAGCGAACCTTAACTGTGGCAGGCCATGCCAGGCCAGGCCAGGCCAGGCTACGCTAGGCTTGACCAGCCCGAGGAAGCTGCCGTGAAAGCATTTTGCATTTCAATACCCTAACGCGGAGTATGTGCACTTAATCATGAAGTATGCGACACTTATCCTAAGCAATTGTTAACGAACTTGTTTTGTAATTTGAATATTTTGCTATGAGATAAAGTTTTTAAATGAATTATTTAGGGAAACTAAAAAGAAGTTAGTTTTCTTTATATCTACTAACTACGATTTAAACGTTGCAAGGAATATGATTTCAATGATAAGGTCTATTCATAAGGTCTTGAAGAACTAATATCACAGATGTGTTTAGATGAGAGAAGATCATTGATCCTGGGGTTAGGGAACTAATTGGAGGAATATATTCCTACTCTAAATTTCGCTAGACGAAAAGTTAAGTGAAATTGAACAACCTTTCTAAGAATATAGAAGCTTCTAAGTTGGAAGATCAGTTGTAAGGGTATAGAGGATCCATTGTGGCTGTGGCTGCTTTCCTTTCTCGGGCATTTTTACGATAGAATTGCGCTCATAACTTTGACCAGGTAACGTCGCGACGTTGCGTCGGCTGCTCGTCTTTGCCGGCCTCAGCAGAACTGAAGAATTTCAGGCTCGACATGCGCCTGTCGCTGTCGGCCGCGCAGTCGACGTAGACGCTGGCAGAGCAGTCAGCGTTGGGTACGCTGGTCCGGCGACTTTCGAGCGCGTGTGGCTGCCAGAGGAGCTGCATCGTTTTGACTTTGGAACATTTCATTAGTTTTGAGTGCCGGCATATATTGTCGATGTGGATGTGGATGTGAATGTGGATGTGGATGTGGATTGTGGACGTGGTCATCGTCTCCTGGAACGCTTTGGCTATTATTTTCAATTTTATTGCGCTTTTTATTAGCACTGCATTTCGTTGGTCATACGTGCCATATAGACAGCGCTTTATATGGCATAGATATGGCTGATTGAAATGTATGTTACTGTAATTTATATGGGCATAGTGAAAGACACGCTTGAATTTGAAATCTTTGTGTGTTTTATTTGTTCTAAAAGTTGTTTGTCAAATTTGCATATTATTTGTATCATTATCATTAAATATTCGAGTATAGTTTAAGTATGTATATAATAGCATAATAGATATACTCTGACACAAGATACAAGTACATCAACTTAGGGCTAGATATAGATATAGATATAGTTATGTAAAAATCATTGATAGAAAACTGATACAGCTACTAGTTCGAGTAAGTCGATATAAATACGTACAGGCTAGAAGAGGGGTTATCCTTTCGATTAGTTAAAACTAAACACGCACTTAACTTTCGAATTTCGGAATGCTTAATCTTAACACAGGGACAGTCTTTGAAAAATTAGAGAGAAAATTGAGAGATCTTATTGTAAGTTTTGAAATGTATTCGTAATGTGCACATTTAAAATATGAAATACATTAAATATCTAACTTGAATATGATCTTTAATATTTTCGATAAAAACACACACATAGAAGTACATAAGTACATAAGAATCAACTGCAATGGAACATCTATTTAATAAATCAATTTGCAAGCTGCAACTTTTGTTCGAAATATGTTTTCTTTTTTTTTGTTTTACTTTGAGCATTTTAAACTAATAAAATATTTGTTTTTATTCCCTTTAGCTACAAATTATTTTTAGCTAGCTAAGAATGCATCAATAAATACATCTCTCCAAATGATTTAATTTTTTTTCTTATGGTCTTGCATTTGTATATATATTTTTATATATATAAACACATATGTATGGAAGAAAAACTGTCCATAAGCAACATTAATAAATAATATATATATATATATATATATATATGTATATATGTATATGTATAAACTACGCTTAAATACATACATGTACCATATATGTTATATAACTTTATTTGAATAAATATTTATTTTGACATTGAATCATGCATTAAATAAACAATATAAATCACAACGTTTTAAATTTCAAAATTTAATTTTTTGTTTAATGTTTCTTATTTTCTTAAATCTGGCAAGCATTTATCTTTTAGGTTTTTCCTGTAATATAATTTTTATATTTTTCAGCATTATTCAACTTGTATCGATGGCACATAAGTTTCACACGTTTTCTATTTTAATAAATTTATTTAATTTTATTTTTTTTGAAGGCTATTTCTTGACCTGTTTTCATTTTCATTTTCATCATAAGTTTTGTACATTTAACACTTTAAATATATATATATATTTTTGATTTTATTGAATATGCACCCGAGTATTACCAAAACCTTATAGAAATATATATTTATATATATTTAAATATGAATGTATGAATACTCTAATATCTGTTAGAAACTGTTTTATGTGTATGCGGCCCAAAAGCACCGAACTAATTCTAGGAATTAATTTCATTTATGTATGATTTCAGCGTTTATATATTCGTATTCACCCATAAATTCAGGTATATTATGCTTTATTCATAATTTGATGTAAACCATTCGTCACATTCATTATTCGTTATTCAGCTGAAATTGCTAAAGTGGCACTAAGGTTCCATGTAGTTTATATCTTTTCAAATTTTAAGGCTAAGTCTTTGGCTCGGCTCATTCAGAACAGAGAAAGAGTGTGAGAGTGTGGGATGGTGCAAGGGTAAAAAGAAAAGCTGTGGAAACTGAAAGAAAGTATAGGAAAATCATAAAGAAAAACGAGAATGTTGTGTTTGTATTTTTGTTTTTTTTGTAAATTTTGTTTAAAAATTGTTATATATTTTCGAAAATTAAATATGCTAATTATATAAAAATTGTTTCAACTTAGAAGTAAAGCACTTTTTTCTTTATATTTAATATAACTAAAAACTATAAAATAGATTTTTCTTGATATACAAAAAATATAATTAAGATGGGTTTTTTGTTTTTTAAATTAGATTTAGATTTGTTTTGCCGTTGATTTCGAATCAATTAAGGAAGTACAAGGGGCATTTTCAACACTAGCTCAGACTATAACTAATTAATTAATTATAATCATTTGCTTAACACACATTCATTCAACTTAATCTCTTAATTTTCTTAAGTTCTGCAACTTATGACATGCACAAAAATGGCTTTTTCCTTTTCAATTTTCTCTTATGAATATTCGAAAATGATATGCTTAAATATAATATATTTTAATTTATTTTTTATTTAATTTAATTTTAATTTTGCGTTGATTCTTGTTTTGCGTTTGATTTTAGGTTACTAAATCAGTTAATAATAGACTTTAAAAATGCTTAACTGCAATAAATTAGTTTCGTGTGTTAGAATTTTTGTATATACTTTTGATTTTTGATTTTTGATCAGTTTAAAACGAATATTAGCTATGCAAAGTTGAAAAATATAATCAAAATATTGTTTATTTTTTTAAAATATACTCTTGCATTATTAGTTATAAGAAATTAAAATTAATAATTATTACACATGAGATCACAGTATTAGAGACATAAGTTAAATATTTTGTAATATATTAATCATATTTATTTTGTGTTAGGTTAAATCCTTCGATATTTTTTGTTTTTCTGCTTTTGTTAGACTTTGTTTTGGTTAGTAACTTTTGCGGCTCTTCAACTTGATGATATTTTAAGATTCGTATAGACTAAGTTTAACATTAATGTCTTGCGTAGATTTTGCTGCTAGCACAACCCAAAATTACGGCTACAACTTTTCAACTATTTTAGCTAATTATGTCTGATTTCAGCATCAGCGATTGACTCCTGCATTGATGTTTTTTTATACTACTACATATATCATTTTTAAATATACTCATAAGATGTTCAAATTTTTGAAGCAGTTGCTTATTGATTTCTGTTGCACATTTCTAGCTTTCTTTTAAAAGTCCTGGCTCTGCGAGTCCTGAATGCAGATGACCAGGTCATTGGATTCCGGGCTGAGCAGCACATAGTCAAACTGAAGGGGACTTGATAATGGGGAGAGTGAATCATTATCGTATGTTAGGGATAACTCAAACGGCGACGGGCTCTCATCAATATCAATGGCCAAGTACAGATTTGAATTCAAAGGAGGACAATTCTGTTCCCTGCTGGAATCTATCGATATTGTTGAGTTCCTTGAGCCCTACATACTGGTTGCACTGGAGGACACAGTCGCCAAATCGGCGGCATGCAACAAATGATGGTGTTGATACTGTTGATGTTGTTGTTGTTGATGTTGCTGCTGCTGCAATTGTTGCTGCTGTGCAGCTGCTGCAGCAGCGGCTGCCTGTTGCTGCTGTTGTTGCTGTTGCTGCTGATGTTGATCGCGACTCAGTTTCGATTCCTTCTTAATGCGCTGCTTCAAATGCACCTTGGCATGACGCTTCTTCTCATCGGAACGAGCAAACTTGCGTCCACAGATGTCACAGCTGAAGGGCTTCTCCCCGGTGTGGGTGCGTATGTGGGTGGTCAGGTGGTCGCTGCGACTGAAGCTGCGCATGCAGATGCGACACTGGAATGGCTTCTGGCCGGTGTGTATACGTATGTGGCGGGTTAGCTCATCGGAGCGGGAGAAACGCCTGTCGCAGTTTTCCACGGGGCAGGCATAAGGACGCTCATGCACCGGCGTCTTGCTGGGCCGATTCGGGTACTTGCGCGGCTTGACGGGCACCAGCTTGAGTGGAACAGTGCTCTGCTGATAGACTTGGGAGAGTATCTCATGGCCCTTGCTGGTGGAGGGGCTGTATTCGGCCAGCTGCACGGCAGCAGCAGCCGCAGCGGCAGCAGCAGCCGAAGCGCTGGAGTAGCCAGTGCCATTTGAGTTGGGCTGCATGTCCGGATAGCTTTCCTGCTTGGGTATGAGCACACCCAGCGCTGCATTGCTTGAGCTGGCGGAGGATGTTGGTCCCGGCAGCACCAGTGTCTGTTGTTGCTGCTGCTGTTGTTGCTGTTGCTGCTGCTGTTGAACAACGGCTGCGGCGGCAGCATAATCTGCAGGCGTATCAAGCCATTGGTATTTGGGCGTAGACACGCCGGAGAGTTGCGAGCGTACGGCGTACTGTTGCTGCTGCTGTTGCAGCTGCTCGTGGCTGCTCTGCAGCTCGGCGAGGCTGGCAAATCCAGCGGTTGATACTGTGCCACCCGTATAGCTTGGTGGCGCCTGCTTGAGCAGCAGAGGACTGCAATCCATGCTGAGACCTAGGAGCTCGGCGTGCTGAGCGGCTGCAGCAGCGGCGGCGCGTCCATCGTCGTAGGGCGAGGGCGTGGCAGCGGCGGTGTTAAGCTGTTGCTGCTGCTGTTGCTGTTGCTGCTGTTGCACGTAGTGGGCTGGCAGGCTGAACATGGGTGGCTGAAAGAGCGACTTGTCCGGACTGGGCAGGCCCCAGCTGTTGCCGAGACTGTTGGAAGGTGGCGACATCTGTCCAGGCAGCACACTGATTTGTGGGGATGCCAATTGCTGGTGTTGCTGTTGCTGCTGCTGCTGCAGTTGTTGGGCAGCACTCATGGTACTATTGTTGTTATTGATGTTGCCTGTTGTGGTGAAAATGCCGCGATATGAGATTTTGCCAGGCTGTTGCTGTTGTTGTAAAGCATGTTGTTGATAGTGTTGCTGCTGTTGTAGTTGGTGTTGTGGTTGCTGCTGTTGGTGTTGTTGCTGTTGCTGTTGGTGTTGATGTTGATTGTGACTGTGATGATGGTGATGGTGATGATGGTGATGCATTTGCTGCTGTTGCTGTTGGTGTAGTATTTGGTGTTGTTGTACTTGGTATTGTTGTTGGTGTTGCGGCGAGCTCATATGCTGCTGCTGCTGTTGATGACTGTGTTGACAGTGGCTATTATTGTGGCTGTTGTTGTTGTTGTTATGATGCAGCTGATGTTGTTGTTGTTGTTGTGTTGAGTGTGTGTTGCTGCTGTTACCAGCTGCGCTTGTTGCTGTTGCTGCAGGTGAACCAACGCTTTCAGTGTTGCTCGTGTCGCTCGCGGTTTGTTTTGTTGTCGCACTAGCGCTTGTTGTGGCTGTTGTTGATGTGTTGTTGTGGCTGTTTTTGTTGTTGTTGTTGTTGTTGTGTAGTGGGTACATATTACAACTATTATTACTTGATTCTTCCTTGACAATAGACAACGTTGGCGGTGTGCTGCGCTCCTCCTTCAATGGGCTGCACGAGGACAACACTGGACTGGCAACGGACACAACCTGTGGCTCCAGTGACAGATCCTCCGATTCAATAGAGCCTGTAAGCAAAATCAAAAGAGAATTTTATACTTTAGTATTTGTCTCTATAAATACAATTATCTTATAGCTCAGCTTAAAGCTTGATAGATAGTAGATACTCTTCCCTTCTCCCTTTGCTTCATTCGCTTTCTGCATTCATTTTACCCGCCGATATCAATCACAATTCCCTTGAATGTCCCTGGCATTGAAGTAAGTGTTATATGGGCTGCTGCTGCAGCTGGGTGCGCTTTGATTTCGCGGAAATCGAACAACACGGGAGGTCGCATCATCGCTCATCGTCGTTGTCGTGGAAGTCGCTTGCAGTTCCACTTGGTGATGGAACTTGCTCACACGAAGCGATTCATTCACATCAAGTGGTTCACTCACGTGAATCAACTCATGAATATATAAAGCAACTGCTCAAAATGTGACAATGGTTGGAAAATCAAAGCAAACTTTCAGGTGGAAAGATATTAAAATCTATCCTGAAGGATGAGTCTAAGGAAGCAAATAACTCCAAGTACTTTGTGATTCCTTAAAGCTTAGTTAATAAAAAAGTCTTCAGATTGAAAGGAAGGAAGAGTTTGAGGAAATCAACTTTAGATGGAAAGCCTTAGAGACAACTTACTTTGATTGTCTGAAATCTAAGTGAAAATATGATTTTCAATATCGAAATTAAAGTGAGAATATGAATTTCTATATGGATACTTTGTATCTCATGTGATTCTTTAAGGAATACTTTGTATCTCGTGTGATTTTCTTAGGGAGACATTGTATCTCGTGTGATTGTCGTGCTGAGAATGATGCCAGCTCTAGGAGAGCAAAAGTGTCGGCCAGAAGACTAATTACGCGGCTACCGCTGCGCATGGATCGAGGGCCGTTTGGTCAGAGTTTTGGTGGACTTTTTTGCTGGAGCGCTTCATGATGATGACGATCATTGTCGTAGTCATTAAAGCCACACAGACATTCGCCTGGGTATTGATTGAGTTGCATTGCGCCTAATGTGCTGTGACATCAATCTCGGATGTGCAGGGGCAGACGGGTTGGAGCCAAGTGCTTCAATTCACAGAATTTTTGTTGCACTTTTTCTGCTCTCTGATACTCAGACTATGCATAAATGTAACGGAGCCGCTATATATATACATATATCATATATATATATATATAGTGACATATGTGTATATGATGTATTATAGGCATAATTAATGCTGTCAGAGCAACAGACTTGCAAGTAGTTTGTTCTGCCAAGTGACAGAGGAAACGCATTTGGCCAATTTGCAGACAGCAGACAATAGAAATTGGTATATTGGTCTATTGGTCCGGTCTCTATTCGATGCTCCCTTAGCCACTCTGGATATAACTCATCCAGTTGGACATAAGTTATGCCAGTGTCGGGTGCCAACTTTCGTGATTAAAAGCTGCTTTATCATTGTCCGCAGTCAACTAGAAGAGAAAAACGCGTTGCTTCCATGCAAATTGTTTTAATGTATTTCCATTTTTTGTGTTTTGTTTTCTTTTTTGTTGCTTCTTTTTTTTTTGGCTACGCTTTTATTTTTTTTTAATTTTTATTTTCTTATTTTGTTTGTGTTTCTATTGGGCGAAAATATTTGTTGACAATTTTTCTTTGGGGCTTTTCGCGTGGGCTGCGCGCTTGTCAGGCGACTGCGCCAAATTTATGAGTGACATTTTTTGGCGCGACGCGTTCAATTTTTAGAGATTTTAGCTAACTAAATGTATGTAAATATAGACACAGACGTGGCCAGGGGGTAAGGAAAGGGGTAGAAAAGGATTGGGGCTTGAAGTTGTCCAAGAAATGATGAGGATTAAATGTAAGCAGATGGGGCTAAACGGCTTTAAAGGAAAAAAAGCTAGAATGGTAACAATTTATCGCAGCTAAAGTGCACTTTCAGATTTTTTATAAAAACATTCAGTTAACTTTATATAACTTAACTAATTATTATAAAAGACACATTGAAATATAAATAAGAATAATTTTATGCAATGAAAAGGTGAATTGTTTTTGTATTATGAAATTAAAGCTTAAGTTTCCCTCTAGTCAAAAGATAATCTCTCTGTTTAACTCAGATTTCGGTTGAGTTTGGTTTATTTTATGTATTTTCAATTGGACAACTATTTCAACAAAATCTGATCTCAATTTGTAAGACTTTTGTTTCCTTTATTCTTAGTTGATCTGCAAAAAAAAAACAGAAATTATGACGCGAGCAATTAAATTCTATTGTTTTTGATAGCACTCGGAAAATCTAGTATACTCGCATTTGCTTTGCCTTAATTCAATTAGAAATGAATTGTTTCTCTTTTTTCTTTTCATTTTTTGTGCATATGTCAGGCCAGAAGGCGAGACCTATATGTGTAGTATATGTGTGTGTATATACACTATATATACTATATGCAACTAAGTGTTATATCGTTGATATGTCTGGAGCTGCTGGCGTATCTCGAGCCGAGTAAATTGCGCTCGAAACATTGACACTGAACGGAAATGTTTAATACATGTGCCGACAACGCTTTGTTGTTGCTATTATGCATTATTATTATTATTGTTGTTTTCTTGATTAATTAAGTGCTTTTTTTTTGTTTGAGTATTATACAGTCTTAGAAGAGACTCTGTGACACTCTCTCTATGAGTCGTAGAGTATCTCTCAATAACTCATGCAATTGCAATTAATCAAAAGTCTTAAAAGAGAATTGTTATAGCTACACGAGTATTTTAATGGATCTATATTGAGTTTAACATGTTTATTCATTAAACTTATATTAACACGAATCGAAAAATGAAACAAGATATGAAAGAAATAAATATGTCAAGCTCTTCATTGACTCTTAACGTGGTCCATAATTAATAAAAGAAATCACGAAAAAAAAGAAAAGAGATTCATGTGAAATAAATTTCAATATAAAATTGGTACTTGAAATTTGAAATGTTTGTTGATGATTTTGAACTTGTTTTTCAGCGAAAACACAGAAAGAGAGAGATAGAGAGAGGGAAAGGAAGTAAGACAGATAGAGAGATAGGGGGCTGTAGGTAGTGACTGGCCTCCACTGAGGCTGATTTATGTAGCGACTTAGGCCTGACAACGGATTAGTTGCATATTTAGAGTCTGTGCAACTGCAGCATGTGGCAGCTGCATCCATTAGCAGAGCTCAGATAAAGCAATCCAAAAGCAAACGTACGCGTATGTATATATATATAAAGCTGAGCCCGACTTTATACCCTTACTAAAAGAAACTTATAAGTGAAGACCTGAAACTTGTTTTTAGCAGGAAAAATTGAACTTTTACTTGGACTTTTCTACCTAGTAGAACATAAAGAAAGTCTAGACTATTTCTATATTCAAGGTTAGGTACGTATAAGTTTAATTATAGCACTTTATCATGTGGTAATGTACGGTATAATAAAATCATATTTCATTTAATGTAAGCCAAAGCCTAAGCAGAGCTTAAGGTTAGCTTCTAGCTGACTTCTTAATGAAACCAATTACATTTCATATTTCATATTTGATGTATTTCATTCTGAACTCTCTCTCTGGTAAGGGTATTCCTTGACAAGGAACTAGTACTACAGTTTGACCTCTATCTTTAAGATAACTTTCTGAACTTTTAGTACAGATATTGCTTTATAAATATGTTATGATATAGTGAAGATTTACTTACCAGTAATTGGAGGTGGCTCCACTACTGTCGATGGCCCAAAGAATGAGGGTATATCGCTGGAGGTGGTCACCGGCGTGTTGAGATCACCGGGCAATCCCTCGATCAGTTGCTTGGCCTCAGCGGCCACGCCGTGCTCTGTGGCTGTTATGGGACTCTGTTGGCTAGTGTTCAGCAGGCTGAGATGTGAGGCCGAGCTGCGTCCGCTGCTGGCGGCGGCAGCGGCGCTGCCAGCGATCGGCTGCGCTGCCACGTTCCCTGGACTGCCGCCCTGTGTGGGCGTGGCTGTCTGATTGCGAGCACGAAGCACCGAGTTATTGTTATTGTTGTGATTGTGACCAGCGGTTGTATAGTGCAACAACGTTTGACCACTGCTGCCAGCAAGAGTCGAGCAGCTGGTGCTGCTGCTTGAGGCGCCACCGCCAAACTGTGCCGTGCTCAGATAACTGGCAGCTGAGGGGCTGCTGCTCTGCGCCGTGCTGGTCTTGAAGAGGCACGTGTCAAAGCTCAGCACATTGAAATGGGCCGCGGCGGCCGTTTCGGTGAGCAGGAATGCGTGATGCGTAGGCGCCACCAGGGTTTCAAGCCCTTCCATGATCATGGCCGCAGATGGTGTTCCAGGGGCAACGCCGCCTAAAAGATCAGAAGAAAATAAAGAAATTTATCGATAAGTAAAAAGTAAATTATGAAGTTGTGAATTCAAATTACAAAACTTGCGTTTAACTACTTAATATATAATTGCCATAATAACTAGTTAGCCATATCTTATAGTCGTTTTGACTGTTTTAACTTAATTAGCCAGAGTTACCAAGCACTTTGGATTTGGCTGCATGTCTGGTTTAATTATTTATGAGCTGTTAATACTAAAAATTTGAAATTAAAGCCTGGCCAGCGGGTGGTGCCATACACAAACGAGGCTCATAAATTTTCGGGCCATGTTTCTTGTTTTAAGCCACATTTCTTTTAATTGAATTGCCATGACAGCTGTTCAATTGCATAACACGCAGAAATGGCCGCAGTTTACAACAATTTATGGAACCACAAAACAATTTAATTTGCCACAAATTGTCAATGTATCATCTTGTTGTTGTTGGTTTTTAAAGACTTTCATTTTAGGACTGGAACTGAGCCTCAAATTGCGACTGCGCCTGCGGCTGCGGCTCCGACTGTTTCTTGTACCCACGCCAGATGCGCGTCGACCTAAGCAATTAAATTAAAATCGATTAAGCACTTAAGTGGACAGTGAGAAGTAGAACAAGTTGCTTTCCCACAGCTGAACACCTCCTGGCAAGTGGGTCACTTGGCTGCTTGGCTGCTTGGGTCAACCGTTGACCTTACGCAATGGTCACCAGTTTTCCCTCCAAAACGCAAAAAAATATTTAGAGTTGCGCAAGCGCAATTAAAAGCCCGCCTCATTGCAATAAACTTGGCTTATAATTCGGCAAACAGCGTTGATTTGACTGGCAAAACAACATCTCTAGTTTCAGCCGCCTCAGTTCCAACTCCAGCTGAATCTTATGGCGACTTGTGGCGTCATCTTCGAGTGCGCCTCCTCCGTCGATGTCGTCGTCATCATCATCTTGCGTCTTGCTGTTCGACTTGACCGCGTTGATTTGCATTACAAGTGCACTCGTGTTGACAGCCAGCTATGCGCCAAAATAACTACTGTACAGTCCAGTATCCGACAGTACCCCAGCCCACTCTTACACTGAGAGAAATTGAAATGTTATACGTAAAGAAAAGCACAACAAAGAGAAACTTTCAGAGAAGAGATTCCTTTGCATCTGAGCTGATCGAATAGAGAAATATTTGCCTAGCATTCATGAAGTTTTATACAGAGTCGCAAGTAGGAAAATCCTTTAAAAGTTTTTCAAGATTTTTCATCTATTTCTGTTCTTTTTCATCAAGCAAAACACAGTTAAAGTTGTGCTTATAGGCTACCCAAATGAAATTCGCTTTTCTAAGCTGATTCTACCAACTTTTGGGCAGTTTTGATAATTTCAATGCATATTTTTCTCAGTGTATGGACTCCTCTGGAGCTTTTGCTGTTTTGGCACTTTTGCTTTTTTATTTACATTTGATTTCACGCATAATTTCCGTGGCAAAGTGCACTCGAGACGAGACAAGCAGCGAGCAGCGAACGTAGCAGTGAAATTACATTGAAGATACAGAAGATACACACACAGCTACACAAAGTAGATACACACAACACACACACAACACACACATACGTGGGGTTATACAGCGCGTGCTGTGCTCAAAACTGTTTGTGACTGCCTTTTGTTGTTCCACCATTCATTCATAAAATTATGCGCCGCAGTCAATAATTTTTACAGTCGATCAAAGATTTGTATCTGAATACGAGTGCCACATGAATCATTCACTTGGAACTGAGGTGAGGTGCTGGGAGGTGGCTCACAACGGCTCAGAAAACCACTGAACTGAACTGGTCCGGCTGCCCTCTCTGTCTTACTCTCCTCCTCTGTCTCCCTATCTGTCTCTCCTTCAATCTTTCAGCACTGATCTTGGCCAGCTACGGCATCAGCTTCTTCTTGTGCGCTTAATAACTTGGCTAACAATTGACACTCCCTTGAAGTAAGAAAGAAAAAAAACACAGCCGAAGCTGCGAACGTTCAAGTTGTTGTTGTAGTCGTTGATGCTGTTCGTGCCACAGACATTTACATTTAAAGTTAGCCCAGAACAGTGGGACCTGGCTAAGAAAGGCAGTTAATAAAGAACTTAACTTTCTTCCTATATCCTGACATCTTCTATTAGCGAAGTCCAAGATACAATAAAATACGAATAATAAACTTAAAGTGTTTAAAAAGGCTTTTATAATAAAATTGATAAGCTTAAGCAATGGGAATTGGTAATAAAAACATAATTTTCCTTATCATAAGTTCTTTATAGTTGGTCTTTACAGTACCAGAAGTACTATGAGTGTATTATTCAGTAAATTCTCACCTCTATCTACAAACTTAACTGCTTTCGCATAATGCAATACTTCCTCTGACATAAGTTCTTCTTAGTCTGTTATCACTGTATAAAACACATATGGAGCTATATGTATTGTAAATCTTATATGTCTGTTGCCTGTTTCTTTCTTTCTGCATATTTTTGCATAGCATTTTGGTATAGTAGTTGATTTTTAGTCGCCTTAGACAAGACTTTGCCATGAATGAATATTGGCACACAGCTTTGATCCTCAGCCCGATGAGGAAGAAAGGCAAAAAATAAGTTGAAAAAAAAAATAATAAAAATTGTTATGTTGATATTATTTTAATTAAGTTTTGCCAAACCGGTTGCTGTTGTTGTTGTTACTGTTGTGTCTGTCTGACTGGTTCCGTAGTTTCATTTGGGGTTCTGGGTCTCTCTTAGAGTGTTAACATTTCGATAGATGGGCGCCAATTTGTTTAGCTTGGCAAGTGGTGGACCGGATCGATCTTTGGGTTTGACCCACAGCTATGGACAGACTCCACACACACAATGCATCTTCAGGTCTAGCAGCTGCTTGACTGTTGTTGGTGTTTATTGTTGGTTTTAGGTACGATCGACCTCATTGAGGATTAAGTTGCGACCTTATCGACTTGGCTACTTAGCGGCTCCAAAAATAACTGCAATTTGTTGTTTTTGTCTATTATTTTATGTACATACGACTATTATTATTATTTTATTGTTTTGGTGCTTGTTGTCTGTTGTTTTATGAAGTCTTATGCAATGACAGGCAGACAAACAGACAGACGGACAGAAGGACAGACGGACAGAGTGGCTGACAGACAGCAGTAAAAGATTTGCATAAAGACTTTTGTGATTTGATATCACAACAACCTTGAAACTATTGCACAAAGACAGAAAAACACAAATTCTCATAAGCCAAACAATTAACAACAACAACAACGAGAAGAATTGTTAATGGAATTGTTGTTGCTGTTGTTGTTGGTTATTAAAATGAAAAGAAATTGGAGAAACGCGTGGAGAGGCGGCATCATTAGTCAAAATGCAAAAGACGTGCAGTAAAAGTATCTGGCAGATACATAGATACAAACATGCAACTCGCACACATGCGACATGCTGGATGCAACACCAAAGCAACAACAGCAGCAACAACTCTGCATATCAGAGAGTTGGCAGTTGCAGGAGACAAAGACAAAGTCCATCATTCACGCAGCGGGCAGCGGTCTCGGACAGCCGGACAACAGCAACAACAATAACAACTAAACCAGCCAACAAGTTAAGCAGTGCAACAACAACAACAACAACAGCAACATGGAAAATGTATCTTTTGCCGACGCCGTCTTTGCATGCGTAACACTTTGTCACACTTTTCATGCCAACAGCTTCGACTGGTCATGTTGCTGTTGTTGCTGCTGTTGTTGCTGTTGTGTTTTCCTCATGAGAACAATTAATGAAAATAAACAGCCGCAGGCACAACAGCTACAGTGTTAAAATATAATAAACACGAATAAGAAATACCCTATACGCACTTATAGCATACAGCTGAGGGTCTTTGAGTGCGAGATGCATGATAGAAAACAGGAAAGCTGATTCTTTAAATAAATTTAAATCTCTATAATAATATGAAAATATATAATAATATAAAACATATAGTAACAAAATATAATAATAGAATATAGAAAAATATCTTTTAAAACAAAAATCACAAGAATAAAACAAAAAATATAAATCAAATTTGTGCCTAGCCCTAACTCTGGGTTCCTATATATATTCTGGGGATTATCACAGTCCAATAAGAAAAGTATTAAAACAATTTATGGTTCTTTTATAAATAATATATATATATATTCTAATCTTTTTCCTGTTATATGCTTAAAACTGATTCCACTTTAATATAAAAAAAGTACTCAGATATATTTCTACATATTTAGGAGTTACTTTTTTAAAGATAAAATCTATACAAATATCCAGGACTAGTCTTATGATGACCATAAGCAAAGGATATACTCTATGTAGTACACTCGCCTACAGGGTATGGATATGTAAAAACAACATGTTCGAGTATTTTTATAAATTTTAAAATCATTTTAGTGGGCACTTAGTTGGGCGGGCGTCGCCTCTTTTATTTTATTTTGTTTGGTTTGGCAACTTCAATATCCGTCAGCTAGAGATGGAGCCGGAGCCGGAGCCGCATCCACGTCCAGTGGCCAGGTCCATTGGCTGGTGTCAAAAGTGCCATTTGGTTGGAAGAGTGTTAAGCGAGTCTTTGACTAAACCGTCGGTATTTTGTTTTTGATGTCATAATTATTTGGTTAAATACACATAAAAGACAAGGAAAACTGGGGAAACTGCGATACGGGGGAAATTGAAAAGTTATTTCTTTGAGAAGCCATCAACATCAGGTTTTTCTTTTTTTTATTTCGTTGTTTCGGTTCTCGCTGGACATGGGAGGCTGCCTGTAAATCATTTTGCTAATTGTTTTTCTTTTTATATACAATTTTCCATTTTCCATTTATACATTTTCCCCTCTTCCCCCAAGACTTTTAGCGGGCCTCTAAAATGTGCCATTAAATTGTAAACAAAAAATTTTAATGCTTGCGCATTTCAAATTAACCGCAAAGTGCAATGACAATAATTTAATTACAAAATCTGCAGCACATATATAGATTCAGATCTAGATGTAGATATATCTATAGATCTCATATATACTTTGTTGCAATCACATATGATACATATATATTTGCCTTAGTAGCTGTGCTGTCTGTCAGGTGTGTGTTTTCGTTCTGCCTAGCGGAATTTGCGGCGTTCTTTAATAACGTGCAGAGATTTTTATTATGCGTTTAATGAATTTATGCATCATTCCCCTTGGGGCTTTTACATCTTACCAAATTGCAATCGTCGCATCGATGGGGCATATAAGAAAATCAGGAAAACATTTGCCCCCGGGGAATCTAAGACCCGAAGTAGAAGTGCTGTCTGTGCCTATAAACTAGTAAATGGTTTATAGAAATGTGTACAGTAGGTACACCTTACAACCGATAAGCTAGTCTTTATACTTTTATCGAAGTTACTGATATAACACCTATAATTGATCAACTTTCATCTGAGCTCTCTGTACAATAGGAATAATAAAGCTTAGTAGCAAATAATTTATAAATCTTTCAATTCAACTTGAAACCTTTTGCTTCTATCTTTTTATTTTATGCATTTCACTTGGAAAATTAATTGATAATACACAAGTTGGTAGTGTAAAGCTTCAATATTATAAACGTGGTTAACTGTAGACAATTTTCTACTTATAAAATCTAAATTGACTTATCTAAATATATGAATTCGTAATTATAAGCTTTTAGCTAGTCTTTAACGAACGCACAAAAATATCTCGCAGACGTATAAATTTAACACAACATTAAATGTCATATGTGAGTAAACATATAGAATCAGATTAGTTCTTTTTATATGTATATCTAATTCGTTCAGTTTACGGCTTAACTTAATTCGCTGACATCACAAAATATCGTATTTATTTTTATTTCTATTCGAAAAGTTAAATGCCTTATCAAACGATTTTCCAAAATTATTTGCACAAATTAAAAATGTGACAAGCGTTTGTTTTATGACTTCCGCAAACGTAGAAGAAATATGTCTATATAGATAGTTCGTAGAACTCTTATAAAACTTAACATTATATAGTTGATAGATATGGATAAATATATGTTTAAGCACTGATTAATCACCTGGATCGCAATGGCACGTGCTGAAGAATTCAAGGATTATTTTCCTCTTTAGTTTATCGCAATCCTCAGGATTGCTCTAGACAATTTCGGCACTTTTCCACTCGCACACACAGAAGCACTTGGAAAACGCTTTTCACTTCTACAACGTAAAAATCGATAAGAAATAAACCGCCTATGGATGCCTAAGTTAACATCTTTTGTTGTATAGCTTTAAGGGTAATTGTATTTTTTGTGTATGCTTTTTTTTTATTTTTTTGTGTACGTCACAGTTTAAGGCGCTGCGGCGTGTGGCAGCTTTTCATTCATCAGAGTTGAACTTTGGATTATAGTAGGGTAGCTAGACAGCTTTCGCAACCGAATATCCTTTCACTATCTTGCGGCTCACTATCTTGAGATATTATTTGAAAAGCGCGTAAACTTGATTTTCACGAATTCTTATAATAAAACACTTTGATTTGCACAAATCTTTTGTTTTCGTCTAAATTTATGTATAATACTCGTATTTATATGTATATATATATTTGTAGATGTGTTTGTATATTTTATATATGTGTTTGACTGCCGTTTGAAATTATATTTTATATAAATTTTCTTCGCTGATTTTGCTGTTGGACTTTTCAAACCGTCGCGTTTGCTTGTTCGAACACAACTGAGGCACGAGATGCGCCCTCTTTCGGTTTTTATGAATGAAACTCAACATCGGCGTAGCGACGCATTCACACACGCACACATAGACACACTGAGGGAGGGAGAGAACGATAGAGCGAGAGAGCAAGACATTGCCCCTACTTGGACAGTGAATGGCACGCGCCCCAAAGCACAGATGTTGGCAGAACTTCGAAAACCGAAAAGCCCATAAAGAGAAAGAGAGTAAGCTGAGTGCCGCCGCTGTGGGGAACTTGTACGTCACAGCATATGCACACACACACACGCACACACACACACACATGCATACAGAGCACAAGCCGGTCGGCCGGCGTATCCAATCGTATGGCTCGTTGCCTCCCTACGCTGCAGCCATTTTCGCGGCGCACGCGCAGAGCAGCCAATCAACAGTTTGCCAGGCCCGTTTGGCTCCATCTGTGTGCGTGTATGTGCTGTGTATGTGTGTGAGTGTGGTGAGTTTCATTATGTTGATCTCTCAGCGGCTTTTGCATTGCGCTCTCTCTCTGAAGGGGGCTCTGTGGTAAAAATAATACAACAGGTACCCCAGTCGACGAGCTCATTGTGTATGTGTGAGTGCGCGCGAGTGATTGTCTGTGTGTGTGTGTTTGTAGTGTTTTGATTTCCCAAAATACGTCATCGTCATGCGGACCATTAACTTTTCAATCTACGTAAACACATTCACAGGAGCCACCGCCAAAATTTTAACAAATGATTCACTTGACCATTTATGGACACTTTTCGGATGAGCTGCAAGATTTGTTCAGATCTCCTGGGAAAATAATACTATATTAACCTATATAGTAGTTGGAACTAGTCGGAAGTTAGTACCCAAAGGGAGGTGTGTTTCAAATTAAAAGCTTAGGCAAAGTATTTTATGTAACGCAGTTTAGTAAAATCCAGATAATATCAATTAGAAATTTTTAGACGAGTTTTCCAATTGGAAAACTTGTATCTTCTGCTCAGAATATTCGTTTCATATAAAATTGGTTGATTTTATTGCGTATTGACTTCTTTAGTTGTCTCGGTAGCCTTCAGTTAATATTATTCTGGCAGCTCTTATTTATAATTCCGCATTTTGCCGTATTATTTATGCATTTGCCAAACCGCTTGTCAAATTTCCATGGCACATAAAAATTTTCCTGCCCCGTTTTCCAATAAACAGGCAGTTGCCAAATTCATATATCATTTCGCGCATAGAATTGTGGGGACAGTAAACCCAAACAATTTTTCATGTGTTAAGGACAAGGTTGCACATGAGCAACAACAACAACTGAAACACATTCCACAGTGTTGCAAAAACGAAACATAAACAAATTGCCATATAAACAAAACAGCAACAAAAGAACAAATAGAAAAACACAAATTTAGCGCGAAATTATTGAAACGTTGCCAGCGAATAGAATGCAGAAGAGGAATTCAATGTACAATTACAATTTACTATGAGGTTCACGTATCTCGACAAAGGAGTACGGAAAATTAAGGGTGACCATGACCTGCTAGGTATTGAAGGACAGGAGGCCAGCCGGCCGGCCGGCTGATCCGTACCATAACATAACATAACCCAGAAACGGATGGAGCCAAGCAGCACGCCATGACCTAAAAATAAACCACCTCTGAAAATATTGGGGAAACTTTGACGTCGGCAAAAAGTTTTCAAACAGACGGCGCGGAATTACGTGCCGTTATCTGTCAGATACATGTGTGCATACAATAGATACAAATACACAGATACAGATACAAATACAAACTACATATAAGTATGTATATCTACCAAAAATAGAACTTTGCCTCATTTGTGAAAGTTTTGGGCCAACAAATGCAAAGCAAAAAACGCCAAAAACGTATCGCTGAGGACTATTTTTAAAAACCTTCACACGATGTGCACATTTTTTGTTTATTTGGGGTGGGAGCAACTCATAGAGAGATATGGTGGGGCATGAGGGGTATAGTGGGGGTGTGCCACCTGTAGAAGACATCAATGCGTCTAGTGAAAATGAAAACTCATTACGCCAATCGCCTAAAAATAAAGAGAATAATATCTATGACGTTGTCGCCTTCAACTTGGCCATAAATAGCGACTGCTGTCTCTCAGCTACTGCTGCACTTTTGGCTATAAACATTTTCTATAACAATACAAACTGCAAGTGCCTCATTTAACGGGTTATGGCATTCAGAGAGATTTGTGGGCCCAGCCCCTCACACAACACCCACGATAAAAACATTTGAAAATCGCAAACACGCGAAACAGCAAACATTTTTATCGAATTCACTCGACGCAAGGTTATCCTATAAACTGAATTATAGCTTTTATATGTCTCTCAACTGTGAATCAGAAATATTAGTACCGAAATCAAGGAGCATACTAAGTATCACGTCTAAAGCTTTGAAAATCTCTTCAATCTACTTACGATATACTATATTATAGGACACATGTACGTTTCATAATGTAAAGCCACATATCAAAGGTAAATCTATGTTTCATAAGCTTCAAGCAGATGAACTCTCAGAATTGATGTATACCAAAAGCTAACAATGTATTTTAAATGTTTTGGTCTCTTACTTCTGTTCAATGTGAGGAAATGGAGCATAAAGTTTGAAGTAAAAACTATAAACTAAATATCATATATTTTGTATTAATAGTCTTCAAGATGAAACATGACAATTACGACTCGGTTGTTGGTATTAAAATGAAATAGGTAAAATATCTATATCTATAGTATATATCTTATTCATATTATCTGCGCAAAGTCCAAGTTTTAATCATTTTCACTTATTAAAGCCACAAGTACCAAGTTTGATTATTGTGTTTTTCTTGAAATTGTTTATCAAACTATATGAAGTTAAGTTTTTCTCTCCTCTTAAGCAAAATTAGCATTGAAAAAGTTAAAGATAATAAAAATTTCTCTTAACTTGCGCTTCGTATAGCTCTGACTTCTTCTTCTCAAGTACAGATATCAAATTAATCGACTAGCAGTACTTCTATATAGAGAGAAACAAAACAAAATTAAAATTTTGATACAACATATCTTATATGTAACCGCATTATTTTTAACCTGTTGCAGGTTCACACATTTCTACAACTTTATTTCGTTTATTTTCTTGATTTTATTCGTTTTATTGCTACAGGGTATAATAAAATGGAATGATTGCTTGTTGGTTGATTGTCAATTTGCGTACTGGCTGCCGATCGATGAGGGAAGACGATGAAAAACCAAAGATGGACATGAATTGGGTTGATCTCTGACAAGCAAATTGAATGGGAGCTGCGGCTGCACCTCTTCCTCAATTGGCAGCGCACCCAACGACTAATAAACATTCATAAATATATGCTAACATTTATTTATTTACACTTCTTCTTGCTGCTTGTTGTTGTTGTTGTCGCATTAGCAAACTAATTGAAGTTTGCCATGGCAAAAACTAAGAGTACATATCAATAGAAGTGTAAATACAACACGGGTCAAATGAATAGAAACATGATACTATGCTATAAACTGACTGCAACTAAAGTTTTAGAGCTTTAGAGTTTCATTCGAAAGACAGAAAAAGGAAAAATATAGCATCCTTTTCATCCTTTAGATAACCAGAGAATATGCTTCTAATAAAGAGTAACTAAAGAGTAAGTAAGTTATTAGATGTAAGTATTAATTCCTGGAAATGTGTTTATACATTTGAACTATGAAGAGGAATTCCTTTGAAGTCTACTGGCGCCCAACGTGTGGCTTTGTTACATACTGGCAGATTTATCCATCGAGCACGTGTAAATAAATAAGGCTCTAGCAGCGTTACAAAACGCATGTGTAGTATTGCAATATATATAATAATATTCCATTGAATTGAGTTAATTAAAATATGGTTTTATATGTCAGAAATGTGAGCAGATAACTGCAACACATAATCCAGAAATAGCTGAGGTTATTGCTAAATTCTTAGTAATAACACAATTATATGGGGATGATTGTCTACTGATTACACAATTAAAGCACACTTGTTACGTTTCTATTCATGTGTGCAGCATTGTGAGTGTATCTAGACGAATGTGTGTGTATATATCTGCCCATATGCCAATTGTGTGTGTCGTGTGGGCTTTCTATGTCGTGTTATCTCTCGTTGAGAACTTTGTCGTTGTACTTGTACCTCTTGTTGTTGTTGTTGTTGTTGTTGTTGTTGTTATGGCTGCTGCTGAATACTTGTGCGTGGGTCAATGGGGAGACGGCGTCTACATTCGCTGTTGGATGTTGTTGATGGGGCAGAGGCGTTAGATAGTCGCAAGTCGCAAGCTGCATGACACATGGCACGCGCCTCAAAAAGCAACAAAAAATACAAATCAAATACAATAATAATAAAAGAGGAAAAAAACAACGACTAATATTGAAAAAGACAGAGACGCAGCGTGTGAAAGAGGGAAAGATATATGTATTGAATGAGACGCGCCAATGCCAAACTGCGGTTGCTCCCCCTCCCCTCTACCCCCCTGTACCCCCTGTACCCCATTCAACTCGTTGACGTTCACGTTCTCCAGATTACAACGACAAGGTCCGCATTGCCATAAATGGTGACCAGAGTCAGACTCTTGTTAGGGCCAACTTACGACTGGGCCGTGTGGGTTGTGTAATTAAAAGCGTATTGAGACTGTCACATACTTATATACTTATACTTTTGCTTGCTACCAATGCATCCGATTAGCTATCTCGCTCGCACAATTTAAAATCCATAAGATACTTTTGTATTTGCCACTTGTTATTCGATTGGTTGGCTGCCCTCTTGACAGTCGTCTTATGTGCGCTTTTGCTTTTCCATTTGCCCGCCACCAATGGGTGCTCAATGTAGCCCCCTGCCCCACTCCCACCGTAGACTGACACCCTCCCCCCTTCGTCTACCTGAGCAGTCAATAGTTTCGATTGTTAAGCGTTTTATTTGCCAGCAGCCAGCTGCGCATTACGCAAGTCAACTTCATTTTCTATTGCTCAAATTGGAGAGTCTATATGGGCCTTAGCCATAAGCAATACGGCTATAAACCAATGGCCAGTGGGCGTTGTCATTCAGCAAGTTTTCGAGTCACTCCATCGAGAGGTGTGAATACATTTATATACACACAAATATCATATACATTTATATTTATGTATATATATATATATATATCTGTAGCAAACGTTTTGATAATGCTTAAATGTCATATAGTAAATCTTCCGTCTACACGGCAAAAGTTTTCATTTTTGTTGTTATTTGTGTAAAATTCATAAATATAAAATTTTGTATAATACATACTTATATTATATAGTATAATTTATGATCATCATAATATGCTTTATGAGCTTGGCAGCTTGCCGTAAATTGCTCCAGTCAACAGAAAAAATAGAAAAAGTAGAAAACAACAACTTGGACACAAATTAAAAATTTGAACATTTTTGAATATTGGTAAATTTCCATTGGACAAAATGGAGCAGTCTATAAAATATGAAATAGGATTTTAAGTATAAAGGTGAGAATTATTATTTCTTTGAAATTCGAAAATAAAATCACATTTTATGTTAGTTTCATTTGAAACAATTAAATTATTGCTAATTAAAAACAAATTATTGGGTCACAAAAATGTATTTTCAAGGGAATTTTTATAATGAAAGAAAATATTTAAAAAAATATCTTTTAGTAATATTTTTAGTTAAATTAAGAAAATAAACAAAGTCGAGAAAAATATTCGGCAATTCCTTTCATTATTTATAGGTTTCTTTTAATGTTATTTTTATGAGCTGTTACGATGTATTTTACATCGTTTTTAAGCTTTAAAAACATTACATATTAATACTTAGTAGCTGTATTAGTCTAGTCTACAGACACATAGTATTATATAAGCTTAAAGCAGATCATTAAACAAATTTGAAAAGCAATTTTTCATCAGTGAGCTTTAAAAATTGATACCGAATGACATTCAAAATGAAATATCAAATATAAAATATAAAATATGAAAATGAGCTGCTTGGAAATATGGCAGTACATGTTCTGAGAGCATCATTAATAAACAGAAACAAGACAAATCAGAAATGGAACTCATTAAAATATTTGATTTATACTTTTTGAAAATATAAAACCAATTGGAGACGTCAGCTTATATAACTTTATTCAATTTATTTTATATTGTAGAAAAATAAATTGTAAAAAAAATTTCTTTGAAGTAATTAATAATCAAAATTTAAAGCTATAATCTGTGTTCCATAACTGAACTTAATTTCTTTTCGAGTCTTATTCCTTAGTTGGACTAAAATCTGATTATTTTTATACATATTTTATTTGTCTCTCTGTTTGGACTCTCTATTCGAAAGCTGAGCCAATCTGTCTGCCCAAGTATTTATCGCCACCCACAGTCAGAGTACGAAGAGTTGTTTTTTTTTAACTCTCTGTCTAATTGCAAATTGTATTATTTTTGACAGAGAAACATGAACAAAGATATTCATAAATAATATTTGAGCAATTCCAAAATAGGCATAAGCAGCTCGACGCTTAAAAGTTCGGTGAAAGTGGGTCAACAAATTGCGCCAAATTCGATTGCATGAAAATCTATTGACAAGTACTCACTCGTTTCCCTTGTACTATTCATCCAAAATAATGCTCTCTCTATATCTATATCTATCAAATCGGGTATTGTGAGGCCATGGCAATCATCTAAATATAAAACGCGTGCCTCACTGCACTAAATATAAAGAAACAACATTTTGATGAACATATTTAGGCGAAACACACACGAAAAGCATTCATAATTATTTACGTACGTATGAAAGAAGACAGCAGCTGGTTGTACGGAAAGCCAAAAAAACAAAAGAAAGTACAGTTATCACAAGGATATCCGAAGATTTTATACCCTTAACAGTTCTCACTTGAAGTTAAAATAGGACTTTGATTCGTTTATGAGTTTCAAAAACTTTCAATCAAAAGGCAACTGCATTATATATCAGCACCTTTAAGTAAATAGATGCTATGTTTATTGAGAGCTGCCACTTGTTCACGAGATCCTGCCAACTTGTTGAAGACGTGCTGCCATCATAGTAAATGTGGCGTTGCCAGAGCAGCGCCTAACTTTAAGCCGATTCCTTTTACATTGTTTGTGATCGATTTTTTTATGAAATGTTCCAACTGACTTGACTAACTTATAGTACCCTTAGATAGAGTATTAACAGCAGACAAAAAACTATATATGTATACAGAATAATACTGACTGATAATCAGCTGGTCAACGTATGCTGAAGAGCGTGTGCCCCTGAAGAACCTGGTTAGCATCTACAGGCGGCATCATGCCTAAATTGGAATTACTCTGACTCTCTGCCACATTCTCAAACTGTTTTACTCTCTGCGTACAAATATATACCCAGAACTATATATATATATATGTATATGTATATATCGAACTGTTTATAGTTGAGTACGATGACGTGAAAAGCGCCGCGTGCAAATACAATATAAACAAAATAATTACATAGAGAATTTTGCACGTCAAGTACATAAATTCTGGGGGTGCTTAATCAGCTCGGCTCGCTTTAGATTCTCACGTAGTTCGGGAATACTATTTGTGGATGATTTTTGCATCTATTTATAGGCATTTGTTTTTGTGTTCTATTTGGGCAATGCCTTTGCCTCGGTCAAGGTAATTTTAGGCATTCTTTATGACGTTCAATACCAAAATAGCTAATTCCGATGATTGGCAGAGAATTGCATTTGTGCACAAATTATACGATTGAGACAGGCAAATCTATTGCAGTCTCTTAATTTTTTATGCACAGATTTACATTTAGATACATTTATATATATTATTTTTTCGATTTCCCATCTTTCCGAGATGCCTCGAATTCCACTTTAATGACTTTATTTACGAGGCGCACACAGCAACGTGTAGATATTTATATGACAACGATGGCCACAAAAAGTTAATCCCACTAAATGCCGCTTATAGTTTATGGCTCAAAATGTTCTGTGTATGTGAGAAAAGCAGTTTATTCCTTTAAATACTCTGACCAAGTGTGGTATTATAGCTATGCCATAAGGAAGTGCTGTCAAAGATATCTTTTAATAGACTTTTTTACATTTTGCAGTCTTCTCAAATGTTTAATATGGAAATTGAAAAAAAAGAGGTGTGGCGTCTATAGGTCCAACTATCCAACTATCTGTAATGGAATATATGGGAAACATCAATCTTAAAGTGTGAGCTAAGCAAGTGTATCTAAAGTTCATCACATCAAAAGATACTTTTTCTGTTGTTTCTTCCTTTAAAATTAGAAATTGTGACAAATGCGATGAATGCGCAAGTTTTCTCTTCACACTTCTTAACACTTAAGAGTTGCATATAGAATGTGAACCCATTCTTGGAATAACACTGATGAACAGATAAATATATGGATATATCTATAAGAAGTGCATTGTATCTGGTTTTTGACTTAAATTTCATTTGTAAATAGTTGATGCGATTTCTCTACGTAAATTGCAGCAATACATTCATCGTTTATCAGCGACTTATCAGTCACGAAAGCACGTCACAGGTTCAGCAACAGATATAGGCATATCAGAGTCATAGATACAGATAGCGATAGATAGATAGATATAGATATAGACAGCGATAAGCGTGATAGCATCACAATTCACATTGTGCGTCAATCGGCCCAATCTACAAACATACTTTGATATTTATGTATGCCCAGGCGTCTAAATTTAGTCAGCCATATACATATATATATACACTCGTATACTTATAGATACTTATAGATATATATTTTGATTAAAAAGCAACTCGAAGCAGCCGTTGGGGGGGCCTGGCCGACCGACTGTCCGACTGCTAATGAGCGCTTTGAACAGCATTTGGAACATTTTGAGGTAGTGGAATCTTTAAGATCCATGACACACTTCCGCTGCGCCAAGTTACATCATTAATTTTCGTGTTCCATATGGCAAAGGCTATATCTATGGCTATGGCTAATGCTTTTCATTTGACACACTGTCCCGACAATGGGCCTGGCCAACAAACACCAGCAAACAGCAACAAAAACAAATTTTGTCGTGTTTGCGCCGCGTTGTTGCCATTAATTTCTTGGTATGCCTAGTCGTAGGATCTATAGTCTTGATATAGCTTGTAATTTTTATGTTCGCAGCGCTGTTCGGCAGTCCCCCATAGCAAACAGATTCCCCAGTCGAATGCATTTTTCTGATTTCAAATACCCTACAGCCAATGAAAGTAAAAGGGGAATATGTGTTCAATATGCAGAAAAAGATATAAAGAGATATAAAGATAAGATATATGATATGTATTCTTGATCAATTGAAATGAATGTGCATTATGTATCAGCTAATATGTCTGTAATATCTCCCTATAAGATCTTAATATAGTATTTTGATCCATTCCTTGTATACTAAGAATGAAGTCTGAAGCCTAAGTTTTGGATTCCAATCGATCTCCGCTGGTTTCTTCCATCAATTAATGCCATTTTCTTATCGAATCTTAAATACAATCACTTGGAGAGGGTTGATCTTTATATAACTATATTTATCTATATTGAAAGTTTCACAAAGATTCAATGTTAAACACAAATTCTAATGAAGAAAATCCTTTACGCATTTCAATCGTGTTGTAGGTCAGATCTATATAAAGGGTATCTTCTAGTCGTAGTACACTTTCAAAAAAAAAACTTGGTCTTTTTTCTGTTGTAAGTTTTATACTTAAATGTATCTGTATATTTCTGTATATTCTGCTGATCTGAAGTGTGTCACGTACATTTATATTGGGCCTCTGATTTCTGATACATTCCCTTGCAGTTTTATTGATTTAGTGGCCCATTTGCTGCTGATATTTATAGAGAGGGCTAACTAACTGATTTCGGCTAAAAAGTCATGACGTGCACCAACAACAAATTGCTAAAATACGGAAATATTTGAATTGTCTAATTTTAGCAGCTCCAGCCTACAGTACTATACTATAGTTAGAATTGGTTTATTTTGTTCCCAAATAGTGTGGGAGCTCTTTATGTATACCCAGAATCAAATACTACGTCATTATTCTTGTCTGTGTTGTGGCGAATATTTTGATGGGTAAACACATAATTTTCGTTGTTTTTTGAAACACAAAAAAAACTAATACAATTTTTGTTTATAATCAATAGCTAATGCTCGTTACGTGAAACATTATAAATAGATGGACATGGGTTAAAATTAGCTACAGCCAACGGCTGACTATAAAAATTAGATATAGATACATACAATATGCGATGCCCTGTACGTATAGTTAAAATATGGCATATTAAACAGCTGCACACACATGTAACATATAGAGAGAGGTATAGATATATATTCTAGATTGATATTCAGAAACTATCTGAAACGTATGTAAGCTTCTATACAATTGTATGCACAAAAAGTAGTTGAAGTTTCTTTCAATCTTTTTATTACTTTTATTATTATTACTCAAATAGAGAATCTTCAAAAATCTTTTATAACTTTGACATAAAGTATGGTTTAGGTATAAGTTTCTATCTATCTATCTATCTAGCTATCTATCTATCTATCTATCTATCTATCTATCTATCTATCTATCAATCTATCTATCTATCTATCTATCTATCTATCTATCTATCTATCTATCTATCTATCTATCTATCTATCGATCTATCTATCGATCTATCTATCTATCTATCTATCTATCTAGCTATCTCTCTATCTATCTATCTATCTATCTATCTATCTGTCTATCTATCTATCTATCTATCTATCTATCTATCTATTGATCTATCTATCTATCTATCTATCTATCTATCTATCTATCTATCTATCTATCTACATATCTATTCTTTAAAATTGCAAAGTACTCAGAATATTTATATTAAGAAATCAACCAGCAATCTGTGGTAACAATTAATTCTTTAAACCTATATGCAGAGTATCTCTTAGTTGAGTCTATTATCCTAAAGATAGATGCTTGTTTTTGTATCTATGAGATGCGCAGCGTTGTTGACGTCGCTAAGCTAAACAAATGGCAGCGCGAAAAATTCTATATATTTTTTTTGTAGTTTTATTTTATTATTTTTTTTTTGTTGTTGGTAGTTGGCCTGTCCAAAGCGATTCTCTGCTGGCTAATACAATTCTCTAGTTCTGTGTCATTTTTCATGACAAAGTCGCGAGGTTGACAGGGAATCAGAGTGGCAACTTTGGGGCGACATAAATCCCTTCGAAATGCCTCGACATGTAAATATTTTCAAGAGTCAAGAGACGCGACAATCACAATAAGAACAACAACTATAACAATAACAACAACGTCAGCAGTATATAAAAGAGGCTGTGCAACGCTTATAAAATATAATTTCATTCTATATGAAAAATGCAAAGTGACAACATAATTCGCCAGTTTATCATAATCAAAATACGCCTACATGATACACTTTTGCTGGATGCATAATGAAAGCGACAGGCGAACACTCCAACAACCAACCAACACCACCATCATCATCATCAGCAGCACCACCAGCACCACTAACAACACCACAACTACAACAACAACTACAAGCCACACATGGAACAATGACACAGACGAGTGTCAGGCCAAGTGGCGAAAATAACTTCAAATAGTTTCCGATTTTTTTGGTTTTTGGTTTTTTGATTTTTTATTTCTCTTTTCACAAAAACATGAAATTTCATTTTTCGGCCTGCCAACTTGCATTTTGCATTCTGCACATTTCCCATTCCTATTTCCATTTTCATTCCCGTTCCAGACATTTGGCTCTATAAATGTTGCTCTAGTCCCATACCAAAAATCACACGGCAAATTAATGTTGAACACGCAGAAAAACACTTTTATAATGCGAACAAATTAATCAACTTTAATGCATTTTATATCACGTGTAATCGTTTGCGGTTTACAGAAAAACAACTTACCAAAAACTTTGTAAAGGGATTGAATATATAGGTGAGATCTTTATATATAAAAGATCTATATTCTATAAGAAAAAGAAAGATCTTAAGGCAGAGTTGCAGGCTAAAGGGGTTAAGAGTGTCAAAAACTATCGCCTACCCATGAAGGATAATGGCAATATGTTCCTATGGAATATCAATTGGGAGTATTGAGACATAAATTATGATATATCAGATAGCTATTCGACTTGGATTACAATTATATCTATACAGTTTTTATATATCTAAAATACAAATATATACTATAAGGCGTTAGATTCATTAGCTATTCGATTGATTATATACCCTATAATCTGTATGCTGAATACTTTTTAAATAAAATATATTATATTATATTTTATTTATATTCAAAATATCTCGAAATGATGTAATTATAGCTGTGGTGTCTCAGAATAAAACGACCAGCGCTGATGTTATTAGAATTTATTTGTTTTCTCGCCTTTTTGCACTTTTCAATTAGTTAGTAACAATATTTATTATCTGTATTCCGAAAAGATTTCACAATTGGAATTAATAAGATCAGTAAATGACATTTACTGTTTCGATTTCACACTTAAAATAGCTTATTTATATATTTGTATATCCAATATATTATTTCAATTTAGTTTAACGTTGTCGATTAAACTTGATTCATACTTTAAGCCGAAAAAATCATAAAATCGAAGTATTTTATTTGGTTTTGGCCCCGTCCAAATGAATTGGCACAACAAATAAAACGGGTCAAGAGACAAAAAGCTTTTGCCGGGGTACGAGCTATACAAGTATATTATACAATACAATTCATAAAAGCCAAAAAGCCAAAAACCGAACGATAAACGTTCATCCAAATTTGGTCAAAAGTAGGCACCACAAATTTCGGGTCTCATCTTTGTGTTTTCTCTTATGTTTCTCCCTTTTGTTGTTGTTGTTGTTGTTGTTGATATTATTATTGTTATTTTCTTGTTTCTTCGTTTCTTGAGTATATAACCAATTTTGGGCAAACTTTGTGATTTGTGCTTAATTGCGGTTTTGTTGGGCTTCAACTCCAAAAATGGCAACATTTCTTGCCAGCCACAAAAACAAGTTAATAATTTCATGGGGACCCGCTTAATCATCGGATGCGGGCAGAGCGGCTCAAGCGACGCGTCGACGACTATTTTTAACTAATTTCGCCATGCAAATGTTCTGACATTTCCAGCTAAGAGCACTCACATATCAGCCGCTTGTTTCTCATACTTCATATATTATTTATGATCAATTCAAAGTTATAGCTCTGCTACAGTAATTAAACAATATCTACGAGTAAAGGTGACTGAATCAGTCTATGAAAACGCTAAGCTAAATCACAATTCAAAATTGTTGTTGATATTTATATATAAATATTATAATTTGTGGGGCTTTTTTCTACCTTTTAATTTTAATCGATTCAAAATATAAAAAATAAAACAAAAAGTGAAATAAACTTAAAGATTCTTGATACAGAAACCTATACAACATATTTTTAGCTATTGGGTTGATCGAAAAGAAAGTATTGTATCTTCATACACTAGTTTCTACTTGTCTCTTTCTTTCTATCTTCTATCTTCTATTTCTTATTTCTTATTCATTTGTTTATATAAACATACTAATTGGGGGCTTCTGGGTTTTTTTTTCCCAATTCATGCAACAAATGTTGGAAATTTCTTAATAAATTTTTAATCTTGTATATCCCCATTTATTTTATTTTATAAATTTTTACATTTTAGTTTTTTATATTTACATTCCTATATCCATATTATACCATCAATATTTTAATATCCTAAATTTGTAAACATATTTTTTCTTTTTTTTTTAAATTTTTTATGTAGTCCATTGCAAATAAAAAAATATTAAAAACTAGTGGAAGCTGTTGATTTTCGATGATTTACCCATATGATTTACACTTTAAGTAAAGCAAAATTTTTGCACCTAATTAAATTGAGACTTTAATAGTCATTGTTAATGTCCGTAAGGTAATTTATGTTGCTTTTAAAACCATATCAATAAATCATTTATATTGGGTAATTGGCAAAGCATCAACGATAAGTATGTCTTACTATTAAGAGAATTGGGAGTTTAACTTTATGTGTCTATAATTATTAAATTCCCAAACGATTTGCACTAAAAGCTATTGATATATAACATACACCTCTCTATTATATATATACACACAGCTACTATATATAAATACGATACTTCCTATTTCGAAACAATAATGTTAAGAAAATACTTATAGACATATGATTCAACCAGGCGAAATTTAGGCTTAGGATATTTTCAGATTATATTGGGAAAGGGAACCGAAATGGACTTTGTAGACTTTTTATCTTTCAATTTAAGCTTTAAATGTTTGTATATTTGTATTAATCATATATAATACTTAATAATACTCATATAAAATACTTAATTTGGAAAATATATTTCTTATATCGATTAACTATTTGGGAGTCACAATCCCTCAAACTCTTAACTCTAAGTGAATCTAAAAAAAGAACCTTGTGCTAGTGCTAGTTTAGTAATTGTTTATTAATTGGTTTGCTTTGTTTATTAATAGGTTCCATTTAATTCCCTGGTGTTCATTTAGTTCACTTGAGTTCACATTGATTTATTTGTGTGTATTTGTTTAGTGTAAATGTCGATGAAAATTTATGGACCGGCAGAACATTTTCATGAGTTTCCCTGCGTCAGAGATCAAAAGTGCCGCCGTCAGTATCAAAATATCAACCTGTTGTCCGAGTGACGCAGAGTCAAGGACGCGCTGCTTTCGTCACAGCTCAATGTCACACACACACACACGCACACAGATAGAGGCAGCGCAGGCGCGCTGTTAAGTATGCTAAGCTTTTTGATTCATTCATAAAATTCACCGGGTAACTTTACGCAAGCAACCAAATGGGGTGGATGTAAGCTTGGAAACCGGCAATTTAGAGCTCCATCGATTTTTGTCACAATAATTAAAATAAATAGAGAAAAGAAAAAGGGGAAATATATAGTATATATTGAGAGTAAGAAAGAGAGTTGGTTAAGTGAAAGTGTTGAGAGGAGCTTTGCTCTGACTCTCCTTGACTTTGACTTGGCAGGAGCTTGCCGGTACCCCAGAGTGCACACAGAATGGAGACGAGGAGCTTGTGCCCCAATGCAATGACGCCTTTTGAAACCGGTGCACATTTATCATCTCAGCAGTCAGTCAAGCAGCCAACCAACCCGATTTGTTCAGGTCTTGCCACGAAGGCGTTCAAAATTAAAAGTCACTCAACTGCAACAACAACAACAACAAGAACAACAACACCGGCAATACTGGCAACAGCAACAACAACATTAAGGCGATTGCATTGCGCAAATGCGAATGATATTAAAATGAAAAGTTTGCCAAGTAATAAACTGATAAAGAGGCGACGTCTGCGTCGTCTGCGCCGTCTGACGGCGACATATCGCAAAGGTAACTTATTAAACAACATGGCGCTGACTGTTTATGATCTACCCCAGGAACTGGGAGTGTTCACTATGTAAATACATTTGTCCACTATAGAAAATATATATATGTATATATAATAATAAGTGCAATTGCAACTCAGCTTCCATCAAATAGTTTGGAGTTTAGGCTTCGACGGTATGATAACTACTTTCTGCCATGAAATATATACAGGGTAGGCCATTTGAATTGGAAGCATCTGGCAACCCTGTAAAGGTTTTAAGCTTTTGCATGTCTTTAATTAAGTTATTCTTTAAAGTTGGAGCCATTTCTGCCCAATTCCCTAAGAGACAAGTTAACTAGCTTTTATGTCAAGAAATATACATTTATCATCTTAGGCGTCGTCTTGATGTAAGTTATTCTTTCTAAGATTAAGTTTTTGGTAGAGTTCTGCTCTTTCCAATTCCCTAAGAGACTTCCTAAAGTGCATGCACTGTTCGACACTTTGATAGATGATTTTCCATGTACATGTTATATTAATAAACACCAAACATAATACACGCACAAATATTGAGATCCAGTTTATTGTTGCTGTTGTTGTTGTTGTTGCTGCTTTGTGGCTGCCTCGTTGCTGCAGATAAATGTAAATTATTATGTCGTAAATTTGTTGACTGCCATGTTGGCCAGGCTCTTCTGACAAGGGGCCCCAACAATGCGGCAGGCGTCGATTTGTGCTGCATAAAAATGAAAAGCCAAGAAATAAAATAATAAAAAAAAAATATTACAAATAAAATGGCTTATAAAATGGCTTGATTGAGTCTGTGAGCCCGCAGCTTTTGCATAATGTGGCCAAAAAAGAAAAAAATTTATATATATATATACAATATATATATATATCAAATAAGGAGAAAAAAAAGTTCAGCTGGGCGAACCGGATGCGATAGGCGAGGCAGGCAACAGGCTGCATGCGTTGTTGATTTATTTGAGCCGGCACACGACCAGGCGACGACCACGTCCAAAGCGATGGGCGACAAATGACACGCAGAAAAGTGCAAGTAACGCTTGGTAAGAGGCAAGAATATGTCCAAGAATATGGCTAATACGTGGGCCAAATCGGCAACGAGGCGTCCGCCTGGAGCGCGTGCCAACAAAACGCCCAGGCAACATTCTAAAAACGTTTTTTTTGTGGCAAGGCTTACGTTGCCCTTGAACTTATTGCCAAACAGCTGACCGACATTTTGGCGGGTGCAGGTGGGTGGACGCCGGCCGGCGTTGTAACTGTATGTGTGTGTGTGTGTGTGGGGGAGGGGACACATATGAGAAAAGCAAACAAACAACAAACCACAACCCCCGCAAAATTCGCGAACAGACGCGCCGTCGCGACGTCAACAACAACGTCCCCTACACTTGTCGATGCCAAGAGAGCACGCAGAATTTTTCATACGTAACCCGTGTGGAGGTGGAGGTGGAGGAGCAGCAACCAGCATGTGGAGGAGGTTGAGGCATTGGAGATGCTGATGGCAGTGACGTGATCCGGTCGGTCGCGTGCCGCATTGTCCTACACACGGACGGGGGTCACTCAACTGAACTGTACCGTTGACGCTCCAAAAACAGATCGAGAGATCTTTAGACGGTAGATTGTTCGACTGGAGGCGTCCGTCTCGTCGCCACGCGACTCAGTTGCCAAATTGGTTAGCCAAGTGGGCTGCAGTTTAGTGGCGATCAGTTGATCGTCTAGCCTCTGGTGGGTGTGGGAACCATTCGCACTTGAATTGCATTCTAAATTATTGCACATAAATTTCACACACACACAGAGAGACAGAGAGAGACACGCCCACCTCAAATATAACGGACTAAAAACTATGTAGACCGATTTCTGGTCGATCGCCTTTAATTTAATTAGCAGCGCGTGCGACGACTTGAGAGATCTTCAGGTTGCATGCCTCAGTGGATCCTCAGTCCGGGTGCGTCTTTTAATTTATGCGTCGCCTTCTTTATGGCTTCCCATATAAATTCTCATTTCGCTTGTCATCTTTTCGGGGGCACTTTGCCACGGGATCTTTTCGCTTTGCATTTTAAGCTGCTCGAGGCCATAAACTAGACGTATACTACATTCAGAACTGAACACTTTGCCTGCATAACATGAACATAATTAAACGGGCAACAATGTTTCTGAGTCCAAATAAATAGAAATATTAGCCATAGAAATAACAAATTTAGGTGGATAAACTATGTTTGTATTAACAATGTCGCAGTTAGAAAGCTTGTTCATATTTCTAGTTCAGTTTTAGTTGCAAACATTTAATGCATATATAGAAAATTCATAGAGTATTCAAGTCAAATCTCGTTAAGCTTTATGTTTTTTATATTTTAGATCCATAAAGTCATATTTAGAATAAAAGTTTGTGTGCAACTGAAACAAAATTAACAAAAAATTGAGAGTTTTTTTCTACTTAATGCATAACAATTTCATTTAGTTTCTTGCTTTCTTCCATAGATATTTCTATCATATCTGATATATAGTATTTAACTTTAGACGATCTGTTAAAACTTGTACTAAAACTTCCTAATGTTCTCCCGTTTATGAGCTGGACAGCCTTGTGCGCAGTTTGATCGATTTCCAGCGCCATATTTAATTGCTTGTCTAGAAGTTCTACTGTTTTAAACGAGTACCTTTCATTATGCAGCGGGACAGGAAAACTTATATACAGTCTATGCATACTATTATAAATGAATAATCCAAGCAGACAAGCACTTGACCAGGTCAACACAGCTGCTCAACGGATCTTAAAGCTGGCTATAAATTGAAGTATCTGTTTTTTTCTGTTTTATGTAATGGACGCCCACCCGGTAAATGTCTTTGCGGTAATAATTTATTATCACATTCACGGCTTGGCAAAGAGCCCAGCAATTAATATGAAAAGTAAATGGAAAACTGTTAAACAAGAGAAACAACAGCAAGAGAGAGAGAGAGAAAAAAACAAACAAATCGACAAAATTAAATGAATGAATCAACGCAACAGGCAACAGGCAGCTGACACTGACAAGGCAAATGTCGCAGCCAAGTACCAAGGCAGAAATCATCAATGAAATCGGCCCGTTTCTGCTTAGCTAGTGTCTGAATGTATGTATCTAAACATATCGATGTATCTATGTTTCTGTGTAGGTGTGTTGGCGTAGCAAAAGGCAGCAATCGGCAGCTTTGACTAGCAAAGCGTTTGCCAATGCAGAAATCGAATTAGTCGCAACAAGCGGCGCACGACACAGTCGCAGCGTAGTTCGAGCAGCGCGTATCTTACAGATACTTTGCATGTGGGCTGCGGTCAGTGCGTAGGTTGTCTTGCGACGCCAGCAGCAAAAGCAGCAGCACCAGCACCCTGTATCTGTATCTGCGCTGCTGCATAATAAAATCCAACAATTTATTGCAGTTGCCGCTTTTAATTTGTTGTTGTCTGTTGCCTCGCTTGGCTTTGGCCAAAAAATATAAAAAAAACTAAGGAAAAACAACAAAATTTTCATTCACAAAACGGCGGCCGTTGTATGCAAATTGACCGCTGGCTTTAACTTCAACTTTGTTGTGCAGTAGCCGACGTTAGCTGCGACGCTAACTGCGCTGCCAACGGCGACTGCAACTGCGACACACTTGGCAAGCGATGTTCAGTGATTGCAACAGCGACAACAACATTAACTGAGTCGCCATCAATGAATGGAACTGTGCGCCCTGGCCCAGGGCATGCTCAACGTACTGGGCCTACATGTCGGCTACGTATTGGCATAAATTATGTTAATATACACTTTCTATTGGGCATAATGAAAAACATATGTGAAATGTTAGCTGCAATTAAAACTATTTTGATTTAAAAAACTTCTATCTAAAATAAAATTTGAAGTCGTTTGAAACTTTTTTAATACCAGATTAATATTTCTCTTAGTATTTAAGAAGGAGTAAAGATCCTTTAAGGCTTTTCAAAGTTGTTTCTTCTATACTTTGTCGAATATAAAATGTATTTGAAAGCTGTTGCCGAATTTCTCCATACCATTCGCTCCACTCTTTTATATATATCATCTATATTTTTACTTTAGTTTTTATTTCTTCTATCAATATTTCGAATTTCTACTTTCTGTAGAGCATTAAAAAGTCCGAATCTGTTTACTCTTTGGTCAACATTTCTTGTTGACTTTTGCATTTTACATTTGCATTTGCATTCGCATTTATTTATTTAAAGCATTAAACAAAGACATAGACACATGTTGTGGTCGATGTTGCTGGTGTTGTTGTTGCCGTTGTTGCTGGCGACATGCAACAAATGTTAGACATTCAATTTGTTGTTGACACTTCATTAGCAAACAAAAAACTGGGTTAAATGTTGCTAAAATTAAGCGACGCAAACAGTGCCCGAAGATGCGACCAGAGTTGAGCTGCAACCGAAAACCGTGAGGCTATCCGGGTTCGGTGAGGAAGTGGAGGAAGTTGAGGAACCCGCAGCTTAACCTAATAAAATCAACGAGTTGCGTTTGGTATTGAGTTACGGTTTCGGCCAAGATCTTGATTTTAGGGCTGGGCACGCGCTCTGCTGTTGAGTTTTATGAATGAAATAGTAAAACGCGCCCACGTTGTGCGCCACATGACGAAATCATGAATGAACGAAACTACAAAGCTACGGAACTATAGAGCCATAGAGCTATAGACCCCTGCCCCGTAACCGTGCCCAGGTGCCAAAAGGGCACGAGACGAGAGTCGAAACGTGGGCAGCAAATGCAAATTGATGGCCATGGCTAAGACGAAGAAGATGCGACGCTGCTCAACGCTCGATGCTCGTCTCCATTAGCCACGCACACCGGAACCGCATTAGCATCATGATGGGGAATACCGGAAAGTGCCAGAGCCTGACTTTCTGTGAATGCAAACAAATTAACTGTCAAATGCATCGACATCATTTGATGCATTCAATGAAAACATTTCGAAATCTCTTCGCTGCCCATTTCTTATGAATGAACATTTTGTTATCTCAAACAAAAGCTTTTCGTATCATCCATTGGAGTGGGATGCGATCCATCGAATGCCATCAGCAGGCAGTTGTTTTTCTTATATATAGTACATATCATATTTCAAAGATTGTCAACGGCTGCCATTGTTCCCCATTGAAAGTGTTCTAATATTTTCAGGTCGTTAAGTTCAGATCAGATATCTAGAGGGAGAGCACTAAATTGTGAATATTATTTCCCGTTTCCAAACTGCTGATACTTCAGAAGTGACAATGACACTATCCGTATCCGAATTGGGGTTATAATAAATTTTCATTTGCCAACTTTTATTTCCATGACTTTATCACCGAATAATTCTTTTGTGTAACAACAAGATCCGGTTCCAAATCCCAGGCCAAGGCAAGTGTTCTGTGATACCTGAGCCCACAGCATTTATAGTTGCTGCTATTAAAATAAGTTAGGTGATTGCTTACAGCCATGGCCTAATAATAACAGCTTTATCTTTGTTTTCACCCCGATAACAGTCACTCTTATTATACTTGATACTAAAATGAAGGATACTTCTATGAGATATGACAATGATCTTTGGGAGATCTTCGACTATAGAATATATTTATGATATGGATAACATAAGAATTTTATGATAACTCCAACAAGTGGGTTCGACGTTCCTTCAACTCCTATTTAATATAGTCATAAAACGGGTGCTCTCCACCCACATGTCGACCTGTGTGCGGAATGCCTTAGCCGTATTTTAATAGCTGTTTAGTTGAGTTGTTTGACTTACTGCGACAATGGCTTAAAAAATTGCGCTTAGTTTGGTTTTCAAGCTGCTGTCAAAGGCGCAAAGTTCTCACACAGCTGGCGGGCATTACAATTTTATAGCTGGTGAACAGCAAAATCCACAATAACAAGTAACCACTGAACCACTAACCACTAACCATGGCCAGGCTGACGTCATATATGTATGCATAAAAGCCACGACGATGACATAAATTGCATTTGAATATTGGCCAACAGCAGAAAACCATAACTGTGCCTCGACTATGGCCTAGTACTAGCTTTGCTTTGGCTCTTTTCGAGCCACTCGCTTGTCACGACGTCAGCTTCAGCGTCAGCGTCGGTGTCAGAGGCGGCAACGGCGACGGCGGCGGCGTTGATCGATTTTTGGCATGAAAAGCGACAAAATTGCAGTTTGGGCTGCACTCCCCTCTCAACCAAAAAATAAGAAAAAAGTATCGAAAACGTTTAATGAATGGGGCGCAGCACGATAACATAAACAATAAATACAACAAAAACAGCAGCAGCGACAGCAACAACAACAACATCCGCTGTCGACGTCGACTGCAGCGTCAGTTTTTTTTTGTGATTCGTTTTTCTCTCTGTGTAGCGCGTGGGCAACTTCATTCATAACGAACATTTTTAGCGCTCAATGAATTGCAGTTTTGTGGGATACAGATATGAAGCTTGGGCCAAATAACGGCACAATACGACGCACGCCCGCCAGCTCAAGGAGCAGCAGCAGGAATAGCAGCAGAAGCTGCAGGAGTAGCACGTAATGCACATGCAACAGCAAGAAGCGCTGATTGGAGCCCAAAACTCGATGGCGATGGCGATTTACATAAATCAGCTGCAAATTTGTTCCACTGTTCAAATGCAATGTCGCCGTCGTTGTGGCTTTGAAGTGCGAGCGAGAGGTTCGAGGAAGTCACAGCAGCTTCCAGCAGCAACAAGCGACAAGCCAAGAGCCAAAACCAGGGAGACGGGTCGGGGCGGGGTTTCCATGTAGCCAAAGTCAACGCGTGTCGGCTTAGAAAAACTCACAGTTGTAGCAACTGGCGCAGTTTTTGGGCCTCTGCTTGGCTTTTTATTTTATTTATTTTATATTAGCTGCTTTTTTTATTTTTGCGGGGGCCGCTGCCAAAGTAAGTAGCTTTGTGTACAGTTTTGTTGGCTTTGTTGGCTGCTGTCGTCGTCAGACTGGAAGTTGCACTCGGAGTTGGAATCGGAGTTGGAGTCGTAGTCGGAGTAAGAGTCGTTGCGATTTGGTGGCCTGATTGCATTTCTTGTTGTTTTTGTTGCTGCCACTCGTGTGTGCCTGTGTGTGTGATTAGCTTGGATGTGCAGCACAGAACGGACGAAGTGGCAGTAAACGGATTTTGTTAATGGACAACTGACTACGATAGTTTGGTAACGATTTTCTTTATAAATGACTTTTGATTGCACTCAAAACAATAAACAAAACTTTCTTTTCTATCTCTTTTCAATTGCGCTTATTGCTGTCTGGCAACGCTCGCCAGTGAACAGGCAAATAGCTTATTTTTTTAACCCCAAAAATGGGGTCACACTGGCGTCTCATATGCGAAAGCTTGCATAATTTAATTGCGAAACAAACTAGGAGAAATATTTGTATCTTCTTTTCAAGGAAAGGGTGTTCACATCCTGTGTTATAAAGTTATGAATTAAGTTCAGGTGTTGCGTTTTACAGCTCCACACTTTGAGGTTAAATCGAATATAAGTCTAATACGTTCAAAAGAATAGCTAAATATTTTATTTGGTAAGTTGCAGGCCCTTTGAAACAAGCAGTTCCTATATACATATGTATAGTATATATGTTTGCATATGTGTGTGTAAGTATGTCAAGAGTACTTATCCCATTAGCAGCACTAATTAGCATGCTTTTTGTTTATTCAGTCACAAATCGTCGCGTCTTTCAACATTGACAGTAGGAAAATGCCAAAAGACAGCCTTTGACTTTGTGTTAATGATACCTACGCCAAAAACTTGGCAAACAGCACTGGCTTTTCTTCCAAAATGAGACACCAGGAGGGGATCTCTTTGTACATTTGGAGAGTGACATGCGGAAAAGAGGGCATAAATCTTGGACATAGAACGAATCCACTTCGTATATTTAGGAAGGAGAGAGAGGGCACGAGTCTTGGACACCCAACGGCTACATAATACTATAATACTTAAAATAGTCAATCACTTGGGTTGAAATAGGTTGAGCGATGGAGGTGAGGGGACTCTGGGAATTTGGTCGTTCCGAACGAGCCAAATCTCTTCGAACCAAAGCGATCTGTGGCGCGCATGAGCTCATTAGAAAATATGCGCGTAATTTGTGAGACTCTTTGACTGCCATGTGGCTATTTTTGAATTGGTTCGTATGTTGCTTCATTGAAATGTGTCAAGTGGCAGCGTTGGAGCAGCCAACGAGAGCAAACGCAGCCAGAGGGAAACGCACTTGAAATGCTGGTAGCCTAGCATTGACCACCAATCAAACATAAGCGGCGGCTCCTCCAAAGCGGCACTGAAAAAGGCAACACCAACTGAGTGGGTCGAAAGCTACGCGCGCGCGATACGCCCACCTAGAAAACAGACTTGGAAAAACAATAACAAAAAACTTAAAATCATGCAACAACAATACTCGTATATAATAATAGCAACAACAACAGCAACAATAACAGAACAATAAACAGCATAAAGTTGATGTAAATTATTTGACTACCAAATTTAGTTGGAAATCTTGTGATCTGAGTTGCTGCCCCTGTTTTTGATATACACTTGCCGAAAAGGAAGGTTCGAAAAGTCAATAGGTTTGTGCGTAGAGTTTATACAGAAAAAGAAATTGATAAATTTACTCAATAGTATTGTGAATTCATCTAAATCTATGATTAATTTCAGAAATTACTAAAATTTCAATAAATATAATCAATATTAGATTTATACAACTCCTAAAGAAATAGAAAATTTAAGCTTATTCTGAATACTTTTTGATATGAAAACGTTTACTATTAACGACTTTTGTGTTGCATTATAAAAATAATTATTTCAATTGTAGTTTTCTTCCTTTTTTTCAAACTATTTTATGATTCTGAATCAGAAGTTCCAAGGAATAAATTTACAAATTGCACTTTTGTAGAGTATTAGAAGTTCGTCTATGTTTATTGATATATATTATGTTTGTCATATTTGTAAATCACATTTCAGTCCAACACAGTCTGCCCACGACGGTGAGCTTGAGCGCTCTACAAGCTCTCTGAAGCAGTGAGACGGACTGTAAGCAGTGACTGACATTTCGCCTCAAATCTCAAATGTCAGACGAATGTTGGTCTGTGACTGTGACTGTGACTCTGACTCTAGCTTTGACTCTGGCTGCTGTCATGACAGTTCAAATGTACAGGAGACCATTTTTGTTGATTGTGCCATTTTTGGGGAGTTGGTGGTGCTGGTGGTGCTGCTGGTAGTGGGCGTGAGGGGAATTCGCACTGTATGAGCATCCATTGAGCTTGACAAGGCGACCAAGAGCGTGATAGAGTGCAGCTAAGACTATCGCTCTGCTCGAGCTCAGACTTAAGCCCTGAGTTTGTTTACCTTGCCACACATTTGAAGCACCCGCTCAGACAGAGAGAGGTAGAAAGATAAAGAGAGAGAGAGAGAGTGTTGGTCGTACCGTACCGGAAACCCGCTGCGACAGCCTATAATTTGCAAATTTAATTTGCAACACACGCCAACATATGACCCCAAAAACTGCAAAATGTTATAAATAATATGCAGTTTCAGTTGCAAGTTGCCTGTTGCTCGTTGCCAGTTGCGAGTTGCCAGTTGCCGGTTGCCAGTTGCCAGCTGAAGCTGCTAGTAGGTGTTCAGTGGCTTACCTTAAACTAGAAATGCAAAACTTATGAATGGAACTGCGACTCATGAATGAAATCAACTCAACTTAACTCGGGGCTGGGCTCAGACTCGAATTTATGTTGCTTGGATTCATGTTCGATTGCTGGCAACAATTTTTTATGCAAATCCCAAAAGATTTGCGATTTTTGCAAATGAAAATCCAACAAATTTCAATGTAGTTTATTTGCTGCTTGTTTTAATGATTGTGGTTTCAAGATTTGTTTATTGTGAATATTATTATTTTCTATATAGCTGTGTGGGTTTCATCAAACGGCGGCGGCGCCAGCAGGTTAAAAGCTGACTGCGTGGGCTCATCTTTAAAGATGATGTTTATCTGGAGTAGCTAAATAGAAACGCGGCGTTTATCGTTCATGGTCTGAAACCAATCATATTTGTTCAGTCGCGACTCTACCCATTCACCCAGAAAATATATATAAACGGGCATCTGAAGATCCTCCTCGGGATCATCATTCTCTGACAGCACCGTATCCTCGGCCAATGTCACATCAATCATAACCGTACAATGCAGCAAGAACATAGTGCCACAAAGCAGCGCACAAATCGACTGGCCACGCATATAGTCAAAGAAAGGATGCAGCATTTCATTGGACAGAACAATGTTAGTTTTCTGACAATTCTCAGCCTCGTACATTGTCTCCAATGAGAGCAAAACATAGAATACCGAAGCAAAGCCCGTCCGACTTATTTCCACCCACGGCATTGGCAGATGTCCCGTACACACACTTATGCTTGAAAAGAGCGTACATACCGTCAGCACGTGGATGACGAGCGACACTAAATATGGTTGGAACTCCTCATCCCGTAGATCCTGTCCGGGCTGGTCAACGAAGGTCCCAATGTGATACTTAACCGTAAACAGGCTCAGTATAATTTCCAAAACGTAGAACAAAAACAGAATCGAGCGCATTTCTTACTATTCGATAGTCTGTCAAGTTTCTGAACTTTTCTTGAACTTCAGTTAGATCTATAACAGGATTGTAAAAGTATATCCGATCACAAAACTATATGTTATGTCAATCATAAGAAGTTACTATACAGGACGTTAAGTCATCCTTTGGTTGTTTCTCGAATCGCTTTTCCTAGTTATTAATAAAATAATTTTGCTATGGAGACGATTGAAATTCTAGACCTAAATATATTGATAACAATATTCCCTTATTTATATATAAAAACATGATTAACCCAATTCAGTTTAATATATATTTTTCATTTAAAATCTTTGAAAAGACATAACAATAATTTCAAAATTACTGTCAAAACTTATTTAAATCCGAGGAATCATAAATCTGAACTGCATTTGCTGCTTAGTTTTTATATGTTTTTATATTTTGAGAGATTCGTAACCCCTCTGGCAGCACCCACACATTCTATGACTGGCCTACTCCGCACCAACTTCGATCTCTGAGGTATGACTCTATTTTTAGACACATGATGCCGAAGCGTTCACTTTGAAAGTCGTTAAAGAGATATACACAAATTATAACTTAACTTAACTTAACTTAAATGCAAACGGCAACCACAAAAACCAAAAAAACTGCCCACGTGTTGCGGTTTTCTAATATATATATATATATATATATACATTTGATTTAACTCGATTGGGGCAGACACAGACAGTGGACAGTGGAGGATGATCGGACGGACAGATTCTGAGCTCGAGGCTGGCGCCAGTTCAAATCTCATGCAGGCAGGTGATAATGCAAAAAAAAACAAACATTGTGTATAAAAATTATAATATATATAAAAAAAACCCGATCATAGATCCATTCATGGCACACTTTTCCTGCCCACACAAAAATTATGTTAATAAAATCTTTGATCAAATTTTATGAACCTATCAGGGTTCATTATGCTAACGTTATAATGAAGATGATGTGGCTTAGCTTTTGTTGTTGTTGATGGCTCTGTCATTGATGAACTGTGACAAATCTTTTGGTTTTGGCAACAACTGCCCAAGTCGTAACTGCAACTAACCGGCAACTGCAATTCATCAGTAGAATTGTGCCACCAACAAAGCTCAGCCGGCAGCAAACGCCATTCAACATTTGCCATGTAAATGGCAATTAAGTTGCCGTCATCGTCTCGTGAGGTCTCGTGAACTTGTGAACCACACAAAACCACAGTCAGAGCCAGATCCACAGCCACAGACACAGACACAGTCAGAGCTAAAGGCAAAGTACCTAAGGTACACTCGAAGAAAAGTGTCTTTAACAGTAGCAACTTCAGAACAATCTGAACAATCTGTAAAGGAAAGTATTTCATACTGAACTGCATTGTCATGGAATTATTTGAGCTACTTTCTGTTTATGATCAAGTTCCAGTTCCGATCGGATTCTATGAACAATCCGAACTCTATAGTTCCCATAGGATTTGATGTGATTCCTCTAGAGACTCTCAAAAGGTTAGCTATAGCCTTTTTCCTACTATCTACTCATCGTTTTTTTTCTAAGTGTAGCCAGTCTGCAGTTGGAGTCTAGGAGGAAGTCTATGCCAGTTGCAGTTTCCTTTACTCATTTCCATTTGCAAGTCTCTCGCTCTGCAATTAATCGCTGCTCAACTGGCGCACTGATTGCAATTAATCTTCATTAAAGCTGAGGCCCGCCGAGCAATCAGACAGAGAGAGGAAGCTGATTGGGGGGCGAGGCAAATGTCCTTTGGCCCAAGTGTTTGACATGGCGAGTGAAGCACGCTTAGATCCTTACAAACCAATTTGGTGATCATCGTGAGGTGTTGTTGTCACCAAACAACAGCAGCAGCAGCAACTGCAACGACAACAACAATGTCCAAGTGACCGCACAGCAATCACCTTAATTAAACATTAGGCAAGCCTCAGTGGCTAGGGTGCTGGGTGCTGGCTGGAAGTAGGAGACAGGAGGCAGGGAGGCAGGGAGTAGGGTGTAGGGAGCAGGGTGTCGGGAGCTGGAGTTGTGGTGTGGTCCATGTCAGCGATTTCCGTTGCACAAAGGCGCAAAGGTTGCCCCAGCAGCGATTGTCGCCTTAATTTTCTTGCAGTTTTCTTGGCTGTTGCTTCGTGTTGCTGCCAGTTGTTGCCAGTTGCTGCCAGTCGCTGCTTGTTGCTGTTGCTGTTGCAGTTAAAGTTGCTGTTGTTGCGGTGTCAACGTCGTTGACAAACGCTGAAAGGCTTTGTGTGTGATTTTCATTGGAAACGATCACCCAGCTTGATTTGGCTGGTAACAAAAAAAAAAACAGAAAAAAAGGAAGCAGAATAAAAATAAATAAAACGGGTCACGTTATTAATTGGTGAACCTTTTGCCACCAGAGATTTATGAATATTGATTGCAAGTGAAGTGCAACAGTGGCCCTGGCCATTTGCTCCACTCTCCACTCTCAGATTGAGTCAGCTTCCTGTCGATTAGGGTCAGTCAGCTGTGTCTCTGCAATTGCTGCTGCTGCTTCTGATCGGTCAGCCGGGGTCATTTCCTGGCTAATTAGCATTGCCATGAGAGACTCAGGGAAAGATTTGCTGCTTTTTTCTGTTTTCTGCCGCTCCATTCGACAATTAAGCGCCGTCGCATATTTATGATATTAATTAATTAAGGCAATTTGTGTGCATCTTGGCAACATGACTACAATTCCAGCACAGCAAATTCTCTTGCTTAAACGAGGCTCCATTTAGTTGGATGTATCATAATCATTATCAGCAACTTAACTTGCAAATTGTGGAAATTTTTTAATGTACTTATCAAATATTTAATGTCTGTATATGAAAAGTATAACTATATATGCAAGTAGAACTGACAAATATGAGATGTTAGCCATTGACTCGTTATAAGGAATTTAAGCCTGAATCTATCATTATTCAAATTAACCTTATGCAGTTTCTTAAGCTTGTGACCTTACGATAAGATTTGCATAATATATATTTATTTTTAAATAAATTAGTTTAAAGTCCACGATTGTGTATCAATTTTATTGTCGAATTGCAAAATATATACTGAAATATATATTCTGATTATAAACATTTTAATGACAAGGCTGCAAGGATTGAAAACCCATTGAAATATATTGATTAAGTGCTTTCCTTATGTTGTAGAATAAGAAAAATATACTTTCTTAGCAACAAACTTCAATTTTAATTCAATCTCTAAGAGTTCTATTATTTTAGTGTAGAAATAGAGGAATAACAGATCGAAGATCAAAGAAGGTCTTTCTGATCAGTTGAGAGGAATAACAGACCAAAGAACATGACTATATAAACCCTTTTTGGCTGTAGTGAACCAGATTATAATTATATATATACAATCTTTTAGAAAGAATATTCGTTAAGATATAACGAACGAAAAGTTTAAATAATAATAGTACTTATAGAACACCATTAACGTTCTAGGAAAGGGATAATATTATAATAATATGCCGATCTTCCCATGATAAAGAGGCAACATTGACACAGTTTGGGTGGTCTTGGCGCTGAGTTAGTTTTGGCAAGCCGTAAAGGCGACCCAACCCAGACGGACGTGTAATCGATGGAACGTGAGACGGCAACGATGGCATCGTCACATGCATTGCAAGTGGTCCAATGGATGGGCCATGAGGATCGGCAGTTGGCCAGAGCTGGGCCAACACCTGTTGCCCCATTGCCATGGCGAAAAACGAAAGGGCGCTGGGGGCCGATTCGCTGCATCATTTGCAAATTCAATTTCAAGTTTTTGGCAACGTTTCAAAAGAGTCGTCGACTCTATGAGAAGCAAACGCGTCCAACGCTCCGACGGCGCCGGAGGCGATGCATTGAAGGCGCCGTCAAAAATTACAAGCGAACGGCATTAAAGTGCGCAAAATTTTTTTATATCTACATATTGAGCCATTAGATGGCTGACGATCAGGGGAAGGCAGGGGCATGGGGGGGCCAATAATACTCGCTCAACTCTGGCTGTCAGCTCATTCATAGATTAATTTTGGCAATTTATAGCCGCTGAGATAGTTTTTGAGTAACTGCACCATGGACATGCTACATGGAGACCGGCAACATCGTCTGTCGCCAGAAAATTATGCAATGAGACGGCCAAAATATTTTGCGGCTCCACAAACTGCAATATTCGCAGCGCTTGTGACACACACGACAAAATATCACTATAGATACACTCAAATAAACTTCAGGTTCGATCAGTTGCTGGTTAAGCATATATCAAGCAAATATGATAGATTGCTGCTCCTTGAGTATGATATCGATGGAAGCCTCCTAAAGCGATTTGAAGTGATTCGTTTTTCAGTGAATCGCAGGAAGAGCTGAAGTTCACATTTAAGAAGATTCCATTAACTTGGGAACTAAGTTGAAATCAACTATATAATATACTATATATAATATCATAATGAAATCTTGGAGTGTATACTATATATTTTTAACCTGAACGAAAAATTCATAAATCGTTTTATGAAGAATAACTAAAAGACAAACTAAGACTCCTCAAAGATTGCATACTTTGCTTTCTAAAGTGTTTTCCATTTGTGAGTTAACTTTTAAGATAAAATTCGCTTTTTATATTAAGTTAGTGTATTTGATCTTCGAATTGAACTTAAGATTGTTTGTCTTGGTGGGATTTTTGTGCTGGCATCTTGTATCTGGCAGATACAATTATGAATGCGTTCGCGTCACTCACCTATGACAACAATTCACACTTGACTGGAGGTAATTATTAATTAAACGTTACATTTGATGCCAATGGATGAGCGCTAAGAAGTGGGGGGTGGTATGGATGGAGGGATTAATGACTCACCAGTTCCATTGCTACCAAACCAAAGGGCCACTAGGTCCTCGCTTGGTGGCGTATGATGATAATGGTTTCCGTATAAATAAGGATTTGGATAGTCGAGCAGAACGCGGCGCGAGGCAGGCGAGGTGGTTTCAGCTGCAGGAATAGTGGAGGAGCAGAGTCAGAACTGTCACTACTTAGCCACGAATTCTGAGGATAAACTTACCTTGCGCTAATTGGGCGGCATAATCCGATGCCTTCTGCAGGTTGATGCGAGGTCGTGGCTTAGCCAGGGATTGGAGTTGCAATTGCTGTTGGCTTTGCTGCTGGGGTTGAAGCTGTTGCTGTTCCACAGAGGGATAAGCTGCGTTTTGATTAGCTGCCGCAGCTGCAGCAGCCGAGGACTCCAACAACAATTGTTGCACCTGCAATATATCCACGTATTCGTCGAGCTCCACAGAATGCGCAGCCACCTCCTTCCCAGCCCCTGGCGGATGATGCAGATAGTTTGCAGTTGGCTGGCTGGCTGCTCCGTTGCTATTGTAGTAGCTAAAAGCTGGTACAGTAGCTGGGACGCTGGGTAATGTAATTGGTGGCGGTGCGGGTGGTGCTCCAAATTGCAAGGGATTGCGACTAAGCGGTGTTGTTGGCGTATTAAGAGAATCCTGTCCAATGATTGAATTGCTTGGCACTAGAGTCAGGCCCGCAGCTGGTTGAGCTTCCGTGGGCGCTGCTGCTGTCACAGGTGGCGAGGGCGTGGCAGTGCTAGTAGTTGTCACTGTCGCTGAATGCTGCTGGCTGCTTATCACTTCATTCTGACGCCTCATTGTTAGCAACATTGTTGGGTTTGGACGTGTTTTTAACGAGCGATAAGAAACAAATTATATGAAAACCGAAATTAAACGCGAAACAAAAAGAAAAACTAAAATGCTTTAATAAAATTGACTCCATTTGTTTTATGGACACTTTCCAAGCTTTAGCATAAACACATATTCTGATCCTTTCGATCAGTTGCACACACTTGAGTTTTCTTTAACCCGTTGATTTGATTTCCACATTTGTGCTATTGGTTTTTAGCTGGTTTTTCACTGAATTGAATGTAGTTTTGTTAAATCAATCTTATAATTGATATATTTTTGATTAATCTTTGCTACACTGATGCCAAAAGAGACCTGAAAGTGGATAAAAAGATGTGTAGGCTATAGATATCTCGTACTATTACCTTTTCTATATCTTTCTTATAGGATCTCTTATGTACATAAACTTAAGCTACATTTTCTACACAAAACACATATCACATATATATAAACTCTTAATTATTTCTTCAATACAATAAACCATCAAATAAATAATAAATTTTGAATAGTTCAGGTTAAATTTCAAATTGTTTCAAAGTTGCCGCGCAACTTGTAGAAATGCCGACGGTAATTTACTTTTCTTTCTATTCGCACATCAAAAGTATTTGGCACCAAACAATTTTCTTCTTTTTTAAATAAATCTTTCGATATGTTAGGAGAAATTTATTAATTTGATATTTTTAGTTTTGAAGCTTGGCAAAAAGATTTTTGAATGATTGACGGCGGTTGCGCGGGTGGGCAGAAAGTGAAATCGAAAGCGGCCGAGACGAGCTGTTGAGCCGTCAATGGGCAACTGGTGCGAGCGGTGAAAATTGAAAATGAAAATGGGAAAAGTCGACAACGACATCGGTAAAAAATCGTATCGGAAAAGCGGCAAATCGGCTGCGTCGGTGTCTGCGTCGACAGCAACACGCCGAAACCAAACGAAAAGCCCGAAAAGTGTTTGCCTCGTCATCAACAAAATAAAGAAAACAGAAAAAAATGTGTTGTTTTAGTGTTTCGCTTATTTTGTATCAGTTCTGTTGTTGTTGTTGTTTTAAGGCCCTCTCGGGAGTCTATTACTAGTACATATACCATACATACAGATATTATTTGTTCTGTACAGAGTATGTGGGTGAGAGAGTATTGAGTGTGAGATGAGAGTGAAAAACCGGCATTTTCGAAAAGGCAAAGTAGCTGCTACTGTCCTGAGAAACGCGTGTGGGTTGCGAAATCGTAGAGAAAGATAGAGAGAGGAGAGTGTGAGTGTGAGTGAGAGAGTGAAAAGTAAAGAGTGAGAAGGTGTGTGAGTGATTGAGAGATTGGTCGAGCAAATAATCAAAACATTCGACTCACAACTAATTAAGTGAGCAATAAATCGCACTCTCCGGAGCAACACCGTTAGCTACGTAATCGATTGGCAATATCTACAGGATATATCGTCATATGCTGCTTATCTATATGCAATCGCTTTCGCTTCTCAAACTACTGAAAACAACCTTTGATAATTGTCAATTATCTCACCGAATGACGTGTCTAATGTTGATTTATCAGTGCTCATGGTGCGAATGAGTAATGTCTATATTAATATTAAGTATACGCCGATTAGATGCAAACGTAACAACAATAGAAGCTTTTCTAAGATACTTCTGCATTCATTTTAAAAGCAAATATATCTATATATATCTTTTCTACTTAACAAAGTAATCTTTCAATAGACTCTTTGAGCAATCTTCGAAATTTCTAAGAATTTTTGAAGATTTTGAACAATAATTAGAAGATAAAGTTATATTTTAGCTCGTCAAGAGACCTAGTTAATATCTGAAATAAATGTTAAAGTAAGTTCATAGTTCATAGACCAAAATCCCCTTCACCTCCATTTCAGTAATTGCCTGAACGAAATTTAATCTTCGAATTGACCTTATAAGCTCCACGAATTGCAAACAGTTCTTCAAAAAAGAACTTCAAATGTCAGATAAGCACACAATTTATGTAAAATGTATCCACCCACAACTAAAACAGCAACAACATGTTGTGGCAGCAACTGGAGTTGCAAGCAGATCCAAAATTCATAACAAAAAAACAAACGTAAAGGACCCACATGCCTTTTGACATTTAAAGGTCACATTTAAGCATAAATCAAAATGCGATGAGTATGAAACATAAAGGAATCTAAGAAACAACGTCTCATATCAAAGTAATCGCATAAAAGGAACTGGCTGAAGTTGGCATCCCAACACAATACGAGCAACAAGTCGAGAATCAACTAGAACAACTTCAAGGACAACTGTAGAAGAACATTTACTTTGACATTTCAACTTGTTGATCCTTACCAACTGCCATTTCACTTAGGGGAGAAGGTGTATATTTGGAATTAATGATGCTAATAGCTAGGTTACAAATATTTTGTCTTTTGTTTCAGTGAATATTATTTCTGGATTATGTATAGTGAAAAAGGCGTCGAGTCCTGTTGCAGTACTATTTGCAGGCTGATAAATACATCAATTTATAAAATACAATGCGATGGTGCTTTGAGCATGGAACTTGCTGCTTTGCCCTTTGTAACTATCTATTTACCTGCTATGTGTGTGTGTGTGAGTGTGTGTGGGTGTAAATGTTGCTTCAGCGTTGCTATGACGGCAATGGGGTGAGTTGGGGTCTTAGCGACTGGATGCTGGCAACTGGCAACTGGCAACTGTTACCTGATGGTGCCATTAGCTACCAAAGAAAATGGCGGCAAATACAGTTGCTTGAATGAAGTAAATGCAATTATTAATGAAAAAAGCTCCTGTGACGTCACCATGGCAGCCATCGGTTGCCTCAAATTTCATTCGCTTCGAGTGGGAGAGCCAGTATCTCTGTTGTAACGACTCCTTGAACTTTGATATTTATGCTGCTGCTTTCTGGCCAATTATTTCTATATTTGTTAAATGCGAATTTTTTGCAGGAAGGAGACTGCAATTTGGTTGGCTGCAGTACGTACCCCTAATCCAAGGCCAAGGGGAAATCGCAGCTAACATGGTTTGACTGAATTTTACGCTTGTTGCGTCCGTTTATTGCAATTTGACCTTTCACATATACTGATGCCATACTATTCTGCCACACTATGTGCCACGTGCGTACACAATTTGACATTTGGCATTTGCGAATTGTGTTTCTGCGGAGTTGTTGCTGGCAAGTGCTTAGGGGTAGGTGCAGGGCAGCAGCAGCAGCAGCAGCACACATGCGAAAAGCGTGGGCGAATTGGCTAATTAATTTGGTACACGGTTAACAGAGTCGTTTCCCGTAAAAATTGTATTTTGAATGAAACTTTAGTTTTAATTAGCAGCGTACTTTGAAACTCATCTTCATTGTATCTTTTTCTTAATCTCATATCTTGCAGCAAATCATCATTAGGTTTTTCGCAAAGTAAATTCTTGACTTCTAATTTCTTATGCTTAATCGTTTCCTAATTTAAATCTGCCTTTTATAATTTATATATTAACGAATTCCTATACTTATTATTATACGTTTTAAGCACAAGAAGCACAGTTGCCTTTAAATTGTTGCTCTTATTTTATGATCACGTTTTTTTCAAGGTTTGCTTAAATGTTTTCGCTTTGATTTTCCTCGGTCTTGTGGGATCCTCTAATAAAAATCACCATTAAAATCCCGCATAAATCATAAATAATCCGCCAAATGAAATTGCCATAAACAGACGGACAAAGAAAAAAGGAAAAGATAGAAAAAAATACTTGCAACTTGCAGTTGAATGCCTGCCTGCCTACCCATTAATAGACTTGTTTAGATGTCAGCTAAGCCAAGGCAATAGGCCGCTTGAATAGTGCTGGGCCAAGCTACTTACCCGCCATAAAAAGGCAATCAGATGTCGTCGATGCAGCGCCGATGCACGCAAGGCACAACAGAGCCGCAGACCAGGCTAGAGATCGGGCTAGAGGGTGCACCGGGACGCGGTCTCTCTGGATGGAATCAAGATATAGCGCGTAAATAAGAAGTTTTCAGCAATGTCTCTTGGATATGCCGGCAAAACCCAAAGACACACAGCGAGTAAGAAAGAGAGAGAGAGAGATAGAGAGAGGGAGACAGAGCGAGTAAAAGAGAGTGAGATAGAGAGAGAGGGAGAAAGAGATGAATGTAGTTGGAAAGAAAGAAAGAAAGAACTTGCATCCGATCTGCGACTGCGTTTGTAATTAATTACGAGGCGGGCCAAACGGCGACGCACGCGCGAGGTTGACTCCAACTCGGAGTTGGACTTGGACTTGGACTCCACGTAGTTGACTGCTAGCAAACGAGATGGCCAGGCGGCGATAAGGTTGCAGCTAGTCAAAGGATGCGCGCCGGCTACTGCGATTACGCGACGAGGCAACCAAAGATAGCGATAAGAAGTTGCAAGATGCTGCGGCTGTTGTTGTTGTTGTTGTTGTTGTTGCTGCTGCTGCTGTGGTTATTGCTGTTGTTACTGTTGATGGTGCTGCTGCATTGTACCTGGTCGACACAGTGCAGATTATGCAATTTTGATTTGAAACACGCAATTTGGATGGGTTAGCCGAGATATGGGAAACTTTAACGATCTCATGCAGCTACCGCGTAAATCGAGAGAGTTCAGATTTTTAACTATTTAAACCGATAATTTCCTTCCGGTTGCGCTTTTGCGTTTCAACTGAGGCTGAAAAACTGTTTGTTGCTCCGCTGCCGGCTGCTGGCTGCCTCAGATTTGGTGCTCAGTTCGCCACTCAGCGACAGCGACGCTAGCGACGCTGGCGACGACGCATCGTGGGCCGATCATCGCCTTACTTAGACACTCGTCTGTGTCGCCCAGTGCTGTTGACTGTGTGGGCAACTGTACATACACATACCTGCATGCAACAGCTAGCTGTCTCTTTCTGCCATATACGCCAACAACCCCCGCAATGTTTTTTTTTCTTCTTATATTTCTTTTTTCTGTTTTATTCAAGTGCTTTTCTCTGCTCAAGCCAAAGACTAAAAGTGTGAGCTTCTATCTTGACGGAGACACACTCACACATACACAGAAGGGTTAACACATTTCTGTGTGTGTGTGTGTGTGAGTGGGCTCTTGGTTCTAAGATGGTTTCTTGTCATGGCGTCAGTCAACCCACACACACACACACGCAGCACACAATTACTCGTTGATCTCAGCCCTACAGCTATTGCACTTGCGTCATTAGCTGCAGCTGAGCTCAATTGCAAAACTACAACCCAACCCAACCCACCCCACCCCAGCCCACTCTCCCCTTGTTTTAATACATAGCGAGCCTTTTCTAAGAATTCGTAAGCTTTTGCCAACTTATACAAATCCTTAAAGCTTTTTGGTTACGCGCACAACGAAAAGCTAAGCAGCAGCTAAAAATAATACCGACAAAAGCTCAAGCAGCCGAAAGCTTTTCGCTTTCGAACAGAGCTTTTGTTTTGTTTCTTTTTTTGCAAACGCTGCACCCACCAGCGACTGCGCGTCACCTACACAGAAAGTACGCAGCGAAGTCGGCGTCGCTGCCGGCGCTGCGACGCCTCAGCTGGGCATGTGGGTGGTTTCATTGATAAATTTTCGCTGCTTTCTGCTGCGACTGCGACGGCGACTGCGGCGGCGGCTGCAGCTGGGCCAAGATTAACTGCAAATTGAATTGCAAAACGTTGCAGCTGTGCATCCAGCCGTAAATAGTTAGCTAGAGAGAGACGGAGCATGTGACAGAGGGAGAAGCAGGCAAAAAGCTGCGCTCCACTTTAAACAACACCATGGCTGCCATGTGGGTGTGGATCATGCCCAACATTAGGCTCTTAGCGAGGCTTTTGTGAATGAATTCAGTTGCCATCTTTGTCTGTTCCAGGCAGAGCAGAGCTAGAGACAGAGGCCGCTGCTGCCAACGCCCACCAAAGTGACGCTTTTCTCACCAATTGGATTTTAATCATATTCATAAATACATATATAATACTTGTATATAGATATATATATATGTACATAAGTAGGTATATACATGTATGTATCTATTGTGCAGACCTCTCTCTAGACTTGACTTGACTTGACTTCATTCACAAAATGCTTAAATATGGAAACTTGTAAATTAGTTCAAGTGCCCGTACACTGAGCGAAACGAAAGCTCACGGCGCACTGAAGCAAATTAATTATACTTAGCTCACACCCACACATTGATTTGCCATTTGTATTGAAGCATTAACTGTAATTGTTCAGTCATACAAATAGCTGGAACGACAATCACACACACACACACACACACACACACACGTAAAATAGTATATAAATAGCCGAGACTCATTAAGCCTTATATATACGGTAGATATAAGGTAGAAGATGAATAGATGAAAGAAAGTTGAAACAATATTAAGAGAGAATTTCCCTTTCCCTTGAATTTTAGTATTTTAGTTTTCAGTGCAGTTCGTGATTTTAAAATTTTTAATATTAAGGCAATGTTTGTTTATAAAATGAATAAGATAGAAGTAGAATAAATTTATTTCTTTTGGTACACAAAGTTAGTCTATTTAATTATATTTGTTAACTGGGAAAAGCATGCAAGATCCATTAGTAACTCCTTAAAACGGAACCAATCAAAAGTCAAACCAAAACTATAGCCTTGACTATACGATAGAGGTCCGGCTTAAATAAATTTCCAATAAAAAAGATACTTTTATTAATCGATTATATACTGGATAACAAGAACTGTAGCATCCAAATTTATTTTCTTGCTTGCTTTGGACAGAATAAAGAAAATATTGTTTTTATAAGGAGCGGCCAATTTTTGTCTTCAGATACAACTTCAAGTTGCATACTTCAATTAAAAACAACAACAATTTAAAAATAAAAGTATAGCAAACAATTATAAATTCAACTATTTTCTTTGTAACTTAAGCGCTTGTCGAAGATCCTTTTATATTAAAGACAATCCCTTAAAATAATTCTCACTTTGAACTTACTAAAAAATGTTACAATACATAAACTTTTTCTTTCTGTTTTGTTTATAATGGCTACAAAAGTTAACAAGTATTTTTTTTTTACACAAACTATTTTTATTAATTATTTTTAATAAGTAAAATTTTTAATTTAATTTTATTATTATTATATTTATTAATATTTCAGTCGTTTGTTATGAAATATCAACATTGAATGACTATAAAAGTTTCCGATGAATAAAGCGCAGCGCGTTAAATCATTCTGAATGAAATTCTGGGAATCACCGAATTATTGAAAATAGATAAAGTACTAATAAGTAGCAAAACGGACTACGTGAAGACCGTCTAGAGGGTAAATAATAAACAAAGCTATATAATAGACAAAGCATAATTTTTGACCTTGATAATACAGTATAATCCAGAAAGTTACAGAACGATTTACCTATTCTAAATATTGACTTTTCTAAGTTATATATCCAATAATAAACATTAATTAAGAAATAATAAGCTAAGTTTATTTCAATGACTCAGTCACAAAAGGAAATGAATAAAATTGTTCACAGTCTCTCCGTTTCCGTCGGCAAGTACATAATAATAGTAGGAAAGATATTCGAGAAAATTCCTAAACAATTAGTTTGACAGAAAAGTTAAGTTAAAATTAACTTTTTCATCTTTTTCGTGATTATATTGTTCCATATTCAAGACAAGCTTCAATACTCAACTAAAGTAACTTATGTACTTTTGACCTGTCTTTACATGAAATGTCTAATTCCATTCCAAGCTGAATTTGAAATCAGAGACTCCCAGATCAAATCTACGAATAGTAGTTTAACTTTGTGAATACAAATTGTTATTGATGAATCTTGGAATCTCTTAAAGCAAACCTCTGAAACGCTTGATTGACTATGTACAGCTTTTGAACAAGTTAACTTCCGTTTTTAACACCTTTAAATGATTTAATGAGAGGTGCTTAAGCCACCGAACGCGCAGCCACTGGAATAAATACAAAATCGAGAAAACATTGAAGGGAAACGACTGTAAGATACCCTAAGGTGCAGCTTGAAGCTCTTGGAATGTGTGTAATTATATGTATATAATAGTTACAGATATACCCTTTAGGGTATATACCCACTTACAGGGTATTCATACAGAAAATACATATGGGTAGGTTTTGCATGCAAAAGTTGCGAACAGAAAACAGAATTGAACTGCGTCTGGGGACTACTCATTAAAAGCGACTCCTGGCTTGTGGTGGTGCTGCTGCTGCCATTTGGCTGTCACTCACTCAGTAACTCATTTACTCATTTATTCACTTATTCATTCATTTGGCAGACATTTAACAAAGCGCGTTTCATTCATTAACGTTGCTGTAACTTGTTGCTGATTGTTGGGTGTTGGCTGCTTGTTGCCAGTTGCCAGTTGCCAGTTTCTGGTTGCTGTAGACAACGCTTAACTCCTTGAATGTCAGGGCTATATTTAGTTGGCAGTCAGAGCCTTGTTAACAAACTGTTTATTTTTTAATTGAATTGCGTTTTAATATTAGGTTTGACTTCTTGTATATACAATGTCGATGCCTGGGGTCTTGGCAACAACGTTCACCGTTTTGTTCTCCATATTGTTGTTGTTGCCCGTATGTTGTTGATCTGTTGTTGACTGAAAAGTTATCTAAGAAATTTTACCTTTCTCTAGTCATAAATTCAAACATTTCAATTGGCCAGCAGCTTGTGTGTGTGTTCGGCATGGCTTTGTCCTCATCATCATCATCGTCATCATCATCATCATCTAACTATCAGATACATATATATATGTATATGTATCTCATAGATGCACAGCGACACTTTTATTTGGCATTCGTTTTAGTGATTTATGATAACGCGCTCCATAAAGATCTATGCACATTTTATACGATTATTACAGACAGTTTCATTGATTTTATGCAAATTTTCCTGACCGACCACCAGCAAGTTTCATTTCTAGCATATTTATTGAGCATTTTCTTTATTGTATGACATCAATTTATATTGTTTTATTGGTTTTTGATGGCAGCCACACAAGATGAACGGATTTGGTTACTCGAAATCTCATATATATACACTGTCTGTACTCTGATCCGTGTATATCTGTTAAGATCTCTTAACATAGGCTTCAGGTATTATATAGTTTATAGCTGCAACAGCCAAATTTTATAATTCCTCAATTAATAAACGTCTTTTGGTAGCCGCCTCCCTTTCGTATATACGAGTAATTTTTGACATGCGTAAATCGCCAAGCCCTTTTCTTAACCATAAATCTGTTTTATGGGCCAACAAAGAATTTCCAACCAAAAGACTGCATAAAAATTCTATCAATTTTCAGACAACATTTGCAATTTCAATTAATGCAACGCCCCAATACCAAGTGAACTATGTCAAATAAATCATGGACTTGCGAGTTGCAAGTTGCAAGCTGCAAGTTGTGCAACTCAAGACCAAGTTACCTTTTCTATCTCTATCTATTTGTATATCTATCTCTGTCTCTGTCTCTGGGGTTTTAAGACTGGCGTCAAGTTGCGCACTTCCTGCGAGTTTTTGGTAAAATTTAAATAAATAAATTGAGTTACCACCTCAAGAACTGAATCTCAATGCTTGTCAACAAGTTGCATATTTTGGTGTCATATAATTGCCAGTTGTCATCTGAGCAGAAGAGGAAGGAAAAGACTATGCAAAATGAAGCATGATTCAAGGGTCTGTTTAGGAAAATTTCACCATTAACTCAATTGCCCGGGCGCTATGCAAATATATTCCCAGCGTTTATACCCGTTCCATCATCGCAGTTCCATAGTTTATACAGTTCCATAGTTGTGCGAGTGATTGCCCCAGCGATTTCTCTATTAACTATAAGCAGGGTAAATAGGCAATTGACTTGAAATTGGCAATTATTTTTTTTTCCTCTTTTTAGCCAGTACTCGGTACCAGTACCAGGCCAAAGATATACACAGAGACAGTCCACATGTGAATGGATGTGGCTGTCTCTCATGTGCCATGTTATTCGTTGTTGGTGTTGCAGTTGTCTGCATTGCTGTTCCTCCAAACCCAAAGCACATTATGAATGAATAATGTATGAATGAAAATTGCATGCACGTGCCTTTAAGCTATAAAATGTTGCACTTTTTTTCTGCTGGTCTCTGCCTGTTTTTGTGGTCTGCCAGTTGAGGATGCGTTGGTTAGATGGAAATACTCAAGTTACTTTAGCATAACTGATCACATTTTCATTGCAAATCTTACGATGTTCGTCACCTAAGTCACGCATTTAAAAGGGGATCAAGGAAACGCTTAAGCATATTATGTAACTAGAAGATATTTTAAATAAGTGGTTAAGATTCACGCTGGAAACCCAAGACTGTCCCATAAGTCACGCATTCAAAGACATGGAAACTCGAAGAATTTTGCATAGATAGAAAAGAAAATATGTTATATATCTTTCCAAAACTTTAGTTTTCATTAGATTTCAGGGTGTGTTGATTGTAAAACTCTCTCTATCTTTCTATGTATAAGTTTTTCATTATCTTTTTGGATTGCCTTAAAGTGTTTCCTTTTGTTTTTTTAGTTTAGTTTTTAGATGACTATCTATACGATTATTAGTACGACTCTTTCGCTTTTTGTTTGTACCTCTTTGACACACTGAAACAATGGTATTTGTGCTATCCTGAGATGAGAGCAATTACTTTGGATATTAAAGTTAGGCGTCCCCTTTTCACCCTATTATGATGCAAACCAAGTTCGTCACCTAAGTCTTTTGTGTGTTGTCAGCACCTGCGCCGATGTCTTCATTAGAGGCGATGCTGGAAATCGACGATAGGCTTTGTGTTGATGATGGAAATCGGTTTTTAATAACCCGGCCACGGGCTTTTAATTAATTGGATATAGGAAAAGTGGATCGATCTTTTGTCAGAGTTAAAGATCCGCCGGCAGCCGCAGTAGCTGAACAATTTAAATGCAAATCTCACCAAACGTCTGGATGAGAGTGCTTTGGATCGTTAAAAATATTCGAAATTCAATTCAATTTAAGCACTTTTCTATTGTTAAATGCAGTTATTAGATTTGACAGCTTACAGTTTGGCGATAGCTTTGAAATGTTGCCGCCGATGCGGCTTTGGCTACGGCTACTAAATTACTTCAACTTTGGGGAATTATCAGCAGCTTGTTTGATTTTCTGGTGCAGCGGCGGCACAACATGAAAGGCAACCGAAGCGATTTCAATTAGCATTTTGATGGCACTACAAATGAGCGGATAGAACCAAAATTGCCGCCATTTGATAGCCAATTGATAGCACTTCATAAAGCAACCGATCGTTTGTACCAACAGCAGCTACTTCTCTGGTTCTTACCTGGTTGCAAGTTGTAAGTTGCTGTCTGCGGTCTGCTGTCCGCTGTCTGGCGGCTGCAAGTTGACGTTAGAGGCGGTCACATTATTAAATCATTTGAATTTATGAAATGTCACGCGATTTTCGAAAGACTCCACTCCAATCGACTCCATCCGATTCGACTGGACGACCAATCAATTGGACTCCCAACAGCGCTAGCTGTGACAATCTTGTGGTAATTAAGTTTTTTCCGTATTTTGCCAAACGTTAAAAGCCGCTGACATTAATCAATGCTATGTAAATGCCCGACAGGGATGCAGTTTTTCTCAAATTTTGGCCCAAAACAAATGGCAGGCCAACAACAACAACAACAACAACTTGCGACCATTCAAAAAGGCACAACACTTGGCAACATTCGACAACCGGCGACAAGACGTCAACTTGTTTGGCAATAAAATTGTAAGCATTTATCTTGTACTTTGTTGGCGTTTCTATTCCGCCGATGTCTTTGTGTATTGTCGATGTTTAAGCTTGGTTTTTGTTTTGTTTTTGTTTTTGTTTCTGGTTTCTACTCCCCTCTCCCTATTTTTGTTTTGTGCGTAGACAAAAATGGGATTTTCTTTTTTGCCATTACAAAAGTATTGAGTTACCAAACGATTTGTCAACGTTTAGACCCGGCCAAGAGGCACTCGCGGTGCGTTGCGGTGCGGGAGACCAAACCAGGTATTTTGTTGCCTCGTTAAGATTTGTTGACACTTGCGTTTGTGTCTTGGCCATGCAAATCAGCGGATGAGACCACCTGCAAAGATCCACCAAGCTCGTGTTGAAAAGACGAGTTGTATGCCATAAAATGGGAAAATGTTTTGTAATTCACTCAAGATTGGAAATCAGTGTAAGTTGTTCTGGGTGCAGTATTCTACGACACTTGTTGAGACTCTTAATATATCAACAAAACTGTGGAAAGAAAACTTAAATTAGTTTTAAACAAAAAACTTGCCTTAAATCACTTCAAACAAGAAAAGCTGATGGAAGGTGAAAGATAAACTAAATTCTGTTTCCTTTTTAACTAAAATTTGTATCATTTGTTGTATTATTTTATAATAAAGCACAACTCACGAGTTAGTCCCTATGAAAATATATGTCCTGCAGGAAAATCAATAAAGTAATATGCATTTATCGAATGAAAAAAGTCGAGGAAGTACAATATATTCTAACAGTAATAAGGCTTACCTATTATAAAGGGTTCCCAGCTCTCAGTTAATCTCTCTTAGCGCCTCTCTAAAGTATGGGAAACTATGCCTTGAGTAGTATATTTTATCATTTCCAACAACATTCTCTTACCTTAAAGTATATTTAACGATTTTCAGTTTAGTTTCTTTATTGATGTTAGGGACATTTGTTAGCACTATCTGCCATGTCGGTTATATTAATGAACGAATAGCTGCAACTACTGTAAAGCTGGACAATCAGTTATCACTAATCACTTTTAGCTTTACGAGTTTTTGGTTTGTACCGACCGTTGATCAGCTTTTCACATGATCTATCATTGAGTGTATATTCGGTAGGAGAGAAACAAGAATCAACCGATCAAACGGCGGAAAATTGATATCAAACGAGCCGCAAAGTCTTATCGTGGTATTTATGGGCCAAAGCGATCGACCTTATCGGAGACAGGGCAGCACTTAAGGCCAGGCTTTAAAGCGTCTATGTTTAATTTAATTATGCTAAAATGAATTCATTTCATTTGATTTGGTTTCATTTTATTTAACGTCATCCGCAAATCCATATAGTTATGGCTCTGAACGAATTGAATCTTGGAGCTATTGGTACCTTTTGGAACTTGTTCCAATTTCACCTCAAGATTCGTTACACATTTTTGGAACCCATGACGAATTGCGACCCTTTGTTCGTGTTAAAATTTAAATTAATTGAGGAATTAGGCAAAATGGGCCAGACTCTAACTGTGATACTAGCAGCCGAGCGACTATCTTTAATTTCCCGCATTAGTTTTGGGCCATAAGTGGAGCCGCCCTGCACCACCCCCCACCCCCCGACCTCAAGCAATTAGTCAATTAATGAAAAAGCCATAAATATGCGGCTAACATTTATCAATGGCCAAAAGGTCTCGCTCTCTTTTGGCAACTGCAGCAACAGTCGCTTGTTGGCCATAAATTAATAGTCCATTATTTCTAAATTTTTGACCACTTCAAACTGTCGTCGCCCAGTCGCCGGCTTTCGACTGGCTTCGTTTGCATTTTAATCTCAATCTTCCTCCTCGCTGTCTCTCTCCATCTCTCCCTCTCTCTCTCTCTCTCTTTGGAGTATTGGGGCCACAAATTAGTCCAGTGCTGACTTTGTGTTGACTTGTCAGTGCGGCCAATAACTTAGACCGTGCCATGAACACGCCATGTCACGTAATCGAAATCGAAAGCAACAGGAGTTTCGTATTTTTATTTATCTATTTATATACAGTTATATATATGTATTTTTTGGGAAATTATGAAAATTTTTGTGGCGTTTAAACATTTTTGAAAATTGCTTAGTTTTTCCACACAAGCAACGGATTTTATATACACGACGAAGGGTAGTCGAAACCTGTAAAAGGATTTAATAAGATTTACCAAAAGTTGCGAATGACTGTCGAAATTTGAATTCAAAATTAATTTATTTTAGCTAAATAATAGAGTTAAGGTTAATATCTAGTTAATATCTTGGCTAAAACAGTTGCATATCTTGGCTAAAACAGCTGCATATCTACAGATAAATTATCTTTTTATCGAAGTCATCACATCTATCTATATATCTAAAGTACTTTTCTGAGATACTTTGACTGTATTCATATGATTTTTCTCTTGTACTCAATACCACAATATATTTATATTGGAATGAAACTATTATTAATTAAATATCTTTATATATTTTAGAATATATGTGGAAGATAGGATTACGATCAAGTTTTACGTAATTTCCACACGCACATCAACTTTGTTTCAGCTTTCAAATATTCCCACAACAATTTTGAAATAGAATAAAACACTTTATATGCACAGTTCAAAGATTTTTCGATGATTCTTAAAAGAATATATAATATATTGTATATATATAGCTAAATTTCCAGAGTGCAACACGATGGCACAAAACAGCAGCCCTGAAGAGAGTGGGGCTGGTGACAGTAGGAAAAACGACGAGGATCCGCTGTCTGTCAAGGACAATCATGCTGTGAGCAAAAGACTGCACAAGGAGCTCATGAATCTCATGATGGCCAACGAGGAGGGAATTTCAGCGTTTCCGGATGGTGAAAACATTTTCAAATGGGTCGGCACCATCGCAGGCCCATTAAACACTGTGTTCTCGGGCCAGACATACCGTTTGTCTCTCGACTTTCCATACTCTTATCCGTATTCCGCGCCCGTGGTTAAGTTCCTTACTCCGTGCTTTCATCCCAATGTCGATCTGCAGGGCGCAATTTGCCTGGACATACTGAAGGACAAGTGGTCAGCCCTCTACGATGTACGCACCTTACTCTTGTCCATACAGTCGCTGCTCGGCGAACCAAACAACGAGAGTCCACTCAATGCGCAGGCCGCAATGTTGTGGAGTGATCAAAAGGAGTACAAGAAGTACCTGGACTCCTTCTACGAGAAGCATAAGGACACCTAAATCAGATCTAATGCAGATCTTCTCATTGTCATCGGCAGACAGTGTCCGATTTTTAAATTATTTTTATTATTTAATGCAGTCGCTTATCGACTAATTCCGACAAATTTTAAGCATTTCAAAAGGTCTCTATTGGTATTAATATATATTTAGGATTTATCAAATACATGTATATAGATATAAAAAATAAATAAATATATATTTATATATTAACAAAATGTATGTATTATTTGTATAAGCAAATTATATAATGATAATAGTCAAATAATAATGTTGATCAAGGGAAGAGCTACAGCTGCAAGCAGTGCACTGCTTGCTATTTTATATACCTCGTGGAAGTCAGTAGATGTTTTTAAGAAAAAAAGTACTTTCAACAAAAAGAATTAATCAAAGTTTATTTTTTTACTTATTGTACTGAAGAATAGAAATTAAAAATATAACAATTTGTATGAAGTAATATATAAAAAATTAAATAAAAAAAGGTTCTAAGGAAATAAATATAAGTGAATTTTTCAGTTTTGCTATTTTGTTTCTAATCTTAGGTTAAATTTAGAAAGAGTTATAATTATTAATAATTAATAAGCTTTCGCTATTACTTTTTGACCAATTCTATTGTTCTTTATTCTATATAATACATATATATTTCCCTTGATCCATATAAAAATTGTAATTAAAATAAGGTTTAATTGGCTTTTTTTGTAAAGTTCTTTTGTTACCAATTAAAATGTTGACTTTTAAATGGCAACAAACATTCTCCATATGGTTGCGGTGTTAGCCTTGCCCAACCCTGGAGTATGTCCAAGTCCAAGTGGCCACTCAAGCAGTAGACTTGCAGCAGTTGCCGTCGCCTTCTCCGTTGAAAAACGCTTTGGGCACTTTGCGAACTCATTTTCCGACTCAATCAAATCAAATAATTTATGCCTTGCAAAATGAACTGGCCAAGTGAGTGGAGGTCAAGACGTTGCCACAGTCACAGACTCACTGCATGTGTGTGTTTGAAGTTGAGAGGAGAGTCTAGGAGAGCTGGGCCCAAAGCACTGTTAAATCTCTTGGCCTGGCCATAAAATGTGTTGATTTTTCCATTTGCCAAAGACACAGACACAGACAGAGACAGAGACGAGGGGCCCTAAAGCGCTGCAATGAGTATAAATAAGAGAGCCTCAGACATACGCGGAAAATTGGCTGCGTGGCGCATGAGGCAGGGATGGAGGGAAAGTGTATGGGGTTTTCATTATCGCCAATACTTGATCCTTTATTACGAAATATTTACAAAACAAGCTCAATACAAATACTAAAGATTACTTATATACAATTAGGATGAATTGCTGCCTAGTGCTAGACAAAGTCGAACTCGAAGCCATCCTCCTGGTACTCGTATTCTGTACTATCGCAGGTTACCCTCACATATTTGTTGTCACACCACTGCTGGTACAAGGTGGATGGCAGATGGGTCCACATGAGATCGCTAAACACCTGCAGGGGCTTGGGATTTCTCTCCAAGCTGCGTATGCTCACCAGCTTGTGGAGTTTGTTGACGCTGCTGTGGTAGCCGTTGAGGGCGAGCTGTTGGAGTTGTGCACATTCGGCGACGAGTTCGAGGAGCTGATATTCTCTTACCACCTCCCAGCCACTGAAGCTGAGCACCTGCATCTGCTTGCAGGGTATGTGCCGGCGATCCAGGAAGAACACATCGTGATACCAATTCTCACAGACCAAAGCACGCAGCTTGGGCAGCTCCAGGGGCAGACTATGTTGCCAGTGGGCGGGCAGTTGAACGACCTCATTATTGAGGGCAATGCGTGTGATTGACTTGCTCTTGGCCACAATGATCTGCTGGAAGATGGTCTCCTGGTCGGCATGCAGCTGGCGCGAGTCATCGAAGCGAATCGCCAGCTTACGCAACTTCGGCAGCTGGAGCACCTGCGTCAGCATGTTTTCTACGCTGCTCAGGTTGATCTTGAGCACCTCGAGATTCGGCAGGCTTATATCAGTTAGACGGACATTGCTGTCAAAGGAGTCGGTTATGTCGAGGACACGCAACTGTGTCATGTCTACACAGATCTCCTGAATCCAACGACTGTCCAGCGGCACCGAATGGTACATGGACTTAAAGACCAGCTGCTCCAGCTTCTTGAAGCCACGTATATAAAGGCCGGTTAGATTCATGCAGCTGGTGAGGCGCCTCAGATTGGGCAGCATCGCAGTCAGATCGCGTATATCGTCATCCACCATGGTATTGGGATTCCCACCCAGGACACAACACTCGACACTGGGGAATCGCACAATATTGATATCGCACAGATGTGTTATGTAATCATAGAACTCGGCAAAGGAGCCGACGCCGTCCTCGTGCACATGCAGCTCCGTAAACCGACTGGCCATATGCTTCATAAAGAACACATAGTCCTCGATATCCAGCAGGCCTAAGAAAGCGGTGTTTGGGCCAACAATTCGATAGTGCCAACGCTTTTGCCACATTTTCAGAATCTGTGGCAGAAACTGGGGATAGGCGCGAGCCATTCTCACCTGATCGCTTATATGATCGATATGCTCGAAGATCTGCTCAAAGAAAATCTCATGCAAGTCGTCTATATAGTTGGGAGGCAGCGGTTCCGGCAATGCTATATGCTGTGCCTCCAAAGCGTTTTTGTAGAATTTCGAATTTTGTATCATTCTTTTTTTTGATTTTCTTTTTGGTCAGATGGAAAAATAAAGCGATTCCTTGCGATAATGTTCGGGATGTAGCTGGTTTGATACTTGCGTGCTGAATGTGCCGTGATTCTGGGATACGTCGCTTATATCTAAGACCAGGTAGAGCTCTTCCTTCATACAGGTAGTCCTGGCGCCTTCATCATAACTTACCTAACGATTCGCGACAAACATAATCCTTATAAAGCAGCTGTGAGCTCCTGCAGAAAGATATATTTATAATTTACATGAGGCTCAGGTTGCTTTGTTGCATTGAGGGCTAGGTAGGAAGTTGGCCTGCTAGGATCGTGCCTGAAACATAAATTGCATTACTCGTACAGTGTCTGCAATTTGTACACGTACAGTGCGTCTTATCTGTACAGTTATCGCCGTCTAGTTAGCATATTACACGACTCCAGACGTGTAAGCTTACTTCAGTTCTAGCTCCAGCTCCAGCTTCAGTTCCAACTCCAGCTCCAGCTCCAGCTTGTTGGCCGGATGCGTTCGCGACAAACGTGGTCAAGATTTTTTGGCTTTGGTTTGTTTCGCTTTCCTAGGAAATTGCAGATAACAACAACAACATAACGACAGCTTCGAAGTCTTTGTGCTTTTGTATAGTCTCTTCTACGATCTAATAATCAAAGCTGTCCTCTTCTGCTGTTTTTTGTCAGCAGCTTAGCCAGCGATTAGAGCACCGAATGGGAATAGCAATAGGAATGGGAATGGGTATAAGAATGTGAATAGTGATGCCTACAGGTTCACACCAAGAACTGTCACACAATAACCATTGATAACTAGGCAATACTTATGGTATCTATATACCCATTAGAAATGCTCTTAAAGGGTATATAGTTTGATGAGAAAAGGTTTCAAACCAAAACAACTTTCGTCGCATATAATTTTGTTTGAGATCTCATTTTAGGGTATCTTCTAGTCGAATACACTCTAAGTTTTGTATAGGTTTAAGTTTTGCCCTAACTGCCAGCCTGGCTGCTTGGTTGACTGTCAATTGTCGAGCTGGTGTCTTTGTTGAGGCTAATGGCATTGTTGTCAACTTGTGTGTGGATCGGCTGTCAAAGCATAAAACTCGGACTAGACAATGCTCCCCCTGTTGGCCGATTGTCTATCCCGACATAATGCACATTTATGTTATGTCCGGGGCCCTTTTGGTGAAAATATTTTCGTTGTTGTTCATATTTCATATTTTTTCAACAAATTTCATTGAGCCACAAGTATTCTTGGGAAAGCTGTTTCACACGACTCGTGATGCAAATGCACTTGTCTTTTGGACTCGACTGGACCTGGTTGTGGATACTCGTAGAGGTAGAGATTCCGTTTCAAATTTGGGTCTCGGGTTAAATTTTATTTGGTTATTTGGTTATGAGGCAGCCTTATCTCAGATCAGTGTCGATCAAATGCGGCAGATGAATTGTGAAACATGACGTACGATATATATATATACATATATATATACGATCTATAGAGTATGCATATAACATAAGAAGCAGACAACTTGAGCTCGCTGGAGACTGTTTTAATAATTTTGACGTAATCACATCACAACAATCTGCCTTCGAAGTCTTAGCTTTGTCTTTTGTCGACTCTTCGAACTGAGACTGAGATTGGAATTGGATTTGGGACTGTTTGGAACTGTGTCTTCAACCTCTCTCAAGTGGACAATTTTTGTTTTTGGCCAGTGAACGTTTTGTGATTTGTTCATTTAAATGAATTACAATATTTTATCTTTAAACGGAGATCGTTCGCCATGACACACAAATGAAGCTTTCCAAGTGGCCAGTTGTTGACTCTCACAGAGGTTCAGGTACATTTTAAGGTTAAGAACTTTCCAGAGGCTGGCAGCTGCCGGATTTAAGAGGGTCTACGAAATTCAGAAATTCCAATAGTCATAAAAGCGACTCAGATCCTCGACAGCTGCGCTGCTTGCTGGCAGGTAAAGTGCGCTTACCAAATTATTTCACACTTCCAGCAGGCAAGATCGCATGCCCAGGAGCAGGCGCATCAGAGGCATCACGTTTTTAATTCATTTGTTCTAAAACTTAATCAGACGAGGTGCGAACTGTTCCAGCTCCAGCTGCAGCTCCTCCTACTCCTCCACCTCGCTACTTCTTGTGCTCACGCTCCTTCTCCATCTCCATCTGTGGACAAGACAAGAAGTCGTGATTGCGCAACTCATAACTCACAAACAGGGCTCCAAGTTGAACTTGGAATACTCGCAGTGTGGCTAGGACCAGGAGGCAATAGGAGGGTTCGGCACTTCACACCGAATGGAGGCGAAACGAAGTCAAGTTTTCTGCTTACATTGTTTAATTAAAAACGATGCCGTTGCCACGTACCGAAGACGATGTCCATGACAACGTTCTCGACGTTGACGTTAAAGCTGTAGATGGAACTGCGACTGGAAGATGGGAGCTGGGCGCAGGGAGCCTGCTGTTTGCCTGTTGAGTCTCTTCAAGTGGCTCAAAAGGACGACACGTTTTGGCTTCTGTGCGAAGTTGTTGGCTTGTAGCGCAGTAGCAAGAGGCAACAGCAGCAGCAACTGCAACAGGCACAGTAACAACTGCAACTGCAACTGCAACGCACGAGCGCGCCACTTGCCACAATTACTGATGAGGGGCACTACGATGACTGCTGCTTAATTTTAAAGGCTGCCAGCGATTATATTGCTCCAGAAATGTATAAAAATTGAACTATACCCGGGTAATTTGACTTTCTGCTGAGGTTTGTCTTAGCTTGAGAACTAATCAAATCCTTTTCGAATTGAGTTTTAGTTATTTATTATAATCTATAATACCAACCTAATATTTATGATACCTTCTTGGAAAACACTTTTAACTATTAACAATAATTGTGCTAACTTTATAAGTTTGACTTTTAAATAGTGTTAGACACTTCGGTGCTCCTTCTGTAGCCTATCCTTTAATTGCATTAGATGAATTCTGTTTTCAGGGTATTTGTCACATAATGAAGATTAAGGCTACGGGTATGAAATTCCATATAAAGATATTTGTATCTATTAAGTATTTATTTGCAATATTCTTAGAGTATGTAAAGATGGGTTATAGTTGCTTTGGGCTGAACTGCTCAGCGCGTGTGTTTATAATTCGCGAATCATGTTGCATTGTTCGAGGCGGCTGCTGCGGCTGGTGATGATGAGGAGCTTCACTTTTATGGCCGGTGGCAATGATGGGGCACAATTTGAGATGTTCGCTCTCGACGCCTCGACCTGAAGATGGAGCTGAAGCTAAAGCTGAGGCTGCTGCTCGATCTCGGCTCCTGTATGACTCGCCCTTAACAATGACAATTGTTAGCGCAGCGCCTGATTATTTTGACTTGATAACGAGCTAAACAATAAAAACAAACTGAAGCTGAAGCTGAGACTCAGACGGAGACTGAGACTCTGCCGAGTCATGTTTATCAGGAGTTGGAGTCGGGAGTAGGAGACAGGATTCATCCGATGTTTTGTAATCAATTTGAATGCCGTGAGTTTTGAATCTGACTCCCAGACAGACTTTTGTTGCTTATTTGTTGTGATTTCTTAAGTTGTTGCAATTATGTTCAGTCTGTTTGTCTGTTTGTTTGTTTGTTTGTTGTTGTAGCTGATGTTTCTGCTTAGGAAATGAAAACAAAACAACAGACTTTGAAAATACAACAAATTAAGACTTTTATATTTTCTTTTGCCACTTTAACGATTCTACTTAAGAGATTTAGGACCACTTTTGTTACCTTTCCCATAAATTGGCCAACCAACAATAAGAGACTAACTATCACTACAACACATTTTCCCCACTGCCAACTAATGATGCGTAACAAAATTGTGGAGCGACTACCATTTGGCTACCAAAACGTCTCAGTTCCAGTTCCATTTATGATCTTTTAGTCTTATGCCATTGTTGGCCAGCCAATTAGCATAAGAATGCAACCTGCGGAAGGCCTCACCTGGTAGCCCCCGGTGCTGCACCCATAACAAATGTTTCACAGTCGTAAAACAGAACCAAAGAAATGCACTTGATGCCTCTTAAATGTATCTAGAGACTATGTCTCTATTGTTAACAGCAGATGATGATATGGGCTACAATTTAATAGATTTTATTGCAAATTGTTTTGGTAGCAACTAAAAATTCAAACAGGCTTCTGGATTCCCCAACCTCTTCAGGTTTTCCTAAAACAAACACATTTGGTATAGATTTAATTACTATTTGAATCTTTTGTTCTCTTTTAAGATACATATATATCTTTACATTTCGTTATCATATAGACTTCATTTGAGTCTTGTATTCTGATCTTTGTTCTATTTTCAATAGAGCTTTTTATTTTCTTAACTTCTCAGTGAAACTAACTTGATTCTTACCTTTAAGCTATATTCTACAAATCATCTGCAATCTCTTTTTTTCTGTTTCTCAACATTGTTTCTGATCGTTTTCAATTACCTACCCACAGGGCTATCAGAGATCTCTAGGGACCGCACAGACTGTGGCTACACTTGACTTGAACTTTGTGAGTCAATTCATAAATCAACAAATCATTAATTTTTCACTTCGTTTCATGCTCGAGTTGGAAATTGAACTGGCTCAGGAGAACCGAGAACCCTAGACCCTTTATCTATCTCGACTCTCTTTCTTGAGTCGAACACAGACAGAGAGACAGACCCTGTTCACAGTGGGAAATCTTAGCTCCCACAATTAATCAAATGTTGGTCTCTCAAACAGTTGAGCAATGATACGGAACCGCAACACACCCAGTTAATTTGTTTATTGATCTATTGTGCAACATTCTGTGGCAATAACTTAACATGCTAATTAAAATGGCATCGCCAGCAGTTCACATGGTAAATCACTCGCTTCAGTTCGTTTCGGTTCACCTGTGACCCCCACACAAGTTGTTTAGTTTTGGGAAACCAGCTCCTCCTCCCTCCTTCCATCATATTTTGTTGAGCTTTATATGAGTATCCTGTCGGTCTTTATGATTCGCAGTCAAAGGAAGCTTGCGGCATGCAAAGTAAGATCTCTTATCGCCGTTTCTTCATAAATATCTCTGTGCAGGCGATAGCACTCACACTATTTATTATACAAACATATTGTAGCTGCTGTGCTTATCGTTGCATATGATCAGGTCCCAGATTCCGATCCTCCGGGAGACAAGTTGGCAAGTCGATCGTCTCGATCGTTTCGATCGTTTCGATCGCTTCGATCGCCGATTGATTGATAATAGCACGAAATGGTGTTGTAAACGGGTTAACTGAAAAGTAAACAGAAAACTCATTAACGCAATAATTAAGACGACAACAAGGTTTTTAAGATAACCGGCAAACAACATGCCACAACTGAGGCAACTGAGGGGTTAAGGCTGTTTAGCCGTAGAGTCAACTCGGGTCCATCTCGATCTCGGCCAGACTCTCTGACGCGCTGCTTAGGCATTTGTCCTGTGCCACAACACTCCTCTGTGTGTATAAGTGTGTGTGTGTGACCTGCTCTCAGTCCAGATGTGATAATGATAAAGGGCTGGTACATCAATCGCTGACAGTTGGGCTACCACACTTTTCATTTGCCTGAGACGGCCTTTCCTGCCTGCCTGCTGTAAGATGGCTGTATGGCTGGCTGGCTGGTTGTCCGTTTGCCTGATCCCCTAACTGATCTTCACTGTATAGCACACTCGTCCTCCGCCTCCTTTTCCCTACCTCTGCTCTGTTGCCCTCTTTCCCTCTTTCCCTCGATGCGTAAGTACCACTTCACGCTCTCCGATGCCTGGCTGTGATAAGATATACTGGTTTCGCCTTGCAGCGCGAGATATTTATTGTGAAATTGATTTTTTATTACACTGTCACATTTGGCCGGTACCAAAGATCGCCAGAAAGGCGATCGCACACATTCCTCCATCCCTCCTCTCCCTGGCCGCTCTGTCTCTGTCTCAGTCTCAGTTACAGTCGCGTCTTAGTCGTCTTCCTCTTAGTTTTTAGCTCTGTCTTTAGACCGCATTCAAGACCAGCAGCAGGCGGGCAATTTTACGCTTCATTTAGCGTGACGTTTAATTGGAAGTTGCTACGATCCGTTTGGAGAGTGCCAGGTGATCAGGCAGAGGTGATCAGGTGATCAGGTGATCACCAGCTCTCTTGCGGGCTGCAATTGATCGATTGTTGCCGCTGTTTAATTGATTTTTGTTTTGACTCGTTTATAGAGATCCCATATATGAATGCATGACTGTCAAAAATGTGGCTAAGAATATGCATAATCATGGCAATTATAAGAACATGATCACTGATCACAGCTCAGACAAAGAGACCGGGAAAGGGAGAGTTGCCTGGGAAATGGATAACGGGTACTGGAGCTGGAGCTGGCGATGTAGCTGGAGCTGGAACTGGAGGCAGGGATTGGGCAGTTGTCCCAGAGAGCTGTCTCGTTTCCCCCTTACTTAGTTTGAAGAAACCTCCTGGCGTTATTTAATTATGGCGCTGATAACATTCCGCGTAGATGGTGGCAATTATTCATCGAGGCAGCCATAAGGAGGATCGCTTGGGCAGATCGGTAGCAATCCGCCAGCTAGACGCAATAAATAAACCAACATGATAAATGGCGCGCCCGTTTTTAAATGTATTTTAAATGCAATTCGAATGTGGCAATGGGTAGCCCATTGGAGCCGACGGCTGCGGCGCCTGTTGCCGCTCATTACGAGGATAATTTATGATGTCCAAGTGTGAAGGACGCCGCCGGACAAGCCACAACCTGCCACAGAAACTACAGCAGAAAACAAAATAATATAAATAAAGAAGACAACCTTAAGTACAAAGTGGCAAAATCAAAGTAAATTTTGAAAGATCCGATTGGTTAGACATATATGTATATATATATACTGGAACTGGAATGCTTAAAGCACCTGACTGTGACATAGTATATTTGCACGCAAGACAGGTGAAAGCGGAAGTGTGACTACAGTGGTGGCAAATAAAAGAGGAAGGGCAGTCTGATGATTGCCAATTTATAAGAAAGGCGCCTCTCGGCTTGAGCTAATCAGAATATATATAAAATCCACACTCTTATATATTTATCAATCTGAACCGATCTTTACTATAAAATTGTTGTTTATAAATATCATTTGGGACTTATCGTAGCTTAAGAAACTAATTGTAGACATGAATGCAAATGCTTCGAATCCAATTTAATCGTGTCAAATATCTTTATATGGCATCTTTAACATGCGTCACATATCATTTTAACAACTTAATTAGATTGCAAATAAGTCACCCAGTTGTGGCACTTGCCAGAGGCTACAGATTGGTGGCATCCACTTGGCGCCAGCGTTGACAAATCGCCTGGGTGGTAAATGCCTCAAGAGGGGGAGACACAAGACCCTCATAACTTCCGATCCCCCACACAACTGCAATGCAGCACTTGTTTATGGCCTTTATGGCACTTATAATATAATTAAAATCATATCAATGATATCACAAGGGACACACTTAAGACATTATAAACTCAATTGCTGGGGGTAGGTGCTCGTATATTTCGACAAGTCTCTATGTGGTAAGGATATAGTTCATGTATATTGAACTTAACAGTATTTTTAACATAAGAAAACTGCGGTTTTTCCTATAGAATCTATATTTTCTTACAAAAATTAATAATTGGTGAAAATAACTCATCTCTGTTAGCCAAATTAACTTTTCTGTACCTTCCAGACCTACTCGTAACTTCACACCACTTTCCCTAAGTACTTGTAGTATACTATTCTGAATCTTTTTGGTGGCTCTGTGTGGTCTACAAAACATTATCCAGTTTTCAATTCAGAATCCTCTTTTGATACTTTCAGAAACCAAATTCTTAACCTTTTAGCCAGTAGTAGCAAAAACCAAAAGGTTTGCTACTCTTAGTGATCTGATTGAGTTTTTCCAGGTTTTCCCAATCTTCACTACAAATGTTGGATCATTTAATATTATTATTAAAGCCCAGACAACACCTTTAAATTTATAGTTATCAATATTTAATTTCTATTTATTCTTAATTTCAGTTGTTTTTTTTAATAAATTCAATTCTGTTTAATATAGTTTCTGTTAATTCCATTTTAATCTTTTTACTCCCAAATTTTTACTTGTCTGTTAATAGTTGACGTTAAATAATTATAATAAATAAAAGAAATAAATAAAAACAGACGTAAGCACTTCATATTAAGTTCTGATTTTAAGTACTGTTTCTTATAACAAATGTCCATATAGTTAATTTAATATAATTTAGTTCAATAATACATATTTCCCCTTACTTAGAGACATTTTTCTGATTATTTTAAGTGGCGCCTTTAACTTTAAATATAATTCTTAATCGCTTCTGTTTTGCTTTATTGCTTTTTTGATATCAAATTAATTTTCTTTCATATTTTTCAAGAGTTTCAGTATATGAAAAGTCTGTGGAAAATAGTATAGCTTTATATTCTTTTTCTGCAAAAGATTACGTATAAAACGAAATATATAAAAAAGCAATTTTTTTACAGGACAGAAAGTAGTTTAGACTTTGTTTCAGGGAATTAATATTAAACGAGATTCTTAGGTAATTTTTTAGACATGATTGGTTTCATGGAGAGTTGGCACCCTGTATAGACGACTTTAAATCGCTGTTGTCTTTTTGTAAACTGTTTTTAAATGAGCTTGAAATCAGTGCAATGTTGTATTTAGTTTTGTTGAGATTTCAGCTCATGCTGGTTTAGGCTTAACATATGCTAAGATCTGTGCATTTATTTAAACATTTATCGCTTTATAAAATATGCGTTATGAGACAAACATTATAAAGAAATTTTGTGTGTGTCTATTTTGTTGTCACCTGCTGTTTATGTAGCAAAATCAGCATCTAATTGTGAACTGCCCAGTTGCCGCCTATTTTTCCAGCTCTCTTTCTGGCATAAATTAAAAGACGCTTTGCTCCAAATAAACTGACATAATTGCCGTTGAATTTATGGGGGTTTGGACCCCAGGGAACTGAATTTTGTTTCTGTTTTTTGTATATTTTTTTGTATATTTTCATCGGAGATGTTGAGACAGAGGCAAAGTGTCAAAGCAAGTCATTAGGGCTACAAGTATTTCATTGGATCTGGACGATCTGGATCTGGAATTAAATCAGGAGAGAAATGCAATTAATTAGGCATTCCTCTGCCTCTGTGTATTGTTTCGTTTTTTGAATATATATTTTGAGATTTTTCACTTTGTCACCGCGTTGGATTCAAGATGCCGACGCTGTGATAACGATAAATGCGATAAAATCTAATCGAAATATAAATTTTTATTCTTTTCTTTCTTAATTTCTCGCTTGAGTTTTTGGAAAATGGAAAATAAATTGCCCTTCTATACGTGTTCGATGTCGGAAAATGCATTTGTGTTGGCTGCGGCAATTTTCATGGACTAATTTGCCAATTTCGAGGCACGCCAAGTGAGATTGATCATAAAAATTGATTTTCCGTAGAGTCGTGACGCCAATTGATTTCAATTGCCATGAAAAACACCAGAGGAAGAAGCAGATCAAGGTGTTGCTCGTGGTACGCCTAAGTCCCAAGTTGACTTGTGGCCATGGCTAAGTGATTTGCTTGTCATATAAATATGTTTGATTTGGGCTTGGGCGCTCAAGATTTATGGCTCCCAGTGAGAGTCGGCCATGCCACAACAACAGCACAAAGGCCATAGATCACAGTATGCAGCTCCACAGCTCCAGCTCTGGGTCTCTCCCTGTCTCCAGCTCTGGAATGTCGCATCAAAATGGGGCTGTAAGTCGCGATAATGAGCTTGGAAATGCATAAAACATAGGCAAAACTTTATGACGAACCATAGTTAAAATGATTTCTGGGCTGCTTTATATATTTTCCAGAAGATCAGCACGCTCCAAGAGGCGGGTGGACATATAACTTCATAGTCTACAGTCTCTATATGGTATGCTTGCCTATAAAATAATTAAAAACTTGCGCCAGGCAAATGTGACTGACTAAGAGATGCCCTACTGAGACACGTTTCAGCTAGAACATCGTTGTTTTCCTTTGATTTTCCTATCTGTTTGCTCTTATATCGTTGTGAAATTGAAGTTATAGATCAGGACAATACCATAAAATATCTATAAACTGCTATAGAGATATATAGTTTCAAGATGTGACTCGATTTTAGATCGCTTCAAGTTGACTTTGCAGGAGTATCCACAATTCCAAACAATAAATAAATAAGCTTGTTTTTCTTATGTTCTCTAAGACTCTTATATACTTTGAGATATATGTTCTATCTGTATATATATAGAGATACTTTATAATGTCGCAACTTTCTCCTGTTGCATAGATTTGTATAGCTTCAATATACCCTTTTTAGCCTGTTCAGTTGGATTCAGGGAAGAATATAAAAAAATGTTAGACAAAAGACCTGACAGACTGGATAGTTCAGGTTAGTTTTGTTGTGGCTGATCATTAAGGTGATGTGATGTTGTTTTGTGTTGGAGCTGTACCCGCATTGTAGACACGACGTTAACAACCTTGTTATAGTTTTCTAATGAAGTCATTTCGGTTATTTTTTTTCTTTTCTAATTAGGAGCTGTCGCACGGCTCGCTCGTTCGGTTTTTGGGGATCTTTCGAGCGTTGGACTGGTCGATAGCTTTCTAATTAATGAACGAACATGTCATCAGTTTTTGGTATGTACTACATGGATGTTGCCTTGAGGCATTTATATGCATTTATTGCTGCGATCTGTGTTATATTTTGAATTTTTATGGGCTTTTAACAAGACGTCGAGAGACGTTGGCCGTAAGACGTTGCATAAACTGCACTTTTCTACGAGTTAATAACTTTATTAGAGCCTAACGCTCGGTTCTCTTTTAATGTTCATTTATGTTTGTTGAACGAGTCTTTATGGTCACAAAGTCGGAATTTATTACTAGAAATGAGCTTGAACTATATTTTACAGTAGTTTACCAGCTTTATGGCCGTGTACCGTAACGCCATCACGACCCCATCGACCCCCTTCCAACTATCGTACCTAGCCCTGAATTTTCAGTATTTCAGTATTTCCATCAACTTGCAAGCCAAACCAAAGCAAAGTCAAACCAATTTCCAAGTTCTCCAACTGCAAGCTGCAAGCTCGGAGCTGGCCTCATCAGTGCCTCCGCTGGGAGTGCGGCTAATAAAAAATCTTAACTGACATTTTTCGTTTACGAAAATGTCACAAATTCACAGCGGGACTGTTGCCAATACAAGTGATTTAAATTCAATAAATCATTGAAATGCCCGTCCAGCATTCACATGATGATCATCATGATCTTGATGATGCTGATGATGAGGGGCAGCAGCAGCAGCAGCACAGAACGTATCCATAGCGTTCCGGAACCGGCTGCTATGTCTGCTCCATCTGCTCCAGTCCAGGTAAAAGTTGTCTGGCCCAGGCATATTGCGATTTAATTACAATTGCGTCTTGACTTTGGCTCGTCTTGGCCATCGTCTTCGGCATCTCATTTAAATTGGCTATTAGTTTGGCTAACTGGCAATCGCTAGACCACAAATGCTGGTTTCATTCAAATTTAAACGCGTTCCTGATCTCTAGTACATGATTTGTGGGTGCTCTACAAATGCGGGCTGCGTTTTCAATATATCCTTTTTATATTTATTATCTTACTTATCAGAGAGTCTCTTAAGGTGGTCGATTGAATTGACTATCTAAGGTGAAAAGTAATAAAAGTTCTAGCTTAAAGTTCTGGCTTATTCATAAAGTAAACATGCATAAAACTTAGAAGATATCGAATATGGAATTTGAAATTCTTCTAAAAAGGAAAACTTTTATTTATATTTATTTTCATTTATATTCTGATCTGAACAGAAAGTTTTCAAATCGATATGTTAGTACTTTTATATATATTGTTTTTCTATGAATATAATTCGTCTTATTATATTATTCTGAAAAAGTTGTATATAATCATTTTGGTATGAAATCTTCTATCAAAAGAGTTTTAGCAAGAGAGAAAGTTAAGCTTCTCATTAATAATATTTATTTCTTATTATTTATATACTAAAACAATCATCTGATCTAAATTGAAATATATACATATATATATATAATGAATAACTATTTATTGTAAAGAATGAATGTGCATCTAAAGCAATTTGTTATTTCTGCTCAATGTGCGATTCACTTTGGAATCCATTGGAATCTCTAGTTTGTTCCGGTTCAGTGGGACTGATGACCTTCCTGTCGGTGAATTGAACTCTTTGGCTTAATGAGAAAGTTGGTTAGGCTGTTGCCGGTTCGGCAAGAATCGATGCAAAAGCCGCAACACTTTTGACTTTGACTCTGACTCTTAACATATTTATGGGTTTTTATGTTGCAGTTGCCGCGTGCCAAGTCAAACACACGATGCGATGTCGTCTTGGGATGTGGATGTGGATATGGATGTGGATGTGGATGTGGATGTGGTTCGGGGGCACAGCCTTGTGGCAGAACCAACCAGCCAGCCAGCCAGCCAGGCATCCAGTCAGCCTTTTTGGCATTCATAAATTTGTAACTTCACTTGGCGTGACAATTGCAACACATTCGTGTGTACATTAGTCCGGCCCTCGATCGGCCCTCGTCTTGTTGTTGTTGTTGGTTGGTTGGTTCTGGATATGTGGGGAAATAGACGTTTCATTGTCGCCTCGAGTTGGCTTGCCAGCGCCGCTTTTATTTATCGGCTCTGGTGCGCAGCGTGTCCAAATGGATGGGCCAGGAGGTGGCACAGGAGATCCCACAGGAGATGGTGAAGAGAGAGCGAGCGAGCGCGCGTGTGGCGTCGCCGGTTTTGGCCTGTCCATTATAATGTTGTTGCTCTCATTGTTGGCTCGATAAGACGCCAATCTGGCATGGTGTCTTGAGTCCACAACCTGGGGCCACAAGACTCTGGGCCCTTTCATGTTCACAACATGTTGCATTTGCTAGTTTTACAAGATGTTTCCTGTCGTCGCAGCCGCATCGAATTGTTGTCAATAAGCGCGAACAGACAAAGGACAATCAGACATACAGACAGCCAGACAGCCAGACAGACAGCCAGACAGACAGACAGACGGACAGACAAAACTGATTTCTTAGCCTGGTCTAAAGTCTTTTTAACAACGACGACATTCTTAATCATTGATTTAGACATACGAAAATTGATTAGATGCTGCTCCATCTGGACATTGGAACATGGTCAAGGGTGAGTTGGGGGCAGGGGAGGTATGGAAATATGAAATGAAATTTATAGAACATCTCGTGATAAATAACAATTTGCGCTTTCGAACGTTACTTGATGAGGAACAGATGAGGACACTTTTATGACTTCGACTAGTACCTCCGGCGCTGATTGCGATATTCGCAAATCACAAAGTTTCATAAATTCCAGAGCAATAACCAGGCAGTTGGTCGTGGAATTTATGTGCCTGTAATTGGTTGATCTCGTCTTTGAGGATGGAAGCCACCGTTTCTTGAAACGTGAAAGGCGACTTCTTAGGCGGGAGGGGTGGTGGGAGGTAGTTTCCGCTGGAGACGACCTCAGTTCGTTATCAATAAATTCAAATTGACATTTCACACTCGATATGTCACACGATACTCGCGTTCGACACTTTGGCACAAGAAAAATAAATAAATGCAAATAAAACAGAAACAGAAACAGAAAATATAAACTCGTATCCAAAATGCGAACCCAACCCAAACACTAAACCCAACTCAAGGGTCGGGCGCGACAACGACAGATATCAGAACTGGACCTGGACCTGGACTTCGACTTGGACTTGGACTGGAACCTGGACCTGGACTTGGACTTGGATCTGGGTTCGGCAAGCCTCAGACATACATATGTATTTGTTATACTCATGTGTGTGTGTGTGTGTGTCTTGGTTGCAGGTTGCAGGTTGCTCTCTGTCGTCTCTGGCCCTAAAATATGATTGCGATTGAACACTGCAGGTTCATGTAATCTCTTAGCCAGAACAAACTTATTAAATGAGTGCCACGGCAAACTGGCCGATAACTGGCCGCCGTCCAAACACAAAAGATAAACGCATATGATCATGTAAGAAATGCATTAAGCGAAGATCCCCTTTGAAACGTCAGCTCAAAGATCGTGGCGCCCGTTCCCAAGGTAGAGCATCATTAAAATCGCACACAGAGGAGCGCCGCCAAATCGATGCCATCTCATCCACATCCACATCCTCATCCGTTGTGGGGTGAACCTCCTGGCAGTCAGAGTTTGTTGCATTGCCCTACAATTGGGTTGACCTGGAAAAGCAACAGAGACAACCAAAGCAACAAAATAGTCGGACTTAAATCGAATAAATAAATACGCTACTAAGGGAAAGAATGAGTTCCCAGAGGAAGAATAAACTATTGAAAATAATTAGATTTATATTTTATAATACATTTCTGAGCATATTTAGTATTATATCGAGCTTTAAGTTGAGGGTTACCCCTATAATTATATTGTTTTTCATACAGTTTGTCCTCAAAGTTTTATTTAACATTTTAAGATTTGATTTTTTTGTGTAGCAAAACTTATTTTAGTTTAAGTCTTTTTATTAGAAGTCAACTTCTATCGAGTTAAATTTTATGAATATTATGTGTTAATATTAAAAGTTTATATATAATGCATTAAATACCTAAAAAGTTTAACAGAAAACGGAAATTATCTGAGAAAGAAACAGAAATTGCCAGGGAATTTATAAATTATTACCTTACATTGAAGTAAATATTTGATATTTGCTTTCCATTGTTAACATAATACATAACATAATAGCATATTCTGAATTTTCCACATATTTTTTTCAAATTTATTAATATGTTTTTCTTCAGAATAAGTTTAGATCTTCACTAAATATTTGTTTCTAAGATTTTTATATAAAAGGAAATTATGGAAATATCTAAGATAAGTATATAACTGCAAGTAAAAGTTAAGTATTCGTTATAAATAAAATAAAACTTAAGGTTTTTATAAATAGAGTTAAATTCTGTAAAATATTTCATTATTAAAACGTTTCCTTTTAGACGCACTTTAGGGCATTCGAGAGTCGTTAAGGATTAAACATATCATATCAGAACCTCGCCCTGCAATTGCAATTGAAAAAGTCTCATGATAAAGTTCACATTAAGAGTCTCGTTTTACAAAATGTAAACATGTTAAGGGTTAATAAACATAAATAATCTACGCTTATTAACGGCCAACGGACGGCACTTCTGAGGCCACTTCTGTCTGGTTCTCTTAGCCGTTCAGTTGAGTTTTTGGTACCAATCCCAGAGGCGTCGACGTGTTATCAGCGCGCGTGCATTTTGCAAAGGTGTTTGCCTGTTTTGATTGGCCTGGACAAAACCGCAGTTGGACACGCTCTCAAGTAGCCAAGTTGGAGTAGATGGCCAATTCAACTTGGCGCTTCCATCACCATCACCGTCAACACCATCATCAGCATCATGAAATATGTGCCAGGCTTCTGATAGCGTTGCCAAAGCGACTTAATTAGCCAAACTCCTCGTATGAGTGAAAGCCATACTTATCGGCCTTAATTAAGTTGCGGCCAATTTGTCAGACAATTAAAGGCATTCTGTTTCTTTTGGTTTTGCGGCAGGTCGCGGCACAAAGTCCAAAAAGTAAAAGACAAAAAAGTGAAGAAAAAAAGACAGAAAAATGCATAAAGAGTGAAATAACTGGCGCCTAGGCTGGTGTAACATAAGCCGCAACTGCATTGAGCATTGACCAGTGAGAACCGGCTAGTGGCTACTGTCTACCGTCTACCAGCTACCAGCTACCATCTACCGGCTGTGACCAAATGGCCAACTGTTGGAGCCTGGCCAACAACTGACTAAGCCAAGTCAAAGCATTTAAACATCACCTTAGGCCTCATTAAAAACAAAATATTATGTAAATTTCATTAAATTACACACAAATCAATGTTGAAAGCACCTGAAGGGGGTTTGCTATGATGAGGAGGGAGGGTGGAGGGTTAGTTGGATAGGAGGTGGGTACAGTCTTGGCGTCGTCTACAAACCTGAGACGGAGACGTAGTTGGAGTCGGAGTCGGAGCCGTCGCTTGTTGAGCCAATGAGTATTCAAATGGACACTTGTCAAGCCATGCAAGTGGCTACTAAATCATATTAAGACTAGACAAGGATTTCCAGACTAAAATTGGTGTAACATGTGCCAACCGCAGAGGGGAAGAGTGTGTCAGCAGGAAGGTGGCATCCGGGGGGTACCAGCTATACTATACCATACCAGCAGTCCAAGTGAAAACACTGCGCTACGCATGATGTTCACTTGACACGCAACGTGGCGACGACGGCACTGACGCTGGAAACGAGGAATGGTGCTTGGAGGATGGCTGATGGCTGCTGGAGAACGGTGAACAGTGAACGGAGAACGGAGAAGGGAGTACGCTTCAAACAATTTCAGGTCCACATGTCCACAGATCCGCGGTCGAGTCCAGTCTGAGAGATCTGTTTAATTTTTATTTAATTAAGTTGCGATTTTTGTGACATGGCAGGCGACGGCTAAATGTAAACATCTACACAAAAACTCGCATGACATTTCAGTCTGGAATTTTCGTATCTGACAGCTTCCTGATGTTGTAATTCCTATCCTAACTGGGGAGCTGTTCAAAATTAAGATTTAAGATCTTTAATTGTACTATGACACTTTTCATTTCAATTTGGGGACAAATGAGTTCAATGGAACTTTCTTTATATAAATGGTTAACTAAGGATTTCTCTGGCAAGGATCATTAAAAATCCGTAGATATCCTTTAGTATCCCAAATTAATACCAAAGACAATACTAACTTACTCTTACACCTCTATCAAAGGCACCATTGTGACAGTTTTTCTCTCGCTCAAACAAAATAACCTTAATCGATTCGACAAGAGCTGACTGTGAAGTGAGATGTCACTGTAGATATACACTACTGGTCAAATTAATAAGTACATAGGTCGTGCTGATTTGTTATGATATACTTATCAATAGTTATTTGTTATATATTATTGTTTATATTTTAATTTTTTTTTATATTTATGAAAATAGTTTTACGAGACGTGAAAGGAACCTTACAAGTGTGTACGTATTATTTTTACCAGTAGTGTTTATCATACCAGATCAGAATATGGGTTCAGTATATCCTTCTACACAAGAGTATTCAACTTTTTTAGTAGAGTAGAGTAGTAATTTTTAGTAGAAGTAGGTAAAAGATAATTTTGAATAAAGAACTGAACAAGATATGTTCCATATACTATATATCATATGATTTTGGATAACTTAGAACTAATGGATTTCACTTGGAATATCGTATATTCTTTGAAGGCCTCTAATGACATCATCAAAAGTACCCTTAACGATTAGTTTTGCTTTTAAATGAAGTATTTCCTGTCTCTGTTTGGTTATGTAATTTCAATGTGATCATCTTCTGTTTGCTTGGACAGGTGAGTGATCCATGGAGTGGAGATGAAGAGATGGAGCTAAGCATAATCCAAGTCTGTGACTGCTTTGTCATTGCTATTGGCTTTGGCATAGATCTGATATGAAGTAAAACATGTGTAGGCCTGTCGATATGGCTGCCGCCAGTCAGTGTGTGCCTGTCCCGGTGCTTGTGGTGGTTGTCCAGTGGTTGTCCGGTGGTGGTGCAGTGGTGCCCATAAAGCCAGCGCCATTTGAGATTAAGTAACATGTTTGTTCCGAGTCGCAGGTCCGTCGATCGTTGGCCAATAAGCGAATGCTTATCTAAACAAAAAATCTCTAAATTGATCTCGCAAAACCTTTTAGCATATTTTGCGCGATTTGGCAGGCGATCAGAGCTGGAGTGAAACGCAGCTTTGGGCCAGTTTTTCCCGGCAACAGCCGAAAAGCTGTTTCTTGCTGTTGTTTTGATAATTTTTCTATATAGATATGTACACATATACGTATACATATATATATGTTTCGTAGATATATTTATATTTAGATCGGCAACATAGTCAAAGTCTGGCGCGAACTGCGCCCCATTAAAAAACGGCCTGGGCCATAGTCATAAACTTCTAAGCTATCAAATTACAGAACGATTTGTTAGATGCCGGCGATGCAAAAAGCCAACTCGGCTGCTGCACTAATGGATTGCTCTGCCATGCCATGCCATGCCATGGAACCGGGTATTTACAGTCCCTCCAAGTCTCTGGGGTCCTCCAATCGTGAAGTCTGGAGTTGGACCTGGGACATGGACTTCACTGAACTCTAATAGCTCATAGCATGCGGCCAACTGATAGAGAGACTGAGAGAGGACGCAGCATGTCGGCAACGCGGCGATATCTTTGTTATAAATCTGTGAGCCAAGTTCAACATGGTTAGGACGCATGCTGTGATTCTTGTTGTTTCTCTTGTTGTTGTTGTTGGTGGCGTTGGGGCAACGTTTCCTGCAACTCGTAAAAAGCTCGTTTGTTGCCTTTTGGCACGCGCAGAGTGCAGCCTAAAGGTTAAGCTGGCCAACTTAACCCGCGTCTTGTGTGTGTCGCCACAGCTCCAGCTCTAGCTCCAGCTTCAGTCTAAGCCACAGCCGGAAAATAAGTTGAAACTTTCAGCGATTGATGTGCGCAATTTAACAACTTTATAACATTTTCGGGGGCCAACTTCGTCATAAATGTCCACCTAGGGCTGCCAATTGCTTCGGTCCCAAGCTGCAAGCCTCAAGCTCTAGGCTCCAAGCTGTCAACTTGGCCAACAGCAAATGACATCATTTGCAAGCCCGGCCAGCAACAGCTCCAGCTTGAGCTCCCAAGTGAGCCATTAACAGCAAGTTTACAGCTGCGGCAGCCTCGTTTTAATTGTTGCCACAACAGACTTTAAGTTGCATGCAACAACAGAAACAAAAAGCAATTGAAAATGAAGGAAAATCAATAGGCTTTCCGCCTGCTGCGACCCGCCTCGTAAATAAATATTCCCCTTATACTCGCTGCAGTTTGCCTTTATGACCAGTACAAAGGCGTTCGTTTGAAGTTTTGACTTTTATGGCAACCGGCTCCTCCAATTCCAATCCCAGACTTGGTCTTAGTCCCTGTTCCACTCTCAGTTCCAATCCGAGACTCGGACCGCAGATCAGTCAATCGGAGCGTTTTAAGCATTACGCATAAAACTAACCTCAGAAGAGTTTCTGCAGGGGAAATGTCAGACAGAGAGTGAGAGCGAAAGAGCGAGAGAGATAGTCAGAGAGAATGCAGCGCTGCATTTCGAAATTCGAAAAGTGCAGCGGGAGAGCGTCGAATGTGAGAGAGTGTGCGTGAGAGTGTGGTGAATTGTGGGCCGCAACCGTGGTGAGTTGCCACATACGTGTCAATTGGTAGATCATTGTCTGAAATTTCGTCAGATTCGAATTCAATTGGTTTCTGATTTGCTGAAGAGCTGACTTATTGCAGTTGATGGAAAAGGCATATTGCTGCTCAGAAAAGCATAGAGGAAAACTACTCTTAGAAAGTAAAGGAAAGTTGCGAGTATTATTTTACTTATTAATTGATATATTCTTCTAAAAATAAAATAATGAGTGTATATGTCTGTGTTTTTTATTATATTCGATATATTAAAAAGCATTTATATTATACTTAGAAGAGAAAACTTCAGCCAGTAAAATCTACGCTCAACTGACAGGTTTTTCCTTTTTACTACATTCTTGTTAGATCATTAAACGAGTCCAATTATATCATATAATCATATGCAAATGAATAAAATAAAATAAAGTGTATCAATTAATTGAACTAATTTGCATATTAGAGTGTATTGCATACTTTCAACTCCAATTGGAGCTTAATATCCTTTTAGTAAATATAACAGAGGCACATTTCACCAAAGTCCAACTGGAGTTAAATGCATTTCCGGCTGGAATATTACTTACTATTGACTTAAGTAAATGAAAAGTCATCTTTCACTTGCCTAATACCCTTCCATAGGCAGTTTAACTGGCGCCGGCGCCGCTGTCAATTGTCAAACTCTGACATAGTATGATATATGATTGCATATAATAAACTCTAATCAGACTTGAATGCTGAGTAGGAATCAGAATCAGAATCAGAATCAGAGAGTTTAGTTGTAGATTTTCGCGCCATTAAATTAGACAAAGAATGCGGAAAATCGCCGCATGCAACTGCTGCACATAGACATCAGTTGCAACTAGTTTTATATCCAAATTCAAAATGCAAACCTGCAACTTGCAACTGCAACTGTAACTGCAGCTCAACTCAGCTGCTGTTGCTGCTGCATTTTGTTTAAAGTTTTGCCCTCAGCTACTTACAGACAATCAACAGCACGTAGTCGCCGCCGCCGCCGCTGCCGCTACCGCTGGCTCTGCCCCTCTCCTCTTCCTCTTCCACCTAGTCACCGTAATATCTCTTATCCCCGCATTAGAATTTGTCTCTGTGCTGCCGGCGGCTCTAACAAGCAGACACCAGACAGCGGGAAGCAGGCAGCGGCATCTGCGCACGCGCCACGTTTCTCAAGCGAGCAGCAGACGGCAATAGTTGAAGATGAAGAGTCCAAGGGAAGGCTGCAATTGGGTTGCCGAACTTTAAATACCCTAACTTGATATGGCAGATTAAGGAATACAGCCTACTTTTATCATCCCTATTGACTTTTTAACTTATGTCTAATTAGAGAAGCCAACAAACACTTGCTTTCCTTTAAGAAAAAGAGAATGATTTGCATGAAGGAATACGCCTCTTTATACAGAAGAGCTTTCCTATTCCAACAAAGGCTGCTCTGATTCAGAATCCAAGCTATCTTGAACAGAACGAATAGAGTTAATACTCTCAAATGAGACTGTCTTCACGTTTAGCCAGATTTGATATATAATAAAAGAGAGAAAGTCTTTACATTCATTTCATCTAAGAACTTAAAAACTTTAAGAGAATATGTAACAAATCCCTCGAAGAATTTAATCTACCCTTTGTAAGGGTATACTTAAAAGTCATGGGATGCAGGCAGCGTCGTTTGGTCAGTTGATTCTGTTTGTTATGTGCGCTTCGTAGCCGGCGGTTGAATTATGCTCAAAGTGTTAATCAGGAAATTGTTGCATGTTGCAGAATCGCGGGTTACAGACTCTGGGGTACGGAGACCCTTATAATGTGTGTATGGCGTCTAGTTTAGTTTTAGTTGAAACTTAAACTAGTCGTTAAAACACATAACGACAACAACTTTCAATTGCTTAAGAGACGCAGTGAAAGTTGTGCAGCTCCCTATTGACAGAGCAAAGCCTATTAGCAAAATTTATGATCCAACTACTGTTTTAGGGCCAATCCGAGACATGATCGTAAATCAGGATCAATGCGGAAAACAAGAACAGGCTAAACAACAATTCAATTTGGTTGACAGCTTTATGGTAATAATAACCAAAACCAAAAAGGGGTTACGAAAACAATCGTCTCTATCGATAAGCAAAAGATCTGACCGCACCCAACAGATCCAACCTGGCGACACACTAAACTAGTTGGATTTCAATTAACAATAAAATTGAACCATAAATTGGACAAAGGCCACACGCAGCCCGCAGCAGCTCGGTGACGATTGTTATGATCGCTGTTCGATCTGATGATGCTGGTGGTCTGTTCCCCCACTCCAACTGCCCCAATCTCCCCCAGCTCAAGCTATAGATAAAGATTACAAGAGCAAGAAAAACAACAACGACGCTTCAAGAAATTGAATTATCAATAGGGTAAGGAAAGTAGTAGGTAAAGACGACTGATCTTTAGAGTTGTAACGATCGTTGGACGCGACACCTTGCGACTGGCCAAAGCGCCGCACCAGACGAAGAATCAATGTTCCAAAGATCCGAATATCGGAAACATGTCTACCTATGCGTGTGGCATACTCTAAACTGTCACATAAACTTGAATACTGATTAGCACAACAAAGTCGGTTCCGTATGGAGTTGGAGCTGGAGCTGCAAGCTGGAGGATTTTGGGTGTACCACTCGGTGTATGGAGTTACTATAAATCAACGAATCGAAAGCTTCAACCTATTGTTTACACATTGTGCGTCACTGATATTTGGTGGCATTAACTCATTTGATTTAAGTAGCTCTGCGGTCCGCCAGTTGGGCGTATTATGACAACTCAGCGTGTGAGGTCTCAACTCTGGGAAAGACCCCACAACTTGCCAGCGAGGGAGACAGAGAGACAGATAGAGAAAGAGTGAGATGTAAAGTGAGAGTGAATTCGAAAGATAGTTGACTGGGCCAAGCGATAGATCGCATACGATCACATATAATCTCACCATAAACATAAACAAGGAAGCCTTTGGTGCACCTGCAGCTAAACAAAGTTGGTATTAATTTTTAATTGATCAATTATGTTGCTTACAACAGCTCCAACTACAAGCACTGAGGATCGGTACAGCTTAAGGAAAACATAAAGCTTGTTGCTGATCATAATCGAAGCGATTTAAATGATTGCCAAAGCTGTAGACGGGACGGGAGAGCATTGGAAAACTGTAAGAGCAGCTGCTACGAGGGTATATCCTTAAGTCTACACAAACTTAAGTTCTATCAAGTTAAGTTTTCTATTTAAATTGAAAGCTTTTGAACGTTTTATTGATATTTAGTTTGATTTCACAATCGATTAAGGCAATAAAAAAGTTACTTTCTAACAATAAACGAAAAGTGCTTTGATCGCAAGTCTGAATTATTTTCACATCGATCAACAACAGTTGATAAAATATAGAACCTCGGAAGGAATTCCATCTACTTAGAACTCAAAATATAAATACAGATTGGATGTTTTGCCCAACTTATTAAACCTCAAAGATTTGCTAAGAAAAACTAAATCAAGAACTTGGTTTTTCTATGAACTTACCGATAAACCCTCGCTGCTGGCAGTAGGAGGAGGTACAGCCTAATGCCAATACAAGCAGAGATCCACTGAGCCACGATCTTAGCTGCATCTCCCAAAACCTCTGAGCGATCTGATCGTGTCTGCCACCTGTTGGGATGCCTCATTCTGCAGGGTGTCGGTGTGAAAATGCATTTGTTGTGCACAGCTAATGCTGATGATGATCATGATCACGATCACGATGGGATCGCGTTGAGCGCAAATAGGCGGAGTTTTAATTTAATTAAAAGTTATTAGTGTTAAGGCTCTTTCTTAACTGTTGTTGCCTGTTGTTGTGTGTTGCTGTGTGTTGCTGTGTGTTGCTGTGTGTTGAGTGGCATTTAGCAGCAGCATCAAAATCACATCATATATTAAGCTGATCAGCGGCAACGATCGTTTATGATCACTTGAGATTTATGTTTAGTAGCTGGCAATTGCTTAAATTCGATTATAAATATATATATATAATATATATATATATATATATATATATGTATCTGCCATATATGGAAATGTATATATGTATTGCAATTTGACCCAAATGATCAATCGATTGCTGCTGATGATCTGAGCGACATGTGTTAGTTGGTTGGACAACTCATTTGACGATCGTTGATCAATTGAAATGCCAAACACGTACACCCGTCGAACATGCCGATCAACACCAGTCAATTGATCGGCAACAAGTTCAACTACATACATACATACCTATATCTATCTATCTATATATATGTATATATACAAAGTCTTCGATCAGTGATCACAGATCATGGATCGGCGGTGATCGTTGCTGATTAATTTCTGGTTGCTGTTGTCGGCTTTGCTGGAAAATTGTTTCAATTAATTTGGTGATTAATCCCGGAACGTGATCGGTATAACAAAAGTCGGAGCTGAGCTGTCTAACTGGGTCATAAATGCAGATCAAGTGCGTCTAAGTGGCGTTTGGTTATAACTTATTTTTGATCTCAAAGAGAAAATCATGGCATAAACTTAATTGGACAGCTCTTTTGACTATGTTGGCTAAAATGACCCAATTTCCATTTTGCAACGGTTTGTCCAATAAAATCAAATTTAATTTGGTGTTAATTTGGTGCACATGATTCCGGCCAAAGACACAAAAGGCGCTGAATTTGATTGCTCCACTGGTTGGATCGTTGGTTGGTGACCACCGGTGGCAATCGACCGTCTGATAGTCTGGAGTTTGGAGTCTGCGGTCTGCGAAGCATCCATAAACGGCATTGAGGAAATTATAAAGGCATAAAGCAAGTGAGCCAGCGATTCGAGAGATCGGGCGAAAAGAAGTCGCATGCCGTTGTCCGTTGTCCAGGATCGGGCTCAGGTGCAGACGTTGTCATGCATATGCATTTGATTTATTAACCTTTCATAGCCATTCGTGTCGACAGCAACAACAACAGCCAAGATCACAAAATTAATGCGCATTGAAACGCCAAACATGCAAAGAGAATCACCAAGCACCAAAGCACCAAACCACCAAAACCACCGACCCGGGTCCACAGAGTCAACGATCCTTTCATGTGCTTCGACATGTGTTTGATGCCAAAAACAGCGACGTGCTTCGAAATCTGGGGCTGGCTGCCAAGAAGCGGTTCATTCTAAACTTAAGTAAATGTGTGCACCTATGTGTGTGTGCGAGTGTGTGTGTGAGTGTGTGTGTGTAGGCACGCATAAGGTGGCCCCTGGGTTCGAGTCTCCAGCTGCCGCCGCTCCTGCTGCTGCTGGAGTAGGGTACAGTTATGTCAGCGACGCTTTTGGTAGGCCAACCGCCTGCCCAAATGCCAGACATTGTGGCACGCAGTCAGGCAACGCCGTCTGACAGCAAATACGGTAGCCTTTTGTGGCATGGATCGCGAATCGGTTTCGACCAAACAGACAACAATAAATTTGCGTGCCAACACTTTTTTTTTTGGAATGCCCCACAATCTGAACTGAGGGTATATCGATTCTGACATGCATTTTGCAACCAATTTGAAATTGATATAAAATTAATATTGAAGGGAAACATTTTGTGAAAAGCTACGGCAAAAACACAAAATTGTTGAAGGAATGGAAGAATATTGTATCGAAAAGGCAAGGCAGTAACTGAGACTTCAATTTGTCGGAGTTGAAATGCAAAAGTAGTTGAGCTTTCCGGAAAATTACCATCTATAATATGGGTTAGATGGGATCTATCCATAGACTAGTTTGTTCTTCTGTATCTTTGCTTGACAGAGTTTAGTATCTCATCCTTAGCAAGGTATCCTGGCCATTTAGTCATATATGTATGTACATATTATAAGTACAATAATAAAATAATATATTGAGTATAAGTTTTCGCTATAGACATACCAGCTAACATGCTCGGGAGTTATCTAAAAAGATAGAAAGATATAAACCTATCTAAAAGAATATCTCTTAACAAAGAAGTTCCTAGAAAGTTTATCAGAAAGGGTATTGGGTGTTCGTGTTTGAGTAGAGTTGTTTCTCGTATGTGTCTCTTTCTGAGTTCTGCTAATGCTGTGGCATTGTGTAACCTGCCCGACATTCTAAGTACCCCCTGTATGTACTTCCATGTATGTTTATGCTTAAGTTACATGGTCGTCGTGTGTGTGGGAAATTTGCTGAGCTCTGCTGCCAGTAGCGGGCAGTGGTACCAGAGCACCAGACCTCGGACCAGGTGCAGTTATGATTTATGCTCTTAGTCGTTGTTGTTGCTGGTGGTGGTGTCCCCTCTGGTTACCCCCCTTAACCCACTAGCATCCACTGGATGGCTGAGGCGTGGGGGCGCCGCCTTAACGTTTCCAACGGCGTAAATTATATTGGGCTTAGCATAAATCGTCAATTACAGCACATGATTATTATTAGGCATTATGGCCAGGCCAGACCTGGTACGCATAAGGACGGGCCTTGAAGCTTTGAGCTTGGCACTTGGAGCATCGAGGTTGGGCCACGCCCGCGCCAAGCCCAATCCGGCCAGGGGTCTGCTAAAATGTGATCTTAAGCGCCAGTTTTATGGCAACGCATCGGATCCTGCTGCTGCTCCTCCTCCTCCTGCTGCTGCGGATCCACCCAAGGTGGCTTTAAATGATGGCCTAGTACAGGGCTACAGAGGCCCTGTGGATCGCAAATCCCCAGTAGTCGCAGCTGAGATCGTGTTGTTCAGATATCTAACAAATATAATTAATATATGTAGCTTTCACAGGGAATCTATTGGTTTATTTCGTTGGTGTCGAAAACAAGATATCAACAAAGGCCTCAATAACACAAGTTGCCTTCCACTAAGCTGATTTACTATTTACCGAATAGATACACAATTTCATAGATACATAGATACATAGATACATAGATCCATCGATACATAGATACATATGCATATATTCTCCAGCAACAACACAATATAAATCAATCAAAAGCGTACAAGTTCATTGACAGCTCGCACAGCTTGCCAGCCTCAAGCCCCATCGACAACAACAACAACAACAACAATTTGAACAACAACAACTTGAACAACAAACATGATCCATGATCCTCTCGGAACGGGGCTGTGGCCGGTCTCTGCCTGTCAAATAGCCGGACCACATTGTAAGTTATGATTAGCTCAACGCGCTCAAGATTTAAGACCGGAAACGTTGTCTCGAGCTCTGGCAACTTGGGAGAGACTCTTTGGACTCTTGGAAGTCTTGAAGTCTTGGAATCTCTCGATCTTGCGGTCTTTCGGTGGGGCCAATAATTCAAAAATTCAAATCTCAATAGTTTTGAGTGATTTGAAATGTGATTTGCGCTTTGTTTTGACTGCAGGCACCATTGCATTTTTATTGGCTTTTCCAAGCGCCCGCATCATCTGAAATCGAAACTGAAAATAAACTTCAGTCCGAGAGAGACAGAGAGAGGGAGAGAGAGAGTAGGGTAACTCGTGTTAGAAAGAGATAATAGCAGCACCCACTCGATGACGCCAAATAGCGACGCATATTTCTGCATAAATTATGCCAAGTTATTGACATTGTCTAGAGCTTGAGACTCGCATGCGAATGATACACTTAGGGAAATAGCAAAGACTTGTTTGAAGATTAAAGATATCATTCTTCTGGAATATGTATATATAATATATAATATAATGTATATAGTTTTTATGCCAGGCAGTTCTACCTGCCAAAATATCGTGCTGAAAGTTTCATATTGATAATTTCTCTCTGTGTTGAAGGTAAGCAAATGATAATTAATTATTCAGCAGCTACTGCTTAATTTTCAGCTATTATGCCATAAGTTATTGAACTTAAGTTGGGGCTTAGATCCATGGACTAACTGAGATATTCATTGTCAGCGACTTTAATAAGTACTTGAAGTCGAGGAACAGCTGGCAGAAATAAAATTGTCAGGATTATTGAAGTGGATCCTTTCAGAGTTTGCTAAAATTCCCATGAATCGAGTGCAGTTCGAACTGTAGCAATTGGCATCATGGCATATTTTGCGTATAATTGGCCATAAAACTTCATGTTAATGTGCAATTAATCATATTAGCAATTAACTTTATGCTGTTTGGCTGCACTGCACGAGATCGTCGCCGATCTTCTTCGACAATCTTCAAGCATCTTCGACGATCCCCTGTGCTGATCGTGTCGCAGAAAGAACTCGCTTACTTAGAAACCAATGTCAGTGGCATTCTCATTCCCAGTCAGTCTCAGTCTCAGTGTTAGTCTTGGTATCAAGTCTCAGTCCTTGTCGCTGTTTTAGTCCCGTTTCCAATTCCAGGTCTCTCGCTCCCAGGCTGCTTTGCGCCAATTTTCAAAATTTATATCTACGTTGTATGTACGAAAAGCCAACAACTTTTCTTTTGGTCTGTTAGCCAAATGGAAAACCATACGGAAGCCAAGTGCAAACTGCAGACTGCAGCACTGAGTGCAGCTTCTGCCAGATGACTTGCAACTTGAGTGCATAAAATTTTAGTATTATGACCGTACATTGGTGGGGTGCTGGTCGCTTTACGAGGCCGTAAACTGCCACAGAACAAACCCATATTGAAATAAAATATAAAACTAACAAGAATGCTCCAGTTTGGGTATGCACAGCCGAAACTTACCCTGTAACCATAAGTACCCCCGATATATTCCTTTACTATTAAGATATTCCTATGAAACATAGAGATAAAGTTTGCAATTCTAGATCTCATGTATACCCTAAGTCTCGTTTACTCTGTAAACATATGATATACATTTTACAGGGTATTCGGAACTCAGTGTATCAAAGTGCAAATGGGCAGGCATCAGCTAGTTAGAGATCAATTAATCAGCCATGCGTAACGCCATTTGGCACAAAGCGGGGTCTTAACACAATTGATAGCCAATAATCGTTAATTGTTTTCTCTTTTTTTGGGTATTCTTAAGTGGCAGAGAGGCCCATTGTATGCAACCCTTTAACGATTGCCCCATTGTCTTTGGGGTTCGCAGCGTGTGTGCTTTGAGGGTCTCAAGTGTCTTTTCATTAGACGGCTTTCTTCTGCGGCTAAGAGAAGCTTGTATTGGCTACTGGGCATGTTTCTGGTATTCAAGTTGGCCAGCTTAGAGTAGCCCATAATTAATAACTGTTAACTTACTTAGTGTTGTATTGTGGCGGCTAATAAATCCCATTTGCATATTACTTGAGGAAAGACAAAGCGGAATGTAGCGTGCCACAAGCTTAGAAACAAGTTAGCGACTTGATTAATGCTACGAAGACTGTCAAAAACGGCTAACAAGATGGGCTTGGAGCTATTGTTATCTCTCGACAAATGCGATTAATTTGGGCGCAAATAATCTGAGGACTTAAAATTGTATTAATTATATTTAATATTTATAAATATTTTCAGTATTGAGTTTCTTTTGACAAATCCTTTTAAACTTAAAGAAGAAAAATAGTTTACAAATGTTTATTGCTTTTCTGATGGTCATTTGACTGTAGAAATAGTAAAAGTAAATGGATACGCCCAAAGTTGCGAAAAAAGAAAAAGTTTTAAGATCAATAAGTCTATATACCTGAATAATAATATTATCAGAGGTAAAACGGGCTGAATTTTAATCTAAATAACTGAAAATCTTCACAAAATGTGGTCTAGTATTCTAACTTAAGCATTGTTTTATTAATATAAATAATTTTAGCTATATTTACACAAAAACTGTTTGTAGTGAAATCTAGATTAAATAACAATTTGATTTGTGGGCTTCTTTAAGAAAATTCTATGGTAAAAACACTACAGATAATATAATATAATATAATAATATAATATATATATAATATATAATATATAATATATACAATATAATAGATAATATTTCTATAGATCCTTTGTACTGAAATCTACCTTTATTTATATTCGATTATATTTTGTTAAAACGAGTAGAACTCTTAAGTATATGTTCTATATTACTAGAATTAAAAAATGCAAAAAACGAAATAAAAATAAATAAATATATAAAAACATATACATACATTATATATATTTTTGATATTTCTCTTGAAGCTCAATTAAGTTATTTTTAAAAATAATTCCGTTTTATTGATTCTAATATTTTTTGTTATAAATTATAATTATTAAGTTATTGTATTACTCATTAAACATAGGATAAATAGTTATTATTATTATGTATTTTGTTTATGACTTTTAAGCTATATAATAAATAATCATAAAAGTAAATCAATTCACTTAAAACTCTGCTAATTTCTGTTTCAATAAAAGTTTAATTAGTTGTTCTATTCATGTTTTAACACTTAATAGATATTTGGTTTATTTATTTCAAAATATGCAGTTAAACTTGATTCTTTCTTATGTATTTCATTATTTTAAAAAAATATACAAAAAATAATCATAAAACTTTAACGAATCATTTGAAATTCAATTAATTTCTTTTCGAACAGAAATGTCTTCAAAGTTTAATAAAAATTCTGAAATTATTGAAAGTGGAAACAAAGTTGAAGAGTTTTTGTGCCCAATATCTAATTTATTCCATATATCCCTATGAGCCGATGCGCTTTGAATTTATTTCGGCGCTTAAAACTATGCAACAGTTTAGGAATCGGGAATCGGGTCGTCCGTTGTCCGTTGTCCATTGAGTGAATTCATTTCACATTTTGTGCTCAATTGCTGAACAAATTTAGAACAACTCTCAATTACATTTCACTTTCCAAGGGAAGGCCGCACCATCGCAGCGTCGCGATGTTCGTCAGTGGCTGTTTTAAACACACACAACAAGACACACACGCACACACACACCCAGAGAGAGGCAAAGCATGTGTGTGCCAGCCAGCCAGCCCATACCCTCACACACACCACACACCACACACACTCCTCCCTCACAGCGGATTATACAATGTGTATGCTGTGTGTGCGGTTGACTTTGTTTATGAAGAGCCGTTTTCCAGCAAAATTCTCATTGACGGGGGGACCAGAGCCACTCGTTGAATTCGTTTCATTTAATTGAAGAGATTTATTTTGTCGAGCGCTGAGCATATTTTAGTTGCGATCGGACAACAGACGTTACCGTTACAATTACGTTTCGAACTGTTTGCTGTCGCGTACCGTTAACATTATGTACAATACTAGTACTTAGTATTCATGTTCATAATACAAATTTAATAGAACTATTATTGTGCTCAACTTGTGGTCGGCGTCAAGTGTGCCTGCAGTCATTTTTCTAGAGTGCTACAGAAAAATATTTCTGGAATTTTAAGTGGAACGTGGAAAAGTGCTGGATAAATAATATATGTATATATGTATAAATCAGTGTTAAATCCAAAATCCAAAAACAAGAAAATAAAATATAGATCCAACCCAAAGGAAAACAAAACAAAAAGATAAATAATTCGTTGCCCAAGAACAGACGTGACATATATTTTGGATACGATCGGAGAATCTTTCGAAAAAAAAAACAAATCCAAAGGTAAGTTATTCAATATATATAGATTTTACTTAAAATATTTGAAATAGCTTTGCTTCTAATGCGCAATACTCTACACATTTTCCCTCCCTTTTCCCAACTTGCGTAATTGCGCAAATTATTTGTTTGGACCACTTTCTGATTGACCGCACAACAATTTGACTTTTTAACCCGTTTGGGCTTTTTTTCGATTGTGGGGTAAACAAATAGCAACTACTGTGTGTGTGTTGTGTGTTCGCACACACACAAAACCCAATCATTCAATTATCAAAACTGTTTTTTTATGCACCATACACACAGTCTATAAGTATTGGGGCATTGGGGGAGCTCTCTGCCCCAACCAGCGGCACATGCCACAAATTTTATGCTTTATGAACACTTTTGTGTGGAATATTACGATCTATGTAATATTTGGTATTTTCCCATGAAATTTTCCGACTTCATTTCAGTTCGTCTTCTGTGTTTATCAACATATCTGACTATATCGGACGAGGCGTCTGTATTATACGATATGAACATGCAATATTTTCTCGCCGCATAAACAAACATTTTTAAATTATCTGTCTGTAGAACTTTGTGTCTGTCTGTCTGACTGACTGGTCTGTCCGTCAGAGCTGTCTGTCGGGACAGCTTTTTGTTGCCACTGCCACATTCTGTGCTTCTGTTTTTGTATACCCTGAAACCATTAACAAACGGGTGTGTTCAAGTTGTAAGAGACCCAGCAACTTCTACATTATATATTCTGAGGTAAGACAAGACATTCAGCTGAACTTCGATATGAACGATAGGAGCAGGAGCTGATATTTCCTATATCTTTTAGTATTTAGAAGCTATAGATTGACATATCAGATTGATATGTGTTATGTGTATATGAAGACTGATTGTAGAGTATTTCCAAGTCGATGTCGCTGGACTGGATCATTCCTAATTGTTGCTTCTGTTTTGTTGCCTTTAGCAGTCACTCAGTTTTGTAGCTGAATGGTTCCATTTCTGTGGAGATCATTACAGATCCGTTTGTTTAGCTATTTGTAGAGCTGAAGCACATTGTTCAGCAGCTATTCCGCTCGTGGTAGAGCGACCCACCTGAGCCAGTTAATAACCTTCGGGAACTCACGTATTTGCGTGCATATTTCGCATGCAACGAACCATTCCAAATTGCACACTCGTGTTCTGTGTGTGTGTGTGTGTGCTGTGTGTATGTTTTCGATTTATTTTTTATTTAGAGTGTGAAATATTTCAAATTGATTTGATCTTGAAAAACATTGGGCTGTGGCATAAACAGAATAACTGAATATTCGATTGTTTTCTGAAGAATCCGGTATAGATTTTCGGTTTTGTGAATATTTGCCAAAAATATTGCAAATCATGTGTCTATTTTTAGCTAGGGCAGGAAATACTCGTATATAATATTACTTTTAAGGCAATTTCTAGTAGTACGAAGGTCAGACGGGTAGAAAGTTTTCGTTTCGTTTCGGGCCTCTGGCATGTTCACGGAAACTCGTGGCAAACGACAACCCTTCTAAACGAATTTCCAGACTCGTGCGACTGACAATTTCCAATGGCGAACAGACGCCATCAACACATGTGGCACATGCAACACATGTGGCACAAGCGGCAAACAGAAATCGAAGAAGGCAAGTCAGGGCAGAGGCACAGGCTATTGTAGGTAAAGACACAGATGCCCAGGCCCAGGCCCAGGCGCAGGCCCAGTCCCGCCTCTGGATATTCGTAATGATGATGAAGATGATGATGATGATGAGCCCACATGTCAGACAGGGCGAGGCGACTCGACTCGACTCGACTGGAGAGAGAGAGTCCCTCAGCCCGAATGACAACAATAGCGACTCGAAACAATATTTTCCCTTGTCTCGAACGGGTACTTCACTCGATCCATACGATCCCAAAGATCTGTTCCAAAGGGGCGTGTAGAGGATGGAAAAACTTAAGACAATATTTGATACCCTGTAAAAGTCAAACTATGATGTTTTCTGAGGAAGATGAAGGGTTGGAAAGATGTTAGATTTAAATGAAACTCTTATAACTTATTTGAACATATTCTAAAGTCAGTTCTAAGGTTTCATCAGTAGCTTAGAAGAACTAGATCTCTTTAATATAGCTTAGACAAGAAATCAAATTGATATTTGAATGATAGAAAGACGGAAAACTGTTTCATCTGATTTACTTAGTCGATTGATTCCGATTATGGCAGTAATTATCCCGTAGGAAACATTTTCCATGCCTTATAACCTCGTTGTTATATAGATTCTAGGGTTATACAGGATATCCTCTAGTCGAAAATAAAGTGTGTTTACCGTTTGTTTTTAATTTCTTTTAATTTTTGTTGCCTCTGTGGCACATATGTGGGCTGGAAAGATCAGAGAAGAGCACATTGAGAGTGACTGTGTCTGTTTTAATTAAGCGAGAGCGATAGCGGGAGTGCTAGTGGGATATATTCTCCGATTGAGAAAGAGAGCGATAGAGAGAGAGAGAGAGCGAGGGAGAGGGAGAGAGTGCATCGACACGCATATGTGAAAAATTAAGGCTGTCTGTGGGCTCTGTGAAGCGTTGAAAGCGAAAAAGGCGCAAAAGATGCGGGAAGCGCAAGGCGACATTTGTATGCCCACCCGGCAAAAATACCCAAACACAGCCGAATGTTGTTCCCTACAACAACAACAACAACAGCAGCAACAACAATCACAAATATAACGGCAAAAAAAGAAAGAAATAATACAGTGAAATAAAAGTGGAAGCAGGGCCACTAAATTGAGTCGTTTGCGGCGCAGTCGCAGTCGCAGTCACCGTCGCCATCGCGCAGCGAGTAGGACGCGTATTCAGTAATATTTTCCCATATACATACATATACAGTTTTTGAGCGTAGGAGCAGAGACAGTCGCAGACGGACCACTACGGACCACAATATGCCATAGTACTACAAAGTCATCTCGACTCGCTTGAATTTAGAACAGTTTTCGAGCAGCTCTGCGGAAATCAACAACGCGCAAAAAAGATCGCAGAATCTCGCACCCTCAACGCGAATATAGACGAGAGCTTCTGTTCAGTTCGGTACGGTACGGTTCGCTTCTATCTATACATGTATCTGTGTATCTGTGTATCTGTGTGTTTTGTGCAAAAAATAGAACATTATCGAAAAGTAGCTGCCATCTAAATGAACTACATGCAGCTGTAGCTGTAGCTGTAGCTGTACAAGTACTTTTGTAGGTAACCCTCAGTTTCTGCTCTCTATATCTTATCTAGTATATATACCTACCTATAGTTGACGCAAATTGTATACATAATATACTGCTCGCTATAGAAGGGCATACAATTGAATGTATAAAACTGTTTTGCATTTGCTGCGGGTGAATACCACAAAAAAATAACTTAGTAAATGTAAATAAAATTAAAACAAACTAATAATAAAAGTTCATAAAAACCGACTAAAAGCTACGAATTGATCCATTTTAATGGACCATATAAAAGTGGCAGCAAAATGGAAATACAATTTATTTGCATGCATACATATAGTTTAACGAGGGTAGCTTCGAAAGTTACATGAAAAATACAGTCTTGTAATCAAAGAGTATCGACTAAATAATTGTTTAAGCCAGAAAGTTGCCGCTTTTTAGAGGAAAGTGAGTAGTGGAAAACAAACTGGAGAACAGTCTTAACTACGATTCCATTTATTACTTTCATATAGTGCATTAGCATTCACATTCTAATAAGATCAAGGATAATAACTTGTGTAGTTCAATTCACCTTTGCCATGTCCTTTAGCTGGATCCGCTTCACATTTCTATTTACCATGAATCCTTTTCCACTTTTCAACTTTGAGAGAAAACAAACAAGGAAAATAGTTTACTTAAGGCTGAAGAGATCATTGATTCGAGTTTCGTCCTTGTGTTCAATACTTTTCGAACAACCCTCGCATGTTTCAACCAATAGTCGTAAAGTTATTTTCAAATCGTTGTACCATTAAAAGCAAAACAAAGAACTGTGAAATATTTTGGATTCCTTAACTAACAGCGCAGATCTGCAGAATGTGAGCTCATATCTCTGGTTCAATTTGTATGGCACGCGCTTAAAAATTAACCGGAAATGTGCGCGACATTTTAATTAAGGCTCGCCAAAATGTAAATGGCTTTTAATCAAGTCTCCGCCAGCAAGAAATCTGTACAATTAATTGCGAGAAACAAATACAAATTTTTGTTAACAAAATGTAAAAAAAAAAACATAAAATTTAAAGCGAAAAATGGTGGAAATTGTTTATAAACAAAGAAAATGATCGACAATTGTTACGAGTTTTGTGTGGAAAGCATTTTGTATATTGCCAAAAACAGAACAAACAACAAAATATCGAACTGAACTCAATATATATTGACATTTTCCGGTTAACGAAACGGATGTGCGAAGTACAATTTTTCCCCCTGTAGAATAAATATATATTCATGCCATGCACCCCTCGTTTTTCGTAAATATATACAAATATATATGTATGTATATACATTTCTAAAGATGCAGATACAAATGTTGCACTTGTTTGCGGTTGCTTAGGGCGCTTCTTTGGCTTGTGAATGTCGCGATCGGTTGGGTAGATCATTTTCATTTGAGAGAGAGAGAGAGGGAAAAAATATGAAAACATAAAACGGAAATAGGCATTAATCTCATTTACAACATTTTTTCAGGTGTTGCAGTCATCCAGGCAGCTGCTGAATGATCTAGTATGTTATACTCCCCCCGCCCAACGATCACCAGATGAGCCAGTGACATGGCTGCCATAAATCCGTCAGTATTCTAAATAAATCAGAGGACACAAGCGACAATAATTAAGAGCCCATGAGTGCATATTTTGGAAGTGTATTTCCGTTACATTGCAAGGTGATCATCAGAAACATTCTGGAGTCAGCCACAGCATCCGATTCCGACTCCAATTCCAATTCCAATTCCTATTCCTATTCCGAATCCAATTCACATCGTTGGCACTTCAAAGGCCCGCGATAAACACACATGTTGCTAGCTATCAAGTCGAGCGAGCGGCAACTGTTGTTATTTCCATCATAAATTAGAAAGGAACTAGAAGATCGCCGATCTCTCACTGGAGAAGAGTAACAGCCCCAGAGAGTGGTGGGTGGAGAGAGAGAAGGAGAGAAGGAAAGAGAGAGAGAGAGAGAGAGAGTAATCGGGCATACAAGAGCTCTGTTAAAGTGGATTTCCGGTGAATAAAAAAACATTACATGCAACACATGCAACACACAAAGTTGTTGCAGTTGCATTAAACTCGAGCCGCTCTACCCTATGGGTTTGAGGAGTCGCCAAGACAGGAACACCAGGGCCCCGAAGTAAGGGTGAGTGCCACTCAGGGCACACTGCATCTGATACAGTTACAAAAATAAATACACGTACCCACACAACAAATGTGTGGCAGTTGCTGGAGGAACGTTGCCAGCGGCAGACGCAGCCACAGCCACAGCCACAAAATGTCCACAAGCCGTCTGATAACGCTCACGCTGATGATGTTCGTCGTGGGTATGTCCAGGCAGGCAGCAGCGCGCAGATCCACAGCCAGCTCACAGGAGCTGAGTAGAGACTATGAGGCAGTTGCCAACAGCAGCTCTAACCATATGCAAAACAATCAAAATGCTGAAGAAGATGCACTGGACATTGATCCAGATGAGGATGAAAAGTCCAGCGTGGGCGCTGGAAGCGGGAGTAACAATGATGCCAAACACTTTGCGCCACGCTTTAAGAATCTCAAGAAGATGAGCACACTGCACACACGACCCTCGGGCGCCTCACTATCCCTCAGCTGCCAGGCACTGGGCAATCCGGAACCAAATATAACCTGGTATCGCAACGGTAGCAGCGACTTGACGCGCACCTATGGCACCTACAAGAAGACCAAGTGGCAGTTAAATATGGACGATCTGGTGCCAGAGGATAGCGATCAGTACACCTGTAAGGTGTGCAATGTGCTGGGCTGCATTGCCTATGCGATGAATGTGATGGTCAGCGATCGTGTCAACCACAAGCCAATCCTCTTAAAGGGTCCCGCCAATTTGACCCTGGTAATCAATAGCAGCGGCCACATGGAGTGCAAGTATCTGTCGGATTTGACCAGCAAGAAGGCCTGGATCTTTGTGCCCTGCAAGAGTATCAATGACTGCGTCACCAATCGCACCATTGTAGCCGAGGACATGGATCGCCTGAGCTTCGTAAACGTCACTGAGGAGCAGGAGGGCTGGTACACGTGCATTGAGAGCAACAGCTTGGGCCAGTCCACGAGTCGCGCCTATTTGCGGGTGGTGCGCAGCCTGCAGCTGCTGGAGGCGAATCTGGGCAGCGTGGTGCGGGACAATGCATTGATAGCCATTGTCGTCACGGTGATTGTCCTGCTGATCATGTTGTTCATCATCTTTGTGGCATACGCAGTGCGTAAGATGAAGCACGAGAAGCTACTGAAGCAGCGCATTGAGACGGTGCATCAGTGGACCAAGAAAGTTATCATCTATAAGCCCTCTAGCGGCGGTGACTCCAGTGGCTCCATGGATACCATGATTATGCCAGTGGTGCGCATCGAAAAGCAACGCACCACAGTGCTGCAGAGCGGCAACGAACCGGTACCATTCAACGAATACGAGTTCCCATTGGACTCCAACTGGGAGCTGGCACGCAATCAGCTGGTGCTGGGCGCGACTCTTGGCGAAGGCGCCTTTGGGCGCGTTGTCATGGCTGAGGTGAACAATGCCATTGTGGCCGTCAAGATGGTTAAGGAGGGTCACACGGACGACGACATCGCCAGTCTGGTGCGCGAAATGGAGGTCATGAAGATCATTGGACGACACATCAATATTATCAACCTGCTGGGCTGCTGCAGTCAGAGTGGTCCGCTCTATGTGATTGTGGAGTATGCACCCCATGGCAATCTGAAGGACTTTTTGTACAAGAATCGGCCGTATAACAAGGATCAGCTGGACAGCTCGCAGTCTGCGCAGCCTGTGCCGCAGCATGTGATCACGGAGAAGGATCTGATCAAGTTTGCCCATCAAATAGCACGTGGCATGGACTACCTGGCTTCGCGTCGCTGCATCCATCGTGATCTGGCGGCACGCAATGTCCTGGTCAGCGATGATTATGTGCTGAAGATCGCTGACTTCGGACTGGCTCGGGATATACAGAGCACGGATTACTATCGCAAGAACACCAATGGGCGTCTGCCAATTAAGTGGATGGCACCGGAATCGCTGCAGGAGAAGTTCTACGACTCGCAGAGCGATGTCTGGTCCTATGGCATACTTCTGTGGGAGATCATGACGTTCGGGGCGCAACCGTATCCAGCTATTATGTCCGCCGAGGAGCTCTATAGCTATCTGATGTCCGGACAGCGCATGGAGAAGCCGGCGAAGTGCTCGATGAACATTTACATTCTGATGCGTCAGTGCTGGCACTTTGATGCCAGTGCCCGGCCACCCTTCACGGAGATCGTGGAGTACATGGACAAGCTGCTGCAGGCTAAAGAGGATTATCTGGATGTGGATATTGCCAATCTGGAGACGCCGCCCTCTACCAGTGACGAGGAAGAAGATGCATCCGACGTGGAACAATCGCGTTATCACTATTAGCATATCGATAACGATAACTTTGTACATACTTAGCTTCCGGGCTACCCCTAACGATAAGTCTGTAAATCGCTTGAAATTGCACCAAAGGCGTAAACCAAAAATTCTTTAGCTCTAAGGCAGCTCTACAAAAATAATTTGAGTTTATTTTAATTTTACACGATTTTCCTAGAAATCAATTAAGCTGCACATATCACGTTCAAACTTAATTGTTTAATATTATACGATTATATATATAGTATATATATATATATAAAATACATATATAAAAATGTAAATTGTTAGTGTATAAAGTTTCAGAACGCGTCTTTCTATGAAAATATATAAATAGAAATCGATATCGTTGCAATAGAAATCATGATAAATACTCTAAGAAATAAGGGAATATAAATTTTTGTTTTTAAGAAAGGAAACAAAATAGCAGAAACCAAAAAATACTGGAAAATAAAATATAAATTAAACAAATTCGGAAATATGAACGAATAATAAAATTAATAATTAAATTTTTGCATTTATTTCAACGTTAAAAATTAAAAAAATTATGACTTTGCTTAAAAATAATTTATTTCCCTTGATTTTCTTACCATCTTAAAGGAAATCTTATATACATACAATTTACATTGTTAAGGAAAATACAAAAATATATAAAAAAAAAGATGAATATTTTATAATAATCGATATAATAATATATTATAATAATTGAGAACTGTAGCTGGAAATTGAAATTGCATAGAATTCAGGCAATACATAAATGTTTTTGTATTGGTAAGTTAGCTTATAGATCGGTTGTATTCGGATATGTTGTATTGTATTGTATTGGTATTTGTACTGATTTACGTAGTATTCACAATAGTTAGACTAAGAACCTCTTCTCTTATAAGTTATACTCCTATACGAGTAGCTTGCATGCTAGCTAGTGGCTTATGGACAAATAAATGTTGTACTCATAGTAAACTTCAGGAACTCCCATCAATAGTAGCAACATTGTATGACCGGGTCCGGGTCCGACAAGATCATGACGTCTCAATTTGAAAATCGGTAAAAACAAAATAATAATAATAGCAACAAAAACAAAAACACAAGATGAAAACCCAACGATTTAGGCCGCACGAGGCACGCGCGTCACTAAACGAAAAATGATGAATGGAACGGCTCGCGGTTCGGTTGGTTCCGCGCTGAGGATCGTCGGCTGGGTGGACAAGGGGGTTGGCTCGGCTCTTGAACCTGGGTCTTTAGCGGCGTCGGTGGCGGCGTTGGCGGCTCGTTTGTTGACGCGCCAAATGCCACGAGCATTCGACGTCGCAGCCGACGCCGGCGTCACCGATGCAATTAGACGATAATGTAGCCCAGGCAAAAAAAAAACAAAGAAAACAAAAAACTTAAAAAAGAAAAACATCAAAATAAAATAAGTTTTTATTTGCGGTGAGTTTGGCTCCGTTGCTTTGGGGCGATTGTTGGCCGAGTTAGTTGGGTTGGTCCGTCAGCGATTGCAACACATTGAGATATTATTTTCTTGGGCAATTTAAATTATAATTTACCCACACAGCGGCAAGAATCATATAAAAAGCCATATATAGCAGGGTTTTATTGGCATTTTGATTGCATTCGGCTCATTTGACTTCAAGACTTAATCTTATTCTATTCTAGATGCAGAATCTTAGTAAAGTTTCTGAATAACTATTTTTTTTATTTTATTTTTTAATTTTTAATCGGTTTCTTGTTTCTTCTAAGAAGAAACTAAAAACAAACAGAAGTTATTATTATTTCTGGAAGTAACATTGATCATATGACTTCAGCTTTTGATTTCAATATAAATTTTTCCTGCAAATTGATGTTAGTACATAATAATATTGAATTTATTTAGAGACTACCCTGAAAAAATTAATACTTACCTCTCTAAATGTATATTATATACAATCTTGGTGCACATCTATAGGTTTACTCAGTCCAATCTCAGAGAAAATAAAAGCTAATGTTAATGTGACAGAATTGCTTAAGGGGTAACTCCTCATCCACTTCTTTCTCGTATTTGCAAACCTTCAAAGAAACAAACGATTTTCAATCAGTTTTAAAGCTATAACTTAGTCAGACCTCTATTGAATAGAGAGTTCTTCCAAGGTAAAATTTTAATTGCAATCGAAAACTAAACATAAAAGTTGTTCAATAAAAAAGGAAAAAAAAACAGACAGAGAGGCTTTCCTTCTAGAAATTCATTCCTTTTGTTCTGTTACTTTACGCTAAACCCCAACTAGAGCCACTTATCAAAAGCAACATACAGTGCCTCAAAATGAAATGTTACAGTCTGGGTTCTGTTTTTCTTTGTGCCCCTTTTGGATTACCCGACAAATTTTCGTCGCTTTCCATGACTATCATTAATTATGCAGCATTAGAGATCAGACATTAGATCTTCGATCGCCAACGCAGCAATGGGACATTGATGCCTCGATTATTAATCTCAATATCTTTTGTCTGCTTGTGGCACACGCTAAACTGAATTTTCGATAATTTATCAATTCAGTTTTTGAGGCCTTCAAAAGAAAAACAAAGTCAAGAAATCAAAGAAGTGTGCCATTAAAAATTGTATTGTCTGTTGTTTTAATTAGGCATCCGTGGGCGTGACAGCGATGCGCCTCTAATGATCGGAAGTTTGACACGTGGCCGATAGCCGAACGTGGGCAGCACCCAGTGACCGATCGCAGAAATCGCGTGGGTTGACCCCGCCCTGGCCGGTCAATTATTGCGTGAATATGTTAATTGAAAAATTTGTTAATTGAGCCATGAAATACACATTTCACCAGCCAGACATCGAGTTGGCCAGCTACCTCAGGAAATTGTACTGATCTAGCCCAAATATGCGGGCACTTACCGGTATATATAGGAACACGAGTACCGAGCCGCAGCGATCAGCACTCGATCGTTGTCGATCGGTCAGTCTGGTCTGCAATATCTTTGGCCTGTCTCGAGTGATCAATTAAGTTTTTGGCCAAAATCGGCTATTAATTTGCATGCGCTTTTTGTGTTGTCGATCGTTGCCGCGATCAACTGCAGCAACTGCCACAGGTTGCACAGCATCGCAATCCACTCTGAGGCTGCTGCTGCTGCTGCTGTTTCATTTGAAACCATTTTAAAAGTCTACAAATTGCCTGTCCAATCCACCTATCGTCCGCTCCACTGCTCCCCTACTCCTTGCCTGCCAGTCAGTCAGCCCGTCAGTCAACTGCCAAGCAAAATCGATTGCACAGCTCCGATTTGACCTCGTCTTGTGGTCTTGTGGCTCAGTGTGGAGTTTTTGGAAAGTCGCCACATGTCTTGTGTATGGACTGTATGGACTCTGTTTGAAGTGCATTTTCATTCTGAATCTGACATAATTGTTTGTTGTCTATTGATTACTTGATTTGCATATTCACCTGAAAAGCACCTGAAATTCTAAAGATGAAATATTTCTGGAATCCTATGCAATTTGACAGGTGCAATTTCAATCATTTCAAACAAAATTGATGGTTGCAAATCAAATTATATCAAGGCTGAAGAAACGCTGGAAAGAGTTCGCTAAGAACTAGAACCTAAAAAAGAGTTGAAAGGCAAAGAGGTAGAGAAAGTGATAGTGAAAGATATAAAGAGAGAAAGAGAAGAATGAGAAATGTAGAAGCAGGGACAAGAAACCAAGAAGAGAGATGGATAGAGGTATTTCTTTCTATCACTCTAAGAACATTAAAGATATATATACTATATATAGAATACACTACAATAAATTAAAGCTATGTATATAAATCTATACTATTTGTTATTCTATACGATTTATGAAAGTATTCGAAAAGAGAAACAGATCGATTTGAGCAAATAAATCAAATCTGAACGATTGTCTAATCTACCGATTGAATCTGAAAATAAATTGGCAAAACGTTTGCTTTGTTGAGACTTGTTTATTTGCGTTAAGAAATGATTCAGTTTTACCTGATGCTGAGCACCTGTCCGATCTGGCAAAATAGGTATCTGCATAAGTCCCAATGAAATTTGAATTTCAATTCGAATGCGAACACGAATGTTCACCGGAAGTGTTGATTCATAGGGTTAATGCATCACTTTGCTTAGGATTAGCGATTGAAATTAGTTTTGCGGAACTAAACAAGGCACTTGTACAATGTGGCGTATGAGTAATTGTCAGCCTTTGATCAGTGCTACTCGCGGTCCAGTGTAAATTTTACGTTAATAACGAAAATCTTGTTGTTGTTTTTATTATTATTATTTTGCTTGTTTTCTTTTTCATTCATAAAAACAGTTTCATAATCAATACCCCAGCCAGCAAACCGGTTGGCACCTTGTCTATATACTCGTATATTTGAGTTTCGTATTTTTTTTGAATGATCGAAAAAGATTTTTTAACGATTTTGTGCTCTTTACTACATGTGATCACTTGACTTGGCTTACAAACTATGCAAATGCGGCAACGCTTGCCATGTGGGCGGCAGCTGCTGCAAATGAGACTCAGAGTTAACTCGAAACGATCGCAGATCTCGAGAGATTTTTATGAATGAAACCCCGCTAAAGGTGACAACGCAGCGGATCGGCTCGGAGTGCGGGGTGCGGAGGGAAACGGTATCCGAGCGGATGTGCCTAATTAACAATGCTGATTACATTTTCTGTTTTGTATATTTATTAATTAGAATTATTTAATTTTAGTCTTTGTATTTTTATTTGAAGTCTTGCAATTTAAATGAGCGAAAGGCAAAGCTGTTTGCCATGCGATGATGCTCATAATGACAATGCCAATGATCATTATGAAGATGATTAAGCTAGACCTATAAACATTCAATTTGCAGACAAGCTTTTGTTTAGCATTGCATCTGTCGGCTTTGTGAACTCATTTCAGTTCAAAGCAAAAATTAAGTTTAAATTATGTCTAGTAAACTAAAGCTTATCAGACTATTTGATACGCTACAATTGGATAATAATAACTTCTCTTTAACTTTCCATTAATGAAAGTAGATTATTGAGAAACTTCTGCTTTGATTTTAGATTCTTTTTTCGACAATTTTCAATATTTTAGCTGACTTTGACTTACTTTCTGATAAACTGAAAACTGTCTAAGCTTCAATTAAAACCTTTTCCTTTATCAACTAAAACTTTGAACGCTTCTTGATTCTTTTCTTTTTCTACCACTCTAACATGCTAACTGGGATAAGAGTTAACTGTGTCTGAGTTTATATTACATAAGCATTTATAACTCATTTCAAATTTGTCTTGGTCGCTTGACCTACCGTGTAGAGCATCTAAAATACCTGTAGCTCCTGCCAGGGTTTAGGTATCATCTTCCAGCTGTGCCTTCAACGCTTTTGTAGCTGTTGTTTTTTTGGCTTTTTGCCATTGCCATTGGCATTGCCATTGCCGTTGCCTTTCTGCTACTGTTAAACGCAAAATTTATGAACAATTTTCAAAAGGAGTCACGCGTTAAATGTACGACACGAACTCACGCGACAGTCACAGGCATGGGATGGAGCAGGAGGAGGAGGAGAAGGTTGAGGAGAGGCAATTGCAGATGATTTCGTTAACGCGTTGGCTGGCTGTTTGGCTGGCTGGTTGGTTGGATACCTCCAACGATCCGTAGCCTGGGCAGCGGTCGCATTGGCCTTTTGTATTGCGGCTTGTAATATATTTTATTAACAATAAAATGTTAAGTGCCACAAGGCGAGGAGGGCAGCAAACGGGACCGAAGATGTTGGGGAATTGGAGTCGCTTCATGCTGCGCCACAAGGATGCACACAGGCTATTGGGGCTATTGAGGCTACTGTGTGTGCAAGGCGGGGTGAGGAGGGACAAGTTCCCCTTACCCTGCCCCTGAACCTGCCCTTGCTCTGGCCTGTCCGTTGAGGTTATTGTGTGAAAAAGAAGATAAACTGCGTGCGCACATATAATCGCGCCATGAATCAAAATCACACCAGTTGGCTATATATAGATATCCGGCTAGCCAAGCTAAGGCTAACGAATGCCAAAAGGCATCCAAATGCCAAGTGCTGCCCGAGTTCCATTGGGTTGCCACCTGTGGCCGGTTAACTATGCAAATCCCTAAAACGTAGAACCAGTTTGCGGCATCAGCATGACCACATGACCACATGACCATATGCCCAATTCGGTGGCCGACTGCCACCCACAATTGGCCACAAATAGCGGCCACAATTAACCGTACGATGCAAATCGAACAATGCCCATAAAAAGCGACCAAGAAAGAACCGCAAACTCCTCGCATTTCGAACTAATTTCATTTGGAAATTCCTTTTGCACATGAAAAATTGTGGAGCCGCGGTGACAATGTCAAATTCTACTGGACACACTGGACACTGTCAGCATCATCAGTGGAGCATTTATCTTGCGTGGCCCTGGCTCTGGGTCTGGCTTTGGCTCTGGGTCTGGGCCTGGCTCTGGGTCTGGGTCTGGGCCTGGGCCAGCACCCGCTACAAGGTACAACACAAGGATGCTGTAGCCAAGTATCCAGTAGCCAGTAGCCAAACAGCAGCAGCATCAGCAGGTGAGTTGCTGGCAGGGACCACACAAATTTGCGACATTTCCAGTGCTGCATCATTTATCTATTTCGGATTTATCATTGATTAATCGCCAGCGGGCTGACTCCGTGGATGCGTGTGACGCCAGTTGGCTGCCAGTTGCTACACTGAGAAAAATCGAATATCTGTTTAATTAAGGTTAACAGAACTAAAGATCATTATCATTATATTATATAGTCAGAGATCCAAGTCTAGTATATGCGAGCTGCACTTGTACTAGTTGTGAATTAAAAGCATAAAAGAACTGCGAGCTGATAAAATTTTTGTTGCTTTTATGAGCGATTTCCAGTCTACCCAAACGTTTTCTGAATTCAAAATAGAATTATAACTCCTTATTTATGATTTACTTTGCAGCTAGTGTAATTTCTCTTAGTGTAGTGTTGTCTGCTCTCTAATCGGCGGCATATTTGCATATTCGCTTTATACAGCAAATGGTCCAGTCAATGATCGTTAAGCCGACTTGAGTCCAGTCAGATTCCAAACTGGGCTGGGCTGGGGCATTTGTGTTTGTCATTGGCCAGCTCAATTAGCGGCCACAGATCGATGGATGCACCTGTGTGTATGGCCGGAGCAGAGCATCATCATCTTGCAGCGAGGTCAATCTACTCTAAGAGTTTGTATCTGGATGGAGCACGTGTTGCTGCCACGGCTGAAAATTGTTGCCGCTAATTGGATGCATCCGACACGGCCTGAGGGTTTCAGGGCATCCGGATCTTTGATTATGACTTGTGCTTGTGACCAATCAGCGAGCATTTGGTTATGCCACTGGAATTTGTAACACCTTCAAACCCTACTCGACTCTCTCAGCTCTGCTCTTAATCCTGTCAAGCTGTTAAATTAATTTTTGTGGCCCGTTTCGTGCATAATTTGTATAGCAAATAAGCGGCAGCCCGGTTTCTCGACTTAAATGGCCAAAACGTGACTCAGGGCAAGGGCTCCAGACTGGCCATACGCCAGACTTCATACGCCATACACCATGTGTACCATATACCATATACGATACACCATCATCGATATGACACTGCACCAAATACTCGTTGTTGTTTGCCTTTTGCGGGCGCTGCAGGCTTCTACAAATTGCACGTTTTGGTAGCCAGAGTCCATTCCGGATTCAATTGAAGCTCTGGACCCAGGCACAATTTGGCTAACAGCTAGCAACTATGAGCTAGCAGCTAGAGCAGGAACTGGCTGGTGGCAGCACCTGTACAAAGTGTTATAATCCATCATCGTAATCAACGTGCCGCTGCCTGATAATTGTGCTGCCCCATGAGCGGTGCTGGAGTGGTTGCGCCACTGGCGGCCAGCTCTGTATTGGCCTGGTCCGAGTAGTACGAGAGTACTGGCTAAAGCCAAATAACTGTAACTAATGGAAATTGTAACACTTTGGCAATGTTTTAAATGTTTGCGCGCCCCATGCAAAATGATTTTCTTTAAAGCGTGTTTATGACGCCTCGTCAGGCGTTCAAAATTGATTAGGATTAGGCCAGCGGCTGCCACGACCACAGCTCAACCTGAGACACAAGACACGACAACGGCAAAAACGATTAACAGCCCCGGTCACTGCTCAACTCAGTTATTAGCCTCTCTCAATGCTCCAGACGAAACTGTCCAATTGGCCACGCATTCAAGCCAAATTATCGACATTACATATACACAAGAGGCGACGACTAATCGCCACATACACTTTACTGCCTGATAACTGAAGTGATCCATCAAGATTGGCCCGGACCAGATCAACGGATCAAAAGTGGAAAGGGAGGAGCTAGATTCCAAGTATAGATCCTGTTCCTTCTTTGTGCCATTTGCTTTCCAATTCCTTTCACATAATCTAAGATAATTGTGCGTAAGTGCACTTTCTGCTTTCTTTTTATTGCATACTTTATAACAGATAACAGTTAATGAAGTGAACATGGAGGACACAGAGATTACTGGCATTAATCCTGATTGTCGGGCACTATTAAGAAAGTAAAACAAATTATAAACATCTCTTTTTGGATAATCATTTTCGATAATAAATGCGAAGATGGAAGGCAAATAAATTCTCTTCACTTTTTCATGTTAAACACAAATCATTTCTATTCGAACTATATACAATACATATATATAAATCTTTATTTACTTAATTCAATTAAAAGTTGACTACAAACAATTAATCTAGAAATTAAATAGGTTAAAGGAAAAAAGTTTGCGGTTATTACTAAAAATTATATTGGATTGATCCAACATTTGCTTCAAGGGTTAGGCAAAATCCAGAAAAAAGCAAATCAGAACACCGAAGGTGATAGAATAATACTATATATAATATTGTATATAATTTTCTATATAATCTGCATATAATATTGCCCCTCCAGTGCCGCTTTACTTAAATATTTGTCTGCAACTATTCATCAAAAAACAGTTTTTCATTTGCAGTTCATTTCCCTAGTATAAAAACTAATCTTTTTTTTCAAATTTTTTATATATTTTGTATATATTTTAGAGATATTTTATATTGTTTCTCTTTCCTTCAACTAATCTCAGCGATCGGTAATTAGCACTGTTCATGTTATCCATTAACAAATTTGGAAGAGAACTTGACAAAGTTTTATGTCTTTGTCTCTGGCTTAGAGTCTCGGGTCGAGTGCGGCTCTCCAAGTGGAGTGTCATGTTGTATCTCGTCGCATTCTCACGCAACTCTTTTGACCATAAGTGAGACATTAGGCGCTGTTGCGCCTGTCGGTTGACCTTTGACTTTGGCCATATTTGCGCAATGTGGCAAGCACGTCTGTTGGCTGAGGCTGTAACTGCGACTGCGACTGCAGCGGGGACAGAGGCAAAGTCCAAGTCGGAGTCAACTTGACTGTTAGAGTCCAACTCTCCGGCATCATTAAGACAAAAAACATTTGGCCAGGCACGACCCAGCGCCTGATTAATTGCACCTGGTGCAGAATTTGACTTTTTTGTTGCTCAAATTGCAATGCGCCGCCGTCGAGTAATTACCATGCCATTTGCCAGGGGTAATAGGAGCGGGGGGCTGGCTGGAAGGGGGAGGGACTGCGGCGAAGAGACTCTATTTCAAATTGCACTTAATATGGAATTTCAAGTTCAGATTTGTAAACACTTTTCCATTTGATATGCGAACGGCCGAAAAATGCATTTGATCTGGCCGAGTTGGCCAACACTATTAGATGTTTTAGCTGCCATTCTATTAGATATTTCTGGCTATTGCTGTTGGCCATTGATGATGTCATGTGTTAGACGCAGATCAAAGGCTGCCAATTGGTTGAATTAACTCGAGTTGAGTTCAGTTGAGTTGAGTTGCATGTGGCAAGCTCTAGAAACGTTGCTGCTAATTTTCCCGCAGCTAATTGATTTATTTATGTTTATATAAACTGCAACAGACCAAACAATAGCAACAACAACATTAAGATGGAAATATATTGAATACATAACGAAGTTTCTATACCCTAAAAGATATAAATATAGATACTCATATAAATGATAAGATTTCTATAGATATTTTCTATATATATATATATTAATTTTAAGCTAAATTATTATGAATAAACGTAGGAAATATATAGACTTTTGTATGGAAAGAAAGGCGAAGCAAATTTAAAGATTTCAATAAGCTATTTTATAATATAAATAGAACGTTGTGAACAAAATTGGAGACTTTTTTCGCTTGTAGCATATATCTATGAATAAAATCTGATTTACCTGGGATTGATATTAACTTCTGTAAGGAAATTTTTGGACTCCTGCTCTGAAAACTTCTGAAGCATGATGCTCTGCTTAAAGGATTGAGAACTTAAGAACTGGTAAAGAGAATGCGTAGAAAGGAACTGATTGATCTGTTCTTGTTTTGTCAAAAACTTTTTTCAACTCCAGAGTGAAGGTTTTTTCCTTACACTTCATTACTTTCATCTTTTATACTTTCCTGAAGCAAAATGCGTCACATTCTTTTGAAATAATCGACTGCCTGCTGAATGTTGCTCAGTTCTTGAGTTGTTTAAACTTTTGCAGTTGTTTATATTTCAGTTAATTGCTGCGAGGCTCAATACAGTGTTTATGCCCTGTTTGAGTGTATTTAAGCAGAGTACAGAGCGAAAAAAAGGAGAACAGCAACTGCAACTGATATACGGATGCAGATCCAAAGTGGGCCTAACGATTTGGCCACCATTTTTGGGGGCGCTGCAACGACATGAGGCAGCAATTTGCATACGAGATGTCGTCGTCTCGAGATCAGTTCAGAGACTCCATCTCCATCTGCGTCTGCGTTTCAGTCTGTGTCTGTGTCTGTTTCTGTTTCTGTTTCTGTGTGTCTGAAAGATCTCCAAATTATGTCGTTATTTGTGCCATTTTTGGCAATAGCTGCGACGACGATGAGGCCAATGATAAATTTGCAGCACTTAGCTGCAGACGTTGTAGAAGACGTTGTGCCGTCTGTCGTCTGTCAGGAGTATGTCAATTGGCTTGCTAATGGCTGCCAATGCATCAGGTTACGATGGTAATGCAAGAGTGTGGCTTAGGGGTTAGGTGGGAGATGGAGCTGGTGCCATAAGACTCCTCTTAAAGTGTTGTAAACGATGTGGCAAGGCGAGAGGCCTAACGAGCCGCCACAAATACGAACGAGTATTCGGCATTTATTTATGATAAACGTCTACACAGAGACTACTCATAAATGCAAAAGTATTTTACACTTGCCAATCAGAGAATTTACCTGCTCTCCGCCCATCTCATCTTAACTGTCTTCCCCGAGGTACCAAAGGCAGCGCTTGTTCAATTAATTTGCCCAGCCCCAAATGCTTGAGGAAAGGAAGCACCCAAGTGCAACAATTGAATAGATAATAACTCACGCCCCACCTATTCAGCCACAACCACAGCCACCCACCCATTGTACAACAAAGACTACATAGATTAAACTAAACAACAAGTACGAATGATCTACGCGAAGCTGCTCGACTGCCAAATGCTCTCTTCAAGTATCAAAACTTTATATAAGTAAAGGAAAAGTATAAAGGAGAAGCTATCTATACTTAAGCTTTATCTTTTATATGTATGTTTTAAGATATATATAAGATATATTTGTAATCTCTAAGTTCTAGACAAGATTGAGTTCACTTGGATCAAAGCATCAGATCTGGATCTTCCACATTACGAACTCTATTTTCATTCATTTGCATTCACCCGATTTGTTTGAGTACAGGGTATTGCTAGTTAGCCACGAGCTCTGACCATTGACCAAGGCAACAAATGTTGTAGCGGTAACAACAACATCAGCAACAACAACAACAACAACAACAACAACCACACTGTGCAACATAAAAAGAGGGAAACAACTGCAACAAGGCCTGTTACTGTTTGCTGGCGCTGTCATATTCAAATTGCTAATATGATTGGTGTTTACAGATTAGAAAACAAATATTTCACAAATATTACCACTAATAATTTGTTTTTGTTGTTGCGGCGTCATGTTGCAAGCACATAACGATGATCATCATTATAATCATCATCATCATCATCATCTGATGAGGCTGTAAAAATTGCTGCAAGTGCGGCGATAACCTTTTGACTCTGGCCGGGAAACGGGCGAATGCGACTCCAACTGCGACTTCGACTCCAACTCCAACTCCGACTCCAACTTCGACTTCGACTTGGATTTGGTTTGGGATTTGGCTTTGGGGTTGGGGATTTTTGTGCGCCTAGTGCAAAACTGACAAATTGAATGAATAAAAGAGCAACAAGTGGTCGCTCCGCTGGACACTTCGGACAGCCGCATAGTTAAACATTTTGAATGAAAAACGCCAAGAGTGAAACGCTGACTGCAACTGCAACTGCAACAACGGCTGCATGTTGCAGGCTCTGTTTTGACTGCATTCGAGGCGCAAAAACATAAATCGAAACACTTGCTGCGTGTGCCAAGCACCACCTCCTCTAACCCCTCCCCTCACACCCCTCATCTACCACACACCTCTGAGCAGACTCAACCCTGCACCCAGCAACCGCCCACCGCAGCAGGTTCCCATTTGCGCTCGGTAGGTGTTGCCCCAGCAAAAGGCCCACAATGCACCACAGTGGTGTAGTCTAGACTTCTTTTAGGGGGGAATCAATGTGGCATCTTTTATTTAGTTAATCCTAGGGAATCATCCGCTGAAGTAGTCATCTTTCGCTTCCATCCAAAGGCAGCTCACATCGAGGTATCGAGCTAATCCTCTTAGTTGCTGTGGAGCAAATGAATGGGAAATGGCTTTCCAACCCAATGGCTGATATTAGAGTCACAACAGGATCTCTATTTATAATTTAGGGGATACCAAAGTAACCCCTTTTGCGTACGCCACTGAGAGGCTCTCGTGGTCCGGGCCAGGCAGAGGCCACATTTGAAATCAAGTCGAAAATTGCAATTCCAAAATGTTTGCCCTCGGCTAAAGTGGAGTGGAGTGCTGGTGCAATGGTGACGCTGACGATTCCACTCGACTCCAGTCCAGTCCGGTCCAGTCCACTCGACTTGGTCAGTCATGTGGTGGCATCTATTGGCCGAGGCCATGCCACATGTGGCATGGTCTGTCCTGGTCAGCATTGACTGCGCTTTTCCTGCCTGCTGTTGCTTTGTTGCCGTTGTTGCAGCAATTGTTGCAGTTGTTGCTGTTGTGTGTCGTTTAATGCGTGGCCGCCTCGCAATGCTGAGGCGCTTTATTAATTCACTCGACGGTTGTTTAATGTTTTTGCATCTTTCGAACATGTGTATACCCTAACTTGAGATACATTAGCTAATAAATAAAGCTGAATTATTTAGTTTAACTTTTGCCTCATTATTTTTATTATAAAAATTCTCTTTTTATGAAAATGAAAATAAATGAAACTCAAATATGAAAATTGAAGATGAAAATGTATACCAGAAAAATAAGAGAAAAAATAAATTGTTTTTAGAGAATTAAATCTGCGTGATGAACTTTCATAGCCTTAAATAAAACGTTAGCCAGAAAATAGACTCTTAATCCTTTAGTTAGAGTATTAGGTATGCGACTAGTCTCAACTAGTTTCGTTTACCTATTGGCCAGGCTGGGGCTTTGTGGCCTGTGCGGGTGCTTTGGCATCCCAGGCAGGAGCATAAATCGGCCCCAGGTGCTTGGGCGCGCATTTCCCACGGATTAGTGCATAAATAAAGAAGGTCAGAGCTCTGTTTGGGGCTGCTCCGCTCCGGTCCGCTGCGGCGAATGGAGCCACAGAGTTAACTAGATATTTTAAATGTTGTGGCAGGGGTCGCCCTGTGGCCCCGTCTGACAAAGACTTCCGATGCTGTTGCCTGTTAACTGTACCATCGAAGCGTATGAGTATTGCCTCGATTTCTTTTCGGGCAAAAACCAAATTACTTTATTAGCCGAAGCCGCAGCCATAACCGTAGCCTATAAGGTATAACAACTTCATTTGATGGTGGACGCCTAAGGTGGTCCTGACGCAGCATTTCCTTTAGCTCATTAACACGTTTCGAGGTTCCTCTGGTTGGCTGGCTGCCTGGCGATGATGGAACCCACACGCAGCCGTTCTCACGCTGCACAAAACAAAAGCATTGTCTGCAATTTAAGATTAGCAACAGTTAACACACACACACACGCACACACACATACAGAGACACATTGAGAGAAGGGAATCGCAAGATTCATACCAAACCGGGTATGGATCATAATGATAATGCTTATACGAGTAATAATACAACGGTCAGCAAGGACCACCAAACGGCACTGATAAGATGCGGCCCAGTCCGAGAACTGCGTGCGCAAGATCTACCAAAGATACCAAGCAAGGAGAGGAGCGGAGGATGCGAATGGAGCCAGGTGGCTCCATCGATAATCGCGTATTAAGCGTGCGTAAGTCACGTCAGAGCCTAAAGAGGAAGACCGCAAGGCAGAGCCCGAAAGGAAGAGCCAGAGCCCCAGAGAGAGACACAGGGGGAAACCCAGAGACACCAGAGGGACAGGGACCTTGCCCTGGGTGCGATCGCGATAAGCGCGACTTTTGCCTCGGTACGTGCTAAACCCTTGCCTGCGATCATTTTAATTATAGTCCCGCCGGCCCAGTTGGACCACGCCCACGCCGGGGTCAAGCAACGCAAATTGCGGGCTGGGTCAATGTTTGTTTTAGCCCATCGTAAATACTTAATTTGTGCAACGGTTTTCTGGATTTCAAAAGCCTGACGAAAGCTCCGACCTTATAAAGTCATCGAGACGTCAATTGCTCTCCAATTACTCGTCCTTACCTAAAGCACTTGGGACAAAAGGAATTTTCAGGTTCAGGTTACTCACACATCAAATTTTGAATTTATATCGAAGGCTACAAAACAGATTCAAGGGGTGGGAAGACGAAGTCTTAGTTCTCCTGATCGGAGCCAGCCGCCGAGGCGTCAACCTCAAGGTAATCGTGCACCAATTGGCATATATTCTCGGAGGCCTCGTTAAAGTTTCCCTCCTCGAGACCCTCGCCCACGTAGTGATAGACAAAAGCACGTCGCTGATAGAGCTTATCGAACTTGTTGACCAGGCGGCACCAGGCGATCCGTATATTCGTGTTGTTCGAGATGGCAACACAGGCGCGGCTCGTCGGCGCCAGATCGCCGTGTGGCACATAAACTGGGGGCATGCTGCTCACACCAATCTTAAAGCCCGTCGGTGACCAGTCGACAAACTTGAAGGATTTGGTCCTTTTTATGTTCTCAAGCGTCGTATTGATCTCATTGGGTGCCACATCGCCGCGATAGAGGAGCACGCAGGCCATGTACTTGCCATGAGCAGGATTGCAGCGCACCATTTGATTGGTCATCTGGAAGCATTGGCCAGTCAGCTGAGCGGTGCTCTGGTTGACGAACTGCGAGTGGGTAATGGGCACGAGTGGAGCATAGTTGATGAGCGGATAGTGTATGCGTGGATATGGCACCAGATTGGTCTGCAGCTCCTGGAAGCTAACACTGGACTGGCCTGAGAAACGCTGCGTGGCCGTAAATCCTGCCACGACCTGACCAATAATACGGTTGAGATTTGTGTACGTTGGAGCAGGCACATTCAACGTGTTGGCGCAAATATCATAGAGGGCTTCGTTATCCACAATGAAGGAGACATCGGCACACTCCATGGAGAAATGCGTGGCCAGCAGAGCGTTGTACGGTTCCACAATTACCGGGGATATTCTACGGTCAACAGTTGCACACACTCGTAACATGAGCAGCAGCAAATGGTATTTTCAACTTACGATGGCGATGGATACACTAGAAACTCAATGACTGTCATCTTTTTGCCATAGTCCTCGACCAGTTTCTCCATGATGCGTGTACCCAGACCGGCGCCAGTGCCACCACCAATTGCCCGGAACACCAGAAATCCTCGCAGGCTGCGGCAACGATCGGCCACGCGGCGTATGGAATTCATGGCACGATCCAATAGCTCACTGGCCATTAGGTTGTAGCCTCTGGCAAAGTTACTGCCGCTGTCATCCTTTCCGGTAATCAGCGTATCCGGATGGAAAAGGTTTCGGTATGCGCCTGTGCGTATCTCATCTGTAAAAAGCAAAATATGTTATCCAACTAATCTTAGAAGAATATATAGACAAAAGATTATCCACCAATAACCGTTGGTTCCGTATCGATCATGACGAGACGTGGCTGCACGTTGGGCTCACGGCCGCTGAACTCGAAGAATGTTAGGAAGGAATCATCGCAGGGCTCCGTCATGAGACGCCCGTTCGCAAGGATGCCATGCTCGAGGCAGTAGAGCTCCCAACACGCATTTGCAATTTGCACGCCTGCCTGCCCAATGTGAAGCTGTATAATCTCGCCCCTGCCGGCCATGTGGCGCCGGTGTTCAACTCAATAATCCTGTACCTCAGATCCCGCACCATTCGCTTTCGCCTTATTCATTTAACCGAAAGATATAAATTTTGTTTCTTCTTTTTGTGTTTATCTTTCAAAATAATTTAATTTACATTGATTCTAATGACAAGTCAAAGATTATTTTGTTCGAGCTTTGCTTACATAAGGATCTGCTCTGCTTATCGCGTCCTTTTCCCATTTAAACTTAAAGCCAGACTTTAGAGGACTCCATTTGTAATAAATATTTCCAATTTTAGGAAAATTTAAGACAAATTTAATCATGTTCTTCTTCAAGATTTAAATAGGAAAACAGACATAAACATAGATATATATATATATATATTTATAATGTTATATAGTCTATACATATAGGGATAATACGCACAATACAAGTATACATAACATTCATTATTGTCCGCTCGCGGATTAGTCAGTTTTCGAAAGCATTAAGTACATTTTCTTATATATTATATATAGTTAGGTAATTTCCGTGCTCGAGTGCATAACTAGAAAATGGGCGAAAAAATGTTCTTAAACTTTTATAATTAATTGGAATGTTTCAGAAATAATTAGGACATACGTATGTGTACGTGTGTGTGTGTGTGTGTGTGTATAATACAAAGCGGTCACAACTTCTAGCTAATAATTTACAATAAATAATCCGTAAGTAGGTAAAATATAAGTTTAACAAAGTGAATATTCAAAAGAAATAATCCGAAAATATGGAATGAAAAGCTTCCAAATGAAATATATTTGGAAACCTTTAGGTTGATTGCGAAATTGATTGTTTTTCAGTGATTTCATTTGGTAGTTTTCCAAGGCGATAATCGATTGCGAGACTAGAAGAATTTATACCCTTGAAGCTGGGAGAGGACAATATTTCTCGCCCAGCTTGTAGCAGATTTTGATCAGGGCTTAAGATTTGGAGTAGGTTTCTAAAGCAGCGATTGCTCTAGAAGAATGCGTTCGAATCCTGAGGGAGGACCGTGCGTAAAATTATCTAGAATGATGTCCACAATGGCACCATTGCCCACTGCAAAGATCAAAAGATAATTGAATGGGAAAATAATGGAAAAACTTCTTTAGACTCACCATAGATAACTGGAAACAATGCTGGGCCTCTGACATTGCGGAATGGCACCTCCAGGTTTTTGCCATTGAAATAGAAATTCAACTCAATATGATCGAAGGCTACGCCCACAATGTCACCTTCGTCGGGGAAGTTACGTTCCGGTGCGGTAATCAAAGTGTCCGACGAACTCAAGTCGGGCGCTGTGTCAAAGCCTGTCGTCAATACATCCTCTTGCACATCCTCAATGGAAATCAGACCAGCGGCTGCAGCTGCGCTGTTATTCAAGATGCCATTGGCAGTTGTCGTGACGGTGCTTGGAGACTTGGCAGCCGTTGGCTGGGTGCAGTTGGCCACCACGGGACGGAACTCTTCGTCATTATGTCGCGTTGCATTGTCGGAGCACAGACACCAGGATTCTCGATCACTGCCTCCCCATTTACCTGACAGATCTGCCAGTCGTGTGGCCAAACCAATGGACCAGCTGCCACTCTGTTGTATCTTCACCTCAAAGTAAGATTTGGACTGTACCAGCGGCGCGGTAGCCAGCACTCCGCCCGTACCGGTCACACGCATGTGATGAGAGAGAAGTATAACATCGGGTCCTGACATGCAATTACAAAAATACCTACTAAGAATTCCTTTTACTTAACTGCAAAAAACTTACCCATATGTGCCGCGTCCAAGTGCACGTCTGGCTCCCTAAGCCGGTTCGCTCCTGCTGATGGCTTTCGCAATTGCCCCCCATTGAGGCACGTGCGTAGACAGCAGAACATTCCGCAAAGTGTGTTAAGTGTCGCCTAATTGTATATTTTATGGACCAGCTTTGAATTTTTCAAGCAGAAGTTTGTTTCTTGTTCTTCTTGTATGTTTCGCTTGGTTTATGAACAGCTGTTTAATAATGGTGATGTAGCCCTGGCAGATGTTTACCGTGGTGACGCCATCTTGTGACGTCAGCGTTGCTCACAGTTGCCGCTGCTAAAAGCCGCTAGATGGCGCCCAAGAGCCATCTGTTGTTGATGTTATACAGAATGTGGTTCATTCGAATATTATTTTATATAAATACAAAGAGAAATGCGCACAACAAATTCTTATGATCGAATATTGTTATTGTGTTCTTCCTTTAACAGGATTATCTTTATTAGACATCATCTTTTAGTTACATTTTTCATAGTTGGCCACCAGTTTGCGATACAGATCGGAAACACGGGAGCTCTTGTGGCAAACAGTGCCGCCACCACGTTTGTGTTGCTGCTCCTGGCGATTGATGTCACCTATGCAGATCCAATCGCCGCCACCGATGCGCCAGCGATGTAATTTGATTCCAGATTCCTCAGAGACGGCCCATTTGGAGTGGTCGCCAGTAGTTCTAAATCCAATTAAGAAGTCGGGATTGGCGATTTCTTGCACGTTGTAGACCTTGTTGGATTTGTCGCAAGTATCGGGCAAATTGCCAGCACCATCACGCCAAGCTTCCACAAAGAGATTCACGCCCAAGGCGGGGGCAACCATATCGGCATAGAGCTCCACATCGGCACGTGGACTCTTACCGAAGAGGTGGAATTGCTTGCCGTCCATAGTGCGTAGCTCCAGTTCCTTCTGGAAGGGTGCTTCAGTGCGCCACTGGCGCTTCAGAGCGCGCTCCAGAGTCGGGAATAGTTCGTTGGACTTCAGCAGAGGATTACGCTCGTAGTAGAAATGTGGCTCATTGTAGACAAGCATCTCGCCCACCTTCTCTATGCCCTCCACATCGAGCGTCATGCAGAGCAGACTCTGTCCATACTGCTCTCCACTCGTGGGGTAGCTATAATCCGGCACAGTAGGATACTTGGGCACCGAGTGCACCAGCCACATGCCTGTCACGCCGTCAGTGGCTACCACGCCCTTCGTATGACCGCCAGTGCTGGCGACGGTGCCATTGGGAAACTGATCATTGTAGGCAGCCACCAGCACATGCTGTGTGTCCGCGAACAGAGGACTGAGTGTCTGCGCCGGCATTGAGTTGGCATCGGATATACGTCGTCCGGACAGCTGCCAGTTATCGTAACCGGTGCTGGTTACAAAGATATAACGCAATCCAGTCACATCCTGTCCCTGATGACTCTCCGTGTAGTGCTTGGGCAGCTTGTACATGTACCACCTGGGACAAAGAAATCAATGTTTGAATAGGGAATTGATAGATAAAATGGAAATTAAGTATACTGAGAATTGAAGATTGGGTGTGCACTTACCAGTCTACGTCGTGGCCTTGTTCGTCCTTGCAGGACACCTTGTTAGTAGCTGTGCTGGCCTGTACCAAGGCAGCTGCCCATAGGAGCAGGCAAATCACGCGCATTGTTGAACCTTCTCGCTTCTGAGCTAAAATTGTACTGAATCAGCTCGGCAAATCAAGTAATTGTAGAGGTCTCGGGGTTCCCAGTACTTATAAACATACAGGGTGTTTCGTCTCGTTGTGTTATATTATTATTCATGGCAGATGACCAACAGGTAACAGTGTGTGCACAGGTAGCCAGGTAGAAGACTTAAAATATATATTGCGTTGAATTAATATCCTTGTATAGTTAAAAAAAAGTGACCCTTTTGAGTGAACCGAGTTTACAAGTTATCAGCTTATAGCTCGACCTTAACTCGTATCTGGCATCTGGCTGGACTTCAGGAGCGTAGTTGCGCTCACAATTGAAGGGGATTAGAACTTTGGATGGAATTGTAACACAAGCTGACGCCCTTGAAGCTGTTGATAAGAAATTTGTACGGCTGCGGCATATTTGCAATCACAAAAGTTGTTTTTTTTTCTATTTTTAAATGAAATATTCACTTATTTAATTTATAATTGATTTACATATGCACTGCCAAAGCAGGGTTAGGTTTTTAGCAGAGTTTGCTCGACTAAAGATACCCTATTCACAGATCAGCAATAGACTAAAGTAGAGTGAAAGTCCATTAATGAATAAATAATTACCTCAAGTAATTACTATATAAGAAATAGTCTGTTAGCTGTTTTGGAAAACTGTTAGAATCGATAATAAATCGATCGATTAACGATAACAATATCCAGAACAAACTTGATAGAGATCAAAGACAGAGGTTCAATCTTAATTACCCAGTTGCAATTTGAAAGGCTGCTGCAGATGTGCTATAATATTAATCGATAAAAGAACATCACAAAAAGCGATTGTAAAATCAGAAACACTTATTGTATATCGATATATCTATCAATAGATCCATTCATACAGACTCTTAATGTTGATCAGGAATATATATGATATATATCATACTTTTGTCATATTTCTGCATTTGCAAGAAAGTTTTGATGCCCTTTTTATATCCAAAAAATAAATAAGAAGTCGTTAAATATTTTACAATTACACAAAACAATTGTTAAAGTTTTTATTCATTATTTGTATTACATATTATTATAAATATTATTTATATTATTTGTTCTTCTTGTTGTTGTTGTTCTCCGTTGCTGCTGATGCTGCAGCTCTCATTGCAACTAGCCTTTTTCCTAGATCCTGTTTTTGAGGCAGGATCTGGGAGCATCACTCCGATTTGGTTAGGGGGAGGCAAATATTATCAAATTGTATAATTTTTATATTTTTTTTGCAGTTTATTTTATATTTTTTTTTTCTTTATTTTGTAGTACAGTAATAAGGTTCTGATATTACGATAATGTAATTGAAATAAATCGCGTTTTAACTTTATCGCTGGTTGCTTGCTTCTCGATGATCTAGTATTATGTTCATGATCTAATCTTGAATTCTGGATACTTCTCCTTAGCCAATCTGAGAGTTCTCTTCGATCGGATTCTGTTTTTCATATTTCTATACCTTTAACGCTTGATTTTTATGTCTTTGGTTTTCGTATTCAACAACACATTTAAACTCACAATTAGAGTACAATATTTTCGCTAAATATTTATGTATAATATGTTTTTTTTTATAATTTTTTTTTGTGTTTTTTTAGTTTAATTTTTAATATAGTAGTTAATAATTTATTAATATGTTGTATGTTTTTTTTTGTTTACTTTGAAATATATATAAAGAACAAGGCTGATATTCATATGTTTGTTTTCTTTTCTATATATATATATATATATATATATATATATATGTAAGTTTATAATAATATTTAGCTATCTTTTAGCTTGCGCTTTTCTTGTATATTTTTCTCCCATTTTTACAATATTAGCAAAAGGTTCGAAACGAAGAGTTGTCAAAGGTTTTCTTTTTGTATTCATTTGACTTTGTTGCAAAATATTTAAATAAATGAGCCTCAAAATAGACAAATATTTGTCATTTGTTGTAGTTTATAATATTATTATTATTTGTATTAATTTTATTATTCTGTTTAATATTACGATGATAAAATTTTGCCGCCTCTCTGATGAGCGTCCTCAATAATAAATATGCAATCAAAAACTGCATATTATTATTTTATTTATTTAATTTGAAAATTGCTGCGCATAACTTGTATGTATATATATATAATACATATATACATATTTTGTATATATGTAATTATGCACATATATATCGTTTGTCTTTAATATATATATATATTATACTTGTATCGGGCACGAGTTTGATATGTTTTCAATTGATTTTGAATGTTATTCATTTCACTTGTTGTTAGTTTTTTAATGTTTCTGCTTTGATATTTTCAATATTCAATATCAATTTGTTCTACTTATTAGACTATATATGTATGTATATGTGTGTGTGTTGTCTGTGTTTTATGTCTGTATAATCGAGTATATATATATATATACCACCATATATTTAGTATGTATAATACAACTGCCAGGCGATTCCAATTGCAGTTGGAATGTTCAAAATGTTATAAACAAATTTACAGCATGTTTTCTCTTAGCAATTTCTTAAGTTTTTTACTCATTCGTGTATGATTTTAGCCATTCTATATGCTACACATATACATGTATATATGGTACATATATACATATATATTCATGTATATTTTGTTTTATAATTAAACTTGTATAGTTGTTGTTGCAAAAATTTTTACTAATTTAAAATTCGTTTCATTAAGGTTTATGCGCATCTTCAAAGAAAACAAATGTAATAAGAAAAGTAAATGTGGAATTTAGAATTTAGAAAAGAAAATAATAAATAAAACAAATGTTAGTTGGATTTTTGTTTAACGAACAAAATGAATTTATTATGCATAATTAATACCGTCAATTAAAAAATGTCTAAATAAACGCTACTACGGAAAGAATAGTAAGATATGGTATATGGTATTTAGTATATAGTATATAGTATATAGTATATAGAGCTGGTATACAATACATAAATTACTTATATATTAGTTGGGGGAGGGTTATAAAACAAATTAATTTTTAAATTAATAATTTGTTATGTGTGTTTTGTTTTCTTTCAGGCAAACATAAGGCAATCGAATTGTTTGTGGGAAGGGAAAGAATCTACTTTAGAGTAGTTTAAAAGAATAATTCTAAAATAACCATTTTCGAGATGCACGAAATAATTACAGAAATAGCTAATGGCTAATACAATAATAAATACAATTAAAATACAAATTACAAATTTAAAATTTCAAATTGCAAATTTTATATATATTTATGTATTGTAATCGTAATCTGTATACATCTATTACGAGTATCTGAATTGACCGTAGATACACTTAGTTAAAACTCATCTTCCTTAATTCCACTTTTGTCTTTTTTGTTTTGTTTTTTTTTTTTGTGTTTTTTGTTTTTTTTTTGTTTATTTGGTAACTGCTTTTGCCTTTTTACGCTTACATTTTCAAAAATTGTTTAAAACCACATCAAAACATATCGCTTAAGATTTTTGTTTTTCTTTTTTCTTTTGTTTTAATTTTGTTTAAGCTTATTACTTGTAAAAGTATCTTTTATCTTTTTTACTTTGTATCTGGTAAATTTTGCTGATATGTATCTGGTTGTTGTAGTTTTTTCTTCTTTGTTTTTGTGTTTGTCTCAAAAATGTATTTATATATACTATATATATTCATATAATGTTCCCATAATTCATATTGTTTAGTTTTAGATTTTAGTTTTTATCCTTTATACGTACAAACTAGTTTCTCGTTAGATATTCCCAAACGAAAGTGGTTTCTCGCACGTTCTTAACTATTTTTCTTTCTGATATTTTTCTCTTTTATATGTTTTATGATGAAATCTTACGAAGTGTAATGTAGTTAATGGAGAATATCCGGAAACAAGAGCCTGAAGGCAGCTAATTGGGCCACTGCTTAATTCATGAGAAGCTATGCTGGATGAGAATGACTTTAGATGAGTTTTTTTTTGATATACAGACGCGTTGGTATACAACTGTTTGCTTTTGTTTATATAACACACACATTAACATGCACAGAGGCACACACACGCACGCAGACACACATCGTCTTAGCCAAGTTTATAAGACCTCTTTTCCATTGCTTTTCTTTACTTAATGTTGCATTCTTGTAGGCTTTTTGCTGCCCTAAAAGCTTTTCACTTATCGATAAAAATTAATTTCGAAAATATTTTATTAGGCATAAGTTCTATTCCTTTTTGTTATTTGGTTTTTTTTTATGTTGGTTTGATAACTTTTATTATAATTTTAATATATATATATATATATTTGTTTTGTTTTTTAAATATTATGCTTACTTGTAGTTGTAAATATTTGTTTGTTGTTTCGTAATATAATTTTTTCAAAGGCGCAATTTTATGATATGCATTAGTAATAATATAATTAAATATTTTTCACTTATCTCTAACTCTTAACGAGTTCATCCCTATGATGTGTGTGTGTGTGTGTGTGTGTCTGTATATGTTTAATTACGAGCCCGAATTGCACCAACACGTCTGAAGTGGTGGCAATGATGTGAATTATGAGATGATTTGATGAGACTGATGAATGAGTTTTGATGAGAGTTCAATAGGCAAGAGGAAAGCAAGAAATGTAATTGGACGGAATATGCTTATACATTTGACTAAAAGTCAATCGAAAAATTAATTAGGTATGCAATAAAAATATTTTAAAATAGAATTGAAAATTCTGAAAAATCCTTTACCAATTATGCCAATTATTGCTATAACATATTTTTCATATTCTTCTCTGTTTTGTTTCACTTTAACAAACATTTCAAATATGCCTTTGGTATGTCTAGTTGTTGTTTTTGTTTTTGTTTTAAATCTTAACTAAGTATTAAATAATTGTTTTTATTTTGTTTCTGTTGCTGTTGTTGTTGTTGTTGGTTTGTTTAACAAATGTGTTTTTTTTTGTTTTTGTTTTTTTTTGGGAAACTATTAACGTAAATATAGGTTCATTTAGTAAGGACAACTTTGGTAAATATAAGTTAAAATTTAAATAATATGTATATGTATACGTATATGTATATTTTTGTATGCTTATATTTTAAACAATGCTGAGAAAAACCAAATACATAAATTATATATATATATGCTATATAGGTAGATAAATTTTTCAAAAAGATTTTCAAATTTGTTTCTCTTGTAATTAGCTACTTAAACGCCTATGCCTTGCCTTTGTTGTTGTTTTTATAGTTGTTCTTAGTCCTTTAACTTTAACTTTAACATTGATATAGCATAAATGTACTTGAAGTTCTTTCAATTAGTTACAATAGATGTATGTAGTATTGATAATGTTGTTGTTGTTCTTGTTGTTGTTGCTGTAATTGATTCTGCTGCTACGTAAGATGATATGGTAATGATTTTCTAAACCGAGAGTACTACGAGTACTAGAAGTACTACTACTAGCCATTATTAGAAGATTTTTATCTCTTTCTATTCTGTCTTTCTGCCTAGAGCTACTCTCTCTCTAATAGTAGCTTAACCCCTTAACCCCTGCTGCCCCTGGTTTTTGTTGATTTTGTAAGAAATATTTTGTGGTTGTGTATGGTTGTTGTGTGTGTATGTGTGTGTGTGTGTGTGTGTGTATGTGTTGATTGTTCTAGCATTTTCGAAAGTTAGTTAGAAATGTTGTTTTGATTTGTTCGTTTTTTTGTTTTATATTGGCGGAAAATAGTCAAAAGTCCAGTCAAGTTTTCTAGTCTTTGCGGGGGGTTGTCTGTGAGAGCTTTTTGCAGAAATACCTTAAAAACCTCATCGCATAGTTTTTTGGGCGGAAAATAGTGTGAGTCGAGTGTGTTTTGAGTTCAACTGTACCAGTTAACAGTTCCAGTACCAGTACCAGTTCCAGTTCTAGTTCTAGTTCTAGTTCCAGGTCTGTTTCCACTTGCACTGGTTTATTAGCTAAAAATATATATGTATATATATACATATGTATATGTGTATGTAACTTTGTATGCATGTATCGTATGTATGTTTGTATGTATCGTATGTATGTATGTATGTATCTATGTATGGGTGCCATGTCAAAATTCACAATTGGATTTATAAGAACGTTATTATAACAAATAAATTTCGAAACCAGCATTCTCAGTATTTTCTCAATAGAAATTTTCATTTTGATGACGTCAACTAGTTCCTCGTTGTTAAATTGGGTTTTTCTTTTTCTTATCTTTTATCTTTTATCTAATCTTTTTTGTTTTGTTTATACCTTTCATATATATATTTTGTTAATAACACTTCAAAATTTGTATTACTAAATACAAGATATTACCTTTTAATTCATATACATACATATATATATAGTATATATATATTTGGTTTTCTTCATTTTCTTCTTTTCATTAATAATTCTAGAAAGAGAGCTATTTAAAGGGCACATTCGGTTAAGCTATAATTATATTTGTTTTTTGTTTTTCATACTTCTTCATTATGATATTTCCCTTAACTTGTTAATATGCTTTTAAAAATTGTTACGAAATAGATTTTCAACACAAAAACTAAATTGAATCAATAAATAATCGAATGTAGATGCAATTTTATTAATGTCTCAATTCCATTTCTTGAAAATAATTCAAATAATAATCATAAATCTTTTTCGATCCTAACTCAAAGCAAAGTGAACTATTAAAGAGGAAATCATCAGAACAACCATAGTTTAAAATCTTTCAAAAATCATTATATATACTGCCGTTTATATATATATCTATATACATATATATAATGGGGCATATCAACGCTTTTATAGATTTAGTTCTCTCCATCTTAACCGATCTATCGTATCGATATTTATTTTTGTATATTTTACTACAAGTTTTCCTTTGATGCTTTTGTTTTCTTCTTTTCTTTCTTTCTTTTGGTTCCTACTAATTTCCATCGGCCTGTCAAGAATTTAACTAAACTGGGGTTAGGCTCTCAATATAAATTAATATACATATATAATTTTTTTTGTAACTTTTTTTAAATATTTTTTTCTTTTACTACACCTAAAGGTTTTTTTGCCTCCGTTGCATGTATCCGTTGCATGCGGAGCTTCTGCGCTCTATGCTGGGCGGGGGGGTTGACGCTCAAACTCTAAATGTACTTGGGGGGACGCTTGGCCCACTGCACCACTGCACCACTGCAGCACTCAAGCGGCAATATGTGTTGTCGCTGGCAGCACATACGAGTAGATGTGGTGCTGCTGCAGCTGTTGCAGCTGCTGATGTTGCTGCAACGGCGGATGGTGGTACTGCTGCTGCTGCTGCTGCTGCTGATGATGATGGTATTGGGTCAGCTGCGTTGGTGGTGCATTGGCGCTGGCGGGTCAGGTCGCTGTCGGCGTCATCAAGAACTGCTGCTGCTGGTGATGATTATGTTGATGATGGTATTGATGATGATGATGATGAGGCTGGTGGCTCTGATGGTAATGCTGATGATGCGGCTGCGGCTGCTGCTGGTGGTGTGCCTGCTGCTGCTGTTGTTGGTGCTGTTGTTGCTGCTGTTGCTGCTGCTGTTGTTGCTGCTGCTGCTGTTGTTGGTGCTGCATTTCACGCTCTAGTTTCTTAGTGAGTAAATCATGCCTTGATTCCATACCCGCTCCTCTGTAAGTAGTTGGTAGAACAGTTGCTAGTTTTAATGCTTGCCACATAAGTTTGACTCTGGATATTAGCTAGCAGTGCATTTTGTGATTTGTTAGTTCTTAAAGCGCTACACTTTAATGGACTCTACATGCTTTACAGGGTGTCTATGTGCGACTGTGTGTGTGTGTGTGTGTGTGTGTCCATTCCCTAGGGTATGCCTTGAAACTTGCCCACACACACACACACACACAAACTTAAGCTGCCATTTTATGGCTGACCCACCATAAGAATCATGTTTTATGGGTAAACAGCATGCAAAAACTTTACCCAAACGAGCTTCCAGCCAGACTCAATATCCAATACCCAACACCCAACACCCAAATCCTCCCACTAAGTGGGCAAGTGCGCAATTTACGCCCAGCGGCTGCTGCTCCACAACTTTTTACGATGCTTCGCTCTTGCCCAGGCATTCATTACTCCTGTCCAGCAACACCAGCTTCAAAGCTAGCCCCCCAAAAAAGAAAATAGAGAAAACCAACCTCTACGAACATGTAAACAATTCAAATTGATTTCGAACAACCAATCAACTATAAACACCAAATATACCAAAAAAATACAGAAAAGAAGGAGGAACCAATTCAAAATTTATCTTGAAAGTTTCCATCAAAAAAGTTTCGATGCATAGAAATTTTACATAAAGCTGAGGCAAATCTATTTGATCAGGACTTTAAGTATGAAAAGCTATGGAAAATTGATTTGTGATGGTAAATCTGCTGAGAAATCTTTTTGGTTTTCAATGGAATCCTTTTTTAATCCTATTACTAATAATGTTCAGTTCTATTTAAGCTACAAATATCTCAAAATGATTTCGCTGCATTTATCGATTCCTACAAAATCTTTTAGCTTATGAGCTGGCTTCTATTTCTGTTCAGTTGTTCTCCATGGTCACTTTAGTAGGTATCAAAATACATAAAAAGTATCTTTTGCCTTTCCATGCGCACATTTTCAATTTTACAATTTCTAACTTTTTCTCTAAAAAAACGCTACATTTAGTGTAAATATCGGGCATCAGTTTATGGGTTGCTAGGCTACAAGCCAAACAATTGTATTTAAGAGCAAGTTTATACTAAATTCCACCTTAAGAGGCTTAAAGAACTAGTAGAAGCATTGCCTGAATACCCCTTGTAATTAAACCAAGTGGCTCTATCAACAGTTGAGGGGAATTGCATTCAAGTGCAACAGGGGCATAAAAAAAGTAGTTGCAGCTTGTTTCCCGTCTGGCGGTTTTATGTTTGCTTGTCGTAGATCTTGAGTACCCCTATTTTATTTGCCGCAATATAACTAGCAAGTAATGCTTGTGGGCGTGACACGCGTATGTTTTTTCTTGCATTTTTTATAATGTTTTTTTAGCTCTGTTTGTGATCGCTGGTCGCGTATCTTTTCTAGCAGGAAAATTGAAAAAATAAATTTATGTGGTCCTTTAGCAATTTAAAACGTGCACAGCCACAAGCAAACAAACACACAAACACACACATTCACAGTAGTGTGTGTGTGTGTGTGTTTAGCCAAAGGTGAATAAAATTGTTTTGTTGGACTAAACGGAAGCTGGCACTTAAAACTAGCGAATGTCTAAAAGTCGGGACTCGCAGCGAATGTTGCCAGATGTGTGTGCCCCGTGTGTGTGTGTGTGTGTGTATATCATAAAGTCAAGTGCTCTAAGGCGGTCATAAATTGCTACGTGTGTGTGTGCAGAGGGGAGGACACAAGGGGAGAAAGACGTCTGCCAACATTTGTTTGTTATAATTTGTATTTAAATGCCTGCTTGGCCTCAATTTTTGCTGCTGTTGCTGTTGCTTTGGTGTTGCTGCTGTGGCTGTTGCTGCTGCTGTTGCCGCTGCCATGCAAAGTAAACGAGCCGAGCTAAACAATAACAATTTGCAATTTCATAAATAGTTAATGGGTTGCTTTTTCGGGTCTTAGTACTATATGAATACGAGCATAGTAAAATATGTATGCGATATATGAAGGTGGCGTGCATAGGACTTACTTATGATACATGTGCCAGGGTTCGGGCTTGTGAGTTATGAGATGAACCCTTTGGGTGGGTGTTTGGGTTGAGTTTGGCTTATTTAATATTTATATAGTATAATGCTAAGAAGGGGTATAAAAACAGGTTTATGGATAGCTGGAGCGATCGTTCTGACTGAGCAAGCAACTAAATGTTACAGTCTAGGTTTCACTTAAAGTGTTCATTGATTGGTTTCGTTTTTGATTATTATTATACATACGTCTCTAAAGAGATGATTTTGGTGGTGCTGGTTTGGATGAAGTTGGTGGTGCTGTAGTGAGTTAACTACAACGCTATTGGTGTTGGTGCTGGTGCAGCCAGCTACTGCCTGAAGTTGCTGTAGTTCAAATTGTTGTTGCTGTTGCTGGAATTGCTGAAGTTGTTGCTGCTGTTGCTGCTGCTGTTGTTGTTGCTGTTGTTGTTGCTGTGCTGGTGCATTTTGTAGCTGTGCTGTTGGTGCTGTGCTGGTGCTCATTGTTGGTGCAGTAACGAGCATATTACTATTATTAGCAAGCCCCAAATGCTGCTGCGGCGGCGGCGGCGGCGGCAACTTCAAGCCCCCATTCAATATGTAAAGTTGCTGATGTGCAGATGCTGCTGCTGCTGGCATTGCTGCTGCTGCTGCTGCTGCTGCGGCTGCTGCTGCTGCAGCTGCCACCTTGCTGCCACTCATTAACGACAGCGATACCTCATTTAGCATTTTTGTCTTAGCATACTCGATGCGAATGGAGCCGCGATCCGAGCTAAGCAAATATTTGCCCTGCAATTGCTGCATCGCCTGAGCGGCGCTTGTTGCATCGTTGAACTCGATGAAGGCTACCGGATTTTGTTGCTGCTGCTGGTAGGTAATGTTGTTGCAAGCTGTTGTTGCTGCTGCTGCTGCTGCTGCTGCTGATGTCGTTGATTGATTGACAGTTGGTGGTGGAGTAGTCAGAGTTGAAGACAAAGTTGGAGGCATAGAAGTTGTGATATTGTGCGTACCTTTTGTGTGCATTCGTAGGCGACAAAAGCCAGGCATACTGTGCATATTGATAACATAGCATATATACGATATATCATATATATTTTGCATATATATATATTTAAGTAGTAGTCGGTTATCAATTATCGATATTCATGTATAATACAAGTGATGGGAAACGAAACGAACCAAAGAAAGAACGCAATAAATATATTTGATTAGTATTTGCAATTAGTTAAAGTTATTTCTTGTGGTGCTTAGTAGGTGGCTTAGTAATGTTTTAGTAGTGGTTCAGTGGTGGTTTAGTGGTGGTTTAGTGGTGACTAAGTGTTGAATAGTGGCAGTTAAAGTGAGTGGTTGTTGTGAACTTGGTGCAGTTTGCGCTCAGCATTTCAAACTTGTTGCGTTGCGTGTGTGTTCGTGTGTGTGTGTGTGTGTGTTTAGTTCGATATTAAATCGATAAATTCGTGTATCGATATTATCAGTCAATCAATTACCTAGAGAAAACCTCCTTCAGCTCATGCTCGGACACAAACTGGCCCAAATTGGCCACAAAGAGCGTGGAACAGGGCGCGTTGGCGGCTATCTGCGGATTGGCCGGATGTGTGGCGTTGTTGGTGGAGCCAGCGGGGCTCGCCAGAGCGGGACTGGATAAAAAATGATGATGAGATGCAGCGGCAGCGGCAGCACAAGCTGCTGTATTCGCTGCAGCACCCTGCGGTGCGGCAGCAGCAACAGTAGCTGCACCACCAACACCACCGCCGCCAGCACTGGCAGCGGCAGCAGCAGCCATATGCGCCATGGCCGCCTGGCTGGGATGTATAGCGGTAGCAGTTGTCTGATGATGTGGCATAGTCATTTGAGTCTGCAACACATGGAGTGGAAGACTGAGTTAGATCTGCGAGTTACTGTGCTGTGCGGTCATCTGTACTCACTTGATGCATAGGCTGCTCCATTACTTTGTCTGTATTTAGTCAGAGATAGGAGCGAACGGGCACCTGCGGATGCAGTGCCGGATGTACGAGTGTTGCATGCTGCAGTGCAGCTGCAGCGGGTAGATCAGCGGCGGCGGCCGAATACGCTAACGGATGATGCCATAGCTCGGGTCCGCCCGGAAAGAACGGCCCGCCCAGATCTAAGAGAGAAAATAAATTGGAGTAGATATGAAGAACATTTTTGAGTATTCAGTTGGGCGCCAGTTTTATTTCTTTTCATTCTAATTCATTTATCGATTTCGTTTTTCGTTTTTCTTTTTTTTTCTATTTAGATTTTGGTTTCTTTTGTGAGCGGTGACCAACAGAAAGTTGTAGAATACAAAATGAAAATCGAAGAAAATGTTTCAAGTAAAATGTTGACTATTGTTCGAGTTCGTTGCCTAAGTCTTTTGTTCTGTGAGAGATGGAAACCAACTGAAACTTGGCACATATCGAGTTTGAAAGTTTTGGGAAGCTCTTCGAATTTCGATAATGGGTTTTTGCATATGCCGAAATTGGGTTCGAAAATGTTTCAACGAATTTTGAAAATTCATATTACTTGAATCAAACGGAATGTAACAGAAAATTGATTTGAAAAGTGTCATCAAACATTGTTGAATACCAAAGAAAGTTCGAAATTAAATTCGAAAATGTTTGTTCAAAGTTCGAATTTAAGTTTTTAGTACATCGAAATCAAAAAAATTGGCTGGAGGCCAACTTAAAATTGATAAAAGTAATGTTATCAAATGATTTGAGTAGTGCAATAGAAGTTTTAAGTTTAAGTTCGAAAATGTTTGAACAAATTTCGAAACTTATTTTTAATTGTGTCGAATCAGATTTTATTTCAGTTTTGGAACTGGGCACTTAACTAACTAGCGTAGTTCACAGTTGATTTCCATCACGGAGTTCGTCAGCATTTGAAGAGCTTTAATTGTATCTCCCGGATCATATTGTGTGTGTGTGTGTGTGTGTGTGTGTGTGTGTGTGTAGGGGGTGTGTGTGTGTGTGTGTGATTCAAACAAAGTGTTACAGTGAACAAAGTGCGTTACATAATATCATTGTTGCTGTAGTTGTAGCTGCTGTTGAGTTGTTGCTGTAACCTATGGAAATATTTATAGCGAAATTTAGTTCGGGCGTACGATTATATATTTAATATATAGCAATATATATATACACGATATATATGTATATATGTACGAGAGTATGTATAATATATAGAGTGTGCACTTGAAGCAAATTTCAACTGTTTAATTGTTGGATTGTTCTTAAGTGTGTGTGTGTGTGTGTGTGTATTCCGTGGCTCGTGTGTGTGTGTGTGTGTGTGTGTTGTAATAGTTAGGAGGTGCGTTGCGTACGTTCTCTAGTACGCGTTCGGTTCGATAGTTCGATAGTTGGTACTTAATTTAACTACATACATAAATGAAAGAATAGTTTGTTAACCAACAAAAAATAAAGTAGCAGTTGCTCAGATATTTTCTTTTTGTTTTTTGTTTTTGTTTTTTTTTTTTTTACTTACGTCCAGTGAGTGGGTGCATCAATGCAGGATGTGAGGCTGTTGTCGCTGTATTGGGCTGTGGTTTGGGTTTGCTCACTTTCGTGTTACTCTTGGCGAATTCCAAGCGAATTGTTTGGGGCATATCGGGATCGAAGCGTACACCCTGCTGTAAATGATCAGATCAAGATACAGCGGTTTGTATTTTCTATTTGTTCTTTTTTTGTGTTTTGTTTTTTTACTTTTACAAAAAAATTTACGTATATTTTAAATTGACTTGTACATTTTTCTCTTTCTATCTTTCATTTTATCATTTCTTGCAACAATTCGCCAAAAATAATTTTGAATGTCGCATAACTAGTGTTAAGAACGAGTCGAGACTTTTTTCTGTCTTTTTTTTGGGAACATAAAAACCAACTTTGCTTCTGTTTTTTTTTGTTTTTTTGGGTAGTGCTTACAAAACGTTGAATTGTGGCTCTGGAGTGGTGCCATGTTGATGCCTTTTGCTCTGCTTAGAGATGAAAAGCTGCGGATGAGCAGCAACTCCATGGGAGGGAGGAGTCCCTACATATGAGTGTTAAAGGGTTCATTCACAAAAATCAACTTCGGTGCCAACTAAAGGGGTGGCGGGGAGAGGTCGGGGCGAGGGTAGAAGGGGGTTTGCCTTTGACATGCACCAGCCAAAAGAAATGTGGACTAGAAATTCCAGGCGATTGTCTTGGATCTTTTATGGTACTTGTTGTTGTTGTTGTTGGTGCTTCATTGCCTTCATTGCAGTTGCCATAGATGAGAGTGTAGTGTGATATATACGAGTATATATATGTTTATATATATGTGTGTATGTGTGTGTTCGTGACTGTGTGTGTGAGAGAGCGAGACAGAGAGAGGAGAGAGTAGAGTAGAGTAGAGTTCTGAGAGCGAGATGCAATACCAAAAACAATAAGATAGACAAATCAAATAGGGATAGACTTAAATGTAAATGCGGTGAAGGTTCTTTTAAAATGCAAGCACGTGTGAGAGTACATCTTGTTGTAGTTGTAGTTGTGTGTTGTAGTTGTAGTTGTAGTTGTAGTTGTTGTTGTTGCTGTGGGTTTATTTGAGATACGATTCTTGATTTCTTTTTTGTTGCTGAGAGGCCCTAAACGGTTCTTAACGCTCAGTGTAAGCCAGGCAATAATACAAGTACGAGTTATATATGTTTTTTTTTTGTTTTTTTGGTGCTTTACAATCTAAGTGTAAAAGTTTTTGGAACGCCGAAAAGTTGTTTGGTTTTTTGCCATTGGGAAAGGCTTTTGAATTTGCACACTTTTGCTAAGAATAGTTGGTGTTGATTGATTACATATAGGCAGTTGTTTATCATAATTAATAAGTATTAGGTTATATAAATATATATATTATATACTTGAATTATAAATCAAGATTTTGCTGCTATATTTTACCTGCAGATCCTGTTTAGCTGCCTCGGCACCGGCTCGTGTATGGAATGTAACAAAACCAACAGGCTGTTGTTCAGATAGAGAATAGAGAATATATATATACATAATACATATAGATCGATTATTTTTTAGATATATTTTCTTTATATGACATTTACTTACCGATGCTGTTTTGCCATTTTTGCTAGTTACTTTTAATAGAGATCCTTCGTAACCCTGAGAGTAAGAAAATGGAGTGTGTTTATGTTAGTCTTGGATGGAATTTATCTAGCTTAAGTTAGAGCTTTTAGTTTGGGATAAACCTGGACTATTTTCACACAAACTGCTAAACTTATTTCACTCCTTAGAGAGAGAATCAATCAGATTGTTCTGTAAACCTTACTTCAACTTTGAATGATTCTCAGTTAGTTGTTAAATATATTGCCTAGACTCTAGAGTTATTACCCAGTTCCTACATATTCAAACTAAACTTTACATTAAGTTGGCTTTTCTATTATCATTATCCCTCACAAGTTGGCAGCTCAATCCTTTCAGAGGCTCCTCTACAGATCTCATTGTTGAGCTGCAAGTTAATGTTGTGTTTTTGCCAGAATTTCTTCCTTCTTCATTCTTTCAAGGAAGGAGTTAAAGTATGCTTTACTCATTCAATTTTCTCATTTTCATTTTCTATATTTTCAGACTAATTTGAATTTAGTTTATGAACACCTGTATATCCCTTTCATCAGGAACTTCCTATCAACATTTAGTCTACCCTCAGATATATCTCATATTACTGGGCTTAATTTCCCTTTGGAAGTCAAGTCAATCGATTAAGTGCGACCGAAATGACAGCCGCAGTTAAAGGACACTCTACGTTTAAGGATAACTCACCTCATAGGCTCTGAATAGCAAGTAGAGCTCACGTGGCTTGGCATCCATCGGTAAACCACTGACAAACAATGTTCGCACCTGGAAGAAAGTAAGAAAGGGAAAGATTTAGTAAGTTCGATAAAGATAGAGATAGGAGAGTAAACAAATCTTTATAGAGATTTTCATTTTTGTAAGAAACCAATTTCCTATGATTGCGTAATTAAGTTAAAGCTGTCACGTCGCATGGGAGGATACAAAACGTGAACCCGGAACCTTTGGCCTACATTTTCAATGTGTCAAATATTTAAATTCGCAGCAGCCTTAAGCCCGAAAGTTCACGATACGCACACATACGTGTGTGTGTGTGTGTGTGTGTGTGTGTGTGTGTGTAGTGATAATGAAACGAAATGGAATAAGCGCCATAAACGCTGAATTCATTAAGGCAACGACGTGACACGCCGAATGAGTGAAAGCTGTAAAAAGCGAGGGGAGTATCCGGCTTCGGGGGCAAGGGATGGAGGTAGCTAATGAGCCTTGTAGCTCGTTTTTGTCTCTTTATATTTAACACCTAGGCAAGCAGATTGTAAAGGCGAGTGCTGAGAGACCTAATCTGTTTTTGGTTAGCTTGTTTTAATACCAGCACCTAAAAGGCAGCACAGGGCATATAAGGTGAGAGGATAAGTGAAATTTGGTAAAAGAAAGCAGCTAAATTTAGTTGCTGGGGAAATATCGTTTAGCTAAGTTCTTACTAAGAAGGTTTAGAATAAAGTTTAGGAATCTAAATCTGTGTTAAACCCTTTTCAATACTGAAAACCTTTCACATAAAAAGCAACAAATTTAATGTTAAAGCGGATTAATCAAATTTTTCCAACTTCGAGCTATAATTGCTGCTGCAGAATGTATATTTCCAATAGGTATCTTCAACTTTAGTTCATATTATATAGTAGATCACTCAGTCGGAGGATTAAGATCCTTTGGTTCAGGTATAACGTAGTCGTGTCTCTTTTTATTCTTGCGTATTCTATGGTCACCAGTTTTTTGCGATTCCCGAGCAGGGACTTCCCCGACAAAGAGTGACAGATTGTAAAAGCTGTGCAACTCTTTATGTGTGTGTGAATGGGCGTGTGTGTGTTAAAATGAAAACGTGTTCTATCGTGTAATCTACTATTCGTTAAGCAGCTGTAAAAAAATAGCTAAGCACGTTTAAAATGTAACAAATTTGGGCAAGCGAAGCTGCTGCTGCTGCTGCAGCTTAGCGGTTTTAAAGCCATCCACTTGCAGTATTACAAATTAATTAACTGAAGCTCTGACCAAGAAGACAATAAAAAGTGGAGAGAGGGAGGTGGAGAGGGAGAGAATATGGTCCTTTGACGAAGTGGTCGCTGCCAAAAAGCATCTAGAAGCTACGCTCAGTTAAATAGCAATTAAAATTAATTTTTCCGCAGTCTCCTGCGTTTTTGGGTAAGAAGCATCCACTAATTGGACGGGTAACGAACTGAGCCGAGCTCGTGGCTCGTGCCTCGAGCTGAGGGTCAAAAGTGGAGCGAAAAAGAAGCACAAAAAGTCAGCTTAAGGAACTAGAGGGAAGGCATCTAATTAGATGGCAGCCAGAAGCCACTCAATTTTACTTGTGGTTTTGCATACGACACAAGATTTGTAATAGAAATTGCATTGAAATGCAATTATTTTATGTTTCGTGTAACCAAATGTGAATGTGATTGCGAATCTGAGTGAGGCTGTCTCTGTGTGTGTGTGTGTGTGTGTGTATAGACTATCGTTTCGGTGTGCAAATATGCAAAGAGCAAACAGTAGACAGAAGACAGCGACAGGAAATGGAACTATACGTAGACGTGATGCCATTGCGTTAGCAACCACAAAAGTCAGTTAGCCCGACCAAATCATCCATCGAGTGGAGGAGGAATGTTGGCTTAGAGCTCTTGTGCAGTTCACTTTCCACTTGGCTCCATCCACATGCTTTGTTTGTCTTGTGTTTTGGCCACTGCGGATACACATTTAACATTTTGGCAAACATAAACCCATCCCCCCAACAGCCCAGCACCCTTCCAGCCAGTTATCCCTCGCTCTTAACCAACTTCATATATATGCTGGCAACTTTATATTGCAGTTGAGGTTATGTGCGAGTATGTGTAGCGGGTGTTGCGGGTTTGTGCAACTTTGGTTGCCAAATTCCATTTACATACAGTAAATGTCATAGAAGTTGCATTTTGGCTTTGTTCTTGTTGTTGGTCAACCTTGCAGCTTGGCTGAATGGTTGCTTGGCAATGATTTTGTTATATCCCCACAAGCACCGCTTCACTCCACACTCTGTGGCTGTTGAACTACTGTTGATGTTGCTGTTGCTGCTGCTGCTGTGTTTGTGTTGTTGTTATTATTGCCAAGAAGTTGAAGCTGTTTGGCAACTGCTTTCATACCCTGACGTGCCGCACCCTTCTCTATGCCCCTCCCGCTCTTGTGTTTTGCCGCAATGTACTTTAGTTTTGTGTATTAATTTATTATTATGCACAACTTCATTAAGCAGCTTCTGCCAGCATTAATAATTTCGCTTGAGCTTCTCATATTAAATATCACGCATACGCAGCGTTGCACTCCGAAGCAAACACTTTCCGGCCGAAAAGCAAATGTCATATGCAACTCTTGTTGGCCTTCTCTTGTCTATTGGCCAAATGTAAATCACTCAGTAGTCAAGTGTTGATTTACAATAATTAAAGCTGGCATAGACACACATACACTCACGCACTCACACCCAAATAAACAGTTTATAAAGTGATCATAATCGCAAGAGTCGTATCTGTGGGCGTGCCTCAACTGAGGAGGCGGCTGTGGTATGAGTTGAGTCTATGGTATGTGCAGCCTCGTCTGAAAGGCGTTAAATTGCAAGCGCTTGTAAATTGTCAAACAGCTGACAAAACGACAGTCAAATAGAGAGGCAACAGCAACAAATCGCAGTTAACAATCTTGGCAAATATTTAAATATTTGTCGTTGTTGCGTGTCAACGCCAACATTCACAAATTTAACATTGAAACAACTTTTGCTATTGACTTTTATCGCTTGGCGGCATTTACACAAAGTATTTTGCTCTAAGATTCTTTATAAATCGTTTGCAATTAAACTTAATTGGAAAGCTTCAAGTATTTTGTTCGAGCAGCATATAAAAGTAAAGAAAATCTATACGAAAAATATTCTAGAAATCTTACAGCCAAATTTTAGCTGCAGTCAGCAGACTTTTCATTTCAATAATAACTTTTTGTTGTATGCAAATTCTAGTCTCAGTTGGCCTCTTGTTGCTCTCGGTGTAAGATTACTTGAAGTGTGAAGAAGGTTTGTGCAATCGATGAAACTTATTATAGAAAACAGTTTACTTGGGAGAGTAAAACTTGTGTTCTATGTTCGACCTAAGATTAGGTAACAAATATTCAACTAAAAGCAATCAAGTTTCGTTAAAAAGTCGAAGCAAATGTTATGAATATTCTATATTATATATCTATGAAATACTTAGAAAGAGCTTGAGAAGCTTTTGTTAACTTTTTAGTTTTAGAAGATAGAAATTGAGGTCTATAATAGTAGGAGTATATCGTGAAATTTCAATCTAGGAAGGAAGTTCATTAAAGCTATGACTATGATTAGGAAGTGAGTCTTAAGTTATAGATAACTGTTGCTGAATATGTAAAGAATTAGTCAGATTTATCTTCAGATTCATTTGAATTAATACACTTTGTCTTAACTGTTTATGTTGTCGTTTTATTGGCCAATTTGCCTGCACATCGATAGCCAAGCGAATGCTTATAATGGAATATGCTTTAAGAATAGCTCAGACGCAGCTTAAATAAGAATTAATAGTATAAACTTGGCTAAGAATGCAATTAAGCGGCTAACTGGATCCAAGCCAACCCCTCGCCTTGAGGCTTGCACGCCCCTAAACCTAACGCCAATTAAGTCGAGCGTCGCGTCAACTAAATGCCGCCAGCTACAGAGTTGACTGCAGTTGCAACATTGTTGCTGTTGTTGTTGTTGTTGCTGTTGTTGCTGTTATGTTAGCTGCTTGTTTATTTAGTTTGTGAATTGTTTCGCTGGCTGCTTTTGCTTTTGTTGCAACAATAAGCAATGAAAAGAAGTAAAGCCGCAGGGTGCGCACCAAAACAAAACAATAAGAAAAAAGAAGCTTGTGCTGCGTGTTTGTTGCGACAATAGTTGCGCCCCATGAAGGGGCAAGTTGGTATAACTAAAACACACAGACACAGTGACAGGTGGCAATTAAAAAAAAAGAATATTCTTTCTCTTCTAATGCACAGCTCAGCGCAACTGAAAAAATCTGTTCCTGAGTGCAAAGAGACGTTTAATTATAGAAAAGTTATAGAAATCTGTCAGCTACACCAGATCGGAGATTATTTTAATGGGATCCTATTGGTACTACATAAAATAAGTGTAGAGCTGAGCTCAACCTTTAAGTAGAGCCTGTTTGTAGTCTTTGCTGGAGCTTTGCTCTGCGTTGCACGTTTCATTGGGCTTGCAACGTTGTGCTTGGTGTGTGCAACTAACTGAATTAACCAAATGAATGTATGCTGCATGTGGCTGGCTCATGTTGCAACTGTTATTGCTGCTGCTGCTGCTGTTGTCGTTGTTGTTGCCGACGCATTTTGCATACAAAATGATGGCGGCCATTGTAAAAACGTAGCTGAGGATGCAATGCACCAACAATAGACAGTTGCTGCTGTGCTTTGGCAGCAACAGCAAAAGTTGCAGCTGCACCAATGACAAGTACAATGTTGGCCAGCTTCTTTGGGCTTAAATGGAACGTTTTGTTTGCATTTTGCGCCTTTCTTTGGCGCTTTCTTTGGCCACGTTTGGCATTTGGCTCACGCGCCACGACCTGCCGCATTGTGCCACGATCACGGCCACGCCCACGCGACTCAGCCAAACGCCCTTGCCCCGCGTCCATTGCTCAATTAATCCTCTTTGGATTCAACGTTGCTGGCGTTGCTTTAATCTCTTGGCTGGGACATCCTTTTTGTTGTGGTTGTTGCTGTTTTTATTTGTTTCGCTGCTGTTTGCTTTTCATTTGAATTGCTTCGTTTTTGAAAGGTTTTTTTTATTTAGATTTTCTTGCCATTGTTCGAGCTTCGTTTTGGTTTTGTTTTGCTCAGCCTGATCCTTGCTGCTTGTTACGTTGTTATCTGTGTTGCAGCCACGACACCAGCAGCAACAGCAACAACAACAGCAACAGCAACAACAATTGTCCAGGTAATTAGCGCTTTTCTTGTCGCCTGCTTTCATTTGATTAAAGACATGGCCCGCCCCACTTGGCAAACACTTTTTAAATCGCTTAATAAGCAGACTAACAACTATAACAACAACAACAGAAACAACAACAACAGCAACAACAACAGGAACACCAACAACAACTGCAACAGCTGCTGCTGCTGGTATAACAAACAGGCAAAACTAATATTTTAATTGTTAAGCAAATAACTGCTAGGCAACATATACCGAAGGGAGTATATATAGACACACACGCACACACATGTAAACACACACACACACAGAGTCGCAGATACAGTGATACTCGTAGATAAATGAAAACTTTTGCCGGGCTCTGCTTATTTTACAAATTAGCTAAAATTTCTCGAAATTTGCCACAGGGAAAAAGATGGAGCGCGTGAGTGAGAAGAAGACAGTCGAGAGTGAAAGAGACAGGCATACAAAAATAACAGATTTAGAGCCCTGCCACACCCCCGCCCCGCTGTGTGTGTGTGTGTGTGTGTTGTGTAGACGCCTACACACATGCTTGCTTTGAGGGAAAAGAGGAAATTCTCATGGTTGCAACTTTTGATTGCAAATTATTTGCAGTCCACACACACACACACACACACCGCGCACACTTATGTACACACAAAATGGCAGCAGAAAGTTGGTTGCCAGCAGCAACAGCAACTTGTTACATATTGTTGTTGGGGCTAAAAATTCGGTTGGAAAACAATGACAAACAAATTATATAAACATGTCTTTTTTTGTTCTTGTTGTCCTGCCTTCCATCTGCTATGTCCTGTCTCCTGTCTCCTTCTATGGACTGCTCTTGGTTAGATGCTCCATGGAAATATGAAACTTGACAGCTTTAAAAATGCAACAGCAACAAATTTTCCAAAATTTTAATAATTAAAACTCATTAACACTTCGCCTTAGTCAGGGCAGCTGGGAGTGTGGGCAGAAGTCGTTTCGCCATCCTCAATGAACGTGGACTGTGCGAAGATGAAATAACAAATGAGCGATGCCTTTTTGGGAGCATACTTTCGGGAGTCACTGTGAACAGATGAGCAACTTCTACACCTATGAATTATTAAGTGAGGGACTAGGGTAATGTCTTCCGAGTATTGTTTGTAATTTATGGGAGCTTTCAGTTTGCATGAACATTTGACATTCACTTGATTATGGAGCTTGGAGCTGGGAGCTGGGATGGTCAAGGGACATGTTGCATATGCAACATATATCTGGGGCAAGGCTGCATTACAAAGCAGACATATTGCATACATGCAACATTTGTCACGCTCGACGTGACACGACTAGCCAAAAAGAAAGAACAAATACCATAAAAGAAAAGTTATTAACAATTCAACGTTTAGGCCAAGGCAAATGAAAGGTTTCCGGCTATGGAACTGAACGAAAAATTGCAAAACAATAGAAACATGAGCCTTGGACTCAAAACGTGTCCAAATGTTGCACAATAAAAAGGCTTCTCAAGCTCCTCCCACCTCTTGTTGTGGGACAGGCAAGAATATTAAAAACAATAGCTTTGTATACGAGCTGTAAAGCAGGCAAGTAATCAGCCTAGAGCTGTAAAGGTGTATCAGAGATAAGTAAAGAGCATAAAGAATATTCCAGGTGTTGTCATAAATGAGATGTGAGATTGGGCAAGAGATTAGACCTTAATAAAGATATATGATTCCTCCGCTTAAGCAAGCTTCTTGGATTCGAAAGAAATTTTCTAAATGTCATGAATATTAGAAATTTTGATAGGAAACTGTATATAACTGTTGACATATAATATTCTTATTATGACTTGTGGTAATTCTAATAGAAGAATATATATATATTATATACTAACAATTTAGTTTTATTAAAGTTTCGAAGGTTAAATTTGCGATGAAGTTCAAGCTTTGTCCTTAGACAAAACTTAAGAGTTTCTCTCTCAATAAAGTTGACTCCCAAAAGGCGTTTGAAGACAAAATTCAAATTTGCTTTCAAATTAAGCATTGCATGTCACTAGGTGTATGTGTGTGTGTGTGGGTGTGTGTGTGTGTGGGTGTCTATGATGATATTCCGGTAGCTCATTAGAGAAACATGACACTGTTGCTGCTGGGAACTGGCAGGTTGGAAATGTTTTGGCCAATAAAATGCATATGTGATGTACTCGGGATATTTCGACCTATTTTGCACCACTGTGCACTGTGGGTAACTGTTAACTGCGTCAGCTAATTAAGATTGACGCTGCCGCAGCGCAACGCAACGCAGTACCAGCAAATGCACCACAAACACACAGAAATGGTAACAAAAAGCCAGAAAGCTAATTTATTATGCCAAACGTACGTACGTGTTGCCCCAGTGAAATAGAGAGAGAGGTGGCTGGGGGGGGAGTTACTGTTGCAAGGTTTTGAGGCTGGGGCAGCAATGTTGTAAATACAACACTTAGGTAAATGTGCTTAACTACATAACGAGCTGCTGCTGTTGCTACTGGTGCTGCTGTGGGCGTTGAATTGCGAGGTGTTAACGAGTAATCCTTGCTGGCAGCTGATTGGTGCAACGCAGCATCTGTGGCAGGTTGCAAGGTCTTGTGAGTGAAGGGGGTGGCAGCGAAGCAGAGTTATTAGAGCTGTAGCCTTCAATTTGGATTACACTGTTAAAAAACTTTAATTTAACAGCTCTTGCATCGAAAGGCATTTCCCCCAATGATTTAAAGCAATTTGCAACATGTTTTTTTAATGATTTGAAGACCTTTCTATAATTTTTATATTCCTTTTTTGTTTGTTTTTCGTACACTGCGGGAATTTCGATAAATTTGTGGCATATTTTGTTTTCAATTGGCGCAGAGCTTGGTGAAGAGACAGAGTAAAAATCAAAACGAATCATCGCATTTTTGGGTCAATCACAGAAAGGAGAGAGAGAGGAATAGCTCACATGCAGAGCACATGGATTACGTGATGAGGATATTCCTGCTATACTCTGTAAATTATAGAAACGGGTATATTGCTTTATTTATTGAGAGGTTTAAGTATATTTTCATTTGAAAACAAATCTTATTTGAGACTTCCTTTTTCTGAGGGTATCTCAAAGTGTGTCAGAAGTATCTTATGCTTTCCTTTCACCGCTACTTGTACTACATTCAAGCCAAATCCAATGTGTGTCTATCTCTCTCTACTCTCTTCACTCTTGTGTCACTCTAACGAGCTCTGCTCCAGGACCAACCACTCCTTGGCAGACTTCGCCTCGATTGACCAAAGAACAGGGCATGCATATTAAACGCGTTGCTGCTGCTTTTATATACAAATACTGAAAGGAAACGAACGTTTTCCATGTAACCTGACTAACTCCTCCCCCAGAGGAAGTTCCCCAGTCAATTGTAAGCCCTTTAATAAATGATGTTGCTGCTGCGGCTTTCGGATCTCCGTTCTCGATTCGCTTTCAATCAGCCAAAAAAAAACCTGACGGTTAAGTGAAAACTGCAAGTCAACACTTGACACTATTTTGTGTGTTTTGTATTTGGGGTCAGGTTTTGGGTTCGATCTAATGAGATGTCATACAGTTTGTCAGTTGTACAAGTATATTCTGTATGTAGAGCATAGGGAAAACATTTTTGTTGTGGGCTGAGTAAAATGCGTAAATGGGTTTTGTGTTGATTGTCAATAATTAGTTTGACATAACGAAAACATGTACATTACATTTGTGTGTTATATAATATTTATAATCAGCTCACACAGGAGAGCATTGACAACAATAGGGATTGTAACCCTCTATTCCTCCCGAATGCAATTCACAATTCACAATTCGCATTACACAATTTCCCATTCACCGCAAACAACATCTCTGAATAATTGATACCTGAACAATTATCGAGCTTGTCACTTAACAAACAACCATCTGGCTTATATATCGATATATATACATATATATCTGTTTGAATTTACCAATAAAAAGCTTATTGAAATATTTATATATGCTTTATAATCATTTCTGCATTTGCATATAAAACTAAAGTCATAATTATGTTGCAGAAAGTGACAATTGGCTGTCATATCAACAAATACAACAAAATTGATGAGTAAAATTTCATTCAAATTCTGTGGAATCATATAATTATATAATGAACTCCTCCTTGTTTGTATATATATATATTGTATATATCGATAAACGTATTATTATATGCATGCTGTAATCTGAATTAACTTATTTATGTCTCTAATTTAATTTGAATTCTGTTTAATACAAATGAAATATACATTTTATATTTACATATCCAATTTGCGTACTATAATTAAATTACAATTCGAATTAAAGCTGAAGCGAACTCTCTGTTTGAGAGCTAAAATTATGTATGTATTTTATTGATTTATACATTTTTAGTCAAACATTTTATATATTTAGATTTCCTCTCAGTTTTGCTTGCATAAGAATATCTTATGCTTCACTCGTGCCAGCTACTCTTCATCGATTACCTAACAATCCCACAATGAATAGCAATTAAAATAGAAATTTAATGTTATATCATCTTAATTATAGATATCTATATTATATTTATAAGTCTGTCGAAATGTACTATCAATAGCTGCTCTCATCTGGTAACTTATTATTCATATTCTGCACAAGTTGTCACTTGAGGTATCTGCATTTGCACTTCCGGCTGAACGCATTCTCAGCTCAGGTTATATATTATATATATATATATATAAATATATATATGTTTATCTCTTCATTTATATAGTTAGCGTATGGGATATCCTTGTCGACGCTGTTAATTTGATTGTACTTAAATATTCAAACAATTATAATTGTCTTTGTCCAAGGCAAGACTGAGTGCAAGCTGAGACTTTAATTAAGCGAGTCCATCTTCTGTCCCTGTCCCACCTCTCTCCCTCTCCTCTTCCAAGTCACACATCTCATCTGTGCATACTGGGAGCAGGATTCTATTCCCTGGCCGCATTGGCTATTCGAGCGTTTTAAGTGCTTTGGCATTTTGTGTTTCATCTGCACATTTGTTGCATAATTTATGACGCTGTCGCATTGTTGGCCGACCAAATTGCAGTTGGTCTGTCGAACGGTCTGTCTAATTGTCTATTGGTCGTCCAACGGTCTGTCCAACGGTCTGTCCAACGGTCTGTCTGAATTGAATTTGAATTGAAACTGCTTGGGACTGGGAGTTGGCTGTTGACTGAACATTTGTAATATTTACGTAATTTATTTTATAGCCAGAGATCAAAGCAAATTGCACAATTGGCTATTCGATGGCTCCTCTGCTTCTTCTTCTTTGCTTTTGGTATTTTAGTTTTGGTATTTTCGTGCAGTATTTAGTTGTTTTTGGCGCGTTTTATGTGTGCTCTTGTTTATTTGTTTGTTTGCTTGCTAGTCGATGCTTCGTTGAGTGTTGGCAAACAGAATTTATTTGTCAATAAAGCTGTCACTTCATTACGGGCATTGTCCTTGTCGCCTCTCGTCTGTCACCTCTCGTCTGTCGATAACTCACAGCTCTGGTCACATCTCTCTACTACTCCTTACACCCACCACCACCACAAATACCCCTGTCCCAGCTGTCCGGGCAAACCGTTTAACAACGACGCGCAAATTTCCGCGTCCAGAAATAAACTTGTATTATTGCTTTCGGCCAGGGAGAGGTGGGAGCGCGTGTTGAAACAGAAGCTAAAAAAGGAGCAGACCAGCAGGAGAAGCAATTCCAATACCTGTTCGCTGTCCGCTGTCCGCTTGCCGCTTGGACCGACATTAATGAATTTGCTGCTGTCAATATAGCCAACTACCATTGAAAGGATGAGAGTGCAAAGGATGGGCGTCTCTCTGTGTGTACCGAATGCAGGTGCATAAAAACAGCAAACGGGCGGTACAAACGCTGGAATCCCGTGTATCCACACAGGATATGACAGGATGACGTTGACATTGGCACTGCCCGCCGTCTGCCGAAATGTTCGCATTACAATTTTCATTTTTGATGTCTATTGACAGAGCAATATGGCAGGACCCTGCGACTACTACTACGAATGCTGAACGGGAATACACTGGGAGTACAAATTTTTGTAGCTGTCATCGCACATTTAATACGCTTTTTATAAGGAGTACTCTGACTCTTAGAATCACTTTGAAAAACATAAAGTTAAGTATTAGGCCTAGTCATAGATAAAGAATATCTTAGCTGTTACTATTTAAATACTTTCATCTTCTAGGCTTAATCTTAGGGTATTTGAGTGTTCGTTTTGTTTGGGAAACGCTTTCAGTTTGTTACTTCGCTTTTTGCTGTTGCCGTTGTCAGCGCAAACAACACCTTTTCTCTTTTTTTGGACACGACTGTCACTTAATTTATATTTGGCTCTTGCATTTTATGCTGTTTGATTTCTCCGTGCAGTACATTTAACTTCATTGGGCTGAGATGCCGGGGCCAGACTCAATTACGCGCTTGTTTGTGCCGATATTTGTGCAATAAAATCCCAATTGAGCACACCCAATCATAAAAAATGTGATGGCTTTAAGGAAAGCTGTCATTAAATTGCTTTTATCATTAAATACTTATACTGTAGATTCCATTTTAATTAAATAGATTTCATGTTTGTTAATTACAGCCGCATTAACAACATTTATTTCCACTTAAATCCAAATATTTGTCATTCTTTCTTCCCAGATTTTAATATTCAGTTGTTTACTTTAATTTTAAAATATAAAAAAAAACACTACAGGCAAATATTTTATGTTGTTTCTGTATAAAAAATACCAAAGACTGAATCCTATTAATTTTTAATTTGATTCGTGAAACTCGAAAAAAATTGCACACATCATTTGCAGAAAAACTGACGTAATTTTAATACATTTTTTCCTATTTGTTTTTCCCTTACAACGATTGCCATTAATTGTCAAACGCATTGAACCAATTTTTATATATTTTTGTTGGTTGAATATGATTTATTTCCCAACCAATTATAATCTCATTTTTGTTGTATGTATATCAAGAGAGCAGAAAATAAAGAGAATATTATGTCAAATGATTCCCTGAAATATCTTTCTTAAATAAAATTTTTATATAGAAACCACATCGGATAAAAAGTCTTAAGCAAGAATATTTATCAGCTATAAATAAAATTCTGTATGAAAACCGATTCCAAAGAGAGAGTATTACCATTGTTATTAAACTGCTTTTCGGGTCTAAAATAGATAACATAATTTTTCTATATTTGAGTTGATTTGTAATAAATTAACAAACTCTTGGTACAAATTTGTATCGGTGCATAAATCAGCATCATAAATCAGTTAACGCTTTCGCAATGGGAACGTGAACGCGAAATGCTAATTAAAATCAGTTAGAAAACTGGTCAAGGGCATTGTGGGTGTTACCAATTTGGTCTACGAAAGCGTCAACATGCCCAATGACAACACATTTCAATTTGCAAATCAAATTGAAAATTTTGAACAGAGTTAAGTCCGAAGCAACATTTTGCCTTTCAGCCAGAGGTCCTCATTTTATTTACCTCCAGTCAAAGTTTTGTCCAGCATTTGAGCAGAAGGGCAGCTCTGGTGGAGAAGGGGTGTCAACTCTGTGCAGGGAACGAAGAAAGTGTGTAAATGTTTTTTCTCTTCTGGCTACGAAAACAGCGAGGAGCGTTTTTCATTACATTAGGCAAAGGAAATAGTTTCGCAGGTAGTTTGAAAAGTAAAAGAGAGAGAGAAAAGGAGTTGAATTTGTTTGAACATTAATTAAAATGAGTAAATAATTTTTAATTAATTCTAAAAACATAATTGGTCTGTGTTTAATTGCTGGCAAACAAAATAGATTTGAGAACAAAATTCAAATTTAAATTATTTAGCAGAATTAAATCAGGATTTATCGATTTAATCCTTTGAGCAGCTCACGACTGCTGCTCATAATTTATAAAAATAAGTAATGAATTTACATTAAATATATATTTGGCTTAGAACAGTGTCAAGCTCTTAAGCTTAAGGTCTCACAGCTTAAATGCTTAAATTAAGTTATCTGATTGCCTTTCCGCTTCTCATGACCAATTTGTTAGAGCTCCGCTCTCTGAGTCCGGGCCAACATTCATTAGCCTGCTGCTAACACAACGCATAAATATTAATATGGCAGTTATAGCCATAGCTACCGTTTTTTGTGTTTTTTTATTTCTATGTTTTTTGTAAAGCTTCTCCAAATCACACACAGGGATATACACACGCCCGCTCACAGGATTTTTATAGCAGCGTTTGCATTTCATTAGCCAAAGTGGCATTGTCTCTGTGTGTGTGTGAAGCCTCGTGTAGAAATAGAGCACATTTAGCAAGGAAGCTTATAACAGCTAGAAAAAACAGAAAATGCAAAGTATCCAAATAGACTGAAGGACACTCGAAGCATTGTGTCCAAGTGTGTCTGTCCTGGCCGAGTAGCAGTGTCCAACAAACAACAGAAAATAAAAAATAAACAGAGGACAACCAAAAGCAGACCAGAAGATACCCTGCTGATGCAGCATAAGTTACGAAATGAGAGTTTCTAGGAAAGTAGGTGGTACAGTCGAGTTCCATAAGTTGATAATTAAATCAGATTTAACCTTAGTTTTGATCTATCTACAGGCTATAGATTGTCTGACTGTGTTTCGAAATAAGTTTTTGAATTCAATTCAGTTTGGTTTCTATAACTTTTCCTTATACCTAACAGAATCATATAATCCATGGATTTCTTCTCCTAAATCCGTCTTAATCCAGTTAAAAGTTTCGGACATGCGTTGATCCCTTGCGTAACAGCGTTTACAGGGTATAAATATGCTAAGCGTATGCATGCTTCGTCCTTTTTTCTAGCGACGCGTGCCTGCGTATATAAAAGAGAGACAGGATATGTGTGTGCCTGTGTGTGTGTGTGAGTGTTTCAAGTGCTTGTGTGCATTGTCACACGCTGTCAAACCCGCTTTAGCCTAAGTCAGTCACATAGTCACACTCATTGACAGCGAGCAGATACTCTGCAGCCTCCGATGGAAGGACGAGCGTATGAGGTCCTCGCAACAGTTAGCTATTCTTATTTTTAGCCTGGCAGCTAATTGTGAGTGACATGTCAGGATTAAGTCTCCACACTCTCAACTTTATTTCAGTATATATACAATATATATATTCAGATGTGTGTGTGTGACAGAAAATGTGCGCATCGATGGCAACTCAAGTGAGTGTGAAAATCGCTAGTAATTACATGAAGCGTGAGCCTCAGGGGGTCAGCAGAGCCCATTGTCTATTAATAGTCGCTTTAAGTGCCAGCTTGAAAAGCGAGAAAAGCGTGAAAAGCATGGCAAAGCCTTAAAAAGTTGCGGCACACAGCATTTAAAGACATTGTTGAAGTTTTTCCCCTCTTCTGCTCCTCCATGGCATTGCATACTTTGAAGCGCTTTTTTTCCGGCTGGCCGCCTGCCGAGTAGCTAATAAAGTTGCCACAAGCAACGCCAACAGAAATAGTGTTGCAAAAGTTTGCCTAATTTGTGGCTGCATCGCGTGGCAGCAGCATCAACCGAATTGAAGGGGGAACAAACACCGCTATAAGAAACAAAAAAGAAACAGGAAAAATGCGAAACCAAAGTGCGAAAACTTGCACCAGAATAAATGTTGTAAAGAAAACTGCGCATAGAAAAACAGAAAACGAAAAGGAAATGCTGAACTCTTGAGCGTCTTGCAGCGACACCAAAGCTATTGCCATTGACAGCTACGCAGGATACCCAGGAAGTGGTAGATTATGTCGGAAACAGCAGCAAATACTCACACAGCTCGCAGTTATTTAAGATGACATTTTTATACAAGCGTTGACAGTTTTTAGCTGGATATTTATAGCTTGAGATTCAATTTTAAGTAATAAAATTATACTTTTCATTCTATGGAAATAATTAGAAGGATGTGGGAAATATATTCCTCTCGAATTTCTCTTTTGATTCTCAGAACATAAGTGGAATCTTTCTATCAACTTAAACATCCTTCAGCCTGTAATGTTGTCACTTTAAACACTTTTCTTCTTTTGAGAGTACTCATAAATTATCTACAGAACTTTTCACATGTCTCAAAAGATACTCAGCTTAATATTAAAATAATGCAGCCTGGAGGCAAATCTGAAAATCCACTATGATAAAAGGTGCAAGTGCTTTAAATTGCTCTCAATGGCGATTGCAGTTCTCGGATAAAGACATTTTTCATATGTCTTCTGATTGTCGACTAGCCAAAAGTCCTGCTCCTCCTGTCTAGTGTTCAGTCTGGCTGTCTGTCTGTCTGTCTGTCTATCTGTCTGGTTGCTAGTGGGCTAACCCTCAAGGATAACTCGCTGTGATTTTTTCCCCTTATAGTGAAGATTTGTTTGTTTGTCTGTCGCATTTTATCGTTGCCTTTTTTTTATGTGCAGCCATTTTTTTTATCGTCCAACGTGCCTGGGTTTCCCTACCGGACCCCTTCCTTCTCTCACTCTTAATCTCTCCTTCTCTGTTCAGCACTCGACTGGCTTTCCGTTTATCTTGAAGCGACGTTTTGTAACAATTTTTATTGTTTTCTGCTGCCGTCTCAACCGATGTCGCTGCCATCGCCTCGAGTTGGCTTTGAGCGGCTTTTGGCTTTATCCTGGCATAAGAAGACGATTCAAACCCAAACTGAGAAGCGACAATATGAGAGAATCGAGACCTGAGATAGGCCACAGCATTTTGAATTTGAGCTGCGGTTTGTCAGGGCTGCCTCCCCACAATCCTTATCGGTAATAAGCTGGAAGCTGTATATAGAATGTGTGTCTGTGTCCTCGTTTTTTAGCCATGCTAAAGCGATTTATTTGCGATTTGTGTGTGCAAAATGAACTCGAAATTAAATCAGCCACGAAAAGTGAATGCAGGCAACAGAACAGCCTTTAACTGTTCCACTTGGTTGCCAGATGGAGTTGCCTCCTCTCCACGTTGACGCAACTAACAAAGTCAAGAATCATTTTGTACTCATCAAAAAAGCAAATGCGACCCATATTCTTTTGCAGGAGCTGCAGGCTAAAACTTACTTGGCGACTGTCAGGCACGTGCCAGCCTCAAAACTAAGGACGCGCACAGCACACACACACACACACACACACACATAGTCGAGTTTTGGGCTTTCCAAACAACTTGAAAATTGTGTGAAGCCTTTTGCCAACGTCAACAGCATTTTAAACGCAGCCAAACTTGACTGCATTGCTGCATCCTACGTCCTGTGTCCCTGTGTCCCTAGATCCCTGTGGATGCACGTATCGCCCCCTTTGGCCAATTGTTGGCTGCTTCTTTCATCGTTGACTTGATTTTTATGCAATTTTTGGCTTATTGCACAAAATTTTTGTGCCAGGCCGCACTCACTGAATACGCAGTCAGTCATAGCTTTTTTAGCCTAAGGCCCAGTCACGTGCTTAGCCCGATTTCTGGGCCTCATCAATATTATGAGCTTTCATGACTCGACTCCAAAAGGCAATCAAGGTGCTTGCCACATATCTGAAATTAAGGTGCAGTAAGCCCTTTGCCGACTGGCGATTCCGTTTGACGATTGACTAAGAACGCAATAACTCACCAAGGATCGGTAAACGAGGCACCCAATATGAAATCACTGAACTGAGCGAGCATGCAACAAATCCTGCAACCGGAAAACTAAGGGAGGAGGAGGAGGGGCTAGGGGTTGGGTAAGTAACTGTCAGCTGCATATCAAAATTGTCGGGCATTGAAGTAGATTTTTCTTTGACGCAAGCAACAAACGCATTTTCCCAAGGCGACGCCTAAAAGTATGCAGCACATAAAGTTGACAGCAAAAGCGTAAGATTAAGCTATGATATAGCCTGAAAGATACCCTGTACAAGCTATACGAAGGCTGAGTAATTGTCATTTGACAAAACGGAACTGCCAACTTGTTAAAAACTACAATTTTGGGTTTAGTATATACTCGTACTTGTTTATAACTTAAGGTCCTTTTGCTCCTTGAGCTGCATCAATGAAAAGTTGCAAATGCCACGTTGAAAGTTATCTATAGGATATACTCTTAGTATTTCTCACAATTTGCTTGCTTCCCTTTGAGCTGCTTCCCTGGGTGCGTTTTTATGATTTGCTTTTGACACTTTCTCAGAAGGACTTCAGCCAAAAAAGATGCATAAAAAGCGTCACCATGCAACAGCATCAAAAGAAGCAACAGTAGCTGCAGAAGCAGCTGCAACTTGCTGCTGTTTTTTACATTATTGGCTTTTGTCTAGCAAAAATTACAGCAACAGCTGCTGGTGAAAGGAAACTTAAAGCAAGGATATAAAACAAAAAAAACAAGGCGTCTTTCTTGTAAGCTGCATGTTAACTTTTCTCGTCAAAGTTTTTATTTTTCTTTGTTCGTTTTTTTTGCTCGCTTTTGCTGTTGTCATGTGAAAAACGTGTCGAAATTGCTTTTAACTCTTCCACTGTGTAGCACTATGAGCTCGGTGAATATCATAGAAGTATAAGGTCATAAGTCAGGCAGCAAAATTTTAACTAGGAAGCTTATCACAGGCTAAATAGAAAGTAAGCAAAAACATTTGAAAATCACTCTGAAAATCAATCACTGGCAATAACTTAAAGGTATCCAATAGTTACACTGACAGAATGTCCTGACGCGTGCGACATGTGATTAAATTCTCTTGTCCAATAGGCCGAAACAAATTGATGATTCGTATGAGAGAATTTTGAGTTGAGCCCTTCGATTGATGTTGCTCGTAATATGAATCACAATTCTCGTCATGTCAGCAGCTTAAATTATTAACGTATTAAGTGTAAGTGGAATGTGTTGGCGGCAATGCTGCGTATACGCAATGTCTGATGGAAGGGTTGAACAAAGTCATCTTAAATGCTTTAGTCTTGTGACTTTGAAGTATAAATTCTATAGATATATACACCTAATAAGGTATTTGTCGAAAAGAGTTAATCAAATTGTTATTGAAGACAACTTTTTTTGGATTTAAAACGACATTTAATGAAAAATTTATGCAGCAGTTTGCAAGTGAACAGTTTTAAACTGGCTTTTTACTGGCGTTACGCATACGCAACGTTGGCCAGCCACATCGTTTGGCAGTGCCTGGCAATGTCTGGCATTTTTCCAATCAACGCCAATCAAATCAATGCCGCCTAATGGCATTAACCCATCAACTTCAGTGTCTGTAACCGTCTCTCATATGCAGTTGCAGGTTGTGCTGTGATTTTTAACCTCAGTTCTGCTTTGATTCGATCAGGAAATGTTTGGACTATTTTTTCTGCTCTTTGCTTCCTGCCGTGTAATTTTGCAACTATTCTGTGCATCTGGGGATAGGAACAGCGCAAAGAGGTAAATTCAAATTGCGGTGGCTGCAACGGCGACGGCCAACGACATTTGGAGGCTGCCACAACTACTGCAATGTTCAAAGGTTTTGCCTTATGGAAATTGGCGGTTGGACGATAGAATCAGACAGAGAAAGAGAGAACAAGAAATAGGCGTGGCTGCTGTACTTTGTGCTGGAGTTGTGTTTCGTTTTGAGGCAAGGTGCGAGTAAATAAACTTGAAATTGGTTTTTGGAAGCCAGCGACAACTTTAACTTTAAGACGCAATGCGGCTATCGCACGCCGTTGCTGCTCTTGGTGTTGAGTTCAAGGAGTAAACTTTAAGAGCAACCTAACTTGCCCCTAAGACCAGCAACAACAATAACAACAGTACGTGCCCCAAGGGCCAATCACGTGCGCCTCATTGAGCTCATTATATGAGCAAGTCTGGCAGAAGGCTTGAAATTCAAACCAGAGGATGAGCTATTGTCATTAACTCTAGCAACCATGGTCATAATATGGCAGTTGGCTAGCACACACGCACACACTTTCACATTCCCATACACACACACACCCGTATACAAACATTCACATAGAAAGTGTCCTGGTTGTCATCACAAACGGCGTCGCGTTGGTAACAAAAAGTTTGTTTAACCCACAAAAATCAGCGAACAGCTCATGAAATATTAAAGCAGGGCGACTGTCTGGCCAATCGCCACTCACTACCACCCCCCCAGCCCCTTCACTGACCATGCTGTCAGTCTAGCAGTCTACCATGTTATTGATGAAATGGTGTCAAGCTGTTTTGATTGCACCAATGCCCAGCGAAACTATGGTCCACTCTCAGCGTGAAAGCACAACAAAGGATAACAGGATTCCAGTTGCCGCCAGAGAACACATCAAAACATTGAATGGCATAACGTTGGCTGGTCTGCAGGAGACCAGCAATTGAGGAGACCAAAAATGTGTATTGTCCCTGGGATTAACACCAGGATTTTTAATGGCTCAAAGGGTGTTGGCTGAAGAGAATATTAGTGGCCATAACAACAGGCGATTGGCCCACAGCTTGATAGAAGACACTATTGAAATTCTGATCTTAAAGTCTGTTTGAGAATAGGATATAGTATATATATATTATATATATAAGGAACAGACTTCCTGCTGCTTATCTTCGACTAAGTTTTTCCGCGAAGCAATCGATGAGAGCGCGTGATATGAAAACGTGTCACTTGCGAATAGAGGGAAAATGTGGAGTCTTATATCTTCCTGGAAAATAACACAATTTTCCGTCGGATGTGGTAAGACCGAAGAGCATATGTAGCCTACACGTGATAGATTGTCACAGGAGAAATATAAAAAGTGTTTGTCTAGTGTGGGCAGCAGTATTATATAAGAGAGAGTCGAGCTCGTTTCTATCAACGTTTAATGCTGCGCATAAAACACGAGACATTTTATTCTATCGCATTTCTATGCTCGCAATGGGTTATTGAACTGGCCAAATTGATAAGTTGAGGACAGACAACAGAAACAGCAGCGGAGCAAAATGCTTGCCCTGGTTTCCCTTTTCTCTCGTTTTTAATTCTTTTGCTTGGCTTGTTGGCTGTCTACAAATTTTGCCCCTTCTTTGGGCCAAATGTCGCGCAATTTTTAGCATCAAATTGCAATTAATCAATGCAAGCGAATGTGGCGCAGGCAGAAATCTCTGAGAAGATTCACTTTTGGCCATATGTGCGACATTTGCACTTGTCGACGATTTGTCGCCACAATTGGGCAGGGCAGCCAGAAATTGAGCTCTCTGAGCGAAAGACAGCGATAAATGTTCACTCATTAATAATAATTTGCGTTAATTTATTGCCTGACATTCTGTGAGATGTTTTTCCCCGTCCTTTTTTCGTTTTACGAGTAGCTGGCAAATTCAATTTCTGTCCCTCGGACTTACAGATGGCCTAAAATAATGAAATTGATGTGCGGCTGTTGTGCGAGTACATACCTGAAATGATAAAGTGAGTAGAGAATTGGATTAGCCAAATATTCATATTGATATACGATGCAAGAGTTTTGGCTTCATTTGAAAATATGCTTAACATAATATACTTTAAAGGCGGCAAGTCTTGACACACACGTGAATAACTGTCCAGGGTGCCAGAGAAAAGGATATAGAATGAACTAAAGGACTATAGTACAACTGCAGAATTGTGGCTATATACTTGAGGTTTTTTGTTACAATTGTTTGCCTTTGGCTGCTTAGCTGGCTGCACGCATGTATAAGCCGTCCTGAAGTCCTGAAGTCCTGTGTGTCCTCTGTGCTCTGTTTAACATTGCAAAGCATAAAGCTTTATTACCGCTTATTGTTGGCGACAGCTTTAAATACCTCGTAATCTATTCAGACTGTGGCAAGTTTAGTTCTCAGAAAGAGCAATAATTTATTATAACAATTGACTAAGCAGCTATTAACTTCATTGTATGTCCACTCTCTGCAGTTGATTAAATTGAAAAAGGTCCTTTTCTTCAGCTATTCTTTACGAGGTATTCCCTAGTCTAGTTGTTTTTTGTGTTCTGATTTCTTTGCCATGTTGTCTGCTAGTCGCTTTTGTTGTTGGCCCTGTCGAAACCAAGCAGGATGCAACGGCATTCAGGCTGAAACTGAGACTCGTTGTTTCCACTGACCACCGCAGTTACCAAGGTAGCCCACCGTTTCCTTCCTTCGGCCCGCCGGAGGACCCTCTAGAAGTGTCTCAACACATTTGGCATGGTTCGTTGGGGCGCGTGACATGTATATGAGAAATTATTCCGATGACTGCACCGGCGGTAGCAGCAGGACGTATGAGGTCTGAGCCAGGATGTAAACGGCACGCTGTTTTCATGCTCGACTGCTCTACTGCCCGCCTGCAGCTCATACTCCCCCCACATCCCCCACACCTCCCTCTACTCCACGTTCATACGCTTCATGGTTTTTTATTTGATTTTGTTTCCATCGCAATTTTCTTTGCCTCGTCGCATCCGTTTTGCACCTTTGGCCAAGAGGGCAACAGCGCAGCAGGACTCCGACTTGGACTCGCATTGGGAATAATTTATTATGGTTGACTGAAGGTATGTGACTCCACCTCCGCCTCCGCCTCCGCCTCCGCCTCCACCTTCACCGGTAACTTATACCCAGGCGTTGCAGCAGCGAATGCATAATTCTTACTTTTCGTGGCCGCAGCGCTTTCGGAGTCCTTGGGCTTAACATCTTAATTCAGTGGATGTCCTTGTAATGAAATTATTTGTCAGTGCAATGCTTTTCCGCGGTCATAAAGATGACCTATGGACAACTCTCTGTCAGGCTTAAAGCTTTACCAGCTGCCACTCTGTTGAATCTCACAAATCTCTGGACAATATTTAATATGCATATTTCTTCTTTTTGTTTCTGTTTTTTTTTTTATATAAATGTGTATGCATACCTATAAATACTTTTGTATATACTCATATATCCTTTCATTTCTGCTGTATAATAAATATTTGATACATTTTTTTTTTGTTTCGGCTCAGTTGCACAATTTGCAAATATTTGCACACACTTTGACATTCAGTAAGCCAGGAGACAGAAAAGGCTATAAAACCCCACATGAATGGCCAAATCAAATGGATTTCTCTCCTTTGATTCCCCTGGCCACTCTATGTCTTGCTTTCTCCCTCTCCCTCTCTCTCTCCTTTTCCCTTGAAGCACAATTTTCAGTATTAAAATATTAATAGCAATTTTGTTGTGTTGAATATTTTCAGTGATGCATTCTTAAAATCAACAAATGCAAATCAGAAATGCACTGCACTAAGCTTATAGGGGATTTACCAGACATCTGACACATGATATGACGCACTTGCCAGCTACCATATGAAACTTTGCAAATGAAAGTTGTAAGCAAATTAAACAGCTTGCAGCTTTCTATAAAAATCAAATGGAAATTTTCTATGTAAAAATGTGAAATGTTGGTAATGAATGAATAAATGAATGAATGAACATTTTCCTAGATAAATGTGAAGCCTTTCCACTCTGCTCTGATCATCTCAGTATCATAAAAACTAATCTTTTTAATCGCTATTGAAATGCTGTCTAGTGTCATCCAACCAGCTGCAAGGACTGCATCATTGCCAGAGTATTTTCCCTCCCATCCTATTATGCACTTATTCAGCTTATATAGTTGTAGAGGTTCATTAAAAACGTTTTATGGTATCATGTCTGACCGTAGAGCCGCATCAATTTGCAATTTGAATTATTTTTGTTGCCTGTTGACGTCACCTTTCCACCGGTGCGTCCCAATGGGATACTCATTAGAGAGGAATTGCTGTGTGGATAGGGAAGAGGGGAGAGGGATCTGCCATATTGTTCAGAGATTAATATGTAGCTTTGGACAGATGGCAATGTGTATGCCACGCCCCTTGTATGGCCACGCATGACGCACAGCTAATCACTGTGAAATCGGTCAATCAGTGAAGCAAAACGTGACATGATTTGGCTGCCAAAAGAGTGTTAGTAGGTGGGGCTAAGAGGGATGTTCGAGTGCTGCCACACCCTACCCATAGATTTGTGATTAAAGTCGAAGCGGCAAGCCTTAATTTTCATTTAAATTCAAACTCATTTGTTGCACAATCATGCAGCAATATCAGTTGCAACATATTCATTAGGGGGAAAATTTATTTCCCTATTATTTGGAGCTCACTCGAATGTCAATTATAACGAGATTAGTTCAATGAAATGCAATTTGCATATAGGTTACCTTATTATTGATCGCATGCACTGACGATGATGCACATAATGTTGCAACAGTTGCTGCAACATTTCGTATTACTTTACACAAGTGTTTCCCCCTAATTAAGCAACCAATCCCTTCCTGTTATCCTGTGGCTCTCATAAAAAAAGCCTCCATAAGGAAGAAAGGGCGAAAGAAATGCCATAGCAACAGTCAAAGTAATTAAAAATGCAACCTGCCAACGGCCTCACACACAGAAACAGAAACTCAACTTGCAACTTCTTCGCCAGTTGCCACTTGCCCCATGCCCCATGCTGTTGCCTGCTGCTGTCTGCAGCGCATGTCCCGTCAGGGAGTCAATATCGTACAGCATTCACTTCATTATGCGTCGCAATAAAAGCAGCGCATAAAAGTGCGCTACAAAGTAACATCCTGGACAGAGGAAGGTGTATACAGGGTTTATAGTATATGTGGGTAAATGCGGAAGCAAAATTGACAAAACATTGGCAAACATGGACCTGTGTGCCTGTTGCAGCTATTCATTAAAGCTGTCACATGCAAGTAGCATGCCACCATGTTATAAGGAGAACACTGCGAAAAACTACCCGAAGGTGGAGCCATAAGCCCTTTCAGTTCCGTTTCTTGTTATGCTGCGAGCAGAGAGAGATGGCCCCTGCTTTTCTTTCAGTGCATGGACGTTTGTGGTAAGTCTGCATTGTTATAGAATCGTTGATAAAGGTTGATACGTTTACATCACAAGCTGATAAAGCGACTAGTAGCATGCCACATGTTGGGGCACACAAGATAGAGAGAAATGCCGCACGGCCGATGGTGCATTAAAAATTCCATTACAAAACACAATATGAAACGCAACGGCCAAATCAAAATTAAACTGCGGACGCATTGCAGCAAGCACGAGTACAGAAAGCAGTGCACAACAATGCTAATTGCAACTGTAATTGTAACCATACCCACACTTACACACACACACACACACACAACCACAATCAAACAGACAACAAATGAAAATCGCGACGAAGAAGTTTGCTTTGAGTGGGCTCTTTGGAATGCGAATGTTTTCGGGTCTTCTCGCTGGCCACGTGAAATATGTGCTAATTAGTTTGCCAACCGGCAACGATTGTGGTTAACGGGTTCAGATGCCTAAAATAGGCGGACTCCGAGCAGTTCCTGAGGAGGGCTCAGCAGGGATGAGACAAGGCCAGAGGACGGAAGGAGGTGTCATCCAGATGGCAAATGGACTGACCGAAAATGCCTGTAAAGGGCGATGAGAATTCTGGCGCAAACAATGCCATTACAGCAGTGTTTACAATAAGCAAAGCGTTAACAAGAAACACAACTGAGTTAGGGAATACCCTGTAAATTTGTTGAAATAAACCAATCCAAGAGTTCATTCAGCATCTCAGCTGAGAAACTTACTGAACAAGGATGATGATGAGGCGAAGTGCATTTATGTTCTTATTTTCATTTCGTTACTTTTCTTTTTTGTACTAAAAGTGTAACTGAGCGTTGAAAATGAAATGAATATATATTTTCCACAATTGGATTGATCCATTCTCAAAGATAAGTCTTCATTCTCTTCTCTCTAAGGTAACTTCCATCTCTCTAAGTCTTTACTTTCTACTGAGTGTTGCCAACTAGCAGCTTTTCTTTACTTTAAATGTATCTATAACTTATTTAAAGAGAATTATCTAAAAGATACCCCAACCTTAACTGTCACATGCCTCACCAGTGAACTTATATACCCCATCTATCAATTTATACGGTCGGCTTGAAAGCAACTAAACAAAAAGCAATTACAATTATATCTGCGCTTGGTTAATCAACTGTGTCGGCAATGGGGAGGGGAGGAGGGTGGCAACAACAGCTGAACTGAAAATTTTAAGTGCTGCGGCTGCAACTGTTGTTGTCGTTGTTGTTGTTGTTGCCAGTTGCTGGTGTTGCTGTCGCCTTTGCTTAAAATTCATTTCCGCTCAATTGTATTTTGGAGCAGAGAAATTCGTGATGCTTGTAAAGGATTTTATTTTATTTTATTTTGGGGCTTTGGCATTATGCATCTGTTTTGTCAACGACGACGTCAGCACATTCTTGCCCCGCCACGCCCACTCTGTTGCCCCTTTTTGACACTACTCCCACTTTTGTATTGTCTGTAGATTTGCATTGCAATTGCAGCGTCGCCTCTTACATTTTTTCAGCTCTCATTAATATCACGACAAGGCAAAAAAGAAACTATTGGACCACATTTGTATGCGAGTGTATGTGATGTGGTGTGTGCGTGTGTAAAGTGTGTACTGTTGTGCCGCACGTGAGATAAGCAACATTTTCCGTGGTACATTGAAAAACTTCATGTGCAAATTCTCCCTTCTGCCTCCATGGAGGCAGCTGAGCAAATACGAGTTGGTCGCACAAACAGTATTTTAAGCGGGCAAATTGAGTCAGAGGGAAGGGGGTGAGGAGTGGGGATGATATAGGGTATTCAAATAGGAGTTGCTGCTAAGAAAATTACACAGCTGCAACACAGTTTGATGATGGCATTAATAGCAGGCAGCTGCAACAGGAGCTGCGGCAGTTCAACGATTCTCCAATCCAAACATTACGCATACGCAACGTGTTGCTGTTGTGGTCAGAGCGCCCTCGGATAAAGTATGCAGATCACGTTGCCAAATCATTTAATGATGAGAGCTACCCGTGTGGTCATTAGCGCAAATCGAAGGCAAGGACATGTGTCCTGTCTATGCTTCCATTGCCATTTAAAAATGTCCACAATGGAGCGGGTTCCCACGATTTGCGCAAAAATGAAATCGGATTTGTTTGAAGGTCCTTAGTGGTGCATGTCACGCGGCTGCTTTCTGTTGGCGGTGGAGCTTAGTAAATTTTTGAACAGCAGCAGCGGCAGTCCCGGCTGTCATACCAACTCATACTAACCCCACACCCCCTCCACAGCCCCTCTGCCATGTGCTTCGTTTAGATATTTTGTTTGCAAATTGACGTTGACAAGCAGCAGCCACAGCAACCACGACAGCAACAGCAACAGGGACAGCAACAGCAACAACCACAGCTATTGCCACAGAGAGTAGCTTCTGCATTTTGCATTGATTTGTGAGCTTGTCGTTGCCGTTGTGGTTGCTTTTTCAGTTAGTTGCTAAATTAGTTTATGGCCAAAATTTTCAGCTGGTTCGCAGAGAGCTTCCTAGAGTTTCGGACACTTTTAGTTGCCAACTCAAATGAAAACCAAAAATTTATTGTCGCACAGATTGTATGGTCGAACATTTAATATGAGAGAACTACAGCGTCCACTAATCAAAGCTGCTTGTTATGACATCATTTGTGTGAACAGACAAAAGCTGATTGCCGCCAAACCTAATGAGCCAAGAGATTTATGTATTCAAAAGCCATTGAATACATTCGCATTCTGATATTAAATTATTGATTGAACTATTTGATTTAATAAAAATATTATATATTATGAAATATTTTACTAATTTTGAAATAAATCTTCGACAGTTTCTAGCAATTTCAGTAAATTCCTTTATGAAATTAATACTAAAAGATTTGCTTACTTATTTCTCTTTCTAATTTTAGATAGCTTTAAGTTGTTGATACTGAATGTAAAATCAAGGAAATATATAAACATTTCCTCAATTTGTGATGAAGAGATGTAATATATATAAACTGAAATTCAATGGAATAACTATCTGAAATGAATTATATCTTACTGCATTCAATAATAATAATAATATTTCAGCTCTTTAGGCCTATATATTTCTATTCCGTATCATGAGTTTGTATCCTTTGGGATTAAGAAATCAGGTTCCAGGATTATACATTTATATCTTTCTGATTTTTCACTTAACAGAATTAGCTTCTGTCACCTGCGGTCTAACCACAATTTGTATACGAAAAAAAGGTGGCAACACGCGTGGTAATTGCTAGTGGGGCGGCTGAGGTGGTTTATAGGGGGGAAAATCGAGAATTTGTTTTATTTTGGGTTTTTGCTATTAATTTAATTAAGAGCAAACCAACAAAAGTCGAGTTTAAAATGGATGAAAATATGCAACAGAATGAAAACATTTTAATAATTAAACCGCAACTTTTTTGCATGCCATTAAATGGGCATCAACTGGGCGCGTTTCTCCTTGCTGTGGGCGTGCCACTAAAAACACACACAAGCATACATAAAAATATGTTGGGACCACAGAAAAGAGAAAAACAACAACATTTTTTTGCCCGCATAATTTGTCAGACAGCAAAAAATATGCCTCCGGCCGGAGGACGAAGGCGGTGAAATTGTTGCGTAGAGTTTAAAGGCGGCAGCTGTAAAGCCTGCCAGAGGTCACTGGGGAGATGCCACAGCACAGAAGGGGTTAGGGTCGGGTGGGGATGAATAAAGTTGAAAGAAGAAGAGCCCGGCAGGTAACTGAAACTTAAATCACTGCAACATTGCCGCTGCCCCATAATTAACATGTACTCTTGTAGCTGTGAAGCAGCTGAAAACGAGGCTCATTAACAAAATGAGCGGTTGCACGCTGGCCACGCCCCCAAGCCTGTGTACGCCCAATTGGGTTGCAGGACCCACTCATAAATATCACAGCGTTTCGTAGCGTTTCTGCTTAGAAAGGCGCATTATAAAAATCTGCCTTCCACTTAACGACCACAAAACTGCACAGAATTTCCTTCTTTTATTTTTCCTATAGATTTTCTTTTTCAGCTTCAACGAGACGAATCCTTTGGTTTGCAGCCTGCGTATATATTTTGCTCATTAAATTCCTATTTCTATCTATATTTACCATCACATAATTATTTTGTATAAGTTGTAAGTTTCCCAGAGCCTTTCACCTATTATTTACTTGCTTTTTTTTTAATGATCCCAAAGTTTCAGCTAAAGTTTCTCCTCTTGTTAGTTTCAATTTCATTCTAATATTGTCGCAAGTTGCGAGCTGCGAGCTGCGCGTCCTTCAATAAACTCATACTTAATTTCTGGAAACACTTTTAACGAGTTAGGAAACCGGCGCAAACTTTTCTCTGCACCTGTTAAAGTAACTGTGGTAAATATCTAACTGTTCTTTATTAGTAACTGTAGACACCTTAACTATAACTTAACGTAAATAAATTGCAATAATTAAATGGATGCACTTGACACATGTTCTCCGGCAAATTTGTAGCGGAAATTGCTCGTGCAGCACGTTGCAAGCAAAGAGAGAGAGAGAAAAAAGTTATTGTCCTTTCTCTCAAGTGGACAATAAAATATATTAAGCAGTTGAAATTGACTGTGTCATTTATTAGTGCAGGACATCACTTTAACTTCTCAACTAGTTTAACTCTTACTTGCGGATTATACTGTATATATCTGAAGGCAGTTGCTATCAGTGACAAGGTGAATAAAGGACAATAGAAGTAATTCTAATAAGGAGATTTTGAATGCATCTCTCCTTACGTGGATTATATAAAATGGTTGAAACCAAATGCGATGAAGTTTAGCTGAAAAACTCAAATGAGATGGAGCTTAGCTTTTGTTGGATTCTGCTTTATTACATACTCTCTGGTTTCTCTCACTTTCTATGGAAATTCTATCCTTTCAACAGAAATATCTGTTATGGAAGTTCCTACCCAACCTTTTAATCACCTGTTAGGAGAGGATAAATTCAATTAATTCTTATGTGCTTTCTACGTAATATTTCTAAGAATTTCTCTACCTCTACTCTGGTTATTAACAGCTGAGAAACAGAGTGGAAGAAATTCAGCAAATCTTGAGCAAAGTTGCCTTAAAGTTGCAGGACTCCACACAGAGAACGTTTATCTCTCATTAGGAGCAAGTAATCATGCCGCTTTCGGAATAAACTCTTCAAATAAGAATAGCAATATACCCATATAGGAGTATATAAGTATATAATATATGTGTATACATTTTTATCTCAATCCACCTAAAATTGCGAGGGACATTTATCTCTGGTCCGCTTGTTTGGCATTGCCGTTAAATTGAAGCGTTTATGTTGGCTTGGGCAGCATCATCAGGAGGGCAGAGCTTCAGCAAGTTGGCTTAAATGCAGTTACATAAATATGACAAGTTGTTGCTGAAGAGGGCCAAAAGGATAGCAGTGAGCAGTGAGCAGCTGCTTAGAAGATGTCCTTGGCGGGCAAAAGCAACTGTGGAAACTTGTAGGAAGTAGATAGGATGTACAAGGAGCCGGAGCAACAACGACAAGTGGCAGCCGCTTATGAGGAGTCATGATGTATTTGTGGCCATTAATGTGGCAAAATGGCTGGCATACACACACTTACCCACACACACATACACACACTCATACACACACATAGAGAGTGCGTCAAGAAATGAATATTTATGTTGGCAGTTTCCTCGGTTGACAAGTGGTCTACGAGTATACATAATATTTTCATTGCGATTATTAGTTTGAGCAATGTGCTGGGTGCCCGAGCAGGGATCAGCCCCTAACGGGATAAACCCTTTTCTGAGGGGGGAAAATATATGTGCAAAGGCGGAGATACAAATCATTTATCAATTTCTCTGGGCAGTCGGATGTGGCGACATTTGCATAAATGCTATCAACACTTGCAACACTCGAAGGTTGGCCCGAAGCGCTTTAACGCCGTTAATTAACAGTAAAAGCCCGTCAGATGAAGTAAAGCGTTTACCTGTCTCTGGAAATGGCCGTGGAAGGGGCAGAAACCCTGCAACAAACTTTAACCCCGTTGCTAAAGTGCCACTCATGAATATACATAAATACTTATCCCCCCATTTTGCACGGTTCTCTCTCTTCAGTGTATCCATTTAACTAAGCCCTTTCCATAAAACAGTTAACATTTTTCTGCTAACTGCACATGTGTGTGTGTGTGTGTGTGTGTGTGTGTGTCTGTGAGTTGGACTTTTCATGGTCTGCTGACAAATTACGCGAACTTTCCATTAGTGGCAAACGCTGACAGCCGACAGACGACAGATGAGAGGCAACTGTGAGGTTTTCCTCATGAATTGCATTTAAATGTTACAATACTTTTGTGTCAATTCATCTTTAATAATCCCCTGGCCGGGTTGCACTTTAAGTTTGCCACAAAAAAGCCACAAATATTAGTCTCTAGACTCTGGCATATGTGTAATTGGATTTGTCGAAATTAAAAGCACGAAGTCACAGTATAGATATATGCTTCTAGTTGGCAACTTCAGGCTTCAGCCTGACGAAGACGACAAAGATTAATATCACAAAAGCTCATTAAAAGTGTCAGTTTTAATATATATATATATAATTCTCAGAGAGATGGAGTTGTGGCTGCTTGGGGAAGGTGGATGAGCTGGAGTTCTCCATATAAGAGCAGCTGAGAGATTCACGCGATGCTAAATAATTTGTCTACGTTGAAGTTCAAGGAACTGGCAGGCCGGTAAAGGATGGAGGAAAGGTGGAAAGGTGGATGTGTGTGTGGTGTGTGTGCTGGTGTGTGGCAAGATGTCTGCGCCTTTGTTTTATGCTGCCTGTTTATAAAAGTTGGCCCTCTTAATATATATCTATCGTGGGGCAGCTACACACGGACGGGTGCCATGCATCATTTGTGTCGACGCTGGAGCTGGAGCTGGAGCAGAGTCTAATAAATTTATTACTGCTCTAACCAGGACACGCAACAACACAAGGAGGTGTGGTGAACTTGGCTGGCATGAGTAGAAAGGGGAGGCCAGACCACACGCTAATGATGTAACCACATTTGCTAGCAAATTATCTGCACATCAAAAGGTTGCTGCACGAACGGGAGAGGGGGGAAGGGGAAGAGGGGAGGTTGCCGCGACGGGGTTGCACTTTTTTGGACGGGGGATGTGGCAGCGTTGTGATTTTAATGAGCATTAGCATGTGGCCTGTGGCACGTTTAGCTTGCAGTGGAAAATCCGAGAAAACTTTTCAAATTTAGTTGAGTTTTCGGCATAAGTGTGTGTAAGCCTCTGTGTGTGTGTGTGTGTGTGGGTTTCAAGGTGTTGACAAATTGGCCGTCTTAAGTTGACTTTGACTTAAAGTCAGCCACAGCTGGCAGCGCCGTTTAGAGACTCATTTACCAAATGCTTTTCTAATTCGAGTCCCCCCGGCTTACAGCAGCAGCGGCGGTAGCAGCTGCTCTATCAAAACTTAAGAGTTTGAGATCTATGGCTGGCCCTGGTATTAGTTGATAGTTGGCAACAACTTTGCGATGAAATTGCCGCGATAAACTTGATGAAAGTGTCTGAGAGCAAGAGCAAAGAAGCGACACAGATTTATCGAAACTGGGCAATCTGCCTGCCAGAGTAATTTGTTTACCAAAATGACAGGCAGACAACAGACAACAGAAAGCAGACAACAAAAGACTTCGCTATGCAACTAGGCCCCGAAAAATTAAAACAGAATAGAAAATTTACACAAATGAAATACATATTTAATTATACTCGTATCATGACAAAAAAAAAACAACAAAATGCTAGCAACAAGTTCAACGCATTCACAATGCAGTCTAAAAGTGCATTTAAATCAAATTACTACATGTGGAATTTTAAGTGGCCCTCATCTTGCCAAGAATCAACTTATGTATTTTTATGCCAATTATTTTGTGTGTGTGTGTGCGAGTGTGTGTGTTATTGCATCTCATGATAAAAAGAGTCTTAGAAGGCGATGCAAAGTCGTCTGAAAAGTCAATTAAATGCATAAAAAGAAAGCCTTTAACCCGATTGAATAAAGGACAAAGAGGTCTTCAATCAATTCACAAAATATGTCAAAATAATAATACTTGTTGTTTTCTTTCTCACTTGTGAAATGTATTTCAAATTTGAATTTGCTGATCAATTGTTTTGCTCTAATCAAAGAAAATGATTCATTGAAATATTTGCAGTGAATTTGTGGAAAATATTTGCAGTCGAGTAGTTTTCCATTTAGTGGCAACATTTCTGTTATTTAATTTGGCCAATTTATTTGCATTCAAAACGGGTTTTTGTTCGTTTCTATTGAAACTTATATTTTTGAAATTATTTATGGACATATTCGGTTGCATTTGCGAATTCATTTAGCCAATTTCACTGCCGGCTAAATACACATTCCATTTGCCAACAATTGAATCAACAATGGGCACGTTTCATTGTCTCTTGAGGGAAGGAAGCAGATCTCTCAGCTGCGATGGGCCCAAGCACCTTGGGAACTGGCACACATGGCAATCAGAGGCGTCAGGCAATCCCAGAGCAATGTGCTGACAATGAGATTTACAGAGGAACAACAAAAAAAAAAGAGGAAAAACATATCATGGGATTCTTTTTTGTACTCTTTTCTTTCTCTCGAGGGAAAAGCTGCTGACCATTTGAATGTGAATTGTGAATTAATTGCTCAAAGCATTTAAAGATTGAGCAATTGTGTATATAATAGATGAATTTATAGTAGAAGATGTTTCTTCTGCTCAATCTCTTTCATCGCAATTTATAAGACATAAAGCGTTTACATAAGTTTCTGTTTATCTTTCACTTATACTTATATACTTTATTATAGAAATTTGGGATAATTCAAGGTAATCCCAGTACAGTATATGGATTCATATATAATCTTCAACTGAAATCATAATTATGACTCTTTACGCCCACAAACACATACAGAAACCTGTCGAAAGTCATAGAGCTTGATATTTTAATTAGCTTAATTAAAGATACGTCAACGATTTTGTTAATTGAACGTCACATTCATGTACTCAATTGGGACAATGAACATGAATCCGAGCATGAATGCTTATGAATGCTTGAATCAATGTCAAACTCAATGCAAATGTCAAAGTCAAACAGCATGCGATATGCTCATCGATTAGACCTGGCTTTAACACAGTAAATAGTAAGCATACAAAAGCGATTGAAAAAGCAATTTGAATCAGCATAAAAATGAAATTAGGTTAATTTTTCGACTCATGTTACGACCTGTTGCCCAGTTGGACATTACTTAGATTTATTACTTTGAACTGGCGCTACTGCCGTGCAACTACATCAATATTTTATTGGTGCATTAGTCGTTAAAGCTGTAGCCACTTTGGTCTATTACTCGTACATGGCCAACAATATTACCGCAAATTGGCAAGGCGGGTGGTAGGTGGCAGGCGGTAGGTGTGGCAGTCACGACGTTGACGATTGCCGCATTGGAAATATGAGATGGGAAAGGCTTTGTGGTAAGTCCAAGTTGCATAAGTCAAGAGTCTGCTTATAGCCTTATTGTTCGTACTACTCACATATCTCAAGATCTGTTCCGGGCGGGCGTGGGGCCACAACTCACTGACAATGCCTCCCGGGTAATATGAGTACTCATGAGTGCTCTAAACCACATTCAAATGGCTCGCGCTTGATTCGAGTATGCTAACATTTTACTTGAATTACTTTTATTTTTTTTTCCAGTTACGTGTTCAACTTTTTACCTCAGGGAGGTGTACGAGGTAGTCGTATATAGAGAAATATTTATATGTATGTTGTTTGGCAGCGAAATGCCATTAACTTCCTGTTCTTTATGTTGTTGTTCAGTTAATTGTTGTTGTTGCTGTCGCTCTGTTTGCAATGCTTCATACCACTAATTTGTCAAACATTAAAAAAGAGTCGTAAATACAACAATCAACTTTGGACATTTTGACATTTGGCGCTGCTGTTTTTCGTGTGCCACGAACCGTGAAGGTTACACAACATGCCAACAATAAATATATACATACTATATATATACATATATATATATATATACATACGTATATAGGTATCTGTTATATCTATAAAGGTAAAGGTTATGTGGGAGTGAGAAACAACGTCAGAGCTCGAGGCAGAACAAAGGTCTCGAGCAATCAAAAGTTGCTTGACAATTTAATGTTTATTATCGCATGCGATGGAAATATATAATGAATTTTACGCCCACTTATTGCATAAAAGATCAGAATCATAATCCATTAAAATAGTTATGAAAACAAAGCATTACACAACTTAAATTGACATCCAGTCGAAAAGAGACAAAAGCTAATGAGCGAATCTTTTGATGGGATTAGGCCAGAGCAACTCGTTTGGTGACGCACTTTAATATAGGAAAATTCTTCTATTAAAATAAAACTTACCAATTTATGTAACTTAAGCTTTAGGTAAGAGCATTTGCTTTTCTTCACTGCAATTTATGTAGCTTTACACAGACTTTTTTGCTGCATTGCAACTTTTGCATATGCGAAGGAACTGCTAACTTTTTATACATTCCACTTTTTTTAACTCACAGACAGCCCCTGCCTGACTTTCAGTTTACTATACTATATAGTATATAGTATATAGTATATAGTATGTTCTGTAAGTTAGTAATTACTGCAATAACATCATTTAAATTAGCTGTGCAAAATTTTGTCGGGATGCTCCAGACAACATGACAACAATTGTGAACTGCGTCGACAACGTCGACAAGGCAAATTAGCATTAGTCTGAGTAATTAACTTAAATACAATAGAACAATTTAGTTTTCCAAATTGCACGTCTCTGTTTTCCCTCTGCTCCACGAACCCTTCCCCAACTGTTCCATTGCATTAGTCGTACAATTGATAATTTCGCATGTCGCATGGAGGCACTGGAACTGGACGCTGTTTCTGGAGGAGGGGCAAAGTCATGTTGGACTATAATTAAGCGAGCGCACGTCAACTGACCGCTCGAACGGATATCGGAGCCATCGCAGTATGTGGACATGTATGGTGGATCCCTGTCATATAATGTCCAGATATATTCTAACAAAAAACACAGTTTTTCGATTAAACCTCGAATCAGTTGATTGCGTGCTAGTCACGGACTGAGCTCAATGGCTCGTGTATGATTTTAAATGGACATTTTATGACCCATTTTTAGCCTCAACTAATGAATGGTTTATTGACTTTTCGATAGTTACGAATTGAAATTGTCTCTACTTGCGTGTTTAGGGTAATCGATTCAAGAATAGAATAGTAGTAGATGCATACCTGAAATGAAAAAGAGAGAAAACATTAAAAATGTGATATAACACCGACTTCAGGATTAAGTTAAGAGTAAAGATTAAACTGCAGTTGTTTGAAATAGAAAGTTAATTAACATTAAAATGCAGCCGTCAAGCCATGGAATTTCTTAGAAGTGAAGCCTTTCAGTTGTTTTCCTCTTCCAAGAAATCCTCTTCCAGCTATATCCCAACTATTGTTATACAACTGGCCTTGTAAGTTGAATTGAAGCTAAAAAACTCTGACTTGATGCACGACTCTGGGCCATAAGCCTCGTTGGTTGGCATTAGCAACTCGTATTTATGGCCCAGATGAATGCTGAATCGGCAGCGTTTGTGTGGCCACACAATGGATGGTTACCGCATTTAACCCAAGCTAAAGCAGTACAATTATGGTATGAAAGTGCTGCTGGGCAATGGCATTCCAATGGTTTTCCCTTTGCTAGGAATAAAGAAGCAGTTGCTGTTGATGCAACACAATGCTCAGTGGTTTTCAATGCATACCACAATTTAAAATTAAGCAAAGATTCCTTTTTGCCTGGGTTTTCATTCAGTCTCTCACTGCCAACACCGACCATCCTTTGCATCTTAGCCCATCTGGTTTGGGGGGGGGGGTCTAAGGGAGTTGGTATTTGGTTCGCCTTTTGTGGCTTAAATAGGCGGAAAAGAAAATTATGTTTACGCCAAGTGGAAAGAAAAGCAAGCGGCCGCCTAGCTCTAAAAGGAGCTCGGCTTATTTTCTATGGCATACTTCAGGGCGCATTGTTTGTGACTCCAAGCCGCACAGTGGAACAAACAACATTTGCGGTATCCGATTAAAGCCCAAAGCTTTTGGGGTGTAGGTAAAGCAACTTCCTGCACTCTTGCCACATTCGCTGTGGCAACTTTCATGCAACTCAAATTAAATGAATTGCTCAACGCGCATAACCCTCCTCAATCATTCAACCAACCCTGTGACTGCTCTTGCTCTTGCTTCACCTGCTCCTGCTCCTGCCCCCTTTGGCGTACCATTAAAATCATGCCCCAATGGTTTTTGACCACTTTTTTTGTGTTCTGCCCGGAAGTTTTTGTGCTGCCTGCTGCATTACCCCAACTGGGAAGTGGTCCAGCAAAAAGTTTCTGCTCCTCCATGAAAGGTACTTAGCTAGGTAAATGAACTATAAAACACTTTGCTGAATAATTTACATGCGTTCTCATAAGTGAAACAGCAGACACTTGAAGCGTTGATCGACTGTACCAGAGATTTGTTGGTGTTTGTTTAAGTGACTTGCATGTTCATTTAATGCAAATTTTCAACCAACTGAGCAGCAGCTCTGGCAAAACTTTAACAATCATTCTTAAAGGGAAGACTATGGGCTTGAGGGTTATGAGAGGTAAGAGCTTATAGTTATATAGATCCAATACCTCAAAGAGTCTCAATTGAAGTTCTCATTCGAAACTTCAGCTTCAATCTCTTGGCTAGATTTATGTATTATCTGACGAGACATCTAAATTTGCTTCAAGACTTAAAGAGAAGCAGGTCTTATTTCATTTGCCGAGTTAAAGTAGCTTTAAAAAATATTCAGCATATTTATGTTGAAGCTGCTGCTCCTGACGGCGTCTGCGCTTGCATAAAACATCAAACGCTCTGCCAAAATGTAAAAAGGTCCCTTTCGCGTACTCCACGCTACCATTCATCCAGTACTTTCCTGCTGCGCCAACACTTACCCTCCAACCCCTCCCCTTCTCCACTCCCAATCCTCCAGCAATTTCAACCCCACTCTCTTGAACACCCCAGCCTCCCAGCGAAGCGCGAAATCGCATGCTAAACAAATAAGAGCAGCAAAAAAACAAAACAAAAACAAAAACAAAACAGAACAGAACAAAAAAAAGCTGTACAAAAAAACAGTAACTGCGTCAATATATATACAGAGTCGTAACTCCCCCCGTAGTATCCAGAGTTATGTTCTGATATTTTTTGGCATGCTGCGAGTTGTTGCTGCAGCTGCGATTTGTTGTTGTTGTTGTTGCTGCTTCTCCTGCTCCAATTGTTGTTGTGGCTGAGGCGCACATTTGTTTGCTTTGTGGGTGGAAGGGGCTGGTGTTGGGCGCAATGAAATCGCATAAACAAAAGGGGTGCCCTAAAGTTGATTTCCGGTTTCCGCTCAAATGGCTGCAGCCTGCGCGTTCGTGTGAGAATTGTGTGCGGCCTGCAGTCTAACTGCAGGTGTTCCTGTCGCTGTGTGTGTGTGCCACTGTGTGTGTAATTTTTTCATATTTTATGATTGACTTTAACCAGCATTGAGCAAACAAACGGCTTGCCATAAAACGCTGCAAATAACCGATCTGAGGTTGCAGTTCAGGCCAGGGTCAGGTCGTAATGCGACGACTGTGGCGAGTCCAAGTCCAAATCAAATTTGTTCCGCATTGGCAATATATAAATGCGAAAGCAAATATAAAAAACTCGCACGAATTGCCTCGGTAAACACACACACATACACATAGATAGAGGAACACGCACACACGCAGACGCCTGGGAGTCCTTGGCTACTAATTGTGATGGACAGCAACACTTTGTTGTGCGGGGAGGGGGCTGGTGGGTGGGAGAGGTGCCAAGGGGCCCAACTAATGAACGCCACCAAAGTGCACGCACCAAAAAGGAAGCAAATTCAATGCCAGTGTCTGTCTCCATGGAGCATGGATCATGGCAGAGCAAGGAGCAAGGAGGAAGAAGCTCAGCAAATGGCCAAACAATGGCCTCCCGAAAAAGGCTGCCTCGAAGATGGAAGCCTACACAAAGCGTAGTGTGCTTATTGGTGGCATGTGGCATGTGGCAATGTCATTTGTCTGCTGTGTGTGTGGGCAGCAGTAACAGTGGCTGGGACTGAGTAACTGCCTCTGCTTCCTGTGTGGCATGCCTTGCGTGTTGTCATCACATTACGAAGCAACATGTTCAACACATTAGCAGAAGAAAACTTGGAATGGGACTGGAGCAGGAGCAGGAGCAGGAGCAGGAGCTGGGATGCAGGGAATAAAACAGGATTGTGGCCTGTTGTTATTTGTTTAACAATTTTCCATTACTGCAACATCGCTTTTCTCTCTCTCTCTGTCTTTATTTGTATCTCTTTCTGTCGGTCCCGTTCGAATTTACAATTTGAGTGAAAACAAATAAAAACAAATTCAACCGCAGTCTGTAAATTAAATTAAATTTCAAACAGGCTGCGGAGACGAAGAGGTTGGGGACTATAAATTTTCAATTGATAGGCCACACGGCCATTCAACTATAAATATTTAATTACGTTTAACCTTTTTTCCACTTCTTCTTCTGCTTCTTCTTGTTGTTGTTGCGGTTGACCGCAAAAGTTTTGGCTTAAAAAGGATAAGAAAGAAAACAGGAAACCAAAGAAACTCAAATGAAACTTCAATTATTCCACGTAAAAAATAAGCAAGCAACAAAACGTCTGACAATGGGGCGTGGCCATACACACACACACACACACACACACACACACAAAAGGTGTAACAAAACACAACAAAAGCAAAAATCGAAGAAAGGAAACAGGCACAGGATTTTCTTGCCGGGATTCGCCTGGTCACGATCTCCGATGCTCTCTGTTTACATGGGACACAGTGAACTTGGTTTGTTTATTAGGCAACATTGAAAGCCTGCAACGTGTCTTTTCGCCTGGCCATTACCTTTTATGGTCAGCGGCCCAGCCCACCCAGTTGCACCCTCTTAAGCCAACACTTGTTTGTTTGCTGATTTGTTTGACTTGCGTGTCGATGATGACACAACACAAAAAAGAAAACGAAGTGAACAAACCCAAAAACCCGCCGGACACCGCAGCAAAGCGCCGCCAACAAATCGGTAACTGAAATCTCTCGACGTAAAGATGAAAAACTGAACCCAAACATAGCGGAAAAAAAGAATTTCTTATAATAATCATAAAAAAAAGGCAGCAGACGGTAAACGTCGCATTGAATGCCAAAAAGGGGAGGGGGCTAAAGGCATCAACAACTGACCCAAGCGGAAATTGTTGCAAATGTCAGCAACAATTTTTTCTACTCTTTTTTTTTATATGTATACGGTGCGTATACTTTATTTATTGTATTATAAGCGTGTGACAATGAAAGGGTGGGCTGCAGTGGAGCTACAGGATGGGGTCTGTCAGTTAACGGCAATTTCGGCACGTAGTTCACAGCCAGCAGGAGGCAGGAGGACACGCTGATGATTTGGACACACACACACACACACACAATCGCTCACGTACGCACACACAACACAGACAGATGGGAAACAGGATACAGGAAGCGTACGCTTATGGAAATGCAATTGCTGGTGCTTAAATTCAATTGGAGTTCAGCTGCGAAAACTCAAATAGAACAGATCGTAAATTAAATTATAGACGACTTTTCCAGCTATGAGTCTATATATATAGATTTCCATCTTTCCCTACTTATGAAATTAGTTAACAGCTTTTAACTGAATCGCTCAAAATCTTTCAGTTATTCACTTAAATTTGATAATACTTTGCAGGAAAAGAAGCTATTTCTATACATCTGTTTGAAAAGATCTTATAAAATATACAATTCAAATGATTTCATTGAGTTTATAGAAAGAAACAACAAATTAGGTTAGTAAAAATATAAATTAAGCTGATTTATTGTTTGCATTATTTGCAGAATTTCAAGCAATATTTTGCGATAGTTTTCCAGGTGTACAAAGGATATTATTTTAGTTGGCTGCAACTTTTACTCAGAGTCATTTATGAGCCTTTCGCATGTTGAACATTTGATGGAAGCTCGTAAAGTGCAAAAAGCACAGAAAAGGAGCTACAACAATCGGACAAGAGCAACAGCAGCTAATGAGGCACAAAGGAAAACAAAAAACAGATTAAGATGAAAAGGATAGCAAAAAGGATCTAAATGAGCTGGAGAAGCGCAACAGCCGCTGGCAACGATAATGATGATGATGATGGCGATGATGATGTTGGTGATTTGACGAGAACGTTGAGCAACAGGGATAATCGCAAAGGTGCTAAATTTCTACCTCCCGAGGCGGCAGAGAGTGTTAAACCGGGTCAAGGGAAATTAATGATACCGGCCCTGAGGCCGCATCAATTTCACCTGCAATTTCTGCTGCGTTTCCTGCGCTCGTAGTTCAGCTTTCACCTCAGACATGTTGTGGAAATTTACCGTGCACTGTGTGTTGGTAATTAAAAGTTATGGTTGCCGTTACTAAGGAGGGGGGTATTGGGGGAAAGGTGAGAGCGGAGAGGGGGCGGGGCCAAACAGAACTTATTAATTTCTGCATTATTTAAGCGTGTAATTTATGTGCGCAGTTTGCATTTTTAATTGCATTACACGGTGTGCGGTTAATGCATGTTAAATGCATGCAATTGAGAGACAGGGACACGTACAGAAGACACAAAATGGCTGCCAGGACGATGGTAGATGGCAGATACTAAAAGGGAGATACCATGACTACAAGTGTAATAAAGTCATATTACTACAATATGCAACATTTATTTAATTAATTGAACTTTAATCAGCAGCAGCAGCAGCAGCTGGAGCTGAAACACTCGACGGAGATTTCGAAAGGTCACAAACTGAGTGAATGTGAATGTGAATGTGAGTGTGAGTGTAGCTGATGATCATAATGATGATAAGCGAGTGCAATTCATTTTAATTTTACACTCGGCACAATTAACTTAGTTCTACACAAATTATTTCCGATAATATCTACAAGTTTTGACCTTTTAATAATTTCATTTCATTTTGTCCGAAATTGAATAAAGCGATGGCGATGCCAGCGCAGACAAAGGACACGACGACAAAATCACATTATAGAGATGGAAAAGGAAGAACACAAAAGGACACGAGAGAGATTGGGATATGTTAAGTATTCTAGTTCGAAAGGAAGAAATACTCCATTTGCTGCTCTAATTTTTCTATCTATCTATAACTATCGTGACACGCGGCCAGCTCTAGCAAAGGACATACATTTGGGCCACCTGAGAACCCTCGCTGGAGTGTCCTATCGACCAGCAGCAATCGAGTAAATTCTTGTATCCTGGCCGCCAATTGTGGCCAGCTAATGGCGCTCAATGTTTCTGAAGCACTTTCCGGCACTTCCGGTCTCTACTCGAAGTCGCAGCCGAGTCGACTCGCAGCCATTATGGTGTCAAGTTAAGGGTTGGGGGTGGTCCATTTGACTGTGGGACGCATTTAACCACATTTGGAAATTTTCAAACTGCAATTGTAATACTTAAAATGGCTTAAAAGCCTTGTCACAAACTCTTCGCCATTTTTAACGGGCACAAACAAAAACGCAAATGGCAAAAATAAAAATATAAAAAAGAAAAGGAAATACACAAAGTTGACATTTCACTTAGCGGAACACTAAGACAGAGGGTGGTGGCTGGTGGGGGGTTAGGTGTATGTGTATGTATGTGTATGTGTGTGTGTGTGTGTGTGCGGATGCGATGAGCAAGAAAAAATACCGCTACATTTTCATATGTGTGCGTCTGTTTGGCAGTTGGAACGCCCCCGGGGGGCCCACACAAAACTTGTTAAGAAATTCATTGGGCCAAAAGTTCTTCGCCTTCATTTTCTTCTACTGTCCTTCGCGCTCGCTCGCTCGCATGCCTTCTTTGTCGCTCCCATGTCCTTGCTTGTTTATTTATAGTTATAGCGTGTGTCAAGACGACAAATAAATTTTTGGACAGCAATTTTATGCAGCGTGCCGCAGCAAGAGAAAAACTAAAATAAAAATGTTGATTTGAATTTGCCACAAAACGGAAAAGCAGAAGGCAGAAGGCAAGAGGCAAAACCTCTAAACTCAAGAGCAAAACCAACCGATTCCACTCACATTGCATTTATTTATAAGCACTGCGACAGAGCTGACAGTCAGCTACTCGTATGGCACACAGCATATGGCATATGGCATATGGCATATGGCATTGCCAGCTGCAAATGGAGGCAACAGTTGCCGCTGCATGCGTTGCCTTTGTGGCTGCTCGGCAAAAAAGGATCTCCTATACGCAAAATAATATTCTTTCTCCTTTATCAGATTTATTATACAAACTGCGAATCCTTTCAGAGACAAGGCAACAGTTGCCTTCCGACGGGATATGACCAGGTCTGAGCGTAGTAAGTGAACTGGCAGATAATACTTTAAATACATTAATTAAGCTGCTTAAATGTATATAAAGTATATAAATGGCAGATCTTAACCCAAATCTGAGCACTCATTCTCACTCATTTCATATAAGAGCAGCCCGGCTAGTTCTGAGTGTGGTATAAAGTAGCCGTCGGGTGTGGAAAGGGCCAGCTGCGAGTGCGATTAAGATGTCCTAGGAAAACTTATGTTCAGCTTATCAAGGGTGAAAGGTAATTCAGATAAATAACTGATATATTTAACAATTGATAGGAGAGTTGAAAGTGAAGACATCACTCGACAGGAAAGAAGAGTTTTTGTATCCTAATACTATGGCTACCTTTGATATATCCTTAAAACTGAGCGAGTCAAGCGAAGGAAGCAGATTCCTGTCCCAAATATATTTACCTCATTCTGTTAACAAGTTAATGTTACTTTCAACAAGGGCAAACAAATCCTTGCCATAAAGTTATCTTCTGTTATATTTTATAGTTTTCTTTATTATTCTAACAGACAGGGGAAACCCCGAGTTGTGGTCAGCTCGGAGGAAAGTCAACTTTATGGTTTATGCTTGGCGACTATTTTATTTGCATGCGAGCAACATGCAACATGCAACAGAATAAACGCAAAAATGTCAAATAGAAAACTGAAACCAAAAAGGAAATGTCAGGGACCAGTGCAGCTGACAACATAGAAAAAATAATAGACAGAGACAGAGAAAGTGGTAGAGAGAGAGAGAGAGAGACAGTATTTTGAAAGCACGCCATTTTGGCACATGGCAATTTCCGGCGAGAACACATGACATAAATGTAGAGGGGCAGTTGGTAGGGGGTGGGGCAGCTAGGGGGAGGAAGCAGATTGCGGATGCTCTATAGGTAAAGGACATTGTGTTGTTATTTTATATTCTTTTTTTTTACTGGCCAAAACTCTGGGAAAAAGTTAAAAGTTTAATTGTGCGAAACGCTTAAAATGCAACGCTGGACAGTCTGAGCAGCGGGGGTGATGGCACGGGGAGAGGGAAGAGGGGAATTGGGATAGGGGATAAGAGTTGAGGGAATAGGGAATAGGAGGCGATCTCAGAGCTCGGCATCTGTGACAAGTTTTATTAAGTTTGTTTTATATTTTCGCATTTGTGCGTCCAGGGGAAAAGGGTTAAAAACCAGCTGCCACAAACTTGTCAACTTGCATTTTGTGTGGCAAGAGAGGGGGAGAGAGGCAGAGAGGGAGGGCGCTAGCTTTGTTGCAACTTTGATAAAATCAAATGTGGAAGCAGTAAATAAAGCAAAGTGTGTGTGTGTGTGTGTGTAAGTGCCATACGGTTTTATATGGCAGGTTGCACAGACACTTGACTGCCCAATGGCCTTTGGAGCTTAGGCTTCTTAGACTCGGACAATGGTCACTTAAAGCTCTTGCATACCCGTAAAACATTTCAGTAAAAGGCAAGCAGAAACTGGAAGGAGCTGCAGACATTCCATGGGGAAAAACCCGGGAGTAAAGAGTAAAGGAAAACGCTGAAGTTGGAAGCTGGAGCTGACGAAGGAGCGACAGGTAAGAGAAATGCATCCTCTAGGGGTGTTAAATATTTAACCGCCTTCAGCCACTGTCATACTTTTTTAATTGACTTATCAATAATTCATGCAGACACACACATATGCATGTGGCAGTGAGAGCGGGACCGCAACAGAGTGATAGAAAGAGATAACGATAAACGCTCATAAATACAGATGAACCCAGGGGCTGATTGTGCAAATGCTAAAGGTGCGTCGGCTAAGAGAGAGGGAGACACGAAATCGGTGTGCCAGGTTGACGCCTTCAATGCGAGTTGCATTCCTGTCTCACCAGATGGCGCCAGCTCCTTGCCGCCAATACACTGCGAGAAAAAGTTTGATACATCCCCTTATAAAATCTTGAATATATCTTAAAGTTATGCAGAATATAAATAAAATTTACTTTGAATGCAATTTATATGCTTTGACAGGAATTGGCCTAGAATTGTCTGCAGTGTAGTTTATGCCCTTTTATTCGTATGTATATATTTATTTTGATTAATTTAACTGACTGCCAGTTGAGTTATACCGCATCCTTACGGCAAATATTTTTCATTTCCATGTGCATCTTTATCTTGCATTCCCTTTCGCCAATTTCCACTGCAGCCCAAAGTGGAGGCACGTGATTGATGCATTTTTAATGCGCATTTTGGGAGAACACTTCAGAGTGTGTGTGTGTGTGTGTGTGGCAGAGAGGAGGAGTATTTAGGCCAACAGACATTGTTTTTGTTGGTAATCCATTTGAAAATGCAATTGTGAAAATCTGAAAATCTGATATCTCGAGCCATTAAAAGTCTTTAAATAAATTCTTGTGGAAATCTCATCTTGTTCGCATCATAAATATTATTTCCAAAATAAAAGCGGGCCAAAGGTTGAGGCCACAACAAAAGCAGAGCAAAAATGAAATAAAAAACTAAAGAATATAAAGAGGAAAAGTATTATGCAGCAAGGATAAAATCAAATTTAACGCATCGCTTGCATTTGTGTAAAGGCCGAACAAGGCGAAGGAGGAGAACGAGGAGGATAAGGAGAAGGAGGGGAGGAGTCTTCAATGCCGCTCTAAATGCTTTGAGTTTGGGTACTGTGGATGCTGCTGCTTAAAGAAAGGCCACGTAGCACTTGACATGAGCAGAGACACAGAGCACACACACAAACAAACAAACACACACACACACACACTCATGCACTCTGCGGCTAAGGAGAAGGATTTGAAACGGGGATTGAGGCTGTGACTATATAAATGGGACTGGGGCTGGGGCTGGGCACGTGCCGTCGGATTACGCGACGTTCCGCCATGGGTAGCCGTCGCTATATGAAAAAAGAAGCAGCGTGAAAGATGTGTGGCATGAGGCAAGGCGCATAATCAAAAGTAAGCAAAGGAGAGCAGCAACTGCAGCCCACTCAGTTCTTGCCTCCCTCCTCCGTCTCCGTCTTAGCCTCTTCAGCTGCCTGATGGATGCATATACCCACTTACACTGCTTGGGAACCTGCTGCGTTTGGTATTATTTCAGAATCTTCCACGCTACCAAAAATGAAATCAAGTAACAATAAGCCCTATGAAGCTACTCGACTGAGAGATACCCTAGAACAGGTAGCTGCTACCCTTTAAGCTGCTTATTAGCTAGGAAATCGATGGGTGTTTACATCCCTTTCTGTTAAGGATGACAGAGAGCATAGTTTCTATGTCTATATAAAGTCTATAGGGTCATCTTTTTGAAGGCTCATAACTTTTTGATACACCCTTTTACCCGACTTTCAATGGGTATAGGGCTTACGATGAGAATTGTAGAAAGACAAAGCCACAAGCCGCAAAAATCTCACGCCCAAGCTGCCGCTTGATGTAGCGCACGCAGCTCCACAGATGAAAGTGGCAAATGGCAAGTGGCAACTGACATTGGGTTGTGGATTGGGATTCTGACTGGGATTGGGCTTGGAATTGGGGCTCGAAATTGCTTGGCTTCCTGTGAGATGAGCCTGATATTTCTCTGGCTGTGTGAGTGAATGTGTAAACACAAACACTTGACATGTCGATCATAACTCTGTTTACTTGCGCTTTATTACCTCAACTCGACTTTATTGTTTACTCCTGAAATGTTGGCCAAAACCAGAAGAGAGAATAAAGATGCATTTTCCTAAGGGTTTTATAGAAACGCATTTTGAACCGAAGAAGTTTCAGAAGGAGCTTGAAATGTTTCATATCATAGCAGAAATTCAATGTTTCAGATCTCTGCAGCAATTGTATCTTATTTTTGGATTGAAGATTCATTACAGAAATAATTGTGAACTTCTATAACTAAATATTGTCAGGCTTTAACATAGAGTTAGTTAATTTGAAGGAGTTTTCCGATTGAACCAATAACTTTATACAGTTTCTACTTTAGATAGTTCTATTATGAGTAGCTGGAAATAATAATTTGAGATACTTCCAAGCTCTCTGATCAAATGTAGACACCCATCGCTTTCTTTATAATATATATCATAAATCTGTAATCAATCTATAACTTTAAATATATAGAACTACCTCCAGCAATAACAAGGCTAGACTTCCCCTTAAAGGAAGTTTCAAATAGTATTTGAACTCTCTCTTTGGGTCACATTTTTCTTAAAGCCCTGAAAACAATACTAGAAGATATATAATCGATTGGCTAGATTATTGCTTGACTTGTTTTCGATCTGAGTAAAACAATTTTCTATGGACTTATCGGATTGGCACTTGAGAAATTATATTCCGTATTCGCTTTTTGGATTAAGGCATAAAGTAGCAACATATTGCGCTCTAATCGATGAAAAGTGTTTGGGAAAATATATTTTTAGATTTTCTTTTAACTTTCTGCAATAATCCCCGAGCTGTCAGTTTGCCGCTGGACCCAAAGCCAAGCAGCAAATGGAGCTATTGCCTATTGAAAATAGTTGGCGGGACTCACCTCTTCCTCATTGCTGGCCGTGTTCACGGAGTCCATGCTCTGTGAGAGTCCCAGTGGGGCGAGAGCCATCTGATTCTCCATTATGCTGCTGTTGTTGCTAGTTGTTGTTGTGTTGTTGTTGTTGCTGTCGCTGGCGACTATTGCTACTGCTGTAGCGGCGGCACTGACACTGCCTGCCGGCGAGGGAGTTGTTGGCGCTGAAATCGACGCGGACTCCTGCAAGTGTGACTCGTGCGTGGAGCTGCCCGGAGAGCTGCTGTTGGTGTTGTTGCTGTTGTTGTTGTTGTTGTTGGTTGCTGCTGCTGTGGCGATACTGAGCGCAGTTGTTGCCGCTACCGTGGTGGTGCCTGCAACTGTTGTTGCTGCTGTCGGTGTGCTGTGACTATTGACCGTCTGTTGATGCTGTTGGTGTTTGCTGTTGCTCAGCACAATATGCTGTTGGTGTGGTGCGTACTGGGCGTGAGCGTGTCGCAGCTGATAGCCGCTGTAGTGGGTAGGTTGCTGTTGCTGCTGTTGTTGTTGCTGCTGTTGCTGCTGCTGCTGGAGCGCCGCCACGTGCTGCTGTTGCTGGTGTGCAGCGGCAGCTGCAACGGCCGAGTTCTGTAGATGCTGATTGAGCAATGCAGCGGCGGCGGCCGCCTGGTTGAACTGGACCAAACGCTGCTGTTGCTGCTGATGGTGTTGTTGGTGTGTGTGTGTTAACTGTTGCTGGGAGGCAGCGACTGCGTATGCGACTTGTTGCTGCTGCTGTTGTTGCTGCTGTTGCTGCTGCTGCTGGTGGTGGGCGGCAACGGCGGCCGCGAATTGTGTGGGATGCGCGAAACTCAGCTGGTGGCCCTTTAGAGCTGCTGCTGCGGCTGCGGCAGCGGCTGCGGCGGCTGCTGCTGCTGGCGAGCTGGCGTACTGCAGATGAGCGGCGACTCCTGGTGCGGCAACTCCTGTTGGCACGGGCAGCACCGAAACGGCGGCGGCACACTGGCGCTTGGGCGACGGCGACAACACCTGTGGGGCACTCGCTGGCGTTTGCGGCAGCGTCGGCCTGCGTTTAATCGCAATCGACGAAATGGTGATGGCTTTTTCGAACACTGGCCGCTGGTGTTGGTTGTTGGTGTTGGTGTTGGTGTGGCTGTTGTTGGTAATGCTGTTGTTGCTACTGATGGGTAGTATGGGTGTTGCTGTTGTCAGCGTTGTCGGCGTCAGCGTCGGTATCGGTATCGGTATCGTCTCTGCGGGCAGCAGTTGCAGTTGCGGTTCGGCGATGTGGAGCAGATGGTGATGGCTGCCCAACAGGTTCTGGTTCTGGTAGTTGGCTATGTTGGCGACTCAGTTAACCTACAGGAAGCCCAAAGAAAGAGAAAGAAACACAATATTATTGCCATGCTTAACAAATATTTGTATTGCTTTTGAGTTATTCTTGTGGAAATTTTTGTGAAATATGCAAACAACTTTTCCACATTGTCAAAATACTTGCGAATTTATTCAATATAATGCAAATGTTTGCACAACACTTGCCTGGGTAGGGGTTATCTATTGAGAGGAGGGGATGGGGGAGGAAGGTTGTGTTATGGTTCTGAAACCCCTTTGCATAATTCAAGAGCAAACATGACGACAACTCAATAGAAAATAAAACACAGTGAAAGAAATTCGAGAGCTCAAAACTTGTCACAGGCCTCAAATTGGATAAAGGCAAAATTTGAGGTCTACCAGACAAACAATTTGTAGACTGTTCGTCAAATTTCATCAGTTCCATGTGACTCACAGATATCTGAGCTCTCAGTCAGGCAACCAATTGGCTGGGAGTCAAATTCGAAGTACGATTGGTATTGAGAATAAGAACACTAGAGTAAATCTTTATAAAAAAAGTTACTTTTATTGTAAACTTATTTGGAAAAATAATCAAAATTTCTAAAGTAAACTAAGCAATGCGTTCAGAAATGTTCCTAGAACTTCAATTTTGAAGATAGTTGAACTAGTTGAATGATTACCAGTTCTAAGTTTAGTTTCAAACCTAACGGAATGAATCGATTGAATCCGAAGAAAAGTCTCTTCGATTTGTTATATGAAATCAGTTCCGATCAAACATTTGCTTAACCAGTTCATATAATATGGAATATATCAACTTCTTTCTTAGATAGATATAACAATTAATGATATGTAACTGTTTGGGGTTTGCAGTAGAAGTATCTATCCATTTCTCGCTGTGTATTTTGCACATATTTTCGCTTTTGGTTATCGCCAAGAGCCATCGGCATCCGCAGTTGCTGGCAACTCGAGGAATCTGAATACAGCAACCGCAAAGCAAACAAATAAACAAATGAATATGCCGACAGACAGATAGAATGGGAGAGAGAGAGAGATAGAGAGAGAGAGAGAGAGGGGAACAGATAGAGATTCGAACATACTTACATATGGACTGCTGAACACATTTGAAAGTATCTGAACAACTTGAAAATTGAGCTGACAACAAACTGAAATTGTATTACAAACGTTCAGCTCAGAAATATGCACATAACTAAAAGCTCTGATCCCAGAGAGAAGATACTCGTATGAGTACGATATGTACTCATATGTCCAATATATGCACATATTCAAGTGTCATACAGAGACTGGGGTCATGAAGGCGGATGATAATGGTGCCAGGGAAGCTGAGTGGAAGCATTGTGTCAGCGCACTACTGAAGCGAACCCCACGCTAAGGACTAAGGACACGCTTAGAGGCAGCAATCGACTTGGATGTGTCACTATTGACGCTTGTGTGTTGTATCTTTAAATGCATATCTGTAGCTATAACTGTAACTACTCTATCATGTATCTCAGAGATGTGAGATATCGTTTTACTTTGCATATGACAAATTATGCTAACAATAAACGCTACGGCAGTGGATGGAGAAGAGGATAGCTCAGAGATATTATGCGAGCAACAACAAGTTGACAACGTTAAAGGATACTCGTTTGTCACAATTTGACAGCTTTGGATAGGATGCTCTATGGCAACACTTGAGTTAATTACATACAACTCCTGCTGAACATAATTCAAAATTAATAACAATCTGGCGTTTTGGGTTTTGGCTTGTAGCTGTGGCAACTGCTCTAATCCCATATGATTTATAATTAATAGAAATTGCAAAACAACCACCAAAAGACAATAAAATCTATGGAAAATATATTTAAATAAGTTACAAGCGTAAATTGTATGGCCAAAATGCGGCCAATTTTGAATTAATTGAAAGCCGCGAACAGTGCGTATGCGCAATATACGCAACAGACACAAGGGCTTACCACACATTAAAGCTATGAATTTCCATATAGTAACTTTCAGATAGGGTCTAATATATTATATTATATTAGACTGGAATCTGTTTTAGTTCTTCATTATTTAAATAGCTTATTAAATGATATACGAGCTATATAAAAAGCTTTAAAAAACTCCAACAACATAAGCTAAAGAGGCTGCTTATTATTATTTATTATTATATATATAATCATGTATATATATTCCCCTTTTAAATAGTCGTTCATGAAGTATTCTTAGAAATTTCGTTCAGTGTTTAATAAGTTATTTGCTGGTTATAAATTTAGTCAAAAATCGAGTTTTAATATCGAGTGCATATCAATCAATTAATGAAGCTCCATTGAAATGTGAAATTAAACATCGAAAGGCAACATCTGGTCTCTAAGATTAATAGTACTGTCAGCTGCCTGATAAACTAGTTACTGATATATATGCAATTTTTCTCATATTATCCAAAATGCAAAGAAGAATCAATTCAAAAATCCGTTTTAACTTCTTTTTAGTTCATGGATCAAATATCAAAAGATTTCTTGGAGCTAAGTCAATAACTATAATCGATTGTTGTTTTAACTTTTAAGAGAGTATCAAGAAATTCCGATTCATTGTGAAATAGGCACAACGAGTCATCTCCCAGTTTTATAGTCTATTTATTCTTTTACAGCATTGAGGTTCAACTTGATGTAACCAAGTTCGTCTATCTATCTAAATAAATGTGTTAATTTTGCATAAAGAAATACCTAATATGGTTGCTGGGTTTCTTTATATAGTATATACTATATATACGAGATCTTTTCAAAAGAAAAGATGAAGGTTTTGCTCACTGCTTTCATCGATCACAATCGTGTGATGCATAATGAGTTCTTGCCAACAGGTCGTATGGTTAATAAGGAATGCTACAAGGAACTTCGTAATTGTGGTAGAACGAATAATTGATTCTGCATCAGGACAATGCACCAGCTCACAAATCGATGCAACGCCGTAATTATGCCTCAACCACTTTTCCTAATCCCAAAACTGAAGAGAAGAATGAAAGGAAAGCCTTTACCCACAATTGATGAGAACTAAAGTCGGAATCGAAGAAACAGAAAAAGTGCTTCGAGTATTGGAGTACATCTGAGGGAGACAACTTTAAAGGGGTTAATATATAAATACTTTTCGTAAATATGCAAAATTCATCTATTCTTTTGAACAGACCTCGTATATATAATACTATTTTACATATCTGCATATTTAAACGATTTGAAAACACAAATTCCAAGCAAAGGTTAAATTTTAAAGGCATTCCTCTATTTATTCTATTGAAGTTTTTCACGAAGAGAACAGCTGGGATGAAAACAGCGCACACAGATCACTGATTTTTTAGTGTTCTTGTGTGTGTGTGTTGTCTGTGTGTGCGAGTTATGTGTGTAAATTACACCTAGGTACTGGCCAGTTCACAATTGAATGTGCTGTTTCGTATTGTTTTTTACACTTTCAATCCCTTGTCTGGTTTTGTTGCATTTACTGTGAAATTCGCACAGCAGCGTCGAAGCAACAACAACGACAACTAACTGCAACAACAACAACAACAGCAACAACAACAATGGCAACAAACTGCTTTATAGATTCTGACAACCAAAAGCCCTCACAGTAACAATAATAAAACTGACGTTGTTGCCGCTGAGGTTGTCGTTGTTGTTTATGTCTGTCCGCTAAGGAAATTAGTTGGTAAAAATTCAAATGTATAGCTCAACAACAACAACAACAACAACAACAACAGCAACAACAACAATAACAACAACAACAACAACAGAAACTAGTCATAAATATTGCTAATGAATTTCCCGCACGCTTTGCTGAGCTCACAACAAAGTCTCCTCAGTCTCAAATCGACTTCCATTTTGCATTGTATTTTTTTTCTGTTATTTTTTTTCCATTTTTTTTTTTACCAATTTATTTCTAAACAGACAAAAAACCGCCGGAACGGAAGTTGGGCGCGTTTTTTGCTGTGTTTTGTGTTGATACTGACATCAAGCAAATATAATTAAATGTAATTTCTATAATGACAAAAGCGTTTATATTGTGGATATACCACTGCAAAGCAGGCAGCCAATGGCAAAGCGAATGCCACGCCTTCAAGCCCATAAAGAAATGAACTGAAGGTCCAACAAATTGGGGAAAAATAAAGCCACAAAATCTCAAATTGGGCCAAACTCACGAAGCCAATTTTCGGTTTGTCGTACTCAATGGGAACTTTAAAGCGGACTTAAATTCAAATGTTGCTGTCGCTTTTCATGTTTAACTTTTTTTGTATACCCTGTACATAATACAAATAGTTGAGAGGGTATAACGAAATTTCGATAATGTGTCAAAAAGTTATTATATATTTGTCAATAAGCCATTCGATCTTAACGACATCAATGAATTTGATATAAAAAATCACCTTCAGAGATAAAGTTCCCATATTTTTGCCTGAAGAAGTGCAGTCTGGAGTAGAGAGCATCTCTTAGCCAGGTTTTTCTTTACACGTTGTTAAATTTTCCTAAATTTCGGGGTGGCCAATTCAGCTCCCCTGGCTCTGGCCATAATCACCACACGATTCTAGCTGCTCCGATTAGCCAGGGCAATTGGGTCTGCCACGCCTTAAGCTGAACTGATTTCATGCAAATTAACTAGCTGGTAAGTTGTTGTTGTTGTTGTTATTGTTATTGTTAGTTGTTGTGGTACTTAAAGAGATCTATTGTAATAGATAGAGTCGTATATAGAAACACACGTTAATCGATGCACACCCACGTACCCAACAACCCATCGTCATCCATCGTCAGAAGGCGGCAAACGAGTTTCTCAGCTGCTGCTGCTGCTGCTTGGGACATAAAAATAAAGATGATTTTGGATCTCGGATCAGTTGTCATCAGTTGAGCGTCTCACAATTGCCAATTGCACTGACAACAACAACAATTAGCATTGCTAATAGAAGCAGATAGACACAAGTGGAAGTTACGAGTGCCGCCCACGTGATCCGGCCTAGACGCCCCCCTTCCACCCTGCGAGAGATTCCAATAAGCCAAGAGATACCTCGGAGCCGTATCTAGTTTTATATCTGTGTCCAAATTCGTCGTTTGGGCGGGATGAGTTACCTAGGAGATGGCACCGCCCAGTGGCTCCGGCAATGCTACATACCTAAAGTGGTTTTGGCCATAAATGTAGCTGCCGCTTGTTGCTATTTTGGCCATTTCTGTGCAACGTAGTATTGTGCTCTCCGTTCGTATCATAATTAATATTTAATAAGCCAGGCGTCAATCCTAAAGTATATATTTCCAAGTGGAAGAAACTTTTTCTATGATACTATGATAAGTTTTAGCCATGACTTTGGGTCTCTCAACTTCTTCAACTTGTTGGTAACTTGTCACTTTTTTAATAATATTAATTAAGCTAGTTCATGTATAAAAAGGTGAACTCGGCTGATGAAAGGAAAACTCAGATTAAAGAAAAGGTAAAGGGTCAAACTATAAAAGGATTATACTTGTTTTCTAACTCAGAAAAAGCATGTTTAATGTGCCAAACAAACTCGAATCAAAGAAGTAAATCTATATAAAAAGAAAGGCAAATGAAATTCCTTATTGTAAAGCGTATTTAAGCTGCGGCTTGTTGCAAGTTGTTTTGATTTTGCCTCAATGTTTGTTTTTGTTTTGAACTGTTTTTTGTTCTTCTATTTTCCGTTTTATTCAGATTTTTTTCCTTGTTTATGTGTGAGTTTTGCCATTTCCAGACAGCAGTCTCAGCCCGACTCGGCTTTCCATGCTTATGTGCGCATATTTAATGCTCAAGAAACATTTTTTATAACTTGGGCATGCTCCAATTCTTTGGCAGATATACACAGGCGCTGGTGGCTTGGCTTTAACTACTATCCGAGTATATGAGTATGAGATACTCGTGTATCTACCAGATAGTTTACGTTTCTTTTTTACAAAAGCGTTCTGCTAACGTGACTTGCCGCTGCTGCTACTGCTTCTCCTTAGTTCTACCCGTTAAGTTTGAGCGATTTTTTATTTTACCTTTTTTTTTTTTGAAAATTACGAAATCCATTAAGTTGCTTGCACGCAACTTAAACATAAATCCATCATACGCCATGTGGCACATACACTTCTATATATATATATATATTTAGTTAGGGTAGTTGCCACGCCTTTCTACCGCCTCCCTGTACATAGCAACTTTTATTATCCAAGGCACAAACATTCAGACAGTCGACTAGGTAAGTAGGTTGGGCCTCGTCTCCGTTGCCGCCTTTCTCCATCTCTGTCTCTGTCTCTGTCTCTATATGTGTAACGCTGTCTCTGTCTTGGTCTGAGTCTTGGTCTTTGGCGTCTCTCAGGGCTTTCTATTTAATTTCTCATCTAGCTGCAAAACTTCTGAGTTCAATCAGCCATTGACTTTGACTTCTTTACCAACAGACATAGTCAGCGTAATACTCTGGCTTGTTTTTTTCTCTTCTTCCCTCTAATATGTTTTTTTTTCCGTTTGATACTTTCAAATTTTCAGCATGCAATCAATAAATGATAGTTCACTTCGTGTTCACTGTTTGTCATTGTGTGTGTTCGTATGAGTTTCAAAAGCTGCTGTCAATCCCATTAAATGCACTTCCGTTTCACTTAATGGAACTGATGAAAATCAGTTAACCTATACAAAGCCATAGGAGATACGCATCAGAGCTGTAAACAAAGCAGTTCTCTTTTTTTATCCATATATCCGCTGCGCAGTAATCGAAATTGTTTATCAAAATTCGCGAGTGCGCAGTTCCGTAATCTATTGAATCGGTAATCGGAACTATCAAGCGTATAATTATATCAAACCCACCGGGTTTATCTTGAGCTTATCTGGCAAAACAGATAGTAATATTTACTTTAGTAACTGTTGCCGTGTCGAGAGTACGTCCATAAATCATATCATGCATTCGACGGGTCGAGAGATACATTTAGAGATACAGATACAGATACAGATACGGAGAGTAGATACAAAGCTACAAATAGTTTGGGGAGACGTGTTCACTCACGGCAATTGTGGCCATTATTGTAATAGACAGAAAGAGCTCCAAACGAAAGATGTGAAAAATGTAAAGCTCATGCGAAGATTGAATGGAAGATTGAGGCACACTTCGTCTGTGTGTGTGTGTGTGTGTGTGCGAAACTAGTTCAAAAGTTCAAGCGAACAATCACCGACTGAGCGGGATATGGAACTGAAGCTTGGAGCTTGCAGCTAGCTTCAAGCTGGAAACATGAGGCTAAAGCGTGTGCCTTGCCCGGCACGATCGGAAGACCAGAGAAAGGTAGCCAAAAAGCAGCATTCAGTTCAGTATGTTTGTACCCTGTAACTAGTGTTTATGTAGGGTATACTTCTGCTCTGACGATCTGTTAGGTTTTATTTTGCTCTAAGTCAAAAAAGTCAGACAATTTCTATCAAAAAGGTTTAAAGAGCTGTTAAGTTAGTGTCTTAAAGCTTTATTATGATATAGGGTATACCCGTTAAGATCTCTTACAGGGTGTTATGCCTCATTTAGAAGTAAGAAACTCTCACATAGTTCTGTTCCTCTCTCATTTATACTGCCGCAAACTTGCATCTATTAAAGGGTATAGTATAGTCGCTTAGACTGGTAACTCCTTAAACAGATCGTTAGCTCTACAGGGTATACCCGCGTCGATTAAGTTGAACACGCCTTTCGGGTGACTATAAATAGCTGCAGCTCAATAGCAATCATAACGAGCCCAGAGCCATCGACTTTCGAGTGTGGGAAGTGACATCGACAAAAGGCTACTTCAATCAGCCTTCCTCAGTTGGCTGCATGAATTGTTGCTGTGTATTTCTGGTGTGTGTGGCGAGTGTATTATTGTATATTGGTGTATAATAAGTGAGTATGAGTGCCACATTTGACATGCTTTCCCATGGCCTCTCACATCAAGTGTTTGGTCAACCAACGAGTACTACTCGTATTTAGGAGTGCACGTGTACTCAAATAACCGCAAGTAAATCACACTTTTGATATATAATTATATATATATACATATATATATATATGAATGTTTCGATTGTTGCTGCTGAAATGGGAAATGCGGTTTACTTTGTCATTGATTTTCACGTTTGTCGCATGTCAAATGCACAAAGTGCAACAACAATTACAATTAGTACTCGATCCCCTTGAAGTAGGAAACTTAATGAGAAACCATCATCATCATCATCATCATCATCATTATGAGCGTCAAAGTCAACGGTACAAATTCAAATAGCTGTCAGAATTCTAAGCATATCATATGACACCTCTTGACTGGCAACTGGCAACTGGCAACTGGCAGCTGCCATTAAATTCATTGAGTTCCATTAGCATTCGCAATTAATTTTCATCTCTACAAATTTCGAAATTTTAAATCTCGACTGAGGAAAATGCAAAAGTTAACATCCATAACTCTGGCATACATACTCTTATTATTATAGCTTACTTCAATTTTCTTTTATGTTATTTTGTTATTACTTGAAGCGTGATTAATTAACGTTAATTTTGCATAATTAAGGAGAGAAAGGCCAACAGATTGAGAAAGTTAGTTGCCATTTCAGAGATTCAGATGCCAGAGCAAATGCTTCGGATTCCTCAGGTTTGGGTACTCAATTCTAGTCCCGAGGGCTAGGCTGCCCATCTCTGGTAACTAATACTATATCTACATATATATATATGTATGCATATTTATTCAGATGTGGAAATGCTTTTTGAAGTTTCAACTAGGAACTAGGAAGAACTTGTAGGTAATTCTCAGTGGGCTTGTAAAATTCACACTTTGTATTATTTAGCTGCAGCTTCTGCCCGACGGAGAAGAATCCAATTAAAATTTCAAAGCCCTAAGCCGTAATGGCAATGGACGAAGGGCTAACGAAAACTGTCAACTGGTCTCTCAATTATTTGCATAAACAGAAGGCCCCAATGCCAACAAGGACAACAGAAACCACAATCCTGTCCAAGTTCAACTTGCCACTTTGTGGCTTCGCTCTGTCCAACGACTTTTATTTAATTTTCTTCTATGCAAAAGGGTTCAAATGAATTTCTCTTGAGGTTTCTCACCAAATTGAATAACCCGTTAACATTTAACATTGCCTCAATGGAGAATCTTCTGAATATTCACAATTTTCTACATCTTAACCCACATTTTCATGATTGTATTGTAATTGAAGTTATTATCAAATTAAGTAAGAGACATTTTTGTTTTGTGTGTTTTTTGCCACAGGAATTTGGCTTTTGCTTTCCAAGTTTTCTCGTTATTTTCTCAAGCTTTGATTGACCGCAGAACTGCAATTGCATTTGGCAGGCAATTCAAGTGTTTATTTATATTCTCTAACCACAATTGTAGTCACATTCACAGGTGGCACAAGTCAATTTGTGGCACATAATTCCCATGTCAATAGAGAGCAATTCCTCCAAGAACTCAGCCAATTTCCAAGCAAATTTCATAACAATGTGCGAAGGCTGTGGAAATTGCTTGAAATTAAGTGAAAAGTGCATGTGCCACGACTTGACTTGGCTCTTTCATATATCTCGTAGCTCTTCTGAGTAGTTCGTACCGGATCGGAGCCCCATCTCATTCATTCTGGAGTATGATGTCATTAATTAATGTGAATGAGTTCAGTATGATGTCAATTAGCTGCGGAAAGCGCACTTGACGGGCAAAGTGCTGCATCAGAAGGTTGTTGTACGATTCATTGTACATTGTTTAAGACACAACCACCCACACACACACGCACACACGCACACTCGCACACGCAGTGGTCATATTTTATGAACAATTGAGAGGCCTCCCGAGTGGCATCTCTGGAACATGAACAGCTGCCCGGCTATCCAACTGTCCGGCTGGATTACTCTAAAAACTTGCTGGTACAAAAGTTGAAATCTTTATCTTAATATCCAAAAGCGCACAAAACTTCCTCTCCAAGTGCTCAACAATAGTTAAGACCCATTAGCATTCGCATTCGCTTTGGCATTCGCATTTAGATTTGGATTTCGGAGTCCATGCAGTTAACGAGACAGTCAAATGAGAAACTTCAAACAAACAACAAACAAGGAGTCTGCTCGACTACGAGATACTCTACAACGCGCTAAAGCTGCTTTCATTCTAAAGTTTTAACTCGTTTGAGTAAAATAGAAGTCTCTAAAGGCAACTCTCGTATGTAGAAAAACAGCCAGATGTTTGCTGAACGAGAACCTATATACTCTATAGTCGATCTCATCCTTTCTTGGCTGTATTTATGCCCTGTTCATTTGCCTGTTGGGTGTCCAGGGTGTACAAGAGTGAAATATCTAAACAAAGTCATTAAACCAGACTGTTTGCCACGCCCATTTGCGCCCAACAGCTGACGCTGAGGCAACAACAAAGAGAAACTAAAAGAAAGGAAAGAAAATATATACGAAATTATAATAATAAGTAAATGCAATAAAATGAAAATCCAACTGGGAAATTTTGTTTGATTTATTGTTGCTGAGCTTTACCTAAGCACTGGAACAAAGAGGAGCGCAACAAGAGACAAGAAAAACCAAACGAAAAGTAAAAGAAAAGTTTAAGAAAAGCAGCTCAGCCCAGAGAAGTGTAGTGCAGAGCTGCGTAGAGACAAAAGTTTTTTTTTGTATATGTTAAGGGGATTTGTTGCTGGCCCCAGCAGGTGGAAATTGGTTTAGGGCTAATCTGACCCAAAATCCAAATTGAAGTTCCACTCCAACTAGAACTTTGAAACTAAACTAAAGAATTACTTACGTATCTACCGGATTGTGAAACTGGGAGATGATTTTCCTTTACATACCTGTAAATAAAGAGAGAACAATGGGAAAATTCGTTAGAGATGTTTGCTTCAATTTCTACCACAATCAGAAAGTCAAATTTATGAGTGCAAGCATTTCAATTGCACAGATTAAGATACTCATAAAAAGATGCAGATAGAGGTACACTTCAACTAACGGTTTAACGAAAATAGAAGGTAAAACTGGGCATAGAGCTATTGCCTGCTTCCCTTAATGATGATCAGGAGAACTCAATTGGGACGCAGTTACTCTATGGTTTGAAATTTTCTGATAGTTTCTAATGCTGTTGCCCCCTGACAAAGAGTTCCCATTTGATTTTCGATTTGTTGGCCAATTGTTGCCACATTTTGTTGATAGATGATTGTTTTTCTCTTTTTATTTTCTGTTGCGGTGAGCGAAAGGCAAAAAGTGCTGAGCTTGTGGGCAAACACAGACTTGAAACAGAAAAAGAAAAAAATATAAATAGAAAATTTCAATGGTCAGCATGAGGTTTCAAAGACTCCAAAGCCTTTCACCTAACTCAACCTGGCCGTACCTCAAACCATATATATATATATCAATAGCACGTTTCTTCGACTGCCCAACCCAAACACAATCGATTCCAGCGTCCCATTCAAAAGGGTTACTCAGCCCTTTTGGGATGATGTGTCGTCATCAGGTTTTATACCCTGTAGCCATAAAATCGTATCGAAGGGAATGGCAATAGATGATGACATCAATGAACATAAAACAAAGTACATTGGAATAAATTTGTTTATGCATTCATCAGTTGAAATGTTGTCAACTTCATGGAGATTCTCTGGCCTAAATGAAAAGATGAATAAATTTGTGTCATGCGTTGGACACATTTTGCAGTTAACTTTAGATTTTAGAAGAGTTATTGCTACCCAGTTGTACCTAACCAATATCTATCAATAAAAAAGATATATATATATATATATATATATCCTGTTTAACTTGGAATTTATGAAGGTAAAACTTGTTTCCTTTTGGGTTAAACTCCTTTCCAATTGAAGGGCTTATAACAAAGGATCGTCGCGACTGTCTCCTTTATAATCTCGTTTCATTATCACCCACACTTAATCTCTTCCCATGCAATGCATATATATATATATATATATATATATATATATATAGATATATATTTCAACATTTTCTACTCCTTTCGCAATGTTCTATGCATTTCATAAAGCAAACTTCAACTGAGCCCATTTATTTGGTTAGTGGCCTCGTCGTCGCCTGCGCTAATGATGTGCAAATAGATGGCGGGTGGGACTCACACAGCCAAAAAAGGAAACAATTTTGATGTACATGCAAGATATATATATATATATGTATATGTAAGTGTGTCTGTATATAAAGACGAAGATATATAAAGACAAAGGAGAGGCCTGCAACCACTTGACAATTGAGCCTCAGTTTGCTCAGTTGCTGCAGCGTTTGGGTAATGGAACATGGAAGACTCCTCAATTAGCTTATGGTTAGCACGTAGATACACACACACACACACACACACACATCTAAAGGACTACCCCTTTAAGCAAATGTGATATGCTTATATTCCACCTTCATATCCTTTTCTCTGTGTGTACCTTATATCCTTTGTTGCCTGTTTGTTCCGTGTTTTATTTTCTTTTCTCGTTTTTTATTTACACATGTGCAGTGCCAAGGGAGGAGGGGGGTTTGGGGTGCAGGTAGCTGCTAAGGGGGTTGTTGCCACACACAAAATGTAAGTCTCAGATTACATGGTGGTACACTCAATCTGCTAACCCTTTTTTTGGGTTGGGTGGCAGACCCAAAGGGACAAACTGACAGTGCGTTACCATCTTCGTCTGCGTTTCGACTAGTTCATTTACTTGAAGTAAGAGAAATATATATAAAAACTGGTTGTCGTCGCCACTGAACCATCGAGCTAACATCATGTGTTTGCCAAGGGGTGCGGTGCCAATTACAACAACACCAGCAACATCCGCAGCAGCAGCAACAACAACAACTGAAAGAGTCGGCACGGAAGTGGTTTTGATTTAATGCCAAGTCGCCGCCGATGCCGCCGATGCCGCCGACGACTCTGACGCCTCCGACGCCTGCGATGCCGGCGATACCGCGAAATGACGCAAGATAAACAGCTGCTGCCTTTGCGAACAGGTGACGACAGGTAGCGACAGGGGCAACAAGCCATGGCCAGACCAAAAGATTTCAGGAGAAGAGCACAGAGCACACTCAGAGCTGAGCGAAGATACACAGAAACAGGTGGGAACGCCGAAGACATTTGTTTGATTGAAGATTAAAAAAAGTATAAACAGACTTATAGGGATCATAATATTAACTCAAGTATATATTGTATATACCTTTCCATATCGTTAGCTCTACGATAAAACTCAATCAGATCGAGTCGAGCAATTTAATTCTCTTCCTTGAGGTTAATTTAATTTGTAATTGTAGTTAAAAGGGAATTTCTGTTGGCCTGCCCCTAAAACCAAAACAGTAAATAAAATCAAGAGCAAACTGTTCTACAGGATGCCCCTTAGGTGGGCAGTGCGCAAATAGAGGGGCGTCGGAAGTGGGCTGTGATCGGGGGCAGGGGATTGAGCACCGGTAATGCTCGCCCTGGGTGCGTTTGTGGCTTATTGGCAATCAAAATGAGCGAACGATGACGATGGGCGAATCTAGAGAGTGAGCTACACTGCAACAAATTGGATAACAATAAAAAATCTAATTTAAAGAAACCTTTAAAGAAAACTCAAGAGCTTCAGGCATTGATAGAAACCTTTAAGGAAAAACCTTTAAGATTTCCCCTAAATTATTGTTAACGCATAAATCTTAGATAAGACTTCCACTTTCTCTCAGTGCAAAACATTTACCAGGGCTTGTTTTCATTGTTTGTGGACATTGGCAATGAGAGAGTAGAGTGAGGAGTATAGTGTGTGTGTGTGTGTGTGTGTGTGGTTGTGTGCAGGTCTACTTATCTCTGCTACCGTCGCACCAAGCCAAACTGATTAGCATAATTGGCTTTCTGTTAAATTTAGCGTTTAATTAATATATGAATTTGGCTAGCAGCGTGGAGCTTGCAGCCAGCTGACGGCAGACGGAACAACAATTAGTCGAAACCAAATCATGTTTATAGTCATATATATATATATATATATATGTGTGTGTGTGTTAGTGTGTGTGAAGCTATCTATATTTGAATTACAGAACAGCTTTAAGCGACATGTGCCCCAGTTTCCACTTCCTGCCTCGCAGCTCATCACAGCCACTTGAACAAAGCCTTGCCATAATTGACTTCTAGCCCAGCAGACGCACTGACACACACACACACACACGCACACACACATTGCGCCTACGCCCATGTTGCCGCCCACTAGAGAAACACTTAGAGACGCTGCGTTGGCCCCGTCACCAAGCCAAAAAATATAAGAAACTGAGCTCCAGAAATGAATTCCCAGCCCTCGCCCTGCACTTAACATGTTCATCAATTGCTCGACGAGACTTTCGCCGACATAGACAAAGTGTCGGACTAGCAACCGCCTGGCCAAGGGCGGGGGAGCTGGGGCTGGAGGGCAGAGGCAGACATGGGAATCTGGCCAACGCAAGACAATGCAACAAACGGTAGCAGAAAGTGTTCCACAAGGAGAAGGATGAGGAGGGGGAGGAGGAGCAGGGGGTGGTGACAGAATCTGTGGAGGAAGTGAAGCAGGAAGAATAGAAGTCAAGTCTAAGCTGTGAAATTGTTTTGCCACAAAAAATTGCAACAGAGCTGGGAATTAGAACGGCAGCAACCAACAAGCATCACAGCAAGTGCAACACGATCTCGTGGCATGCCACGCCCACGTTGCAAACGCAAAAGACAATTTATAAGACGCCCACACTGAAGGGCACACACACACACACACACACTCTGCCCAGAGGAAGCTCAACTCAAGCAGCAACTGCGCTGCCACTACGAATATTTTAGGTCTTCTTTTATTATTAATCGATGTCAAATTAAAGCTGACTTTAATTAAAATAAAAGACCTTAAGCCTTGAGAAACTTTACGTCTTCGGCTTAACTTAGAGAAAAGTTCAAACCGGCTTGAAGAAACTAAAATAAAAATAAAAACTTGCACCCATAAAGATAGTTGAGATACATTGAAAGAAACTTTCATGTATCTTAAGATTTCGTTTTTGTATCTTTTCAGAAAACCAATAACAATTTGCTGTAGAAAACTATTATTTGCCAAGTTAAGACCCGCTTCGATGCAGTTTGTGTTACCAATTGGTAAAATATTTTCAAAGGAGTTGGTAATAATATTTTTTAAAGCAAAACTAGCGTATATCTAAGGTTCTTTAAGCCTTATAAGTCTTGCTATGATTTGGGTTAGTAGGAAATAAGAAATTGCAGTTAGTTTGAGCAGCAAAATAAAGCTTATTTTCTATATATTATTCAGATTTCTGTGCTTTGTCTGACCTGAAAGATATAGAACTAAAAGTGAAATCGCAAATGTTCTGGAACAAATTAAAGAAAATAGATATAGACTTCACTTTGAAAGCAAGGTTATCGAAGCTCTTTTGAAATCATCAATCACATAATATATAGTTTCAATTCGATATTCAAATACCTCAGAACACACTTTACATAAACGAATGAAATCATTCTTAAACTTAATAGGTATTACAACGCCTTTTAAATGATTGTTTCTACAAAACACTTGGTTGATTATAGACGTTAGAATGCTTCTTGGCAGGTAACACATTTAGTTACACCAGACTTTCAGAGTATACTATTATATGTATGTATATATATATATATATGTATGTACAGCTGAAGCTTATGAGTGTCATTGGCATTAAACTAGTTAAACAAGTTTCTGGCGCGACCCTGAGGGCAAATTTCGCTGCAAAAGAATCTACGAGGAGAAACACTTGACGGCTGGATGGGTCTCCGTGAGACGCTTCGGCTGAAGAGTCAAAGACCAAAGGGCCACACAGTACGGTGTTTATCATTAGGCGCAGTTAATAGCTCTGCTGAAAATATGCAAATTCCGTGGCAGCTGATTGAAGTGAAGCTCAAATACCTAAGGCTGCCCTCTCAATGAATTTCGATGAAATGAAAAGTGCCATGCAGATTCATAGCCAAGGCTAATGAACAACTGGCCGATAGAAAAACAAAGCAGAAAATTTCACATATTTCACAAATTGTACGACTTTGACTTTCCCAATGAGGCAATACACACGTATACACACCCTTTACACCAAAATATTGAAAACAGACACCAGAACTGCGACTCTGCGGCGAGAGGGTCTCATGGTAAGGTTGGAGCTAAGCTGTGGCTGGCAACAGTTGCGCAAATTTGCACAGACTTTGTCGTCGACAACAACAACAACAACAACAACAACAACAACAATGACGACAACGACGACAACGACGACGACGACGTCAACAGGTGCGAGCTCATTTCAATTCCCAGCAAATAGTGCAAAAATCTATTTATTTAGTTACACATTTCGTGTTGCTTTGTTTCTAGTATTTTTTTCCATTTTAATTGTGTCGATTGTGGCGCCGTTTTACTTTCAACTCGAGCGTGTTTCAGTTGCCCCAACTGCAACGAGGCAATGTCAGCCGAACGATGCATGTAACAGTAGAGGAGATCTCCAGTTCGTATTAACCCAAATATGCAAATGCAGCTCAGCTGAGGCTCTCTTTGGCGGCCAAGCAGCACAGAATGTGTTGCAACCACAGCTCAGACAGTCACAAAGACGTCAAGCTCAGCAGAAATATATTCAACATTTACTTAACATCATCATCTTCATCATTACGAACGATCATTATTGTCATCGCTTCTCTTCTTGTCGGGGCAACGTCTTCAGCTGTTGCTGGTAGGCAAACACAAAACTTGCCTCGCCACCAACTCTGTCAGTCACTTAGTAATAATCTTCAGCTAACAGCTGAAGAAAAAAACACCAACAACAACAACAACAAAGAGAAGAACACATGTGTATCTACACTTATGTTGTTGATGATGATGAGATGGAATAGGATGAAACGATGACATGGCTGGAAGTCAATGGCAAGCCGAATGCATATCGAACTTCAACAGCGATGAGCACGTGAAAAGCTTTCAACAGGCACGAAAAATAGTTCAACTGGAAAGTAAAGTGAATTCATATATCTATATATACATTCGATTCCAGCGATAACATGAAATATCATTGAACTTAGACATATTCACTGGTAAATGGTGAGCTAACAAATCGATCTTTACTTTTTCTGCTTTCTATTCTTCTGTTCTATGTGCTTTATCATTTATCAGATACTCTGTTTCCTACTACTTCTTCTCCTTTTTAACTTCTTTTCTTATATAATATAAATATATATATATAGTATATACATATATTTATCATATTATTACTGATCTCATTGCGTTTTTCTGGCTTGGCTCCCATGTAACAAAAGTTGCATCATTTGTAATCCATTTTTAGTGTTTATTTATTATAATTTTTTCTTAATTTTATTAGCTAACGTTTAAAATTTATTATAATACTAAAATTATATTTATTTTTATTTTCAATTTATAGTATTTTAATTAAATTTTTTATCCAGTCGACTGCTAAAAGTCAACTTAAAATAAAAAAATAAGCGGAAGTTAAATGAAACCTGGAAATCAGGCTTAAATGAAAATGAGCTCGTGGCACAATGAGAAAAGACATCCAGGTACAGCTATAAGTACTATTAGTTTTAACAAGATGAAAGGCGATAGCTGAGACTAAATGAATATCGATAGTTGCAAGTTATGATTTGAGATCAATAACTGGTATGGCCAGAAGATAGTTTCATGCATAGATATTTGACTTAAACATAGAAATGGTAGGTATTATATACATTCCGATAGTTGTCTGTAATGAAAACAACTTTACTGAAAGCTAGATATATATTGATCACACTTCTGGATCTAATGATAATGCCAACGATGCATGGATATGACTTATATAGTATAAAATGTACATATATCACTTCGAAGATCGGAAAGTAATTCATGGAATGCTGAACCGATTAGAAAACAACTTCAGCAAATAATTGCATCGTAATTCTAAGCTGCGTGAGATACATTTGTATCTCATAACTAGCCTAAGATAGTTTTTCAAGTAATTCAAACATTCAATTCAAGTCTTCGATAATATTCCAATGATTTATGCTCGTAATATTTGATTGAATGAAACAGAAAGCTTCCTATCTGTAATTTAATATGAAACTCGGAATAAGGAGCAGAATTAGCTACAACTTGAGTCACTTTTTATATCGATAGTTAGCTCGTGCTTATTGGCTCATCTCTAATGCCAACTTGAGCTGTCTGCTGTTTGCCGGCTGTTGCCGTTTGCCACCGTTTTCGAGTCGCAAAGCTATTGGCATTTTGCTTTATTCGCTGATTTAGCCATTGTCTTTGACTAAGTCTCAACTTCAACGGCAACTTGCAATTGTCGCTGTCTGTTGTCTGCTTTTTCTATGTTGTTTTCTTTTTTGTGTGTGTGTGTGTCTATTGACGTATCTGAAACTCGTGCATGCAGCTCAAATGCTCAAACTTTTAACCCATAGTTACTGCCATTTGCCTATGGCCCATGGTTGAGTCAACTTTCCTCTTTACCAGGTAAACACCTACAATCCGTCTTCCTATTGCCATTGTTTTTGCCAGGTTTGCGTCATGTGCCTGTGTTGCTTGTTACACGTTTAGTATCTTTTGGCAGTGTAAAGTATCTGTAAGTGTTACTGTAATTGTATCTGTGTCGGTATCTGTATCTATATTGTGTTGTGTTGTGCACTTGTAGAGCTCCTCCAAGCGCTGCGTCTCGTCTCACATTTCCCGCATTTAGTCGTAAGTATTGTGTAATGTAGGTGGTTATTATAATCATCGTTGTTGTTGTTGCTTGCCAGGAATTGGGTAATCCATATGGCCAATAAAATGTAAGAAAACCAACAACTCAGTCACAATTTGTCAGTTTTTGACAAGGTTCGTTCGAAAACATATTTCAAAGATACATTTGCATAGTTTATCAATTTGCGTGTTTTTAGGTTAAGCCGTCTGATAAATCGCAATCGAATACAGCAACAGACAGCAGTTCGCAGTTGGCAGTTGGCAGTCGGTGACATTCGGTTGTCAAAAATGTATCTAAAAGATACAAATTAAACTCTACACGAGATGTCATGTTTTGTCCATCAATCAACGGTTGCAACGATTGAATTGAACTATAACAGTTGCCATAATTTATTTAACAACAATTTCTGGCTTAGCTGGTTAGATACTAAAAACGAATAGCAGCTCTCTCTCTCTCTCTTTCTAACTGTTTTGGCCATGGCCAGTACGTGTGCCTAGCACAAATAAATTTGAGAATTTATTGCCAGGGCGCCGCATACGATGGCTCCTGTAGGATGTAAAGGTTACCTGCATACACCTATACACATACGTGTATGTGTTTCAATGTGTGTGTTTATTAATGTTGCATGTTCATTTCCAGCTTGCGTGCAGCTCACACAGATACAGATACATTGAAACGCACACACACTCACGCCCAAAAATGCTGGTTGTGTAATTTACGGCCCAACCCCCAAAACGCTGCTGGCAACCCTCGCAACGGCGTACAGGCAACATTTTTACTTGCCTCCTCTAACGAGCCTCAAGCCAGGCGACAGCTGATGGCGTTTCCTGCCAACCGCCTACCACTTGGCCCACAGACGCCGTCGTCGCCGTCGACGTCATTTTTATGGCCACCAAAGGGCACTGAACCGCACCTTAAAAAAGGCGCAAAAGTAAACTGTAGCGGCGGTTTGATTAAAACTACATACGCTTACACACACACACACAAACACATACACATAGTGAGTGAGAAATGGTCACACACAGATACACATGGGAGCAGCTTGGTTCGCTTTTAATAGTTTTTAGCTTGACCTCGTCATCGTTCGCGTTTCCAGTTCCCAGTTCCTGAGCTGCTTCTGTTGTTGTTGTTGTTGTTGTTGTTGTTATCCAGCTGTTGTCTCTGGGACTACTTTTAACATGTTGTTGTTGTTTGTGTTTCGTTCTTTTTCATGTCGGAAGTGGAAATTATTCACCACTCGCACATTGCCATCCATTGCCCTGGTGACTGCTTTGAGTCCCTCTTGGCTGCATTTCGTTTTCATTATCCAGGTGATCCCCTGGCAAGTCATTGACACACCTGTGCAATCTTTAGGCATTAACAGGCGCAGAGGGGAAGGGTAGCCTGTCATGTGTGTTTAAGCCTAAGCATAATGAATGAAGTTACAGTTGGAAAGTGATCGTCCCTCTAAGAGAAGATCCTAAGAACTATCTACATAATTCTTCACATTGAATCGATTGTTCAGTTCTTTGTTTATAATCGTAAAGTTTATATTCCCATCAACGTAGTTAATTACTTTTCTCTAGCGGCGGCCACCCACAGGGAAGTGCAAAGTTCCCAAGTTCAAGTCTTATTCAATCCCTGCCCTGCCCTTCCCTGCCCGCAGCCCACTCCCCGTTCAGTTTCTTTCTTTCTCTTCGCGGACACTTTCATTTCCCATCGAAAAGTTCAAATAACATTTCCGAAAACCATTTAGATGTTGTGATAATTGCTACAAGAACCCGCAGACTGTGCTGCCCCACCCGTGCCCTCCCCCTCCCATCCCATTTTCCCTTGCGCCTGCCCTTCACTTCTTCCTTCTTCAGGCGATTGCTGCTCCTGGTGTAAATGACCCACATGGAGTCATTTGCCACGCATTCCTAACCACCTAATGATCATCGCCTCTTACACACAAATTATGATGGTTACGAGTTCTCCCTCTCCCTTCCTCTCTCTTTCTCTCTCTCTGTCTGTCTGCCTCTTCCTTTCTCTCTCTGATTTCGTAGCACAATTCTTAGACCGATCGCGGCAACAAGAGCTCACAAATTCAATTAGATTTTATTGATGATTGATTTTCGCTTGTGTGTGTTCGAGTGTGTGTGTGTGTGTGTGTGTGTGTATATGTGTGTGTAGATATGAGTATATCAGCAACAATGTAATTGTCTTTAATTCAATTAGAGAAGAACTGAGGAACATCAATTGTCTTCGACTAACTGAGTTATGGAAAATTTTCAATTTATATTTCTGTACGAGTTTCATTTCTGGAAAGAGATCTCAGAATTTCCATGTTTTTCCATCAAATATGGATAAGTGCATATACTCATATTTATTTGTAATATTTCCGTTGTTTAGTTATGTGCTTGCAATCACAAATAAACAAACAAACGATACAGATACAGCCACAGATAAATATACAGCAGATACAGATACATATATATACAGATATATATATATATATATAGTTTATTATGTGTCTGCCATCTCTTTCGTACCTCGCCTCGCCTGCTGTCATCATAAAGCAAATAAAATATGAAATATTCATACGAGTACCGGCTCATGTTATCTGCTCCCCTCCTCCGGCGGCGTGTTCCTTGCTGATTGAACACAAAAATATATAGATATTTTATCGATATTGTAAGCAAACCTCGTTAGCGTATAGAGAGTGAGAGAGAGAGAGGGAGAGAGGGAGAGATAAGAGTCATTTAGGGGCGGCTCAGCTATGACACCCCCCAGACCACCCACAATATGCAGCCCCAAAGCAGCTGCTTGCCTCATTCATAACCCAAAAGCATTGATCATAAGCCACAGTTTGTATCTACATCTGTGTATCTGTATCTGTATCTGTATCTGTATCTCTATATGTATCTATAGCTGTATATACATGTGTGTGTGTGTGTGTGTTTCTCTCAGTAAATTGCTGCCGTTGCTCACTTGGCATTCCAGTAACGCTAGTACTCAACGGAGGGTACAGTGTTTGGTTGTCTGAAAGCAGCTCCTCCTCTGCCCCGCCCCCCTCCCTCCCCCTCGAGCTCTCCTCATTGCATGAGCTGTGACTTTGCCTAAAGTTTCATACGCTGCTGCTGTTTGTCTCGTTACCATGCTTCGAGCTTATTGTTTTACTAGCTGCCTGATGTGTGTGTGACTGTGTGTGTGTGATTGTATGTGTGTGTGTGTGTGTTTGTTTGTACTGTGCATAGAGCGGCTGTCTTATATAAAACCTAAATACAAACACAAACACAGCGCACAGTTCATTTTAATTGACATCGATAATTAAAAACTATTTTCTGTTTAGGTTTTTTTTGTCGTTCAGCTTTTTTCACACACACACACACACCCACACACATAGTGTATAATCATCTATATCTTTTTATCTTCTACTAACTCTCTGCTGCTGTCTCTTAATATCTCTGCTAATTGTAGGGCAATCAAAGTTCATAGCACATCATCGCCGCATACGTCACGCGTTTAACTCAAGTATCTGCCCACTTGAAGATAGCAGCCAAAGTGTTGTGTTCCTCTTCACACACACTTTTACGAGTATTTCGAGTAATTAGCTAACAATTAATAAACTTTATCAGTTCTCAGCTTAAGCCAACGGTAGTGACTCAATCAGTGCCCTTTGCAGAGCTCTGATTACAAATTATCAATATTGTCGCCTCGAAGAAAATAAAAAGAAAACTCGATGGAAGTTATCTATAAGTTTATTAATAATTATTTTATGGGTCGTCTATTTGCTTGGGCTCAGGTAGCAGCAGGTATCGAAGCGGTTTTAGATAAGCAACGTCACGCTCTCAACTCTCTATAGAGTTTCTCCTTCTCTCTCACTCTCTCTCTCTCTTTCTCTAGAGATAAGTCTGTATAGTTATATATAATTATCGCTCCCTTGTGGCGCACTTCACGTTTCGAGCAATGTAGTTCCGGATCAAAATATCAGACTATTCCGTAAACAATTCACTCAACTCATATATATATATATATAGTATATATAGTATTGTTGATAAAACTTATCACTAACTTTTATAATATTGTTTATAGACATTTTATTCACACGCTTTTGAAGTTTTAAGACTATTCTAGAACCAAAAACTTCATTAAGCTGCAGCTTTCCCATAGAAACTAACTGCATTTCGGGTAAGTGAACCCCTTTAATAACTACTGTCCAACAACCCTTCTCTTCTGATCGCCTTTTGCTTAATCTCCCACTAGAGTTATAAACCATATTTCATATAATACTAGTTTGAGGCACTTCCTAGAAACATTTACAGCTTTGACTCAAGTTTTTGTTTGTTTTCTGTATTTTTTTACGCTGTTTTAATATGTTTTTTATTTTATCGTCACGTTGTCGCCATAAAACATTATATAATGGGTCGTGCCGGCTTTGGTTCTCGCCTCGTTACTGATAACTAGCAGACCCCCAACTGACGCAGTCTTCTGATATTTGCAATAGTCGCAGGGCTGGCATAATTACTGGGTCAAGTACAACAACAACTTATGCGAGGGGGTTCGGGTTGAAGGGAAGTTGGGAAATGGAGAAATATTAAAACATGTTGTGAGAATGTGAAATAATTTACCATTTTTTATAGTAGTTTCGCTAGGGGGTTTCCTTTTGTTCGACAATGTAGGGTATCACTGCAGAAGTTTAATTGGAAAACTTCTTTTAATTTTGCACACTTTAATTGGATTTCAATAAAGTTAATCGCTTTACAATTCACTTATTATTTTGTATTGGTTTAAGGATTGAATTCTTTGAAATTGACTCTCGACTGTCGACTGTCACTTTTAACTGGTTTTTACTGTTGTTAATGTTGAGTTTGTTTTATATTTTTCAGCTGTACTGTAATTGGAATTGTTATTGTAACTTTTTTGTAACTTTTTTTAATGGCCTTTGGCGTATTTCAAGAATTGTTTTCACGCCCACTTTCAATTATTATTATATGGAATAATAATTTTTCCTTTCGCTTTTCTGTTTTTCTTTGATTTTCCCTTTCGTTTTGTGTTCTTTTGTTTACTTTAAATAATTTTGTTGTCAATCTTATTTGCACAAGTTGTAATTATAATTTCTGTGTGTTGGCTTTTTCATCAGATTTTTATATCACAATTTAAAATGTGGTTTCTTTGGGCTCTACAAGCAAATTTGGGGGAAAATTGAATATTATATATTATAATACATATATATCATTATTAAGTGTGTGAAATCGAGTCTGTTTGGATCAGTTTCTGTTCTGATGTGGGAGTCGTTTGGCACATTAAAAGATTTAGTGCAGAGCCGAGACGCTTTTTCGCCCGTCGGCCTGGACTTGGCCATAAACAAATAAACCAGTTAGCTTTGGTCTGAGCTGAGGTACACTGATTTATGTTGCAGCAAACAGCTAACGGAACCGGTTCTGGGCAGATCCGACTTGGAGCCGGACCAACAATTGATACAATTTGCCCAACAATGTGAACAATTTTTATTCTGCGGGTGTGGGAAATCTTCGTACTCGTAATATAACCAGCTAACAGCACTTTGGCTCTGACTTTTGGCATCCATATGGCATCCGAGACTTTCACACGCCCAAAAAAGAAGGCGAGTGGAGCACACAGCTGGACAGCTGTGGAGCTGCAGAGCTGAGGAGCTGACGAGCTGGAAAGTGACCTCAACGCAGGAGATGGAGAAAGGGTCAGCCGCAGTGGCGGAGCCGACAAGAAAAAGTTCAAAGTAAGTGGCAGTCGGCAGTGCGCAACGCTTCAGCGGAAATAATCGTAAAGTAAGGTAACCAAAAGAGGCATAAACCCAGAGCTAGAGTCAAAGATATAGCCAAAGCCAAAGCCAGGGCCAGAGCCAGAGCCATGCCTCAAATGGAGTCCAAGAACTGGCAGCGAATGAGTCGAAAGGCAATGGTATAAAATAAAAGTTTAGCGCAAAACAGAAACCGAAACAGAAACAGAAACGGGAATGGAAATGAAAATGGAAATGGAAATGGACGGTTGGCCAAGAACTAGCCGGCAACTGGCGGTTGAACTTGGCTAAAATAAATAAAGCCATACAACAACGCACAACACCAACAACAACAAAGTCAACACCAACAATAACTTAGACATTCGAGTTCAACTTCAATTCTTGTGTCACAAAAAGTTTTCCTTTTTTCCCGTGGTCGGGGAAAATTTGGGATCAAAGTTCACACATTCGGCTCGAACGAAGGAAAACGAAATAGTTGTGCGCCAAGCGCATTCATAATTCAATTTGCAGCTAATTGCGAGCTGTTTTAATGAAGACCCAACAAAAGGTCTGAGCCACTGCAGCCACCCGTTTGGGCCAATTTATGGATGGACTCGCTTTTGGCACGCCATTTGGCCAATTAATGTCTGCAGCCATTGAAAAAATATGCTCGTATATTTGCCTTTTATTTCACTTCATTTTTCAAAAAATTATATGAGGCTCTTTACGCTTTTCACGCGATTTTCGTTTTAGCCTTAGTCTTCTCCTAACTGGGCTGAAAATTTCAATTTGCGGCTGCAGGTTGCAGCTGCAGGCCCTAATGGCAAAATGTTTTCGCTCCACGTGTAAGATTTGTGTCATAACCCAGCGGATTGTCGGTACAGACAAAAGGAACCTCACAGAGCTTGCGACGTGATGGAATTTTCAGATAAACACAAAAGAGAACTCTAATCTAGATTGTCACGGAAGACTAATAATAGAGAATCGAGAATACAAACAGACTTTAAGTATATACAAAGATCTAGCCTGTGCTGCCGATCTCAAAGAACTTTACTAGAATGAATCTTAGTAAAAGTAACTAGAGGAGAAGTATCTAGAAACAAAGTTAAGCTGTTTCTTACTGAATGAAAAAAGAACTAAGTGAAAGATTCTAATGATCTTGGCTTAAGAGAGGAGAATATGATATAAAAATTGCGATTGAATGAAATCTAGAAACTAGAAAAAAGTGAATGAAAGGAGAATTAAATCCAAGAATCCAGAGATGAATGCCCAAAATTATATTAAAATTTTGAATATGAAAACTTTTCTGATGAGGCAAAAGAAGTCTTAACTAAAACTAAGTATAAGCTGATACATAAAGTAGATGGAAACTGAAGGGAAAACTGTTAATGTGATATGGATGGAAAAAGATCTCAAATAGGTTTTGAATTCGTACCTAATCGAATCTTGAACGGAACTTAAGATTGAAATGGGAACTTTACTCGAAACTGAAAACTGAAATACGTACAGAACTTTGTTAAACACTGATGAAAAAGTATATTTAATCGGAAATGTAACTGGAATCTAGAATTATTAGTTTATTGAGTCTAACTAAAGTTAAGTAGAAATAAAATGAATTGAAATGCGATTCGCTATAAAAATATGACTCAGATGAATTGATGTAAGCGCTTGGAGACAGTTTAAGATATTATTTGAATATATAGTTAAATATATTAGAGTGTATCGGATCAGTATCTGCATGTTGTTCTGTAAGTTCTGTGTCTGGATTTGATAAGGGGACTGAAACGGGTTTCATTTTACCTTTTAATATTTGCATATTTAAAAATTCTTATAGATTTTGTCAGAGTTCGCAATTAATTTGTGACCTGTTTTTTTAACGGAACGTTTTATTGTAGATCGCTTTCCATTTAACCCAATTCTTAGATATTAATTCTCTTTCAGTTTCTTTAGTTGTGGTTTCTTATTGCTTTTTATTTTGCTTTTTCTTTTTCTTTGCTGCTGTTGCCAATTCTCCAACGATATTCACTTCTGACTCATTTGTATCTGATAGATACAACAATACAAAAGCTGAAAGCACTTTTCACATTGATCGCAGCGATCGCTGATTTTAATTGTTGTATATAACGGTTGTTTGTTATTATTCTTGTTGTTGTTGGTGTTATTGTTGTTGTTGTCGTTGCTGGTAAGTTTTTATTTTTATAAACAATTAAACCTTTGCTTTGTTCGTTCTACGTATGGTGCAATTAAACAAATCCAAGTAAATATCTTTCATGCACTTATTACACAAACTAATTGCAAACAATTTCCGTTGTTGTTATTGTTGTTTTAGTTGTTGTTTTCTTATTGTTTTGATTTATTTATGAAATTGTTGAGCGGCGATTGTTTAGCTATTGAAATACGATAGACCAAACTCTAGCTCGCTGTGTGTTCAGTGTGTATGTTTATGTGTGTGTGTGTGTTGGATATGTGTGTTTTGATTTATAATGCCTAAAGTTTCGACTGACTATGCTTTTTGTTGTTGTTGTTGTTGTAGTAGTTATAGTTGATGTGGTTGTTGTTGTTATGATAGTTATAGTAGCTGTGGCTTTGAATTGTTTGAAACTTGCGCACGACGAGCAGCTAACTGCGTTTCTGACATTCGACTGACTGGCTGATTTGGCCGAACGCAAAGCATTGGCGGTCTGAACTTAACAGTGACTCGTCGTGCATTGGCTCTTTCTCTTTCTCTCTCTCGCGCGCTCGCTCGCTCAGTCTCTTGAGCAAGTAGTTGGCGCTGTTAGCTGCGCTGTTGTTGCTCTGTTATGTTACGAGTATGTTTGACGACGCTGCGTTGGCAGCACAAACAACGACTGGTTGCTTGGCAAACGAAACGCTCTCGTGCCATTCGCTCTTTGGGTTCGTGAACTCGGCGAAGCGTAGCGGTAAATGGTTCGGCGGGCAACGTCGGCACCGGGATATAAACCGACTGCGTTGCCAGGCTTTTCATCACATTTGTTTTGGTTTCGCAGTTCGCAAATGGAAGAGCGCGTGCTGTGGATGTTAAGAGAACTGTCTGCTGACGCTCTTCTGAATGGAATTAAACTAAGAGAGAGTTGTATTCATATGCGGTACATTAACATTTACAGCATGGTACGGTTACGGTACGATACGATACGGTACGGTACGGTACGGTATAGTACACTTCAATTTGTTGGAAAAACTGGCACAATTGGACAAGTAGATAGCTCCTCCCTCCATCTAAGAATGCTTCAACTTGAAAGTGAATGCCTGCTAAGTGTCCTGCCGGCAGATCCAAAACAAAAACGGGCACACTGACAATAAATCACGCGCGCAACTCACGTCTGAGACTGGTACACCAGGTACCTTTCCCACTTTAGTCGCACTTTCTTAATCTTAGCCTGTAGCCTGCAGGCAAAAGCAAAAGTTGGTACCAGAAATGTTAACAAATCATTTGCCATTTTTAGAAATCTACTTGACTTGGCACAGTTGCGATTATGCAACAGTAACTAAACCTAACCTCCTCATACCACTGCAGACTACACCATGGCACACCACAACGCGGCAGACCAGACTTCAACCAGGAATGCCAGCGATGTGGCGAACTGGATTCGAAACTGAAACTAGAGGCGTGGAGTGTCGCTAGACAGGCTCGTTCCAACTGCCTGTGGTTAACTCCAACAACAAGAATACAACAACAACACTCGAAACTTCATTCACTCGGCTCACATGTGAGTTCGAGTGGAGTCTCTGACTACCCACGAATATAACTGAGCGCTGAATGCAGTTTCGTTTTTATGAATACCCTGTAAAATTGGGTGGAAAACGTGCATATTTGAGGTGAAATCGTTGGTTCAAATCGGAACTAGCTATATACGGGAATAGTTCCAGCACTGAGAACTAGAATTCCAGAAATCTTCATTCCAATGCCAATATTATTCTGATCTTAGAATACAAATTTTTCTATATAAGGAAAAGTATGCTGGAAAAGTACTCTTGTACCTGAAACTGTAGGAAGAACTACTGAAAATGGAATATATTGAACTAAGTTCTTTCAAAAGTGATTCGTTCAGTATTCATAGATTCTGTTTGTAGATCTATAGATTGATAGATATTCGTATAGATGCAATTGGGTAGAAATCGGCTTAAACAGAGTGTTCTATCTACTAAGGATATATAGAATTATAATTACTGATTACTCATATCAGCATATACAGGGCATTGCCTAGTCGGTTATCTACTGCAAAGAATTCTTTGTTTTTCTTTTTTTACACTTTTCTACTTCTCAGCACTTTTTGCTGTCTATGCAACTTGCACTTTTTGCACTTCAGTCTGTGGGATGTGGGTTGCCAGTGGAATTGGGCACAGGATGGGTCTGCCCATAGATAGAGGATAGAATAGAAGTGCAGTTAGTAACGTTCATTAGTTGGGTTCTTTGGTCGGAATGTTTGCTGGCCAGGAAGTGGTGCACTTAACGCTTCAATGGAGACGTGCAGGGAATGCCTCAATCGAGCAGCCAATCCAGCCAATACACACACACACACACACATATATATATATATATATATATATAGGCGGACAATTACCTGAACCAATTTTAAGTTTTACGTTTGGTAGTCATCATTATTATTATCATCCACCCCGCACAGCAGAAAATGTATTTTGGGTTCCGTTCGATAATTTGTCATAAAAATTGATCAAACAAGAGAATATGAAATGACAAGAAATGCAATTTGCATGTCATGAGTGATGACTAGCCCCAGCCCCTGTATCATTTATCCTTGGATAACAACAGCAACAACAACATATGCGTGTATTGAATGGGTCTTCGCTACCCGCCAGTAGGTGGAGTATTGTGTGCCATACAATGACAGCCAGTCACGATTTGCCATTTACAATATTTATTTATTCATAACTTCAGTTCAGTTTAGTTTCAGTTTTTCTTTTTTTTCCACTCTGCGCATAATAAGTGTACCGTTTAGGAGCTTAGGGGGCTGATGAGTTGCGTGGGTGGGAGGAAGGGGTGGGGGTAGGTTGTTTGTTATCGGCAACTGACGAGTTACCCCAAATATTTGGCATTTCTTTAACTTTTTCTCTCTTTGTTTTCTTTTCTTGGTGCACAAAATTACTTTTTTGGTTCTGTTCTTGTTTCATGTCAGGCCGCAATTACTATGGAAATTTTGGCGAAAACTATAAGCTGCCTACACTAAAGTGCTCCTGGATTGAAGAGGGGGTAGGGGGGGAGGGAGGGAAAGTGTGTATGGGGGCAGGCGATTGCATTGTAGGTCGCCACGTGTCGCTGTGTCGCTGTGCCGCTGCTGACGTGATTTGCAGTCATAACTTGGCTAACTTTATTGGCTCACATTTGCATGGCCTAAACAGTAACACCGCATAAGGGAGTTATGGCAAGAGGCAGGGAAGAGATCTATTATTGTTTACAAGTCAAAAACAAACCCGTAATAGTTATGGGAAACTAAACAGCCGGCCCTAAACTAACACATAACACACACACTCGCACACACACACGCACACACACACTCGCTCTGTCCCTCTCCAAATAAGACCACAATCAAACAGCAGCCAGAATGCGCCCAAAAGGCAGGTAGGCACTGGTTATGGCCCTGTCTCTATTTCTGGCCAGAAGCAAAGACATAAGTTAACGCATTGCCAGCAGCTGCCGCTCGTGGCGCACTCCAAGCCGCTCCCTTCCATCCCCTGCCATCCCCTGCACCTTCTGCTGGCTCGGCTCATAACTTATATTAAGTATAGAAGTGAACGGCATGGAGTCAGGTGTTTCAGCTGTTCCCTGTGCCTTGCCACATGTTCTACACACACCTCCAGAGGGGTTGCTCTTTTTGGGCAAGGTGAATGCACCGACGACAAAAACCAAGAAAAAATATTGAAACCAGTCTAAAGTAATTCATGCAAGTGCAATTGCCATACAAAACAATGACAATGGCAAAATGCCTCTAAGCTCTTTCCCTGTCTTTGTATGTCTTTCAATATACTTATATACATATATATATATATATATGTATGTCCAGACTGGCGACCAGCGACCTGCTGCAGACTAACTCTACAGAGAGGCCCAAGACTCGGACTCGAATTCCGACCAGTCAGGCCAGTCATTGCGGCACTTACTCGCCGTGAGCTTGCCACTTGCCACTTGCCAACAGTTTCTCTATCCCAAAAGCCACTGCACACTGCTTCCGCATATAACAGAAAAGAAGGGAAAGAATTCTTATTCCAATCAGAACTAATATTGCAGCTTAAAGAAGAAAGGAGAAGGTAAGGTAAGGCATATTTCTTAGCTCAAAGCAACAGAATAGAAAAAGATAATGAAGGATATATAGTATCTTCTCTTAAGTTAAAGAAAGATATTTAAATTGAATCAAATTTTATTTAATATTGAATCAAGTTGAAAGAGAAAAGATTCTTTTTGCAATATAAACTAATATTTCTTTTTAAAGATAGAAAGGGAAGTTGATATACAAAATTTCTATGCTTAGATCTAAATTTTTGAATAGAACATAATAGAAATGCAGGAAATATAGTATATAATCTTAAGCTAAAAGTGGAAGGTCTTTCTCATATGGAAGATATATAAAGTAAATCCTAAATTTATTGAGTTAATCTTCAACTATCATAAGAAAAGTGTTCTTATACTTTTTTCATTCTTCTTTTTATAGTTAAAAACGATTTGTTTGAAGCTCAACTAAACTTAACTCGCAACAGCTGAAAGTAATCTCTGACTTACTATGAAAGGTTCAGTTAGAGATATTATACATACTGAGTATTATGTCATCTGATCAGTTTTGTGATTGTTTAAGCAAATCTTTCTGTTATATAAATGAAATATATAGATAAAAAGTCTCCAGTTCATAGATATTTAAAGTCTGATCGTCATATGATAATATATTCTATATAGATTTCAAAGCATGATCACAATTTGGTTTCCAAAATGTGTGACTCTGCACCACGGTGAGCTTAGTCAATGTCTAGAGAACCCACAAGCCAGACAATGGTCATATGAACAATCATAAAAATGCATTATTCATGGCAGATTAAGAAATTATTAGCTAACAATCGCTGAGATGCGACTCGGTGGAGAAGGGAGTTCTTGGTTTGGTGAATTATGTTTTGAGTTTTGTCTAAAGAACGTTCAATGCACTTTGACCGTTTCCCTAGATCGCGTTCGGAATCATACTCTAAAATATTGCTAGCTGAAATGAATAATGCAGCAGTTGCAGTTGCAAGTTGTAGTTGCAACTGCATCAAGCGAACACCCACAATTATGCGATAAACAATAACATTTAGAGATCGAAATGCGGTTGTTTCAGATATATGGAAATGTATATAGCATATAGCCAGAAGGGAACAGGTGATGAGGGAGGCAAAGGGGGAGGGAGAGAGGGAGGAGAGGGAGGAGAGGGAGGAGCAGCTGGCAGATTGACTGGCGATGGGGACGGCCATGCTTCAATGCGTGCGCAGCGGCGAATGCTTCCGTTTCCGTTCTTAATAGCTTTATTGTGATTTACTCAACGGTGGCAACAACAACTAAAACAACAACAACAACAATAAAAACAACAACAACAACAACAACAACGATAACAACGACAACTTTGAGCAAAAGCAATCAACGGAATTACAACAGCGTTAAAAGTGCATTGATAAAAGGGCAACAGAAAGACGAATGAAATTTAAAGAACATTAAAATAACGTTCAACACAATTTCTGAAGCTAAAATATGCACAAAGAATTTAAAACGGACATTTTCCCTTTAATGCAACGAAAACTACAGAAACTATTGTAATTTTCGCTCGAAAATCGAAGAATTAAACCGAATTCAGAATATTCAGAATATTCATGCGATTTACTTGAAGTTTGAATTGGTTTTAAAAGTTAATTGTTTCATTCTTTGAAAAGAGGGAAAACTACTTAAAATAAGAAAAACCAGACGTATTTCAGAAATCTTCTTATAAAAGTTGTTTCTAATTAACTTAAAGACAAGCTTCAATAAAGAATTTTATATTAAAAACAAACTAAACTTCAAAAAAATGTAAATAAAAAAACAATTCCTTGAAGTTTCCACTGAGTTTAAGTGTATAAATCTTTAAATTATTATATTCTACACTTGAAAAAATTTAAATTAATAAAAAACTTTACTAAATTTTGTAACTTTTCACTAAGATTTGAAAATAATAATAATAATAAAGAAAATAATCTCTTAAAGAGAAATTTGATTTGAAAAAAGATTTTTCTATACACAAAACAAATTTCAATGTACAATGCTTTGGAACTTTCTCCCAGTGTATTATTAATATAATAAATATGTGTATATATAATATATATAGTCGAAAATTTGTGCGTTCTTTGCAATTAATTAATTGAAAATCTGACACAGAAATGTTTGGTTAATGAGTCAGAAAACCGTCGCCAAAGGATGACAAAAGCTGACCAACTGGTTTGAAGGAAGTTTAAACGATGATATGATACGTTAACCGAACGCCAGGAGAGGGTGTGCTGGTTAGGGGTACTCGTTTGCCCTTTTTAATGAACTTTTGCCTGCCTGAATAACACCCTTCCCCCCTCCCCTCCAGCCACCCAGTTGTTGATGCTTCTCTTTTTTGCTGTTCCTTTGCGCATTTTGTGCGCGCTTTAGCTTTATACTATGACACGCACACACACACACACCCACAGAGAGAGAAAGAGGGGTATATATAGTACATTTATATATATAGAGACAGGTATGTGTAATTATTTGTCACACCTGAGTTGGCGGGCGGCTCAGACAACAGGCAGCAGGCAGCAGGAACAACAACACAAAAGGCAGCGGGAAAAAGGCGTCTCACATGGCTGAGCCGCCGACCCAGCGAAGCAGTCGAAACCAAGCCAAGCCAAGTTAACAAAGCAACCACTTTTCTAAACGTTATATGCCACATTCGCAGTCATATCTACCATATATAGTTTGCCATACAAACAGTATGCCACATTATGTACTACATATAGAGAGAGATACTTATGTGTATTCCGTACGTACGATTCACGATTCAGGATTGAGAATTGAGGAGGACGAAAGACCAAGGACTGAGGACTGAGCATTGAGCTCTGGCAACTGTCAGTCAGAGCGGACATTCGCTTGATATTTACCTTTCCTTTATCCACCGTTTTTTTTACTGTGTGGCTGACGTAAGCCAAAGCCGCGAACGTTTCAACTTTGACCATCAATGTGACTGCCATTCCTTTAACGGTTTATGGTTAGGGGTAGTAAAAGTAGAAAGTTTGATTGACACTCTCATACATATTAAGTGGACATTGTTCTAAGGGTAACTTCTTACTGTCAGTGTGTGTGTGTGTGTGTGTGTCTGTCATAAAAAACATGTGACATATTATAAATGATAACTTTGAAAGCACCATAAAGATAGCTTACTCTAACCTGTTATAATCTGCACTAAACTGATACGTTTAAGAGATAAAAAGCGAACCACATATACCGTTATCTTTCAGAATCTACAATAGCTTTATCCAAGTGCTCGAACATAGATCTAGTAAAAGCTTTTCTTTAGAGAGTCTTATTCCAAATATATCCTGAGCTATAAAAGCTGAAACAAAAAGTTGTGGAAATGCTTTTCCACTACTTCAGCTGGAATCCAGCCTTGGGCGCCAAAGAAAAGAATATCCCTAATATAATTTATCTATCTTAAGATATGCTCTGAATCTACTATAGCTTTATGCCAGTGTTCAAATTAACAATCTTATTCCATGTATATCTTGAGCTATAAAATCTGAAACTAAAAGTTTTCGAAATGATTTTCCTTTACTTCAGCTGGAATCTAGCCTTCGACGCCAAAGAAAAGAATATCCCTAATATAATTTATCTATCTTAGAATATATGCTCTGAATCTACTATAGCTTTATGCCAGTGTTCAAATTAACAATCTTATTCCATGTATATCTTGAGCTATAAAGTCTGAAACTAAAAGTTTTCGAAATGATTTTCCTTTACTTCAGCTGGAATCTAGCCTTCGACGCCAAAGAAAAGAATATCCCTAATATAATTTATCTATCTTAAGATATGCTCTGAATCTACTATAGCTTTATGCCAGTGTTCAAATTAAGATCCAGTAAAACTTAGAACTGTTCTTCAGACAATCTAATTCCATATCTATCTTGAGCTATAAAATCGAAAACAAAAAGTTTTCGAAATGATTTTCCACTACTTCAGCTGGAATCTAGCCTTCGACGCCAAAGAAAAGAATATCCCTAATATAATTTATCTATCTTAAAATATGCTCAGAATCTACTATAGCTTTATCCCAGTGTTCAAATTAAGATCCAGTAAAACTTGCAACTAATTCCATACATATCTTGAGCTATAAAAGCTGAAACAAAAAGTTTTCGAAATGATTTTCCACCATTTTTTTGTACCTACTTCAGATAGAGTCAATATATAATTTATCTATCTCAAATTAAGGTGCATATAAAGATAGCTTTTTCTATTAAGATGTTATATACCTAATTGATATTCCCCATGCTCATAATCGCCCAGGGTATTGCCTCATTTTCAATTATTAGACAAAGCCGCAAAGTAGGTGTTGGGTGTTAAATCGCGAATTGTCGCTGGTGAGACGCACTTTTGTCCAATTTTGCGCTGATTCATAGTCCCGTTTCTGGCCAGAATGTGGAGCAACGCCACGGGGCACAGTCGCAGTCTGCCTGACTGGTCAGCCAATCGTGCAACAATTTACGGCAACTGCGCCACAGGGAACACAATTTGAAATGCGCTAAACTCTGACCAGCTGCCGCAGCCACAAAGCTCGCACTCATATTGTTGCAGCAAAGACTTCGATTTTGGCCAAGTGACTTGCTGCAAATAGTCGGATAACACTCGCAAAACCTGGTCTAATCCCGCAATCAAGTTAAGCGGTTTCTGCTTGATGTTTGCTGAGAGTCTCTCCGATAGCCTTTGGGGGCATTGACAGGCCTAAGCCTACGCATTTAAGCCGCATCGAGTGGGCAGCTCAAGGTTAATTGTTAGGCCAATTGAAGTAATGCCAGTTGTCAGGTGAAGTCAATCATTTATGCAGCCATCGCACTTTCGAGCTGATCACTTGCGGTTTTTCAACCCCTCTCTATCTCTATCTCTTTCTGTCTTTCACTCTCTATAATTTATGATTTCCTGCTAATTTGCATTCGAGATTAAAATATCAAAACGCGAGGCCGCTGCGCTTAATTACAGCGCCATTCAATGCAAATTAATTTCTGTTTGTTTTGGCTTTTGCTCAAAGGTGATTAAGTTAATTGAACACTCGACTTACAACACACACACACGTTTAATCACACAACTATTGAGCTAATCGAGTGTATTAACTGAACTTTTTGGCATGCCAGTAATATGATTTCAATCTCAAGACTTGACGTGAGACCTAAACATGACACAAGTCACGGCTTACAGCCTTTCAGCTTATGTTAAATTAATAGATATTTGCACTCTGATAATTTTCAATGAAAATCTCTGTAATTATCGAAATTGTTGTCAAATCTTTGTCGATATGCTGTCACTTTTAATTAAGAAAACTTCTTTCAAGCCAACTCAGAACAAGCTCAAAGCGAAGCTCTTACCCCACCCTTGTCTGAAATTTCCTCACAAACTGAACTTCATATTGACCAGAGCTGGCGCTAATCGTGTGACAGACATGTGTTTGCAATTAATACAATAGAAACAGATAGGGACTATTATGCTCGCTAAGGATCTTATTGAATTATTGACAGCTTTCAATAAGTACGAGAACAATAGAGTTAGAATTAATTTATAATTACCATGAGACTCTTGAGGAGCTGCGACAGTTCAGCCGAAATTAACTTCAGCTGCTTTTGATTACTCTGAGGACAATTTTACATGGTGCACTGAGCAGCTTTGAGTAGCTGCATTTCGAGACAATGGCAACAGGACTTCCATTCATGGCTTAAGATTATGTATGTATGTAGGTCAGATATATATATATATATACAGAGTCGATTCACCTGCAGCTGCATCGGTTTATTTTCAGTTCATTGTCTAAGTGTTTGTTAGTTTATTATGTGATTGTTGAGCTTTAGTTTAAGCATATTCTAATATAGAAGTAACAACTTATACGAGCTTATATAAGGTGCGTAGCAAAGGACTATCAGGATTATCCTTGCATCAATTTGACTCTATGTGACTATAAACAATATGGAAAATTGCATTTGCTGATGAAAGAAAAGCGCTGAAAGCACATTGAATCCATTGAAGGAGTTTCATTCTAAAGGATCTGCAGTCTAAAAGTTCTCTTTACTTTGGACAGCACCTTATAAAGGGGAAACTTACACCCAAAATTTGATGTCTCTTGTTTCGTTAGTCCCTCAGTTCGATGTCAGAGATAGAGATAAACCTCTATAGCTATAGCTAAATGGGTTAAGAGTATGCTTAAGGATGTGATATATTGCGTAGAAGAAGAATATGCAAATTCGCGATAAAACTCGGAGCATAATCAATTTGAAATAGTCTGAAATTGCAGCTATTTATCTTGTAGTCGTATCTTAACAATCCAATTTACTTTGTGCTCTACTCACCTTGCCAAAAGTTGAACAGATTCTCAGTTTCTCTTACACTTCTGCCAATACGATAGTCTGCAAATAGAGAGAGAAAGAGAGAGAGAGAGAGATAAATGATAAAGTTTAGTATTATCGTTCAATCGTTGATTAAAGTGCAGGAACTTAGCACTTGATTGCAATGGCTTCAAATTGATGCATTCCATATAAGCTTCATAGAAGTAGCAGATACATTCGCTGGAGCTCATCTGGTATCGACCTGGTCAAAATGCTGACCCCAGGCCAAGGCGCCACCTTCTGTGTTCTGTGTTGGCCCTTTTAGTTTTTATATTTCAATTCAATTGAAAATGCGCATCTTGCAGTTCAATTCAATTTATCTTTGATTTTCACTGCAGCAGTGGCAACTTGCCACAACTCTCTGCCCCGTGCCACCAGCCCCTGCCACAAACTTGATTAATTTTGTATGTATTTTGGTAAACTTCTTACGTTTTACCTTGGATCAGCCATATAGTTTCTTCGACTCTTTCTTACTGCTCAACTAATTGCAGTTTTAGCTCTAGTTTCATACTCATTCTCATTTTCAGTTTTAGCCATTGTCCAGCTGCTCTTTTGGTAAATTACTTTGGCAATTAGCGCTACCAGCCCCACACCTGAGCAACCACCAAATCAATTTGCGTTTTGTCCCAAGGACCACGCCAGGCAGAAGGCAGAAGGCAACGTTCCAAACCGCAAAGCTCATTTCGTGCGCTTGTTGCTGCTCGGACACATAAGGGCCAAAATCGTATGGGGCCAAAAGCAAGCGGCTAACAATGGGCAAGCATGTTGTGCTCCTCCCTTTGGTGCATTGTTGTAAATTTTGTTTCGGCACTACTAAATTCCTTTGGTGCTGCCAACTGCATTTATGCAAAGGCCTGAAAATGTCGCTTGTCGCTTGTCGCTGCTGCAACACTTGGCCAAAAAGGCCCAAACAAAAAGGCAACAACTCGGTAGTAACTAATTTTATTACAAAGCCACAGCAAAGAGCCCCCAACTGGGCCCTTTTCTACCTAACCAAATCCCCACTCCTCCCCTCCCCCCACCCCTCTTAGCCAACACTGGAAACAATGTCATTTTTACACTTGGTCATTTTGCTTTTTAGCCATGTTTTCCAGCTGTTGTTTTGGGCTTCTTTTTTTTTCTTTGTTACACTGTGAAAATGTTAGCACATGTTGTTTTAATCTTTAATGAAATCCGCTATAGTGCCAAACACAGAGTTGCATTTTAAAGCACGGCCACATCGGGGAGTACCCATACCAATCCCCCAATCCCTCAATCCCCTCACCCAGTCGCTGTCCTGCAGCAATCGTTGCTGGAGGCTCAATTTCCTAAGCCAATTTTGTCGCACATTGTTGCGCGATGTTCAAAATGCAAAGTACAACGAACAACAAACAACACACAACAAACAACACCCAACACACAGCACACACACACACACACACACACAACAAATGGCAGTCAACTAATGCAATATGCAAAGTGATTTTCATAGCACAACGGAAGCTGTCGATGGCAATTGATTCTTATTACAATGAGCGAAAAACTCAGTCCCAGGCAATAGAAAATCCATTTCTATAAAATGAAAACCGGGAAAGCCGGGAAAATCACACAGAAATATGCAAATGCTTATCATAAATAATAACGCCTATAATTTGTTGCTACAAATACCTTGAAATGATTTCAATAAAGTTTCTTCCAGGTGCTTGGATCCTTGTTAAGCGAAATTAAAATTGAAGTATAATAATTTGAAGTCCCTTTGGGTTATCTTGATACGTTCTGTCTATCATCTAGAGTTGGAAAACATAGCACAACTATATATAAATATATATCTAAAGCCAAATATTTATCTTAAGCTGAAGAATACATTTTGTTTTCTCCTTGTAATTATATTTTCCTTTACTCGTAAGATGTCCTTGTGTTATTCCAATTACTTTCTGTGTTTCTAGGAGTCAATCCTTTTGCAATTTGAGGCTCGTCTTTCAAGAGTTTCTGGCAAAGTCTGTGGCTGCTGCATTTTCTGCCGGAAAACCCCAAATCCCATAGGCAATTTGTATAAAATTGAGAAGAGAGAAAAATGAAGAGAAATTTTCTATTTGCAGCAATATTTCCGCTCGAGTCTTGGAGTCAACATCAGCAAACTGTCAATTAAAATGAAAATGTTTAAGTTTGCCGATGCAATAAAAAGGATTTCTTGGGTAACTGGAGAGAAGCTAAAGGACCTGAAGGAGGCACCCAACCAACCAAGCGGAGTGCACTTCTTTTCGAGCATTTGATGCTCCTGCTGAATTTTCATGTTGATTTTTATCACATTTGAACTTTGACCCAATTTTCGTGTTGGCTACCAATTCCGGGAGCTGCCTGGAGGCTGTCAGCGTCATATTGGTACTGGGGATTGCCCAGGCAAACGTCGTCGCTTCAATAGTTGCCAAGCCACTCCAAGTCGAGCTCCATGCTGATTGCACGTGGCACACACAGACAGACAAACAGACACAAATATATATATATATATATGTGTATATTTGTGGATGGGCTGCTCCACAAATTGAAGTCTTCAGCCAGAAGTCACGGAATCTAGAGTAGTAGTGTCTTTCACTTGCTTCGCTGCAAACGCGAAACGTGTTCTATGCACGAGTTTTATATATTCTTTTTCCTATTTCCTTTTTCGTATTTCGCAATTCGCATTTGGTTCTGCCTTTGCCGCTGAAAGGATATTCCTGCTCCTGCTTCTATTACCTTACCGTGTGGTGTGCCTATCCCAATGCTGGTACACTCAGAAAAAAGTCCTGCAATGACGAGCGAAACAAGCAGGATATCAATTCTAGACGTGCTCTACTTTAAGTTCTTCTATTTTCTATACTTGAGATCGTTGCTTAAGAGACTTTTCTAGACATATTAAGAAAATGCGGTAACTGATTGAAAAGGCTAAGAAAATGAGAATATTTGTAGAGTATCTGAGTTGATTTTAAGAACGTTTGCTCAAACTTTAAGATAGTTTTGGGAGAAGTAAGAAGTTGAGATACTTTTGAAAGGTAGAAGCCCAATCTGCGATAATTTACCAAAGGAACGTTTCGTTTTTATATTAAGATCGTTTTTTAAACCTTTAAGGATGTGTTTTCTTTAAGCAATCTTATTTTGGAAACACTTGCACTTATCTAAGGACACCTTAAGGCTATATACTATAGATATATTTTATACTATGTAAAGCTGAAATATCTTGAGATTTATGAGTTAAAGTTCTGAGCTTGGACTTATCGTTTCTCAGTCGAGGTGAGTCCCTGTGGTGCTATAGCTTATGCAAAGTTTTTTCTCTGAGTGTAGCCCCCTTTTGGTAGTTGTATGGCTAATAGCTGGCAGCTCGTTTAAGCCTTTTTCTGTGTGCCCCGCCCACTTTCAGCGCCCAGTTCACATAAAATTCACATCACATTGTGTGAGCGAGAGACTCTGCTTGGTTAGTTGGTTTGCTTTTGCTGCAGACTCGATTTATATGTGCAACTCTATAACATGTCTACTTCTGCATGCGCACACTTGCACACACACACACACACACACACACGCAAACACACACACACGCACACACATCTAAGGATGGCTACGTGCCGTTTTTGTGCGCTGCAATTTCGACAAACGTTGGGTCCGGAGTCTTTTAGGCCCAGCTGAAGCACTTTAAGCCCAACACACACGCTCACACACACACACACACACTCAGCTGGTGTGCCTCCATATCTGAGTTTTAAATACAAAGATCTCACAACCTGCTCTGCTCTGCCATCTGTGCAACATTCCTTGCAGGCATTTTTCAGTTTTTCCCCATTTTTCGTTTACTCTTATGAAAATGGCTGCTGCTTCTGCTGCTGTTGCTGGACGAATCTCTCCAGGATTTGGCATGTGTAATGAACTGCACCGAGTACCTGGCACTCACTAACCATACATATACGGACTGAGACCTTTATGTTGAGTGCTGACCATTCTTGAAAAACTAATTTTATATACAGCTGTGCTTCAGGTCTCCTCTTCATTATTCCCCAACCTCCACGACTCTGCAGCGCCACTGGCCACTCGATTTGTATTGAATAAATGCAAAAGGCGTGTTAATTGACAGACCATGAAGAAAAGAAGGAAAATATATTTCCCAAGCAACAACAACAGCTGCAGTTACCATCGCGTTCAGCTGTAAATGGACAAGTGACTCTGGATTGAGAACTGAAAACTGAGAACTTTAGAGCGGAATGAAAACTTTCAGCAGCACTTTTGAGTGCCTCGGCTTGTGCTTAGTTGAGTTAAGTTTAAAAGGGTATATGCGCTTCCAAGTGAAGCTTGTATTGAGTACTTAAATATGGTAAGAAATGCTTGCATAGTTCAACCTTTGTGATTGTAATTGTAAGTCAAGAGTTTTCATTAAATAAATACTTTTAATTACTAACAATTACTTGGGCTGAATTGAAGTTTCAACACGCACAACACAAGCCTTTCGATTGAGATTAAGTATATGTTGTAATGATTTCATGAAATACTTTTAATTACCAACAATTACTTTGATAATAGTTAACCTAAAATTAGTAATTGAAACCAAGTTTGGTAATTAAAGTTCAAATATCAATTAATGGCAAAGTTAGAACTGATAGTTTCATAGTATACAAACCTTTCTTCTGTTTATGATATTTAAATAGATTTAATTACTGACAATTACTTAAGTAATTAACAAGTAATGCTTTGATAAAATGCTGCAGTTGGGAGTTGAAATTTCTAGTATATTGTTTGTTCTTATTTTTATGTATTTCTAATTATTTTTTTTTAAATTTTTTGTTTATTTTATTTCCTCTCAATTCCTTTTATAAGCGCTCCTAATCCACTTAAAAGCTTATGTAGTATAGTGTATTTTTTTCTCTGACTGATTATGAAATATTTTGCCATTTCAGTTTTATCTTTTTCTACTTGAAAAAGTTATTGTAGTTGCCGCCTAACTGCTCAAAATGAAGTGCAAGTTTTGCGAGTACCGTAAGCGGGTTACGATGAGCTCCGACTGAAGAGCTCCGCCTGAAGAGCTCCGGGAAGAGAATAAGAGCGGCAGCCAGGCAATTATGTTAATTTGTTGCTTGAGTATATTTTTTTTTCATATTTTGATCATTACTTATTCTTTTTTTTAATATTATTATTAATAGTCGAGTGCGTGGCGCCTATAAATCTGAGAGCCAGCGGCGCATGTTTTATGACGCTTCGCTGGGTTCCGTTCGCTTTTTGCATCCATTGGCCAAGTGGAAGTTGCGTGCGGTACTAAATCGCCCATATTTATCTATAATAAAGGCAATTTGCTATATCACTCTGCAGTCCATAGTCCGCAGTCTGCAGCTCGTAATCCGTAATCCCCCCGCTTTCCCTGACCAGGAGCGACCCTCAAAGCAGCCATCGCCTGGCACCGAAGCAGTAAAAATCGATTAAACAAATCGAGTAAAGTGTTGCCCGTCGTAGAGTGTCTGCCAGGGAACACAAAACACCAAAACAGCAGAACACCAAAACGGCAAACACCCTGCCAGCTACTACACTGAGAGAAATATAAAGCATATTACATATAGAAAATCGAAAAATGTGCGAAGTTAAAGTTAAAAACTTATTTTCGTTGATTGCTTGATAAGTTCAATGATCACTTAAGTTGTCTAAGTGACAGATATGTTAGATTTAGGTGTGGTTTACTATATAGTTAGATATATATAAAGGCTGATTCTTATCGTTATCTCTCTGCGTCATAGAAACTGAGCTGTCTAAATGATATTTCACTTTAGAAACGTGTTTTGATTTTCTGTTTAAAATGTATAATAATTTATTAATATTCCCTCTTACTCTGCAATTTCACTCTAAGCGATGTCTAAGTGACTGATGTCTAAGTGACTCTCAATATTATGATACTATTCCCAACCCAGAACCTACTTTTTCATTGATCAAAATATATTTAACTCCAGCTGCACTTAAAATTTCAATTCTATCAATTCAAGTCTTTTTTCCCTACTTCCAACTATGTGATTTCTTTCAGTGTAGTGTAAATGGGTACATGGTAGTGTATGACGTGTCCTGGAGCTGTCTATAATTATATGCCATGGCTATACAGTCGCACCACATTCTTACCTTACTCGCACACTGCGAAGAGTTTGTTTGGGCCCACGACGCGTTGCCAGGCGACGCGTCAAAAAGACACGTATACGCCACGTTGTACTCGCACCAGGAACTCAGCAGCAGGGCAGACGATGTGTCGTTTGACGTTTTCTTTCTTTTCTTTTCTTATTTTATATATTTTTACTGGCTTTCTTTATATTATATTTTGTTGGTAACTTTTAGGGAAATGCAAATGTTATTTAGTAAAAATTGTTCAGCTTCTGCTTCTGCTCACTTGTGCTGCTGAATGTTTTATGCAATTTTTCACTTTTTTTTAATAATGTTTTGCTTTTGGATTTGCGTTGCTGTTTCACTTAGACAAATCGTGCAGTTAGATGCGCATCCTTGCGGAATTTTCTAGCGAGCTGATGGCAAAATTTCTGCGTATAATTTTTGATTTTGTATATTTTCTGGCCCAAGGACATGTTGCCATAGGCATTAATTGTGTGTGTCTCTGTGTGTGTGTGTGCGTGTGTGTGTATTACGTCACCATTTCCAACATACTTTATGCTCGTTGCTGTTCAGTGTATTGGTATTTAACTGGTATATTCATAGTTCACACAGCACTAGCCACTGCTGCCATTTGCCACTGAGTCCAACTGCCAACTGTCGTGTCAGGGCAACGCGTGTTATTGTTTTGGCCCTGTCGACGGCAACGGTAAAGGCTCCACGTATCCTAGCAATGTTGAGGAATTTTTTGCGTGTCTAGCCAAGTCGTCCTCTTAGTCCTTTAGTCCTTTAGCTTCGTGCTAACAACGAGCGCTAGAGCACTCCTCACCCAACCTGCTCGAGTGCGTTCCAGCAACTTGTTTTGGCCAAAGCAACAGAAAATCGTTAGGAACCGTTGCCATGGCAGCATTTGGCTTTTAAATAATCACTCGACTAATTCTCGTACATTTCAATTATAATAATAGGCCTCAATGGCCACAGTTCAGCAGAAGGAATGGGGTTGAATGGACATCGGATATCGATCTAAGTGCTGGCCAAGACTCTGAGGGACTTCTGATACTCGCATATGCCCCAATCATTGGCAGACTTGTCAGTCTTGTTGTGCCTGTCCTGAAACCTGTTAATCGTGCTAATTGCATAAATTACAATGCATAAGCAATGGCCATTCTACAATTAAGCTGTCACTTGCAGTTGGCTTGGACTGGGGCGGTTCCTTTCAAAGTGAAAATCAAATTCAGCTCAATCGAATCGAATTTTCATTAGGTCAGAACAAAGCTTAGAACTGTCGCGAATTTCCATAAGACCAGGGACCGCCCACCGCTTAACCCGTTTTGTCGTTTGCCATTTCCTAACGCTTAAAGGATCTGCCTCAGGCCTGCCTCGTGTACAAAGTTTTCACTACAAACTTTGATTGACGGCTGAGCCGAGTTGCTGAGTTGCAGAGATGTCATTTGGCCGGATCTGTGCGTGACAGCGGGAACAGGCTGCGTCTCCTCTGAGCAAACATCCAATTGACTAACGGATATAGCTGACGGAACCTGCGTATGTCCTTGATTTCAATTTAAAGTATTTCAATTATTTAAACTTGAGCTGTGTGGACAGCTTCTACTTGAATTGTTCGTTGGGATTTTGCATTCTAAAATGTGAAATGAATTTTATTTATTTGTGTGCAAGTCCTTTATGCCCAAAAAAATATCCAAATAAATCAAATGAAAAGCTCTTCAGTATCCAGTTGTCCTTGGCTTCTTCACGTCTCTCTCTCTCTCTCTCACTCTCTCTCTCTATCTCGCTTTGGCTGACAGACTTTCAGTCATCAATTTTTGAGAAATTTTAAAAATTTAAATGGAATACCAAAATGCACTCAACAAGCGGAATATATTTATGTTTTGAGTTATAAAATACTGTGTGTGTGCGAGTGTGTGTGTGTGTGTGTGGTTGGGCTGTTATTTGTGTCAGGCCTGTCAAACATTTTGCATGTCCTGTGCAAGTTGTCCATGCGTATAAATTATTAATTTTAATTGTCCACCAAATGCGTTTGGAAAATCTGTTCACAAGCTCACACACACACACACACACATGCAGACAATCTGTGCTACAATCGTTACTTTTCGAGTTAAATTTTATATGTATGCATGTCCTGGCATATTATGAAAGCAATTGAAGACGCATCAGGACAGGATAAGCTGAGGGAAATCACAGCTACTCAAGTCGAGTCCAGTTTCATTTCGGCCACGTAATGTTCATTTAATGACTTTTATTTTATTGACTCCGAAACGCATACACATGTATGTGTATATATATATATATATATATGTATGTATGTATGTGTATTTGTGTAAAGGAGCTGGCACTAAGTAAGAGTTCTTCATTAGTGGGCACAGTTTGAATGGCAAGGGAGAAAAAATCCATAATTATAATGCACCTTACATAACGCTTCATTAAGATAATGATAATGAATACGTGAGCCCACATACAGACACAGTAATACACACACACGCACACATACTGTGAGGTAATGGCACGCATGAGAATATGTGTATGTATATTTTCATATCCTTGCCGTGTTTCCAGCGTGGACCTGGGCTCCGGCTTGGTCTCGGTTCTGGGGTCTGCGGTCTGGGTCTGGTCTGGCCCACAAATGGCCAGCGGGCAAGTAAAATTAACCACTTACTGCCGCCCCCAAAATGGGCGGCAGCGGTGGCAAACATCGTCGCCTGCGTGACAGGCGTCCTCCTGCATCCCACGAATGCCGCACAAAAAGGCGGTCGATAATTTACATAAAACAACAAAAACACAGAGAGAAAAACGGCAACAACAACAACAGCAAAACAAAAGGTGTACAATTTTCTTTGACGAGGAAGTTCATATACCCTTATCGATAATGATGATCCAATGACACGTGCCTAAAGTGACACTAATACATGCAGAAAATACACTTAAAGAAAATCAAATGAAGTGTAAATTTGCTTAAAATGTAACGTGAGTATTTGAGAGAGTTTTCTGGAAGCTTCTTGAGAAAAACCCGAAACCAATCGAAGATCTTTTGATAGCAGTTAAGCTTAAAGCTTTTATTTAAGCTTCTTTTTGTGGAGATTAAAGTGCTTTGAAAGCGACTTTAAGCAACTTTTTATAGCATCTAACAAAGAAAATAAATAAAAATAATTAAAAAGATATTTATTGAGTTTTAGTGTTAATAAAATACACAACTTGTTTCTGCGTTTCCTTTAGCTTAATCTGATTCTAATCAAGTGTCATTAAGTTAATGTTTGCGATGAAATTACAAGTTGCTCAAACCGATTGTTAGATTAGTTTTAGAGCAAACTTAACTGAAATGTAACAATACCCTGGGCTAGGACATAACGAGGTAAAGGCTACAGAGAGAGCAAGAGCAACTGATGAAATAGTCATAGAAGACCATAATTGTTATTATATAACATCAACTGGGGGGGCGTAGCCAAGCCTTAGATCCGTGCTGAGAGCTGAGCTGAAAAGGTGGATGGAAATTACGTCAAAGTAAATTCAACTTCTGCGTTAAAAGTGCAAACAATGGAGCCTCAACTTTAACCTTTTTTACTGTCAGTCTGTCAGTCTGACAGGCAGTCAATGAACCCAAGGACAATGGAGGAATGAGAGTCATCAATAAAATTTATTGCCAGTAATTTCTAGCTTTAGGCCAGGCTCGCAGATAGTTTGTGGCTAACTTGCAGCTCGCATAATTAATTCACTTGCATGACAATCAGAAAATCATTTGATTAATGCTTATTCCACAAGGAAAAGTGCAAATAAATGCTCTCCCGCTGCATGTTTGTCCACAAGGATATCAACAAGGGTTGGGAGTATACAAAGGGTACAAAAGGTCCTCAGACCCAGGAAACCAGCTGCGAATGGGGATTATGTTAAGAGCTAATTTGGGTTAATGCCGCAAAATGTGGCGCAGTTAAACAAATGCTCGCACACACACACACACACACACACATACACAAGAAGGATGTCTGCTGGCTGTGACAGCATTTTAACATGCGCCTCGAAGTATGCTACATAAAGTTGCACAATATGCGCATAACCACAGGGCGTTCTGTGTGGGTGAATAGGTGTTGTGTGTGCGTGTGTGTGTGTGCGTGTGTATAAGTCTAAGAACAGTACTTTTACGCGGTGCTTTTCCTTTCTTTTTGCGTCCTGTTTTTATGTTTAAATTAGTCAAAATGTCAACTTGACACAGATTCTGTCACAGTCTCAACAATGCGCCACATGCAGCGTACACTGAGAATAACCAGAGTATCAAAGAAATAACTCTTTCAAGTTGATTCCATCCAGAGGCCAACTGTTAACTTAAGGTAAGGCGTTCCACTGTTTGTCTCTGGCCACTCAACACGCCACAATAATCTCATTAAATTCGCATTCAATGCGTAAACAATGAAAATGTATTTGAATCCCCAAATGAGTTGCAACCTGCCACTGCCACAACCACAGCCGCAGCCGCAGTCGCAGCCACATCGTCATACACATCCGCAACCACAGATGCAAAAGCTGAAGCGGAATGCGCATTTCTGTAGCTTCTGGGACTCTGAAATCAATCAGAGCAACAGTCGAGCTGGAGTCGAGCTGGAGTCGGACAGGGAAACAGGAAAACGTCTTAAACGCTCACCTGTGATTTTATACTCTTCCTTAGGGTCTTATGACTTTGCCAGCCAATACAACTATTTCTTATACTATATAACTTATAAGTTGATTCCTTGGCAGAAAAGAAAAGAGTTTCCTATGACTTGATGAAAATTTGAATATACTAAGATGCAAACTAAGTTTTTCTTTTGTTTGGGAAATCTATAAGCAAACTCATTAGTGGGAAATACGATTTCGACTCGGACTATAGAAATTAGTTCTTCAATATCTCAATCAATCTTCATTTACCTTTGTACTCCAGTCAGTTTCTTCTTTTAAGTCTTCTGTCTTTAATGAATCGTAGAAAAACTCTTGATGTTGCTTTTCTATATAAATTGATTATCGACAATATTGATTTAACTTTCTTAGAAGTTCCTCTTTGTTTTACTTTCTATTGCTACGTTGGAAAACTGATGCTTTATACAGCTCTTACTACGATTTAGGTGTAAATTATAATGTTTTCTCAATAGAATTTTCTTTTCCTTCTTTAAAGTCTTCTCTTTTCCTATATCTTAGAAGATACCTTTATCCTTCACTTCCTATTCTATCCCTTATTATTCTCCACAAACTCTACTTCCTTATCGCCTCTCTCCTTCTATCTTCTAGTTTTTAACTTTTAATTTATTGATTTACTTTATTTATATATTAAAACTGATGATAAAACCAATTCATCCCAAACAAATCTTGGATATTTCTTGATCAATTCATTTGCTTTTGCATACCCCTAGAAAACTTATTAATTCTCTTTCTCTTTTTATATATAAAGATATATACATAGTCGACTTCTTATTAGACTTCTTAGACTTCTTATAAATGAATAAGTAAGTAAGTAAATTTACATCGTATGTGCAACATTTGCTTAGTACATCAAAAAGAGTATTTTGTGTTTTATATGCTCTTTTTCTGTTTCTATTTTAACACTGACACTTGCCTTGAAGTATATATGTATCTAAAGGATAGTATATACTTCCCCTCTGTTACGTTTCTAACTTCTGTTCTCAAACTGCCTGGCAAATATTGACAAAACATTTGCGCTGTTTCTTTCGTTGCTTTCTTCTTTTTTTTTGATTCTCAGTGCGACTGCAACGCTCCATTTGGTTATCTTAAATTACAAATCAGTCAATACCAAATTGAATGCAAACAGAAACACAGGCGAAAGGACTCAACTCAACAGGGGAGCAATAGAAATGCAGAAGAGCTAAAATTTGAATGACTATCAGGATTTGATTTGGGAGTCAACGAGGATGAGGATGAGCACTCGATACGCACAGCCAATGCAGACCCAACTGCAGCTTGGGTTTAAGGCATTTAGATGTCTGATAAACAGATAAAAGGATATAAGCAGCGAAATCAAAGATAGCACATTTCCGTGTCCTTTACTCAAACCCAACTTAAGTTCAAGTTTCTTTCGAGTGCTATTTAAGGCATAAACAAGCTGCGAGTTGAATACAAATAGAAAACTTCTCATCAGATTTGCAGCAGTTCGAATTGTGTCAAGTTTAAGTTGAAGGTATTCATTGAATAAGCGCATTTATAATTAAATATTTGCAATAATCTTAAAAGCACTTCTGTATATCGATTCATGTCCTGGCAACTGCTCCCAGCCATCGTTTGGTTTGCAGCATTTAAAGTTTAAACCGAGATAAACTTGGGATATATCTCATGCAGCACTTAAGACGATAATTTGTCTGATTTTTGAACCTTATTTCATATTTTGACAGCCTCATCATGTGATGCTAAGTGAAAACCAAGACAAAGGACCTCAATTCATTTCATTTATCTGTTGCGCACCTTTTCCTGGGCCAAATTCAATTAAGATTAGCTGCCTGAGGGCTACCCACTACCCCAAAGGCAATAATTTAAATGTCATACGATTTGAGCAGCTCAAGTGACATATGAAATATACATACATACATCATAAATATATATATATGTGTATGCATATCTACGCAGATAAGGATAAGTAGGAGTATATTTGTATGTATAAAGAAACAAAAAATGAACCTCGCTGGCATACAAATGTGTGTTTTTTGTAATAAAAGTAAAACGCAGCGTGTCTAAACACATCTCTCTCTCTCTCTCACACATACTCTCTCTGTCTCTGTAACTGTATTTTTACTGTCTCTGGCACGCTTCATTACATTACATGACATGGCGAACAGCGACAGGCCCCAAATGCCAAACTGCCTATATGCGAGGGCTGATGCCACGCCTACGTCAGCCGTGTGACAATGACGCAGTGTAGCATTTCATTTTTTCCTTGGGCTCTTGCCAAAGCCGCTTGAATGCGACATGGGGGATAAGAGAGGGGGCAGGAGGTATGAGCCATGAGGCATGTGGCATGAGACATGTGGCATCAGGCATAAGGATGACTAACTGCCAGCGGCGACAGCCACGCAGCGAACGCACTTTTTCCCAAGTCACCCTCATAAACTACACACACACACACACACCGACCGCACACACACACGCGCGCACACTTAGAGACGGTGGCGACTCATTTTTAATTCATGAAATGTTTGCTACCAACAAAAAATTACACTTAATGCCAAGTTGAAAGCAAGCAAGGTAAATATTCCATCTACCTTTAACATGCAAACAGCGACTGAGACACCTACCCCAAAAAATAATTGTCACTTACTGGCGGAGAGCAACACTCATACGACATGTAGGCGATCCAAGCGACAGATACAAGATATACACTGAGCGAAACAGCAGAACGCAGAACTTTATCTAATTAAAATCTTTCGAACGTTTCTTATCATGAAAACCAAAAACTTTCCTATGCAAAGTGTAAATCTCAGCAGTTCTCAGTTTATTAGGGATGAACTTAGTTTTGATAGATATATAACTTATACACTGCGGGAAACTGGTGTATGGTACCATAGAAAACAATATTCTTTAGATGAAATCGCATGTTTTGGTACTTCAAGATATATTTTTCAACTAATTGAACCCTCAATCAATCTGACGTTAGTTTCCTCACAGAATTCAACTTTCAGCTCATAAGTTTAACTATTTCTTTTCTCGCTGTGTAAACCAAATGCTTACTAGATATACACTCATATATGTATGTAGGATATACACGGACCACAGTGTAAAATATTTATGAAATGACATCTATACAACTACATATGCACGCAAATTGATTCACTGACGGACGTACTGAAGGCAGAACTGACGAATTGACAAACTGACGGGCTGGCGGGCCGACTAACAGACTGAGTACTGAGTACTGATTGACAGGTGTCGTTGCGGCCATGGATGTTCATTTCCCACCGACAAAAATTGACATGTGAGCAACTTGACCAGGCTGCAACGTTTCCCAAACCTGACTTAATTTTTTTAATTGTCAAATTAAGCTTAATATTTAATAGGCCCCGTTGAAAAGTTGTGAAAACTTTCTACATTGAACAGATGGTGGAATATAAACGATTCCCGCACTCCTATGGACGAGCAGAAGGCTTAACGATACGTATACGGAAAGCGAGGCAAATGGTGCATAAATAATTTATCAGGCATAGGCTTGATTTATGCATTATAAATGTCTGCATATGAGAACTCTGAGTCACAAGCAGCTTGTGGACTTAAGTATTGTCTTCAAATTTAATGAAGCTAAACCTAAACTGAACTAAAACCCAATAAGGGTTTTATATCCGCCATAAAGGAAAACCTTTATGGGTACTCCTGAACTAAAAAAAGTCACCTTAAAGCTGTCTCTAATACAAATATCTCGACTTTAGGCTTTATTTTGGTTTAAGCTAAAACTTTTATTGCTCATATAAATAGCAGTAGCATTAAGAAGAAATATTTTTATAGCAAAAGAAGAACTTAAGAGCTGTTTTCACCTACGATGAGATTTGACCCTATGAAATTGCTATGGAATCGATTCGACTGATTGAAAGTTGATTCAAGTATAAAGATATATCGAATATCGATTCAATAAAGTAACTAAAGATTTACATTAATCTGTTTAATATCAAACTTCCACAAATTACTTAAAAAATTCAAACAGAAATGCGTGAAAAGCCCGGCACCAAGTGGAAAATCTAAAGTTTTAGAGATATTTCTTAGACAACCCGATTTTTCCTTTAAGAGCTCTTAACAAGTTTTGACTTCTTTCCGGTGACATCATAGGTATTACGAAAAGCGCACACGCACCTTGCAAGGGGGGAGGGGGTTGGGGAGGAAAAATAAATGTAGATGGAAAACGCGCGGAAAAACTTTGAAAGTGGGTAACAAAAACAATTTGCATGAAATTGCGACTACGTGGAAAATTACCTTCACCCACTAAGTGGCTAGAAAAGTTGGCGCAAGCGTCGCCTGTGCGTTACCCCAAAGCGCATTTTTTGCAGTCATTAGAAGACACCTGAAAATATGCAAGGAGCGAAAAAAGGCAGCAGCATAACGCCAACGCAGACCGGACCGCACCGCACCGGAACTAAAGTGGTCTGGCCGAATCCTGTAAGAGCAGCAACACCAGAGTCAGTGCCAGAGGGCCGAAACAGAAAGCCAACGCAGCTGCTCGTGTATCGCAGGTTGGCCGAAAGCATTGGTAGTAAATTTTTGATGCTGCTGCAGCTGCAGTTGGGCTTTAAAGAGTGGCTCAAAGAGTCATCCCTGCTAATAGCCAAAGTAACAACAACAATTTGTTAGCATCATGCAAAAAAGGAGGAAGAAAAAACATTTTATGGCACAATTATTTGCGGTGCTTAAGGTCCTTTAGGTTGTTCGGGCTGTTTGGGTTGTTCCTGTGCAGACACCTGTAAAATTTGCCTACTTTTCTTTGGAAAATTGGGTCGCCTTTGTGTGCCAATGGGTGGCAAAGGGTGCCTTTCCCGGCTGCTTGTCAAACGCCAAACGCCAAACGCAGTAATTGAAAATTAAATGTAATTTTATGGCCAAAGTTAAACATTGTCTAATACACACGCACACACAAGCCTTTGCGGCTGTGTGTTGTGGTCCTGGTCCTGGTTCTGGCTCTGGCTCTGCACCAGCTTCCGGCCCTGGGTTATCCTGCTCGTCGTGTGAACTCGCACAATTGTTTTGGATTTTCGCAGGCGACAATCATAAAAATGAAAATTTTAATAGCGCACACGGCGCGACGTCGCCAATTTTCTCATTTACTCCCACACCAAGCCACTCCCAGTGTGTGTGTGTGTGTGTTAGTAAGTATGTGTGGGGTGGGGGTGGTTATTTTTCTAGCAGCTAATGTACTACACACACTTACACACTCGCACAGCTCTTTGGCCCCCCACACCCACACGCACGTACTTATTGATTTTGTTTCTTTGGAGCGTTTCGCCCAAAAAATTACCTGTCTAGATTTACCTGTTTCCCAAGCCTGGAAACACCCTACTATTGGTATCAGTCCGCTAGCCAAGGTAATTCTAATTTTTGTAATTATGTTTGAGTTTGATTTTTTTAATACCTAATCGTTGTAGGAATAATATATTTTGAATATTTAAGCAAATTCAAAGGACTTTTGTTAATAGATAATGTATATAATATACATATTATTTATACCATAGCCATATCATATATGTCTTATATATACTTATATACAAATCTTCAATTGAAAATCAATCTTGAGATAGAATGGAGTTTAAGCTGAGATTCAGTGAAACTTTGTGATATAAGGAAGGATCAACTTTGTGTATGAAGTAGATCCTAAGGATATTTTTATATGTTTACATGATGTAAAGTGGATATTCAATTATTTTCTACTGAAATTTGATATATGATCTGATATAAGATCTACCCAAGAACTGAACTGACCGGTTCATCTATTGAACTATTGAGCAATTGATCTAGTGATTAATTAGATTTAATTGTACAATACAATTTGTATAGATAGATAGATATATAGTCTTATGGTACACACATCTTATTAGAGATTATTGAGATTATATTTACTATATTTTATTTAGGCTCTACTAAACTAAAGTCGATCGATAATCATTCATAAACATCAACTGCTTATTTAAAATCAATATAAATATATATAAAGAAAAGATTGTTTCTTATTTATCAAAATAATCCTCATCTTACCTCTAAGAGTGATATGATTCCTTGTCTGTTGTATGATCTTTAGTCGTATGTTTATGAGTTATTTTATTTTATAATTTGTGTTCTTTAATTTGTTATATTCGCATGAAATTTGGTCCACGTGTTGGATTCTTTATAAAGTAAACAGTTATTCCCGTATCTTAAGTTAGTTTTTATGTTGATATGTTTTAAGTAGTTCTTAACTCACTTTCAGGCGTACCGAAATTGATGATATGTTAAGTGATATATTTTGTTAACAATCTATATATATTTGTATATATAATTCTTGATGTAAAACTTCTAACAAAAACTGCTCGTCTTCAGTTATATAGGTCGATATTTCGAAATTATGTTGTATAATCGGTTATATTTAATTATATATATTTATTTTATATTAATAATTGATAATAACGCTACGTTTACCCTTTGCAAGAGTGTTGATATGTATGCGATATTTAGCACGATTTTTGCTTAGACTAAAGCATTAATATTATTTCTCTTTATGTATATAATAATTATTTAATCAATTTACTAAACTCTTCTAGCGGACTTTATGGCCTTCTACATGATATGCTTTGTTTCGTTTTGTTTCAAAATGTTGTTCTTCGTTTTTTATGTTATGTTTTCGGTTATTTTGTTAATTACATTTTAGCGTTGAAAGTTTTGTTTTTAAATGTTAGCTTCCACTTAGGATCCACAAATTTGTTTCTGGAGTTTTCTCTTTGCTGCGCGCTCTTTTATGCTCCTCCTTACGTTCGAATTGCTCTCCACTTCTCGCGTTTGCCCCCACTTCCTACTGCACCTTTTTCTCACTCTCTCTCTGCCTCTTTCTCTCTCTTTTCGCTTTCTATCTCTCTCCCTTTCAATCGCTATTCACACATACACGCACGCACACATAACCTTTCAGGCGGCAACGGCAGCGGCAGCGATTTCGCGTTATATTCCTTTCTGAGCCTAAATTTCTGCGTTTCCGTTTTATGTCCACATTTGCGTCCGCTTTAAACAATGGAATTTACCGACAAAAGGGAATCTCGAATATACTATATGTGCTTTTCAATGTTTTTAACTATCTTTTCTACACTGTTATTTATGTTTGTTTTCCTGTTTTCTTCTTTTGCTCTTCACACAATTCTCGTATTCTCGTGCTGCTCCTGGCCGCTGCCGTTGGCCGCCCCTCGCCTGCAAATTATACAATCGACGTAAGAAATTTGCGGCTTTTGATTTCTTGTTTATATTAGAAATTTCACTCGCGTTGCGTGCGTTCTAGCGAACCTTTCGGGATATTGCGAAATTGTTGACGTTTGCTTCGCCTGGCGTTATGCTGCGTTTTCCGTTTTATTGCACAATTTTGTCAGCAAGTCGACTCTGAGATTCGTTTTAGTTTTCGGTTTCGTTTCAGTGTTTGCTGATGCTTTTGCTTGTGTTTGTGCTTGTGCTGCTGCTGCTGTTCGCTCCGTGCGGCTAAGTCAAAGTGTTGTCGTTTACTCACGAGCTGCTGGATGCTACCAGCGATGGCAGGCCATGAATTTTTCATGAATGCTTATTAGAGATTTTTCGCCCCCATCTCATTCAGATTTCTGCGCGCACAGCAGCCAAAAAATGAGAGAGACAGAGCGAGAGCGAAATCCTTTTGTTGATATCCTGCAATTGGGAGGAAGGGATGCTGGCCACAAATGCGGCTCTTTTCAATAAGAGAATACAAGTGTATTACAAGAGATTTCAATAGAAGAATAACTACATTTTCATACAAATTTCCACATAAATCATATCTTAGCCCATAATACTTGGGGTGGCATTGTTTTGAACGTGTTCAGCTTGGGGGCTTGGACAGGGGCTTGTTTCGAGGGTTGATTTACCTGTTTATTTTATGCTCTTTGCGCTTTCGTTTACGCGACGTTTTACTTTGCACGCTGCTTCGCATCACGATTTGACACTTGCTTCCTATCTCCAGTCTCTCTTCACGTGTCTCTCGACGCAGGCGCTTGACGTTTCTGAGTATCGCTAGGTGGCGCTTTACATCTACTGGTTGCTGTCTCGGGTAACGCAGTAACACCCAGCGGCAGTATAAGGAACTATTTAGCAAAGTGTCGAAGCGGATAATTAAATTATCAGCGAGTTTGGCTGATTGAACTGTTAATACCCTATAAAATGGTAGCCTGGGTATGATACAATTTCGCAAGCAGTTGTTACTTTTGTTGTGCATCGTTTAAAATAAGAAATACTAACAATAAAATATATTGAAATTGTAAACCTATGTCTACATTTGATATGCTATTTACAATCGCAACACTCGCTGTGAATGGCAAAAACGCCATCAGCTGATTTTGCTTAACGGCAATATGGGGCTTATATACAGATTGCGGTTCCTGATAAAGAAAACGCTTGCAGATTAGAACCTCTTTCTTTCTAGGATATTTCCAATTTATAAAATGTTCAACTTAATTGACGTTTTTTTAGTTCTTTGTTAATAGTGGAAAAAAGTAAGATATCCCCACAAATCTTATTAGTGACTATAACTCAAATATTATTGATTTATCATATAGAAACCATATTTGTCTTACGTTCTTATAACTATAACAAATGTGATACCAGAGCTTCATAATGGAGGGCAACTGGACTCAATGTTTGCTTTCCATACACTTTCCATAATAGTGTTTCCCTTTCCATTTTTTTATAGCCCCCATAAACGTGGCTAATAAAGGCCTAATGAATTTGTGCCTAAGTATGTAACAGGCATATTAAAGCATCTTCAACCCCATAATATATAAAATATAAATTTTCTTGATCAGCATCAATAGTCAAGACGCTAGACCCACGTTTAGGCTGTCCATCCGGATGGACGCGTGAATCTCAGAGAAGCAGATAAAAGAGAATTGTACCTCACAATGTGTGTGCCTGTTTATGTCTATGCATGGGATAAGGGTTTTCCATAGTTGGGTACACTCCACTAGAGATTTCTTACTTGTTATAGTTTTTCAATTTAGCTGAAGAGAAGTGTTTATCTTATTCATAAGAAATCGCTGTTAGGTTGTTAAGTTAATTAATTTTGTAAAATTATAATCCATTATTCCTCTTGTAATACTCTTAGCTCATTAAAGATGGGTAAAAAGAGTATATTAAAGTTGTGAAATATTCCATGAACTAAATTGAATTTGTAAAACTAAAATATGTACTAATATTACTGCTTTAAATAGATGTAAAGGATACGTGTGCGTCACAGACAGACAGAATCATATTCTGATTCTATAAAGTAGTTACATTCTTATCAGAATTACGTCGTCTGATTGGCTCTCACTGGATCCAACGGTAAAAATAGGACAATTCCAGAGAAAGATATAAAAACTTTGCTGAGTTTCCACAAGCAAATAACGTTTGATTTACATTGAAATGGAATTTCTCTGTAAATTGGACATTATTATATTCTTGATCCGTGGTGCGTCATGAAGATGAAGGACGAAAACAACAGAAAATGTTCAAGAACAATTTATAAAGCTAATTATTCAATTTAACTCGATTTGTTTTCTTTTCATTAGGAATCTATTATAAAATTCACTTGTTGCCTAAGATCCGATTTATACATATGTCAAACTTATATATCCAAGACAACCCGAATATAGATGTACTTTGTCGCTTTAGAATTACTTTGGGACATTCAGTTTTATCCTTTAAGATTTGGGACTTTCAGTATTTGCCTTTTGGAATAGAAAACATGTCCTTAAGGCAATCGTATGAGATGCTCTCCACATCGCTGTGCACTGTTCGGATCATTCTATTAGGTTAAGTAGCAAACATCTACGAGTTCCACCCAACTACCTTTCTTGGGTTTTGCTCATTGTCGGAGCTGGTACGGAGCTGACATCTGTTGGCCTCCCACTTTGGGCAGCTGTCCTGCTGGCTGTCCTAGCACAAGCATTTTTCGGTAATATGAAAATCAATAAAAAGCTCAATGACGTCAGTCGCGTGTACACATATAATGTATAAACATACAGGCACACACACACACAGCTTACACACAGTTTGTGTGTGTGTGTTTTTAAGATGAACACAGTGGCTTGCTGGCAAGTGAGCTGCGTACAAGGCGGACAGGACACCCGCAGGATTCGCCGACTGTCAGCAATGAAATCTCGCTGTTCGCTCTTCACTGTTCGGGCCCCCCGAAGATGTCGCACGTGAGCCGGCCAAAGTTACACCAGTTCCAAGTGCTAAAGTTGTTTACCCCACACATGGGGATAGCTCCAGAGCAGTGGAAATGGGGATGATGACGGAGGGAGGGGAGAGAGATGGGAACTGGAAGAGAAGCAGCAGCTTCTTTGGTGCTAACGCCGCATGACAATTTCGGTTAAATGATGACTGGCGATAAGCAGGCGGGATAAGCCCGAGAACGACAACGGCTAAGTAATTATACCCTGCACTCATTGAAAATGGCTGGAGTAAGCTGTATAATAAGGATTGTCAAGATACTGCTACAACTTACATTCTATAGGTTATATATTCTTGATCAACATCAAGAGACTTATTGCTATATTTATCACAGACACTTAGTATAGAGTTGTTCATCTGTATATAAGTATATCTATAAGTAAGTTCTTTAATACTGTTTACAGGGTATCCCATAGTCGAGAAGAAGCAACATTGACTCTCGCTTTGTATCTGCAAGGGGGCCAATCTTATTGCTTCTGCCTCTCCTCTTCTCTGGGCGAGCCTCAAAAAAATGCAACAATATTTTTCTGTGCACGTGCTGCAAAAGCTGAAAGGAAACGCTTGTCAGAAAGGGATAAATCTCGTTTTAGACTGATAAATGGTTGACGCAATATAAATAATCATATATGTAGATGGCCTAGAAAAAAGAGTCCTTTAAACATTTTAAAGCTAAACTTTGAAAACAATCTATTATTGAAAGTATGAAATAGGCTTTGATTTTGAACTATGAAAAGTTCTACTAATATTTATTTTAATGAAATTTAATTAGAGTAATAAAAGCTGTGTCTTTTTATCATATTATTATTTATATTATTTATTTATTATATATTTATTTTATATGTTATATGTTTCAGGCAAAAATTTGTCTATCTTAAAAGCGAGAAGCGAAATTGAGTTGAAAGCGATTCTGGAAACGAATAAAATGAAACCGCAAACATAACCAATAACAAGCACAGGAACAACATTAAGCAGTCACTGCAGCAAAAAACCAACAACAACAACAATAATCATAATAACGGCGACAACAACAACCACGTGGCAGAATATACACTTGAATTTTATGAATATGCAACATCAACTTTTAATGTTAATGTTTGACAGCATGCGACAGAGCGACTGAAACATATTTGAAAGAAGATTGCGGAGAGCGGGCAGAGTGGCAGAGAGAGAGATATGAAGAGGGAGAGAGCGAGGAGCAGTTAACCAATAAACAAAAACATACTGACAAACAGACATACACACGTTTATTATCGCATTTAGTTTGTAGTAGGTGTTAAAACTGCACATGAAATATGAAAAGACGGCAGTAACAGCTCCAATACCATAAGAGGCCCAACTAACTGTACTCGTCGTTCCCTATCTCCCGGCTGTTAGACTGCCGCTGGCATGGTTAATAACTCCCTTGGCCTATTCACCACACTGAGAGAACGCACAGTCAAGAAATAGGGTGAACGATACATACATATATATACATATATATGTGATATAGAGAGAGAGTAAAAGAGTGCTAGAATGGGGCGAAGGGAGAGAGAGAAAAGCACTGACGACAGTCGCAATTCCTTTTGCTGTTCTATCTCTCTCTCTCGCTCTCTCTCTCTTTCGCTTGTGGGTGGACTGCTGCCGCGGCCTGTCGACTCGGCTCTTCAAAGCTTAGACGCTGTTGGCTTCAGTTTCAGTTTCAGTTTCAGTCGTTGTCGTGTCGTGATGTCGTTGCCGTCGTCGTCGTTGTTGTAGTCGCAGCAACAGCAGCAGCAGCAGCTTCAGCAGCAGCAGCAGCAGCAGCAGCCGCAGTCAACGCCGTCGTCGTCGCGCGCATTGTACAACAACAAACACAACAACAACAGCAACAACAATAATAATAGTAACAGCCAAAACAACAATAAGAAAAATAAATTATTTAATTCACCAATTTCTGGTCTCCCAACTTACGCATATGGAATGCATGAAAGGCCGCACAACCTTCCACATACAAAAACACATCTATATATATACATATGTATATATATATTTATAATATAATACGCATACTTATATACTTTTGTATATAGTGTAAATATATATATATATAACTGCAACCTAATTGTGATTTGAGTTTAAAAAAAATATCAAATTAGCAACAAAAACAATTCAAAGTGTGTATTAAATTAAGGATAAATTAATTTTTCATTTTGTTTCGTTTTTTTTTCGCCTCGTTTCGTGCTTTTCTGTACACACAACACCACGCAACCCCCAGCTACGGACAAAAAAAAAAAGAAATATATATATATATATATATAAAAGTATATAAATATGTATGTAAAGAAAAGAATCTAAAACCCAACCCAGCCCAAGCCAGCGAACTTTCCTCTCCACCTCGTTGTTGTGAGTCGTTTTTGTGGCCGTGATCTCGTCGTGCCTCGTCGCCTGCCTCACGTTCCCCTGCACGTTCCGTCTTTAAAAAATATTTAGATGAAACGCACCAAATACGCCCAAAAATAACCGTCGCATAGTAGAAAGATACAAAGGAAATCCCGATATGCCGATATGCTGATTGCGAAATGAAATGAAAAATTGGATTAATAATCAACAAATAAACCTGTAAAGTAAATAATGCATACGTGTGTGTGTGTGTGTGTTAGTATGTGTTTTGTGTGTGCGTGTGCGTGTGGCAGCATTCACTCACTTACTCACTCACTCGCTCGTTCGGTGTGATAAGTTCACCACACATCGCCACAACAACAAATAACAGCAAAGTCCCACGAGCATAGACCTTCCGTCCCGCAAAAGAACAATGCGCCAGGCAAAGCGAAAAGAACTCTTGCATGTTAACTGTTTACTGCTAATGCTCACAATGGATAGTTGCCAGAACAATGGCAGACACACACACGTACACACAGACACGCACACACGCACACAGACGTGTGACATTTATCGGCAAATTGGTTAGGCATTACAGACCTACAACAAGTTGCAGCTGGACAGTGGACAACAGTGCGTATAAGCAATGTGAAACAATGAGAGTGCATTCGAGCTGAACGAGTTGAACGAGGAGTGTCGTTCGGTGCCTGCTGGCTTGTTATCCTGGTGCGTTATTGTCCTGCTCTGGTGCACGCTTCCCGTCGCTAATCCCCAACGAAATGCCAAAAACCCAGTATTAAATTTCCCACTAATACCCATTATATTAGCCCACTATTCCCTGTCTGAAGCAAACATAATTACAGCAATCAAACTTTGCATCAGACGGCACTTGAACCTCGTGAAGTTAGCCAGCAAGCGACTTGACTACAGAAAGGGCAGGAGACCAGAAAAAACAACTTAAATCAAATCAAATCAAATATATATATTAAATAAATATATGTAATATAAATATAAAAAATAATAATATAAATAACAAATAAATATAAAATAAATATAAACTAAATATCAAATATAAATATAAACTAAATATCAAATATAAATATAAACTAAATATCAAATACCAGTTTAACAATGTTTGTATTCATCTTTGCAGTAAAACATTCAGCAAATTAATTGCATTGTAAATAGCTTAAAAACAAAATATATTCTACACATATATATAAATTATTAATATATTCGTATTGTGAAATAAATCCATATAATAACTACTTATGAACAGCTTCGCTTTTCTATAAACCAACTAAATTGTGTATAAGGCTTTACAACAACAACAAAAATAAATAAAACTTACAACTACAACAAAATCAACTTAATTTTCTAATGCAAAATATTTAAACAAATACAAACAAAAAATTAAACAACGAATAAAAAAACAACGCCGCGTACATAACAACATTATGAAAACATGTAAGTAAAAAATAAAATACAGAAATAAAATTAAAAACATATAAAAAAATATTATTTTTTTATTAAAAAATAAAATTGATTAAGTATATATTTTTTTATTATTCTAAACGTTTTATTCTCAGCATTTGATTTTTTATAACTGATTATGAGGTAGAAGAATTCATCGAAGAAAAAACACGTTTTGCAGATTGTTCGTTAACTATTTCCGTTTAATTTTTTATATTTTTATCTGTGAAACTACTTGTATTGCCCACTTAACAGGTTGTCGCTTGATGGCTTGTAAACGGTCAACAGAATCAAATTAAAACAGTTAACAACAACAACAACAAATGCATCCGGAGCATAAAGCAAACCATATCCAAGAGATTGATACAAAGCCAACAAAATCAATCAGCAGCAGTTGCTGCCGTTGGAATTTTCTGTTCTTGCCCTTGTTGCTGCCTCCCGCTGCCTCCTGCTCCTCCTGCCTGTGTTACTGCTGTTTACTGTCCAATAATGAGGCGCTGTGATGTGCTTCTGGGCGGATCAGGTCTGCGTCGGACTGCAGTGATGGGCAGCAAATTTAATTAAAAGGTAAACTTGTTAAGCAACAGGGACGAACGAACAACAACAACAATTTTAATAGCAATGACAACGGCAGCAACAGGCTTCCATCGAATCGATTTTGTATCTAGTTTACTGGCTTGTCAATTCAAAATGGCAAGCGTCACGACTATAAAGAACATCAACAAATAACAGTAACTACTATTCCATACCCTCTGATAGTAGACCAAACGGGTTTGATCTACCTCAAGTGCACTTTGACTTCAATCATATATATATATTATACAAATCTGAATGATCTTATTGTGCGATCTCTCACTCTTTTGATAGAAGTATTCAACTGAAATATTCTTATAGTTATACTAATCGTAACTAGTAAAGCAACTTTTACTTGAGAGTTGTCCCAGAAGTCTAGAAAGATTATACAAAGACCATATACTCTATAGTATTATCTTTGTGGGGTATCAGGGGTCAACAATTAAGTGCTTTAGCTGCTGGTTGCCCTGAGAAATGACACTGATGACGACACGCGACGGGACCCATGTAAAGTGACACAGACGACTACGGACGTCATAAATGTTTGACAATGCACACGCGGCGTATGAGTAATCGAGTGGCTCCCTCTTCGTTCCACGTCGCTTTTGTTACGCCTCTCTGACAACGTCAGTACATTTTTCTTCATTCTCTTTTTTTTTCATTCTTTGTGTGGGCGAAGCTTGTTAAAATTATTAAGTCAACGAGCAATTGGCCAAACGCCCAACCGCCCACGCCCACGCCCTCGTCCATGCCTAGACTCTAGCCTCCACCCTTATAGAATTTTTTCTCTTTATTGTTGTTGTGGTTGTTGGGTTCAATGGGTGCATAAAATTGCTTTTCGTGTCCCTATATCAACGTTCGCTTTTTGACATTTTCAGTACATTTACAACGAGGCAACAGTAGCCTATGTTCGGTTCGCTCTGTTCATTTAGTGGGACAACTTTTAGCATTAAGCCTCTCCTTGTGCTGTCTCCCGGCCAGGGCCTGTCCCTAGTAATTGACAAGTTTTGTTCATGAGGTACATTTTGTGTTTTTGTTTAATATTTCTTTTTGTTTGTTGCTGTCTTTGTTCTCGTATCTGTTTTCTGTTAATTGCATGGAAATTGTGCGCGCAATTGTAGAACTTGCACAGGATGCAAATGGCGGTCGATAGGGGGAAGCCCATATTTGTCTCTATTCTTTTATTTGTCAGATGTTTTATGTTCAGTGTCCTGTGCCCAGGGCATAATTCAGTTCAGGAATGTGACCAAACTATGAGGCTATACAATATTTGGTCAAACACTGCACGCAGATACGAAAGAGAAAAAACTGTTGCCTACTTTTCAGGGCAAATACCAGTATAAAAAATTATAATTATATGCACGCAAGGAGCAACAATAAAAATTGGTGCAGCCGAAATGGCCCATTAGCTCTGGGGTTCAACAGACGACCGCACAAACAAGAGAAAAAGCAAATTGTCCCAGTCATTGGCTCTTTTATAGTTTTGGCTTTGGCTTTGGCTTTCGCTCTGGCTTTGAGCCGCAGCAATAGCAACAACTTGGCCACGTTTGCTTTTTGAGTTGTTCTTCTGTGTGTGTGTGTGTGTCAAAGGCATAAAGTTGAGATACATATAGACACACAAACGCACAACAGACGACGTGAGTGCATTGCACTCCTGGACTCTGTCGCCATAATAAATATCTGAATAAATTTGCGATCGCAGCGGGCGATGACGCCAAGTGACGACACAAGCCGAAGAAAATACAGACGGAAGAAATACAGAGAATAAAAATGAAATGAAAATTAGCATTCGCGTTGACCCAACTAAATCTAGTGACCAACTGGGCAGGTGCACAACTTGCAACTAGTTGCTAGTTGCCACTTTGGCATTTCGAAAAACTAATTTACGACATAAATTTAAATACCAAACGAGTGAGAATGCTCCAGTTGAGTATACTGGACTATGAGTAGCTCTTAACCTGCGTAGGATATGCCCTCATAGGGATACCACATACCATCAATTATCTGCTTGTTCATGTTATTGTTATCACCGATCGTAGATTAATGAAAACTATCGGATGAGTAATGGGCTTAATTCTGTTTTATCAATTTGCGTAATTGGAATTAGACTTAATCTATAGTAATAATCTATAGTCCCTACGATAGACAGATAGATCGCCTGGGCTATTGATCTAGATGAAGAATATATAGTATGTAAGTATCTTATGGGCTCGCAGTTACTGCCTTCTGCTTGTTACGTACATTTTCACAGCCCTAATACACCCATTTTTACACATTTTTTTGATGGGTTAAAGGTCTAATGAGAAAATCAGATACAAGAAACTTTACATTGTCATAATTCATAAAGGACATGCTAAACTTTTAGTCATTAACTGATAGAAATGTCCTTGTTGTTCTGAAGATATCAGACATATTGTAATCAAAGTTTATCTCCAGCTTGCGAAATATGGTTGAAAACTTTTTATTTCATTCTCGTTCAATTAAATCGAATCATTAGCTCAAATGAACCTACCACAAACAAGTCTAGAAATGATTCAAGCGAACGACTCATACGGACAATTTAAGCGAATGATTAGCGAAAAGCATGTGAATAAAATCAAAGATAATCAGCAGGTTTGTCCATTTCTCAGAAAAGCTGCCAGTCTCTGTATGTCTATTGGTCTGTCCTATCCTGCCGGTCTCTAGCCTTCGACTTAACAGACTGTGGAGGTCGCAATTAAGTCGTTAATTGGTAACAATTAGTTCAGCCTTGCTCAAGAGTAACTTGAAGGATGCAATTGAAGTCAAGTTCATGCAAACAGCTGTTGCACAGGACAGTGCATAACTGTGCGTATAATTAACGGAATATATGTCATTTTATCGATTTACGCTACTCAAATCAATGCTGCATAACAAGGTTAAAATATATTATAAGTGGAATGGAATGCACGTACGATTTGATATAAATTTGCAGAAGTGCCATAAACTTTTAATCCTTTAAGTCCAATTACCAGGAATAAGCTTATTTCAAAATAATTGGCATCAAGGAAACTAAATGCATAATGCGCAGTTCGGAATATTTCCGTCAATCACAATGAATTCTGAATTTATTCAAATACGCAATACACAATTTCCACCGCCTTCTGTACTTGCTGGAAACTGAAATGTGTAGGTGGAAAGCAACCTGGATTTCAGTTGCAGATGAAACCAGAAGCAGAAAATGCATGACCACAGAATGATTGGCATTGTGTTTTGTCGAATACTGTGGGAGTTAGGAGTGGGCATAATTTTCTGTTTTGAAGCCATCGAACAAAAGGTTTGCATTTGACCTTCAATCGTATTTTAGATATGAGCAACATTTATTTGCGTGTTAGTTTCCGACCCGCTCACGAGCCACGTGTCACGACTCATTGTTCTCTGAAATGTCACTTACATCCAGACTCTCATATGCTTATTCCATATGTCGTACGAATACTCGTAATTGAGAATTGGCAGTTTATATTGACTGGCATTATTAGCGACCTATTTGAGCGTTCGTTCGACGTATATTTCAAGGTCTGAAACGATAGTCGTGCTTTCACAGCGACCCTGAAATCACTGTTTTGGTCATCTCAAGTTCAGACGGCAGGACTCTGTTGTTGGTTTTGTCATCTCGGATTACTAGGAAAATGTCAGGTAGTGATTTTTGCTGTTTCCTGCTCTCGTTGTCCTCGCCGTGCCGAACGTCGTTACTGTCGCCGATGCAGATGCAAATGGTCTTTGAATTGTGATTACTAATTGAAAACGTCAATTAGGGGGACGTGAAAATATTACGTACTGAAGCTATCGTATAACCGTTATTTTTGTATGCTGTGAACTTTCACATTTATCACACGCTGATGGTAGATAACTTTGAATCCACTTTCTGCCGCTTTCAATGAATTTGTCTACATGTATATTGGCTGGACAACGTGGCGTATGCGTGATATGTGCTAACCTTGATTATTCAAATGATGTCCAGTAAATTAGTTGAACTCTTGAAGCTGCTTCTGTGCTGCCTCCGGCACTATTTAATATTACTATTATTATTATAATTATAATTTGTCCTTGTGCCTATTAAGCTTGTTTGTTTTCCTTTGGGGCTTCAGCTTCTTATTATAATTTTTATTATTTCTATGTTTTTCTTTTCTTTTCGTTTTTTTTGTAGTTGCGTTTTGCTCTACTTCTCCCCAATAAAAAAGCCCACTCACTTAATACCAAACAAAATTATACTGGGAAATTTCGTAATGAGTTTTTTCCCCTCTTCTATCGCTCTCTCCTTCTCAAACTCTGTTCATTGCGCTCTCTGTTGTCGCTCTCTCTTACCAGCTGTGGTGAGTAGTGAAAACAGCTCTCACCAACTGTAACATTTCGGCCAACTTCACTCCAATCCCTCCTCCCCCCCTTCACCGAAATCGCACACACATTCATACAATGCCCAGTTAACCCCGAGCATGTTAAACTTTTTGGTTTTGATTTTTCGGTGATTTTCATCAAGCCGAAACGCGTTTTGCGTCTTTCGCTGACGTTCCCATTTCCATTTTCATTTATATTTGGCAATAACAAGAATTTTCATGAACAACTTTAGAAATCTGCATACAATTTGGTCAATTGTTGTACCCGCCTGATAGTCCTGGCAATTTGCAGTGTCCTTCTGGCCATTAAGCGAGCCAGCAACTGTCAGCTCCTGTGGCAGTTCGGGCTCATAAAATAGACACTTAAGCCCCGCATAGCGCCCAGTACAGCCATCAATTTTGCATGGATATATGTCGCTGAAATTGTTGTTGCTGTTGTTGTTGCGGTTGTTGTTGGTTCGCTGCATTTGCTGCATTATCAATTCATGAGCCAAAGGAGCTGAGCTGCCAACGACACGAGCTCAAAGCAGGCAATAAACACCCTGGAAACTGGATTTTATCTCGCTCGAACAACTGCAGAGCCCTGCGAGCAGAGGCCATACAAACCGGAACTAGACCAAAACCAGCCGTATGCTCCTGCTGTGTCCTATTTGCCAATGGCTGTGTGTGTGTGTGTGCAGTTGAATTTTGGATAACCAAAGGCGTTTGCTGTTTGTGTGAAACAAATATCAAATATTTATGATATTATTTCTGGTTTTCTCCATGAAATTGTCCTCAAGATCTGCTTCTATTATGCTGCTTATGTCCTTTTTGACATATATATGTCTATTACTTGTAGTTTTGAATTAGCTTCTCGATCTATAATAACTCATATCTTTGACCAACTAAGATACAAATCATAATATACAGTTATAGTCTCATCCTAGAAAACATATTTATAAAGGTACAATAGAGTTCGATACCTCGTAAAATTTAATAATATGTTTTCATTAACTAGAAATTAACCTTTTCATTCTCCAATTCCAATTTCTGTTTGAAAAACTTTTTAAATTTGTTTTCAGACTATTTCAATATTAAAAGTAAAGACCTTTGATAGAAATTTTCAACAGAAACTGTTTACTCCTCGTACAATCTATAACTTTCGGATTAGTTGGTAACGTTAGTTGAAAATAGAATCAGAAAGGAAAAAGAGAATCCATTCACGGAGCATAGAAAATATCCTTTTTCAACGGCTTTGCTAGAGAGCAGATGCTGTTCCACATTTGATGCCTGACCTGCTCGGAGCTGCTCTCCAACTTGTCTGCCGCCTGTGTGGGGTCGATATCCTTTCAATATGAGTCTCTCATCTAACCCTAAACAAGTTCTCATACTAGGGTTACCCCCCAAAAGTGGCACCCAGCCTTTATCTTCCTATGTTTCTCCATCCTTTGCTTGGCATAACTTTCGTAATGGCTTTTCACTTTATCTCAGCCTGTTCGCCAGCCATTCAATAAGTTAATTTTGAAGTGCAAAAGCCGCATTTCAATCTGCATCTGAGGCAACACGCACACATGCATACACTCCACACACTCCTGTGTGTCGGAAATGAGGCGCTCTTGTTGCAGTTTCCTTATCCTGCAGCAACAATTCCCCCTGGCTCCCCTGCAGCCTGCAGCCTGCAGCCAGCCGCATGCAACGTACTCTTCAAGTGAAGTGGCTGCTTCCGCCTGGTTTTCAGAGCAGCGCCCCAACGAACAAGTTTGTCAACATTAATAGCTGCCTCTCCCCTCCCCACCCCACACTTGTATGTCAGTTGTGTGTGTCTATTTGTGTATGTTTTGGCCTCGTATATATTTTCACATTTTGTACGTGCGTCACCGGGTCAACCGCAGCCAACAATCCGTAACCCTTTGCCCCTGCCCCTGCACCTGCTTCAAGCTGTTTTGCTTCCCTTTGTTCTCCTCTCCTCCCGCCTCGGTGGCCATCCCCTGTGTACGCATTGTGGAGCTGACCGTTCTTGCGGCTTGTTGTTTGGCCTGGCACGTTGATGGCCATAAATACAGTTACACATGTTTGTATTGTGACCAAAGCTTGTGACCGCCCTGGAGCTGCCCACCGAGCGACCCGATCTCGTTAAAATTCTCATTTCCGTTTTGGGCAAAAAGTTGTTTATACATTTGCAATTTGGCCATGTGCATTTCGTTTTGAGTTTTAATTAAACGTTCGAGACTTAAATGAAATTGTGCCCACTTTCAGTTGCAATAAGCTTTTTCATTTAAATTGAATATGTTTATATCAAAGGCATCACAAATATATATGATATACACAATATTCCATACACATATTTTTACAATTTTATTAAAAGAGCTGAATCAATAACATTCGTGCTGCCCCTTTTATGTTTATTTTCACGCTACAGTAAATATTACTTTTCATTAAGTTTAAAATTTAAACTTTAAATTGATGCGAAATTCAACGAAATTGCAGCCACAATCAGCGTTGCCATATCCTTAACAAAGTCGTTAATCCAGTCTACGTTGGCAGCGCTGCGATATTATGTCCAGTGCAGTATTCAGTTAGTCTGAACCTACTAAAGAGTTACCTATAAAGGTTAGTCACGCTTTTTTAATGAGTTCACAGATCTATTCGAAAGGTGGCCAGATCTGTTAGACTGTGCAGTGCTGCCATATCAACAACATCTGCCAGTCCCTGGAAGGTCGCAAATCTGACTTTGTTTAACATTTAGTAATACATTTTACAATATTTTTTATATGAATATGAGTTCCTTACAACTTCAATTAAATTGATATAAGATAAACGATACTTAAGTTTATCCAATTCTAAGTCTAAGGCATAGATCTATAAATGGCGAAAGGTCATTCAACAAAATGGAGAATATAGAATTGATTAAAGTGTAAAGTAAAAATGTATTTACTTTCTTTTAAAAAATCACCGCTTTCTTTTCGGTCAACCCAATATTTACGATAGAATGAAAAATTATATTACCGATGAGATCAGTTGCGTAAGATCTGTCCAATCTTCTGCGCAATCAGATTCCAGGCGCCTTTCAGCTTGCAAATTAATGACATTTCCAACTTAAGAAACCTCTAGATATTTCTCTAGGTCACTCGTTCGCATATACCATGGGAGCACTAGACAGCATGAGAAGAGGGAAGATTCTGATCTTCGCCAGATGAGATCAATGCCCCAAAACAGCCTTAAGCGAAAAACTGAGAGTGTCAAAGTCTGCCCAGCATCATACTAAAAGATGCCACTTGGGGCAGAATTATCGTAGTACTGTGTAACAAATATACCACAATATACGGAATCAGTAAATATGATCGGCTAAGCAACTAAATAATAACTAATAAATAAACAGAAGACTCCGCAGACTGTTGCACTAGTTTTGGCAAAATAATTCTCCCAGCGTGATTGAAATATCATCGTTTAAATTCGTGATTGATAAGTCGTAAAATGATTGATTGAGAATCTCCTGTCAGTAAACCGCTTCTTCGCTTATCCAAGACGAATCAAGCACTGAGAATATCAGTGATCACCTATCAGTGTTAGGAAAGAGCTTTTAACTATTGCAAATGTGCTCGATGAACAAAAACTTTAGTGAGCTGAGAATTTATTAATGGATCTTCTCTAAAATCTTCTCTTAACAATTAACCTCCTTTCTAGCTACAATTCTTCAATTTATCTTACTTCCTTTTATTTCTTCATTATACTTATACTTTTATGTACTATCACTTCTAATAGATCGATTTAAATAAATCAACTTTTCTTATATTTTTTATTCCCCAGATTTAGATTTAAATTTAAATTTGTTTGAATTCCTATTTTAATTTTATAATTTTAATACATTATTTGTTTTAAGCTTAATTTCGTAGTCAGCTGCTTTGAGTTGACTTAAATAAATAAATAAAAGACTCAACAAAATGCAAATAAAAAACGAAAGTCTCGAATTTTAAAGGACAGAAAAAATCATCTTACAATCAAATGTTCTTCAATTTATCAAAGCTCAAGCGCAAAAAGTAACAGACCAAGTGGTTTCATAAAAAGAATTATTGAACAAAAATATGTTATTTATGAATATTTATTTATAAAAAGGGAAACATTGCACAGTATAACGATATAACTTTATTAAATTAAACGAACTTAAGCCACTCTTTCGTATATTTGATTCGCATTTAAAGGAGCGAATCAGCTCAATGAACTATCGGTGACTCAGTCACAGCTTCGATTCACGACGAATGTCCAATCAGGCTCACCGATCTTACCTTGATTTAAAACTAACTGCTTTTCCCATCAATTCATATGATAATTATATTATTTACCTTCTTCTGAGCAGGTAGCCTTGGCAGCTAGAGCTCTAATAAATAACGATGTAGGCTGATAATTTATTGTTAATATTCACTTCCCTTTCGGGGCAGCTGTGAAATTAAAATGGATGATAAATATGAGGTGCAAATAAGAATTTATAGTTTTTAGGTATAAAATGTTAACTTTTAATAATCCTTTCCCTATCCTTTTTACTTTCTGCAGTGCTGACAACTTAGAAACTTTTGGATAGATAGCGATCGCCTTAAACCGCTATTCGAAGATGGCTTTGCCACACATATTAGAACAACAGAAGCGACACATTGAACCCAATCATCAAGAAGAAGAGCAACAGGACACACTTGAAACACAAACAACAGGAACAACAGCAACAACAACATCAGCAACAACAACTGCAACAACAAATGGGACACAACATTCCAAAGCGCTGAAAAATGAAGCAAAAACAGAATCGATGCGCAGTAGATAAATTTATAGAAATTTTATTTGTAATATGAAGGCGACCTAAAGTACAGACCGCATTAGGAAACTGACCTCGCCAAGGTCAAAGTGCAACGCTCACACACACCCACACACACACACACACAAACACACACACACACATAGTCAGACATTACACACACAGCAACGCAAACTCGCCAAACTGCAAACCGATCAGCGCAACTGTAAAAAGTTTCAACGAATTTCTGAAAGTCTTGAATAAAAAATACACAAAAACAACAACAAGCCGTTATCTAAAAAAGTTCTTATAAAATACACAAAACAAAAGACATTAAACAAATAACAAAAAACAAAAACAAAAAACAAAAACTTAAAAAAGTAAAGTTTAGAAATTTGCTCTGTGATTTTCTATCGGAATGGTTTAATAATCCAAATAAAATTATTATAAATATTAATTAAAGTAATGAAATCTTAATGATTATATTTAATACAACAAATAATTGCCTAATTGCATTCAAAACGTTATATAAAGGAAGAGAAAAGCTTTAACAATTCCCATCATCAAACTCTATAAATCTTAAATAAATCATTTACTATACCATTTACTCTGATATCTATATACAAGAGGAGAGACAAGAAGTGCAACTAAAATAAGGTTTTTTTAAGTGCGAGAGCTGCAACGAAACATCAGACACAATATAGTCACAGTCACAATTGTAATTGAAATTACATTCGCAATTGCATTATCCTTCACGCCTTAGCCATGGACGAGATGCCAGACTTGTCGCATCTGACGCCGCACGAGCGCATGCAAATTGAAAATGTGCTCATGCGGCAGAAACAGGAGGAGGAGAAACAAAACGAGATAATGCGGTGAGTGCTGATAGGTTTGATCACATGGCGATAATCCTTATCATCAATACCATCAATATCCTTCTCCCTCAATATACAGACGCAAGCAGGACGAAGTTGTTACACTGGAGATGCAAATCAGACAACGTTCCGAGCAGCAAAAGAAGGCCGGCGTCGAGCTGGATGCCACCTGTCACATATGCCTTAAGACCAAGTTTGCCGATGGCGTTGGCCATATTTGCCACTACTGCAACATACGCTGCTGTGCCCGCTGTGGCGGTAAAGTGACGCTCCGTAGCAACAAGGTATGTTTGTATATGTGTGTGTGCATCTCCACTGACACTCTGACACTCTGACAGGCTGACACATTTTACAGTTGGCAATTTTCAAGTGCCATTAGACGCGCCTGTCACTCGCTGACGCGTGGAGCCGGCAAAATGGCTGCGACACTCGCAGCTTTGCCATTCACCCATTCACCCAGCAGCTACCCATTTACCCATTTAGCCAGCCATTGATAAATTGGATGACGCTCTGACGCCAGATAGACTGTCGACATTCTAACTTACTTACTTACTTGCTTGCCTGCTCATTGAGGCGCTCCCATCGCTCATACGCCCCGTTGGCCAGCGCCGCTTGCCAATTGGCCAATTGATGCGTGCAGCACGCATAAATAATCGCCATTGTCGCCACGGCCGATGCCATAAAACCATCCAATATTTATTATGCGTTTACTTATTGAGGCGTTGGACGAATGTCAATGCTAGCCGTTTATTTTTAGCACTCAAGGCTACCAACAGTCGTCGATAAATATGCAAATTTAAGCACAATTCCATAGAAACAAATCTAAAAATGCGCAACATTTTAGAATACACTTAAACTACCTTGTGGAAAATGGTATCAGATGAATTTACTGCCAGTTTGTCATAGTCCTTTTAGAGTAAAGAATTTTCACATATCAACAAACTGAGGTGATAAATTTATTCAACTGAAAAGTTGGCAGTGAATTGAATTTAATTGCCTGATTGATTTCTTCTGGGAAAGCTGTCCTTCAATTTCTATTGTAAAGATAGCCTGATGCGTGTTTATTCTGATAATTGCAATTCCAAAGAATTGCAGATATTGCAAACAGATATCAATTGGAGCTGAATAACAGCCACAGCTTTGAGTTAGCAGGAAATATCTCATATGTAATTATTTTTATAATTGAGTTCCAGAGCTCGTTATTTTTAATAAATTTCCAGAAATTCTAGGATTCTGTATAAAGCACTCTTAAGTAGCTTATATCATTTTGCAGAGTAGCGCAAAACTCATTAAATGAATTCCAAGAATCGTTCTCAACAACGTAACGAGTAAATTTGCAGTTAGTGCACTTATGATATATTTCTAGGAATGTTTCGAGTAGGAGTTGAGTGAGTGAAGCGTTGTTATATACGATTATAATTTAATATACAATATATATTTTTATTGAAGTATCGTTACGTATTTCGAGTCTTTCACCAATTTAAGTGCAAAACCTTTGGGACACAGTCGCCAACATTTGCCATTTGGCACACCATTTCACATTGCATTGCATTTCAATTACCCTTTTTTTCAATTTTTTATTTTGCCCAGTGAGCCGTGACGGTTTGGCTCTTGCCTGGGCTTATCATCTGCTGGCCATGTTGCCAAACGTTTCGTTGAAGCGTTGCCAAGATGTCACACATACACTCATACACACATACATATCTAGATACCTATCCTCCGCATATACATGGCTTGGTATGGGTATAGGTAGAAATACGTTGACAACCAAATGGAACGGAAAACTTTAACAATATGAGCACGAGTATTCGGCATGGGAAAAACGCGAAAAAGAATTTCAATTTGGCAGCCGGGCAACATCAACTGTTACACAAAATGGGAAGCACGAAATATGAAGGACATGTGAAGCCAGCGGTATAGCTCGCTCTCATCCATCCCATGCATTTCTATGTCCTGCTCCTCCATGTGCCTATTCCCATTGGTCCGGGTCCAGGCCCAGCGCCACTGAGGTGCGAGCCAGTGCAAGCTGCAGAAGCCGGCAAAGTATTCGTTGCGTCCACGCTCAATGTACGTGGTTAGGTGAAAGTTAATATTGCCCCATAGATTCCATATGTTACTTATGTAGCAGAGCAGGCTTACGGGAGAAAAGTCAGCCGAGATTGGCTCGTCGTCCAGCTCCATACCTGCCCCTTGAATTTGAAACAGAAACTTTACGTGTGTGAATGTTGATTGAATGCGAGTGTTGACACAATCGTTACTCAGTTCTAACTTCGTTCCCTTGCAGGTTATTTGGGTGTGCATACTGTGCCGCAAGAAGCAGGAGCTGCTCTCCAAGACTGGCCAATGGATCAACAAGACAGCGGGCCAACAAGACGGTTTCATCAGGCGCATCGAGCCCGACGGCAGCAGCGTAAGTCCTAATCTTATGCCACAATCTAACCATCAACTTACAATGCTTTCCTTTTGCCTTCCAGGACATCTCACAACAAGCCATTGTAGACCCGCATGATACCACGGACAAGCGGCCAAAGCTGGAGCGGACGCGGAGTGCCGCCGAAAAGGAGAACCTGCCAATGCAACGAGCCGGCAGCATGCTGCGTCGCCAATACTCGCAGCAGGAGCAGCCGACGAATCGTCGTTTGTCCATCAGTGACACAGGCATGGATCCGATGAGTCCTGGCCAGCAGCAGCAGCAGCAGCAACAACAGCGATCACGCGTGCAGCCCATCAACCCGCAGCAGGCGCAACAAGGATACGGACAGAACTCACAGAGATCCGCCTACTCCGAGGATGATCCGCGTTTTTATCAGGTGAACATCCGATGAGTATTAGAGATCAGTTGGAGTAAAGTAAAATAGAGAAATCTGATGGGAAAAGTTAGATTAAAAAGCTTAAAGCAAAGTTAGTTAATAAGCTAGAACAGTTGGAGAAGATCCTGTTATAAAAGGAGATAAAATATAGATGGAATTATAACATTTCTCAAAAGGAAAAGGATAAAAGTTGGAGAAGATCTACTCTTATCAATATGGTTGTCAAATATCTCCCTTCCGCCTTTTTGTCTTTTGAATTTCACGAAAAAATCGGAAGGGAGATATTTGACAGCCTTATATAAAGTTTGGCTATATTATTCTTCGATCCTTTTCAAGGGTAGATCGACTCAGCTGTTGACTCTGATCAAGAGAATCAACAGGTCGATCTGCATTTTACAAACAGTTTCACAACTGTTAAGTACCCATTATAAATGGGTTAAGGGTATTCAAAATAAACATAAGCCAACAGTGAATTGATTTTATTTTTTGTTTATTCGCAGGATGAACTTGATGGTTTGATGAGACAACATCCACATTTAGCGCATCCGAGCCAGGTACAACAGCAACAGCATCAGGATCAGAAGCAACAGCACCAACAGCAGCAGCAGCATTTGCTGCCGCAGCCGCAGCGACAACAGCCACAGCAACAGCAATTCTCTGCACGGCACCAACAACATCAGCAACAACAACAACAACAACAGCAGCACCAGCAGCAGCAGAAGCATCGACTGCCACAGCAACCGCATCAGGGACAGTCAACGCACGCGCAAATCCATCAACCGCCAGCGGAGATGAGCAGCCCAGGCCAAGGCTATCAGAAGCCACCGCCACTTACCCGCAATCTGACGATCAGCGGTGGACATGCGATGGACGCCACATCCTACAATCAGCAGCAACAGCAGCAGCAGCAGCGCAGAGCCCTGGCCGGAGCTCAGTACGCCTCACAGCAGCAGCGATCCTTCAGCAGCTCCGAGGAGGAGTTCCAGAACAATCTGATGGCCGCGCAGGCGCAGGCGCAGCTCAGCGGCGGCGGCACCACGATCATCGCTGGCTCCGATTACGACGGTGAGTTCACTCGTTTTCTCCAATTGCAATTTTCGTTTTCTTCCTCTCTCTCTCTCTCTATCTCTCTCTGTCTCCCTCGCTCTGTCTCTTCTAAATGTAAACTTTGAACGCGTCTAGCGCTCGCTCATATTTTCCTACTCTCTCTCACTCTCTCACTCTCTCTGTCTATTTCCAATCCCCCGCTTTCCATTTACTGCTCTAAGTGTCCAGCGTAGGCATATTCGAAATCCTTTTCTGTTTTGAAAACTCTTTTAAATGTTTACTGTCCTCTCTGTCTTACACTCTTTTTGACTCGCTCGCTCGTTTACAAAACAAAACAAATACTAATATTAATAATAATATTAAAACATAAATTTATACGTAAAATCCTTTCCAAAAAGAAACACACTGCTGTCTCCCATTGGTGCGTTGTCTTTTAAGCTCTTTTTCCTTTGCTCATAACAATTTTATTTATTCTCAAATTCTCATTGTAAATAACTTAAAACATTCATTTAAATTTCTCTTTCTTTTGTTAAATCATCTCCTAAGATACTTATCTTAAGTTCTAGTTATAGTTAAGTCTTAAGTATATTGATATTCATGTTCCGAATTCTGAAACTAAATCGAAAGTTGTTACGAATCGAACCCGGAACATGGACTCTAACTTAAGTTTATGTTTGTACGTAAGTTCTTGACCTGTAAATATATATCCCAAGTCCCGACTTTAGATCGAAATAGTATACAATTTAGCTCAGCCGTGTTCCCAAATCCACTTTAAAAGCAATTTCGCAAATTTCGAATTACATTTAAGGGTATATTTTTTCGATTTTAGTTGCAATTTTAAGCTTAGGTCGAAAGACAATTTGGCCAGCTATTTCGGCCACATTTGGTGACCTCGTTCGGAGCTTAATCTACCTTCAGCTAACGGTATAAGCTTGTGAGCTGGTGCTGGTGCTGGTACTGGTGAAAGGAAGTCTTAAATTTGCACATAATTTTTCACAGGGAACATTTTTTGTTGGCAAAGTGCAAAGAAAAGTTTTCAAATGCTTTCGAGTCACAAAGGAAAACGCAAGTTGCATGCGCCACATTGCAAAAATAGAAAGCGAAAACCTCAGACCACACACACAGGCAGACACACACACACACACACACACACGCACTCATGCACATTCACGTGGTAAAAGGAAACATTTGGTAGCGCTTATCTTGAGGCCACTTGACTCTTTCAACAACAGCCGTGGCAGCAACAGCAGCGGCAGCGGCTGCGGCTGCGGCAACCGCAATGGCAACATAAGCGAAATAAAATAAAAATAAATTGTTGACCTGAAGAGCTTGAAGTGGGGTAAGGGGCTATTGCACCAGGCAAAAGAACCGCGACAAGTGCGCATTTTTGGACGCTGTAATTTTTATATATATATATATATATTTTTTTTTTTTGTTGAAACTGCCCGTTAAATGCAATCAGCATAAATTATATGCAGCAGGCCGAGGGCAGAGCTGAAGAGCATCGGAAGTGTGCGGGTTGGGGGGGTGGGGGGCGGCAAGTGAGGCACAGCTGACCCGAAAACACATTTTCCAAGCAGCGGCAGCAAAGGCCTTTCCTTTTTGGCAGCAACCGCAAGATATCAGCAGGATAGCTAAGTAGTTGAAGAGGTTCTTGGGTGGAAGAGTGGTGCAGGGTGGGGGAGGAGTCATTGCTGCTTCCTGGCGTTTGCCTCATGTTTTGGTGAGCGACGTCGCCGGCGACACTGTCAAGTGCGTTGCTGGCAAATTTATTATCCTAATTAGAAAGTTTCTTGTTGGCACTTGGCTGCAAGCCTCAATAAGCAGCAACGGCAGTAGCAACATTAAGAACACGATCTTGCCACCACCTCCTCCTCCTACTTTTGGTAGGCAGCTTTTGGGCTTGTTTGTACTGCGCCTACGACAAGGGCCATGCAACATGGCGACTGGTGATTTAAAATACTTTTTTCTCTCTCATTTTATTGCTGCACATTAGCGTGCAAAGTTTCTGGCAAGCATGTTGCACTTACCACGGCCCATGCACCACCCACCAGCTGAACGGCAAACTAGCATATAATAATTATTGATTTCAACTTTGGCCCCCAAAAAACTGAGTGCGAGTTTTTCGTGGTGCTGCCAAGTTTTCTGCGTCCTCCTGCAAGAAACTGTGGCATAAAATTAGGCGCAAAGTTTCGGTCTACCCAACAATGTCGATAAGACGGGGCCACAAAGTTGAACAAAACTCTGCCACTGCAACGCGCTACCTTAACTGATAGGCCACTTGCCTCCCCAAGTGTATTCCATCCCCTCCCCTCCCGCATCCTTCCCTCCCATCGAGCTCGCAAGCGCTTGTCTAGCGTGCGCCCGGTGCAGCTGCACTGACACGTACGTTCCCATTGTGAGCACATTAAACCACGCGTCTCCAAGTTCACCACAGGCACTCGCAGTCCCAAACTCACCACGTGGCTGTTCACAATAGTCTCACGCAATGCATCCGCAGACGTCATGCGTTGGAATTTTTCCAGCCACATTGTTGGAAATTCCCACACAAACACAAATCGACTGCAGGACGCATGCGCTACAAACCAAAACCAGCTCCCCCCCAGCCCGCCGAGCTCTTGCTCGAACTCTTCAGTTAGACCATGGCCTCAGCAGCAGCAGCTGATGATATTGAGAAGCGCGCGTAATGTCAAATTTATTTGATTTAGACCCCTAACTGTATTTCCTTTTACATGATACACTAACAGAGACCTTCCGGTCGGGGTCACGCCTTGCAGCGTGCAGCGCTTAAACTTCTATGCTTCTCCCAAGGGAACTCAACTAAATACTTATTGAGTTTTATGATAGAATAAACAATTCAATGTGGATATTATATATATATATATATATATATATATATATTCAGTTATGTTACAATAATCTTATATGGCAAACTTTAGTGTTGATGACGCCATTTGATGTGCAAATAGTCCCACGCAGAAATGTCTTTACTTGACTCTGCGTCACGTTCTCCACTCGAATCCTCTTCAGTTAATCGCAGCGACGTCATTTCATTCACTGCATTTCATTTCATGCATCGTCATGCTTCTTACTACGAATACAACAACAACAACAAGAACAGGAGTAAAAACAACGACAAAAAAAGAGGAAGAGCAAAAGAACTAATGCACTTGCAATCCAGTTAGACAGAACAGTTAGTCAAGCATCCAGCACGCGCGCGCCTACGCTTCGCGTAAAGGGGCTGACGTTGACGTTGGGGTTGTTGTGGGTTGTGCTGGGGGTTTGGGGGTTGTGGGTTGACTACCCCCGACTGGAAAGCAAAGACAAACACGTTGATTTTGGCACAAAAACACAAACACAACAAAGACAGAAACCACCCGCTAGCCCCTTAGCCGAGACTCAACCCGCTGATCCCAGCATGGGGCAGCAGCTGTCAATGTTATCGCAGTTGCCGCTGCCGCTGCTGGCGTTGGCGGCTCAGTCGCTGTCAGCGTCGACGTTGGCCACGCTCAACTTTATTTTTAGTTGTGCATTGGAAGCGTCATGGGAAAGTGGTTTACAGCAATAACAACATGGCGAACTTGTAACATTGTTATTGGAAAATGTTGTAGGCTCCCAGCAGCAGCAGCAGCAGCAGCAGCACCACTACCACCATCAACAGCACCGCCAACAATGGCAACAGCAACAAAAACACCAACAGCGACAGCGACAGCAACAACAAGAACAAGAACAGTAATAAAAACAACTAAGGGTAGGCGCTAAAGGAAAGCGAAAACGTAAAGCAAAATTCCATTGAGGTTTTTTATGAAATCGAAACGAAATTAGTTTTCGATGAACTTTAAAGGCGAGTAAACAGCCGCTGCGGTCCACGTTGAGCGGTCGCACGTGTCGCAAAATACAAATAAATAAAAAAATAACTAAATAAAACAGAAAATCAAAATATTAATCAACATATTAAATAATAAGGAAAAAACACCATTTACCAGATAATCAAAGCAAATCCCGTGATATTCGAAATAAATACGAAATTAAGTAAAAAATTAAAATAAAAATTGTGGGAAATCGAAAGTGAAACTTTCCGACTGCGTGAGTGCAATTAAAGGCTAAGGTTAAGAGTTAAACAACAGCCTTGGAGAAAATTGTGTGGAAAACAAATGAAAACAAAATAGAAAGAAAACTGTTTGTGTGTGCGCGAAAATGTCATGTAGAAAACTTTCACTCTACAACAATTAATTGACATTGACTAATAAATTATTGACAATTTATGCTGAGTGAAGGTTAAAAGTGTCATAAAAAAGTTAAGCAAATAAGGGTTAAAAGCAGTGTACAAAAATGTTGCAAATACACAAAAAAGTTGTAAAGAAAAAGATTTAGATAAATTTACCAAAAAAAGAAAGAATATTTTTTTAAATTTCATTACGTTTAGCGGTTGTAAAAGGTAAAGCAAGACGTCCGTTATATCCAATTCAGATATACTTTTTATTTTATTGAATAAGTCGGCAAATGACGGCAGTGCTGAAAATTCGATTAAAATCAAAATCAAATCGAAAAGGCATAAATCTAATTTTTGGCCAGCCTAAAACTGCGCAAATTGTGGCGCCCATTGGACGCGTTCGCATATGGCAACCCACACACACACACACACACACATATACACCCCAAGTAGGCCATTTTGTTGCGTGGGCAAAAGAATCGGAGAGAGAATTATTCTTATTCTTATTCTTATTATTGTTTTATTTATACTTTCATTTTTATTTGCCCTTTGAAGGGCGCAGTTGAAAACAAAAAGAAAAGAAAAGAAAATTCACGATTTGTTTACTGCCAGCCACGCGCCTACCTGTGCCGCACACGACAACCTCTCTGCTGGTGTGTGTGTGTGTGTGTGTGGGTTTGTGTGGGTGTCTTTGTGCTTGAGCCATGCATAAGCCTATTCCACAATATGTTTAGCTAATTAGGCGACGCGCCAAGGCGATAGATTAAAGACAAAGAAACAAGTGAAATCAAATATAGAAATAAAAGTGTTTTCAAACAAAAAAAATATATTAAAATTAATTTAAAACAACAAATGCAATAAAATCAGTTTTAAGCCAGTTATAAAACAGCAACAAAAAGGTGAGTGGTGAGCTGCAACAACACCAACAACTAACACACACTGGCACATTTCACCAACACCCAAAAAAAATAGAAAAAACTGCTTAGACAGCCACGAATTCAAATCAATCAGAAAAGAATCCCTGCAATGGCAATATTTGAAATGCAAAATGCAAATAGATTAGCTCAAACAGAGGCCAAAAACAAATCTGAGTAAAAAATTAAAACGAAATCGCTTACAAAGTACTAAAAGTTGCAGACGTATGCCAAAAAAATGCCAAAGCTGCCAGTTACCAGAAACAATCATAAACAACAACAACAAAACTCAAATCGCTGCCAAAAACGCTTAGATATACACTGTAAACAATCAGCATTTAGTAGCGAACACACAAAACATCCTTCCGGCACTCTGGAAGTTTTTATATCATTGCAGATGCATTTCAATTAAAATTCAACTTTTACTACTCGAAGCTTATAAATGCATTGAAATTTATAGAAACAATTTGTAATTAAATATAAATATAATAAATTATAAATAATAAATAGGAAACAATATGGATAACGTTTATAGGACTTGTTAGTTCGATCGAGATTAAGATTCTACAAGTAAATAATTATTAAATATAAATTGATCTATCTAAATTGAATACTAAAATTAAAAGTTAAAAGTCTGAGGGTATTAAAAAAATGTAAAAATTGATTCTACATTTCTTGCAAGGATTCAGGAAAGCCCTAAAGATTCCAATCAGATTATTAGTATTAATATTAGAATTATGACTAAAGGAAAGAATTGTGCAAAGCATTGTCAGAAACAAATGTAGGAACATATAGAGAAAGATAGTTCTTAGTACGTCTAATAAGGAATAGAAAAATGAAGAAGACTCAAAGGAAAGAAGAATATGATCGCCATTTATAAGTTATCGAATGAATATGAAACCTAAAGTTGTTCTAAGGTAGCTAAGGACGGAAGATATTATACTCATTCCAAGTTTGTCATACTAAAAAAGGCTAAGACTAATATATCAATTGAAGCAGGAAGACCTCGAAATATTTCAAATAACAATTAACTAAGAATTGGTAGAATTAAAAAAAATAGGAGCATACTTTTAGGGTTTCTTTTTAATCGAAAATCAAAATATTTGAGTAAGTTTTATACTTTATATTTAAACTTATTTAATATTCATTGAATTTCTATTTTATGCTAGAAATTATCACAACAATATTCCAGATAAGAATTCTGACAGAATGTATGTCCTTCGAAGGATAAATTCTGCTTTTCAGTCTGTTTGCAAATAAATATGTTTGTGACTGTTGACAGCTCATCTAACTGACAGACAAAGAAACATTTGTCAAACTTATACAAACGTGCGAGTAGATATATATTATAAAGCTAAAAACTTGGGTATATATATATATCATATATATTAAATCGATCCACCTTCTGCAATGATATAAGAATGAGAAAGGAAGGTAAAGAATTCAGAATCAAATAAAGCTTCTGCAGTTGCATTTATCACGCAAATCGTTAGCTCTCTGTTGATATCCTTAATTGTGTGTTCGTGCGTAGTTGCATTCTGATTAACTTGGACGAAAAGGATATATGTATATATCTTGTAACGGATTTTAATTCATGAACAAACCGAAATCAATAGCCAAATGAGGAAATGGCAGCCACAACGCGCGGTACACGTCGCATATGGTGTTTCAGGCTGTAAATAAGTAAATAAATATAAACCACGCACACTGTGTGTATAGGCGTGTGCATGTATGTATGTGTGTGTGGGAATGTGTTTGCATTCGTGGTGTAAGCGTGGGCGTCTCACTCCGTGTGTGTGTGTGTGTGTGTGTGAGTGCGGGTCCTGCGGCCTATTTTAAAATGCAGCCGTGGGAACGAGAAGCATTTAATTAAAATGTTGACCAACACGCCAACTGAAAATTGTATGTGCGTTGGTGAGTGTGTGTGTGTGTGCGTGTATGTGGTCGTGTAGAGGTGTAAGTTTGTGCATGTGCAACTGTGCGTATGAATGACATTAATGCGAAAATTGAGGCTGCCCAGCCAAAAGGGACAACACTAACGCATTACGAGTACGTGCGCCTTTGTTGCTGTTGCTGTTGTTCTTGTTGTTTGTTTGTGCTATTTATGCGCACGCGTCTGTCGTCTCTGTGTGTGTGTGTGTGTGTGTGTGTGAAAGTCCTGTGCGTTTGTTTGTGTGCACTGCTTGCTGATTTAAAAATAGAACAAGCTGTTCTCGCCTGCTGTGCTTTTGCCAGCCACAATGCCGAAACACCTCACCAACGCCGCCTCACTTTCTCCTGCCAACTGGCTAGAATTTATGGACCAAAATATAAAGCAGGAAGCGAGTATAGCACACACACACACACACACACACACACACACACAGAGACACACACACACACGCAAAGCGAGACAGACGCAAACACAAACTAAGGCGAAGTTTGTTTGATTTTAGCATTTCTTGTGCGTTTGGCACAATGCGATGATTGTGCATAACTTGGCACACACAAACACACACACACACACACACGCGCACACACACATATATTTAGAGAGTACAAGAGGCAGTTCGTGTGTTTTTGTACACTTTATTGATTTTTGCCTTCTTTTGCTACTTGTTTTCTTATTCGTCTTCGCCGCTGCTGCCTTCTCCCTCTCCTTCTCCCTCTCCTTCTCCCTCTCCCGCTCCCTCTCCACCTGCTGCAATTGTGCGTGTTTTTCGGCATTTGCCATTCAAAACAACACTCTGCTACAAAACTCAGTTACTTGCAGCAGACTCTCAACACATATAGTTTCCACAATGAAAGCATTTTCTTTGAGCTGAAAATCATAACAAAATCTGTTGTCGTAGTCCTCACGTATATTTCTTATAATATATCGTTTAGTTTCAGTTTCAGCATCGATTAAAGCTTCAGCGATTAGTTAGTTTCTAACAATAGTTTTTCCATTTTCCGTTTTCCGCTTTCCCATTAAGAAAGTGTTAAAAGTTCAATTATCTTAAGAGAGTCCTTCGTGCAACATAATTAAGAGCTGTTCAAAAGATTTGTTCAGCTAAATTTGAGCTAAAAAGCCCTCAAAACTGTTGTCTAGTGTAATTTAGTTTACTTTCGCTTTGTTTTGTTTTCGTGAGTTCTTTTGTTTACACTGAAATTGTTGTCGTTGCTGTTTTTATGTAATTCTTAATACCCTACAGGCATTTTTAAAAAGTCAAAAGAAAGGAAACTTGTGCCAACATATGTTACAAGCAAAAGGTGAAGGTGTGCCTTACTATAGTTGCTGTGTGTGAATGATATGGCAGGACATAGTGCAGGGTATTCAGCAGTCGACTGTGTTCGTTCACTTTAGTTTTTTGTTGTTTCTGCGTTATTTTGTCGTCGTAACGGGCACAATAAACGTTTTATATCGTGACCAAAGTCAAAAGAAACTGTGCCAGGGGTATGGCCCACAATATGAGGACAGCCACATACAAATACACACACACACACACACACACACACAGAGGCACATACATACATATATGTATATGTACACTGTTTGTGTTTGTAGGGCATGAAACTAGTTCTTAGGCTAGCCAACAGCACGTGTGTGTGTGTGTGTGTGTGTGTGAGTGTGTGACTGTGTGTGTGTGTGTCAAGTTTCAAGTTTAAAAAATGTGCGCAGTGCGTTTTTCAGGGCATTTACATTGTGCGAACAGCTTGTAGCAGAGCTAAATTAAATTATACAACATATCGAAAATAAAACTGTAAACTGGATTTCAAGTAGTCGCTAATTAGTGTAAAATATACTTTATGGTAATGTATTAGCTTAGCTACACACTTTAGTATAAGCTTGGTCTAAGTAATTAGCTTAAGTTTAAGCCACAATTAAATTGAAATGCACCGCTCTTATAATTTATATATCATATATAAATATATATATATATGTTTTTCACTCTCTCTTTCTATTTGTTACCCCAACCAAAAAACAAAATATATGTTTAAAACCAAATCTGCCCGCCACAAATTCACAACAATATCAAAATATAATCCAATAATGATAATAATAATAATGAAAACAACAACAACAGCAGGTAATTTCGGCGGAGTGCAAAGTGCCCAAAGAAATCTCTCGCCCGGCGATCTACAGATTCATGCAAATGTAAGCAATATGTAAATGTAAAAAACCGAATGGAAAGATTCAAGAAAATGTTTTAATTTTAACAAATTTCTACTGCGTATGATCTTAAATGTTATTCGTATTATTGTTTCTTATTGTTTTTTTATTTGATTTTCCACACTGGAATGTACAATTTATGTCGTCAATATCCTTCCAAAACTTTCCTACGTTTCGAGCACTTTCTTCAGTCCACCTACACAGAGAAACGAATACACACAGCCACACACACACAAACAGACACACACACACACACACACACACATACACACTGTTTTTAGACGTAATCCTTGCTCCGCATTATTTCCATTTGATGTTTGTGTGCGTGTACGTGTCTCTAAGCCCGAAATGAGAAGCGCATAGAAGAGCTTCTTTGGGTTATTTGTTGATGTTTATTCTGTTGCTTAATTCCTCCCCCTTTTCACTCCTCCACACGTTTTGGATACTCAACACTATCGCTCGCTGCGCTGTGTACACTTTCAACCTCTTTTGTTAATATATTTAAATTTCACTTAACAATTTTATTTTCTATTACTTTTTTGGAGTTTTTACTTGTAAAAATATAAGAAAAAAAAGAACAAAAAACAAAAACAAAAACTATGTGAAGAATTTGCATGGATATCGTAACGCTGTTTCCTGTTACCTCCTTACTTTAACAATAAACAGAACAACAACTATAACACACACACACACACACACAACAATTAACACGCTTAAGGAGTACCCTCACTGCTCCTTCGCTCCTCCTCACCTCAAGCAAGTATGCCCTTAAGTAGCTGATTTTAGGCCCAAACAACTCCGAATTGCAAATATAATATTCCTAAACATTTTAGCCACAACAGATTAGTATTTCAGCCATTCGATATATTTATGTATATCTGCAAGTTCCAAGCAATGCTTGCAACAGAAACTCAAACCCGAATCACCCTGTCTGGCATGTTCCACACATCCTGCAAGGTACCATAAACAGCTCCTAGTGTGACACATATAATATCTCTTAGGTCTTACGCAGTAGAATCCTTGGCCAAGTTATGGACCTCTTACGATTACCATATGCTTTCTAACCTTGGCACCGTCTACAGCTCTCTTTCTCTCTCTCGCTCACGCTCCGACTTAATCGTAGGCCTATACATACATACATATTATGTGCACACATACTTACATCTGATATGCATCCAAATGAAGAACATAAACAGTTTCTCAGGATATTTTCAGCAATTACTTGTTACCTAACAAATACTTTTTTCATGTTTCGGAGTTGCTTTGGCTTTGGCCACAGCTCAACAAGAAGTTGGCAACTCTATTCACATTATGAAGGATTCCCAAACATGAAAAGTCGTATTAAAGTTAAACTTCAAGTAAAACATACTACCATACATATACATACCATAAATAAGTCTTATATCCATACGTATTTATTTACTTAATATACTTACAAACAAATATATACGAACAACAAGAACAAGCATAAAAAAACATTATGTCTAAAATTCCTATGCACCTATTTAACATATACATTTTGTCGAAAGTATCTCGAAAGGACAACAAACTAATGTCAGGCAAGCAGCATCCGAAGCGAATGAAATCCGAGCAATTTGAGTACCCAGAAAAGAAATATGACCTTAGAGCGTTAACCAACTCCCACCCTTTAGACCATACCCATACCTAGACATGAGTAACTACAAGCCAACCATTACTAGTACATCCTACATACATCTACAGGCGGGCGTCTACAGGTGCGCACGGATCCTTGGCGCCAACAGCGTAGCCTCAACGAGCGCGATCTATTGACAGTTGGTGGTTCGTACGGGTCAAGTGACTTTCGGCACTTGACACAGACGAACCAGCGACTGTACTCCTCGGCGGATCAGCGGGATCGCTACGAGCTGCAGCTGCAGCATCGCGATCGCTTGGAACAGTATCCTTTGACGAGGACTGCGCGCCTGGACGTGCAGCAGAGGAACTCGCTGAATCGCAGTAATCACGAGCGACAATTTGCGACGGGCGGAGGAGCTGGCGGAGCTGGTGTGGGTGGTGCTGGTGTCGGTGGTGGCGCCTTCCGCCGCGCTCCCCCCTTGGCCACGGCCAGCGGCTGCGGAGGCAGCAGCAGCAGCAGCACCAGCAGCAGCTACTATCCCCACAGCCAGAACAAGCCACAGATTATAATCGGTTCGGGTGCGGGCATTGCCTATGAGCGTGGCGCCATGTCAGCGGCAGGTGATGGCGCCAGGGGTAGCCTGAGCCGAGAGCGCGGTCTGCTGGGCGCTGGCAGTGGCGGCGGTGGCGGCAGCAGCTCCCTCAGCTCCACAGAAGCCGCATACTGGGACGAGCCATCGGGCAGTACATCCTCCTCAACGGCAGCACAGGATTCGCGCCGTTTTACCGAACGCAGAATAAAAAAGACCGTGCGCTTCGATGCACACGACGATGAGTCGATCCATGCCAGTGGCTCTCTGCCTCCGGTGACAACAATACTGCCCTCAACGGCAGTAGATGTGGGCACGGCCACACTGCTGACAAGCGCCAAGCTAGCACAGCCCCTGGACGGTGACTGGTCTCGTTGGGAAGCCGAGCGTCAGGGCAGCCAGGACTCGGCAACCAAAGATTCTGGCATCGATACGAGCAGCACCTTTACCAGCAGCGAGGACTCGAATCGCGGCGATGGTCCCAAGGTACACCAGCAGCCCCAACCGTTGGCATCCGTTGCGCCCAAAAAACAAAACTAAACAGATAAAGAAGCACCCAAAAAGTGATCCCAACTGCATTGTGTCTGTGTAGACTCTGAGTGTGTTCTATGTGTTCCCAGGTCCAGTCTGTCTGTCTGTCTGTCTGCCCACATGTATATAATGTTATGATACTGAACACGACATCCATTAGATACTCTGTATCTCTATCTCTTCCACACTATCTCTCTCTCTCTCTCTCCCTCTTTCTATCTGTCTCTCTCTACTCTGTATATAATCTCCTTCTTTTTAACGTCTGTTTGTTGTTCTCAGCATATCTTCAACTCGTACCTCCTATCAAAGTATCGCCCTCTTACTAGCCCTTAGCCTCCCCCCAAGTATTTGGCCACACTCACAAATTTCTCCCAGCTCTCAACGCTATTAATTCCCAACCGATTTCAGCCATTCACAGTACCAAAACTTAACAACTCCATTCAAAACAATTGCATGTTGAATCATTTTGAACATTTTTATCACATATCTGTTGTCTGCAATACCCTTTGCATGGAGGGCTGTAGATTACACACAATCCCCTAGAATGCACCGGCTTAGTTGCAGTTCCTGTACTTGTCCAAGTTCCAGTTCCAGTTCCAGTTCCAGTTCCAGTACCGCAGCTGACACCGCAAATCCCACAGATCCTAGACACATTTATTGCACGTCTTTTATTGCATGCTCTTTAAATGTCGTAAAAACTAATCCTAAAAAAAATACATAATAATAATAAGAATAATTTTCAAAGATTGTTCATTAATTTTGATGATTCAATTAAAATGTGTGTGTTCTCAATGTAGGTATCTTATGCTGAACTCAAGCAAAATGTGAATGATATCTATTTTATATACATGCTTACTATATATATATATCTATCTATCTATATACAAACGATCTATCGTTAACATAATTAGTAGAAACTGTTTTCTAGCTCTTAAGATGAAGAAAGTGAAGAAAAATTGTACAAACTCTTTTTTAAATGTTAACTTCAATTGTTGTTTCTTATTTTGATTTTACCTTTTATACTTGTAACTTTTAAGAATCTAAATCTAGGCTAAATCTATCTATAAGACATTGTATAGTGCAAATCTAAAACTATTAACCATTCTACTTCCTGCATACGATCATCGATAACCTGCAAAACAAACAACAAACAAATATTCGTACCAAAAATACAAAACAAACTGTTTGCTAAATTGACATCCACGAACTCACCTTGACACCTGTTCAACACCCATCCAACACCACCACTAATCAACCTATTACCACCACCACCACCACCACCACAACCACCAACAACCACCACAACCACCAATAACCACCAACGTACCAACGTCCATCCACTCTGCCTGTACATACCCACATGTGTCTATAGAATCCGGTGAATTGGCAAACATCCGCGGATAATACTCGCTTGATTGGTCACATGATATTACGTAAATACTATGATGGGGAAGATATATTAGGCTTAAAGGTGAGCGGCGGTCAGACCATTGGGATCGGAGGCACATGCGGTGCCATTGTGGAGAAGGTGAAACGCGGTTCGGTGGCCGATCTTGAGGGCTCTATACGACCAGGTAAAGATCATTCGCATTTGAACATTGCCATCTGATCGCAATACTTATCCATATCTCATATCTTTTTCTTTCTCTCTCTCTCTCTCTCTCTCTCTATCTCTGTGTTTCTGTCTCTGTTTACGTAACTGTCTTTCTCTGTCTCGCTCGCTTGTTCTCGCTATTCGTTCAACACGCCATCGATCGCATCAAACACAACATCCACAACACCAACACGAATATCACCAACGACGATGCAGGCGACGAGATCCTCAAGTGGAACGGACGCAACCTGCACAACAAGAGTGCCGATGAGGTGTACGATATCATTGATGAGAGTCGACTGGATGCACAGGTGGATTTGGTTATATGTCGATCGCTGTTGCTGCCAGCCAGCGTCAGCAGCGCCGAAAGCGGCGGCAGCAGTAGCAACGTCAGCCCCAGCAGCGGCTACTCCGGTTCCGGCAGCGGCGTCACACGACGCTCATCTGCCAACTATCCCCACAGCGGCATAGCGAGCAGCATGGCCAGCAGCGCGGTGGTCAGCAGTGGAGGTCGTTATCTTCAGCGTAAAGGTGTGTGCTTCTGTGCCTCTGTGTGTGTGTGTGTATCTGTATGTGTGTGTGTCTATATACTAGGCTATAGTTAGCATAGGAGATCAGAGCTAGGCTAGAACTCTTTATAGCAAACGAACAGTGTATGTCTAAGCCACACAACAAACCAAAACAGAAACGCAATTCGAACTCACTGAAGAAGAAGATCTTATCCTTAAACTATATATCCACCATATCTATCTATTCGATTCAGCTCCTGCCGTTGAGGCCATCGAGTTGCAGCGCGAGAAGCCAAGTGTATTGATAACCTCGCCCGGCTCACCGGATCTGCACATCAGCAACGGGCTGCGGCATCGTGGCGGCGCCACACATTACACACAGCGCTTGGGTGCCAGCCACAGTCAGAGCACACACAGTCACAGCAGCAGCGGCAGCGGTAGCGGCAGCAGCAGCAACAGCAGCGCCACACTACAAGCGGCTGCCGCCTTGGGCGGCCAGCACGGCACAACGACGGCGGGCCATCACCATCGTTACCATACGGCATCGCAATCACCGCCATCCCACGGGCATCCGCATCCGCACACGCACACACACTCGCACAACCATTCGTATGTGCCGCATCATGGCATGGGCATAACCACACAGCCGATACCCATCGAGGGTCGGCTACAGCTGAAGCTGGGCTACGATCAGAATACACTGCAACTGATCGTGACCCTGGTGTGCGCCACGGGTCTGTCGCTACGTCAGAGCGGCACCGGGCGCAATCCCTATGCAAAAGTAAGAGAATCGCTAGCTAAGGCCTCCACTTACCTTTTGCTAACTGCTCCAACTAATTGCAGGTGTTCCTTCTGCCCGATCGCGACCACAAGTCGAAGAGACGCACGAAAACGGTGGCCACCACTTGCGAACCGCGCTGGGGTCAGACCTTCATCTACTCAGGTCTGCGACGAACCGATCTCAATGGTCGACTACTGGAGGTAAGTTGGCATCATTTATAGCCTGGAACTGTTGGATATATTGATGGCTTTGATACTCCTTAACCAAAGGTCACGCTTTGGGACTATGTGCGCTACGGGGCCAACGACTTCATCGGCGAGGTGGTCATCGATCTGGCCCATCACGTGCTCGACGACGAGGCCGAATGGTACCAGCTGCAGCCGCATCAGGACACCTCCCATCTCGTATGTCTTGTCCAGGAAATCGAAAAGCTTTTTATTCTCAATTTACCTTTTGGGTTATTCATTTTCGATTCCAATTTTCGATTTATCCTTTCTTCGTTTTCGTTTTCGTTTTCCATTTCGTTTATATTGTGTTCCATGACATTTCGGTTCATTCGGTTGCGTTCGTTATAAACTCTAGAGTTGGTGAAAGGTGTTGGTGAAGAAGTGTCGCGACACCCAGTTGAGGTTTCCTGTGACCGGAAGGAAACGTTTTGTTGAGGGAAAAACTTAACACAGAACTGAAAAGCTCAAATGAAGATAAACCAAACAAGATCCCAAAGAAAATATGTTGTTATTCATAATTTGTGTGTTTTTCTTAATTATGATTTCTGCTTTTCTCAATGGATTTTCATTTTCAAATATTTTAAATGTAATTGTTCCCCGCAGCCGTCCAGCTAAACAAAATTATTAACTCACCAATGTCATAACTTTTGTTTTTGTCCTGCACCCGCAACACACCACACAACACCATGAACCACCGCAACTGCCACCAAAACAACAACAACAACAACAACTAACATCATCAACAACAAACAACAAAAAAACACACAACAACCACAACAACAACAACAACAATTACAATGACAACAACAAAATGAACACCAACTGTAACAACACGTGCTCGCTTGCTCCGTTCCGTTCTGTTCTATTCCAATAAAAATTCGACGCCAAATTTATGACAACAACAACTACTACAACAACAACAACTACAACTACAACAACAACCACAACACCGATGAACAGTTACGTGACGAGGGCAGCGATGTGGACGGCCTGATACTGACACCGACAGATCATTTATCACCGCCCAGCACTCTGTCGCGTCTGAGCGATTCGGACACAACGTCTGAATGCGACATCGATGGAATGACGCCGGGTGCCAGCATATCATCCATGGGCAGCTCTACCAGCCCACCACTCTTTGAGGTAACAACAACAACACCAACAACAACATCAACAACAACAACAACAACAACCACACATTAAGTGACACTCAACAACAACAACAAGAAGAACAACAACAACATTCAAACAAAATACATTATTTATGTACATATGTATATATAATACACACGAGCCACACACACACACGAACACACACACACACACACACACACACACATATATACATATAAAAAGATACTCGTTTGTCTGTAGTACAACATCCCAACATGAGCTGACAGCAACAAGAGTGAGGAGACACATAAAGGGTCACACACCCACACACACCCACACACACACACACACACACACACACACATACACACCAACACATACAGACAAACAGACAATCGCAGCTTGCCACTTTCAGCGGCACTTCAACAATCTTACACCCTCACTCTCACACACACACACACACATACACACACGCACACCATATTATTGTACCGAAACAGAGCAACAAAACAATTTTTGTCCTTTTTGATACACTTGCAAAAGGATATTTAAACTTTGTCCCCAAACATGACAAGCGTCTCTTCTGATATATTCGACTTAATATATGTGTATATATACTCGGTTATATATTCTGATACATCTTTCGTAGGGAAAAGTACTTTATGAAAAATCTAACAAGTTTTTAAATAAAGCCATCAAATTCTGATTACTTTATCTCCATTTAGTATTAATGGGATCCTTTTGACAAAATTTGAGCAGATATATATAAATATTTCATGGAAGATCGATTATTATTGATTCACTTCAAGACAATCTTTAAACCTATAAAAAGATTTTAGTTTATTCTATCTGTATTTCTTTTATATCTGTTAATAATAATCGGAGCTCTATGGTACCTAAAGAGTACCTAAAAAACGTAAAGTACTTTTAATTAAATTATACAAAATTAAGACTCTTTTTCTTACTCATGTCCTAAATACGTTTTGCAAGTGTATTTAATCTTCGGCTGCCGAATGGAAATTCCTTTATTTGTCTCTCCTTTGGACTCAATTTTTATCATTCTTCTTTATGTGTGTGTGCATTGTTTTTCCTTCTATAAATGTGTCTCACAATTCACATTCAGAGAGCATAAACCATAAACCACTTATCCAGCTCTTTTAGCTAGCAACTTCAGCTCAGACTTCATTCGCACACATCACGCATACGCCCCATTGTCGTCGAGCTGGATGAAATCGCATCCATTGAATCACCCAAACAACCATCATTGCTATTCATGTCGTCTACTTTGCATGCAGACCAATATCCGAGTCTCAGTCCACATTCATTACGAACATTATCCTCAATCAGATTTACTCGGACTTCAATGCATTCAATGCCATTTTCAGTGTACATCGAGCATTTTGCACACCTTTTTGGAAAATTGTATAAAATGTAATTCTTATATTATATTTTCTAATGTTTTCATTTCGTGTTCCTTTTTTAACTAATTGGTGTTGTTGTTTTGTGTTATGCGTGTGTTAACTTTTTCACTCTAACCTCTAAACTCTAAACTCTCAACTCTAAACTCTAAACTCTTTAAACTCTCAGCTCTATCTACGCTCCAACTAACTCTGTACTAAACTAAAGAACTAAACAAACTAATCTAACTGCAGGGTAAAGCGCCCTCAATCAGCGCTTTATTCACACTTTCTTTCTCTCTAAATCATCGAAGTTTCAGCTATCAATAATAACTTTTGCATTTAAGATGAAAGTAATCATACTCATAGTTTAAGTCTTATAAGCAAGAAAAACGAAACAAATATAACAAATGACTTAGGTTAAGATTCAGTGTAAACTTTATAACTTGAGAACACATACTAAGTACTAAGGCAGGCAGCAACTGAACTGTCAAACCAATCTATCTACCTATCTATCAATCTATCTATCGAATCCTATAACCCAACAAAGTACAACTTAACTACTCGTTTTTCAGCTGCACATTGGGGCCTATAGTCTTTAAGCCAGCTTCTGCATGTCTATCGCTTCCTTTCAACTCTCATGCTTCCCTCTCTCTCTCTCTCTCTTTGTAGCTTGAAATGTGTTTAGCATCGACGTATGTAATTGTATTTAACCCATTTGCCTTATGATTTGTATTGAATTGAATCCGCCAAAGAAGTATATATCTAGCTAGAAGTCAGAGAACACACACAGTTTTAACCCTTAGTGCAAACATTTGAGCCAATAACCCGAAAAACATACGCCAGACTAACAACACACACACAAAATGAGATATATACCTACACACACACAAATGCAATGTATATAGGAAGTTAACGTGAGCTCATGTTAATTAGAATATATAATTTACCTTTCATTTTTGATCGTACAATATGTAAATATCTTTTATCTACTCCTCTTGTTCTCTCTTACTCTTTATCTTTTCCCACCTCCTCAACAAAAACTATATATGTATATCCATATATGTTGACACCTATACTACTCCCCACACGTAAACTCCCACCGTTAACAATGTGCTGAATACTATGCAATAACCCCCCAAATCCCACGACCCAATAAACTCACAAAATTCAGCTCGATCTTAACGAGCGTCGCTCCAGACGTGACATGTCACCCCAGGGCCGAAAACGGGTGGCCGGCATGGTGGCCCGAGATTATCGCACTGTATCTGGCATTGGACAAAGTTACCACAATCAGGTTTGCACCTAAATTAGCTAAATTAAACGTACTCGTACTACTCCAAAATTGTACAACAACAATCAGAATAGACAGTACAAAAAATAGGTAAACGAAACACAACCAAAACTCTAGAATTTGCTTAACCAAATGGTAATATTCACGGTTTGAGGTTGACTTGTCGAATTATCCTGATAGACCAGGATATATAGAATATGCCTTTACGTTTTGCTTCTTTTTCACATATTATTGCTGTTAGCTAATATTTATTCATGGTAATTCCATTTAGCTATTGCCAGCTAGCTAGGCCCACTGCCAATTTACTGCACTTTTAATACAGAATTATGTTACTAACTTTAACCTTAACTTTAGTAGTTTCCATTAACCTAAACCTAAGCCTTAAACTACCAATAGTAATGTTCGTAATACAGTTTCAAAGCGACGCTTTCATCAGATGTCAAAAGCACATTCGAAATCTCTTCCATCTGATCGGAGTGTTACTTTCATGTCCATTACTTGATTTTGTTTCGAAATTGTATTCAACTCTTACTAAGTAATCCGTATGCTCTAACTTGTACTTGTTCTTAATTCAGTAACTTTGCTCATTATCCATGTTCTAGTAGAATTTGCAGAACAAGTTATTTTACCTACACACACTCTTAATAACTCTTAAGAAATGAAGTTCAGATCCACTTCACTGACATGTGCCTATGGGCCGTAAGCTCGTCAAAGCCAACGACGGACCTGGGCTTAAACTTGCCGGAGCTTCCTTATTTTGTAGCTATAGCTAACCAACTAAATTGCGCTCAATTTTCTCTGCTCTTTTGCGGATTCTGCAGGCTTCTGCCACGAACTACTATCGACGTGGCGGAGGTAATGGTGTTGGCGCTCCTATTGGACCCGGTGGCATGAGCCTGAGCCAACGCAGCCACTCGGCAGCACCTAGTGACAACTACCACAACTTGGGCGGACACCAAGGCGGTGGACACTCCGCTCCAGGCTACGGTTACAGAAGCAGCAGTCCCCGGCGAGGATCGCTGTCGCCCCCCGACGATCGTTATATTGATTATCCAGTGCTTCCAATTCACGGCTCACCCAACGCTTACGCGGGAGGAGGTCCCATATCGGCGGCACAGGCGACACAACAACAGCGTTTCCAATCGCGTTCAGCGACTGCCACGCCTACAGGTTCGCCCAAGAAGCGACAATTACCACAGGTATCTCGTTTAAGTTCTTATCAATTTTGGAATCTCATCTACAATATCCTATTCACACACGCCAGGTGCCACAGACTTCGCGCAGCGCCATGTTGCGGGATCGACTAGGTCAGGAGTTCGACGAGCGATTGGCCTCGGGCAGCCGTTTTGGCCGGCATCGCACACGGCAGCCGCACCATCAGGCGACATATCGCAGCACCGGAATGGGTGGCTGGGAGCGTCATTATACGGGCCTATCGGACAGTGATCTTCAGTCGATGGATGTACGCATGAGGCCGCGCCACTCGCTGTCGCCGGACAAGGATTTTATGGCCGAGTTTGGTGACTCGGACATGGAGTCGGTGGTTAGTGTGACATCAAGTGCCTTCTCTACGCAATCGGAGCGACCGCGTACGACTTCACGTGGACTCAGGTGAGTAGGCTGAGCTTGATCTTGGCGTCTTGTGCTGCACCCGCGTCCGCTTCGTTAAAGCCGCCAAACAATGCCAATCAGAGTTGAACAAATTAAGCTGAAATTTCGTTTTGGGCTACATAAATTGGTACCACACTTTTTTGTATGTCGTGTAGAAGCTACAAAATCCAAAATTTCCCCGACAATTAGGCTCTGAATCAGTTTCGATAAGCGAATCAGAAGCGCGCGCTTTTAACTCATAACACAAACATAAATGAAAAACAGCGACTCCGAACACAATCACACAACCAATCACAATACCGAAAACGAAAGAAGGCAATCCGAAAAAACATAAAGTTTCTTTTTTGCATTTTATTTTTGCGTTTACAAAAAAAACAACAACAAAACTGAAACCCAATAAACAAAAACTACTCAACGCTACTACTTAACGCGGGCCGCTCTCTCTTTTGTTGTAACTGCTTCTCTTGCGTGCTCTTCACCACACACCACACACCACACCAACGACTCACCACAAAAACAACAAACTCACCACACACAATAACACTCGTTGACCTCGGACGCAAACCATCGCTTGCATTTGCCAACGATCGTTCCTTTCCTTTTTCTTTTTCCTCACAAACCCACCTCGATTTGAAACCCACCACAAATCAACTCAAACTCACCATGAACTGGGCTGAATCATGTAAACTTTGTGCATGTGAAATTTGAACAATCATAACCCACCCACCACCCACCATTCTGTACCACAACGCTATGACCCACCCCCAATGGCTACCGATACCAAAAATAACCGTCAGCTTTCCACGCAACTGGCGCAATCTCTTTGGCGCCCAAAATAGCATAATGGGTGGTGCCGTTGGCGGCGGACCTGTGACTGGCTTAAAGGTGTATCCCGTCGAGCACCACCGTGCCAACACCATCGAGGTAGATGACTGCGACTATCTATCCGGTGGTGGCACACAGCAGTTATTGCTGCTGGAGCAGCTTGAGCAGTTGCAACAATTGGCGGCCTTGGCCGCTGCCGATTCGCCACCCAATACGGCCCTGATGGGGCCCAGTGGAGCAGGTGCATCCACTGTGAACACAACACTGCCATTGCCCCCACAACATGTCCTCGTGACGGACACAAACAGCGGCGAGTTGGTCGAACAGTTTTTTGTGGAGCCAGCCCTTATGGCGGAGGAGACGCCACAGCTTCAACATGATCCACATGATCCACATATGCCTATCCATTGCGACTACTATTCGCCTCATTTGCCCACCACATACATATCGCCGCCTGACATATATCAACGACGTCACAACGGACGCCAGCTCGCCCCCGCCACCGCAACCACTCATGCGAACGCCCACAGCCACGCCCACGCATACGCGCTGCCGCTGCCGCTGCCCAGCTTTGAGCAATTCAAGCGTATTACCACGCCCGTCATGAATCTCTTTCGCAGCTCCACAATGCCCGCCCACGATCACATCCACGCCCACACGGTATCCTCTTCGCCCAGCTCCTATGTGGGCTATGTGCGCGATCATCAGGACAAGAGCTGCAGCCACTGCCAGAACGGCAGCCAGCCCGTGGTGCTGTCCACCAATACGGCCCTGGCCACGCCCGGCCTCGCAATTGGCGCCTGCGCCGATCCCTGCTGCCTGGCGGATGCCCACCCGCATCCACAGCACCAGCCCATTGCCTATCCGTACAGCGCCGAGCAGCTGCTGCGACGCCCATCACTTTCCATGTACCAGCCCAGCACCTCGGAACCTTCCCTGCCCACCATGGATCCGGCAATGTGCGGTGAATGCGTTGACCAGCATTTCCTTGGCGGTTTCACCGGGCCCCAGATCAATCTCGGCGTTGTGCCCACCTACCATGTGCACACACCCACGCCGACGGCTCATCGTCGTGCCAAGTCGCACTTATCGCCGCATCCCGCGCTGCCAACTCAATCCGTGCTGCGCCTCTCGCGTCAACTGAGCGAGGATGCTCTTGTCTCAGCAGTGCCCATATCTGAGGCCACTGCCAGAGCTCAACCCACTTCCATTCTAAAGAAACCCAAGCTAGAGCGACGCCGCATGTTCCACGAGGGTCAATCGCGTTCCTTGGACTACGATGATCTGCACACCAAGAGCTGGGGCCGTCGTCGCATACGCTATGAGGATGAGCTGCCTCCTCACGATACAGTTACCTATCCGAGCGAGGGACAGCTGCCCAGCTCCCGTCGCTACGGCTCTGAGACAAACATACGTCAATCGTATATGGGCGCCAATGTGGATGCAGTCAATCCGCTGAGTCATTCCCATTTCCTGGTCACAGACGATAAAATTGTCACCATCACCTACGACTCGGATGTGGGCTGGACACGTCGCGGTGTGGCACCTTCGCTGTTTCGTGGCTCCCATCGGCGGGGCCTGGATGCACGCAATCACATGTCCCTCGATCTGCAGAGGACCAGCCAACAGAAGATGTATGGACCACCGGCTCCCTATATGAAGCGGCGTCGTAATCTTCCCCATCCACCCAGTGCGCAGAATGCGCATAATTTTTCGCCAATGGAGGCGTCAATGGAGCAGCGAAGTGGAGTGGGAGTCGGAGTCGGTGTTGGTGTCGGTGTTGGGGGCGGGAGCGGGGGCGGGGCACAGAACGGTATACACAACAACCACAATCACAATAGTAGCCATTACACACACAACAATAGTCAAGCAGCGAGTAGTGTTAGTGTTAGTCATAGTCATAACAACAACAACAACAATTACAACAGCAACAACAACAACAACAGCTACAACAACAACTACAACAATAACAACAACAACCAAATACAACAACAACAACAACAATCAGTTAGGCAAAAAGGGAAAGAAGGCATCGCCATGAACGGATTAATGGCATCGGCATCGGAACAACTGACGAAATCTAGTAGTGGGAGCGGTGGTGCAACATCTGCTGCCGCTGCTGGTAATATCGTCTGCGATGGTAATAATGCTAATAATGCTTCTTCTTCCTCTTTTGCAAATCCCCCACAACAACATCATGGTGTCGCTAATCAACCAATAACAACAACAACAAATGCATCACCCAATAAACGTGCCCCATCATTAATACAACACAACACACAACAAACCACAACAACAACAACAAACGACGCCAACAACTTGACCTATGACGCAACATCCACACAACAACAACAACAACAACCAAATACATGCACAAATTCCATTGCAAATACAACAACAAACACATCGTCGAATCAAACGAACGCTGCGGCAACAACAACGACTACAACAACGACAACAATGGCAACGACTGCTACAACAACTGCCACAAATCCAACAACAACAACAACCACAACAAATACAAATAACACGAATGAACCAAACGCAACAACTACAACAACCGCAAATGCCGACGCGGATGCGGATGCGGATGCGGATGCACCACTTGATGTTATCGACTGGGATGCAATCGATGCGATGCTGGACGATGATTTCAGCGAGTACGACAAGGACAAGAACGCCACCAATGGAGCAGGAGGTGCTGCCAAGTCAGCCGAAGGTGCTGCCGAATCTGGCGAGAAAGTTGGTAAGTAGCAAGGGATCATATTAGATCTTCCACATTATCCGTAGCTATTATCCGTTTTCATTTCACAAAATTACTTTCATAGAATAGATTAACAAACAAAGTTTATCATAATATATTTAAATACAATTTATACAGTAGACACTGACCACTTTGTTCCTCGGATAATTCCAGTGTACAAAGTTTTCAGCTTTCTGTTCTTTCTGTTTTTCCTGTGAATACTAGAAAAGCGTAAAATATCCCTTAGTTTGTTTATTTTTCAAAGGAAAAAAGGCTCCATGTATTAAATTATATCCACTTTCCACAATAGATTTTGTGATTTTGAAGCAATAAAAAAAACAAAGGAAGCCATAGAAAAAAGTAAAACTGCTGTGTAATTAGAGCCTCAAGTTGCTGCCTTAAAACTTGCAATGTATTTAAAATGTATTAGCCGAAAACTCGAGATTCTATGGGTTCTAATCTGCGAGTGTCTACTGCATTGTAATAGAAGTTCATCCCATGAAAAATACATTTTCATTGTGATAAGTTTTGTGGCAAACCCTCGTAACGTGTTATGTGTTCAATCCACAGATGGAAGCCTCTCAGATACCACGACAGATCGAAAGAAATGTGGCACCGTTGAACAGGAACGGTCGCCGAAAGGTGGCAGCGGCATGGGAAAGAAATCCAACTCCACCTCACAGTTATCGGCAACAGGTATGAGAATTTTGTTGCCATTTTTGTATGCCGTTTGTTTACAGTTCTCGTTCAGTTGCCTTGTTGATTGATAACCGTATCAGATTATCAGATAATACATACTATATCAGATTTCTTAAAGCTCCATTCTAACGATGCAATCACCTGCTAGTCGAGCATCTTTGGTTATTCAATTCTGTTTTTCTTCAATTCACACACATTTTTTTGCGTTTCCTAACTAACAACATAATCATATTTGCTAGCCTTACTAACCATATATATATATATAATTTGAGATCGTAACAAAAACCACATATATACAATACTAAAAAAAAACCAAAAAAATAAAAAAAATACCATACTCAAAGGTCGTAAAAGACGTATGGGCTTTGGAAAGAAGGGTAAGAACTCGTTCACGGTGCATCGCAGCGAAGAGGTGCTGCCTGGTGATATCACGCGCGAGATGCGCTCTGGCGCTGGTGGTGGCCTCTCCCGTGGCTCGTCCTCGGAGGCGGACCCAGTTGAACAGTTTTTTGGCGATGGCGCTGGTGGGGAAAGGTGCGCACAGTCCAACTTATTCTGTCTCTCTCTCTCTCTCTCTCTCTCTCTCTCTATCTCTCTCTCTCATCTTTCTATATATATCTATCTCTATTTAGCTATTTATCTGCCTTATGCTATGCTATCAGTTTATGATTTCATTTTTTGGTTTCTATGATTATTTTCGATTTTGGTTTTAAGTTGCCTTTTTGCGGAAATGAAAGCAAAGAAAAGCTAATGAAGCTAATGCTTGTAACGATTTTAACGATGATGAACATGATGATGATAATAATGATGATAAACATTAGTAAAAGAAATAAGAAATAACAGCAAAGAATCACACGAAAAGCCCCGTACAACTAGTTATAAGAGCTTTTCCATATGCAAACACATAAACTTTGCGCGCGTTCTATCACTCTCTCGCTCTCTGTTACTCTCGCTCTCTCTCTCTCTCTCTCTCGCTCTCGCTCTCTTTTATCTCTTTCTCTTTGTCTGTATTTGCAAAAGCTTGCCTAAAGCTCGCTGCATAAAGCTTCAACTGAAGCAAGTTAAACAAATATAACTGTAACCTTATTGTCTTAACTTGATTTTTAGTTAACCCACAAGCGCAATAAACGAACCAAATAACCAACCAACCAACCAACCAACCAATCAATTAATCAATTAATCAATCAATCAAACAACAACCCTACCAACCAACAAACAATCCAAAGTCGATACGTATTTTTAGGCTTATACCAAGGATATTGCCCGAAAAGGCGACACACACATCGAAAGCTTTGCCTGGTCGCAGCAGTTGCTATTTGAACTTGAAGCTTTTTCTCTGGCAAATGCCGGTTAACGCAAAGCTTTCGATTGCGTGTGGCCGCACACTGTTGACGCTCACTGTCGTAGTAGTATTCGCATAACGAGCAAGGGCTCAGCTCATTTTACTTTCGTAGCGACAACATTTTGTTAATACTACTACAAACAATAAATACAATACTAACCCCTAAACTCCTACCACACACACACACACACTTTTATAATACCTATATACAATACTATATATATTCATTTTTTGATACTGTTAATGCCATTTAATGATAACATATATTGTTTTCTATCCAATCCAAAATACTCGTACACAACATTTAACATATTCTAGAACTTTTGTTCAATTTGCATGCATTGAGTTACCTACTATATACTCCTATACTACTTTATACTCCTATACCAGACTACATACTACTACTACTACTTCTACTACTACTACTACTACTACTACTACTACGTCAGCTACTTAGCTGCCGATCTATTACAGCCTTAAGAACTAGCTAAAGCAAAAGCAATAACAAATCGTATATAATTTAACGTTATTTGCTGTTACCAAGTGCGGTAAGACCTTTCCAAGCTTTGTAATGCTTGGTACGAGTATAACCCATCAAAGGCTGTTCATTCGAATGATTCTTGCAACACACTGTCACACACACACATACACACATCTACTCACACACGCAAACTCATGGCACTAGAGATGGGCGAAGCTGCTTATGTATTGTCACAGTGACAGCTGTAAAATATCTGCGACAAATATCGGTTCCAAAATGATTCCCAATGGTAAAAGTTGATTCTAAATTATGTGTTGACTGAAAACAAAATGGCTGCCGCGCTCAATGGAAAAATAAATCATTTAGTCAACGACATTTTTGATATTCTGTCACTGCTGTCACTGCTATGTCACACTATGTCGCCCAACTCTACGCGACACACACACACACACACATACACACACATACACTAGCCAAGCGATAGCAGTGTATCGATATAAACATAGTACGATATATCGATGCAGTTACGATATGCGATATGCATGCAATGCGATAAATCAAAATAAAGAATAAATGAACTAATGTTTATCATCTGTTTTCTATAAAAATTTTCTGTTTTTGCGAAACAATTTGATATTTTAACCATATATATATATATATATAAATATGTATATATATGTATATACAGGGAGTTCTGTCAAAGAAAGCCAAAACAGACACAACAACAAACAACAAACAACTACAACAAAAACAAGAAGCAAAAAATATACACATCATACACAACAAGCTCACAACAATCATCTCTGACAACCAATTGGCATCGAAATAATTGAGAAATAATATGGAAAATATCTAAAATGAAATATTATATATATACTCGTATATGTATATATACACATATATACACACAAATTGCAAATATATGTGTAATGCAATAGAACTGCTTAAAGTGAATATGGCTTTTTCAAGCCAAATCACTTTAGCCATTTCTCAGTTTTACATATATTTGGCAAGAAATGACTGATCCTTGGAACTAAACTTATCGATTTTATGTTCTTCCGTTTTTCATTTCAAATATGTGTGTGTAAATAAATGCAACTATTTACATTTATGGTTTCTAATCTGATTTCAATATTGTGTTATATAATTTGATTAGTTTTCAGTTCGTTTCACTCTCTGTGCTATTTTATATATATATATATATATATGTATAAATATGTATATATCTATATATATATATATATCTATATGTATGCATATCTGTATAGTTAGGGTTAGCTTAAGCCAGAGCCCAGCGTCGCCGCAATGGAGTAAACTTCAGAAGCCAGAATTGCACACAAAGTCCACTCTGATATCGAATATACACATACACACACACACACACAATTTGTTGTTGCTGCTGTACTCGTACCTTTTGAGTTGAACAGAAACAAAAAGCAAAAAAAATAGAACACCATATTGTAATATAAGTTAGAACTGTACAATCTCTCTCTCTCTTTCACACACACACACGCGCATATATATTAAATTATATATGTATGTATATGTATATCATATTCTCGACAGACCAATATCAGGCACAGTATTCAGGCAGCTCGAGCGCGAGTACCTCCTCCACTAGTCACCATCATATCACACTACCACCACCACATCCATATTATCAAAGGCAATCGCGCGGCTCGGCTGGCAGCATCCAGAGATCGGTTGAGGTGCCGCCGGTGCCATCGGTGACCCGTTACAGTGCGGGCAGCATACATTCAATCTCTAGCTCCGAGTGTTCATCGTAAGTTTTCGGCAAATGCAACTGCAAAAAAAAAAAACAAATTAAAATAAAAATAAGCAAAAAAAAAAATAATAAATACTGTTTGTATCCGAAATCTGTTTGAAATCTGTTTGAAATCTGCTCTTTGCCTCTAGACTTTTTCTGTCTTTGTCTCTCTGTTTCACAAACACACACACCCACACACATACACACTCTCTTTCTCTCTGTCTATCTGTGTTTCTCTCTTACTCTTACTCTCTCCAAGCTCCACTTCCATTTCCATTTCCATTCTTTTGTGTATATGGCTATCTCTAACGTTCACTCTCATTCTCTCTCTCTCTCTCTCTGTCTCTATCTGTGTCTATCTCTCTCTCTCTCTCTATCTGTCTCTTTCTACCTCTGTATCTCTGTTGCATAACGCGATTTACCTGTCTGAATACACAATATACTCGTATCTCTTATCCTAAACTCATACTCGTATTTGTGTCCAAACTTTGATAGCATCTCTCTTCCTTGTTATCTACATATTGTGCGCCTTGATAATAATATCGTTGAGCCAGTCTGCATTTTGTATATTCATAAATAATTTGCGTTGTTATTCGATTTTTTTGAATATTTCTTCACTTCTTTGTGTATTGTACAGATTGTATTTGCCTTTTTGTTATTCCTTTTCATTATAATTATATTTTGATTCGTTTGATTTCTATAAATATGTATATAACAAAAGTGTTTCTAAGTATTTGATGTGTGTATAAATAAACCAAAAACCATATTCTAAATTCTAATAACATCTACCACTAGTACTAAAGATCTGGGCACATAGACTAAACATCTACGGCACCTCTGTTGTTTTTTTCCCAAAAACAACTTATGGAAACTCTTCCCTACTTGTACAACTACATACTACTACACTCGTTCTTCAGTAATGCTAATCTCTACCTATATAAAGACCCAACTCTCTTGGCATCAGTCTGATGCCAAAATAGCAGAAACTGAATCACTTGCATGCAAAGAAGTTCTCCTCTGCACCACTCTATCAGTACATATCGATAACACTTGCCATACTCGTACCCACAACTTCACCTACAAACCAGTCGTAGAACAACAACAAAAAACAACCCACTAAAACTACAACTACAACAATTTAACTGTCTTTCTACAACTCCCTGTGTATCATAGCCTGATTCCATATAATAAATACGAACTATGACCTACAGAGGGTATTGATTCCAAGATACTTTATCTTAAATCTGCCCGAATGTCATATTTCGTACGATTTTTGGAACCAGGCTATAAAAAGTTGTTTCTTTCTCAAAATCTTTAACTTTAATTTTTATTTTCAATGATTTTCTGTGTGCTCGTAATAAAAACAAAAACCATTATGTTACAACTATACTAACGTGCTCTTTAAATCTATCGACACCACCACAACAACAAAACAAAACAAATCCCTACCAATCACTGTAGATTCTCGCCTTCACTTCGCAATGATGGAGCCCTTAATGAGTTTGTCGATGGCCTGGGACCTGGCCAATTGGTGGGTCGTCAGGTGCTGGGTGCACCCTCTTTGGGTGACATTCAGCTATCGCTGTGCCACCAGAAGGGCTTCCTCGAGGTGGAGGTCATACGTGCCAGGGGCTTACAGGTAAGTGCTAAGCCGAAACAGATCCTTTATATCATATCATCATATGTGCGATTCCTCTGCAGCAAAAGCCTTCGTCTAAGATGCTCCCTGCGCCCTATGTGAAGGTGTATCTGGTTTCGGGCAAACGTTGCATTGATAAGATGAAGACGTCGACAGCACGTCGCACATTGGACCCACTGTATCAACAGCAATTGGTATTCAAACAGTCTTATAGCGGTTGTGTGTTACAGGTAGGAATTCCAAAAGATTCCAAAAGATATATATATCTAATTTTATGTTTTCTATTCTGATTGAACACACAGGTTACCGTTTGGGGCGATTATGGCCGTATTGAAAAGAAAGTGTTTATGGGCGTGGCACAGATAATGCTTGACGATCTAAATCTATCGAATATCGTTATCGGCTGGTACAAACTCTTTGGCACCACCTCACTGGTCAGTTGTCCCACTAATATAGGTTTAGGCTCTAGGCGTTCATCAATAGCCTCACTCGACTCACTCAAACTCTGATCTAAAACTAAATTTCAAAACTAAAACCAATACCAAACCAAAAGCTTAACAAAATCAATCAAAAAACTTACCAAATCAATGAAATCGTACAAAACTCAACTCAAAACATACACAAAATGATCAACAAATTTGCAAAAAAAAAAGAAAGAAAAATCAAAAAAAGACACTCGCATAGTTATTATAGAAATATACACCTGCAGTACATCTATGTAGCTACATTTTGTTCAGTATTCACATATACTAATATACAATATACGATAATGCCAAAAACAAAAACAAAAACAAAAAGCAAAAAAATCCCTAAGCAAATTTTTTAAATATATAGAAACTTGTAGCGTAGTCTGTCACGAGACATTTGTACAAACCAAACTTCAGCTTATAGTAAAAGTCGAACAACAAATAGATTGCATACATTTTTTGCATATTTTTTTAGTTAGTTTCATACCAAAGAGCCTACTAAGGATATTCAAAATGGCACAGATACACTACACACACGCACACATACACTGACACAGACACATGTAAATGAATCGCTTGATATTATTATACACACTCGAGCATATAATAATCTGAGCCGGAGTCAACAAAAATTTTCCATTAATAAAAGATAAAAAACAAAATAAATATAATGTATAAAGCAGATAAAAAGAAAACAAAAATCTCGAAAGTCACCTTAAATCACCGTTACCGTTACCGTTAACAATACCGTTACGTATTTTGGCATAGCTCACAACTTCAACGTAGTTTTTAATAGACTCGTTACAATACTCACATAGGTATGTTTCTCTACCCCCAACAACCCGAAACACCCAACATATTTCTCTTCTACTGCATGTATATAGTTTACGTAAAGTTTTCCAATATTATATTTTATCATTTACCATCTAGAATCCTTCTTTTCCTTTGTTGTGCTTATCTCTAATCCCAGTTAATTGATCCCTTGCTTTTAACTTGCTCTCAACTCAACATACTAAAAAATAATAACAATTAATAAAAATGGCAAATCTCGGCTAAAAATCAATATAAATATAGTTATATATATTCATCAATCAAATGTGCATAGGTTAGCCTCAATGACTATTTTATAGCTTACCAATTTGAAATATATATATATGTATGTACCCACATCAGGGTCGTCCGATCGTTTGGGCCGGTGAATCAATAATGGAGGAACAGGGTGAATAACACTTTCCAGCAACATCGCGAACACTTTAAACACCAAAGCACAAACAATACTTTTCTACTCGTATAATCCAAAACAATATCTGCCCCCAAAGCCAAAGCCAAACTGAACTGAAATTGTAAGTGCACAAGCAAACTATCGTAAATAAGAACTACTTTTCTCGATTAATACAAATCTCCTCTTAGCTCAGCTTTCTGTATAACTCGCTTGCAGCCATTTTGCCATTTTAATACCCTTCCAATAAAAAAAGAACTAATAACAATACAAACACACAACACACAACTAACAATTAATTGCATATTTTGTAATAAACATAATCCCCCATGAACGAATGATTACTTATATATTTGCGTAACGTTACAGTAACCCTTGCATAGAGCTGCCAGCCAGGCAGCCAAATAGCAAAGGACCAAGGTCAGCCTGCAGGAACTGCTCAGCTATGGAAGTGGGAGGGAGGACCAATTGGATCCAAACGGAATCAGCTGGATGTTCGGCATGTCGCTGGCCTATTCAATGTCCAATATATACATATATATGTTTACATATATACATATATTAATATACGTACATATATACACATATATATAAATACATATATTTTTTTTGTACTCCATGATCGGAAGATTTCCCAAAAAAAAAAGTTTAAGGATCTAGTTAAATTTTGTAAGTCATGAAAACAAATGCATTTAAACAAACAAACCGAGAACACAAGCAGAGCAGTAAATGATAAAACTTAACTATGAAGAAATCGAGATACAAGATACAAACATATATATATATATATATATATATATATGTATGTATATGTATATATATGCAACATATATAGATAATATTTGAACAAAAACTTGAAACTTGTAAATTAAAGCATCTTTGAATGAATTTTTATTAAAAAATTAAGATCACACTATTATTTTCGTAATACGATTATTATAAATTATATTATTATTATTATTAAAATGATTATTAACAACTATTATTGATTACAAAAAAACAAAAAAAGGAAAGAAAAATGAAACAAAAATACATATATATATATACATAAATACATATAAAAGTGCTAATGTCGGTCATAAACCTAACGCTAAGTCAGTGAGATAGATGAAAAATGAAAACAGAAAAGAAAACATAATGAAAATGGAAATGCAAATGAAAATTTGATGAGACATAAAAGAAAGGAAAACTGTTTAATAGCTAAATCTAAATAAATAATTTAAAGTTATAGGGAGATTTTGAAGAGAGAAATGTTTATGAGTATATATTATATATACACATACCATACATATATATATACATATATATGTATATATATATATATTGAAATATATACATATATATATATATATGTATATATACATATAATTAAAGTTTAAGCAAGCAAAGAACCACTAACACTTAAATAAGCCTAACTTACGATAAACTTAAAGTAATCATAAAGTAACTAAATTGAGATATATATATATATATATATAATTATGTATATACATATATACATACCATATATATGTATATGATATGATATATGAGATACTTATGTATTAATCCTCAAAATATTTATCAAGCGTGAAGATTGAGCAAATTTAATTTAGTAAGCAAAACCAAAAAAAAAACACACAAATTTACGAATTGCTCCTAGGCTGTACATAGAAAGATACACAGACATACACACACACACACACCCACATGTTACACTTATCATCACAAGTCAGAGATAGGTATATTTATTAATCTTAGCCAGTTTATGTTGTTGTTTTTTAAAGAGCTCCCCTAAATTTTGTGCAAGTTTTTGCAGTTAGCGCAGACTTTAATACAGATAAATCTATTTAGCTGCATAGCACGATTTCGCTTCTATGTATATACCTATAAACACACACACACACACACGCATGCATACATATGTGTGTATATTTCCTGTCTATATGGAACTTGCCTACATTTTAAAACTCAAACACACACACTCACACACACATCAAGTACCTTCAAGTGAATAGTTTGAGCTGTAAAAATGTTACCTGCTTGCTAATCAACAACCACAACCACAACCATAACAAGAACAAGAACAAGAAGAACACATGCAACATGTTTAGCTTATAGGAAATCTTATAGTTTGCATAAATTTGAACAACAAGATATAATATATAAAAGTACATAAGATGTTGATTACGGCGTTTCGTCGACGGGTTCTTTTTGGGCAACATTTTGTAATGCATTCGAATCAGCAGTTGGAGTCGGATTCGGTCTCCAGAATATAGTTACACTTTGAGAAAACATATCACATAGGTCGATCCATCAAGGTGGGAGCAGTAGAAGACTTATATTCGTACGTACATACTTAGATTCGTATATTTATATACTATATATATAGTTATTATATTGTTCCTACTCAGATCATTGAAATCCATTGTTTTCCCTCTGAATTGACATGCAGCAACAATATACACATATTAATTTCAACCTGTCCGTCCATTCATAAGCTTTTTGCACACATCTATAGTCACAGTACAAGGATACCATGGATATCCGTTCAAACTTCCTATAGCAGAACAACCACAAAACAATAAATACGTAATAGTTGGCACACAACAAAACAAAAGAATTATAAGTAAAACAGGGAAAATGCATTCAAAATGTTGCTAAAGAACCAATAAGATGATAGAGAAAACGCGCTTCAAGAACTTCAATACTATCAGCGAGGTTTCCAGCAATTAGTTATGTATTATACGATATGATTACACATGGGATAGATAATGCATTCACCGAGATAGCGATATGTAGATACAAATCCAAAATACAGATACATATACATTATAAACGATTCATATAGTTATAGTAAACTTAATAGACTTTAACACAATCTGCTCTTACTCGTAACATTCTCATACAGAATTTTTCTATAATAATAATCTATATTTTTTTATTTCTACTGACCTCCTAATTACATTTAAACGCTTTAATTAATCAGCGAAATAAACAGCTTTAAAAGAACAGCAACAACAGCAATAAAACATAATGGAACCTCGGCTAGCACCGAATCTCAAATGCTCTTCCCAAAAGGTCATAGACAAACACTAGAATCAATTTAGTACATACTAAAATTTAACTCAAACCTCTTTGAAAAACTTATACGATAGAATTATTACGAGTATCTACACCAAATCCCTTCATCATTTTACCCTATTGTTAACTTCTGAAGAACTTCTTTAGGACTTTATTGTTCACACTCAATGGAATCAGCTTAAGATATATCAGCCTTGAGCTAACAGATCATTTTTATGGAGCCTAAAGATGCCTGTTAGATTGCGATGATATACATGAACCGGATATATTTTAGGAATGAGGATATCTCTTTTATAAATACAAGCATCAGGATTAAAATGGGACCCGTAATCCTGATCTGTTTATTTATAGATTTGAGATATATATAGAAGTAATTGGAGCTAAGAACTATAATATCTGAGATATTTCTCTTTACGAGTATACTTGGAAAGAGCATTTGTGCCGCATAGTGCATTTCATAGTCGTATACATGTTATTTCTTATTAGAATTCCAATATGAATTCGATACATAGAAGTCTAACCCAGAGACTCACACACAACACACAAACCTATACACATAGAGAAATGTTAATGAAACGCAAGATATACCATATTATGGAAAGTTATTAAAAGAAACAACAAGACAAAAACCAAAAATACTATTTACTAGGTTCAAACTGATAATATAACTTAAAGACACACGAACAACAACAACAGCAACAACAAAAAGATATATCATTTATTGCAAAAAAATGTTGAGAAAACAAAAAAAAATAAAATAAAAACTAAAAAAAATTTAAGCAAACGGCTGCGTAATATACGCTTTGAATATATTGTATTTTAATATCTCGACGAAACTTGAAGGTCGAGAAACGACAATAAACTGTGAAAATTATGAAATGTAAAAAACAAAACAAAACAAAACAAAAACAAAAAATGAAAAAAGAGATGGAAAATGAGAAAGTTATATTATTAAAAAGGCAAATTTGCAATGAAAAGAATATTAAAGAAAGCAGACCTTGAAATTGTGTAAACTACAAATTTAATGAAAACCAACATTTAAATAACAAAACAAAAGAAAGATATTCATTAAAATTGTTTTCTAATAAAACAAACCAAACCTTTTTTTCATCCATTTGCGGGAATGCGGGTGAATCATATTGATCTCTGCGTTGCTAGTTTTCAGAGGGGAACTGGTGTGGATCCTGCAGGATCCAATTATATTTAGTCCATTTAATTCAAACTTAAATTAACGAATCTCATTGAAGTCACAATACTGATTGATTGACTTGATTCTTCAATTCTGATTGATTGACTTGATTATTTATTTTAATTTGGATATAAAATAGATAGGTTCCATTTTCAAATCGTCATATATATGTATATATAATATACATCAGATTCGTGCTTGTTGTTTTCGATGATGATTAGATGACCCCATATTAGTATCTGTTAAATAATAGAAACTCTCTTTCAAATATTAACGCACTGTGCTCCTATGAACAAAGAGATTTCTGTGTTTAAATTAATTTGTTGTTGGGAGTCCAGCAGTAAATTCCCTTAAAAAATTAGCTGACAGGAGGGTATTCAAATCTTTTTTGTATTGATTTTTTTATGTGGATCCACTAGCGATTTCCGGTGTCGAATGTTGACGCTTGTCCTTGCTTTTTTATAACTTCATTTGCAGCGGTCTATCAAAAAGCTCACACAACAAACACAAAGCTTCGCTCGCTTTACAGTGTGCAAAAGCTGTTTGGCTAAACGTAAACTCCTCTTCAGAGTCTTTGTAACGGCTGCAGCCACTATGTTAAGCAGTGTTAACTTAACAGAATAAAGCAATGTTAAGTTTCCTGGTATGTATCATTAAAGCTTGAAGTATTCTTGGTCTATTATACTAAAATATAAAATATATATACGTATAAAAAATATAATAAACAAAAATAAAGTGTTGGTTGCACGGCACAGATCCTGAGGAAAAAGATTATAACAAAAAACAATGCTGTAAGTGCTTTAAACTTTGATTCATCTATTTGGACACAAACCCATTTGTTAAGCTTTGCATAATAAAAGTTCATGGCGACTATTGAGCGAGTGGTGTCTCCGCTTAATGGGCAAGACTTCTTGTCTGCCAAATCAGTGAAATCCGTTTTGCTTACTGAAACCAGTGATACACCGGAGTGCTCTCGCAAGAGGTTTACATCCTGGTAGTCCACTCAGGCTTCTAAAGAGACTATCACTCAGCTGTGAAATATCCTGCTTCTCAATGTCACTCAACTCCGCTTGCTTTAATTTTCTATCATTTTTCAAGCATATGGCTTGGCTTGTAAATATGTTTATAATTGTGTTGTTATGGTGCTTTTTCTACGGACTCTGCACTTAATAAAGATATATACAAGAACTTTCTAAGAAGGTGTAATTCTAAGATATATACAAGAACTTTCTATAAAGATGTACTAACCGCAGTTAAAATTTTTGATTTATAAGTTATGGAAGCAGTTTGGAAACTAAATGCTTATAACTTGGATACTATAGTTGAGCCGAGTCGCCGTCTAGAGATTGTTTTTAGAACTTATCCGATGTCTGGCAAATATAAAGGACCATAGTAGGGTGGGCAAGTAAGTAAGGAATAGCAGACAATTTTTTTGATACCTTTATACTTGTGTGTGTATGTGCAGGTGTTTCTAAAGGTGAAGTGAATAGGAGTGAGTTGGTATTTTCAACCAGGTTTTAAACTATCTTTTTGATAGCAGATAGCAAATTGAATGCAGACTCAACAGGCAATCGTTGACTGTTATACTTTTTTGTTTATAAAAATGTATTAATTCATGGACCTGAATATTAAACCTATAAAGGGAAAGGAATTGTGAATATAAGGCTGGAAGAAGAATAGATAACAATAATAATAATAATAATAGTAAAAAGACATTTTATTGTTTTGTTATTCGAGCAAATTGGCTTGTACAATTTTATTGATTTTATAATTTTTAGTGTATTTTGGTTTGTTTTTCTCTTTTTTGTTTTATAGGTAAATATCATCTATTTCTAGTGTTTACAAAGTGTGCGTGTGTGCGTATGTGTTATTTAAAAGTATTTTCGCTTAATAATAGTTTAGAATTTAGTATTTTGTTTCGTTTTGGGAAATATATGAAAAAAATTCTTGATATTATTTAGAGTAAGAATATTTAGTTTTAGATCCATCAAAGAGTTAAAATATTTAGTTTTAGATCCATCAAAGAGATTGATTAACACAGATACATTTTTGTTTTGGGTTTTTGTTTTTGTTTTTGTTTGTTTTTAGGTTAAATATACGATAATTTGTTGCTAACTTTTGCTTATCACATATGTACATATATATGGTAAGTCTGTAAACCGAAAGAACTGAGAACATTTGACCTATTTGAATGATAAGCTGAATAAATAAATGTGGGGAATGTGTCGAAATTAATACTATATATATATATATATAGGATATATATATATAATTATAAGTATGAGTATAAAAAATGCGACAATCGTTTCGTCTAAAATATTTTACACAGGAATCTGTGCAAAATTAGAAGAATTATCATTTTAGACAAAAGGATTGGCATTATCTACATTTTAGGGCCCAATTTTCTTGAGGTTTTTCTGAAATTTTCTTTGAAAAATTTTAGCTTAACTTAAGGGGATACAGAGTGTAGTTACATTAATAAAATTTCGTGATTTTTCTTTTTCATTTTAAATCTATGACAAAGAGGCCTATACTTATTATTAGAGGTTTTCTGTTTTTACATTTGACTCTTGTTTTATAGCTTTTTGCTTGTACTTTTGCTTTTGGATACTCTCAAATCTATATTGCCCTGGGATTTGGGTCTTGCACTTGTCTTCCTGCAAGTACAACACTCCTAAGTCTAAGCAATTACACTAGGTATCCCCAACCTTGTGTCCGAAATGGTTTTTTTTTTTGTGGGTACTTTGTTTCTCTCTCTGTATAGATCCTAGTTTTTTATAATAATATTATTTTTTGTTTGTTTCGGGAATGGGTTTCAATAGAACTATTGTACAAGATTCCATTTGCTACGTTTGTTGTGTTGCTGCTGCTGTGCTTTCCTCTCTTGATGATTTTGCAGATTTCCAAATTGCATGAAACATTTTTGAAGTGTGTTTTTTGGGGTATTTTGTTTTTTTTTTTCGTCGTGTGTAAATAAGATTCATAACTAAATTTTCAGCTCAAGACGTGAATGGAAATGTGAGTGGATATTTGAATGGGTAAACGTATGAATGGTTGTGTGAATGGGCTTCTGAATATGGGATATGGGAATTTGTGAAATGAGTTGTTGAATCTGGCTCCTTGGGTGGCTGCCTTCTTCTTCTTTAGCTTGGGGTCAATTTTCATAGATGATTTTGCTTTTTGCTGCTGTTTTTGCTGCTTTTTTGGCTTCAATGTTGTCGTTGTACAAGTCGGAAATGTGTAATTTCATGAAGACGGTTTTTTGCTCATATTGTTGCTGTTGCTGTTGTTGTTATTGTTGGTGTTCAAGTTGGTGTTGTTGTTGTTGTTGCCAAGTCTCTTTAGGTGGTTGTGTCTGTTGCCGCTTGGCCAGGCAACTTTTGCAATGAATTTATAAATCAAAATTTTCTGTCTAGTGGTCGTTGGATATCTCGAGTTGGAGGTTAGAGGTGGTTGGCAGCAGGTTGAAGATGTTTAGATCCCTTCTTCCCTGCTGACAACCATATTTTATTTATTGATAGCAATTATGTCTCGACCTCGTCTATTGCCCAGTAGTTTATATAAATTTAACAGTTTTGTTTGATGTGCTTTCAGCTGCATGAAGATTGATGTTGATGTTGTTCGAACTCTTGCAAAAGAAACCTAAACCTAAACCACAACTTCAAGGGTTTCTGTATGTGGGTACTGGATGGGCCTGATATGTGTCTTTCCTATGAAAAGTATTTAAAGTTATGCTGCTGGTTCTGTTCTCTGTTCGCTGCGTTCGCTGTTTTTGCTTTCTGTTTCGGTTTCTGTTTGATTTTGAATTAGATTTTGTCTTTAGTTTTGTCAGGCGCAACTAATGCGCTCTGAGGTTTAGCTTCAAAAAAAGTGCTTTCAAAGTTTATATAGTTTTGGGCTATCCAGAAAAGAAATCTTTAGCTCTGAGTGTTTCTGTGTGTGTGTGTGTGCGTGTGTGTGTGAGTTTGAATTTGGCTGCTAAACTGGTTTTCAATTTCAACCCCTTCTATAGGAAAGTTCTTTTGTTATTGTTTTTTTTTTGTTGTTGCTTTTGAATTTGGTTCGGAACTGTTGAAACTGTTTTGTTTCGCGTTGATTTATCTGCTCTCTTGTCCTGTGAGTCGTCCGCCATTTGTAAGATTTTTGCCAGAAAGTTGCCAGGACAATTGCATCCTTGTCGTCTTGCCAGCGACTGCTTTTTGGGCGCCCTTATTATTATTTCTTGTTTTAGTTATTTCTTTTTTTTTTTGTCGTTTTCGTTTGGGTTTTTGTTCTTGACTTTTGTCGCATTAAAACTTCCGTTGCTTCTTGTAATTTATATGATGCTGCGTTTTGGGGAATTTCGTTGTAATTTGTCATCTTAATGTGTTATAATTATGCGCCAAAGGGCATCCGAATGCGGAGACTTTTGAGTTAATTTCAGTTGATTTTTTTTTGGATTTGGATTTGGATTTGGATTTGGAATTTTGTGCTGTTTTGTGGCTTGTACCTGATTTTTATAATATTTTATCTAGGCTCTCGAAAAGCTAAGGATTTGCTAGGGCTGCTTAAGATTTAGTTTGGTTTTGAAGATGTTTCTGTTTAGTTTGGGTTGAGGTCTGTTTTCTTCTTCTGAGTTGGTTGTGATTTTGATTAGATTATTAGTTTGATTTTGTGATGTTTTGGTTTTGATTTTATCTGCTTGCTATATAAAATGTAATATGATTTTGAGTTCTTTAATTTTGGTATTGATTTTGAATTTTGTTTCCGGTTTTGGTTTTGGTTTTGGTTTTGGTTGGTTGTTGCTTGATTTGCCAGAGAGTTGCCGAAAGTTTCAAAATTTTGATAGTTTTTGACATTTCGAAGTCTAAAATTAAATTAAATTTTGTTAAGGATTGTTACAAATGTTTTCGAAAAAGTTAAGAATGAAAGTTTAACAGATTTAACATTTTTTAAAGAATTTAAATACATAAAAAGTTTATGTTCTTCAGTTTTCTGCTATAGAAATTGTAATCAGAAATGTTAGAAATGTTTTCACAAAAAGTTAAAGATTCAAGTTCAAAAGATTTAAATTTTCTTAAAGAATTAAAATATATTAAAATTTATAATTTACAAATTTCTAATATAGAAATTGAAATCAGAACTGTTTGAAATATTTTCACAAAAAGTTAAAGATGAAATTTCATCAGATTATAATTTTGTATGAAGAATTTAAATATTTAAAATTTAATATATTAAAGTTAATAATTTTCAGCTTTCTAATATAGAAACTGTAATCAGATGTTTAAATGTAATTTTTAAAGCTTAAGCTTGAATGTTTGGATTTTCATTGATTGCTGGTAAAAATAAATTAATTTTGAATTTGAGTTTATGGATTTTGATTGATTGCTGGTAAAAATAAATAAGCTTTGATTGAAAGACGGTAAAAATAAAAAAATAATTTTTAAAATGAAATTTTAGAATCTGATTTTTAAATGCCATTTTTCCGACAATAAATAAAGTCAGAGTTTGAATTTGTGGATTTTGATTGATTAATGGTAAAAATAAGTAAATTTTGAATTTAAGTTTATGGATTTTGGTGGATTGAAGGTAAAAATAAGTAAATTTTGATTATATGACGGTAAAAATAAAAAAAATGTTTAAGAATTAAGTTTTAGAATTAAATGTTTAAATGTAATTTTTGTCGACAGTAAACAAAGTTAAAGTTTGAATTTTGGAGGTAAAAATAAATAAATTTTGAATTTCAGTTTATGGATTTTGATGGATTGAAGGTAAAAATAAGTAAATTTTGATTGAATGAAAATAATATAAAAAAAATTGTTTCAGAATTAAGTTTTTGGATATCTCGAGTGTTTTGAATTAGGTTGGTCTTAAAAATTTTAAATAATTTTCTGAGTATGGAAGAAAATATAACTTTAGTTAATTTTCTTGAAAGTTATTAATCGCGGGGTGTTTTCCAGTATTAAATAAAAGCTTTAAATTGTATAAGGTTGGCTTAAAAGAAGTTGTGTAAATTGTGTTCTAATGAAACATATTTTTCGTAAATAGGCACTTGGTTAAAATGGAATTGAAAGTGTTTAGACTCAGTTGTAAGAATGATTGAATTTTGATTTGTATTCAAAATTTTTGACGTTTTGATAAAATTAATTTGTTTGTATTAAAATTTGCTAACTAAACTTAATTTTTGAGTTAAATTAAATAGGTACTGATCGATTTGGGTTGAAACTAAATTATAATTTATATAATTTGTCAGTAAAATCTATTTTAAAAATTTGATTTGGAAGGTTTTTTGATATTTCAACAGTTGTTGTGAACTGATTTTTGATATACAAGTTGAAATTTTAGTCTTGCCTTTGAATGGAAAGTATTAAAGAATTTGTAAATTAGTTTTTGATTTTGATTTGAAGGTTTTTTGATTATGATTTGATATTGTCTATATGATAAATATTATGTACATGAATGAAATAACTTTGATTTTGATATGAAATTGCATTGATTTTGATATGAAAGCTCATTGATTTTGATATGAATTATCAATAATTAGGAAATAATATAAAAAATAGATCTATGATTAAAAAAAATGTTTCGATATACTAAAATTTGTCTAAAGTGATTTGTTAGTTTGGATTATATATATTTAATATACAGGATTTCCGGAGTTTCTTCTGTTTACTTTGATTTGGATATGGAAAGTGTATCTAAAGTCTATTTAATTTTGATCAGATATAAAGAAATGAATTTGGAGAGGCTTTTGGTTAGGTTTCTATAAGAAACATCTGTGTATGAATAGTTTAATATAAACTGTAAGTCGTTGAAGAAATTTCTATATTTCTTTTTCTGGAAAGCATTTGAAATTTATGTTTTGATTTTTAGTTTTCAAGTTATGTGAACGTGATTTGTATAGAGCTATTGGGTTATTCTTTACCAACGACCAATAGAGTTTTGTCTTTTTCTTTTCATTTGTTTGACTGTTTTTGAGCTTGGCAACGATTTTCTGCTATCTACGAGTTTTTACAGCTTTTCTGTGATTTGAAATTTGTTTGTTTTTTGTAGCATTTTTGGGCATTAAATATTTTTTTTAAATTTTCAATAATATCGATTTTTGGAGAAAAAAAATACCGCAACGCCTTTGCTTTCTCGAATTTAAATGGAAATGCGAAAAAAATATTGAAAGCGCCAAAAATGTCAAAAAATAAAATATGTTTCTCGAATGAAATAAAAATGTTTCAAGCCAAATACTTTTCTTGTGGCTGGAAGGGGGTTTGGTCTATTTCTTTTCTTCTTGGGTATCGTAGAAGCAGCTTCCTTTGCAGCCATTTTCTAACCAAAGTGGTGTGAGGGTGTGTGCGTGTGAGTGTGTGTGTGTTTACCGTGTTTGTGTGTTTTTGTGTGTGTGTGTGTGTGTGTTTGCCTGCGCCCCTGTGTGTTGGGTTGTGCTCTAAAGATTGTGTGTGATGTATGTGTGTGTGTGTGAGTTGTGTGTCGAAAGTGGTGGTTGTTTGCTTCCTGAATCTCTTGATATACGAAACTGTCTTTTCCTTGGGTTTTCTTTCAAATTATTGGATTGTCATAAATTAAGATATACATAAGGACGAAACGTGAATTTGAAATTTTGCTATTCTTTATGCGATTTGCGTTTTGGTACACAAAATGATAAAAATAAAAAACTATTGCATTGAGTGTGTGAAAATTTGGATATTTCACAGGGGCTAGGAGTTTTCGGGTTGGAAATGAAGGCTTCTGCGATGCCGTGGAAGAAGAGTGGATTTCAATTCTACATCTTTCGATAAGTACGCAGATTTGTCAGATCTATCAGATATATTGGGTATGTATAGAGTTTTGAATTTGATATTATTTTTCTTTGAAAATCGCTGCTTGATTTTTGGGTTATTTCAAAAAGGTTTCTGAAACTGATTGCTCAAAATTTGTTTGCTTATCTTTTTGTATAAGCTAAGCGCAACACAAGCACAACCTTTAAGGATTTCTATATAGTTTCTCTTTTGGTATTTTTTAGTGTGTTTTTTTGCGTCAGGAGCGGGCCCCGAAATCGAAGGCTTTCGAAAGTGCAACTGAAAAACGTTTAGGCTAAAACATAAGGTCAAAACATACTTGCGAAATAATTTTGCCCGCATTTTCTTTTTGTGTGTTTGGGTTGTCCTCGTGTTGCGCTCTCTCTTTCGCTCGCTCGCTCTCTCTCTCCTCTCTCGCTCTCTGTCGGTGTGTGTTGCTCTCTGTATTGCTCTGGTTTGCGCTCTTGCTGCCTGTTGGTGTTTCTGTGTGTGTGTGTGTGTGTGTTGATGTTTCTGTGTTGAATTCGCCGCAGGAGCTTTGCTTGGGTGGAGGGGTGTGTTTGCCTGTGTGTGTGTGTATCTGTGTGTTTCCTGTCGAAGGGGTTGCTGCTGCTGCTGGGGTGTAGCGCCCCAGCTTAGATATTCAGCTAAGTATCTGCGGCGGGGCGTCTAACTCCCCGCTTAGCTGCTGCCTGAGATAAACTGCCAGCGTTGACGTCGCTGCCACTGCCACTGCCGCTGCCGCTGCCGCTGTCGCTGTCGCTGCCTGCTCCTTTCGCCGTCAAATGCTCGATCGTCGTCATCGTCGTCCTCATCATCATCAGCGTAGGCGCCGCATTTGCATTGTTGCCGCTCTTTGAGAGATATTTCGATTTGTTGTGTCCAATTTGAATTTTGGTTTCCTTCCTTGTAGTTTCTGCCTGGTTTCTGTTTGATTTGTTGGCCTGGTTTGTTGCGTTTTGGGGCAAAATGCTGCGTGGCTTGGCGGGGGGCAGTAGCATTGGAGTTTCTTGAGGCTTTTTGAGTTTAGCGGAATTTGGCTGGATTTGGCTTGTTTTGGCTGGACTCTTGTGTTTCGATGGTCATTGCAATAGAGAAATATGAGCAATAAACTTTTTAGGATTTTGATGAGTTTCATAACAATTTTCTCGGAAAAGATTTGGATGTTTGAATGTTGTTGCTGCTTGTTGCTGTTGCTGTTGATTGAGCCATGCTAGTTTAGCTTGGGTCTAGCTAGACGTCTGGGGGTCCTACAATATAAGCACAATTTTTTCATATATAGAAACTATTTTTCACTGTTTCTTGCTAAGCAACTGGGAAAAAAATAATAAAATTAACTGAGAAACTTACCTGTAAAATATAAAAATAGTATTATTATCTGTGCGATATTTCCTTTTGTGTCCTGAGATGGTTTTGATTTAAATAACTTTCCGATTGATTTCAAGTTGTGTGCACTTTTATTTTGGATTTTATATTTTGTTTTTGGTCCTTTGGATGTATTTTTGTTTTGTGCGTTGGATTTTTGTTTAATGTTTTTTTGTGAGTCTAGTTGGAATGTTTTTAACCAATGTGAAACTTGATTTTTATCGGCTTATGTATAATATTTTTTGTTTTTTTAGTTTGTACTTTTAGTTTGTGAATAAAAATTAATCTGACTTTCGGTAATGTAATTTGTAGTTTGTGGCTTTTGGTTTTTGAGTTTTTTGATTTTTGTTTCTTCGTGTTTTTCGGAACGGTTGAAAGTAAACTTGAAAGATTTTTTTATGCCGCGTGCAACAGCCTGGCTAACGCTGCCTGGGCATTGCGCTGCAGGATGTAGGATCTGTTGCTGATCCACACAAGGTCCTCGACTGCTCCTCCTGCTGCTGCTGCTGCTGCTGTTGATCCTCAGCGTTTGAAGATTGAAATGAAACTGATTGATTCTCCGCAGCAGCCGTGGTTTATATACGCGTACGGAATCGCTACCTAACAGGGTGGATGATCAGGATCGGGAAGCTGCAAAGCTTTGTGCATTGTCTGGCCGGATATGGACAATAGGCGCGTCTGGACAACAAAGCCTCAGAGCAACAGGAAAAAATCCAGAAAAAACCCGTTGGGCTAGTTTATTGTAGAAAAACCGTTGCTCGAATAATTGGTAAAAAGTGCGTTTTCTATTCATGGTGGTGGTTCTCCATGCAGCATCATCGGGATGATCATCCGCATCTGGTTTGCCGCACACCTGGATCCGAAAAGCTGCAACGGCTGCTGGACCACCGAAAACCAGTTTGCCTGCTGCCCAACGGCTCAGCGATCAACATCCTTGAGTATCCTTGACCATTTGAACTGCAATCTGCTGGGAAAACTCTAAATTTTCAGCAGATTTCTCAAAGCAAATCTCTGCTGGACCCGCAGGATAAGCATCAGCAATTGGATCGCTCGGAAACAAGTTTTTAATGTGATGTTCCTCTATTTGTCGTTACTTAAATTTATGGCCAGCACAGGTCCACTGCGGGGCATCCAGCCCAATCCTCAAATCAAGTACACATTCAATCCCCAGCGTTCTCCAGAAAAAATATATTTCATCCAACTTGTGGGTCATTCGCCCGTTCGGTCGGTGACTTCTTTTCCACTCGCTTCTTTCTTTTAGGAGTTTCGCTTCTCATACCCGCTGCATCAACATATCAACAAGTTAAGGGTTGCCGCTAGGAATGCCTCTTTTTCTATCCTTGTTGCCACGCAGTTTTATTATTCAAATTGCCGTTAACCCCTGTTTGGCCCTGGTTGGGCCTTTAGGGTTAGAGGTGGGGTCACGACATTTGCATTCGCCTTCCCATTTGCGTGTCCTGTTCCTGAATGGGACACTTGGTGAAGCTGATGCAAGGACAACGTTTGCGGGGTGTTACCTATTGTGAGTCCTGCCTTTGCTCAAGCGTTGCCAGACAACTAAAAATTGAACGCAGACTCCGATCAACCAGAGCGAATTTGAAATAAGCAAAGCACATTATTTCACATTGTAAATAGTCGATGGAACTCTTAAGATTCTTATGAGTAGTTAAAACTACCTTGTGAAAAGGCGACAGGACTTTGAGGTTCTTCTAGCATGTGAATTATAGGTTGAAATCAATATATAATGGAGATGTAAGGACATTTATATTTATATTCATATCGGGAGTAGCTAATCCTTTCTTGCATTCAAAAAGTTCAGAATTGCAGCTAATGTATGTTCTGACCCTCCTCCTGGCTACAAACTTGCATCAAGCTTTAGGTTTTTAATCAAATAAGATACAGCCTAGTTAAATGTTATTCAATTAGAAATATTTTAATGCTTGAGTTAAATAAAATATAAATACAAAATAAATCTTATATAAAAATGTATCGTGAATCAAGTTGTTATCCCTTAAATAGCCTTTTTAGTGTCCTTGATACATCTCAGGTATACATTTCAGGTATTTGTTAGTTAAGAAAGTACTTTGCTGTTTGACAAGACCTCAATAAACTAGGATAATATTTCTTTACATAGTATATTATATACTATGCCTATATATAATATTATATACTCTACATGTTGAAGAACTTTGAAAACTTGCTTATCTTGCTTAGAGCAAAACAATGTCCGATAGAATAGGATCTCTTTATCCTACTCCATGGCTTGAAAACGAACTTTGGTATAAACATCTGCGGTTTTCCTTAACAAAATATATTAAATTTATTATAAACATAACTTAAAAGTAGAAGATATCGTTATGGACATATATAGAGTAAAAAGCCCAATAGATTTATTATATTTAACTTATAAATAGAAGATAGATAGAACTCAGATTGATATAATCCTTGATTTGATAAGCACATCCTATTTATCCCATTGATTACTTATTTTTCTCCTACTAAAACATAGTCAAAAATCTATTGGGTTCTTTACTATATATATTTACTATTCATATATAGTTTATACTTTAGCTCTATTCATTTGATTTAAGTTTCTGTTGATTTGATCCTGTTTTTTTCTTGTAGTGCATGAGGTTCTGCCAGTTGGCAAGTAATTCATTCAGTTGAAAGCTTCTCAATTAGCCAACCTAGCAATTTTCATAAATTCGAAATGGCTGCAAACTTCAGACAGGATGGCCATTTGATTGTCCGGCCATGTGCAACTCCGGCTTGGGTGAGCCTCTCCAGGAGCAGAGCCTACACTGGAGTTTGGGCAAATGGAGACACAAACTCATAAATGAAGCAATGGATGCACAGTCCCTGGCCAAGTCGTTTATGGTTTAACAATTTTCATTGTCCAAATGCACAGAATAGATATATGATATATGTGTGTGTGCTTGTGTGTATCTGTGTGGTACAGTTGTGTACAAAATGTATGTTGGTGCCGAAGTGTTGAAGGATTTTGTTAGGCTCTTTGGCAGCCTTGTCATAATTTTTGGCAACGACTCTGGCCTTAACGAAAAGAAAATTTACATATTTCTGTTAATTTTACATTGAAGTTGGGTTCATAACGAAGAGGAAACACTTGAAATTTGCATATATTTGCTTCACACACACACATAGAGCGACTTCTACATATGCAAATTTGTGTGTTGTAAAGTTTTCATATAAAATACAAGTGAAAACAGACAGAGAGAAAATAGCTTAGAGCTGGCGCGGGAGGGAAACCGTGAGGGTAGAAACTGGTGTCCACAGCAAAGAAAAGGAGCAGGATAACATGCACTGGCCATGGCGGCCATTGTCAGTGTTCCTCCCCCCCACAATACACACACACACACTCACACACACATGTGTTTGAGTCATGTATAAAGTGCCTACACAAAAGAGAGCCGCTTTTCAAGGAAACGGATTGTGCGTACCAATGTATCCATCCATATATATATGTGTGAGTGTGTGTGTGTGTTTGTGTGTGGGTCTGTGTGTGTACTTTGTGTAAAAGTCAGCAAAAGATACACACACTAAATAAAATTTCAACAAAAGGCTTTTCCGAGCTACTGTATATGTATATAGTCTTATCGGATGGGGGAGCTGATGTCCTGACCAAAAGAGGAGCCTAAAAATACTCAAAATGAGTTCCTCTATCTCTCTGCCAGGACCTACAAAAACCCTACAAACCCCATAGACCCTCATTTTTGGTTGGCCAGACAATTTTTCCTCTTGTTGTTGTCCTTCTGTTCGATGGGATTGCTTTTGTTCTTGTTGTTTTTTGATGCTAATGTGGCTGCTGTTGCCCACATTTATGTTACCATAATTTGACTTGAAGAAAAAAAGGAAACCAAATGAAAGGAAGAAGGAAAAGTTTTATTCAGTTAGTCGTATCTCACATACCCTTGAATAGGTTACATACCTTCTTAAGTTTAGGTTTTATAAGAAAATCTAAAGAATTTGTCATAACTTCTTCAGGTATTTTTCCGTTCTTAAGAAATTTCGATACTTTTTGAAAAACTGAAAGAAAAAAGGATCTATCTGCTTTTCACTGTAGTTCTTAAGTTTATGGATTACTATATATACAATCTGATATCTGCAGTGATCTATAAGTTCCTAGAAACAGGATATACTCATATATATATATATAGATCCTTTGATACTCTCCTTTTTATAAGAATTGTTAACCAATCAGATAATATTATATATTCGCCTCTATAAAGTCATAAACATTACATGCTTGCTGTTATACATTACAGTCGAGAGGGTATATGAGCAAGGACACCCATTACACATACTTAGTCACAAACACACACACACACACACATACATATGGAGAATTGGAAGCTAACACTTGCTAACCGAATTTCCTGCTGTAGTTTTTTGGCTATGATGGGTTCATTTTTCAGGGCACACACACATACGAGGCGACCACTTATGAAGCGAAAGTTGGCAATGTGAGTGTGCGCACGCACACATACTACACTTATATAGGTGTGTGTGTGTGTGTGTGTGTGTGTGTGTGTAACGTTCTTTTGCGGATTTTGCAGTCAACTTGGAAGCCAACTGGCAAAACTATACGGCTAATGTGTGAGACCAAGTGGGCGTGTGTGTGTGTGTGTGTGTGTGGGTCTTTGGGTGTGCATAATGTGTGATTGTGTGGAAATTTTTGGGCAGTTTCATTTCGGTCATATTTATTAGTTGGCACAGACACTGGCACAGATCAAAACAGGACAACAAGATGCCCTAGCAAAAACAACTTTTTCACCCTCATCACAGCAAGTTTAAATAATGTGTGTGTCCTGTATGTGTGTGTGTGTGTGTGTGTGTGTGGGTGGATGTGTATTGAAACTATTCTGAGGCATATCCTGATACATGTGTAGTTTAAGTTAACCCACACATAAAACCCCATCGGGATATATACTTATGCGAGTAGACTCGAGTGTGTTCGCTTTTTTGGCATATACAGCCTCAAGGATATGCAAGAAAATGTGCCTGAAAGAGGGTTAGGGTCTTCAGTATATAGTCCTTGACAAAGCTGAATATTATTTGGGTGGGGACTCTGATGGCTGTATACATTTCCTGCACACTCGCAGTTAACAAGCTACATGGGGTCCTTAACTATTTCCAACTAGAGACGCCCCAACTGTAATCAATTTCTATGCCATTATTGATGCCTCACTTGGCAATTTATTTGACATACCCAAGGATGGTCGGAGGTAGTGGGTCCTGGGGGTTGGGGACAGGATACCTCCTGTTTTATTTACGTGCAAGTTATGTGATGTGCAAATTAATTGGAAATTTTTGCTGTTGATTTACGACCAGACGACATTTGTATTAGATTCCGGTCTCCATCTATGGAAAATGAGAAAATAAATAGGGAAAAGTCTAGGGGGGAGAATCTCCTTTTAACTGTGGGCGTTTGTCGTTTGAGGTCTAGGCGCGTCCTGGCAAGGCTTCTCTACCAGCCTGCCAGGAGCAGCATCACATCCAGATTTAGGACCAGCAGTTGCCTTTAGTTGCCTTTAGCTTTGGCTTTCAAGGAATCTGCCGTCTGTTTGCCTGTACACATATCTGTGTGTCCTTTTTCGTCCTTTAGCTGAGCGCTGCTGCTACACATTTATATGTCACACATTTCCAAACATACATCTCGTATATATACAATGTTTTTTTTATCATTATCATTATGAAAAGAAAAGTCCTTTTGTTTCGAAGTTATGTTAGGCGTGTGTGTTGCTATGAGAGTCCTGCTGCTGTCTGTGTGCGTGGCACATTTGTTTCCTTTCATAATTATGTCAAATACAAGGATTCTTTTATGTTTCGCATACGCATTAAAAGAGTTTATCGGGCAATGCGCTACTTTGTGCCAGCCCCATTAAGAGGCAGGCCAGCAAAAGGATGTTTTTAGTATCATCATCGTTAACGATAAGCCGAAGGTTCAATGTGTCACATCCTGCACACAATTTTGACACAAAACCAACTATTCGATTGTTGTACATAAAAATAAATATATTTTACGTGGCATCTTTTGAATGCAAACTTAATAGTGGAATCCTTTCATACCCTTTACCTAAAGAGATTATATTTAAACAGGTGTAGGGAATGCTCTTCCAACTCAGAAAGTATATCCTTTATGCTTAAGTTAACGTTGGCTTTGAATATCCTTACAAAGGATAGTCTGTATCCTCTTAAAGAAGACTTTCCTACGTCTGAGAGGACGATTATATATTATTAAAACAGGTGTATAGAAGCATCTTCCTTTATGTTTAAGTTCACGTTAAGTTGGAATATGCTTACAAAGGATACACTTCCTGAAAGTCTGTATCCTCTTTAAGAAGACTTTAGATACGTCTGAGAGGAAGATTATATTAAAAGAGGTGTAAGGCAGCATCTTTCAACTCAGAAAGTATATCCTTGTTGCTTGTGTTATCGTTAAGTTGGATTATGCCCACAAAGGATAGTCTGTATCTTCTTTAAGAAGACTTTAGATACGTCTGAGAAGAAGATTATATTTAAACAGGTGTAAGGAAGCATCTTCCAACTCAAAAAGTATATCCCAGTTGCTAAAGTTAACGTTAAGTTGGAATATGCTTACAAAGGATACACTTCCTGAAAGTCTGTATCCCCTTTAAGAACACTTTAGATACGTCTGAGACGGTATCCAATCAGAGGCGCAGAAACAGGATATCCATCATCTATTCAGTTCCCACTAAATATCTTCTATCCACTTTCTCTTCTTATACTAATACTCTGTTATATCTTCTTATCCTTTATGCTATATTTATGGCTGCCATTAAAATGTTGTAGGACTTGACGCCATCTACAATTAACACACACAAAAATGTTTATGTACTTTGTGAAGGACTCGCCACATTTTCTTATCAGATGCGTCGTCTTTATGTTTAAATCCCTCGGGTAGAACAAGCGCACACACACACACACACACACACACAGGAACACACACACAAATTCCATTAGCATAAAAATGTCATAAATAAGAAACATGCTTGGCTCTGGTTGATACTCCTTCCGCTCCCTGGGCAGGGGGTTGTTCTCGAAATTCAAAATGGCGTCACTTTCTTATTAGAATCGGGCGGGCAGAGCGGGTAAATGGGCAAAGCGTTTGTAACGGCTTCGTCTTCTCATATATTTGAGGGTGAGTTTTCGTTAACCAAACTCTAAACCAGTTCCTTACGTATGTGTGTGTGTGTGTGTGTGAGTGTATGTGTTGAGAGCTGCCAACCACGCCTTTTCCTTTATCCTTAAGGGTTTCTCTATGTGTGTGGGTACTGTACCTTCCTTTGTTGGCATTTCTGGAGGCGTTCAAGATGATGTGTTCTAATTGATGTCGCCATGAATTGGCTAGAAAGGGTTTGCCATAGGATTCGTTGAGTCCTGTGGGCTTGTCAAGGATTTGAATATTGATTTTTCTGCTTTTGTTCTTGTTCAGTAATTAAGTTGACTTTGATGAGGGATTTCGTTGTGAAAAGTTTGCCATAAGTTTAAGGCTTATATCGAAAATACCTTGACTGGGTTTTCGTAGAGCTCCCCCGACTAAAATTGGCAATCTATTATGCGTGTGGTCAACATCAAAAGTAAAACATTAAAAGCATTCAGACGTGAAATGTTTGCACCAATACCCTTGCATTATGGAAATCTGTGTACTTTACAAGCCAGGACAGCTCTTTTTGTATAGTTTTGCAGTGTTAGATGGCGATGCTTAGGATGCTGTTGCTGAGATCTTCTCAGGGCGTCTCTCGACTATGCTATAAATCATAAGCTAGAGGCAGAAAAACGACATTTCGTTTGTACATGAAAAGCATTTAGTAGCAGCCACGTCCGGGCCCTACCCCCTTCACTCCCCTTCCCCTCTTTGGGGTCGTGCAATTCAACTAAAACTTCTTGGAATTTTCCTGCCAGTGCTGCAAATAGTTGGGACTTTGCCTTGTCCCCAAAACTCGTTTCCTTTCCCTGTCCTGGCAATGCTGCAAATTTATAAATGAAAATTCCGACAAGAACATTTTCTATTAAATTTCTGCTCGAGCTTTTCCATCCAACGCCTGTTCGTCCTAGCACGAGAAAGTTTTCTTGCCAAAGCACCCCCCGCCAGCCCAATACACCCCCACCACGCCTCAAGCGGCAAGTCCCTCGGAGGAGTGTGAAGAATCCAAAAATTTTCATATGCACTTACCTCTTATGCTCTACAGAGAGCATAGTTGATAGTTTCTGCTTTTAAGGACATCGATAAGATTTATCATGAACATAATAAAATAATATAATTGTGAGAGGTACTTTAACAAATAAAGGAAAGTTTTATATTAAATTTGTATCTTTTATTGATTATATTAAAGTATTTATTCTGAATAGAAATCAGCTGCCATACAAATCTTTTCTTATAGTTGAAATAGCTCTTCAATTTCATATATTAAATAAAGGAACTTATAAAACTTTCTTAAGGAATATCTACAATATCATAGAATATCTTTACCTGTACTTCCAATGGTTCCAGTTTTTTCCATAAGTCGAAAGTGCAGTTAAAGAATTAATCAATCAGATTTCATAATTAGTTTTATTGGATAAGCTAAGCAAAAGTTGAAGTTGTACCTAAAACTTTATATTGTATAAACACTTCAGGTTGGCTTTGATTAAAAGGAATCTTATATTGTGGCTAGAAAAATTGGCAAGACAATTCTTGCAACAAGTTACTATAAAATTATTGTATAAATTTTCAAATGTATTTAAAAAACATTAAAAAAATATATTTGTATCTTTTGCTTTCGTTTCCATCTGTCCTAATGGTATTCCTTACTTCGCTCTATCTTTGCCTCTTATTCTTTTTAACTTTTATTTCCTGGCTACTTTTATTATTTAGAATAATTCCTTAATAATAATTAAAAGTTTATCTTTCAGTCGTCTGCTTGTAGTCGACTTTAAGTTAAATAAAGTAAAAACAAATAAAATAACAAAATTGCAGCTAAATTTAGAAGAAGAGTGTATTAGGTTCGTGGTCCTAAGGACTGTATTACTTTCTTGTTTTATTATATAATATACTGAGTAAACTTATACACATTTGTGTGTATTTCTTTTTGCATGTGAAACTTTTTGCTTTGGCAAAAGTTTTGGTCGGTTGGCTGGCATTTTGGAGACTGGGTTCCTGTTACTTTTCAGCTGCAAAGTAAAAGTTCTTAGCTGCAGCCCCAAGACCCCACCCCGTTCCCTCTGTCACTTGCTTGCCGCCCCTTTCTGTCATTCCATTCACAACTGGCAACTACTTTTTCTCAAGTACCACTGCGGGACATTAAATCCTGGTACGTGCTGGTTCCTCGTCCCTGTTCTTGGCTGGCCCTTGGATTGGTCGAGGTATTATGCCATGACCGAAAGTTTGAATAGTTCTTCTGCCATGGCTAAGGATGCGGATGGGAGAGGGAGCTCTAAAATTGTTGCTGACCAAATTTGGCTCTTTTTGCTGGGGAAAGTTTTGGGGAACCTGCTTCTTTATGCGCCTGGCAAATTTTGGCAATTTATTTCATAGCCCAGAGGTTCAACTATAAGATAAGGTCTTACCCAGAACGAGTCAAGTGTGTGTGTGTGTGTGTGTGTTTGTGTGTGTGCTCCCATTATTTATGACTTGTCTTGGAGTCCTGATTAATGTTAGTATTTAGAATTTGATTGTGGCTTACTTTTAACTTCCGTCAAATACGCTCTTTCCCACACGAAGACGATTCCACAACTGGACAACGTCTTTTCCCACAGCCTCCCAAAAGCAAACCGCATCGGGTTCTGGTCCATCTCGCGAAACCCGCTTGTCCAGTTGCCCAAAAGAGTTAGAAAACTGCCCAAAAATGTGTGAGAAAATCTTGCCAAATCTGAACCCTGACCCCGAAAAAACTGTCCAGCGCAGAAGATGCTCGACTGAAGGGGTTGAAGATGCGCATATCCCAAGGAATACGAGTGCCTAAATTGGATAGAGTCCTATGTGAAGCAGTATCTCTATTTCTATATATACTTTATTTATAACTTTTATTTAATTATTTTCTATATAATTATCAAATAATGTCGATTTCGAATGTTGTTTTTAGTATTGGCATCAACGGATTTGGGCTAAGATATTACCCTACATCAACATCCTTGCTAACAATTTGATTCAGGACAATTTGCTTTGACTTCTTCAACTTCTTCCTTGGCAACTTTGTGATATTTCAGTTTCTTCTTCAATATATTATTCTTAGATATATATATATTATCGATTGATTATAGGAGTTTACCCAATGATATATTAGGGGAAGTCTACGAAGCTGTCGCACATATCGCTGGACCAGGCAGATGTGTGTTAGTGTAAAGGATAATAAAAATTTGTCATAAATATTTATTTATTTATTTAAAGTCAACTAGAAGCAGTCGACTACAGCTTGACAGAAACGCATAGTAATGGTATTTTTTATAAGCTTTATTATTTAAATATTTGAGAGAAAGGATACATAAAATTCTGTTAAAACTCCGCAAAAGAATCTGTTTTAATATTATTATATACACACTTCATTTGTTGTGCCTTGCTTTAAAGTTAAACTTCATGTCATCCACAGACAAAGGAGCATCATTAATATTCATAATATGAAACTGATACGTTGCCGCAGCTGATGAATCAATGCGAATTAGTGAGAGACAAAAGTTTCATTAGAGGGGACGCTTGTGGGTGGGTTTAGTCCAGGGTCTGGTGGGGGGTTGGTTATACTAAACAGCCAGCGTTCATTAATTAGCAGCACATTCATCAATTTTAATAACATTTCAAAATTTAAAAATGTTTTTGCGAGTCTGTTGATGGCTGCTGAAAGGCAAACATGCTGCAGGGTTGGGGGGAGGTAGGGGAGTGGGATAGGGGGCCAATGGGTGATATGCGATATAGAAATGTTAGTTCTACTCGCACTTCACACATGACCAATCTGCCGGGCAGCTCCACTTGGTAGGCTGGGTCCTTGCTGAGTTATGATAGCATTCATTTGCCTGTAAATTTCCCAAAAGGCATGTAACGAAACTTTGGGCGCTGCTAAAACTATGGTCAAGGGGTCAAGCATACACGTACTCTGCACACACACGCACACACACACACACACAGGGTCACATATAAGATGTGTTGGTCAGGCCCAAGGGTCTGGGACAGGGATTGGGTGTTATTTTTGTACAAAGGATTATTTCGTCTCGACCAAACATGCAATTAATTATAAGCTTAAGGCCTTGGGTCCCTTTACGGCTCGGCCATGTTGTTGTGCCTGGTTGTGTGTAAAGAGCAACATGGCAGAGACAACAACAACAACGCCAACAACAAGAACCAGAGACACTAAAAGCGGCCAGCAAAACTTGAAAGATAATAACCTTAGCTTACAGGCAGACAGCAACTGAAACAGACAGAGAGCCAGGCCCACACTCTCTCTTTACATATTCAGGGGGGCAAATGGGCTTTAAGAATTGCTATGTATGAACGAAAAAAAGTAGAAACTACAACTATTATTTATTCCCAAAAGTTTAAGGCAACATCATTATCTTTTATGTACACTCAAACCCAACAACCCACCGACAGGAAAAGGGCCTCTGATGATTGTTGTGCCTGTCTATTTCCTTCGATACGAGTGTTGTTCTTGAAGGCAGCTCGAACGTTATACAGTGGGCTCTGTTTAGTTCACTTCACTAGTTCAATAGTTCCATTCTTTTTGATTCACTTTGTTCACTAACAAAGTTTGATCTAACTTCTAGAAAAGACTAAATGAGTTGAAGATGCGATTCCACAGATTTTAATGAATGATTATCAGGCATGTAACTTGTTCGTTCAAAAAGGAAACTAGTTCATTTGAAGCAAAGTGGGAAGCACTTGTTATATCTCTACTGTCCAGTCTTCCATCCTTTCATTAAAATTCACTCACACACCCGCATCAAAGTTGTGCGGCCATGTTCCCTTTTAGTCACTTCTTATGGCAACCACCCCCAAAAATTGACCCTGTTCGAAGGGTGTGTGAGCATGTGTGTGTGTGTGTGTGTGTTTAGTTTCACAAAAAGTTTTCTACGCCATCAGCTCAAGACATAAAAACTTATCGCCTGCATAGACTTTGCACCCAACTCGCCCCCAAATTTACACACAGAAACCCCTTTTGCCGCTTCCTTTTCCGATTGCTTAAAATCCACCCTCAAATTTGATATTTCTATGCATAGTTCCGGGGGATGAGCTGGAGCCGTAGATGTAGCTGTAGCTGTAGCTTTTGGAGTTCGTTCAAGTTCGAATATTGAAGTTGGGGCTGTTGCTTGAGTAGTTCAAAATATATTTCTGTGGGCAGCCAGCGTGACGCAGTTTGGGTTCTAAGGGAGTAAAATTTGCAGGAATATTAAACATACGAGAGGATAAATTGCTTTGGGCTCATATAATTGCAAAGTGTTAAAGGTCTCTATGATATGATTATAGAATGTGATTTAAAGCAAGATCTTTCTGTATTCAAATGTCCTTTTGTAAGAAAGCCGCATAGCAAATTGGCTCTAGATATTGTGGTCCTTGAGATCGAGACAGACGAAGGATCAACAAATTTGTTCCCAAACAGAAAAGTTACTTTTAACTTGTGAAGAGAAGAGAATGCAACCTTGTATTGCACTTCGAATGGATCTTATAATATCCTTTTCTCTGCTTTTTCTTTGCTTCAGAGTTACATTCAGTCTACAGTATAGTTCCCCGATAAATGTTTCTATACTTTCTATTCATACTAAACTCTTTTATCCCCATGAGAATTTAAGCGTTTGTATTTATTAAATTTAACTTAATTTATATTGTAGAGAGAAACTTTGTTAAAGAGGAATCCTTAATGGTCTTCTATCTTAGCTTATCTCAAACGTGTTTTCCGTATTTCCAAGAACGCTTTGCTTGGCTTCGGTTAAGTGTCTCCTGGCTTATCCTTTGGCAATGGAGAAATCCAAGGACAACAATGGCAAAATTTTAATTGAAAACTTTAATTTGGCAACACGACGTTGTTGCTGGTGATGGGCAGCTAGGACTTTGTCTCCTTTTCAGACTCCTTTTGCGTCTTGGTCGACGTCGTTGCCGTTGTCGTTGTCGTTGTCGTTGCCCTTGGCAGCATTCACTTTATCACATCTTCTGGAGGATGTCTGGAGCAAAGCCGGAGGCTGGGCAGGAATCTAACCCGACAATAAAATGCCGAAATAAAACAAGAAATTTTGGCAATAGATGTGTGCATAGACATGCTATATACACACTTATATACATATATATATATATGTATATATTTGCTTATGGCCAGACAGTATGTGCTCAAATGTTGTCCTTCTCACGCTTAGTCCTTTGTAGTATGCCATGTGTGTGTGTGTGTGTGTGTGCTGCTCAGACATTCGTAGCCATTTCTTGGTCTTAAAAATCTCGTTTCTTTTGCATTTTTTGTATGGCTTAAATATGCACATGTCCTTCGGCCCGGTCCTGCCTCTCAGCCTGTCAGCTTTCTTGTCTGCCAGCCAAATCCTTTGCATTTATTTCAACTGCTTTTATTTATTAATAAAAACAAAAGGATCTAAATGCTGCTTGTTCCACTGCCATGTTGCTGCCATGTTGTCTGCATTCAGTTCTTGTGCCTGTCTCGTGCATCCTGTCTGTATTTAACACTCGTCCAGGGACCATTTCAAATTGATTTCTGAATTATTCAGATTTCCAGATATGCCAACGCAATTGGCAGCCTCATATAAGCCAATGAATTGGCTTATAACTTTTCTGCTTGCACCAGCCATAAGTCATCTGATGAGACTCTTTTCTGGTGCAGAGTCCTTGTTATCCTTTTGGCAACAGCTTGCAGTTGATTACTACACCAACACACACACACGGTCACATGTCTGCTCCTTGCCCATTTCTCTCGACAGTTCATCAACTCAAATTTTATGCATTTTAGATGAGTTTCCTCCCAGTTTGTTTTCATCTCTCTATTTTCTTGTTGTTTTTGTAGCTCTGCAACAAAAAGACAGAAAAAATATAAAACGAAACGAAAAAAGAAAATTTTGTTTTTCGGTATTATTTTTATGCAACTTGATGAAAAATTTCAACATCAACATCAAGTTTGGCAAAATGTCAATGGGCTGCCTGCAAGCAGCGGGCGGCATCCTGTGGCCAGGCCCAAAACAGGAGCGCCACTCGAAAGTCCTGCGAAAAGTGGCAGCTTCCTTGAGAGTCCTTCGAAATAAAGCAACAATTTAAGTACATTTTCTATCGAAAAAGGCTTATCTGCATAGTTTTAAGATTAAACAAATGTTTATTTTATAATTTAGAAAATAATATAAATTTAAATTAACGATTTTTATTGCTAATTTTTCATTTTCGCTATCAAAATATAATAAAGTTCTTTTCAATTCTCAACACTTTTCACATCTCAGTTGCAGCTTAGAGAAACTTCCTTTTATTTAAAGCGCCCTCATTGAGGCGCCCAATTGCATTTTAGGTGAATCCGCTACCTGTGCCTTGGAAATTCATCAACTTTTCAGCACTTTTACTAATTTCAGCAGTTAACTTCCTTTGGTTTTCATAGTTAACTTTTACCAGCATGGAAAAATGTTGTGCCTTGGCAACATTTGCAGCTCCTGGCAGGACATTGCTTGGGGTATGGGTGATTGGAGTACAAGTAGCAACTCATTCTGGTCGCATGAGCTGCAAAATTTTCATCTCCCAAGTTCAATAAAAGTTTCCTCAATGTTTGCTTCGTTGCAATTTTATTTGCATGCTGCCAAAAATGCAATTGCCACATATTTGTTGCAGTTGTTGTTGCTGTTGTTGGTGTTGTTGGTGAGATTGCTAGGAGCTGAGTGAATGCAAGGTATATAAAGTGGAACAGGGATACCCATAAACTAAACTTTACTTTTTCTTAATTTATTTTGCGCACGAGTTCGCTGAATTATAATTACCAACAAAACAAACAACACTTTGAGGGCAACAACAGCAGCAGCAGTTACAGCTACACTGAGCGAAAAGACCCAGCGCAAAATAGAAATCGAAAAGTATCTTCAAACTAAACTTAATATTTGAACTCCGCGATGATTCCACAAAAAGTTAAACGATAGTTTGCAATGGTTTGCCTCCAATGATTCTATCTTCAATCATTCCGGACAGGTTGAGCTGAAGATCCGTCTTAGTTCCGATTGATGCTGTAATGGTTTTGGTTCTTGGCTGATCTATGATTGGTCTGGAGTAGTTTTGTGGCGGTTCCATGCCAACCTTTTCTCTCTGTGTAGGCTACAGGTTTCGCCAGCTCGATTTATTGGCTTGCCTGGCGTATAGTTCAATATTAGTGGTCGGCCAAAGCCCAGCTATAAGCAGATGGAGCAGCATCTGTAGAGAAGAGGCAGAGGAGCCACAGCAGGTGTTGGGCACGGGGAGAGGAGATAGGGGACAGGGCACAGGAGTGGATAGAGGCTACACTTTGCGCATTTGCGTCGCCATAAATATTAAATATGATACTTTATGTGCAGGAGCTACTTCGCCTCAGCCTGGCACAGGCGGCAGGCGGCAGGCAGGAGGAGGTGGAGTGGGCATGCAACTTATCAAATATTCCTCGCTGGCAATTGGCCATACCAGGGAATGCCGTAGTTACTCGTAGTTGGCCAACGTCGCTGCCTTGGCCACATCCTTGCCGCATTTGGTTAGCGTTGAATGAGCTTCATTTACTTGCCAGCAACGCGCCGTATTTTGCATAATAAACTTTACTCTTGCTCTCGGCCCTGATATGATGATGATGACAGGCACTGGACAACATCAGAGAGTAGCTAAGGATGGGGGCGAGCTGGGTGCATCGGACCATAGGAGCATTGGAATCGCCACTAGGCAATGGCTCCCAAAACTAATTAGTCGCGTCAGGCAGTCGCTCAAGACACGTGAGCCGAGCGCTGCCATCCTGCCACCTGAAAGCTGATAGGAGCCTAGGTGGAGCAGGTTCGGTATATAGCGTGGAACCCATATTAATATTAATGCCTAATTGCCAGTAACTTGTCTTTGAAATTTGGCAACACAGCTCGCAAAATATCTTGAATCGCGCTGGGCGGAGCAGAACAAAAGGCGACATGAAATCCACTTGAAAATTTATTTGATTTGACAGAGGAAACCCACACAGTGTCTACGCAGGAAGCTGGACCTGAGTCCTTGCTCAGTCCACTGCTTTTAGTACAATTCTGTTTTAGTTCAGTTGTGTTGGAACTTTGTAGCTCATTAGAATATTTTCTGCAGAACTTTGCTGCCAAGGCCCAAAAACTTTCACAGAGATGCTGCCAAAGAGCAAGCGGGACAGAACGTTTCAAATTAGAGCGAGAGATGCCTTTATTTACGGTTAAAACGGCAGGAGAGGAAAATATAAATATATAAAACATAAAAGAAGAAACAAGAAAATTTAACGGAAAAGTATTCTTTGTTAGCATTCCATTTAATTGGTCTACAACTTGTTCCTGTCGCAACTTTCCCAGGCTCAGTGCTCAGCATCTCCTGCAACTGGTTACTGATGAGCTCTGAGCTGCTGCGGCTGGTCACTAACCTTTGAACCAAGTGCAACTGAGAAGCTGAGAAGCAAAGACTGAAAACGGGTAAAACAACCTGAAGATGCTGCACGAAATTTCATTATTTTCTCATGATTTTCATTGCCTGAAACTGGTCAGCAGCGTTGGGTCCAATCTCTGGGTCCAGTCTCCGGTCAAGGGTTCGTCTGGTGCGCATCTTAAAAGGGTTTGAAAATCCCTCAAATCGTTGCTCGAAACTCGTTTCCTGCTTCGGATGCTGCTTTATGGTGCTGCCTGTCTGATTTTAGGGGTGGCTCCTGCTTTGGATAACTTGCAGTGCAGCAAGCAGTTGTACTATATTGTTGCAGCTAACAGACAACAGATGGCGCCATCATCACCAAGCAGTGCACATTATTTATCCGCCAAGCAGTGCAGAAATTTCTCTCTTAATTTAAATGGGAGTAAGGGAGAATCTCAGCTTAACTGAGGGTTGGTGCTAAGAGGTCTTCACGTAGGCCGAACAGGATAACTTCTGTTACGTGATCTGCTTGGACAAATATCGCGTATTATTATACGGGACAAATAGCTTAAGTGCTACGTAATATGCTCTGTAATTCTCTGCTTAAGTAAATCAAATCTGCGGCTATTGTGCAGCTCGTCTTTCATTCATAATGAGCAATGGATATATCGTCTGGCTTTTCCATTTTCCACTGTTGATAGACACATTTATATAGAAAATATACTTTCATTTCATATTAATATACGGTATAAATTTAAATAATTTTATATGTAGCAATAATAATATTTACTTAAAATTAAATATTTATATTTTCTATTTTTTTATAATAAAGTTTTTATCTTTTAGTAGACTGTAGAGAGGGGAACAATAATAAAAATAAATGAAATTTAATATAAATTAATTATTAAACTGTTGATTTAATGGTAAAAGTTTTGCATTAAATCTAAGAACTATAAGTGCTAGAGAGCTTAAATTTGGGATTGAGATTCTTAGATACAAAATAAAGATAAAGATTCCTTAAAAGTTGGTGTCCTTTAGGATGATTGATGATGATTGAAGACATAGAGAACTTCTCAAGAATTAAAGTCTTACCTAATAAAATGTATTTTATATTCAGATTATTTCTTTTGAGGTTTAATTTTATGTCTATCTTTGTCTGACTGTCAATGACTGTCAATATTGGTTGTTGTTCTTTGTTTAATGGGAATAATCTGCTTAATTGGTGTTGTCTCTTGACATATAGTTATGTCCTTGTGTCCCTTATGTCCCTGCATTAAAACCCACATCGAAGCTTACTTATGTATACTATATAAGCCTTCAAGAGTTTACAATCTGCCGTTCGATTCTCGTATAGGTCCTGCAACAGATTTCCTCCACATTTTCAAGGATATTGTAGTACAGTAATCCCCTCAAGTTTAACGACCGCAGCACTTGGCTGAAGCTGAAGTGGATCCCATTGTTGGCCCCAAGTTGTCCTCTCACCTAACCGTATGTAAGCCATGAGCTCGTTTTTTTCTAATACGTTTTCCGATTTTATAAATTGCTTGGCAACTTTCAATTAAAAGCCAGCGTACATGACTATTAAAAGGGGACACTCGCAGGACATTCTGCAGGACATTCGCCTGCTCTCAATCCCATTCAGCTGAAGCCGCTGCCGCTGCTGGCGCTTCGGTTATCTTATTGGCAGGAACCTTGTTGAAGGAATCTTGACGATGGGGACGACGCAGTGTGCGACCTCAAGCCAGGCAGAAAGGCATCCACAGGATCACATAGCTGCAGCTGCACAGCTGTCGCGCAAGACAAGGAGGCAGTGATATAAAATAAATTAAAAGAAAGAGCAAACAGAGTAGAGGGAGAGAGAAATAGAAGAAAGAAGAAAGGGAAAATAGGAGGAACGTTGGCGAAGCCAAGGAAACAGCAAATGCTTTACATTTTTTAAATAGAAAAGGGGCGGAGCACATTTAAATGCGGCGAGCATCCGTGTCCTTTTTTTATATTCCTTGCTGCAGCGTCTCTGCAGTCCAATAAGACGAAACGGCAACGGCAAAAGGAAATGCTGAGTGCTGAGTGCGAGCGAAAGAGACAGCAAGTCAACGTACTAGAAAACGAGCAGCCAGCCAGTTAGGGGGTATGCACGAAGGACATTAAAGGGAGGTGTGGTTAGTACCCTGCCAGGATGTGCACTTAAAAGTATAAAAGGCAGCAAAGGAAAATTATCAAACGAAAACAAATATTAATGCAAAAAGAGGAGAAAAAAAGGACGAAAACAAAAACGAGTAGGAAGTAAAAGAAGAAGAAATGCAAATGACAGGCACATTAAGTGGAGGGCAGCAGGACGACAGCAGGGAAAGCGGTAACAAAATGGCACTTTGAGGGCATGTAACGACGCTTGAAAAGGATATGAAAGAATTTCTGCAAACGTAGTTAGTTTGTTGACGACGAGAAGGAAGAGCGCAGAGAGAGCTAAGCGAGAGGGGAGGCAACTCTTAACTGCCTCTTGTCTATTTTGAGGCTGTGCCAGACACCCAGACGCCCAGTGTCCTGTATTCATTTGTAAATATTGTAGCCTGCAGGATACGTATGCAAATAACATTACGAGCAGGGCATAGAAAAATGTAATTTCACTTGATTTGCTCAAAAATGCAAACAGTAAGGACAGAGACAAAAGCACACACACACTCATACACACGCACACATAGAAACACACAAGGATAACGAGCGTAACGTGGTAGAAAGTTAAACGAAGATAAGCAGAAGCAGAGGAGTAAAGCGTATGAAAGAGGGAATGCACTTCTGAACAGGATATGAAGCAAAGCTTGGCACAGGACATTCACTTCGATACTCGTAATGCTGCAAGGCATTTTGGGTACATTGAGCTCAAGAGGAAGCGTGTTTTTACTACTACCACTTCGATATATCAGGTGACAGACAAAATCGAGTTGTGACCAACACAGGGTGATCCAATTCGAAGACGTTCTCAATATGTACTCTCGGAGTAAAGCGGATGTTGGAGAGTAGGAACTGAAACTTGCAAGAAGGAAGGCAGAAGGATATGATTTCTTATATCTGTGTAATATGAGTGTAAAGTTCTGTTAAAGTGGGGTTGAGGGTATGGACAGAATCACTCGACAGAAGCATTCTCGTTTTTCTTGGTCAAAAAGAATCCCTCTCGTTCCATACTGATTCACAAGGCATCCTTGATACAGGATAGAAGACTGACTTTCAAGACGCATATAACCCTGACCCCAATAGTCGTTTCTTGCTAAATCTGGGCAGATGTCCTGGCTGCTTACACCCAGAAGGAAGCTGTTCTTGTTTAACAAGGTATCAATATTTAAGTCCTATAAGTCTGGTACAAATTTACGATAATTGAAAGATTTGGTACTGAAAAATCGAGTTTAAACAAATTAACGTTTGTAGTGCCTAAGGACATCGAAAAGGATCTAAGGGGTTTCTAGGGTTGGTGCTGTCATGCAGTCAAGGAATGGGCCTAGGAAGAACAGACCTACTACATCTGCAGACGAGATTCCTTCTGTTAATATCCTTCATTATATATCCTATAATTGAATTATATACTCGTATATCCAGACGTCGTTCTCCCCTGGATAATTGTCCCAGAAGGAAGCTTCTTAAATGGAATAAAACCTCTCTCACTTTTACTGAATCACCCTATTGGCAAGCATTTCTGGCTCTTTAGGTGATTGCATAACGTGCCAGACAGACATGGACTCATACAGCCTATCAGCCTGCTGCCTTCTGCCTTCTGTCTTCTGTGTCCTGCCCCCCCACTGCCGTCTCCAATCCTGTGTCTGGTCGAGTTGTTTGCCAAGGCAGGCAACTCAATCGCTGCTGCTGGGCGGTCAGCTGTGTGTCTTATAGCTGACAGCTATGAACACCGTACTGAGACATACACACACAGACACACACACACACACACACACACACAGATGCACATGCATAGGCAGACGGGGCGGCCTTTGGCTTACATTTTAAGTGTCTGAGGCCTCAATTGCTTTACTGGCTTTTCGACGGGCAACGAGGATGCTGATGACGGCGACGAAGAGGACGAGGATAACGAGGACAACGAGGACGATGATGAAGATGATGATGATGGCAACGATGGCAACTCAGTCGGCGGTTTGGGCTGGTTGGTGTCGGCACACTTAACTGCTTCGATGCAATGAGATTGGGATTGAACATACTTGGCTTGGGCTGCCTTGGTCCTGTTCGTCCTTTTGTTGCACATTTTATCTGTGCTTTAACGTTCAATTCAATATAATGACTCCCCTATGCATAAAATGGCCGTTGGTCCAGGACAAGAAAGAGGCGGCTGGCTTGGGTTTCAATGACTCTGGATGGAAGTGGACTGGATCGTCTGACTGACCAGGCGACTCCTTCTTCCTTCTTCCTTCATCCTTGTTCCTTCTTGCTTCAACTTTATTTTTTTTTGTCGGTGGGGTCAGGCAACTTAAGGGGGACGATTTTAATTTGCATTCGTTTGCTTTCATTTCAGATCCTGTGTGAGGTTCAGAATACGCCTGCTAGGCATTGTTGTTGTCCTGTTGTCCTGTTGTTTTTTCTCTGCCTGCCTATATTTAATGGTTTTTACAATTTTTCGAGATTTCTCCTGTAGTTTTTTGTTGGGGTTTTGTCCTGGCAAGGATTGCGTCTGCTGCTCCTGCAAAGTTGTGCAAATTGTTAAGTCGGCTATAAATTTGACTTGTACTCGGGTCGAGTTGCTTCCTTTTTCCAGGGTAACCAGTGGTGCTATTTGCATAATGGTTTATAGAAAAGACAAAAGCCTGGCCAGGATAATGCTGGAACGTGGGTTACATGTTTGGGTTTTGCGGTCGAGTGTCGCCACTTTCTCGCTTCCATTTTACTCTCTATCTATCTCTCTCTCTCTCTCGCTCAATCTCTTTTCTAACACCTACAAAAAAGTGTGCTTTAAAGGATATTTCCTTTTGCCTGCTGCAAGTTAAAACCATCAACCACTTAAAATAAATTAAGGCGACGCCATTTTACTTTGGTCCTGCAGCGAACAACCCCTCAGCCAACGAGCAGACAACACACACACACACACACACACATATGTAGACACACACACAGAGCGAGAAAAGGACAAACCCAAGAAACTGTGTTGGCCATTACTTTTTGTGCTTGCTCGGGGATTTGCCTTTATGTTTTTTTATACTTTTATAGTATATGTATATGTGCGCATATAAAACCTTTCCTTCTCCCCACGGCCCACGCCTCACGCCTCACACTCCACTCCAGCCCCCTTTTTGGTATTAGTTTAGCAGGAGCTGCGTCCTGGGCGACGCTGTCAAGTACAGTTTCGTATTCTTTTGCTTAAGCATAACGAATGTCCTTTTTCCATTTGCGAACACGTTTCTGGTGCTGCCCACCGTTGCCTGGCAGCCTCAGCTCCAACTTCAGCTCTAGCTCCGGCTGCTGCTGGTGCAAGTCCCTTGGAAACGCTCGTCCTGGCTGGATTTTTAGCAGGCAAAAGTAATTTTTTACTGTTAGTTAAATAAATGCGAATGCGAGACAGCTGCAGCAGCTGCTGCTGCCACAGGACGAGGGCGTTAAAAGTTTTTGCCATTTACTTGCTAGCATTCTGCATCCTTTTGCTCCCTTTTCTATATACATATACATACATATATATATATATTTGCAGAGTGCTTTGTGCAGTGCATATCTTCAGGGATAGCATACCACACCGAAGTATATATATACACATATAACTCCTTGTCTCGCTGCTTGAAAGACGCGCCGGGACCAGGATGCCACGTGCTGCCATCCTCTGGCGCCGCTGTTGCTGGCAAGATAAAAAATTAGTTTGGCAAACAAGATGAATGCCTTTTGCTGATTAAAACTCTAGCAGGAAAAGAAAAAGATAAAAAAAAGAGCAGTAGTTCCTTTCTCATTCTTCCTCTTCCTCTTTCAACATTCAACTTTCAGCTTCCAACCAACTAATGAAATAATTTACACCATTTTGTAAACACATTTTTAACTATTTATTTATGTTTCTTCTCTATTGACATGGCACTTATATTTTACTCTGCACTATTCATTAAAAGTTGCAGCTTCTTGTTTATCCTTCGACAGATTTAGACTTCTTGGAGTTGCTTAAAAGAGAAGAAATATAGACTTTAGATAATTTTGATAGAGGATTATATAAAAGAGATATACTTATAAACGGGATAATATATCATAATGGGTAAACAACTTTAACCAGGGCTCACCTTATATTTCAAGAAGCTCATTTGAACTTGTATTGTTTATCACCTCACTCGATGCAAGATATTAGTTTCTACCCAATAAATGAACCAATTTCATTTCAAAAAGTAAAAGCAGTCTTTACCGATTGAAAATGGGTTAAGAATTTGAATAAATTTTATATATTCTTAATGACGATCGATAGCCAAAGCGATTTGCCTTTAGTTTGGCTGGATGAACCTTTCGTTCTCAGGGATTATAGGATCTAGAGCTTCGAGGCAGAGTATACGGTTTATATCCAATATAAATTGACTGTGTTCTAAACTTATACAAAATATGACGAAATTTCTTCGACAGCAACTATTCTACTTAAAGTCAATCAGTTTTTTTAAATATATATATTGTATATTAAATATATATTAAAGTTGTTTTAAATCAATCTTGGACATGGCATCTTACACACTTCTAATACTATTCTATTACTAACTAATACTTAATATTAATATCTATTGATTTGATTTAGGTTTTCTGGGATTAGCTCAATCCACCAATGTAGCAAATCATGGTTCAACTCTATTCAATGTTATTATATTATATTTTTTAATTCCCCAGCCTAAATTTTAAGTATTTTATTATTTTTTAAATAATGTTTGTTGTCAATAATAATTGTTATTATTGTTATTAATTAGTTTCTATAAATAAACTTTGTAGAATAAAATTGACAGGTACATTAAATTGGACTGTTACATTTAAGTTGGGTTGTAGTTTAAGGGGAGGTGAATGCCGTACTTCCAAATGGGCTTCATCATTACTTTATATAATAGAAGTTTGTTCTCCAAATTAAGTTTAGAGTTGTGCCTTGAGAGCCAGAGCTTTTTCCTCTTTTAATCCTTTATCCTCAGATGTCTACTCCAGTTCAGTCCCCTGTCTAAAGGAACGTCTAGGCATTTTTCTTCAGTGTGAGCTGGATTGTTATTTCCGTTTATCTGAGCTGGAGGGCAGCATTTGCGCCTCTTTCTAGTTGTGTATCCCCTCAGTACTACTACTCCTACTACTACTCTACTACTGTGACAGGAAATATCAGACTTTGAAATAAACCTGATAGATATATCATATATTGTATATACAAGAGCCTGCATACTATATTTAGTGTCTCTAGCTTTTATAGTGTCTAAGATCCACTTATTCATAAAGACAGACGGACTACATACATATATACTTCCTTCTGCCTGCTACATACATATGCACGAACTGAATACACTACCTTTTCCCATTTAAAAATGGTTTAAGGGTATGACAATATGCTTCACTACAGCATCAACTGCCTATTTGACCAAGAACGATGCGCTACTGAGGCGTATTCAAACCGCATTCTGCTAAAATAGTTAAAATAATGATCCTGAACACATTTATTGCAGTGTACAAAGCAATTAAACGCTTTAATTGCCAGAAATATCCTTTAAACTATTGTTATTCTAGTTAGAAATAGAAACAGAAACAGAAACAGAAACAGCGAAATTTAATACGAAACTCGTGCGAAACGAATTCACAAAATTATTTAAGTGAATCGCAGACGTTTGACCCTGTGTCTGGTCAGTTATTTTTGGCAATTGTAAACAATTACTGTATTCATATGCAAGCTTGTGTGTGTGTGTGTGTGTGAGTGTGTTTAGCAGCAGGTAAATTCAATGGAGATCTGAATCGATTTGTCCTTTTGTCGGCCATTGGTGTTAGCCATGAACTCTTGCTGGTTCGTAAATTTGATTTGCCATAAATAATATTTAATTGAGCTATCGATGGGGTTGCTGCCACGCAAAGGACGAGCGACCTGCACGGTAAACTGTTGCTTTACCCACACTCCTCCTGCCAGCTAAGTGACTCTGTCCCGCAGAGTAAACCTCAGAGTGAGACTCCCGCTCCCGCGTAATGCCCAACTCACAGAGTCGCGCACTTGGTGGCCCGTACGGGGCGTAAATTTAAATATGAATTAAGCCAATTTCGTGTCGATTAATGTCGACGGGTTCCGGGAATCGGTTTTTTATTTTAACGTTTTCGTTTTTCGTATTTCGTTTCGATTTTGTCCTTTTTTTGGCTGCAATTATATTTATTTTTGGGCATTTTATTTTTACTGTTTGTTTGTTTGTTTTCTTCTCTTTTTTTTGGGAACTCCACACTTTCAGTTTCATTGGCACCCGGCGCCCAGATGCAGGCCGTGTGCCGGCTTATTAATGCGTACATTGATGGAATACGCACTTATACATACCACAACACACACACACACACACACAGATGCATACACAACACTGACACATGCGTAATGCTGGCGGTTCCTTTGTTTTGGTCATTTTTTTCGGCACCCAAATGAGAATTGCATATTATGTAAAGAGCGTTCCTGTTGCTGTTTCGGGGGGCGGGGCAGTGGGAGTGTAAAAAAATAAATTCACAAAATAATTCTAGGTGAAGGACGAGGACATTGGGCGTCGCTGCGGCTGTGGCTGCCTCTGTTGTTTCTGCTCTTGCAATGTTCAACATCGCGTATGCGCGATTTTTTGCATTGTATTTTAAGCGTGCTTTTCGCTTGGCGCAAGGAGTTGGCGGAAGGGCAACGGGTAACTGGCGTGTTGTCATTGTGGCAGCCGTATCCACATACATCATCACAGCTAGCAGACGGTCCTGAGACAGGACAAACGAACCGCACACCCGCCCAGTCAACCGACGACTGCCGCCCTCGTGTGCACTTGTGTTTCATTAAGTGCAATAAACTGTACATACAAAAAAGAAAAAGGATCAAATTAAGTAAAGTTCCTGCCTAGAGATGAGCGATTCATTGCAGTAAGTTAATCGTCCACAACTGATCGACAAATCTCTGGAGTACCAACTTATATTTGACTGCAATTCCAAAGATAAGCTGCAATTCGTTACAGACTCTTGTATAGATAGTATCCATCATAGATAATAATTCGTGTGTTTCATTTAATATATAAATACAGCTACAAAGTAGTTGATCTCTTCGATATTTATTTAAAAATTTAAAGCAGACGGTTAGTTTTAAAACGTAAGAGTTTTATATCATAAGCTAAGTTCATTCTCTTTAGAGAACAGTCGCTAAAGCCCACCTGGGAAACATCCGCATACTACAAGCCAAAGCCCTACCCTTAATATATGCTGCTCCTTGGTACCTAAGGACAGAAAACATCGAAAAGGAACTGGGAGTACCGCAGTACATCCAGCGATTCGAAAATGGTGTAAGCCTTCTCGCACGACGCTTTCTAAACTGTTGCACCATAAGGTGAAGGCCTATAATTAAGTAGCTAAAGCGACATCACCCATTACCAGCTTGTGACTAAATAATTATTAACTCATATAACAACTTACAATTTCGTATTAACTATCATCATCTACTGTTTTGCTTAAGTTGTTTTAGAATTTAAGTTGTTGTAAAAACTAACAGTATAATGGAATAATATATATTATAATAATAATAAAGACTTTAGAGAGTTGCAAAATTTTTGTAGCATACTTTTGGGCTCAGTCAAAACTAACGACAACGCCTTGAAACGACTAAACGTTGTTTTATGACTCTTTCAAAGTAGCTGAGAAAGTTTATAACGTATAATAGAGAAATAATGTGAGCTTGCCGATATTCATCGCTTGCATAACGCCCATCTCTAGCATCCAATGCCAATGCACCGCTTTCATTGCATACTTTTCGAATGACGACGAATTTACGACACTCGCGACTTTCTTTTTCTTATTTCTTTTTTTATTTTCTGAAAATTCGCTCTGGCGAAAGTGTTTGTTTGCATATGTGTGTGTGTGTGTGGTGTGTAAGGGGGTGTGTGCCGTTGGTTAATGCGGCTCATACAAGTAATTGGCATTAAATAAAATGCCGGGCCTGCAGCCTCTTCTCCACTCAAACACAAGTGCGCAAAAGTGACCAGTCAGTGTCTGTGGGGAAACCCATGAAACTCTCTCGCTACTTTTAGTTTATTCTTTTTTTCGACTATCACACACACACACACACGTATTATATATGTATATGTATATGTATGTATGTATACAGTCACACTTGGTCTGTTGCTGCTTATGATAATTGCCGGCTGCACTGCGTCCATGGCTCGTCTGCATGTAGCGGCACGTGGCATTCGCAGCGTTTTTGATGCTTCTTTTTTCGTTGTTGTCCGCATTGTTGTTGTTGCTCTCATTTTCAGTTTTTCTCCTTTTTTTAAATATATAATTTTCTTTTTTCGTTTATTTGGACGTTCATTGACATTGTCAATGTCATTGTTGTTATACGAGCTGCCGTTTTTTATTTGGTTGCACATTTTTTAATACCCTGCAACCATTTAAATGAGGCGACGACAGGATGGCATACATGTTTTAGAGATATCTTAAAAAATACATATATATATATATATATCAGATCAGCATCTATATTCAGATTGTATCTTTTCGGTTGTGCACTAAAAGCTTCACCTTCTGCACTTCTGCATTCCATTTGCTGATTAACTTTATTCGCATTGTCTACACCCACCACAGGATTCACACAAAGCTATAGAAACCTATTGACAGCAACAATATTTTAAATAAAGATATAGTATATATATCTGTACCATTAATATAGGATGCTTTCTTAGAAAGATAACTCTATTTGTTTCTATATCGATCTCTGTGTATCTATCTGGAATATGAGCTTGAATTCGGTTTTTCGTAATTTATCATATCAATGAAAGGGGTTTCTCGTAGTCGAGCATTCCCTATGAAATGCAATTCAGTTGCATATTTTGCGTTTTTTTATTTAATTGCATTTTGCTTTTGTTGGTGCGTGTCATTTTCACTGCTGTTTAAGATTTTTTTAAATGTTTTTTCATGGCATCTTTTTTTCTTATTTTTTGGCATTTTATGATATTTACATTATGACGTCATATGGCTCTGTGTGTGTGAATGAGTGTGTTTGTATGGAATGTCCAAATGTTGTCCTTGGTCATTGGCAGAAAATCAGCTGTTTGCCCGGTTAATTGACATTTAATCGATGAGTGAAACGAACTGCACGAAATTTTAGGTATACATTTTGAACTGAAGGAAAGGATACGGTGCATAGTAGATAATTACATATTGCACATAGGATATGGGTTAATGCTCTGATCTGGTAATGGAATCCAAATGAGAGTCAGCTGAGAAGTGGGAAATATGTGAATACCCATATAAATAATATAATTTGCAGCAGTTTTGATGTGAAATCATTTCATTTTTTGACACCAAGAGGAGCTGCGCATATATTTAATTATAGAATGATTATTGGTAAAAACTGGGGTTAAGGATACCTTCAGCTCCAGGAAAAAGAAAGTGGAATATTAAATTGAAGTGCGACTGGATTGAAGGGAAAGACTGTTTCTGTCTAAGAAGATAATCTTTGGTATAAAAGTGTAAACAGGATGAAGAATGAGTTGATTATGGGAAGACTAATGCGAAGGACACTTTCTGAGCTGTAAAGCATAAATTTCGACATGGATAAAGACTAGATATAGACTGTTAGGGCTAACTTGTCTGTTATTAGCTTTGTTTTGGGCAATTTCTGATTTAATTTGTTCCATAGGAAACTCTCTGGAAATGTTAAAATTTTCTATTTAGTTTTCATTTCACAACGAGGCAAACATCAAACTCAAAAACTCAATGTGGGTTTAGTTTTCCAGCTGCAATTTAAATAGGGAAATATATTTTAGAACCATTTCGCAGTTGCTATTCGAGAGCCCCACCTTTCATTTGGTCAATTGCCAAAAAGGACGCAGCTGTATGTGTGTGTGTGTTGTGTGTATAGATCTATATAGCGCCCGGGACTGTGAGGTTGGCGTCAGGCGTATACATCAAGTGGAAAAATTATTTGACGTTTGGGGAAAATGGCGAAAATTTAACCAGTTGCCGGGGCCCGAAAAACTCCTCTCGCACTTCAAAAAATGTTGAATTTCATTTTTCATTTTAATGAATTTTTGTTTTTGCTTGCCGTTGCTCGTTGATGTTGATGTTGACGTTGTTTGTTGTTGTAGTTGATGTTGTTGTTGTTGTTGTTTTGGGCTTATTTTTTGTTGCTTGTGCTTTGTGTGTTGTTGTTGGCAATCGTCGGCTGACGTACACACAAATTACCTTATTTAGTACACACTTGGCCGCATATAATATAATTTACTGTACATAGACCTTTTTTGTATATATGTGTGTGTTGGTGTGTGTGTGTCTGTGTGTGTTGGTGTTGGGGTATGGACTATTGTTGCTGTTGTTCGTGTATATAATTTACTCAACTGGTTTTTGTGGGCAGCTTTTTTCCAGTGTGGCCTTTAATTTCTCTCCCCCAGCGTAATCCTCGCCTCTAACACGTAATTTCCCCGCGTGGGCGTACAGCTGTGTGTGGGCGTGAACTTGTGTGTGCCTGAATGTTACGCTGTATGTTTGTTAGCTTGTGGCTGCTTTGTGCGTTGTAGGAGCTGTAACGTGCACCCTACGCAAAACCGGCGCAGTCCTTAGCTCTTTTAGTCGATGTGATAACAATAAGTTTATCAGAATTCCTCTACAGATCTATGAAAAGCATAAAACTGAAACTCTTTGTATGTTTAGATAGAGTAGGGAGATTCTCTAGAGCATAAAGGGAAGAAACGTAAGTGCAGGGGAGTACGAAGTCGAGCAAAGTCGGTTGAAAGAGGCAACTTTGGTGTATGGCTTAAACTAAAAATTGTAAAATTTAAATTAACAGCACGTAGCCACAGATACAAACGCAAGGCACACACACATACGAGTCCTCATGTGTATGTGAAACTGTGTGAGTGTGTGTGTGTGTGTGTGGTGATGGTGTGTGGTCATTTTATGTAATGTTGTCTGCACTTTGAGGCTGGCAAACGCAGTGCGCATTTTAAATTGATATGTAAATGATATACATATATATATATATATTTATCTATATATTGGTATATATAAAGCAGCTGCCGCCCTATCAGGTATACATATCATTATCCACATAATTGCAGACCTAATGGATGGCTGCCATCTATGAAAAATACCCAAGGATTGCCCTCATCCTATCCAGCTGCCGCTTAAGGAGCAGCCCAGTTTAAAGCTTTAAGGCCAGCCCCAGCTGCTGCTTTGGCCTCGTTAGAAAACCCACCCCAGGAGCAAGTGAACCCCTAAAGGCATTCAGTGCATACAAAATGAGGGTAAGTTTTCAGTTCGGCCATTTTGAGTTGTGATATAAACAAATTTTAACTGCTTTTTAGGTACTTTTTGCAGTAACTTTTAAATACGTCTGCGTAAATTGCGTACGTTACATTTCGCCAGCCGCAGCTGCTGTTATTGTTGGCGAAATATTCAGCAGAATTCCCTCCCTAACGTCGCCTAAAACCTGTCTGAAAGTGTCGCACCTATCCGACCGAACAATGCATCCGCACAGCACAGAACACAGAACACACAACGTTCACACTGATCCGATGCGATGTGAGCCCTGGGAGGTTGGGGAACAGCAGCCTAATGCTCCTGTCGATTGCCATTGTGCGACTAGTTAATGGTTTTTCCATTTGCCCAATACCAAAATGGACTTTTGTGGTCGGCAAGAGATTGGCTGGGACTCGCGCTCAGGCGCGCATATCGCTGATTCCAGAAGGTTTCATAATTAAAATTTAAAGTGAACGCGTAAGGACATGCTTTAAGGACACGTGGTAGAAAAACTGCACGACTTTTGTGTTGAGCAAAATAAATCTATAATTATTCTTACTGTTATCATTGAGTTGATGAGTTCTTATTATAATAATTAGCAATTTCAGTTGTTCGACATAACTTAATTGGATATGGGTAGAGTCTTGGGGTTCTATAATGGATAAGTATTATGAGTTTACTTTATTATGTCTTGTTGTTAAATAATACTTTGTTCTGCTGTTGTTGCTTGTATTAAGAAAACAGAACTCACTGGACTGAACTATATCTTCTTTAGATAGAAAAAACAAGTGTTAACATCCTTGTTCTTATTTCATTTAAAGATTATATTTGAGCAGTATGAAATGTGGAATTATGGAAAGAGATCCTTGAGTTCGTTATATCTCAACGAGTAAATGTAAGAAAGGCGACCAATTGAAGGCATTTATAACATAAAGTCCTTTGTCTGATTGATTAAATCCTTTCTTATCAAATGAGTTAGATATTAACGATGAAACTATGTAAGAGAAATGAATTTAGTAGTATTTATTTATTTATTTCAACAGAAGCTGTGAAAGATATTGTGTGTTGGTGCTTTTTGAATGAAATTGTTACAATTTATGCTTACTTTTGGTACGAATTAACTAAAGAATCTTCCGAGTGGTATTGGGGCATACTTACAATAAAAAACAGCAACTGTTTGTCGAGATAACTTAAACGACGACTAAACTTCTCTGTACGAATCTTGTATATAAAACTGAATTCCTCGGAATTTTCTTAAGTGGTAAATATGAAGAGTTATTAAGATTGCAATTGATATTGATAGAACAAGACCAATTACTCCTCCTAATGTATTTGGAGTAGAACGTGAAGTTTCATAAGCAAATAATATATATATTTCAGGTTGAATATGAGCAGCGGTTACTAAATAATTGGCTGGAATTAGATTATGAGTTCTAATTAATACTAATACGACGATTGAGTCTATGCAAAAGTTAATTCTTTTTACTATTCATCGCATTAACTGGGTTTCAGGTATTGATTTACCATAATAACCCCAGTAAACTATCACTAATTATCCTTCCAAGTCTTACTTATCGTCGGATGATGCTGGGAGCTATATTCTTACATTATTCTTATATATCTCAAGTTGATTCATCTCTGTTACCTACTCGTAACTCCTTTGAGACCTACTCGTAACTTCACACCACTTTCTTTAAATACTTCTACTACTACTACTCTTTGTATGAACCTCTTCGAGTGGTCATTGAACCTTAGTAACTACAACTTAAAGCTTTACTAATCTGAGTTATCTGATTGGATTTTTTCCAATCCTCACAGCAAATGTTGTCTTTACTTTTGAATTATAACTTTCTACCTTCATAACATATAATTTATGTTAATACTATTTGAATTTATTTATACATACATTGTTATATATAAATTATATATATAAATATTAACAAAGAGCGAAAACTTCATTAAATTAACAAACATTAAAGTACCTCTCATAATCTTTTGTTAAGCTGGTTTTAACTCAACTTTTGCTGCTACTCCTTTTAGTACACAATGAGTAGTTAATCTCCTTAAAATATCTGCTGGAGCTGTGTCTTTTATGTGCTGCACATACATATGTTGCATGTAAGTATGTGAGTATGCATGCCACATGATTTTATAAGAAGTGTTGCTCTTGTAATCGATGCGCATCGATGTAAGATCTTGTCGATTGGAAGAGGCGTTATAATTACGAAGTTCACTTAAAGCGGCGCAAATAAGAAAAACTTATTAATGCAATTAATTATAAAAAAAACTGGTTTAATTGAAAGGCGAAAAATGAATGTAACATCTGCGGTGGCTGCCGACGATGAGAGGACAATTAAAGAAGGATGTGTGGCTGTCCTTTGTCCAAAGGGGCTGCAGGCGACACACATCAAAAACAGCTACAGCGACTTCCAAGCACAGATGGAGATACACCCAGACACACACACACACACACACACATACACACGTATACATAGAGCGAGCCAAAGGACAGTCAGGGCTGGCTGCCAGGACTGCCAGGACAACAAGGACCGCCTGGACTCCTTTGTCTTCACACCACGCGTACAGAATTTAAATCATAAATCATGAGCTTTTCCTCCTCGGCATCCTTCATGCTTCCTTTCGTTTCGCCCACCTCGCTTAACACGCCCCTTTTCGCGATTTTGTGCTCTCTGCTTTTTTGCTCGTTTTTCGCTCTTTTTTTGCTTTTGTATTCCTGTTTCTGTTGTTGTTGTTTCTGTTGTTGTTGCTGTTTTCGTTGTTTGCTCGCAATTTTATTTTTTCGCATTTTTCTTCGCCGGGCGTCTGTCCGCGGTGTCTGTCCGTCCGTCTGTTTGGCGTCTGCTGGCGTCGCTTCTGGGGCGCTTTTTAGTACGCACAAAAAGAGAAAATAAGCCGCCATTTTGTTTTTTTCTTATTTTCTCATTTTCACCCGTTTCGCATATAGAAAATAAAATGCCGCAACATCGACAACAACAAGGCGACATTGCAGCATACAGAAAAACACGATGAGGACGTCTCCAGGCTCATTTATTGTGCCGCCCATTTGAGGCGGTGGTTTCGGGTGGTTGGGTGGTTCACCACGTAAAGCTCCCCATTCAACTTAAGCTCTATTGGGCATTAAGGGTTTTCGGTTACTTTTTTTTCTCGCTTTTTGCTTCACGTTGTTTTGGGTATTTGCCAAAGTTGTTGGTCCTTAAATTATTCACGCGTTGCTATTGAGAGAGACTCCCCCTCCCCCATCTCCACTCTCCACTCCAGCCCGCTGCCCTACACATTTGCCAGCTGGGGGTCTGACATGAAAAATTTTCGTAATTCAAAATTAACATTTAAGGATGACTTGGCGTTGCCCCAGCCGACACTCCGGACGGCGACTCCGAGTCGAGTAAAAAGGATGCAAATGTGCGAGTGTGCGAGTGTGTAAGTGTGTAAGTGTGTAAGTGTGTGCTGGTGTGGTTACTTCTCTGTGTACGTGTGTGTATACAAAATTAACGAAAAACGAGAAAAACAGCAAAAGCAACACTCAAATAAGTACAGTTACGACAAAATGCGATTTTACATTTACATTCGTTACGGCTCCAATTCACGCAGCAGTCGAGATTGTTTGCCGAGGCGATAAAAGAAGGTGAATAGACGGCTGAGTCAGAGGGCAGAAACAGCAGATAGCTACCAATGAATAGCACAGGGGTTCTATATAAGTATGGAGTTGGGTTTAATGGAAATGGGTTAATGAATTTCGTGAAAGGTAGCAGCAGAGCAACGTGCAAAGGACCTGAAGACTTAATCGATTCTATAGAGCAGCAAATGCCAATGACAAGTTTGAGTTAAGTGTTGGCAATAAAAGCTAGTTGAAGCTAGCTTAAGATAAAATTGGTAACTTTAGATAGCAGATTGAGGACGATTGATTACAGACAGTCGAAAGGGGAAAAGGATTCGTTTCTTAATAAGTCTTTCTTGTTTAATAAGTATCAGCTGCTGCTTAATGTAAAAAGAGCAGCAAGTTACAGAAAGGTATATCTTGATTAATAGATGAAAGAATTTGGACATAGGTAATGTAAAAAGTGTTTAGCAAATTACAACAAGGCTTAAATAAATTAATAAATGAAATGGAATGGAGAATCTTTAACAAATATATATGCGAATATATGAATAAAATATTGAAAAGCTAAAAAATACTTTGCTGACTTATGAGGCTGTCGAACGAAAATAAGATGAATGTAAAGACTTTACTGAATTAGTTTACCAGATTATTTAAATTTAAACAAAATAAAGTATTCTTCCATTAACTTTCTCTTCCATTGACTTATTTTGTTTCGTTCATGTTTCAAAATATAAGAAAGAAAAAGAAAAGAAAAGCAAAAGATATTTTAATATAATTTGCTATCTTTGAATTGGGTCTTAGATAAGGACATAAGGACTCATTCAATTGAATTTGCTATCTTTGAATTGGGTCTTAGATAAGGACATAAGGACTCATTCAATTGAACTATTTCAGCTTTAGAATAAGTAAATTCTAGTTATAATTTACTATTTTATAGTTCAACCTTATTTATGTTTAAAATTGAATCAACATTTGTCTGAGCTTATTCTGTTTTTGGTTTTCTTAAAGCCAACATTGCTGCAATAGTTTATCGATTGAAAATCGTTTGAATTCTTGGCCTAATCAATAACCATATGCACTCACTGATTGATGCGCCATCTCATTCTATGTCTGTCTATCTCTTTCAGCATTGCACTGGCTTTTTATCAGTGTGTGCATTTCGAGCCGCCGCATGGCCAGGAAGCAAACAATTTATGCAATCTGCCAGTGCAACGTCGCCCACACAATGGAAGCCTTTGCTCTCGGCTCGCCCCCTTGCTCAGCCCGGAGGACTTAACAAACTAAACGCATGAAAGCAACACAGAGAGAAATGCAGCAGAAGAGACTTGGAATACAATAAAAATAAAATAAGAATGAAAATGAAAATAAAATGAAATCAAATAAAATGCGCGGCCCAAAAGCAAAGCAAGAAAAACTTGTCGCAGCAAACTTTGCCGCAGGGGCAGGGGCAGTAGGGGAGTTGGGAGACGCTGATGCTGACGACGTTGCTCTCACCAACACACACACACACACACACACACATGCATTATTGTCAGTATAGAAAAACGTTGCAAAAAGTTGTGCCACCCGCGCCGCGCGGCAGCTACCGAGTGGCAAATTTTATATATTTTTTACTCGTTTTTTCCAACAGTTAAATTCAGCATTTTTTGTCTTTTTTTCAAGCTCCACCTACTTGCTGGCTTCCGATTGGTCGCTGCCGCCGTAGTCGGCGTCGCAGCGGCAGCAGCAGCGGCAGCAGCAGCAGCAGCGGCAGCCGAGACAGCAAAAACAAGCTAAAAGGGGGAAAAAAGGCTAACTCGGCAACAAAAAAGGAACTCGCAATGCTTGCTCTCTGTATCTCTGTGTGTGTGTGTCTGTATGTGTGTGTGTGTGTGTTTGGGCTGTGTGTGTGTGTTTTTTGCTGTCTTTGATTTTATGTTGTTTGCTTTTTCACATTTTATTTTTAACATTTATATTTTGTGTGCGTGTTTCGTGACGTTATATATGCATATTAAGCTTAAACACACACACACACCCACACACACACACACACACACACACACACACACACACACACACACACACACACACACGTATTATAGTTAACAGCATTATGAAAAATGAAAACGGTCTCTATGCCCACTCGACACACTCCTCCCCTCCATCCGCTGTCCCCCTTAGACGCGTCTGCGGTTCCAGCTGAATTCTTATGTCTATTCCGATTTGGTTCCGGACTCTGTTGCCGCTTGTTTTGGTTGCCAGCCATTGCACTTTTTCTATATTTTATTCTTCTTTTCTTTCTTTCTTTCTTTTTTTCTTCCTTTTTTTTTCCTTTTGCTCATTCTGTCTGTTTGCTTTGGGCCAACTTTTGTTGTCTGCCGCACTTGGTCACGTCCTGCATCCTGTTGACTGGCGTCCAGTTGCAACAGCAACAACAACAACATTCCAACTCTTCGTGGCAGTTGTTGAGTGTTTAGTAAGTGGTTTAGTAAACACATTTAGTTATTTGCCAACCGCCGAGTACACACACACACACACACACACACAGCCGCACACCCTCATTTATGTGGTATAGTTGGAGAAATCCTTTGGTACGCACATCGAATGGCGTCGAGTGTCGGGCTTCGTCTCCGTTTCATCTCGTCGAGTCCTTTGTGTCCTTTGGCTTAGAGGCCATCAGAGCACTGACTGCATCAGAAAATGGAGCACTTAATGACACTTAGTGCTACTCAATTATCACTGCAGCTCTTTGCTAAATTACTTGTGTACTAGTGTACACTGAGCGAAAATACCAGCCAATTCATATATTCTCTCTATTTTCTTCATAGAAACTTTATTTCTGCAAGTTAGAATAAAAACTTAAGCTGATTGGTTTTAAGATTGATTTAATATCTTTTAATAAGAGGATAATTGGGAAGTAATATCTTCCAGTCTATAAAGGATATATGCCTAAGCATATTCTTAATCTTCTTCAAGCTAAACTAGTTGAACTGCAGCTTCTGTTGTATAATCCATTTAGAGTCAAGTAAACAGAATGAGATATATTCCTATAGACTATATATATTATATATAAGTTTATATTTATATAATCCTATATATATATATATCTGATATATTATAAGTTTGACATATTTCAATATCTAAAATCCTATTCAATATTCGGTTTTGCTTGCAGTTGGTGTTTCGTCTCAAAGTACACTAAACCAAACTAGAATCTATCGCTTACTTCAAACCTGCTCAAGACATTTCGATATTTGTCGAATAAAGCAGATGGAGCTTAAAGTATCTTTATATATAGTTACATATATCGTAAACTAGCATTATCTCTAGACATCTCTTGAATGATGTTCTACAGTCCTAAACTAGCCAAAAAGGAGGCTGTGTCCTAATCTAATACACTGCTCAGAGTATTGAAAAGATTAATACCCACAGCAGAGATGTTTCTCTTTTAAGCTGTTACTTCTAGTCATACATTTCTTTCAGTGTAACTGCAAAGTATTGATTGAAATATAGCATTGCCTTTCTAGCAACTCTTTTGAGCAATTATTATATCTCAAAGTGAAGATTTTCAACTTAAAGAGAGAATCGGAATTTAGTATCGTTAACCAGTTTTTTACAGTGTACTGGTAAGTTAGGAAATGATATATTATTACCTCTCGCTGGGATCTTTCGTGGCACAAAAAATTTCATCACACTTCGAAATGTAATTTGGAAAGTTTTGCCTGCCACAGCAAATATATTTGCTAGTTTATCCTGCAGGACACGCACACACACACACACACACACATACAGCTCTAAACACACATAAAAACTCGTGTGTAACTAAGAGTTGTGTCTGTTACTCCTGCGCCCACACACACAGACACGCCCACTTTATGAGCCAGCTTGCAGTTTTTGGCTAACTTTTATTAGCTTTTCTACTAATTGCTTCTAATTTAATTAAATTAAAAAAAAAAAAACTTTTGCGCGTTTTTAGTCTGAATATATGGTCCTCTATGGAGCTCCCACTGCCTCGTCCTGTCGCTGAGCTGGCAAAATTGTATAATGTGAGCACGTGTGTGTGTATTGGGTATGTATGTGAGTCGTATAATAGTTTAGCTATAAATTTTCTACGTCTGCTCGCATTTTGCAGTAAAATATTTTATAATTAAATATTTGTTTAATTAGTTCGAGTGGCCCCAGCGTCGTCCACAATGTCGTGTTCCACAATGCGGTTTCCAAAAATTCTCAATTCAATAAATATCAAGCATAATATATATATATATCTGTTAGAAATATACATATATTTATTTATTTATAGTGAAGAAGGCGTACAGCTTGTACCTATAAGAGAACCAAACCTCATTCTACGTTTGTGTACGGCAGCTCTTATATGCTGACATATACACGTATGTACCTATAGTTATATATTTAAATTAATTTTGATTTTGTATATATATAAATTGAAATTGGTTACAATGTAAGTAATTTACATTTAAATGAAATCAATACGTGTTAATGCCGAATATGTCAAACTTCCAATTGCCCCCGTAAGTATGCAATGATTATTTTCCCAAGGGGAAGTCAATCTTTTTGCGAAGGCTGTTTTAATATTGTCAGCACATTTAATAGAGGCACATATCAAAAGTTTATTTTCAGACAGATTAATGAGAATTTTAATTAATGAAAAAAGTTATTAAAAAGCTGCCAAGAAAATGTCACTCGAAAATGGAATTTTTGATTGAAAAACTTTCCACTTTTTAAATGAAAATACTTGTATAAGCAATACTCGTAACACATTCTCGGATGACAAATATAGTTTAATAATTGGTATTGTACCTCATAATTCACATTAAGAAATTATTGGTCAACATTGCAACGTTTTTTCACACTATTTCAACGACCTAACATCCTTCTTAACCAAGTAGAGTCAGTAGCAAGTAGTGTATATAACATATATGCTTCATCTTGGGATCCCATCCATCCCAACTATTCAACTGTGGGGAGTGTCATTAAACCAGCCGCTGCAGGCTAAATACTTAGGGATCACACTGGATAAGAGACTCACCTTTGGCCCTCACCTGAAACCTGCAAGCAAAAGATGTAGCCAAAGAATGCGACAGGCGCTGAAAGCCAAAAGAGCAGTGCACGTCCACTGAATCATGCCCATCTGGCTGTACGGAATACAGATAAAAACGTATCTAGTTACTCCAGAACCATGCCCTAAGGAAGATTATCTACTGTCCCTACACAAAGACCTCAATCTGTACAACTTTGAGAAGCAGATCGCACAACAGCCGATACAGTGATAGACAATTAAGACACCGGAGTGCTGTCGCAAGAGGTTTACTTCCTGCTAGACCTCTCAGACGTCTAAAGAGACGAAGTTTCGGTATGATGTCCTGAGATATCCTGCTTCTCAATGTCACTCAACACCTCATGCTTTAATTTTCTATCATTTTCTAGCATAAGGTTTGGTTTGTAAATATTTTTATACTTTTAATGTATGGCTTCTGCACTTAATGAAGATTTATACAAAATAAACAAAATATATCTTGGGATGTTCGTGGGAACGTAAAGAAGAAGTTTTAGTATCAAATAATACACATATTATGTATAGTACATATTAAATTATATTATATATCTGAAAGTTATTATGTTATCTATCGGCTATAACATATTTGTTCTGTCTCCGATTTAATTACTTTTTGTCTACATTTCTTTCTCTTTTCAAAGTTACATTTGAAAAGAATCCTTGAATCCAATTTATTTATACAACATAAACTTAGAGTGTACCATTCAGTATATCTAGCATCACATCTTAGCTTGAGTTTATCCTTATCATTAAGAATTTGTATAATTTTTCAATAAAATAATTCTGTTTGCTTTGGGGAATTCCAAAATACTGTTAAATTCATCCCTTAAAATAATCCTTTTGCAGCTGAGACTACTTAATAAACAAATGAATAAGTGAATTAAATATCCCTTTGTATTGGCAGTCAATTTGAAGTATATCCCTATAAGAGTTAAGTTGTTAATCATTTTCATATGCATTAAGATGAGAAGCAAAGTCAATAAATGAATAAGAATTATATTTCCAATATTCATTTTGCTTTGACTATTTGTTAAGGGCAGAGTACAGACCAGAAGCTGAACAAGGATAATTAATAGGTGCCTTTCGGGCCACCCACGTTCATCCATGTCATTTATTTGTATTTACTATGTGCGGCTTTGGCCATAGATCACAATGCAGCGTACAGAGCGTAGAGCGGAGCATATGGGTAAGCTTGCAGCTCAGGAACAAAACAAAACAATTTGTTCAAAAAATAACAATAAGTAAAATTAATGAGGCAAAATGTAATTTTATAAATTGTAAAAAGCTTCCGGCGCATTAATTAACAAAAGGCATATAAAAAAACCCTTTCAACGAGAACTGAAAGGCGAATGAATGACAGTAACATGGGTGAAAGGCAGCAGGAGTAGAGCCTACAAAAGAGAAAAATAAAAAAAGGAAATGACGGGAGGAACGGGAGGAAGAGCAAAGCGAAAGTGAATCGCTTGAGGGACAGCAAAGCAAATGCCAAATGAATGAAAAGTATGAAAAGGCTAAACAAATTACAGCGGCCATTTTGTAGGACCGAAATAAGGGTGAAAGTGGATTTACTTTCGTCTACGTGACACGAAGTCAGTCTATCCGTGTGTCTATCCGTTTGTCCTTCCGTCCTGCGGTTACTGCTGCTGTTGATGATGAGTCCTGTTCTGCTACAAGGAGCAGACACTTTGCATGCAGGCACATCTGCCTATCCACTTGGTCAGTCTAAGCGAGGCGAGAGACACGCATGAAGCAGATTAACGGTCATAGCCTCCACATCTACCTCCACCTGCACCTTTGCGCCATGTCCTGGCCGTGTCCTTGCTGTCACTAGCAGCAACACACCCAACCCCCACACCCACCCAAACAGCAGAAAACATGGAGACACCCTTGGTAGCAGCCATGATTTTCGAAATTAATTCAACTTGATTTTGCTTTCTTGCTTGTTGTTTTCCTGTGCTGGAGTCCTTGTCAAGGGCAGTGAGGGGAGAAGGAACTGACGAGAGAAGCATGTGGAGCTGGGCAAGAAATTAAAATTCATTTCAGACTCGAGCCAGGACTCACACTGAACCCACACACTGGTCTCGACATTTCGCATTGTATATTAGAATATTTAAGGCGCAAGCCTGAAAGTATGCAATGCGAAATGTGGCCAACCCTTTGGCTTGGCAAACAACCCTTACTTGGTGTTTGAAGCAACCCTCGTACCCCCAACAACCACCTAATCTCCTGGCATAACTGAGTGGCTGCATTTAGAGTTTTTCCACAATGGCTGCCGTTTCCTCGCCGACATTTTAGCCTTTTTCTTTTGTTGGCAATGAAAAGTTTTCTATTGTTTTTTCAACTGTCAGCTGAACTTTGGGCTACAAATTTGTTTCACCCCTTAACCCCTACACCCGTTCCACCCCTTGACCTACCCCTGCACCTGGCTCTGCATATTTTATTCTGCTCGACTTAATCGTTGCTTTGTTTCTCTTTTCATGTCTGCCAGCTGTCGTCTTTATTGCACATGCCCATTAATATTCTTTTGCTTCAGGTGCGATTTGCCTTGACTTTCTGTATGTCCTTCCATTGTTTGAGACGCTGTCGTCCTGACACGAAATTGAGCCGTTAAATCGCTCAGGCGAATCAGGAAACTGTGTTACAAATCATGGACGCTGTCTGGCCTAAAAGTAGCCAAGGACTACTACTACTCGTACAGCCTAGATCTCTTCCAGCTCGTTTGTGTTCCTGTCTGCTCTTCATTTTATTTTATTTCACTCTTTCAGTCTCCTGCTCCATTTGTATGCTCAAAAGTTTTTAACCCTGCCGAGTCATAAAATTAAAACCATCATGGACTCTTAGGGTGCGACTGATGTCTGGCCTGTTCCTGCTCCTGTTCCTGGGCCGTCTCCACATCCTTCCAAAGCAATCCCATCTAGCCATGCCCCCGGGGATTTCTTTGGCTTCCTCCAGCCCATCCAACAGGCTCCGCACGGTCGTCTGCAAGTGAAATCTGAATGCAAGCCTAACGACCTGGCATTGTCGTTGATAAGGTCCAAAATGCTCGTCTACCTTTTTTTCCCCCGTATCACCATGGAGCTAGCTCCGTCTATCTGGTTGTCCGATTGTCCTTGTGTGCTGTTTGCTTGCGGTGGTTGCAAATGTTTAATGTTTATGCAAAAGCCAGAAGAGAGTTGGAGGACTACGAGGATATCACCTTTTTTTTCTTCTTTATTTCAAAACATTTCCCAAATTTAACAGAATTGAGAAAGAGCGTAGAACTGGAAGAGTGCATCCAAGTAAATCTGGACTCCATTTGCTACTTTTTTCATTGTATCTTTTCTAAAAGGAGGGTTCAACTACGAAATGGCAAACAAGGACTTCCATTGCTTGATATGCCCAAGTAAGCTTTGATATATAAATGAGTCTTATTAAGTAGTGAAAGCTGTCTCTATCTATGCTCTATCCTTTTTATAGGATTACTTCTCAATCTGCGTCAAGTCGACCTAAGATCTTAGATAAAATAACAGTCGATATGTTCAACCTATATACAGTACTTGTTCCCGCAGACTAGACCCAACAGCTCACGTCCCAGGCTTTGGGTGTAATCCTAGCCGATGTGCTTTCTATATAAATTTTATTACTTAAAACTATAACAAAACTCGAACTTACAATATTATTTGCGTATATAAAAGGCGTGAATACAACCATAAGATCAAATATCCAATCATAACATAATGAGACTTAGAATTTGTATGTTCTATCTCAATAAACAGGACTTATATCTATAGCTAAAATTGATTCATATATATTATATAAGGATATAATTTTGATTTTATAATTACAACAGATCTAAATATATATAATAGATAACCTCCTTTAGAACCTCTTTTATTATTACTTTGCAACTGAAAATAAATCCATATATTCTATATCATATCAGTCCAAAGAGATACCCTGTAAGACATCCAATTAAAAAAGGACATAAGAGACCCTTAGAAATAGAGCAAATAAATTATATGGCAACAGCGTTGACAAAACCTTTATATGGTTAAAGTTTCCACTCAATTCTATTTCTATAAAATTACTCAAGTAGAAAAACGAGTTCATAAACTTATAAAAAAAAACTCCAGTTAGATTTCTAAATGTCCTTTTGACATCCTTTCAAGTGTGATATGCTTTCAGAAAGTTGAAAGCTCTCTGTGAAGCTTTCTGATTTGAAATGTTAGAAAGCGCTAAACGGGCGGCCTTTCTGAGGCAAGGGTTGCTTTGTCTGTAGTACAACCAACTCTCGACAGATGGCGTTAAACGGCAATGAGTCTTAAGTAGCAAAGAGTCCTTTAAGGGTGCTTTGAATATGTTTATGATTATGATTAGATATAACACTTGTAGTGGAACAAACCTTTTTATCAATTCTGCTTCCATTAGGCGTAACGTCTTGGTAGATTCTTTAAGCTTAAAACAAATTTTCCGCAAGTTGAAAGCATTTTTATTAAAAGCATTATAATACAGTAAGCATTTCTTAAGGCAACTACAAAAGCCAAACAAACTACAGCTATTAACTATGGGTACAAATAAAAGCATTTCTTATAAACTAGTTAGTTAGTAAGCGTCTATTTAAGCATAGCAACTAAATGCAGCAGGTTTCAGCTTGAGCTCCAGGGAAATCTAGAACGAGAGAGAAGATGAAAAAAAAATGAAAGTTTTAATTTTGTTTTCCTTACAGCAAAGAAATTAAAAACAAATACAGAAAAAGGGCACGCCAAACTGCAGAATACCCACAAGGACATTTACTGCATCTGCTTGCTTTCCTTTGAATATAAAAGTTTACAACAAATTAAACTTGCTTGTGGGCACAGTCCGAAAGCAACATCAACAGCAAAAGCAACAACAAAACAGAATTTGAAAAGTTTTCATTACGTTTAAATACCCTGTAATTGCATTCCAAAGAAGGCATCTTCACTTTGTCTAGATTATATCAATAGGAAACTAAAGTGTATCCACTTTTGATGACTTTCTTCTGTATAGTTTTTCATACTTATCGAATTTTCCTGCAGGGTTTCCCTTTGCGAACTCCCTAGGAGCCAACACTTTGACAGATTCACCTATAGAAGCAAGTCTTCCATATTCCAGAACTTTCTTTAGTTTAATGCTATATAGGGTTACCCTGAGTCGTGAATTGGTAACCCTAGCGAACTTCCTTTTGGGTTGTAGTTGTTGCCACGGGTTGCGAAAAGTTTTAATAGAAAATTTCAGTTAATAGTTTATAAACTTTTGTCGCGGTGGATTTGATAAGGGACCTCAACACGCAGGACATGTATAAAAGTTTATTTTCGGATAACGACCAGCTCGTTGGTGCCAAAATTCTTGTTCTGAGAGGAAGAGACAGAGTCAGAAAGAGAGAGAGAGAGAGGGAAAGGGGAGGCGCCTGTCTAATTAATTAAAATCGCTTTTGTGACGTCGCCTCGGACATGCATCAAATTCTAGCTAAGCACCAAGATAAGCAAAAAAAGTGCCTTTTTAATTTCCTGTTTGCTGATAAATAATGCTCCACACACACAAGCACAAACACACACACACACACATTCAAACACACCCACTCACAGATTAAGAGGAGGAGAGCGAGAGAGAGGGAAAGAGTTGGCGTATTATATAACTTTAAAGCACCTAAAATATTAAAACCACCCAAAAACACTCAGACGGCCACCCACTTGGGGAGCCAACTGGAGGAGCAGCCGCAGATAAGGCGAAGCAGCAGCAGCACCAGCACCAGGAATAACGGTAGCTGCACGTACCGGTCAGTAAGTATGAGCAGGACACGTTGCCAAAGAGCTTAAAATGTGGCCCTAAAATAACTTTGACTGCCCTTACAGAACCCGTCAGAGGTCCCCCTGCTCCCACACGAACACACCCACACACACAGCAGGCAAACACATAGGCAGAGTGAGATAGAGAGAGTAATGGGATACGAAGGGGAAAGAGGCTGCTCCTAGGATTTGAAATCCGCTCGCCAGGCAACATTTTAACTGCTTGGGGGCATACATCAAAACTTTGGCTTACGCTTAGGATTTATTTATTTTCATATTTACAGAGGCCACATGGCCATACACACACTCACCCACACACACAGAAGGCTAAATATGAGCTGGACTGGCAGCAGGTACAGGCTGACAAGGATCTCAAGGATTTGCAGCTCTTTGGGTAGATATTCGTACGTAATACGAATACTGTCCACCTACATCTAATTCAGGCTACAGCAACAACAACCCTCCAGCGGCTCCAGCGGTCATAAAATGGCGCACAGAAGGCGGTCGGAGTCACATGTCCTTCGCGTGTGCTTACGTACGAATATATACAAATATGCATACTTCAAAGGGGGTTGCTTATAAAGTGCGTATCCTTTATGTACGCTCAACGCAGGAAACTCAACTCTGTATTATGATATTTGTGCAGCATTGAATAACTTTAACATTAGTTTCTAGATTGTATTATATGCCAAGGTCCCTTCTTATTATTCGTAGAATAATCATTATGATCCTTAACACAACTTGTCAGACATCAATTTCTAGTAATCAGAATATTCTCCCTGCTAATCATGTGCCTTACATCAAATCAAGTGGAAAGACGATCCTCACAAGCAGAAAGGATTTGCACTTGAACACCGCATCAGGTGCATGCAATCTATGTCTATATAAAGTAATGTATTAGAATTGTTGAAACGACCCTCGGGTAAATATATTTTAATGATTATGGCTGGCCGCCACGTGCGGCGTGTTCAGCTTTGCCTTGGTCGGCTTACGCGGCGTATGCGCAATGTTATCAGCCGGAGCACATCTTCTGCTCAGCATTTGCCCCTCCGTATCCACGGCGTACGCCATCGACTCCCACACCAAGTTTATGATTTTATATTTGTAGCTATTAAGAAATGACATTAAAAAAGGGAATTAAACGTGAGTAACCGCCCCCTGGCCAGGTCCTGCAGACGCGCAGGATAACCCTTTCTGCGCCGTATTTAAATGCGCCATTTGCATATTTATTAGATGTCCTTGCCGCGTCTCGCTTCTGAAGGTTTTGCCTTTTATACCATGCCGTTTGGTTCATTCATTATGAGCGTAAGACAGTGCGCTACATAATTATGTGCCCATGTCCCTAACCCAAGCGGCCCCGCCCACTATATCCTACATCCTCTCCAGCCCCTTCTCGAGCGTTTATGAAATGCAAACAAAAGTTAATTTAGACCCTGCATTCATTTTACAAGCAATTTACTTTTACACACCAACTCACACTCACTCACACATACACACACACAGACACACACAATCACAGCTATTTATTGTAGCTCTTATAAATATCAGAATTTTTTTAATCCTCTTTTATTATCATACTTTCTATTCTTTCTCCGCAACAAATTTGCACCTCTGCTCTTAGATTAATTGCGCTTATTATCATATCAAAAGGGTCCTTTAGACTTTCTTAGAATCCTTCATATAGTTTCATAACAGTTTAAAGCGTACAAAAGAAAAATCCAGCTTTGAAGAGAAGCTAAGGAAGTTATGCAAAATGCCACAATAATTGCATATGACAGCATATCCTTTTCCGAGACAAGAAGATACCAAGAATAACCTTCTACCCGGACAGAGCTTACTGTGTGTTATGAAGTCAGTCGCTGTTGTTGTTGTTGTTTTTGTTGTTGCAGTTCCAAGTCAGAAAAGTTTTGGTGTTCCTCAAAACATTTTCACCACAATTTCAAGATGTTTTCAAGGCTTTCAAGGAATATTATAAACTAATTCAATTAGACAACATAATATATCCTTTTGATACTCATAAACTGCTAATTCAATATAATTTAAGGCTGTAATGCTCTACTTGATCTTTAAGGATATCCATTGAGGCTGTTCTGAGTAACTGAAATCATATCTTTATATTTTATAAGCTTAATGTCGTTAGTCCTTAGTATATCCAGATAACTCACATCTTTACTTAATGTTCACTAAGAAGATGTGTTATAAGGACGCGAAATTGTATCTAAAGAGTTTTTGAAATTACTTAGAAGATATGCAGTTACAACTAAGTCCGACTATATAAATATATATATATATATAACTGTAAGCTGTTGGGACAGCTAAAACTTACGCAATGTTGCAGGCTATTTTCTGAGGAAAGGATAAAGGCGGGGAGCAGGAGCAGGAGCAAGGCCAGTCGCCAGCATGCAGCAATTACAAAAGCTGGGGTTGGAGAGAGCTTCGAGGAAGGGGGAAGTCTGGCCACATAGAAACTTGTGAATATATAAAATTGCACAATTTAAAGCAAGGGTGAACTTAGGAAGGAGTTGAGAAGGGAGAAGGGGCAGCTGGTGGCAGGAAGTCGGCTACGTGCAAGAGGCTGGCCACGCAAGAGAGAAGTGTAGCAGTCCTTCTATATATATATAGTACATATAACATATATAAATATATATATATATATACATTTATATGTGTATGTGTATGTGTATGTGTATGTGTATGTGTATGTGTATGTGTATGTGTATGTCTTGGTAAGAACGAGTGTCCTGTGTGCCATTTAGAATTCACATTTCTAGTTTTCAGTTCAGTTGAGTCATTATTTTATTGCCAAGATACGAGGACGAGTGTCGGTGCTTGGACTGCGTCGACTCACGTTGACAATGTTGAAGGATACAAAGGCTAAGGAGGAGCAGCAATGTCCTGCACTCTCCAGAAATAACAACAGCTTTTGCTTTACCATTTGCTGTAAATGCTGCAATGTTCTGGACTGGGGCTGATGAGAACAGGACCTATAAGCAGGGAACATCGTCACGTCTGTGGGTGGCGCCTTTCGTTTTCGTCCTTTTTGAACATTGCTGTGGTCTTTGTCTGGCTGCGTGTGTCTCTTTTGTATGTGTCTATGTGAGTGTGTTATTAGATTGTTTCAGCTGAAATGTTATTAGACAATTTTGAATTCAAATTCAAATGACTTTATACTTGGCCATTTTCTATGCGCCCCTCAGCCAAACCCTGACAGCAGCCCTTTCTTTTGATAAACCCCTTTTGAGCAATGCAAAAGGACGTGCACTTCTTTCTGCACAAAAGGAGAACTCACATTTCCCTGTCTCTATGCATGTGTGTGTCTCTGAGTCTGATTCAGACTCTGACTCTGACTCTATGCCATAATAACATGGAGGACGTGAATTCCTTTTCGCCCATTTAACGTAAATTGTTTGGAGTGCAATTTGCGCTGTGGCACGTTGTCGCTTTGCCTGCAGGGAAAGCGTTTGTGCAAAACCAAAATTGGTTGGGCTAAACTCTATTTTAGGGCGTACTACGAGAGTTAGATTAGACACTGGCCTAAGGACTAGCTTAGGAATATCGAATGAGCTTCTATACGAACAACTAAGAGCCAGAAATCTGATCATCGACTTGCTACTTGGAGCAACCACAAGTCCCACTTTCCACACATCGTTGTGGTTCAGGATTGATGTATATCGAGTTCAATATTACCGTTTGGAATTAGAATTTCTAATGGAACAGAAGAATACTTCCTTGAGCTGAGTCGTTTTCATGAGATCTTTTCAAGCTCAATGCAATGTATTCCATGCCTTACCAGGGTTAACTAGCTTCATGTGTGCATGGTCTAACCTCAGCTGCATCAGGCGATTCGGTTTCACGTTCCTTCGACAGACCCACAACCCTTCCAAGTGGTTCACCCAAAGAGGAAATTTCAAATATTCCTTGCTACGTTCGTGGCTAACAAAAGTTTCAATAAAACCAAGCTAAACACGAGCTGAACGAACCGACCTGCCTGCCAGGACCCTTCCACCCAGTTCTGGGCTACAGCCAGTCCAGAAACACCCACAGCAACCGCAGTCGTTTCATAGATGGATGGAAGGAGAATCCGGGGGTTACAACCTGCAACATTTGCGAACTATCTAAACTGAGTTTGAGTCCAGTTGAGGAACTGCGGTAAAGTTTTCAACGTAATCATACAAAACCTTGTACTGGTTAGGCGGTGCCCAGTTCTGGGTGCCTTCAAGGGGGGTTTTTTGCATAGAGAGAGAGTGTGATATATTTCTCCCCATTGTTTCAACTCTGCATATACATATAAATGTGTGTGTGAGTGTGTGTGTGTATGTGTGTGTGGGTGTGTTCCTTGCCTGTGCAGACAAAAGACGACTTTGTGCAGTTTCTGACATAAGATGGAGAATGTCCCTGGTATGAGGATTGTAGTGGTTAGTGGGATTCTGTTGGAGTTTAGGCACTGAAGGGACTGGCTGAAAGGATTGGCTTGAACTTGTTGGGGATTGTATAAGGACTGATACTACGACTACGACTGCGACTGCTGGTCAGCTATTTTATATTCAAATAAAATGAAATTACATTGTTTTCAGCTGGCAAACAATTTGAATAGAATTTTAACTTTTTACTATTATTTTATTTCAATGCATACAATGGCAGCTCGCCAGGACGAAAGACCACAAGATGTGTGTGCTTTTCTGTGTGTGTGTGTGTGTGTGTTTTCCAAGGGTTAAAGCAGCTGCTGCTCTTTGCCATGTGGAAGGAAGCCAGGGCAAATGGCAGTCAACTGAAGCTTAGAACAGAATATTTCTTAATTAGAAAGATTCGAATTATGTTAAGGGTTGTGCGAGTCCTTGTACAGCCAACCTTCCCCTACCATATACTCATATCCTTCACTGCCCTGCTGAAATTTTCTTAAACGTCATTAATTTAACTTGCAACAATTTAATGTTGCCTTGGGTTGGACCCAAACACTGCCTGCCCCAACCCTCAAAATACTGGCGAGCGACTGCCAAAAAATTTTGCGACCCTTTTTGACATTTTGCTCATTGGTTTGGGGCTCGATTCGCCGGGTACGTGACAAAGCTGGGATCGGGTAATTTATTATATGCTTCAAATGTAAATTTTGGACAATTTTTTAGTTTTATGAAATTGTTCCGGTCAATTAATTGTACGAATTGTCACTTAACCCCATTGGGGTTGGCTAGACTTAAGTGGGAAGGCTCAACGTCTCATCGTCGATTGGTGGAAATCCTTGCTGAGTTTGAATACTTGCCAAACTCTGGCTAAATATGATGATTTGGCTTAAAGCTTTAAGGCTGTCATCAGCTCTAAAAACAGTTCGCCATACGCCCATCCCTCCCACTCTTTTGTAATGTCGCAGCTGGCAATCCATCTAACAGGCGCAGGACATGCAGCCAGGACCAGAATGCAGTTTCCGAAACGAAATATCCAGGCTTTGAAATTGCAATGCACAAATTTTGCAATTCTTCCTCTTTGTTTTTTGTTTCACTCGTTGCCATGGCTAAAAAATTTGCATTTTTGCTAGAACAAACGTCAAATGAATGCACATGCACGCCAACACGCACATATAAACAGCCGCAAGATTAGAATGAACGACTCAGATGATACCCTATAAATCTACTAGCAATAGAAGAAGCCTGATTCAAACCTCTCTTGATGTCTATAAATATTGATATATAGTAGATCTCTCTCTAAGAGAGAATCAGAAGTATATTCTTTAAATGTGATTACTCGATAATCGTTAATCGATAGCTTTGAAGTGGGTATCGATAACTGTCAGCTGTTCTGTTGTGATGGGCTTACATGAAAACTCCAACGATTTCGCTTTAAGTTAGGCACAAATGTTTTAAGAAGTTCAATTATCCTTGAAGCTTTGATATAACATAAAAGACGTTGGAATACAGAAGATTTAAGAGATTATTCAGAAAATTTGCCTAATATAGAGAGAGTTCATCATAAATAAAGGATACCAGAAAGAAAAGTATCCTCAGCAAGTCTTACGAATATCTTGCTAAAATATTTGATGTTGGAATAAATAGTATCATCAAAAAGTAGTAATGTTATTATAGGGTTTATATATATATATACAATATATACATTTCTGATCATAATAGACCCAATATATATATATAGAAGAATATAACGCTGCATATAGAACAAACTGTTGGATGAACAGAATCTGTCTGTCTAAATATCTACCCTGGGTATAGATATAGATACATGCACAACGTCAAACACACACACACACACACACACACAAAGATATGTGCACATCGATTTTGATCAGACAAAGCTATGCTGTGAATATATATACAGCCAGGCTCTTTGCCTTTGTTGCATTTTTGCCTAGATTGCAATTTTTTGCAGTCCAATTCAAAACTGCAAAAACCCGGGTAGAGCCCGGCTCTGCCACTAAAAATATTGTACATCAAATGTGGGCCTGTCAGCTAAGGTTCAGGGTCCGGCTCAGGCTCAGGCTCCGGCTCCGGCTCGGGCTACGGGCTGATGGTTCTGTTACGGATTTGGGGTGCAGAGGCGATGCCAATGCAGTTGTAGAGGAGCCACCAGAGCCTAAAATGCACTTTTTGGATAGGCAACGGGCATTGCAAGGGGGAAGGAGGCCGCTGGACAGGCGGGGCTGACTGGAGCTGGAACTGTGACTGTGTGTGAGTTGTGGAAGAAGTTGTGGAAAAAATTTGAAATTGCATTTCAAATGAATAGACGGACGAGGAGCGTCAGTGTACCAGAGTCGCAGCTGGAGCTGGAGCAGGAGTAGGAGCTGGGACTGAAGCTGGAGCCATAATGGTAGGTTCGTTTATGCTGGCCCAAAAATCGCATTGAACAACGGATGTGCGACGATATATGACGTTGCCAGGACAATCTCTGATGTATATATGTGTGTCTAGGCGTGTGTGTGTGTGTGTGTGTGTGGCATGCATGACTAGCAAAGCAAAGCGAGCACCCCGCTCCCTTCCTGCCTTCAATACCAAATCCCAGTCACCAGGCAGCCATTTTGATGCAAATGCATTTGAATGTCATGTTGCTAGCTCCACTCAGGAGGCCCCAAGATGAGTGGGTGCGTCAGCTTCTGACTAAATGGCAGGCAAATCACTTGGATCTGATTTTTGTCAAAAATAACTTGGCAAATAACAATTTTACATTTCGAGTCCCCCACAAATGGGGCCTGTGTGAAACGTCAGACCATCATAAAATTGAGCATTAGTCTTAAAGTGCCAACAGGACAACGCACAGAGGACACTCCCCTGGGTTGACATGGGCTTGCATGAACATGTTTCATCATAAGCCCAGAACATGGGCTCGATTCGCTTAGGATTGAAATGCAGTTGTTTTTGGGGTTTGCTCCTCGCTTTGGTTTGTGTTGTCTGTGTGTGGTTTGTTGATTTGTTTTTCCTTTTATTTTATCTTTGTGCAACTGCATTGTCAGCTGCAGTTTTTCCTAGTAGAAGGAAAAGCTGAGCGGAAAACTGCATTCATTTCATGTCTGTGACGTCAAATGAAAAGCTTTCAAAGGGTAAATTTAAGATAGTTTTCTTTATTTTTCAAGCAATTCTATAATACTTATGAGTAGGCTCGACTAAGTTAAGTCTAGTTTCTGTATATTATATCAAAAACTTAGCAGTTCACTTGATAAACTTCCATTGAACGAATGAATATATCAATCAAATAGTTCAAATACTTCGAGTCAATGAAATTGATTCCAGTTCATTTTAGGAAATTCTTGTAAAGGATTCACACGAAAGGCTGGCTAATACCCGCAACATTTAGTTTGATTCTGGCTTAAGTTTAGACAGACACATAATATATTTGTTGCCTAATTCTGTATGTTTCAATTAAAATAGTTCTATTGAGCATTCGATTTATTACTCGCTGAATTCCTTTTTAATAGCCTAAGGTATTTTAATTTAATTTAATTTTGGCAGTATTTATTACTTATTTACTTTACGCTGTTCGATTGCTCGCCATTGCGGCGTTTATTGGTTTTATTGAAAGTGGACTGGAATGACAACGCCAGGTTCAGGACCTGTGCAGAGCCAGCGTCAGCGCCAGGACATTCATTCATTCAGTTCTATTAGTTATTTGTTTTCTGTACGTTTTTGTAATTATTTGCGCGCCTGCCGCATGCTAAATTGCCTATGCAAATATTTGACAATTTTGCATTTTGCCAAAGAGAATCCACCCACTGCTGCACCACCAGCCCACCACACCCCCAGAAGCATCCAACTAGCCCCGCCTAATGACCACCCGGACACAGCACTTCCTGTGTATCTTCTGGTCTAGCCCCATCCGGTGCACTCCATGCATTTTGCATTCGCTTGTTTGCTTTGCTGTTAGTTCGATTAACCGCGCTTTTAAGTTGCCCCAAATTAAAGTTCCTCCCCCGAAATTCCAGGAATCACTTGTTTATTTAAAGTTTTTTCACTTAAAGTTGTTTTCCAAGGTTTTATTGAGTGCAGAAAGTAAGGAAAGGAAATAAGAGTTTATATGAAATATGATTTCATGTTAGGGTTTAACAATGAATGTCCTTAAAAGTAACTTTATATTTCAAGAACAAAAATGATTTATTTAAGTATTTTTTGATTACTTTTTAAATAAATCTATCCATCTATCATATATATTTATATATCTCTATCCATTTATCTATCTATCTATCCATTTATCTATCTATCAATATATCTATCTATCTATATATTTATCTATATATCTGTCTGTCTATATATATCTATCCATATATCTATCTATCTATCCATATATCTATACACTATCTATCTATCCATTTATCTATCTATCTATCTATCAATATATCTATCTATCTATATATTTATCTATATATCTGTCTGTCTATATATGTCTATCCATATATCTATCTATCTATCCATATATCTATACACTATCTATCTATCCATCTATCCATTGATCTATCTATCTATCTATCTATATATCTATCTATCTATATATCTATCTATCTATCTAACTATTTATCGATCTAACTTTCTATCTATCTATCTACCTATCTATCTATCAATCTATCTATATATCTATCTATCAATCAATATATCTATCTATCTATCTATTTTCCTACATATCTACTTCGTTCTATCAGAGATGCATCCATTGCATACAGTTAGTCTACTCTGAACTAGGTTAGATTCCTCCGTTCATATGGCTTAGTCGGTTTAACGACTATAAAAAGCACTAAAAATATTCCATAAAATTCCAATTTGCATTTCTGTAAAATGTTTTTTATCAAATACTCACCAGCAAAGCAGAAGACGGATGGGATGGGATGAATGCAGGTGGGAAGGCATCTGGTGTCCAGACTCTGTAATATTTGCAAAACGAAAGCGCATATTCCATTAAAATAATTGAATAACTTGCAGTTGCATATACTATAAGGGCTTAAGTTAATTCAGCGCGATATTGTGAAAGAGAAAGAGGGAGAGGGGGAGACAGAGAAAGAAAGGGAGGGCATAGTGGGGTCGGTAAAGAAAACTTTTGCAATATCTAAACTCATATTTATTAAAATTTGCGTGTGCACTCGCATAACTTTTATTTTGTTGCAGTTTTGATTGAGTGAGCATAATGAAAATTTGCCATGTTTCTTTCTACCATAAGCCGCACGAGTGCCCCCGTCCCACTCCAGGGCACATATGTCTGCCTCCAGAGAGTGCATCCATTCAGATTAGTCAGTTCAGTCAGCTTAACAAAAGACAAGCCATGGAACAACCCAAAGCACTCAAACCAAAGCGAATTGCTCAATACTCAAGGCAAAGCCCCAAAAAAGTATGCAACGCTTTTATCTACACTCCACAATACAACCCAAAAAGTATGCAACGTTTTCCGTCTCCACTGGCAACTGGCAACTGGTGACTGGCAACTACATCAAAATGCATTTTGCTCAAAAATTGCTGTATGCCGCGCAGTTGTTTTTTGTGTTTTGCATTCGGTTGCGCCTCCTCCGGATTGCTAACCAACCTGCCCTTCGGAAACCAATCTGAAACAAAGCAACGGCATGGCACTCGACAAAAATTGCAAATTTACAATGGCCACTGGTCATGGAAGGTACATTCAACGCCATGACGATTTCGTGGCAGCATCCCAATCTTTGCCCACAGACCCAGCACGCAGTTCCATAATTTGTATGCGCGGTAGCTGTCCCTAGTCGGGCGGCCGCTAGCTCTGCTGCTCTGCGGTGGTCCATGCTCGGGCGCCCTCTCCACCTTTGTCTGGGGAATCAGTGCAGCGGCGGTTGGACCACCGCAACTGCCGGCTATGTCCTGCATGTCCTGGGCCAAATTAAAATGAAGAAAAATTGCATCGCACTGGGTGGGAGTAACTCAAAGTCCCTCAAGGCAATAGTCTGAGCGACGCGTTTTTGCATATTAGAGGCTAGACATCGGCACGTTAGCGGCCCGCAGACGTTTTCCAGCCACGTCGTACGAAATGTTCATCAAATCAACGTTGCAGCAGCTGCGTTGCCTCACACTCCAAGTCTACGGATATTCCACTTGCCCCAGGTCCGGGGCATAGCGTCACTTTTGTTGCAACGTTTTATGCATTTTTTCAGCGTCTGCGACGACGTTGACGACGACGTCGGTGACGGTGGCTTCTGTTGTTTCAGTTCCAAGACAAATGCTACAGTATTAAGCCTTGCCACGCCCCAGCAATCCAATGCCAGACCACACCACCTAGCACCACTCCGCCCCTAGCACCACTCCACCCCGCCAGACGCTGCAAAAAATTGCCAAGCTTAACATTTCGCGTGTTTTTTTATCTGAGCTGCTGTACGTGCCCAAGTCGCCTTATTGTCCAGTGGACGAAACTAGCCGGCAAATGCAGCCAGGCACAGCAACATCCACATCTACATGGCTCTAACCCCACTCCTTCCCCCCCGCCCAGTGCAATCCATCCATGGGGCCGCCTCCCCATTGCAATAAATACAAAATGCAGAATTCCTGCCGCGCACATCTTCAAGTTACCCACTTGCTGCCCTCTTGTCGCAGTTTTTTTCCCGCTTCTCTTGTGTTGCATGTGCACTCAGCCCCTCATCCTTGAGTGCCACGGGGCCCATAAGGCGTCTCGACGACGGCTCTGTTGATTTGGTGTCCTCTGGTCGCCCTCTCGATTCCTCTTCAGACTGCGACACTGCAGCGATGTTGCGACGTCCAATCCAATTCCACGGCCTGTACCCTAACAATGTGCATCCGCCTGGCAATGGAGCACACTGTACGGCTACACAGAGTACTGCAACATCGCCACTGATTCGTCGTCCACTTGGCCACCTCCTCCGACCAACCCATTAGCGACCCGTTCCTTTGGCCGTTCCCCCATTTGCAGTTTTGTGTTTTGCGTTTTTGTTTTGGGTTTGAGTTTGGGTTTGGGTTTGTTTTGCGCCATTTTTACTGCAGCCTTTGGCTTGCATTTTTTCTTGCTGCCTTTCACTTGAACTGAAGTAGATGGTACCGCATCAGCGGCATCAGCACATATCCACCCGGCTGTTTTTTTTTCTTTATTTTTGACTACCAGCCCCACCCATTTGCGCAACGCCAGTTGCAGTTTTTGATTTCACTTTTTTACCAGCTGCCTTCGATGCCTGCTGCACTGTTTTTCATTTGCCTGAGTGAAGGGGCTGAACTGAACTGGGCAGGGACAGTGCATGAGCGGGGCTGAGCAGGGGTAAGCACGTGGATTTACTTGCCCCTTTGACGTCGTCATGCAACGTGTTATATGTGTTGCATACCTTTCTATCGCCCAGCAGCCATAAGAAAATATTATTTTATCCATTCCTTCCATTGATTTAGAACTTAACAAGTTTTTTGGATAAAGAATTCGGGCCAAAAGTTGGACAATATATAGATGAAACGATCTGTTAGATGTGAGAACTTCTGCTCAATCAGAGACAAAACAAAACACATTGCTGATTGCATTTGCTTTGTGTGTGCATCACGTTTCCAGCTCCAATTCCAGTTCCAGCTCCAACGCCTTGTTTACGTTTATCCAGCCAACCTACTCCTACTCGTCCTGTACCCTTTCATAGTGCTGCAGTCTTATGATGCTGACAGTTGTCGCCAACGCTGTGTACGGTTCCACCCCCAAAAGAACCCAATAGCATACCCAGCCCACTCTCAATGCCAATTCCAATCCCAATCCCAATCCCCAACCATTGCATCAAGCATGGTCTGAGTTTTGCAAATGCAATGCAGCGGGCAGAGCCGGCACAGGACATTTCATTTCTGAAGAATTGCTTTGTCGGTGCCCTGTCCCACCCTCGCAGAGCCAAAACAACAACAAAATCCTCGTAACAGCAACAACAACAAAAACAACCAAGAGGAACTGCAGACATGGCCTGTTCCAATGCATTTATCCTGGGCAGGAGTTGCCGGGGAGAGGCTCACGTTGAGCGCCAAACAGCGTTCACGCTGCAGAAATGAAATTTTGCATTTTCAATTTTTTGAAATAGGCTTCTCCTATGCCCTCATACGACATCTCCCCACCGCCCACACACACACAGTCACACACACACTCACATAAAAAGTGAAGCTTTGCCTCTGTCCTTGTTGGACGCTTCGCCCTGCTCGTCCTGCTGGTTCTGCCGTCAAGTCGTCAAGTGTTGAAAAAATGGAACTCGTCTTTTCTTTTTTAGCTTTTGCTCTGCATGAAATTTTATTTCTCGGCATTTGATTTTGTCGCTTTTACTGGGCGTCGAAGGAGGTGGGACTCGGTCGAGTATATCCTGTGCACAATGCAGCTGCAGTTAGTTGGGGCAGCTGCCTGGCAAGGATATGAGCAGGGTTTGAGCTCGGGGCCCCCGTTTTTGGTACGCAGCTTCGTTGTTTTGTTACTGAGGCAACTGCAGGAAGCCGTTGGCTGCATTTTTTCTTGCACTGCACTCGCAATGCATTTTTCTACAGAGTTCGCTGCCGCTTTCTTTTTGTGTTCGTCCTGAAAGTGGAGTGCATGGGAGTGGATGTGGAGATGGAGGTGAGGAGGAGGAGGGGAGTGGACGGGACGGGTACTTGGGATTGGACTCTGCGCACTTGTTATTCAAAATGGTTGCCATGCATTTTGATTTTTGCTTATTTTTCACTTTGTTGCCAGGGTTGCCAGCGTTGTTTGCTCTTAGTTTGTTGTTTTGGAAGAATTGCAGTACCAGTACCACCAGGGGAAGATGGCTGAGCCCAGTATATACATATATATATATATATATAATATATACATAGAACTGAAGTGAAGTATTTGTAGTGGGCGGTCTACTCGTAGGTAGGCGAAAGCTGAATGATAAACAAGTCCTGTTTGCCTTTCTCTGCACTTTTTATATGCAACTCGGGGCTTGAGAAAGCTGCCAATGAGACAGGACATCCGAAAAACTTTAAGCTATTTTAAATGCGGAAAACTTCCGCAGAAGAAAATTGAAACGACAAACTACCAGAGACAAAAGCTAAATTGCTGCAGTCTTGCTAAAGAAATCACATTAAAGCTTAGCTAATATAATGATATAAATCAAGATATGTTATACATATCTTTATATTGATTAAAAGATTTATAATTTTACAAATACATTAATATATTATTGATTAAATTTACTTTCAATCGGAACAAGCTACATATAGTCATAGAAACGATCACTTAAAGATTATGTTGTTGGTTATAAGATTCATTTATGTACGACTATCTACGCCTTGATAAACATCAGACTCGTGTTCTTCCTAAAAAGTATCCTTATAGATGTATCCGTAAGTGTATTGAATATTCGGCATCGCGATATGTACAGTTTTTTTCCGGTATTTAATGCTCTTTAGTAGGGGTGTAGTTTCTACACACACCTGCGAACAGATCCCAATCTGGTTCGTTAACAGTGTCAAAGCCAAAGCTGGCAACAAAGCCAAAGCCACTGGCTATGGCTAACACCACGAGCTGTGCACCTACCTCCTGCGTCTCTTTCCACTACTATTAGTTTTTCGCGAAAAAAAACTGCGTCTGCTTGCTCCTGCATCCTTTTCCGCCAGGATTTGCAACTGCAGGCTTGGTGTTATAGTTCTCCTCGTAGTTTTTATACCCTATACTCGTAGCTATATGTAGAATGGTTGAGGGACCAGCCGTGTCTTCCGTTCAGTTTAGATATCAGCAAAGTTCAATTTATGAAAGTTTTCAAGCAATCAATCAAATTTTAGGCGTTCTATATATGTACATACTATACACATCTATAGATACATCACTGTCAAATAAGTACGGCCACAGTTTGGCCATGGAAACCGGAAAATGCATTAATTAAATTTAAAGGCATCGCTCGCCATCAGCAATGCCCTCCTAGCTCTGCGGCTTGATTAGATAAAAGTGCATTGCACTGCACAGCACATGGGCAGGCCATGTATTGCATGCAATACTGCAGGACATGAGCCGGGCCTGGATACGGTATTGGGATCGGGATTGAGATTGGGACTGGAGTAAAGCTGGACTGAGGACCATGTATGCAGCGACTCCCGCATGCATGCACAATGTACATGGCTGGACGGCTTACGTGGCGTATGAAAATGCATTTTGGCAAAAACATGATTCTCTGCCCAGGACCTGAAACTCAATGTACAATGCAGGATGCCCACTGCACAACAAAACCAGAAAGACAAACATTACAAACGTCGGCCTCTGATGCCTTTGTCGACGTTGACGTCGACGTAGACGTAGACGTAGACGTCGACGCTAACGTCGATGCGACTGGTCGACAATGCAAATAGAAAAGCTCGAAAAACGCAGCGGAACACAACACACGCACAGAATAAACAACAAAATTCCGATTAACTGAAGAAAAACATTAGCGAACATTTTATACTCTGATAAAAATGGATACATTTTATTATATAGTACAAATTTGATCGCTAATTATTTCAGTTTCTGTAAGAATACTTCTAATTATTTCAACGTTCGAAAACGAACTCAAATGAACGATAAAATCGAACGAATTGAACGAGCAGTTGTTCGTTTGGAATCAATGAGTGAAAAAGAAACTCAAATTAACGTATGATTGATCTTCAGTGATTCATTGAAGTATCCTTGATACATTGAGTATCGTTTTAGTTAGCCATTGGAGATCCATGTCAAGCTTGATGACCGAGTGAAAATTCCCTTTTGTGAGAGTCATTGCAACTGGCCAGAGCAGAGGCCTATAAATTGGCTGGGAAAAATTCGAAGCGGGTGGATGGCATTCGGCATGTGTGTTGGGTGTTGGTGATGGGTGCTAGGGAATGATGGTTGGGTGCGTGTTGGTTGTGTTTAGGTTCAGGCTTGTCTGTGGCACAATGGAATTTGAACGCAGCGCAGATGACGTGCATAAATTGCATATAAAGGTGCATCAGGAGTAGCAGCAGCAGCAGCAGCAGCGGGCTGCGCATCCAGGCAGCTGCTGCAATCTATAGATTTATGCAACTCCTCCTGCCCTCACCCGTTGCCATATATAGTTATGATGCATAACCCAATGCTAAACTCTGCCCGCTGGCTACAGCCAGGCCAAATGGTTTTTGTTTTGCTAGCTCTCCTGACCCGTGCCCCTTTGTGATGAAAAATGATGCACTTGCCGGCGACTGGTGGTACCACCACCCCCCCACCCCTCATCCGGCCCACCAACTGCAACTGCTGCATTGTTTTGTTTTGGAAAATTTTCAATTTGCCGGACACCCAACAGAGCCCCAAATTGGAAAAACGCCACAGCCAAAGTTCAGAAAGGAGCACAGATCCCGACTGGAACAGAACACACCATGTTAAACCGAAACAGGCAGCAACAATTTTAATGAAAATCAATACATAAATTTTCGCGATATTTAGATTGTTTTGGCCATGTGTTTATTTTGTATTATAGTTACTTTTATTATGAGACCGGCCAGCCGAATGACCATGTGGCTGCTGCCAAAAACAATACCAGCTGGGTGTGTGTGTGTGTTTGAATATGTCGTTGTGTGTGACTGTGTGTGTGTTTGCGTCTATTAATCTGACCATACGAAATAGACTTTAATTTATCGGAAATTTAATTTAATGCCATTTACTTTTGAATGTTTTACTTTTTTGTTAACTTTATAGAAAACTGATAAGATTTATGGCAGCAAATGAAAGATGGATGGGGTCGTCAAATTGAAGATCTAATTTCTTCTCCCAGAATTTAAAATTTGTTGTTTTAGTATATATTTAATTGCATTCAACTTTTTCTGATACACTTTAAGAGTAATTTAGGAGTGTTGTATCACTCAGCTTATGAACAGATACGTTAAAATTCTGAAGACTTGTAGATTTATTATTTATATTCGCCACTTAATAGTCGACTTGAAGAAAGGATTTAAGCAATTTAAATCGATTTTAATCATGTTATAATTATAATCGATAATCATATAAGTAGGTAATTTCTTTAGTACGAGATGTTTGCTTATATGCCTTAAATTATTAATAATATAGTTAAAAATGTATTGATCTAAAAGCTGCAACTCCTATATTCCTCTGTTTGTATTATTCAGCATGCATTCTATGTAGATTTATTCTTCATCGCATTTCATTAACTACACATAAATTTTGCTGCCTAACATTAATTAACAAATTTATCGATAAAGATAAAGAAGTGGATACTTAATTTGTTCGCTTAAGTAAACAGAATGCATGATTATAAAGCTTTTGTATTGCTAATTTAAGATTCAAGTAGTGCTGCTTTCTTCTTTCTCGTCAGCGTCGTCTACCGAGCAAAAGGAAACGTGATAAAAACGAATGGCATTCGCTTGCGCTTGAGAGGGGAATTCTTAGGTTGCCTAAGGATGAGGAACTGCTCTCACTCAAAGTCATTTGAGCAGCTTAAGATATTTGAGTATCGATCAATTAGATTGCTTAGACTCGAAACACTTTTACAGTTCAGCCTTCGTTAAATTTACTCTCTTCGTACTGAGCGCTCTCTACGGCAGGTCGGCAGGCAACTCAACAGCCCCCGCCCCTCTGCCTCTTCGACGCAGCCAGCCAGCCAGCCAGCCAACTACTTCTACACACTACGTCTATGTTCGCGTCCACCCATAACTAGCAGCAGTGGACGTAGTTATTGCCTTCGTTCACTGCGCTCTCAGTCGCGCGTTCTCTTTCACTCGTTCTATCGCCTCTCTCTCGCTGTGCGCAAAAATTGTAGCTGCGCTCGCTCACTAACACATATAAAGTGGCCTTTGCGACGCTTTTCGTTTTCTAATGTCTGTTTCTCTTTCTGGCGCATTAGTTTTTAGTGTTTTGCATCTCGCTTTTTTGTTTCCTTTTTTGCACATATACACGGACAGACACACTCACACACACACACACGAACCGAAGCTGCGCATGTAAAAGGCGCCTCATCTTGTACATAAAACATGGGCGTGTTTGTGCTGTCAACGTCGCTGCTCACTGTCGGCGTTGACTGCGCTGCTTGCGTACCAAAATTTTGTGTACTTTTTTAGGATATCAAATAGGGATACAAAGCGCTCACACATACAGAAACACACAGAGGGGTAGGGCCCTATATACTACAGCCAGAAAGAAGGGAGAGAAAAATGCATTTGCGTTTTGTTGCTATTTTTGTAGTTGTTGTTGTTGTTGTGTTGCTTGCACCAACTAAAAATGAGCTTCTACCCTCCCTACGCTCTGCCCTGGAGACAGCCACCTATCTATTTATGTGTGTATATACCGTGTGTGTTCTGGCTATGTGTGTGAAACTGCATTTGTGCTCTCGCTCTCCACACGCACAACTACAGGCAAAACTTTCGAGTTGGTTCTGCACATTTTAGGCATTATGGCTTGCAAGGCTTGGGCCTGGGCTTGGGCTTGGACTAGGGCTAGGGCTCGAGCCATGGTTCTGGTTCTGGCTCAGGCTCTAATGCAAATGCATTACGCTGCTGCTGCGACGTTGGCGTCGCTGCTTTTTGTCGCTGCCACACCCAGAAAAACTGCATTTTTCTGCAAGCGTATTTGGATTTTTCGTTTTTTTGCTTTGTCTTTCCTTTTTTACTTTTCGCCTATGTACAACAAATATTCACTTGCTACTCTTTTTCCAGTGTGTGCGCTCGTGTGTGAGTGTGTGTGGCATGCAACTGCATTCGGTTGGTGCTAAGAGTTGCACTCTATATGCACATTTTGTGTGCGTGGAAAAGCCAATCGGATGCCTGCTGCACCACTTCTTCTTTTTCATCAAACTCCCAAACTCAGATTCAGCCTCCAGCTCAGCAGACTAGCTCATGCAATTCATCAACCTCCTGCCCCTCCAGCCTCTCGCTCACTCCACCAACTGCTTGCACTTTTAAAAAGAAAAGTCTGAAACTTAACCTCAATCTTGAAATTCAAGCTGCATTCCCTCAAATTAAGCTGTAGCTCTCAAAGTATGTCACGGCATCAGAAACTCCCAAAAGCTATGCGTATTTCCCATTTGTTGATTGTTGGCTTAAAAACTTTCAGCGAATTAAAATGTTCGTATCTCAGGCCTCTTTTCTCTTATTTAACTTGTAGTTTAAACCAGACTTAAATATTAAATCAGAATAGTTAATTTCTGCCTACCAATAGTTGCAATAGTTTTACTGGAAAATAGGAAATAATAAGAAAATATGGTGCTGCCAACTTTTGACAAGGCTCAGAATACTTTGACTTCCTTGAGATTTGAGTTAAGCTTAGGTTGAGGGCTCCTTCTGGTTCAGATATTTTAGATTTATAAAAAAAACTTTAGGATGTATCGAAAACAGTCAGAATAAGGACGACATTTTGAATGGTTTTCCTTGTCTTAAAAGTAGTCTTTATGATTACAGATGATCTAAGAGATAAATCTATTGTATGTATCGCATTTCTCTTTTTTTGGTATAAAATATAAGGATTATTTTTTGAACAACTAACATTGAGTATAGATCTGTCCCCACAAGTATGATAGAAATATCCTGAATTTCCTTTCTTCAGAAGGGTAACAATTCGCTTTTCTGATTACAATCAAATTAAATTATTTCGTTTCTATTTGACCTACTTCAGTTTGGATGGGCGAAAGTATTTCGACAAATCCAATTACATTTTCCCTCCGCCCCTTAAAGATTCTTTGATAAATCTACACCTGGAAAAAAAAAGAAAAACAAATCGGTCGCAATTAATAACAAATTAAAAGTTCTAACAGCAAACGGCGTCAGTTTCTAATCAAATACTTCGGCGGGTTGGAGGCCAAAGGCCAAGGGCCGAGGGCCAAGGGCGGGCAAAGGATGCGCCGAGCAAACCGCCAACAAATAAAGCAGCTCATTCACATTTATAATATTTCTTTTTTTCTATAACGTATAGAAAACACACACCCGCACACACACACACGCCACACACACAGTACACACTCTTACGGACTGCTGATTTTTTCGCGTGACTTTGTGGGGTCTCTGGCCAGGATATGTTATATGTATTTTTTTTGCCGTTTGTTTGTTTGGGTTGTTAGAAAATTTATTTTTTGTGCAGAGCAGAGAAAAAGGAGCGTGCAACGAAAAGGAAAAGCGCAAAAATATGTGAAATGTGTGCGCAAAGTAAAAGAAAAGTGGCAACAATTTTTTTGTGAGTTTTCTATGCTGCGTTCTGTGTTTTGCTTTGCTCGTTCGTTGGCTTTTTTTTTACCGCCGCTTCAGACGAAGGCGAAGGACGTTCGAATAACCTTGTAACCTTTTTTTTTTTGCCCCGCTATATCCTTTTTTTATTTTTCATGTTTTGTTTTGATTTTTTTTTTTTTGTTTTGCTGCTGCGGTTTACCAAAAGTGCGCCCTTTAAACTTGGCTAACAGTTAAGTTGCCTCAAAAGCCAAAGCACTTTCATTCGGATAGTTTCCGCTCCTCTAATGCCTGAGGTCCTTAATCTGAGACTTTCCTAGTTCTGATATGTTTCTCGAGCTGAATTATTTGAGTCTTTTCTGAAGATTTGTTCTTTGAGCCAAGTTTTCGCTGGTTTTTAGTTTTAGGATAATCTAACTCTATCTTTTTCTACTATTTAGTACAAGTTTTTCCTAGTTTAAACACTTTTCGCTTAGGTAAAGTTTCAGATCAAGTTTTTAACTAAAATTGTGCTAATCGTTCTGTGATCTAGCCAGGATAATTATGAATCTTACCGTACTTCCTGTCCTTAGTCTGGAATTATCCTAATATGTTTTACACACATTTTCATGGCGCGGATTCTCCGATCACGACGCGTTCGCAAGCAAATTGAAACTGATCGCTGAAGAGCGAAAAGCTTGGAGGCTGTGAGTCGTTTTTTGTTTTGCTTGGACAACCAGTTTATTTGGTCTAAAAAATAGATTTTTCCAACTCAGAATTTCTTTTGTTTGGTCTGACAATTAATAAAAGAAGATCTTGGCAGCCTTTTGATGTCTTCAAACTTGTTTCTGACCAACATACGACAATGCCAACGCCTCACCTTTTTCACCCTTTTCACCCGTTTTTTTTTTTCTTTTTTGGCTGCAAAGGTTCACACAACATTTTCATATATTCATAATAATCCTGACAAGGGTGCTTAGGAGCGAGGATCGTCAGCTGCTGCCTGGGAAACAAAAAGCTGTCAAACGGGTTCCAGCATTAACTACGATACTTAACGATGCTAACAAACCACGTGAAAAGCAAAGCTCGTATCTGAATGTGAACATTACTTAAACTAATAAATAGTAACTAATACTATTTGGAATCTCAAGTATCAAAGGATTCGATGCTCCTTTTAAACTATTAATCGTATGCACCCTTGCCGCCAAAAAGGTTCATCACATTAATTGAGGTGGTTGTTTTATGTGGTTGTCCCGTTTTGGGATGCGACTCGTGTCAAAAGTCAGGGGTTAATTGATCTAACCCATTTGGGTACATCCACTCCTCAGGCTCTTTGTTATCTGCCTTTGGGATAGGCCATTCAGGCAACCCTTAAGTGTGACCAGCACGCGTGCGCTCTTCACTCCAAAGGTATTCCAAAATGGGACCTGTTCTGAAGGTGCAGAGGTTATGCCGTAACAGGACGCTTTGAGGTTCAAGAGGTTATGCTATTGGAAAGAGCAACTGCTTTAAGTCACCCTATGAGCTAACCCAAAATGAGTTCTACTTGGAGGTTATAAAGTACAACAAAGTGGAAGTGGGTTATAGCAGCCTGAAAGTCATTCTGAAATAGGTTCCGCTTTATGGTTAGAAAGGTTATTATGAAAATTATGAAGGCAGAACCTTGCTTTCAGAAGTTAAACTTTCTGTGAATTGTTCCCGAATGGGACTTGCTATAAAGTTGTGCTTTTCAGGTTAAAGCTTATGTTGCTTATAACGTTTATATCATAATGTTGCTTTTAGAGTTGTGAAAATTATTCGTTATTCAATGAGTTCATTTTAACATTTAGTTGAACAACAAAATCCGGAATATTCCAAAATGCTCCCGGCGAGAATTTTGCAAATTGCTTTTCTAATTTGTTGTTGCTGCTTTTTGTGGCAGTACGAGATTTTCAAAGTGGTTCCCAAAATGCAGCAGCAACTCTGCGGATAAACTTCATGCCCTGTACTGGCAGGAAGGAAGCGTTCGAGGGGAGCTTAGGAAGGAGTTTGGGCAAGTGGGAGATAAGCTAAAGGACTGAGTACTCTGGCGTTTGGCTTGCCGCAAAAGGCAACTTTTAGTTTTCGCTTGCTAAAATAATATTTATGAATATGATTTTTAGAAATTAGAAAAGCTACCAGCTTTCAGCTTTCCTGGTACACAGTCGCCGCCCTGCCCAGTGGACACCCTCTGGCGTCTGCTCCTTGCATGTCCCTGTCAGACTTTATACTCTGAACTCGCAGCATCGCTTATTTTCCGTGTTATTAAAATTCTAAAAATATAATTTGAGCTGCGAGCTGCTGGTTCTAGTTCTTACCATGCATGCTCATGCATGTCCTGCGCGTCCTGCACGTCCTGCATGTCCTGACAGTCACTGCAGTTTTGGGAAAAAGGTAATGTACTAGAAAATTTGCTTTGCAATTAGTGCAATTAAAATATGTGCGCTCAAAGTGAAGCCGCACGCTCACAGTTGACTGCGGCCTTTAAGGCGTATTCAAATTGTCCTTTAAAGTACAGTTAGCTTTAAGATTTGGCTAGTTGTCATATCAGATATCTGATATCATCGAAAGGGGTTAATTTTGAACGCTTGCACGCACTTAACAAAGTTAAACAAAGTCCATTAATAAGAAATGGTCGGAACCGAAAATGAAATGTAAATTTTTAATCTTAGTTTGCGCAGCAATTTGATCCAGGACAACGCGCCCCCAAGGATTTCTAACCCTTCAAATGCTGCCGTCAGCTTCTTGATGCCATTAATTTTTTAAGCTTACTTGGAATTTTTGGCCAGGCCCGAATAAAAATGGCAGGACATCAAGGAATTGTTGAGAGAAGGGTCTTAATTGTTTTGGGTGTTCAGCTGGTCAGCGTCTGGTCCTTTGCCCACTGCCTGTGGGCTGTGGGGTATTGGTTTAGTTTCCAAATACACTTGTGCCTACCCATAATTAAAGCTCTTCCTGTCTCCCTCTCTCTTGGCGCTCCTCCTCCCGCCTCCTGATGATTTATTGTTTGACAGACAAAAGTTTCCACTGCTCACGCACCAGTTTTAGACCAAATTAGAAAGGGTTCTTAAATGTCTGTTAAGCTTGGTCTCTCCTCTGCTCAGGCCCTTACTCCGTTTGTCCTTCAACGAATGAGTATTACCTAAACACCCAGGATCCTGTGCGTCTCTATCTCTCTCTCTCTGTCTTATTTTCGCATCCAGTTTACCGTCACGCCGTCTAGCTATTTATTTATATATTTAGTGCAATGTTTAATTTAGTAATGGATTAGTGCAGTGCGCCAGTTGTTCGAATACCCGGCCAGGACTACTCTGTTCATTATGTTAAGTCACGTATCCCAAGGCTCGAGTATGGGTGAGCACTTCGTTCGCTCAAGGTCTGTGGGCGTCTGCTCCCAGTTGAAGATTTATTGTGACATTTTCTTGAAATGTACCCAAATATATTGTTGCTGTTCCTGCCCAATGCGTTTGTTTTTGACAGCTTCGTAGAACGGTCAAGTGGCCAACCTTCCATTCGCCATTTTGAAGTGTTGAGGGTATCCAAAGAACCTGATCAGAACCCGTACAGTTATGCAATTTCTGTAAAACAAAGGCACAGGTTGAATCGATTCAGATAATATCCTTTGATTTCTGGTTATCTTTCTAAGAATTCAACTGATTTACTTTGATTTCCCATGGACTTTCAATCAATTCATTCGATTTACTTTGACTTTCCATTAATTCAATTGATTTACTTAGAGATTTCTTTACCTTTGAATCAATTTAATCGATTTGCTCTTCTTTCCTGTTATGTTTCTAACAATTCAATTGATTTACATTGCGTTTTTTGGTTATTTTTCAATCAATTGAATTGATTTACTCTGAGATTTCATTCAATTGAATTCATTTACTTTTGATTTTTCGCTTCATTTCAATCAATTTAGTTGATTTACTTTGACAATTCTTTACCTTTGATTTTCAGTTATCTTTCTAACAATTCATTTGATATACTTTAATTTTTCGCTATCTTTCCATTAAGCCAATTGATTTACTATCAGACTTCCTTATCTTTCATTTAATTTAATTGATTTACTTTAACTTTCAAGGAAATCAATCGATTTACTTTAATTTTCTGTTATCTTTTAATCAATTCATTTGATTTACTGCGATCTATTGTTCTATCGTTCATTCATTCAATCAGTTCAATTCATTTCAATCATTCATTACCTTTCATTCTCTGAATATTTCATTCGTTATTGTTATTTCGGTTCGTTTGTTTATTTGAACCAATGAATGAACTAAAGTGACGCTCAAATGAAGTTGATGAACGAATCAGTTCACTTAGTTTAATAATTCGATTGATCATTTTGTGTCTATTTTGAATACATTTGGAAGTGCAATGGGGTTTGGACTGTTTCCAACAGATGGAACCGAATGAAAACTGAAATTTAATGAAGCATCCACTGCCAGAAGCCATAGGGTTGTGGCTCCGGTAGGGTTACCCTCCACCTGGTATATCCTGTCAGACGCCAACAACGCTGGCGCCTGCCCCATAGATTGCTTATTATCTTTCAGTTCCGTGCATAACTTTTTCACTCTGCATGTAAATTTCTCCCGCTTTTGCCAGAGTTGCCACCCACTTTTGGCTTGGCTCGGTTGCACCTTTCGTTCTTTTTGGTCGAAATTATTTTATAATGAATGTTCGTATTTAGCTAAAGTTTTATGAATGGCATTCATTATGGACACACCAGTCTGTGTGTGTGTGTGTGTGTTGTTTGTGTGGGTGTGTGGGTGCTAGTGTGTTGGTACAACTCTTGGCACTAGCAACTAGAAACTACAGTGGCGTACTGGAGAATCTCTGCACTGAAGTGAACCACAAAAATATGAAAACCGCATTTATATTGCACATCGGGCAGATGTTTTCAAACTTTGTCTATTTGTCTATTTGCTATGTGTGTGTGTGTGTGTGTGTGTGTGAGTGTGTGGTGTGTGTGTGTGTACCTCATATGTTGGTTCGCGGTTGGCCGGTTGCGCCCGCCAGCGTTTTTTGGGCCAACAGCAGAGTCCGGTTACCAAATGCAAAACTAGTGAAAATACTTGCACTGAATTTGGCTTAGAACTTTTCAGTAAAGCAAATGCAAAGCGTTTCCTGCGGGCTAACACCACAAAAGGACTCGTGGAATGAGCAAAAGGGTTCGCATATAGCAGTAAGGATATAATTTATATGGATTATCATTTCATATTCCTTGTTTCGTATCTTCCAAGTTGCTTTTTATATAAACTAACGTCTTGTCTGGAGTAAATTCTGAGGTTATCCTGGCGCAAGGACAACTTTTCGGTACGTGTTAAATGATATAAGAAAAGCTTTCGGTTTGTAGAAACAACTAGATCTAATCCTTTGAAAAGCTGACTTTTGGATGAAGCTATAGATTATTATACTCAGAGAATTGCTTAAAGCTTGAGAGCACTTTCAGAATGTGTCCTCGTAATTTACATGCGAGTGCACTGCTCACGTGGCTCAAACCTTATCCTTTGTCCTTGTAGCTTCACTCCATTCCTTAATCTGCTCCTGACAACCCAACGACGCAGCGAAGCAAAAGCGTAACGAAATTTTAAACACACGGGAAGGGTCAATGGGTGGGGGGGCAGGTGATAGGTGGAGGAGGAGCAGAGCCGCTGACAACCCTTTCAAAATTCAAACTTGACAATTAAGTAAAATAAATGAGAAGCTCTCGGCGCTGGCTACGTGACGTGGCCAGCAGAAGATGCGAGTCCACAGAGAAGTGGAGGGAGAGAGAGAGAGACACAGAGTGAGTGAGATGTGAGCCGGAGATGACCTGCGAGTTGGTTGCTCCGGGCTCATAGCCCGCAACTTTGACACCCCCTAAAGCAATGGCCAAGGGGAAGGAGCAGCACTGTTGGCTGTTTGGCTTTGGGTTTGGGTTTGGGCGGTTGTTGTTGTTGCTGTATTTGTGGCAGATTGTACCCCAAGGTACAAGCAAAGTGCAGCCCATCCCTTGGCCACAGACGCCGCTGCTGCTGCTGGCAGCCATTATGGCCAACTTATATTTGCGCTAGAGAAATATAACAAAGCAGCATCCGCCCCAGCCCCAGTCCCTGGACCAGGTCCACCTTCAGCTTCGGCTACATCTCCAGTTCCAGTTCCAGTTCCAGTTTCTGCCGCATGTTTTGTGCGCAGTTGCTGAGGTCACTAATGTCGTAAGATGAATCCTTTCGGCAAATGCCTTCAGGGTGCAAAAATAAAACATGCAACGGAAGCTACTGTTGTCCCCCAGTATCCCCCATCTTCTCTCCCCTCTGGTCGTCGTGTTTTAAATGTAGATTAGTTGTTTGGGTTGCGCTGCTGTCGTCAGGACATGGCGTCGCTCAGTCAACGCAAGAAAATAATGAAAACAGCAACTTTCATAATGAAGGTCCTTCGAGCTATGTTGCTGGCTGTGTGCGTTTTCGCCCATGCCCATGGCCTGTGCCCTGTGCTCTGTGCCTCGTCGAGCGTATCCTTGGTACTGCCCGTTGTCCCTTTGCTCGTCTCTTTTGAAATTATAATCTGCGCCATGGCGCCGTCATCGTCAACATTTTCGCTTCTTCTTACCCACAAACATTGACAACTTTGCTTCCGCTTCTCCTGCTCCGCTTTTTTAAGGACCTTCGCTCGGTTTACACGCTTAGCAGCAGCAGCACTTGGATCCCAGCTCGGGTGCCTGGGACTTGGTTACTTCGTTTGGTATGAGCATATGGGATGGTGCCATGTTTTGTGTAAATAGCTTTCAGTTTTTGGCTTCTTCAGGGCGTTGTCCAGATCCAGATCCCAATCCTCATCTCTCTTTCCATCACACACACACAAACACACATAAAGAGCTTGAATTTATTCAACAAATGGCCTCAGCCGACTAATTTACATGCAGAAATCAAATAAGCTCCATGTACACATAATGAACATAAAGTCCAAACTCGGTTCCTCGATGCAAACAAAAGCGAGAAAAAGCCAGAAATGAGAAGGTCCTTCAGAGTTTTACTAATTACTTTGATGGACAAAGGGAAGCAAAATTTGAGTGGCGCAAACAAAAGCATAAAAATCAACACGGAACGAGAAAATTGAAAAGTTCTTCGGTTTTTTTTTGTCCAGTATTTGTGGTGCTTGAGCAGAAACTGCAACTAGATTCACTTTGGGAACAAATTATTTGCCAACTAAGAACTAAAACTATTCAATTTCCTGCACTGGCAATTTCCATTGCCAACTAATTCAATTTAGCCACACACAAGGATGCCATTAAAGAGCTGAATATGCTGTTGGGGGTTAGACGGGATATCAGCCGAGAAGGAAATAAGTTTTATTGCACCCATTCCAATGAATAAGGGATGCGAATGTCGCTACCCTTGTCCAGGCGCCTTCCACCTGCCACCTGCCACCAAAGCCAAGCCCACATTCGAGACACAGACAGAAGTCAAAACTATCCCAAGTTGGCTGCGGGTATTCTGTTCCAATCTCGTCTAGCCCACCACCAACCCAAGCAGTTGCGACTTTTTGGCCATGAAGACGCCATATTAGATTGGACTTACCAAGTGGGAGTTGGGGTTGGGGTTGGGGTTGGGTTTGGTTGAATTCAATTTGCATTTTCATGGTAGATACAAATATTTGCACTGTCCCTGCACATGAGTAATTGAATTAGTCAAGCGTTTCGAGCGGATTCTTCCAGTTTAAGCTAGATATATCTTCGAGTTTCACTTAAATTCAGTTTGAAGCTCTTCCTGGCAGGACTTAAGTCAAACTGCTGGACAGCTGAAAACAGCTTAACTTGCATTCAATGAAAGCAAGAAGCAAGAATATATACACAAACATGCTTCCAAAGGGTTTAAGTTTCCTTGTGTGCACGGCTCAACCCTTTAGGGACACCAGGATAACCGTTCCCATACCCTTGACTTAACCTAACCTGATGTATGCAGCGCACAAATATTGTCTCAGACAGTCGAATGAACTCCCAAGAAGAAGGGATACACCGAAGCCAAGCAAACAGTTAGGCTGATAGACAACACAACAACACACACACACACACATACACATATATTCACAGCCACACATAGAGTAGACTAGATAGAGGTATAAAAACGTATAGGAAAGAAACTGTAGAAGATGAAAGAGGGTTGAGATTGCGTCTGCTGCAGTTTTTTACGTGCTCTTTGAACAAAGTTTACCGCTGCTCCTAAGTGTACACACACTTTAACGGTATCAGTATGTGTGTGAATATAATTGACTATAAACTTGCATAGACATAGATATAGATATAGATACGTAGGTATATATTCTCAGCATCTCATATTAAAGTTAAACTTTCTGCATGCATTTATAGACTTTGAATTACTTTTTTCTTTTGAGTTTTCAATGCAAAAATCTGACTTATATAGACAAATGTTTCCTATAGCTTGTCTTATATAGTATATCTGATAATAATATAAGGCTGGATAAGGAAGCATTCTTTTCAGATAAGTTCTGCATAGTTTTCAAGTCAGTTTTCGTACTTTTTCTATATCTACGAGTATTTATGTTTTGTGAACTGTAAGTCATATTTTTCTCTTCTGTTTTTTAGAGTATTCAGACTTCGTCTAAGAAACATCTGTTTTCTTCGGTTTTTCCTGTTTCTTTTGGAGTTTTTCTTTTCATTTTTTTCTCTCTCTCTCTGTCTGATGCATCTGTATTGGCCCGTTTATGGCCTATCAACGATATTTGCTGTCTAGTTGCAGTCTAGTCGTCTGGCTGTTATCCTCTTTTGCAGTTTTCCCTCTGATTCTGACTTCAGACAAGTGCAATTGGGAAACGTTTAATGCGTGTTTGACTTGTGTCAAGAAGTGTCAGTTGTCGGTTAGCAACCATTTCGATAAATCAAAAGCGGAAACGAAATGCAATAATCGCGTCTAATCCTTCTGCTAAAACCAATATCCAGCAATTTACAATTAAAATACAACATAACTAGAAATCAGGCGATGTCAAACGAATGAAAACAAACAAACGCACACACACACACACATGCTAACAATATAACAAAAATGGAAAACAACCCATGAAAATCCATTAATAATCCATAAAAATGATTAATTACTGCGAACCTGTGTGGGTGTCTCCCTGTCTCCTTGTCGCTCTCCTCCTGTGTCTGCTGTCTATCAATGCAGCCGCAGAGACCCCAACCGATCACTAAACACCCTACACCTGCCCCTACCCAGGCTCCTGGTCCTGCTCCAGCTAATTCCTCTATAAATCGAATGTTAGTTTCATTGGAAATTTTCCAATTTATGCTTATAACTGGATATCTATGAAACAAGGGACAAGTGCATAAAAGCTGCTCTGCCGTCGGCAGCTGCTGCCTACCGCTTGCAACCCACAGACCGCTGCCCGCTGCCCGCAGTCCGCTGGCAACGCACATGCGCAATTCTCAACATTTATCTACACACATTTGTATCTATGTATACGCTCTGTATGTGTGTGCTGCCGCTGCCTCTGGCTCTGCCTCAGCCTCTGCTGCAGCAGCTAAACAATGAAAATCCGACACTGCGTCGGCCATTCCGTTGCCGGGCTTCCATTTTACCAGCGTCGGCCATAGCGTTTAGTTGGTTAGCTCGTTGCTGCCCACGCCTTACGCCTTATGCCTTATGCCTTATGCCGGCTCATGCGTTGGCATTTTCAGTGGCTTTGGCAACCCTGCCCTGCCACCCTATTACTCTATTCTGGGGGTGGTTGGGTTGGCAGCTTAAGAGCAGCACTTAGAACATTTCTGCGTTGCTTTCTCTTAAATTATCCGTTGCTGCAAACTACTTTACCGACCATTATTCTAAGTCAGCTAACTACCAATAGATGGCGCTAGCCGGGCTAGAGTTTTGAATATTCTGATTAGAACAAATTTCTTTACAAACGGGGGTTGATTTGAAGGGTAGACATTTGGGATTTCAGCAGGGGAACAGAAGCGAAATAGAAATTTATATAATAAAACAATTCAACACTTGGACTTGAGACATATTATATATATGTAGGGAAAGGCATAGACCAAAGTATATACAAACCAAGCTATACATTAACATTTAAATAAATATGCATCAAAATGTTGAAACTTGATAATTTTTAAAAGATTTCGTGAATGGTTTTTATTTATTTATTATTTTTGACTTCTTCTTTGCATATAATTAATATCTCATAAGTTCAGTTTATATTCTTTATTAAGGTTAATGTTTAACTCTCTAAGTTTTGCTGCAGACTTCACCAAAGTTTCGGTTCTGTTTTGACAAGTATAAAGCAATTTTGAAGTATTTTTTTGTGTATGTATTTCCCTTGTCCATCTTTATATTATTTCGTGTCATATGTACGAGTATAACGTTTTCATATGTATCATTTCGCAGTGTATTTTGTTACTTAACTTTTGCCGTATAACATCTTTTTAATGCCAAACATTAACACATAATTCCAGGCCTTCGCATCTGTTCATAAAGTAAGGGAGAGCAAAAAGCTGGAGAAATATAAATCAAAGCAACGAATTCTAAATACTCTGCAATTAAACTGATTAAAGGATATCATTTAAAGCTTATGAATTAAGATTACAAACATAAGAGACAGCAGAAAGGATCTTCTAATATGTAAAGTCTTAGTTGCAGGAACAGTTTTCAATCATTTTCATATAAGAGATAGCAACATATCTATATATGTTTATTTTATATATGTTTACAGCCAACTTCCACAGTTTATATATAGTTCATACCATAGTCTATATACCCAACAAAGAAAGTATAAGCATAATAACTTTCCAAAATCTTAGGACACAATTAAATCTCAGATTGTTTGTGTGGCAATGGACATTGGTCCAATAAAATGTCGAATAATCGTCATTAAGTTGCCGTAAGAAAACAAAGCGAAACAAATATGAAAAAAGTTAAATTGGGCAATTGGCCATCATCTTGGCCATAAAAAGAAGCGAGTTCCCAAATTGGTTTTCATGTTTATGTGGAGCGCAAGTGTCGCCTTGAGCGACACAGCGCACCAACAGATACATCCCCGCTGATCCAAAAGATGAACAATTTACAATCGAAGGACAATTAAGTGAGGACCGCGGACAGGCCATAAATCCAAGGTGCTAAAAAAGATGAGACGCGCTTTGCAACTAGAAAAGCAGCATAAAAAGTGAGGCACATGTTGCGTAGAACTTTTTTTTCTTTCCACTCGGTGGTTGATTTCCTGTTAGCGGAAGTTGTGACGGGCTGAGGAGTGGGAGGGGAACGGCTTTCGTGGGCTTGTGGAATGGGAAATGTCAAACTTTTGTGGTCAGTGCGTGCCGCGAGTGTCGCGTTTTGAAATTCCGGGTAGCATGTTGTGCAGGTCAGTTCCTTTCAAAACTTTTGACAGAGTTCCAATGCCCCGCCTCAATGTAACTCCTAGCGTAATGCCGGCCCATTGGCGGAACGGCTAAGGGGTGAGGTGTGTAAAACAATAAATGTGCCACATACGGTCCAAAATGCAGTCATAGCCATGAAAATCCGATTATTACATTTTTTATTCGTTGGAAACGTTGTTGATGCCATCAACACACAGACACCCAAAACGCAATGGCAACGGCAATCCAGGATTCAAACCCAATTCCAATTCCAATCTGAATCCGAATCCAAATCCTCTTCCGTTCTCTTCCTACCATAATCAATTAATGCTGGCAATTTGTGCAGCCAAACGTAACCTCAATTATGTGCGCCAAAGTGGCTGCCATGGTCGGGGATTAATCGCAAAAAAACAACAGGAGCAACAACAATTTGGCAAAATCCAAAAACAAAAAAAGGTAATACGAAATCAGAAAACAAGTGGAAAACTCTCTCGTAGTCCAAACTGGTTTGACATTAAGCGATCCAGACAACAACATTGTGAATTATAACAAAAACAAACAGTTACCTCATGTACAGCATGCGATGTGAGGGGTCAAGGGAATGGGGAACGGGGGAGAGCTAATCTAAAAAAACGTTGAAAGCCAAACACAAATACAAACACAAGCACAAGCACAAACACAATGACAATGTCAATATTAACGAGGCAAGAGGCAAAATTACAACAAAGCTTCTGGCAATGAAAAACATTTGCGGCTCGTCGCAGGCAAATAAACGGCGCATCTCCAAAAACAGGTGCGAAATATGAGATATTCCAGAGCATTAGATTGTTAGGCTAAAATTGATTAAAAAAGTCTTTAATTGGCAGACCAGACATAGAAAGAAGAAGAATTGAATCATTCTATAAGTCTTATATATAATATACACCATGTCTGAAGGTAATCCTAAGTAATGTCAATGTAGCGTCTCGCATCTCGCATTCTGTTAAGCAACTTCGCAATAACTGCAACTGCATGCGAACATAACATAGCCTAAGCATAATTTAACATAGGCATAACATTAACAGGCACTGTTAACAGAGATTGCGCTGGCCTAAGGCGAGTCTTAGAAATGGTTCAAGAAAGACGCGTTTTGGATCGAAATGTTTACTTGTATTTAATGTAAAAGATACTTTAGCTGCTATATATATACTATATACTATATATATATGTATATATATACATATTTATATATATCATTAAAGTCGTTCTATGTTCTTATTCAATAGCTAAAAAGATCTCTCTCGTTTTCATTAGATCTGTAGCCTATGTTATAATTGAAAGCGGCCTTCTGATTATACACAGTTGGAGTACAACTTATCTACATAATCTACATAAATGATAAATATATATTTAACTGCAACAAGTAAATCATATATATAAATGTATATTTATCTACTGAAAGGATGTCGAGCGCATTCCCTGCAATTACACGTGCTTAACAGATAATTATGAAGTTAATCATGTGTATTAGACACAATTACAAAAAGGATACACAGGAATAAATACAGTATACAGAGAAGATATGAAGGTAACAATGCTTGGTAAATCATTTATGCTTTACTTTTTATGTTAATGTTCTGTTAACAAACTCTGTTCAATGAAAAGTGTAACACAGAAAGCATTAAAGTGACGGAAGATCAGTCTGTTTTAACAATTCTGTAATATTCCATTCATTATTATTTATTATTTATTATTTATTATTTATTATTTATTATTTATTATTTATTATTTATTATTTATTATTTATTATTTATTATTTATTATTTATTATTTATTATTTATTATTTATTATTTATTATTTATTATTTATTAATTAATATTTATTATCTATTATTTATAATTTATTAATTAATACTTATTATTTATTATTTATTATTTATTAATTAATATTTATTATCTATTATTTATTATTTATTATCTATTATATATTATACATTATTTATTAATTAATACTTATTATGTATTACTTATTTATTTTATTATTATATTAGATGGGCTAAAATCCACTTAATTTTAGCCACAAAATGTTGTACCAAGGTTGACTAATTGGATAAATGTTAAGCGCTGTTAAAAGTGTTAAGAATGATTAAATTTTGAAATTTAATTAACCCAGCCTAACATCCTAGCCGCAATAGTGCTATGTTTGGGGGTTGTCCTGCGCTTATTTCTCTTATCTCTCAAACTCTTTGCCAAACACTAAACTGCAGCTACTCCACGCGAGACCGTTGTATATCAAAAAGGGGAGGCATCGCTCATACGACGCGTTGGCCTTCAGTTGCATCGACGCTTGGCGGTAACAACAAAAACAACGAAACGCACAAGCTGCAAGTTGATTTTGGAGTTTTTTACGCCAAATGCAGGCTGCATCTAAAAAATAAAGGAAAAAATGCAGAGCCAAAGCCGTGACGATTGACAGGACCAACACACACAGACACACACACAAGCGCATTGCTGGTGTAGGTGAAACGCATCCTTTTTGGGTTCGTAGCTGCTGTTGTTTCTGGGGTGTGAGTAGATTTTCAATCAAAATCGCTCAGCAGCAGCAACTGCGGCACCAACAACAACAACAACAAGCAAACTTCACAAAATTGCACTCGGCAGCATTTTGGCAAACTCGCAAACTCTCGCAGCGCACATGAGCGCATAAAACAAACAGTTAGCTTGACTGCATATGTGTGTGTGTGTGTGTGTGTATGTGTGGCACTTGCCTCTTTATCTTTTTGCAAATAAACGTCGCTGCCTGCCACTTCACTTTCCCGCGCCTTGGGCGAGGCGACGAGTGCATTTTTGGTCAGTTGCAGCTCGCGACTGGCAATTTTTTCTCGTTGCACTTTAAGTGCAGTTTACCTCTTGGCCATGTTTGGCCGCCCCCTACCGCATACCCCTTGCATGTCTGCCTATGCCACTGCTACTACCACTACCGCTGGCACTGCCTCTGCCTTTGTTGCCACCTTCATCGCCTCCACAGCCGCCGCGGTCTACTGGCTCTTTGGCGACTTTGAGTGTGCGGCGTTAGAAATTCCGAAAAAAAAGTTTCGCGTTGCAAATGAATTCTTACAAAGGACACGCGCCCCAGCTACTGCTACCCACACACACACACACACACCTACATGTATGCCAGCTCATACGAGTTGGAGGGGCTGCGGGGCGCGGGTATTGGGCATTGCATTTTGGTGCGGCCCTTTGGTTCGTTGACGACCAAGTACCAATTCGCTGGCATGTCGGATTGAAGCGCTGGAGTGGCGCTTAAGTGCTCCGGAGCTAGCCTGCTGGCCATGCCCCATAGCCCATGCCGCATAGAAAGGACTCCCTCGTTGCGCTTCTTTTTCATTTAATTAAAATTATTTGCCTTTGCCGACGATTCGCGACCCAAAACTCGTCATCCACTCGGAACTTAGCTGGATTTGGGCGTCGACTGGGCGTCTTCCTTGTGGCAAGTGCGTGTGGCATATTGTCAATTAGTGGTGCATTCACCACTCCCACTCCACATTGCCAAGTGCAACGATGCATTCAGACCTCAGCAGCAGCAGCAGCAACAGCAACAATCAAAGCCGAACATTCAAAGGTATTCCACAAATCCTGTGTCAGTGCAATTATTTTTGTTTCAAATAAATGGAAAATGTATAAAAACATTGCAACAAATACACAAAATCCTTTCATGTTGCAACTTGCCAATTAAAACGCACGCATCTAAAACACAAAAAATAAACAAATTGCAACAAAACATATTCTCGCACACAGAAAATTCCGTTTGAATGTGCCCAGTGCAATGCAAAGCAGAAAAGGATCCAATGGTCCAGCAACTATGAGAGTGGTTTCATATATCATTTAATCCTAGTTCTCATGTAAAGCATGTGCTAAATAATATGAGAACTATGGCAACCCAATGCAAGGACTAACGAGACGCCAACCTGCTAGACGAGTTATCCAATTGGCCAATAGGCCATAGGAAATGTTGTCTGAGCTCGAATATCAAACTGTGTTATATAGTAAATTATTCAAATAATTGAATAATTAAATGAATGTCGCAGAGGATTAAGGTCCTTTGAATAATCCTTACAGAGGTATATATCGATTGAGCTGCTTGTCTGTTTCATCATTTATATGACTGATTCATGTGAATCCAAAACTAGTTTCTTTGCTTGTTTTAGCTCCTTGCTAGAGTCCTCTCTAAGGAGCATGAATTCCTCAAGGAGCATCAACAGGAGCTTATATGTATTTCCTTCTTATATATATCATATCTACTTCGTATTTTGTTGGGTGAATCCTAATTTTCCGATCAAGCGCTTCCAATTGGAATCAACAGACAATTTTCCTTTTGGAAAATGGATGCGCTCTAAGGACATAAAAGTCAATGAAAAGCTTTGTATCCACAAGAAATTACATAAATAATAAGCTCTAAGTCCTGAACGTAGAAGGACCTTTTAACCGCAGGATTACGTTGAATGTACTACTCAACTAGTAGAGTTCTGATATGATTTTGATTGCTCACAAATGAGCCTAATTAATTAGCCTTAATTTCAATTATAATATCATTAAAGCTAATTATTGGTTAATTTGTTGAATTATTATGAGAATTAGCATAAATTATTTGACATATTTACAGAATTAAATTGAATTGACAAGTTTTATACAGTTTTATAATGATATTTGCATTTGGTTATGTAATAAGCATATAACAAATTGTAATTAGATTTTGCCTAATGAATTGTCAGCGTCATTTCGTCCTTTTTCCCAACGCATCTTGCAGGACATAAGCTCCACGTCCATCCAACACATTTGTTCCTATTAATAATTTCAAGATGCGTAATTATTGATTTTCCATTAACACTTTGAGGTTGCAGAAAATATGGAAAAAAAAAAGAAAAAAGGTGAAGGAGAACCCACGTGTGTGTGCGGTGGGCACTTTGAACTTAGGCCTCGGACTCAACGAGGTCCTGCGTCGTCGTCTCACGGCTGGAAAAACTCTTTGAGCTGGCGACTCCCGTATGTTGCCTATCGCCTGACGCCTTTGTAGTAATTAGTAGGCGTGTGTGTGTGTGTGTATGCTATTTATTAATAAATTTTTCACACCTCAACGCCTGGGGTTAATTGCACATGTCCTGGCAGGGACACACTCTATTTGAACGTATCCAAGCGAAAGGTTCTTAAAGCGCGTACGAACTTCTAAGATTATAACAGAGACTATTCATAGCTGAATGCTTTTATCACATTGCCAGTATTAAGTTGTAATCAAAAAGTGAATGTCCTGCCAGGATTTGTTATTAAACTTCGCTGCAAATTAAAAGTCAAACTGTTTAAGACAATGTACAAACAGTCTTTAAGCAGCGACAAGGGTGGCAGCTAGCGAAGGATACGAAAGGTGAAGGCTGAAGGGGGTAAAGGCACACGCTGCGCTGAATTTGTATATCACATGGAAGGACGAACGGAAGGACGCACTGCACATGGTCAGTCGCAACCCTCCTCGGACATTGCCCAGCTGAGCTTAACTCAGCTCAACTCAACTCAACTTGGTTCAACTCGAGCGTCCAGCCAGCCAGCCAACCATTCAAGCAACCAACCAACCATCCATACTTGCCACGGGCTGTTGCACGCAACGTGGCGCTAATTTCTTTGATTACAACATGTGGCAGAGACTCTCCGTCTCAATCTCAGTCGCAGTCGTAGTCTGAGCTAATCCTTTGTGCCTTGTCTTCAGGCACACGAGTCCACGTAAATAAGCGGAAACGAGCTTCCTCCAATGACCAACTGAACTTCAAAACTTCAACGTTCAACCGGCCAGTTGACCAGGACGAACTTCCCAAATCCTGAACCCTCGCGCAGGCCAACCCCCTTTTGGGCAGCAGATTTTTGATTCCTTTCCTTAATTATTGAGCAGCGAGCGATGCTTTCAATTTGATGAAAGGGTATTGCATACGCACAACTTTTGATCGACTGACTTCTGTATTAATATTTGCTTATTTTATTGAAATTTTATAATTTATTCCTAAATTATTTTAATTATTTATCTCTTAAAATGTAAACTTTCTACACAAAAATAAATATACAGGAAATCTGTTTAAAAACTATTCAATTCAATAGAATTTGCTTTGATATTTTGTTAGCTATTCCTGTGTCCTTTTGAGTATCTAGTACGCACAGCATTCCGGCTAAGTCTTACGGCTGATTGTTTCATTCTATTCATCGCCCTTGATGGCACATCCTGCGTCTATTCAATTGAAAAGCCATAAGAGAAACGCAAAGAAAAACGAGTGGCAGTAGGCCTTCTGTCCAGCAGACGCTATTCAAAATCAAACAGAGTCCTTGACGTTCACATTATCACCCTGAGGCCACACACACACACACACACTAGGACACACCCAATACTCGTTCAAGTACATTTAAATGAGTGTTTCTGATTTTGAATTTGTGCTTTGAATTTGAATTCAACATATTTCAATCCTTTCAATATCTATTGGGGTCGTCCATTGAGATGCATTTCGCAGTCAAAGTGAATAGAGTATAAATATAAGTATGTCTACTCTTCTCCTCAAATAATTACTCATAGAGTTAATCAATTAGTCAGAACGTTAGGTAAATATTCTAAGTGTGATATTGGTACCAAAAATCTTAGGGAAATCTATATAAATATATACAATATATGAACTTTTACTCTTGTCCTTACATAATTATTCATTGAGTTCAATAATTTCAACACAATGGATATATAGATTTAACTAGGATCTTCGGACTAACAACATATCTTGGAGTTATCTTATTATCCTTTTGCTCTGCAGGATTCATGCTTCTTGTGTTGAAACTAACCTCAGAATGTGTTGAGATATTTAAACTAATCAGAACTTTATTTTCATTCAGATTAAAATACAATAAGTTCTTCTTAAATTATCTTCAACTTATGATATACATGATAAAGATCTATAATTCATTCCGATTCATTCATTCAATTCAGATCATAAACTATTCACTTGAATCGATCATTTGAATCCTGTTTGGCATTGCACTCTTAAGTATTTGTTGAATACTTAAATTTAAATTGACTTACAAAGTGCAAATTTAATGCCTATAAGGTCTCTCTCTCTCTGAGTATGTCTATCTCACTCTACGCTACTCTCGTCTAATTCGCATATATATTTCTATATAATTCTTGTTCAACATTTGGCATTCAATGGAAACACAAGACGCAGCAGGCAATGGCACAAAGAGGCGAGCAGGCCATGAGGACTGGACCGGAGCACTGCTAATGATTGATGCTGATGTTGATGGCCTCTATAAGCATGTGAGCCACACACACACACATTCATACACATCTACACACACGTGGTTATTAAGCTGGTAGAAAGAGCTCGCCAAAAATACAAACAGGACTTTGCACGCATGCACTTGTCGACTTTTGCATAATGCCGAATGAATGAAAGAGGCTGGCATTGGGTTTGGGTTTGGGCTTGTGGTCGGTGGGTGGAGGTGGGGCAGGAGGTCCTTTTGGCCAGGTTTGAGTTCTTGCCTGAACGTGTGCATATATGGAAATGGGAATTCTTTGATTTGAATTTTATTTGGCTGTTTGTGCGATGGAAAACGCCACTAAAAAGTTAATTGCACGAAAAATAAGTTAATACGCGTACTCCGTTCCGCTTCTGGACTGGCGCAAGTTTCGCTTCAGGTCCTGTTTAATTTAATTAGCCATCGTCCTTCTGTATGCCTTGCTGCCTGATGGCTGCCTCCCACTCTGCTGTCAGTCTGTTTGTCTCTTTGTCACATGTGTCCTTCGCCCTCTCCCCGTCCCTATCCCTGTGCCTGTCCTTTTTCCTGGCCTTCTCCATGCGCACACAAACATACATACATCCCAATACAGAACCACCGTTCTTTTAGCATTTTTTTTTCAGCTTCGTCCTCCCGCTGACTGTTTGCCAATTCGTTGACATGGAGCTGAAGCTTGTAGAGCTGCTGCATGTTTCAGCTCTGGCGCTCAAGTCAATTAGTAAGTATATTTAATTGCTTTAAATTTGCATAATTTCTGTCAACAAGAAGTCCAACGGACTGGCAAGGCAGCTCCACAATAAATTTCTCTTTGTCCTTCCTACACTCACACACACCCACACACACACACTCATTCTATCCTGCTTGTCTTACTCGGACTGTGTCAAGACTTTGCGCATTAGCTTCAATTAGCCAGGACATTGGCTACTGGTCAGTGGGTGGCATCTTCTGGCAGAAGGACGAAGGTCCCATCTAATGCCTAACTAATCTAAATTTGAATGCCTCAAACTGTTTTGGGCATTTCAATTAACCCGACGCACCTTAAAAACAACCAGAAAAACACAGCTCTGGCCATAAACTTGGGCAAGACAAATCCATGGCACACGTCAAGGAGCATGCGGAGCAGAGTTTGACCTCATTTCGGAGTTGCTGTTGAAGACGCACAACTAATTAGACACATGCCAGGACATGTGAAATGTTCATTTCTATTTTCTCTATCTGTGTGGTTGACTCTGTGTGTGTGTGAGTGTGTGTGTGTGTGTGTGTTGTGTGTGTGCACTTGACCGTACGCAAATTACTTGTGTCATAAATTTAGCAGACAACCAGCAAACCGACAAGAAAAGTCAAGCGACCCAAATGACACCCGAGGCTTACAAAGTGGGAGTCGAAGAACACGTCCCAGCACTGTGGCCATCCAGCAGGATAACCAGGATAACCCGATCGAACAACAAGGCGAGCACAAGGACATCTACTTGGCCGCAAAGGGTAACCATCACGTGTCATCTATCTTTGGCCACGTTTTATATTTACCACTTACCTTCATGCGATGCTATTATATGGCATTGTATGGCACTGTATGGCATTGTATGGCATTATATGGTATATGGTGTGGCTTGGTACCTTCATAAAGATTTCTATCTTAACGATGACAGTGGAAAAGTTTTGCTGGCAATTTCTGTTATGAATTCTCTCGCCTCAAGATTCAAAAGAGGCTTCGGCCATTGTCTTTGATTTAAATGTAACGGCAAAAGACCTAAAAAGTAACCCAAAATGCCAGTCGATAGCTCGCGTGTACCGTTAGAGCCGTTATCGAAGCCTTTCTGAATGGATGGCAGGACAAAAGGACAAGATGCAAGTGCGTCGATAAGCCTAATATGCGTTTTCCTCGGCTGCTCATTAGGTTTCTGTGGTGCCCGCAGGGTGTCAGCAAAGGATAACCGGTTACACACACACACATGCATACGGAGCAATAATTACAGGCTCAACCTTGTCTAGGCACTAAATTCATAAACACTTTGCATAGTTTTAATGACCAACCCTTTAGTTAGTGTGACAAACAAAAGGACAAGCCTCTGGCTGTGGCTCTGCTTTGGCCACGACCTGGGCTCCTTCGTCCTTCGTCTTATGTCACACAGGACATTTGGGGGTAGCTGAGCAGGGGATAGTTCTACTACTGTCCAGGGACTTCCCATTGTTCGAGCTTAACTTATCCCGTCTGGGTCGACGTTTATTGTTTCTTGAAGATTAACATCTTTGTGGGCTTTGGGTATGATGAAATGATGGCTGAAAACTTTTCACACACAGTCAATGAACTGCATAAAGGACATGTGAACAACACAATGCAATACAAATGAAATCCATTGAAAAATCATGAATGAATTTTCCACTGTGCCTCAAAAAAGAGAAGAAAACTGCGTGAAAAGTGAAAACGTGCGAATAATTTCCGCACATTGAGTTATCAATTAAAATTAACCGAAAACCGAAATGTGTCCTACATATATATAATATATATATTTATATATGTATTAAATGGCAATGCAACCTCAAATAAACTACACACACACACACACTCGCACAGTCGCGTGGCCTTTGCAGGACAATGTTGTTGTGGCAGAGAGTTGTAGCCGTTGAGCTGTGTGTAAATGGTGACCCCATTCCAATGGGGTGCGTGTTTGTTGCTTCATTAACCGGCAAATTTACACACACTCACACACACACACACGCACACAGACACAGTTTGTGCGGTAACTCGCGTTCCAACCGGTTTTCCAACTCATTCACCGGACAGGCAGCCGGCATTTTCCTTCATTTTCCTCTTTTTTTTTCGCTTACCCACACCATTACAATGCAATATATAACAACAGGAGCAACAACAACATCAACGAAGTTGTCCCAATGCCGCTCAAGGTCAAACCATAATCGTTGATAATGAAAATTATATCCCCCTCTCACACGGAGCATTCGCATTTTTTTCGCTTATTTTTGGGCTCACTTTTTAATGGCCTCGCTGGGCGCCTCACGTATACTTTTTGTCACTTGTTTTTCTTTAATTTTCATTTAATGCAATGCCATCTGCCCCCAAACCTCCACCTCCACCCCCTTCGCCTGCAGACCCCATTGTGTAAATTATTGCCAAAAAAAAAAAGAAGAGAAGAAAAAGCGGAAAACAAGGATCTGATGCCCCAAAGTATGCAGCATAATTAAAAATCAATGGCACACAAACTGATAAAGGCCACAGCATGGGGGCGTGTGCTGTGTGTTTGCGGCTGATGGTGTTAAGGGGGCGTGGCAATGCCACCAGATACTCCACATTAAAAGGCCGCGCAGCAGCAGCAGCGGTCGCTTAATTTTTGCTCTTATTTTTGTGTGCCTTTTTTTCCGACTTTGTTTTTTTATTATTTGTCTGCAATTCATTTTTGATTGTTTTTTAATTTATTTTTTATTCGCGCACACACGAAAAGCGCAGCACAAAAAGCAATCAAAAAATTATGGCAAAAAAATGCGCGCGCGAATGCGAAACTCGAAGCAGAAATCAACAAAAATACAACCGAAAAATGAAATAAGAGAACCAAAAAAAAAATGAACAAAAAAATACCAAAAATAAATGCATAAAAAATTATAAAAAAAGGAGGCCAAAAAACGCCGGTCAGCAGCAGCAGCAGGGTCATATGACTGTGAGTGTGTGTGTGTGTGTGGTGTGTGTGTGTGTGTGTGAGTGTCCGTTTTTGGTGTCTGCCGCCAATGAGTAGTAAAACTGTTGCTGAGCAAAAGTAAAATATATAAAAACGAAAATAAAAAGGAGAGAACAAAGTGTCGAAAATAAATATATGAAAAAGGATATCGCAATAAGCAAACAGCAGCAGGAGCACTGCTATTGGCATCAGCAGGACCAACAGCTGCAAGGACCAACAGGAGGCGACCTTTATAAGGCATTTAACTCTGACCTCGTCGAGCAGTCAATGGATGCAACAAGCCAAAAATGAAACCAATTTACCCACACGTAATACAAGAACTTAACCTGGCAACTCTTACTCCCACTCCTGTCCCCTCCTGTCGTGTCTCGTCCTGTTTTGTCCTTCTCAATATCCGAGCTCCTTTTCGCTTAATGAAGACAATCAAGAAGTCACAGATTCTGAGTATTATGCTTTATAATCCGATTTCTTCAAAAGAATTAAACTATTTTACTATTTTAAACTAGTATTTATTGATTCGTTGACTTTATATAATCTAAGCTATAAATCAGATTAATTAAACAAATATATATAATATATAATTAATTATTAATGTTTATCTACCTCAACGTTCAGCCAACAAAATGGAAAATATATAATTCATTAAAGTTCATTTTAATATTTAAAAAAATTTAATTACTTTCTTTTAAAAAATCACTGTTTTCTTTTCGGTCAACCAAATATTTAAATTTATTTATATTAATTTGTATTTATTTATATTTATTTTTATTTATTTATATTTATTTATATTTATTTATATTTATTTATATTAATTTGTATTTATTTATATTTATTTATATTTATTTATATTAATTTGTATTTATTTATATTTATTTTTATTTATTTATATTTATTTATATAAATATAGAACTACATGTCTTCTCTTCTCTTCTCCTGGAGTCTGTAACTGTTTGCATTTGGCTGGGCGAAAGCAACGTGCAACAGCTGGCGGTTGCGTTTGCAGCAAACAACAAAAAGGCGTGAGAGTGCATCATATTAAACTTATTTAACTCAAAGGGAATCCTTAGCGGAATAATTTCGGACCAACTCATTATACAGCATAAAAGTACAGGACTTCTCTTTGAGTCTGTGTCTGTTTGTCTGTCTGCGTTTGTTTATGGAAACGCAATATGCAACAAGTGGGCGTTGCAACAAAAAGGTGTTGATATTAACAAAATGATTTCACATGACAAAGGGAACAATTTTAACAGCGACAAATTATATATGCGCATATATTTAATATCATTTTATTAAAAAGCTTCCTCTTTAACAGCTCACAGTTCAACAATATACTGAGGCTCCTCAAAAAAAATCTTTTGAATACTTTATAAACTAAATTCCACATTTTGCATCTAGATTAAGACTCAGCTTAACAAAAAAGGAGTTAGAGTCTATACAAAATCGGCTATGACTCCTGTTAAGGGGATATTAAAAGCGACCTAAGAGTTTCCAAGGTAGATGACAACATGCAGCAAGTTACCTGAAGAGTCTTCGCTTTCAGCCCAACCCACTAGCAAGGCGACTTAATAGAACCAGGTGTCCTTAGACTGGAGCCTTGGCTTGGCAGAGTCTCAAAGAGTAGACTCTAACGATACCTGCCGCAGGACCTACACAGGAGGATCTTTTGTATGGATCGGGGAAGCCCAGGAAAATCCAATCAGATCAATAAGTGTTAGTTTGTAAATTATATGAATACATAAAAAAATAACTAAAGGGCAGAGGATAGAAAGAAAGAGGCAAGTGGGAAGTATATGGGGTATGTGGGGAATGATAAAGAACAGAATAGACAGACAGAATTTTATTATATAAGCTTTTCTCATAAATTTCTTATAATCCTAAGGTTTTTACATTAATTCTCAAACCGCAAGTAAGTAGATAGTAAATAGTTTGGAAGCTATGCAAAAGTCCTCCCAGTCAAAGGGGGAACACAAACAGGTAATAATCTCCAGAGCTCTTAAGCATCCATCGGTCTAGCCAAAGTACAATGTGTTTATATAGTAAATTAATATATTTATAAAGTAAAGAGCGATTTCGTTTTAATGCTTTCATATTTTCATTCAGTGAGCCGAAATCTGTTGCCTACACGAGATACTATGTATCATCCTCGTCCGGGATCGAAAGCGTTCTAGTAGCAATATAAAGATTATTTAAAATCCTTGACAGATTCAAATGTTACCGCAAATAGTAATCGTTAGCCGGATTCAAGCCTTTTACCTCCTAACAGGATTGTTGGTGAAATGCGATTTGCAGGTGTTTGCTTGTCTTGGACTATCAGCTTAAACACCTCACGGGACTCGCTCGACAGCCATGTGTTGCTGCAGCAAGCATAAAAACGATTTACCAAAAAAGGATGCACCAAAAAAAGGATGCACAGCTAAAAGGATACACTTGGCGCCAATTTTCGCTCGTAGGTTTCAATTCATTTTTGCTCATTTCATCGTGCTGTGCCTTTTTTTTTTGCTTTCAGACGGGGGGTGTCCTGCCCAGACCGGTGTCCTGTGCGCGCTCTCACACCCAATCGGCTCGTCGCCTCCCAGATTTTTCCTCCCACGCGTTGTTTATATTGTGGTTTTCTTTTGTTTGTCGGCGTGTAAAAAAAAACACGTGAAATTTTTAAAATTGCGGAATTATTCCGGTCAAACTCATTATATATATATATATGGTATATGCGGGATAAATATATATATATATATATATATACAGAACTACAAGTCTTCTCTTCTCTTCTCCTGGAGTCTGTAACTGTTTGCATTTGGCTGGGCGCAGGCAACGTGCAACAGCTGGCGGTTGCAGTTGCAACAAACAACAAAAAGGCGTGAGAGTTCATCACGATGAGTTCACATTGAACAGAGGCGAATTATATATGCGCATATATTTAATATCATTTTATTAAATGGCTTCTTGTTTTTCTCTGTTAAAAATATATAAATACATTTTTAACTAAAAGGGAATCTTTAGCGGAATAATTTCGGACCAACTCATTACACAGGATAAAAGTATATTAACACAGGACTTCTCTTTGAGTCTGTGTCTGTTTGTCTGTCTGCGTTTGTTTATGGAAACGCAATATGCAACAAGTGGGCGTTGCAACAAAAAGGTGTTGATATTAACAAAATGATTTCACATGACAAAGGGAACAATTTTAACAGCGACAAATTATATATGCGCATATATTTAATATCATTTTATTAAAAAGCTTCCTCTTTAACAGCTCACAGTTCAACAATATACTGAGGCTCCTCAAAAGAAATCTTTTGAATACTTTATAAACTAAATTCCACATTTTGCATCTAGATTAAGACTCAGCTTAACAAAAAAGGAGTTAGAGTCTATACAAAATCGGCTATGACTCCTGTTAAGGGGATATTAAAAGCGACCTAAGAGTTTCCAAGGTAGATGACAACATGCAGCAAGTTACCTGAAGAGTCTTCGCTTTCAGCCCAACCCACTAGCAAGGCGACTTAATAGAACCAGGTGTCCTTAGACTGGAGCCTTGGCTTGGCAGAGTCTCAAAGAGTAGACTCTAACGATACCTGCCGCCGGACCTACAGAGGAGGATCTTCCTTTGCTTCATCTCTTGCATTACAGCCTAAATTTGAATAAAACTATAAACAAATATATATATATAATACAAATGTAATAAAAAATATGATTATTTTAGATGTAAAATACAAAAAGCATATAGAAAAATAGAGGAACTGGAATATGATCCTAATCGAAAGACGAGGAGCAGAAAATGTAGACGAACTAATATGAAAGAGCAGTCAATGTTGCCGATAATCAATTTATACACAAAAACAAAATCAAGATCTATGATTTAATTATATTAAAATACTTGTATTATCACAATTTAGTAGACAAAAAAAACTGTAAATAATATAAAATAAGCTACAACTTTCTATTAACGATAGATTACTTTACTTAAGTTGCGACTGAGATATTACATACAGCATGTGTATTTTCTATAAATATCATATAAGAAGGTGGAACATTTGCCAAATAACGGCTTTATTTCTTTTGAAGGATATCTATTCGAAGATACTTAGAATAGAATACAGTGCCAAGGATCTTACGGAGCATTAGAACGAAGTGGGTCCTGTATTTCATGAGGAGCATGTCTTTGCCGCTGGCGAAGTCCATTGCTATGAACAAATTATAGGCGCTATAGCCGCTGATAACCAAACGATTGCCCAACGCGCTGCTCGCATGGTGAAGGTGGAGTACGAGGACATGAAGCCAATCATCGTGACAATGCAGGATGCTATCGAGCATAAGTCATATTTTCCCAACTATCCTCGTTATGTTACCAAAGGTGATGTGGAGCACGCCTCTGCTGAGGCAGATCACATCTACGAAGGTAGCTGTCGCATGGGTGGGCAGGAGCATTTCTATCAAGAAACGCATGCAGCCGTGGTTTATATATAAAATAAGCTTTAACACATATTTATCATATCTATCATATAGCAAATAAAATATTGCTGAATATTGTTCAAATTGGAATTATATTGATTATTCTCCTTATTTATTTTATCTATCACTACAAATGGTTTTATTACAGTCAATGAATACCTGAGAAGGACTTATCCTATTTAGTCTATCTTCAATAGTCTTTATTTATATATAAAATAACCCTTATTCTATTCACGTCCCAGCATGCAACGTTGGCTGTTTCTCTGCACAAAATATCTGAATCTTTTTCAGTGTTTTTCTAGTTTTCAATACGATTCATAAATCTGCTTTATGAGATCAGAAGATATTTAAGCATATCTATCAATATATCAATCATTTTCTTTGTTTTCTGGGAAACTGAGAAATTCACTAACTGAAATACGTAAAAATCAGTATTTGACACTATTAAGGATATGGTCTAAGTTTATGAGCTCTTTTAACAATTTGAAAGTTCAAATCCTAAATCTATCGTTGTTGCCAAATATTGGAATGAGATTCATCTGGAAAATTAGCTGACGAGTCTGTTCGAGCCTTGAGCTGTGCTGCAATTGGTGTTGCATGTGTTTCGGGTTTCAAGTCTCGTCCTGGTCGTGCCAGGACTAATTGTTATCAGGAGGTTGTTAAACCTAACTCCCAGCAATAAATCAACAAAATTACGACAAAGAATCGACAATCATGATGATGATGATGATGATGATGATGATGAGCAAAAGGAGAAGGAGAAGCAGGCAAAGGTGGAGGACGTAGTCCGTCTGGTTGGGGCATTGTTTGTTTGCCATCAATGGAAGTTTTTAATTTGCTGCCCTGCAATCCTTCCGTTCATCCTTCAGCCTGCTGCTAGTCCCTCAGTCCTCCAGTCCCCCACCTCCGCTTGCCCTTTCCCTGTTTAACTGCAGTTTTGGCCTGCATAATATGCACTTTGGCCCGACTTCACCCTGGGGGTTTGCCCAAAGGACTGCAACTTGTTGTCTAGCAGACGCCTGGGCCAAAACGCAATTACCCGAAACCCGAACGAAGGCCCAAACACCGTCGACTTGCCTGCCGCCTATCAGCAGTGCAGTCAACGAGTCAACGGTTTCTTTAGTATCCAGCCCACTCTTCACCACTTTTTAGGGGGAGGCGATTCAACATCCTGCACACATAGACACACACACACACACACATGTGAGTGTGCAATTGCATGCAATTTCGGCTGGAAAAAGTTTTCGAAAATTGCATTTTGTGTGTTGGGTCCGTGGAGGAGATGGCGGCAAGAAAAGCGAAATTGCCTTTAAGATTAAAGTTTGGAAGCGCCCACAAGTATGCAATTAGTTTGGCGCCAGGCTCTAGCCAAGAATGAGAACGAGAAGGGGGAGGCAAAGTCCTGGCTGCGCATAATTGTTGTCTCACATAATCTAAGAGGCAGCCATACAAAGCGATTTCCTTGACCTCAAAAGAAGTCATATGGAAAAGGTGCGCCCCAAACAAAATAGTTGATGACTTAAGGGTTTTATGAGCACACAGTGACACACATAAAGACAGCTGTGTGTGTGTGTGTTGACAACACTTGCGACCAAATTGATACTAAAATGAACAAAAATAGCGGCCAGTTGGGGTCACTTGCCATGAGAAAGCCCCAAAGGACTCAAAGACGACGACGACAACTTTAGCCACACCTTTGCTTACCTACACGTGTCTACACACACAGACATAGTAGACACTTGCACACCCGCAGCGAGTGTGTAAATAGTGGCAAAGGCAAATATTTTCAGAGCCAAGGATTTCATTATCCTTATCACATGACATGCGGAATTTTCTGTTGAGCACAACAAAAGCGCAAAATGCAAAAGATGTCGTCGATGTCGTCGTCCGCCAGGCGGACGCCTCCAGCCAAACTCCAGCACAACTTACAACTCACTGCCCAGCTGGCATGTCCTTGCTGTTAATGTCCTTTAAGCTGTTCTACTTTAATTACAATACGACGTTGTTGCTTCAGCTTACGTTGTTGTGGTCTATACGCTGTCTCCTGAGATATTTCATGCTGGCCACAGCCACAGCCACAGCCCCAGCCAGTGTGTGTGTTCAATGTGTGTGTGTGTGTGTGTATTAGCGGCTTGTGTGACACTCCTCTGCTCTGGTATTGTGCTTATCCTTAACGGCGGTTTTGCACTTAACTATTTGCATGTTAATACCGTGTTGTCCTTCCGCGACTTGCTTATAATATACACTCTTTTTCTAGGATATCCAAGCTAGGACACTCGTCTAAGGATCTCTTAATCCTTTTATAGAAATACATAATTATATCCTAGATTATATAAATATACATATTGTATATACAACTCTCAGAAAAGGTTTATGTTTTGGTTTAACTCAAACCGAAATATCTTCTCTGCCTTCAGTCGGCTTCTGCAACCGTTTTCGGTTCAATTCAATAATATATTTTATTATTCAGATTCGTTTATATGTTTTTCTGTAGTCGTATAAACATTTTATCTGTGCTTTAATTGAGTTCCGTAAAATTATTTGTGTGCAAAGGACACAAATTGAGTTAAAGTTGAGTGGAAAGCTGTTCGCAGGTGTAAAAGCTGCGAGCAATTCATATCGAAGCTTCAAATAGACAGTGCTATGACATCGGACTGAGTAAAAGCACCTATCGAATATCCTATGTACATATATCCCTTATAGATTATCGATAGTTTCGATAGTGATAACATATTTCGATAGACATTTGTTGGCTTCAAAGAGAAGAAAACTTAGTTTAATAAAAACCAAAGATCGACCGTATCGATTGAGATAAAACCTAATGAATAATAGATTGAAACTTTCGATAGTGTAATCGATAGTTTGGCAGTTCTTGTGTATACCTATGATTACTTTAAGCAAGTCGATAGAGTATTTAACTGTTGATAAGACTTTCGGCCTTTGTCGCATTATCGCTTTCTTGTGCTAAAGATGACGTCGTCCTGTTTTGTCCTGCCTTTTTGCTTGTACGAGTCGAGGTAATTACTGTGCTCCCTGGCACGACAACAAAAGCCTCGTGTGTTTAATTGAAATTAGTTGAACTCTTTCTCTAATGTCTTCATAAAAGTCTCCTTGAAAGGGAACTCTTTAAGGCCAGCAGCAGTTATAGTAAATGGAATTAGGCGCGTAAGTTTAAGAAGGTCTTCTGCAAGTGTGAGGAAGATCTAAAGACAGGAAAAAGAGAAAGCGATAATAAGAGAGTAGAAATCCTTCTGAAGAAGATAATTTAGGAAAACTAGGAGAAAGACAATGGCAAGAGACTGAGAGAAAGATCTGCTGTGGCTTTTATTAAGAAACCAAGAGAACATATTCTAGAGGCAGAACTTTCTCTAGTGCAGAGATAGACATTCAGTTAAGCTATAGAAATTGGTTGAAGAATCAGTTGAATTTAATATAGAAGACCAGAGGTTGTACAGCTTTTATACATTTAATGGAACTTTTATTTCGGGGCTGGTTGGAAAATAAACGAAGTTCGCTTACAAATTGGTGGGAGAGCATGAGGCAAATCGTTAAAAGCAACTGTCGCAGTTGCATAGACAACGGCAACTGAAACTGCAACTGCAGCAACTGTAAAAACAGCAGAGGCAACAACAACAACAAAAAGGACGAAACGGTAACGGCCAACAGACAACAAATTGATATATATGAACAGGTCCGCGGATTGACAAAGCAGCTGCAGCGTAAAAGCCCAACCATGTTGCACGTCCGTCTCTTTGTCCTGCTGTCTGTCTGACTGCCCATGCCAAGGACCAAATGGCAGCCAGGTCAGCCCTTAGAATTGTGCAAAGCCCGCAGCAGCTGTAACAAAAAAACAACAACAACTTTCATATCGTATTTGTTGTTGTTGTTGTTGCTGCCACGAAAGTGCATTTTGCGTATGTTAACGGCGGCTCGCGGGGCGTATGAGCAATGCACGCAGACGCAGGCAGCGCAGCAGCTGCAGCAGCAACATTGCCATTGCAGTTGCATACAAATTTCAGCGATTGCAACGATTGCTACTGCTGCTGCTGCTGCTGCCCTTCCCCCAGTTGTACCTCATCCCCTGGTAGGCGGAGCATTTTTGTACTTTTTTCTTGTTTGCTTTCAAACGCGCATTTTTAATGCAACAACAACAGTAGAAACTGCCCAGCCACGCCCACTGGCTGCCACATAGGGGCTATTCCTTTGGCAGATTTACAAAAAAAATGTATGAAAAGCAACAAATACCATATCGAAAGTTCAAAGTTCGACTCTGTCCTTTTGATACTCGCTTTCCTGATTAATTAGATTCAAAATGTGTTTCGAAAATCCTTCGGGAACGTTGCGACAAAAATAAAATTGCAGCCTTTTGAATTATGCACTTGCCATAAGGGGCAGAGAGCTGAGGTTGATTTACTTTCAAGTCCAGCGATATATATCTGAATTGACCTCAACGTGTGCAACCTTTGACACTTGCAACCCCCTTCCTATCCCAAGGATCAGCCTCAATCCCCAAAAACTCTGCTTCAACATGCAACAGCAGCAAGTAATCAGGAACTCAAACCCATTTACGGATGGTTTCCCATCTACCCTATGAATCAGCATTGAAAAAGGGTATTATAATTGTGGCGTAATGTCATCAGGCAGAAGAACGCATCTGGGAGAGGGAGTAGCGTATATATTCCTGATCAGCAGCAAGAGATCAGCCGGATTTACGAATTGAAATGCTTTGATATCTGAATAGAGAGCAATGTATTTCAGGTGTCTTGCTTTATACCACAACCGATGAATATCGATTTATAATCACAATTGCGATATATAGATATAATGTAATACATTTATATTCTCGATGAGCACCAGAGATCAGATGAGATCAGAGATCAATCATCAAAGTTAGCGACTAAACGAGTCAAGAGTGATATCTTTGCTATGTGGGTTGCTTTACTCTACAATCGATATATATCAATACACAATCATAATATATATACAATATGTTACATAATATATCATATGTTTACTCTCAATTATAATCAAAGGATCAGTTGTGTTCTTATAAAGCTCTCTATCTACTATAGCTAGAGTAAACATTCGATATATATCGATATACAATCTTTGGCTTTGCAGCTGTATCTTTAAAATTAGACAAAAGTACATGCTAATTGCTTACAATGTAAAACTGAGGCAAGCAGCGATCATATCGTTTAAACAGTGCACTGCTTATAGCGCATGTGTTGGGCTATTCCCTGATACTCAGGGTATTTGCTAGTCAAGCGCAGTCGAGCGGATCTAGCATAATCGTACTCTGTTTTTGGATGGGTTGCTGCAACTGCAACTGCAGCTGCTTTGCTGCAATGAACACAAACTCGAATGGACTTTTGTTGTTGACCATGCAGCTGTCGCAGGACACAGCTCCTCTCCCTTTTAGCTACCCAGACCCAGACCCAGCCCAGGTCCAGGCCCTTGCCCCCTCTTCAATCCCTTGTGGGCTTGTCGCATGTTTAGTTTTTCGCGCAATTTTCCGCGCACTCTTTGTCAGTTTTGTTGCTGTTGCAGCGCAATATTTTCGCTACATACTGCTAACCGCCTGCTCCTGCCCCGTCCTGGCCTGGCATATCCTGGCCAGCCCCACACCCGGCATAAGCTCGTTTCCGGACCGTGCTTGATGCTTTTAGGCAACGAATTGCAACTGCAGCGCATTGCGCTTTGGGGAATATGCAAATCAGCCATCAGCCATCAGCCATCAGCAGCAGCAGCAGCGACAGCGGCAGCTGCTGATGCAACTGCAACTGCAACTGCAACTGCAACAACAAAAGCAACAAAAGCTGCCACAGCATCAACAGTCGCATCAGCGTCAACATTAACATCAACTCCAGTCAAGCGCCCAATCTGCAGCACAGAATCAACAACATCAAACTAAAAATGGTTTTCGGCTCACTCAACGCTACATTGCAGGTGTGTCACGTGTGTGCAACCCCCAGCTCCCCCTCCCCTACCCCTTCTCCTCACCCACTTCATGCTTTTCTCGCTATTTGCCAGCCCTGCGGCTCTGCGCCTGATTGATGCTTATTCGGACTCGCAATGTTACTGCGATCATTCGTCATATTCAACTGTCCAATTTCCAAAAGTTTTAATGAGTTTTAACGAAGATTACCGAGAGATCTACTTACCAGTAGAACAATACAAAAGTCCTTGTATATCACTCTAAGGAAAATATATATCCTTTAACCAGTAATATATTCAACATTTCCCACCAAACTTAGATAAAAAGCAATTATGCATCAGCTTTATCCACTATGTTAACATTTGGCACTCAATGATATTCAGGATCTCCAAATTTAGAATGCATTTACATATTTTGAGCATGACAAAGGATTCTTTCGTTATTCGCCTATTTCAAGGACTATTTTGATGTTCTTCGGACCTAAAGATAGTCGTTTTCCTGGCTTTTTCTTTGTAGAACTGGAAGCCAGCTTTAGCTGCCTTTAAGCAATGCTTTTTTGGTGCACTAAAGAAACATCGTTATATATCAGCAGTATCCCTGCAGCCTAGTGTCAAGATAGGGATAAGATAAGATAAGGCATCTGATAGGAAAGGATAATGAGCAATATTTAGATAAGAGTTCATTATGCAGAGTCCTTCAAGCCGTAGATCTTGTTAGTGCTCCACAGTTTGGGTGGGAGTTGTTTATCTTAACAATCCAGTAAAAAGTTAACCTTTCCAATACTATTAGAAACATCGTTATATACCAGCAGTATCCTTGCAACCTAGAGTCAGGATTGGGATAGCTTTTGATAGGAAAGGATAAGAGTTCATTATGCAGAGATCTTGTTGGTGCTCCACAGTTTGGGTGGGAGTTGTTTATCTCAACATTCTAGTACTAGGTTTACCTTTCCAATGTCACTCGATTAATCAGAATACTAACCTTAATATCGATATATTGTTAATTAATCGATAAATCGACCACAACATGAATAAGAGCAAAGTTAGGAAAGATTTTTCTATTTAATATATTCTCTATTAAAGCTGCTTATACACTTGTTTGCTTTCCCTTTATTATTAGAAATCTATTAGTGTATTTATCGAAATCCCTCTCGATGAAACCTTTTTTTTCTCGATATACTTTTATTTATTTTCCTTCCCTTTCCTTTTGTTTGAGTTTGAATGGAAAATTTCAATCGCTTTTCAGCGCAATTTCACAATTTTACAATTTATGCACCGCGTTCTGCCGTGAGCTCATTAATTAATAATCAGCAAACGGCTGGTCTGTGGGGGTGAATCCCGTTTGATTGACCAATCGCTGGGCTTTCGAGACCACAGGACCACTGCCAAGCGGATCGACCTGGACACAATCCTCCAACACACCCGCCCACTCCATGCCAGATACCTGGGCGCGGACTGTGTTGGAGTATTTGATGTGCCTTTGGCAATTGTGCCGTACAACTTATTAATCCATAAGCTATCTGGTAATTCTTTTATGTACATCACATGCATAAGAACCAGAGCACATTCCATTGCCAGCTGCCACCCGGTCAGCAGCTGCCACCCATCGATGCAGTGCAGCAAAACTCAAACTTTGCGCCAAAGCAAACCCAAAATCAAAGTCAATAACCAATGCCATTGGTATCGCCATGTACAGCTACAACTGCAGTCTGAGTGTTTCTATGTGTGTGTATGTGTGTGTGTGTGTCTGGTTGTGTTTAGTTGAGGTTATGTGTAGCGCAAAGCTGACCAGACGCCTACGCGGCGTATGAGTAATAAGCGAGATGCGTGTGTCAGGCCAGGTTCAACTGCAGTCGCTGTTTAGTTGCCAGCACATATGTGTGTGTATGCACGTGTATGTGTATTATGTATATATGTATTTACTCTAACAGAGAGACACACACACACTTACACCTGCACATAGCGCAGTCGATTGCGTGGGGTTTCTGCGTTTGGGCTCAACAAAATTTTCTCTGCTTTTTTGATGCGATTTCGCGCGCTTGTGTGTGTGTGTGTGTGAGTGTGACTGTGTGTATATACACATATGTGTATGTGTGCTTATGCTTTGTGAGATATTGTGCTGGCGTTGCCAATTCTTTGTTGTTGCTGTTGTTGCCAACGTTCCACATTTGTTGTTGTTGTTGCTGCATTTCGATGCGATGTTCTGTTGCATTTGCTTGCTGCGTTTTTAGAGTTGCGCCAGGCACATGGCATAGGAGATGAGGCAACCCTGGTGCTGCATTCACGCATACTAATGCAAATATTAAGCGCAATGGAACAACAACAAAGTTTTGCATATGTAAAGGGGTAAAAAAAAAAGAGGGAAAGAAAAAAATTGCTTGCAACACTTTTGCTTCAGTTTTGCCAATTGTTGTTGTTGTTGCTGTTGTGGCAAATGAAAATGAAAAAATTGCATTTTCTATGTGCCAGAAAAAAAGAAGAATCGAAATCAAAACAAAACCCTGCCACATGGCCGAGGAGAGAAAGAGAGAGAGAGAGAGAGAGCGGAGGAAGATGGATTTGCGTTTGGAATTGAACTTTGGGACTTGGGGCAGCAGTTGCTGGCGGGGCAATCGAATTGAGCGCGAAACTGCGGCAGCAACAGCGTGCCCCAGACCACGTACACTGCACTCCCCCACCTCCTGCCTGTGTGTGTATGACTGCCTGTGTATGGGTGTGGGTGTGGGTTAATCCTAGTCCAGGGCTAGTTTGTGTGTGAGAATTTTAGGCCCGGTTTTGCCTCGTTTTTAGCTCCCTTCGTAACGTGGCTGCGTTGCAGTCAGCGCCAGCCCAACCTCACCCCTCACACACACACACACACACACACAAACACACAAGCGTACAGGTCACGCTGGGCGGTGGGGGGCGGGCTGCACTGTGTGCCTTGCATACTTTTTGGCGTTGTTTGATTTTTAGGCGCAGCACACACACACACACACACACACTTAATATGCGTTCGCCGCTTGATTGGGGATAGCTGTATGTGTGTGAGTGTGAGTGTGGGTTGGGGTGTGTGTGTGCATGAGATATGTGCATTGCTCTGTCGCACGGTGGGTGGGAGGCAGCGCCGCCATCGCAATGGTTGTCCTCGTTGCGCTTTGTTTTGATTTTTCGCGACTGAGCGCGCGCTTTTGCTGTCCATTTCTGTCTCTCTGTGTATATTGTGTGTATATTGTGTGTGTGTTGGTGTGTGTTTTGGATTTGTCCGGCAATGTGCATATGTGTGTATACGTGTGCTGCTGCTGCTGCACACATTAGCGACGCCGTCGCTGCCGTCGCCGTCGCAGCAGCAAAAACATTTTTTCCCAGCCAAGCGCCAAATCCAAAAAACGAGAAGGACAATTTGCTGCGCGCTGCCTGGTGAATTTTTTCGCTCGTTTTTCCGCGCCCGCAACGTCAACGCGCACAGCCAGCGGCCAGTTTCATCAAACCAACTTTAGATTGGAAGCTGTAGGGAACGGTGTGTGTGTGTGTATGTTCAGTGTGTGTGTGTGTGTGTGTGAGTATTGGCGCCCGAGCAGGGACTTTACAATCAAATCGCGGGCGCTGCAGCGCCGTCATCGAAGGCAGCGACGCAACGACCGACGACGACTGAGACTCTGACAACGCGGCATTTGAACATCAACGTTAACAATTTTTGCAGGACATTGCAACAGAAATCTGCTAAACGCGAAACAAGTTGCGGCGTTTTTTCTGCTCCTCGGCTCCTGGCAGGCAGGCTGAAACAGGACACAGGGACACAAGGACAGACAGACAGGCTGGCAGGCAGGCACAGGCAGGTCGACAGTCCGCAGTCTTCGCAGCGCATAAATCACAGTCTCACAGCCAAAGCCGAGACACACACGAGTCACAAGGACAACGCACAGGACTCAAACTCAAAAGCCCAAAAACTGAAAACTCGACAAGAAAGTGAAAGAAAAACAAAGATAGCAAGAACAAGAGTGCGTCCGCGCGTGTCTGTGTGTGTGCGTGTCTGAGTGTGTGACTCTCAGTGCTTCTTAGTAGTGGGTGTGCGTGTGTGAGTGTGTGTATTAAAACTGAAAGTGAAAGTGCACAAAATGACTTGAAGTGCAAGTGCAGAGACACCACATCTTTCCATCCCCTTGGACAAAGTACACTGAAAGCAAAAAGAGTGAAGAAAAGTCTATCCTTCGGCTAGCTATCACCACCCCACCCACCCCCCAGTTTCCCCCTCTCTGATATGTGGCTCGAAATGCCGCCGCCAGCCGAGAAAGCTGCAACAAGGTGCTCGACCACTTTGAAGGCGCAGCGAGTGGTGCTGCCAGCGGTACCGTTAATCACAGCCGCGACGCCATCTTGAATCGAGAGACGCCCCCGCCCGCCCCCATGCACAGCACAAAGACAATGTAAACGCCGGCATTTAGCATGTAGGCAGAATTTTTCTTCATTTCTACCAACAACAACAAAAAACCAGCCAGCCAACAACAAATAATCAAATAGACAAGTAAATAATAAATAAATAACAACAACAACAACAAAAACAACACTCAAAGCAACAACAACAACAGCAAGAAGAAGAGTCAAAGTTCAAGAAAGAAATATTCCAATAAAAATCATAAGCAGGCAGCCACTCAGAAGTAACTTCCAGTTCCGCAAACAGTTCCAGTAACCGTTCCAGTAACAGTTCCAGTTCCAGTTCCAGTTCCGGTTCCAGTTATCATTTACGTTTCAAACTTCGATCTCGTTTTCCATTTGAAGCTAAATTCAAGCGTCTGAATTTGATCTCGTCTCGAGTTCAGTTATTATCCAAAGTTTCGGTTCGTCTTGGTCCAAACATAACGGCACTTTTATCGTTTTCTACAAATTCAGACGTAACTCCTTAGTTCAATTTAATTCCTATATTTAAAAACAAAAAATTGTGCAATTTTGGCATTAAAAAATATAAAAAAAAGTAAAAAAAAGTCACGAAAAAAGAAAGAAAAATACAAAATTAAAGGAGAAATTTTAATCAAAACCTACGAAATTACCTGAGAAATTTTTGAAAGAAATTAAAAAGTCTACGAAATTACGGAAGTTAGGAGCAAAATTTATACAAGTGCAACAATTTTTATTATAATTATTTACAAAAACGAAAACCCAAAAAATCCAAAAATATAAAAACAAAATTTTAGAACAATTTTTAAACAAAACAAAAAACGAACTGAACTTGAAAATTGTTTAGTAGAAAATTTAGGAACAAAAAAAAAACAAATTATAAAACCAATATCAAAATTCTTGTGATACGATATTTTTCCAATATGTTTTTCCTTCACGGGTAAGTGGAAAATCTTTTCATCTTTATCATATCTATATATATATATCTATATCCTTTTATTAAACTTTGTATGTTTTCTAAGTCTGAGATCAGTTTTCTTGGGCTTTTCTTTCTTATTTCTTCTACAAGCTCTCAGATAGAACTCCTTTTCGCACTTAGCTTAAGTTTATATGTTTTCTTTTGTAAAAATGTCTGCCGAAGATAGTTTAATATATCCTTTTCATTATGTTCCATTCTCTTCCACTTCGTCCTTTCACCTTTACACCAACTATTTAAGGGTAACCCATGCAACGAGATCTCGAAGCAACTTCTTCCCAATCTTGTAAAGCTGTAAGCTAAGACTCGTAGATACTCCCAGAAAGATTTGTCAAAAGGTGAAATATATTTCTCGAGTAATCTTGGCTTACTCTCTAGTAAAAACTGAAGTTTGCACCAAGCATCCTGCTTATCCTGCATTCAGTTTAAAACTCATAAAGAAAGAGCGATGTCTTCTGGTCTGAGAGGAAGCCTGAGAAAGGATTAAGTTGTGGTCGTACTTAAACTTCTTTCCATTTTTTTGAGAAAACGTCTTGCAAATTGTGAAAATTGTTTCCCTATTTTCCAAATTAACTCAAAAAATCACAAGAATATTATAGAAAAATTTGAATAATTGATCAAATTGTGGGAAATAATTGTCTCATTTGTGTGCAAGGATCATTTGTTGGGACAGCACACAGCTTACGCCTTCCCATTAGCTGGAGCTTCGACTCGGGCTCGTGTCTCGTGCTCGAAGCTCGGCATCGGCATCGTCGCGATGTTGGCGCTCAGCTGCAGCAGCAGCAGCAGAAGGCAGCAACTTGCAGCAGGCAAACAGGCAGGAGAAGCTGTTGGTTGTACGTGTCGAGCAGGCGGTTTTTTGTTATGGTAGTAGACTTTTTGCTTTTCTACAACCTCACACACACAGCCACACACTCACACACACACACACACTGGCAGACTGAGGGAAATGCACACAGATGCAGCATTTGGGGGCAGAGGCATATAATGTAAACAAGGACATGCGCAGTGCGGCAAGCAGCAAGCAGCAAGCAGCAAGCAGCACGCAGCAGGAAGCAGGCGGCTTTTGCATTTCCCCAAGTGGAGAAATGTTGCAATGCATGCGATGCAATTGCCAACTAGAAGATAGTATCCAACAGATGGAAGGGAGGCTGGCCATAGGCTGGGTGGCAGTGGCTGTGGCTGTGCATTTACCAACTGTTCGCAGTACATGACAGCGACGCTGGCATCGCTGGCGTCGCAGTTGACGTCAACTTACCACAATTTAGATGGCCAAAAAGGAGCTGCAACAAACTGCGAAGTTCGCGTGGCGGCCGGCGAGAGAGCCAACGCGACACGAAAGACAAAGAGCGAAAGAGTGAGGGCAACAGTCGAGAGAGTGGGAGAGTGAGAGAGAAAGAGCTCAGTGCCGGAGTGCAGCAAGAGCAGCCCCAAAAAGTATGCAATGCAATATGCACTTGAAGTGCGAGGCAGGACACAGGGCACAGAAGTAGTCGTTGCTTCTTTTTTTGTTTTGTTGTCTCTTTTCGGCTTATTTTTAGAAGTTATGCCTCCAACCCCCCTACCCCTACCCCTACCCCAGGCCACTATCGGGCCATCGGTTTATTTACTTGACCAGCCTCGTAACGTTTTTACATGGCTCCGCCGCGACGTAGCAGCAGCTGTTCGTGCGGAGGCTCAGCACGTGCAGCAAGCAACTGGCTAAAAGGAAGGCAACTCAGCTCTGTCCCCAATCCCCCCCGTTATGCGTTGCACTGCTGCATTGATGATGACCATCATGATGAGCACAACGGGGCTGTCTAGCCCGGTTAGGTGGAACCACCTACCCCACCCCCACACGCATAGGCTGCTGCTGCACTTCTTATCATCGCCATCGCCATCGTCGTCGTAGTCGTAGTCGACGTGGTGCGTGGTTGGTCGGTTCAATGGGCAGATGTGTTGCTGTGTGTGTGTGTGTGTGGGTGGGTTGAGTGGGTACTTTGGCTGACCCAACGGAAGTGTGGTCGCGTAGACATTGCGTAGAGTCAGCGCCAAGTTTTTTCTATTTCTTGGCGCGCAGTTATGTTCAATAGAGGCTGAGCGGGCGGACACCCCCCTACGCCCACTCACATTCGATATGCGTTCGACGTTGTACATAGCGAGAGCACTACATAGCTCTCCCTGTGTGTGTGTGTGTGTGTGAGTGGGTTTCGCGCGCGCGAACTTTGAGGAAGAAAAAAACTTATGAGGGATAGACTTTTACATAGAGAGCTTATGGGGCAGGGCAGGATGCGAGGATCCCTGAGAACCTCTGCCACGCTGCATTTTGCGCGTCTGTTGGCCATTTTTTTTGTTTTTGGCGGTCGCCAACAGAACTGAGTGGGCCTTTGGCTGAGGATTGGGTGAGTGGCAGTGGTAAGCATATACGCGTCGTTGTCGTTCTCGTCCGTGTTATGTTTTGTGCCGTTTTTGGCTGCTGGTCGCCAGTTGATGGAACGCCGAACGCAACGCAGATCTATCGGCATCGGGCGTGCGGGTAGTTGGCACACGGCTTTCTGGACGTCTTTTAAGTAGTAGCCGTTGATTTTTTTCTATACTCTCGGCTCGACGCACCGAGCAAAAGGACACAAAACGCACAAAACGCAGCAGCGGCAGCAACTGCAGCAGCAGCAGCAGCACTTGCCGACTGACAAACGGTGAAACGTTCCGTGGTGAAGTCCTGGCAGAGACAGAGCTGCTCCAAGTCGTCGACGGTTCGGTTCATTTTCGGACTTGCTTATTTTCTAAAATACTTATACACTCGCCCACACACACGCACACACATACGCGCTCTAAGCCCATATTATTATATATATATAAAATATATATATATTATATATATATATATATATATATATATAATAGAGAATACATATAAATGGACGCAAAGTGCGCGCGCGTTTGTCGTTTCCGAAGCCGCCCACAAGGTGGCAGCCGTTGCGTTTCGAGTGCCGTCAAATACTATTCATATAAATGAAATAAATAAATATATAGATATATATACATATATTTGTGTGTATATATTATATATATATATCTATATAGATAACTGTTCGTGTGTGTGTGCTCTGCAATAATAACAAGAATACAAATTTCTTATACAATCAGCAAATGGAATCAATTCAGTTCATCAAATTGATTTTTAATATTTAATTGCGCCTAATGAAAATGAAAAACAACAAAACCAACAACTGATCAATAAAAAGAAAATACCAAAACCGATTATAAAACAAAACCAAAGAATAATCATTTCAAACCAAATCGACTTCAATTAAAACAATTTTTTTGAACAAGTTTTTTAAATCGAACTCTCGAAAATATATTTTCAACGTCTGCGTCGTCGTCTGCTCCCCGTTTAAGTTCACCTTCTTCCCCCCAAATGGCAGTCCCACAACTGAAAACTAAACCAGCTCCAACTATTTATAACTCTGAAGCTAACTTTATGATTTGGTAAAAGAAATCAAACAAAATCGAACATTGTATCAAGAAAAAATAAACGAAATCTTTTGGGTTCTCATGTACGCATACAAATTGAAAGTGGTGCAAATCGACAAGTATTTTGATACACTGCAATTGAAATTGCCAAAACCACGAAATTGGCATAAGCCAAATCACTCGAGTCATACGATTCATTTGAATCATTTGGTTCGCTCGGATCACTTGGATCGCAAACTGTTAACGGCGACGGCGACGCAGACAAAAATGCCAAAATTGGCAACGCGCTGCGCCCCGCAATCAACGAACTGCCGGATCGGACAGCCCGGATTAGGACTGGAAACGAGAGAGAATCCCCATATTGCCATGGATAAATAACATCTGTAAATTGTCCTGTAGGTGTCAACCTCAATTGAATCCTATCTACAAATAATACCCAAAAATATACTCCCTACACACAAAAGCTTTGATGATACTTTAGGAATTGTTGTAGATGAATCCTGGGCAGGTCCTTCTAATATCCTTCTAATATAGACGAATTAAAAAGGTGACTTTCTTTGAGTTAAATTTATATCCTCGTTCTATCCAAGACTTGTTAAATATCTCGCCCTTTATCACCTTGTTATATCATAGATCCTGTCTACTTTTATTTCCTTTCTATATTTTCCTTTCCTTCTCCTCCTTTTTTCCTCCTTATATTATTCATATTACATTTTACTATATTAATTTTCATTAACTTTACATTTATTTCTTTCTTTCAATATAATTTTCTTTATTTTTTTGTTACTTTTATTTATTTTCTGAATTTTCCTTTATTTAATCCTTTTTTATTTGTTTTCCTTTCAACATTTGCCTCTGAATTTCTCGAGAGACGCCGAAAACTACTTGTTAGCTGCCTCAATTCGCACGTGTTCGCTTTCTTTGCTTTACGTATAAATATGCAACAAGATGCATGCCTCTCGTAGCATGTATGAAATGCGAAAGGAGTAAGATACACACACACACCAACACACACACACACACATAGACAGAGATGCTCAAAAAAAGAATAAAATGTTTTAAATATTTAGCTGAAATGTGAGAGTTTCCCCAGTTGAAGGATTCGCCGCAACTTTGCTCATCAGCCGACGGCAAAAAGTCAAAGATAATTTCAAAGGACACACACACACTCACACACACACAGACATCTATAAAATGTATCTCAACTAATACAGTCGCAGCCAAGGAATATTTTAATCTCAGTATCTTTCATCTTAAGAAACTGTCACATAGAAGCAACTGCAGGGGTTGCTTTGCCCCACAGCAGGCAACATGCAACACATACACCCACACACAGACCCACACACACACACAAACACACACAGACAGCTTGCTCATACTCCATTTTGTTGTGTTGTGCCCCAACGCGCAAACGCTGTCGGCGTCGCAGCTGGCGTCGCTGCTGAAGTCGCTGCATGTGTTTCCATGTGTTTGAAATGCGCACTAACTCTACCTAAAACGAGAGAGTGTGCACCCCCTAACGTCCGTATGTATGTGTGACTGTGTGTGTGTGTGTGTGCGTTTTCTGTTTTTGCATTTATTTTATTGCCATTTCGTTGGGGTTTCGCTGGGAGGCAGCGCTGTCAACGATTTGCGTTTGCGAAAACCCAAAAAGGGGGGAAATTTGTGTGTTTGCTGCCGCTGCCGCCGCCGCCGCCGCTGCTGCCGCTGACTTTGGCTTTGCAAATCCACAGCTGCTGCCGCTGCCACCCGTTATCCTGGCAATGTCCTGCGCTCGCGTATTTTTCGCGGCTGCAGCGGGAAAATACAATTTTTTCGCAATCGCTGTTGCTGTTGCTGTTGCCAATACACGTATGCTTGTACACACACACACACACACACACACATGCACACCCACACCCACACAGAGACAGAGAGACGCGGCAAAACGGCGTCGTCGTCCTGTCGGCCTATTCGCGGCGAATAAATTTTTCGCATTTTTAGTACAAAGCTTCACATCAACGTCGTCGTACAAACAAATTTTTATTTTCGGATTTTTCAATTAGGTTTTCATTTATTTTTAAGTATTAATTTTTGCGTGCACTCAAAAATAAATCAACAACAACAAAAATACCAAAAAATATACTACAAAATCATACCAAAAATTTAGTCACATGTGTATATTGTACAGGCCGATATATATATCTCTATAAATCGAACTCTAGTCCCGAACAAAAAAGAACACACAAAACCAAAAAAAGTAAAAAACTTTTCACAAAGTTACAAAAAAAAAGTCGTGAAAAGAAAGTTAAGAAAAAATATCAGTAGAATTTTGAAGTGCCATTTCGAACAATCTCTGAAACTGAAGATCTCGACAAGCTACCCGGAAGAAACGCTCTCTCTCTCAACTGTTCCCAAGTAGAATTCTTTTTTTGACTCTTTGCAACTTTTGTTTTCATCGAAAAAAAAAACACGAAAAACACAAAAACAAAAAAAAACTAAACAAAAAACAAAAAAGAAAACGAAATTCAAATATAAAAATCCAAAGTACAAAGCTAAAATCATTGTTGGCAACATTTTTATAACTGTATACGTATTATTATTATTATTATTATTACTATTATTTGTATATATCTACTATATATATATAAGTATATATATATATATATAAACGATATTTTTTATACGACACGAACAACAACAAAACAGAAATTTTGCATTTTCTATACGTGATGCTCTGAGACTCCACAAACTCTGGTAAGCAATATCTCTGTTTATGTATGTGTATGTCTCTGTGTATGTCTGTGTGTGTGTGTGGAATGTGCGTTGAAATTATCTAAAGGACATTAGGAGAAACCCGGCAGGATAACAAGAAACACCCACACGAACTCACAACTGAATATATTTTGATGCCGCTGAATTCTCCTCTTCAGACAGCAGCCTTTCTCGTTCCTTCTCTCTCTGTCTGTCGCTCTTCTCACTCCTCTCGTACATCGACAGCAGCACACGAAGACTGCATCTCCTTTGGGCTTCGTATCCTTCTCGGCTACTTCGTGCCGCTTTGCTTTCTAATTGCGTGCTCTCTCCCGCTGCATTACATTAGCCTGCAGCAGTCGCCGCAGCAGCAGCAGCAGCAGCAGTAACATCGTCGGCGCCTTCGTCTGCTTCGGCTTGTGTGGGTGTCTCTGTGTGTGCGTGTGCGTGCGTCTCTCTGTCAGAGGCCTGCTGCTTGCTTGCTGCCTGCTTCTTCTAGTTCATCTTAAGCTACGCGCGCGTACGGTTCGCCTCACCGTTCGTGTGCTCGACGTCGGCTCCTCGCATCGTGTGAAGGCATCGTCGGCTCTTAACTTGGCTTCGGTTTCTTCGTCTAGGTATGTGTGTGTGTATATGTGTGTGTGTATGTGTGAGCAAGCGCACACTTACTTACACTTACTGCTGCCTGCGTATAGGAAATTATCTGCTGCTGCTGCTGCTGCTTACACTGCAGCTGCTGCGACGTCACCTAATACATATATATAAATAATATATATTATTATATAGATATACATATATTTAAATGCGCGTCTGTCTCTGTCTCTGTGTGTGTGTGTGTCCTGCCGTTAGGTAGGAGGAAGCAAGCCAACAGACGACGCCGACGACGTTGCTGCCTGCTTGCAAGAAAGTGTTGCATACTTATGTGGGCAACAGACGTTGACGTCGCCGCAGCAGCAACCGTAGCCGTAGCAGTAATCGTAGCAGTAGCTGCAGCAGTGGCAGCGCCTTGGTCTTTGGGTTTTCGGCATTTTTGGGTAGCCAAGCATTTTACTTTTGATATTCTAGAATACAAAATTCAGTTCGTTCCTAGTCACGCGCGCTGCCAGAAGTTATCCTTTCTGGCGTTCATCTGTCCTTTGACTGACGAGCGTCGCCCCCGACTTAAGTGTGTGTAAAAAATAAAATGCAACAAATTCATTCATAATAATAATCAATTCATTCCAAATAATAAACAACAAACAAATAAATTAATAAAAAAAATAAAATAAAATAATAAAGAAAAAATTATAACAAATATTTTATTGAGCTTTCAATGGAAGCATTAATTGATTCATGAAAAAAACAACAATTAAATTTGATAATTATTAAAAAAGAAAAGATTAATTTAAATAATTATCTAAGTAAAAGAAATCTTAAATAGTTTTACTGCTGTTTGTGGTACGTGAAAATGGTGGAAGTCGCTTAAGACGAGTTTATTTGTTGCATTCAGCTAGGAGCTCGATTAGCCAACCAAAGCGGCAAACGTATACAAATAAATACACAAGTAAACACAGACAAACACACACACGCACACTAGCTAGCATTGGTGGTGTCAAACGTTGCGCATACGACACGTTGCCACACGCAGCGGGGCGTCTGCGTCTTGACTTTCGTCGGGGTAAAAACTTGGCCGGAAATTATCTAAAAAACAAGTTGCCGGCAAGCGACTTCGATTCGCCGCAGCTTAGCTCTGCTCAACTTTGTCAGCAAAGGGATTTCACACACACACACACACACTCAAACACACACATACCTAATTTTATATAAATACTCTCAGACAGACACAAAGTGGGTTTATTTTCGATATGCGCATATAAAAGGTTTGGGCCTTCGTTTCTTGTGAGACATTTGATCGTCTTGGCTCGCAGCGTTAGCTTCGCAGCAGCAACTGCAGCAGCAGCAGCTACAGCTTTGGTCAGTTGGTCAATCAGTCAGTTAGTCAGTTGTAGTTCGGCCAACGCAGCAGCCACTTCGTGAGTACGTGCGAGGGCACTGTCAAAGGACACTTGTCTTCTCAAGACGAGTGCTGTAGCTCAAGTAGTTTCCTATTCAAAAATATATTTATTTACATATCAAATTTTATATCCTTGTATTCTGTCCATAACTGACCAAAAAAAAAAGGAATGTGCGAAACACAAAATAAATAAAAAACAGTGGAAATAAAATATATAAAAAAATACTTCAACCAAAACAATGTGAAAAGAATGTGACCTAACAATAAAAATAAAATAACATTAAACTAAATAACAAAAATAAAATAACTTTAAATAAATTGAATAAAATTTAACTAAAGAATCTTTAAAGAAATTATCCTAAATTATTTAATATTGATTTCAAATGTTCCTCTCAACTTATTTCTGTTCATCAAATCAACAAATTCTTAGCTTTATAATTTTTATTATTATTTTTCTATATTTTTTAACATTTTTGTTTATTTTAATCAGAAAAACTTGAGATTTTTAACCAGAAATTTATTTGTTATTGTTCAGATTTTAACTTGAAAGTTTCTTTAAGAAGAATTTACCAAAGTTTTCTCTCACTGTTTGTAGATATTCCAAATTCAAAACTTAAATAAGAATTAAATTCATAAACAAAATATCCGAAAATCTAAAAGTAAAACTTAAAACTTAAACTCCTTAAAAGCGCTGCGGCAACGAAACAAAATTTCTAAAATTTAAAACGCAACAAAACGAAACGAAAATGTGCCAAAAATACTAAAACTAAAAACAAAAACAAAATGAAAACAAAAAACCGTAAACGAAAATAAAATCCCTTAACTTAAAATATATTGTAAAAAGCAAAAAGCGATAAATATGTTGCCAAGTTTGTGGCAGTGCATGAAGTGAAATCTACATAATGTAGCATGCAACGCGGCTGTGCCTTAAATATTGTGTTAGTTGCAACAAAGCGCAGCAAATGAAAGAAAGAAAGAAAGTGTTTAGTGACGCCCGCTCTTGACCTCCCCCTCAGTTGCCCGCAGCGCTTCAGTGCATTTTGTGTTCGACCCCTGACCCCTGTACCAGACTCCCCAAAAAACAATTCAACTTTAACTCTTGTGTTCGAAACGAACCGGCAACCAAAATGTGCCACCAACAACGACCGCAACGTTCGCTTCGACTCCAGGCAGAGGCACAAGATGCCCAAGAGCGATTACCACTGATCCTGGCCAGTGTCCAGTCTCTGGTGGTGCCATGGCGGCCAGCAAGCAGTGCCGCTGGCCTCGCCAGCTGTCCACGCTGATGCCTCGATCCCGAAATAGCAACGAAATGGCCGAATGGCTTTGTAATCTTTAATTAAGGGTAAAATATCGCAAATGGTATTGGTGCAAAATAAAAGCAACAAAAAATCCAAAAACAAAACAAAAACCAAACAAAATATAATAAACAATCTATATAATATATATATATACTTGATATAAGCCATAGACCCGAACATAACAGACTTCCAGCGTTGAATTTCCATTTATTTTTCCTCTTCTGAGCGTCAGTCACTAAAATAAAAGAAGTTTGCGTTTGCAATCGAAATGAAATTTATAGAAAAGCAGCAAGATCTGGTCTTAAATATATATATATATATTTTTTCTATATATATTTTGATATATTAATATTCTAAATATCGTTTGTTTCGCAGCTACAATTATTTTTATTATTATTTATTTAGCATTAAATCAGTTTTATAAGTTATTGGGGAATATCATTTATTATTATTCGTATTAATGTTTTATTTATTTTTTTATTTAACATTATAATTTGTGTTACGTTTTTCATCATTTTTTATATCATTAAATATCAATTTTCCTATTAATCCATTATTATTTTTATTATTAATTTGTATATCACTATTAAACTGATTTTGTTTCTATCTATCAGTTGCATTATCAATATCTTATTATGATTAACATTTCAATTTTCTAATTAATATTTCTTTCAATAATTTTGATACTATTTTCTATAATTTTTTTATCATATTAATTTTAATTATTACTAATTTTATTTTATTCTATTTTATTTTATTTTATTTTAATTTATTTTATTTTATTTTATTTTATTCTATTTTATTTTATTCTATTTTATTTTGTTCTATTTTATTTTATTTTATTTTATTTTATTTTATTTTTTTTATTTTATTTTATTTTATTTTATTTCAGTTTATTTTATTCTATTCTTTTTATTTTAGTTTATTTTATTCTATTTTAATTACTTATTTTATTTAAATTTGTTTTCTTTCATTTTTGTTACTATTTTATATCATTGTTTATTGTATAATTATTTTATTATTAGATTTCTTTCTATTATATTATCTAAATCCCTTCTTCTGCCTTCTTGCTGCTTAAAATGATTCAAGCAGAAACTCAGGCAAAATTGCAACCGAGTATAAATATTAATCCGATCAATTTATAAGAATTGTTTTCTATAATCAAAGAGATAAGTTCAGAATGTTGTCTCGAGCAGAGTTTTAGCTTCAAGTTCGTTTAGAGTTGTCTTGACCCGTCTTCAAACACAACACACACTTTGTAACTGAACAATTCATATATATATCCTAATCCGTTTCACAAGTTTTCAGCTTTAAAATCGTCAATTGAGAGATCACATTACTAATCACAAAATTATCTTTGCGCAACGTGCAACTGTTTGCTTTCTACTTGCAGGTTACACCATATCGAGAAGTTATCCAATGAGAAAGCCGCTTAAATTTTGGTAAGTACCTAGCATCTAGTTGGCCAATAACTTCTTTAAGCCATTCCCTGATAGACTAAAGTCTGCTGTTTCGTTTTGCTGAATGAAACGCTTTTGTGGTCCTCGGATGGACTTCATTTTTTAATTAGAAAGTCAACACATGGAGAGAGGCAGGGGGATCGGGGGTAGTGGCCAATCTCCATATGGAAGGGAGCCGGCTTGGCGAGACGCCTTTGTAGAGCTCTCTCACTCTTGGCCAGTTCTGTTTGCTTTTGTTTACTTCTATTTGTGTGCTACTTAAGATGAAATGGCAAAGAAAAGTGACGTTGATGCAGCACAACGGGGTTAGAGATGAGAAAAGGACGCAGAAGGGCTGTGGCAGGAGTTCTATGTGTTGCCCTGTGTCCATTTTAATTTTAGGTACTCTTAACGCAACGTTGACTACCATTTCTTTTTATATTTATTTTTATTTCCTTCTCTCTCTCTGTGTCACTCTCTACCTTTTCTTCGCCTCCTTCTGTTGCAACATGTGTAGCATAAAAATTGACGTTGACTAAGAAGACGTGGCGTTTGTTGTTGAAGGCTAGAGGTATAGAGGGGCTCGAGGTGGCGCCACCTCTTGAGGCAGACGTGAGAGCAACGGAAACGGAAATTGCTGAAGTTGCAGCTCAACGTTTGTGTGTGTGTGTGTGCCACATGTTTGTGTGTAATGATGCGCCGTGTTATCCTTCTGCCGACAGCAGACTCAGTTTAGTTGCTGCCGTCGTGCAACATTTTACAAGCAGTTGCAATTATTTTCAGCTTAAATGACAAAATACAAGGAAACAAGTCTTAAGCATTTTCCACCTATCCCTGGCAAAATCCAAACAAAACCCAACCCCACCCCACCCCCAACCCAACTCTAACCCAAGCTCACTTCTAGGCCTCGTTATTATTATTCTTGTTTCACATTTTGATGTTGTTGTTGTTGCTGCTGCTGGCACAAAGATCCTCCACGCAAGTTGCCGCCGTGTAAATGAGTTTTTTCTTTCTACATTTCGAATACCCAGCACAAAGGATACATCGGGTATAGCCAACTATAAACAATGTAGAGATATTTCTTACAATATCCTTTATCCATAGAAAAGAAGCAAATAGAAGATTCATAAATTAGATAAATTCTACTTAAACGTTTGAAATGTAACCCTGACAATCCTTTAGCTAATTCATTCTATCTTATTCTTATCTTTTCTTTTATCTATCCATCTTTTATGATCTATCCTTTATCTATTATCTTTCAATTTGTGCTTTCTGCTTGTGAAAGTTAAACTGATCCTTGATACTCCCATGCCAAACGATGCCTTCTGAATGAAAGATATACTTAGGAGAAGTTACTTAGATATCCTTTACAGGGTATCTATTAGTCGATGAATCTTACTATTTGTATTCCTTCATCTTTATTGTGAACTTTGTGCGCTTCTCCGTTGTTGTTTTTGTGGCTGTTGTTGTTGTTGTTGCTATCGCTATGTGTGTTTTGTTTAATTTGAACAGCGAGTGCCCAACTTTGGCCCGGCTGCTTGAGTCCTGAATCCTTCTCCTTCTCCTGCTTTAGACTCAGCCTCAGCTGCTTTTGGGTCTCATGTGTGTGGATGTCGCCACTTCCCATCCCTGAGCTTTGTGTGGGCCATGCGGCTGTTGCTGCCGCTGCTGCTGCTGCCACTTTGCCAGTTTTCTTTTCATATTTACCATGTGCAACAGCAGCAGTTGTTGTTGCTGCCTCCTCGACTGCTCTTATGTCGGCCTAAGTAAGTGCACCTAAGGCTACTTATGAAAAATGCAAATTAAAGTTGACTTTTAGGCATACAATGCCCAACCCCAACCCAAACCGAGTTACAAGGACGATGTTGCGATGTCCCTGCTCGGGCGCCTTGTGCTCAGTTGAGCGGCGTTAAGAAAGTTTTACTCATAAAATATTTAGCACAGCGACAGCTTCCTTGCACCCCTCTCCTCCGCCCACCTCAGCCTCTCTTATATACACATATATTGGACTAGAAAAAATCTGATGTGGAAAGTTTGGACTTTAGTTCGCCATGCACTGACAACTCTTGGTACCGGAAATCGTTTTAAGAACGGAAGTGAAAATTCTGGCATTAGCTGCAGCTGAGCGCAACCATCTAAATACACATCTAACATCGTCCATCTGGGGACCATGTGTAATCTTTTATTGAAACTAAACAATAAAAAAACCTAAAAAAAACGCGACTACAACGCAAATTCATTCAATTGCAAAAAGAAAATTACCCTAAAAAACAACGAGAACAGCGACACAGACACAGACAGAGGCACATCTAGTAAAGCAGCACAAGCAGCAGCAGCAGCAGTAACAAGTCGTTATGATTATCTAGAATTAAATAAAGCACTCACATGCACACACTCACACACACACATACACACACACACACACATAGAGAGAAACATATCAAGCACAAGTCTGGGCACGACTCGAGCTCTGACCAATGGCCAACGGCAGTCGCCAAGTTGCACGCCTCGCTGAGCAGTTGCCACCGAGCCCCCGACTGATCTCTATGCCTGAGCCGCAGCAGACCGATCTCTAGCCCCACCTTCCCCCACCCCCTTCCCGACCATCCGCTGCTTTCCAGTTTCAAATGCTGACAAACATTTGCGAGCATTTGAAATTAAGTCAACAAATGACTTGTAGAACATCTGTACGTCTATCCCTCTCTCCATCCATCCATCTCTACAACAGAGTTGCATCATTTCGTTCAGAACAAGTTCAATTGAACGAATCATTTCAATTGAACCTATTCACTGATTCATGAACTATATGAAGCAGCCTTCTATGTCGATCTTCGCCTCAGCTGAACGAGTCAAGAACAACAAGATCAAATGACTGATCCAGTTCACGAACTGATTCACTGAACTAACACCTGCAATTCCCCAACTCTACATATCGCAGTCGTTTCTCCCCACACGACAACTATTCTCTATTTTTGGTCAACAGCGACAACAACAAGCGCTGAACAAGATAATCAAGTGTAATTTATTTCAAATTTCGTTATTACGCTATGCATGAGTACGAATACGACTAAGTACGACCATTACTCGTGCTACTATTTATATGTATATATGTGTGTATATATATGTGTATATACATGCTATACTATACTATGTATAGTTTAGTACTCGTGCTAGCATCCAGAGCAACTATCTAGTATCTAGAAACCCAAATGCGCGCTGAGATAAACAGCCATAACTAAGTGTGCACACACAGCCACACACACACACACACACTCTCATATAGAAGGCCACTGTAACTTGGCACTAAACTTAAAACAAGAAAATAATTAGTTCATTAGCCGAATAACGACTTTTTTATACTCTGAAATACATTCCTATGAAGAGTTGATGCATAAAACTGATTAAATAAATGTTTGACTATTTTTTTCTTTAGATTTTGTAATTAAGTTAAAGAGTCTCTTAAAATAAACTTTAATATATGCTTTTTAATTATAAAGTTAAGATTTATATCGAATTAAATACAATCGATTAACGTCAATCGATAGCTGGAGTACACTATTCTGATAGTCTAAGAACTGCTTTATTATGATCAGCTTCACCTGAGGCCGCAATTCTTTCTGTTTTATCTCGTATATTGTCTATGTCTCTACAAGTTTAACAATCTATATATATCTTATGTCTATCGGTAGCTTATCTTTCTTATAACCTGAACAGACGCTTATGATATCTTAAATATGATATATACATTATATATGCATTCCCTTATCCCGCAACTAAAGTCTACAAATGAAATCTTGAATGTTATCCAGAAAACTGAAAATAAGGAGCTTGAAAAATGGACATATATATATTATATAATTAAGTATACAATCATTAACAGCATGATATATAGTAATATTTGTTAATAGAAATAGACACACCTAGAGAATTTCCAGCTTATTAAAGAACCAATTTATAGAGTCATAGGAATCCCCCCTTGAATAGGCTAAACAAACCTCATAATGAACTTGTTGTACCCAAGACCAGTTGAAAGAACACGCCCCACACACCCAACAACTTTGACCGGATGTGTACGAGCACTTGGCGTGATGTTTGTCGATGCTAATACCCCGATTTGGATTCGGTTCGAGGTTCTCAATTCTCAATGCTCTCAGCTCGACTCGATCTCTAGGTCCGTCACGGAGGCCATGCGCGCGTTTCGACTACGTCTCACATGGCAAAATCATTGAAGCATCACATAACACTGGACAGTTCTGGTACAATTTGGCATTAACTCGTTAGAGTCTCATATTTATAGCACATGTTGCTTGTTGTTGTTGCTGTCGCTAGTTGTTGTTGTTGTTGTGCTCTTATGCAATAAGGCGGAAGCTTTGAAATAGACTTGCAGCTAGTCAGCGCTTAATATACTCGTACTTACATAAACCTGCATGCATTTCCCACGTGCAACGGCACCAACAAGTGGCACACACCCTCGGAGCACAGCTCACACCCTGCCACATGATAAACAACAACAACAACAACAACAACTCAACTTGCCATATAGCACGCACCAAGCCCGAAAAAAAGGGGGAACACGACAGCGACAAAAATATACGAACATATTAAAAGGCAGAAATAAAGCCCAGAATAAAGTAAGAATACTCCGGACGAAAGTGCACGACTACTAAATACCCTGTAGAAAGTTTAAGCACAGAGTAAATCTTAGCTTCGGAATCAAGGATATATCTTTGATCTTGCTTTAGTTAGAAATCCTTTTCTTGACAGAAGTTAGAGATTGGTTTTAGGGAAGAATATATATGATATATATATATATATATAGCTCCAACTATCTGTTACATACTGCTGCAGTAGTCTATTATACCCTATCCGGGACATAATTAATAAGTAGAGGGCGTAATAAAACAAAAAGTTAATAATATGCGAGAAAGCAAAAGGTAAAATCGTCGCCCATGAAGCAAAGTTCCGATGCCGTTGAACGTGGCACGTTGCACGTGGAACGTTGTGACTTTGGTGGTTGTCGATGGATGTTGCTGCTGGTGCTGCTGGTGAGAGCACGGGACAACAAAGTGACAGCAGAAGGTGGCCCAATGTCCAAACGCAAATCTTTCAAGAGTAGTTCCGCTTTTTTGTTTCGGCCTCAACACATCCGCTTCAAGTTGCCGGCCAGTTTCGCCCTCAGCTCAATTGTCACGTAAAAGAATTTACTCACCTGCAAGGCAGAGGCGTGGACCATGGGCAAGGGGGTACGAGGGGTAGAGATTTCTGTTCATGATTATCTTTGTATAATGATAACAATTAAAAAGAACATTGGGCGGGGCACTGGGCATGAAATGAGCGGCACAGGTCAACTTTAACCTGACGATCAAGTGCTCAGCGTTCAGTTCGCTCACCGGAACTTGGCGCCATTTTGTCAGGCTCCTCAGCGACTAAGTTCGATTCAGTTCAGTTCAGTTTCGTTCAGTTTCTTGCTGCGTATTGGCCAGCAATGAGACAGAGATTTAAATTTAAATAAAATTTGTTATTGTTGTTCTCAAAAGTTTCGTTACGCTTTGTGCTCAGACTGTGACGCTTGTGTGTGTGTGTGTGTGTCTGTGTGTTTAAGTGTGGGTGTATTTCTTTGCGCTTCCATAAGCAGCGCGCCTCGGCGAATCACTAGCGAAACGAAAGCAAAGTTCGAACCGTCACATGGGAGTAGCCGCTAGTCTAGTCAATCGCCCTCTCTCCCTCTGCCTCTTCCTCTGCCTATGGCTCTGCCGCCGCCTCCCTCCAATCGCCTCGCTTTGCGTCTTCTTCTTCTTTGGGCGAACAATGAATTTCGCCGCGTTTCGTATTTGTCGACTCGCCTCGTCATCGCTTGGCTGCCTCTTTGCTTGGCTTCCCTCGCTCGCCGCGTCTCTTTGATTTAGTTACAATTTCCACTTGCCTTCCCCATGCTCCCTCCATCCTCTACCCTCCACCCTGCCGCCTCCCACTCCCCATCCCGCCCAGTCACTTATCTTTCAATAAACGCATTGGCCGCCGTTCAGAGCGCTGATTAACTTGCAAGAGGCGACTCGAAATTTCATTGGCTGTTCACTTGGCGTGGGGCTGTGGCTGGCAGAGCAAGGGCTAGGGGTATGCATTTCCTTAGTTTTAAGCAGCCACACCAACTTTTTTGAGTGTGTGGGCTAGGGGGAGGGCTTAGGGAGTGAGAGGCTAATCAATAAATCACTTCAAGGTTTTCTTAATTAAAAGTTTTTGGCCAACAACAAACCACAGACTTCTCTTCCTAATAAACTTTCCTTTACGTTCTGAAAAAGGCAAAAGACACACACACAAAAAAATAGAATAAAAAAATGTACTCTTTAAAATTGATTAACTGCCAGAAGACCACAGGAAAAAAAAGGGCAGCTGAGGACACTGCAAAGTTTCAAAGCCCCCTTTCCCAATAAGAAAAACTTTTCCAACTTGACTTCAGCAAGAAAGCGCCAAAGCCGCCCACAGAAGAACATGTTTCAAAACTATGGAACAACAGACAAAAAACCGACAACTAGAAACTGAAAACCGAAAACTATTAAACGCTTCAGTCAGCCAGAAAATGAGACAAAATAGTTGAAAAACTAAAACTAAGAGTAAGGCGTACCAAAGGATCTCAGCCTTAATTAAGGGTAGCTTAAGGAACATGCTCGTACAAGGAAAAAACAAGAGGAAAAAAGACTAGGACATAACTTCTATAGGGATTTGGGGGAGACCTTTTAATAGAGAATAGAATATACCGGAACATATCTGAAAACTAGTCGCTAGTATGAGGCTATGGTATACCCTGTATACAGACTGGGAGAGAATACTTTAGAAGAGTCTAAGACATACCCCAACTTTAGGTATACAACTACCTCTCCTATATACTTTATACACAAAGTGTTGCCTCTTCTTCTGGCTGTTACATACACCAGTTGTAGCTTGGCATACCCCTTAACTTAAACACTCTAAGTGGTAGAAGGCAAAGCGAATCCGTCTAATTAGCTGGGCGCGAAAAGAACAATGCAAAATGCGAATGCAAAGGGCAAATGGCTTGAAAACGTTCTTAAAGGACCGCAAAAGCGATGGGAAAATCAAAAAGGAAACTCAAAATGAGTCTTGACATCAACTGCGACCCCACTTGACATCAACCATCGCTTAAGCTGGTCACACTTATTATTGCTTTCTTCTTGAGTTTCTTGAAAATTATTTGTCCAGGGCAAACAATGAAAGCGCCAAGAAAAAAAGGTAAGCCCCAGCGTTAGCTGAGCATTTTTGAAGAAAATCTTTTGTCAGACACCCGCACATACCACACACACACACACACACAGACACAGACACAACGTACATTACAGCAGAAAGAAAAGTTTTTCTCCCAGGGCTATTGACATAATTTTGTGGGCGAGCAACCCACAAGTCACACTCAAGGCGTTTGGGTAAGGACACTCGAGGAGCGTTTCCAAAGATAAATCCACCCTCAATTAGTTGCTTCGAGTGTCCTGTCGAGTCCTGTTTGCCGGCCAAAGACGCTGTCCTCTAATCCGCAAAATGTTCTTTTGTTAATATTTGTTTTCTTTACTTACGACTGTTTGGGTTTTGGTTTCAGTTTCGGTTTCATTTACATCCTCGTTATGAGACCTTTTGCCGCAAATTGACTTTTGTTTCCCGCCAAGGATGTTGCTGATTACCTAGACGACTCCTTATTGGCACTTCCGAGCAAAGTTTAAGTACTGAAGAGGTGGAAGATCTGCATCTTAAATGGCAGCTAAAGTGTAGTTAATTTATTTCAACTGTTTCCATTTATAATAATGACAAAGGAATTCTTATTTCTTACTGAATCGTTGTCAATTGTTGAATATAAGAACTAGTTTAATTAAATAGTTCATTAGATTAGTATCTAACTCATTCTTTAGTTTATTCGCTTAGTAGTTCAGTCGTTTATTTGAACTAAATCTTAATTGGAAATTTGTTGCTGATTCCATTTTGGTTTTTTTTTGGGTTTTATCTAATCACTTTATGGGAACTGATTGCAGTGAATCTTGTACACACTCCAGTTCCTGATAAACCGCGATTGCAGCTATATATCTATAGCTATATATATATTTCAATATCTCTATCTATAACAATCTATCTAATCAATAGTCCGTGCGCATTGTTGACTCGCTTTTGTTTGCTTTTGTTACTTCAAGTATCTCTTACCTTTACCCTTTACGCAAACATTATCCCTCCCCCGCCCACCAACGCCTCCCCCTGATACTTATTTCTGGAAATTGGAACGCCTCTGTTTGCTTTTCTCGTTCTTATCTGAAAAAGCATTTGAATGCATTTCTCTCTCTCTTTTTGTTTTATTATGCATAATTTATGTGCGACTTGTTTTACCTGTTGGGCACCGCTACCCCTACTCCACGCCACCCCTACCGCCTTCCCCTTGCTGCCGCAGCCTGCTACACTTCCGCCAACTAACAAATTAAACGCTCTACTCGAACTTCCGCTTTCAATGAATGTCCAATAAGTCCACAAACTCTTTAGCCACCCTCTGATTAGTTAACCTGCGTCTCCGCCGCCCCTTCCCCTCCTACATTTAAGTCTCCGTTTCAGTTCTAGTTCCAATTTTCAGTTCCCACCATAGAGTCGGCACCCTTCAACGGAATTTCCCGGATATTGTTATGTGCCGGCGAATTGGTGTATGTTAATGGATAATGGAAATGTGAACGCCTTTTCCTTCCGCCGTTTGAGACGCCCAAAGTTGTTGCTGCTCAACAAATTCCAAAAAGTGCAAAATGATTGCGTTTTCATGTTCGCCAGTTCTTTTTCCTTGCTCACCAGATACCCCTCCCACGCCCTCCCACTCCCAATCCCAATTCGCACCCCCATCACCTGTGGCCACAGCAAACTTAATGGGAAGGCAACACGCGAGCCTCAAATTGCTCTGCTAATAACAGTTGCAGAGCCACTGAACAGTTTGGCTGATACTCTTACGATTCAATTCTAATTGGATTCTTATGCGCTGATCTCAAATATATGTACGCCAAAGCTTCGCAAACTGTAAAGTGTAGGCTTGGCCTGCATTGTACATATCAAGTTAAGAGAAGAGATCTCTGATCATATGGAGTCTTATATCTATATCTATATGGTAGCAGGCTTTTACCCGGAATCCAAAACTCAGTTGCCTTTGCTTTTTGTTTCTACTTGGAATGGAGTGCGTGTCAAACTGTATTGGACTTATCAGCTAGGCTCGCACAGTTGAAGATGCACTGACCCTAAATGAGCTCCTATAAAGTTGCAATTATGAAAGATCCTTTTCCCAATTACAGTTTTTGACGCATTGAGAAGTTATGTTTACCTTAGGAGCATTTCCTTAGGGTTTGAGGGGTACTGAGAAGCTGATAGTTTCCCCTCTGGTAGATTAAGCCTTAAAGCATTCTAGAGTCCAGGTGGACTCCTTGCGCAATTCTTGCAATGGAAGGGTTGAAGAGCAACTGTGGAGTCTAAGTTTTGCTGTTGTTTTAAGTTTAGATCTGTTGTTAGACATCAAGCGAATTCCTGCAACGTTTTGAATGAGAATTGAGGCCTGCTGGAATCCCTTCTGGATTCTTTTTCTTGCAGTTAAGGCACAGTTAAGGAGCGATTGTGGATCATAAGTTCCCCTTAAGGAAGATCTGTAAGGAAGGCGAATTCGTGGAACATTTCTGATTGAAAATTGCCGCCTGCTCGAATCCCTTCTGGAAAATATATTGGAGAGCTTCTTGGACAGTTTTCTTGCACTGTGAAGCACAGTTGAGCAGGCACTGGAAGATTGGGGGATACCTGAAAGATTTGCAGTCGTAACATTTAATTCAAATTTATTTGTATTGCAAATTATTTAAGTTGGTTTTCATTATATATATATTTTTTTTCTTGTATTATTAAATTGTGTGCAATTTTCTCGGTCTATAAAATATACGATCTAATAATCTAATACTCTACTATCACTTATGGTTCTAAAGAGCTGTTCACATAATTTTCACGTATCGTTTATCCACTTCATGTTTCTGTATTGTTTTCATACATACTTTCCATTTTCATTTTCATTTCCATTTAATTTCCTCCTCTTTCCTCTTCTGGTCTTAAATGTTTTCATCTTTTTTGTTTTGTACTTTATTCAAACTACGTGGTGAAATTTGAGGCATGCAGCGAATCTTCCTCTCTTTCTCTCTCTCTCTCTCTCTCTCTCTCAATCTTTCTCTGGGAATCTCAGTGGGCATTGACGATAATAGGACATAGGCGTTGACATGGACCTTTCCATGTGCGTGGACATCAGCGTGAGCATAGGAGTAGAGGCATAGGCATAGGCTTAGGCTTAGGCTTAGGCGTAGGCGGCGTGGGCTACTTGGTTAGATTCTTGCGCTGCTCGGAGACGTCTTTCTCGTTGAGATGGATGACACGGCGACCGAAGCGTGCCGTGAGCTTGGAGAAGAAGCCCACACGGGAGGCGGGCTTGGTGTCGTCCGCTGACAGCGGCGGCGTCTGATGGTAACTGTCCTCCTCGCTGCCGACAGCGTTCCGTCCGTGCTTGTTGCTGCGCCCCTGGCCAAAGTGGAAGGTGGCACGTGTCACGTTGCTGCGCGTGAAGGGCTTCTCGCTGGCCTTGTCCCCAGTTATAGAAATGGGTGTGGGCGTTGGTGTGTGGGCGCTGGCGGCAGTCGTGGAGCCAGTTGCCAACTGGCCATGGGCATTCTGCAGACGCTCAAGCAGACGTGCATCGATGGGTGAGCGAGTAGAGGGCGCAGGAGTCGTCGCTGGGGAGGCGCAGCTCGTCGTTGTGGGCGTGCCGGGATCTGCCTTCTCGTAGAGCGTCGCGGGCCGTCGTCCGGAGCCCTGGTAGTGGAAACGTTGTGGCGTATTGGCCAATTTTTGTGCCTGGGCCAGTTGCCTCTGGGCACTCAGAAGTGTTGGCTTCACATCCACTCCAGCTCCAGCGCCAACTGGAGTAGCAGCTGCAGAGCCAGCACCATTGGAAGAGTTGCCAGAACGTTTGCACTTTGGCGTCTGCGGTGAGCGAGTGCGATTCGCCGGAGCCGCTGAGGAGCTGGTGCCGCTGAAGGCTGTCTTGCGGGCGGGCGTGCGTCGCGTGGGCTTAGCCGGAGGCGCAGCGGCGGAGGCGGTGGGACTGTGCGTGGCCAGGGCGTTGGCGACACGTGGCGGCAGTGGACGATGCGTTGTGGTGAGGCTCTTCTCGAGCGGCAGCGTCACCTGATTGCCACTGGCCATGGGCAGCGTACTGGAGGTGGAGTTATCCGAGATGGTAGAGTCCGATGTGCCGCCCTGGCGAGTGTTGCGTGTCTTGGACACGCCCAGCAACATATAAGTGCAGTACATGTCATCGAAGGCTTGCGTCTTGAGTGAGGCTTCCACGTCGCGCCGCTTGTAGCCCATATTGACGAGCGTATCCAAGCGCACAGGATCCTGCAGCTCCATGGGCTTCTCTCGAAACGGGCGCAAGCGGTCCGCCTCGTCATGTCCCAGATTGATCCATTTGTCGCCCATGGCAGTGTTCAACGTGGTCCGCTTCGCCGGATTGAGCACGAGGAACTTACGCATCAGATTCTCACAGTCCATGGAGATGTAGTAGGGCACACGGTACTTGCCGCGGAGGACGCGCTCGCGCAGCTCCTTCAGTGTGCCACCATCGAAGGGTAGAGAGCCGCTGACCAGGGTGTAGAGTACGACGCCCAGGGACCAGGCATCCACCTCGGGTCCCGCATACTTGCGGCCCATGAACAGCTCTGGAGCGGCATAGGGAGGACTGCCGCAAAAGGTCTCCAGCTGGGCGTTGGGGTCGAAGGTGTTGCCGAAGCCGAAGTCCGCGATCTTGATGTTCATGTGCTGATCGAGCAGTAGATTCTCGGCCTTTAGATCGCGATGCACTACAAATTTGCTGTGACAGTATTGAATGGCGGAGACCAACTGGCGGAAGATGATCCTGGCATCACGCTCCCGCATCCGTCCATTCTTGACCAGATGATCGAAGAGTTCACCCCGGCTGGCGTACTCCATGATGAGGTAGAGTGTACGCTCCGATTCGATCACCTGGAAGAGGCGGACAATGTTCGGATGATTGAGCAGCTTCATGATTCGCACCTCGCGGTACAGCTTCGTCCTGGCACTCGTATTCAGCTGTGTCTTGTCTATCACCTTAATGGCCACCTCCCGGCCAGTGGGCACATGCAAGGCAAGCTTCACCTTGGCGAAGTTACCCTTGCCCAATGTCTTGATGATCTTATAGACACCATTGCCGTTGCCATTCACATACGATTGAAACTTGAGCTCTGTCCCTGTGCCCATGCCATCGTTTGCATCCTGGCCGGCTGCTTGGCTGCTCAGACGCACCGTTGCGCTGCTGGGTGTGGCCGGTTCCGCTTTGGAACCACCTGCTTTTGGGCTACCACCGGCAGTTGATCTGCCGCTTTCTCCTGTTGCACCGTTTGTGGCTGCAGCAGCTCTGCTTGCAACTCCGACTGCGCCCACGCCTGCGCCTGTGGCTGTGGCTGTTGTCCCAGCTGTCGGGGATTTTCTTGTGATGTTCTCTCTTTCGGATTTTTTAAAAGTTTTTGGCGCTTTCTCGTCTCCAGCTGCCGCTGCTGCTTTTAGTTTTGCTGCACTCTCATCTGCCAGGCTGAATTCTACAATTTCTAAATGTTTATCCGCCGACATTCTAAACTAAAAAATTTTGTAGAGTTTCAAACAAGAAACTGAAAGCTAAGGAGATCTTTCGCCTCCGGATCGAATTATCCAAAAAGCGCGCTTCCGCACAGTTGCCACTTGGACAAGGTTCCTCCTGTGGTTCAATCTATACTTTAACGTCTCTCTTCCTCCTCCTCCTTCTGTCTCTAACAATTAGAAGTAAATTTCGTTTGGAGTTCGCCTGAAGCTCACTTCTGGCCTCAATCCTCGCACGCGTCTGGAAACAGTCTTTCCTTCTCTCTCTAACACTCTTAGTGTGTGTATATCCCCCGCCTCCTGTGCCTGTCGTAATTGTTGACTCGTCAGCTCGTTTGTAAGTCCTCTGCACATCTGCTCCTTTTTCCGATCACCCTCTCTGGGTTAGGCGTAAGCTTTAAGATAAGAATTGCCAGGGAACTGTTTGAGGGAAGTGCCAGGCGCGTGTTCTGTTCTAACCCTCAGCGTTCAGCTGGCGCTGCTGGCAACGCATGGCTGATAAGCAGCGCTCGTCCTTTGCCCCCTGCCCCTGCCTCTGTCTCTGTCTCGTTCTTGTCGTCCTCGCAGGATCTCTTTATATGTATTTCTCCCCTCAGTGTGTCGCGCAACCGCATGAGCAGCAACTTCTTTAGACTATTTCAATAGACGGCGATATCAGCAACCCCCTCGAAACAGGAGCACCAGGACTCGGCACTCAATTGTCGACAGTCGAGAGTCGGAGGCAATGGCTTAATGCTTCATATGGCACGAGCCGTTGCTTCTTCCGTCGTCCCTGTTGTCCTTGAATGACGATGCTTATTTGATCGTCTCTCTCTCTCTATGTGTGAGCGTGTATGTGTGTGTGTGAGTATGTGGTTCTTCCTGTTGTCACATTGAATTCATCGAGCGTTGACAACCATCAGGAGTGTCAGCAGCTGCCTGTAAGGATAACAGAAAAGGATTCGATTACAGGTTAGGTGCAAATGAGCAAAGGTAATAGGAGACGAAGGGTGCAGGATTCATTTATCAAATTGATTCCCTATCAGAATGTCAGCTAAACCCTAACAGAACTATAAATAAACCCTAAAAAGCAGCTTTTAAAGTAAATAGTTGAAATTCGAGGAAAAGCAACCTTTTTGATGATCCTTTATAGCTTCATTAACATAATATAATCGAAATAATGTAGACAAAAGTATCTCCTAACAGGTAGATACATTCCTTAAAGGGACAGTTTAACACTGACTAACTTATAGATGAAACATAAGATCGAGGTGTGATCTGATAGATCTAGTATTCTGAAACTGTACATTAGCATATAAGCTATAGCTATAGCTAATAGATTATGCAAATCTCAAGAGAGAGAAAGAGAGAGAGAGGATCTACAAACTATTTCCTTATTTTTATATAAACTTTCTATTTATCCTTCAACTTTTTCTACTTGTTCCTATTATAGTTCATAGAACTGCTTATTATTTATAGGCTTACGTTTACTTTTGGTATAGAAAAGGGTATTAAATGTTCAGTTATCAGATCTTTAACATATAAACTATAATTCTACATACATCTGTTACTATAGTTGATATCTTCTACTTTTATTTCCTATATTTTTGTTGCTCAGTTGACTTCCTGACCTAAGAGTAATAATAAAGATACTTTATTGGACTGAACTGATCTAAGTTGAGCTTTAGAATTTAAGCTATACCTATCGAAGATCGTATTATTTTGTAGATATTTTCTAGTATCTTTCCCCTCTCCAAATATGCCCATTGCAAAAGATCTATAAACATCTCTTCCAGCTTTACATCCAGCGATTATAATATATATTTCCAGCGATCATTTACTTTCTTGCACCACTGTACCACTCTGCATACAGTGCACTCCATAAGTTATTTGCTCTTCGAATGTATTCTCGATTCCTTCTCTTGTTTTGCACATACATTTTCGCTTGCATATCCTGTGAGCGATCCTCGCTACCTACCCGAAACTACCCTAAAGAGTGTGTCCCTGTCTACCTAGCAGAGTCTTTACCTACCACATGTGCCTAGCCTATAGACGCTGTAGGATATAGAGAAAACAACTGTATATTAACTCATGCAACAACTACAAAACAAAGGAACTGGAACTGGTCTTTAATCTGTCCTTTCTTTTCGGTTCAACATTCGCTCGCATTACCTCCGCTCCCCTGTCGCCTTTAGCCCTTGCGACGTGTAACAATTTCTCGTTTCTCGTTTTTCGTTTAGTCGCTCTTTGTGCTGGCTGGTCCTTGTCTATGTCCTTGATCCTGCTTACCTTCTCTGTTGTGCTCTGTTATTGTTGTTTGCCTTGCAACATATTTTTTTTCTCAATTTCGCCAGCCTCAATCCCTCATTCCATCATTCCATCATTCTCTTGTTCCCTCAACCCACCCCGGAATGCCACTGGCAGCATGACTTACGTACGTTTTGGGTCGCCGCATGCGACGGCGGCTTTGTCGCGTCTCCTTTTTTGCCTACTCTTCTTCTTACGCCTGTGCTCCTTTCTTTGTGTGCATGCGTGTGCGTCTGTGTGTGTGTGTGTGTGTGTTTTTGTGCCCTTTTCTTTAATTCGTTTAATTCAATTGCAGCTGCTTCTTTTTTATTATTTCTTTTCTTTTTTTGCCTGCACATTTTCCACTGCGATTCGCAACAGCAAAAAAAAAACAAAAACAACAGCAGCCGAATTTGTAATAACAACAAGAAGCAGAAGACAATGAGACAGACACTTGCATCTAACAGTTCTTAGAATTGAGTACAAATAAATATGTATGTATGCATAAATACATACATTATCCATCTCCCTCGCACGAAGATCAACCGCAAAACAGTTGCAGCTGTCAAGTTCAATGCACGCCAGAAGACCCCCACAATACTTTTGCCCCCCTCTGTAGTTTAGCGCCCTCCCCTCATTTCACCTCCTATGCATATGTAAACAGGGCAGTGTGTGAGAAGGGGAGAAGATAAAGGGGAAGGACAGAGGAAGGGGGAAGCGCAGGCGTTAACATTTAAGTGTCGCCTTTTGTGGTTTCTGTTTGTTATTTCCAGCTTCTGCTTCTGCTTCGTCTTGTGGCTGGCACTTTAGCGCCTTCTTTTCATCTTTCCACAATTCTATTTTGATTCTCATTCTTACGCTCTCCCCTAAACACGCGATCTTCGCTCTGCTCTCCACTGGCTGCCTTGTGCTCACCTCGCCTTGCTTTCCCTTTCCCTTCGCCTTTGCTTCTTGTGTTGCGCCTGCGTCAGGTCAAAGAAAAAAATACTCTACACACAACTTTGTGAGTCATCGTCGCATTGGCAGGAAACTGCCCACAGCTGGAAATACGCCAGCGGCGGCGCTTGCGTCTTCGTTTTCCAGTCATTCGTTCGTTTGTATCTTTTCTTTGCTATTCTTTTCTTTTCTTTTGCTTTACGTTGCGTTGCCTTTAGTTTCCTACTTTTCCAGCTTTCCATCGATCTTTTGCCCTTGGCTTTATATACACTACATACTTACGCTTCATTAGCAGCCAGCAGCCAGCAGCCCGCCATCACTTAATTGTTTTCATTGTCTCTCTTCACTTTGACACTATTTCTTTGGAACGGGTCTGGTTTTTTTTTTATACACATACATATATATATATTTTCTTTCTGCTGTTGTTGTTGCTTGCCAGCTCAGCGTTGAGTGTAGCACTTGGCATCACTTGGCAGAGCAACAATTCCCAGTGGATTGGATCGCTTCGTTTATTAATAAAACGCCTCTTTAATTGCAAAGAAGAACGCCCACTTCAACAGCAGATGGACAGCAACAGCAACAGAAACACCGACAGATAGAGAACTGAAATCAAAGACAGGCCTCAAGCCGAGAATGACGATAAGGCGCAACAGACGAGCAACAGTCCCCATGGAGTGCGCTTATCTTTTGCCCTTGTACCGATATCAAAATCGGAATCGAAAACAAAAAAAAAAAACCAGAAATCGAAAGACCAAAGCAGCGCCAAGATAATTGCACATTTTACTTACGTTTCGTTTCGTTTGTCCGACGTTCCCTTGGCAGCAATCAAAAACAAATTAGAGTTAATCCCCCCATACGCAATCCAAGAAGTGCTCTGCGTCTCTGCAACTCGACGAATCGGCGACTCAGCGAATCTGCGACTCTGCGCGACGAACTACAAGATACAAAGCGCGTCGTTGTACTGAACACGCACCAGCCCAGGCCAAGTTCCAGATCTCAGGCAAGACACATACCGATACAGGTCTGAGACGAAGAGAGAGAGCGTGAGAATCTTGAGTAGTGCTAAAAGGAACTACAAGAAAACAATCGTGGCGAGCGTAGAGCGCTGAGAGAGTGAGCGCGAGAGCAAAACTGAGAGAGCATAAGTGTGAGCGACTTGGTCTCTACTTATGCTCATCGTTGTGGCCACTCATACGCTCAGTCTTAATGAGTCGACGGCTCAAAACGCTGAAGGTCGTTGTGTTTCCTTGAGCGTTTCTTGAACCGTGACGTCACAGGTACACGAAGGCAACAGTGACGACTTCGTTGGGCAGGGGTAATACGCAGCCAGCCACAACAATGTTTAACTTCGGCTGCGTCTTCGGCTTGCTCGTTAAGTTTTTGCGGCGAATTTGTTGTCAATTTGCTTTATAGTGGTTCAACATCTTCTCCTCAAATATGACTGGTGTGAGTTTTCTTTGTGGTAGTTCGCCGGACTGTTGCCGACTCTGTCTAATTGTGCTTGTATGCGCGCGTGTGTGTGTGTGTGTATACATATTTAAAGAAGTTTTCTTATTCGCCGTTCGGTTTTCGCTGCAGTCTTTGACTCGTATCTTGCGTATCTTATCAATGTGTATGATTGTATGTGGGTGTGTGTGTGCATGTGTGCGTGCAACTGGAACGAGGAGCGAGGAACCAATAAGAACGCTTCAATCTTCAAGTTCGTTTTCGTTACGCTTCGTCTCTGCAACGAAGAACAGTTACTCGATTCGAAACAAAAGTTTTGATTAAACAAAAAAGAAATGAATATAAAAAGTATTCAAATGCATTTGATTATTCTTCCATTTTGTTTTTTTTCCCCTTTCCATTGAAATGAAAAGAAAAATTACAATGACAAAGTAGGCGACAACAGTTAAGAAGGGGTTGGCTAGGGAAGAGGGGGCGATGGAAGGGTAGAGGGAGGGGGAGATGTTGATTATAATAATAACTGTTTTGTGATTTTTCATATTTCCATTTTGTCGTTTTACTCTTTATGGCTTTTCTTTGGCCGCGGCGACTTTGAGGCGACTTTTGATTAAAAAGCTTTTCCCCATCATTTTTCCTCTTTTTACTATTGCATTTTTTTTGCCCAAGAATTTTTCTTTTTGATTGAAATTACTTTGAGATAAACTTGGGCGCCTCCAAAGAACCTCCCCCTACCCCCTACCTTTCTCACCCCCCTCTCTCTTCCTCTTTGTCATGATGTGGGCTCAATGTCTAGCCCCAATTGCCATTACTCCAGTTCCATATAGTTATCCACACATTTCTAGAGAAGCATTTGCACCTCAGCAGAGGAAGAGCAAGCAGAAGAAGCAGCTCATGCCCCAAATGTGGGCCAAAGTGCCTTCTGGCTTGTGGCTTGCTACTTGCGGCATGTTCAACAATTTAAGCGGGTTATTTCATATGCAACAAAGCAGCAGCACAAATGAAATCGACTGAAGTTAGCTATTCTCGACGCACAGACACCCTGTTAAAACTAATCAGCACTCTTAGCCATATCTTCTGCCTCAATGAAATTCATTTTTATTGAAAAGCGTTTCATTACTTTCCTTTCCTATGAACCTCCAATTTGAATAGTCTCTGAGATCAATGTGAACTTATCATCAGCTGCTGATAGTCAGAAATAACCCTAGAGTGTATAGTTTATAGGGTTAACAGTGACTTTACGCTTATTATTACAGGGTATAAGCTGGTTTATGGCAAACAAACTACAAGTCGAAAGTACTTTGAAGTAAAGATCATGAGTTTATAAAGTTAAAAGTTTCTCTAGGGAAACTGAGATACAAAATTGAGATACTTTTCATATCTTTATCTTTATCTGCATTCATATTCAGTTTATAGTTTCAAGTCTGAAAAATAGATGTTTGGTTATCATTGATTGATAAAAGTGTTTTTGAATTCCAGAATAGCATTTATAGAATAAGATAGGATTCGATTTGCTGGCAGATTGTTCCAATTGAAGATCGTTCCATAGTCAAAAGCTACTGGAAGTGTCCTGCTGATTCCTGTAAGCCGAAGCTAAGCTCTAGACTCTAATCGATCTAATACATATATCTACTTATGTATCTTTAACCTATCTATCCATCTGTGTATGTATTGTATCCAAGGGATCCAGAAGAATCCCAGCAGCCTAGCTATCAGCTCATATGATAACAACTCCCTAGTGCTTAGGTTATCCACAAGGTGTAGGGTATACATAGACCACAAAAGAGCTGCAAGATTGAGATCTTTGTTGTAGCAAGAGTATAATTGGGTCAGGCACACGTGGCACATGGCGGCCACAGCTGACGCCGAGGTCAGACACAATGCCACAAATAGACAAATCACAGTTGGCCACAAATAGACACGCGCCGCAGCAAGGACTAGGAGCAGGAGCAGGAGTAGGAGCAGAAGCAGGAAGAACAGCAGCAGGCGGCACCTGATATTATTTGCTAAAGTCTTTGGCTGCATTTGGCAATGTTTAAGGATATGGAAGGATGCGGAAAACAGATTGCAGCACCGAACCAGATGAGGATGAGGCAAACAAAGGGCAAAAGGGCAACTGCTGTTGCGCTGCATCTTTTTAGATTGACAAACAAAGGACGAAGGACGCAGGATATGCGATACATGCACTTTTGCACATGGCCATGAGTTATGGGCATCTCTTTGGGAGATATGCGGGCGCATATCGATTACGAAGATGCCGTCAGGAGTTGAGGATTCGACTTTGGGTTTGCCATGATTTGCGTTTTCCTTTTGACTGGCCGACCAGGATCCAGGATCCAGGATCGAAAGGTGCAAAATCAGAAACGAACGTGCCACAAATTGTCTGCGGCAACTTAACGATTAATTGGATTTATGTTTCAATATGCTGGCAGGACTCGAGACGCACTGCATCAATATTCAATCTGGCAGACAACTAATTTGCATCGCTTACTCAAAGATCTACAGCTCCCTCCCTCCCCCTCTTCCCTCTCCACACTCAGCTCAAATAACAAGGGACCAGGTGAGTCCTGGCCAGCTAGGAACAGCTGCTGCTGGAGCTAAATATACAAATTAACCCATTCAAACAAAGGACTCTTGGGCTGTCTGCATCCTTGAGATGTGTCAAAAGGATCAAACAATAAACGCCAAATGAGTTGAATGCGTCTATCAATAAAATCGCAGCTAAGGATAACAATTTTTCAGCTGTCCGAGGAGGAGAAAAGTAAAAGTCCTTTATTGATAAAGAAAACGAGGAGAAAAACTCATGGAAAACCGCTGGAAAAACGCTGCATTAACATTTTCTCACACATTCAAATTGTTTTGTCGCATCATTTGTCATTCCAAAGGATGCACTTGGTTCCTTTTGTTAATCCTTTGCGCTTATTTTGCATTACCACCAATGCGAATCCTTTGCCAATCCATTCAACTCTGATCCTTGCCTGCCCGCTACCTGACCTTTTGTCCCAGCAGTTTCCCTCCTCCCCCGACTTCATCCTTATATTTTTCTTCTTCCTTTTTTTTTGCCTGTTTTTGTTACAGTTTTGCATAGGTTTTGTTCGGGTTTTGTTCAAAGGATGCTACTTATAGGACTAGCTGATGCTTCTATGCCAACTTTAACGCAATTTCCAATGCTGGTAGATTGTGGTATAAGCCGGAAAATGTAAAGAAAATCCATGAGTTTTCAAAGAACCGCATCGTGGATACCCTCTAAAGTAGTTTAAGAGTTTGATTTCAAAATTGGTTAATGGATATTAAGTTGATTTCTAGATACATATTTTATATAGAAGCTATGCTGTTCATCAGATTTAATATTATATTTGAGGCAGGTGAACATCAGCTTGACTTTTACCATATCTTTCTATATGTTATCAGACGACTTTTCATTCAAAAAAGATGTCAAAAACTTCCCTCAATGATAAGAAAATTTACCCTAAAGTCTTGAAATAGATCTTTAGATATGAAATAGATCTTTAGTATATACATTAGATTAGATTATTCCTTAGATTTATTGTTTACTATTATTAGGTTATATTCCTTAGATTTGATTATCCTTTCTATATAGTTGAAGTATGTAAAATATAAACTGGAAACCAGATCTGAAAAGTTCGATTATATCTAAAAAGGTAGACAACAAATCCTAAGGAGTTGCTTTAGGATTTCACTTTAGCTTCACTTAAAATGATAAACTAAGAAACAAGCTGCAAAAAAGTATAAGTATATGATACTATACACTCTAACCTATATATAGCTATAGATAACCGATATTTGGGTATATATCCAACTTGAGGTTCAATAGATTCGTAGAAGGTTCTGCAGCTAAAAGAATTCAAGAAAAGTTGTGCACAGTTTCAATCAAGCTACAATCCTGTGACATGCCCTTCATCCCTACTCTCTGTGATATCCTGACAAAGAGTCTCAGAAAACGTATATACCCCATTCTGTGTTAGGGTATAACAATCGCGTTTTCTCTTAAGCAGGCATCTAATCCACAGATTGAAAACCTTTTTTTATGTAGCGCCCACTCGTCCATCTAAAGGATTGTCAGCAATATTTTGCCTCTGCTGACACTTGTATTTCCTCGCAGCGTTCCGTGGATAATCAGGAAACTAATCCTTGCGGCAGGACAGACTTGTCCTAATTGAAATACGGGCGGCATTCTAAGCATTTTGGCGTGAATTATGCTCGCAACAGACAAATGCATTTTGGCAGCACAAAGCTGTTTGTTGTATCTATGAGAGAGACAGACAGAATGCGAGTACAAGGACGCGCAGGAGGTGGGAGGCAGTAGCTATCTATGAGCTACCGGGACGAGGTCGGAATTGGCCTGGGTTCAGTTCACTGATGGGTTGCAGCTTATTAGCAAAGATTCCTCTATGTGCGGCACAACAACTGAAATTGATTACCAAATGCGACGAGTGTCTCTTTGGGTGTGTGTGGGTGTGTGTGTGTGGGGGGAGGGTGTGCGGTTCTGGCAGCCTAATAAGCACAAAAATCCACATAGAGCAGCAATTCCTTTTAATTGAAAATCTCTCGGCAAAGCATTTTCCCAACAATTTTTGTTTTGCAATTTCTTTGCGGCTGCAGTTCTGTGCGTTTAGTTGGCCCGCGACTGGAGAGGATTGGGCTGTGGGTGGGAATGGGGGGTCTGGGCTGCCTCCAAATGCATTCGATATTGCATTTTGCATTTAGCTCGTTGCCAGCCAACATGCAAGGATAATAAGTACTTTACTCGACGGATGAGACGAGGCGAAGCGAGCAGCAGACGAGTCGCGACTTTTTGGACTGATTGACTTGCAAAGCGTCCGGGTACCCAGCCCCCCCTCTCCATCCCCTTTTGGGCCTCCTCATGCTGGCAAAGTTGATTGCAGCAAGGACTTGCGTCTATATTGCGCCGAAAAAAATTGCATCGGATGCATTTGGCTTGGTAAACAAACCCCAGACCCGACCCAATCCAGAGCCAAACAACAGCCAAACAGTCATGAAAAAGTTTCGTTACGCCTCCACCTTCGGCTCTTGGCTCTAGCTGCATGTGCAATGCATATTAGCTGTGTGTGTGTGGTGTGTGTTTCTGGTTGTGTGTGTGCTATGCTCGGCCTGTGCATTGTCCTTTGGACAGAGCAGCAGGCCTCAGTCTGCCTCAGTCATTCTTCTGCCGGCTCCTTCTGCTGTTTTTTTTCTACTGCCTTTTGTTTGATTTGTAAAATTGCAATATGCTGACTGCCAGCCTCGTCCTGGTCGCCACCCAAAAGGACCTCTTCACTCTCCCTCTCCCTCTACCCCCACTCCACACTTCACTGCATTTATACGCATTATTTTTCGGTGCTGCAACTCGACTGCATTGGCCAAGTTAGAGGCAATTTGAGGCAAGGCTTAAGAGCTACAGCCGCAGTCAAAAGGAAACTTTACTCTAGCCCAACTATAGCTCAACCCGATAAACTATTCGATTTCCCATAGAAGTTTAAATCGTTTATATGTAAGTTAGAAAAATGACTTTAAACTAGGTTATCTGTTTGAGAATATCCTTTATTAAGGATAAAAGTTTAGATATAAAGAAAGCGACAAACTATTTCTAGTTTCCACTTGTTGCTTCAGACTTTTGTTTTAATTGTTAAAGGAAAAAGTAAAAATAATGGAAAATTGTGGAAATTGTGAATCTATTTTAACTATTTCAATATATCTTTCTACTATATAATTTCTGAGCTCTAAATAACTTCTAATTGCCACTTTTTCTTATAGTCTTATTAAATTTCTATGTTTCTTTCCATTTCACATTTGATTTATGAAATAATTTAATTTTATTTTCGAGTCTTGTTTTCCCCCTGCCGTTTCCTTATCTCAAACGCAATGCAAATATTGGCGTCGACTCGGGGTTGCTACATAAAAAAAGGGTCCCCCACTGCCACCTTCCCATAATCTTCGCAAAAACGCACTTGATGGCGGCAAAGTTGGACTGGGTCCAGTCGCAGTTGGCCATCCTCGGTGGGAGGAGGCCCCCTGCACTCGGTCGACGTTTTAATTCGAGTGCGTTTTTCATCAACGGCCTGGACGGCGGCTTCCCCCCTTTCCCCTTCCCCCTTCCACCCGCTGCCTACGCCGTACACTTCCGTTTAGCTCGACAACCCACACAGCGAAAGTCTTGAGGCTACGCTGGAGACCCTTCAATGACCAGCAGCAGGCGACTGCGCCAAAATGCAATGCAGCTCCTCAGCCTGCTCAGTCATAGTCAAGTGTGGAGGGAGTGAAGCAAAAATCAAACAATCAACAAAATAAAATCGCCGCCTGCGTCCCCCCCTCAGCCCCCTCTCAGCCAGCCTGTCGTCCAGCTTCCCCTTGGCGCGAGTTTTTGTTGCCTTTGTTCTGGCCTCTGCCGCTGCTGCTGCCGCTGCCGCTGCTCTGCTGGCTTTATGCGCACACCTCCCCCGGCCAAGAGTCCAGTCCCAGTTTTCGCAGTCATCAAGTTTTTGTGAGTCAAACCCAACCCTGGAACTTCCGCTCGCCCATGCTTCTTTGCCATGTCTTCGCATCCGTTGCATTCACTTTGGCTGCCCCAAACCAATGCGAATCCATCTTGTGCTGCTCCTTCGTCTGACTGCAGTGCCACCCTTTTTTTTCTCTCTATATATATACAAACATCTATACAGATATACATAGTATATAGAGTATATATTTCTTTTATTTTCGGCTTCTGCAGGCAGCTCTCGTCTCTATATATTTTATTTTTAATTAATTAATGCGAATGCAAAGTACATTTTCTACAAGTAAAACTTGTTTCGCAACCCTTTCGACACACCCAAGCCCAGACCCAAACCCAAAACTCCTACCTCCCGTTCTGTAACCCGAGGCTAACACGACTTGGCGCCCGAGCGGGGACTGCAATGAGAGCTGCTACGTGCAACAACGGCAGTTGAGCCTCCAAATATGCGCCACGAGGTGCACCACTAAAGAAATGCAGTTAATTTACTCAGAAGTAGCATTGCCTACAGCACATGGTGGGGGGCGGTAGGTGGAGGCGTGGCACGGAGCCGACTGAAGAAGCAGCAGCAGCAGCCAGCAAGAAAAATGTTGCTGCAGAAAGTTGCCCTGCAGTTTCTTTTGTTTTTGTGTGCACGCCGTAATGTATGCAACATAATTTTCTTCTTTTTTTCATATCCTTCTTCCTTTTTTTTTTGCGCTCTTGGCTGCCGTTGGAAAAATTTTGTTAGTCCTTGCGCGCGCCTACCTGAAGCAGGAGGAGGTCAAAAGGTTTGCCTCGCTGCTCCTCGTATGCAGTCGCCTCTTTTGCCTGTGTGTATGGTGTGTGTGTGTGTGTGTGGTGTGTGTGAGCCAGTTGAAAACTTTGCACTTTTTTGCTGTAGTTACTAGTGGCTGCCCCCCTCATGACTCTTTGCAGCATTCGTTTGGCTGACTTCTCTATTTGCCTCAGTATTTTTCTGGAAATTGTAGCAAAAGTTATTTCTTCACTTAATGTTACGTCTGTGTGTGTGTGTGTGTGGGTATGTGTGTGTGTGTGTGTGTGTGTGTATAAGCTAGTCTTCTGGTTAGTTTATCTCAAGTCACAGCAAATAGTTGAGAGATCCCAAAGGATAGGTGCAAAGCTGCTGGAAGGAAAGCCAAATTAAAGAAAATGAGAAATTGAAGAGGAATATCCTTAAGGATATCTTTTTATATATAATATTTAATTAGAAATATATATATATAGTTCAATAATTATAAATTATAGTTAGAAATATATATATAGCTCCGTTGAATCTTATGTCTGAGCCACAAGTTGTTGCAGGCTTTTAAGTTAGCCCCAACAGATTTCCTATAGAACCAAGGACTGGGGCTAATCCTTGCCTAGATCTTAATTAAAGATGTGATGCGTTATGCGGTACCCTAAAAAGTTGCACTTGTTAACGCAATGACAGTTTTATCAGTGTCCTGCAGGCTGCCTGCTGCCTGCTGCCACACACAGAGACTGAACTGAGGCAGCTCCCTGGTTCAGCGACACGCAGCTCAAAAGGCTTCTCGCGCGTCTTTCCATTCACTGCAAGGACCCCCCTCAGTTCGCCATGAAATGCGAGTGTCCCATATGCAAATACTGTGCCCACAACTCGATGGATGCACCTTGAGCAAAGTATGCAGGATAAAAAGAAAATGCAGCAATGCTTTTGCTGCAAGGGAAAGGGAAATGCTGCAGAGGGCAGAAGCTGTAGCAGGTGGGTAGGTTGGGCGGGTGGTGCGACCAACAGACACATTTTAATGATGCATGCAACAGTAAACTGCAATCAGATATGCGCACATCGTTAGTCTTCAGCATCAGCCGCCGTTTGTTGATTATCTTAGAATGGAGAGCAACGGCAAGAAAGATAACTCATACGCCCCGTTTGCTGTCGCATATAGAAATTTATTTGCTCAGCAAATAAACTGCAGCCGCTTGCCGTTTACCGCTTATGTGTGTGTCTGTTTTTATATGTGTGTGTGTGTGTGTGCTACGTCCTGTGCCGGTTTCTCCCTGCATCCTCGGCAAAGCCAAGACCCAGAAGGAAACCCCTAACGGAGGCACTTTTTTATGCAACTTCTTCAGCTCGAGTGGTTGCCCAAGTTGACGTTTCAAATGTCAATTGTGTGCTTAACTGCATTCTTTTGACAACGTCGTCGTCGTCTCCTTCGTCTCTGGCGTCTCTGTCGTCTCAGGCGTCTCCTCGTCGTTATCCTTGCCGACTTGTTGGCTTTTCTTATTTGGTGAGTAGGGCAAGACCCGCCTTAGCGTCCTTCGACGGCTTCTCTTACAGCTACTCGCATACGTTCTCAACTGGAAACTAGGCCTCAATCTTAGTACTCTATGATTTCTAAGGAAGATAGTCTAAGTCTATTCTCATATAAGATCCTTAAGTTGGAACTGTATCGACTGCTGATCTCTCAAAGGACTCGAGATGAAAGATAAATAAAAGTTTAAGGATACAGAAAAATTGAAGTACAAACGGAATTCTATATGAAACACTTAATTTAAGCCAAGGCTGCTGGTACTTTCGTCTAGTAGTAGGCCTTTTCGCTCAGTGTAGTCGTAGGGTATAAATAATTTCTTTTCTTTGGTTTTCACTTTGTTTGAGCAACGTTGCAGTTACTTTTGCCAAGTCGTCAGGAAAATCTGCCGCATTCACACACAGCTGGATGGAGGTAGTGTTGGCACTGGAGGGAGGAGGAAGAGAAGGAGGGGGAAGGGTAACCAGTCAGACTGCAATCTTGCCTTCAATTAAGCTTTGACAAGTGCATTGCACACAGCGAGGGAAACAGGAGGAGCAGAAGAAGACGCAGCACAGCCAAAACCCACAAAGCCCATAAATATGAATGACGTTGAGGATTGCAGCTGGAGCTGGGGCAGACTGAGACAGAGTCAGAGACAGAGACTGAGACTGAGGCTGAGGCCAGTTGGCAGAGTCGTGTGACTCCTTGGCCAAAAGGATTTGCCGGCCAAAACGTTGCACACACACAGAGAGACACACACACACACACACACAAAAACTGAAGAAGGAAACGCAAATAAATGAATTGCACTTTTTCTTTGGCGAATTTTCATCTTCGCCTCGCTCGGCATTTCAATGAACTGCAAAACTCAATGGCAGCTCATGAAAAGCAGGTGGAAAACTTTTGCATATTGTGTTGATTCTATGACTCGACCCCAACACACACACAAAGGGAGAGAGGGGGAGAGAGAGAGAGAGATATTTCAGAGCCAAAGTCGAACCCAGTTCCTAGAATTTTAATTAAGCTCGTCCAAGTCGCAGTTCCATTATGCTTAGATAATAGCAAGGCCATAGCTGGAGGAGCAGCTGAATGCGAATGCAAATTATGCGGCAGATTGTGTGCTCATTAATTAAAATTGAACCAAATTGACAGCGGCACCAGCAGAAGAAGATGAAGCAGCTCTCTGCCAGCTCTCTTGGCCATCATCAAAGCGACCTGTCCAGTTGTCCAGCGAGCTCCTCCTGCTCCTGCTCCCTCTTTCCATCATCAGCAGCAGCAGTCGCCGCATTAGAAGCCAAACATAAACTGGAGCTGAAGCTGTAGATCTGAAGTAGTACCAGCTTAGCCACGCCCACTGCCGCCCACGCAAGTTCTCAATGTCCACGCCAGTGCACTTTGAGGTGAAACACTCAAAACTTTGCCCGAGCTGCAGGAGAACAAAATCAAAAAAATAACCAAGCAAGAACCCTCTAGACAACTGACTGCCCCACTAGCCGATACCCTATAAATAAATAGCTAAAGAATCTTGCTTCTTTAATCTATTTTAATCCTGCCAAAGGACCTTGGCAAAGAATCTTCGATCTTCAATCTATTTTATTAACTGTTTCTTTTACCAGTTCCTATAGGCATATAAACTGTTTCCTAGAGAAACTTATACACAGTAGAGATCAATATTATTATTCAACTGAGAATGTGAGCAGCATAGAAGAAGCTTAAGAAGAAGCAGAAGAATCTAAAAGCTTGAGAAGACTTGAGAATAAGGAAATCCCAGAGACTCTAGATCAATCATAAAGTATATCGAATCTTTACCCCTTCTACTCTGTAAGATCAACAAGGATTTCACCCAAATCGAGTCCACTGCTGATATTGATCACGAATATATAGTATATATCTGCATCATATAGGCAGCTGCCAGCAGTCTGTCAGTTTCTATTCCAAGCACTTGCTCTGATTCCAGGGTATCAAAAGTTATACATATATTACTTTTAGGCTGTTCAACTCTATGTGTGTGTGTGTGTGTGTGGGTGTGGGTGTGTGTGTGTGTGTGTGGGCTGCTGGCTGGCGGGGGGCGTGCCTGTATTTGTGGGTCTGAGGCAAAATGCAAATCTTGCAGATTTTTAATTTCTTTTCAACGAAAATTTTATTTTCTGTTTGCATTTCTTGTTTTTCGCTATGCCAAAAAAGACGGGCAACCCTTTTATTTACCAGCTCTGTCGAGCAGCCTGAAGATGTTGATGATAATGATTAAGATGATGATGATGATTAAGATGATGATGATGATAATGATGATGCTGGAGATGATGATTATGAGGCTGCTGTTAAGCTTTATTATTATGTATTATAGATTCATATTATGCACTTGTTAATTTCTTTTGTCTCCCGCAAAGTCTGAAGGCTTTGGCCAGAGATGAGCGCGTGACACGCCGACGTGAGAAAAGTATCGTTTAGTTTAAGGTAACTACATCAATCTACATATATATATAGCTTTATCAGATATATCTCAAATAATCTTATGCTATTTGGTATTTACTTTACTTGAGCTACTTTTTCTTTGACAAGAGCTGAGCGCGTGATGCGTTTATATGAGATACGATACGATAACTACAGGAAATCAGCTTTATATATAAGATTTGACTATATATTTCTATAAGAAAAAACAATATTGTAGTAGTATAAGCTCTAAATACTAGAGTCTAGTATATATGCCTGACGAAATGAAATCAATCAAATCAACTTTGAAGAGTAAATCCAGATTTTGCTTTGAGACAAACCGAATCCTTTCTAAACAAATATCCTTTCTATACAAATCTCACGTTGGCATCTCTAGTCAGGACACTTGGGCAGAAGTCGCCGCCAAAATCGCTGCCACCGAACGAGTACGAGTATAAGAAATGCGTTTTTGCTTGCCTCATGCCACAGATTTTGGTGTAATGAAAAAATGAAGAGAAAAAACGCCGCTTGTTGTGAGGCCCCTCAAGTGGGCTGCATCCTGGCTGAATGTCCTTGGCAGGCAGCAGCCACCCCATTCAGTATGCGGTTGCTGCTGCTGCTGCTGCTGGTGTCCGTGGTGTGGGTTGTCTTCTGGCTGTTGCATTTGCCACAAGTTGTTGCTTTCGTGCAACATTTCCAAGACTCTTTTGCATTTTTTTGTGTTGTGTCGCCTTTTTCTTGGCTTTGACATATTTCGGGGTGTCTGCAACTCGGCACTTTGGGGTTGCATACGAATATTGTCTACTTTTAGGCCTGGCATCCATATCCACTGCAAACATTCGACAAAGTAATGAATTCCGCCCGAGGGCCGCCTGACAAACGGGACAAGGAACTACTCACACCCTTGGGTAGATCAAGAAAGGCGAGGCGAGGCGAGACTTTAACGAACCCTTTGTAGGAGCACTTCACGCTTTAGTTGTCTTTTCTCACCAGGACCTGCCAGCTGCTGGCTCAATACTTCCGAATCATGCAAAGCTATTTCCTCCGCCGACCCATAGCGCACCTTAACCGACATGAAAAGCGCCTTGAAGCATAACTAACCACCAAAGCAACTACTCTAAATATAACTGAGAATTGAGCTGAGAAAGGAAACTGTTTCCCATTTGCATGTGCAGCGGCTCTTGCGTCTGCATAGATCACATCCACTTACCCATGGAGGGTGCACTTTTCACACGGTGTGGACTGTCCACCCGCCTCGGGTCGTAGCAATAATTTTTAATAATTTCCTTTGTTTAAATAGTTTTTCCTTTTCCTTTTCGTGATCGCAACAATTGCGCATATCCAGACAAATTCCCACCAAGTGACCAGAGAGCAATTGAAGTGTTAGATCCAAAGATACAATTGCCACCAAGTGGTCACTCCAGATACAAGATAAAACTTGATTGCACTAATTTGAATGCACCAACAGCAGCACCCACAGCCTCTGTAAAAGAGTTCCCATTCCCACTGCTATTTAGAGCAGCAACTGTCAACTGGGAGTGGAACACCCAAACACCCAAAGTTATCCTCCACCACCATGGAAATGTCCAAGAAACTAGAAGCTAAACATAGTATACAACGAAGTTTGGATGCTCTAGCAAAGATATGAAAGGTTGATACCAAACTCGGATAGATTTCGATTGATTCCTTAGCTTTGACTTCACGCTGATTGGAAAACTTTGCTTGCCTTTTCAATGACTCTGAGACTATTCCTACCAGACGCAGATTAAGAACAGCAACTTTTAGGAGCTTAGAAGTCTTAGGAGCTCAGGAGTTTTAGAAGTCAAACAGCATATGCTGTAAGGACTCACCTAGATAAAAGAAGCCTCAGCTAATGATAAGTTTTACATTCTTAGGAAACTTTTAGAACCCAAAGTCAAAGGTAAGGATAGCTCCCAGTTATAGCTATAAAATCATACATAAGATTCCCTTTTGCTGAATGCTTAGCCTAGTTGTTGGACTCCCTATTGGGTGAGGGTATTGTAGCGAGTCTAGTTCCGCATTGAACAATTGCTGGTTCCTTCTTGTAGAGCGGCAGCAGCAGCTGCTGCTGGGAGAGACGGGTACGATCTGGGCTCAACTGCTCTGCTAGGGGTTACTTCAATCAATTTCTGACAAGAAGTGTTAAATCTGCACAAACGCACACACACACACACACCCAACACACATACTGATACACAGTTTAGCTGCAATTGTGAGAGCTGTGGCTTTATTAGAATATCCGGCAGCTTAGAGGCTGCAGACAGCGTGTCTGCAATGGTCTCGATGATGAGAAGAAGAGGCTTCTATATAGTCGTATTGTCATAATTCATAAATTAACTAATTCTGAAGTCGTTGTCGCTGTCGCTGTCACAAAATGCTACTAAAACAACAAATAGCTCACAAAAGGCAGCAACTTAATTGACACCACAATGCATAGGATTTTGATTGACAAAGTTTCTTTATTTCTTCTCTTCTTTTTAAATCAAATGCGCTGAGTCCAGCTGACAGAGCGAGTTCACTCAACCCAAAGAGCAGAAGTCAGTTAAAAGGTTCTCAAGGTTTCAAGTTGCCTTAATGAACCGCAAGCCGGCAGAGAAAGAGACAAACCCAAAACAAAAGGTCAAGTCTAAGAACTGAATAATAACAAGTCAGTCGCCCCAAGCCCAAAACAAAGTATTATAAAACAAAGCCTAGGAACTTCTGTGGCGACTGAAAGTCAACAAAGCTGCCAAGGGAAACGTCACGGCGGTTGCCTGCACTTCCTGAAGAAGAGTCCAAAGAAGAAGGAAGATGTTCCTTGGGTTTCAATTACGCGACAAGAAAGATTTCCAAACTCCCAAAGAACTTGCTTAATGATTGCAGGAATACTGTAATTGAGCGTGAAGCGTTGCAGTGCCTTAACACCTAAGTACAGACCCAGAGCTCTAGGAAGACCATTTGATGACCTGTCGATCGAAATGAAACCCTTAAAAATAGTCAAATGGTTGTGAGATGAACCTAATGAACATTAATGCTTGTGTATTGTGTCATGTCGCGACTTTAATGTAAAGTGCAATGAAGCAATGCAAGGCCAATGTGCAGGGTGCATGTGTTCATCAGGGTGGTAGGAGGAGGGAGATGGGAGAGAACACCGGATGCACTCATTAAGTGCAGTGCGCAAAGCCTTTGCCTTTGCCTCTGCCTCTGCCTCTGCCTCAAAGTCGGAACGAAACTCGTTTGGGGCAGTTGCCAGTTGAGTTATGATGCCAGCTGACGAGCTGTCAGAGCAGAGCTCGGAGCAGGAGCTCAGCAAGTGGTTGTTGTTAAAGTTGATTCATTGCCTGCTCAGACAGAGACCGAGAGATCTGCCCTCATATCGTTTTTATAGCACGTGTTAAGCTGTCCCCATTTTTCCAGTTTTTCTCTCTGACCAAATGCAAAATCATTTTCCACAAAATTTAATTCCATTAATGTGCCCGCAATCCTTTTGCGTTCTTCTCAACGTTTTCCCATAATTTGTATATATTTTTTCCTACTTCTTTCTGTTACTCTTTTTTCTTCACTTTTTGTTGCTGCCTCTTGAAAAGTTCTTGAAATGTCAATGCAGAACGCAAAACGTTCCTCATCAACGCTCGAAGGGGGCAACTACTAAATTATCATAATGAATCCGACTGGGCGACTTTGCTCTTGCAACTACTTGAGTTATGCTGCTGCTCCTTCTAGTCCTCGATGGCCCCAGCCTGGTCTCTGGTCTCTGGCCGCAAGTTAGCGTGGGGCTTAAGCATCCTTGTTGCCCCATGCTGCATGTCCTCTTTCCTGTCAGTTTTTCCTTTTAATGAAAATGTCACTTATAGGCAAAGAGAGAATTTTTCAAGCCTCAGGGCGACTGCAAGTTTCGTTAATGTCCTCGGCCAGGACACTCGACTGAAATACCATTGGATTTCTGCAACAGCGCTGACCAGGAGGCTTCCCTTCAATACTAATGCGGCGCACATAATAGCTGCAAGTCCTCAACTGAGACCTCTTCACAAACTATGCTGAGAAATTAAATGCTTCGCTTATTGGCAAACTTTAAGTCCTTCCAAGAATTTCTGCTCAATGCATAAATCAACAATGCTCGTTCCATAGAAATAAGCCAAACGGACAACGTTTCCATTGTTTGTTCAAGAAATCTTTTCATTAAGTCCAGAGTCAGAGTCAGATTCAAAGGATAAACAATTGAGAATTTAATGCTTTACAAGACTTTCTGAGTCTTGAGCTTAATTGCTTATCAAAACGAATCCCTGACCTCGCTCCGAGTTGAATCCCTGTTCAGTTGTCAATTGAATTAAATTTCTCAGTTGTGTTCAAAAACTTGACCAATACGATTGTTCGTAGTTAGTTGCTCGGTTTGTCGCACTTGAATTAAATTCAATTAAATGTAATCAAATTGTTTTGTACGCAAATATATTTAAATCAATTTTTCACTTCTCTCCAAAGAGACAAAGAGACGCACACACACCACAATTCTCACAATTCTCACAATTCAATTTCATGCACCTCCCTTTCTGTTCAGGCGATGAGTCAACGCTTTTGCACTGACTTCGCTGATGATGGCCTTTGTCATTGCACTGGAATTAATGACACCAGAGTGACATATAGAGTATATATATAGTGTATAGTATATTAAGTATATAGTAGTGTAACATTCGATCTTTGGACATGCAACCAACTTGCCTTTTTAGGCAAATGGAACTCTTTCCTAGTCGTCGTAGTTTTCGTATTGGCAAAAAGCTAAAACTGATTTGTGCTCAGCGATAAGCAAAGTCTAATGGGGACTAGAGAGAAGTATAGAAAGTGAGGGGGTGGGGTGGTAAGGGTAACATCTAGCTACCAGATACAACCTCTAATTATTTCAAGGCATGACATGAAGTCATTTCTCTGCCACGGATATCTATTAATGCGCGCACACACTCACACAACACACACACACACACACACACACACACACACACATGGCATACACGTGAAATTGAAACTTCAAATATTTGTTCCGGCCAAGGACTTGGGTACACCTTCTCCTTCTCCGCACACCCTCCACAACTGTTGCGAGACCTTGCACGATTACCTCCTGTCCTGTTGTGTCCTGTCCAGACATCGCCAGTTGTGTGTTGTGGGTAATTTCCTTAATAACCCGCAGCCTATCACATTAACATATCTCACATTTGTCATACGTATAAGTCAAATCCACCCAAACCCAGATAAACTATCCCTACGCCCACTCAATGCCCCATGGAGCTCACCTGGTTACGCAACCCTCTGGCCAGCTGTAGGGCCACCTTTGGAGGCGTTTTGTTAAGGAAAGCTCGTATCTAGTCAGCCAAAAGGAATTGTTTATGCATATTAAACGCTCCTCACACTTATATCATACGTCCGTAATTACACTAAATGAACATATTACGGCCAACACACACGGAAATTGAATTATTAAGGCGACTTCCCAGAGGCGTTGGCTCCGCACATTTCCCCACTTATTTCCAACTTACCAAATGGCATTGCGTGCAACATTTTCAAGCAACTTTCTTAAGGACAACTTGATGAAAATATATAAAAAAAACTATATATAACTTTTCATATTCAACAAATAAGTAAATTTTGAGAATAAGTTTTGGGCTTCTGGCCTAAAACGCAAGTTTTATAACTAAAGTCGCTCTTTAAAGGTACTTCAAGCACATCGAAGTGCGTATATATCCTGTCTAAAAAGATGACAAACTATATGTTTATATATCGTGACATAAATAACAAATGATAAAGAAATACCCTAGATACATAGATGTTAGATATTAAAGTATATTAGATATACTTAATCCCATTTAAGTCCTAAAAGTATCTTTCTCTTTTCTTGCATTGCTTTGGGGCTGTCCTCAAGTCGTATAGGAAGAATCTTTAGTTATTTATTTATAGAATATATAATTGTCACTAAGATTAACACTTAATAAGAAGAATTGTTAAGGTCTTCAGGCTGATATTTAGTTAATATAAGATAAATCTATAAAAGCATCCAGTATTTTTCTGTATCTTCTATACTTTTTCTCTATTTTCTTTACAAATATTCTCTCTTCGAGCTACGCCTTTCCTTATGTGTTTATCCTACAATAGTTTATGACTCCGTCTACTATTATCTTTTGCTCTTAAGCTGATATTATTGCCAGCCTTTGCCTATATAATATATACATATATACAGTTCGATCTCAACCCAAGTCAACCATCTAGAATAAGCCCTATTGAAGCTGCTTTTCATTCTGCAACATTTGATTTCTTGCAAGATTTCAACCTTCTTAGGTTTTATTGCTCTTCCAATCAACTTTAACATTACCAACCAATAACTTTTATATCTTTAGTATATTTTACTCCAGCTCAGATCAGACTATATTCCCTTTCGAAATCTAAGACTTCATTGAGCTCTCAAGCAGCACAGCTGAAGCCAAAGAATGTTTTTTCTTTTTAATTTTCTTAAAACTTTTCTTAGCTATTTAAATATCCTAATTAAACACAAGCTGACAACATTTTAAATAACTGAACATACACCATATATTATATGTCATACATATGGGGTCATATGCTGAGTGTCTTCAAGTAGAAATCGTGTACTATATACCTGAGAGGTTGGGGGAGGGGTCTCTTAATTGTCGCTTTGAAAATACGTTACAAAAAGCGAGTCATAAGGCAATTTTTGAAAGTAAAAGGTTGCGATAAGGTAAGGAAAGGTAAGGTAAGGTACGGAGCTGGGTTTATGGTCTATGCTTCTGTTGGTGCTCCTTCTGTTGGTGGTGGTGGTAGTGGTGGTGGTGTTGTGTGCCTTACAGTTCCATTGAGTGCGCCTCGCAGTCGGGTTGCCTTTACGCTCCATGCTCGAAGAGCACGTGGCGAAGGTAACGGCTGAAGTTGAGGACGACGACGACGACAGTTGGTTTCCCATAGCGTCTTGAAGACGTCTTACAGGGTGGGGTGGAACTTAGTTACTGGAACCGGCATCTGGCAGCTGGCCAGAGAGAATGCCATATCGTATAAAGTAGGGCCACCTTTGATTGTGAGTTAATTGAGGGTAGCGACAAAGGGGACAACTGGCAGTCAGCCACGCACCCAAGCGGATGTTGAGAGAAATCAGAGAGGCAACTTTTATACGACTAGCAGCTGGTGTTGTGACTGTACCTCAATCTGACTGCACTTAGATACAGGCTGCAAGTGTCTAGCAGCAGTTGAGGGAGGAGACTCCAAGGGGAGTAGGAGCTGGAGCTGGAGCTGGAGTGGTTCTCTATCATTTGGCACACGCTTGAAATTGGCTTCGTGACGCTTATCGCGATCAATAAATATTATATGAGCGGGAAAAAAGTAGAAAAAAGTAGAAAAAAGGAAAAAAAAAAAGCTGCACACGACAAGCGCTGGAAGTAGAAAACAAAAAGTATCTGCCAGATACATTTGAGTAATTTGCGTCGTTAGCATTAGACAGAGAGGCAAATAATAATAATAAAAGAAAGTACGCTTGATTACAATGAAAATGTTTTTAATACCACACACACATACTAATACACACTCACACACACACACACACACAGAGGCGGGCAGAGAAAGATATCTGCATAGATAGCAGAAACTACTAGCAGGACAACAGAAGACACACACATACGTTACACTCAAATACCAGAGGTGTAGAATATGCACACACAAACACACGCACACACACACACACGCTAAGCGTGCATTTTTTTCATTTTTTTGATATTAAAAGCGCGATAAGCAACAGACACGAACCGACAGACAGAGAGACAGACAGACAGATGGTTGGAGGGTCTGATATATAGATGTATAGATAGACATACGGACATCAGGTAATAGACAAAAGCCTCGCCACGGCGCCTGCCTCTATGCAACAAAACATTTGAGGCAAGAAGCAGAAGCAGCGCCAAAGTCGACTCGCCTGGACTCGACTCGGCCCTTTGTAAACTTGGCCACATATGGCCATTTTAACAGACCATTGCGTGTGTGTGTGTGTGTGTGTGTGTGTATACCTGCTATCTAATCAAGCACTGAAAGACAATAACACACAACAACAATACACACACACACACACACACGACAAACAGCGGCCACAAAAAGCGCCCATGTCTAAAACAACAACAATAAAAGCCTCGTAGATATTGATATAGGTGAACGAAAGAGTGGGTGGAGTGTGGAAAGAGGGTGAGAGAAAGAAGGAAAGGGAGAGGATTACTTGGCGCTGGCTAAGTGCAGTGGCTGCACTGAGAGAAACAACTGAAATAACAGCTGCAGGCACAGAAACATAGAATACAATAGAGGCAGATAAAAAAATAGTATCTATAACTTTTAATATCACATTAGCTAAGTAACATAGTATAATATATAATCTTATAGTCCTATATACAATCTTATATGCCATATAAAGTTCCAGTGTATCATAAGTCTATCTTTATATAGAGCCTTACTCAAAGAATATAACTGAGAAAACGTAAAGCAACTTCAAATGTTGAGAACAGATCTGAATATCTAGTTTACTTTCAAGATTTGACAGTTACTATATAATTTATTGATTATTATATCAATCTATATAGATACTATATCTATATATATATACTATACACCAGCTATGATCTATCAGATATAGTTTTTAACATACATTTCTTAAGACTCTTTAAAGCTTTTCGTACAGTAAACTCCTTTCTTTCTGTCTTAATTAGTTTTTGAAACACAGTTTGAGTAGTACCAATTTCTCTCAGTACATACAGTTAAACTATTACAATATTGGCTGCTGGTGTTGGCCCACTTGAAAGCAGTTGGAAGCTACAGATATCTGCCTATATAGAAGCACCATATGGCGACTAAATCGGTATCGCAGCTATAAAAGTATTTCCATGTACTTCGATATCGCATAGTATCTAATCAGGTTCTGTCATTGGGCTAAGCTGTAAGTTAAGAAGGCATGGTATAGGGGCTAGGAAATGCTTGATGAAGCACTACAAAAGAATATGCAAATTATAAAGGATACTCTCAAAGGATAATCATAGCACACGCCTTCTGTCTGTGCTCTATAATAGTTGCATTTTATGAGTAGAGCAATTCCCATTTCAGAGACGCAAAACTTTTCGCATAAACATTAAAATCTTTGTCGCTGTCTTTACATACACTCACACACACAGACAGAGAGAATCCTTGGGACTATAAAGGACATTTTCTTTTAGCATAATTTTCGCTTGAATTGTGCCCACAAAGTTGCTGCTGCAGCTGCCAATTCGAGTGGAAACTGAAAACTTTTGCCAGCTTTTTGCGTATATAATTCTAATGTGTTTTTCACTCTAGGATTAGCAATTTCCCGAAAGCGGAAAAACTGGGCTGGGAGGGTGCATTACCTTGTGTTGTGCAATTATGACAAAACAAGTTGAAAGGTGTTTTTCCTTTTTTCACGAACTTTTTAGACGATCGACAACTTCCGCAAAGACCCAAAACAAACCCAACAGAATTTTCATTTTCAGGTAGCATATTGAAATCCAAATCGGAACCCTCTCTCTCGCTCTGTCTCTCTCTCTCTCTCTCTCTGTCTTACTCCCTCTAGATGCTAACCACCACCAGGCAGAAGGCAAAAACGCCCCTTTTGACTGCTTGCTCTGCTCTCTCTCTATACCCGATCCTCAGCTTGTGCGCACGCGCATTGAGGCATAGAACCCGAGACCAGGCCAAGGCGAGTTCCGAGTTCTGGGCTCTGAGTTCCGAGTTCCTCATTTGTGTCCAGGTGTGCACTGCGCTCGTGGCTGCAAGTTATGGCACGTACTTTCCTTATGGTTTTACTGTCATGCGATCACGATTGCGATCGTCATCATCATCAGCTCTGCCTCGATAATATAGGGGTCCCCTCGTCTACCTAAGGGTTCAGTTTGATTCTCTTCTCTATGAGACTTCTCTCGCTCTCTCTCAATCTCACATTCTCTCTCATCTTTTCTCGCTGTGATTTCTATTAACATTTTCATCTTGTAAAGCATCTTTTGGCTGGAAATCGTTTCTGTTTTCATAATTTTCTGGTACATTTCCAAATAGCTTTCATGTTTAATTGCGATTGTCTCAATTAAGCGATTTCCTATGTTATCAGCTTTCTGTTGTTGTTTCGTTTTGAGGCCATCAAATGCTGTAAAAAGTTTTTAACGGATTTCAAAGTTACTTGACCGTAACGCAATTGCGTCCAAGTGTCGCCTCAACCATCTGAGCCATCGGAAGCAACGGAATGAACCAGCCGGCTGGCTGGCCAAGTTGAGCTAAAGCATATTTTAATGATGACACCCGGCTAAAACAGCAACAACAGCAGAAAGGAGAGCGGAGAGGGGGTAGTGGCAGTGGTAGGAGAAGGGGCGGGGGCAAGGGAAGGGGCACACACATTGCCGTGCCACACTTTGTACATTTGCGTTGTGTACATTACCGTGTGCCGCGATCTGTGAAGGCACATTCCAAAGCACGCTTTGAGATACATTCCAACTGCACGAGGCACACACACACAGTAGAAACTATGTGTGTATGCAAAGTGCGTCCGCGTTTTACAAAGCCAGAGCCAGAGTTTAGATAGAAAACAGAAGTTCGAATATGTTTAGAACTAAACGCAACGACGCCAGGATACCCTGATCGAAATAGTATCTATCCATCTATCTATCTATCTATCTATTTATCTATCTATCTAACTAACTATCTGTATATCCCTCTATCTACTTCTCTATATATCTATCTAAGTATCTATCTATCTATCTATCTCTATATCTATCTATCTATCCATCCATCTATCTATCTCTTATACTATACTAAGAAGTTCAGTCTGCTTTTTAAAATGAAACACAAATATTCTGTTGCCTATCAAACCGATTGACTAGTTTCGTATACCCTTCTGTAGGGTATCTATAGAACTGTGCTAAGGTCGTAATTATCTGCGCTGCTGTCGTCTGACGCATTGCCCTTGTTTGTAGGTGGGAGGTTCTTGAACAAAAGCAACTTTCCTTAGATCCTTTAGATCCTGAAATGGGCCATATGTTACCCTCTTGAGGGTTGTTAGTCCTGGCCCATAGATGATTGAGCAAACCCAAGAAAAAGGTTCCCGTTTTCACCTAGGTGCAACGAACTTTTTTGTAAGATAGTTTTTAAGGACATGCTTGAGTTTTTACTAATAAAATATTTCATATTTTCTCTCTCTTCCTTGCAGGAGAATCTATGATGAACGACGGAGAATAAAATAACGCTTTGTTTGTGGTAAATTTTCTTTGAGCCAAACTAACAGTATTTTGCAGCTTGAAGATCGGCGACTGCAGCGGCATTGCGATAGTTCCCAACCCAAACCCAAACCCAAAACCAAGCCCAAACCCAGAGCAAACTTTGATCCTTGATACTTATATGTATGTCGGTATGCGCATAGGGGTGGCTCTTGACGTTCCCTTGCAAGCTGCATGCTTGTGCGACGCCAAGTACAGTCCTTAAAAAGGACACGGACCCAGGCAAAGACCGAGCCAGAGGCCGGTACACAACAAGGAACAGGACACATTCCACACACTCGCATAGGGGTGGGGTGGACGCAGTTTCTGTTGACATTGACTTGGGCCAACGGGCGGATTGCCGCTTCTCGGCTGCTTCGTCCTCTCCAGGACTCTGAACTGCATTCCAATGCAATCAGATGGCAACTGCGACTTTTGTTGTTGTCATGGCAATCGCCTCCCCTCTAGGGGAGGATTTGCTTCTTGGAAAAATGCATATGGCACTTAGACAAATACAGACAGGGTCCAGATAGAGCCCGCTTTCCCCGTTTCTCAGTTAATTGAGAGTAGGGACTGGGAGATTTTCTATGTTAAAATGGAAATGGGAAAATATTCTCAAGAGCTTGGCAAATTTTACTGTTTTTCATTAGGTTAATTCTTTTTGCCATAGCTGAAATTATGTTTTTTCTATAGAATTTTCTTCTCTTTCTTAGGTTTTCCATATATTTTATCCATATAGATAGATATCAGTATCTGTATATAGTGCAATTCTAGCCAAATTCTACTTGAACTCAGATACTCCCAGAGTTTAACAAACGAAAGTTGGTTTGTAGGTTGTAAAGTAGCCTAAACAGATATACTTATAGTTATAGTTAGTTAAAGTATATAAAGTATATACTTCTAGCTATAGTTAGTCAGAATATAGTAGTCATAATATATAGTAGAGATATACATGTAGTTGTTCTTCTCTATAATGTTAGACCCATAGACTCTAACTAACAATCAACAGAGCGCAACGATGTAGAAGTTATACATAGAACACTTTAATTTTAGCGGACTTTGTTTAGAACCAGATACATAAATATATATAAAGATAGCTTCCTTAATAATTTATTGAATCTATAAATACAAAAAGTATATAGTTACATTAGCAGTATTTATTACAAAGCCGAAGATCTGCAGCGGCCTCCCAAGCAAAAGTTTTGTAGTGCAACAAAACTAGCCCAAAAAAAGAAAAAAAATATATATATATATGTATATATATAGCCAAAGTTCCAAAGTTCCCAAGTTCCAAAGTTCTCATATTGATTATTTGGAGTGCTTACGCATACGCTCTAAATGTATCTACGTATCTCTATGCGAGTATATAGAATTGTATCTGTATCTGTCGCTGTACTGAAAGTAAGTCAAAGTTGTTTATCAGCAAAAATAAAACACACACACGCATGCAAATTATCTACATATGTATATGTACATAAGGTTGAGGGTATCTTTAGGTTGGTCATGGGGGTGGTTGCCGTAAAGGGGAGTGACAGATACAGATACAGCTACAGCTACAGATACAATAAAAGAAGTTGCCCGGCTCAAGTGGAGAAATTAGATAAAAACCTGTCGCTTAATAAAATGCCCAAAGGGTTGGCTTTCGCTGAATTAGGGACTCAGCGAACAGACACACAGGCACACAGCTTCCAACGTGACCACCCTGCCCACCCCTTACCACTGGCCAGACGGATGGGTAAAGGTCAAAGCGTTGAGAGTCAACCCCCAGAAAGTGGAAACCGAGCAGCAACCAATCAAGTGGCCACCCAAACCAAAAGCTTCTGGCGCGCCACTTTTACTTTCCATTTAAACACCACCCGCATCCTCCCATCCCCCTCCCCTCTTCCCCAGCCTCAGCCCCTCTTTTGAGTCGCCGCTGCTTTTGCTTGATGTAAACATATTTAACAAGTTTATAACGTTATTTTTAGCAAATTTTTTGTGACATCGTCTTCTTCATCTTCGCAGAAACACTTTTTAAGCGCAAGCAAAGGAATATTCAAGGATAAAACAACAACAAAAAAGAGAACAAAAATAAATTACAAAAACAAAACAAAAAACAAAACGAAAACTCAAAACCAAAATTCTCGACAAAAGACGCCGAAAATTGACTTTTGGAGAATTATTAGATCAAAGCAAAACAAAACGAAAAATCAAGCAAGAAAAACTGAAAAGGAAGAGAAGGAAGAAGAAGAAAAAGACAAACAATTAAACGACGACCAACAAAGAAAATCAAAACAAAAACTTTAAATAAAATTAAATGCAAAGGACATTCGCATGTGTGTGGTGGTGGAAAGAAAATTCAAAACAAAATTCACAATTAGAAAACGCAGAAAAAAACGTAGAAAACGTAGACGCAAAATCAACAACAACAACAACAGGAACAACATCAACTGTAATTTTGAATTGAAACATTTCGACTAAACAAGTTGAGCGAAAACAAAAAATTCAACGTTTGGCGCAACTGAACGAAGACGAAGGCGAAGACAGCGAGAAGGAGATAAGAATTGAGAGAAAGAGTGAGTGAGCGAGACCCACAGGCTTAAAAGTTTTGAAGAACTGCTAACATAAATAAAAACATAAACACTCATACACACACACATCGACAACTCGGACCTACGAAACAACCAGCTTAAGGATAAACAAATACAATTTTACAGATCGGGCGAACCGAACATACTTAAACTTGAAATTACGCATACGCCAGCAGCGAATTACAGCGGCGAATTAAATAATAAAAAAAATAAAACTCCATAAACTCCATTTAAGGAGGGGTAGAGGAGAAAGCAACGACACGAGTACAACAGCCAATCGCAAGACAAGGCGAAGTAATCGCCGCTCTCTCAATTGCAAGCAGGAGAAGTTGCCTGCATGTGTGTGTCTGACGCTGTGAGAGAACAACTGAGCAACGCGGCGAAGGCAAAGGCAAAGCCAAAGGCAAAGGAGAGGGCAAAAGCAAAGGCAAAGGCAAAGGTAAAGGCAACAGTGAAGCAGAGGCAACGTGGAGAGGCGAGCGCGCGCTGCTGCTGCTGTTTGGCATCATCTTATGATGTCATCAGAGGAGTACGACGCGGACTGTTTTGGTTTGTACAGCGATGAGAACGATGTGCTGCTAAAAGCAACAACAACTGCGACAACAACAACAGCAGCAACATTAGCAACATCATTATCAGAGACAGAGTCTAAGCAGCAACCCCCACATCTGACAAAGAGCGGTACGATTGCGCTGCCAACGCCAGCAGCGCAGCCACTGCAGGCAAGCAACGGTCGGACGACACCAATACATATACAAATAAACGGTAACGACGACGCGACGGCGAATTGCGGCGAAAAAATAAGCGAAGCGGAGAAATATTTTAAAGGCAAGAGCAGCAGCGACGACGATAACGACGACAACGACAACGACCACGACGAGGGCGACTCCGACTCGGACGACGTCGTTGTAATCGAAGGCAACAGCAAGGCAACGACTGTAGCAGCAGCACCACCAACGAGCCACAGTCACAGACATAGCCGCAGTCGCAGCCGCAGTCGCAGTCGTGGTAATCGCCGTAGCTCACACAAACGGCAAATCAGTCAGTCTTCGGCCGTCGGCAAGACAACAACGTGCGCGGCTAAAAAACCAGCAACATCGACGACAGCGCCAACATTCATAAAAGTTGCCAGCAATTCAAACAGCAACTCGAGTTCGAACTTAGTGAAAAATCGTCGTACGCGCACGCGATCCTTGAGCAGAGACAGTAACAATATCACAAACAGTAATAGTAACAATCACATCAATTATAACAGTGTCAATAGTAGTGTTAACAATAACAGCTGCAGCAACGGCGGCGCAACGGCAACCGCTGCCTTCATGAGTAGCGCTGCTGCGGCTGCTGCGGGTGCCGCTAGTGGTGCACTCTACACTAACAACAACAACAACACAATTACACAAAACAATTCCAATTCAAGTCCAACATCAGCAACAATTGCCACAACAACATCAACAGCAGCAGCAGCAGCAACAGCTCTATCCGGCTCCAGTTCGCCGGGTTCAGTCAATTCCGCATCCTCGCTACTGACTGCTGCCTTTGGCAACTTGTTTGGCGGCTCCTCGGCAAAAATGCTGAACGAACTGTTCGGACGACAAATGAAACAGGCCCAGGATGCGACTAGTGGTCTGCCACAGAGCCTGGACAATGCCATGTTGGCGGCAGCCATGGAGACGGCCACCAGTGCCGATCTGCTCAGTGCTGCTGGCCTCGTTAACAGTTTAAATGCCAGTAAATTGCTCAATAATAATAACAATAACAACAACAGCAACATTACGCTAAGCAATGGCATCAACAATGCCTCCATATCGCCGGGATCAACACCGAAGGGCGGCAGCAGCAGCAGTCGACGGGTGTCCAACTGCAGCGATCGCTCCTTGGATGTGAACCTAGCTGCAGCAACAGCAGCTGATGTTGCTGGTGGCTCACCGCCACGTGCGGCATCTGTTAGCTCGTTGAACGGCGGCGCCAGCAACAGCCATGAGCAGCAGCAACTGCAACACGATTTGGTGGCGCATCACATGCTGCGCAACATACTCCAAGGCAAGAAGGAGTTAATGCAATTGGATCAGGAACTGCGCACGGCCATGCAACAGCAGCAGCAGCAGCAACAGCAACAGCAGCAACACCAACACCAACAGCAGCAGCAGCACCACCACCAACATCAGGAGAAACACCATAACAATAATAACAGTGTTGCAACAACAAACAACAACAACAATGTTGAAAGCATTAACTTGATTGAGGATTGTGAGATGCCAGAGATTAAAATCAAAAGTGAACCCGAACTGAACATGTCAGGAGCAACACAACAGGCACCGCATTCGCCGCACGGCGGCAGCAGTCACAGTCACAGCAGCAGCAGCAGCAGTAGCAATAATAGCCGCAGCCGCAGCAACAGTCACCGCAGCAGCAGCAACAGCATCGCCAGCAATGACAGCCTGCGGCGCAAGTCCTCCGATTCTATGGACAGCATGCACCGGGAGGAGCTGGTGACGCCAGTGGCAGGAGCAGCAGCAGCAATTGCTGATGCACAGCACGTCAATGAGACGCTGCCCAGCAAGAAGGAGAGTGTGGAGGATATGCTGGATGAGGTGGAACTCTTGGGTTTAACCCATGGACATGGCCACTCGCGCAACTCTGATCTCGAGTCACTGGCATCGCCCAGCCATTCGGACATGTTGCTGCTGGACAACAGCAAGGACGAGGGGCTGGACAACGATGACATCATCGAGGACGACGACGATGATGATGAGGACGACGAGGATGGCATCCCAACAAAACGTGAGTCAAACTCCAGCTCCAATTGCCTCAAGAAACCCGGCATGGAACTGAAACGTGCCCGCGTCGAGCACATTGTGTCCAGCATGCGATGCAGTCCCTCAGCCGCGGCACAGGCCGGCCAGCTCCAGGTGAATGGTTGCAAGAAGCGCAAATTGTATCAGCCGCAGCAACACGCCATGGAACGCTATGTGGCAGCTGCAGCGGGTCTCAACTTCGGACTCAATCTGCAAAGCATGATGCTCGACCAGGACGACAGCGAGTCCAATGAGCTCGAGTCGCCGCAGATCCAACAGAAGCGCGTCGAGAAGAACGCGCTCAAGTCGCAGCTGCGCTCCATGCAGGAGCAGCTGGCCGAGATGCAGCAGAAGTATGTGCAATTGTGTACGCGCATGGAGCAGGAGTCCGAGTGCCAGGAGCTGGACAATGATCCCGAGCAGGACATGGAGAGTCTGGAGCAAGAGCCGGAGCCAGAGCAAGAGCAGGAGCAGGAACCAGAGCTCTCACACTCACCCACGCTCAGCGAGTCCACGCCCAGAAAATCCGTGGAACGCGCCGGCTCCAGTTCGCCCACGTTGAAGCCTCAGAGCGGCAGCGGCAGCAGCAACAAGAGCAGCAACAGCACCGACAATCCCGGCCCAACCACACCCAATATGCTCACCCAGATGATGAGCAAGATGATGTCCGGCAAGCTCCAGCAGCAGCACAATCCGCTGGTGGGCGTGACGCATCCTGCCTTGCCGCAGGGCTTCCCTCCGCTGCTGCAGCACATGGGCGACATGTCGCATGCGGCCGCAATGTATCAGCAATTCTTCTTCGAGCAGGAGGCACGTCTGGCCAAAGAGGCAGCCGAACAGCAGCAACAGCAGCAGCAGCAGCAACAGCAGCAACAACAGCAGCAACAACAGCAGCAGCAGCAGGAGCAGCAACGTCGCTTCGAGCAGGAACAGGAGCAACAGCGACGCAAAGAGGAGCAGCAGCAGCTGCAACGTCAACAGCAGCACTTGCAACAGTTGCATCAGCAACACAATGCGGTCGCTGCCGCTGTGCCACGCGTTCAATTGCATCCACCCGCCCGTCTGCCCACACGCATGGGCGGAGCTGCTGCCCACAACGCGCTCAAGTCCGAGCTGTCCGAGAAGTTCCAAATGCTGCGCCAACAGAGCGCCAACAACAACAGCAGCAACAACAGCTCCATGATGCGCATGTCCGGCACCGATCTGGAGGGACTCGCCGATGTCCTCAAGTCCGAGATAACCACATCCTTATCCGCCCTGGTGGACACAATTGTCACCCGGTTCGTGCACCAGCGTCGCCTCTTCAGCAAGCAGGCCGATTCGGTGACAGCTGCCGCCGAGCAGCTGAACAAGGATCTGATGCTGGCCTCCCAGATACTCGACAGGAAGTCGCCAAGGACGAAAGTTGTCGCCGATCGCGGACACAACAACAGCAACAGCAGCAGCAACAGCGGCGCCCAGAATGGTCCCACGCCAGCAACACAATCAGGTAATAATGGTTCGATATTGCTAGGTAATAGTCAGCAGCAGCAGCAGCAGCAGCAGCAGCAGCAGCAGCAGCAGCAGGTTAATAATCAGAGCAGCAGCAACAGTAGCAGTAGCAATGCGGTTGTCACAGCACAGCAACAGCAGCAGCAACAGCAACAAGCTGCACAACAGTTAGCACAGCAGCAACAGCAGCAGGCTGCACAGCAGCATCAGCAGCAACAAGCTGCACAGCAGCAACACCAACAGCAGCAGCAGCAGCAACAGTCAACAATGAATCAATCTCAAGTGATGTCTGCCATGGCAGCTGCTGCTGCACAGCAGCAATTGCCGCCAAACTGCCAGCAACTGATTGCTGCTCCACGTCTCAATGGCAATCAATTGTCGTTTGCCTCACCAGCAGCCGCTGCTGCAGCCGCGATGGGCCTGCAAATGCATCATGCTGCCGCGGCAGCTGCCATGCAACACCAGCAGCACCAGCAGGCGAACGATGTAGCTGTTGCTGGCAGCAATCCAGGCAGCAATGTTAACCAATCGAATGCAACTAACAATAGCTTAAGTTCACTTAATATACCACCTCCTCACATACGTCCTTCGCCCACAGCAGCGGCCATGTTTCAGGCGCCAAAGACGCCGCAAGGCATGAATCCTGTGGCTGCAGCGGCTCTCTATAATTCGATGGCAGGTCCATTCTGCCTGCCGCCCGATCAGCAGCAGCAGCACCAGCAGCAGCAGCAGGCCGCACAGCAGCAGCAGCAACAACAACAGGCTGCACAGCAGCAGCAACTATCCGCACAGCAGCAACTATCCGCACAGCAGCAGCAGAATGCGCAACAAACCCAACAGCAACTGGAACAAAATGAGGCATTGAGCCTGGTGGTGACACCCAAGAAGAAGCGCCACAAGGTCACCGATACGCGCATCACACCGCGAACTGTCAGTCGCATATTGGCCCAGGATGGTGTTGTGCCGCCCAGTGGACAGGCAGCTGTCGCAGCAGCAGCAGTTGCTGCCGCACAACAACAACAACAGCAGCAGCAGCAGCAGCAGCTAAACAACAGCATTAACAATATGAACAACAATAACAACAATGCAACGGCCGCACAGAGTCCAACGGGACGCGGTCAAGCGACAGGCACATACCACCCGCCGCCACCACCACCACCACCCATGATGCCAGTGTCCTTGCCCACCTCAGTGGCCATACCAAATCCATCGCTGCACGAGTCCAAGGTCTTCTCACCTTACAGTCCGTTCTTTAATCCCCATGCGGCGCCGGGTCCACACGGTCCGCCCCATGGCGGACAGCCCACCGCTGCACAAATGCACCACCAGCACCACCATCAGATGCAGCTCTCATCGAGTCCGCCCGGCAGCCTTGGCGCCCTGATGGACTCACGCGACTCACCGCCACTGCCACATCCGCCAACGATGCTCCATCCCGCTCTCCTAGCCGCTGCCCATCACGGCGGCTCACCGGACTACAAGACCTGCCTGCGAGCCGTCATGGACGCCCAGGACCGCCAATCCGAGTGCAACTCGGCCGACATGCAATTCGATGGCATGCAGCCTACAATATCCTTTTTAAAACAAGAACACCATCATCTGAAATGCCGAGAGCTAACGGTCAAGTGAGTTTACCCACCGAGTCCAAAGTGCCAACTAGTGCAGAGCAAAGGGGATACACAGGGGTTAAGGGGGTGCACTTAAGTACATTTACCTGTGCCTGGGTGGGTTAACGAAGGGCAGGTGATTGTGAAGGGAGGGACGGGGGGCATTGCTTACAAAACGAAACCAATCAAGTGTCTTCTTCAGTTTATTTATTTCCCATTTAAACTAAATTCTTTTATAAAATGTAATCAAAACCTTATTTATTGCAACGCCCCAAACGACACACAACAGCACACAACAAACACACACACACACACAAACATAGACCCCATCAGCTATTTCACAAGCGAACCCTCAAGTCATCATCGACGTCGTCGTCGTCGTCGTCTCGGTCTCGACCGCCTCTTGGCTTGAGTTGCATTTGCAGTCGCAGCAACAGCAACCAGAAAAATCAATGCCCAATCGGCGCAGCCAATTGCAATGAGCTCTCCCCCTCTTACACCCGCATCCACCCCTCCCCATTACACATGCCTTAGCCTCTAAATGCCTGAATTCATTCTGAATATACCCTAACAGCCGAGCATGACAATTATGACAGACGTCTTCGATTCTTCAACTCTGACTCAATAACAAAACAGTTACTGAAAAGAGCTTTTGACGTGTTTAATTACATTTTAATTACTTCAGTAATTAAGTCTATATATACAGATATATATAATTCTGCATTTGCAATTACTTTTAACAGCTTCCAAGTTAGTTAATTACATTCGAATTACTTAAGTAATTGGAGTAGTAATTACATCTTAAGTATTCCAATGAGAGCATGCAAACTTCGTTGCAACTTGCTTCTTGTCATTTCTCATTCTCGCAGTTGTGTTTTTCAATCAGGCAACGCCAAGTGGCAGCTCAGCGACTCTCCGCCTCCTACACACACACACACACACACACACACACACTCATACAGAGACTTACACACAGAACCCTTACACTACTTGGCGCCCTTAGACGTTCATTATTGGCATTTATTGCTGCCTTTGCAACACTCGAAAGTGCAACACGACCCCCACCACCCCACAACCCACCCACAAGTAAGCCCTTTTGCTCATGTAGCACGAACATGGAAATATCTTTGGGTATAAACTAACTGTACACACACACCTATATATATATATATATGTATTCGTATAGCAATCATTGTGAATCCTTAACTTCTGTGCACTCATCAACATTGACACCGATGCACCTGCGCAAGGCGAAGCTGATGTTCTTCTGGGTGCGCTACCCGAGCTCAGCGGTGCTCAAGATGTACTTCCCGGACATAAAGTTCAACAAAAACAACACAGCACAATTGGTCAAATGGTTCTCAAACTTTCGGTAAGTTAAACAAGTCCACAGATCTCAACAAATATATATAATATATATATATATATAGAACTATATATCGATATCTAACTTCTTCAAGCAGCATTCATTTTTATGAGTTTATTTTATTGTTTTGATTTTTGGGTTTTCTTTTTTTGTTCTTGTTGTGAATGGGTTCAGCGTGCCACCTCCTACTTATCCCGCCCCCTCCCCCACTCGTAAATGTCAGTTAGAACACAAATTCAATTCGAGCTGTCGAATCCTTGACTTGCACTCAAGAATCGCCCGCTACATGCAATCTGCCCCCATCGAGTAACAGAGTAGAAAAGGATACAAAAAAGAAAGCAAGGAAGGAAGGACTAACTGCTGTCATAGAATGCAGTTGCTGTCACGAGTTGTCTATGAGCGCAAGAAGTTGCCAAAAAAGCAAAAAAGCAGAACACGACAGCTGCCAAAGGATCGAGGTACTGCCTTGATTTTCGCGCCAAATATGAGGCACATCTGCGACTATCCACGCGACAATAGAATGCTTCACCTGGATTTTGATTTCAGCCCCTAACAACACACACACACACACACACACACTGGCTTAGCAGCTGCTTGTTTCTTAAGTAACTACCCTATAAACGATTTGTCTCAAGACATGCGCAACGTCTTAAGGAATTTGTTCCTAAGGACTCTACCTGCGCACTCGCCACAAATCACAGACACAGACAGAGGCACAGACCGAGGCACAGACCGAGGCACGTTCGGGTTTTCCCCTGGCTTTGGCCGGCTTTGTCTTTGACCCGGTTTGTCGGAATTTCTGAATTTCTTGCACCTATTGTCTCTCTATCTGTGTGCGTGTCTGTGTGTGTTTGGCTTTACTTTCTTAGGGGTTGTTGCCCCAAAAGGGGTTGTGCCTTCTGGCAATGTCTTATGAATGGCTGCAATTCTGCATGGGAATTTCTTGAGGGGAAACTTAACTTTTGGACTGCTGAGGTTAAAAATGGGTGGGAATATTTTGTGTTGACATTCAGCGACTCTCATTATTGTTATTATAACTGTTTCTTAGGGGTAGTTTCTTCGCATTGTAACGGATATTTTATACATTTTCAATTAGTTCAATTTCTGTTGAGTTTCTTTTTATTTTCCTTGGCTTTTTCCCACAGTCAAGTCGAAGAAATTAGCACTTCAACGTCTATGTCTGTCTCTGTCTCTGTTTCGGTCTCTGTCTCACGCTTGTTAGAAACTTTTCCATAATGAGTTTTCCACACACACACACACACACACGCACACCTAGTATAGAAATCTAATAACGTGTTGCATGTGGATACTTGAGGCAACCACTTAAGAACATGTGAAGGGTGCCCTACTCTACCTCCCTCCCTCCCTACCCCCAGGCCCCCCATACACACACACAATGAAAGCTGAGTTAATGATGATGCTGATAGTCCATCCATCCAAGGATGTTGGCCACTTTTCACATGCCTCAAGTGTGAAGCAAAGTTGCAGCTGTTGCATATTAAATATAAAGAGAGAAAAAATGAAGAAAATATTGCAGCAGCATGTGAGGAGTTGCCAGGTGTAGGGTGGGGGTGGGGCTGTCGGCGCCTTCAGCCTTTGTGTTGGCTAATTAGCAAAGTGCCTTTTGTGTGTGTATATGTGTGTGTGTGTGTGTATGGCACTTATATAATTGCATTATCTGCCGTTATGCAAATAATGAAAAGAAAGCAGCCAAAGGACCATACCATGTCCTCTCCTATTGACACACACACACACACACACACACGCACACACACACTTGCATACAGGTACAGATAGACAGATAGGCAGGCAGGCTAATTAGTTTGTTAGTAGAAGCAAGTGCATTCGGTTTCTTTGGGAGCAGCTACTTGAGAGTCGCGCCTGGAGAGTCGTGCATAATGGCAGCCCCTCAGCCTCGCAGCCCCGCAGCCCCTGGGCCCTTCTTGGTCCTCAAACAAGCCCAGCTGGCAAAAGGCGCTCAAGGATATGCAAGGCACACTCCCCCCTCCCCCGCCCTCCACACACACACACTCATGACTTGCAAACCTGTGCGCCGTTGTTTTTTGCGTTTGCTTTTCCTATTTTTTCTGTTATTTTGTTCTTGTGTTTTTCATCAAGCATTTTTGAGGTTAAGTGTCCTTTTGGCGCTTAGAGCAGCTACCGCCCCACCATCTCTTCCACCCCTTACACACACACACACCAGCCTCCCAGCCAGCAGCCCGCCAGCCGCGTGAAGAGATCTTGCTGAATTAAGCAAAAAAAAAAGAAGGAAAAACAAACCGAAAATCTCATGAAAAATGAACAGCGACAAAAACAACAACAGCAACACAAAATACGTATAGAAAACACACACACACACACACCAAACACACACACACACACACACATGTATTTCAGTATGTATATATATATAAGTGTATATACGAGAATATGAATATGAATATGAATATATATATATATGTAAAGTGTTGCCAATTACTTCATTAGTGTATGAGGTAGAGATGTCTGCATATGTGTGGGTGAGTATGTGTGAGCTTATTAAATGTACTCTTATTCTCTATTCATACCATAAGTGAATGGCACTTCTGAAGAAAGCAAAGAAGTAGCAAAGAAGCAGACACACACACACGCACAGAGACACACACAGACACACACTTAACACACACTCACTAAAGTGTACGCTTGCCTGCCTCTTAATAGGCAGCAGTAAAGGGCGTAGACACGCCCTCAAAAACAACACACACACACACACACACACATTTATATATTATTATATGAATTATAAAATAGGCTACGAAATTTCATTTATAAACTAATTAGTTATAGCAGCGACTGTACTTCCGTTGACGCCATTTTGTTTGGACCCGCATTTGAGTGCCTGAATGTGTGTGAAAGGTTATGTGAACGTATTATCTAAATTAAGTGGCGCCACACTTGTGGCAGGCAGTTAGCTAAACTTCCTTTTCCTGGGTCCTTCAACACACACTCACACACACACACACACACGCACACCACACACATTTGAATGCTTGCCCCAAGCATTCGCACAAACAAAAACAAAATGAAGTGAAAAAAAGGCACAAACCCAAAGCTAATTGCATCAACATACACACTCACACACTCACACACACACACATGCACACACCACAAAAAATAACGGCGCTTTTCACACGCGCCTACAAGTAGGCGTTGCATTGTTGCCAAACGCCTAATAACTATGGGACACAAGGCGTGGCACCTCCGAACCAGACCCAACCGCAGATTCAGGCTCAGATTCAGAATCAGTTTCAGATGCCGCAGTTAACAATTGACAAAGCCACACACACACACACACACACTTACATGCACACACATACAACTGTCACAATTTGTACTGTTGGTTTCTTGTGGCTGTTGCGGCTGCCCCAGCCCCAGCTTTAGCTTGCCACATTATGAGGATGATGGCCCATTGTAGGCGCTCAGCGGTTGCTGTTCAAGTGCGCGTGGCAGTTGCCTCCGGGGAGCTCCTCGGCTTGACAGGCCTCGTTCTGATGATGTGCTGCAACGAGGATGAGACTCTGGCAAAGATTTAGCCCGCACTGCAATCAGTTCTATTTGCGCAATTCGCGCTTATTGTTTGGAAAAATCAACATGCGCCACAAAAGTAGGCAGAAACAGTAACAGACACACAGATACAGATACAGATACAGATAGAGAGACAGAGACGTAGGCAGAGATGAGGTGGAGACTGAGCTGGAGAAATGCATTTGGTGGCTACTGTTGGGAAATCTTGAAATTAGCGCGATTATCGGAGCGTTGTCAAGTGGGCGGCGGCAACAATTGCAAAGGCAGTCGTAAGGGAGTAGGCGGACCGTTCATTAGAAAAAGACAAGCAATCACTTATATAAGCCCCCCACCCCCCAACCGCAGCAGCTGCTGGTGCTCCTGCTGTTGGTGCTTCGTGCCAGGACACAAATCACTTGACTAAACAAGGCGGCGACACAGCAGCCAACACGAGGAGCATAAACAGCACCACTGCACTTGCTAATTAAGTCCCCAACCACCAGACCAATCGACAGTCAGGCAACATTACCACCAGCAACATTGCCACAGCAGCAGCAGAAGCAGCGGCAGGCGCACAGAAGACGCTGCCCGTCGACTTGCAATTGTTATTGCCCCACGTTGGGCGCCACAGTCCGTGCAGCAGTTCCCCTCAGCGCTGTCGTTGCACATTTGAGATTTATTAAAAATTCTTTACAAAAAATATAGCAAGCATAAGAATCAAAACCACCCACACATACACATATACACCCACACACACACACACAGAGAGAGAGAGAGAGAGAGAGACAGAAGCTTTTTAAAGTAGAACACAAAGGCGCGCCTAAGAGTCTGTCGCAAATTTATTAATAATGGCATATTACAAAGTCGATTCAATAAAATGCATTAAGCCTATAGAGGATAAGGCAGTCGAGTAGGCTTAGAGTGAAAGAGAGAGAGAGAGAGAGAGAGAGTGAGAGTGAGTGAGTGAGTGAGAGACTTCCTTTGGGTGTATGCATGAGATGTCTTTTGATTTATAAATTCGAATTCGTTTTACCTAATTTATCTCTGGCTTTTGTTTTGTCTCTTCACTTTTTCCTCTATTTATTTTTATTATTTTCATTCTACGACTACTTTTAAGTTCTTCTTTGATTTCGTAAATTTGAATGCTGACAAAAAATATATAAAAAAAAAAACCAAAGCATAGTCTAACTAGTTTACTGACCAAATCCAAACCTATATCCTCATCTACGCATCTGCAGAGAATTCTACTACATACAAATGGAGAAATATGCACGACAAGCTGTCACTGAAGGCATCAAGACACCCGATGATCTGTTGATTGCTGGAGATAGTGAATTATATCGCGTGCTCAATTTGCACTACAATCGCAATAATCACATTGAGGTATGCAACAACAACAATTACACACACACACACACACACACACACAATACACAATACATAGACACTGAGCAGGCAGAGCTGTAAAGGAAAATTAATTGAAAGTAATTTTTAAATATTAATGAACATAACATAAACTAACTGCATTTGCTGACTTTGATTTGATTAATTACTCTATAATTACTGCAATTGATCGTATTGGTAATTAAATAATTACAGCTCTGTTATTAACATTAACATTAACATTAACAGAGTGCTGTCTTACGCTGAGTGTGGGTGAGTGAGCTGTAAAGTAAAATGTAAACTGTAAAATGTAAGATGTTGGCGCTTTTGATTTTCTCTTGAACTCATTCCTCACACACACTCAAGCACACACACACACACTCTAACACACACACACATACACTACACTAACACCCTGTCTCTCGCTGCTGTGACCTTTTTGCTAATCGTTATCGTTATCGCCCTTGGACTTCGCCCAACTCCCAACAGGTACCCCAAAACTTTCGCTTTGTCGTCGAACAGACACTCCGTGAATTTTTCCGTGCAATACAGGGTGGCAAAGACACCGAGCAATCGTGGAAGAAATCCATATATAAGATAATCTCCCGCATGGACGATCCCGTGCCCGAGTACTTCAAGTCGCCGAATTTTTTAGAGCAGCTGGAATAAGTGGAGGAGTTGGCTCTGCCAACGATGCCACCGCCCCTGATTCGTCCTATCAACCCTGCTATGACTACAACACCTACTACTACAACAACAACAACAACAAAAAGAACAACAACAACTGCAAGAAGAACAAATGCAACAACAGCAATGCCGAAAGCGAAGCGAAAACAAAAGTTAAAAAGTTAAATCTACGTAAGAAATACAACTGGTTATAACTGTTAACTATTAACCCCGTTTACCAGAGGCAACAACATTCTTAAGGTATTCGCATTTTTAGGCCTCTCGTCGATAAAAAAAAAAAAAAACAAAAACAAAAAATACCAAAAACTAAAAACTAAAACTCGAAAAATACTTTTTAGTAGAGCCGTAAAATATTTTTTCAAAAAATTTCGAATATGCCGTTGCCACAAACTAGAGAAGAAGAGAAAGAAAAACATTGCCGCATTTCGCATTAGGTTTGATGCAACAACAACAATAACAAATCATACACAAAAACACACACACACACACAAACACACACATACTCAATAAATATACAGAATACCAAAAGAGTAGCGCCGATAAGTATGCAGCGCTTTTGATCATCTACCAAATGTTATAACAACTAAAGGACAAGATATATATATATATATAGTGCAAATTATAACCTGAGCCGGTAAAACAGGATACACCTAAACACAAAACACACTCACACACACACACAGCCACACATACCCACATATGTATTTATACAGAGTGTAAACTGTACTCTGACCGTTGGTTTGCTAGTTGAAATTTTTTAAAAAATATTTTTACAATACGTATTTACATATTTAAAATACAAAGATATATAGTTGAGCCTTCTAATAATCTACCAAAAGTTGACACACATTCCACACACACACACACACACATTCCAAACACACACACACACACACACATCGGTACAGTCTTCGCAGAATTTCAAAGTGTGTTTTTGAAAGCCGAATGAAAAGTGCTTTCCAACTGGATGCGATTTCCCGCCTTCTTTTGCAGACCAACTTTTCGGTACATCTTCTAGAGACAAGTTTGCGCAAACTTTTAAAAAGTTTGCACAAATCTGTCGCTTATATCAACATTTTAAGTAACAAAAAAAACAAAACATTAAATAAGCCAAGTTCGGGTTGCTTTTTTCCTTTTTAAATTAAGCATATATTCGATGTCTATTTAAAGAAAAAAAAAACGTTTGAAAAAATATCAAAAAAAAAAATATCAAGAAATTTAGAATTATAATCGAAAAGATTAACAAATATTTGTATTAGCAGCGGGCGTTAGGGAAAAGATTTATTTAATGTTAAAAAAAAAAAAAAAACAAAAAGAAAAACACGACCAAAGTTTATTGTTAATCAGGTAAATTTGAATGCGATTTAGTTTTTAAAGATGCCCCAAAAATTTATATATTTCATTTAAAAAAAGGCACCAATTTGTGCACGCATATTAATTTTTTAAACACACACAAACACACACACACACACACATACACTAGTCTGTTATTTATGTACATATTTTTATGTTTAGTTGAATAGCGTTTCGTCTTAAGTTTTATGTTTAGTTTAATTTACTTGGCCTTAAGTTGCAAAAAAAACAAACAAAACAACAAAATATATACACAACACATTAAAATCAAATATTTGACTTTGTTTTCTTATCAGTTATTACCCTAAAGCCTTATCATTTTACCAGCCGGCTATCGATGTCGCCCCAAAACGCACTTTCATTTCACACCAAGCATGGAAAGTGGGCGGGTTCAGAGGGATATGTTTGCCTGCTCTTCGCCTTTCGAGGGGTGGGCAAACCAGTGCGCAACAACAACTGCAGCACAACACACACACACAACAACAACAACATTCATTAAAGCATGCACACACACACACACACACACATACATACATTACATACAATAATCGAAAAAAGTGAAATTATATCAGTAGAAATATTCCTCGGCAAATCTATTCAAAAGACACATCAAATTTTTGGCCCATCATGTGCTTTGAGGCGGACTCATAAGCCGGCACAGCTTTCATCCATTCCCCGCCCCTAACGCCCACTGAACGCACTTTTGGCTGCAAAACATTAAAAAAAAAAAGAAGTTTAAAGATTAGAATCGGAAGAACACCGCTTTATATACACACTACATATAACATGAGAGTGTAGAACGCAAACCTTTCGGCCAACCCAATGATTATACAAAATTTTAACAATAGTCAAATTTTAGCTAAAACAAAATTGAAACGAACTAAAAACAACTTTTAGGCCTAAACTTAACAAAAAACAAAATTATCTTTATGCATTTCGGCGATAATTATGACAAAATTAAACACGTATAAACGGTGAGTTTCCTAATCTAAAACAAACTTGAAAAATTAATTTAAAAAAACCAAAATTAAATTGGAAATTAAAATTGAAAATTTTCATAATTAGATTTACAAAGCGTACAAAAAAAATACTAAATTAACTACTTGCGAAAAAATATTATTTTGATTTAAATTTTCAGGTTTTTCATTTCATTTTCACAGATGCAACAGACAGAAATTCAAAATTTGAAAGTTCGTTGATTGTTAATGCCTTTACAAAATTTATTAAGCGAAAAAACTAAAAACTTTTGGCACTGAATTGATTAAAAAATTTATTTAAATACAATTGTAACTGATTTTGTGATAACAAAAAAAAAAAAAGAAAAAATGATAAAAATTTAACTGCATTATTGTTTCGGTATAAACCAATATTGCCGCCTCTGGGCGGCCATACGAAATTTTTGATTGTAAAAATAGTTAATTGAAAGCGAAACAAAATCGAAAAAAATTTAAGCAAAATTGAAAACAAAATTTAAAAAAAAAACATAAAAAACCCTTTAGGCAATTTAAGGCGTATTAACAATAAACAAATACAACAAAACGTTTAGGCAAAATTTTATAAATTAAGCAAGTCGAAATTCAAGAATTTTATATAGGAGTGAAGGAAGAAGAGGAGATGCCAAAAACTCGCCAATGAAAAGAACCGTCGAAATTGAAATTAAAAACTAACAAAATATTTGCATATTACCAAAATTACAGTTCTGTTTGTGTTTCAGTTTGAGAATTAATTTCCTTGTGTAGATTTAGTAAGAAAAAAACACACACAATACGAAAACTAAATAATATCATAAAGAAAGATCTTGTCAATTGATCCGAATTCAAATCAATTGACTCAGATTTAGAAGAAGATTTAAGAACAACATTTGATTGCGTACCAAGAACAACAATACACATTTACATACATACAATACACATATACTATATAGATTGACATACGTACATACATATTTCATACATTTATACTTACATACATAATTATACTATAAGTGAACAAGGCATATTAATAATTGGTTAATAAACAAAATTCAATGAAAAAATTAAAACACACGAAAAAAAAACAAACAAACAAAAAAACTTTTTTCTTTACAAAATTTCTCTCAACTTTGGCAACGTTATTTTATCGATTGTTATCAATCGTTTTTTAGTTGCTTATTTGGTTGATTATATGAAAATTTCTCTACAACCTTTTGGCGTTATCACAGCAAAATTCTTACACCAACGGAATTGTTTGGCCTTCAACTATACTACACAACACTCGACATAAAAAAACCAATTTACAACTCACAACAACCACTTCAACTAACGGTAAGCGATTCTAATTCTAATACATTCAACCAAAGCATCGTGTGTTATCGAAAGCAGCGGCAATATTTAAAAACCATTCACAATCTTTGGCACTAAACATTTTTGAAGCGCTCAAATTGCGTTTAGTTTTAGTCACACAAAGGGATTTCGGTATTACTAAATTCGAAAAGTAAAATGATATATATATATAGTATATAGATCTCAAGCCATAGCCCAACAGCAGTTTAAATCGATTTTATTTTGATATTGCTGCTGCTTTCTTGATGAGAACAGACAACGGAATAAGCAAGTACAGTTTACATCCTGACTTAAGGAAGAGGCCAGGACCCTAGCATAAGCATCGACTACTATTAAGCAGCCAACCAGCCAGCCAAATCAGCAAACAGACAGCAAACAACCAACTACAGAACGAAGAATGCACTCAGGATGCAATCTAAATCGCCAACCAGACAGGTAACCAGGTAAAACAAAACAGTACAGTCACAACAAAACAGTGTTGGTGAACGCACTGTGCGTTAGCTCCAGTGTTGTTAAGACCGAAACTAAAGCGAAATAATTTCATTTACTGAAAGCAAATAAAACTTAAAGCATAATGAAATAATGAACAAACCAAAACCAAAAAATAACTACACAAGTAATCCAAAAACCAAAAGAATAATATATACTACCAATTACCAAATACCAAGAATACCAATTAAATAAATGCAGATGCAGCCATATGCAATTTTAAATAGATTTTAAAGCATTATTACCGCAAAATACCAAAAACAAAAATAATAACAAAATAATTACCGCATATACTGAACGTAAACGATTTCAAAGCAAAACAACAAAAATCAAATAAAATAAAATACTAATTGGTCAAATTTGTACATAAAATCACATTTTAATACAACTACATAAACGTAATTAAATATTACTACAGTCTAAGCATAAGCAAAAACCTAAAGCTAATCCCCCAAGACTCATACTAGCCCCAACCCCCACCCACAACTCTGCCTAGGGCAAAGGCAATCCTTATATTTAGCTTTACTGCATTGAAAATGCGTGCGAATGATATTCCAAGTTTCAAGAACATGTGCCAAAAAAACCAAAAAAAATATAAAAAAAACCACACTTAAAAACCACAGATACATTTACAGAGTGTATCTTATACTACATAAACATATATATATATCTATACATACATACATGTATACGTATATCAAGTTCCATAAAGATTTTGGCTAAAGGCAATATATAAAAATTGAAATACTTGCATTCTATTAAGTAAGTTAGTTAAACATCCTTATTTTGGAAACATCTGATCACAAAAATAACAGAAGAAGGAAGAAAAAGAAAAAAGAAAACAAAAGCAAAACAAATACAAAAACAAGCACAAAAATTTGCAGTTTAGGTACTTAAAAAATCAAGTTAAAACAAATATAAAAATTAAAGAAAAATCATAAAGAACAAAACAAAAAATATACTTAAAATGATTGCGTTTTTTTAGTAGCAAACGCGATTCTCAAAATTCACATAAATTTTGGTCCACAAAAAGAAAACAACAAAAAAAAAAACAAAATGTTTCGAGAAAAAAATTAAAAAAAATTTTATCACTTATTTGGCGTAGGGAATCAGAGAAAACCAATGTTTTGGGCTGCATCCTTAGGGATCAGCCACATTTTATGTTATAAAACTGCAATAGAGCAGCACAGCCGGTGCATACTTTTGGCGCACACTGTGCTGCAAAACAAACGGATTAAGTTGAAATATAGAAAATTTTTCAAGTTACTCAACAAAATTTTTAAGTTAAAAAAGAATCTTAAGCATCCTAATTTTTGAAGTTTATGAAAAAAATCTTTTGGCTTATCACAACAACAATGAAAAATTCCAAATTCGATTGATATACCATATATATAAACACAACTCACACTCACACACACACACATACACACACACACCCACACACACACGAGCTGCACATGTTTGTGAAGCGAGAAAAAAGTATAAAAAAAGAGTAAAAAGAAACGTTGCATTACCAGACATAATAATAACAATAACTGATAACTAATAAATAATAACTAACTAACTAATAACTGATAACTGAAAGTTTGAAAATTTAGTTTTAAAAACCAACAATAGCCAGGGAAACATACACAACTCGTATGTGATATTTTTGAGTTAATCTCTCATTTATTTTTACTGAAAACGCCATATACAGCAACAATTCAACAATTGAACAATTTAACAATTTAACAAGCCCAATTCAATGTGACAATATAACAGAAGACATCAACAAAATATTATAATATTACGTACATACAACAACAACACACACAGCACTTCCAGCAGCAACTTTTTTTGGGTTGTCTACACATATCAAATCAAAGATTAAAGACAAGAAGTAAAATAAAACCAAAAAACCAAAACAAAAAAAAAAATAGAAAATAAAAACTAAACGTGATTTTCTGTTGACACTTTAAGCCATCCTAAGTTCAAATTTTAAACGTGAATAACAATGAAATATATTTACCCCATATAAAAGATAACATATATAAAATATAAATAAATATTATAAGTGTTTATATAGTTGAATTTTCAAGAGATCGAAAGATTTTATACCACAGTTTCATTTGCAATAGTCAAAACGTGCCTCAAACGCGCGTACCGGGATAATTTATAGTACAATGCAACAAACAAACAAACAAACAAACAAACAAACAAAACAAACAGAAAAACAAAAACAAAAACAAAAACCAAACAAACAGAATAAATTTTTATAAAACTATTTATATTTTTATACGAAAGACAAAGAATCGATTATCAATTACAACAAACAATAGCCAATTAGCATAATAAGCCAAAACATTTTTATTTCCATTCACAATCCTTGAGTTCACAATTATAACAACAGCAACATTTTTGTTTTAAGTTTAATAGAACCAGAGAGAGAGCTGACTGTACTATCCGCTGCCACAGACAATGCCACGCTAATGCAACAGAGTTGACCTCACAAGCACATGCCACATATGAAATTAACAATAGAATCCATAAACAATACTACTATAAAGACGAAGACAATTCGAAGACTGAAAGACTGGAAGACCCAAAGATGCCTGCCTGCTACAAACAAACAAATATATAATTCGCCCAGCCCGTGTGCTTGTGTTGGATACACTCTGGATATGTAGTTCCTGTGTGTGCAGAGTCTGGGTGGACTCGGTGGACAGATCGGCGCAAATAGACAACAACAAAATAAGTGATAAAAATGAAAGAAAAGAAAGAAACAAAACCTTTTGTTTAACAATTCTCTTACCAAAACTCAATCAATCAATTGATATGAACCTAAAAAGCTTTGCGTGCGTTGAACTGGCGCAATTTCTGGCAAGGACGCGACGGCTCCTCTGGTGCGTTGTCAACAGAACAGAACAAATATAAAACAGCAAGATCCTTTGGTTTACTCTCACACAACATACAACAAACAGATGCAATAAACAAGCGATAAATTGAATCAATCAATTCGATATGTGCGCTCCGAAGAGCCACAGACAATAGCCCAGAAATATTATTCTTATTTTCCACGTGCGCCTTCTTTGTAATCCTTCGAGGATTAAAGAGGTGCCACAACCGCAATTAAACAGAAGTACAACCAAACAGAAATCTAACCAAAATCATTTGGCATCCACAAATCGATCAGATGACACGCCAGTAGCCGTCAAAGATAATGTCAGAAATCGCCTCAGACGTTTGTCAAAATTCTACAAAAATTTTTTGTAAAAGCTGTAGGAGCAAACGAAAAACGCAATTTTATCAAATGAAATATGATATATACAATATATATATATATATACATATATATAGTTGATAATTCAGTTTCCTAGTTTTCAGTTTATTTCTCAGTTTTGTTGTCGAAACCGACACAAAACGTAGCTAACACGCCCATCCCTCCCCCCAAAAGAGCGTGTGTAAAATATGTATAAAAAAAGAAAAATATAAAAAAATGAAAACCAAACAAAAAAAAAAAGAAAAAACAACAATATTTATACAGAGACTGCAAACAAATGTGATCAGATATTTTATAATAATATAAGTTTACAAGAAACCGCTATAACAAATAATAATAAAGCCAAAAACCAAAATCTATAGTATACATTGCAATAACGAAACGAATCAAAATCGAGAACATCCACAAGAAGAACAGTAACAGAAAAATGTAAGTCAATATTTAAAACGTAAGCGAAACGAAACTGAAAAACCAAAAGAACAAAAAATATTTATAATAATATTTTTTACAATAGAATATACAACAAAACAATCTCTAAATAGGTATATAGCTAACGACAAAGAAACACAGCAGGAGCCGAAGCCCAAGAAAATTCGATTTCAATGAAAATACAGGGTGCAGTGCTCCTAGCTTAACAGTTGCCTTTAACAGAAACAATTTACCGTTTAAGTTACAAATAGTGAAATAGACAAAACCAAAATGGCGGCACTCTTGCCACAGGGTGCCACATGTTCTAACCAGTTTTCAGTTAACAAATACTTAAGTTTATTACAACAACAGAAGGAACAAGGAGAAACTGCAGAATGCAGTTTAATTTTTAGTTAAAAGTTCATACAAAGATTATATTTAGTTTCGACGAGGGATCGCGAGAGAGAGAGAAAGATTATGATGGGGAAAGCTTGAAGTAGAATGAGATGGAAGATGGAAGAGATTGGAGTAGCAAGTTCCAAAAAACAGCAACGAAAATCGTTTTAAGAGTCAACAAATACATGATGAAAGTACATCAAACCATTTACATAATAAAATCATTTCAAGTTCTGTTTTTTTTTAAGACGATACAACAAAAATTTTGGATACATTTTCTTATATTTTCCGTGTTCTCAAATTGAAAAAACTTTTAGTTCTGAACAATAGTGCCGGTAATATTATTGATATAAGTAAATATACATAACTATTTATAGATATATACATATATATATAAAAAATACATATTCTAGTCGTCGTATACCGTAATTTCAGCATAGCTAACTAATGTTCTAAATGTACACTGAAAAAAAAAGCCAATCAAATGGTATGCAACACAGAAAATGGAAAGAGAATTCATTTGCGCACAATTTTCTATATGGTTCAGGCCAACTATAATGATTGCCCTTACCTCCAAGCCCTCCCAAAAAAAAAAAAAATACCAGAAGCCCACCCCCATCAATCATACACATATACACACACACCCACGTATACCCCACATACTTATATGCATCATGTCACACGCCCTATAAATATATATAACTTATTAACTATATAAGACGAACTAAACGGAAAAAAAATCGAAAAAAAAAATAATAATAATAATAATGGTAGTTGCTATTTTAAATATGTACGAGTATTAAACCAAAAAAAAAACAAAATCATAACAAAACAATAAGCGATCGTCAAATATACAGAAAAGTATGTAATAAATATTAAGCAGGAACCACAAACCAAGCAGATAAAAAAAATATCATAAACCCGACTTCTTCGCATCCATATAAAAAAAACACAAAACCAAATATGAAAAATATACGTATGATATTTGTATCCTTTTTTACCTACACGTATAATAAAATACGGTGTAAAAAATGGTAGAAGAGGCGCCGTCTTTAGGTTTAATTTTTTGCACATACACAGAACACACAATCACACACACACAGCAGTCTAAAAAAAAAAAACAAAATAAGAAACATTTTAAAACAGAAAGTCAATGTCAGATAAGTATGAAAACTAAACATACATAAGATATGAATTACATACTTATTAAAAATACGAAGAAAATAAAATCAAATATATAAATTTCTACTCATAGTTTAGCAGTCGTAATTGATTTATTTTTCAAATTACAAAACAAAACAAAAAAAAACACAAATGGACACAAAACAAATTTCATATAAGACATTATTTACATAGATTGCAAAACCGACTAACTAACTAATTAACCCATACATAAAATGGAAACTTTCGCCAGCCAAAAAAAACACAACAGCTTAACAACAGCTACTTAACAGCTCCTTAACAGCTACTCAACAGCTAAACAACAACAATAGCAACCAAATGCCGTTCAACAATACAAATAATAACAACAACAACAGCAACAGTTACTCAATACTCAATGGTGCAATTCTATAAGGTAATATCAGGATTGAGTGCGAAAGAGAGCATAGAATTATTCTCTTAATTTTGCTCGATTGAGCGCGTTTTACTTTGGATTCGTGAGTGTGAAAGAGATAGTTTTATTTAATGTTATCTTGAATGACTCGCTGTTTACTACAAAGCTTCTCTTTGCTTTCTTTTGTTTTTAAAGCAAAAATAATTTTAAAAGCAAAATAAAACAATGATAATTTAGCTCTAGTTCAACGAGTCGTTGAAAATAAAACATTTTTATAACTATTACTTCTCTTTTTGGATTTTTAGCTCCTATATAGGATGTTTAATTCTAAAAGTTTTCTACATTACACAATTATAATGTTGCTCTCTCGAATGAAATCACCTTATTATTCCACCATGATTCAACCTATAACCTATAATTTTTTAGCTACACTAGACTACAAGACCAGAACACAGCATCCATTCAAAACCAAACAAAATACATTAATATTTGAAGCATACTTTTAGCGGGTATACACGTAATATTGTAGAGTATTATATATATTATATTTAAAGTCTTGCAAAAGAATTCCAATTCCTCATTAATCCAATCAAATCTAATTGTATCTCAAATTTGTGGAATTGGTTTTCCAAAACATGACACAAAAAATAAAAAAACATTTCGATGGGAGGAGCTTTTCGGCAAACATGCTCAAGTGGTATCGCATTAGAAGAATATCTCCTAGGCAACAGTTTCGAGCAAGAATATTTCGGCTTAAACAGAAGAAGACAGAAGACGAAAAAAACTAAAAATCAGACGACTTTCGGCGTTAATGCAAAAGTGCAAACCTAACAAAAAAAAGAAAAACAAAAGGAAAAAAAAAAAATATTAAAAGGTTCCCAATGAACCAAACTCTCGGCAAAGACTTTGGCGTATATTTCGGAAGACCAGAAGACGCAAAAACTCAAAAAACAAGGACAAATTAAATACGCGATGCGAGTGTTCCAATCATCTGCCAAATACGAGTGGAGTTTTCAGTGCTAGAAAGATGGAAAAAAATTTAGATTTAGGTATAAGTGTAAAATTAAATATAAACATATTTCGGTAATGTTCCTATGTATACATATTTATATATATATATGTATGCGAATTTATATATATATAAACGAGGTATATAAAAAAATTAATGTTTCGGGCAAGTAAAAATTCAGCATTTAGCATTTTGGAATAACAAAATAAGGAAAATGTCTAGGAAAACAAAATGATGGCGAAATGAAAATACTCGAATTTAGCAGGAGTTTGGAACACTTGTAAAATAATAAACTTAATTAAAATGACAAACAACAAAAATATAATTTACAGGCAGCATTTTAAGAAAATAAACACCAATAAAACTTTTTAGTCTTTTAGTTATCATTTTCTTTTTTATTTGTTTGATGACTTGAACAAATTGAAAATTGTACTTTTCAATGACAACAACAACAACAACAACAAGAAAAACGCGTTAAACCTAAATAATGATAATGACAAAAACAAAGATGATGAAAACGATGAAAACAAAAACAAAAACAAAATTGAAAACTCTCGGCCACGTTTGGATAATTCTCTCTCGGTGTAAACTTCAGGACAACAAATTTACAAAAAAACCAAAAACAAAAAAAAAAACAAAAACAAAAATAAAAATTCTTTAGACTTTAGACAATGGAAACAAAAAAATTAAGAAGTCAAAATCCAAAAATTATATGCAAAATTACAAAATTTTGAAAAACAAAATTTCGTAAAGTAAAATTTAAATCGTAGGTTAACTAGCAGCAGGAGAATAAATGAAACAAAATTCACACTCTGCTCAAGGCTAACAACAACAACAAATTTGAAAGGAAAAATTTTGAAAACGTGTTGGAAAAATATCAAGAAAAAGTACAAGCTTATTTTAAGCACCTTCGCGCCTTATCTTTAAGAACATAACAAAAACAAAAAATAAAAACAAATGAAACCTTAATGACATAATTACATTTAAATAAATTAAAACCAAAAGAAAAAAAAAAACAAAAAAAACGGTGTACATTTTATATAGAAAACAACTTTCGATACAACTCCTGGTAGTTATTGCATGAATTTAGTTAAGTCTGATATTACAAAAATGAAAGAAAAAAATGCAAAAAGCGAATTTTTATTTTCATTTTAACCCCATTTTTATTTCGTGGAAAATCTGCCTTAAATTATATATAAAAATAAACATGACAAGTCAACAACTTTGCAAGAACAGCAATTAATTGAAATAAAAATGATAGTAAAATGATATAAAATAAAGCAAAATCCAAAATCGTCGTCAAAAGGCGCTGCAGACCTCAAAATTCAAAAACTAAAAGAAATTCAACAAAATTATAAACTGAACTAGTTTTGGTTTGAAGCTTCGAAGAACAGCTGCAAACTAATTCATAGTCCAAAAATTCAGAACCACACAAAAATAGGAAAGGTTTTCTTTAAGTTATTGTATCCAAAAGATAAAAGAAAAGAAAAAAACAAAAAAAAATATTACAAATTATAAAAAAGAAAGAATTTATGTTATCGAAACCCTCTTTGTAAATGTTTAGATGTATAAAAAATCACGGACAGTACTTAAGTTAGATGTTGATGAGGCAAATAGCCAATAAGAAATTAAGAAGTGTATGTAAAAAGTTATGGTTACAAGAGAAAAAGATAATCCAAATTGAATCCCCAAAAATTATTTCTAATAATGCGTATGTATATCCACTAAACATGTGTAATATATGAATGAACATAAAGTGTACCCAACTCTGTACCCTCTTTAAGTTATGATGATTTAAGATTTGTGCTCAACTCTTTATACCATATTGTCGTTATGTTAGATGTTGGCATTGGACCATGGGTATTTTCAAAAGAGAAATGAAAATGATTTATCCTGATGTTCACAACTCAATGCACACAACGGAGAGTACAATCAGATGCATTATTTGTGTGGCAGACCAGAGCGTTGACAGTTCTCAAGGCTAAAATAAAACCAAAAGTGTATGGCAGTAGCCCGAAACCGGAACCAATGGGTAGAACTGTCTGCATATCTGAACACCCATGACAGTTTTGCAACAATAGCACTGAAGGCAATACAAAATTCAATTGAAAAATGGTTAAATGCAACAGAATAAATGAATAGATGTAGATGCAGAAGTAACAGAGCAAAAGACAAGGCAATGACAAGTTTCGAATCAAAGATTTTCGGTAGCATTTCGAACATATCTTTCGGCAAGTTTCGAACAACTTTCGATTACGGCTTTTGTTAATAATTTGTAATTTTGCGACTCCGTCTCCACGCACACGCAACAAACACCCAAAACTAGAAGAAGAACAGAAACCAAAGTGATAACGAGTTAAGCAAAAGTTATAAACAATTTTTGATATGGGGCCACAACGTCCGATCTAAAGTGCCTTCATGTAACAAAACGTAAAAACAAAAAAAAAAAAACTGTTAATTTTTTATGTAATTAAAACAAACAAAAAAAAAAAACAAAAGAAAGAAAGAAAAAAAAAACCAAATGAAATTATAAATAAAATTGTATAAAAAAATTAAAAAATGTAAAAAGATAAAACAAATTTAAAGAACTAAGCAAAAAAAAAGTAAGAAAGGGCTCCAAATAGACCAGCATTCAAGCAATTACCAAAACTGCCCAACATTTGGTCTGCTGACACACGAAACTCTCTCCAAGCAGCTACAAAAACAAAATGGAGGAATCGGAAAAAAAAACCGTTGAACGCAAATCTTAAATCTAAACACTTTCCCCCTGTCATTGACTACCTAATTAAGCGATAAGCACACAGACATATATGTGTATTTAGTTATAGTATGTAAAGAAAATCGAAAAGAAAATACGATTTGGACAAGCATTATGTATGAAATTAATGATTTAGAGTTTAGAAACAAATTGGTTTGGATATATACATACGAATACATTGACTACTTATAAAGCATATACTTACCATATAGCGCTGAGTTGCTCATTAAACACAAAATATGTATTCCTTTCTATCCCTCACACAGATATGGCAAACACACACACACACACACACACACACGATACATACGATTACACTATGCTACATTTAGTTTAGATCTTAGGTGGAAATAAAATACATACATGCATATATAAACACAAAGTTAAGCTGAAAAATAAAAACAAAAACAAAAACAAAAACAAAAACAATTGCAAGAACTAAGAACGGCATACTTAAGAGGCGGCAATAAGCTATAATGCGAACTAAATTTAAGCAAAACTCAACTACCGATATAATAAAAAACAAAAACAAAATGAATTATAAGAATATGAAAAATTGAATATTTGCATATGCATACAAGGCATCTACTTATATAGGAGATGGACGCTGGTATATCGTATTATTGTGAATAGTTCACAGTGTAAACGATGGATGCGTATACAAAACTAAAAGACTAAAAGGAAACAAAATATAAAAACGAGTGTCCCCCTTTGTGCTTCTTTTCCCCCTTTTTAAATTCACACACACACAAACACACACACACATACACAAAATAACACACACACGCACAAACATTATTCAGTTTTGGAGTTTTGAGTTGTGAGTTTTACAAGCTTCGAAACGATTTTGAAGAGAAAACAACTAGCAAAAATTAGCAAAATTTAAAATTAACAATTAATTTATGAATCACACACTCACACACATACACACACTGACACACACACACACACACACACTATGTATATACATCGATATATATGATGAATTATTTATCGATTACGAGTTACGATTCACGATTTCGGAGCAGAACACAAATACAAATCAAGAAATTATTCTTTTCACATCTATGTACGTATATGTATATACTATATAGATGGAACGATTGAAGGAGTTAATATATAAAAAGTGCAAGGGTTTTGCTTAGAACCTTTTTAAATGTATAAACCATTTCGGCAAACTTTACGACATTGAAATTTAAACAACTTTCGAACATACATAAAGAAAAGCATCGTTTTCGATTGATTGATGCTAGAGTGAAAAATTTGATATATCCAGAGCCAAGTCAATCAAAATTGAGATATAAAAATTCATTTGAGTTGATTTTAGCAAACAATATAAAAAAACTGAAAACTTTTAGTTATGCAACAATAGACCGGAATGATTTCCAAGAAATAGTACAAACAACTTTAGAAATAACTTTTATAATGTAATTATAAAATAAGCGGCAAATGATGCGCTCTAAAAAATGCAAGTTTACAAAAGAAAAGAGTTTACCAATCAGAATAAATTAAATGAATTTTCAACAATGAAAGTAAGCAACTTTAGAGCGCAGAAAAAAAAGAACATAATTAAAGTCCCTCAAAGGCATATACGATTTTATTTTTATTTTTAAACTTAAACACACAATAAGTTGTATGTATTTTGATTACTAAGCGAAATTGAAAACCAAGAAACCAAAAGAGCCTGGCACTAATCATATTTTCGAAATTCCAACTTGAACGAACTTCAGATACAATGCGAGTATTTGTATTGATTTAATTCAAACCATTTTTTCCATATCCAGAATCTCATTTCATTTCAATTGACACATTAACTAATAAAACATTTACTTTAAAGATTAAACACTACGTGGAAAGAAAGACAGCAGTAAGAAATGATTATAAGTATATGAATAACAATAGACGAACATAGCCCCTTATGAAACCCCCTTCCCTATCAAACACACATTACGATTTACCACAATATACATATTAACATACTCGTATATGAATGTAATACGCAAAACGAAAGCATACACAACTCGCAAAATTTTCACAATCCATGATGATTGCGTATACGTCATGATATACTAATATGATTATATATGATTAATAACTTATTTCAAATAAAAATAAAACAAAAAATAGTAAACCAAGCAAGCATACATTATCTGTATGGCATACATACATTTTGGTACGTTTCGGTTTTTTGTATCGGTTATGTACTTACTTTCATTTGGTGTACATTTTGGAATCTTCGAAAAAAACATTTGTCTGGACCGTATAACAGAAGAAAAGATGCAGATTCGCACAAAATTTACAACTTTCACATATAATACAAAATTTAAACCATTTGATTTGTATTTCGAGACAGTATTTAGAGCATAAAAAAAATAAGAAAACCGAAAAAAACACCATAGTTCGTAAAGCAGCATTAACAAAAGTGTAAAAGAAAAATTAAATATTTGGGATTTAAGCAAATATGATTACATAAATTTATATTTATGCAGAAACTGTAAGGAAAAAAACAAGAAACAAAGAAAATGGTAAAACAACAACAAAACACTAAACTATAATATAACATTTTTAATCGAAAAAAAAACAAAACTACTTATTTTATTGAAAATTATGTAAAATTTACTAAAAAAAAAAAGAAAAAACACATAATAAAAGTATATTGTTTATTTTCATCTTTAAAAATAAAGTTTTAAAATCGTATAAAAATAGTAAAAAAAAAAAAAAACACCATTGTTTTATTCGGTTGGGTGAAAATAAACGCGTCAAACTACTTTTTCTAAGAGAATTTATGGTGCGTGCGACGTAGGACAATTTTTAATGCACTACAAAACTTGCAGTTAGCTGCCACGGATGACCTTAAGAATACGAAGTTTAGTTCACTGCGTCTTTTAACATTGTAAAACTAAATACATTTAACAAAATGTATGACTATATTATTATATAATATAATAGAAATAAAACTCGTCGAATATAAAACAATCCAAAAAGTAATTAAAGGGTATTGTCCAATGGCAGCCTTAAATGTTTTTATTTTTGGAAATGGCGCGTCATTTTCTTATCGTGGCTGGCAACTCTAACGATTTAATAAATTTGTTATCGATAACCGAGGCAGCTGTATTACATTAACCATATGTTAGGTTATCGGTAGTCCAGTATGCAATTGTATATACAAGTGGTCGATTCTGCTTCTTCACTGTCACAGTAACAGCTGCGACTGCGGTATGACTTCATAATGTTAGGCTTTTAGTTCTGTTAGTTGCGCGCCATCTTCCAACGTTCCACATTTGACCTTTTGGTGACAAAACTGCCTCCCAAATTCCGCGGATGCCGCTCTGTTATATTCAAATTGGCATTGGCTGGCCAAAATCAATTTTCCAGTATAAACTTTGCTCATTTTGAAATGATTTTGTCAAAGGTATTTTGAATATATTGTCAGTAGTGTCAATTTAAATTTAACATATCTGTGACATAATATATCGCCCATCTCTAACTACTACGAGAAGAAGCAGCACATTACGCAAACATATCTTCGGCTTTTGGGACAATTGTTTATTAAAAATGTCGTTCCTAGGCGCCCTTTCTAGGTAATTTTTGTAGTAAAATCTGTTGCGGCAGTGTACTTATAAAATAGGTGCTTCTTTCATTCACGAATAGGCTAAGCCTGCAAAGCAACACGCTTGTCACACGTTTCCTTCACACATCTCCAGTGCTGTGCGCTGAGCCGCTGAAGAAAAAGAAGAAAGTGGACCCCCAGGTAATCAAACAACGAGAGGACAGAAAGAAAAAGAAAATTGAGAAGCAGATACGCAGGTTGGAAAAGAATGCACGCCAACTAAAACCAGTGGAAGAGCTGGAGGTGCCAATGGAGCTAATCGACGAAAAGGGGTGAGCTAATTGCTCTTGGTACACATTTACTGCAGTTGATCTAATCATGGTTACTTCTTTACACGTTTACAGTAAGCGAGCACGTAAGCTAACACCTCTGGCTAGTGCAGTGGTAGAACAGCGTGCACTAATAACGAAACAATGGGCACGATACAAACACGATGAGAAGGTGAATGATTTTCAAATAATTGATCGCCTGGTGCAATCGCAAAATAAAGCCCTTGAGGAGCTCCGGCGCGAATCCGAGGAGCTCTACCAAGCGGCCATTGAAATCGACATTCAACTGCTGCCGGTATCGGTAAAAGGACCTGTCGCAACACCGCCTATTAAAGATTATAAGAGCCCTGACGGAGACTACGTACACCAGTCAATGAAATGGGAATAGCCGGGTCATATAGTAGTAGCTGACTAATTAGGTGAAAAGTTGTTATGGTTATTTCAATTATAGAAAAGTAAATCAATCACGTCAATCACATACTTTAAATCCAAATGGAGATAGACGAGACACGTGCGCGAGATAATAATATAATATGATAGCATAAGCATTTTTCCCGATGCATCTGCACCTAATCGGCAAAAACGCTCTACATTCAATAGTTTTTGCTGCTCGGCTATGTGCATTTAATTTACTGTTGCTAAATCAAACTCTGGACATCCATGTAGTTAGACTTCGTAGGATCACCTTTCTTATAAGAAGACGAACAATTGCAAGGCCAAAATAAATATATGTACATAAACTGGCGTCTTTATGGGTCTTTCGATTCAATACCCTCTGTCCACAATGCTGATTATCTGGGCGCTGTTTCGGCAACAATGTCAAGCCATGTAAGTAATCAGTCAAGAATGATGTTGACATAGTAACTAAGACGCTTGTAGGGAAGTTTTTGAACCACCCTGTTCTGGTTCGCTAGAAGTTCCTCAAGTGTGCTCTGAATCGTTTTTTCCAATCGATAAAGGAAGCTGCGGAACGAGATACTTTTGCTACTTAGAAAAGGACCAAGACTGCGGAGAGGCAGACAGAAAATGTGGACCAAATCTCTTTTGTTGCTGTGGCATATGCATTGAACCCGACAGCACACTTCGACCTTGTCCTAGTAATTCAATTTTTAAACGTTCTGTTTTAAATGAAAGCTCAAGATTACAAAGGCCATGCATCATATAGAAATATCCTTGAATTCTGGCCAAGTTTGTATTGCATATTTATTTGAATCGAGAACAAGAATAAAACAGTTGAAAAATGCAGCGTCGCCTCGTTTTTGTGATAGCATTAGCAAACCGTGCTATATGATTGTTTATGTGCTTTTCGGGTATCAGAAATCAAGTAATGATGTTTTGTAAACTTTTTGAATAAATAATACATAAGGGATGACTACCCGAATTACCCTTTAAAAAGTTTTCTAGGATGACGTATTATTCGCATTGGCTTTACTTGCGGCCTGCCGCTTTTTAACGCCCCAATTGTAGACTCGCGCCATGTTTACTTCAGTTGTGGTTATTTGATCTCTGGAAAGGAAACATTAGCAAAACCGAAAGGTGGAAAACACAATATCGATTGACAAACCTGAGAAAATCTTGATCATGCATAACAGACTTTAAATTGCCTACAGCAGATGTAATGTTTTGCTTTAGTAGCGTCTCCGCCTCGTCAAGAGGATAATCGAGCATTACGCCGGCACCCAACCATAGATACACAGTCTTTGTGGGTGGCACCAGCGCCTTCATGAACACCTGATCACTGAGCAGGAATTGCGTTTCACGCTCTTCGTCCTCCTTGCGCAACACGTTCACCATTTCCAAAGATCTTTCCAAATCTGGAATCTGCGATTTTAATTTGATTCGGCGCGCCTCCAAGCTGAAGGCCATAAATCGATACTTTCCATGCTGCTCGTCCAGACGCTGTAACACTTTTTCGCAGTTTTCATTCTCTGGCTGTGTCATAAATGTATCAATTTCCTCCTGCAAACAAAATACATATGATGATTAATTTCCAATACTTTTCACAGCTGCACCGTCTAGGTTAGAATTGATATTGTCGGTGACGCCTGTCCATTTGATACTCACTAGAAATATTGCTTCTGGTATGCCGGCAAATGTTTTTTGATTTTCTGGTAATTTTGGCATTTCTATTGTATCCATGATGCCAGTCATATTGCTTTTGTGTTGGATTTATTTCTTAAAAGTTTAATAAATTTACAGCAGGTCGAGGTCGGCAGCAGGCAGAGCATAGGCGATGGTTATTGTAGTAGTGTTGAATAATGGCATTTTATTTACACAATATATCGATACTTTATTCTATTTACAGTACACTGTTAACTGATTTAAATATATGTCCGCACCGTTAAACGCACATTGGCACTATATACCAGAAGCCAAATCAAATTTGGAAAAATGGCATTGATTGTTTACAAGCAAATGACTCGCACGCCTAAACTTTAAGCTTCATAAATTCCAGGTGTGTGTGGAAGGTTGCTTAAATAATTGGTAAGGGGCGATGGTACAGCTTTCAGTAGAGCGCTACCTCGAGTATACACCCATGTTTAGCTTACTGTTACAGTTCCTGTTAATATTTCGCGCCGATTGACTTATTAAAACATTTAGCAATAAAAATAAATATAGATTAATAATAAAGAAAGCTGTAATAATATGTTTTATGTTATTTTCATTGTCTTACACTGTTTTTACAGTTTTTGGAATCAGTAAATTGTTGGCGCCTAACTTGTCAGATTACATTAGATTCTACACTTACAGAAACAATGTTGTCAAACGTCTCTTAATAAATTTGAACCGAACGAACTGCAGTTCACATGTGCTACGATCTGCTACGGCAAACGTTGTGTCGGCGCCTTTGTAAATATTTTATATTGAAATTTAATATATTATTATGTCAAACGTCGATGGTGGCGTAGGTGTGGTACGCGGCGGCGGCGGCGGTGATTCTGTTAAACAGGCCATAATTGAGGAGCTGCAAAATCTGCTGAGCTCGGACACAACCGTCCTGCAACAGGCTGAAAAACGTAACAATCAATTGCAGTATACAGAAGGTAAATTGGCGGTAAACGTGAGGGGTTTTTATTCAAGCTAACCAAGCTAACTGGATCAAATTACAGGGTATGGCGTGTACTTGTCCGAGATAATAATGAATCAGTCGCACCCGCTGCCACTTCGTCAAATTGCAATAATTACGCTCACACGTTACGTGGAAAACCACTGGACAGATTTGGGTGATACTGACAAGGCAAGCGGGAGCATTGCCAGTGAGCAGGCTAAGCGCACAATACGCAATATACTGCCCAATGGACTCTACGATCCCAATTCTAAAATACGATCTTCAGTGGCGCACACAATATCCACTATAGCCGCCACAGACTATCCGCACAGTTGGTCGGAGCTATTTGACATAATTGTCAAGTGTCTGGGCGGGAATGAAGATTCCATACATGGTGCTATGCAAGTGTTGCGGGATTTTACATACGATGTGGACCAAATCAAAGAGCTTGGCCCTGTGGTTATACCAGAGGTGTATCGCATATTTGACTCAGAGCAAAATTACTCAATAAAGACGCGCGTCTCCGCCATTCGCACACTAAGGCAACTATTTATTTCCATATCAGCGCTGATAACCGACAAACAGGAGCAGAGCACAATGATGAACTCCATACTGACAAACTTTATGGATAGGCTCGTCCATTACCTAAGCATCAACTGCGGCGCTGGCTCCAACTTTCTGTTGCGCTCCGAAATTATCAAGGGTGTGTCATATAAGCATAATCATTGCCATTATATCTTATTTTTATAACATTACAGTATTCACTTATTTGGTGACTGACATGCCAAAGTACATAAATCCCTTCATGGAACGTATATTGCCCATTATCTGGCAGCTGCTTACACAAATTGCCGAAACCTATGTAAAAGTATCGGTCAATCAGACGGAGGCAAATCCCCTAGCCAGCGGTAACACCGAGGAGGATGATGAGCAAACAAACTTCCAAACGCTGATCATACAAATCCTGGAGTTCATTAACTGCATTGTCAACAGTGCTAAACTGCGAGGCACCATTAAAAATGTGCTCGCTGATTTGATTTACATAACCATTGTCTACATCCAACTAACCGAGGAACAGCTGGAAGACTGGCAGGACGATCCAGAGAAGTTTGTTGACGACGAAGACGACGGCGGCGTCGAGCTGACAGTACGCATTTCTGGCCGTGATGTCCTGTTGGTATGTCAATCTTTCGAACATTTTTAAACTACTGGGGGCTTTTAATTTTGAATAATTTCTTGGTATTGCACTTAGATTTAGGGCAACATTTCCGAAGCTTGAACTAATTAATATTTCCTTTGCAGGCCATAAATGAAGAGTTCGGTGTGAAGGCCATTCAGGCGCTTCAGGAGGCTCTGGGCCGGCACTTTAGTGTGGCTGATGCGGAGAAGGCAGCCAACAATCCCAATTGGTGGAAGATTCAGGAGGCCTGCATGGATGCTGTTCATGGTTTTCGTGACATCATACTTGAGGGCGACTCCAAATTTGATCTAATCAACTATCTGACGATTGTACGCAATCTGTTGATGCACCAGGAAGCACCTCATCTGGTAGGCCGCGCACTCTGGACCCTCAGTACGTACTCCAAGTCGTACAATCCGCAAATGTTATCCGAGATTCTGGACGTTGCACAGTGCAGCCTGTCGCCTGACAAGTCCCACATTCTGCGCATCTGTGCTGTCCGCACGCTACACGGCTTCCTTCAAGCCAACGAGAACGTCGAGGGGGAAAAGCGAACTCTGTTAGTATCGAAGTTACCGGGCTTTCTAGATGGCATTATGACGCTTGTGCCGGGTTGCAAGGCCAGTGTCCTGGCGCTTCTCATGGAGGCGCTTACAATTATGGTCAAGTTTGATGCAGACTTTACGTATGCAGCGCATACTAAGGTCATACCGCTTACCATAGCGGCTTTCCTTAAGTATGCCGAGGACCCGTATGTTATGGAGGACGTTTTAGACCTTATCAAGGTGCTGTGCCAGCGGAAGGAGTGCTTGGGCGCGGTCCAGGAGAAGTTCATACCTCCCATTGTTAGCATACTGGCGCTTCAGGGTGAGCAATGTAGTGAGAAACGGGACATTGCTCTCGAAGTGCTGAACACAATTGTAAAGTACACGGATCCACCGCTGCACAACGCACTACTGGAAACAGCATTTCCCGCCATGATTAACTGCGTGTTGCACAGTGACGATCCCGCCGTCATGGTTGCTGGTGGTGAGTGTCTTCGCAGCTTCATCAACGTTTCGCCGGATCAAATCTGTAGCTATAAGAACGGCGAAGGCGTCAACTGTGTAATGCAAGTGGCAACCGTATTGCTCAATCCCATGAACACTGAGATGACAGCCGGTGGCCAAATTGGACGACTGGTCATAACCATAATCACCAAAATGGGCACCATGCTTGGTCAAACTGTAGATATGTTGCTTAAGGCTGTTATCAGTAAAATGCAGAACATTGAGTGCCTTAAGGTTATTATGAATTTGGTGCTTATATTTGCCCATCTTTTCCTCACCCAAATGGATGCGGTTCTCAACTTTCTTTCAACCGTACCCGGGCCCAACGGAGAGCCTGCTTTGCAGTTTGTGCTTACCAATTGGCTCTCACGCCAGAACTCCTTCTTTGGAGCTTACGAGCGCAAAGTACGTATAACTTAATTCTTATTTGGATACATTTATAATATATTAATCTCCTCATCAGGTAACCACGATGGCTCTTTGCAAACTTTTCGAGTACGGCGTGACCACTCAGGACAATCGTCTGACTTCCATCACTTACAAGGAGATGGTGAGTGAGCCGAGCGACGATCGCATACGCACGCGCTCTGTGGCCTCAACCTATCAGAAATGGGTGACAATTCCAGCACTTGTGAAGATCTTTAAAGTTCTTCTATCCGAATATGAGCACTTCCAAGAAGGAAAAACTGATGCGCAGCTTACAGATTCCGAGGATGACGATGATGATACTCCCGGCACAGCGGCCAACCCACGCTATATTTCCGACTTAATATACGATTTCGACGAGGACAATGCTGAGGATGAGCAACTTCTTCAGTTATTGCTCAAGGAGTTGAACTACACGGGCGACATCGGTGAAAATCTACAAAAGTTTCTTACCAACTTCACTCAAAACGAACATTTTCCAACCTTCTACGAACATCTAAATGAGTCCGAGCGTCGCATCCTCTTAACCAACACGCAGCAGAAATAACAAATAATAAAAGGCGGAGAAAGCCCAGTCACACCCCCCTCATGATGTCCAATTCATCTTATACAGCCCATTGTGAAAAACTTAATATTATTGTTATCAAAGCATTTAATAAATAAAAGCCTATATATTTTTTGTAACGTATTTTCAAAACGAAACTACTAAGCAATAAGAGTATACTATCTGTTACTATATACTCTACTCCCTGTCTACTCCACTCCCTGTCCCTCCAGTAATAAGTTCAAACATACACACCAATACACCAGTTACTACATAATAGAAGTCATAAAAGAGCGAGAACTGAACGCATTTTCTGGAATCAACAGGAAATGCGTTTTGATGATTGGATTATTCGTATTAATTCGGAAGGTGATACAACAAGTTTGGATAAATGATAAGTATCTTGTGCTTTATTGACTAGTTCCTGGTTTTCACTTATAATATTAAATTTCCAAAGTTGTTGGTAATATTTTATAGCTACGGCCTTGGATATGTTACCACGATATGACATGGCAGTTAAACTAAATAAAAGGCAAATATAGACACACGTACAAAACTATACAAATTTATTTGTTTTAACATATTCAAGTGAAATACGCTGTAAATAATACGATTAATTAAAGAGCTACCTCATCGCTGCCTAGTTTATGCTGCAGTGGAATAATATCTGCTTTGAAAGCGTCCTAGAATATTGGATTAATAATTGGAAAATATACTCCCGATATTGATTATTCTTGACTCACCGTTGACTTACGACAGTCGAACCTAAAGAACTTTCGGATACAGGGTGTGAGCAGGACGGGATCTATTTTATTGGGATTATTAGTACCGAAGACCAAGGTGCTAAATAGTGCAACGATTATGGTAACGGAGGCACCCAAGGCAGTGTACCACATATATGAGATGCGGTACAAGGGAAATACATCTCTGAAATAGTTTAAATAGAGTAAATTATTTTATGAGTGCATTCAAGGTGAGCTTACCCTGCTGTGGGACCGGATAGTTGAGTGGCATTGGCGGCGCTGGAAACTAAAGCAGCTGCATCGAAGCTATAGTCGCATTGGTCTACGTTCAACGGCTTTGTCTGATAGCGAATGGCACCTGATGCAATGGCCCATTGAGCATTCAAGCTGACCCAAGACATGACAGACACGCCCACACAGCCACCCAGCATCGCACTCTATGGAATGAAACCATTATTAAGGAAAACTTCAGATCTATTAAGGGCTTAACTCACATTTCCATTGATCCAGGGCATAAAGATGCCCACAGTGAAAATTCCGAAGAGTGGACCATTCGTTATCGATTCCAGACTCATGGTCAGCTGGAGTACCGTGCCCATATGCTCAACCACATAAACTAGACCCACACAAAGCACACCTATTCCTACAACCACCATACGCATTATCCAGTTGGTGGTGCGGCTTGAAAGCGGTTGCTTAACATAAGGCTTTACGAAGTCCTCCAGTACCACGGCTGACATGGAGTTGAGACAGGTCGAGAGTGAGCTGAGCGCAGCACTGAAGACGCCTGCAATAAATAGGCCTGTCATTCCTGGCAGCTCACCGAGTGTGTCCATTACAAAGAGTGGCAAGAGTTGGTCACGTGCCTTGGCCAGCTGTGAAGTCATATTGGAATGATATTTAAAGTATTCACTCGATGGCTCTTAAGCTGACATTACATGCCTTGGTAGTTAGAGGATCACAATTCTGATATGTGGCATAAATGAGGAGTCCATTGTAGCCACATAGCGCCATGAGCACTAGAACACCACCACAAAATATGAACAAAGCTTTGCGCGCATCCGACAATGTTGGTAGCGACAGATACCGCTGTATCATGTTCTGGGAAACTGCATTGGTTTGCGTCCAGTAAACGATGCCTCCAATCCACAAGCACCAAAGTGTGTGACGCACCGTAGGATCTAGGCTGACGCTAAAAGCAATCCAGACAACTGTAACAACAACTGGAATCCTTGCCGATTAGTTCAACTCACTTTGGTGTTTCTAATCTATCTGTTTGCCAAGCACGTTCCCATACGACGCTAGCTCCGCCGATATCCATGCTTCCCTTTATGGCAACTAATATAAGAGCTCCCAACATGGACACTGCCTGCACCACATCCGTCCAGACGACGGCCTTAAGGCCACCCATGCTGGTGTAGAACACACAAATAACACACACAATGGGCGTGATGGTATGCACACCTATCCCAGTAACCTGATTAAAGGCTAGCGCCGGCACATAGATCACAATTGGAAGGTAGGCTACCTACGAGTTATATAATTATAACAATTATGATTAATAATAATAGTAATAATAAAAATAATAATTGCGATTTTTTCGTTCTTCAAGTAGAGTGAAATAGGCAACCAGCAACCATAGAAGATGGTAAGGGGCAATAAGCAAGAAGGAAGCAAAGAGAAAGAACCCTTTCGAAGCCCGGAATATCTTTTTTCGGAAAACTGATGTCACTACATATTTAGGGAATTCACATGGTATTCTGGGCCCATTGAGGGAATCCCATGTGATCTCTTGTGACTTCATCAACTACTTTTCCTTTGAAGACATCGGAATGGCCAGCGACCCAACAAAGTGAAACCCTATTACCAGTTAACGAAGAGACAGTCCTAGTAGTTAAGTACCAGTTTTGCGATTAACCGTGTAATTTTTGATATTGGTTTCCTTATCATACCGGGATGGTGTGAATCAGGCTTAGGATTATAATAAGTCAAATCTTTATTGCTTACATTCATTATGGCAAACATAACAGAGCCAAATAAGCGTAGTCGCCGATCAAACCGTATCTCCAAGTACTGAAAATGATATAAGAGATTAGCATCCAGCCGAAGATCAGACAGGCATCTCTTACCTCATAGGTGGACGTGATATTGAGATCATGAAACACGGGTAAATAGAAAACTCCCATGATAATACCCATACTGATGATGCCGAGGGACACATATAGATACTGAATACCATAGGAGTACACTTCAGTGGGCAGTCCAAGTAGAGTTATACCAGAAATAAAGCTAGCCACTAGTGAAATGGCTACGGGTACCACCAACATTTTGCGGCCGCCTAGTATATAATCACCTTCGGAGACAGATTTGTTCATGAATCCAAAATAAATCCCGATGCAAATGCAGACCAAGAACATGGTCACAAACGCAATATAGTCGGGCCATGAAAACCTCTGTAGTTCGCGTAGAACTTCCTCGATATTATGCATTTTGTAATGTCAGCTCCGTAGGATGAGCCGATGTTCGAACTGTGTGCAGTAGTGCTACGGACTAAGTCGCGCTGTGTTTAGATCTGACTGCGATTCACTAAATCCATTCGTTCTACTTGGGTGCTAGTCGGCGCCGCTGCGACTCGGTGATTCAATCCAATTTCGCTCAATTGTCAATTGTGGGGCAATTTACTCGTAGTTTTTGGGGAGACTAAATCCACACGTTCGGTTTATTTTAGTTAATCAGTTGTAGTCTGTTATAGTACTTAGAAAGAATTGCGGCACTTTAGCGTCCAGTTGCAACATATTTGTAGATCTGACCTACAAGTTCTCCGTTCGTCTCTTCAAAGAAATTGTTGACCCCCAAATGCACAGCAGTAAATTGTCATTCTCATAATTCATTTATATATTTATTTATATTACGCCCACATCGAAGACGAAGACGGTTGATTTTTGAATAATTTCATCGCGTATTTTTTTTTTTTTGTAATTTTTCTAAATTTGCAATGTCAACGCGCGCGTGAATTACTTAAAGTGATATGTCGTTAGTTTGAAAGCAACTTTTAGGCGTATACCGGAAATTATGTATATTTATGATGACTCTCCTTTGTAATCGTACTTATTTACATATTCGTAGATAATTTTTCACTTAATGGGATCAAAATAAAAGACTATGAACTCTATGGCGCAACAAGTACAATAGATGACGTATATACTTGTGCTCGAATACAATGATACCTCTAATGGGCTCAGAGCCAAGAGAAATGCTTGGCAGTAATTGCGGAAATCAAGTTCAAGTTTATTGAGAAGACTATAGCAGTGCAAGAATTCAAATTCATTAATAGATTTCAGATTATCGTAAATACGTGAGGTTTTTACATTTTCACTCAAGTTCTGTAATTGCTTATTTTAAAAGCATAGCAATAGTTTCTTTATTTTTCAAATAGAGGCTATAAATATATATAATTGCTAGCATTATAATTTTTCAAATTATTTATTTGCAGTGTGAGAGCAACGTATTTGTGTGAAGCCTTCAATAACCAGCATATTTAATCGAAACTATTATCGATAAGAATTTGATTTTGAAATTAACAGAACATTTCACCGATAAGTATTACATTTCAAATTAACAGAATTAACTTAACGAAAGTTGATATCGATGATTTGGTGTTATCATATCGAAAAAACAAATTTATCGACAACCTGTCGGGCCACAACAAACCAAAGTTAATTGCTAAAGAATAATTGCTACATTTTCTTTCGCCTTTTAAGTAAATACAATTAATTATTAATAATGCTGGCAACTCCTGCAACTGGTGGCGCACCTGACAAAGCTTGGCAGCCCCATTTTATCACATTGGAAACGACGTGAGTAATATAAACAGCCGGCAACACACACACACATATATGCTAAATTGATTTTTCCCGGCAGCATGGGCGAAATAACCATAGAGCTATACTGGAAACACGCACCAAACACAGTACGTTTAGGATGTAGAGGCTAATTCTAATAACTGTAGTATATACTAATTTCAGTGCTATAACTTTGCGGAGTTATCCCGACGAGGTTACTATAACAACGTTATATTTCATCGTATTATTCGCGATTTTATGATACAAGGTGGAGATCCCACTGGAACTGGGCGCGGTGGCGCTTCCGTTTATGGAGGAGAGTTTGCAGACGAGATACACAGCGATCTAAAGCACACCGGCGCCGGCATACTATCTATGGCCAATTCTGGCCCAGATACAAACGGCTCTCAGTTCTTTATTACCCTGGCGCCCACGGCTTGGTTAGACAATAAGCACACTATATTTGGTCGCGTATACACTGGGATGGAGGTAATTAAGCGCATTGGCATGGTCGAAACTGACAAATCTGATCGACCGGTAGATCCGCTGCGCATTATCAGGGCAAAAGTTGATAAACTGTAGTTCCCGTACAGAAAAAATTATTCAATTTAGAATTTTTATAATAATAAGAAAAAAGAAACTAGTTCTAGGATTAATTAACACTGTTGCTTTAGGCCTTTTAAATAAACTTCTCACAAGCTATCCTGTAGTTCGTTCATCAGTATCCACGATGCTGCTCGCATGGCAATAGCTGTAATAGCCGTATTGGGATTGCCAGAGATGGGTCGGGGTAGTACGCTGGCATCCACAACACGCACATTCGAGACCCCATATAATCTGTTAAAAGCAAATCAACTTTAGTTTCATATTTCAAACAAAAGAATGTAGTAAATGCACCTAAGGTGTGAATCGACGACGCTTCCTAGGGCACAGCTGCCGCCTGGGTGATGCGAGGTGAGACCTATATGACGCATCACGCACTCTAAGTAATTATTCGACGGCCGATTCTCTATGAAATCTCTTTCGAATGGTCCAAAATTAGCGCATTCGGGGAGTTTCGGCCAATGAATCCGCGGCTGCAGCTTAGCAAAAGCGGACGATGTCACCACCTACAAAATAAATGGGTATGTTGATAAGGGTTACACATGCAACGATTCACTTAATCAGCTCACTTCTACGGCGTTTCTAATGGCTGAAATGGTACAGGCCACGTCTTGCTCGTTGCTCAGATAGTTTGGATCGATGAGAGGATTTCTTCGCATATTTTTGTGTAGCAGTGTGACAGATCCTCTAGATTTTGGTTGTAAGCAAGTGGATATGACCACAAACCCTTCCTGTGTGGCATTATGGTAGCGTGGAAAGAGCGCACGAAATGCTGGGCGCTTGAAATTGGAGATGGACATTAAAGAGCTTTCATCTATGGCGCCGGCACCAAAGAACATAAAGCCAAAGGGAAACGATTTTTCATAGCCAGAGACATGTCCAACCACTCCAAAGTTTCCGAAGGCTCCAGTGCCGCTGTTTAAATAGCTAAACAAGTTCATGGGACTGAGTAACGTACGCTGGTTAAGGGTCGGACCAATAATACCAATGGAGACAAAGAGCGGCAAATTGAAATGATCGTGGAGTCCTTGACCCACCAGCGGTAAATGGTGCTGCACTGGCAGCTGCATCTGTGTCAGTCTTGTACTGTCGCCAATGCCAGAGGACAACAGCAGCTGCGGAGTTTGATAGGCGCCGGCGCACAGCAGTAGCTCGCGTCTCACTTTAATATTAAACTCCAGCTCCTTGTTGTTTTCATCTTTGATGCCAACAAGAACGGAGCTGGCCATCCGCGTGGGCGTTAACGATAGATTTATGCGCTTAACTAGTGTCTGGGGCAGCAGACGGAGATTGACGCTATTCAGCACGGGCAAAAGCAACTGTTGGAACACTGAGTGGCGCACTCCATTCTTTATGTTGTAAACCGAGCGACGAAACTTCCAGGGCTTGTGGCTAAAAAGTGATTCTGATTCCTCCAGGGCTTGCGTTAACGTAGAGTAGCTGCTTGGTATTTGATATGAATCGGCTGGCTTAGGCTTGGCAGCTTGAATGAAGGAACGCATATGAGACCAGCTCCAATCGCTCAGATTGTGAATATTGTGCCATGAGTCAAAGTCTTGACCATGCACATCAAAGTGTAACATAAAGTTCAAATTGGCTGATCCACCTAGTCCTTTTCCGCGTGGTAAACACTGCTGTTGGTCAAGCAAACCCTTGGATGAGTGCTTCTGGGGCACTGATAAGAAGGACCAATCATTGATGCCCTTTTGTTGAAATGTTGTAAGCAGGGGAATTCGACTAAGGTAGCCAAAGGATCCACCTGCTTCGATAAGCAACACTGTTCCATTACTGTGTTTTGTCAATAGAGAGCAGAGCGTGGAACCAGCTGTGCCAGCACCAACTAATGGAGCAATTATCAATTTTTAATAATCAATTATAATGCTATGATCAGGACTTACCAATCACATAGTCAAAGGCAAGCTCTCTATCCTTGGGTTCCAACACATTTGGAATGTTTTCCTTGAGCAAATTACAAATAAGAAAGGCCAGCACTGAGCAGCCGGCAATAAGAAAGGCGCTAGCCCACAGTATTTCTATAAAACAATTAATTTAACATTCCAGCAATGATTTGTTTATAAACTTACTTTGAAATTTCATTTATACGCCGTGACGGTGTCTTAGGATGACGACATACAACTGCTAGGTTAGTCCACATAGAACACATAAAGTTAGCCGCCAAGGGCTTAATCCAATTAATGGCCCGTTTGCTACACATTAAGGGGATGAGCTAAACAATTTAAATGTAAGCGCGGGAATTTGCCTTTACACTGGGTACCTATCGATATATCGACTTATTCACTATGTTAACGTTTACAGAATGTTAAATAACGCCTTTTAACGTCCATAACAGAATGCGGTTAATGGAGGCATTTTAAGTAGACAGCGGCTTGATGCGTATTAATTTTAAATTAATTCTAATTGTTTCTTAATTTAATTTTTTTGTTGTAATTCAAGCACTTTAAAATCATTCAATCAAAAGATTTATGTTTGTTAATTTGTATGATACAGTTAACAGAGTTAAATCACAGCTGAATCATTATGTGTGAATGTCTACGCGTCGTCAAATTTTGTTAATTGCTGCTAAATCGGAAGAAGTGCTTAATATATGTTCAGCTGTTTATCGCCTTTCATTGATTGTTATTGAGCGCACTAAGCATCGCTTTATTGGGTATATTTAACGTTTACCGTAATAATATGCAGGCTGCGCTTATCACTTGTTGTTGTCATGGTACCGACCTAGCAGCCCAAGCAACAACAACAAAAGTCAGCTGCTTCTGCTGCCGCTGGTGCTGTAGCTAAAAAGAAAACAAAAGTGCATCGAGGAACAAGAGACTGATACAATCAGCAAATGAAACGCTGCCAGGCGCTCTTAGAAGTTTAAAGTCGACACGGCCAGTGTGCGATGAACTTCGCTTAAAACAGGTCAAAAAAATATTAAACCAGCAAAACAAAGCAACAGGTGCCAGCAATGGCATTACAGCCGCACCAGCAGCCGCTGGAATTAAAACAGCTTATGGGCTTGCTGTCCACAGGGGAAGAGGAAGCTATAGAGGTACAAATTTCCAATTCCAACATCACAATTGTTGTTATCTTTAGTTTGCATACAAAAGAGTACTCTTACGGCTATCTTACGGGATGACTAACGCATATGAGAATGCAAATCCAGTACGACCATAGATTAGGGTCGTTCAAAACATTGCGTTGCCTGTACACGTTGTCCATTTCCTAAGGTTATTCATTCTCATTATCCGTTAGATAATTGATCTTTTCTCTTACTAAATGTCATCTCTTGCAGCTATTGATAACATGCCTTGGTGGAAGTGATGTTCCGACTCATTATGAGCGCCTGCAGGCGCTTCTTGTAACGTTACCCTATCCGACTCTGCAAATACTACAAATTTTATATGATCAGTCCAAATTCCACATAGGACGCATCATTAATGCAGCTGTCAAACAAATGATTGAGGATGACGCCGAAAATGCCAGTTCAGTATCGACACGATTACTCAGCGTGCTTGCAAACTTTCCACAGGGAGTTCTGGAGGTACCGACACCAACAGTTTACCGACAGTTAATGGAACACCTGGTGGGTGATTCATGGAGCAACAATGAGCACTTAATGCTTGCCCTACTGGCACGACAAGATTCACAGCTGCTGAAGTCCGTTTTGCAGACACAGCAACAGCAGCTGCAATTATTATGTAACAGTTCAGCGCCAACAAGCCAACTGGTGCTGCACCTAGCTCTCAGTGAACGGGAACACTTTGTGCCCAGGCTGTGCCAGCAGCTAAAGAACTTCGAATGCATTCAGGATCGAATTTTGCGCAATAATTTATTGATACTGCGGCTAGCCGATGAATTTGCTCTAGGCACCCAAACCCTAGACGACTTAGCTCAACTGGACCAAATACTGACCTCCTTTGATGTGTCCGCAGTTCCCGCCGTGCTGCAGCCAGTTCAGCAGTTCTTTTACGCAGATTTTCAGCGTCTCAGTGTGTTGCTTAAGTTCCTGCAAAATCAAGAGGACGGGAACGCATGTAAGACTATCAAAGTGGATGCACTCTTACGTGCACCGGGCGTGCTTGCGCTGATCTATGATAATGGCATACAATGCGATAGTGGTCAGGTTATCCAGCTCATTGATCAGATCTACAAATGGCAACAGCTGACGCCAGCGCTAAGATGCGTGCGTGCTGAAGAGCTGGAAACATGGAGCTATTACACAGCGCTTTGCCATGTTTTCAATGTGATATTGGAGCTGCACGACTCCACGGTTAGGGAGCAGCTCTTGTTGCTTTCTGGGCAGCTGCGTCAGCTACGTGAGCTTGGGACGCTATGCTCACTGCTGGAGGATATTTTTCGACTAGTATTTTTGCGTTGGGAGCAACTGCAGCAGACAAAACATCGAGATGGCGATGACAATGATGAGGAAGATGATGACGATGATGAACAGTATGTAGACGATGATGCCACGCCGCCACGCACTACCAATGTCGCAAACAGTGTACAGAAAAAACCCCGCTATGGATTCATATGCCGTGCACCTACTTTATATGCACTATTCAGCTTCCTGAAGAGCTTCGTCACCAAGAAGCTACATACCCAGGATTTTAAGTGCGCCACAGACGATCAACAGCGTTGCTTTCAGCGTTTCGTAGATGCTATCAGTGAAGCACTATGGAAATTCAGCGTATTGCAGAAGATTGATCAGTCGCTAACGAAGGCATCACCACCGTCAGGCCAATGTTTGGAACCGGAGCAGTTACTGCAGCTGATCCAACTGCATAGCCATGCACGAGAGAAGGCCTCCAGTGATGATGAGAGCCGTGATCGTTGCTACCACGCATCAAGTCTATCCCGACGCAAGTCGCGTAAGCAACGCCGAGCGCTCAGCTTTAGTGGAGCGGTTTCAAAGACATCACCTGACGCACCCACATTGGAACAGTGTCGCGCCCGTGCCCAGCAGATGCTGTTGCGTGGAGAATCACGTAGCAAAGAACCACAGCTGGCCGCAGCACAGACAGCAGAGCGTTCCATTATACCAAAAATGTTGAGTACACCGGAGCAGTTGGCCATCATGGCTCTAGCGCTAAAGAATTTCAACGATGTTAAGAGTATCATAGATGTAAGTCCTTGGGGACTTTGAGTTGATCAAAAGCTAATAATAAGCTTCTACATTTTGCAGAGTTTTCACTTGGAGCACAGTCAGTTGAGCCGCGAGCTTCAGTTCATGGAGAATCAGCAGCTAGTTAAACAGAAATTGGCCAGCATCTATGCGAGCTACGAGGCCTTGGATAGTGCGGGTAATGGAACTGCTGGCAGCACACACACCACAACAACAGTGGAGACTATCAAAAGTGTCGCCGCCAAGGGCTTTGAGCTATCCAAGATTATCAGTGTGGTGGACAATTTTGGGCAGGCGCAGAAACTACAGCATACCCCTGAGATAAAAACCCTATTGCAACGCCACAGCGCGAATCCGCAGTATGGCTATCTGCAACAGTTCCAGGAATGCAATCTAAATGCTTTGATAGTCTGTGATTTAATTGTCAATCTTAGATTTAATAGAGAAATTACCAGTAATATCCTGCTGGTAATACGTCGCCAGCAGCAACATCAGCCGCAACAACAAGAACACCAGCAACAGGCCACGATCGACACCTCAAGTAATGGAAATACTCGCGAGATTGGCGCCATGCTGCTCATGCAGAATCTCTGCGAGTGCATGCGACTCCTTGAACGCGCTGGCCGCCAACCAGCGCTTAATGAGCTGTTAAGTCGACATAGTCATGCGCTCAGACCCGCACCTTTAGCTTTACAGTTGCAACGGGAAGCCGCATTTACAGCTCTGTATCAAAAGGCTACGGCGGACTATGCGCATTTCCGCGAGCTACGCGTCCATGCGTCGCACTTTCATAAGCTAAAATCCCAGCATAATTATTATGGACGCTTTTGTGGTTACATGCAGCAGCTGGCACGTCTTCTGGAGCTGCGTGATCCCAATATAGAGCATAACAATACACAACTGTTGCATCACGATCCCTACCAGGTTATTGGTGAGCTCATTTACGATTGCGACATAACCCCAATGGAAATAGAGAGCAGTGTGGCCGCACTGCATCTGAATCTAGTGCATGTAATAGCTTTAAACATTTGTCCACAGCTGGCAGATGGTGCCGGAAAACAGGCACTGCGCGCTGTTCAGCCAAAGAAACAGGAATCCGTTCACAATTATATTGCCCAACATAACCAGCTGCTGGCCCAGTTGTTGCAGGCGGTCCAACTAGGCTATCTGCCTGTAAACAATGCACTCGAAACAAACCTAAATTTTGCCTGTCTACGTGAATTGTTGCAGTTGTCGGAAATGGTAACTCTAAGACATATGCACGAGGAAAATCCGGTGATGGCTGCACTACATGCATACAAGTTGGACAGCATTACGCTGGAGCGTCTGGAGCTGTCGAAGGAGATGCAGTTGCGCATTCTATTGCTGAATCTTGGTGGTCAAGGTGGTAAGTTTGATTAAATTAAAGACGTGGTTCATGATATACTCTAAAGATAAACCTCTCTATACAGAACCAGTTAAGCAGCTTAAGTCACGCATCAATCGATTGATCAGGCAACTGATCGAGGAGGATCCCAAAAACATTCAACTGGCTGCCCATATGAGCAATTTGGGTATTCGAGCACAGTTGCTACAGGAACATTTCACCAAAATATCCAGCAGTCAGTTGGCTAAAGAACTTATCGAGCGCACTTTACAGCATCGGGAAGCGGCGCATGGAATTCCTCACAAACTACGCAGTCAAATGGAGCACACCCTGACAGACATTACGATCTATGCAAAAGTTTCGGAGCTGTTGCAATTTGAAAGCTGGCCTCAGGCCTATGACTTTGGCCGACAAACGCCAAATGTTATTTTCGAGCAGTTGCTGCAGGGACGACACTATAAACTGTGCTACGAATGGTGCCGGATGGTGCAGCTCACAGATTCAGCTGGTCAGCACCGTGTCTGCCTGCTAACACTGCTGGATACGCTGCTGGAATTGAACGATGATGATGAATTGGATGCACACTTGGTGCATATTATAGAGCTGTTTCCAAGTTCGGTGCTGGTTAATTTTCTGGACACGCACAAGGATAAAATGCGCTCGCTGCAGCTACTGCATTGGATGGTTGACTATCTGGAATGTCATGCACGTGATCCGCGTCCTTATCACAATTACCAGCTGTCCATAGAGCTGTTGCGACTGTTACCAATCGATGAACGTCTCCATTTCTGGCCACTCCTACGGTATCCCTTGCTAATTGTGGAACAGCTCGTGATGAATACGCGCTTTGAGCTACTTGCAAAGCTGCTGGAACCGGCACGTGCCAAGCTCCAGCAACGCATGCCCGTTGGACCATGCGGGTACTGCTTCGAGAAGCGTGGCCATGTCTACGACGTCCAAAGCGGCAGTGGCAGCACAAGCACTGGCAAGCTCCGCTTTCAACTGGGTCATAGCAACTCGGAAGCGTTTATTCTCCTTAATTTCAATGCGTACCAGCAGGATCACGTAATCAGCAACGAATGCTTCGATTTGTTGCTACGCATCTATGCCAGCAAGGCGTTGGACTACCACATAGCCCATGTTGGCGATGGCAGCATTCCTGAACAGGGCTCCTTGGGTACCGATGTGCAGAACTCGCTGGATTCGCTATGCGGCGCCTTTCAGATGCCCAAGCAGGCACCAACACGCGATCAATGGATACCCGATGTGGAGGCTACCCACTGCATGTGCTGTCGTCGGTCTGCTTTCACAATGCTCATGCGGCGCCATCATTGTCGTCGATGTGGACGTGTCGTATGCTATGCCTGCTCTACACAGCGCATGGTTATCCCAGAGCTTTATGGAGATGTTGAGGTCCGAGCTTGTAATGATTGCTGCATTCCTTTAATTACGGAACAAAAGCATTCTACGGGCAATGATTCGCCGGCTGTTAAGACACGTAAAGCCTCGTCTCCATTGGATGCTTATAAGTGGCGACTAAGTGGAATCATTACCCACGACAAGCTGCTTCGCGAGGAGTTCTGCTACGAGCATGCGCCCAGCGTGGCGCTTAGCTTATCCATACTGCGTCATCATCTTGACCAGCGGCAATGCGTTGACTTATTGCTATTCCATTGCCGCAAGCTGGAAAAGCTGATTGTGCCCAATCCGGAGGTGGACTACGAGTTGGTTGCCAAAATGATGAACTGCTTGGCATTGGCAGCGAAGGTAAATCAAAGCCTATTAAAATTTTTTCACAAGGTAATCATCATTGTCATTTAACTTGACTGGTTTAGGTTCGTGGAGCGCCCGGTGAGTTTGAGACTATCCGAGAGCATTCAGAGATTATCATTGCTGTGGTGCAGCAGGGCTGCGAATCCCTGATACCAGCCGGTCCGCTGAACAATCACAGCCTCCGTCAGCTGGCCGATGCGCTTGTCGAGGCGGAGAACTGGAAACTGGCGCTGGAAGTGCATTTGAAATGGGGTTTTGCTACCACCGGCGTAATGGCGGCCCATGGTCTGGCCTGCTTGCGTGCCGGTTGCTACGATGCAGGTGAATATCCCAACTAATGGCTCGGTTATACAAGTGTTTCCTCATCCTCTCAACTGCTTTACAGCCCGTGAGAAATTTGCACACTGCATGACACGTCTGTCCATTGATGAGTTAAACAACTCCATATGCAAGGATATATTTGGCAAGGATTTGCCGGTCACTGCGCCGCAGACTAACGCGTCCACGTCGATTTCTAAAAAGCGCCCGCAACGCGGACCTGCCTTGCTACAAGAGATTCTCCAGCTTATAGCAACAATGCCTAAAGCACAGCCGCAGCCAGAGACGCTGCAGCGTGCATCGCTCATACGTAACTCCAATACCTCTCTATCCTCACTCTTCTCCAGGCGCCGGGAGCCATACGTAGTGCAGACTCCTCTCCACGAGCCAGCCATAAATGTGATAAATGCTCTGGCCAACCTGAAACACATTGCAAAGGGTCAGTATGGCGAGCCAGTGGTCAGCAATGTTGAGGCCAATCGACAGTCGCGCGGCTTCGAGGAATCTCTGCACTATGTGCTCACCTATGGCAGCCATGCAGATATACTGCAGTTTTTAATGCAGCGCGATGAGCTGCGCGCAGCGCTGCGCTACTGGCAACAACAACAGCTGGAAACTGAACTGTTCATACAGCATATATTCCTTGTCTTACTTGCTGCAGGTTGCTTGCCATCCCTGATAGAGGAACTTCAGCAGTTGGACACCGATACACAGTTGAGCGCTTGGCGTATACCGCTGCTGCAAACCTGCCGATATTTGGAGCAGCAACAACAGCTTAACTCGCTGTACCAATTGCAACTCCTGCTCAAGGATCCCATACGAGCAAGCATGACCTGCGTTAAGTTTTATCCGTTGCACTGCGAAAACTTTCAGAAGTTGCATGCCAATGCCCAGCATTTAGTTGCAGCCCACATGCACCTTCAGGGCGAACTGGATCTGGCCCAGTGGGAGCATCTGCAGCGGGAACAACAGCAACAGCGACAGCAACAGTCTGCTTCAAGACGTACCAGCGTGGTGAACTGCAATGCTAGCAGCGCTTGCTTCGCTATGCAATTGGATGCACGTGCTCTCAATGGTCATATAAATACAATACGCCGCCAAATGGAACTCGCCAAGTTTCTTGCTCAGTGCGAACGGGATCAACCTCCAGTTAACGGTTCCCTTTGCACACTACAAATATTAAAGCAGATCCGACTGGAGGCACCTCGCGGCACTTTGCCCACACTGTTTGATGGCGCCCCGGATAAGATTCAACTCTGCATTTTGGTTTTACTATGCGGCATAAACATAGACGAAGGCTTTGGTCTGGCCTACGGGTATGTTACATCTTGAATTTAAACATTAGTTGCATTCATTGTATTCTTTTTCACAGCATCATGTTGGACTACAAGCTTGTTCCCATGAAGATATTTGGCGCCACAGCCAAATATTTAGCAAGAAACCAACGGCTATCCGAAGTCGATCGCCTACTTGACTGCATAGTCAGCAATAATGGAAGCAGTGCATCAGATTCAGATGAGTTACTGTCGATTGCAGTCAATGCTGCAGTGCATAGCCATGAGCCAGAGACGAAGCAGGCACTGGATAAGTTGGTCAAACGTATCGGAAATATAGAGCTTCGCATATCATCATATATTTTTATTGGCCAACTAAAATCTGCGTATTTATTGGCCAACAAACATGAGCGTCTAACAGATATACGCAAGATTTTAAGGCAGGCGGAGATGACCAACCAAATTCACATTAAGAAACTGTGTGAGAAGAAACTCAACATAAATGCAACTCCGATGTCGCCAACGCCACTGTGATAACGTCTTAATTCAGGCAATATACCAATTCTGAATATACTAGCTTTATTTTAATCACCTAATTGTAGAACAAACGATTTTAAATCTTTCCAATAGTAATGCCTTGGTCAAGTATTTGTAGTTCATTGCTCAAAAACTTTATTACTAAGTATCAAATTATATATATATATATGTTGTCACTTTATTATATTTATCCAGATATTATACTCAATTGTAACTTTTATTGTTCATAATATATACAAGTTGTTATTCAAATTAACCGCCAAGTTTCATGATAATTCGATAAGTTCATCCCGTTCGTATATCGATAACCTGGACAGCTGACTGCAATTTCCAATTAAAGGTAGTTTCCTGACTGAGAATATTTATTGCGTTTAAAAGAAATTTTCACAATATGCGTGCTGTAATCCAACGTGTCAGAGCAGCCAAGGTCACGGGTAACCAGCATATCAGATTCATCAGTAATTCTAGACAAGCTTATAATGTGTTTTTTCTCACTCAGTGCTTGATGAACTTGTGTCCTCTATTGGACCCGGTGTATGCGTGCTGGTAGGGATCAAGACTAGTGATACGGCAACAGATGTTGAATATCTGTAGGTAAATAGCTTATTGAGAGAATTAAAGAGACCAATTTTCACTGACACTTTAGTGTGCGCAAGATTCTCGCTTTACGATTGTTTGAGGATGACGGCAAACGTTGGCAAAAGTCTGTAAAAGATTTCCAGTTGGAAATACTCTGTGTATCACAATTTACGCTTTACCACCGACTGAAGGGCAATAAACCGGACTTCTCGGCTGCCATGAAAGGTGAAGATGCCAACCAGCTCTACAACCATTTCTTAGATCGACTAAGACAGTCATACGACTCCAGTAAAATCAAAGGTGAATTTCTATTGAGCTATCATTATTCATTTACAGATTTTATATATCCTTTGTATATCCATTTGGCAGATGGCAAGTTCGGTGCTTACATGCAAGTACACATAGAAAATGATGGTCCTGTTACCATTGAGTTGGAATCACCGCAGCCTAAACAGATCGACGAGTGTGTAGACAAATAAACCGTGACAATTGAGCTAAAATTTATAATAAATCAACGTTAAAATATGTACCACGGGATTTACTACAATTATTCTCAGCAGCAACTTAAAACTAAATCAGTGTACGAAAATCTTAAGCTTCTAACATCTCCAAATCCTCCACATCCAGACCCTCCTCTAGTCTCTTTTCCAGTTCGCGCGCATCCACATATGTGATCTTCTCTTCGGGCAGATCTTCGTCCATAAGCGCCGCCTGTTCAGCCTCCTCCTTGGCACGTCGCTCCTTTAAGCCAGCAGCAGGTGAACGAATAAGCGACATGTTGCGTTGCACGTCCTTAACATCCATTTGGATTTCAACCTGTCGACCCTTTCGCAATCGCTCCATGACAAAGTGTTTCTCGCGACGCTCCTTGATCTCGTTAATCTTTTTGATAGCTTCAATGGATTTCTGCCAGGTTTCACGGCTGTATTTAACGGGCACATTGCGACGTCTCTCAAACTCGAAACTAGGATCGATCGCCAGTTCCTTGCCAGCGGCCTTTCGATAAGCCTTTGTCCATGCTACCTTGCGTGGGTTCTTCTTACGCTTGAAGGCCTTGTGACATTTTCCACGGCAAAACTTGAAAATCTTCGATTGAAAATAGCAATTTATTATAGTTACTTAAAGTACATGAGAAAATAATGGCAGTTCACAAACTTGAAACAATAATCACAAAGATATTTGACTTACCTTGCAATCATTTCGTACAAACTCTACCCCGTGGCCAGGGTATATTTTGCTGGAGCAAAAGTAACACGTTTGTATGCGCATTCTTACAAATTATAACAAATAATTTGTAAAATAAAACGCAAAACAACAAGCACGTGTGCTGCTGAAGAAGAAGAGAAGTGCTGTCGATTTTTAAAGACAATCGATAGTAAATTTTGCCATTCCCTCTGCACTGTGCTTTAATAAATCGATAGCCAGATAATTTTGCTTTTAAAATGAAGCTAAAAAAATTATAAACCTTGTGCAACAGTCAGAAAAATGCATCTCCGACTTATAAAGTACATACATATGTATAACAATTCTCACACAGAATCAACAGCGGAGTTGATCTACCCATGGCCGACAGGTACTCCATTAGGATAAACCGTCGATCTCTAAGAGTATATGAGCTAGATTCACCAAATATGATGTTAAAAATGAGAAACCTATACATTTACGATGCATATACAAAAATAAACATTGAGAAGAATTACAAAAAAATAATGCTGCAGTCGAGTGTAGCCGCCTGAGCCCTTAAACCAAGTGGGATACGCCGTTACTTGCACACATACTGAACTCGTCACACATATTCACACACATACATACACACACACTACAAACAAACCTGGTGCGATATACAGTAGCTGCCAAAAGTGCGACACAGCATCATTGTTAAATAACTTCTGTTTGACCGTTATGCATGAGGGCGAAACTACCAATGAATCCTATCGCTTAAACAATGTGTTTAAAAAATCGATTCTCTATCAACTTGTGGAGGTTGAGAATGTTATTTCCAGAATTTCAAATAAACATAGATAATTTATAATTTATAATAATTTTAAAACTACGTCATTGCCAGCTGCGCTGCCGGCATAGCACGCAGCAGAGCTCGAACGAACGCAAGTGAGTGTGTATGTACAGTAGAGGTCCGGATTAACAAACCATTTAATGCAATCCCCTTTACGTTAAAACCAATAGTTCCTTATGTCGAGTACTCAACTGAGGATCCTTGTCGCGAATCCGTGAAACGGAGTGTACGTTAAAAGACTTCTATAACATTTTTAAATTCTATCATTGCAGGGTTTCTTTACATTTTTGCGTTGATTTTATGTTATGTTCACACACATTTCCCTTTTCGTTCGTTAAATTGAGTATAAGAGTTCGTTATATAAGATAGTCAATGTACAAATTTGACAAGTACGTTAAACTGCGAATTCGTTAAACCGAGAGTAGGTTAAACAGGACGTTTACTCTAATCTTACTTTATTAAATTCGCAGATTATTTTAATTTGTGCACAAATATAATGAATATAATTTTTATACAGGTATCTTCTGTGTCAACTTTAATACTACCGTTATGCATGCCTCGACTTCTCCGAAATACTTTATCACAAGTTTATAGTAGGCTGCGGGTAATACATCCGGCATACCTTCGCCGTTAAACGCACAGCCCTCCAGTTTATAGGCATTCCTAGGAATTGGTGGTATAAATTTTTCCTTAACTACTGGAAAGTTAGAGCAATCTTTTATATTCTTATAGAAAATATCCTTGTAAAACGTGTTCATAAATTCAGTCAATTTCATCTTATGAATATGATAGGGCAGCACTTTGTAATCATTTTCACTGCCGCTATGGCAACTGTAAGCAGTTACCTCAATCTGTTGGACAAATAGAAATTCAATTTTTGTCCAATGCAAAAATAGTCCTTAAGAATTACCATTGTAGTCTCATCACAATCAAAATTCCAATCTACCACTCCTGATATAGCATATTCAAACCTGGAAATACGTGTTTTTTGCATATTTATGGCCAGTTTGCTCTCATCGGTGCTGTTGCCGGACGTAGATACTATCTCAAAATCCCAAGTGCGCTGAGATAGAAACGAATGGTCTTAGCCTTCTTGAATCCTTATTTGACTGTCTTACCTTGCTATGAGAGCCACCACATGAAAGGAGCAGTATCCATATCCCTAGGAATACGCAAGGAAGCAGTTTACTTGAACACATTACACAGACGAAAACGTAGTATAACTATTATAGTCGAGTTCAGATTTGGGTCGAGTTTATATAGCAGATATTGTATAACACTCATGCTTATCATTTCCAAATGTATCTCATAGATTAAGTAAATTATTTGTGTTGCATGTTCAATAATAGTTGTCAAATTAATCAACCTTTGAGATAAGATTTCAATTGGATAAAAATGTTACAATAGCCCGAACAGATGTATACCAAAGATAACTAAAAACACGTGAAAATGCTGCACTTCCGATTACAAGATGTACAGGTCTGATATACCACATACACACACACACACATACACAGACACACACACACACACACACACACACACACACACACACACACTAAACAATTCTCTTCTTATACTTTTACAATATAGCCTGGAGATAGTTTACATTATCGAAGTAAAAGTGAAAGAACAAAATTTAATCCGTTCAAGAAGAACATGGCAAATTACAAGGATTTAGATAATCCTGCAGTGATTGTATTGACAGCAGGACTTGTCTCGGTTTGCGAGGTGGTCTTTGCGGCAGGCAAAGCAGCAGAATCTGTGTAACGATGCTAATAGAGACTCAGCATTAAAACTATGTAAAATTGTACTTAGACCGTATCCATTCAGTATCATTGCACAGCCCTTGGAAAACTTGTTTAATTCCAGATTTTCCAGACGTGGGGTGGCCACCTTAAGGGTCGATTCAGGCGACTTGACAGAGTCGTCGTCAACTGATTGGGCGACGCAAATGCTATGTTAAACTGCTGTTGTGTCCTAAGTAACGATTTTGTAGAAAACAACGGCACTTTTCATAGGGCATGGGTCGAAAGTTCGGGTCTCCAATGATAATATAATTTATGTCTCTTGATATATTCTGTAAATGTGAGAATAAACACAGAAGTTATCCAAGAATAAATTTAAAACTACGTCATTGCGCACAGTATATGTATATGTGTGCAGAGTTCATTAAGGATACAAGTAAGGGTATATCCCACTTGGGTTAAGGCTTTCGCGTAGTCGGAATCTCTCAACTACAGCAGCCTTACTTGTTTTTTTTTAATTCACAGCTACATGAGAGCCCATAATTTATTTTAATAATCTTGTTTTATTGAATTCGCAGACTATTTTAATTTCTGCACAAATATAATGAATATAATTTTTATACAGGTATCTTCTGTGTCAACTTTAATACTACCGTTATGCATGCCTCGACTTCTCCGATATACCTTATCACAAGTTTATAGTAGGCTGCGGGTAATACATCCGGCATACCTTCGCCGTTAAACGCACAGCGCTCCAGTTTATAGGCATTCCTTGGAATTGGTGGTATAAATTTTTCCTTAACTACTGGAAAGTTAGAGCAATCTTTTATATTCTTATAGAAAATATCCTTGTAAAACGTGTTCATAAATTCAGTCAATTTCATCTTATGAATATGATAGGGCAGCACTTTGTAATCATTTTCACTGCCGCTATGGCAACTGTAAGCAGTTACCTCAATCTGTTGGACAAATAGAAATTCAATTTTTGTCCAATGCAAAAATAGTCCTTAAGAATTACCATTGTAGTCTCATCACAATCAAAATTCCAATCTACCACTCCTGATATAGCATATTCAAACCTGGAAATACGTGTTTTTTGCATATTTATGGCCAGTTTGCTCTCATCGGTGCTGTTGCCGGACGTAGATACTATCTCAAAATCCCAAGTGCGCTGAGATAGAAACGAATGGTCTTAGCCTTCTTGAATCCTTATTTGACTGTCTTACCTTGCTATGAGAGCCACCACATGAAAGGAGCAGTATCCATATCCCTAGGAATACGCAAGGAAGCAGTTTACTTGAACACATTACACAGACGAAAACGTAGTATAACTATTATAGTCGAGTTCAGATTTGGGTCGAGTTTATATAGCAGATATTGTATAACACTCATGCTTATCATTTCCAAATGTATCTCATAGATTAAGTAAATTATTTGTGTTGCATGTTCAATAATAGTTGTCAAATTAATCAACCTTTGAGATAAGATTTCAATTGGATAAAAATGTTACAATAGCCCGAACAGATGTATACCAAAGATTACTAAAAACACGTGAAAATGCTCCACTTCCGATTACAAGATGCACAGGTCTGATATACCAAACACACACACACACACAGACACAAAACAATTCTCTTCTTATACTTTTACAAAATATAGCCTGCAGATTGTTTACATTATCGAAGTAAAAATTAAAGAACAAAATTTAATCCGTTCGTGAAGAACATGGCAAATTACAAGGATTTAGATAATCCTGCAGTGATTGTATTGACAGTAGGACCTGTCTCGGCGAGGTGGTCACCTTAAGGGTCGATTGCGGCGACTTGAAAGAGTTGTCGAGAACCGATTGGGCGACGCAAATGCTATGATAAACTGCTGTTGTGTCCTTTAATTACTTGGTAGGAAACCACAGCACTTTTGGTAGGGCATGGGTCGAAAGTGTGGGTCCCCAATGGGATCAGCCCGAATATGAGGTTGAATGGTGATTTAATAAATAAATGTATTAATTTTTCTATATTAAGTTTGCTTCACAAGACACATACACTCATTGCGATTAATTTTAATGAATAAGTTATCTGTTATTGAACCTTCAGTACGTTATTATGGTGCTCTTCCATCACTGATATGTTCTACGCTGTTTTTTGAGAACCAGGAGTCGATAATTTTTTTCTCTATGCTGTAAAAGACAGAATAAACACAGATGTTATTAAAGAATAAATTAAAAACTACGTCATTGCCATCAGAGGGCAGAGTTTATTAAGGACACAAGTAAAGGTATATCCCACCTAGGTTAAGGCTTTCTCGAAGTCGGAAACATTTGACTACAGCAGTCTTTCTGTTTTTTTTTTTATTTCACAGCTACATAAGAGTTTCAACTAATATCTTGATTTTGGCAATAAAGGCCATAATTTAATTTAATAATCTTATTTTATTAAATTCTCTGATTATTTTCATTCCTGCAAAAATATACTAAATGACCATAAGTCTTATACAGGCATCTTCTGGGTCAACTTTAATACTGTCGTGATGTATGCCTCGACTTGTCCGGAATACTTTACGACAAGTTTATAGTAGGCTGCGGGTAATACATCCGGCATACCTTCACCGGTAAACGCACAGCCCTTGAATACATAGGCATTCCTTGGAATTGGTGCTATAAATTTATCCTTAACTTCTGGAAAATTAGAGCAATCTTTAAAATTCTTATAGACAATATCCTTGTAAAAGGTGTTCATAAAATCAGTATACGGCATCGTATTAACACGATAGGGCAGCACTTTGTAATCATTTTCACTGCCGCTATGGCAACTGTAAGCAGTTGCCTCAATCTGTTGGAATAAAAGAAATTTAATTCTTTACTACTATTATTTTCCAATGCAAAAATAGTCAGAAGGAATTACCATTGTGGTCTCATCAGAATCAAAATTCCAATCTATCACTCCTGATATAGCATACTCATATCTGGAAACACGTACCCTTTCCATATTTATAGCCAGTTTGCTCTCATCGGTGGAGTTGGCGGACACAGATACTATCTCAAAGTTCCAAGTGCGCTGAGATAGAAACGAATGGTTATAGCCTTCATCAATTCTTCGCTGACTGTCTTACCGTGTCGCGACAGCCACCACCTGAAAGGAGCAGTACCCATATCCCTAGGAATACGCAAGGATGCAGTTTAGTTGAACTCATTATACAGACGAAAACGCAGTATAACTATTATAGTCCAGTTCAGTTTATATAGCCGAGATGTATAGTAATTATGCTTATCATTTTTAAATATATCTAATAAATAAAGTTAATTACTTGTGCTATTTTTTCAATAATAGTTGTCAAATTATTCAACCATTGAGATCAGATTTCAATTGGATAAAAAGGTTACAACATCCCAAACAGAAGCATACCAAAAATCGTCTGGATCTTCGTTGTGTGTGTACGACTACGAAACACTCTACGATCAAGAAAGTATATACCTAATGAGGTCTTTTCAAAGAATAAGTTTCAATAAATGTTTTTAAATCGGTGGGAACTAGCTTAAAAACGATTTTTAAGAAAAACGATAAAATTATGTATTTTTCAGTTTCAATAATATTTTAATTTAATTTAATTTAATTTACTTCAAATTGCTAAATTACTCTGATGAATTATGTTTTAATATCAATCGCGACTTGGCTATTTATTTTATCATCTTGAACATGGATATAAAAGTTTCGTGGCTTACAATAATTGACAAATCTATTTAACTGTATAAAGTTAAATATTAAAATTACAATTAAATCAAATTAGATCGTGCCAGCTAAAATTATAATTACCAGATAAATCTGAGAGACCTCCATAATGGCAGCGTGTGAGTTTTCCATTCGTTTGGTCTGGGAGTTGTAAATTCAAATCTAGATCTGAATCTTAAAGAAATCTGATCTATGTGCTTGAATAATTTTACACCCATTATTGAAAATATAATAAATTAAATATAATCAATATTTTAAACGGAATTTAATCAATAATTTCAAAAATTTTTGATTCAATCGACAGGATTTTCATTTATACCCATCTGTGGTCAATATCGGATGGCTATGAAATGTGCAGTATAGTATTATTTAATGTCAACTATGAACATTCGACCAAAAATCACGTCTAGCGCCTTCAATAGGAGCATTCATAAGCTTCATTTATTAGTAGAGGAGTGGGGGGATGGAGGATAGCTTGAGGCAAAATGTCTGTTCCTTGTCCTTGTGAATGCTCTTCAACTTACTGATGGAAAGTATTATAAGAAAGGCTGGAGTACATCGGGCGGGGACAATCTGTCCAGCTCCTTGGATATCATTGAGTAGAGCCCCCTCTAGGCGGACGAAGATAACACTTTACCACACGCTCATCCTTCCAGTGCTTCCTTATGGAGCTGAAGCCCGGACAAATACACAATCGGATGCAGCTGCGTGTATCAGAGTGTGACCCGATTCGGTTGTTTAATGCCATAGTCATAGGCAAAAAACCAATTGTGGAAGACATTACTCTTGTTCTGATCAGTTTTATAAATGCTGATCTGAGGTCAATAATATCTTGTCTTATCTGCATCACGACTTATTAGAAATATTTAGTCATTTAGTTTAATTTGGAAACTAGCACAATTAACAGGTGCTAAATTGTCAGTTGTAAAAATATATTTATATATTCTTATGACATTATCAATTAAGATGAATTATGTTACTTAATTTGGAGTTGTCTCTGGAATTGTTGTGGATTGTTGTTCTTGTTCCTTTAGAGCCTGCTTCATATTCGCAACTTTGTTGAGCTTGGCAAGGCGCTTTAGTGTCTCCATTTCTTTAATAAACGTGGCCATGGCTTCTTTGGTTGTGGAAATGTCTGCGTCTTTAAGATCAGCCAAAGTGTCCTCCTTTTCGAGTTCTAAATTTAAAGAAAATTCATTAGTAATACAATTTTTCATAATTATATTATTCCAACTTGAATTATTTCTTACCATTGATTTCGGCTTCGATATCGTTGAGGCGATTCAGCAGCAGAGATTGCTGTATCTTGACGTGCTCTATTAAGCGATACTGGCATTCCTCAGGATCGATAGCAGCCTCTGGTTGGGGTACATGTGGCCAGTCGGGCTTTTCGGTCTTTGGCCGCTTTACGGGTGTGGCAGAGTTGTCAACCTGATCTTCGTCCCATTTCTTGGCCCACAGATAGAGCTTGGGATGGCACCGATTGCGAGCAATATTTATCTTGACCAGCAACGAGTGCATGGAACGCTTTGCATCCAGCAGATTGCCAGTTAGCGTATGGGAACGCTTCAATTGCTCAAACTTCTTTGCCGACTGTGGGTTGGGTGTGTGATAGCCAGCCACAGGTAGCTTGCCCTCGAATAACCAATCCTGATCGTGTTTAAAGCGCATCGACTCCCGCACCCGCTGAGGATTACGGCAAATATAGCACACATATTTTTCCGGCACATCTGCCTCCTTGACAATGCCATTGCAGGCTCCATGCTGCCAGCACAGGCATAGCTCGCACTGTATCATTAGGCCATCCTCTTCACCATATTCGCAAATGCAATTGATAATCTCCTCTTGCCTCATGCGTACAATGCGAATCAATTCGCCGTTCTCCTTTATGTATTGTGGCGTCTGACTGGGCATTTGTGGTGGCGGTGGCGCCAATGCTGCATTTATGTCCACCTGATCTATAGACGATGGCGTTGACACAGAATCAATGTGGGCAGGCGAGCTAATCGGCGTACCCGTTAGAGCTATACGACGCTTGGCATCGTTTCGCACCTCCGGTGTAACAGCTTTTAATGACGCTCGCGTCTCCTCGTTCTCAGCATCGGACACCGGAACTTTTGGCGTGCTTTCGGCAGCCGGAACTTTCTTTTGCGATACATTTGCATAGCGACGTGTGCGTTGACGGCTGCTCTTACGTGAACCAGACTGTCTTTTGCTGGATGAAGGACGCGAACGTTTGGCTGAGCGACTGGATGACGATGGAGCGGCTGGTGTGCTTGATTTAGAGGATTCCAGTGGAGTTGGTGTCCTTGACGGAGTTGGCGATGCTACACTAGCTGCCACAACAGCCTCTAGTGCCCTAGGCAAAGGCTGCGGCAACGTCCCTGTTGTTGTTGGTGTCTCTGTTTTGGGTGACAGCATAGATTTAATGGGCGAAATATTTGGGGTTGTTTCAATAGCCATTGGCGATGATTCCGGGCCCGCTGGTTGGCGTCGAAAAGAGCGAGATTGCTGTAAATCCTGTTGGTGCAACTTGGCAAAGAACTGTTGGTTGGGTATTTGGTTTTTGGGTGTATGCTCGCTCTGCTCAATTGACGAGGGATGCGTGCGTTTAACTGCCAGCTCCTGCATCTTGGGACAGTGACTGACATGTCTATTCAAAGCAAACAAATATCGATAAGGATGTGAACCACAACGTTTAAGTAAAGTTAACTTACTGTGCGAATTCTTTGTGGTAATGTCTGATGTGTATTTGGAGAAAATCTTCCTTGCGGTAGGTTTTACCGCATCCTTCACGTGGGCACACAAACAGATTATCTGTTATTTGTACCTTTAATCCGCCAATAAAAGCTACATTGGCAAAGAGATGAAAGCTAAATTAGCAAAAGGATCTGACGTGTTCGGAAGAGATAACCTACCGTAACCATCTTCAACTACCACTGCGCCATGCTCATCCGCGTTACCTTCGGCTGTAATGTTCGCATCCGTAGTGGGACCATGCGGCGATGGTGACATCAACTCTGCCGGTGGCACCAATGAAGCAACTGGCGTCTCCATGTACTGACTTTCTTCCGCTGCAGCACGACGCGTAGACATTGCCGTTATGGATGTAGACGTTGGTGTAGCCGTAGACAGCTTGCTGCTGTTTGCATCCTGCGAAGTGGTCGTGGTGTCTAGGGACACATCTAGTGACTTCGGTTTAAACGCCTGCTGCGGAGTGTAGTCGTGTGTATAGACATATGCACCAATGTCCTTGGCGCGACGGCGATGAATGCTAAAGTCATACACATCCGGGTTATATATATAGCCCTGCGCCTCCAGAAACACCTTTAAATCGGATTTTGAGCGAAAACGTTTGCCACTGGGCGAGACCAATATCACATCCCACTTGCCCAGCACATTGGAGCGTTGATACATGTGCTTTATCCAGCCTGCCGGCAATCGCCAGTCATGGACAATCACCGTTGGCTTCTGGTGCTCGCCGACAATAAGAAATCCCTCGCTGCCAATCGGCTGATCATTTACCCAGTGGCAGGTCCATTCTCCATCGTGTGGTATATCGGGTAGCCCCAATGATCCTGCAGACGTATAAAAAAAAGATGTTAGATATCCATATGGCATATGGTATAGAAATATAACATATATAAACCGGGGACAATTACTAAAAACCGAAAATTCCATTTTTCTCATTTGCTGCAAATATCTAATGATGCCAAAGCAAAAGCAGTTTGAATATGTAGGAATGCTCTAGTCGAGAATGTTTGACTTCCAGATGTATCCAAGTGTACCCAAGTGTGGTAGGGAAAAGGTTTCTTTATGTGTACATATAATAAACATACCCAAATTCAAAGTGGTCATGTCCAATAGAGGCCAATCCTTGCGCTGTGGCGCTGTTTTGCTTTTCTTGGTGCTACTTGTGCCGCCAGTGCTTGGCCTTTTAAGTGGTGCTGAAACTGTAACTGGAGTTGGAGCTGGAGCTGGAGCTGGAGCTGGGCCCGCAACCGAATCGTTACTTGAACTGTTTGTGGTTTCTAGGTTGATCTCAGCTGTGGCCGACAGCTGACGTGGTAGCTTGTTCATGTGCACGCCGCGCACATTCTTGGTGTAGCCGTCATCAAAGAGTACCTCGTAGGTATCATTGCCCAGTAGCTTTTTGATGGTTCCCGGAAATTTACGTGGTCCTGACCAACGCGCCATGCACTTCTCTTCCAGCTCAAAAACGGGCACAATGCGTGAACTTATGCGCTGACGCAAACGATCTGATTTACAGGCAATCCATTCCTGATAGCTGCCGCTCGTGGATGGTGACACCTTTAGCTTGCTATTGCGCTCGAAGCGTATTAGCATCGTCTGCTCAGACTCGTTGACCTCAACGATCCGTGCTGGCCACCAGACCCCATCGACACTCAGTGCTTCGAGACGCGCTCCAATCGTCATGTTCGTGGGCGAGCAATATTTGGGTGGCGTTGCTACCAATGGCGAATTGTCGCTATTTCCAGCTGCTGGTGTTTCGATAGCTGTGTCTGATGAACCAGCTTCCATCTCGAGAGAAGTACTTTCAGTGCTCTCATCAGCACTTTTAGCGGCTGCTGTTTCAACAGGTGTGTCCTGAGAACTTTCTGAGGCATCTTCTTGGGCTTTGGCTGCCGCCGCAACAGCAGCAGCAGCGGCTGCAGCAGCTGCATTTCGCTCGGCTGTTTCGGCCAAGATTTGGGCTACAATTTGGTCAACAGTTGCCTTGATGACGTCTTCGGTAGATGAGCTGTTGGCCGCACCACTGGCTGCACTGCCATCTACTGTAGCCTGTTGCAGGGCACGATGATCAGCCTCAATCTCAGACGGTTCCATTTTTCCCCACGGAAAGACAGTGGGAAACACGCGCGGCTTCAGCAAGTACTTTCCATTGCGTATGGTATTAAAGTCGAGCCGCCGAAAATGCCGGGAGCAGACAAGCACACTCTTTGTAATTTGTCTATCCAGACTAATGCGCGAGTTTTTTATCCAAATGGCCCGTATGACTGCGTCCATCGGAAACGAGTGATAGGTAACGCCATGATGTTCCAAGAGCCGCGATGTCGACGGACATTCGGCAACGCAGCAGCGGCGACCCATAGTATCGTTTTTCTTTAACTTCAGTTCAACTATTCAGTACAACTAATTACCACGACACGTTGATTTCATCAATATGCGCAATATTTATGAACATGCGTTCAGAATGAAAACTTTTCACCCGGTTACTGCGTCTATAATAAAAAAACAAAGTTTTTTTCGCAACTGATGAAATAAGTTTAAACTACCATATTATGGCATATAATGAACCATTGCACGCTTCTCTAACTTAAGTTTTTAAAGAGCAAAGGGATTCACGTGTCTAAATTTACAAAATTTATTTTATTTTCTTACACTTCGGCGTCTGAAGTATTATGTTGATATGGCTAGTGGGTGCTAGAGATGAGCGACTATCATGTCACAGTATCGCCCATTCGTACGTTGTGATTGTGGCGGTCGGCAAGAGTTTTAAGTGCTGGAAAACGATGCAATCTAAGTGTATTGTCAACCAATTGCCCAAGTGTCATAGCAATCAGCTTTTGAGTTGAAAAATAAACGACATTTTTATTTATTTTGTTCTCTGCTTTTTTAGTGTCATTGCAGAGAAATAAATTTTGCATAATACATAAACTGACTCAAGTTGCTTTAATCACTTATTTATTTGGTTGAATTTACGAATAACACTTTGCAGGAAAGTGCAATTAATTGGCACTTGCATGCGGCGCAGCATACTGAGAGACATAAATATGTCTAGTGCATAAAATATCACGTGAGGGGCCGGCGACACATTGTGCCGCCACAAGGCCATTGAATGCCTATTTGAAATTCGAATATAGTTCGTATATGGACTGACTACAAGTCCACGTCCACGTCCGCAATTGGCAACACCTTGCAAAAACACAGAGTTCGAAAATCCACTGAAACTATTTATAAGCGAATTACATAATGTTGAGCATAGCCTCTGGCTAAAATATTTTTATTGTCTAATTGGTATTTGTAATTAAAGCAAAGGCAATCTTCATTACTATGCATACCATACCAACAAATATACTCGTACACACGCAATGTGTGTAAGCCGGTGGCGCCCGCTGCTCTGGCCTGGTCAGGTGCCAAAAAGTTCAGTAGCGTCGATCCCATTGCCTGACTTATACCCAAATTCGGCCTTGGCCTCCAAAACTAAATGTGTTTGCGCATATTTAAATCGGGTAAACACATTGCTACGAATCTAATATCATGTCGGATGAAGCTAGATGGGAATTGTATTCTGAATCTTATTTAGTCATTATAATTGCGCCAAGGCAAATTATTATTATATATGCAAAAGCTGACCACACACTTGAACGCTAGACTCTAAAGTCCTTCTCTTATGTTCCCAGATACTCATGTCTAACGGCTGGTATTTTTATTACAGCTACTGCTAACCCACTTTTCTAATTTCCTATAATCAAAATTAACATAAACTCAATGAGGTTTTTTGTATATATATAAAAGTCAAGAATAGACATTATAAGTTCCAAATCGACTGTAGATATATAAATACATATTTACAGTCTTATCACGGTGTGAACATAAAGCCAACTTTAATTATTATTTCATTTATAGGCATATGTCGCTGACATAAATAATAATAGGTAATCGCTGTGTTCCATTCCGGGCAGTCAAAAATGTGACATTGATGGGGCCAAACAAACAAATTGGGGGAAATCCAAGTAGAGGATCATAATTTTTACATAATTATTTCAGTTGTTATGAGAAACTTGAAGTGCTTGGCATTTGGCCATTTCTTCAAATATTTTTTCAATCTATTCACACCTATGAAAATAGGACGGCTGCGCGTCGCACCTGCCGCACTCTCTTCTTGTGCAAATACTTAACCGCCAGATAAAATACACATACATAATTCCAACGATATTGTGAGTTGTGCAAAATACTTTTGATGTACGAGTCAAAAAATGACAAAAAAAATATGAAAAAGTATAAAACAACGCGACAGCGTCACTTTCTCCTTTAATACATATTTACATTTACCCAACTTATTGGTAAATTACCCAGTCGGACGACAACAATCCGGGAACCTATTACGTAAGTATGAGTTACTTTCTTAATCAACGTCTCAAGATGAGCCCCAGGCCAATCTTTCAATCTTAAGTATTGACAGTAGATCCCAATTCCTTAACATGAATTGAGACAAAGTTACGTAGTTTTGGATGTTGTTATTTTAATACTTTAAAGCTGATATTATATCTTTTTTGGTACTCATAGTTACAAGATATTACGAATACCTATAACAAGTTTACTGGACCAACCGAGCAATTAAATAAAGATCAAGCAATAAACTTAATTGTGGGCAAACTTGAACTTTGTAAATCAGCTCGATGACAACAAGAAAATAGTTTTAGCCTGACATCTTTAACTGAAATACAGAAAACACACAACGAACTTTAACTACTCTTCCATGTACCTATTTCTTTTTTAATGATATTCTAAACAGAAAAGAGACAACTATTTATATAATATATCTAATTCTATGCCATGGAACATGATGTATATTTGTATCTTTTACATTACAACAGATACATATGCAGAGTGTATACACCATTGTAGAGAGTTTAAAGTCAAAAAATAATGTTGCCAAAATTGGGACAGTTGGTTGGGAAAAGACGTGGTCACAATGTCAGGTATTACCTAAGATAACAGTTAGACTATTACACGTACTATTTGAATACTAAAATATTTTTCATTTCACAATAGAAAACATAAATACAATTTATGGGATGAAGCTATAGATATGAAATTTCATGCAATACTTAAATGTTCCACGAAAATATTTTATATTGAACTTAATACTTCAGTTTTATATAAACATGGGCGTGGCATATAGTGCGGTATTATCCGTTAATTCAAAGATATCTGTAACGAGCACCTGTCAGCTTGAGGCAACTGGACTGGGCTCAGATGTGCAATGCAGATACATGAGATCATCTTGTATACATGGCAAATAGGGGCGATCGAGTGCCTTCATGCTCCACCGCACGTGATCATTGAACATGTAAAAATGTTAAATTCCATCAAAATACCAGAAAAACGAAATACCCGTACAACGAGCAAAAATTAAACGACCCTTTTCTTTATTGTTGTTGTTGTTGTTGTGTTGAAATGGGCGACACTTGGCCAGCACCTTCGCGGAGCGGGTTGGGTCTGGGTCTACAATTTGCTTTCGGCTGGTGAAATTTCGCCATTGACGTACCTGTTGCTGCTGCTGCTGGTACTGTCTTTGTTTTCTTTGCCGCCATGCCTGACCTTGATCTGCAGCTGGAGATGGAGATGGAGACGCGACTTGGTGCACTGATGAGCCAAAAAGCGTCAATGGGATGGGGAAGATCGGAAAATAATGCAGTTACCCGCGTCATTTCTTATGCTTATGCAATATCACGTACACACATAAATATGTTAATTCTCTGGTTGTTTATGGCCATTATGTAATGCTTAAAACACTTGCTTGCCCCCAAGAGGTGTGTACTACACACTAGGTACTACCATTAGTCAATATTTCTAAAATTATTACCAATCGTAAAATGAGACAGTAAATTATGAGAAATATTGAGAAAATAATAAAATCCACATGAATATAAATATATATTTTTTATTTTTACCTCTTCTACTTTTACTTTTCTATCATTCTTCTTTCTTGCTTTTGATATTGTAAAACTTTTGATTTTCCTTTAGTACTTTCAATGAACAGGACATCTATCACACATGTAACTTATAACGATCCTTAACAATTCGTTTAAAACTCATAATTTATACTATATTATTCAATTTTCATATTTAGCCGCTAGGATTGAATTGAGTTTCGCTCAATCTTTATATGATTCAAAGAGAGAATAAGTACAAGGCATACAATCCTCAAGGTATTTAAAGTATACTGAAACTGGACTAAGAATTATATATGATCAAGTTTAGATACCGCATCTATAAATTAGATTATAAAATATAATTAATACTTGTGAAACTGGTTAGTAAAGAGAGGATAATAAATAATATTCACATTATAAAAAAATATATAGTAAACATACAATGTATATCCTTTGGAATGAAATGTTTATAAGGGAAAAAGTCAATCTTATATTTGATAATATTATTCCTGATGTACAACTTTTTTTTAAAACATCGAATCGGAAGACAACTTTCTTTTATATAATCATTCATGTGACACCTAAATTATGAATATGAATATGAATACCTGTATGTGTAAAAGGAGTATTTCCTGTGATATCTGAAATGGCCTACAAGCCGCATTTAAGAGACGTCCATAAATAACCCGTCTACTTAGCAGGCAATTTCCTAATTGGAAAATGGCAATACCTCGTGCTCAAAACTTGCAACGAAATGTGTCACCTGTGACTTTCGGCTAAATAAATTTGGTCAACAGTGTTTTGGCTTATGCAATCGGCAAAAGGCAGTGCAAAAGTACACGGAACACACAAAAAACACACACAGAAATACCAACCGAACCAATAGTAAATATTTTTTTGTTTTTTGAAACAAAAGCAACAAAAGTAAAATGCATTAAATTATGTAAAGTTAAAGAAACAATATACGAGTACGAAACGAAAACAATGCTCCGGTCGAGTTTGTGAGACATTCAGATACCCTGTATTCAGGATGCAGATCTCCTATAATTAGGTATGATATTTATTATGAAAAATTATATCAAATCAATCACATGATATTTTTATAAAATAAATACAAGCTATTATATATTTATTATTTCTAGAAAACATTCAAAATTTTCGAACTTTGAATAAAACTTGACCTTTATATGAGTTTGAGGAACTCCCATACCAAATGTGCTGCTTGAAGTCTGTGAGTTCAATGGGAATAGGGATAGTTTTAAATGATTATATTTACTTTGTTACATTGTAACATTGTTTTGGCCAGTAGCCAATACAGCCTGCTTCCCTATTTTCAATGGGTGCAGGGTAAAAGAAATAAAAGTCTGAAGATTTTGCAGACATGTTTGTGTAGCTAATTAGGTTGTTCGTCGACTCGAGAGGGGCGTACTCGCACTGCTAAGTGGTGCAAAATGATGGGCGCGGATCTATTATGGAACTAACGAGTACTAAAGACGAACGAGTAGTACAATACTCAACTTCGAAAATACATACTCGTACATAGAGTCATCCGAGCACTTAAAATTCAGCATCACAAGCGAAGCTGCATAAAATGAAAACCCGCCTAAAACTGCGACTAAGGCAATGCGCGAGCCTATGAGCCGAAGCCGCAGCCGAAGTCGCACCCGAAGTTAACGCCGACGCCGAAGTGCAGCTTCATGGGCCACTCGCTCATATATAAGAGCGGCTGTTGCCGAAAAGATTTGTGTCATTGCAGTTGCTTATAGTCGATCGGTCGGTCGTTGAATTGTTTCGAGAGCTCGTCGCGAAAACATATTTCGAATTTTCGAAAATCGAAAGTGCGTGGGTGTGAGTGCAAGAGAAAAAGAGAGACAAATAATAAAAGAAAACAATTGAAAAATGAAAGCGTTTATTGTCGCCGGTGTCTGTTTGTTCGGTCTGTTGAGCCTGGGCTCGGCACAGTTCCAGAATGGTCGCCTGGAGCCCCCAAACCCGCAGCTATGCGCCCAGCGCATAATCCACGAGAAGACACCCGATGGCAAAGGGTGAGTTATAGACTATGATTAAGACCAGACCATTAGCTAGTACCACGATATCTTAAAAGCTACTAAGCATTACTCATACCTACATCTTATCCACTTATATAGCTACTTCTTCTCGTGGCGTGACCCACAATTGAAGGGCGTGGAAGAGGATTGGTTGACTGCCAGAAATTTCTGCCGCAGACGTTGCATGGACTCGGTTTCTCTGGAGACCAGCCTGGAGAATGAATGGATCAAGCAACGCGTTGTGGGCGAGAATGTAAGTTCATAAATATTATATTATTGGGATCAGACAAAGATCGTAAAAGACACCTGGAAACGTATGTTACCAAATTGTTTGTGATCGATATATGATTAATTATATGGGATATGCCAATTTTGAAACCATAAATTCACCTGTTTAGCTAATTCGAACAAATATTTCAAATTCGAAAAATGATATAATATTTGCATTATTAACGCTGACAATACACAAAGAAATTTAAAAGCGAAAGGTTAAACTTGCGACTCAAAACAAATGCAAATAGATAGTTTTGACACCTTCATTAAAAAAAGTCTTAGAAATCACAGTTTATAGAAATAATATTTATGATGTTGGACTTATGCCAAGTCTTCAAAGAAAATAAACAAAAGTATAAAAAAAAACTATTGAGACAGTCCCATGGTAAGTTATAATAGCTTAAAATGTGAGTTGAAACTGTGCCAAAGTTGATAAAAAAAATTATCAAGTGAATAAAAATAAAGTTAATTGCCTCAATTCCCAATAGTCTCGGGCTGTAAAGTGATGCAAATTAACGCTGGATCTGATAATTTATGGGCATCTGTAAAACCCATCAAGTTCAATGCAAAGCAAATGAACAAAAACTTTCCCAATGATTACAATTTTTTAATTCAGTAGTTGCTTTATCTGTCTGTGCAATCTTGTTGTTGAACACACATACACATATATCGTATTATATATATATTTTACACACGACTCGTATCTTATGCAATCAACCGATGGACAAGTGTCAAGTTAGGAGCTGCCTGTAGCTGATGCTGACCACTGGCCGACCTGCCAGTCAGCCTGACTTACGTGAGAAAATTGAAATTGTAACGGAGAGAGGAAATACCTGATAAAATATAATAGCTATGTAGGAAAAGCAAAACGATCAATATGCACTAGCATGACTACAAGTATATTTAATCGTTCATATAGTGTAGCCATATCGAAAAGGAAGTGCAGCTTTTAAAATGTTTCTAATCGCAAGGCAAAGGTCAAACGAAAGACTTAGACAACGAACTTGAACGAAATCCTAGTTAAACGGAAAACTTAAAATTTTATATATGGTATCAGAAAAGCTTAAATCAAATAATAAATAAAGTTGAAGAAAATCCATGAACCATTAAAGCAAGTAATGGAAGCTCTTTACAATTTGGCTGAAGGAGCTTAGCCTGTTGTAAACTCATTTAAAGAAATATCTTTAAAGTGATTCGACATACTTCAATGACTTTTTAGTCTTCTGGACTACTTAAAAGACTACTGATAAGATCTTAACCAGTTTTACCTTCAAATGTATTAGCTCTTAATAGTTTCCCTCTGCTACTTATCAGATTTGTGCGCTCTACTTTTACTTTATATCAATTTAGACATCCAAAAATTTCCCGTTCATACTTATTTTAAGCAGGTGCACTACCTCTATAATGGTACTTCCGGAATACAGTTGCAATTTATTGAACCTTAAACAATTAAATGCTGACGAAGAGCCGCAGCAACCATAGAAAAACAATTTGATGTCCATTATTTTGTGTCTTTCCACTCATTGGAGTTTTCCAAAGGGCACTTTATGGCTAATGGGTTTGTGACTGTTGTATACGGATATACTTATGTATGTATACCTATGTATATATATATATACATATACAAAAAACAGTTTTATGACCACTCGAGGTGAAAGTGAGTGATGAACATTGCGGTTGCTGCCGCGGCCCGTTGTGCCCCTCTTGAAACGTTGACAGGCGCTCAACGAAAACCCAACGCCAACGGGTGCGGCCACAAAGGGCGCGACTCGGAATGGGTTCGCTTTCAATGGCACCATAATACCCGCCACTGTCGGACTGTCTGCCTATCAGCCTGACTGGCTTTTGTTACTGGGCGTGTTAGCTCCAAACCAACAACCGACAAATGCCATACGAGTAGCTTAAATTTCTATCGGCCATAATCGATGCCAACGCATTTCCATGCGTGCGTCGCACGAGCTAACGGAAAATTTTATGTCCAACAACTCTACAAGTGCAATGAACTTGAATTAGTATAAAATAAAGTTAGGAATATATATACAAAAAAAATATATATATATATATAGTGGTATCAATAATCTTGCAATTAATATTACTTGTACTTTTTTAAGTGGAGATTTTGAGATTTATTTATTTTAAATTGTGCCTTCGTTTTGCAGGTGAAATACATCTGGACCAGCGGTCGTTTGTGCGACTTCAAGGGCTGTGAGCGTCCCGATCTGCAGCCCACAAACATCAATGGTTGGTTCTGGACCGCCACCCTGCAGAAGTTGGCACCGACCACCGAACGCAACCAAGGTGATTGGTCACCCAATGGCGGCATTGGCCTGCCTCAGCCCGATAACCGTGAATACAAACAGAATGGAGCTCCCGAAAACTGTTTGGCTCTGTTGAATCAGTTCTACAATGATGGCGTCAACTGGCACGATGTGGCCTGCCACCACAAGAAGCCGTTCATCTGCGAGGAGAACGATGCTCTGCTCAAGTATGTGCGCTACACAAATCCCAATCTGCGCATCTAAATCAAGCTTAAGCTCTGGCCGAAGTAGAAGCTGGAATTAAATGTGGAGTTCAAGCACCGGGCAGTGACTCCAAGTAAACCAAAAATGATATTTTATGTAGCTATTATCTACACATGTATATACATATACAACATATATATACGCATTTGTATATGTGTGTACAGATTTGTTCTTTTCGGTGCTGCTCCTGTACTCCCTGAATGTATCTTTAAACAGCCGGCTATCCTGTATGACTATACGTATTTTTGTAACAATTTCCACAGTCTTTGAGCTCTTCCTCATCAATTAGTTAATTAATTATTAATTTTGTATTAATTTATGATTTTTTAAATTATAATAAAACAATCAAAACGACATTGAAATTGATCACATCTTTTAATAAGCAAATATTACGACAATTTGGGTGGATTATAATCCTTTAATACCAAGTATATATATATGTATATATATTGTTTTGTTGAAATATACGCAGATCAATCACAAAAAGTAAGTATTTTCAAACTTAACTAAATTTTGAATTGCAGTTTATCAACTTAAAATGGATAATTCTTTTGAGTCAACTTTACAATTGTCGTTATGTATGCTTCAACTTCTCCGAAATTCCTTACCACAACTTTATAGAACCCAGCGGGTAATACATCCGGAACACCGTCACCGGTAAGCTTACAGCGATCAAATTTATAAACAATACGTGGAACTGGCGGTATAAATTTTTCCTTAACTTCGAATGCGTTCGAGCAATTTTGAAAATTCTTATAGAAAATGTCTTTGTAAAACGTATCGAAAAATTCAAATAGCTTCATGCTTTGAATTTTATAAGGCAACACTTTGTAATCATTTTCATTGCCGCTATGACAACTGTAAGCAATTAGCTCAATCTGTTCGAAAAAGAAAATAAATAAATTATTTATCAACGCTAAAATGGACGAATAAGGAATAACCATTGTAGTCTCATCAGCATCATAATTCCAATCTATCTCTCCTGAAATACCGTATTCATATCTGGAAACACGTGTCCTGGTCAAATTAATCCTCAGTTTGCTCTCATCGGAGCTATTGCTGGACACGGATAGTATCTCATGGTCCCAAGTGCGCTAAGATAGATAGGAATGGCTTTAGCTCATTTGAATCCTTGCTTAACTGTCTTACCGTATTGATACAGCCCCCGTCTGAAAGGTGCAGTATCCATATCCCTATGAATATACAAGAAAGCAGCACAGTTGAACACATTACACAAACGAAAACGTAGTAGAATATAGTCTAATTCAGATTGGTTTATATAGCAGATATATTACAACACTCGTGCTTATCATTTCCAGATAAATCTCATAAATTAAGTTAATTATTTTTCCAAATTATTCAACCATTGAGATCAGATTTCAATAAGATAAAAATGTTTCAGCATCCTAAACAGACCTATGCCCGAAATTGACATAGCTAAAAGGTGTGAATGTTCTGATAAAATTAATTATAATTACTATGTGGTTTACTGCAACTCTAAATAAAATAAAAAAAATAATAAAAAAAATTTGTATCCAATGCTAAATTGTCAAATAAAAACCATCAAGCACAATTTCCACATATGTCGAGGTTGTATGCATATTTATGATTATATAACTTTCTTACTCAGATTAATCTATTAAAAAAAAAAAACACAAAAAAAATGTAGTGTCGTTCTTAAGCTAAATGTAACTATGTAAATTTGATTGAAGCCGAACCTCATAGCGTAGTATGAGGACTTTAATACTACTTAAGATACTTGCCGTGCAGACTGATTCTAGTCAATAAATAAATAATAAAAAGAAGATTACTGTCACCTAAAAGTATGCATCAAAACGGCTAATGTCAAACCGTTAAACCATTTTACGCACCTGGGATTCGGAGTCGGCGCCTCCAAAAAAGTGTAATAAACATGCTGTCGGCTTTTGTGGCTGCATTATTAGTGCAGTCAATTCAGTAATGGAAATGAGAAGTGAATTTAAATGGTCTAAGGACTTCTTAAAGAAACCTTGAAATTTATAATATCACCTCATTTAAATTTTTTTATATTTATTTTCCGTGTTACTGTTAGATGAACTACTTTAAGTTTGATTCAAACATTTATCATGGCGCCGATAAATTTGATTATCAAATATATCGATACTCGTGTAGTGAGCCTTAATCAGTTACCGATATATTGCGTGCTACTTTCGATGTTTACTTGTTTGGGTATCCATGTGTGACAATTATCGATGTGAATTCTAAGAAGTTGTGTTGATGTTTATTGAATTTACTGGTTGAACATGGATATTGGCGAACTGTTGGCTTTTAAGGCAAGTTTGTGTATATAAAGCATACGTAATCCGTTAACAATTTTGTTATACATAAAATAAATAGCCCGAGCAGACACCAAAGCGACCACATGAGGACGACGATGAATTCGCGCTGCCGGAGCCGGTTGGCAGCGATATTGGAAAACGGGGCGGCGGCAGTGATGAAAAGTCAAAACGAATGCGTCGTATTGCAGAGGCCAAGGAGACGGCCAACTACAAAAAGCCGCATGACGGCATAGCATCGGGGTCAGGGTCAACCAGCGCAGGCACATACGAATTTGATCCAGAGCTAACGGAGGAGGAGCGTCTCAATATACTTAAGTATGTGGAGAGCGAGGACGCTGAGGGTGATGCGCTTGACGAGCAGGGTCTCAAAAAGCTGATACTTGTATACGAGAAGCGCAATCTGAAGAACCAGGAGATGCGCATCAAATTTTCCGATAATCCAGAGAAATTTATGGAGTCTGAAATTGATCTACACACAGTAATACAGGAGTTAAAAGCAATTGCCACAGTGCCGGATCTTTATCCACTGCTCGTCGAGCTAGACGGGCTACACAGCCTGCTCGAGCTGCTGGCACATCAAAACACTGACATTGCCGTTGCTGTCGTTGACCTGCTCCAAGAAGTCACTGATGTGGACATTCTTGGTGAGAGTAACGAAGGTGCTCAAGCGTTAATCGATGCTTTGCGTAAAGAACAAATTTGTGCATTGCTAGTCCAAAATCTGGAACGACTCAATGAGCACGTCAAGGACGAATCTGATGGCGTCCACAATACGCTAGCCATTATTGAGAATCTTACAGAGATTGATGGCGAGTTTGTGCGGGAGGCGGCCACACAGGGTCTGTTGGGCTGGTTACTGAAGAGGCTCAAGGGAAAATCTTCGTTTAATCCAAACAAATTGTACTGCAGCGAGATATTGTCCATATTGATACAAACGGAGAATGAGAATCGTCTCCTACTCGGCACTCTGGATGGCGTAGATGTGCTGCTCCAACAGCTAGCCGGATACAAGCGTCATGATCCAGCCAGCAATGAGGAGCAGGAGTACATGTCCAACCTGTTTAATTGCATGTGCTCAGCGCTGATGGCGCGCGAGAATCGCGATCGCTTTCTCAATGGTGAGGGTCTACAGCTGATGAATCTAATGCTACGCGAGAAGAAAATGTCACGCAATGGTTCCCTGAAGGTGCTCGATCATGCCATGGCCGGCCAAGATGGACGCGAGAATTGCAACAAATTTGTAGAGATTCTGGGACTACGCACCATTTTTCCACTCTTCATGAAGACGCCCAAACGCAACAAGCAGCGTTTGCTCTCTGTGGACGAGCATGAGGAGCACGTCTGCTCCATTATTGCCTCCATGTTGCGCAACTGCAAGGGCACCCAGCGCCAGCGTATGCTGGCCAAATTCACTGAAAACGATCACGAGAAGGTTGATCGTCTTTTAGAGCTGCATCTTAAGTATTTGGCCAAAGTGGAGACTATTGACAAGGAAATTGATCTGCAGCCCAAGGTAAGACAGATGATCCCATTCATTTACTACTACTATTAGCCACTCCCGCTACTATCACTACTCTTACTACTCCTACTACTTTTACTACTATTACTACTCCTACTACTATTACTCTTACAAATATATATCATCCTACTGCTTTACTATTACTCTTACTAATACTAGTACTACTTCAAGTTCTTTAAATGATATCGTAACCAAGCTTTCTTCATTTCTTAGAGTGATGTAGATGAAGATGAGGAGGCGGAAAACAATTATATAAAGCGCTTGACTGGCGGCTTGTTCACATTACAACGCATCGACTATATTCTGCTGGAAGTCAGCGCCACCTCAGATACGGTTAAGCAGCGCGTGGTGGAAATTCTAAACCTTCGCAGTGCCTCCATGAAAACCATTAGAAGCATTATGCGTGGTGAGTACTCAGAAATATTCAAAGCCGAAATAGAAATATAACCATTCTTGTCTCTATCTCTCTCTGTACAGAGTATGCGGGCAATTTGGGCGACGGGGACACCGACTGGCGGGAACAGGAGCAGACGCATATACTTTCTTTAGTGGATCGTTTCTGAGGCAGCCCTCTCTACATCTAAATAATAATTGAATAAAAGAAAATGGTTATTAAACTTAAATTTAAAATTTTGATTGTTTTAATTCATAGAACTAGATATATAAAGACGTCGGTTTAAAGATCCATCAACTGATTCCTTGTACATCCTCATGCAAAACAAAATATGCTTCAATGCTTCATCTAATCTATGATTTTTTCATTTCTGTTTCTTTCGAATACTCCATATAATTTAAGGCATAGTAAAATCTTTTGCTATCGAATGCAAAAATTCCAATAAATTTGTACTTTCCCACATCATTCCACATCCTTCCCCTCTTTCTTATTCTACTTTTCATCATCTGAACTTTTCGGCACTGCTGGTTTTTGATCTGTACGGTTTATTAGTTTATTTTTTCGTGCATTTGTCGCCTTTGTTATCTTCGTTCTTGCCCCTGAAGATATGATAATTAGTATGAATATTGATGTGCTACAAAATTCAAAAATCATACAAAATACTCGAAATAATGGCAAATGGTACTATTTTTATATATGATCGCAGTGTTCGGAATGATGTGAAAGCAAAATAATAAAAACTAAATAAAATTTGAAGCGTGTTTTCATAATATTAATGAGTTTAATTTAAAGCATAATACACCGACTTGTTTGTCTTTTCTTACTACTTTTTAAGCAGTTATGAAAAAACCGCATTGACTCGATTCGATTTTATAGTTTTAATTTAGTGCAAATAGTAACAGTACTTTTATTTACTTTGACAAGTGCAAATAACTCGGCAACACTTAGGATTATTCGAAATAAAAATAAAAATAATTATAACATTACAATATTATAATATTATAGGTAGGACGCGCGATTTGTTCAAATTACACACAACATTGACGAGATATTTCAAGTTGAACTTTATCCTTAAAGGTTATCAAATTATTGCAAAACTATTCAAATTATTTTCGAGTCGATTCATCGAAATGGATCATTTCTAGCTACGAAGCGATGAGTAGTAGTTCCTTTATGTAAATTGTATCTAGTTGTTTTTGTTGTTGTTTTTTTCCTTATTTGAGTAAATGTTGTTTTGTTTTGTTGCTGTCGTTTGTTTTGTGTTCTACGTGGGCTGTGATTAGTTGACTTAGCCATTTTTTGGATTGATTTACTTCTGTGCATCAGGAATCTCAAAGTTGACATCCATATTCATTTCACGAGCAAGCTTCACGATTTGCGCCAAGTGCACAGCCATGTCAGCCGCCTTGTCCAGATCATCGCGCGCCAAGATCTTCAGACCAGATGCACGAATAAGCTCGCGAGCCTCCTTCACTTTGGTACCCTATATTACAATATGCCAAATACATACTCTTTCAGTATATGCTTAAAGAGATCTCCATAAAGAGTTTGAACTCACCTGTAGGCGCACAACGATGGGCAAGTTTAAGTTCAGATCTTTGGCAGCGGAAATGATACCTTCGGCAATAACATCGCAACGCATAATACCGCCAAAAATGTTAACCAATAGGCACATAACCTTCTTGTCAGAGGTAATAATCTTGAATGCAGCCTTGACCGCTTCAGCGGTGGCGCCACCGCCGACATCAAGGAAGTTGGCTGGCTCACCGCCGTATAGTTTAATAATATCCATAGTAGCCATGGCCAGACCAGCACCGTTCACCATACATCCGATGGTACCATCCAGTGCAATATAATTCAAGTTATATTTGGCTGCCTCAACTTCCTTGGGGTCCTCCTGGGTCCAGTCGCGCATGCAGAACAGCTCCTCCTGACGGAACTCTGCATTGTCATCGAAACGCAATTTGGCATCCAGAGCAAAGACTGTAATGGTCAATGGAATTGTCAGTTATAATGGAATATCAGTATATGATATATGACGAATCTAAGGGATTCCCCCTACAAGAATGTGTTAATCTTATATAGTAAGGAGAGGTCGATAGTTTGACTATTTAAAATAATCTCATAATAATGATAATGGTAATAGTTATGACAATGATAATGATTATGACAATGATGATAATGAAAAAGATAAAGCTGAAGTAAAAGATCGAACTACAATCCAGTGTTATTTGTTGTTAGTTAAGTAATACTTACAGCCTTAGGATCACCATTGGGGTTTGCAAGCAGCGTTAATAGAATATGATACGGAATGTGGGTAATGAGATATATATATAGATGAGGAACACGTTAGATGGTTAAAAATATTAGTTTTGAAAGGTTAAAGCAAAAGATATCGTAAGTAAAACGCGACTTACATCCTGACATGGCATCTTCAGCATAGGGATTAATTTCGACAAGGAGTGCATCCTTCTTTACGAACAATTTGTATAAGTTGAGCAGCATTTTAACATGCTCTTCGGAATTGGCACCACCCAGTCCGACCTTTTCGACAATTTTGCAGGCCTGGTCCTCGGTTAAACCCTTGACAGCATCGATGGGCTCGTAAATGATGGCATCGGGACTCGATGCTGCAACTTCTTCAATATCAACGCCACCCTCCTTGGATGCAATCAAAACTGGACCCTGGAAACAGAAATAAATAATTAATTTATATGTACTTTATATGTTCTTGAACGGATTTCGGACTTACATTGAAGGCACGCTCCATCATGACGGCAAAGTAGAATTCACGGCGAGGAAATTTACGCTCAGCAACCATTACCTTCTTGCAAATTCGTCCTGCTGGGCCGGTTTGCTTTGTAACAAGCAGTTGATCGATCATCTTACCGCTCATCTCTTCCGCCATTTTAGGACTATGCAATTCGGGGAAATCAGATATACGTTTATACTACATATTCCAATTCTATAGACTTACTCGAATACAACGCGTACGCCGCCCTTGAAGCCATTCTTGAACGTACCCTTGCCACGTCCACCGGCCAGAACCTGTGCCTTTAGCACCAGATTATCTGTTTTCAGCTTTGTAGCAATGTCTTGGGCCTCCTTACCATTTTTGGCAACGGCAAAGCTGCAATTAAAAGTTGAGTCATCATCAATTGTTGGTTAAATTCAAAACTTCTTTTAATTTTATGACGTCTAATGTCCAAGGAGCGTAAAAAGTTTCTTACTTTATAATTATTTATAATTTTTGGACTTAGTTCGGCTAGAGTCCTAACTCTGGCAATATAAGATGAATAATTATATATATAGATCATTGGTAGGGTAGGAATGTAAATATAAAGATAAGAAATAAAGGTTACGATAGGTTGAGATGAATATATAGAAGGTAATATTGTACAATTATAAAGTAATTAATCTGTTTGAGTTCATTCCCAGTAATACTTCAATATAAATAGTTCTATTCATTTAAGATTGCCATACGACGCAGTTAATCATAATTTAATTTATATAGTGAATCTTATCATCAGCTCATCTCATCAGCTGTCGCTCTGTTTACCATAATCATAGACATGTTTGGCTTTTTTTCTATATTAAAAGATAGGGTCGCTTAAGTCAAAGTCCATGAAGAAACATCGATGGAACTTTAGTTGAACTTTGGACAGGGGTTCTGGCACTACGGTACTTACCGTGGAGTTGGAATTCCGCTCTCGTTTAGCAGAGTGTATGAAACATGTTCCTGGACATTGAGATGTCTTAATTGCTGCAGGGCTACAGGAGTATAGTTGAGGATCTGTGGGGAGTAAAACAAAAAAACAAAAAATGCTAATTAGCAAACAAAAGTCACGAGTATCCGATTGGAAAACGAGTGCAAATAACAAAAGACAAAACAACCCGCAACGAGTTTATGTTGTGACGCATAACATTGTGACGTACACATGTATGTAAGCAACAGCTGAGAGAAGCCGTTCGAATGTGGGTTAAGAGTGACGCGTCACATAACATTAACGATAATCAAATCTAATTCGCACAGATTAAGGTATTTAATTAGTGGGCTCGCCAACGGAAACGGTAGCACCAATTGTCACCGCTGATTGACAATAAAAAATAAAATGGGAAAAGAGGAACGCATATTGCGGCGATTTGATGTTCAAGGTCTTCGTTTTATCTCACACAGACGGGCGTTGCGTCACACACACGCACATATATATGTACCAGTCAGGTGGCTGCTCTAATGCGAGAGCGGGAGCATTTTTACTGTTAACCTTGTCGTTTTATTGTTGCCTTTGCAGCACTTTTTTGCAATTATGTAAAATGTATGGGGAAAATTGGTGCATTTAATATCGTTGTGTGGCACTTACCTTTGCGACTGTCTTTGGGCCAACTGTTTCGATGAGTGCAGTGCCTGAACGGGCCAAAAAAGAAGCCATTTTTGAACTGTAATTAATAAAACTGAACAGAATTTGTAGAAGTCAGAATTTAACACAAATACAATTTTACACACTTCGTTCGCCTAACCAAATATAGTTGTCGAAAATGTTATCGATATATTTTGTTTAGTATTTTTGTGCGGTCACACACACATTAGCTTTCGAACAGCTGATTCGAACAGTCACTTGATTTCTAACAATAATGTAAATCGGTAATACCGATAGACTTTTAAATTCAGGCTTTTGTGATTTAAATATGTTTTCAGTACATACGATTGTCAGAAAACTAACATTGGTCTTAGTTTTTTGTGTCATGAATTTTTCTCTAACATTTTCTATGATGTTAAATGCAATTCTGAATGTTATATTAATAACAGTATTTCTCTGTGTTTTAACAGCATTTGTGGGTGAAATCGATTATATCATCTAAAAACATCGATACTAAGACTTAGTGCATTCTACAGTTGGAACCGCGCAAAAAATAGTGAAGAAAAAATAATAATTTGCTAAGATTTGATATCGAGTGCCATTTGTTTGGGTTGTTCCGAGAAATATTACGCAATAAAAGCATATATATATATATAGTTAGTCAATTGTCGGGAGTGTAAAAGTAAAGTGTGTGAAAAAAACTTGCGGATACACGTTTAACTTGAAGTCGCACCTAATTTTCAAATGGCTGGACAAAATTACATGCCTATACCACAACTTACGGTTCCAGCTGCGCCGGGGCTCTCCCATCCACCACCTAAGATGTGCTATGCATTTATACCCTTGCCGTGGGTAGATCCAAATGCATTTGGGTTTGCACCATTCCAGCAAAATTATTTTGGTATGATTAATCCGATGTTTGCTTCGTTACAATCGGAAACCAAAACATCTGAAAGTTTGCGCGCTGAGCTTGCCGAGGCAAAAAAACAGAAAGAAATACAGGAGACGAAAGCCTCTCATAGGGCATATCAGCTGAAAGCTGCTTTAGAACATATGGAATATATACGGAATGAGAACAAACAACTTCAAGACGAAAATGCTGGTTTAGCGGGCTCACTCGAAGCCCTCGAAGTGGAGCACTCATCATGCACTGCAGAGCTGAAAAGGGTAAAAAATCAAAATTTTAATGTAACGTGTATATAACCCGTTCAATCTTTAAGCTGAAGGAGTCATTGTCCAAAATTGAAACGGAACTTAAGGAACGCGACGCAAGCGTGGAAGCACTGACTGTTCTCAAAGATATGCTTTTAGATGCTAACGAAAAGCGGGACGATGCCATTGTAAAATACAAGAAACAGCTACAGTGGTACATGACACCTAACTTATCATGCGATGATTCACTTCTGGAAGGCTCGGGCTCTCACCTGGTCAGCCCAACCGTGTCTAATTATTATCCAGGACAGGAGCTTTACATCGGTAGAACGCATGCACCGATGGTACTGGGAGCCGAAAACACCTCGGGTAGGAGCTATAGCTAATCTTGTGTGTCCCTATCAGTATATTCATCTTTCAGGTCCCTGGATATGTGTACAGTGCAGCACACGTGGTTTTCCCCTTAAAATGGAATCTTATATTGAGTACCGGGATCATTTAATAAACGTGCACGGAGTGCAAATAGATCCCGCCTTGTGCAGTGAATGTGGTTGGCGTTCCGGCTCTGATCGCCAACTCGATTATCACAGGTACAAGGAACATAAGATCCCATCGATGTTCTACTCATTTTCCACAAATGTCCTCTTTTCCACCGACGAGGAAGAATAAATACGCATTTAATTCCAACGGATTTTTTAAAGGTAATTTCAAAACGAATTTCTGTATTTCTTGCAGCCCAAAGACATGATATACAATTTTTTTCGGGAATTTTTTTTTTTTAACATTTATTGACAACGTCTTGAAAAAGTCATAAAGGGTGTTTTCTCCTTAAATATATAAAACAAAAATTAAATGAATATCAAAAACAATAGTAGTTTTTCAAAAGAAAACAAATGAAATAATCCAATTACAAAAGAAAATATGAATGAAAAATAAAAACAATGCTAGTTTTGAAAAAAGTTTAAATTGTGTTAAATATATAAAACAAAAAATATAAAATATCCATTTCTAAATGAAAAGAGTATTAAAAGTTGTAAAAGTATTCTATGGGAAAGATTGACAACGATTCGAAAATCTAAATTATCCAAATACAAAAATAAATATGAATCAAAAAGAAAAAAAAAATGTTAGCTTTCCAAAAAGTTTGTGTAAATGTGTTAAATATATAAAACAAAATAAAATTAGGAAAAAAAAATTAAATTTTAAAGAAAAGAAAGAACAGATTATACGAGAAGTTTGAAGTCAGTTGACAACGATTCGAAATGGAGTCAATAAAATTTTGGGTGTTGTTGAATACAAAAAAAAAACAAAAATAAAATTAAAATTAAAATAATCCAATTCTAAAAAGAAAGAATATATGAACAAAAAAAGTGTTAGTTTTCAAAAAAGTTTTAAAATGTGTCAAATATAAAAAACAAAAAAAAATTAAGAACTATTCAATTCTAACAGAAAAGAAAGAACAGATTATATGGGAAAGTTTGAAGTCCAAGGGGTCGTTCACATAATACGCGATGCACTTTGGGGGAGAGGGGTCTGTTGTGGTGTCACACATTTTGGGTTAGACAGATGTCACATTTTGTCAACAAGGGGGTTGGGGGTCTAAATATCGTGAAATCTGCGTCGCGTATTATGTGAAGGACCCCTAATGACAACGAAAAAGTAAACAACTAAACGTAAAATAATCCAATTCTAAAAAAAAAACAATGAATTAAAAAGTTAGATTTCAAAAAAGGTTTAAATGTCTATTATTGATGTCTATTAACAACAGCTCGAAATAAATATAATCGTTGTCCTATAAAAAATGAACCAAAAAATTCAATTCTAAAAGAAATTATAAATTTAGAAAACAGTATTAAAACTATGTCTTAGATTAATGTCCATTGACAGCAACTTGAAATAAAGTCCATCAAATTTTTGCTCTTGCTGAATGCATGAAACAAAAGAAAATGAAAATAATCCAATTTCAAAAAAAAAGAAAAACAATGTTAGTTTCCAAAAAAGTTTTAAGACAAAAACAAAAACAAAAATTTCCAGAAAAAAATGTATTGACCTCATTTTGAATCGTTGTTAAAGTTTGAAGTCTATTGACAACGATTCGAAATGAGGTCAATATATTTTTTTTCTTTTAAATATATGGAACAACCTAAAAATAAAACAATCCAATTAAAAAAAAAATTATGAATAAAAAAAAGTTTTAAAAGTGTAAGATTCATGTCTATAGACAACGGCTCGAAATTAAGCCAATATATTGGTTGTCCTATAAAAAAAAACAACAACAAAATTATTCAATTCTAAAAGAAATTATGAATCTAGAAAACAGTATTAGTTCTATGTCTTAGATTGTTGTCAATTGACAACGACTTGAAATAAAGTCAATTAAATTTTGAATCTTGTTGAATACATGAAAGAAAGGAAAATTAAAAAAATACAATACTAAAAGAAATTATGAATGGAAAAGAAAAAATGTTTTAAATGTGTTAAATATAAAAAACAAAATAAAATTATAAAATAAATAAATTTTAAAGAGAAGAAAGAACAGATTATATGGGAAGGTTTGAAGTCTACTGACAACTACTTGTTGTTGAATACATGAAACAAAAGAAAATTAAAAAATACAATACTAAAACAAAATAAAAGGGAAACAAATATTTAATTTTAAAGAAAAGTATTCTATGTCTTAGATTGATGTCCATTGACAACGACTAGGAATGAAGTCAATAAAAGTTTTAAAAAAGAAAATTAATATAAACCAAGAACAAAAGAAAATATGAATGAAAAAGAAAAACAATGTTAGTTATCCAAAAAGTTATAATATATAAAACAAAAGAAAAATTAAAAAAAATTATAGGAAAGGAAGACCAGATTATATGGGAAAGTTTGAAGTATATTGACATTATCTTTTAAATATATGAAACAAACTAAAAAATAAATAATCAAATTCAAAAAAAAACTTAAAAAACAATAAGATATGAAAAAAAGTTTTAAATGTGTAGATTGATGTCTACAGACAACGGCTCGAAATAAAGCCAATATAAAGGTTGTCCTATGAAAACAATAACACTAATCCAATTCTAAAAACAATTATCAATATCGGAAACAGTATAAGTTTTCCAAAAAGGCTTAAATGTGTAAGATTGACGTCTTTTGACAACTGCTCCAAATCCAGCCAATATAATTTTTGTCCTTTTTGAAGATATCCAACAAAATACAAAAAAAAAATAACTCAATTCTAAAAGAACTGAATATCTTAAAGAATTTTACTTTTTCAAAAAGATTCCTATATTTAAGTTGTAAAGCATTTTATATACCATTATATTATTATTTATATATTTTAAAGTATTTATTGAGAGCGTCCAAAGACCTTATTTTAGGCAATAAATATCCCTTGTTTTAGAGAACATTTTCCAAATCTGTGACCCACCTGAAAATAACCTATTATTATACTTAACGCGTATACCTGGTAAACGAAAAGCTTATTTTGTCAAGGAAATTGTACGAAATTTTCCAAAATTGTAATCAATCTTATATATGTATATCAATAAAGTATTAATCAAGTGTTAATTTCTTCTGTCGACGATTGCCCACTGGAGTGAAGATTTTTTTAAACGCATTTTTAAACTTTTCCCCCTTGTTTATTTATTTTTTTCTTTTTTTTTTTTGATTTTACATTGCTTGTTATGGTTGGGACATCCAAAAAAAAATACATCACATACATTTAACATACAGGATAATAAGGATAATAGATAGGTTTATAATTATAACAATTGCGCAATTGATTCTATATAGTTTAACAATTTTTTACCTTGAATCTTTTGACGTACACCCAAAGGTAACACGTCGACTTGGTGCGCACTTTGAAGAACGTGTTAGATATGGGGTCTACATCAATTATAAACTTTGGAAAGACGGAAACACGAAAACTGCGCAAATGCTTCACTTGAGAAAAGCTTAAGGACATATCAGAATTAGCCGCGGCATTGATATTGTTGAAGCCAAAGGATTAAGTGAAGCGAATTGCGTTTTCATGAAGCCAAAATGGCGCATGGCTCAGATGTATATATAAGAGCTGGGCACAGAGAAGTCCAGTTTCTATACATGAGCATGGGCAAAGTTGGCCAGAAGACAGAAGAAAAAGAAAACGGCTAATAACATTGCAATGTTTTTAACTGACTTTTAGCATTTTCCATTGGACTCTGTGCGGAAACTCCGATGGAAAATGATAGGGAAAGAATTTCTGAATAGTATCTTCAAACCGATTTTGTTATAGTTCGAATTTTGTCAGAGTTTTTGGGACAGCAGCAAAAACAATGAACGAAAATTCGAAGGATAACAGAAACGAGTTTCAAGCAATCGAATATGGAAAGAAAACATAGAACATATAATACATAGAACATATAACATAGAACATATAACATAGAACATAGAACATATAACATAGAACATATAGCACGTATCACATATGATTACAAATCAAAGACTAACACAGAACGAAACGTACATAAAACACATTAAAATAAAGATATAAATGACACATTGAACATTGATTAATCTTTTGTTTAAAACAGCGTGACGTCATTTAAAAAACAAAACAACTTAAGCCTGGTACCAGACCGGCGCATCTCCCCCGTTTGGTCCACAGTTCTACTAATACTCCATATTTTGTTCGATCATTTGCAGCACACGCTGCCGTCCGATTTTGTTCCAGAATACATATGGCTCTGGTGAGCCCGACACGCTACGTGGCCCGCTGCAGAACAAAGATTCAAGGGATTACCAAAATGCGTCAGAATAAAACTTGGATTAGGTACACTCACTTCTGGAAACAATCGAAGCGTACGACGCCAAACTCATTGGTCAGACACGAGTGTATATCAATAACAGTTAGATGTCGCCCTTCACTGTATATAAATTTGTTGAAACGCAACACCTTTTCAACTGCTTGTTTGTCATGGCAATAGTTGGCCAGCGGTGCTAACGTGGTCAGTACAGGCACAAATCTTCGGTTGTGCATCTCCTTGATTAGCTGACGGAAATCGTGCTCGATTTGCACCAGTGGCTTACCACGCATTATATCAACTGAGCCGATGTTAACAATGATTTGTGTCATCTCGGGCAGTTCCACGTGGCGTAGCCGCATCCGTGCAGCATTTATGGTTTGTCCAGAGATGCAGAGACCAGACTGCAATATCTTCTCGCCTGTCCAAGCGAGAGTCAGATCATATATGAACATAAATTCAATTCATTCAAAATCTTATTTTTTTTTTACTTACTTTTCTTGAAACGGCATTTTAGCTCCATGCGCGCCAAGTACAAGAAGAAGTCATCGCCCAGCAGCGGAAAATCTAATAGATATGCATCATAGTCCGAGTTGATGGTGAACATGGAGTCATGTTGTGAGGGACATGACAAAGTCGTTGGTGTGGGCGTACAAGAGTAACGCCGCTTGTGTGAATAATCCTCAGCCTGATGCAGCTGGTGCTGTTGATGCTGTTGATGCTGTTGATGCTGTTGATGCTGTTGGTGCTGTTGATGCTCTGCCGGCGGTGCTGCCTGTAACTGGGCTGCATCCAAGCCAATGGAGTAGTTTATGTTTTTTTTGAGGTTGTTGTTGATGTTGTTGTTGGTGTTTCTGCTTAGAGCTGTGACCTGGGATAGTTGGTATTGATTTTTACTGAAATACAAACGAGGACACAGGATTAAAAGCTTGAAGCAGAAACATTTCTCTATCAAGGATATACTGTTTGAAGGTCTCTACTTACAGATGCTTCCAGTTGTCCTGATAGACGCAGATGGGCTCAATTGCAGCATTGGCCAGATGCTGTGCTTTCGCCATCTTATCTGCTATCGGCTTCTCACAGTTGTTTAGATTGTGGTGCAAGTTTTGGGGCAGGCGGCGCTTGTACTGTGTGCGCCAGAGACGTGGTGGATGATCCTGCGAGTATGCGATGTGGTTATCGCCATTGTCACGCTGTCGCTGCTCCACGATCATCTGGTGCAGGTGGCGATTTTCATTTGTGGGCTTGATGTTGAAAAGCCTCAAGCCACTCTCACAGCACTCTGCCGTTACATGCGGTATGGTAAGTAAAAAGTCTGTGATGTTGTCGTGGATCGGAAATGTGGTGCCCGTCAACTGTCGATATTCCTCTGGGAATGGGAATACGTTGAGTATTGATTGAAACGACTCACGTATGTATTTGCTTGGATTCTAATTAGATTTGCTTTCCACTTACTTTTGATGCTCGATATCGGTATACCATTCTGGGCATTGGCCAGCAGTATGGCGCGAATTTCAGCATCAATATCGGGATACTCATCGCGCACCGCGATGTATGTGTTCTCCATGATGGTCATGTTGGAGCTGTAGTTCGATATCAATGTCGATGAAAAGAGCGTGGCCACAATTTGTAGCTGCTGTTCGGCCTTCGTCTCCGCTTTCTCCTTACAAAGCGCTTGCTGTGACTCTCCTACTTTCTCAGCATCCGCCAAATTTTGGCGGGCTTTGAAAATCTTCTTGAATTTGCGAAAATACGTTGATTTGTCGCCAAGATTGGAACAGTCTGCACACAATAGGTTCTTATAGAACTCTCCTGTACCACGTTCCCTTCGAGGATTATGATGTTTAAGCAGTTGTTGGCGCCACTGCTGGAAACACGTGGTCAGCTTTTTTCTTAATGCCGTTAACCGGCCGTTGTAAGTGTTCGGCACGCTGTTAAATTCACTTCTGAATGTCGCCATCGCAACGACGAAAATGAGTTGGGCCTTTCTTTCTCCATGTGCATTATCACTTTGCACTTCTCCCTCCCATTCATTCCGCTGTACTCTGTGCATGTATTAGCGCAAGCATTGATCACTCCAGCTGAAAAAGGGGAGAAGGAACAGGTACAGAAGGGGAGTGCAACTATCTGCTGTGCATGTATTAGTGCAAGCATTGATCATTCCTCTCAGTGGGCAACAGGAGAAAGAGCAGGTACAGAAGAAGAGTACAAGTAACGGGAGTTCATTAGCTTGCACTAACGTGCATAAAGCTCATTAGGGTGTCCCACTGTTTCACATCACAAAACATAGTGTTAGCATTGAGCAGTGCAATTTGTCAGAAGAAGAGCGAACAGAAGTAGAAGTAAAAGTACGTAACTGTAGTTCATTAGCATTTACTTACGTGCATTCAAATCATTAGGGTGATTCAATGACATTGAAATATAAAGCGTGAAAACAGTTTAATATTGAGTACAATTTGATTATGCATTACAATTATATAAACTATTATTTTTACATAAATAAATTCGTTTCTAGACCCTTAACTCATTACAAATGGGTAAAAGGAAAAATACACTAATTGGGTATACCCGACTACGAGATACCCTTAAGACAGCATTACTGAACTCAGCGTACATACAGAAGTACACACACACATACACATTCACACTCACTGTAAGCGATTGTGTGCAATGCTACTGCAACTCCGCGCTGCAAAATGTATGATTGTTTCCTACCCATTTTTAATAGGTTAAGGGTATAGCTCGCATAATTATGGGATATAATTTTATTTGTTGAGGCCCAACAGTAACATTTTGAGCGATAAGCGAGTTTCGTTTATACGAAATGGGTTTTTCCTTTTAAACTCTGATAAGCCAGAATAATGAAAGCCAATTACCACCTTTAAGCCTGTAATGAGTGGAATCAGCTGTGGATTAAATTTTATGTGTTTTTCTCTTAGCCAAGAAAAATGCAGCTTGCCAGTTGGTTTTGTGTTTTCACTGGATACGGTTACCTCCTTACAAGCAATTACGAAATAATAAAAATTGTATGGTAACTGAAGGAGATCCACACGAGAATTACCACGTGCACTAGCAATCTCGAGATTGACTACCGAATAATAAGTTGCTTGAATTCCCCAGATGATTATCGAACAGTTTCACCTGCAATGGGCAGAGCCAGACACCACAATCACTTGAGGGTTAGCCGGCAACATTGATGGATGACCAGAAAACACCCTCTCGGTAGTTGGACAAGCCCACAAAGCATTTCCAAAAACCAAAAACAACCAGGAAATGCAGCAGACACCAGTCCAACTGGGCTGAAAGCTCATCGACGAAATCTCTTAATTGCAGAGGAAGCTGCAGAGACGTGACGAGCAATATAAAACAGGAATCGTACAAGAAACATGTGGCACATTCGATAATATCCACGCATCCAACCCCTCCGCCCACATTACATCAAATAAAACGCTTGCAAATCTCTGATTCGCATTGAGGTTAGAGACGACTGAGAGAGGGAAGAGGATTAAAACCATTCTACTCCAGTTCACATATTATTGAAATATGTTGATGAATAATATGCTCCAAATTCAGAAAATCCTTTCCCAATAAAAGAAGTACATATATCTACATATATAGTAAATATTTGATATTATGTATATTATGAACCAGTTCCAAGTAGCCTAAAAGGGCTTTCACAAGCTAAGAACGAGTTCCGGTTTTATAACGGAAATGTATTAAGTTCTTTTCTCACATTGAGTGTTATTAATGTTTTCTTTATGATAAAATCTAAAAGATTTATTACCGAATCAATTTGAACACGTTAATGAACCAGTTTCATTTCAAGTCTGTAAAATTTCCTGAGATTTAATTCCAAATTCGCTCTAAAGACTTTTCTGTTAAACAATAAATTATGATAATCTGCTAGATCTAAAGTTATAGATCTATACAAAAGATATAAAAAAGAGAGCTTCTGTTTGAATATTAAAATGATTTCCAACATGGAAAATAATATCTGATAAAAAGTTATATATACACTTTGCTTTTATGATCTATTATGGTCTAAAATTAATGTAATTGTAAAATTATATCTACAACTAGTTTAAATGAATACAAATTGAGTGTAATTTACATGATGTGCGTGTGTGTAAGTGTGTGTGAGTGTGTGTAGACATACCCACACTTAAAGATTACACTCCTCCCATCGCCTTCTATAGAATGTTGCTCCGATTGAAGAACCATGGATAATACTTTGGACTCTGTCCCTGGTATCCGTCTCCATCTTCGGCTCCCCCTCTCAGATTTGACAGACAGATTTGCGGGTGTGCGTGGAAGTTGAGTAAAAATGTTAACATCTAGAAAATAACTGAGCGACATATTCGCATAAATTATGAAGCTATCCGGGGCTATTACGTGTATTTTTTCTAGTAGTGCAACATCAACTTGCCCCGGGGCAATTACTCTATTCAATTTATGCAGCAGATTGTGGGTGTTCACCTGCTAATAGACTAATTGTCGGTTAACATTTTGATCCAATAAATATGATCAAAATATGATAGGAATGCAGTTGCTGAACTGAAATCCTATTTTTCTGGTATTTTTCTTTGATGTTTACCGTAATACAGGTAAAAGTAAAATCTATAGTTTTTCTTTATCACAGAGAAAGAAGATAAAAGGGAAAACGTGATATATCCGGAAACATAAGAAGTTCAATTGATATAGACGTGACTATAGTTTAGATATGGAATAGTAGTAGGTTTGTTGCTATTACTGTACTAAGAAATTGGTTTAATTTAATTTATAAATATAATTTATTAAATTAATTTTCTATTATATATATTCAATCGATTTCAAAGAACCTTTTTTTATTTTATGGTTATTTTTAACATTTATTTATTAATTTTCACAGCTCTTCAAATATCCCTAAAAATTTCTCAGATGGTGTTTGTTCACTTCCTTCCTTGTTGCCCTTTAATTATCCTTATCCGTTCACAAAGCGCCTGTCCCAACATCTGTTACAATTCTGTCTTATGACGTCAGGCAATCAGGGCCCAATCAGGCCTTAAGTAATCAGTAAATACGTGTAATTAGAGCCCTTTGTAATCCTTCATTGTATCTAAAGAGAAGCTTCCATTGATGACCAGTAGCTAATGTTGATGCCTCTGAGGGTTTGTGTGTATTAACTGGAAATGGCAAAAGCACTTCATAAACATATGTTTTGAGTAAGCCTACTGCAATTAACTGTATGCTTCCGATTCCGGCCACAAGGGAACTATAAAATTTTACGTTTTTCTAATTCAATAGAGTTTGCGTTTCTTATTAAAGTTAAATTCTGTGGTTTCTATCAAGGTATACTTAAAAAGATCCTAATTTTAGTATCCCAACAGTTGCTTATTAAACAGGTAATTATTTATATACATAAATACACTATTTACTTAAGAGATCACCGCATAAATGCTCTGTCGATGAATCCCGTATATAATTTACGTTATTACAATACGATATTCAGAGTAATGCTGAATAACATCGCAAAAGCAATTTCTCAGAGAGAGGAAGAGTGAAGAGAGAGAGAGAGAATAAGAAACGTGAAGTCAATGTAATTACGTTTTGTTTGACTTTGTTGTTACACAGTTGTGCGTACATACACACACACACACATTACATGCACTCAGCGTAAGAACCCACTGATATCGCCAGCAATTGCAGATGCAGGGCAATGCTAGAAAAAGAGAAAAACACAATTACAGTGGTTCAATATCACAAAACTGAACGTTTAAAGATCACCACTATATTGTTCAGAAGATACAAAATCTAGTTTTTCTATTTTTAACAAAAAAATTATAGTTGCTTAAATTTGAAGATTGAATACAGTGTATTATGAATAAAACAAAAAAAGGTACATTTCACAAAAAATTCCACCCCTATTTTTGTATTCCTTATTAATAATTAAAAACATTCATACATACAAATATTATAACTTAAGTTCTAGCTTCTCACTTATAAAGAACTTGGCAAAATACGTCAATTCTACCTGCTCTATACAAAGGGTTAAGTTTGACAACGAAATTTAAACAAGGAGCCACTGTCTGTTATGTTCTCTATATTGTGCGGGCGGTTTGCTCTCACACACTCTCCCGCTCTCTCTCTCTCAGGTTAGCTGTGTATGAGACACTCCGTCGCTAGTTTAAGCCGAGCCGGTTTTTCAGTTTCTTTCTGACTTTGTTGAACGAACGTTGTGCGAGCGGAGTAACGAATTTAACGGCGTCAACGCCAATAAATGGCGCGCGTTTGTGTTTTTTTGCGTTTCGAATAACAACAATTTAATACAATAAAATTAGAAATTAAAATAATAATACGAATATGCTAATGAGATAATAGAGAAATAACAACGACTATAACAACAGCAAATGTGTGTGTATGTGTAACAAAAAGTGCAATAAATTAAAGTGCATTGTGAACGACAACAGTAAATAGAAGGAGATAAAGAGAATCAAATAAAACGTCAAAATGACGCCTGAAGAAGAGGAAGAAGTGCGCTTATTGCTCTCGCGTCACCAGGAGCGTATTATGCTCGATCTGGGCAGCACCGATCTTCTAGCGGTGCTTGTCAAAAACTCTGTCCTTAGCCAGTCGGAGGAGGACATGCTGCTAAAACCCTACGCCGCAGCAGCTGCCTCACTTGGAACAGAAGCAGTAACAATTGTCGAACCTGGAAGTGCACCTTCAAGCGTGGGTGCCTTAACAAAACGTAAGCTGAGCGCTGTCGCCAGCAGTGGTAGTGGCAGTGGCAGCGGCAGTGGCTGCAGTGCCAGTGTTACTGGCGTTGGTGGTGATTATAGCTCCAGTTTGGCAGGCTCTTCGCGCAGTGCAAGTGTCAACGGTGATCACGCTCAAAGCGACAATCGCTCCCTAACGCCCTCTAACGGCGTCGTCGGAGTTGTTAACGAGACTCTCAACGATGCCGAAATTCTGCGATTGCAGTGCACCAATCTTATCGATATCATTGCCAAAAGCGGCTTTGAGAAGTTTAAGCAGTTCTGCTATGCCATCGAGTGCGAGTGTCCCCAGCTGATTGAGGATTTAATTAACGATCGTCTTAAAAGTGGTAAGTGACTAACTTTTTCTACCATTCCTCAGACCCAAACCCAAACTCCAACCCAACTCAAACTCAAACAGAAAAAAGCTAAAACAAAAAAAACCTGTTCACAAATCGCGTTGGCAGCTTTAGCATCGCGATAACGACTCTAAATTATGCGCGTAATTGTGTTCGATCGGTTCCTAAATTTTCTTGTCTCTACTAATTGGTTTTCTCTCTGCTTCTTCCCATTTTTGCATATGGCAAGTCGGAGGCGTAGGCGGCTTTAACCATTTACAGAGGCGCGTCTATAATAATTGCCATCAAGATCTTAGATTAAAAACCAGCCATAATTTCTGCTCAATGCTAATTCTTTATGAGGTGAGACAGGTGACAAATATACACCCGATATCGTACATATATATTATGCGAGCTGTAGAAAGTCTTCCCTAGGCTTATCATCTGTGTAGTTAAGGAGGAACATGAACAGTGAGAAAGATTTACATAATGTTGAAATGGAATATGCTTCTGAGACTCAGAATTTATGTGTCGTTTATATAAAATAATAACAAAGATAACACTAGAATCGGGTTTTCATTGTCATCAGTTATGAAAGTTGATAAACTTCCGTAAACGGATGTCAAATGAAATTAAAGAACAGATTTCTTCAGATTTATGCTAATTATATTCAATTAAAAAATATATCTTTACAAGGAAATAATACATAAATCAGTTATTTTCTTATAACATTCCTATATACTATATAAATATGTCAGACAATATTAGAAATACATCAAGTGCTTGGGGCGTTCCGTTGCGTAGGTGTCATTGAGCATTACGAGTTATTAAATATTCGGACTGAGTGCACTATAAATTCTAATTAATGCAAATTATTTTCATGCTGTGACTCTTGCTATTTAGCTACCGGTTTACTATACTATATCTTTACTCTATATAAGCCGTTTTCAATTAACAAACTACAGATTGGAATTATGTGGGCTGTAAATTAAAGTAGAAAAGCAACTGCAAATACAGGAAAAAGCTCTTATCTGGAAATGTTTGCTTAAGTTAATTAAAGTAAAACACATATTAGGACTATGATAAGCTCCGACAAGTTGATTTTACAAGTAGAGAAAGATAAAATTCCTAGAATATACTATATAAGGGTTTAAATATACTTAAAAACATGCGATTTTTAAAGTGATAAGAAAAAAATTAGGCCTTAACTTTAGGTTTATTTTATTATTTAATTAAACTAATTTTGGGATTATTTCACTCTTTTCGGACTAGGTAATTTTCGGATTATCGAGACTCTACTATAATTACAACTTAAATTAATAACTACTTTAATTATTATAATAGGCATATCAATTCCCAGTATTTCCCCAATTTCTTTTCTTTTACTCAAAATAAACATCAAGCATCCCATGTTTATCAAAAGCTTCGCACAGCTGTTGGATACTACCAAAGACACTACATACGATTATATATATACATACATATATGTATATATGTACATGTTCTACTCGTAGAACGAGTATCAAACGTCCACACGCTGATTCATTGTTTCATTGACCCACAACTTATAGTTCAAGCATCGGAACAATGCAATATACAAGACCAAAACATGTAAATTTCTCTGGCCAGACTTGTAAATTACCCCAAACACTGATAGGGAGAGGGAAGAGGAGTGAAAGAACGAAGAGAGAACCCAAGAACTGAATAAAATAGAACTAAATTGAAGACCGAATCGCGCAGCTAAAAAAGAAAACAAAAAAACATTTGAATAGTCAAGCAAAATATAATCTTTTGTTGTTCTTTTGCTTGTTGTTGTTTTTATATCTGAGCAGATGTTGTTGGTTTGAACAGAAAGCAAAATAATCAGAGTACATATCGTACTACTACAGATACGAGTCCAAAAAAAGATATAAACCAAACAAGAGCAAAGTGCTCAAAATTTAGGGGAAAGTGCTAAACGTGGTGATATCCTGTACTAGCGTGGAGTAAAGTAAAAAATGTTATTTTATAGGATAGTTAAAATGTATAGTATATATAGTAGTATTTAATAGGTTTATTTTCACGATCTGGTCAGAATAGCTCAATATTATACATGATAATACTGTTTTCAATCTGTTTCCCATTCTAGATATGATTAATATTTATACTTCTCATTAAAAAAGAATTATAGAAAATAAGATACAATCTACATGTCTAAGAAACTCCTTGTTAGATATACCCTTTTTTATCTAATTTTTTGTGTGCTGAGTATTAACAACATCAAGAAACTACAAGAACTATAAGTAGGTACAACTACAGCCCATGGCCAATGTATTGTACATAAGGCACTCGATCACGTTTTACGATTCTGGCCACGATTACGAGTAACGCGTTACGCGTGGTCCAATGTCCATATGGGGCCTACGTGTGTGTGTGTAAGTCCGTTTGTAGTACAACTGCCATAGGGTTTTTCTTGTTTCTTCTTTATTTTTTATCTACTATTCGTCTGGCTGGCTGCTGGCCATTCATCATTATGATCAGCCGCCTAGCTTCATAATCATAATACTTACTTATGCATGTGTATGTGTATGTATGTTTTTATGTATGTATGTATGTATTCAGCTGTGTCGGGGTTGACGTTTCGCTTTTACTTCTCTTCTATGTACAGAGAGTTCTGTTTGCTAATTTCTTGTACGTGCTCTTCTTCTTGTTTGCTATTGCGCTGGCTGCTGCTGCTACTGCTTCCTCTTCTTCATTTTCATCGTCATCGTCATCTCTTTTGCCTTTGGGCCAGTGCCGCGCGTTGCTCAGGTAGACAGACAATTGGTTTCTAGATGGTGCAGAGCTAGTCCCGGTGCCAGGGACTGCCAGTTCCCCTGTTCGTAAATTACAATTATTTACAGCGCGTAATGTTTGCCTGCGCCGCTGCTGTCTATCTTTCTATCTCTTTCTTTCTTGATCTCTCTCTCTTTCTATCCATTTTGTTCTTAGTTCTTTTGTAGTGATGGCAAAAAAAGTGATAGTTTCGATAGTTTTCATTGTTCTCATCCATACGATCAGCAAATATAAATAATTTCTAGATTAGCGATTGATAGAACATCGATAGTATTTCCGAGTTAAAATTTGAACCTATAAATATATTATATATTATAGAAAAGGTACTATAATTGTTTCTGATACATAAATGATGCATGATATAGCAATGTTATTCGGCCAATCTCAACACATGTGTCCAACTATAGATAGCATTCCACCGCCACCGATAGTTCTGACATGTTAAGATAGCCCAAAAGTAAATCGATCGATATTATCGTAAGTTATCTCAATAGTTGAACATAACTATTGCTCTGTGTCTGCACCAATCTGCGGCGCTCCCTTTTGGCACTGTCTTTTGCATTTGATAATTTATGCAGCATAATCTGCTCGATGAAGTTTATCGTTTGCCGTTTCCCCTCGCCACCGCTGCTGCCTTACCACCCGCCCTATCTACCGTTTAACGTTTCCTTTTGCTTTGTGCTTTGTATGCCGCTTTTATCGCTCTTGTTCTTTACTTCTTTGTGAGTGTGCGTGTGTGTGTGTGTATGTATGTGTGCTCTCAGAAACGTTTCCTTTTACATTTATTTGTTGATTTCTTTGATTTCGCTTTTTGTTTTTATGTCTTTTTATTCTACCTCCAACTCAACATCATCATTATCATTATCATCATCATGTTCACGTTCACCTTTGGTTTTATTTCTGCTGCGCATGTGCATCCTGTTTTTGTGACCGCCTTCGTTATTGTTATTGTTGTTGTTCTCTTCAGAGTCCTACTTATGTGTGTACTTCTTCTTGCGTTCGCTCTCTCCCTGTCACTCTCTCTTTCCCTCAGTCCGCCTTGCTGTACCCCGTTAAAGTAGGTTTTCATGACGTTTTGTGTTTTTCTTTTTTATGTAGACTTTGATTTTCCATCAAGTCTTTCGTTCCAGTTACGAAGTCAGGATGTGTCTGGCGCCATTAAACTATTAGATTTATGTTCACTGACCACGGACAAAATAGTAGGTCGTCTTTTTGTCGGAACTAGTATATTCTACTTCTTCCTCCTCATCTATTTCATACTACTCTATTTTAATAGTTTCCTTAGCAGCCAATGCGATACTTTCTGCATTCAAGTTGATTGGATTGTCTCATAAACACTCAAAATAACGAGTTTTCTTTATGTTTCGTTTATGGGTACAGGGTATACAGAGAGAGTTAGGCGTGTTAAATTCGGTTACATTCTACATACAAGAATCATGGTCTTTGATAAAGGTAATGCATATATGTTCCAGGCTAGTATTTCGTTTCATAGAACTTAGAGATTGTAAAAGTCAAAAGACTTCATTTTGGTAACCAGCAGGTCTTACAGGGTGTTTCCTATTCGATTCGCTTGAATTGCTGTTGATTGTAAAAGTTTTAATGGAAGAAGTGCAATATGACATTTTTATTGTTCTCATCCATTTACAACGAAAAACTGGACTAAGCAGTTATGCTTCGAGATAAGATACAAGATTTGTTTGATGTTTACGTTGATTATTCCAGTTTTTATTCAAATAAAGTAAGGCTTATACATATATAGCCCAACCTACTAGCAGCTATATAATCCATGGTTAGATGTCTGAAACTATACAAAAATAATAAACTTTTATCGATTATGAAATAGAATACAAACTTTATATTCCATATAACTCTTGTAGGATGGTTCTTCGGGATAATAAAGCCTATAAAACTTATAAATTATGATTGAAACTTTTGCTTCTGGGTGGCAGCTGCAGTTGAGTTCCAGTTCTAATAGCAATTCCCCTGATTACAACTGACGTAACTTCATTAGGAAGTCTTTCTAAATCTTCCCGAAATGTCATTATTAATTTCGGTAGCCTTTTTCGCTATTTCCTTTGATATGGAACTGTGCGCCGTAGCATTTAAAGTCTGACGATCTTAAGCCGCTTACCCACACAATTGTCACGCGAGCTGGTCCCTTGCCACCTTCTCTCCGCTCCACTCCTCTTGCCACTCTCTCTCTCTCTGTCTCCAGGTAACTTGTTTGCGTCTCTTTTACCAATTCCCAGTTTCTACGATCTTTCTCTTTACAAATCCCCCTGAAAGGTGTGACTCATGCAAAGCAACGTTTCGGTTCTGTAAGCCGTTCCCCCAATACTCATACACAGGCACAGGCACAGGCACAGACACAGACACAGCTCTCCTCACTTGATCTCCCAGTAGACTGGCGTCTGTTGCATGCAACTGTTCTGCAGCAGAATACCCTACACACAATGGGGTATATACATTTTAATGACAAACTCAAGAGTGAATTTATTTACCATATTATACGAAAGTTGTTCATACTGTAGAAATATTTATAATATTATCCTCACAGGGCTGCCATATATATATATAGCATATATTCCAGTCGAATTGATTTATTAATTACAATTAAACGTATTAATATGTATGTATATGTATATGTATATGTTTTACAGAGTATCCTACAGTCAGATTTCCCATTGCTCAGTTGTTAAATTGGTTGTTGCAGCTGATAAAGTTGGCGCAGTCGTTAGCCCCATGCTGCCAGTTGGTTGAAGTTGAAGTTGAAGCAGACCCGTCAGATTCGGACTTGCAGCCGCTTTAACTGTTTCGCTTTCCACTGAATAACAACAACTGCAACAACAAAAACAACAACACAAACAACAACAACAAGAAATCCGTTGTGTTTACTGCATTTTGACCTGTGGAGAATAAATAAAGTCGAATGCAGCAAAATTCTCATCTGGCTTGAAAAGCAATCCTCATGTTTTCTGTCTTTTTTCTCCTCGTTTCTTAAATGATTTTCTGTTATTTTTACAAGTCATTAGCTGTAATTTACACACAATGCACACACACGCACACACATTTGATCAGTTTCATTCATAGTTCTTCCGTTGACTGCGTTCTGCCTCATAGAGTGCAGCTGACAGTAAGAAACTACTTCTATCTGAAGTTTACGCTCGGTTATTGATCGATCGATCGATCGTTTGATCGTTCCCCATCGTCAACTCCACTCCCGATCTTTTTTTTTCTTAGATTCTTTGTTTTTTTTTTTGGGTATTTCAGCATTATTATAATTCGTTTAGGGTTTCTGGTCAGAGCTTTACGAGGTCTGGTTTTGCTTTGATCTTGATGTCTCTGTTTCTTGTTGAAAATTATGATTGATTGGCTTGATCAAATGTTGACCCTAACAATCTGAGCAAATGTTTGATTTAACGCTTCGTTGATGATAATATTGCCCAGGGAAAGCAATTAATGAAGGTTTTCTTTTAGACTTTCTGGAGTTTCCTTACGGCGACACGCAAAAAAGGTATTTCTATCAGGTGATCATCAGGTAAACCGTATAAGAAAGAGAAAAGTAATTCAAATTAATTGCTATGGGTATTATTTGTTAAAGTTTCACTTCCGATCTCATTAAATATATATTTATATTCTTGATCGACCATAGATTTTTTCGTCAGAAAATACTTCGATATAATCTGACATTGTTTCAATTCTAACAGTAATTAACACCTTAGGACTTTCCATCTTTTGGCATCTCTTTCTACTATATAGACACATATATGATGAAATCGTTGAGATACATTTCTAAAATTCAATAAATCATTAATAGATTTGCTTTTTAATTCAATTTGGATTTTGCCTCGCCAAATGAATAATTTCCATGTCGATTGGGCGTTTAATTGACTTGGCCTTGGCTTTAATGATATATTCAAGTCAATGGTATACATATATGTATATTATATATATGAATATCTGGTTTACAGTAGCTGTTTGACATTGTCGCAGATCACTTTCCCCCTTCTCTTCTATCTTGAGTGAATCTTTGATTTTCGCAATAAATTTTCACGTAATTTTAGTTGCCGTTGACCAACTTTCTGTCAATATCATCTGAAGTTTTGGTCAACAATAAGAGCATTTTACAATGTTTTGGCTGTAATTGAAAAAAGAAAGTTTTCAACGAAAAACTAAGAGGTATTTTTTTACTCTTTCTTTCACCTTTGTTGCTGCTTTTTTTCTGTTGCGAAAATTACCAAATGCGAGTAACATTTCTTTGTTTTGGGTCTGGTCTTTATTGCGTGCTTAACATGGTCAATTGTAGACACGCTTACAACTTGCAATCAATCCCAGGAAAATTGTCTAATAATGATCTTCAGCGTAGGAAGAACGGGAAAGTGCATGTAATTTGAAAATAATTGAAGTTACTTTAGATGGAAAATTTGGGGGAAACCCTTAATTCTGACATCATTCCATTTGAATACTTTAAAGATCTTTGAATATCTCACGAAATTTATAGTAGTAGTAGTAGTTGAGAGGTAGAGTATACTTTCAAGTACGAATCAATTGAATAATGAAACTCAATACGCTAGTTAATTCAGTCGAACTTGATAGACATATAGACAAATACTCTATACTTTCCTTAAGACCTTTACCAGAATTGTAGCCGAACCTCTGTAAATGCAATCATAGAAAACGTAAACAAAATGCTTTTAATGAACAATTCAAATCTTGATTGAAGACCATATGAAAGTCAATGCCATTAGCTTTGGGACCTTTTCCAATAAGTAATACGATCTTTCGGTTATCAAATTTATCTATTTACTTTTAATAAAATCAAAACGAACACAACAACATTTTCTGTCTTCATTTCCGATATTTGTTTTTTTGTCTATTAAACAAACAACGGATTTTAATAGAAAGAAAAGTGACCCATTAGCTGTCTGTGTGTGTGTGCGTGTGTGTGGTCAATGTGATTGAGTTTGAGATTCAACTGAAATTGACCAGACAGCTGGCTGCCTCGAGCTATGCGAATATTGAATAATAGGAGTTAAAATTTTCAGAAGTGGCTTACAGACTCTGACAAACTCTTTGGGGCAATGGCCTGTGTTTACTTCTTGACAACTTCCATAATATTTGCTTATGTCTTAACCGATCTCGTGTAAATAAAAGGAATTCAACCAAAATATTATGCCAAGTTGGTAAATTTTGGAATTTTTGCCAAGATTTTTGCAATCTGGCATATAAAAGATATTTGTTTATCTGTACATTTTCCAAATTATATAAACAGTATATATACTGCAAAATATTGTATATACAGTACATATACTGCTTGCATATATCTTTTATGGGAAATTCTGGAAATGTTTAGAAATTCATAGAACTATCTGTACATTTATTCTGCGTCGAATTTGTATAATAAAGTTTTAATTTTCTGTTCTAATATAGAAGAAGATACAGATACATATTTCCATACTTCCATCAGATTTAAACCTTTCCTATAAAAGTACCTACCTATGAGAACAAGTTATATAAATCGCATTATATATAGAAATATATAGAAGAATAAAGTTATATTTCCAGGTTGAAGGTCTATATGTATATTTATCTGTATAATAGATGCTTCAATTGTATCTAACCTTTTCCTAGATAAACTTTTTAGGATTCTCTTAGATATAACCTATTTTTCTTATACCCATATATAAGTGTTAAAGTATATCAGCAGATTGAAGATATATACGTATATTTATCTATCAAATCCATTCCCATATAACGATTAGTATATAGAAAAAATGTTAATAAAGTTATTTAAATGCGATTATCGAACTTGATATGAAGTGTTTATGGCTTAACTTGAATTAACTGGTAATTCTTGGAGCCTTTCAAGCAATGCGATAAATCATAACGATTGAGGCATGATTATCAATCAATGTGGACTATAAATAGGTTCAATCAGTTCCCTACAGACTAAGTACTTAATTGGATTCTATGATCTGGTTCAGGAAAAAAAAGAGAAAAAGAACATTTATCATATTCTCGGGTAGGGCGTCTCAACAAGTTGGGTAATAAATTTCTTTAATATGCAACGATTTAAAAATTTATAGAAAATTCAAATTATGCCAATGGTTATGAATACTCGTACAGCTCATGAACACTTCATATGGGGAAGTACTACTATGAGGAGGAGCTGCAGATACGTAGGAGGCGTCTCTGTGTGTGCGAGCAGCTTCCGGCAAATCGCTGGCTCCCGGTCCACAGTCCCTGGTCTCCGTTCCAGTTGTGCGACGTGCGCTGTTTATCTCAATCATCGACAGCAATTCCAGCCATGTCCAGGGCAATCAACAGACCACTGGACACGGGACATGGGAGGGAGAGAAGAAAAGAGAAAGAGAGAGAGACGAGGTACTCGCTCTGTTTCTTCTGTCTTCTGTCTCCTGTTCTGGTTTTGCTTTTAATGAAATTTCTTAATTGAAGCTGCTGTTCGCTGGCCACCAGACGCCGCTCGGTAAAAATATATCATCAGACATGTTTTTAATGCCTTTTTTCCCCTACTTCCCTACTCCCTTTCTCCCCCTTCTGTCCAGCCCCTCATCCTCTTTTGCTCATTGTTGTTCTTGATTTGATCTATATTAATCAAGATCGGGCTGGCGTCTCCACATTGGAATTGGCCTCTAGAAAGCGAATGCATCATCCATCTCTATCTCTTTCCTCTCTCCCTACCTTATACTCTCTCTCTCTCTCGCTCTGTCAGACTCAATTTGATGATGTTGATTAAATCACTGAGATTTGATTTTTATTTTTAGACCTTTCTTCATTCTGAGATTTATTTTGAACTTGAACTCGTCTTATGCAAATTTATTACCTCTTTAAATTTTATTTTTATTAATTATTAAACAATTGCTTAACTAAATAAATAAATGTTTGTTATTCCTTTCGAGACAAAGTGCAGATGGAGTGTGAAGGTCTACAAAATAAACTAGAGATATATCTGTATAAACATGCATACGAGTATATCATAATTTAGCCTGACAGATATACGATCTAACATTATTTTGGCTAACAGATCCACAAATTTTCATACTCTATACTATATACTCTATAGATCCAGAATGTATGTTAGTTTATGTAAGGTTTGGTAAGGTTGGGTAAGGTTATTTAAAATCATGGATAGATTGATAGGTACATGATATCATTTTAATGTTAGATTATGTTTAATCTAACATCCCATAATAAATATAAATATATATTACAGCTTGCATTTTATATTAAATCTGTCAAAAAGATATAAGATTCATGTAAGATATAAAGTATAAATTTAGTATAAAGTTTTTGATTCGTTTTGTAACTACTCTTGATTATATGGAATATATTTGAGTGCAGTTACATTCTACTTATTCTACAATTAATTAAACATGTGTAGATAATACTATCATATATCAAATATATATTTCTCACAGTCTTTTAGTATACCTTTGTAATTGGAGTAGAGCTTCAAATCCCCTTTTTATATAGACCTAATCTATGACTTCATAAGCTTCTCGTAATCATAGTTAGAAGTTAAGTTTTCATTATTTTTCTCATTATTTTACGCATTATTTCTCTAATTATTTTTCTCATTGTCTCTTTTATTATTATTCTCAGTTTTGTTTACGTCAAATTTAAATTAGTTTTGCAATTTCAAACTAACGTTTCTAAAATTTGAATTTGTCAACAAATGACAAACCCATTTTCACCAAGTTAATTAGTTAGGTAAAAGTGTCCCTCCGTCCAGCTCAACGCATCGCTGCGCCTGTTCGTAATTGTTTAGTTACCTGTGTGGTCATTGAGCACCTGTTTCATTAGTGGAAGAGGCAGAGGTCAGAGGTGGGAGACAACAAGAGCGCGTTGATTGGATGTCATCATTAGGCGATGTGAGTTCACTTGAATTCGATTTAAAATCACAAAATCAATAAATATTTTATGAATTAGATTTCACAATTGTCATTTTATGCAGGGGCGTGGCGTAGGCGTTGGCAATAATGTCAGCTCATGACGTCATTCATGATGGTGAGGGGCTTTGCGTGAGTGAAATATGGCTTTGATATCCGCTGGCTGAGCAAAGTCATCAGCATGTGTGGATGCACGCCCTATAAGGTATACAACAGGGTGTGGAGGGGGGGGGGGGGGAGGAAGCCAGGCGGATGATGAGAGGAGGAGATGCGATGGACGGCGGCTGTGTCAATATTTTCCTTGCACGTGCCGAGCCAGCGGATGCAGCGTAAACACAAATACAGACAAACTTCCGCTCATCCTCCCAGATGCATTTTTGGGTTGGACCGACATAGAGAAAGAGAGAGTAAGGGGCGGAAGCCGCTGGTTGTGCAATTATTAATGCAATTTCACACACTCTCACACACACACACACAGTATATATGCAGCCAGACTGAGAGGGGGTGCCCCTTAACTTTCGAATCCTGTGGGAAAATGCAATTTCTCGCAGTTCACACAATTCACATTTATTTATTGTGCTCGTTTTTATTGCCTGACGAGTGCAATTGATAATTTAATTTTACACAATTATTATAAATTATTATATAGTCTGGTTCTGCTGCTGGTGCTTCTTCTGGCCTATTGTTATGGACCAATTGACCAGTTTATCTGCGGTCACTGGACAGTCTAGGAGATTGAAAGTCGAGGCGACAATTTAATGCTATTCATCTGGGTAATTGATGACAATAGTCTGACAAATAGGCATTTACCTACAATAAAGTGTTTCTTTATGCATCAGTCTGGCGTGATAATACAGATAATATATATATTATATATAGTATGGTAAACAACTCCAAAGTTCAACCTAAGCTGGGAAACAACAACTGAAAACGGGCATATTCGCATATTTTATATTCTGTGAAAGTTGAAAATTGTTTTAGATTTCATTATAGCAACGCAATTTATAATTGCTTTTTATATCTTATCGAAAAGTCTATATTGTTAAGTATTCGTTATTTATAGTTCTAGTTTTAGATATAGCTCTACAGATCTTAGACTATACACTTGTACACTCTACTTGATTCCATACTGTAACCTATACTCTATACCCCACTCTATCTTTTTCTCTATCCTCTACTCTACTCCCTATTTAATTCCCTACTCTATCATCTTTATCCTGTACTCAATGTCATACTCTATTCCCTACTATATCCCCTAGTGTGTCCCCTAGTGTATCTCCTCCAGTATCCCCTGTTGTATGACCTACTCATTCACCTACTCTATGCCTTACGCTATACCCTACTCAATTCCCTACTGTATCCCCTGTTCGATCCCCTACTGTATCCTCTACTGTATACCATATTCTATGACCTACGCAATCCCCTACTCGATCCCCTAATGTATTCTCTACTGAATCTCCTATTCGATCTCCTACTGTATCCCCACTCGATCCTCTAGTCTATCCCGTACCCTACCCCCTACTATATCTTCCACTCTATCCCCTAGTTTTGCAATACTCCATTCCATACTTTATCGCTACCATATCCCATTCATTATCTTTATATATTCAACTTGAATATTTGCACAATTTAAAGCCTAACTTGGATAACCTTACAGCTTGACTCCAAACGATTGCTCTTTAAACAGAAACCCCATATGCACTCATGTTTCGAAACTTAATTCCTTATGGCGCTAGTAAAACTTTAGGGGCTTCATAATACTATGTCGTATATAACAATGTGCCACTTGTGATTATAGTGTTAGCGCTTAACTTGTTAGTTAAGAGCTTCTTCCTCCTATAAACTAAACACGTTTGGCCTTCTGCGTAACCTACGACCCGAAATGCTGTGCAATTTACACCTGGCCCCGGTCCATTTGGGAGAGTAAAAAAATGAGTTTAATTTCACGCCTCCTACGTGAATATCAGTTTAGGTATTAAAATGAGTTTTTAGTTGTAGCCAAAGCTGTCTCGGATTTGCTTCCATATTTGCTGTTAACCATTGGCCATAAAGAGGTTCATTAAGGCGCCAATAACAACATATGTAACAAGCTCCAAATACAACAAAGGCCAAATCCCTTCCCCTTTCCCCACTCAAAACGAACTGAAATGCAAATGCGGTGCATATGTTGCGTGTGCCGCAGGAAACGCCTACGCGTCTAATGCAGTGCAGTGTGCAGTGTGCAGTGCAGTGCAGCGCAGTGCAACGGCTTCGCTAACAAGCTGAGCATTTAAAGTCATCAAAAAAACGCTGTAAAAATGCAAGCAATTAGAGTATAATAACAACGAAAACAACATCGACAAGGAAGCATAAATTGTGTGGGGCAACAAGCCTGCTAAATACCCTGTAAAATGATCTAATCAAATTATAGACAAACTATGCTGAAAGAGTTAGTAAAGAATGACATTCAGCCCAAGGGTTTGGGCTATCTTCCACTTTGTGCTTCTTACAGATAAAGCTGAAGTACCCTCAGATCAGATATCTCTTTATCTTTTATACCTTTTTCTAAGGTATTTTTCATAGGGTATTAAGCGCTGTTGAGCTGCAGCTGCTAGTTTAGGGGGCCTCACATATGCTAAGTTGCAGGCGAACTAATGAAATAAATTACTAACTGAATGTAACTGAGACGAGAGCTCTATAAATTTTTCCTTTTTCTTTATTTTCCTCTCAGCAAATGTAGCGTGAAATCAGACCAAATGGAAAACAACAACAATAAATATAAACTAACCTCAAAGTGTTGCATAAATTAATACATACAAATTTTCTTTTCTTTTCTTTAGTGTTAGAAGGGGGAGTGTGAGTGGGGAGAGAGTGCGGGGTGCAGGCTGCAGGAAGGGGGAGATACATTTGCATATCAGCGGGCGTGGAATTCAAGGCAGCAATAAAAATATGTGCAAAGGCAAAGCTAAAGAAGAAGGAAATTGCTGTAAATTACACGCAAAGCATTTTCATGGCTCAGTTGATTTCAAATATGCTACCCATAGTATTCCCTATATGCCAATATATACTATATATACTCTGGAAATATCATTCAAAAGTGGAAGATATTGAAAGATATGATATATATCTTAGGAATGACAAGAGTTCTTTATGCGATTAGTGGAAACATTTCGAAACTGGATAGTGGATCAATTATATTGTTATAAATATATTATTGTATATACTGAGTAGATCCTTAAATATTATCTTTTATAATGTTATTAAACAGATCAAGAAGTTAGGTGGATATTATTCTATTATAGTTTCTTCGATAGGATATATCTTATTTGATAGAAAAAGCTACATACTGAGGATTGATCGGTTAGTTCTAGGGATAGAAAGAAGTTCCACTTTTCTTAAGTAATACTCAATTCCTAGCTTCTATGTATTTTTGGTGAATTTATAAATTTATCTATAATTCACTCAAAATTATCATACCCTAAACTCGATCAATGTTTAACACTCTAAAAAAAGGGCTACAAAGTTGTTCAAAGTATCTACAAGCACTTTTAGTTTTCAGTTCTTGGTGATTTGATGTATTCATACCCTATACTTGTCACTCTTATTTTGCTTAGCTATTCATAACTTCCACCTCCCTGCTAGCCCTGCTCGGCCTGCCACACCCCTTGGAGTGCATGCAAATTACGAGCAATTCAGTAGAATGCCGCTCCGCCTTTATGTCAAGCAACAGATGTTCAGCTGATTGAGCGTCATCTTTGTGTCTGTCAGGCACGCCTTGGCACAGCATCATCAGCGCGTCGGACCAGACCGTGAGTGGTAGTAGGAGCAGCAGCAGCAGCAGTAAGAAAGGAGGGCACCCAGCGGCAGCTACTTGACTTCCACCTTCCACACGGTGTGGCACTGGCTGTGGCACCTTCGTTTAACATAATTTGTTGCCGCCAGTCATGTTTTTACGACACCCGCTCTAAGTGGCAGGCTGTGACTGTGCTTTGATTTTCAATACGAACAGCAATCTGAGAAAATGGTCAAGCGGCAGCCTAACCAGAGGCGTAGGCAGACTTCCATTTTGATGGCGGCCCAGACCCTCCCCCTTGCTTAAGCCACTGCTTCACTTGCTACTCCTAGGACTTCTTTTACTCCTCATACTATACAAATTTCCTTTTCGGCTGCTGCTCTGTATTCCCTCTGGGGGCTTGTACCCTGCAGCCTCTGGCTGGCCTACGCCACTGCACTCCATGTCTTTACTCTGCTTTCCACACGTCAATTGTCCTCCTCCTTTGCCTCCTTTGGACGTGAGTCCAATCAAACACATGTCAAATGTTGTTGTTGCTGTTGTTCCGATGTTGTTCCGATGTTGCTGATGTTGCCTGTCGCCGCTGTCGCTGTTGTTGTTGTCTCTTGTCTTGGTCATGATGGGGCCTACATAATCATGGCATCGATTCACTTTCGCTGCGTCATGTAAATGCACTCACCGACCACGCTGTCAGCTAGATGTACATATATATCTATGTACAAACATATACATATCTATCTACGTTTGTATAAAACAACGTCAGCTGCTGGCCAGGCTATTACCATGTCCACATATGGGCGCGTTGTTTGGCTAACACTACCGTGTGGGCGCCTCTTGCCAATTCACAGACACGAAACCGTCAAAACAGACCTACAGTCACACACACACACACATATATTAGCATGGGCGCAAGCCAACGCCAAAAAACTATCAATTCTTCCATATTTCCACGCTTCCATTCTTCAATTCGTCCAACGACATCGTTCGCGTTGTCATCGTGGACATACACATGTAACTAGGCACCCACACTTGCTTTTTGCATACGACTATTCGATAGCGATATCGATTTCGATGTCGATTCCGATGCCGATGGCAATTGCCAAATGGCGAATGGCGAATGACAAACTAAACAAGCGGTAAACGAGCGGTACCCGGCATCATTTGATGTGTTTTGCGTGGTTGCAATTAGGCACAGTGGTACAAAAGCTAAAAACTTATCTTATAAATAAACATAATAAAAAAAAAAGATACATGAATATTTAATAAATAACATTTATTAACATTTCTTATAATAATAAATAAATTATACCAAAATAAATAAGAATAAATAAATAATAAATAAAAAAAATATATAATAAAATATATAAGCACTAATTCCTAATGAAATAAGAAATAATAACTTATAATACAATAAAAAATAAGAAATAAATACCAAAAATAATAAATAAAGAAAATAATAATAATAATTAGTAAATATTATTAAATAATGATAAAATCACAATAAATAATTATAATAAATAAATATATTTAAAAATAGCACAAAATAATATATATTAATCAATAATGGAAAAAATAAAAAAATATATAATAAAACATAAGATTAAATATTATTAATTAAATAATAATAATAATAAAATAAAGAATATAAAATAATAAAAAAAAATTATAAATATAAAAATAAATGAAAAAAATTCATAATAATAAATAAAATAGTATATAGCAATAAAAATATAATTATATAAATATATAATAAATAAACTAATAAAAGTAATTTAGAAATAAAATAATTAAAAACAATTAAATAAGAGTAAGACCATAAATAATATAAAATAAATAAAAACAAATAAATAAAAACAAATAAATAAAAAAATAAGAAAATAATACGTAAATGCTATCCAATAAATAATTCTCTTAGATTTGGAGAATCACTCCAGAAGACATATTAATACCATATATATATTTTTATAGTTGATTAAAATATTAAAATATGCATTGCGAGTTTACTTCAATATTGTTCAATTAATAACTTTTCTTATTTTTTATATTATAACCAAGTCAATATATTTTAATATTTAATCAGGTCCAATTAGCTGCCTGAAATGCAGTTTATTAACGTCCGTGGTAGACGTTACTGCCATTTTTTAGTATATAGAAAAATAATTCAATTAAAAACAATTTCAGAAAGCACTCAGGCAAGAGACAAGAGACCAGAGAGCAAAGAGCAGAGTTTTTGCCTACGGCAGTAAATATATTAAAAGCCAATATTTTCTGCTATACTGAAGTTAACTGTCGGAAATTCAGTTATTAAAATTTGATAGATGAGTTTTCCAATTCAATTTGTGCACTGCAGTGTGAAGTATTTAAATAAAAGTGCAAATTCAGTTTTGAATCAAGCTTTAAGTTTCATTCCCTTTGAGAGCTGACAGGGCACAAAAGTTATGGGATGTATCACAATGGAAAGTGGCAGATTTCAGGTTGGCTAAGAGAGGAAACGGAAACGGAAATTTGCTAACGCCTGCATCTTTCGGTTGCCCTTAACACAACATTTTGTTTAGTAAGCATTTGTTATGTACCTCCTCCTCATGTGGGATGTGCTGCGGGTCCTTTCACGTGGAAGCTTTCGCGCACGTGAGAGATAAAAATCCGGTTCATGCGACCACAGCAGCAGTCGACGTGGAAATGAATTAACATTTTGCATGTTGGCCAGGATAAGAGCTCACAGTCAGCCACATCCTGTTCTGCAGCGTTGCTTCTTTCTAGCCAAAAATGTGTAAGCCTTCATTCTTTTTTTTCTCTATCTATATTTTCGGTTCAGAGTAGCGGAAGTGGAAACACATTCACGAGCTGCACACACTGCTTCCTTCTCCTAGTTTGCATCCATTTTGCATTTGGTAGTTGTGGGCGGGCCAAAACCCTTTTGGTTTTAATGGCCAAGTTTAGCGTTTAAGTGGTATAAATTGCAGTTCACTTCAGTTTCTACGCTTTCAGATGCACATCCTTTTTTGGATTCGCAAAGTGCTTTGTGGGTTCTACTTGGTGTACTGAGAAATCCTTTTAGATTCACACATGCTACAACTACTTACTTCTGGTTCATAATTTATTGGCAAACTAGAAACTTTGTATATAGTTTGTAGTTCCATGGCGCCTGTCATTATATATGTACCATATGAAAGTTCTTGAATACGTGCACAGACTGACATTCAGTTTAACTTAAATGAGTAGCTTTTAGCTTTGTGTTGTGTTGCATAAGGATATATATTGCATACTTATATATAAGTTATGCATAGAAAGTACTTTAAAGTATATATGCTTACTCACGATTATAAGAACTATTAGTCTATTCTGTATACTTTAAGAAGCACTCTTAAAACTTAAGATTTGGAAGCTAATTTTAATAAGGAACGTAGCTAGAAATATATAATATTAAATCTTGTATTTCCAAAATAATAAAACTCATCAAATTTTACTTTAAGTACGTCAAATCAAAGAGTGTACAGCTCAGTAAAGAATGCATCTTAGTAAAGTAAATTTTGACATTTATAATCAGTGTGAAAGAGCTTGTATATAGTCAGATGTCAAAGACACAAAGAATGTATCTCATAGGTATACAGAACTCCGAGAGTAATAGGATTAGGAATACTTATTCGTGTACCCAAAAGAGATAAAAGAAGAATGTACAATATGTGTTATATGTTAACTATAATCCCATTAGTCTCTTCAATCCATTAACTCTTTTCACATTTCCCTTGTTTATAGGGAAAGAAACCAAGTAGATAAACATGTTTTGGTGTTCCACATAAATCTAACAAATGTTACGAAATCAATCAAAATTATCGCCTCCAACCTTGTGTAACATTAGAAACAAATTTGTGGAGTTTTTGGGGGAAACCACCATAAAATGCACTCACTAACTACACTCACACAGACGCACACACACACATAATTGGAGAGTGTAATTATTATTAATTTGTCAAGTATGTAAAACAGATGCCCTATGCACCAATGTGCCCAATGGGTCGCCCTCAGTGAGGTGCAGTGCAACCGAGGGGGACTCCTAGGCCACAGATGCGGGCGCAGCGTGAAATATTTCTCTCGTTTTCTTTTTTTTTTTTATATACCCTGTAACAAACAAATAGACAAATGGGTAGGTCAGAGTCAGAAATAGTAAAGAATATAAAAATATATGCAGGTTATAGTAAGAGTAAGAGAAGAATGACCTTAAGGATCTAGCTCTGAAGTTTGGTATATATGTAGCTACAGGGTATCTTATAGTCAAACACTCTGATGTATTGCTACTTATTTTGGTTGGTCTGGAAATAATTGTTGGGACAGCCACGCGCCAGTTTGAATTGAGGGGAGGCTTCAGGGTAGACGACTGCATCCCGTCGGAGGGCAGACAATTTTCAATGCAAATCAAAAATCGGCTTTGCCCGGGCATCTCAGCCAGTTTGCCAGACAAGTGCAGACAATTCCCGACAGACTTTAAATGTACCACAGATATATGAGAGTTGCTGTACATATATATATATATATATATATATATATGTGTGTGTATATATATCCGGCCGAAGTCAAACCAAATTGTGTCGGCGAGTGCCTTTTGCCTTTGGCTCTGCATTTGCCGCTGTCTCTGTCTATTTTTATATCCATTAAATGCATTTTGTGCACAATTTCGAAATCGTGTGGCACATTTACATTTCTGTTTCGATCTTGTTTGGCGCTTTTTTTTTATTTACTTTTAGTTTCGCTTCTGGCCTCAAGTCTAATCCAATTGCATTTTGATTTCGTTTTGGCAGAAGCTGTGGAAAACTGCTTGAAAAGTTGACTCGATTTAGCCCCAAAGTTCAGTTGCATTTGTAAAGAGAAAAATTTCCAAAAAACTCTGCAACAACTCAGTTTAAATTTATGTATGCAAAAAATGACTTTGAAGTTTTCATTAAAAACTTTTAAATGAGGCAAACGTGGCATGAAATGTTATATACTTTATGTATATGCAAATATGATTTAAAGCAGTTCGTTAAGTCGAAGCGGGTTTCAGCTCATATCTGAAGAAGTTATAAAATAGCTGAAAGTTTTAGATAGATATCAGAATAATCCTCGTACAGTGATATGCTCAAATAAAGTATATATATCTATATATATACAATATATACTATTCTATTGTTGAGCTATATTAAAATGTATATCACATTAATCTAATGTAAATCTTCAGTCAGATATATGAGCATTATTAATGACCCGATCAATTTGCTGATCTGTTTGATAGGAAATCTTGTTTTGGAATTCCTTACTTTATTCCAATTACCCAAAACTGCTATTTATCTGATCAGCTTTTGTGCTTATCGTTTGCTCGTTTGTGATTAAATTCAGAGTTTATTTTTAGTTTGTGCAATTTCAATCCAATTGTTTGGCTCATCCTTTATGCATTCCCAGCGCAATTGGTGTCATTGTCCTTGTGCATTGTGGCGTGTCATTTGCCAAGTTGCCAAGGAGCCAAACGAGCTCCCTATGCCACACACGTTGCTCAGCCTTTTCTACAATTTATATATATACATGTATAGACATTTGTATGTATATATATATATTTGTGTATATAGATATATTTTTAGCACGAAAAGGTAAATAAATTTGCATAGAGCTGACGCTGTGTTGCAGCCGCTTAAAGGATTACAAAGCATTTGCCAGAGGCCAACAATGCTTGCACATAATCCTGTTAGTACGAGAGGTACTATTTTTTTTTTTCATTTACAAGGAGCTCAGAGCAATGTCAAGTGAGGACGACACATACAACAATATGGTAAACAGACAGGATAAACAATGGGCAGCCGATCCTAGAGACAATGCTCAGGTGGCAGCCCCAAAAATGGTAATGAAGATGAAGTCGTACGACTACAAAATTTACCATCTGTTAAAGGTGTCCACATTGTGTACACACCCGAGCTACCTAGCAGCCAAGTGACAAGTCATGTTTACTCCAAAAAGAATACGGAGTAATACCCTATAAACGAAAAGTACTAAAGGGTATATCAGGACTGTGAACTCAACTCATCGAACTCAGAGACTATAACAGATAAAGATATTTAATTTGGTATATAGATATGCCTATAAATACCATGTACAACTGAGATAAGTTTCAAGCTCTTGATTAGTTGTAAAGTCGAAGAAGCAGCGCTGCTTTTACGCTGCTTGAAGTGAAATTAGTGTGCTGAATAAACTTTCTATATATCTAAGAAGAAGTCCATGTAAAAGGTTAAATATATTCGATATTATATGCATACATTTTGAGTTCGTTTAACCTAGACTTGTATACAGGGTATCTCACAAGTCGGTCACACGCGTTTGAAGTACATTTTAACTTGTTAAAAAGCAAAAATCGTAGACTATTTCTATCTAGCTGCAATCATGAATTTTCAAATGCATTTTCATGGTCACAAAGTGCCTGCATTAGGCCGAAAAACAAACCACATAAATATCCCTACACACACACACACACACACACACACATAGACGCATAGAGGGACATCCTGCCGCAAGCAGGATCATTAATCTTGGCTATTGTTCTACCAGTGCTGGGTGTCATACATATAAATTATGCATCATGGGCCAGTCCTTGGCTTCTGAAGCGGCTGCTGCTGCTGTTGTTGGCCACTTTTAAAATCGATGCCATGCATATCGAGTGACCCACCCAGACTGCAACCACTAGCAACCACTAGCGACCACTAGCCACCACGTACTCCAGTCGATTTGTGAGTGCAAAAAACGCAACGAAGCGGAAAATCAAATAAAACGTCAACGTTGCCCTGACGCGTCGCATCGCCGTCAAACTGAGCGTCACTCAAAGGGCCAAAAGAGGAGCCGCCACTTTGCCCTGTTGCCCAGTTTGCTTAGTTTGCTCAGTCTGCCCAGTCTGCCCAGTTTGCCCAGTTTATCCAAGTTTACCCACTCGTCTGTCAGGCCCACCCGGTTCTGCGTTGGTGGTTGCCCTTCATCGCTTTCAACATGCCATTGCCCTTGCCCCTGTGGCAAACCAGAGGAAACCAGAGGCAACCACAACTGGCAGCAACTGGCAGCCCACGTTGCACGTTCAAGTGTCAATTGGTTTACTCGGTGGCCACTTCGTTGAGTGCACACTGTACCAACTAAAGTGCGCTTCAAAGTGCCTGCATTTGCTGCCACACTCCATTGCATCAGGGCCAAGAACAGTTGAAACAGTTCAACAAATGGTTAATATGCATAAGGAACATGAATTAAATGCCGACTCTCTCTCTCTCTCTCTCTCTCTCTCTCTCTCGATTCATGAGGCTTTTCCGCTTCAGCTCAAGTAATTGGATAAGTGGGAAAAGTATCCAATGTTTTAAATATATCAGATAAGCTCCACAGCGGAAATTCCATTTGTTGTGATATCTTATGAATAATAAATGATAATAGATATAGTATGTAAGTCCAGTAACCGTGGTACAGAAAAGAGTTATTAGAAAAAATGAATTTTATATTTAATTGTAGAGTTTATTTATCTAGAATCTATATTTATCTAGAATCTGTATTATATGAGTATAAAAGAAGTTATGGAAAGTTTGTTTGTAAATTTTTTTGTTTTTACTTTTTAACTGCGAAAACTTAGTTCTGACATCGAATACTACTCTTAATTTGTATCGTTTTTATCAATCTGGTTCTTAGGTTATATTTCTACAACATTTTTGAAAATGATGCAGAAGACGTTTACCAATTAGAACTGAATTAGAACTTTGTTTCTCGGGTAATTCAATTTTACGAAATGTTTAAACAAGTGAATATTCTCTTTATACAAACGTTTTTCCACACAAATCTTATTATTTAAGATATATTGTTTATTTTCCCTTCAGAAATCTGAAATATTTTTTCTGGCTTAAATCAATTTGATATCAAGGGTTGCTCATGTGCTTATAACAAAGCTTTTCTGATAACTTGTTTGCATATTAACTGAAGTGTTGAAAGCTTTTTAGAATGAAGTTTTGAGTTCTTTGGATAGTTTTCTTTATAGCGCACAACGTCTTCATGTTTTTCAGATATTTGTTTTCCATTTAGAACTTAAGGCATTTCCCACTTGTAATATGATATTTTCCTTCAATCCGTTTCCTCAAACATTTTTCCAACAATTAGCTCCAGCTCTCGTGCTGTTTATATACGTTGTGTGGATATATTTTTGGAGTATGTTCCATTGTTTATAAAAGAAACTGAAGTGCCCTTAAGTAGTCTATGGCATTTCGATGCAATAGTAATTGGATTGCATTGTTTTTCTTTAGGATTGGGGCGGGGTGTAGTGTGCAGGCCACTCGAATTGGCTGTGGAAATGTGCATCGTTTAGGGAACTGGGTCAATTGCCCTTTGGGAGCGGCACCCAAAAGTTTCAGATAGAAATCAGAAATCAAAGCATTACCAGGTAAATGCACAAATCAACACTTGATACTCTTAAGAATAGAATGTTTTAACCTAATTTTTGATATATACAAACAATTCTCTAATGCATTCTCTATTTTTGTTTATTCTTCGTTTCAGGTATGTATTCCCCCAAGTTCCAAAATGTACCTTGTGCCGGTTCTTCAATGGGTGGGTGTGTTAACACAGTAAGTAACAAAAATGTGGCCAATTCAATTAGCATAAACTTCTGGCAGCCGCAAAATGTCAACAACTCTATCAAAACGATCAACACGACATGACAGAGGAGTTGGCGGGGTCTTGAAAGTTATATGGCTCTGCTCTTTGGCTAACATAAGAAATCTGTCAATGGCCCAAAAGTCCAGTCCATATACCATACCAACATACATTGTTGGTTCACCTGTTGCCAGTCTCAGTCTCAGTCTCAGTCTTAGCCATGGCAAGCGCTTAACAAGTTTTCAATTTGTAATCGCGCGTGCTTTGAATACTGCTTAAGAGAGGGAGAGACAATTGAGTGCCAGCCACAAGGTGCACCTTGTACCAGCACCATGCCAGCCCACCTCGCCCGTATCCGTATGTCTTGAAGACTCCACTCCAAGCTCAAGTCTGTTGACTGAAGTCTGACTCAAACCAAGTCCATACGGGCTGTGTCCGGGCCAAGTGAGGCACGCGCGCCTGCGCATTTTGTACAAATATGGCAGGAGGCCAACCGCAAGACAGGTAACAATTTTATACCCTGTAATCAGTAGACAAGGGTATATTGGTTTCTAATTGTGCAGAAATCAGCTTCAACTGATAAAAACCTATAATTAAATCAATTTTAAATGATTTCTATTCAAAATTCAAATTGTTAGATTGAAAAACATGTTAGAAACGAGTAGGAGCTCTGGTCGAGTATCTATCTTAACTTCATATATAGAAACGATAAAAACGATTTGTTCCTTTAATTCTTGGTAGAATTAAGCCTTTAATACTATAGCTTGCACTTGAGTAAAGGGTATTCTTTAGTCTTTACTAGCACAGCTAGCTTTTTTGTACTTGTTTCATTATGAGCCATGGTTTAGTTGGACTTGTTCCTGGTCAGTTCAAGTATTTAGTGGCAACTGATACTCAATTATGCCGAGGCTGGCGATGCGATTAATTTACTGCTGGTTTTCTTTAATCGAATGAATTTTCATTTACATGAATTGCGCTTATATAATTTATTTAATGATCAGCTTTACTTTTGATGCCCAATGAATTGACAATGACGATGTAATAAAATATCTGAGTGTGCCATATAAATTACCAGAGGGACTTATTTAAGATTCCTTTGCGTCATCGCATCGTTTCAACAATTCGCATTTTATGGTTAAAAATCACTGCCAGAGTATTAAATCGTTAATTTTTAATGGAGACCTTGTCTTTTACCCTATGGGAGAATTCTTCAAGTAATTCCGTTCAACAAGAAGAATAATAAATACTCATGAACTGTTCAATTAATATAAGCTTCTTTTGACTCTTTTGCTTATAGCTCTTAACATGCTTTCCATATTAAATAGATTAAATTTACAGACATTTCTATTGCATATAAACATAGTTTAATTATAGTTTTATAGAATCTGTTTTAGTATTCAGACAGTTGACAATTAGCGACTGACCGCTGACACAGATTGTTCACATAATAAATGATTTAAACCCAGAAAAACCCAATCAGATAACTAATTAGTAAAGTCTATAAGTATTACTTACTACAAGTTAAAATGTTATGAAGAAGAAGTTAAGTTTCTAATAGTTTGAAGAGAGGACTCTAAATTGAAAATACGAAAAGTACAGAAAGGATTAATTTGGCTTAATAACAGAAACCAATTTCAATCTCCCAGCATCATGCGACGATTTTTAACAGATGGAGATATTTTGATACCCTGTAAATTTTAAAGCTTTCAGCTAATTTATTTTGAATTCCTAGATATGTATATGATACTTTTTATTAATTTTGAACAGAACTTAATTTATGTACATTAATTATCCTATATTCTGTGTCAACTTGAAAACCATCGTAATAGATGCATCAGCTTGGCCAGTAAATGCTATCACAACTTTATAGTAGCCCGTAGCTAATACATCTGGCATGCCGTCGCCGGTTAACTTACAGGACTCAAATTTATAGACCTTTCGTGGAAATGGGCCTGTAAATTTGTTCTTAAATTCTGGAATATCAGAGCAATCGTATACATTCTTATAGGTAATGTCCCTGTAAAACGTATTCATATATTCAGTGAAGGGCATTCTATGAATTCGATATGGCAGTATTTTGTATTCATTTTCACTTCCACTAAAGCAACTGTACGCAGTTATCTCAACCTGTTGGGAAAATAGATTAATAAATTATTATTCAATGCTAAAAATCGCCTGAGGACGCACCGCTAAACTTTCATCTGAATCAAAATTCCAATCCATCACTCCTGAAATAGCGTATTCATATCTGGAAATACGAGTCCTTGTGAAATTCATGCGTAGTTTGCTCTCATTGGCGCTGCTGCTAGACACGGATACTATCTCATGCTCCCAAGTGCGCTAATATAGGAACGAATGGCTTTAGCCTTCTTAAATCCTTGCTTAACTGTCTTACCATATTGACACAGCCACCGCCTGAAAGGATCAGTATCCATATACCTATGAATACACAAGAGAGCAGTACACTTGGAAACATTACACAAACGAAAACGTACTAGAACTGTTATAGTCCAGTTCAGATTGGTGTCGACCTTATATACCAGAGATGGAATAACAATCATGCTTATCATATCCAAATATATCTAATGAATTAAGTTCATTATTTGTGCTATATGTTCAATCTTATCGTTTCCAAATATATCTATTAAATTAAGGTTTTTACTTGTGTTATGTAGTCAATAATAGTTGTCAAATTATTCAACCATTAAGATCAGATTTTAGTTAGATAAAAATGTTACACATCCTGAACAGACGAACAGACAAAACTATTATATATTAAAAACAGGGAAGAATAGTTGAGTATGCCCGACTACAAGATACTTTATATACAGGATGGTAATGTGGTCTGACTAAATGTAACTCCTAGCTTCAATAGTTTTTTGGCGGAGACTTCTCATAGGCTAATCAATTAATGTATTACTTTAATTTCATGAATCCTCGTTGAAAAACAGAAGTCAAAACAACTGTTTTAAATGGTAAATAATTTAGATAATTTATCTACAAGTTTATTCTGGCACCTTTTGTATCTGCAAGATACATAGATAAAGCAGAAAATGTTCAACAATCATTTCTATACATTTTTATTCTGTCTTCATTGTTATTATTTTCTATTATTGTTGTTGTTTTTTATGATTTGCATAGCTCGTCGACTTTTAATTCAAAATTTTATTTACGACTTGTTTGGATTTTTTGTTGTTACTTTTGTATAGATTCTATTATTTAATGATGGTTATTGTTGTTGTTATTCTTGGCTGGGTACTTCATTACCTGCTTCGTGTTTGGCTGCACGTGTTTGGCCTGAACAAAATTGTTAAATATTTTGAGTTGTGGCCCAGCAAATGGCCAATTTGCCGCTGTTGCTTTGAAGTCAACTTAGATATTTTTTTCCTTTTTGGCTAATTGTATAACAATTTTTGTTAAGTGTACAGGAAAAGATGAGTTTCAATTTGACCATCAATTAGACTTTATTTATCTAGACGGGCAGTTCTTCTTTGCTTTCTGTTCATGTGAATTAGGTCTTTTTTTTGGGACTAATCGGACGTTGTTTTAGCGACTCTGAATAATAAAAGTAAATACACATTAAATATTTGTTGAGCTTCTGAAGAAGAGCTCGAAGTATTTTCTACTGAAGCACTTATCATATTTCAATTTAAGAAATAAAATGAAAGAAAGAGGCAAAATCCATAAAAGAAGTTATTTTGTATACATAATATACATTATGTTCAATAAAATAGCAGCGCAGTTAAGTTTTAAATAAAATAGAAATCTCGACCATATATTTATTATAATATTGTGAGTCTATTTTTGATCAAATGAATCGGAAACTAGGAAAAACTTAGAAAAATTTTGGTGTTTCCACTATTTACTGTTTATTCCAAAGATTCTACAGTTTATTATGATAATAAAAACCTGTTGCGTGGCTACTTATAAATCACTTCGTATTTTCACATGGGAATCCCGTTCTCATTCTGTTTATTCGAGCATTCGATAAAAAGTTAGCCAAAGTTCAGCGTGACTAATAACTATATCAAAACTTGCATTTGGAATGTCGTATTATATTACAAGTGTAAACGGGGTATAATAAAATTACACGGATCGCTTACAAATTGTTAAATAACAAATTTCAATTGGCCATAAAGCAATCAACGGGTCGACATAAACAACTGAACACGTTAATAAATCATTTTTGACCAAAATGAGGCTCCCTTTTTTTTTTCCTCCAATGAGTTGAGCGTTTCGACCATTTTTGGCCAAAACCAATCGATCAATAGGCCTCCAACTACGGTCCCCATCCAATTGGTCAACTTGCCAACTTGCCGAACTGCCAAATATGCCAAAATGCAGGTGGCAAAATTAGACAAAAACACGACGCCAAATCACAAAAAATATTGTGAAAATTGCACAAAATGCAATAATATTTTGGCACTAAAAAAAAAAGTATGAAAACGAAGCAAAATACTGAAAACGTTTGCAATTTGTTTTTCTGCGTATCACAGATATTTTTCAACAGTATTTTTATTGTCTTGCCAAATTCGATTTATATATATATATAAATATATATATATATAATTGAAAAGCCGGCTCCCAACAGTCTTGCCAAAAAATTGTTACACCGAATTATGGTCAATGTACGTTACAACTTTTGGTCAGCCAAAAGGAAATAAAAATACTCGTAAAGAGCCAAAAGACTAAAATAAAAATACTCAAAAATGATCATAAACTCTTATATATACGATTATTTGATGATTTAGTTTCTATGTTTTTTTTTTGTATATAAACAAATCAAAATCTTTTAATTATCTTTAATGACTACAACCAAAAAATGACATCATCAACAGTCGCTTTATAGTTATTTGGATTTAAGTGGAAAACTGTTTTAAAGGCAGATGTAAACGCGACTGTTTCCCAGTCACAAGACAACCAGGCACAAGCTGGACTATGATATACCCTGTATTCAATTCAAATCTAACTTATGCAGCAGGTGAAGTACTTGAGAAGCACTTCTTACACTGGAATCGGCTCAGAAGCAGTGCTGCGGGTACTGAGAGTTTTTTTTAGTAATTTTTATACGTAATTAAAAGTACTCAATAATTTATTTATTTATATACATTTATATGTAATTACAGCTTATAATTTATATATATTTATGTATGTAATTATTTATTTATATTTAATTATTTATATGTAATTATATTTATATGTAAATAATTATTTATACGTAATTATTTATATATAATTATTTATGTGATTATTTATATGTAATTACTTATATTCAATGGCAATTATTTGTATACTAAAAGTAATTTCCTTCTGCTTTTTGTACTAAATCTGATAAACCCCGAGATTTGTTATATACCCCGTTCATATACCCTGTATTAACTGCTCTTACTATATATATAGCCTGCAATTAATCACCTGGCTGTAACACTTGACGCCTGCTCAGGTGCAGCGATGCAAAAACATTCCGAAAGCACTCCGAATCATTCTACTATATCTCTACATAGTTCACCATTATATTCCATTTTAATAAATTTATCGCACCCGCGCCAGCGTGTGATTCGAATAATTGCTTTACAATTTGCCGTTGAGCGGATAATAAAAATAAATGTATAAAAAGATTAAATTATATTAAAACGCCAGCGGCATACAAATTGCTTCCATGTATACTATATTACAACATTCAAGTGTGTTCCGATAAAATTGCAAGAGTTGTTCAGGTGTGGCATTATGATATAGTTATCAGATACGTCCAGTGCTGTTGAGTTATGGATACGAAAAGAGTTTCAGATCCTGAGGCGCTCAGAACTGAGTGGTAACATGACATGGCTGAGCTCTATAAGTGATATTTTATTCATGCTATATAGTGTTATGATCTTGGTACTTGATCTTTCCAATCACGTACTGCATTTTTGGTCATTTTTCTCTGATCATTCGCTATCTTTAACAATGTATCTCTCTCTGTGCACACGTATCTTGCGAATTATAATTGAGTAATTCGATAATGAATGCTTTCAATATCTATATATACAATAAGTATAGATATTTTTATATAATATTTAAGTAATATTATTTATTTCTTTAGAAAGATAGATATTTCATATTTATTTCTTTGCACTGAGACACACCCAAGATCTTTGAAGACGAACTCGTCTATTATCTGGTAACCCAACGTGCAATAGCTGAAGATTTACATTGAACCCAACGATAAACTTTCAAGTTTATTGTAATTTGTGAAGGGCATAAACAAATTTGACACTTTTGCATCAAAATCCCGAAAGTGTAAACTTGTTATTCCAGTTGAGCGTCATCTCAACGCCGGGTCATTATATGTTAAGATCGTGTGTCTTACGTGTTTTCTACAAAATTGTGTGAGTCTTTTAGTTTGTGTTTTAAGTCAACATCCGTTTGCAACACATCGATCATATAATTTGCTAAACTCATCCTAATGATCCAACATTTGATCTTAGCATTATATATTATTCTAAGGGGAATTCGAGTATTGGAGAATTATTTTTTACGGGCACGCGCAAATCGGGCTTGTGCGGGCTCCGACCCCGTCTGTTTGTAGGCAATCTTAGCACATAACAAAACACCTCATAAATTTTATAGCCAAAGCCAAAGTCAGAGAGCTTAGAAGAGAGCTCCACTCATTAGTAGCCCACCAACAACAACAATAACAACAATCACAATTCAAGTATCACATCCAAATCCCAAAACTCAGCCAAGCCTCTCGAAGTCCCAAAGTCTCAACTCTCGAGTCTCAGATTTTTACAGCTTAGGTTTTGGTACGGTCTGCTGTGATTTTTTTATGTCTCTTGCTTTCCCATATGAGACCATAAATCTGAACATTTTTATTTCTATAGTTTTGTATATTCTGTTGTTTGCTGTTCTGTGTTCTGTGTTCAGTGTTCCCTGGTCTCGGGTCTTTATTCCGACTTTTCTGACACGCTATACTCCATATACTAAGCGTGCCGTTTGTCGAGTTACCAACAAGTAGAAGTGCTCCAGCGTAAGATACCCTAAAGACATGCATTGAATTAACTTTAATATCAGTTTCTAAGCATATTATACCCCTTTTTAGATTTAAATTAACTACAGGGTATATAAAACTCTTTTGGTCTGCCACAGACATTGAGACAAAGTAATAACAGTGGCCGGCAAACTGTCATAAGAACTTCACCCACATAAATTACTAGAGGTTTACTTCTTTTGATTTCCCCAGAGAGACGAGGTAGCTTAGCGTTCGCATAAACTTTGTTACTTTGTCTCAGATTTTACATATATATATACTGAAACTGTGTGATTGCAATTCAGATAGAGGCCAGAAAATGAAAAGTTTTAAGATAGAGTTAAAGCTCTGAAACCATATCTAAAATTAGAAAGGTAAACTTAATATAGAGTTTGTTTATAGCTCTATAGAGTACTTTTTGTTGGGGTTTACTTAAGAGAAAAACTAATGTCAACTCAATGGTTAAAGCCAGACATATAGGTGGGTTGGTACAGATCAGAATAAAAGATATCACGAATCTATTAAAAAGTGTCTCTTATTTCCTGGAATAAATGAGGTAAGAATAGAAAGGAAACTCATTCAAAAGCGAAGTCAAACGACAAATACATAAAAATCTAAACAATTATCAGATACAAGCAATAGTACGTGTTATATTATATTTTATAATATTTAAATATTTAAAATTATAATACATCTGATTCTTTCTCCTTTTCTCTCTGTAAACAAAAAGGAAAGGCAAGGAAATAAAGTTGTATTAAATGAAGGGGAAACCTTATACCAAATAAGCTAAAAAAGCTTTAATTAATATTTAATATTATATTATTAATATAAAATATTAAAAAAATTCTTTCTTAACTATTTAGAATTCGATTTATTTAAAGATCCTCTATAAACTCAAAGTAAAAGTTTGTAAAAGCCTGTGACTTTTTTTCAAAGAACCATGTTATGAGTACTCCATACTCGCCCGTTGGCAAAGGTAGAGGAATAATCTCTGGTTTGAGATATAGATCCTTTATGATAGCGAAACCCTGTGAATTTATGATTTTATATATCAAAATTTATGATTGACTTTCAATATTAACTTATACTTACCGAGTAGGGGCAGGAGTGGTTCATGTTGGTATAATCCTTAAAGATGTTAGTAAGGATACTGACTATTGGGTTGTTGCGTTTTCTATGAAACTCACAGACGTCAGTAGTGAAATCATATAGAAACGGCTTATATCCATTAGCTTTCTTAACAAACTGATATCTGGCGCTTAGTTTGGACACAGAATATAAGAAAGTCGCATTTAAATTATAAATGGTTTTGTTTCTCTTGATGGCCCTCAAACGACATATATTTATGATCATTGTCCGATTATCAGATCCACAAACTGCATTGGTGAATCTAACAACGACAGCAGTCTATAAAATATATACTTTAACAGATATTAAACCACTATAAACATATTTTTCTTACATGGTAAATACATTTGAAAGCCAGAATAATTATGAAAAACATTTGATACGAGGTCCGCATGTTTTTTGGGGTCTGTGAAGCCTCTTGAACTGAGGTTTTTACTCTGACGTGTATAAATTTATATAGAATTTATTTAACGCTTGATCGAGTAAAATATATATACTACTAATAGTTTACCTGACATTAAAATATGGATTATTACAGCGATTGATATTGGCTCTAATTATAAGCGATAAATATTAATGGATATTTTGTTGAAATTTAATGGGATACTTAACAAAATATGTCTGGCAACAATAATTAATATATATTATATAGTTTTGTATATAATGAACTTTACGTCAATAATCGTAGAATATCGATTGAAGTCGATTAATGTTCAATTGGCAGAAATCGTAGCATTTCGTCAATTTTATTGAATATTCACTCAACCATTAATTGATATACAATTCTTTATAATTGATTAAAGATCCTCTTTAAACTCGAAAAAAAAGTTTGCATACGCGTGCGATATTTTATCGAATATGAATGTGATATTTTATCGAATATGAATGTGATAAGTATTCCATACTCGCCCGTTGGCAGCGGCAAGGAAATTGCTTCTGGTTTGAGGTAAAAATCCTTGAGTATTGCAAAACCCTGAGAAAGTGATTATACGAGTACTTTTAATATAATAATGATTTGTATATAGTACAGTGCAGTCTCGATAACGTGAACTAATTAAAACCAGAACTCTTCAAGTTAACGAATTGTTCGAGATATCGAATCACCTTTATTTTTTTATACCACATCTGAATTCTGATGCAAGGGAACAAAGCAGTTGTTCAAGTTATCAAGTGTTCAAGTTATCGCGACTGCCCTTACTTACCATATAAGGACATTTATGGTTAAAGTTGGTAAAGTCCTTATAGATATTCGTAATTAAGTTGATGACTGGGTTATTGTGTTTCCTATGAAACTGGCAGACATCGATTGTGACGTCTTATAGCCATGGCTTATATCCATTAGCTTTCTTAACGAACTGATATCTGGCGCTAATTTCGGATATTCTGTGTAAGAAAGTTCCATTGAAGTTGAATGTAGTTTTGTTTCTATTAACGGCCTTCAAACGGCAGGTATTAATCAACATTGACTTATTATCAGATCCGCAAACTGCATTTGTGAATCTTACGACGACAGCAGCCTATAAAAAGAATTGTTTAATTGAAATAAAAACAATTAATGCGTTTTCTTACATTGTAAATACATTTGAGAACAGTCAAAATGATGACAATTATTACAAGCGAGTTCCGCATGTTCTTTTGGTCTTTGAAGCTTAAACTGATTTTTTATATTTTTACTTTGCCTTTAAATAAAATATTGTTTACGGTTCAGAGCGCATATAGTTTTGTTTAATAGATTTTTAATAATATTGCTAATTACACTTTAATTATAGTAACATAACTATCGAATATGAAGTCCAGCTATCGATGCTGCTTTAATCAATAGTTTTCAGAGTATATGGATAGTATATGATATATGTATATCGATGATATATTGTCACTGATATTATTCACATTCACAAAAAAGACTAAGTTTAAAAGTATCGATAACTAAATCTTTGTGTGTTTCTATCGAACTCAACACGATAAATCAACTCGGTATTTAGAGTCTTCAATTGGGAAATGAAATATTTGTTACAGATTTGTCACAGATATTTTAATGTCGCAGTTTTAGTTGTCAATTTTAATAGTATCGATACTGTAAAAGTGTTTCCCTCTATGCAGAATATATCATCAATCGATAATGATCGTCAAATATTACAGATAGATTTAAAGTAAATAATGTTTCATTGAAAAAATTCCTGTTCACAGTTCAAAAATTAAAGCATTTCGTAAATTGTATTTGCTTTCAATCTGTTAAGGGTATACGAAGAGGCACTTTTAAAAGGCTTTTCAGCCTGGAGTGCTCTATAAATATATGCAGTATTTGGCATGTTGTTTCTATTGTTGATTTAAGGTATTACTCGTATTTGCATTTAAACATTTTAGCCATGTTGACGCAGTTCTGTAGTTACTCACAATTCAGTGACTACTCGTCGGATACGCGCACGATATGTTTGCCCAAGCGCACCTCATGGATACATTCGTCTACTTCTAGATACATTCGAAACAAAATTTAGAAAAAAAAACAATCGTATTGCTGAACTCGGTAGCCGAGATTTCAGCGAGTGGGTTGTTTGAGTTAAGATTAAAGGCAAAAAATATGTATATGTATGTGTTAAAATATTTGTCAGAATGTGGGAGCGTGCGAGACAAGTTTATGAGTCAGCCAAGAACAAGCGAATGTTGTTCTATGAATTGGTCAGCTTAGATCGAGATGCTCGAGGGGACGGAGGATCTCGAGTGTTAAATGAATGCTAAATATTTACGCTGATTTATTTGGTGCATTAGAATTGGGCTTTAAGTGGTATATAAATATTGAACTGTATGTATTTGTTGTATATATTAACACAGTGGCTGACAAACGTACATATGTGTCTAACTCAGTGACATCTCTCTATCTATCTATATATCTCTCTCTCTGTCTCTTTGTTTTGTTTTATGCCTTATGCATATTCCATGGGCTTACCACAAGAACCGCACCGGAAATGCGATATCCATCGATTGACCGAGAGCGCGACTCATATGAGGCCAACTGAAGTTAATGCGGTCTTTCTCAGGCCATGAGACCGCATAAACTGTAAAGTGAGATTGGCCACGGGATGTCAAAAAGAAGTCAAGCTACACTGAGAGAAAATAGTGTCAAATAGAAACAACAAAAGATATGATTTAATTTCAAATGATTTCAACTAATTGAATATTCTTTGAATTCATGAAAGTTCGTCTAACTTCATTTGATTATGTTTGACTTTATTGACACCCTTACACCCTTCTTATTTCGCTCAGTGCATACCATGTTCAAGCACACACTCATCATATTGACAGGCATGCTTCCTTATGGCCATGTCAGCTCTCTCTCTAATTGCAAAAGCAAAACTCTGCACTAACCATGCTACACTTTTCCGAGTGCCCAACTGTACAGGATGTGCATGCCAAGCTTAGCTGGAAACCTGGCTAGATGGCTAGATGGTAACATGGTTACATGTCGAGTCAAAGACTGTACACCCAGTCGACATCTTAGCATCGTCATAGACCTGTCACTCCAAGTTTTTGTTGTTGGAAGTGAAGCTGGAGCTGACGCTGTCTTTGGTCTCTTGCGGAACGATCTGCTGTTGATTTTTTAATTATTTATGCTTAAGACACGTTAATGATTTTCCCTGGAAATTGCACAGATGCAACTTCAGTTTCAGTTCCAGCTACTGCAGTTACCGCTCTTTCTCTTTCTGTCTCTTTATGCTCTATGATGCTTTAGACACTTTAAGAAATGTTTGTTAATGGCTTTGGTTTTGCTTTTTATTGCACTAGTGTAAAGATGTTGACCTGTAAACCGATTTGTCTGTCAATTTCCACTTACTGACCCCGTTGAAAACTGAGCAAAAACAAAATAAAGTAAAATAAAAAATAAAACCCGTTCTTCTATAGCCTTCGAAGTGCAGTTGCAAGTGTCTCTTGACAAGTGTTTGGAAACTGGAGATTGTTATGTCCATTTGATTTGATTGAATGATGGAATGTTGTTGCGGATGATGTTGCTCTTGTCAATGGAATGAATCAAACGCCAGTGTTATAATTACGAGTTAATGATTGAGTCCAACGAAAAATATCAATTGAAGATATCGTGAGATATATAATATATAATTGGGTCACAAATTGCTAAGATAAAAGTATGCTACAATACACTTTAGTTGTTTGTTTCACTTTTGGTCATAGTTAATCATAATAAACTATATGATTTGCATCAAGATATCACGTCTTAATTTAAAATCGTTTTTGCTTTAATTATGCAAAATAAAACACCAATTTCGGCTTTATTATACTGTTAATAGCTATTTATAATAAACAGGAAGTTAATCTTAAAAAGATTTATCTTTAATGTCTACAAAAAGAAACCCAGAAACGGTTCAAAGATAATCCAAGATTCTCTGTCTTTATTTGTGCTAATATATTACTAATAAACTTTAATATAATCCTTTTAAATTGCTTTTCCATTTTATATTTATTTGCACCATAATTCGTTTGTTTATCTATGGTCATAAATTAGTTAATTGTCGCTAACTAAATCAAAGAAATTCTATTGAAATCTAACGCTAATTGAACAATGAAATTCTATTGAAAATTACCTACGTGATCAAGTACAAACATTTGTTAAATCAATAGCACCACAAGTCATTCCAACCACATACCGATGTCATTGGAATTATAAAATCATATGAATACACACATATATATACATATATACTTATATATTGCATACATAAATCGGGCATAAGACACTCAACGTCAAGTTTTAAATGCGCTTATGTAATGCACCTTATGATACCCTCTATTCTAGTATGTTTATAGTGGGTATCTATACTATATCTATACTATCTATAGTATCTATAGTATCTATAGTATCTATAGTATCTATCGTATCTATAGTATCTATAGATAGTATCTATAGTATCTGTAGTACCTATAGTATCTATACTATCTATACTATACATACTATCTATATTGTCATACTATCTATAGCATCTATAGTATCTATAGTATCTCCCGTATTTATAGTATCTATCGTATCTATAGATAGTATCTATAGTATCTATCGTATCTATAGATAGTATGTATAGTATCTATCGTATCTATAGATAGTATCCATAGCATCTATAGTATCTATAGTACCTATAGTATCTATACTATCTATACTATTTATACTATTTATACTATTTATACTATTTATACTATCTGTACTATCTATACTATCTGTAGTATCTATACTATCTATTCTATCTATACTATTACCCTAATCACATCCTAGTCGAGTTTCTTGTTTGTTTGTATTGTATATCCTTCTGAATGCTCTCCATGACAGCTGCATCATCCATTCCATTCTAATCAAAGTGATTAGGAATTGATTGAAATGTGTCATAAGCTAATAGAGGATATCTCCGTGTCGAGCATTCAATGTTAACATGTTGAATTATTATATTTTTTTTTTCAAACAACTTACAATGTGCGATTTGCACTCAAACACGACTCATCAGTTAGTCGGAAAGACACACATGGGACACGAGCAGATGTCAGATGCGGTTGTTCGATATGGTTGCAGTTGTTGCAGTTGCTGGTTGCAACAACCTTCAATGGGCTGCTGCTGCTGGTCTTGGCATGACAATTGAAATGCAATTAACCGGGCAAGCGCAATTAAGTCGACAATTACTGAGTCACCAAAGACAGCAAAGACAGCCTTTGGAGCGTTCATAATTGTGTTTAAATGTTTTGAGGTTTGTTTCGTTTCGTTTTGGTCACAACCCATAGATGTCAACCCAACACCCCATCACCTCCTCCTACCCATAAGCAAAAAAAAAATAAAACTTGGGTAACTTTAGCGGCACTTTGAGTAAATGTGTGTGTGTGTGTGTATGTATGTGTGTGTGTTTGCGCGCCTTACATGTTGATTTAATTACAATCAGAAGCAGGCCAAGCTCGCGGCTTCAAAACGACTTGAACCCAAGTTCAATAAAGCTGTCAATGTGCTGTCCGTCCCGACAATCGCAATCCCCATCGTAATGGTAATTGTCTGTTCTCAGTTGCTCAGTCCACCAGTTTGTCAATTCTTCACTTACTCAGCTCTACGATGGGTGTCATTTGTATTCGTACTGAAATTAAGCCACTGCCGATGTCCCTGCTTGGGCGCCAGTTAACGGTTTGAAAGGCGGTTTAACAGGCGGTACCGAATGTGGTATGAAAACACACACACTGTTCTTGGTTAGCCAGCCTATTAGTTCTTCAATTCTTCAGTTATTCAGCTCTACGATGGGTGTCATTTGTATTCGTACTGAAATTAAGCCACTGCCGATGTCCCTGCTCGGGCGCCAGTTAACGGTTTGAAAGGCGGTTTAACAGGCGGTACCGAATGTGGTATGAAAACACACACTGTCTTCGCACGTTCCAGTTTGATGCCTGTGGCTATGACCGTATCTCCCAGCTGCTGTCTGCTGTCTGCTGTTGCAGTGCGTCGAGAAACGCATCTGTGGAAAGGGGCGAAATTAGCTTACATGCAATTAGTTGAAAAATGCGCTGTGGCACAGTGAAAATTGGCTTTTAATGGAGGCGCTCGCTTTTGAGGCTGCTGTTGCAAATTGCATAGAAAATATTTGCTGTCTCTTAAAAGTAGGTTAAGAATTGTCATAATTGCGTTGCTCTATTCAATTTGTCATAATGGAGTGGAGATTGTGTATGTTATGTTCTGTTGCAGCTAGGGAATTCTGATCGCATCATTAGAAAATAATACTCGTTGAATAGAAAAATGCAACTAGAATTCTACGAGTACAGGAAACGTACATAATTGTGTGAGAATTAAGGTAAATGATGTCATTATTTCATACTCCAGATTGAGATTGATGAAATTACTTTATTTATCATACGTGCATTTAGATCAAGTTTTATGTTTGAACTTATCTCCCTATAGTAGTTTCTGTTCGACAGCAAAAGATAATCGAGTTTTGCAATAGATTCCAATATATAGCAATAGACAATACCTTAAAGAAGTTTTCAATATCTCAGGTAGATCTGCAATATCTTGGGCTAAATTGAACCTCATGAAAACTGAATTTTATACTCGTAGGAAAGTTGTTCTCTCATTTCAGCTGCTTCAATAAATAATTGCACACATTCAATTATTGCGAGCGTGCAATAAAATTGAAAATAAATACAATTTTTATTGCGTTTTATTGACGAGCTTAAAGGAATTTTCAATACTACGAGTACGAGTATATATATCATTCGTCGAGTTCATGTTTCTCACTTGTCTGCTTGCATTTGCTGCAATTCGTACTTAATGCCTTCCGTTCGCATTTCAATTGAAGTACATTCGTGTAGACATAACAGTGCATATATATCTGAATACGTATATATATAGTATATCAGAACACGCTCTATATAAGTGTAGCTTACGTTGAGATACCCTTTATTCAGGTCTGACACTCGTTTGAACTTATATATTCATACTACATCAGCTGCTGATTCCATCCACAGAACATATATAGTAGTTCTACATATAGGAATCTGTGTATATAGCTGACATATAGCGAGATTCAACCTGCTAAACAAATACTATATATAATCTGTATAGTGTGCTGTTATACCTCTCTGTTCAGTTTTGCAGGGTATAAAGCAAACAGACCAAGTGTTGGCCAGAATTAAGTTTAAGCAGAAATCGAAAAAAAAAGATTTGCACTCAGCGATTTATTTTCGTTTGTTTCTGGTCGTCTTCTTCGTCTTGGACATCCTTTGCGCTGGTCGCTTATGTGGAATGAAATTTGAATGTGGCCGCGAACGGAGACGACGGCTTCCATTATGGCCACAGCAGTGGATGCAGTGAAGCATGCGGGGTGCGACAGCTGCAGGCGACAACAAATTTTTGTCATAGAATATGAATATAATTCTTTTTCTTGGCAATTTTTTTTGTGTATTTTTGTTATTTTTGGCAGAATTGCAAATTTTTCTCTAAGCTGTGCGAAAAGGGATTATTTCGTGTGGCACATATGTGAAGGGAGTTGCGTGCAACAAGCCACTTGTGGTATGGTTGATGTTGCAGAAGGGTTGTTCTTGGACACATGTGGCACCAGTACGAGTCATTGCCAACAGGCCAACATCAAGGGATGTATCAAGTTTCTTCGAAATCATTATGGAAACGGCATTTGGCCAAAGGGGCACACGGCCTAACGAATCACATAGTAGAACAGGAAGTGCAGGAAGAGCATGCATCTGACAATACATATCATATATATATATATATAGATATATATACTTTATGTATAGTCAAGCACATGGCACATGGCACATGTCAGGGTTGAAATTTGAGCCTAAGCAAAGCAATTACAAGTGCAAACACTTGTTGTAATGTCAGCTGTCAATAAAACGAGGCTGTTGCAAATTGTTGGGGTTATCCTTTCACTGACTTCAACAGATTTTTGCTTGTCAATGGGATTCGGAGGAGGAGGCTTATACCTTGTATGGAAATATAATTGAAGTCTTAAAGCTAAATGAAAGAACGAAAGCCAATATGATATAGTAATATCTCTGGCTAAACAATTCTCTTAAAAAGATTATTCTGCAATAAATTTCATTAAATATGAACTTTAAATATGCATACAGAACGATTAATTGAGATTCTTTTCGATGAATACTGTTTTAACTTAACAACTCAAGTTTTCTTATAAATAGTCTGCGTATTTCAAGATGAAATAACTCAAAATTAAATGCCCTATAAGTAATTGCTGGGGAATAAACTTGAAATACCCAAATAATTTTGATTTCACAGCCGAACAGCTACTCGTCTCAAGAAATTCCATTATGATTTATGCCTAAACGCAACTTGTGCATAATTTATGATGTTTTCTTTTTTTTTAATGTTATTTCCCCTTTTTTGAGCGCTTCCTCGTGATCTTCGAGCCTCATCTTCAGATTTATATGCCTACAAATAGAAGTGCCATCGAATTAATCGCCACTTTTCGTTGCCATTGTGTCTCTCTCTCTGTCCCATCAAAACGAGGCCTATAATGATCTACGGCTGACCTTCAGATATACAAAAATATATAAATACTTATATAGAAGAAACTTAATCATAATCATTTGCAGGCAAACGTAGTCCAAAAATCATTTACACCAACAAAATCAGCGTCGTCATTCATTGAGAGACGTTATAGAAGAAACTCGTAGAAGATTTCTGTGCAGCTCATTCATAAATTGCTTCTATACCCTGTAAATAACTGAAATGGGTATAAAGGTATGTCTAAAAGACAACCTTAGATGTGTCCATTGATACATAAATATACAATTTTTAGTTAAAGATAGTTACAAATTATAGTTTTACCCCCTCTCAAATCTTTGAATATGACATAAAATCTGCTTCTAGGGTATCTCCTAGGCGTCTTCTTTCCGACTTCTTTTTTATTTCCTTCCATCAACGGGTCTTTGATGAGTTGCCGCACTTGAGAGCACTTCAAAGTTGACTTTTGATGTTTCGAATTGTACTTGAAATAGTGCTACAACTCTCGTACTTCATTCGACATTTGAAGGCGGAACAGAATCCGAACTGAACAATAAAGAAACAAAAAAATTGATTGAAGGAAAAAAAATGAAACAAAGTATCTAATGCTAATAAAATTGATTAACTGTCAGGGCCAGAGTACGCCTGCACAATCGATTGGAGATACTACTACTATACTCTGTATGTATCAGTGACTGTATCAATTGGTTCATGTCGCCATTGGGTTAATCCCTCAGATACTTTTGGGGCGTGACAGCTGCCGTTGCGACACTGAAACTCGCTAAGCTTCGCTTAATCTCAGTGACATATTGTTCGGGGCGCTGCATTGCGACAAATTGTTTTCATTGTTTATTTGGTATATTATATACCCTGTAAATCAGAAGGAATAAGTAAAAAGGGTATATTAAAGCTGTTGAAGGACCTTTGGTAATTTGGTCTCTCTTTTTGCTCTAATCGATGTGTTGAAGCCTATATTCCATGTGTTGAAACTTGCAACTTTACTTGTAAGTACAGGGTGTCTCTTGGTCTTTGTATTGTTTTATTGTTGCACATGTCGCATGAGACTTAAATTTAATTTGACTACTGCAAACTACACTCATTATATACAGACACACATATATACATATTTTTTGATAAATGATTAAAGCGTGCGGCCTGCACTTAAAACAAACATTTCACACACTTAATCGCTGTGATCTATGGAGTGGAACCCTAGGGAGGCTTTGGGCATCAAATTTATAAATATTTTATATTCATATGATATGCCCTTTGACCGGAATGTTTTATATATAAACGTAAATGGATTGTTAATAATGCAGTTTATAAATTATGCGTAGACTGGAAAAAGTCAGCGCATTATAAATTTAAATACCTTTAATTATGTAATACAAATAAAGTGAATGGATTTTTGTGTCCATTGCGTGCTTAGATATAATTTAATAGGCATATCGAGATTTTCTTTGAGTTTTGTAGAAATAATGAAACCTTTTTATTACCGGAAATTTTCTGTTATAAAACTATTTACAATAGAGTCTATATAACTCTTTTTTTTTTGTTACAAATTTAGTTATTTTGAACATAGTTCAATTATATAATATATCTTTGCCAAAACTGATAAGTTATTAGCCTCTTAGAGTTATTTATCTGTTTCTGTGGCTCAACTAAAATACTTTAACCGGTTTTCATGTCAATTTCCCAACGTAAGCAACATGCAAACAGACATTCCAAACAAATTCCCAAACTCTTTTCAAATACTTCATTTTTGTATTATTTTCAATTCGGATTGTATATCACATTTCCTATGTATCATATATCATCCACATAATCCCTGCTTAACTTTCCTTACTTCACACTTATGAATTGTTGTTTATTTTTCTTCACTAAATTGCATAATTCTTCTCTAATTGAAATCAAAATACTTGTATACAAAAGTACTCCTTCAGAGTACTACTTGCTATATAGACTCCCATGGGCTTTACTTTTCTCTGTCTCAGGGGTGTCTGGGTCTGGGTCTGACTCTGGGCTTGGGTATTGTAGTCGTAAATCGCCTTAGCCTCTGAAAATTATGTCACTTGTGGCTATTTTTTGTTCAGATTTCATTGTTGTAAGTGGCAACATTCGTAATGGTTGCAACAATTGTAAAATTATTTCGATTTCTTCTGACTGCTGCGGCTGCCGTATGTATACAATTAACCCTATAGTGCGCAGTGTACTCAATTGCATACAAACCCATTATGTTAATCATAAATGCTAATTAAAGTTATCATATATAACATTTATATACAATTATCATACATAGTTTACTTTGGGTTTAAATTCAGTTATACAAATTACCAGATATAAATATAAAAAAAATGATTGCTTAAATAAATTAAATTGTTGTATTGAATTATATAGAATATCTAAATTCTGTTACAATTACAATATGAAATTTTCAAATTATCATTTTTAGTAATTTTTCGAATGTTACATTCACCCCAAAAATGTTGGGCATCATAGGGTTAAGGCGGCTGAGCGCCTGCGTCTGGGTAACTTGACACTCGAGTAAAATTGGCGCGACAATATCTGTCAATGGGTCTGCCTGGGTGTCTGTGGCTCCGTCTGTGGGTCTGTCTGTGGGTCTGTTCCCCTAACGAGTGGGCTGCTCCTCTCCCTCCTCTTTGGTTACTTAAAGTGGTATCAAATTTTGTTGACTAGTGTTGTCACATGTTGTTGTAGTTTCTTGTTGTCATTTTGGCGTTTTTATTTACACTTCAATTTGAAATTTATTTATAGCTCGCCCCTGCCCTGCCCTGCTCTTCCACCACAACTGCCCAACTCCTCAATTCGTCCATTATCTGTTTGTTGTATAGTTTAATTTGTTAAATAAGATTTATGATAATTGCACTGATCTGTTTGAGTGAGAGGCGACTCGCTTCATCATTTGCCTTTTGTCAATAATAAATAATAAGCATACTTAAATAATAATATTTCATTGAAATCATTTCCCACGCTGATTATTCAGTCATTGAAACTTTTTCTTTTTTCATCATCTGCTTCTTCTTCTCCTTCTTCTTGTTTCTTCGCTTTGATAATAATATTTTTATTTTTACTTAGTAATTTTAGACTTGCCCATAATCTCTCACTGTGCATCTGGGCGTGCCGTTAACTTAACCGCAACCGTTGCGACTGCCTTCCCCGTAAATTCATATGCATATACGTGGAATTTTCCAAGACTCGAGACGAATCAGACTCTCTGTCTGGGAAAATTATTTTGCCAAGCGAAATCTCATCTATAGAGGGTATATTTAGGTCATACTAAAGATAGTAGCAGCAGCTCTCTGACCCAGACGAGTCAGTTATATTCAGATCAAGGTACAATTTTCCGTATGTAGGAAACAAGCACTGAAGGAAGGCATCTCTGATCGAAAAAGGTATATGGTAAAGATCTGCGTGATCTCAGTGATTGGAAGAGTTGGAGATCAGAGTTAGATCAGAAACTTTATATGCATATTTTCGACTAGAAGAAAGCAGCGGTGCTATGCCTGAAATACTTCTTAATTGTTGCTTTCTTTTTATAGGGTATTCGCATAGTCGTACATACTCCGACTTGTTGTTGTCACATGCTGTGTTCTTGTGTTCTTAGTTACCATGTTGTGCTATCAATTACCGCTTCATAAAACTGTTTCTCTTCTGGCTCTTTTTTTGGGACACCAACAACTATTAAAACCACAAATTGCCCTAACTTGGCGAAGATATATCCGCTTCCGTTTGGGTTGCTGTCATTTGCACTACGGATAATTTATGTTTGTGGCATTTGTTAAGCGTTTTTCTTAGACTTCGACTTTGTGGCCTTATACACATTCAGTTTTTGATTGCCTGGCAGTTATTTTTTTACCTGAGGGAAAATCATTTTCAAACTGACCACAAGAAAAAATTCAACTCTGAAATTTCTAAGTTTGGTTAAACAATAAGTGCGAAATATACCGGTAATACACAGTCATTTGGGAGCTATCAAATATTTTTATGGGCATTGTCAACATTTTAATACTCTTCATAAGGCCATAAAGGCAGTCGACAAATTTGAAGTGATTATCATTCATTTATATAGTTCTATAGCACTTTAACTCGTGAGTACTACTCTGATAGATGAGAGATATCTAGCTTAAAAGTTTCTTGACTGATATTTTAAGTAGGTTAAGTATATAAATATATATGGCAGCTGATAATTCATAGAAAATATAGTGTATGAAATAGCATATAAAACCATCTCAGGGTGACACAGGTATCAGAACTTTGTCTGCTGAAAGAAAATGCATAAAAACTAACTAATTAAATACATTAGACTACTTTTTAGCTTCTCCTCCTGTATATTATATATTCTTATAGAAACATTCAACATTCAGCAATATTAGAACATGTCCTTAAGGATCTTAAAGATTATAAAAGCTAGCGATAAACTTGATATGCAGAATATCGATCTTATATACTTAAAATATAGAACTTTCCATTTTAAATTGATTCTTAATTAAGAAATACAACATAGTCTTACAAATATTTGATATAAATCCATCCCTAAAATAAATTTAGAATAATATTTGACCTGTTTAAGCTGCATAGGCTTAACTGAAGATCAGATGCAGTAGGCAGCCCATATCCATAATCAGGGCGGGAAGTGTTAAAAACTCTGGAAGTTAACTTTGTTGTGCAGAGTGCAACAGCCTTTAAATGTGCTGATGATGATGAGGTTGGAGACGCCTTCGGTTACATTTGGTGCAAGAACATGCAAAGCTTTCGTTACATATTCCAAACCATCGAGCGAGGTAACCCAACCCAATCCGAAAGCCAACACAATTCCATCCACACCAGGCTGGGAGGGATGTACTTACTCTGTAACCATTCCAGTGCCAAAGATGTGCAGTGTGTAATTTAAGCATGTTATATAAGGTTGAAGCCAGCAGGCAACGAGGCAACATACTCGTACCTCGTCTACTCACATAGATCCTAGCCCTGTGCTCTGCACCTCTTGACAATATTGCAGCAAGTTGCTGGCGGCGCATAAATTTGTTGCATGTTCTACGATGACGACAACAAACATTGCCATAGTTGGGTGGATTGGTGGTTCTTCTCTGCAATCCTCCCCACCGCTCCTGTGCCCTTTATGTGTTCACCTTGTTTTAGTTTAACCGTCTGTATCCGTGAGAAATTCTATGTTGATATTCTCACGCATGTCTCTAGGATATGCACGAGTGAGTTTCTGGCCAAGAGCCTACCAATAATTGGTGCACTATTTTCCATGAGTTTATTTTAGTCAGTGATTTTTGCTTTACACTTCTGTTGCCTCAATTAACATGCTGAACATGGGAACAGCCCAACTGCCAGACGCTATTGAATCAATCTCAAAAAGAGAGATAGATACCACCAAGACCAGACCCCAGACCCCAGACCCAAGACTCAAGATCCAAGACCCAAGACCAGAGTCTCTGTCAGCGGGTATAAAAAACAAATTGCAACAGGTTCAAAAACTAATTTGCATGCATGAAATTGCAAAGTGAGCCGAGACACGACCGAGACACATCGAGGCCTGACAGTCACTCTTAACAGTTCTCATATACTACAGAAAAAAAAATATATTGTAAATAAAAACAAAAACAAAAACGAAACCCGTCTGAAACTATACCAACAGCTTTGGGCCCAACCCCGTCAGTCATCCACTTCGTATGACCATTGTCTGGCAATGCGGTTGGTCTGCTCTCATTTGATCTTTGCCCAGGCAGCCGCTTTTCAATTGAACTTGAAGTGCTCGCTCCAGCTGACTATATATATTTATATATATACCGATCTACAGCGATCTACCTAAATTCACATGTCATGGATACCTCGTCGTACCACTTTGTTGCCAGTCTGTCTGTGCCTGGTAGAACTCTTAAGTGTCTCATGTGTTTTGTATGTTTGTTAATCCACATGTGTTCTAACTACCAACTACTCTAACTGGGTCTAACTACTTTACTAACGTACTTAGCAAATTTAACTACCACATTAAAACTGAGCAAAGTGTTTAAGATAAGATTCGACACGTTAGGAGATGCGCTTTAAGGTGTGCTTCATTTAGATTCCTCTAATCATCTTTCCACCTCTATTTCATTGGCCAACTGGTAAAAATAAATCAGGCTAATTTATCTACCTGGTAAGTATTTCTCAAGCAGTGTTGCCATATAACAGATGGGGGTAAGATCAAATGAAATCCATTCCATGGATTATATTAGGTTCATTTTCTTTTGGAAGAGTATACAACATTTGCTGTAGCTCATTTGAGTTGTTCTTTTATGTTTTTATAATTTGTTTATCCCCTGTGAATTATTTCAATCTTTTTACGTTTATTCAAGTGTCTTTCATGGCCCTTGTTCGTGTATCTGTATCGGAGCTGAGTATCTGTATCTCAGGCTGATTGACAGTTGTCGGCATATTGACTGCTCCATTTAAATAATAAATCTACCTACATGCGATGTATATGTATATAGTATTATATATTAAACTCTGTTTACTCCAAAGAGTAGTTACTTTTGAGTAGGTTGTACGATTGACTGTCGTGTCATAAATCATGCCATATATAACGATTTATATATATATATATACATATACTACCTGAAAGTGAGCTCAAATATTGTTGTGATCTGTTGCGGCTGTTGTCGTCATGCAATGCGTAAAATTCAATGTTTGTACTTCCATTCGATTTGCAATTCCAATTCATACATACATAGGTATGTAACATATATATATATATATGTATGTATAGCTGCTCTAGTAATTATGATTTATAGACTACGATATGGTTAATTTATGGATATGTTTACCACTTGGAAAAGCATTCGTGTTACTACCACACTTTTATCGTGTTTCGGTGCTGCCAAGAACCCAAGAGAATAGTTCAAGTCATAAATTATATATGCTAATTAATGCATACGCCCATTCGCCGGATTCTGTAAAGAACTTAAGAACTACTTTATGACACCTGTAAAGGGTCTTTTTTTTTATAGAGAAGGCGGACGTATAAACATTGTTTTAGTCATACACAAAATATGCTATCGATTATTTATTTTATATTATATTAATATTTCTCTCTCTATCTTTGTCTTTGTTATAGATGCCGCCAATGCTGAGGATAGTCCAAGTGAGGAGAAAATTCAAAAGGAAATCGAAACGATCGATTACATTGACAAGTGAGTATTATCGATAGACAAAGAGTAATTATAAAGCCAAAGCTATGTGCGGTTGATCACGCCAAATGGAATGGAACCCAAAAAGGCGTCAATACAATTTAATACAATTCAAAGCCAAATAAATTCAATCACAACTTTGGACAGCCAATCGCAATTCAAGCTGAAAATTGCCAAGCGGCAACAAGTCAGAGCCGTAATTTTCAATTACGCCTTTTGTATACCCTGCAATTATTGTGTTAAAAGGGTATAAAGAGGCAGGAAAAGGTTTCATTTGAAAATCATTAATCGATTGAAATATATATCGATAACTCTTTAAAAGCAGTCTGGCATAGGGTTTAATGGTTTCTAGGAAAGTTTCGAAAACTGGTATTAATTTCAGACTTACGTACAGGGTATTTCGTAGTCAATTACTTCTAACTGTCCCACTCCTCGTTGTTTATTCTGTGGTTATTTTTTTTCTCGTCTCTTGTGTGGTGAACGCCCTTTAAAACAAAAAAACACACGAATTAAATTAGATAGTTTGTCGAGTCGAGAGCAATTACAAGTTGAATTAACTTGTAGACAATTTCCAAATCGTAATTGTTTACTAATCTTATAGTAGTTGTTAACGTGGCTCTTGTGAAAATTGTTATTGTGTATACGCCACGTTGACCAATCCCCAAACTGACAAAGCTTAGCATTAGTTTTACCTGCTTTGCTTGTTTAACTGCAATTGCAATTTGTTCGTTGTTCAATTTAATTCCTTACGTTTTTCACGATTTTCCTCTAGAACAGGAAAGAAAGAGGTTCAAATTGAAGGAAAAACATTGTTTCTCAAACAGCGGAAGTAATATTTTATGATTTGTAGATTTTACTTGTGCTCTAACTATCTGAGTGCATAAAAGTCTGGTTGTTCTTTTATATTAAATGAATATTAAATTAATAGATATTTTTATTAAGTAATCAAAACAGAATCGAGACCAGAACCCATTTTTAAGATAGCCAATTTAGTTAGTTACTTGCACAACTCGTCCAGCTAGAAGACTCTTTTCCTGGTTAGTAAAAGTTTTAGCTATGAAATGTTATAGAATATGTTATATAGAAATAATGATATATTCAGATATGATGGATTCATTATAAGCTTAACTATTTCTTAATGTCCCTTCAGGTAATAAAACAGAAACGATTTTCCCAAGCTAATTCAGGATTGCCAGCATGTTGGAAGAAATTCTTTCACTTTTCATCTTTAGCTCATTAGGGAATCCATCAAGATTGCTGCCTCTTTCGTGTCAGACATGAAAGCAGCTCGTTCAACGGTGTTGTAAGTGTGAATTATGCAGCAAGTTTTTTTTATAATTATTTTATTACTTGCGGTCATGAGCACATTTAAGCCATTTGTGGACATCAATTGGACAACAAGAAAGGCAGCAGCAACATGACAGAGCAGGCGGCGGAGCAAGTGGCTCCAGTTGTTACCATTTATATGGCCAATGAACACGGGCGAGTTTCAGTTCAGCTCAGAGATTGTGCAACATTTAATTCAGTTAAACAGCCTCCAAAATCGTCGTAGACTCTGGCTATATCTTTGGCTTACAGCCAACTTGTTTCACTTATTTTTTTTTTCTCGTTTTGTTTTCCAACATTTAATGGTAATTTTTTGCGTCGTTCGTTTGACTTTTTGACTTTTTTTCCCCCGGATCATGTAGCCCGTCCAATCGTTTGATGTGTTTAATACATAATTTCCTTATCGTTGCTATATCTTTCAATAGATATGACTAAAACGAGGTATAACAAACTTAGTTAACTGTATGTAACATAAAAAGGGAAGTAGAAGCTGATCAAATTGATTTAAAGCAACTCATGAGTCGATGAAGGCTAAGAAACTTGATTTAGAATGAAGATCCCTTAATCACAAACTTCATTTGGAGATATAGATAGCTCTTTCTGAAATCTTCATTGATCTCAGTTCTCATTGATCTACGTATAGAATGTATCTTTAGTTTAGAGCTGTGAAATCTTCAGAAGATTCCTACTAGGGGAATGTTAGAGTGTAGACTAGGGACAAGAAGCAGAGCACAGATTTGAGTTTGGATGACACACAGATGTTTTGGGGCTGGTTACAGGGTATCTTGGAGTCGTTATGAACTCAGCTGAAGTATTCTTACTTTTTTGTCTGTTGCCTACTCAGCGCATAAGCCTGCCAAGTATTTTGATATGTGGTCGAGATTTTGCTTCTTGAAGTTTAATGACTTTAAATAATTATGACATTCGACTTGTTGTTTTTCTTGTTGTTGTAGTTGTTTTGTTGTAGTTGTTTTTGATGTTGTTGTTTGGGCTGCTGTCCATTGCATGTACAACACTTTTTTGGTTTCTTAGTTACCAGCACTTGCTGTGATCGAAACCCGTTTCCAGGCGGCAAACACAAATCTTGCATAAAAAATATTGCAATGTTATACTCGTTACCAGGCACCGACATTTAATTAACTTCCCATAAGATATTAATTACCCATGGGATTGAGACTGAAGCTACAAAATGGATACGAACATAAAATCCATTAACCATAACAGATGACAAACATTGACAAAGAACCAAAGGAAGTCCTTTAAATGGCAAATATCCTACCACTCAATTCGAACAAAAAATACACAATTTTTCTTAGTTTTTGCTTAAGACTTTTATATAATAAATGGAATTTCCTAACAGTCTTTTGATTAATAACCTTTTCTACACCCACAAATTGATCGATTCAATTTGATTAACAGGTGGACACTAACGAATTCAAAATCTTTGACATATTTAGACGCTAGATTTCTCTTATATAAATGAAACATCTGTTAACACACGAGTGTGTTATAAATGAACTATAAAATCTGTGTATCTGTTTAATCTGTGCTTAAGCTTCAGCGTGCAGTGTGTGCATACTTTTAATGGCAACTATAAAAGCTAAAAACAACAAGTCAATTTAGCAATTTGCCATTAAATTTGATGACAGCACTTTTAATACATATTGAAAACGAACATTCGCTTGTGCGGACAGGTTAAAAGTCAACCATTTACTTGACTCTTGAGTTGAAACCACTTAATCCATAAATTAAAGACAACATCATTAGAATATTATCGAATAGTTAATCGAATACATTTGATAGTTGTACAAATTGAACAAACTCATCTGAACTCCTACAACTTTATGAGCCACTCGATAAAATAACAACGATTCGCTTTCTTTGGATTTTGATTTCACTTTCATAGAAGAAGAGCTCTCCCCTACTCTCAAATCAAAGGCGAGGCTTGTTTTGGTGGATCTTTCCATACCCTGTAATGCTCCATAATGAGCCAAAGGGGCTAGTTAAAGTCGTGTATATGAAAGGTGGAATAAGACTTCTCTAATCTTTGATCGAAGTCTAGAAACCATAGCTGAAAACTTCAAAAGCTATGGACAGATAAATTGGCAGATCTTGATTTGAAGATAATATGTTATTGATTGAAACACTGAAAGGAAATGATAACATGGTCTTCAGATCTGGCTGCAGGGTATCTCTAAGTTGTCCAGTCTTTTGCTTATTTATAAATTTGAAACGTCATCGCTTACTGAAAACTGGCTCAGAGTATGCAAATTCGAAGCTCGACAGAGTCAACAAACGCTCGAGTTGATGGCAATTTGTCGCATGGCTAAACTTGTCGTTGTTTTACCGCTTCTTCTTCTTTATCTCAGGCGCTACGCATTTCAATTAGCATATATATATATATAAATCGAATATTGCGAATATTGAACTCTTTGCTACGCACAAAATACCATGTGTGAAAACTTTCACTAAGAGCTTAGTTTTTTTTTCTTAATTGCGGTTATTTTTGAAGATTTCGTTGCAGTTTTATCAGGAGTTGCAGTTGAGTTTTCACTTTTTGGGCTTAGAAAAAGAAAATACACAAGAAAATCAACTGTTATTAGCGGTATTCGCCAGCGAGGAGTATTGCCACTTATCAGTCCAGTCTAAACATCAAAGTGGTAGTTGCAGGTTGCATGTTGCCGGTTGCCGATTGCCGATTGTTGGCTGCAACAGTTGCTGCTCTGCCCGCTGGCATGCCTTTGCGTTTGATGAACTTTTGGCCAACAACTGTTTATACCCGTATATATTGGCTCTAAGCTAGTGTTTTGTCGGCATATCATTACACGATGTTACAGCAGTTACCCCTACACCTTGTACACCCCCGCTCTTACCACAGAAACAGGTGTAACCTGTGACGATGATTACGTGACGTTCAACCGATTATAATAACAATAAAAAACGACAGACGTTTTAAGTTATAAAGAGAGAAGCTTTTTTTTGATGATTTTGCTTTTCGCTCTTGGCAACTTTGTTTGGTAACTGAAAATATCAAACGGTCGTCCAAATTTAACATAACAAAAAAAACCTCTTAAATGACGAACCAATAAATACAGTTTATAAATAGCTTCAAGCGAATATTAGCTAAATATCAAAGTTGTTGCCACAAATTAGTAGTTCTCGAACAACAAATACTTGAGATATTGTTTTTGTTTTAAATGCCACGAAAGTAGAATATATTATTAAGTTATCTAAGAGATAAATAGACGGATTATTGGACAGGATCCAATGAATTACTTGATTATTCATCATATCCGATACATTTCGTGGTTTAAGAGACATTCATATACGCTTTGCAAGTGGAAGTTATATTCAAATGTATCCAGAATATCCAAATTTCAATATTAGGCATATGTTATACTGATTTAAGGAAAATCCATGACAGAGCTTACACAGATTCTAAACAGATCAAAGATAGATGCTAGACACATCCATAAAGTATCCATGAGGGACCCTTGACGGGTCCTAGATAGGTCGATGACAGGTAGGTTGATCCATAATAGGTCCTACACAGGTCCATGACAAATCAATGAGGTATCCATGACAAGTCCTTCAAGGATCCATGACAAATCCATAGGAATCTATGATAGGTACTAGACAGGCCTTAGATATATTCTACACAGATCCTAGTAAATCTTTACACATTCTAGACAGATCTTAAATTAATCCTAGACTTATACTATGCAGATTTCACATAACAAGAAGTCCTTCTAATCTAATAGGCATAAATAATATAAATTGGTAAATAACAATCCACTTTATAAACTGAATATAGCTAAAATACGTGCTGACAGATCAGATCAGAGGGGAGCAGGTCATCTATTGAATGAGTATATACGATCTGTCAGTTTTAATTTTCGTCTATAATCATAAGTCAATGCGATAATTTTAACTTTAATTGCATATGTATATATAATACACCTCAATTAAGATTAAAGATAACTATTTCAATCTGTTATCTATCATAAATAACAATCTTCAATTAAAAATTCTTCAAATACGCGACTAACCTCAATTCAAAGCTAAATATATATATAAAAGCTCTTCATCAATCAAAGCACGAACACAAGCTAAATCGCTTTCAATGCAATCAAGTTTAAAACAATAAGTTTTCTTTTATGAAAAATTATAGAGTGTTAAAAAAAGAAACGGTATATACAAAAAAAAAAATCGAAATTCAAAACAATGAAACAAGTTTGTCGCCTAAGTCTTTTGTCTTTGCGTATTTTGTCAGCGACGCGCGTTGAAAAACCAGACACAAAATACCCCAAACAATGATAAATTAATATGTGAAAAGGCAATAAAAATACTCGATTGTTTTTCATTTTATTTTTCGAGTCTAAAAAATGCATTTAGTGGTCTAATTAAACGTTTTCCGTTATCGGATTGGCGTTGCAACACCCAAAAAAAAAATGAGAGAGAAAATGGAGTACAAAATGAAAAAAAAAACGGAAATATTTCAACGCTTGAGCAACTTGCATAATTTTTTTTGTTTGTGGGCTTAACGTGAGCGCCTACTTTTATTTATTTTCGATTTTGAAGTTCTTTAGTTGGACCAAAGACCACCGACCACCTGCAATCACTGCGCTCCATTAATAAATGCACTTTATGCCATATTACGAGTATTGGCCTTCCAAATAGAGTCGAGTCGCGGCTTTCACAATAACAACAAGAACAACAACAATAAAGCGCGTTGCCTGCGGGGGCAGCGATTGGCACGAGCCTTACCATAAGTCTTGGCCAAGTTGAAATGCAAAACAGCGAAAATATGGGCGTTAACCGTTTGTTAGCCAGACCTAGACTTGACACATAAATTACCGCATTTTCATTACTCCAATTGGGAGCAAGGCGAGTGAACCTCATTGACCCAAAACTAACTACGTTTACCATTAAGCAACTCTCTGCGCCTAGAATGGACTTCTACTTCTTCTACAGTTACCACAAATATGGCAATGTCTTTGATAAGACACTGGACAGCGACAATTTCAGACTCCAGCTGATTATTATTTCTGATTGATAAATGATTTCTACAAAACTTTATATATGTTATATATAGGTCAAATAATTGATAATATCAACCAACTGAACCAAAGTTGATTTCCTTTTAGTATCTCAACGATATGTAAGTTATCTGTATATCATATTTTGGAGGATATTATTATAAGGAAGAACCTTGTGGGGAAAGAAATGACGTCTGTCTGTCTATAGCGATACTATAGCTATATAAAAATCTGCAACTCCCCTTGATTGATATAATAATGTGTATTGTCTAACCGATTTTGATATCGATTGTCTTTAATCTTGATAAGGGCTAGGAAAATGTTCTTTAAGAAACGTTGATGGGCCTCAAAGTAGCTCAATCTAATACAAAGATAGATTTATATATCTGTATCGATAAAGATACTTATACAATTCCCTTTAATTAATTTATTCAATCAAAATCACTTTTCTAAAAAGTCTTAGCTACATTTTCGATTGAAACCCTCTATTATTTAAACGCAAGTATGCGGCATAGTGTAATGAGGCACTGCATTTGGCCTGGACACAAATTGTTGGTTGCAACTTGCAACTGGCAACTGGCAAACGCTGGCGGTTAAAATTCAAAAAGCGTTTGCCATATGTGAAATTAGCATATGAGTAGGAAATGCACGTGGAGCATTTTGAAAAGCAGTTGCTGAAAGCAAAACGCTAAAAGCTGAAGACTGAAAATTGAAAACTGAAATCTGAAGTCCAACTAGACATTAGCATAACATAAAGACAGAGAAAGAGACAGAGAGACGATTATATAGCCAGGGTATAATAATAATCATAATAGCTGCTGTTGAGGAGGGGACACAAAACTATAAAAGTCTTTGGGGTCTCTCTGCATGGAAATTAGCCAAGATGCGAGCAAAGTTAGGGACCATTGCAAGGTTTACTACCAGTAAATAGAAACAAACTGGCACGACAGCTGTTGGCGTTGCCTGTCAAGCGTTTTGCTGGAATGGACAGGACTTGCAATGGTAAACGGGACAAAGCCCGGCTCCAAGTCAGGCACAGGTACAGGGAAGACAGAGAGAGAGGCAGAGGGACAGTGTAAAGGGATGTCGACGTTGCCTGCCAGACAGCTGAAAAGACAGATAAACAAGTTATAGTATGTGTGGTGCGAATATACATATACATATGTACACACATATATATATATGCCAAAGACGTGCCAACTTTGAACCAGTTATAAACAAAGTAACTTTGGGCCATGGCTCAAACAAAGCCTCTGTGAGTTATGGCGAAATTTGTATGCCTTCCACATTACAAATTGAACGTGAAGCTACTGAAACTTACATATCATTGAAAGCGTCTCTTTATTATTGAAACTGCCAAATTATTCAAATCAAAAGTCTTTATGCTTGATATGTAAAATCGAAGAAATATGATTGCCTGAACTGTTATTATGAAATTTTACGTGATATGCAAAACATTTGCCTAGTAATGATGATTTAAGAGGAAAAATATAATAACATGAGTGCTGGATGAAAGCAATTAAAGAGTTATCCAGTTAGATATATGTAAATATATATATATATACAAGGTTAAATCTAACGAAGATATCTAGATGTCAGGATTGGGCATTGTTAAAGCAGCTGATGTGTTGATTATTCAGAACACAGATTGGCGCTATTCAAATGATCAGAAACAAAGCAGCTGATATGATTTGACCACAATTAAATATAAATATGTATATAAGCATTAATTTCAAGAGATTCTTAGATCAACAGCAAACTCTTAATGTGAATGTTGCATGTGAAAGAAGAATCGAAAGAGTTAAAAATAAGACATCATAGAATAAAAGTTTTCTTCGTTAAGCAAGCTATAAATAATAATTAAATTTAAGCATAAATAAATAATATAAAGCTGAACATTTCTCAAGTTTTTAAGTAACTTTTGTTAGAGTTTAATTGTTATACTTTAGCATATACCTGCCCGGGTAGTAGTATACTCTAACACTGTGCGATAACTCAAGCTGACACAAAAACAGGATTAGCTCCACATAAGGCAATGACTCAGAGCTGTGGCAGTGGCAGAGGTAGCGGCAGCTGAACTACAAATCTGCAACCTGGCGGGGCACTCGCTCAAGATAAATTGGCAACACGCGCCGCAGATGCCACTCGCTGTTCCCAGTCCCGTAAGCCACAATGCGTTACCCTTCTCCGCTCTCTCTCTGCTGCCGCTGCTGCTGCTGCTCCACTCCACTCTGGCATCTACAATCGGGTCGTTGTCTGTGTACGCTAATTGTGGTGGCCTCTTGTCTGGGGCAGCTGCAGCAGCCGAGAGTTCAAAATGTTGTTGTTAATTGTCTTACAATTGATTAACTTTGAACTGTTGCTTCATTAGAAAAGCAAAAAAAAAAGAAAAAAAAAAAGAAAAGCAGCAAAAGAAGCGAAAGAAGCACATAAAAGAGAATTTAAATCGCACCCAGAGCCATGTCATATAGTCCCAGTATCTAATTAGTTCGAATGGTTGACGAACCGCAGAGGCAAAGATAATAATTACGATCCATTCGCTGAGCAAATTAAATTGCCACTGGTCTTGTTGGGGGGTACGAGAAGGGTAAAAGGTGGGCATAGAGCTGAGGGAAACGACTTCTAGCCGGCAGCTCGCGTTCGCTTTTGGCCATTTCGTGATGGCCAAATCAACAATATGGAGAGGCAGGCGGACAATAACTGGGAACTGGCTATGATTGCTCCCATTCAGAGTCATAGCTAAAGCTAGTCAAACTCATAACTTTATGACTCAATCTGTGCCACCCCCCTCCGCCCCTCAACCCCTTTCCCACCACCAAGCACCCTCTTCCCCAGCCTCTCCCTGGCACTGACCAATTTGTCCGTTTCCTGGTAGATACTAGCTACACCCAAGAGAGCAGAGTGGTCCGAGTGCTCGTAATGCCACAATTGGGGGCAATTTTGCCTGGAAGCTAAAGATCTTTTGGCTTTGAGGTTTTTTGATTTACTCTGTGTATTTATATGTGTGTGTGTTTGTATGTGTGTGCTCCATTTGGTTTGTGTCTTGGGTAATTTCTTGGAATTCGCCAATTTCATTTCATAATTTTTACATTTGCCTGCAATTGCTTTTGGGGCTACTCCACGGACAATGTACATAAAATATGTGTGTATTTGTGTGTGTGTGTGTGTACTTTATAACATACTCAGTAAAGGTTAATTAGGTTTTGGGGTGTGGGAATTCTAATGCCTAAGATCTGTGCACTTATTTCTATGGTTATCAATTGGTTTTCCTTTCACATTTTGAATGTAACCCTGGGCAGTAGAAGTTGTAGCCTGACAAGCTGAAGTAAGTACAATTAGGTGGCAACACTGGCATGCAAATTGAATATATACTACGGCAAGATAATGAAAGAGCGGGCAATATAAATAGATAGAATTTGAATCTTTGAAGGATGTGAAGAAATGGTCTATTTGCTTTATCTAAATTATTTGTTTCTTCTGGAATATGTCTGATCTGGCAGATCTCTGCTTGTTGTTTTAGCTAATCCTCCCTGAGTTGAGAATCTTCTCTTTCTTTTGTTGAAACATGATTTTATATATATAATATTCTGTTTTATTGCAATTCTGAGCCCTTCTTTGCGCTTCTCAGCTTGACATGTCTGGAGATGTTAAGTAATAAGATAAGTTTGAAGGAAAGTTTTGTCGATATCCCAACCATGGGGACCTTTTGCCTTGCAAAGTTCAAAAGATTTATTACTTTCATTCTTTTTTTTTATGTAATTCTTTTTCTCTTCTTCTTTGACGTTTGCGTGTCAAACCCAACACGTTGTTTTCGACACCTTCATTCTTAACTCGTATCCGTTCGACTGGATATTTCATGTGCAGCAACTTGTTTTTTTAGCAAGTTTTTGCATGAATGCCCCGCTGTTCATCATAAAAGTGTTTTTTTTTAGTTGAATAAACAGCAAACAGAAAAAAATATTCAATTAAATATGAAAAACATGCATGTCGTCAACAGAAAATACAAAATAAACACTTAAGACTATGTCTATAATACTTTTAAAATATCTGATGCTGCATTTAAGTAAAGAAAAAAAAAAACCCAGAGACATAAAACTAACCTTGAGTTTTAGCACCAAGCTTTCTGGTCTTAATGAATACGGGTTATATGACTGATTGCCACATTGGCTCATAGCCAACAGAAGTTAACAACTATATTTAACCAAATTTATGATACTCGTATGACACCATCCAAAGCTATTGAGGTTACCCACAGTTAGTTGTCGTAACCATAACTCTTATGGCAAATGCTCTTCATAATGAATACAATTTCCATTAAAACTATTGTGCGGCTTCCTTCTTGGAAAACTCCTTCAAAAAGTAAACAGTTCCATACTTCAATTTGGATTTCTTTCCTTTCTCATCTTTGGTGTTGTATCTTTCATATATAGATCACAATGCACTGTATCTTTAAGCCAATTGCATGCTTTCAAGTTTCACTTCAAGCCATCATTATCTTCATCATCATTATCATTGTTGTTGAATGCATTCACGTAAATAATTTAAGGTACTCATTCAATTATCGCACCTTATTATCGGGGCTGATCTCTGGCCAAGACTGACCAGACTCTGTGGGGCTTCCTACGCGCTCAGCCTATTGAAGTATATAATTTAAGAGCCCTTGAGAGTTTTTCTCATTATGTGAAATGGATACCAGCATTATTGGTTATTCATCTATGCATTTTCGCGGCACTCATTCCATTCATTAGTTGTTAATATCAATTGTTCACACTCGATGGGAAAACTCGATTACAATGTAATCAGTGAGGCCTTTTTAAGTTCAACTTGTGATCTGGTATTGAAAAGTGTTTGGCCTTAACATAGTTTTCATCTGTTTCTTTCAGAAATATGTATTATATCAAGCTAGAATCGGAGTAACAAAAATGTATCTTATTCTCTATATTTTCCTCTGATAATCAATTTCAAACGTTTTCAACGAAAACATATTTCTAGGTCAGACCTGTTGCTTTAATAATGTTATATATCTCTTCATTTACCATAACTGAACATTATTAATCTTTAATTAATATTGAAAAACTATACTAAATCTCAGCTGTCACTTAATTTATTGACCTTTGAAAACCGATATATCAGGTGGTTCTATAGATTTTTCTATAGACAAAAAAATCCACTTGCAGTTGCAAAATTTCAAGCTTTGCACTTTTGCGGTTGAAAACAATTTCAAAAGGCTGTGATTTATTGTCTTCGGTTCATAATTAATGACATCTCAAACACTAATAAAAAGCAACTTAGAAAACTTTAGCTAGAAGTGAACGACTATAAGATACCCTGTAATTAAATCTGAAGAATGTAAAAGTTAGTTTATTTTCTTAGTTTTTTGCATGCGGGTAAAACAGAACTTCAAACAGTTTTCAATCAAAACTATCATCTGTGTTGCTTTCTTTCATTATACTTTGTGGATTATAGTTTTATGATCCGATTGCTATGGGTCTAACATTGATTCTAAGAAACTTTAGTTCTATAAGTATATTTGTTTCCAGACGTCGTAGATACTAAATTTTGTACCTTTTGCCATTACACTCTTTGACTTCGATTGGACTAAACTCATAGTTAGACTGCATAAAATTACCACTCGTCATACCCATTACAAGTCAAAGTACAGGGTATTAACAGAGGCCAATTTAACTGAGGCTCGTGCCGTGATAAAACTCCCAAGACGTAATTCGCTTCATCTGAAATTTTGCCCACAAGATGTAAAATTTATTTTTATTATCGCACCCAGAGCTTGTCACCATAATTTTACTCACTGTGTCTTTGTGTGTGTGTGTGTGTGTGTGTGTCCCATTGTGTGTTGGATTTTCTTCATTGTGGATTTTCTTGAATTTTGTTTTACGAGATTTACGAGTTTTTCCACGACTTGGCAGCTCTTAAAGGGTTGCCGAGAATAGTGTAAAATCTCTGTACGAATATTACTAAGTTGTTCTGCTGTTTTTATGATTATTAATTTTAGTCGTTGTTCCGTTATTTATAGCGACAGATGCAGGGCAATATGTACGAGTATGTTTATATATACCCTGTCTTCTATAGGGTGGGAGAGACCCCACAAATACCTAGAGAATGTTTGGCAGCTTTAGCAATTTTAATGGCCAGAAACTTTTAGTGAAGATTCCACCAAAAAACAGACGCCAGGAAAATTTTGTATTTATTTTATTTTGAATCTATTCAAACAGATTTTCAACCAAAACATTTTGTTTTCAGAACATTTCAGTTCCAAAACTCTTGTACACAGTTGATTTATAGATATTCCAGGAATGAATTATGTGAGGAAAATGGCTGAGGGCTTGCGGCTAATTATGTGTGCTACAACCAATATTTTGAGGGCTTATTCAACCGATATCCGAAAAGACAGAAGAAAACTTTGGATAATATATAAGCAGAAGATGTCTTTTAAAATTATCTTAAGGTGAAGCAGGCCAACATTAAAAAGCTTCTTTATAAAATAGACAGAAAAAGATTGATTTATATGATCGATATATAAGAATTTGTAGAAGTGAATAGAAATCTTTAAATATGTATCTTTAACTCTAAAAAGTTTGTATATATTTGATCAATCGAATCTAGTTCTGTTCTCAAAGATCTCAGAGAAAATAAAAGCTATAGATACAAAATTATCCATGTCGCTTTCCACATTCTATACAGAAATCAGGAAATATTGTTAGTTAATGCAGGTATTATTAATAAATTTGTTGTATTTCTTCCCAGGGTATCTCATAGTTACCCATTTTTTCGTTTTTCATTTACTGAAGCAAACTCTCTGTGTATTTATCATAATTTTCCACATTCGAATTGCTTTTTCTTGTGTCAATTGGGCCACGTGCCAACGTCTATCAGCAGCTGTCATCAAACTAAATGAATCGTTATAATCGTAATATTCGTACTACTCGCAATCTTCCAAGTCCCGGGACCCTGGAGCTGCCTCTGCGTCTGCTCGATTACATCTGCATCTCAACTTACTAAATTATTTAATTTATTTTTTCTTTTTTTTGCTGCCGCTCCCCTTTGTGAAATTTGCATTGTCAGTTTTACAGTTTTGTGTGTCATTTTATGCTTGCCTCATAAAATGCAACTGCAACATGCAGCTGCCGCGTCTTCTTCTACTTCTACTGCACCTCTGTCCGCTTTTATGAATTCGTGTTACGAGGTTGAAATCATTTGACATCGAGTATTATAATTATGACGACGGCCAGTTGGAGCAGAGTTTAATTTAATTACCCGTTGAGGCGACTTAATTGAATAACTTTTAATTCAGTTAGTTAACAAACAGGTGCTGTCTATATATAGATATAGATATACGATCGTATAGCACTTGGCAACAGGTTTCATACATAGCTGAAAGTTTAGTCTAATAGTAATATTTTTGTTCAGAATCTATGGTATTAAATTCTAGTCAGAAGTTCAATACCCTGTTGCAAACTAGTATTACTTACCTCTAGTATAAATTAGAATTAGCTCATTTTGATTATAGGGTATTAAATTGTCGTGTCTATTAAACTATAGCGTGTCTGCTGCTCTTCTACTCTAAAGAAAGAAAAAAATGTTCACATGCTTCTACCTTATAGTATAAACGCTTGGCATAATCTTTGCGATCTTTTCTGAATGCTTCAATTAATTTTCATGGTATTCGCAACCCATATAAGCGCCACGCCCACCCCCATCTGGCTGGTCCCTTAATGAAATTGGCTTCGGTGCATCGCAACTGCAGCGTTAAGTTAAGAACTGATTTAATTGCAATTGTGCGCCGGCATTGCAGACATGCAATTGTTATCATCAAATAACGTAGATTTCGTCACCCGCCCGGAATGGGTAATGGTTAATGGGTAAATGGCTTGGAACTACGAAATGCGGGTTAATCCACACACACACAAACACACACACACACACACACACAGGCCGTTAATTAACAAGTGTAATTGATAATGCAAACGCTTCATTGGCTTTGGCAGTTGCCTGCACTTATTAATCACACCCATTGCCAAGTGGCCACAGGATGGAGGTTGAATGGAGGATGGATGGTGTATGGGTATGGAGGTTGATGTCGATGTCAATACTGGAGGCAAACAGATGTCAATAAACCGCCATACGACATACACTCGTCTACACCCAGTGGCACACATTCTTCAGACAACCAAAATGTGGGGTGAATGTGGAAATGGATGCGTGACAAGTGGAAACTGTTCAAATTGCCCCTGGAGAAGTGTGCGACAGTCGCGTGTTTATTTTTATCACAACTAAATACGTTCCACTTAATAGCGCAAGACTCGAAGATGCCCTGTAACAAGATTAAAACTGTCATTGAATACCCTGTATTTCCCCCTTTTCAAACTATTTATTCATCTTTATGGAACTTCATTATCAATTAAGACATATAGATACAGATATATATAGAAAATTGTTAGTATATATCGATACTAAACAAAAATCTTTAGGGAGTTATATACCAAGTTTCATATCCCCATCTCAGATCGTCTCTAAGATCAACGAGAACAGTTCTGGAGTATCCTTTCTGTTTTGTTGCTGTTCTACCTCTCTCTGTTCGAAACTTCAATATACCCATTGAGATCAGTTGTAGGGTATAGAAACATATTTTTAAAGAGTCACGGCAATTTTATGCTCCCAAGACTCTTAGAGATCGTGTGAAAGACTTACGGGGGAGAGAAGAGATGTTGAGTGAGACTGAGACATAGAAGACACCGAGTAGATAGATAGAGAGGTAAAGCGAGAGAAGGAAACTTTAAACATTTGACATTTATTTGGCATGACATTTCACACACACGCAACAAGAAATAAAACCTTAAAAAGAAAATATCACTCATGCGCCTTGTTATCCAGTACATAAATTTCTCAATTGCCTTTTGCCAACTTGTTTGGTTTTTATTTTTATTTGTGTCCAAATTTAAAACAATTTCAACAATGTTTTGCTCTTATTTGGTGCATGTCTCTGCCTCTCTCTCTCTCTCTCTTTTGGTTATATCGCTTCCCCTTTCCCAGCCCGCACCATGGGACATAAGTCTGTCGCGCATGTCTCCGAGGGTTACCCTGTCGTCGGTGGCGCTCTTCTTCCGTTCTATGCACTCTTCTTCTTACGTTCCATCCGCTCTCATCTCCCCGGGTACGTGAATTTTGTGAGGCACAATTCGAAATCAGTTTGAAAATTGCCGGCGGTCAACACAATTTACTCGGAATCGTTCCGAATGAAAAGAAAACCGTGAAAACTTTTCAAAATTTCGCTTTCCCATTTCTGTGATTTCATTAATGAATATATAGAAATATATATCATAGATATATATATTTATACTAAAGATATAGCTGCAATTGTGTATAGTAAACTGCAATAAAATAATTAGTGAGCAATTCCCGAGAATTTGAATGCATCTATAAATATTATTATTAGACATCAAGTGACATAAATATTATGCAAAAAGTGTTTATACATAGACTATTTAGTCAGAAATTTTATTTGGAACAATAATGAAAGAAAACATATTGAAAAGCTGTTTTGTGTTAATACAAAATCTGAGTTTTTCTTATTTATAAACTTGTTGAACCTTTCAAAATTGTAGAATTGGGTTAGTAGAGGAGAATGTTACAATAGGAAAATGTTGACAGATGGGTTTATCGAGAGGCATTTTGATTGAAAGTTTCTGCTGATCTTCTGCCTAAGCCAAGGCATAGTAGAACCTGCTTCGCTGTTACAAAACAGATCAATATTCAAATGAAGAAAAAATCTTTTACCTGCTTCTGAGAAGATTATTCTTCGCTTTGAAGTAACTTCTGATCTGTGCAGAAGTTGCTTGTTCATAAATTACTTTTAACCTCTTCATTAGCTGGAGGTTATTACACTCTCTTTGTGGCAATTCATTACACATCGTTTATAAAGAGTTAACTGTATTCGTCATGTCATAGTCCATACTCGCCTCATTCAAATGATGTACTAATGGAATCCCAGCACATTTGCAGCATATGACGCCGCTATTAGTTGCCTCCACTCACATAACTGTGGTTTCATAATTCAACTCTTTTCCGGTCTTGCGTCTGTTTCCCTTTTTTAAGCATTAATCAAGCCCATTTGCCAATGCGAGTATGCAAAATTCTCTATTCATTTGCGCAAATTTTATAATAATTGCGACAATAAAATCACCATAAACACGACACACACACACACACCCATAACAAACCCTTGTAATCTTGCCATATCCGGCATGTTCCGTGTCTACCATGTCGTCAGTGCCCCATTCCTCCATGTGTCCGTGTCTCTTACCCCTGCTAAACCACTTACTGGTTGCATTCTGGAGCTGGCGGCGCTTTTTTGCATCATCATTATGATGGAAAAACCCAGTCACTCCTGGGCCTAAGGGATTGGGAGAGTGGGTAGGAAACTGGCAAGTGCTGAATGGATGGCTGTACGTGTTGGTTCGTGTCGCTCGTTTTCCAGTTTGACGTCTTAATTGCTTTGTTGATGGATTTCACTGTTGACACTTTTGCTTTCTCATAAATTCTTAATGAACTCTTTTAGCTCAAAAATGGCCATTGGTCGTTGTCCGTTTACAGAGTGAATTTCATGCTTTTTATTCGTATTTTACTTTAAGAATTTGACAGTAAAAAGTATGCTAAAAGAAGCTTTTACTTTTCAAGAAAGCAAATAACTTCTAAAATTGAGTCTCAACTCAGCTTGGAGGACTGTGAGAACACACAGGATAATTATTTTCGACTTATCGATAGTATTATTAAATAAAATCACAATTACATGTGATTTTCTAATGTACCAAGACAACTTCTGAGACTTTCTCTGTCAACGATTCTTATAATTAGTTGCCTGCATCTTTCTAGTTTCTACGAGAATAGAAAATTGAGCTAATTTTCTATCCCTCACCTGAGGGTCGAAAAACTTAAATATCTCAACTAGGCTAGACAATTGCTGTCGTCTTCCGCTCGGCACCTCATTAGAGCAACTTTTCGAGCACAAAACGACTTTTAATTGCGCCCACTGGACACAGCTTTCGACTTTACGAGACGAGAAACAAGAACGAGGGGAACCTCTGGGCAGAAACTGGACACATGACGAATGCGTGGGGCTAGTCCAAAACACTCAAGGAAATTTGAAGTCAGTCGAGCACGAAATGTGTCAGCGAAAACCCGGCGAATACACACGTAATTACATGTGTTCCAAAACAACGTGAAATCGTCATTTAACATTTGTCAAAAGGCAGCCCCAAATAAGAGTAAAAGCAATTTAGAACACGCCACTCCAATGTGTTTGACTATAAGATACCCTATGCCCAGAATTGAGATACTGTTTACTATTCCTTGTGCGCTTTTTTAGAATTTCTTGTGTGTATCTAAGGTGATTCATCTCAAGTTCTTACCTTAGCTCAAGGTTTGATAGTGGACAGAGGGGTGAAAGGCTTACAACTTACTTGATGGAACCCAGAGAAACTCATATCAAAGCTAAAGATCTTCCAGTCTCAATGTTGGCTGAGAATTGAGTATAAATAGTTAGAAGATACATTTTGAGCTAGAAGATATATGCTGATATACCCTTTCTTATACAAACTTTAATTGAATACAGGGTACTGAAATAAAGAATCAAACAAGTCGTGAACTAATTAAAAAATAAAACTTGGAAACCAATTTGAAAAAGAGGCGTGGGAAACTGGCGATGACAGTGGGAAAACGTGTGATATTACCAAAATTGTAGAGCTTACGAGTATTTAGAAAGAATGTCCCAGATCGATTATACCTGCTATACGGTGCCTGAGTGTTCCAGCGATGATGACGATGATGAGGATGTGAATCGTAATGGTAATGGTCATTGTAATGGTAGAGATGACTCAAGCGATGGCACGCTCGAGAATGCTATGCACTCTGATTGCACGTTGGATTCGGATGCCACAACTACCTCGTCCATTGAGCATCACGTCTATCGCAAGCACCAGGTGCAGCAGCAGCAGCAGCAGCAGCCGCATCAGCCACGTAGTAGACGTTATGCACCACAGCGAGTCTCGTTGCCAGCCCTACACACCAGGGAGCTGACACCACAGCTGGGCGTCTATCATGATGGGCCAGAGGCAGCACCACAGTGGGGCTACTTTGTGCCATTGGCGCCCAACGGCTTCTTCAGTCCACCCATGCAGCGGCGACGTTTTAGGTGGGCAGCCGTGTTCTACGACTCAAAGACTCTAAAACTCTACATTAAATTCTCTTCGACAATTTGAGTACATGTGCTTATTTCTTTTTGTGTTTCGTTTTATTGCAGAGAAAAGGAAAACGATCGCAACCGTCGAGCTGTTAGCTATGGCGGCGATGGGGGCGTCTCACCGATCCACTGTGCCACCATACCGCGTGCTGCACCACGTCGTGTGGCGCTGATGAAGGAACCACCGCCGCCACCGCCACCCAAGCCACAGCTAACATCGAAGGCATCGCTACAGTCCACAGACTCCTCACATGCATCCAGCATCATGGCCAGCAAGTATCCACAGTCTGAGTACAATCTCATACAGAAGATCGACTCGAACAGCACGTTGACTGCCCCAGCGCAGTACCAGCCACAGAATTTCTATGCCAACACTGGGACCATATCCTCCACAAATGGTGGCTACTCATCGCTCCTCTGCCATGCCAGCTCCACGGCCAGTCCACTGGCTGTGCGCAAGCGCGACAAGCTGTTGCATCGCTTCAGCGATGCTGCCACATTGGGACGCAAGCTAAAGAAGAAGAAAAACACGAATCGCACCTGCCGCTCCATGACGGAGGCCATTGAGATGCTCGCCGATCCGGTCATCGAGGATGAATTTTTTGTAAGTACTCCTAAAACGAAGCCAAACGAAACAATTTCTTATCAACTTTAAGATGTACATACATACATATACATACATATATATATATATACTATATACATACGTATAGGCATATATACATATGTAGGTACATATGTAGTACTACTTATATAAGATTAGATCCATGTAAATGCTTCAATTTTCGCGTTTTCACGTAATTAATAGAAAAACCCATTAATTCTAAAGATTTTCATCGACCCGGTTACAAAAACGTTCTAAGACTTCTACGTGTATTTCAATATCTCACGCAAGCGAAATTTACTGTGGGAAGAATCTAAAAACGTTTCACAAATTAATTACTAAAATGTTTGAATATAATTTAGGTTTGAGTATATATAGATACATTTCACACTGAAGAAACAGATTCCTTCAAAAGGATACGCAAATTAATAACTTAAAATATAATATAAGAGTTTGATAGATACATTCCAAACTAAAGAAAAAACTCGTTGCAAGGCTTAAATTTCAATAGATAGATACTTTTGTTACCTATTTCTATCTCAAGCTCAACAATATTAGAGTATCTAGATACAAAGTTCATTAAAAGTCTATAAAGAGCTTTCAATAATAAATCTTCTATTGCAATTCGCTTCGTCTAAATAACTTTCAATCTTAAAACGAGCTTAGAAAACATATTTAAAAGCATATCATAATTTTATAGCTTCCATAAATCCATATTATATCCACATTAGCTTTAGTCTTTAATTATAATAATTTAATAGCTTTTTCCTCCTTGTCTTCAGGCATTTCCTTTCTCAAAAAGCAAATAATTTTAGCTCTACCAAGGCAACAGTTTCTTAGAATCAATTGAAAGCTTTCATTGATCGAACCCGTATCAATATCATAAGAACCTTTCATCAAACAAATGAACCTACAATTATGTCTCTCTCTCTCTTTCTCTCTTTTAATCTACATTTAACTCTTCCAAAAGTAGGTTTTATTATCTCTGTGCAAATTGAAAGCTTTCATTGATCGTACCCGTATTAATATCTAAAAAGCTTTCAATTAAACACATAAGCTAACGATCATTGTCCATTGAATTGGTTTTTCTTCTTCTCTTTAATTCGTTGCTGTCATTATTCTGGGGGTGTTCTCGTACTCTTAAAGCCCACGTTCTCTCCAATAACCCTAAAAACTTGGGCGTCCAATTATTTTATCATAACTATCGTGGCTGGAAATTATCTGGCGCTTGTTTTGTATTCTCTTATCTTTGAAATGAATGAAAATTGAATCCAAACAGAAATTTCTGTTGATTCCTCTTCAAATCTGTGGATTTGGTTTAGTTGCCTCTCGTTGCTCGTCGGTTGCCGAACAATAAGCGTATTTCGATATATAAAAATTGCGTGGGCGGAAGCGGAAAACAGAGAAATGTATGTGATAAGGCGGAAGAGAAGATGTTTGACTATTAAAGATTGAGAAGCTATGGAAAACTTGTGACAAAACTGAAGTGAACTAATGTGTATGTTATCGATAACATTTTAGAGATTGTTTTTCCAACACGAAAAGAACCTTGAAATGAAAGTGTCTTCGAAGAACCACAATCGGAATAAATCTGAACTCAATTCGATTGAAATATCCATGTATCAACGTCCACAAGTTAACCAAAAAGGGGGCGTCAATTCAATTACGTGGACGAGTGTTGCGATTCTGGTATTTTTCCAGTTAATCACTCAAAATTGCGCCTGGTACTCGTATTGCTTACTGGGCTTTGAATTGGTATTGAGGTCAGCTGTGGTCACTGGCACTAAGCCATATATGTAATTTGCAAATCTAGCTTAATTAGACAACTCAAGTTGACAGATTAGCATAGTATTTGAGTGGAATCAGCTCTTGGCATGGATCTATCAACCTATGCCATCCCCTTCCATCTTCCACCTGTAAAATGATCCGAGTGTTCAGGAAGACGAAGCTATCAAACAAAACAAGTGACGCAAACTGTGTCAATACTTTAGTCAGTTACCTTGTACGGACAAAAGGGTGAGCAGTGTACATATCTAGAGGTGCATAGGTGGGGAGAGAGGGGAGAACAGGTAGGCTAGGGTTCAGGTGTAGCACACTAATTGGATTAACTGCGTACCTTTCCAGCAAATAATAGAAAAAGTTCTAGCAATAAAATCGCAAGCAATTGCAGTAAAAAATCGAACGTTCTCTGTGTTAAACGTCTCGTGCGCGTCGCTCCCAACGAACAGAAAGTGAAAAATAAAATTAATTTCACCTGAGACCTACCTAGGTGGCATTTTTTTGTACCTGTGCGCTCTGAAAATATGCAATACGAAAAGTGATTTCTGATTTTTGCAGTGTTCAAAAAAGTGCGACTTATGCACAAAAACGTTGCCTACTCTTGGGCATAAGTTATAAATAGATTTCATTGCATACTTTTGAGCGGATATCAAAATGAAAACTTCCACGAGGCGTCGCAGCTTCAAAACGAAACCCCAACAACCCAAAGCGAATATTTACAATCCCCTTGTGCGATATCGACCCACGGCCTTTGTACGGAATGGCATCATTGGCGGTGGGGACGGTCCGGGTGCCAATGGCCTCTATCAGATTGACGATCGGGTCTATACAACCAACAAAATGTTTCTACGCGATGGCTATATGTATCCACGTCAGCCTGGTCAGGCCATGGATCCGCGCTTTCCACTCGAGCTGCACGAATTCCCCCAGCAACTGGGCGCCACCGGACTGCAGCTGGTCAGCACGCCCAAGGTGCACATTGCGGGCGAGTATCTGGCCAGTGAGCAGACCCAGCAAACACCTACCCAAGAACAGCAGGCAACTGCTGAACGCCGTAGCATTCGACAAGCCGCTGCTGCCGATATCAATCTGGCAAATCAGTTCTATTGGCTGGGCAAGCAGCAGCAGCAGCAGCGTACGCGTGCCCGTTCCCGCTCGCGTAGCAACAGTCTGGGGAACAGAAGCATGACCAGTTGCATGGGCGGCGGTGGCGTCTGCGGCACAGAGACACCCGCCAAGGAGCGGGAGAGGGAACGGGAAAGACCCTATATACGCAACGTTGATGATCTGTTGCATGCACTGGGCAAGAGGGAGGCCAGCGCCAACGTTGATAATCAGCTCGACACGGCGTCCACACAGTCCTCATCCCACCAAAGGCGGCGCTTTAAAAAGGTGAGCTACCATCCCAGGTGATCAATCAGCGGCCATGGAATTTGTCAGGCCTTGCCACATTGCAACATTTTCATCTACCTTAATTGCGACTCGACAATGTTGACGCGACGAAACTTCAATTTCAATTCCTCTTCTGTCCATTACGGAACCCACACACCACACACATTCATACACGCTCACACACAGGTTCAGAACGCAGCGAAGCTCGAACCTCGTTCCTCATTTCTCATTTCTCGGTTTTCGAACCAGAAACCCTCATTTGGCCCCAAGGGCGCGTCTGCGCAAAAATTAAAATTAATGATGTTCAAAATTTAGCTTGCGGTTAACAGCCAAAGCCACTCTGTTGGATTGCCAGTAGCAGCTAATTTGTTGCTGACTGTGGCACACACACACACACACACACACACACCTGGCAGGTGAACTCCTTTTAAGCCTAGGCCTCTATCTTTGCTGTGGTTCCTGTCTGCAGCTCCTCGGCTTCCATTGCGGTTTGCACAGCGCCCCAAAAAAAAAAAAAACAAAAAATCACAGTCAGCCCTTTTTTGGATACTTATTTATGCAGTCTGTCAGCCGGACAGTTGGGCAGACGGACAGTCGGACAGTCGGACAGTCGGATTGTGGGACTGTTTCATTTGGATTCATCCGTCCATCCACTTACCCACTGACTTTGAAGTATCATTCTCTGTTTTACTACTCGTAGCATCATTAGTGAATCCGAAACTCTTTTACTCTTATTTTGCACCATTTTCTTTTTTTGCTTTTTTTTGTTTGTCTGCCACGGGCAGAATTTATGCGCTTCTGTTTCTGATTCCGAAGAGGTTTTAAGTTTGAAAAATTGGTTTCGTTGATTGTTTTAGTTTTTGTTATTTTAAGTTACAATGGGATTTAAATCGAAATATATAAAGGTGTAGGAAGGTGTATGAGGCTTAAGCTGGACTTTAAGCTTCAATTGTTATTCAGCTGTGATTGCAGAACATTATAAATACAGCTTGGTCGATCTACAAAATATCGTTTAGAACTCGTTTAGTAACATGAACTTTGAGCTGAACATAGCCAATCCCATAGATGCTTAACCCTAGCATAAGAATTTCAATTAGAAGCTTAACTTTTATTTACAAATTTGTTCATTTCTTGGAATGAATGTTATTATAATTTCGCGTTTATTATTAATTTCCATGTTGATTCAATTGATTAATTAATCCTAGGAATTTTCTATTGTTTAAAAGAATTTGATTTTCAATAATAATATTTACCTGTGTTGTAGTTGGTTTTGATTGGTTTCATAATTCAGTTTACTGGAAATATTTCATATCGAATTGCGACCCCTTTATATATTAAAATTGTATATTTTATGGATATATCAATTTCAGTTAAGGGTTCAGCTGGTTAGTCGGAAATTTCACGAGGCAAACCCACTGTTCGAGTGACTCAACTTCCGTTGGGTTAAATTCCATTTGGAGCTATGCTCGAATCAACTCGGAATTAAATGAATGAAAACGAACCAAGAAACCTCTTCTATCTCATTAAATTGTATTCTATTTCATACGGCAGGCAACTTGCCAGTAAAAATTCCATTCGCAGTCTGGAATTTAAGCCAACATGTGAAATGAATTTCTTGGCAATACGCAATATACTGCATAGATACAGATACAGTGTTGGCTATGGGGCTGTGGGATTGGGCGCCTCGAGGTGTACCCAAGGAGACTGCAGCCCATATGCAAAATTTGCAGTCCAGTGTTGGGTTTGGGATCGGGTTCGGGTTCGGGCTCAGAGTGTAGGAAATACCTCGCTGCAGTTGGTCGTAAATTGAATAAGCACGCGGAGCTCCGCACTGGCATGTGTTATGGCATTTTGTTAGGGTCTCGCTTGAAGTAGCCCGGCGAAAGGAGAAAAAAGTTGTTAACAAAATTGCACAGAGCTTTTTGCGTACTTTTTCCTCTTGCATTTGCACGGAGTCACGTGCCAAAAACAAAATCTGCAGTGGTTTTTATTTCTGAAGATACAAAAATAAAAAAAAATGCTGTAAAAAACCGTTTTCTGTGTCTTTTATGCAGCAGCTTATTGTGAATTCAGTGCAGGAATTCCAGTTTTTAGATCAATCAGAGAAAAAATAAAGGATACTGCACATAATTGGAATACAGAATTCGATTTAAGACAAAGAACTACAAAGATACGGAAGAAAGATGAGTAGGAAAGATATGAAAAGGAGAATTTCTTACTCATGGAATATTCCTGAAGCTAAAATTCAACATATACTTAAACAATTATATGATAATCTTATAATTAATGTTATAAAACAAGGTCATATTGCGTTGTAAAATACAATCCAAGTTTCCTTTTCTTATGCTTTACACTGCTCAAAATAAGTTGTTTTCCTTCCTTCATGCTAAGTTTTTACTTGAGTATAGAACAATATGCATATGATAGTTAAGGCACCTATCGCATAAGTTAAAAAGGTCTTTCTAAGATTTCTAAAATCTCTTTTGGTGCCAACCTATTCCATTAGTTTATTATGCCTTCTTTAAGCCAGGGTATATACTTTGGTAGCTGTCTGGCCACTGGGCCAACAGTTAGGTTCATAAAATTTTATGTCTGCAATGTTCGTGTACAAATCAAATTACCCAACCGGCTGAAAGGCCTAAAGCCTGAGTGCTAATGACCAGCAGGCAGCTGCCTTATGGGTCTTATGGGTCGGGTCTGTCATACTCGTATCGTAAACCCAACCCCCCACCCCTCCTGCCCCCATCCGAAGCCCACTGTCAAGCAATAATTGTGTCAAAAAGTCAAAAATGAAACGCTGCACGTGCTCGAAAGTTGTTATAGGAATTCATAATAAAAATAAACTTCAGGCCGAGAGATAAGGTAATTGTTGTACCCAATTCATTGTTACAAAAAAAGTGCATTAGTTGGTTATTAGATACCCTATAAAAACGATTCATTGCCCAACTATTCGTAATTCAATTGTAGACTAAGTTTTAAATTGAAAATCCAAGAGCTACTACCTGGGTTTCACATTCCAATCTCCTGGGCAACTGAAAATCAATAGCAATAGCAGCCGGCAAGTGCTTCTAACCTGGGTTAATAGTAAACCCATTGACCACCCCGTGCCAACATTGGAATATGTTTTGTACGTTCTTTATATTCCCATTCTGTCTACTCATCCACTTGGACGGGCTGCAAACGCTTAAGGCAATCCAGATGTCTTAACAATAATGCAAACAGCTATTGGCTTAGGCCAAGTTCGTGCTGGTAGCATTTGAAATAGTTCACTAACTTGGCTGACTTCTCTATCTTCTCTTATATGTACGGGTTTCAGCACATTCCATGTCCAACAAGATAAATTGCGCTTAAAGTTCCACTGAGATTCTAAGGCGTCTCTTAACTCAAACATTTATAGGTTAAGTTGTACCCGTTGAAGTATTGCAGTAGTCGGAGAAATGCCATGAAATCCAAGGAAACAGAGGAATCTCTTGAGACAAAGAAAGTTGTTAACATGAAAAAAGTCAAATGAAGCCTTTAAATCTGAATTTGGGACACCACAGGAAGAATGTGTTCGTTGCCAAAAAGAGCTGATGGAACTTATCTTTGAGAAACGTCTTTGAATAGATTCGTTTCAGTCACAATTTGGCAACGTTTTGAAACGTTTTCGAACAGTTTTCTATGTATTCCATCTGAAATACTCTGAGCGAAGCGTATCTTAAGTATTTACTCGTTGGCATCCATCAAATTCAATTGCGATAGGTTAGGTCCCAGGCAGAATCGTTAACCACTTAGCGCCTCCACCAGCCAAGTGTGTGTGCCTGACTCATCCATCCATGGCAATCGAATGAGTTACTTGGACTCGTATCGAAGCAAACTCTCAGTGCACTCGCTCGCTTATTAGAAATGCACAGCACGGCACAGGAGAGGCAACAAAAGGGAGCCACATTCCTATAAATACCACTTCACACTGGCTGCTGGCAGGCAAGTTTTTCTTTTAATCTTTGATTGCAGACTCAGAATAAAAAGCAAAAAACACACACACACACACACTCCTTCAACTCCTGTGCCAAGGAGTTGACGTTCGAATCGAGAGAGTTTGCAAGCTGCCAGTTGCAAGCTGCCAGTTGGTAGTTGGTTAAAGCCGAAGTTTAAAAATGTTAAACAATATCAGAAAACCCGTTGCCAGTGCTGCCCATTTTGTTGTGCCTGGCTCCAACTCTACACAACACCTATATATATATGTAAATATATATTTATATATCTATACATATGTGTATATAAAGTTGGCCGCTAAACCGGGTCTACCGTCTCCCCATGTTTCAAAAAGTTGCCCGGCAACATTTTTGCCAGCAACGCGCGCATGTTGCCAGCAACAAGTTTCGTCGTCTACCTGACAATTCTCATTGTGTGTGTGTGTGTGTGTAAAAGGTGCGCACTGCTTACCTGAGTTTGTCTGCGTTATGTATGTATGTGTGCGTTGGGCATTTTTGAGCATATTTTTACAGCAAAACGACGTCGGCTTTTGCTTTCTTGAGCGAGCGAACACTCGGCGTCCATTTCAAAAGTCGACAACGTTTGGTGGCGAGTGGACGCGATTAACGGATGAATATACTATATATATATAAATATATATTTCTTCTTGCCGCAAACCGATTCCCGATTTTCTTCTAGTCGTGCTGCACAGCCGGGCAAGGCGCCTGTACTTTTTTTTCTAACTATAAAGAAAAGTATCTGCCCGTATCAGCCGTATTAAAAAAACCAACATAAAAACCAACAATTCGTAACTCATTTTGAACGTGCCTCGTTTGCAGTTTTTTTCGTGTTGTCACGCGCGTGTCACGTTCGCGACATTTAATTTTTGTAAATCTGCGCGCAAAGCGTTGGAAAATAATTTCGAAAATATTTATTTCAAGTGCTGTGTGTTAAATATCAAGAAAGTGTTGTAACTAATTTAGAAAAACAAAACAAAACACACAAATAACGAGAAAAAGTCTTGTGAAAGTTTTGTGTGTGTTTTTCGTGTAGTTTTTGGTTAAGCGCATGATCGACGCCTGCATATTGTGTGTTTGTGCAACATGTTGTTGCAACAGACACAATCACAGCCAGAGTCACAGCCAGCAAATCTGTCACACTAAGTGAAGGAATTAGAGAAAGAAAACCCAACCCAAGATACCCTCATATCATATTTTCAACTGCTGTTGTGGTTCATCTTGTTGCTGTTGCCGTACCATGGATATCGTCGGAACAGCAACGGGCAATCAGCACGTTCTACCAAACAATCATTATCGCCATGAATCACTGTTGCAACAGGTAAATACGATAATTATACCTCCGAAACAGAGTGTCGATTGTTAGCCAGAAATAAGATATACAATAAACAAAATGTGATTTCAGATATCAATTTCTATTAATTTCAATATCAACTTTCTTAATGAAAAGAAAATAGAACGAAGTTCAAGACTTCCCAATGAAACAGAAACAACATTTATTTCATTAATTTTTCACTTTTATCATTTATCGATCAATTACAGACCGAAACCCTAGGGTTATTTTTGATATTTTTGGGCTTTCCACTTAATTTGTCGCTTGATTCTTTGTTTTATCTGCATCATTAGCACTGGGAATGAAACCAATTGCCTAAGGCTTATGGCTTTCTACTGCAAAGTATTAATTCATTTTGGCTTGGAAGTTTCATATAAAACTAAAGAGTCAATTTTGGCTATAGGTTAAATATGACAAAGGGATTATTTAGTCTGTTTTGGTGGAACGATTCTTGTTGTTGCTTTGAGAAAGAAATATAAAAAAGCACCTAAAAGCAATTTCCTTTGTTTTGTGTTTATTTACTAAACTGCATCGATAGAATGTTTAATTCAGATCGATAGGCGACGATATATGTACTTCCCTTTCGAATGTAACCCATCGATAGTATCGATTGTCATTAAAGTAGTCGGAGCTATAAAGAAGATTTTCATAGCTTAACCGTTTAATGAGCAAAAACCCGTTCCATTGTTAAGGAAATATTTACGATTTCATTTTGATGCAATTTGCCATTGCAAAACTCTCACCTCAGAGCAAATGTTGAACCATTAGGCGAGGCTTATTTGGCAATAAAGTTGAAAGAAAAAAAATAAATAAAAGAAAAATCGCGACATCGACACGCGCTGCATGTGGAAACCTATGAAAAATGCCAAGTTGCATTTTTGTTTTGCGGCTGGTTTTGCATCTAAAAATGCAATGAAAGACGCAAAGAGTGAGAAAGAAGGGAGATAGAGACAGAAAGAGAGGGGAAACTTTTATGGGTTTTGTCAGAGAGTCGGAAAATGAAAAAGGTTGCCAAAAGTCCATGAATAATGTTGCCTTCTATATAGTTAGCCAGCGACTAATTGAAGAAGAGAGTTGGTACGGGTAATATCCATAGATAAATCCTTGGGGAGCTATCAATTAAATATGATTTCGTATCCGATCTGTTATTTTATTTCTTTGTGCTACTCCTCGTCAGGCATCAATCACAATTCCAGTGATAAGATCGTAAACAAGCACGTAGAGCCATAAAAAATGAAAATACCAGAAAAGCAGCAAGTTTTAGCCTGCTGCCAATTAACATGCAGTGTATAATTTAACCAGCTGGAAAGTAATCAACAACAACAAAAAACCAACTAAGTAACTGAAATTATATAAAAACAACACACACACACACTCGCACACACACACACACATTGCAACTAGGTGCATGTGCAGTTGAAGCTGTCATTAAAATTTGGCATTACGTCTTGAGGTTTACGTTGGAACCTGCAACTCGTATTGCCACTGACTTACCCCATTGCCCCATTGCCTACCCCGAGGCACTCGCTGCAATCAACTTGAGCAAAATATGTGCAAATTTTGTCCATCGACTCTTAAATTATACAAAAAAAAAACAAAACTTGTACCCATAAAATTAATGAACATTTTGAAAGTGAAACTTTTTGGCGTTGACGTTTTACAAATTGTACGAGTATGGCCTATAATAACAGTAGCGTTTTCATAATTTCAGCATTTGAGTGAGAAGAAAACTCTCAAAAATTGGCCAATTACAAAAGAAAATATTAAAGGCAATTTCCATATAAATATTTTATTAACCTTAAGGGCGGGTAGATAGGAAAATCTTCAATTGAACTATTTATTTATTTATTTCAAATCAACTAATGACAGTTGGCTATGAAAGAATTGATTAACTGATTGATTTTAATCAATAATAATAATAATTAATAAATATAATAGTACTTTCCATTATTTATTTCATTCATTTCAATTCAATTGCTAATCAAGGATTCAAGTCGAAATTTCTATTTAATTTTGTTTTATGTGGAGAATGAAATAGCCGCTGATTGTCTTGGAATGGTTTATGTATGATTGTCTTATATACAAATTAAAATTTGACTAAGGACAACAAATATTTCTATAAAATTTAAGAATATATATTTAAAAATTTATATTTGTTCAATTCAAAATTTTACTCTTTCACATTTCAAGGAACAAATTCATCGAACTTAATTTCAAGTATTCAACCAAAGAGTGAAATAAAATCTGTACAAAATCTGTAACCTCTAAGCATCAGAATTTCATATATCTCCAAGCATTTAAGCTTGAAAAGCTTCCCTCTAATCGTTTTTGCTGTCAAGCAGCTTTTATTGGAGTACAAGCTTTATGCTAGCAGCTTTCTGTCAAGATTAAAGCTCAATTAATATGCTTTGTCTCCTATATTAACAAATAGTCTAATGATTATCTATATAAAACATCAAATTACACTTATAAGCTGTTATTATAGCTCTCGCTGCTGCTTGTGTATCTTTTACTGGGACATTGGCTTAACAGATTAATCTAATAACTGTCATGCAGACAGTCTTAATTGTTTTCAATCTATTAGTTGGATATTTCATTTAATTATTTACTTAATGATACAAAATTACAAATAATCGTTTATTCCATGGATTCTAAATACCTCAGATTCTTCAGCTCAGTCAAGATTCCTATATGGAACGCTTTACACAGGCAATTGGCAACACCTTCGGTACAAGTACTTATGGTAGTTAGTAGAGGGAAAAGCTGGTTTGTTCAGTTCACAGAAGACTAGCCATAGCTGCTCGCCTCTCTCCTAGAGAAACTTGACATTGCTTGACCAAACTTGTCGCCTTCTGATGTCGTTGATGGAGCTGGCATTCACTTTTTATAGTGCGAATGGAGCGCCAGTAGTTTAACAGAAAAAAAGGCGACAATCTTTATGTCACATTTAAGATAATTTTGTAATAATTAAAGTATAGTTAATGGTCATAAATTCAGAGCTGAGCAGACAAATGGTTTTATGATCATTTCTTATAGAGTTTCTATTTGTAGATATTAAATATATAATCATAAATTCTATTACAAGTTCAAATCGAAGAGTTTATGTGTATATTATTAAGAAGTTCTTAATGCATGCGATCCCCACTTTATGAAGACATTTTCGAGTACCTTAAAACCGCAATTTATGCGCACAAATACGCAGCTTCAAGTTAAAATCCTTAAAGCCGATTTTCTTAAAAGATCTCTGAGAGAAAAAGTAAAGCAAAGTCACCATAAAGAATCTCTACACATAAAGAAACTGGTTTCACATGACCAGCATATAAAAAAAGGTTCGACCTGGTCGAGGAACAACAAAGAAAACAAGAATCGCCCTCAAAAAAGGAAAACAAAAGAACAACAAAAAAGAGACTACAGTCTGTCGAGTACTCTCTTCGACTGGAGACTCGATCTGAGTTTCACTCAAAGATTAAAGAGCCTACCATTAAAAATAAAAGGAGGAGGCACAAAAAAAACGAACTCACTTCGAAAGAAAAAGTCTTTAGAATCAAGTCAAGTTGTTTAACTGGTTTTATGAGCGCAGAAGATTGGTAAACCGGCCCCAGGTATGGTTCGCCCTTAGCTCGATCGATCCTCCCGATCTTTGGAGACTTGCCCCGCCATTTGGATGCGGGTGTTGCTATTGGGTTCAAAACTTTGCTGAACACATTGATTTATATTGGTAATTTAACGCCATTATCTTTGTTTGCAGCTGGGCAGCAGCAGCTCTTGATTTGAAAGTTATCTAACAGGCCGTGAACTGCAGCGATCAAACAATTGAATCCACTCAGTTACACCTGGGATCAGATCCATGCAGGGACCTGGGCTGGGTTCGGCACCGCCCATAGACCATGAAATGTGGCTCGACCCCGGGGTGCTTTGTGCTGTTGTTCCACGCTTTGGTTACCATGTTAATCTTCATAATTGTTTGGCATGCATCGAAACCCTTTGGCAGAAACTCGGGAAAATAATGCCCATAATACTCGTACTTGTCCATTGGCTCGTTTCGAGTCGATTGAGCTGTAAAATTGTTAATTTAGCTTCTGTATTGTGTTAGTCACGTGAACTTAAATTGCTTTTTCCCCTGATGGATTCAATTGCCCTTTGTAGGACCCCTCCCCCATGCTCCAGTAGGCCATTAACTCTATGATTGTTTATGGGGCTGGAGTTCTTTGCAGGGGCGTTTGATCAAATCTGTTTGTGAAATAAACAATCAACTTTAATTACCTGTTTTATAGCTGGGTAAACGAGTTCATTTGAACTGGAAAAAGCAAAGAACTTCATATAAGGTATATATACTTCTACTCTAGCTTTGACTCTATCTTTCGCATAGAAGATTCATATTGTTCATATATAACTTTATGGAACTCAAAGTTGTTCAAAGTATCTCTAAAATGATTTATGAATGCTTTACCTTAATTATATGTGTGTTAGGAGGGGTCACCAGCTGTAACACTTGTTACAGCTTACAATGTAAGCGATAAATGTAAGATTTCACCTTCAAATACGAGTAAAGCTCTATGAAAAAAATGTCGTTCGACTTGTGCCACTTCTCAGGCCTTTAAGACAGTAACAACTTTACCGCCATTCACAGAATTCACACAATACTTTAAAGTATTTACGAGAAACGAGCTTATTAACAACGATTTATTAGCATTTTGAAATGGAAATCGAAATCTAAAGCGACAATCTAGATAAGATCGAACTGGAACTGGAACCGAAACTGAAACTGAAGTTAAAACTGAAACTGAACTTGCTGAACAACTTGGAACAAAAGCTTTGAATTGTGCTCTCCATTTTTTTTTATTTTTTCATATACTCAATTGCGGTGCATACTCATAGTTTAGCTACATTTACAAGATACAAGATACAAGATAGAAGAAAACGTGTAAAATGCGTTCAAGTTGCATTTGGCTGCTATTTATTATTGTTTTTGTTTTTTTACTTCTACCGACTAACAAAAATGTGGTCGACGCGACGGATCTGACGGCATTTTTGCAGTCTCCCCTGTACCCTGTCCCCCTTCTCCCAGCCCTCAAAGCCGACAAACAAGACTCGTTAGCTTACGAAACCACCGGACAAACTATCGGACTAAACCAAGTTAGTGGCACAGCAGATACATAAGCATTTAGACAACAACGCGCTAGAATACTCAATTCGTACCTGTTTATGCTATAAGATACCCTGTAAATAGATCGGAAGTATCTCGTTTAAATTTCTTTGCAGAAACTAATAGAGCTCTGGCTCTTGTAGTCTCTGAGTAAGACTTGTATTAGTATAGTCTTAATATTTACTTTGAAGACTGTCTTTATATACAGGGTATAACAGCTTTGTGTTTCTTTCGTTGATTGGCAACGAACTGCAACGCGCTTTGAAGTCATATGTGGATACGATCTGTGTATCTTTAGGATACACGACTCTAAAAGCTTTATGTGCATACCGCACCCGTGAAATTCCCAACAATTGATTCATAATTTAAAACAAAACAGGTTTCTGCGTACTTCTTAACAAATATTTGCATAACAATTGTGAACTTCTCAATCTTTTTGCCATATCGATTCGTAATGCTTCCAGTTCACATCAAATCAAGCAGAACCATCTGCACATTCCTCGCATTTACTCGAAGTTTGTGTTTTTCTTTTATTTCTTTTCATTTTTTGCACTATTCAACACCTGCCAGCGCATTTGAGTGGCATTTCTGTATGCGGTTTGCGAGTCTTTTACTTATTCATATTCGTATTCATTTGCATTCATTAAATGCACCCTTTTATTTCGGCCTACAAAGTGTCTTTCCATTCCATTTTGTTTTATTAAATAGAGTTTTCTTATATGATTTCTTGATTTCTTATTTAATTAAAAATATGTTTGTTTGCTCGTTTTAATTTATATTCGTTTGCTTGTTTTTATAGAAATTGAAAGCTTTTGAATTCAGTTTCCATCAGCCGGACAATAGAACTTCAATTATTGCATTGCTTTTGCTTTAACTGAACAATCAGTAGGAAAGTTTCCACTAACAGAAAAAACCTGAGCTGCTACTTAAAGCAGACAAGAAAGCTTTAAGCTCAGCTTAGAAACGCAAAGAAGCTTTTCGTGTGAAGTTAAACAATTAACTAACTCAACACAATTGAATGATTGAAAGTAAACTTAAACTTTCTAGTTCAATTCACCTCAAATAGTTTAGAAATTCAATTTGAATCATTTGAGTAACGTTTCAATTTAAATGATTTTAAAAATCATTTCTTGATATTCTAGTTTTTCCCTTTCAAAATTATCTTATGTAATATTCACTTTTTTACTTCAGTGAACACGTCAATTAGGCGCCTTTGTCTCCGTTGTTGATTTCCATCGATTCGTTGAGCAATTTTCATAGGTAAATTCACACCTTTAAATTTGCCTGAGAGCATTTTATGGGTTTTGTGTGGGCTTCCTAGCCGCCTCCAAACATTTATGTGACACACTTAGCCACAGCTCAAATGTCAAAGTGTAATATCTTTTGATTTCTGTATCTATTTTATGAGAATTTTATATACATACAATAGCTAAAGCCTATTATTTTCCCAATGGCGACAACCTTTCACTCTCGCCGTATGTGAAAGTTATTATTTCTTTTGGGTTCCCCAATTTGATACGTAAACACCGAATCGAAAGAAGCTAACAAGCAATTTTATATGCAAATCATACAAACAACAGCAAGATACAAGTAGAGATCTGAATAAAACATTAGCCAAGTCATCTGGCAGAACAGACCCTCAATGCAAATTTAACAAATTTAACCCAAATGACTGGGCTCTTTCTGCGAACTTCAATTTATGTTCCCTTATTTATTTCTACGCGTTTCGCATACAAATCGCGACTCGGTTTTATTGTTTTGCAGACATTGTCTTCTACTACGAGTAGATCGGCATTTAAATACAAAAAGATTGACTCCCAAAGCGGTTTATGATTCATCGAGCTCACCTCCAGCTGCTCCAAAATAAAAGCTGACATTCAACAACGTGCTCGAGTCGAGATTCCGCACTCAAATTTAAAACACTTAAGTCAAAATTATGACTTAATATGGTAGAATGCGGTCCAATTCTTCTTTTCTCTTCATTTATTTTATGATATATGGAATTTTTTAAATTACTTTAATGGAATTTTTATGCTTTTTGTATTATTATTATTAATAGTTTTTTATATATAGAATATTAAGTATTATAAATAGCATTTCTTCTATAACCCAATAATTATTTAAATTTTGCTTCTGTTTCATTGCAGGTGAGTTAAACGTTCCTTTAAGCCCTAAATCGCATGCCCTTGAGGCATATTCGTGAGTATGAAATCTTTATTCGAGCAGCGGCTAATTGGCCAGGGCCTTAAGTGCTGGCCATTTCTTGGACATGTGTCCCATTAAGGGGTATAATTGGGGGAAAAAAAGAAACAATTATGAGTTCTCGCTCGTAATACATCAACAAAAAACTGACAGCAAAAGCTCAACTAGGGCTTCGGACGACGACTCTATCTACGAGTAGTACTATAAGTATTTATGGGCCCACACTCTGTTCGCTGTTTATGGTAGTTTTTCATTTATTTTTCCAGTCGAATGGATGGCAAGTTTTATGTAACCAGGCACTTAATTGCATACTAGTATGTGCCTTGTACTCGAAGAATCATTCAAGCGAATTACAGCAACAAGTTGACGTTCCTTCTGATACCCTGCAATCGATACAAGAGAGTTAAATGGGTATCTGAATGTTATGCAAGGCAGTTCCCATCAATCATATATTTAAGTATAGAAAGTCTGTAATCTCAGGTCTTAGAAGGGGTTTTAGGTGTGATGTAACATGCAGTTTCTTTCAGTGCATATTCCAGTTCATGGGTGTCCAATCGCCTTGATCTCGCGTAGATCCTCTTTCTTATTTATAACAAAACCTCCACATATCAGCTTTATATCTGTTTACTGTAAAGGGTATCTTTTGGTATATCACACTTTGTGACATTCTTACCTGTTTTCTATCTAATCATTAACTGGCAGTCACAATGCCATCAACACAATGTTCAACTCCAGGGCCCAAGGTAACGCATAGGTGTACAGCAGCTCAACTGAAACTTGGCTAGATATATATATGTATATAAATAGTACATTATATCTGATATTTGTACAAACATTATTCAAAACAAACTCAACTAAGTGTTTGTTTTTTATTCTATTTTTTGCCCAAGTGACATTGCAGTCATGCAAATTGCACTCAAATCGTTGTGTGGGCTTTTTAATGGAGTTGCCGTTTGTCGTTTATCGTTGCCACATAGTTTGCAGCTAAATTACAATGCAGAAAGTATGAATGTCATACATTTTTATGAATATTTTAACATAGTTTTGTTTTTGTACAATATTGTTTTATTATTGATCGAGAGTCTCGGCGATTATCGACGTTGTTAACGTGGGTTTCTCTAATCTTCCGAACCACTTTATTTGCTTAAAGTCTCAAAGACTTGTCACTGTAATTAAATGCTTGATCAATGCACAACAATTGTCAAGCTGTTAAGGGAAATTATATATCCAATGAATATTATTATATTAAGTGGCTTTAATAACTCAGATATGCTATTGGATGGAATGGTTTAATAGTTCTCAAAAGTGTCGGCTACTATTTAAGATTAATATATCTGCAATATCTATTTGTCGGTTATAACTTGGAATCTCAACTGAGAACTAGGTTAAGAAATTTATAATTTACAATACTTAAAAGAATGTGAACAGTTTACTGACATTCTTAAAGGGTGAAAATTATATTTCGATTAAAAAGAAAACGGAGAAAGGTATCCTAAGTTTACTTCTAACCACAAACTGGATACCTTCAATGGAAATCCAATCAAAGTTAATTGAATTTTATTGTATACATTGAAGATGCTCAATTTCTTTAATGTTAACTCTCATCCATTTTGTTGTCACTGATTAGAAAAGTGTAAAAAAAAGAAAAGTTATTTGGCTTTAGACACGTCGCAAATCATTTTGCATTTTTTCTTAGCACTTCTGAAGGCGCTTGTCATGTTTCCGCTTTGCTCCGTTTTTTCCTTTTTCCTTTTCCTGGAGAACTGTTGTTTGCCTTAGAAAATTACACACTCATTTCAAAATGTTTACTTTTTGCATAGAAGTGTGTGCACTAGAAACATGTTCCGTATCTCGTATCCCGATGTCTGTATCCCGTTTCCTGTTTACATTGCGCCTTTTTTCCTCATCACTCGCAAGTCACACACAGAACACACACACACAAAATGGAGTAAGTGTTTGCTCTGGGCGAAGAGGCTATTGTATAACATGGAATGACAAGTGAAAGGATCCTTGGACACATGTGAAGCATCTCATTTTGTCCTGGAAAGCGCCACATAAAGGGCACTGCCTGCGAAAGTTGTTGACACAGGTATAGAAATGTGTAGGCAAGTGCTAGTAAGCTGGGGCTATACAAGTATCAATAGGAAGTGTGTTTAAAAGGTGTAAGACCTGTAGATTTGTTGTAGGACTTAAGTAAAAATAACTATGGCTTAAGATAGATTTTCTGTGTGCAACTAAACTCAGTCTAGTTATATGTCAGAATCTATCTATTGTCATATTCTTATCTTTCGATAGGCAGTCTTAGGTAACATCAGTTCTATAATTCTCAAATCACTTCGTCTCAATTTTTCTGTATATTTTATTACTGCCAAGGGACACAATCTGTGCAGTGCCCTTATAAGCCTGCTTTAACTGCTGCCACATTGACCTCTAGGAATGATAAGTTTAAAGACTTTACCTACTTGCGCACTCGATTTATGTTCCATTATCACTCTGCTCTCTCTCTCTCTCTCGCTCTCTGTCTCTCTTTTTTCTTTGTCTGCCTCGCAACTACTTTATGTACTTTCCAAAGCCGCTGCACGCATGCGCACCATAACTCAAGCAGATGAACCCGACGGAGGGACTGACAGACGATCTTCAGACTCGACTGCACTTGGAAATTTGACCCAGGGGCGTCGCAGTTGATGGGCTCTCGACGCATGCCTCATGCCTCAGTGCTCAGTGGATTTGGTTTTTTATGCCTCTTCCTCTTTCACTTTGCCTAATTTATGAAATCTTAAGATCTAGAACCTTGTCTTTCAAGCACGTACCACGCACGAAACCGGGAAAAACACTCGACATAGAAATGAGCATAGAAATATGCCAACATACGCTTTGTACGGCCAAAGAGTTATTGACCTACGATTATTTGTATCTTCTAGATACACAATCGGGTAGTTAAAGTTCTCTAATTTATATGTTGTAGATATCTTTCTCATTGCTTCAGTCTACAAGTTACTACAAATTACTTTGTGTCTAAAAGTTTAAGTTTATCGATTTGTATCTCATAGATACTTCTCCGATTTTGGCACTTTAAGGACAAGCATGTCGCAACCATTAGCACGTCGCGCCAACATGAAACTTGTTAAATGCCACCCAGATGGGACCACTCAGACGCATCATTGCGACAGTTGCCACGCCCTTGGGCCGCCCAAAGCCATCCAAGGAACGTGACAATCGACAATATGCAAATGACGTTATTGGAACGCTTTTCCGAACGGCCTCAACGCCATCAACGTCAGTTTACGAGTATCTTCTTCTGCCAGTGGGTAGGGGTCCTGTTAATCACCACATACACCTCGTATGAAGGACTCGTATAACAAACGTGAGCGACAGGACACTGCAAACTTGTGCTGAGAACCTGTTGTCACTATTGCCCAAGGGAACCCGGACGACCTCATGTTAACTCAGTCAACAGCCGCAGTTGTGTCCTTGTTCCTTGATCCTGGCTGTTTTAGGTTGTTGCTATTGTTAATGTGCTCAAATGTTTAAAGTTTTGCATGCTGCTGCCTGACTTGCATGTAAATGTCAGAGCGGCAAATATCCTGGGTGGCAGCTGCAATCTGACATTAGGGTGGTCCAAGCTTTGAAAACTTTACAGCTTGATTGGAATTTAACAGCAGATTTAGCTTGAGTCGGATGATTTGTATTGAACTTAACTTCATTTGGATTCAGAGAAAAGTATAGAAATATAAGCTGAAATACCGATACATCCGGATGTTGTTTATGATCAAAACTCTTGTGGGGAGACTCAGGAGAGAAAATCCACCCTATATTAATTTAAAACCAAAGAAGTTTTGACTTTAATAAACTGAACTGAACCACCCTAATGTGAGTCACCCTAAAGACAAGCACACGTAAACATGGGAACTTATCACAGGATGCCTGGCAACATGTTCTATTACGTGTTATCATAAACAATATCAAAAGACGTTGTTTACGTTTGAACTTTGACATTGAATATATATGAGAAGGAAACTTTTGGCAGGATAAACGCTGAGAGTTGCCAACTTATTTCCACATATAAACTTTGAACTGACAGCTTGAATAACCCCTGCAGGGGTAGGAAGTGGCATTTACACCCAAACACACAAACACACACACACATGTACACACAGTTGTTAACGGTTGATTGCATTTTACTGTTTTGCTATAAAGTCAATTGTTTATCAATTGGTCTGAAACAAGAAGTTGCCCGGAGGGTTTACGAAATGGTGTGGAACATGTTGCGCTGTCTGCAATCCACTATTGTGCCTGTTCAGACATGTTCTGGCATGCTACCTGCTTATACCCAAGGGTCGCTTAGACCTTTTTGGCTGGCTACCTGAGTCCTCTCCTCGGGAAAATCTCTGGAAAACTGCGTACAGCACCCGAAACGAAAAAGATTAAAAAATCATTAAAAATTGTTGATAAATTGAGTTGAAGAACGAAATGGTTAAATCACTTCAGGAGGTGTTGAGCAAATTAAAGAGATCATTTAGAGCGGGTTTCATCTTGCTTTACCTGTGATTAGTTATACCATGTGGCGAGACTGACCTCACACAATTTTACAGCGGTTCAGATAACGTTACCAATTACTGTAGCTAACCTTTAAGATTGCTTCGAAAGGGTATAAGGGTAAGGCTTGAAAGTCTTGCGTAAGCGCTTGTTATAGTTTTGAATAGGGTCAAGAGCAATTTTCTATAATATTATATAAAAAATGTTTGATAATTATGATTGAAGATTGGAAAATAGACATTGGCTATAGATAATCTAGTAGTTCGGTATATTCTAGGGTATCTTACAGCCTGCACGCTTTCGTTGCAATACGTCGGCAGCATTTGGGAATAAATCTTAGACTTGTTCGACCAACAAATTCAATATCCATTTCTGCAATTCAATAACCACCAGCCAATAGTATTTGCCTTTGTTTTAGCATACCAGAACAGGCAGGGGGGCATCTTGTATGGGAGGCAACAGTAGGGGTACTCTGTTTGTTTGTATCTGGGCATTGTTTTTATTTATTTTTTTGGCATGAAAACAAACGCTTTTTCGATAGCCAAATAGCTGCCAGCTACCCCCACTTCACACCAGCATAGAATGTCAACAACAACAAGACGAAGAAGAAGAAGAAGAGGAGCATAAAGTATTTCTACTTTATAGAAATTCCAGACAGTATTGGATAGTCACCATTGTTGGAATAATAGTTGGTTTTGCTATTGATAGAGGAAATGGCAGAGCAGCAGTTCTCGACAATTGAGTGGAGTCGCTTACATTTTACATAAAAAGTGTTCGACATCGACATTGTTGAGTACTATTTATACCCTATAGAAACTGATCTACAAAGGGTATATGCATATGTTATTCCAAATCTTCTGTAAGCTAGCCTTGTACTAAGTTTACTCAGAGACTAAGGAAGCTAGAAATATCAGATTTCGACAGATAGACTAGCGTTGTCTGCAGTTTAAACTCAACTTCAAAGGGTATCTTATAGTCGGTTAGCAGGTTTTCTTGTGGTTGATGGAGTAGCCTCCATTTAGGAGTGGCAACTGCCTTCACGATTTGCTTTTTACTTTGCATAAATATGCACGCTTGTCAGTTGCAGTTGAAGCCGTCGTCGTCGTCGTCGCTGTGGCTGTCAGCGAGCTCCATTGATGATACGTTGACGACTGTCAGGCAAAACCATGTAAATGAATATTTCTGCATACTATATACATATATGCATTATATACAGACATAGTATGTATGCCGCATACATTTATAAACTCATCCATAAGACACTCTCTTAAAGCTTTGGCTACGATTCATGAAAGTTGTGCATAGTTTGCACATTTCCATTTGGTGTACCATATGTAATTCATGGAATTTAGCTGCTTACTTAAAAACCAGATACAAAGAGAGACATAGAAACAGATACAAATACAGACACACATAGATATATGTATATATATGTATGCATAAGTACGAGCAAGTGCAACTGCAATTGCTACACTCATGTTTTGTAATGGAGATCTTTTCTTGCGTTTTCCCTTCTTTGTTTGTCACTTTAAGCGTTTAATAAGCACTTGCTTGATTGAATTAATATGTCACAAAATGTCGCCTTTTGTGCACCGATCTGGGTTCGGATCATTGCAGACGTTTAATTGAATTGAAGTTGCCCTTAAATTGCGCCGCGACTCAAATTGTAATCTCGAAAAGTTCGTCAGCTGCAGCCGCTGTAATGCAAGTTGTAAAGGTCAATATACAATCTGAAAGATAATGTATTATATACATATATATATATATATATATATATATATATCTGTATAGTATATAACATTCCTGTGATCTTCATAGCTTCCCCTGTATAATTTGAATCAAACTGTTTCTATGATTTCAGTCTCTGATGAAATTCCTTATGCTCTTTTCAATTCCTTCAATGGGCTTTAGAAAAGGAATTCTTTAGGTTCCACACAGCGATAGGTTCCACAGCAAAAACAAATCTCTCTCTTTCGCACTCTGTCTTTGTTTTATATAGAGTTTTATCAATTATTGCTGTTTACTTTTCACAGTTTGTTTACATTTTTGTCTTCGCTGCCGCTTTCCGGCCTCAATGTACCATCACACACACACATAAGCACTAGGTTCCACATACTCACACACACATTGATGGCGCGTAACAGCTACTGCACGACGCTCGCTTTGTCGACGTCGTCGGCTGCCTGCGCCTTGTTATTCGTTTGTTTGTTTTGCGCTTTGCCTTCATCAGCGTCGTTTTCTTCTGCGTTCGCCTCGTTTCGTTTCGTTTCGCTCTCCGGTTTTGGATCGTGTTTTCGGCTGGACGGCGATTGCCATCCACAATTTTACAATAGTTTCAAAGCGTGTTTCAAGCCGTCAACGTCAACGTTTGCTGTGAGCGGACTGCGGCGGCGCGACAAGCGACAAACAACAAACGACCAACGACGCGAAGTATCTTCAAGATACTCGTACGAACTAACAGCCAGACGCCCTGTGCTAATGTGCAAATGTAAATGTTAATTAGTTGGACAGCTGCCCAAATACTATCATCGATGCAAGCTACAATTACTAAGCGAATAAGCTACAAAATGTAAAAAAAAAGAAACAAATGTGATTACTCATTAAGTAACTAGATGGTGGCCAGTGAAGCGCAGCTGCAAGGCGCGAGCATTTCACTTTCAAACTGCATCCAACAGATACAATTGCAAGCGCTTCGAATGCAAAAGATTCAAATGCAAACGCTCCAAATTTGCAGCTGAGTGCGGTCATTGGCTTTTCGGAGTACCTTTTGAAGACAATGCAATTGCTTTCATTAGACTTGTGATCTGCGATCTGCCTGATCGAATGTTACTACTTCAAAGTATCTCAAAGTGCGGTCAATGTATCTACATAAAAGTGCGTGTGTCAGGCAATTAGCATGTAAATTTCGTGCGTCTGTGTTTGTCAATTAAAGCCAACTTGACAAAACCAAAAGCCATAAAAGACAAAATTACCAAAAATACAAAAAAAAACATATGCTAAACAGCCCCAAGAAAAAAACTCACAAAATATCTCTCGTATCTGTAGCTACTGAATATGACGCGCTTCCAAATATTTGCCACAAAATACATAAAACAATATGCAAATCTGCGTTTTCTATTTGTTTAACATCTGTTTCGAACATTCCTCAATAAATTTACATAACTTTTAAAGCTGCAGTTAGACTAGAGTTTATTTATAAATCATTAGCTCAGCGTCAAAGTGCAGTTATTATACAATATTTACCTGTTAATAACCGTAGAAAATATAAAAACAATTGAAAGTGACATCAGCCTCAGCTTCAGATTCAATTTCAGTTTCAATTTCAACTTCAATTTCAACTTTCGAAGTGAATTTCAAACTTTTACCCTGTTTTTAAAAACTTTATAGAGGCTATATTAAAATTGTAAAGAAGCAGGCAACTTTTATACTATATATATATATATATATGCTTGATCAGCATCAATTCTTATTGAACTCAGCTTGAATCAGCTTTATTTTGTTCCAACAAACTCTCAAAAAACGTATCTTAAACAGAACGTTAAAGTTAGAGCTTTGATTTACACGTATCTTACCTCGATATACACTGATTATTTCAAAAGTAACAGATAGAAACTGCATATTTCTTTGGCTTACAGAGTATCTCACAGTCGAGATTTCACACTTAATTATTTATCTGGTCGCGCGTCTGCTACCATTTGTTCATTATTAATGCATTTTTTTGTTGTGTTTTTTCGGTTTCGTATCTTAAAGTGCCTAATTGCGTGTATTCATATCTTGGCTTATATGTATTCCAAAAGTAAACAAGTGTAAGATAGTGAAAAGAAAGAAAGATACAATACATATATATATGATTAAGTATACATATATATATATTAAAGAAGCCCTGTAAATATGCCATACAATTGAATTAAAAGTTTGGTAGTTGCTTTGACTTGTCTCAAAGTACGTTCGTTGTATGAGAAACATTTTCATTTACCACAAAAACAACCAAAAACAACCACAAACAACAACAACGATAAATAAAAATATGAAATTTCCGGATTATGTGCCAAACAACATGTTGGTAAGAGAACAGAGATACCCTAAGCTAAGTGTGTGTGTGTGTGCTTGAAGTTTTTCCTTATAATTGAAGTCGTTAAGCTGCGTTAAACGCTCCATAAATCAAGGTGTTGTGACATAAACTATGAATAGATCCAAACTATGCCCAGCCGATAAACCATCTTAACACAATCCCAAGCTTTATTATTGTTATGAAGGTTGTGTTACATAAGACTCGACGTAGAACCTCAAAAAGGGGAAGTCAAATGGGCTCTCATGGGAAGTTTTAAATGGTTTCTATTTATTCGCTTTATACAATGTGAACTTCGGATTGAGATACTATCTTTACAATTATATAGAAACTCTTTTAATATCTCAACTGAAGATAATTTATATCAGAATTAACCAATTTATTATTTATTTAGATTTCACATATCAGACATGCTTTCAGCTCTTAACTTAACCCCTAGCTGCCTTCTTTACACATGAACACTCATGATAAATCACATAAATTTGATCTGTCTCATTAGAGATGAGCTCTCGCTCAACATACATGCCATATGAATAATAAATAGCATTCAAAATACATGCACATATTCGTATGGCAACTCCCCCTTTAGGATGTAAAACATAAACAAAACTACAAAGAAAGTAACAGATCCGCACCGCTGCAGCTTCCCCCACCTGCTGCTGCCAGTTTATGGAGCACATCATTAAACCGCACACTAATTTCACTTGTAATTAAGTTAATTATAATTTTATCGCCCGCTCTGCATGCAGCGGAACTCGGTCACCAGATATGAGCATATATACAAATACCTACCACATATATATATAGTACTCATAAATCTCTTCATTTCTATACCCTGCAAGCACTTAAATAGGGCAAGAAAGGTTTGATACAGATGACTCTTTATGAAGTATCTTTTAGCCAAGTTCTGATCGAACACAGAGCTGGGTTAAGAAAAGAGGGAGGCCGAATTTTGTATGTTTGTGCGTATACAGGGTACCTCCTAGTCGAGCAGCTTCATTAAGTTGCTGTTTATCATACAAACCAAGCATTTGAATGCAGAAAAATGATCAAGTCGAGCGATGGAAACCAACAAAAGACAAAAGCCACAGAAGCAAATGCGTCTTATGCTAATTTTAGTTAGGAATCCTCCTTTTGCTTTTGTTTTTCGGGGCAAGTGGCGGGGCGGGGGGTTGCATCTAATTTCTACACCTGCATACAACACGACGCAACCTGCAAAAGCAAATATATATATATATATATATATATAAATATTTATATGTAGTACGAGTATATTTGTCTGGGATGTGCCCACGCGTCGACATGTCTGAGTTTTGGTTAATTTTGTTATTTATTTATTTTTATTTTAGGCACACGACGAAACCCACGTAAAATTTTAATTTTCGGCTTTTAGTTTTTGTTTCGACTTCTTGCAAATGATTTCGAAATTGGATGCGTCTTTTGGTTTTTGGTTAGACATAGACGTATCGCCCACCACAGTAAGAGAGGTTGTTGCTTTCGGTTTATTTGTGTGTTTTGGGGGATTGGCTTGGAAATTCGATTGCAGTGAATCACTGTGAATGCAATCGATTGGCCACTCCATGCCATTTATTTTTAATTGATTTATTTTCTGTATTATTGGTCCCTGAACAAACTCTATTAAAAAACTTTCCACTGCATTTGAGGGTTTCTATCGGATTCAGGTTTGGGTTCAGGTTCAGGTTCAGGTTGAGGGCGACACCCGCTGTGAGTGTAAATCGAATAAAACAACATGTCCAAGCTCGCAATCAATTCATTCATAATGACAGCAATCATAGGGGAATACTTCTGAGTTGAATGCGTTCACAATTATATTTCAGGAAGGGAGACAATCAATTCGCCACGTGAAGAAAGTTAAGGACTTTGTCCTATTTGATTTTCATTAAAATTATATATGTTTTAAGAGCGAAACGGTGTCTAAATGAGACCAAAGCTAGCATAAAGATTGACAGAGAGTATCATCTATCACTTTATGGTAACTTACCTTAAAGTTATTCCCTACCACCTTATAACTATTATCTTTTTATATAACTTCAAGCTGTCTCATAGCTCACAGAGACACAACTAAAGATGAGTTTCCACAACAAAAGATACGCATTCAACAAAGTTATCTAGCCATCAGCTTTTTATGTATCTTTTTTCCTAGACTCATAAAGCTTTTTCCTATAAATGATATTATCAATTTACCCTTTTGTTATTAGCAATTTATCCATTAGCCGTAAAACCTGTCGGGCATTAAATTGAATTGTTCGAGCTAAAGATACAAGTCTATGTAAATTGTTAAACGGAAATCACATGTGCACTTCCGCCTCGTAAATATGTTACATACGAATACTTCGCTGCATCGTTGGGCGCCCATCCTTAACAACATTCAATTAAAATATATTGAAGTAAATTATAAAAAAAAAGACCCAAAGAGAGAGAGAGAGGGAGATATAAATCGCTGTATTCCTCATTTCTTTTTTATTACCATAACTATTTTTTTGAATTCCCTATTCAAATTTGTGTTTCTTTTTTCTCTTTTTTACAGGCCGATCGCACCACATGGGAGTATCACACAGTTTCGGTGACTCGTGTGCCGGGCTATGGGTTCGGCATTGCCGTTTCCGGTGGACGTGATAATCCCCACTTTGCCAACGGGGATCCCTCGATTGCAGTCAGTGATGTGCTCAAAGGTGGCCCAGCCGAGGATCGTTTACAGTAAGTACTCGCTAACATTAACAAATCGGCCTAAAAACCACTCGTCATGACTTCAGAAGTGTCTCCCACCAGAAGCACTTTGACCCAACATCTGCTGATAATTATAATTATAAACTCTATTTATATAAAGAGTACATATTATCTGATGTGTCAGCTGTTGTCGCTCTTGTCAGGGCAGGAAATTAATTGTGTTTAAGATGCCCCTATACGATGCGTTGTCGAGCCGAAGTCAATGCTAGCCTTTGTTTCCTATTTGTTGTGGTATAAGAGTAATAGTTCAGGCCTCTTTATAGAGAAGAAAACATCGCTTGGGAGTGGGTAATAGTAGAGATAATTATAAGTTATGAATCAGGAATCGAATCGAATAAATCCAGAATATAAACTTCAGCTTTGGCTCAACTTTACCATGTTCTATTTGCTGATTATATTCTTAAAATCTCTTCTATATGCACTTTGAATTTCAGATAGTATCTATATAATACATTGAAAGTATCTGTGATCTGCTTTGAAGTTATATACTATGAGTCTAGTATTCGGTTATAAACTCTTATAATATCTAATTGTTATCAGCTTTACTCTGATCGTTTTGAAAGGGCTTTCGTTGGGTATCTTTCAGATATACTCTAATATCTCATTACAAATGCTGAGCACGACCCGCTTGGGTAGATAATTGTGTCCAACAATTGATAGAGCATCACATCTGACATCGTTAATCTTGGGCTTAGAACCCACTCCCCAAAATTAGGAACCCAAAAAACGCACACACAATTTTATACAAAAGTTCAGCTCACGTAGAAGAGAGAACCCTCGAATAATTATGCCAACGCCTCTTGGCTGCGTCTGGGTCTGGCCAGGTTATTACCATGTATGCCTGTATGTATATGTGTCTTTGTGTGTGTATGTGTGTTGATAATAAAAATTCCAAAACGTTTTTCAATAGACGCAACGCAGTGTCTGGCATCGGTACGAAGGCTCAGGCGAAATGATTAAAAACTTGTCATAATCTTCTTTTTTCCAAAGAAACTATTTACACACTGCAAAGCATTTGTCTACCTGGCGTTCCAGCTAGGTGGATTATAGCAGCGGCAAAAGGAAACAAGAAACAAGAAAATCCCAAGAACAGTGCCGAGAAACTAGAAACAATTTGTGTGACGACAAGTGTAAATTAGCTGCACATAAAAGGCCATTGAAAGACTTTGCCGGCCTTTGCGAAACATTCGACTGTTCGCTCAGATGAAAGCTGAAGTTTCACTGTTAATACTCTCTGGAATGTTTAGCCTGTACATACCTTAACTGTTCAGCTTCAACTACTACCTATACCCTGTAATAGTGTATTAAATAGTGTTTAATCATGCTTCAAATATATCCAATAATCGATCTCAGATATTTTGCTAGCAACATCAAATCTTCACAAATGGATGAAGTTTGTTCTTGAACTTTAGTTGATCCATCAAGAAAATAATAAAAGGTTTCAAGAACTTTAATATTTGATATATATATATTTATTTTTATATCTATTTATGATCCGATAGGCAGCAATAATTGGAATATCTTCAAAAACTGTTTCCTTTCAGCAGCATCCATCGATATCCATCTTTATATACCTTTTGCTTAGCTCGGCAACTGTTAAGATACTTTAGTGTTTCACAGAGTAGCTGCTCGTCGTTCTTTTTACTCTCTGGCAGATTCTTGCCCGAAGTTTTCTTCAGTTTGTGCCGCATTTTTGATCAAGTTAATTGCTAAGCTGCCATCGGCTGAAGTCTTCTCTCTTTGTCTTTAGCCTCGTTGAGCTTGTCAACTGAAAGTAAAACGCGGCACATATCCTCTAGTTTTTCCTCTTCTCTTTGTGGCTCTTCATGCACTCGTAGACATGTTAATTACAATCGACGCAGACATGCAATTTCCAACATTATCGTTATCATTATGTCTGCACTTATCTACAGGTATATAACTATATATAGACATAGCTACAACAAAATGATATTCGTCATGTGCTATTTATTTTAGGTATTTCATTCTTACTTTTTCCGCCTTATCCGTATCCGTAAAGACTCTTACGTTCCGTTCCAAGAACTGTTTGTAATTCTGTTAGCTTGAGCTATTGTTCAGGTACAACATTAAAGATATCTCTGATGATAGCAACAGGTAGACTTATGCTACGAGTACCTTCTTTTGTCAATATAAAACATTTGTGATACGGAAGCCGCTTAGACATCTCTCTCTCACTTATTCCCCCTCTCTTTCTATCAAGTGGAAGCTATCTGTGTGTGCGTGTGTAGCTGTGTGTGTGTCCAGTCATCTTGAGCTCAGACAATTGTATGTTTATTAGCGTATAGCTTCGATCCATGTACAACCTGATTTCTCCATGTTTGAGCCATGTTAACAGTTACTAAGATAGAAGTACTTAACTTGGCCAACATCGTATTGGCCTATAATTTTCAGCTACTGTTATTTCCATTTAATTTATTTTGCTGCCTCTCTAATGATTGTCTTAAAGTCAACTCGAACTTCTATTGGTTGTTCTTGGACAAGGTCACCTCCAAGTGACCTGATAACTGCACAAATCCACATTTAAATCAAGTCACGACCATCTGTTTGTATTGCCTGACTTGTATTAGACTTGGCTCTTAGTCTTTAATAGAATTGTTGCCTAACTGAACAGAAACTTGAAATCTTGGAAACTAATTTGCCTTTGTGCCATTTTCAATCGATTTCTCAGTTAATCAAACTTTAATTACTGCTTAAGAAATATAATTAGGCTGTAAACTCTTATTTAACTACTCGTATGTTGTTTATCTTAGGAGATTAGTCAAGAATCAGGAGAATATATAGCTATCATTCATCTATGTCCGGATCCCCCAAAGAACTCTTACTTCAAGTTGAATTTCATAAATAAATTTGAGATGCACTTTACCTCTTCTACTCTCTATAGGATCTTAACGATAGTTTCCTATACAATTTCAACGATGTTCTAATTGTCTTCTCCTTTTATGGTAGTTTCTATAATAACCGCCCTTTCTCTTCTTCTTCCTTTGCAGAGTTAACGATCGCATCATAACAGTCAACGGGGTTTCCCTGGAGAATGTGGAATATGCCACCGCTGTGCAGGTGTTGCGTGATAGCGGTAATACGGTCACACTGGTCGTTAAGCGTCGTGTGCCTTTGAATATGGCTGCACCAACTCCCGCACAGCACCAGCATCAGCACACGCACAGCATGAGCTCTGTGGGTTTGGGTCTGACCAATGGCACTGGCCTGCCCAGCAGCCAAGTGGCCAGCGCCGCCATGTCCAGCATGAGTCAGCCGAACTCATTGAACTCCTCGCTGGTGCAGAACTCAAGCAGTGGGGGTCAGCCCATCAAGGTGACACTGACCAAGGGTAACAAGAAGGATGACTATGGCGTGGTGCTGGGCTGCCGGCTGTTCGTCAAGGAGATCTCGACGAAGGCGCGGGAACAGCTGACGGCCAATGGGTACTCGCTGCAAGAGGGCGATGTCATTACACGCATCCATAACACAAACTGTGGCGACACCATGAGCCTCAAGGAGGCCAAGAAGATCATCGATGGCTGCAAGGAGCGTCTCAATCTTGTGGTCCTGCGCGACATTACCAACCAGACGGCAGTCAGTCAGCTAAACAACTCTGGACATCAGCAGGTCAATCCAAATGTGTATGCTGCCCACCAGGCTCAGGTGTCCAGTTGCAGCAACAATCTGGAAGACGCCTATCTGCCTGGGGGTGCCAGCTACTCCTCACAGAATCTCTACGTGCAGCCGCCCACACGCACATCCAATGGGCCCAGTGTCAATGGGAACGGCCTCATTGAGGAGAAGAGCAATCTGACGCCAAGGGGACGTTCACGTGGACCCCTAATGGATGGTGTCTCACTGCAGCAGTTGGACAGACCGGTTACGCCCACCAATGGAGGACGCGGTGGACGTGTCGAGGAGCCGCCAAGGCCGCCACCACCACGTGCCGCCCAGGAGGACTTCTATAGCTCGAGACGACAGCTGTACGAGGAGCGTCAGAGCGCCGAGCCGCGTTTCATCTCATTCCAGAAGGAGGGCAGTGTGGGCATCCGGCTAACAGGTGGCAACGAGTCGGGCATCTTTGTGACCGCCGTGCAGCCCGGTTCGCCGGCTTCGCTGCAGGGTCTCATGCCCGGCGACAAGATACTCAAAGTGAATGACATGGACATGCATGGAGTGACGCGCGAGGAGGCGGTGCTGTTTCTGTTGAGTCTACAGGATCGCATCGATCTGATCGTGCAATACTGCAAGGAGGAGTACGACGAGGTGGTCACCAATCAGCGCGGTGACTCGTTCCACATCAAGACGCACTTCCATTGCGACAATCCCTCCAAGGGTGAGATGGCCTTTAAGGCTGGTGACGTATTCCGTGTGATCGACACCCTACACAATGGCGTCGTCGGCTCCTGGCAGGTGCTGAAGATCGGACGTGGTCACCAGGAGATGCAACGTGGTGTCATTCCAAACAAATCGCGTGCCGAGGAGCTGGCCACAGCTCAGTTCAATGCCACCAAAAAGGAAATGAATGCCAATGAATCACGTGGCAATTTCTTCCGACGTCGCCGGTAAGTCTAACAGATCCTTAATATAATCTCTACTCCAGTTCCGACTAAACCCTTTTGTGTACTCTTGCAGATCCACGCATCGTCGCTCCAAGAGCCTCTCGCGTGAGAACTGGGACGATGTCGTCTTCTCGGACAGCATTTCCAAGTTTCCCGCCTACGAGCGTGTCGTCCTGCGTCATCCCGGCTTCGTGCGTCCCCTCGTGCTCTTTGGACCAGTCTCTGACCTGGCTAGGGAGAAACTCGCCAAAGACTACCCCGACAAGTACTGTACACCACTCCAGGATGACGACAAGACCACCAATGGGAACAACAACGCCAGTGCCAGCGCCAGCGCCAACACCAGCGGCAATGGCAACGGCAACGGCAAATGTCGCATTGTCCGGCTGTCCCATATACGGGACATCATGGATAGGGGCAAACACGCCCTGCTGGACATCACGCCCAATGCAGTGGACCGTCTCAACTATGCACAATTCTATCCCATTGTCATATTCCTCAAGACCGACAGCAAGCACGTGATCAAACAGCTCCGGCACGGCCTGCCCAAGGCGGCGCACAAGAGCTCCAAGAAACTGCTGGAGCAGTGCCAGAAACTGGATCGCGTCTGGTCGCACATGTTCAGCACACAAATTGTGCTGAACGACGAGGATTCCTGGTATCGCAAGTTGCGCGATTCCATCGATCTGCAGCAAAGCGGCGCCGTCTGGATGTCCGAGTCTAAGGTGAGCTCCTACGTCTTCCTAATCCCCCTCTCCTCCAATCTTCAAGCCCATAGATCATATATATATATATAATCTGTATTGTACGGATACAACTTTTTGTTGTTATCCAGTGTCTTGTACAAGTGTAGCTAGTCCTAAGTCTGCAACCACTACAGTAGCTTCTCGTTGTCGTGACATTCTAATTATATAATCTATATCTAATATAATTTTAATAGCTAATCATCTGTGCCATCTGTCCAGCTTGTCCACATGGTGTTGGTAGGGAGATGCTTCAAATTAAACACTTAGTTGCACTGATCTAAGTTATCCGAATGAGATTTATGGTTTGCCTTTACCTTTCGATATAGTTTGATGCGATCGGATAAAGTCAAGGGTAAACACGGATAAACACTGATTCTAGTCATCTGTCAATTAGGTTAACTTCAATAGTTTTAGCTTAGCTTTTCAAGCAGTAGGATGAACCAGGGTTAATAACGGATAAAGTAGATCATAATCCCGGATAATTCGAATATGGATATGAAGTTCATATTGAAAGCTATCAGAGAAAAGAGAAGAAAACGGTATTGGAACCTTTCATCAAAGGAAGAACTGAAAAGTTTGATATAATCGGATAAACTAGGATTAAAATTGGGGATAGTATAGCATATATATAGGATAACCAAGGATAATCCGCCTGCAGAGGCAAATATAGCTAGTTTTCTCTATACCAAAGTAATCAGTAGTCAATTTCCCAGATATCTGAGTGAAAGGATAAAGGATTGCCATAAAATCCCTATCCCAAAAGAAACTCATATTAAATTTTTCAGAGAACACAAAGCAGATTGTTGTCCACAGGATTTAGTTAGAAGTAGTCTCCATTTTTTCTAACATAAACTTAAACTTAAACTTTATCTTTGACTTAAACTTATCTTGAACTTATCTGATCTTTATTTAATATCTAACTCTTTTTAATCTATTTCTTATATAACTATGGTTATGGTCAATATTTTCTAATTTTATTTTCTAACCTTTTTTTCCCCTTTTTTTAATACACACACACCTATACACACACACACACACGTACACCTACCACCTACCCTGACATATACATATAAATTATTGAATCATTCACTCATTTGGGAGCAGCTACCCGAATCCCCTAGGGAAATGATATTCCCCCCTTACATTGCACAGCCTTGCAAGCTCGCCTGCTGCCGACCCACATCGATATCGGTGCCACGCTATAATGCAACGCGGCTGCGGCGCAATTCCTTTTCGCTCATGCCCCTTAATCAGAACACGCTAACACCGCCGCCACGCCCACCGCCTTTGCGCTATGAGCCCGGCTTATATGTAGGCGCTAGTATACAGTTAGAGCATCAGCCGCATAGTCGCAAGAGCTATACAATGGTGCCCATATTGAAGCCCGCCTCCTCCATGCCAGGCAGCAAGGGTCAACTGCTGGATGGAGGCGGCATTGATAGCGTCGCTGTCGACGAGGATGCCAGCTCGCAGTACCATAGCTCACAGCCCAATTTGCTCAGCAGCAACAGCAATAGCTATCTGTATCTGAATGGCAATCAGACGCCACGATCTGCTGTCCTCAATAGCGAGCGAGGCTATCGGGGTCCAGGAGCTACAGCCTATCCAGGTCGTCGCGCCGTTTCGATAGAGCGCCGCACAACGCCCTACTACTACCATGAGCTGCTCCAAAAGAACGTCTTCGATTCGAGTTTGAATCTGTTGCAGGACAAAGAGAAAAACAGCAATTTAAAGCTGGAAGCCAACGGCTCCTCCTCCTCCTCCTCTAAGCAACAGCTATCCGTGGCCAGCAACGCCGCTATGGCCAAGCAAGCTCCTCCCATTGCCAAGCCACAGCAGCGACTGGCCAGCGGACCAGCTCCCTATGGCAACTATGCATCCACCAGCGATTTGCTGAGCAACGGCAACAGCAGCAGTGCTGGCACTTTGGTCGATGATGGGCAGGACGAGGCGGGTTTCAGGGCCACCTCTGCATCTAGATCCCTAAACTTGGCCTTCAATAATCTTTCCAATCAAATTGCCAATCTGAATAACTATACTAGCAGTAACAACAACAACAACCACAACAGCAACAATCACAACAACAACAACAACAACAACAGCCACAGCAACAACATTTCTGCTGATTGCAATAAAAATGTGGGCCAAAGCAGCGAATGCATTGCATGAGAATCCATGTTAATTTAGCCCTGATCCTTGTTATCTTTGTAATATTGCATGTAGCCTTCCCTCTCTCTATCTCTTTCTACAGTTAATAACTATTATTATTGTTCTTTTATGTCGCATACCTTTATATGTTTTCTGTATATATATTTCTATGTAGTAGTCGCATGTAGAACTCATTGAAACACTCGCCGCCACTCGTTGCTTTTACTCAATGCAAGTTAAAGCGATACTTTTACTCAATTCTTAACTAAGAATGACTCAACGAATCCAAATTTGAGCTCATAGAGTGCAAATTTGTGTTCCAGAAGCAAAAGTAAAAGTCAAGCTTAGCGAGTTCAAATTGAACTCAACGAATGAAAGTTCAAGGCAACGATTGCCTGTTGAACTCAACGAATGATATTCAAACTAAACGACTAAAAGTTAAGCTTAGATTGAACTCGTTGAAAGATAGTTTAAATGAACGATTGCCAGTTGAGGTCAAAAGTAAAGCTCAACGAGCAAATGTTATATTAAAAGTTAAGTTAATCATCGAAAGTAATTTAACGATTCCAACTGGAACTTAACGAGTCCAAGTCGATATAATCGAAGAATAGTCCGTGAAATTAGACCTCAATAAGTTAAAGGTCAACTTAACCAATAAAAGTTGAACAAAATGAGTAAATGTTAGGCTGGACGAGTCTCAATTGAAATCAGAAAGCGACAGTTTAACCTTATAGTAAATATAGTTTAGCTCAATAAATAATATTCATAGTAACTGAACGAGTATAAGTTGAGATAAGTGAGAACTCAGATAAAAGTCAACGAGTACCAGTTCAACTTTATATATTGTAGTTATATATTCAATTCAGAGTTATGATCAGCGAATATTGAACTCAGCAAGTAAAAGTTAATCTCAGATTGAACTCGACGAAAGAAAGTTGAGTTCAGCGATTGACAGTTAATCCGAACGAGTTAAAGTAAAACTCAACGAGTGGCCATCGTAATCCTCTCTTCCTTTCATATCGATATACTAATAGTTATAACACACACACACACACACACACATATCTACATTATATAAGTCTATGCTAAATAAATGTTCACTACATACACACATACATACATAGTGAAGTATTTATTTGCCAAATCATTATACCGATATATACATATATATATATTTAAATATCAAGTTGCTAACTAAATGTTTATCGTTTCATTTGTTTCTTTTATTTACATATAAAAATTATACACAAAAAAAAAAAATAAAAATACCAAACGTACCAAACAATACATCATCATGGTCATTTCCTGCTTAATCATCCCGTAAACTCGACTTGCATATTAATCAATCAAAAAATTAATACCCGAAACTCGATTAAAAATTATGAACGAATAACGAATACTCTAAACAAAATGTCCTCGTCCAAAAACAAAATAACAAAAACAAACATCAAATATTCTTGTGTTCGTCCAACAAATTTATATTATGTACACAAAAACTGCTTGTCAATCGATACGAAACGTATTTCAATCTATCGATCAATCAATCAATCGATTAATCGATCGATCAATCATACAATTTGTTTTGTTTCTTGTTGCTGTTTCACGTTTATTGAAAAACAAAAATACGAAACTCAAAAAATTATTTGCTATTTTCCGATAACCGATAACCGATAAATAATTAAATTTTGCTCCCGCGCTCAAATTTGCCAACAACAATAATTAAAAACATATCGAAAACTATCGCTACAACCCACACAAATCAAATTAACTTTGCCTCTGCTGCTAACGTAACTGTAACAAATACGAAATATAAATATAAAACCCCAGCCCGTCGAGTCCCTCTCCGATGATTTCCTATTCCCCATGACCACATCCCGTTTATCGTACGCATCAAGTCCCGAATCGGACTTGGAGCTAAGTCCCGGGCCATCCGCATCATTGTCGCTTGGCAATTTGCCGCAATTGGTTAAAGCGAGCTCAGATCCATCGATTGCCACTAACCAGGATAACTTGGATAGGGACAGAGACATAATTGGTGAAGGACTACCACCTCCATATACGGTAAGAGGCCACAAACAAAGCAACCTACTAAAACCTCCAGCTCCAACTCCAGATACTCAACTGCCATAACAATCGTATATCCATAATGATCACAATCTGTAATCTAATCTATATCGCTACCCTTCAATCCCCGCACCCGATATGCACCTCGCACAGGTACCCTATGATCATGGTGTGCAGCCGCCACCCAATCGCCGCCAGACCCTCGACTCCAGCAAGTACAGCATCTACGGCACCAATGTGCCCCAACAGCAGCAGCAGCAGCAACCCGGCGATGTCACAACTGTTGGCGCACGTCCACAGTCCTTGTATGGCATCAATGCGCCGGATCTGCCGCCACGCATAGATCGCCAGTCCAAGCCGGGTGATCTACCGCTCAACAGCTCGGGCACCTCATCGCGCAACGGCAGCTCTGGCGGCACTCTGGGACGTAGCGCCCAGGAGCGCCTCTTCGGCAAGGCCGTGCTGCAAGATGATGTCCAGGCCGAGTATGTGACGCGCAATGCTCTGGTCGGTGCCGGCGGCGATACCATTGAGCGCCAGCAACAGCAACAGGCCTCACTCGATCGTCAGGCACGCATGAATGCGGCTATGGGCAGTCCAGCGCAGCACAAGACCAATGGCAATGGCGGCGCCGCCTCCACCTACGACAGCGTCTCCAGCTACGACTCATACAACAATACGCACCTGGCCATGCAAAGCCTGGGCCGCCTGGGGCCAATGCGCCCGATGATCTCAAATCAGTGCCAAATGCAAGGTAAGAAGATTTGAGAGAAGAAACAAGAAGTCTCTTCCATTCCACCGTATCTACCAATACTTATATATATATATCTCCCTTCTTTCCAGTGGTCGTCCCTTGCCGCCTGTGGGTCAGCCTCATGATTATGGTCGCTCCGCACCGCATGATCATCGCGCCTTCGCGGCAGCCAATGACCTGAATCGCCAAAGCAGTCCCGGCAGGCCACTCTACCATGATATGAATACGTCCCGTAATATTGGTAAGTCACCACCCTGTCCAGCTCCCAGTTGAACCTACCTAATCTCATATGTATCCCATCACTTGACAGATCCACGCAATGGCACACCGCAGCGCCCCTCGAATCTGGGCCTGGATAGTAGCCCACGGAAGCCAGTTGTGGAAACAAAAACGGATTACGGCAAATATAGGTATATACGATTCCAAGAGATCTACTCAACTACTTGTACTATATACACAAGTATACCCTATACTCGATATCGTGTGTGAATCCATAAACAACAATCTCTACTCTCTCTTTCTTTTATGATCTGCCATTTCAAATAAATCGCATGCATTTTCGTAAACGTTTCGTAAATATATATATATTATATATGCGTTATATCTTTTAACTTATCGTCCCTGTTATACCTCCGTATGTCTTGTTACGCCCTGTTTTACGTCCTCTTAGACGCTATCATCTGCATAATCCCCATGCGCATCACTTGCATCTGAAACTCACCCAACGCTCTCAACCTCAGGATCAGCCTTTGCCCTCAGCCCTGCAGCTCCAACGCCTGGCACAACCAGCTAATGCGTTGGATCCAACTGCATCGGGTCTGGGCTACTGGAGTCGTAGTAGACCCATCGCTGCTCCACGTCTGCAGAAAATGTCCACGCCCCTAATGGCAACTGTTTCGCCCTACGACACGCTCGTCTAAAGCATCCAAAACGAAAATATCTTAACGAATTATTACTTAAACGATATTGCACCGATCTTCTGAGTCTTTATCACATGCTACATAATCATTATCCATCTTTATCGAATGATATATATATACTTAATATCTGTCAAGATCTTCCCAAAAAGTACTCAATGTATTCCCAATCATTTTATCATTTAAACCCATTCGATTCTTCATTTTCTAACTTCTGTGTATATAGAGGTCAACCCAGCTCCCAATGTTTAATGTGCAATAAACGATATTTATATATAGAAATTATATAGAGTTTTTGCTGTAATTTATCAGATTTATATAGAACTGTTGTTGTTTTTGTTATCATCTTTCACACTTGTCCTATAATTATATGAACAATTTTTCTCTTTCTCGCTTATGTTTGTTTGTGTCCATCAACACGAATCCATCACACATGTTTGTACATCTATCACACCTGAACCTGAACACAATGAACACCACCCACCACCACTGCCGCCTTCCCTTATGTGCAATTACCATAATGTACCATCACGTGCCACCGAAACGCATCCACAACCTTGCCACATATCGCAACAGCCGCAACAACTCCGTTTCGCAGGCCGATTATAGCAAATTGCCGAAGAATCCGCATGGCGTGGTCCAACCACCGAATGGTGGCCAGATGAACGGCAGTGCCACGCCCAGCAGCAATGGCAGCGGACCTTTTAAGCCCGTGCCCCCACCCAAGCCCAAGAACTATCGACCGCCCGTACAGAGTGGCGGCAGCAGTGGCAGCGGTGGCACCACGCCCTGGGAGAATGGCGTAAGTATCCAAAGAAACAGAAACTAGAGACACCAATTCATTCATTTCATCTACCCTTGCAGGACTCCGGTTCGCCACGCTCACCCAATGGCTTCTATTATCCGCCAACGCCCTCACATCATCATTACGGTCAGCAGACACCAGCGCCCGGCTCACCGCATCAGGGTCAGCCCACCAATGGTCACATGCAGCAGCCCACCTACGGCACCAGCAATGGCAACTACGGCCAGGCACCGCCCCAGCAGCAGCAGCAGTACCCAGCTGCCAATGGCTACAATGGCAACAGTCATCACTACAACGGTGGCAGCGGCACCGGCCCCTACATAGCACCGCATCGCGGCATGCCCCCACCAATAGGTAGGTCCAGCTCCAGTTCGATAGTCTGGAAGTGGCACAACTTTGCTTTGGAAAGAAACTCCACTGTGGAATTGGAGGGATAAGCATAGATTTTCCCATTCCAACACAGTCTGTAGGAATGGAATTGTTCCAATATAAGTCTAGTATATAAAACGAATCAGATATAGATCAGAGATCTTACTTACTTTAGATATCTGCTTTGTACTCTGTTAATCTCTATGGAAACAAGCTCCACTGTGGGGTTGGAGGCATAGGGATCGATTTTCCTATTCCAAATGTGCCATGGAATATTTCCAATATAATTCTACTATATAAAGCGAATCAGATATAGATCAGAGATCAGTTGTAGTCTATAGTTTTTTGATGAAAAGTTGGAGCTTTGCTAATGTAATCCGCTTCCTCAGGTAATCTACCACCACATACACCTGAACGCCACGCCCTCGATCTGGCTGGGAGTCGGGAGCAGCGCGGTTCCGCCTTTGAATTGTATCGCAAGCCGCAGATCGGCGCCGCTGTTGGGCACCATCACAACATGAGGTAAGTGGTCATCCAATATATTCATAGCCATACATATATACACTGAATGTACCCATCGAGCCACGATTAGAAGATTGAGAATCAGTCTTTCTCTCTCTATCTGTCTCTCTCTCGCTGATGGCTTCTTGGAGGATCTAGGATCTAATACACAAAGTTCTACATAAAACCTCTTGTACTCTGTACTCTGTTCAAGTTCCACATTTGTGTTAACGAAAAATGTTTTAATTTTTGTTATCAATCAATCAATCAATTAATCAATCGATCAATCAATCAATCAGTCAATCAATCAATCAATCAGTGCTCATTATCATGCGGTTGCTGGTCATTATTAGACGTAAATAATGTTTGAAAATTGGATTTCAATTGCATTTCATTTGACGCAAGTTTTCACAAGACGCACAAAATTCGCATATAAGAAATAATTATTGTATTTTGCAATAACCAAAATTATTAACCAAAAATGCTTAACAAGTTTTTCCAAAAATAAAAAACAAAAACATTCTGAAAATATTCATTTACATTTTGCTGATCAAATTAGAAAAAATCAAAAAAAAACAAAAGAAAAACTGGAATAAAAAAAATAACGAAAATAAAACATTTTTCGGGTTAACTTTTAAACAGTTTCAGTTTCCACCTATTTCTTCTAGAATCTCTCGCTATAAACATCCTATAAACATGCTATAAACGTGCATTTGTTTTCTCCATTTTCCATTTTCTCAACTGTTTTCCTTAACTTTAGAGTTCAATATTTTTGTGCATTTTTCAATCAACGGTTTTGGGTCAAAAACAATTTATAAATTTATTACGTTTACGCTTTAAACTTAAAACTTAAAACTAACCTCAAAAATAAGTTTAAAAAATATTTGAAAAAAATATACAAAAAATGTAAACTAAAACTTTTAGTTACTCTCATTAAATACTTCCAACTTGGTAAATGGTTTCCTCTTCCTATTCGTAACTTAAATTTTTGGTTATTTTGCAAAATCTAATAAGTATTTTCCTATAAGTTTTGTGTGTGTTTGCGAATAATTTGCAGAAAATCGCGGAAAATTATTATAGAACATTTTTGAATTCACAATTTTGTTTATCTTCTGTGATTTTTCATCGGAAGTTTTCACTTTTGTGATTTGAGTTCAGAAACTTTGCGAACTTTTTTTGATTTTATCGAATTTGAACTCGATACCCTCGAAAATTGTGAGGTTCTCCTTACGGACTCCTTTTGTTTAGGTTATGAGGCAATCCTTGTTTCTCCATCGCGCACCAAAACTCTTTCCCCTCGATTTCCAAAACTTTCTGCTAACCACAAAATCAAACAACAAATTCAAAACTCTAGCGAAATGGAGCCATACGATGGGCGCTACGATGATTTTTATGCGACGCCGCCACCAGCAGTTCCAGTATCCGCAGGAATGGGTCACCAGCAACACCAACAACACCCACAACAACAACACCAACAACAGCATCATCATCCTCATCCTCATCCTCATCCTAATCCCTATCCGCATCAGATGCAACGATCACGTTCGGCTCCGCGCTATCCCAATGAGAGACCTCCGCATGCACAGGATCCGAACTATTACAGTCACTATGGCACTGGGAGTCGTGGCTACAGAGGCCAGGCACAGCCGCCGCATGAGCAGTATTATGATGAGCATGGCATGGAGATAGCACCTCCGCCGCTTCCACCCCACAAGAAGAAGAAATCGGTGCTGAAGAGCCCGTTGACGGCCCTGAAGAATGCGTTGATCAAATCGACCAGGCCACTGCGTCGCATGAATAGCATGGTGGAGCCGGAACGGAAGCCGAAGGGTCTGCGCCGACAGCAGTCGATGCTGGAGCGTGGCGTCCAGAGACCGTACTATCCGGATGAGTATCCCACTTATCCGGCTGGGTTCGAGGAGCGGCCACCGCTACCGCCACCATCCTCCGAGCAGTATTATCACGGACATTATCCGCAACAGGAGATGATGAACAGCACCTACCAGAACCTGGAGACTGAAGATATCTATGGCAATATTGGCGCCACAGCGCCACGTATCCAACGTCCTCCGCCGGACAATGGCTATGGCGGCTATGATCAATATGATCTCTATGCCAATCGCGCCTGCATCGATCTGGAACGTCGCCAGGCGGAGGCAGCTGTCAGTGGACGCAATGGACGACGCATTGTACGGCGTCACAGCACCACAACGGCGGATCGTAATGGTGCCGCACCACCTGGCCGACGTCCAGTGCAGCACGCAAATGGAGGATACGAGCAGCAGCAGCAACAGCAGCAGCCGCATGACATTTACCAGACCCGCCAGGGTGCCTATATGATGCCGGAGCAGAGACGTGCGCCCAGCTCGGAGGTTATGACACGACGTCGCTTCTATCCCGGTGCCGCCAATGAGCAGTGCGATGACGGGGAGCCAATGTATCAGACGCGACGCGAGATGCAGCGCGAAATGCAACGCAATCATTTGTACCAATCCAAGCGAGAGATGCAGGAGCGCATCATCCAGGGGAAACGGGACATGGAGCGCGAACTCAGTGCGCAGAGTAGCAGCCAATCCGAACGGAGCGACGATCGCTCGGAACGTTCCGGCGATAGCAACTATCAGACACGACGGGAGTCCACCCGCACACAGCTGCGGGATCAAATCTACCAGACGCGCCGCGAAGCTTTGGACAGCATGGCGGAGCCCATTTACGTATCCAAGCGGGATGTGGGCAGACCGGCGCCCATCTACGAGACGCGCGAGGAGAGTATCCTTCAGTCACGCGAGAACGAGACGGACGAAAAGAAGGAGAAAGAGTGCAAGACAGAGGTCCAGGTGGAAATCAATGCGCAGCCGGAGGAGGAACAGGATACAACCCTGAGCCGTTCCGACTTGCAAAAGTCCTCGGATACGATCGTTGAGAACACCGTCGTAAGGGGACAAGCGCCTCTGGTGCAAAGCGAAATCGACGATGATGAGCCCCATGAAAGCCCCGAGAGCTCCGCAGAGCAAACGGAACAGACCACGGCCATTGAGAACAACATGCACAATGACGCAATGCTGGCCAATGATGAGACGCAAAATGTGTCGGACGATGTGTTCGAGGCTACCGATCTGGTTAGTCCACTGCCGCCCTCTGCTGTGCAAGCTATTAGTTCCTCCTCCTCCCAGCAGCCGATGTCACCACGCGCCCTGCGTGCGCCCTTTCACATTTCGAACATATTGAAGCGCACAGCGCCGCCTCCCAGTTCGCCCATTGGTGACAGTTGCACCTCCATTGAGACGCAGTACACCTCGCAGGCCAGTCTGCCGGTGGGACCGCCCAATGCGACCAGCACACCCTTCAGCAGCAGCATGTCCCTGCCCATAGCGGGTCCAGTGGCGCCCACAAATGCCGCTGGTCCGTTTCCCAGTCTGCCACGTGAGCCGTGCACCACGCGCGGCTTCTTTGACTCCAACGGCGGCACGCTGGCTGACAAGCTGTGGCACGTCTCGCTCCAGATACCACCTGGCGCCATACCGGCTGGCGTGCGTCAGGAGATCTACTTTACGGTCAGCGATCCGCGCATGGGACAAACCGCTGGCGGACCTCCGCTTGACATGGAAAATGGTTGGTCTAACTAATCTTCTCTTCTTCTACCATCACTCTCTCTCTCTCTCTCTCTATTTCTGTTTCTGTTTCTGTTTCCTCGTATTGCTCGTATTCCTTTGTACCACCACTACCACCTACTGCAACCAATCAACCAACCAACAACAACCACAACAAAAACCAACAACAACAACAAATTTTGTACTAAAGCAAATTCACAATTTTCTTTATTTTGATTTTTCGTTCTCGATATTTTGAATGCAAATCACTTTATTCTTTTTTTATAATAATATTTAACTATAACATTTGTATATATAAACATAAATCTATTCCGATTTCGATTCTCAGTTTTATATCAAGTATTCGTTAAATTATACGATAAAAGAAACCTGCGAGCTTCATATAAACCTCAGAATCGAAACAGGTATCTTCTAACTAATCTTACTATCCTAATATAAATAATATATATAGTATATATATATAGATATAAGTTTAACTCTTTTATTGGTGTTCCTTATGTACTGCATGTTTATAATCCTTAAAATTTTTTATATCTTTTGGGTTTTACTTTTTGGTGGTAGAAACTTTTCGTAGATATTTTTTAAGCTCTGCTCGATTTCAGTTTCTCATTCATTTCACAATTTCTGATTCATCAAATAGTTTTCTAACTAAATACTAGAACTATAATATTAGAATGTCTCAAGATATTGCATCTAAATAATGTTCAGAAACTCCAGAACAGAAAATACAATCGAATTGATAGAAAACATGTATATATATATTTTTTTATATAGCCATGGAAAGTATTTAAATCATTCGAGTTTATTTTTTAAACGCAACGCATAAAGTTGGGTTAGAAATTTATATGAAAGAGAATTTTATATAGATTTATATCACATTACTTGATATTATTTTTATAATTATATAAATATGTTTTCTTTTGTTATATTTTTTATATTATTTTCGTACTTTCTCTTTTAGAAATGATTCGAGACTGAGATGAATACTATGTACACATTTTTAGAAAAATAATAACAAAATATTTTATAGCATTTAAATTTAGTACTTTCTCACCTAGAAAACTTTTTAAAATGTTTATTTTTCAATATCTTAGAATATAATTTCTATAGTTATCTTCTACCTTCTGTCTCTATTGTTATGCCAACTGCTCTACATTATCTGTTTACTTTCCCACCAGTAACACTTGAACAACACCAAAATTTTATTACTTCGCTATTCTAAAAACACAATTACACACACCAACAACTACTATATATATATATATATATATACTCTCTACCATATGAGAAACTGGTTCTAATCGATCTATTATTAATAATTTCCATCACAGGTGAAACGATGCTATCGCCTCTCGTGATGTGCGGCCCACAGGGCCTTGAGTTTCTGGTGCCCGTTACACTGAATATACCGCATTGTGCCGGACGCACCGCATCATTGGGTCTGGCCCTGAAGGCCACCGACAGTGAGAAGAACCTGCACACCGAATGGGACAACATCGATCTGCCCAGCAATGCGGCTGCTCATACCGTATCCGTGAAGGTGGATCACTTCTAAGCCGTACAACACAGCTACTCATCCTCATAATCACACACACACACATATAAATATAGATATGGAAACCCTCGAAATATAATCATTAAATTGTACATAAGATCATGAAAATATTTAGATAATATTAAGAGACAATTCCACGAGAAGAAATGAGAGAAACTTAGGCATTGCTTATAAAGAAATTAATCTTATTTAATATTGTTTGTTAATTGTGCCTTTGAGTGATCCATTTGCTTCTGAACCAAGTGTCGTATAAGCCTAAGCGAATGATTAATCGATTAATTTGTATAAAAGAGTTTTAACGTTAGTTTTATAATTGTATATTTTAAAAAAAGAAACTTTATTCACATTTTCTATAAATTTTAACCAAACTGTAATCGAATTTTAAAATATTTTCATCTACTTTTATAACCCATTTTATTGCATTGAAAATGTTTATTGTGTGCAAATGTTCTAACTATACAAAAGTTATACATATAGACTATATATATACATATATAAATAACGTTTAGACTATAAAAGCGCCTATATAGCAAACAAAATTATTATTACTATATATACCATATATTACTATATGATATACATATACTTGATATATACACTTTTTGTAATAAAGAGAAATGAACGATTAAAGATTTAGAGCTATTGGAAATAAATAAAGAAGCAAATGATATACATATATAATAAAAATTGGTAATACATGGTCTTTGTTTTACTAAAAACCTTCTAACTGATAAGTAAGTACTTCTAATTAGAGTCTCAATCGAGGATTTTCTAATTATCAATTGAAAATCACAGAAATTTATACAGAGAAGAATCTCATTATATATTTGTTAACTTTTAAATCGTCAATTCAGCTATATTTTGTAATCAATATCGATCATATCACAGATCCGATCAATAGACCGATTATTCCTGCAACACATAATATATATGGAAAGAATGATTTACACCAATTAAGAACTTGGGAGAGCCGTTTAAATTTAGACAAATATGAGAAATGTATATATATATTTGTTGCTTTTTTTTAATACATTCATAATGATAAATAGAGGGGTAGATATATCCGTCTGTATTAAATAATATATAGGTATATAAGTGCACTGCTTGACAACGAACGGTAACAAAGCTCGCAAAAGCACTTTAAATCTTAAAGATTAGATCGAATTTATGCTTTCAGAGATTGTATTGAATTAAGGATACAATTACAAAACTAAACGTCAGGAAACAATTGTCAACAGTCTTGAAGCCTATTAGTTCCTACGTGGCTGGTGCATTGATCGCTGTGGGTGTGGTTACGGTTGCTAATAGAACATCTTGTTCCGGCATAACGGAAACCGCCTCCTTGACATAGCCGTAAATATGCTTGCGTGTATCGCTAACCACATCGCGAACCATGGCCTGGAAGAAGCTGCTGTGTGTCGGCGCCTCGGAATAACGCTCGTACTGATCCAGCGAGTCCTGCAGTTTCAGAGTGAGGTCATAGTTCTTCCGTACAACGTCCAGTATTTGCTCTTCTGTAGGCGTGGACAAGCCCTGCTCAGCCAACCACTCCTTGATCTTGTTCTGAAAATGCTTAACAATAGCGAGTATATTGACCAGTGAGTTCAGAAGTTTTATAACGTCATCCTTGTATTCGCACTCCGGCATCGTTGTGTAGCGCAAGACTAAAAGGAGATATAATTAAAGGATGTTAAGAAATTATGTAGAATTACAAGCTTACCCATGGCATGTATTTCCGTAAAGACTTTCTCCTCGCGGTTCAGTTCATAGTAGAGTTCATCGTAGCTATTCGTTGTGGCCAGGAATGTGTCACCGTACGTTATAAAAAGGTTAAAGATGTTGACCACTTGCAGTGACAAATGGAATAAGTTGCACTTCTTCACCAGCGTCTGTTCTTGGTTGACCAAGAAACGCAATAGACCAATTAGAGCAGACCAGAGCTCCTTCCACGGATAATTCAGGCGCACACGGCAACGTTTTTGATAGCAAAGAATGCGATGGATGACTCCTATGCATAGCAGATACAGCTCCATAGGGAATTTCTTCATTAAATGCGAAACAATAAATTCCACCAGCAGATCAAGCAGTGTGGCCGCCAGGGGCTGCGACTTGCCCACACGATCCACATTGAGTTTGCGATGACGCATTTGGGCACGATGCAGCATCACCTTAAAAGTCAAATTGCTGTCGTGCATCATTGAGTTAGCGTACTGATCCTCCGATATGCAGGTGAGTATAAGAAAGCATAGTTTCAAATTTGCAATGCTCGATTCATTCTTGTTGTCCTGCATAACAATCGAGCTGCAATAGACCAATACGACAGTTAAAAGGGATTAAATAATAGCAATAATCGCAAAGATTTACCAATATTGGAAAACGGCAACCAGAAGATTTGTGGGATATTGTGTCATATCTATTATGGGTGCATTGGCCAAGTCAGGCACCGGCTGTGTCAGACTCAATGTGTTACTGGGCGATGGTGGGGCACTTGATTCTGCTTGTGTATGCGCCAGCGTCGTTATGAAGTTACGGTTTAGATGCACTGCTTCATAGAGAGCCAGCAATAGGCCATTGTTAGCCTTGATCTGTTGAACACGCTCACAGCCCTCGTCAGAAACGAACATATTGCCTACCATATTTGAGAGTGAAGAGAACCACGAAGAAGATTGCACATTGTTTAAACTTTGCATGTACTGGCGGCAGAAATCTATCAGGGATTGCGAGATCATTTGCCCATACCTGGAAAGTGATAAGATAACATTACAACAAGCACACTAAGTCAATGATTGAGCCATACCCATTCAATGCCAGCTCATCAGCTAATATGGATAGCTGCACCACATAGGGATTTGTGGCCTCATGCTTGCGATAGTTCACCAGAATCGTTAATAGTATAACAATATCGTATCCATGTTGGGTACGAAACGTGGGGTCGCTAAGCAGTCGAACAAACGCATCAAAGAGACTGTGCAGCATCAGGTACTCAAAAAGCACATTCTGGTCAACATCTGTGCCCGTAACCAGCACTAGGAGCAGTTTCAGGCACATAAAGCGGGCATTTTCGGTAACATCACCAAGAAGAATCCGATTGCAATATTGCATTAGCATCTTCAACCAATCATCCATTGTCTCATGGCCAAAGATCTCGCTTAGCATGCCGAGACTACACTCTGTGTTACACTTTTTAAATATGCCATAAAAAAGGGAGCATAAAGTTTGCAGGCTGTTGCACAAACGCTTCGGATGATCTTCTATAAAGGAGAAAATGGGTTAGATCTGTTTGGAGAAGAATGAACCACGCCTTACCCTTGCCAGTGTCCAGCATTTCGATGCATTTCTGAAATAGCGTATTCAAGTTCGGTTTCACCACTTGCAGCTGTTCGTTGTTTAGTTTACTGATTTGGTCCTCTAGTGATTCAAAATTGGGTTGCAGCAAGAAGAACTCATTCCAAAACTCTGGACTCTCTGCACTGGGATCCTCGCCACGACACAGCAGCTCATATATATACACAACCTGCAAGATGGTTGGATTCAGTGATAAACTGCGTAAATACAAAAATATTTCCAACCTTTTCTTTAGGACGTTTAGTGGAACCGCTTCCGCTGCGTTTTCGTGACGTCATCTTCGGGCCAGTGAGTCAATTTATAAAAGTTTTTCTGATAATTAAACGAAGTTCGTGGTTAACTAGGGGGAGTCAGTCTTTTGTTGCTACTCTTGCTGGCAGTTTCACATAGGCACAATCCCCCAATGCATTCTCAAGCCAATCAACACTATACTAAGAGTCGATACGTGCAGGGCCCATTTCGACATCTGTGGAACTTTCCAACACTGCCTGGCCAGCTGTTGTGCAATTTGATTCCGTTTTGTGAACCAGTTTTTTGTTCAAGTTTTAGGGACACTGTCTAGTTTGCTTTTATAAAACGCTGGATCGAACTTTAAATAATAATTGTTCAAATCTTAGTACCTATATTCCGATGCCTATTGAATTTGTAGGAATATAGTTTGGTTCGAATACTTCTCAAATTGTTGCCCACAAGGCGAAACACTGTTTTTTTGTTCGTTCCCAAATTGCGTGAATTCAACTACTAAAACAACTACAACAATATCATCTTGGACAAAAAAAGCTTTAAAAATGTCCAGTCTGCCACGTCGCATAATCAAGGAAACGCAGCGTCTGATGATGGAGCCGGTACCTGGAATAAATGCTATTCCCGATGAAAATAATGCGCGCTATTTCCATGTAGTGGTTGCCGGTCCAAATGACTCGCCTTTTGAGGGCGGCATCTTTAAGCTTGAGCTATTCCTTCCCGAGGACTATCCGATGTCGGCGCCCAAGGTGCGCTTCATCACAAAGATTTATCATCCGAACATCGATCGGCTCGGTCGCATTTGCCTTGATGTGTTAAAGGACAAATGGAGCCCGGCGTTGCAAATTCGGACCATACTTCTGTCCATTCAGGCGCTGCTGAGCGCACCCAATCCCGATGATCCATTAGCCAACGATGTGGCTGAACTGTGGAAAGTAAACGAGGCCGAAGCCATTCGTAATGCGAGGGAATGGACCCAGAAGTATGCGGTCGAAGACTGACGAATCCGACGCTACATGTTCTTAATTCTCCTCACTAAATGGGTGCCGGTAGATGAGGTGCGAAACAACAATCAACTTATTGTTTAAAGTAGGCGGTTCATCCTTTGTCCCACATAAAAGGGAACCAACAACAAACAACGACAAAACTTAAATTTTTTAATTCCCAATTTTTTTGTATATTTAAATACGCTGTGTCGATGATATACAGTTGGCGATAATAATGAAAATCACTGATAATAATATAATAAATAATATAAAAATCGATGTAAATAATTCCTGTCTTTAATTCAGTTTAAGTAAATAAAGTGTGTGGACCAAAACAACTGCACATCGTTATAACCCAATTACTCGAGCAACTCGTGACACGAGCAAGAACCATATGTTAATTGCAATAGGTTATATAACTGATATCCTAAGCGTAACCGGCTATAATTTTCTGTTTATTGCTATTAGAAAAGTAAAATCATAAACTATATATTGGCTTAGTTTTCATAATTATTTTCACTTTTAATGTAGGTAAAAGAAAGTTACCTTAGATTGAGAAATTTTGGCATAGGTTCAATTTAAATGCTAGTTCATTGAATACAATAGAACTAGTTCGATAACAACTACGCAGTAACACATTTGTTTGGCCCCCACTCGTTTCGTATTGTCATTTCACAACAGTTCAGTTTACTATCAATTGATTTGCCGCAAATACAATTTTCAGAAAAAATATGTCTGTAATTCGTACATCCACCAGACTTTTAAAACATCAGCTACGCAGAGTTCAGAGTGTGCCAGTGGCATTGTACCATGAAAATGTAAGTATTAAAATCGATTTTCAGCCGCACGAAAAGCTCTTTCGTAATAGCTCTTGATATACTATATACGTTCATCGGCGTTTGTTTTTATTTGAGAGAGAAACACAACGTGTAGTTTGTGCCTCGTAATAAAGATAATTATTATCTGATAACTAATTTGATTTGATTCCCTTGCTTTTGCAGGTAGTTGAGCACTATGAAAATCCGCGGAACGTGGGTTCCTTGGACAAGAAAGACGGAAGTGTTGGCACCGGCCTGGTTGGTGCACCAGCCTGTGGCGACGTTATGAAATTGCAAATCAAAGTCGATGAGAATGGCAAAATTGTTGATGCCAAATTCAAGACTTTTGGCTGCGGGTCGGCAATTGCTAGCAGCTCCCTGGCTACCGAATGGGTAAAGGGAAAGTCTATTGATGAGGCTGGCAAGTTGAAGAACACTGATATTGCTAAGGAGCTGTGTCTGCCCCCTGTCAAGTTGCATTGCTCCATGCTCGCTGAGGATGCCATTAAAGCTGCTCTAGCAGACTACAAAGTCAAGCAGCAATCCAAGAAAGCCCAATAGGCACTTATTAACCATATATACGTATACTATTTTATTAGATACGAACAATAATCAATTATGCTTTGAGCAACAATATAATCAATAATTATACTATATAGTGCATTGGCTTTCTGTATGTTAAAAGTATGTGTAATCTTCTATAAATTTCCAAACATCTCTTATCTAGTTATCTATTTTCAGATTGAGCGAGTGATAATTGACCAGTGCGGATTGCATGTATGGAATACAAATAATGAGAAATAGCTGGAGTTGAACTGAACCAAGCGACGTGTGAATGTCAGCGTGTGTTAATGTGTGTGTAGGATAAGATAAGGATGAGGAGCTATATTTTAGCTACTCGAACTAATTGTTTATACGGATGTAATGAAAGTTTTCTAAATTATGAGCTATTCAAATTAAAGCTCATCGTATATATATACTCATGTTTGAATATTAAATAAAACTGTTTCTCAATTGAGATAAAATAATAATGTTTATTTAATCTTATTGCACCATAGGTTATTCGATTTGTCATTCATTTGGACTGTTCATTGCTATAGAGATTATTTAGGATAGACGCACGCTTACACCACCGCCGCACTCGCCCTTTGACTTGACCTCAAATGCTGCAAAGGTTATAAATAATAACAGTGTTAACTTAAATAATGTTTTATATTAACTTACGATCGTCAGCGTGTTGGCAGTTGTAATTGGTCATGACGCAGGGGCTTCCGAACGTTAAGAGACGCTCCTTGCTGCTGTTCCTGGCCTTGGCGCAGACGGGCTCGTAAACCTCACCGCAGACGCGTACACAGCTGTTAACCTGCTTCTTAGAGTCCTTTGCAGGACTACCAAGGGCCAAAGCCAGAAGGCAGAGAGCTAAATATTGTAATGAAAGACAGAGAATTTAAAAATGAGAAACATTATTTATAATCGATATTTTGTGTGTTATACAACTATATTGATTTTTCCCGTAACGTATACATACGGACTTATACCTGGTATATTATATGCCTAATCGTATAAGTTGTTATGAAGGTCGGTTTGTTCTGATCTACACAACGTATACGTATTATATATGACTAAAAATTGTGTTAGTTATATATTCAATAAAAAATGTTTTTGTAAAACATTTTGTACACAATTTTATCTTGAACAAAAAAATAGATTTGCTGCTGTACTTTATTAAGTATAAATTATGTATTCTGTTTTCTCCTTTTATTCTTTTAGTAGTTAAAACAATACTCTACCGATAATAGTAAACAGAGCGAAACGCATTTTGTGGTTCCTTGTCAACAAAAGATGAGCAAATTTCACGTAAAACCGGCTTTGAGTCGAGTTAGAATTGAACTGAATTCTAGACTGTGAGATTTATCACATTTATATACTCCGTACTGGTCAAGCCCGCTACAATAGCCGGCGACACACACAGATTCAATTAATATATGTTTACGACTAACTATACACACACACTATATACTTGGATGATTTTGACTATACTCGTTTTGTGCCCTCGGGAATCGCTCATCCCACACTTATTATTATGTGTATGAAACAAGTGTAGACAAGCATGAAAATGCATTCGCTTGTATTGGTAAAAACAAAATGGCAATGATGGGAACAATGACTGCGAACGAGGCTGTTGAGTGACACTTTGGGCAGATAATGGGCTCAGATCTATCTATCTAAATGGGACTGGGAATAGGCGGTGTTTGAGAGACACGCGTCTGGTTATATTACTTAGTTAAAAGCGGTTATCGTGACATTTGCCCTGTCCACATGATGTGGGCGATTGATGGCTTTATGATATAACCAGCGAATATTACAAAGTACGTAAAGGCGTTTTGTCTAATTGAAATTTTTACTTTATCTTTTATTCGGTTTTAATAGAGCATAAAGTCGTTTCATTTATTGAGTGCATACAGGGTATTTACAATGTATTTAACTAAAAGATTATCAAAGCATTACAGGTCTGGATAAAACCAATTTACACACATTTACATTCCGGTCATGTGCAATAAACGGGAATCTGCTTCTCTTATCCAGTTCACTTTTCTACGTACTTTGCGTACTTTCGTCCGTACTTTCCCTCCTCTAGAATTTAATAGATTTGTTTATCAAAGAAACTGTTATTGTCATCAGAATCAGTTTAAATTAAATTATGTCACTTCATCATTAGAGTTCAGTCGTTAGGCTTTGCATTCATTGGCTATTTGGGTTAAAGAGGTCGAATATTCATGATTGACTTGAACAACTTCCTTGTTCGTAGAGGTTGGGATAAGAACATACATGCTCAAAAATTGTTTCCCTTATACTCTAAAGCTCGAATATTACTATGTTCTTTGTTTCCTAAAAATATTGAATTAAAAAATGTAAATAAAATGAATTTGTTAAAAATTGAACTTTTTATACAAGAGTAATGTTTAAAATTTAATACCTCTTCGGTAAAAAAATAAACGGAATCGATATATGATTAATACAATATATATCGATGTATCAAGGTTGCATATTTTTTTCCGTATTTGGGTGCTTAAAAAGTTCGGTCACACTCACTGGCAATGCGTCATCAATTTTCTAAACGTTTATAATTTCACAATTGAAGAAGACGTAGTATTTTGCGTAAAAGTAAAGAATTAGAATATTTAAAAGGTAAAGTAAAAGAACAGGATCTATCAAGAAACACAGTACATACTAGTAAACATTTTACCTGCTTGCAAAAATTCAAAAATGGAGGATTTAATGAAATTGGTTTCCAAATACCATTGCAATACCCGAATTGACGTAAGCAGCTCAGAAAGCGACATGGATTCAGACATAACCTCTGGAGCATCGGAACAAACAAAGAAACAAAGAAAGAAGAAAGCAATAAATGTAGAAATGGAGGGCGGAAAACGTAAGTGCGGTGCAACTCGCATGCCGACCAGACGACCAGATCCCAATATCTACAACAGAAATGCCTTGCTTGCGCGCGAAAATCGTCGTAAAAAGAAGGCACATTTGCAGGCAGTCGAAAAACAATTAGATGAAACACGCAACACAAACAGAACGCTGATGAAAGCTCTTAAAAAACAATTAAAATTAACTCTAAAACTGGAAACTGAGTGCCAGTATTTAAAGAACATGTTGGGTAGCGTTAAAGATACCAAAAATAGCAGCTATATTGAGTGTGGATAACCGGGCCGTGTCACCTGACGGCTCATTAATATCTTCGTACTCAAGCAGCAGCAATGAGCATCCAATGGATACAAACTCTTTCACAGGATTGCTGAGTGTTGACAATGGTAGTGTAGCAACACAGCAGTGTATAAATGAGTCCATCAAGTTCATGGAATGATTTTATCGATAATTTATTAACAGATTATCAACCAACGCCAGAGTATGACAACGAAAGCTCAACCCGGCTTTTGGAGGAGACGTGTTTTGGATTACAGGAGTACCAGACTCCGCTTAAACCACTAGTAACAACAGAGGAGCATACCTATTTCAACAAATTTGCGGAAGTTGGTTTCTGTGCAAATTTTGATTGGGCTGCAAGCCGTACCCCGCCTACGCAATTGCTTCAGGACGAAGATTTCTTGGATACTCCAGCCGCTGAATGCATTGCAAGTCTATAGATTAATGGTTTTAATTTTTTTTCTTTTAAGTATTTGTTAAGATGTTTTACGAGTTTTAGTATTAAGGTATACCATACCAATACGCGATCATTATTTTGTGAATCGATATAATTCTTTCCATAATGTTAAGTTAAAATTTAAATAGTTTGCCTATGGAGCTTATGATAGAAACGTCAGCCCACTGAAGCAGACCTTTGGTTTCGATGTTTAAAATTTGTTTCATAATTTCAGGCCTGTGTGGTGGCGCGTTGGATTCTTTTTTTTTCCAGCACGTTAAAAAATCTTAAGGTGGGTTTTTCACAGGATCAAAGCTGCAAAAGTTCCAAATGAGAGTTTTTTATCATCTTGTTGTCCCACTTTTTCAGTTGCGGACTGCACTTGGGACGAATCTCGAAATCTAACGGGTTTCCAATATGTATTGTTTCATGGAAGAATCCACTTGGAAGGAGATGAGTTGCAGGCGTCTAAAGTATCAAAGTCAAATTCAAGCGTTGTTTTTTTCCTGTGTTATTGATTTTGTGAAAAACATACTAATTTATTTGGATTCTGACATGTTTCAGATATTAAATTCGCACAATCGATGTAACATTATATTGATTTAGTGGACGGTAACGCTTCGGATAACGGTATGTACTTCTATCATAACTCCTAAATGGCTACCCATATAACTTTATGATTTTCTAATTTTGGAAAGAATAATCGATACTGTATTAAAAATATGCATTTGTTATTCAACCAAAATAAAAATACAATTACACATAAATCTTAAAAAAATGGATTTTATTTGTGTTTAATTAAGATTGATAAAGGCACTTGGGATATTAGATATGAACGGTGCGTCTGAACTGCTTTAATCCAAGCCTAATATATATAAAGCATATGGTTTTGCGATGTATTTACAAATTTTATTTGTGATTATAATTGTTTGTTTTACAAAGGAACTCTTGACAACATTGTCCAGTCTTCGCCTAGGCCTTAAGCAATTTGGCATGATATTCAATATGCTCGGCCACGAAGGTAGCTATATAGAAGTAACTGTGATCGTAACCCTCACGTTGTTTGTATATGGTCTGGATGTGATCGTTGGGAGCAGCCGCAGTCAGCAACCTCTCTGGCAGCAGTTGTTTACCGACAAGAAAGTTATCAGCTGATCCTTGATCGATGAACAACTCCTGGGGAGTGCTTGCGTATTTTGAAACTAAGCTGGTGGCATCCCATTGCTCCCAATCCGCAGAGTTTGCACCTAAATAGCCAGTAAAGGCTTTTTGACCCCATGGGCATTCTGAGGGGTTTGCAATTGGTGCAAACGCCGAGACCGATTGGTAAAGACCGGGATTCTTAAGAGCACAAATCAATGCGCCATGTCCGCCCATGCTGTGATCAAAGACTTCCCTTTTTGCATGCAGTGGGGAAAAGTGGAGTTGACAACTTCGGGCAACTCCTGCGTAACATAGCTGTACATCTTGTAGTGCTTCGACCATGGTGCTTCAGTAGCATCTACATAAAAGCCAGCACCGCTACCAAAATCATAAGCATCATCCTGCCCAGGCAGCTCAACTCCGCGCGGCGATGTATCAGGGTTCACCACGATGAGGCCTTGCTTAGATGCAGTTTCCTGGAAACCACTCTTCTGTACAAAATTCTCATGTGTACATGTCAATCCGCTGAGAAAATAGAGCACCGGACATGGGGTTTTGTCTTCAATAGCCGCTGGTGGCAAGTACACCCCAAAGGTCATATCGCAGTCCAATATATTGGACCGATGCTTATAGACTCGCTGCTCGCCTTCAAAGCATCTTGTGGTTGACACCAGTTCCAGCTTCATGTTCTGTAATTATATTCCCTTGAATTTATAAATAAAATAGCTAATTTATTTATTTACTTACGTAGATAAAGTTTCAAAACAATTTTATATGCCTTTGCAATCAGTGTGATGAGTGTTATCTTTCCTATACCGGTACCAGGGCAGAAGTACAATTCGCAACGAGCATCCCTGAATTGCAAGACAGTTTGCAACACTGAATACAACACAATAGAGATGGGCAATACATTGAAATATCTTATAGCATTAATATATATTTATTTCAAATAGTAAAAATTGCTGCTAATTTATGGCTTGACTTAAAAAAATATTTCGACCAAAGTGTTAATTAATGTAATTAGTTAATGTAATTAATGCTAATGAAATACGCAAATTTTGTCACTGATAGTTGTGAAATCATTGCTGTCACTGTTACTTTGAAATACGTGGGAAAAATATCGGTAACGTGATAAATAGCCCAACTCTACAATACAAAACAAGATACAAACGTATGCTGTCAAGAAGTTAATTATTTTATTAAATATAATTAATATTAATCATAACAAAATGTCTGAAGAAGCACCAAGCAGCTCAGGATTTGGGTTCAAGAAACGTAATATCAACAGAGCCGCCGCCATGCGACGGAGAAAAGGAAACAGTAGCAGCAATGATTCAGGTACGTACAATATTGGCGCGAGAACAAACAAAACTCTACTTCGAAGATAAATTCACAGAAAAGGGCAGCGATGAGGAGAAGCGGACGAAGACCAGTCTGTTATTACGTACTGAAAATCGTAGGAAGCGCACTAATCCGAACTTTCAAAGTACTAAAATGTTTTCAAAACGAAAGGCTGGTGTTTATGTCGATTCATCAGAAGGTGAAGAATCGAGTGGTGACAACGCAACAGTGAACGTGACATATAAATCAAAACGCGAATCGCTGCCCACCGGACCGCACGATCAGGGCGCCACTGCCGTCAATGAAGTGGACACAGAACTAGATCGAGATGCGCAGGCAATACACGCGCGCTCTGTTAAAATCAATGAGGAACTGCATGGCAAAGCAGACGATAAGATTTATAGAGGCCTTAACAACTATGCGCAGTACTATAAGAAGAAGGATTCGGTATTAGGCAACGCCAGCTCCGGCTTGGTGCGGAATGGACCTATGCGGGCGCCGGCTCATCTGCGTTCTACCGTGCGCTGGGATTATCAGCCGGATGTATGCAAGGATTACAAGGAGACGGGCTACTGTGGCTTTGGCGACAGTTGTAAGTTTTTGCACGATCGCAGCGACTACAAGGCTGGTTGGCAGATGGAAAATGATCACGAGGCGCAAAAGCGCGGTGATCAAGAATCGGATGGTGATGAACATAAGTACGAGATTCACTCTGACGAGGAATCCTTTCCGTTCAGGTGTCACATATGTAGGCAGAGCTTTGTTAATCCTGTAGTGACCAAGTAAGTGTGTCTATTCAATTACAAGGATTGTCTTGTTAAACATTTAATCTTTTTTCAGGTGCAAGCATTACTTCTGTGAAAAATGTGCGCTGGGGCATTACAAGAAGTCGCAACGCTGCATCATCTGCTCGCAGCAAACGAATGGCATATTCAATCCCGCCAAAGAGTTAATGGCACGCCTCAATCCAAAACCCATAGAAGGCTCAGAGGACGATGATGATAATGTTAATGAGAAGAAATCTCAAACGAAAGATATGGATCCAGAAGTTGAGGAGACTTCCTCCGACAGCGAGAGTGATGAATAAAATTTCAAAAGCCCCTTCCAAAGTAACAATTAATGTTTGTTTTATGTATATATTCAAATTGGATCTGTTTAGATTGTTGACCTACGAGACACTTATGAACTTCTGGTTGCTCATTGGTAGTGCCGCTGTCGTTTGTCCCATATATGCACTATATGTGGTATGTGGCTTGTATATTCTCTCTTTAATATTGCGATTCGTTTCAATACATCGCCATGTAGAAACTGTACTCTCAAGAGCAACCTCTGTACCATATACCTCTGTATCTATACTCTTAATCTATCTTGTGATTGACGCTAGTCAACTTACTTTGATGGTGAGATTTTTCGGATAAGCAATATTCCGCTGTTCGATGTGTTCAACTCTCATTTGTATAAATACATTTTCTATATAAATGTAAATACATGCACAAAGAATCCAAGAATTCAAGAATCCAGAACCATTTGTGCTGCCATTTTCACATAGAAATTATATATTTAAATGCTGTATGTTACTAGGGCTTAATCGAAAGTTGCCAACGCTACACCTAAAAGTATGCTACGCTTATTTTGTAGAATAAATTCAGTGAAATAGCAGCCGCCGAATAAACTATGATAATAAAATTAAAAATGCTAGATTAATGATAAATATATAATATATATTTTATTTCATAGATTATATATATCATATAACCTATATACCAAATTTGTTGGGTCAACTATAGTTTTTATAGTTGCTGTCTTACCGTCATGCCTCTATCGACTTAGCGATTGATGCTGATCAATAATATATGTATACACCTTATGGAGTCTGCTTGTTACATACTTTTGCACAAATGAATTAGCCCCTTATACCCATTTTTAGGAGTTAAGAGCCTAAAAATAGAAATAAGTGCGTCTGGTACATGAACACTTTCTCAACTTCTAGAATTCAAGTTCACTTCGCTTCACGCATTGTCAAGGCTACATTCATGAATCTATTCACTAATTCATAATTCACACATAATTGATTAGAATATCCGTTCTCAATAATTGATTCGTGTTTAGCGTGAATAATTTATTTATAGTTTTCAGTGCATTTATTCCCAAAGTGACCTCTATTAAACCCATAAAAAACGCACTTTTACAAATTGTTGTTTTCTCATATTTATCGTTTATTGATCATGTATAATATTAAGGCTTAGTGTAAGTTGTTTACAATTAAGTGTATATATATTTTAAATATAATATACATAGATTGCGTTTATATTTGGAGTTTTAAAAATGCAGTTACATACATATACATACATACAAATACATATAGATATATCTTTCATTTTAAACTTAGAATCTGACAATACATGCATAACATCTGGTATATACAGATTGTACAGACTTGAGTATTACACATGTATGGGTCAGATATATATATATTTATGGTATATTTATGACTATGCAAAAATTCATACATATTTACAAATTTATAGAAAATATTAGAATTTTTGTATGTAGTCTTCAATTTAGGAATATAATTGAAGGACAACAATTTCCCAGATGCGAATATAAGAATAGTGACGAGTATATAGATAATATGTGTAGTTTGAATGGAAAATACTGTTTGGGGATTTAGAAAAGATTTCGTGAGTAGTGAAAATACATAGGGAAAGGAACTGTGAGATTGAATAAAGTCAGTCTTCCAGGGATAGACATTAGGATAATGTGTTCAAATTTTTGAGTAGAAAGATTGAGGGCAAATGATGATTTTTGGAAGAGTTAAGAAAGGAAATTCAGATTTATGCTTTAGTAGAGTGTAGGGTCTTTGAGGTATTTTTCAGCTATGGAGCATACATATGTATAACGGTACATATTTCATAACAGATTCAAGCCAAAGACATGGCACAAATTAAAATCTAACTTAAGGAAATGTTTCCAAATCTGCCAGATGATAGATGACAGTTGACAGATGCCGATCCATAGTAGTGCTAAACATTTAATAACAGCAACAAAACAACAACAATAACGGTTAACAGAGCAAGTCACACGGCAGCTGTAAGAACAATGATAGTTAGTGAATCTTCGATTATTGATTTGAATAGTATGGGATTATTCACCTTGCTATTGTGCTTGCGCCCATATGGCTGGCACGCCCATATTGGATGATCACACCACCTGCACCGTGGCAAAGGCGCTGAATGTGACCTTCTTGGGAAACTCTGGACCTGGTGATCCGCGCGTCTTAATCACGGGCTTAAGTGGCTGACGTGGTTTCAGCGACAGAAGTCCGGCGGAGGCAGCCAGTTCCCGTAGACGTTGGGAGAAGCCGCTGCCGCTGGAGTTGCTACCCGTTGCTGTTGCTGTTGCTATTGCTGAATTGTGATGCTCGAGGCCGGCACAGTCGAGGACATCCAATCCATTGTTGGAACGATAGACCTGCGCCGTGGCCGTTGGATATACCGCCAGACTAGTTCCGCTCGTGGAAGCACCATTTGTGCCTCCAGTTGCTGTTGTTGTTGTGGCTGCTGCCGCTGGCGTTATGTACCTACAAAAAATGGGAACAAAAAGATTTGGATTATTCAGCTGATTTGCTAATTGATTTATTTTTTATTTGCCAAAAACTTGAGGTGCGAACAGCGTTCTCAAATAAACAAATCGATTCCTATTGAAGATGTGTCGCACACAACTGCGAACTGCCCACTGGACGGCATGTGGCAATTGTTGATGAAGTGTGCTGTTGCTGGGTTGGTTTCCAATCTCATCAGACAAGATACTGATACCAAGATCTGCATATTGTTCAGCTTCCAAGCGTGGCTTGTTAACAGAAATTGTGCTGTTTATTTTCATACTCTGATGCAATTCACCATTTACCATTGAAAATGTTGTATCGACCTCATAGATGCTAATTAATTTGTTTATGCGATCTCTCAAATCCGTAAACCTCATAAACCTAGTAAACTTCGATCTTCGAACCGCTGTTATAGTCGTTGCGCTACTTTTGATCCATCATTGACCATTATAGCCATATGTACACATAGTATATGTCTTTAGGGTTTTTTTTTAAACTTTTATTTGCTTAAGTTTATGTTTTTTTGCCATGCTCACGAAATACATTAATGAAATGTGCAAATGAGTTCAAGTTGAGTCAATAAGCAGGCTCTTAATTGTTTATTGCCAACTTGAATTGTTTGCTAAATAAAACTGTTTAAATAACTACGTGATAGGCGTAAATCAAAAAAGAAGCTATAGAGAGGGAAAGGATTCAGAAAATTACATAGAAATGGAAATTTTCCTAGCCTTTTGATCATTTAGATAAAATCGACAATAAAGTTTTGCAAATATATAGAACGGACTATTGAAGGCATAGCATATAGTTTTCATCAGCAACAGGCAAGTGAATCGGTTTATCCCAGCTTTAAGATCTCAAGGTAATAAACTCGAATACTCTCATTGTTTCAATTATTAAAGATTTTGGTTTTTTATCCGTGAACCTACGGAAAACTGTAAGAAGAACAATTTGCAGCCATATTTGCAGCTAAAGCTAAAACCTTTTGGAAGATACTATAGTTTCTGATTTTAAGTCTGATCATGAAGTCTGGCAGCAGCCACTTGGGCAATAACATACTCTCGACCTGGGATTAAATATAAGGTTCTGACAAGAATTGGAATAAATCCTTAAATTGTATACGACTTTTATATTAAAGACAAGTTTTACTCTTCATTTTTTCGACTATAAATTGTAATTTCCGCTGGAGTAAATAAAAGATTCTGACTGGAATTGGAATAAATTCTTAGCTTATAAACAACTTTTATAGTAGGAACAAGTGTCCCTTTTGATTTTTCATCTCTTTTTATATAAACGACTATAAATTGCAATTTCCGCGAGAGTAAATAAAAGATTCTGACTGGAATTGGAATAAATCTTTATTTTCTATACGGCTTTTATATTAAAGACAGGTTTCCTCTTTTATTTTCATTTTACAAAGGATTTATCTTTATATAACATTTAATAACTTCTATATAAACGACTATAAATTGCAATTTCCGCATTGTTCCGCTTGCTCCTAGGAAACACCATTTGAATGTTAAAAAGTTGTATAATTTTTTACCCCAAGTTGCAATTGCAATGCAATTTTTGGCAGCCTTGCCTTAAAGCATAATTAGCATAAGTTGCCCCGTGCTTGACTTCCTCATGATGTCAACAATTTAATGTCAATTCATTTATTTTTCGTTGTCGTTGTCGTTGTCGTTGTCACTGTCATTGTTGTTGTTGTTATTGTTGTTGTTGTTGTGGCCAGTGTTGATTGGCATTCACGAAGCGTCACAGAGAGGAGTTGAGTTAATGCATAAGCCGATAAAAATAAACCATGTTAAATGGATTTTATTTTATTTCTGTATTTTTTGTTTTGTTTGTTGAACCTCAAACTGCGGCAGTTGATTGTGTTGTATTTTGATTGAATCCATCATAGAATCCATTAAGTGGCATTAATTAACGAATCTTACACAGCGATTTAGATCAGTTCGACGCTTTTGTGGGTCATCCCCGTACTCAAAGTCTCAGATTGAAACATTTAATTGAAACAATCGGGCACTTAATCGCACTCGCAATGTTGTCTATGGGTCTGTACACTTAAGTACCTTCAATGTTGATTTTAATTTTCAAAATATTTAACATTTTTAATGTTTTATTCGAATGCCATGCCGTGTGAATTTGCTTTTCATTATCAACCAGAGATTTGTTGTCTTCTTTGTTGCATTGTTTTCTTGCGGTCTATGTTAATATAATTGGGCATTATCAGCAGCAAATGGAAAATAGATGGAAGATGCGAGATGGAGGATTGGAGTTGGAAGATGGGAGCATAGTTTTATCTATCGCTGCATATGAGTACAAAACAAATGCCTCTTTCAGCTTTTGTATTTTGTTTTTTTGTTTTGTTTTTTTTTTTGGCATTGAACTTTGCTTTGACTTTGAGCTTTGAGTCATTGAAGTGTTCAAGAAATTATAATTAATTATAATATTATCAACATCTTTATATTGTTCGGAGCGTGGAGCATGTGTGGGAAATCTATGCACATTTTTCACACAATTTTCAGTTTTTCATTTACTTTTCAGATCATTTTTTTTCCAGAAATGCCAGCGAAAGTCTGATCTGCATATTATGATCTTTATTTTATGCTCTTCATTAAATTCTCAACATTTTATGAGTTCTAATATAAATCTTGAGTTTTACATATAAAAAAATGTGTCTGAGAATGATTCAGGGGAATATGAATTAGTTGATTGAAAAGTTAAACGATCTTAATCTCTATATAAAGTATAGCATATCTTCTTTAAGTTAATTTAAAATGAAGCTAACCCAATTCTCAGCAGCTGTCACAGATTTACGTTTAAACGTCTTGCTTACCTTTTGGTAATAAATCATATTCGCGTTCGTTGCTTAAGTCTTTTGTTTGCTGTGGGCGTTTGTTGTTGTTGTTGTTGCTGTCGCTGTCGCTGCAGCTTTTCAAGTTCATAAATTTAAAATTGACCCCAAGAAGTTGACTGCGCGAAATTGACTTATTAAAAATTGTTGTTGTTGCCAAATTTATTTGGCCAACTATCTTACGATACGACAAACATATTAATGAAATTGATGTTACAATATTTTGAGTTGTGTTGCCTTAATAAATATTCAATGTGTTGAAATGCTGAATATATTTTGTGTCACGAATTATTTGTTTAGCTTATTAAGTCGTCAGCAAATTTGACAAATTGCTTTGCAAGTGCTGGACCGCTGAGCAAGTCTGTTGCCTAAGTCTTTTGTTTGACTATTGGCAATTGCAGATGCTAAAAACAAACGGCCGTAAGCAAATGGCAGTCAAACATCGCAATTTGTCAATACGAGACTGACATAAATCCATCCAAAGCCAGCGACAAAATCAATACTCAAGCTAAATGCAGCAACGAGTAGACTACAACAACAACCACAACAACAACAACAGCAAGAGCTACAACAACAAAAGATAACGAAAAAACTTGCATAATAAATTCAAATAAAAAGCAAAGTATTACAATGAACAAGTGGCAGCTTGGCAATGCAACGGGATGGCAACATGACGCAGACATGGACATGGATGTGGATGTGGATGTGAATGTGGACGCAGATCAGAGGCTGAACGCTGCCAGAGCCATTGCACTGGCTTCTAACATAATTACATATTTTGCTTTCGAGTACTCTTATACTATGTGCTTGAATCTCAGTCCTCGTCTCTGGCTGTGTGGCATGTTAAGCAGCTGTAGCTGTAGCTGTTCCTCCTCGGACATGGCTCTGGGCTTGGGCCCAGAAAGTGGCAAAAAGGCAAAACAAAAGATGCGCCGCACATGCGCAGTTTCACATCCGCATCGCTGACTGTTGACTGCTGCCAGTTACCAACTACCATCTACTACCAACAAGCTACAACCAACAACCAGGTGCCTGCTGGCCAACAATTGCTTCATTTGGAGCAAATGAAAAGCAATTTTGATGCAGCAATTACTCGTATGTGTGCAAGACGACTCTGTATGTATGTGTAGCAAGTTTGCTGCCTAAGTCTTTTGTTTTGCATATGACAAAAATGTTGGCAGCAAGTGTCAAAGATTGCGGCGAACAGCTGCTCCTCATTTTGGCCAGCATTGTGTTAACCTCAAGCCAATATTTGTTCTTAAATCTGGCATAGCATTAGATTTATAAGAAGATTACGAATTATTAGCATTGCCAGAAAGATAAATCTTATCCAGAGCCCATCAATTCCTACAGGTTTTGGCAGCAGACAAGCGCGATAATCGGTTTTAATTCTGTTGCCAAATGACTTTTAATGACATATTTCAACAGCAAACTTGTTATGGATGTTGTTGTTGCTGATGGTGGGCCCAAGATAGCGTATTGTTGTCGCCGCCGAATATGCGCTATGAGAATATATATAAAGTGTATACTTATTATCATTAAGCGTGCTTAACTCTTGGCATTTGCCGTCTAGCGTGGTTCTTAGTCGGGCCGAAAATGAGACACAATAAGAATTAAGCGTTCTATAAACGAGTTTGCAATTTAGCCAGATTAATAACACATTTTATATGTATGTGCAGGGGCGTTCACGATACTCAACCGTAAAGTTATTAATGCGACAGACTGTTATGAAATGTCAAGGTTCCGTCTTAGAACACTATCCGAGAGTCATCAGCAAACGCAGCAATTTGCAGCAAGCTACAAAAATTTCAATTATAATTGAAAATAAGCTTTAAGCTAAATAATCGACTGTCTGTTTGGCTGCCTTTCTGTCTGTTTGATTGTTCGACGAGTCATGCAGAGATTGACCGAAAGTTCATCTGCCCCACACACAGAGGCAACACTAGACAACAGAGTAGCGGCAACAAGAGCAACCTGGCAAATGAAACAAATCTTTCACACGTTTTAAAATGCTGCATTGAGTTGGAGCAGCCTGGTAAGAGACAGAGATAGAGAGAGGGAGAGAGAGAGAGAGAGGGGACTAGAGGCAACTCTCAACATGTAGCAAGTGCCTCAGCCATTGTGCGTCGTCTGCCTTTCGTGCTGTCTGACCAGCTACCCATTGAAATTGTTTATTGAAATCGATGATGAATGATTGAAAGTAACTATTAGTTGCCGGCATTGTTGTTGTTCTTGTTATTTCTTATGTTGTTGTTGTTGTTGCTGTTGTTTGGCTGCCGCTGCCGCTGCTGTAGTTGTTATTATTGAATTTGCTGTCGGAAGCAATTTACAAATTGTTTCTCTAGACAGGCGGCGTTTTATGCTTTATGTTTTCAGCTTTCTGCGCAATTTCTATTTTATTTTTTCCTTTTGCCATTTTCTTTCGCTTTTTTTCGCTATTTCTTCGATTTTTACTTTTCATTGCTGAACATTTTGTTGGTCTTAGAAGCAGTCTGCATAAAACTGTAACACATTTGTGACTGTCGAACCATTTCAACCTCCCCAAGTAACGTTTCCAGTTCGTTGTCTAAGTCTTTTGTTTTCATTGCTTCTCAGACTACAGGGCACTTTTAATTGAATCATAAAAAAATACTTAAGCTCGTAAGCAACAAATGAAAAATACTCAAAGTTAATGTGCAACAATACACAAAAGCATTCCACTGGACAGAGAAAGCTCAGCTGGATCTGCCGAGCTGCTCGGGAGCTTCCCATTTTGAGTTTAATAATTATATTTTGTTTTAAGATCGCATAAAAAGCAGGGCGTAGCGTTTGATAAGCGAACGATTAACACTCCCCGCTAATGAGCCACCCGCAAACAAGCTTAAATAGATGCAGGCGTCTCTCTAATTGTGTGAATTGGACGCCCAGAAAAGCCGTTGAAGCGTGCCATTCAACACACTTACACACACATATATCTAAAGAGATTTTATATTTTAAGCTTTACACTCCAGTTACCATCAATGAAAGTACACAAAAAAGTCTAATGGCCGGCAGCATCTTTGTTGGAGATCTAAAAGTTGATCGAACCTTGGAAAATGATCAAACAATTGATGAGCATAAAAAGAATTAATGGACAGACAGAGAGAGCGAGAGAGAGAGAGAGGGTAAGAAGCAGATAGAGATGTCTATGAAAACACAATAAAAACAAAAATAAAGAAAAAACATTACAAGAACAAACCTTAAGGTCTATCATTAAAGAGCAACAACGATGGGCAAGGCGCAATAAGCTCGAACAGCATCAACCACAATATCTATAAAAAAGAAAAAAACGCGCAAAAATCTGAGAACAGTTAGGCCAAAGTTGTTATTGTTGTTTCCATTGTTGTTGGTGGTAGCTAAGGGCCATGGCTTTTTATGAAGTAATTAAAGCGCATGAATTGGCCAATTGTCCAGAGCCAAAAGTGGCAGACCCCAAAGCATTTTGGGTGGAACTCATGCGCCTCTGATGTGAATTAATTACTGACCCAAAGCGCTGGTAGCTCCAGTTGCCGTTAAAGACTTGCAACTTGCAACTTGCAACTGCAACCTGGCTGCTACCGTGCCAAAAGCCAAAAGATGCATAGATAAACCATCAGATGCATCAGTTGCCCCCTGGCGGTAACTCTACATATGTTGCACCTTAAAGGCACCTATAAAGACTTTAACTGGTGTCCATAAAAAACATGACTAATTTTTACAACTGACAGCAAAGAAAAATTGATCTCAGGTGATGTAACTGAAAGATGCATAAGAACAAGATTTCATTCTGAAGGCAAAAAACTATATACAATATATATATATATAATAGATGTTTTTCAAGGTATAGGCTAAAAGTTACAAAATAAATATTTACCACAAAAACTGTAGCTATTTTTGTTAGCTTTATTGTCAATGGACAAACAATTGTGTTATTCTTAGACATTGGTTTACTTAACAAATTATATACTTGGGCCAAGGTAAATAAACAACTTTTGTATCTAATTTTAACTTATATTGTAGAACTTCATAAATAAGTTTCAGTAATTGAGCAATATCATATGTATATGATATATATCATATGTCTGTAGCAAATGCTGTTTAGATTTTATGAGAACTGCTCTTGAGGTGAAGGAACTATCGTTAGGTTAGGCACCATAAGTATATGTATCTATGCTTAAGTATATGTATCTATACTTAAGTACTTGTATCTATTCTTGAGTACATGTACCTATACTTAATTACTTGTATCTATACTTAAGTATATGTATCTATACTTACACTATATAAAATTATATGGCACAATAATACAGACAGTATTATATAGTCCTCCTTAAGTGTCCTCGACTCTTCTATACCCTGTAGCCAGCTCCCAAGTAACCTAGCACTCAGTACTCTATACATAGTCATACCAAAGCACGCACAATTGGACTCAGCTATCACTTTCTATATATATGAGAAGAAGCTGCTGATTTGACTACTAATCTGCCTTATAGAAAGTTCTTTATTCAATAGTATCTAGGTATATTATACTAAAGCTTATATCCAAAATATGATAGATACATTTATAAAGCTTCTTTACAATCTTTCTTAAGTTGAACTGCAATTGATTTAATGGCAAAAGAAGTATCTGTTCTGCGAGTACTTACTGTACTTGGTGAATACATGAAAACATTTTATTTTAACTTGTTGGGATTTTGTTAAAGTGGCCTAGAAAACTGTTTCACTGCTAAGAAATAGCTCCAGAGGGTATTACATCCCCAGCATTAATATGAAATGATGTAAGACTATGGCTAAACGCGTAAACAGAGTAAACCGTTGGTAACTGAGTCTCTGTGTGTGTGTGTGTGTTTTTGTTGTACTTTTATTTGGCTATCTGAAAGCCGAAATCAAAACAACTTCCGCAGTTGTCGCGTGTTTGTGCCCCACGAGACACCGTTTAGCACTTTCAAATTTTAGAGTGCTCAACAACAACAACAACAACAGCAACTTGCAGCAGTTGCAGCACTTGACTATTTATTCTGGAGTCCATTCGTCTTATGGATTGTTTGTACTTAAAGATACACAAATGTATCTGGAGAAGGTCTGTGTGTAAGGTGTCAGGCGGACAGGTGGAAAAGCGCATGAAGCGGAAGAAGTAAAAGTTGTTAAACATTGTTCATAATTATAAATAAAAAGCGCTGACATTTCCAATTGCAGTTGCAGTGTGCAGTGTGCAGGTTGCAGTGAAATTGAAATTGAAAGTAGAAAAATCCATTGAACAATGAGAGACACGAGTCGAGAGTTGAGAGACAAGTCGAATCGATTGATTCGATTGAACCTGTCGCACTCAGTGGGTATTTGCTTTTTTCTTTCTTTATTTATTTTTATTATGGACAAGCGGAAGCAGGCAAATGTGGCATAAGGAAGTGATGTCTGTGTATTTTACGTTTACCATTTGGCTGTCCAATGAAAATGCATAAAGGGGCCCATAAAAAGTAATGAAAAATCAAAAGTCTATAAAACACAATTAACATTTGTAAGCGGCGACAGTTTCGCTACGCAATCTATAGACAGTTTCTATAGTTTATGAGTGGGGGAGATACGACTACATCTCTGTCAGTGGACATATGCACATATGTACATGTATGGCAAATAAATATGACATCTTTAATGCGCCATCATTTCCAACAAGTTTTCTTGTTTTCATTTTCGTTTACGTTTTCTCTACGAGTATTTCCAATTTGTTTTATGATGCTGCACAACATCAAACTCAGAGTGAAAATTTCAAACGAAACGCAAACTTTCAGGCAACTTCTTCGATTGATAAATTATCTTATGAAAATTACTGAAAGCTTTTTTATTTATATTTATAGTTGAAATGAATTAGTAAATGCCGCAAATATCATCGCATGATCTCAGCGTCGGATGAGCAAAATCAATATTCATATATATTTCTATATAATGTTTATAAGACAACTTGTTATTGTATGATTCAGTAAGTTGTTCTCACATTTGATGTCATCTTTTGGGTGTGTGAGGAAATCTTTTGTATTGAAAATGCAAATCAGAAATAAAGAAGAATATTTATATATAATTTTAATACAGAACATTCTTTGTTCCTCTTATGTGAAACTTGTTTTGCTTTGTATAAAATATCAATATATATTTTGTTATTTATGATGTAAACTTTATATGAATGGTAAATGCTGCAGATTGAAATTGCATTTTCTTGTTTTTCGTATTTCCTGATAAGCTTCAAAACGAAGCAACTATTGACTCACTTGCTGTCACGCCCACTGTTTGTTGCCTGTTGCCTGTTTGCTTTGGGCCAGCCAACTTGAACTTTGCTTACAGCAAACAGAAACACAAACACAAACAACAAACAGAAACTTTCAGTTGAAAACTGTGCAAACTGTCTGACTTACTGACTTTCTGTCTGTCTGTCTGTCTGTTTGGCTGGTTGGCTGGTTGGCTGGTTGGCTGGTTGACTGGTTGACTGCCTCCTGGCAGAGCTGACTACCTGTTAACCCTGACTTTAGTCTTCAATGCACTTTTGACATTGAGTTGTTGTTGCTGGTGTTTTCGTTGCTGCTGTTGCAGTTTGATGTTGTTCTGGCTTTTGATGTTGCTGGGGCCAAGCGGCAATTCCAACATGGTCAAAGTGTCGCCCTGACATGTTTCCTTGTCGTTGATGTTGTTGTAACTGCACAATGTGAAACGAAGCAGCAGCCAGAAGTTGCTAAACTAAAAGATATCCTGCACAATATATGAAAATTTAAGGTGCTATTGAAGTCGCAACTGCAAACACTCAAGGCTCAGTAGATTCTTAGAGTCTTTTGTATACCTATTCGACTTATTGAAAAGGGTTAAAAGAAAAGAAACACTTTCCGTCTTGAGGCAAAGCAGAAACCGCAAACTCTATGGGAAAGGCAGGCACACAGAGTCAGCGACATGTTTAGACTTTCTGAGCAGGAAGCCAAACAACTGCAATCGAGTCACCCAAGTGTCTGTCTCTCTATCTGTCTGCCTGGTTGCACCTACTAACAGTTTAATCTATAAACTAGACACAGTCCCATAGTGAAAGACAGAGAGGGAGAGAGAGGGAGAGGCACCTGTTGACCAACCAAGCGGAGAGTCACTTCGTCAGCCTCTTTTGAGGGCAACATCAAACTGAAGATGACAGCCCAGACGCTGACCACAACACACACTCGCCACTGTTTGTTGTGCCTATCGTCATTACGATCATCAACATCATTATGATCATCGTCTTTGTCAGCGTCATCGTTGTTGCTTTTAGTTGGTCAAGTGACAGAAAAATAAGTCAGTGTGACAAACAACATTTCCATTTAAGGGCCTCCCTTCAAGCTGGCGAAACTGAAACCCTATAAAAAACACTATATAAAATTATAATACCCTTTATCTGCGAGTACTTATATAGCTTTCGGTTAGCTTGCTGCATTCATTAGCGAAACGCATCAAAAGCTTTTGGGCTTTGGCCTTAATTGATGCGACTCTTAAAATGCAGTTTCGAAATTTGAATATATTTTGATATTCGTTACAAAAAAAGGCCTTCAAATCTAACTCAAGACCAGATTTAAGATTTAATCGTACAGAGTTGCACTTTTTACTCCGACTTCAAAACTAATTTCATGCAAATTAGTTAAATAAGAAAATGTTTTTACTTTTTCTGCTTCTATTTATTTCGCATTGTGTCCAGGGTGTTGGTCACTTGCATAATTAGGTGTGGGTCCGAAAAAAACGCTCAAATCAGAGCAATTGTTGTAATATTATCCAGCTCACGAATTGCTTATTGTTTTCTTTAGTTTTGTTTACATTACGAAACCCTTTGCAAAATGATAAACGCCTGACACGCCCCGCTAACGAGTTACAGTCTCCGAGAGTCCCCTTAACAATTGTCTTCTTGTTACCATTGCTGCTGCCTCTAATTGATAGTGTCGTGATCTCAACGAACTAAATGTTTGTTAGCTGTTTCAGCTCCCCTTTCCCCCTCCTTAATCCTCCGCTCCAGCCAAAAAATGGCCAAAAGGCGTGCAGCTGGAAAAATGCTGGGACTATGAGTATAAATAAAGGCGGAAAGTTGAGCACATTGAAAAGTACGAGTAAATGTATGAAATAAATTGGATAAACTATTCAAAACAAAATGAATGGCCTTATATAAAAACATAACAATCTCATTTGAAAAAGTTCCCAGACAAATGAAATTGTTACCAAGTCTGGGCCCTACGCAGAAATTGTATCTTGCCTTCAGGTAAGAGAAGGTATCTTCAGCAGTAATAGATATATATGTATATATTCTGTATCATGAATCATCTTTAAAGAAAATTGAAAGATCCGGTATCAATCTGTAGATATAGTTATAGTATATATATCCCACACAGTTAAAGCTATAGCCTAGAGAGCAGGGCATGTTATACAAATTAAATTTTAAATTCAAATATATTAATTAACATTTGTTCATGTATAATTCCAAACATCTAGAAGATAGATAGATAGTATTTAAATTCTAGATTGAGACATATTTAATCTTCTAGATGATAGATAGTATAAAACATTCAGCTTTACAGCTCATTCATCAAAAATTCTTGACATTTTGTAGCAAAAAGCTCAAACTGCCTGCTAAACTTTATTTCTGATTTATATGGAAATTTGTTCAGATTTTAACCCAAATATACATATTAAAATATTTGTAGTTCCTTATACAAAACTATCTGTTCGAAGCGTTTAGCATTTGCATGATGGCACAAGTACTCGGAGTTCTATTCGTGACGTGACTGTTGCCCAATCGAAGAGATCTTTTGAAGTCAGTCAAATTTCGCATAGATCACCCATCATTAGAGACACGCAATGGCTCTTAAACTGTAAATCTTTAATATGTCTGTACATAATTACATATATATATATATATATATATATATAAAGTACCACAACATTCTGGATAGCAAAAGCGGGTCAAAAAGCGGCTGCAAAATGTTAAAGTGATTAGCAGAAAACGTCGACTGGGCAATTATACAAACAAAAAGTTGCCAAAATGATAATCATCATTAGGTTTATCATTATGATCAAGCGCTGGCGCTTGCAGAGTGGATGGAATGGATGGAATGAATGGATGAATGGATGTATGGATAAATGGATGAATGGATGAATAGACGGAATGGTTTGTTAGCTGGAAATATGCATGTGTTAATGAATGGATGTTTTCTAGGCTAATAGCACACGCTGCCTGTGGGCAAACAATGTTCTTAGCCAGATTCTTTTATGCAAATCATTTTGGACATGGATCACAGACTGAACTGACTTAGGCCCAATATGCTGAAGGTGATTTGAGTCGACAGAGTAGCCCAGTAGCAAACAGTGTACTTAGTATTAAGCCATGACAATGCGATGCAATCAAATGGACATGTGCACAAAACGAAACGGCAGAGAAATAATAAAAATCAGAAGAAAAAAATCAAAGCGGAAAACATCACGAACGGAAATTCCATGGAAAAACTTGGCTCAGCACTTTTGGGCGGCTGCTTAACCTTTTGCTAAATCAGCTCTAATCGAATGGGCCGCATCTGAACAGTTGCTTGTTTTCTTGGCTGCAAAATTTTTGAACAAGTTTTTCGGCTGCCCAGCTTTAATGGAGTGCAATTTTCAGTTTCCTGCATGGCCATGGCTAAAAACAACCAACAACAAAATAAGGAACAACGACAACAACATAAAGAAGCAGTAAAATGTACAAGAAAATATTTGTTGTTAAGCAAAAATAGATCTCTCTCCCTCTCAGCCAATGCCAATGCCAATGCCAATAGCAATGCCAATGCCAAGGAATGGAATTTGGTGAGCGGACCGGGACCGTTAAAAAGAGTAACAAGTGCTGCGAATTTATTGGCAGAGCGTGTTGAAAGCCAACAACAAAAACAAAAACAAAAACAACAACGACGACATCGTCAATGAGTCCAGCTCCAGATGCAGCCAATGAATGGAATTTGCTGCTGAACTTTGTTAACCTTCGGCTAGCAGGAAGCTAATGCACATTTAATACCCTGCACCCAGAAGGGTAACATGTCGTATGACATTCAGCTGAAACAGCTAGAAAAATATGCCAAAAGTGAATTGAATTAATCTATAATTATCTTGTCATTTGTAATCCATTAAACGTATTCTATTATACTTTTGCCTGATTAATTTCAATTTAGAAATCGTTGAAAATGTCAATGAATTTTACCTAACTTTATATCTATATATTCTCTAGATATATTCTACACTTTCGGCTAAGATTTAAGTCACCTTTTTGAATATATTTACAAGCTTTTCTTTAAGATTTATTTTATTTTATAAAACATAAAGTGAATGTTAATTCATCAAAACTGACTCGAAAATGCATAAAAATATTTGCAAATTTTTAATTATTTTTTTTGATCATTTTTTTTAATTTAATGCTAATTTTGCATTAAATTGTTGTGTCATATATATTTATATGTATCAAAGAACTTCTGGGAAGGGTATTTAAAGTGCGGTTAGCATAAATTGCAGTTGGTTGGAGCTTTTTTTATGGTTTTCGTTGGCTATCAACATTAACATTTATCAACTGCTACAGTTTTTCTGGATGCTTTCTGGGCGCAAACCTGTGCTAATGATAATGATGATATTGGAGTAGCACGTTGCCAGGCAACTGGCAACTGGCAAATGGAAACTGGAGAAATGGCTCGCTGGCAAATCAGCAGAGAGGGAAGCGGAAAGAGTACTGAGAGCTGAGAATGCGATGCAGTTTGTTGGCAGTTGTTGTGTTTACCAACTGGCCAAAATGGCCAATTCGCTTAGCTAATTCATATTGGCAGGCCGTTTGTCTTTATCGCACAGGCATCGGCATCAGCATCGGCATTTGAGCCGAAAACAGAAATTTATTGATAGCAGTGAAAGGCTAAGGCGGACAAACTGGTAACTGGATGGATGCTAGCGAATGCTCTGGTACTGGTACAGGTACTGGTACTTCGTACTTTGTACTTACTTCTTATTTTTTAACTGAACATAATTTATTTCTTTCATAATTTATGCTGACCCACATTCAGTGATCAGCCTCATCAAAAAGAACGACTATAAAAGAGTTAAAAGGCAACTTTGTTGCCAAAGCGTTTAATGAGTTTTCAGCGGCAGCAGGCAGAAATTTGCAATAATTAAACTTGACTCTGGGAATGTTTTTGGAAACCGTTTTGTGACTAATTTTAACTAATAACGAAGCGTGTTCTACGGTGATTAGAACTTGCCCAAAAATGCCAACAAAAGCGGGCCACAAATTTAACGCTCATTACGCGCACGGCTTGACGTGACCAGCGGCGACGATGAAGACTCCAGCTACAGCTCCAGCTCCTACTAAGACGACAACAACAAGAAGAACAACACTAGCGATGATCACTTCGTGGGCAGCAAGGAAATTGAGCTCCATTTTTAATGGCGATATGAAAGAATTTGCCCCCTTCTCCAGCAACGTTCGGCTATTAGTTATTAGAATGTTTCTAACAAATTGAGGCTACTGTAGCACACACACACACACACATACACTTGAGGCATGTGTGCAGGCTATAGTTGCCACTTAAGCAGATCCTCCCCAGCAACTCCTCGCCTTTACCCCAAATAAGCTCCGTTGGTATATTCCAGCATCTTTTAGTATTTTCGGGCTGCGTGCGCTGCTGCTAATGAGCCTCAGCTCATATTCAGTTATAATCGTTTATGTGTGTGTGTGTTGGTATACAGTCGCAATACTTAGAGACCACACAGGTACATTCTTAAGCCATTAAAGCTGTAAAGCTGCCGAAGAATTAAGGGCCCAAAAAGAAGACAGTTTGATTTATTGAGATTCCAATTCTATAAAAATAATAATACTAGAAGTACAGCGACTTCCGCAGCAAAGCTTATATAATTATTATCAAATGTTAGATATTTTATAGATTATGCAATTAATATCAAAAAATGAAGGTTATACTCGTATTCTTTAAACCTAATGAACTCAGATCAACAGTTATACAATATCATTAATATTTTCTCTCTAATTGCGGGTCTACGTAATGAATTTCCCAGCAATCGCTTTTGGCTGTGGATCTCTTGTCATTATATGTTTTCAACCTAAACCGAAGAGTAGTTAACGTCTGACAGCTTATGGCCAACACACACACAGTGCCTTTCCATTGATTTACCTAAGGTGAGCTAGAAATTGGCTGGGAGGTTTCTGCTCGAGACACGCTCCTTGGGCTGCATTCATATTTGGAGGCTGAAAAGTAAGTCTGAGACTGCCCCAAAGCGTGTTGTGGCATAAACAACAGCTTAACGGAACGCTCCACACACGACTAGCTTGCACATATACTATATATAATATATGAGTATATATATGCAATTCAGACTGGGGGCTGACTCAGTCACTTGTGGTGTACGCCTGGGGCTATGTTTCACCTGTTTGCCGCTCCACGAAATATGTGTCACATATGTATATGGAAATTGCATTGGACTTTATGTTCGGCTCTCTATATCGATGACTCTAGAGCATTGCCCAACGCACAAAATCGAGAGCAGGCGATACTCAGTCTGTCCAAAACTTGCTGCGCCTAAAAAGGGGCGGCCTTTTCCATATAATACGAGTATTATATTTGTGGGTTTGGCGTCTTTTATGCAAATCGCCTCTGGTTGCTCTTGATGGGCTCGACGGGTCTACTCTATGCCTCCATAGGCATACATCGGTGATGAGGGTAAACTTAGGTTGAGAGCAGAGTCTAGAGGTGTCGCCGATGCCGCTGTTCAATTGAACGCCACTTGTTGCTGCACACTGGGACAAACAACGCGAATTTAGAGCTACAAATTGAATGCAGTTGGTGTAAATGAACTGGGTTGTAATTTGGATGAAGGCTTGAATTTTCAATATAGTTTTCGAACTCAACTGGTGCTGAATTACTTGAGAGTTCGGGAAATAATCCAACAGCATATCAGACAACTATGTCAGATAAAAGTATGGAATTAAAGCTATATATAAAAGACATTATTTTGTTAGTTCAGACAGGTGAAAGACTCCAATCGTTTCGCCTACCCTCAGTTAGACTCTCATTACAAAATATAATTGTAAAAACCTATTTATTGATTACATTCACATATTCTGTTCAATATTTTCATATTTCAACTACTTTTTTGGTTACATTTGCCCCACTGTGCATTGGTCAGTTGCGTGCGTTGATTTTTGTTGCGTGTTGCAAAACGTTGGCAAATGAGTCAGTCATTTAGCTTTTTGTTTGCATTGCTGTTGTGACTAGTGTGTGTGTTGTGTGTGTGTTTGCGTTTTGTTTGTTGTTCGTTTTGTTGATATTTTTGTGTGATTGCTTTTTTCGGTTTGAGTTTCTGCACTCATGGCGTATACGCAATATTGACAACTAATTGTGCACAGATGGCATCAAATTTGCATCCTGATCACATGCGAGCAGCAACTGAATGGTACAATTTGCAGTTGGAAATTTACTCGATGGACAACGTTGGCGGCATCTTCTGGCAAACGCCTGGAATTTCAATTAGAATGCCCCACAGGATGCCAGTCGGTCGGCGGGCTAACAAGATTTCCATGTTGAGATTTTCACGTACGAGTATCGTCTCGTACGAGTAAAAGTTAACTATTTGAGTCACCGCCCACCGCCCACCGTCCACCTCTCTCACACACTCGCTCTCTCTCTCTCTCTCTCTTTGTCCCCTCTCGTGGTGGCTGTAAATCAAGCGCCTCAGCTTCAAACTGTGCGCCGAGTTAGTTGCTAATTTTGCGCTTGAGTAAATTGCTGCGATCCAATCCCAATCCCAATCCCAATCCCAATCCGTATACGAGTCCAAACGGCCGCCTGTTTGCTGATTAGATTTTGTGAAAGGCGCTGCGTCGTCGTCGTCGTCGCCGTCGACGATGCTGCACCAAATTTGCCAAAAAGGGAGCGCGCCACATGCTGGGCAGTGGCTGCGGCAGTGGCAGGGGCATAGGCTGATGGCCGACACGGAAGCCACCAAATGGGTTTAACGTTTGGATTTGAACTTTTGGGATGCGGCACAGCTCCCATGGGGGCTGCTTGCTGCTTGCATGCTGCGTGCGTGCTCTAACGGTAAGCATGACGCATTTTTTCTGAATCAAACTTGCCACGGCGCGAGTTGGAAACCCACCCTCCCCGCCCCTTTTTCCATACTCAATTGAAACCGTTTGCTGTCCACATGCTGCGGCTTACATGTCGCATCATTAGCTCTGGCTCCTATTTAACTCAAATTGCAACTTATGCAAGACTCACAACAACAACTACAACAACACACACACACGCATACACACACACACAGAAATTGTTAACATTTGAAATAAAAATTGGTCTGGCTTTGTTACAACTTCAGCACAGTTTGTTAGGGCGTTGGTCTCCCATTCCACTAACTGGCCAATTATTTGCATTAGTTGTTGCCAACTTACATAACTCCAGAGTCTACAGGTATACGAGTATATAGCCTGAGATTGTATTTCGATTGTTGTTGCAATTGTCCAAAACTTACCTGTAAATACAAAGAGAAAAATAACAATTGTTTTAGTTTAAGGTCCATGACAATGCTCCGAACAAACTATTTCAAATACTTCAAGTTAGGCGGCTAAATGAATACTTTCTGTTCATAATAACATATTGAAGTATTCACATAGAATTAGCATTATATTAATAAGTTTTTATGGGAACTTTTCTTGGTTCGCAGTTCTTAACTTTAATTTTCTTACGTTTCTATTTGTCAATTCGGAAAACAGTTTCCTTAAGTTTTTGCTTATGGCTTTCGCTTGAATCTAACGGCATTTTAATATATTTCCTATAGCATATACTATACTGTATATCATATATGAAATCTGTTAATTTCATTCATGTAATTTCCTTATAATATTATGCAAGACATTATCTGAGACAGAAACGAAAACAAGTAAAACCCGCACAGAATTCAACTTCAAATCTCATCGAAAAATTTACATAAATTGAGTCTTAGAAGATATAAACCTGATTCAGAAAACGTATCTAATTATACATGCTTAAGGATATCTAGTGTATATATATACAAGCAGTTCTTTTGTATATTCCAAGAGCTAGGCGAATTCAAGTTCGTTGCCTAAGTCTTTTGTTTTGTGCTTTTGATTCAACGAAATCGCCTCAAAGCTTAACTGTAACCGCCTAAACGCCCACCCAGCACGCCCCCATTTACAGTCCTGCGACAGTTATGAGCACACACACACACACACACACACAGAAACAGCAAGCGTGAAGAACTTAACACATTGGAAAAGGTCAAACGGTCAGCACATAAAACGGCGCATTTTATGGTCTGCCAAAGCAGTTTACAGTGCATAAATTTGTTAGTGGACGGACGGGTCAGTTGATAAGTTACGCCCCCCGCCCTCCGCCCCCTCGTGAGGACTTGAGTTAAGAGAGTGCAAAAGAGTTTGTTACGAATTTCGTGTGGCCCCCCTATGTGTGTGTGTGTGTGTGTGTGTGCAGCGCTAAATTGTTAATAAACAAGCGGCTAACAAGCAACAGTTAAGCAACTGCGAACAACAGTTTACAATTAGTTTAGTTGTCGGCAAAAGAACTTTCAACTATTGCCGGCAACACACACACACACACACATACATCGAAATCGTGTGGGCGTGCCACATGACGTGGTCCAGGTCCTGTTGAATGGTTGCCTAGTTGCTGGTATGGCACGTCCCACGATGGCAACATCAACGTGCAACGTTCCGATGCCAGTTACCGAGCGACAAGTGGGCGTGTGCAATGCTTCCGCTTCCCCCAAAAAGGCAAACACAAATGGCAGTCACAGTTCTGGGCATTAATTGCACACACAACCACACACACACACACACACACTTAAGCACACTCAAACACAGCAGCCCAAAGATCTGTGAACAGTTAAGCAAGCGATTCTCACAGGCGCCTCAACTGAATCACAGCCAGCAGAGAGATAGCAATCCCAGCTCCAGCTCCAGCTCCAGCTTTAGCTCCAGCTACAGATGCAGCTCCAGCTTCAACTTCAGCTCCCTGCCAGCAGTGTGTCAAAGCGTCGAGAGTCGAGCGAATGTGGAATTAGAATGTGTGTTTGGAATTTTCTTTGCAGCTACACGCTACAATTTTCATGTTCCATGTGCAGTCGCGAGCTGCAAGCAGCAAGCTGCAAGTCGCAAGTTGCAAGCTGCAAGCAGCTGCCAGCCTTTTGGCTGGGATCTGGAAACGTGCCCATACCCATACCCAAACCCATACCCATACCTATACCCATACCCGTTGTGCCCCGTGTTGGTTCTGCTGGCAATTCTACAATAATTATAGACTTTGAATTGTGTTTAACACGCAACGTCGACAGCGACGGCGACGGCGACGTCAGCGCAGACATTGCGCTTTCACGTTTGCCGGGCATTTTTTCGGTTGTTGTTGCTGCCGCTGCTGCAATTGTTGTTGTTGCGATTGCATTGAAATTTATTTGCTGCAGAGGTCAAATATTTGATTATCGCAACCGCAGCCGCAGCGAGTGTGAAAAATTTGATGGGAAATTATGGTGCAACAATTGTAGCGCATGCCGCACTACAGACTCCTCGTTCCTGCTTCTCCTGCTGCTGCTGCTGCTGCTGCTGCTCCTTCTATCCCGTCGAAGTCGTTTAGTGGCAATTTATTAGCGCAAAGTAAAAGGTTCGTTCTGGACAGTTGGAAATTATTGGCACTTGGACTTGCTGCAGCACTCGTCGCAGATTTGGGCTGCTGCTGTTGCTTGCAACTTCATGTTGCAGTCTTGAGTTTGAGCCAATCACAAGACATTAAGTAAGACAACAGGGCATGGGTTCAATACCAAAAGTTAAAGCAACCCGATTTCTAGTTCCACTACAAAAAATTATATTCAAAAATATTTTATACTGAAACCGCAACTGTCAATAGATTTATAGCAATAACTGTAGCTAAATAGTTAAAATAGTTTTCAAGACTTTCTTCTTAGCACTTTGAACCTTGTGGCATATTCAAGAGACTCTCAATCAGCTGGCAGTGTATACACATATATATAAACGAAAAGCTGTCAATAAAATAAATAATAATGCTGCATAAATATGCTCGAGTCGCTGTGGCAATTCTTCGATTGAGACTCAGGCTTGGGCCTGGGTGCATAATAATGATATTTGCCAATGGGAGAGGGGCAAGCTGGGACATTCTAAAGGAATGAAAGGGTGAAACTGCTGTGGCACAAAGAGAAATGGCGCAACGTTTGTTCTTATAGTCATTGCTATAAATGTTGCTGCTGCAATGACTCGTTGCAACGTTTTGGCACTATTAACCTACTCTGCAACACCGCGAGATGAGAATGATGACGATGACGATGGCTGCGACTGAGACTGAGACTGCGACGGAGACAGAGACTTGGCGCTGGGACTGGGACAAAGTCTCAGTGAGTTTTGGTGTGACTTTGACTAAATGCTGTAAGAAAGGAAAGGCAGCGACAGCCACAAATCAGTTGGCATAACTGTAAACGTATCTAATAATATAAATTCAGCGCTGCTCATGAGCTGCGCTAATTGCCAGGCCAGAGTACTGCATCTGCTGTTGACTCTTGGAGAGGCCACCAAAGTGTGACCTAAGCAGCATTTGCATTCAAAGCTGACCGACTGATTTATTGGCCAAATGAGCACTTGACACGCAATTAAACTTGACGTCTCTCAGCGTTGCATCCCAGACCCGAATCCGAATCTATAGGAAGTCAACAGCTCAACGACTAGGCCCCTAGGGCAGAGGTGCTAAACGCGCTGACCTTCACAGATCTGGTTTAGCCAGATCCCCAAAAGAAACTGCGACTACACTCGGGCGTCTCTCCCTTTCAGGTTTTTCTTTTCTTTTTTTTGTCAAAACTATCAACAAAAAAGAAACTAAATGAGTTTTTTTTTACTTTTTTGCATATGAAAGGCGAGTTTTTGTGTGTTTTTCGTTTTACATAGTTTGTTTTTTTTTTACTATTGGGTTTTAGCTCAAGTTTCTGCTGTTGTTCAATACAATATGATGTTTTATGACTCCGTTGAATATTCTACAATCGGTGGGCATTTACAGTCTGGTCAGTGGTTGTCCCTTTGTTTGTTCTGTCTGTGATATCATAATATATAAATATATAATCTTTGGATCATCTCTCAACACTCTGTGATATTGTTTTGTCTGCTCGTGTCAAGGTTAGGAAAGATACAGAGTTCCTTTCGCTTTTTATATATCAGCAGTAGCTCAAGTTCAGACAGATATACAAAGGAAATCAGATCAAAGATGAAGACAGCATCTTATTAAGCGATTCATAGAAAGAATCTTATAATCTATACTTGCTGTCATCCCCTCTAACTACGTAACCACCCACACTTTAAGGCTTCAATCTATGAGATAATGCTCACCTGTGTCCCACTAATCCATAGCCTCCTTTGCCTGATGTGTGCCCTACCCAAAAACCAAATTGGGAAAACCCTAACGGCACAGGCGCAGTCACTTCAATCACTGGACACTGTGCACAGCACATATTTACTATGATTATTGTTATTACAACAGCACCAACAACAACAGCACCAACAACAACAAGAACAACAACAACAACTACTGAGGCGGGCAGAGGCAATAAAATCACGCGCAAAGGCAGAAAAAACTAAAAAATAATCGAAAGATTTAGGCAACGAACTTGCCGCGCATTCAGCTAACAGTCAAACGCAATCTAACGCGCCAACAACAATTGCTGCAAGAACAACAACAACAACAGCAACAAATGCAATTGCAACTGCTGCATAGACAAAAAATCAACAGAAAAACTAATATAAAAAACGAAGTTGCGAGTGAAAAAAATGTGCAAAAGTTAACAACCATTTGTTCTCACAACATTTTTACGCCAATTCACAAAAAAAAAGTAAACGAACACAACAACAACAACAACAACAACAGCAGTAAGAAAATGACTTAGAAGCAGCGGCAATCTGCGGCTCCCATTCATGAGCTGGCGCTCGAGGAGCTGCAATCCAAACGATCCAAGCGATCCGACAATCTGACGTTCCGAGGAGCAGGCAGGCAGGTGGGCAGGTGGGCAGCTGGGTAGCTGGGCAGAGAGGTAAGCAGGCAGCGGCCCACACACAAACTGCCAGCCAGGCAGCCAAACGAGCCAAGCGAATGGCAACAGCAACAACAACAACAACAACAACAACAACAACAACAACAACAACAACAACAACAACAACAACACAACTCAACGTAAATGAAATAAAATTGAATTGTGTGTTTGACTGTGCAACAGTTGTTGCTTTCGTTATTGTTGCTGTTGTTGCAAGCTTCACGATGTTGCTGCTGCTGCTGCTGTTGAGGCCAAGTTTAAGGTCTTCCTGTTGCCAGTTGGCAGTTTTGCAGTTGTTGTTGTTGTCGTAACTGTTTTCACTCGACTCTCGTGTGTGTGTGCAGCATGTGGGCTGTTTTCTGTTACTCTTCCTCTTGTCAGTTGCTGCTGCTGCTGCTGCTACTGCCGCACTGCAGTTGGGCTTCCTGCAGCAACAAGTGAACTGCGTTCGTGCTACCATTTGAATACACTTCCCATTCGATCCTCCTAACTATGTCATGCTGTGTGCCATTTTGCCAAAGCTATAATTTTTATAGCTTTCTAATCAGTTCATTTAAAGTGAGCGATTTCCGATCTTAAAAACAGAAATACAGTTTAAGTTTTCACAAAATTGTTGAGTTTTGTCTTAGAATCAAATGCGTAAATTGACTCGACTTTCCAGATAAATTTGGTATATCTTTCTATATATTTATTTACCGAATTTGTTAGTGTATTGCAGCTGCGGCTTTTGTGAATAGTTTTCCACTAATTCTTGTTATCTATTGTTGTTAGTACAGCGACCTGCTATCTAGCCGAAAAATAAAACAAAAATAAAAACTTGAACCATTCCAGTTGAAGCTCGCGCATGTTCTGCGCATTTCCTGCAGCAAATGCACCAAAGGAACAGCCCCTGTTGCTGCTGCAATTCCATTCACCTGAACTTGAGTCTATGGGCTGCCATGTGTAGCAGATTTAGTCAAATGTGCTTAACGGTTAAAATGGGTTTGGTTTCAGCTCAGCTCAGGGCGCTTCTAGTTGATTTCTTTTGTTGTTTGAAAAATATTGTTATTATTATATATATTTTTTTTTGTTTTGGCCAAGAGGCAAGAAACAGCAAAGAGGAGTTGCTGCCTAGCCGGGCCCAAAGCGCAGTTGCTGTTGCTTGTTGCTTGTTGCAGTCGTTGTAGGTGGCGTATGCGCAATATTATTATAACTGTGAGGCGTTCTTGTTTGCGGTCAACTCAACCCGAACCTGAACCCAACCCAAAACCGAATTCTGACCAATTGCTTAAGCTAGTGAAATGTGGGTGTGCATGCATCTCTCTGTACGTATGTGTGTGTGTGTGTGTTTGTGTTATGTTCTGCAGAGAGGCGTGCACTTTAATTAAATTTTCTCTATTTAGGTCAAAGAAAAGTTAACTTGCACTTATCAAGTGGCAGCCATCGACAAAGAGTTGACAATTTTCTGTTCCGCTCTTACATAATTCGATACGCTACAAATTAAATGAAGTAATCAGAGGAATTATGCACAGACTATGCCATAAATATATATGTAGCATATCGTTTCTTTTAATTACAGACCCTCGAGAGCAGAAAGTGAGAGTGCAGCGGCTGAGCTCATTAACAATAAAAGTCTCGCTCTGGCGATTGCTCTGGCAGCTTGCGCAAAAAACCTCAACGCAATTCGAAACGCTTCCCCCAAATGATGATTATAAATTATAAATTATAAATACATACGAGTATAGTCAAAAGCCTTACGGTTATTACAACTTGTGTACGACTGCAACTGTTTTACAGCTCCGACTGAGGATTTGTCATTAGCCTCAGCCGAAGCTCCAGCGGCGATTACGTGACAGCCGCGTGCTAAATAACATTAGCTAATTGTAATAGTTAGTAAATTGATGGCTTTAGCTTTCCGTCGAGAGTCAAAGAAAAGTATTCAAACGTTTTTTTACCTTATTTCAAAAGTTTTGACAGCTAATCAAAGAGTACAACACATTTATCTTCAAGTATACAATTTCCATTCTACTGCAAACTAATATCTCATTCCTGTTTACTTTTCCTGAATATATATCTAATATTTCATCTTCCAATTGTCAAGTCTAATGATAAATACAATAATAATTCATACCCAAATTTATTAATCCTGATAAATCAATCACTTTTAGTTACTTGTTTTATAGCAATGCAAATTGATTTATTCCACTTCCTGCAAATTTCCTACAAAACGTGGAACTTACTTCAAGATGAAGCCCAAAAAAAAAAGAGTCTACTTGAAAGCAATAAAATCCAAAATTAGCATTATCTGTGCACAAATCAAATTTGATTAGCACATAAATGTCTTAAGTATATTTTGGGCAGGTAAAAAAAAATCTACAACCATAAAAATTGTTTCATAAATATTTATAAATCATAAAACCTGCTGTAAAAAGAAACAAAAATGGCCAAAAGTAGCTAAGAAAATACACAAAAAAAAACCGGCTAAAATTATCAATCGGTCTGTAAATTGCCCGGGGAACAACAAACAAACAACAACCAAAAAATTGCTTATAGAAAATGCGTACAGATCAAATACGAAACTAGTTTCCATTCGAAAATCGAATAAAACTTTAAACGTGTTTGCGTTTGCAGTAGGAAAAAATAAGTAAGAGATTTAAAAAAAGAAATACTAAAAAATTACACACGAAATGTATTTTGATAGGCAAAAAATGGATGTAAATTAAAAGTCTTGATATAAATACGTAAATTAAAAATTAAGGTAAAACGGCAGGTGCTTGATTCAGGCAACGGGCAACCTTCAACCTTCACATTTACACACAGAGCAAATGCCGAAATGTGGCCAAATTGCAGATTGTTGGCTTGAATGAGGCACTAAATTAGCTTCATAAAGATAAAATCAGAAATGAATAAAGAGCAACAGTTTGTTATTAATATCGGATAATGCTCACGCATGTTGTATAATACAGTTTATTAGCGCACTGGGTTAATCTACGGAAAGCATCTTTAAAAGGTAAATTTGTTCATTTTCTGATTGGACTCTTGTCATGACGAACCTTGACATTTACCTACTAGTAGTTAGTTATTTGATGGACTGACTGGAAGGAACTAGAGAAAGCAAATATTTTGACATCGCTTATCGGTATTACAATCTACCAAGTTTGTTGCCTAAGTCTTTTGATTTCAAACATTGACTCGCCTTTGGCAGGTCCTAAAAAATTCTACTTGTAGTATTACCCATATCTGTCCCTAAGAAATTCTCTGCCAATTTACCAAGTTCGTTGCCTAAGTCTTTTTTGTTTCATTTGTAAAGTTTCTAAGTTCGTTGCCTAAGTCTTTTGATTTTATTCTACTTTATTAGACATTTAGTTGCTTTTTCGCTACTGCTAAGACATTTATCCTCCCGTGTTACTTAGCTATATCACATCCTAAGAAATTCTCTGCCAATTTATCAAGTTTGTTGCCTAAGTCTTTTGATTTCAATTGGAATTATTTGTGAATTAACCAAGTTTGTTGCCTCAGTCATTTGATTTCATTAGACATTTTCAGACTTTTAGTCGCCTTTTGGCAAGTATGTAGACATTTGCCTATTCTCAGTATTTATCTCTATGTCTTCCTAGGAAATTCTCCACCAAGTTCGTTGTCTAAGTCTTTTGATTTCATTTTAAACTATTTTCTGACATTGAGTTGCCTTTTGGCAAGTGTTAAGATTCCACTAGATAGGGCTAACTCGAAGAAACTTTCCAACCGACAACTGCCAGCAGCTGTCAGCTGCTCGTAACGCTCGTAAATTCCACAAAAAGACCCAAAACTTCTCCCGCAATCGCAAAGGAAAGTTGACAACAAACTTTCTTGGAGCACATTTGCATGCGTTGAGCACATTTGCTAATCTTTCGCTGGATGCGCAAAGCTGTTGCTCTGCGACTACGCTTCATGTTTAGAATATCTAATTAGAAAAATCTACTATCCTATAAGAGTACACACACACACACACAATGTCTACTTGGTTACAAGAAAATGTGGTTCATTTGGTCACTGGGCCAAAACTTGGAGCTTCTACAGTCTCCCCAGTGTATCCCAAGTGCAGTTCGTCTAGGGCCAGAGATCGGACGTAAATTGAAAAAGGCAGCGCGTGCGCCGCAAAAGGCAAATAACAAATTGCCTGCAACAACAACAATAGAAGTCAGAATACCAACAACAACAACAATAAGAGTTCACCTCGCTTCGCTGCTGCTTTTGGCATGCAAATTGCGCGCCAGACGCCAACGCAACAACAACAACAACAGCTACAACAACAACAACAGCAACACCAACACACACACAACAACAACAGCTTGTCTTCATCTATTGTTGCGGTAGGGCCCACAATGTTAACAACTGTGCCGCCTTTTTGGCATAGAAAAAAATGAAAAAAAAGAGGAAAAAAGGTGAAAAAAAACACATGCAAAACGTTTGCCCGGAACTGTCGTTGAGTGGCTCTTGGCATCTGCCCGGTTGTTTCTCCACCCCCTCATTGTAACTCCTCCTCCGCCGGCTCTGCGGCTATCCATCAGCAGCTGGTGCCAGACCGCCTTGAAAACTGCAAAAGGTGAAAGCAAAAGTTTTGTTCTATTTGTTTCACTTGAAGACGAGCTCAAGCAGCACTGGAGCACTGCTCCAAACTATACAGATACTATGTAATTTGCTCAAACGTCCTCGTTGACTCTTGTCTCTCTCGTATTTTGTACGCTGTCATTCAAGCGGGGATTGTTTACGGTTTTTAAGGTTTACTTTTTGCGCCAGTTTTTTTTTTTTACTCCTATTCAAAGGGTCATCACAAAAGCAAAAGCTGTGAAATTGTTAAGCGAGTGCCAAAGGAAAGTGGAAGCAGCTGTTGCTTTAGGATTGACAGCTACTGTACGTGTTATATGGTAGGTCGATGCATAAAAGATCTAAAGTAAGTCAAGATTTGTTACGATTTCATTTTTCCCTAGGTTTTTCCAACAATTTCGCATTGGTTGCTTGAAGAGAAAATCCTTGTCGGAATAAGTAATCAGATACAAAGTTAATACTTTAGTCTAAACTTTATATTAGCTTGGTCAGAACTATTTATATGAATACTATAGTTATTCATTATTTATACCTTCGTATAAGAAAGTTCATCTTCTTTCTATCTGGTCGATATAATCGTGTGGCCTTTCCTTTTACTACCTATAGGGGTATTCATGTTTTGGTTGATATTTTGGGGCATTGGCAAAAGGCAAATCCAATGTGATTATCAAGCCGTTTAATTGGCAATTAATTTGCTGTTGACCGTCTCATATCGGAGCGTGGGACCTGTGGGACGCCAGTCATCAAGAAAGCCACTCGAGAGCTCCAAGAGAGTTCCAAGAGAGTCTCGAGTCCGTGTCGGAGTTGTGTCTTTGGGTATTGTCTGTGTACGAGTACTTTCTTCTTTTCAAGAAATATGAAAAATCATGAGCTTTTGTGTGCATGCACGTGTGTGTGTGTATGCGTGTGTTTGTGTGTGTGGTAATAAAACTTATGAGTGGCACCCGCAATTACCGCACCACATCGCGCCCCTTTTCAGTGCCCAAACAGCAAACACTTTCATTTGCCGTTGACAGACGTCGTCGACATCGTCGTCAAGTGGCCAACAGAGTTGCAGACGGAGATGATGATGATGTGGAGATTGAGACGGAGCGGGGGATGGACTCACATGTTGCTGAAGTGGCCAAAGTTGCTTGCTTTGTTTGTTTATTCATCAACGTCATCATCAGCGTCAAAGCTCAGCATCCAGTTGGATAGTTGGATAGTTGGATAGTTGGATAGTTGGGTTGCTGGGTTGCCGGATTGGTTAACTGGCTCTGGCCCCGCGGCTACAGTCCGAGACCAGAGACCAGAGACCAGAGACGCGAAAAATTTCACTTTCATAAAATTCAAAATACTTGTAAGTATTTTTGCCTGAGCCTCTACAGAAATTATGGCATACTGTCATGGTTGTTGTCGTTGTCTCGTTGTCTCGTTGCTGGATGGCCAAACCCGTTGCATATTTTACAACTCGTCGGACATTTCCATCGATTTTGTTTTGCTTTTCTGTATTGGAGGCCAATTCCATTGATGGTGCGGGTGTGGGTGCCAGTCAGTCCAGCCAGAGGCCTAATGAACCAATGCACAGGTCGCAGCCGGGAAATGTTTGAGTGTAAATCCGACAAGGAATTGAATTTGTAAGTGGAAATTTCAGATGAAATAGAGATGAGATGAGTTGAGTTGATTGAGCTGCAGATTTGCCCAAAGACTTTTTCCAAGTTTAATTGGATAACATATAACCAGATATTTATGCAATCTGCATTAAGCCAAAAAAAAAAGAAGTCGAATATAAAATTGCAAAATAAGACAATTATTTTGTGATTTGCGGTTTGTTTAGATGAAAATAATTGATTAAAATGAGATTAAAGAAATTTATTTAATAAGCTTTGTTAACTATTATAAACTCATATCGTATCGAATGAATATGAACGAATATATATTGATATCTGCATTTTATTTGGGAAATTATTCACTTATATCTGTTTGAGTAGAGGTTCATATTTGGCTTAAGAAATTTTATATATTTGTGCGTCTTGCATCCTAGTTTCCAAATTATATATATTATATATATAATTTTACTTAAGTGGAAATTGTTCAGACTGAAATCGACCCCAATATCTGTTGCATTTCGCCTAATTGTTTGACCAAATAATATAATTAGTAGCAGAAGAAAATGATGTGTTTTCTTAATGGTTATTGGAACTCTGCATTATATATCTATATATATGTATACATATCTTATGCTGCATATATACTTATGTACATACATATAAACTAAAGGAAAGTTAAGTTTTTGGCGTTTTCTTGTTGAAAACATGATATAACTTTTATATATATAACTTTCTGGGATAAGAAAATATAATTTGCATGCAGAGCAAACTCACATTGAATAATTGAATGAGTAAATAAATTTAAATAATTAATTAAAGCATAAGCTTAATGTCATTAAGATAAAAACTGCTATTAATAAATGAAGAATTAATTGCAATTAAAATAATTATAAGAGAAATAATCAATAAATATTATTAAAATAATAATTTATTATTATGACAGTTTAATAGCTTTTCAGGCCGACATAAAAAAAAACAATTATATAGTTTAGTTGTCAACACTTTTAAGAACATAGCACACACACACACACACACACACACACACAGAGAGACACACCACCAAGAGCAGTCATTAGTTGAGACCGTGGAGTGTATGAAAAACTTGAAGAGTTCGCCACAAATGTATCTAATTTCTAGTGATTTGTGGCTTGGGGCAAGTTGGCTGAGTTGCAGCTACGTCTCACATGATTGCATGATTGAACTGACTAATTGAACAATTGATGCATGCGAGTGAATTTGATTACATGACAAACAAGTCTCGACACAATATCATAATAATAACCGTATGGACTCAAAGTCAACTTCATGCCTGGGGATCAGTTGACAGTACACACTCGCACACACTCACGCACACACGCAGTACTTTTACTTTCCAAAAATTCAAATTGCTTGACAATTATCGTAGTTATTTATAAGGCCTGATAGGAACTTGGTTACTGAAGAGGGGTTACATACTCGTACTCATTTCTCAAGTATTTTATTGAGTGATCTCTTTGTGGCTGCTTTGTAATTATTTCAGCGTATCTTTTGTTAAATCGTTTCAATTGATTGACTGCCAAACACTTGAGAAAGTTTTACTATGTATTTTTTATCCAATTCAATTCATAATTTATACATCCGTTTTCTAATCTGAATGATACTTGAGACAAACTCTTAATTTTTATAACCGCAGCAACCACAATTACAATTCGCCAATTTTAATTACCCTCTGCCCCGCCGGCCCTAAGAGAAAATCTCTGTAATTACAGTCAAAAGTATCTGAATAGTATTTTTAGCTCAGTTTAATTATGGCCACAGAATCAACAAGTAAAAGTAAAAAACCTTTTCGCATACCCAAAAATAAAAAAAGAGGAGAAAAATAAAGTAGAAGTGGCTAAGAAAAAGTGAAGGTAATAGAAAAACCTAATGGAAATTTTGTTAGTTTTGTTTCATTTGCGTTTTCGCTTTCGTTTTAAAACAAAGTCATGAATTGAAGTCATGACCGCTACGTGCAGATACAATTGTATCTTTTGCGAATGCCCTCTAATTACTTCTACTCTCGTGTAATTATAATTAAACGTGGATTCTCCCCGAGATCCATGCTGATCTGTCCATACATTCTTGATGACCAACTACTGATGATGATACACAAAGCGAATCATTAGAGCTCTGAGACTGCTGACAGTCACACAATGCTCAGCGCTTGCTCTAACCAATTTCCAGCTATGTATCTTTTGTATCTCTCTCAGGCTCAAGTGATTTAAGATACGATCTTGGACTTACCCCAGATGAACCTCTTTACTCTCAAGCATATCAAAGTGTAAACTCGTATAGAAAAGATACATACCTGAAAGTAAAATAAAGATAAATACATGATTAGTGTGTGAGCATATTATGATCTAATATATCTATAAGACATTCCAATTAGTGTGATATATACAATATATATATTGACTCTACGCCAAGATTAGATCTCAGCTTAATATGTGCATCGAGTCCATATAAAGTATTTAAGGCAAGTTTTGTGGCCCAATTGTCATCATCTTAATGCGAAATGTGAAGCAATTCATATGTCCGCTATGGTTAGAGTTACAGTTAGTACGGTGTCAATAGTTGCCACAAGCTGTTGCATGCCTCATTAAAATGAAAATATGTATATCATGTCAGCAGCAGATGCTAACCGGGCTCCAATTTCAGTGTCGAATTGCCAGTGTCATCATCTTCAGCGTCTTCATTGGTGCCCAAGTCAAGGCACCTGTCAATGCTGGTTAAATGGCCCAAGGCAAAAGCAAATTTTCAGTTGGCCAAACATAAAACGCTGCCGCTATGTCTCACAGTTCAGACTGGAGAGGAGTGGAGTGGAGTGGAGTGGAGTTGAGCTGAGTGGAGCGCTTGGCCCATTAGGCTTCAAGAACAAGTTGACCCAGTTTGTCAGAGAGCTCTGGAAATTTGCAAATTGTGACAGGCGAGCGCCTTGACAAACAATTAAGATACAGCTCTAAAAGGTGAATAACACCCACAGCGTTAGCAACATGTGACGGAAGTGACCTTGTCCATGGATTGCCAACAGCTTCAGGCTTGTTGACTGGTTTTATTTTTCTTTTTCTGTTCGGATTGGCCTGGCACGCGCTCTTAACGGTTTTGTCTTGTGGCCTAAGTCCAAGTGCATTGAACTCTTGTCACAATAATAAGAGAACCCACAAAAAGATGTCGACAATTTTCATATTTTTCCTTTTCCGGTCAAATACTTTCAATTGCCAATGATAGGAGTAGCACTACGAGGAAGCTGCATAATCATGCAAAGCATGAGCTTAATACAAATCCCGAAACTAAAATTTGCATTCGCGGTGAGGTAATAAATAGCCAGCTGGCCGGGGACATCGATCCACATCGAGCACAACGCTCGCTCTCAGGTGCGGAGCTCTCTCAGGTGCACAGCCTTCTGCCGTATGCAGTTCGCATTTGAAATTGAAAAATACGCGAAGCGATCAAATCGCATGCGAGAAAAATGAAATCAAGGCAAAATTATGCGCATAAGTTGCTCCTATCGAAGAGGGTGGAACAAAAAGAGAGTGCAAGGAGGGTAGGAAGGGGGGGAGAGAGGCGTATGCTGGATATAGCAACGGCATATGTGGCCGTTATGGCCACAGAAATTTATCATCATGTAAGTGTCTGTGGCAATGTGCAACGAATAACGAATGGCGGCACAAGGTGGAGAAAGGTGTGCAACAAGTGGCAGCCACAAGGCAACACACAGTGCCAAAAGTTCATGAAAGATGCTGCCACGAAAGCTGGAAGCAGCTGCTGCAAATGCATTCAATGCTTTATTGATTTCATACCACATTTGTCCGGAATGTTTGCTGCCAATTTGCTGGCAAACAACAAAAAAAATCCGAGGAAAAACCAAAGCAACTCACCCAAAGCAGAATGCAAAATGCAAAATGCAAAATTTGATGATCATTTTGCAGGTTCAATGGCCACAAAAGGGCTACAAATAGCGGGAAAATCAGCGACAGTAAAACCAAATTTTCATTTTCACCAAACATTTTGAGAGCTTGCCATGAGACTGAAGCTTAAAGTTCAAAGATTTCACTTGCAAATATCCCCAATGTTTCCCAGACTAAAAGCAATAACAAAAATATGTTACTAACAGTGCTGTTAACAGAGCTTCTTTTGGGAAATGTTAACTAGAAGCTTACACATGTGAATCTTACTGTTATCATAGCTTGAGCATCCAGCTGAAAATACTTATGTGCTGCTTACAGTGCTGTTAACAGAGCTTTAGCATCGTCTTGTAAATGTTAACCATGTGATTATTTATGTACTCTTTACAGTGCTGTTAATAGAGCTTGAGCAGCCCTTGGGAATCGTTAACTATGTGCGGAGCTATGTCCTTCTTGTAGTACTGTTAACAGAGCGTTAGCTTCCTTAAAGAACTGTTAGCCAGGTGATTACTTATGTGCTACTCACAGTGCTGTTAACAGAACTTAACAGTGACTGTCTTAAAGACGCAATTACTTTTATTCAATACGCAAACAATGCTTTGATAGCTATAACATCTCATTTGATATAATATATACACGTATATACATATACATATATATATATATATATATATAGATATCCATTATAATATATCAGGTAAGTATCATATACGTAAGCCTCAATCTTAGCTTTAAGTTATACAAATGTTAAAGGTTCTAAAGTTGTTCGAGTACTTTATAAAGATAATCATTATTTATTCTTTACAAAATTGAATAAAGTAAACACTTTAATTGCCTCTGTTCAATCTGTATATATATATTTTATTTATATATTTTTTTGTTGCCAAAATCTTAAATTAATAATTTTGCATATACTCGAGATGTGATCTCATTAAGATTCGTTTTATATGTGATATGTGAATTACCAGTTCTGATTGCTGGGCTGCTATGCGGGAATATTACATGTATTGAGGCCCAAAAGGCAGTCACTTCCATAGGCTGTACAGTGCTCCCTCCCAATGAGCAACCCCCTCTTTTGTCTTGGCAGTGGGTTTTTGTTGTTGTCTGGTCTTTTGGTTTTTGCCTTTTTGCCTTTTGCCGGCTCGCTGCTTTCTTTGCAACATTTCAACATTGCAGCAAGCCGCACGTTAACGTTTACTTTCTCCTTCAATGTGTACTTTTTCCTGAATTTTTATTACAAGTCGGCAACTGGTTGGGTGCAGGTCCAGCGCGCCACCTTCACCGCTCGCTTTGGACTTTGCTTATCTTAAGTATTGGGAAAGCGGCAGCTTCAGCTACAGCTACAGCTTCAACTGCATCTTCAACTTCAACTTGCACAGCAACTTGCCTCTTTGGCTCTGTGGCAAGTGGCACTGCACGAACCCAGACCCCAAAATATAGTAAGAAAAAAAACATTGGCGATTGTTATCAACTAAACGGTGTTAAAGTGCGTGAGAAACACAACAAAGATCGGAGGATGTGGTGCCGTTGTGTTATTGTGCCTGGGCCCCGGAAGAGCCGCGTGGGCAACTTTTACCCTATTATACAACAAAAGGGCAACAGCTTCGAATGCTCATCATACTCCTATCATAAAGAGAAAAACTGAAAAGCTGAAAATGAAATGAAAACAAATGTGTCTGCTTCAAGACTTTTATGCATAACATGAGGAAATGCAGGCAATGCAACTAAGCAGCAACTAACACACAATTTAAACAATACTCGGACTCGGACTCGGACTCGGACTCGGACTCGGACTCGGACTCGGACTCGGACTCGGACTCGGACTCGCATTCGGACTAGAAACTAAAGCAATTCAAACTTAATGACTAAAACCCAACTACAAAACATTTTTTGGACCTGAGCGCGTGCCGCTTACATAACCAGCACAACCTCAACAAGAGCAACAACTACTTTAGACCATAAAATGTTTATCAACAGTTGCAGCCGGGCCAAGCAGGCGGCTTAATGAGCAACTAAATTGAAACTGTAATTGAAATGCGGCTTCGACGCTGTTTTGTAGCTGTCATGCAACAACGTGGCGTATGAGTAATCTCAGCTAGCGTCGAGTGGAGCAACTCCCAGTCAATAGAGATTCATTTACTGCAGTTCTTTGGGATTATATAGAAGTAAGAGTTAAGGAAAGGAACTAGAGTCTAAATGAGCATAAATTAAAATCAAATGAATATCAGGAATATATAAACTATAAACAGATGCGTGAAGTAATAATAAGAGGCGAAGAATCAGAATGAATAAACAGACGTATGACATAGAAATAGATGCGACTATATAGATATATATACTTGTATTTATAAATTCAAATCAGCTATATTTGTGCTAAGACTTTTCTGTACTCAGGTCTAATCTTAGCTCAAGGAATGTATGCGATATCTGAGCGTCTGATAAAACTTGTTTTCTTTTTCTGTTTTTTTTTTGCAAATTTTTGTTAGCACTTATCCGGTATTCGAACGTCAGAGATGATGCCCCGTGGCAGAAACTAAAATGTTGTATACACAAAGGCAGAGTCGAGATGGCGAGATCTCGAGAGATCCAGAAATGGTGTTAATTCAATTATGATGCAGTTAATAAGTAATTTGCATAGGAAAGCAATATGAAATGCTAAATGAGAACGGGCCTAGAGTACATACATATATTCAAATATATTTGATCATTTAGCTCTGACTTCACCTGGAGGGGCTTTCATTTCTTTTCCAGAGCTACTCCTAACTAGTATGTGCTTGCGTAATTAGCGCCCGTGGGGCATATACAAAGAAAAAGTGTAGCAAAAGGGGCGGGCAACACAGTTGCAGAGTCGAAACTGAAGCTGAAGCGGAATCTGAATCTGAATCGGATTTTTAACACTCAGCAGACGTCGAAGTTGAAAAGAAAGCAGTTGAAATCTGTGTTCATACGTGCTGCCTGCCATTCGAAACACTTGACAAACATTGAGGAATCATAGAAAAGCATAAAACGAAACAGAAATTACAGAAATATTGTTATTATCAAGAGACAACTGAGACTGAGACGACGGAGACAATCGATTTGGCATGCAGCTGGGGCGCCAAAATAAAAAATACCTTCTGCATTTTTATTTCTTTCTCAAAAGTTACCCACACAGAGCGCTCAGAGTATCTGAAGAGTAGAGAGATAATAATAATAGTAGAATGCGAACGCGACGTGGAAAATTGAATTGGAATTGCCTGGGCCACAAGCCATTTGGCAGTCTCGTAGTCAACGCAGTTCAAGAAACAAAACAAAACAAAACAAAACAAAGCAAAACAACTCAACTGATTTCACTTTGCAACAAAACTTTCCAACACAAATATTAATCAAATGATGACGACCCAGCGCAGCTCTCAGCTGATCTTCAAGTTCATCTCGCATCTCTGCCAGTTGCTGCTACCAGCAACAACAACAACAGCAACAATTCAGTGGGTATAAACAATACAACACGATGCCGACAACTTCCGCTACAACAAACAAAACAACATTGTTGCAAATCTCTGATCCAATGGACAAGCAACAATTTACTCCGGATTGCACCCTGGTCAAAAATAGTTGATATCAAATCGAAAGCAGAAAAAAGACCAAAAACATTCTTTAAAATATTTCAAATAAAAACTCAGATTAAAATCGAATTCAAACTCACAAAAGTTGTATCTTTTATACTACGTTTATATTATATTATAATCTATTAATATTAATACTTATACTTATATCGCTAGAAGTGAACTTTAAGTGAGACTCTCTAGGCAAAACTCTCTCATTAAACAACACGATTCATCCCTAACTGATGTCTTGCATATCATTCTCATAGTTAGAAGAGAATCCTTTGCTGAGTCATAGATAACATGAAAGATATAACAACTAATCTGATTAAGTATTATATATATCAGTTCAACTATATAAAACCACCTTGAGATGCTTTAAGTTTGTTTTATAGTCCTGAACCTGAAGGAATTCGCAAATAGTTTTGAAACCAGTGTAAAGGTTTTGCTTTTATTGGACCACCAGGGGGCCAACTTTATATACCTTTACACACAAACACATACCTATATATATGTATATACACCATATCTATTCATTTGTGTGTATCTGTGCTCTATTTATTTACGAGCTCGCTGGCGTTTGGATTGGGATTTGCTGCAGTCTGCCATTAAATCGTTTAAATGGCTTTTCTGGCACTTCATAATTTGCCGATCACAACGCCAAATTGCAATTTGCCGAAGAGAGAAGGAGAAGGAGAAGGAGGAGGAGTAGTCGCGGCATAGCAAATATCTGCGTGTGGGCGTTGCCCATCGCCCAGTTGCCTACATGCCTAGATGTCCAGCCGCCCGGGGAGGAAGATTCAAGATTGGACAGATACCAAGACAGAAACAGAGAGTTTAGTTTTTTTCTTTCTGTTATTGTGTGCAATGTTGCATTAAATGGTGGTCAATGCATTTGACCGTCAAACGACTTTGACTGCAACATTGGCTAGTTACATTGGCGGCGACTCCAAGCTCCAGCTCCAACTCCAGCTCCAACTGCGTTCAACAATTAATTATATATTATTTGCCCGTCGTTTATTTGCGGCAAATTAGCCAACTTGCAATTTTTCTACAACAGGAAATTATTGTTATTGCCAAAGCGAATGCCGATTGGCGATCAGGCTAAGAAATCGAAGCAGAAACAACTTGAAAATAGCCTCATTTCCATTTTCCTTACACGCATGCAAGCAGAGAAAGAAAGAGAGAGAGGGAAAGAGAAAGAGAGAAATGTCTTTGAAAGTGAATTAACAAATTGAAAAGCTGATAATTTATGGTATCCAGAAGTTGAAAGACATAATATGATATTACACATCGGATCTTAGAATCATTGATTACATCATATCTAACGTCTTAATGTGAATATACACTGATATTTATAGGGTGTTCCATAGTCGCGCATTTGCTTGTTTTCTGTGATTTATTTTCAGTTTCAGTTACAGTCACTTTCCATGTTAATTGAATGTGGCCAGCACGAAATGGACCAATGCTTCAGTTCAATTCTTTCAGCCAGACAGTTTTCGCTTCAATGGACACAACACAACGACAGGCGACGCAACGATGCGGATATCAGAAGTGTGGCATGAAAAGCAAAGCAAACAGTTAAAAAAAAAGAAGAAAGAGAGAAAATGAAAATTAACCTGTGCGAAGGGAAAAACTAAAAGGGAGCAAAGAAAGTTTTCCATTGGCCATTTTGTCATTTGATTATCAATTTGCGAATGTCTCAGCATTTTCCGTTAAGCATTTTCCAGTCCGGCTGTTGGGTGTTGGGTGTTTGCACTTTCATTTTCAATTAACACAACGGCGCGACAAGTGACAAAAAAACAAAAGACTTAAGCGACAAACTTGCTGCCGGCAGCTTGTACGAAAATGCAAATGGAAATATACTCGTTTTGAATGTTAAGGCTAAGCACGTGCTGCTCCTGCAGCTCTCCGGCCTGTCTACTATCACCACAGAGCAAGTTACTCTGTCTCACTGTCAATTTCCGTTTGGCTTTTATTTAATGCGAGGAAATGCTCCGGCAAGTAAAAGTAAAGGGGTCTCTGACCAATTACGCACCTCATGTCCAAAACATAAAACACAAACCTGGAGCTGTACCTGGAGCTGTAGCTGTAGCTGTTGTTTCCTTGTTTACATAATTATATGGACCTTGGATAATGGCCTCTTGAAACTTAAGTCTTAGCTCACAGCTCTAGGGTCTTAGCTCTAGGTTCTCGGATTCTCGGGTTCTGGTGAGCCGCCAATTAGAAGCAGAAATAGAAAATAGAATCAGTGCAAATTAGCGCAAATTTTGCGTGACTTAATTAAAAACGATATTACATCATAGGAAAGTCGCAGCTTACATAAGATCCATCAGAACATCGCCATCATCAGCTCTGGAGCACTAACACTTCTTGTTCATGCCACTGGAACTGCCAAATGGATTTTATGTGATGTGATCTCTGATGGCAGTGAATGTGAACGTTGACACGCCCATTGGGCCACTGGCTAAGTGAATGACTGAGAGACTGAGAGAGTGCTCACATATGTGCTGCCTGGCTGGCTTTACGATTCCAGCTCTTATATAACTTAATTAGCTATCGAAAAATGCGGAAATATTAAGCGGGAAGTCTTAGCCGACATTATCTGAAGCGATTCTAGTTCAACGAGGCGAATAACCGACGGATGCCACTTGATTAAAAGGAGTCTTGGGACAGGAAAGTCTTTCATTTGCTTCTTTTATAGATACTTATAGCCAAGTTATGAAGAAAGATGTCTAAAATATATTAAAAAATAATAATCATACGGCAGAATTGCTGAGAAACTTGTTAATTGTGCTTTGAATAGTTTTTTTTATGTTATTTGAAGCTTTTCGGGCTTTGAAAAAGACTTGGCAAAACTTTGTTACAATTATTATAAATAGTTTTTGTTTTTTAAATATATTTTTGCTAATTGCGTTTACATATTTGCAATAGTGAAACAATTATAATAATTATATTTGCGCTGCTTTTTTTTTGTCACTTTTAAGAGCTGAAAAACCTTAACAAATATTCGCACACAAATTAAATACAAAATACAAGAAATACTTGGCTTTAATTGCATTATGGGCTGCAATTAAAAAATAAGTCTTGTTAGACGAAAAAGTTGGTCAACCAACTTTAGTTTTAGCTTTTGGTCAATTTGCTGGCAATTGAAATGCATTTGAGCTGATAAGAAGAGACAGAGAGAGAGGTAAAGAGAGATACAGAGAGAGAGAGAAACGAGTGGAACCAGTTGCTGCTAATTGTTGTTACTTAGTTATTTCTCTGTGTGTATAATGATAATGAAGGCAAATACAGCGCACTCTACAGCTGCAGTTGGAAATGGAGTTGAAGTCATCTTGTGTGGCGGCTTGGCAGCAACATCTCAAGTTGAAGTTCGCACGGCACTTGCAACAAAGTGCAAAAAGAAGCAGAAAAAAAATAAATAACATATTGTATGGGTGGAAAAATAGTTAAGAAATGCAGCAACAACAGCTGCCTGACAGAAAGTACTTTCTTTCTTAATAAGATGCGCAGCTCGCAACTCGCAGCTCGCAGCTCGCAGCTTGCCACTTGCAGCTCACATAGTTGCAACAACATTATCTGGTAGAGGCCAAGCCATGGATGCGTCTCAGACTCTGCCTCCGCCTCAGGCTTTGGCTTTGGGTCTTCTTAGTTAATTTGCTGCCTGCCTCGAACTTGCTCTAATGCATGCAAGAACCGCATTGTCTCCGCTTGCGGCTCCTTCATCGCTGCCACCTACTGGGTCAGCTGCAACTGACACACAGCGACAACAATTTGCTGCCTCTCTTTCTTTCTTCTTCTCTTTCTGTGTCTGTTTCTGTTTCTGTTTCTCCTGCAAATGACACAAAAGTGAATTTTGGGAACTGGCAAAGTGGCACAAAGGTTGCCAGAGATGGAGACAGTCAGGCAGGTGTTGAAAATATGCCGCCGTCAGCTAAATTTGTTGTCTTGTCTCCTCAGAGCAACAGCAGCAACAACAACAACAGCAGCGACAGAACCAACAGTTGCTGCAACAAATGAGGCTTCTGGGTTACTGGGCTGCAGGGCTCCAGGCATGACAAATTCTATAAACATATAAACTTTGACTCGCAAAATATATATATATATATAATGAATATATATAAGATTCGTTGAGGTTAAGTATAAGCAGATCCTTTACAGAATCTTCTGAAGACCTGAAGACTACCTGACTTTAAAAGTCATTTGAATTCGCCATAGAATTGATTAACGCGAATTTTAACTGCCTTTTGTCCAAGATGCTTGAGGCCCACGCGATTTGTGCGATTTGCCAAGTTACTTTGGGTTACTTTGAGGCTGGAGGAGAGGCTGAGAGAGAGGTTGGAGGCTGAGAGACGCCCACCAGGCAGTGTGGTAAATTGCTACTTACTGTCGGAGAGCAAGACCGAAAATGTATCCATCAAGAAGTCAGTCAAACAAAGCATTAAAAATTAATCAGCGAACAGAAAGACAAACAAACAACTTTATAGGCAAAACGCGTGGAACAAATTTGAAATAATTTCAGTTTGGGCCACCGAATTCAAAGTGGCAGCGTGGGTTAACAATATTTTTCATCTAATACTTTTTTTTTTAGAAGCGTGTGAAAAACAAATTAAAGTTAACAAATAGAATGGAATGAGAGATGAGTTGGGATAAGTGTGTTGACTTTTCTTCTATTCCCGCGGCTCTCAAGCTCAAGTCAAAGAACTTTCGGTTACTTTCAAATTAAAAGCCTGTTTATTTTTCTCTATTTTGGGCTATTGTTCTTAAGCCATTTCCGTTTTCATAAATTAGTTGGAAGCCCCACAAGACACAGGCCCTTTCCCTCTAGCTGTTGCTGTTGCGTAATATAAGCTATAAATGTCATCGTCTGGAACTCAGATGGAACTCAGATGGATCTCAGATTCTAAACATTCACTTGGCTCATTCTGCTCTTCTCACCTTTTGTTCATCTCTCGCTGTCGTTCTTGGCCATTTAAGTGCTAATTTGTTTCGGTCAACTCGAAATGTTTAAATGTTTACGATCTTCTTTTCTTGTTGCTGCTGCTGTTGCTGGTGTTGCTGCTGTTGTTGCTGGTGTTGCTGGTGTTGCTGGCACGCACGCAAGTCAATAAAAGTAATTTGTATAGCAATTTGTTTAATTCGCGTTGCGTTCTTCTGTTTTGTTTTATTATTTCTAATTACCTCGTTTGGTTTTTGGGCTTTTTGTAATTATTTTAAATTGCTTTCGATCGTTGAAATTAAAACCTGGATTAGGTGATTAGGTTTCAGGGCATTTCATTTGATATATGTTCGAACTTAGGCAAGAGCTCAACCTCAAGAACTTAAAGAACACAAATTTAATGTGCAGTTAATGTTAATGGAACTAATCGGTAATAGAATTGATTTTTCTTAGGTTCTAACTTTAAATGAAATCGTTAGGTTAAGTTAATGGCATTTAGGATCTACGCTACTTAAAAGACATGGAAAGAATCTGTAATAGTTCAGGCCTCACTCCGTTTTAGCCACATTTCTCACTTTTAATTAAAACAAATGCAATTTAGTTAGCCAATTTTGATGAACCGCTTAGATTGGGCCCAAAGAGACCTGAACTACATATAACTATTTCTCTTTTAACACCTTTTGCTCCACATTCCGTTTGATATTGAGGTACCGTTAGCTTCCAATCCCAATTTTGAGCCTGAGCTTCAATTGTTATTATTATTAATTAGAAAAAAAATATTTGCTGTGCATCCACAAAGAAAACCCATAAGCCAAACATCGCCTGACGTTTATCACTGCCAGTGCATCAATGGACCGAATGGACTCTGGTTACTCTGGTAACTGGCAGCTGGAAGCTGGAAGCTGTTAGCTGTTAGCTGGATTTTGATTAGAACCTGGCCATGACATGCGAGGCCGAGTGCTCAAAGCTCTACGGCTTACGTGTCCGTGTCAGCAAATTAGAGAAAATTTTTGTTTGTTCAGTAATTGGCAAAAACCAAAGACGACGACGACGACGACGACGAGGACTGAGAATAAATCCAAAGCGTGTTTACAAATTTGTTTTTATTATTATATATCATAGATGCTATCCGGTTTTTTGGTATGTGGTCTCAAGAACTTCGTTTCATCGATGGATTTGCATTTGAAATTTCATAATTTGCATGACAAAAAGAAACGAAGTAGAAAGAAATTAATGAGATACAAATTAAGAGATTTATAAACAGGAATATTTCTAACCAAATTTTCGCTTTCGATAAATGTGTTCACATGAAAAGATATTCAGTTAAAGCCGAAATTATGCAATTTATGGGAGTTTAGAGCCTCGTTCAATTGCCTCATAAAAGATACAAATCATATTCAAATCTACCCCCCAGGCAGACAGACTTCAGCTAAAGACTTAGTTTCGGGTCTTTTATGAAAATGTATAGAAAATTCTCTGAGTAGATTAAGTTTAACTAATAGTCTGGATAGGTCAACATTTTAGGTATTATTGTAATTAAATACTATTAGAAGAGATGCCAGCAAAACTTTCGCTTTGATATACGACACGAAATGCAAAAGTTTTGCGCATTTTGTTTTTAATTACAGAAATTCACGAAACGCGAAATAAAAATGAAAAAAAATCAGAAACGAAATATGTTAATTAGCTAGACACGCGGCGTAATTTATAGTTTAGGTTCAAAGGGAAATTGGTCAGCTTGGATTACCTCTGGAGCGGAGGCCAGAGGCTACTCCGACTATGTGGGCAGCAAAAGTAAAAGCAGACAGATTAGAATACCTATAAACGAATTAGTTTATTAATGACCAAATGTCATGCCGGGTCAAGTTGCAGCTTCGAAAGTATCTGATAATATATATATATATTTTATCGTTTTATTTATGTATAGGTATATTCCAATGAAGAAAATTCTATTAGCCCTTTGACTGTTTCCCAGCCAATAAAGGTGAATTCAGATTTAAATTTTCTTTTCAATTTTTCCGCTAGATTTCCAATAGTTGTTTTCATTTATGATCTCTTGGCTTTTGTGTTTAAGCCTTTAATCAAGGCTATACTAACTGGCACAGCATTGGGATTACCATTAAGAATCCACCAATAAATTTGTCACTTAAGTTTTGTTAACAAAGCCGCTAATTGCTTTTGCCACTGCGCGTACTCAGAGTCGATTCTCAATCCGAGCCCAGCTTATGGCCATAATTGTTGACTATTTTAAAGCGCCAAAATGCCAAGAAAACTTATTTTATACCACAACAACAACAAGAGATTGTACAGTGGGCTGGCTTAAGATCTTTGATTGCCGCGAGTATTTGCCAATCACTTATAGAAGTTGCTGAAAAAGCCAAAAGCCAAAAGAAATAACGCAGTAAAGGTTGATGAACATGTTTAGAGCTCTGATTGCTCATCAAGAAGAGCTTCAGAGATGTTGTTGTTGCTATTTGCCAGTTGCAAATAAGGCGCCTAATTAAAAAAAATATAAATAAAGCAAAAGAACCAACAAAAAGAAACTCAAAGTTGAATCTTCCGCATTTAGCGTTTCATGTTGTCTCTTTTCATTATTGTTAATTTGCTTTTATTTTTGGCTATAACCAAAGAAAACACAACAAACCATAAAATCCATTATGTCTACCCGAAACTCATGAGTAATTTAAGTGTCAATATTTGGGCTACTCGCTAAGTTCGGATGACAAAATAGACTATATACGAGCATGAGCTAAGATCTGGAGGTGGAAAATACATTGGAACAAATGACTTAGACAACAAACTTATTTAACACGAGTTTAAATAGCACTTTGTTAAGTTGCAGTTGCTGTAATTGTTGTTGTAATTGTTTTGGCACTTGTTTTTGTTGTTGTTGCCACCCGCGTAAGCTGATGACTTAAGCAACGAACTCGCGCTCATGCAATATTTGCCCAGCCTCAGACCACGGCACACACACAGAAAGAAAACATAAAATACAATCAGAAAAAAATGAATCATTTGTTTCATTCATCTTAGTTGTTTATGCATTATATTATGACGCACAAAAGTTGCCGCTTTCTCATGATTTCAATGTCAAAGTTGTAATTGCTTTTCACAAAAACTAATTTTTGATATATTTTCAGCTATTTTTTCGAGTGCACCTACACGTCAGCTTGAAACTGTCAAGCTCTGAATATATTTGTAGTCCTCTACTCATTTAGCATTTAATATGAACAGTACTTAAAGCTTTGACATTCAAATGTAATTACTTTTTTTTCAAGCTAGAAACCAGTTCTCTATAGTTCTCTATAGCTCGTAAATCATATTTTTTTAGAGCATTGAAACTTCTTTAATACTTGAATGTGATCCAGCTTCGATTGTCTTGTGTGACTTCAATTTTAACACCTTTTTTTGGCAAGTCATGAAACAAAAGAAGCAAGCGAGCTGCGAGTTATGCTTCTGGCTTACATTCTAAAGATTTGTGGTGGGCCACTGGCTGCCCCACCATAATTGAGCTGTCAATGACATCAGACTGAATGTGTGATACTCGTGTGGACAAAGAACCAGCCGGAAATGCAATACAAAACAGCACAAAAAATACACTCTCACAGTTGGTCTCTTTCCCTTCCTGAAAAGGCGTTTAGGGTTTCCATGCGCCGGTCTGTCACACAACTTTTGTTACCATTTGTATTTTTTTTCGTTTAGCATTTGCAGCATTTTTTGACGGGTCTTTTTTTTGCATTGTTTCTTTGTAATTATGCGAAAATGAAAACAAACACAATATGCGGGCTCTCCATTGGCTGTGGGTCTCTGACTCAGCTAGGGCTCAGGTGTCGACACCTGCTCACCCGCTTGGGTCACGGGCCAAAAATGTGAACTCATATGTGAAGAGTTTAGGCTTAAGGTACAACCCACAGTTGGCCAGTACTCCTCACCTCATAAAACCCAGCAAGTGTAATGAAATTTCGTTTCGTATGTGTATGGCCTTTGTGCGTTCGCATGTCATGGTAATTATTCATCCATGTTTGCCACAACTTACATACATATGTTGCAAGTGTGTGTGACTGTGTGTGTAGGTGATATACAAAATGTGTGGGGTAAACTGTCTTTGTTATAATTACGAAGAGGGTGACTCAATTTGAACTGGCACCAAGCCTGCGAAGTTAAGCCAGCTACAGGACAAACTTAAAGGGTTGTTTAAGCTAAAGACTAAAAACGACTTCTAAGTACTTACAATATTTACTTTTACTTATGCATTATATATATAGTTAAAGGACTTAAGTGTCCTGCTACCATTTCGAAAGCTAATCCCAACAATTGTATCTGAGTATTGCCTATTGATTGTTGCATAACTTTTGGAAAGTTCTGTGAAGTACACGATACAATAAATTTCAATATCTTTTAAGTGCCTCAATAAAAACAAAAAAATCGTTAGCAGTTATGTAATTTCACCTGTTATAAAAGGCAATCAATAGATCACAGCATCCCACTATGTTTATTTCAGTAATTGCAAATGCCAATATCCATTACAAAGACACACTTAATTTCTTCAGCTCCCCTCGTCACATGGCCTAAACGGAAGTGCGGCAAATATCAAAAAAAATGCTAAAACCTCAAACAACATTTTGCATTTTTCATGTGCAAAAAACTGTTGTCTTTCGCTTGAGCTAGATGACAAAACGATGTGTGCAACCGCAAGCCCATCACATCTCTCATTTCATTACAAAAAAACTGAAAACACTTTCAAATGGCTTAGGACTGGGGACACAAACTGACAAACTGACAAACGGACAAACGAGTCGGACGCCTACACCTCATTCACAGCCTCCAACATGGCCATATACAAACAAATTAGTGTCAGCCACAAAAACAAATTCATGAAAAGCAAAAGTGTATGAAAATATATGACAGAAGATGAGAGACAACAACAACAGCAACAAATCACATACAGCAATGTTCATGTAAATAAAAACTTTTACTTTCCATACACCATAAAAAAACCAAAATAAAAAAAAACAGCAAAAATATTTGCGCATCATGCGATTTGATTTGCAGGCAAGTCGTAACAGTTAAGATGAGTTTTTGAGTACGCCTGAGTACTTATCATCAATAACACTAATAATAGTATGAAAAAACAATAATAAAATAACACTAACTAAAGCGTGAATGAACAATTTTGAAAGTGTGTTCAACTAATCAAGTTTGTTGTCTAAGTCTTTTGAATTATCAAGTTTGTTGTCTAAGTCTTTTGATTGAAATCTCATCAAATCGCATTTTACAGCACATTTTCGGTTGTTTTGTGTGGAGAGGGATAGGATATATGCATATAACGAACAGTATATAATCGTATATAGGAACAGTCTTGAACAGATCCATAACGCAACAGAGTCTCTCCCCCTCGATAACTTTTGAAATTGATTAACATGTGTCTGGGCTGTGGGTGGTTGAAAACAAAGTAAAAGGCTTTTAAATAACATTTTAACATGCACTGTACCTTATGCAATCGAAATCGCATCGTAAGAAGCTCAAATTGAAAGCAATTTTATTTAAAAAAAAATTATTTACATTTTTATTGCAAAACTTTTGGGAATTTGATAAGTTGGAATGCAAATTGAGTGGAAAATGGAATTTACTTCAAAGCTGAAAGGGAACGGCTTCCATGTATTATATATATATATTATATATCTATATAAACAGCATATATGTATTACAAGTATATAGAGTAATATTATAGACCAAGCTTTAGATGGATTAAACGTATATACTAAATTTATGCAACAGACCGAAGAATGTAGCTCTGATACAACGAAGTTAAACATATCAGCAGCCAAGTCGATCTGACTTATCTTTTATTATTCTTTGGGAATGCTAAGGACATTGATGTTAGCAAGTAAATCAGCTAGAAAAAGGTATTTCTTTAACCAACTTTCAATACAAAAACTTTGTGTTTTATCTTTTATCCTTGCTGAAAATTTCAGAGCGATCCGACGCCTCCGCCTTTGATTTTCTAATTGAATACACTCAACATGAACGATATAACTTGATTAAGATTTTAACTGTTAACTTAATCAATTTATTTTATTTAACTTCATCATCTACTGATAAGCATCAACATCATCATCATTTTCTGTCCCAGCAATGAATCCCCTCTAAGCATAACATTTTTTGGAATTTTTGTTTTTTTCTCAGGGTGTACAGCCTTTGACCACGCCCTCGCACTCGTACTTTGCATCAGTTAATTTTGCACACAAAACGCGCAGAGTCATAAAAATTAGCCAAATGCGAGTCAAATTTTGATTTTCAAACACTTTCGGCAGTCGCTTTTCGGTATTACAAATTGTAACAGCCGCTAACAAAAAACCCAAAAAAAAACAACCAAAAACCGACCCGAAAATAACCCAAAGGCATTTTTGTATTTTTGTTTTAAACAAGTGTAATAAAGTGGGTAAAATTGCTAAATTTTATGTGCCTGAAATTTGCTGAGCAAAAATTGCAATTTTGCGTTTAATTTGGGGTCACAGCGTATTATGCAAAACTTAACAGAGCCGCAGCGCATTGACAGACTCTGCTAAAGGACGCCACTGTTAGCGGCTGCTGGTAGGCAATTACTGTTTATAACTGAAGTTGGAAGTTGTTGTTACAGTTTTGAAGGCATTTTAATTGCAGCACCCGCGGCTATGTTAAATGACACTTGCGCTTGGCCTGGCCGGAGCTGAGCTTGTTTTGGCCATTTCACCGAAAGACTTTCACTTTGCCAGCGCTGAGATGAAATGGCTATTGACGTTTTGGCCAAAAATAAACCGAACCAATTAACCCATTAGCGTACACTCTTCACTGACATTAAGCCAGAGCTCAATAAATAATTTGCCAAGTTTCTACAGAATCAAAATATATATACGACTATATATTCGGATAATTGTCTACTCAGCTGCTCCGACTCAGTCAGATTAGAATAGGTTTAGGACTCACCTTCTTGCCTGCCTGGGTATGGATTGTGTCCAGCAAACTGGAGCCTTGTGCAATTGATGCATATTCCGGGACGATTTGTAGGTGAGGTCGCCGCACTCTGTTTGCCATACCTGCAGATTGCCCTCGGCCGGGTAAAATGTGTATAGACTGTGTGTGGCAGATGCAATCACTGGGGATGAGCCACCGCCATCGACACCGACACCAACACCATCCATTGCACCGACGGCCACTAGCGGTGATAGCGTTGCACTTGAAATGGGCTGCACCAGCAGCGCCGCCTGTCCGGCAGCCGTTGAACCAGATACGGAACCAACTCCGACTCCAACACCAGCAACTCCAGTCGCATTGGTCTTGTAGTTGAGCATGCGACTGTTGCCGGTGACGACGCCGCTGCTGCTGCAGCTGCTCACATTGCCATTGCCGTCGTGCTTGAGTATGAGACTGCTAGGATCGTAGCCGTGTCGCTGACGTCCGATGGCATCCACGGAGTGGGAGCGCATAGCGGTGCGAGCTGCCGGTGGCGTCACGTGCATACGCCGTCCGCGCCTGTAGCCAGCCGCAGCGGCCGCTGCAGCACCGGCGCCGACAGTCACGCCGCTGGTCAGTCGATGATTGTGAATGCTGGAGGCGGCGCTGGCCACCATCGGTTGTCGTTGTTTTTGATATTGTAGACGCGGCTGCTGTTGCTGCTTAGCCTGATGCTGCTGGTGCTGGTGTTGCTGATGTTGTTGTTGCTGTTGATGATGCAGTTGCTCCTTGTAGTATTCGCGTCGCTGCAACTGCGGTGCAGCTAGACCAAGTGCGCCGCCTGCAACAGTCCCGACTCGTGTCGCTGGCTTCTCTGTCAGGCTATTGTTGCTATTGCTGCTGCTGCTACTTGCACCGCCTGTTGCCGCTGAGCTGAGCTGTGCCAACTTGCTGGCATTGTTATTGTTGTTGCTGCTACTGGCAGTTGTTGCACTTGTTTGATGCTCTGAATCAGTTGAAACACGATCCGGATCACTTTCGAAACCTTCGTCAAGGGATCGTGTTGGACTCAGTATGGGCTTTGAGTGCTGCTCCACTTTAGACGCAGACATGTCCACTTGCTGAGCTTGGAAACACTCGGATAACGATATCTATATGTCTCTGTGTTACACTTGGCAACACTTTTGACAAAGTCGCAAAACTTTTCAACGGTAAATGTAAATGTAAATGTAAATGTAAATGTAATAAACACAATGAGCTCTGCTCTGGCGAGCTCTTCTTGCAGTTGCTGTTGCAGTTGCAGTTGCACTTGCTTCACACGCCACTTTTTCTTTTAATTTTCCATGCACTTTTCAATTTGGTTTGTTTGTTAATTATTATTATTTTATATCTTTTTCACATCGATTGTTGTCTGCGAGAGTCGCGCCAAACAGTTACAGTTACAATTACAATTATTCACCAGCTCAAAGCCTCTTCTCACGTCTGTCTCGCACGAAAGTCGTTTTCAAACTGTTCAACGACGGTTCTCCAACTGACTTCGACTGGCCGCGGCAGACGAAAGCTACGCTCGGCACTTGTTACGAGTCGTTTGGTGAGGTTTTTGTTGCTGCACCTGCCGCTGTGCTTCCCACCAAGAGAGCCACAGACAGAGAGACAGAGAGAGAGAGAGAGAGAGGGAGAGACTGAGTAAGAGAGCAAGAGCGTGTCGCGAACAGCTGTTGCCAGCAGTTACTGTTGTTGCTTAGGTATTCGCGAAATTTCTGTGCACTGAGCGGTAGGCTGGCCAGGTATGCAACGGGAATGGGAGTGGGAACAGTTAACAGGGCGAAGACGGAGCACCAATGGAACCTTGACTTTCAGCTAATGTTGTTGTGGGGACATTTTGAATAATGCTTTTGACATTTACAGTTATTTTCATTTCTGAAAGTGCTAAAGGAAAGCAAGGAAGTTTTCGAATAGTAAATAAGCCTTAAATAACATTTGAAACGGGCTACGATATGTCAGAAAAGTGGAAATTAAAGCTGTATATGATTAACATATATATGAGTAGATTTATTTGATTCGATTTACTTGTTAATTTTCCACTTTGCCCTTTTCCTATGACGCACCGAGTTAATCTAACGACAAACTGCCTTTTATTGCGCACCATGCCAACCTTTCTGGCCGCAAGTGTAGTGCTCAGCTCAAGCCACGCTTTGTTAACAACGCTTCTCTCTCCCTCTCTCGCTCTTTCTTTATGCTCATTCGCGCCATAAATTTTCATCAATGAAAACACACTACAGCAACAACGACCGGCACAAACACCGCAAACAACAGCCGAAAGCTCAGAAAGCTTTAGGCACCTGCTGCATAGCTGCAATGTGAGTAGATCGGAGAGCCTCAACAATAAACAGAGAGAGGGAGACGGAAAGAGATAGAGCGAGAGTGGACAAATTTGGAACTGTCACCGCTGGCGCTCAAGTTGTTATTGTTGTTTATGCTGCTGCTGTTGTCGCTGGCATTTCATCTCCACTTTTCTTCGCCTCTTTTGTTTTCTTCTCCTTTCTTCCTATTGTACTGTAAGTAGCCTCTACGCTTGCGGCCTATTGCAACAACAACAACAACAATAAGAGTCAGCCATTGCAATTTGATGCCAACGAGCAATCGATGTTGAAGTGGAATGCCCTTACTTTGATTGATTTCCGGGTGCCGCGACGTGGACGCCGACGACAGCAGAGGTGGTTTCAGTTTTCGTCAGCGAAAAAGAAAAAGTGACCGAGACAATGGAGAAATTGCAATTGGAAATAGCAGCAACAGTTGCTCTTGCTCTTGTTGTTGTTGTCTTATAGAGGGTAACATGATTATGTCATGCTGTTCGACACGAAAACTCATTCATTCTTTTAATCAATCATAACTTAAAACTTATATATGCATACTTAATCGATTTTTATATATATCGATGTTTATTCTTTATCAAACTATATATACTCGTACAACAATGATAAGTTTTTAATCCAGATAAAACTTAAAACTTATATATAGTATATATATGAGATCTTCAAGGACACAGGACATATGGTAATACTTTAATGTAGGGTATCAAATGTTTCGATATTGCGCATGCGTTTGTTTCTAACGCTTCCTTATGATGTTGTTTTTGCTTTCGTCTTCTGTTGGCTTCCGATAACGATAATAATAACTATCGGTGCTGCTGTTGTTGCATTGATTTTCGCTTTTCTTTTATGCTCCCATTTATAAGTAAATTATAACAGAGCTGCTGTTGTTGGAGTTTTCTCCCAGCAGAAAGACTAAATTTAGGAAATAGTAGTTGGAGCAGCAACTCGCATAACTGGAATTTAATAATATTAATTTTATAGTTTGAGCCCCATAAAAATGTAGATCTTAATTGTGTTCCAGCAGCTGTTGCTTGTTATGGGATTACGTGCTGGTATTTTGCATTTAATGATAGCCTCGCTAAATGTGATGCGACCTGCGACTGTGGTTCAATTTTTGGAATTAAATCTGTAACTAGCTGGACTTGACTTGGGCCTGAACAGTTACCGTTATAGTTAGGCAACAGCTCCAATTACCAGCAGCTCATAAAGTTCAACTTACGCATAATGCAGTGAACACTTCATAAAAGGCGAAAGAGATAGAATACGGAAAGAAAGAGACAGAGTGCGGGATGGGAATGGCTACATATAATATTACTTTATGATGCGGCTGTGGGTGTTTTATGGTCTTCATGTTATTTGCGGTTGGGGAACCAAGTTCATCGGGGTTCACGACTCAAGCGCAGCCACAAACTCGTTTCATAATGAGCCACAGACAAAAGAAACAACAAAACGAATAAATCAATCTAACTGCACTTAAAGTTGTCCAGAACTAAATCAAATACATAAAAGATGTTCTATTTGGCCAAAGGAAAACGTTAATTGAAACGCGTTCAAAGATTTATATATATTTCAAAGTTATATTTAGATTGATGTAAACTCTGTCAAAAATAACGTGGTCAAATTTAAATGGCCTACACATATTTAAATATTTCCTTGATCTTGGCTCCAGTTATATAGATTTTACTTTATGTCAGATCAAGCTAATAATCACTTGCCAGTCTTAGTCTACACTACAATTAATTTTTCTTTTGATTCTAACCCTCTCCCTGTAAAAAGTACTTTTTAGATCTTACTTCTTGTATCATAATACTAACTCCTATTACTACTAATGCTTACTAATGCTAAATAATTCAATTGGGGTTTTCTCTGTTAGCTCCGATCTTTACAACAATTCTTGTTTATTCATTTTATTATTATTATTTAATTAAAATAGTTCTTGTTAAATCATTTTTTGGATAATCGACTGTCATTGAGTCCAAATAAATAAATATCGTATAAACTGAACTATTCTGTACAGAAAGTAGTTTAAAATTTCCCTCAATGAAGCAATTACCCATTTACGGATCACATTACAAATAAATATTAAGTCATATTGCACCTTCTATAAATCTGTATATTTTTTATGCTTTCTCTGTTTTAGTAGTTGTATGAGTAGTACGAGTATGTTCTTCTATGCCCGACTGGGCAATGTATTGCTATTAATCATCGGCAGCACCCATGCATCAATTGATGATAATAAAGAACCGTAAAATGTTTACAGCAAGCGTAAAACCCACAAAACTGTCTCCGTATCTGGTCGAGTGGACGTTCAGAGACATGGGCGGTAACAGACGCCACGAGGCAGCAGTTGAAGGAGAGATGAGCATACACGTAGGAGATGTGGCATGGTGGCATGGTGGCATGGTGCAGGCAGAGACAGTGGCACAGTGGCAGCAGCAGCACCAGTTTAATTACAACTTTACTAGTTATGACAGACGATGGCAATGTGCGGCAACATCAACAACAACAAATGTCACATAATTTCCACAATTAAAGCATAAACTGAAGCAATGCAGTGGCAGCTGGGAGGCAGGTGGGGAGGGGGACAGGGGCTGCACTATTTGGGCTGCGGCTTGAGCGGAGGAGGGAGGCACACACGTTGGCAACAGGTGCAACAGGCTGAGGCCAGAGTCGAAGTCTGTGGCAGACGCATGCGTAAAACGGTTGTTTGTTTTTGTTGCTGCTGTTGCTGTTGCTTTTGCTGTTGCTTTTGCTGTTGCTGTTGCAACGGCAGCAACATGCATGAAATTGTTTGGTTAACGCAGACAAGAGACGCACGACGAATGTCCCAGACTCGGGGACATGTTCTGCCGGTTGCCAGATTGTAACTTGCAGCAAGCGGCACCAGCAGCAGCAACAACGATAACAGCTACACGAGCAACTAGCAACCAGCAACAAGGCGTAAATGCCGTAAGCCCAACTCGCAGCTAAACTCAAAACTTAAATGTACTCCGAACGCATACGCACAGTGGCTTAAGTCCTGCGAAAATTAAAAGGAAAAGTGTTAGATTCCCTAAGGATAGATGTCACATGCCTCAAGTATATTTTCAGACACGTTGCTCTACAGGGAAAATAGTTGAGTGGAAAATCGATTTAGAATGAATACATTTTAGATTTTTTCGATAGAAAATTCTTAGCAAAAATAATGTGGAAATTATTATTTTTAAAATAAATAATCATAAATATTTAATTCTTTATTTTTATTTGTTATTTAACCTAGAATTATTTAATATATTTTTTTTTTAAAGTCAATTAAAAAAAAAAAGAAGCTGCGAGAATTTCAATTTTACTTAAGAATCAAAAACTTTAACTGAAATAGAAAAATATAAATATAAAAATAAAATATTATTAAATTAAAATAATATTACTTTAACTTAAAATGAAACTTAGTTAATTAACTTAAATTGAATTTAAGTATATATTGACAATTTAATTTTTACATAAAAATCTAAAAATCAAACTAATTTGTTATAAAATGAATAATAATTAAATTAAAATAAAAATAATTGTTACTTAAATTAAATTGAGTTTAAGCCTTTTGCATACAAATCTCGTGTAGAAATAAATATTTCACCTCTTTTTTATTTAATTGGAAACCAGTGTGCCAAACGCTTCTTGGAGTCTGCAACATCATTGCCGTTCGGCCAGGAGTCGCTTGCCAGTGTAATTGATGTTGTATTAGAACATCATTTACGCAACTGCAACAACTGTTGCCGCTGTCGTTGTTGTTGTTGTTTCAATTGTTGTTGTTGTCGTTGATAGTGCTGTAATCTGTTAGATGATTGTTTGCAGTTTAAGCAGCTTTCTTTGCTGCCGTTTAAAAATTTATATCGTCTAACGATCGCCAGATAACAGAAGAAAAAAAAACGTAGCCGAAACAAGAATCAAATTGACTGCAAAGATGAGAATGAGAATGCGAATGAGAATGATCAATGGGTTGATAGCTCGTAGTCGACGCAATGGGTAGAGAATCACTGTGGGCTGATGTTGGTGAACAACCTTGCCGTTGGCTATGGACATTAGTCAGGAATTGGCATTAAGAGTAATGGATTGAATAATGGCCAATAACGCCCAGTTAGTCATTTCCGATATGTGAATCTTGTTTTCTCTTTCTTATACCCTGTAAAAACAGGCAGTGTCTTACCTAGTGTACTGTTAAGCCACTGTTAAGCTATATTAATCGAATAGAATAGATATATACTATATATAACATATAGATTGGGTAAGACCTTTCAAGCAACCTTTCAATATTATAATAATGATTTTTGAGCAAGAATTTAAGAGCGCAATTCTTGGTTTGCCGATGGGAATTCCACTCTTGACTAATCAACCACATAGTTGGTCATTTCTTTCGATTAAGAGCCACATTAGAGACAAGTTGGCCAAGCGAATTGTGACCCAAACATAAATGTTTAAATGTTTGCCCAAAATGGCCCAAAGGCAAACGCAATGCCGCCGTTTAAGCCACCGCCCGTGCAACTAACTTCAGCAGCTTTAGGCCAAGTTGCAGCCAAACCGAATCAAAGCAAAGCAAAGCAAAACGCAGAACGCAGAATCCGCAAAGTGGGCAAAGCGCCATCGCTAGCCATGATTGCCAAATCAAATAGCCCAAAACGCTGCAGCACGAAACGAGGCAACATTTTTTACGCTTAAATGGCAGATTGTTAAAATAACAGAGGCGGCAACGGCACGCAAAATTGAACAACGGCATCGACGGCAAACCAGGAGTAGCCAGTCAGCAGGAGCTCGGTCCGGCAACTGGCGGACAGGCAGCCACACTACCTGTGCAGGCCAACAGGTGCAAGCCAAGATTAACGCAAAATCAAAGCGGAAAAACTGACGTTACCAGGCGGCATCTGGCAGCAGCCCGAAGAACACAATTGCCATAGACTTAAAGCTAGAACATTTACTTAACCCTCCGATACCACTAGAAATACTCGGGGAACATTTCAGAATAATATTCTAGATAAATAAATATATTTTTGAATACAATTCAAAGTTTAATTTGATTTGAGATACACCCTAATAATATATTTCAAATATAATACTAGCTCTGGCTTTATCCTTTATCCAGCTTCTATAGTTTCAAGAGATCAGTTATCATTTAAGAAATCTATTAATGATTCAAAGAACAAAAGTTTTCCTACTGGATCTCATTCACATACACAGAAATAACTTGAAATATTTCTCTAGCTGTGCTACAATTGACCCCCGTAGAAATGTGCTGCACACATGTGGGTTAAGTTTGAGCACATGCAAGTTGTCTGGCCGTGTGTCTTGTGGGCCGGGACTTTGGTTAGTCTTCATTCAGATTCCCCCTCCGGAACCCTGAAGCAGCAGCTCAATGCAATTGCTACCGTCGCCTGTCTGAGCTGAGACTGTGCTGAGACTGTTCTGACTGCGGCCTGGAGCGCGCGCACTTCGCTTTTGACTATATCATTAGAAGCATCATTAGAATCACTTGGCAGCGCCGGTTGGGGCAACGCCTCAAGTGGATTTTGCTGCATAATTGTTCTGGCTCTCTTCTGGAACACAACATGGAGCTGCTGTTGGCTTTTCTGGCTGATGTCGATATTTGTTTGCTTTACTTTATGCATTTGGAATCCACTTGCACTTGGATTCCCTTTGCCTCAGCACAATACACACAGCAGACACAACACACACAGCAGACACAGTACGAACAACTCAAAGAGCAGTTCGTTGGGCATTAAACTTTTGATTAGCGCTTCCAAGAAACCAACAAATTAGCCAACAGACTCGAAGTAACCAAGCTCAATGCCAACATGCACATAGAAATAATAAAGGTTTACTTCACTTTTCTTGCTGTTGTTGTTGTAATTTTCCATTGTTATTTATGCTTCCGGCTGACACTGAGGCAGAGGCTGAGGCTGAGGCTGAGCCTCAAAGAAATCATTTTAACACCTTACAAATTGATGGTACGAGCACTCGTATAGGAACTGAATTTAATAGATCTGCTGTATAGAAAACACAAATCTAGCGATACATTGTATACAGTTAGTAAGTTACATAAGTACACTGAAAAAAAAACTTGCATACACTACACTTTGATTAATAATAAACGCTACATTCTATGCTCTTCACTCAGCAACAACAGCAATTCACATGGGAACCACATCATTGTAGAAGTTGGCGGAGGGAGGAGCGGTTGGGAGGAGCCTTGACTTTTATTTGCGGCAACTCGGGCATTGAAATTGCGGCACGTAGCATCCATTTAGTGTGGATGAGCTGAGCAATTGACATTTGAAATGTGATGATGTCTACGATGTGGTGCAAGTAGCGGGGTTGTAGCTTATGCTTGTAAGTGCTGTGAGAACTATGATATGAGTTATCAATTCACATTTGGTTGATTTTCAAAACAAAAGACTTAGGACACGAACTTGAGAGCGCTGCTTAATCAGCTGAGCGATACAAACGCGATAAGTGTTGCATGTGAAACCGCATTTCAAGTGGGTGCAATGACATCCAGCTGCATCTTCCAGCTGAAGCCGTCCCTATGCCCAGCCCCATACCCAGTTCCGTCTCCATCAACGCCAACGCATTTGGCCACATTTATTTCCTCATTACGAAAGCGCCTGCACACAATTTCACCAGCAGCAGCAACAAAAGACAACTTTAATGTTAATTACGTGATGCTGCAAGGAAGTCGCGACACACGCTGGCAATTTGCATTTATTTTCTTATTTTTCTTATTTTCCTATATGTATTCGTTGTTTTTCCATGAAAATTCGCCTGTCATGCGCCGCCTGCAAGTTTCGTCGTGCAAAGAAAGTGAAAAAGGCCAAGCGTGGAAAGTCGACAAAAGGTGAAGATGCCAGACCAGCTTACCAGGCTGCTGGTTCAGGGTTCACAACTCACAGCGGTCAGCAATTGTTAGATAAGGTCAGCGAATATCTTCTGGTCAAAATGTGAAGAAAGAGACAGAAAGACAGAGAGAGATAGAGCGAGAGAGAGAGACGACAAACAAATTGCGCAAGTTTTGTTGCAACTTTTTTTTGGCTTTAGCTTTAGCTTCCTCAATCTCATATGATGAGCCATGTGTCATGTGCAGGTGGCAAAATCAATTAATCTTTGCGATAATCACACTTACGTAAGGAGATATAAAGTGACCATGGAGGATAACGAAACAAAGCGAAGATAGCAAACTTCCAGTCAAAGACAGGACTAACTCTGTCTGGAAGCTGCTTCCAACAAATTTCAATCGACTGAAATGTGTGTGCGTGTGTGTGGATTCGAATTTAGTGCTAATGCGTACAAGAAAGAGGCGTGGCAGCCAAAAAAATAACAAAGTGCTAATAATTTCGGCACAACATTATGATCATGGGAGCTATCAACAACTATGAAGCTATGGGGCAAGTACTGCCTCCAACAACCTAAGGCCCAATCTTATCGTAAAGGTTTCTACTTTAATTTGCATTTTTCGTATTTTATTTTTATACTCTTTTTTTTTGGTATTCTCGTTGCTTTTGCTCATTGAGTGAATCTATAAATGCCACAAGTTGGGCCAGCCAATTTACTGCTTGGCAGTTGATTAGCTTGGCCGCCAGCGTTTGTATCTGACAGATACACGCGTGTAATTAAATACATTTTTGCATGCGATACGATCAGAAATCACAAATCGCAGATCAAATAAATCACATTATGCCAGGCCAAACACTACTATAGGCGTAACAACAACAATTACGAGTAAATAATAGAAAATAATTTTTTATTTATATTAAATCTTTTTATTGTGGGCTGTTGTTTCTCGGTTTTTATTTGATATTCATACAGACTTTCGAATTGTATCGACATTATGATGACCATTTGCTCTGATAATTACGCATAAATATATTCATATTTGTGTCAAGGATGAGCGGATATCGCTTCTGTGGTACTTAAGGAGGCTGAGCGATGATGCACGCTTTGATTGATTGATCCAACGATGACTTAATGGGCGTTTAATTGCAAACATACGAGTTTCTTTTATAATATTTAATCAATCGATTGTTTGCAATCGCACAAGATGTATAAACAAAGAGTCGCCATATATAATATACCCTGTAAAAGTTAAGCTATACAATAAAGCAAACATAATTAAGAGGAAAGGATCCTTAGCTCCTGTAGAACTATGGGTAAACAGGTCCAAAAGGGTTTCTTTTTGTCCTTCACTTTTTATTCTAGCCTTTGCTTTTCTCTTTATACTTTATACATTCTACTTGTCTCTTTGATCTGATTGGGTTTTTCTGGGTTTTCCTGAATCCATGCAACAAATGTTGGATAAGTGTTAATACATTTCTAAATTTTGAATTCCCCCAGATATATATTTTATTTTATTCAATTTTTAAATTCTATTGTTTTTTCTTTTATATTTATTTCTATATACATAAGAATAATATTTTACTATTTTAATTTTGTAAATATCTTTTCTCTAAATAAATAAATGAAAATAAAATATTGATTAGGAATGATCCTATAAGAGTATAGATAAAAAGTTGCACTTTTAGTGTTAGCTGAACATAAAAATATCCAAATTACTTACAAGTTGTTTCCGAAGAACATTTGATGATATAATTTTACACTTAGTTATCAAAGAGCTTATCATATTAATGATATATTGGCAAACTTCAAAAGGAATTTATAATAGTTTCTGTCTCTATGCATTAATATGATATCTGCATACTCGTTATATGAAAAATGAAATGAAATGTTTCCAATGAAAATGAAAATGCCGCCTTAAGCGCTATTTTCACTAAAGCCAAAGCCAAAGCCAATCACTTGAATCACAGTTTAGCGAGCACTGGCGTGCCAGGCAGACATTGGATGCAATTACCAAGTGGAGCTAACACGCCCGCCGCCGCACCACATCCACTTGGCGTAGCCACCTGGTGGTGGCTACCTTTTGGCCAATTGCGGGGTAATTTGCAAACGCACAAAAGCGCAGGCCGCTCGCTGACGACCTTAATTAACGGGCACAACGGCAATGCAAAAGAAGAAGAAGATGTACTAGTAGAAGAAGAACGAACGCGTAATAGGCAAACGCACATAGTACTAGAAACATATCCAGAACCTGAACCAGAATCATAGCCAGAACCAGAACGGTACCAAAGACCAGAGGAAGGGCAAAGCTGCCAGTTCTAAGAAACCAATTAAGGCGCCAGCCACTGCACACTGACATAACCGAACTTTTGATATTAACTTTATTAAAAGTACTGTAAATATATTTTATGACATTTTTCACTACTCTAAAGTTAATTTAGTATCCATTTTAGGGTCATTAAAGCTTAGAAAATGTATGAATTTTTTTTGTTTTTCTTCAGTCTTAATAGCTTTTGCACCACTGTGCACTGGACACTGTTTTGATGGGCGATGTCCAATGGAGCGAACTCCTGCCAGTCCAAGCCTCAATTGAGATATTATGAAACCGCTTTGGTCGCTCTCGGTGCGTGCGGTCGTCCGCTAATAGAGACGCATCCTCCAGTCTTCCTGTGGTGCAACTGGCCACTGACCACTGACCACTAGCCACTGGCCACTGGCCGTTTGCCTTGTTAATGATGTGCCATGCGCGCATTTAAATAAAGTGCCGCCCATTATAATGAGCCGTGCGCGTTGTTAACGTCTGTTGATATTATTCCAAACTCATAAAGGAGCGGCCAAAGTCCCTATCTCAATCTTAGGCCGCATCTAATGAGCGGCCCATAAAATGCGTCAAACTTAACACACACTCACACGCACGCATACATATACAAATACAAGCATACAATAAAAGGTTCTCGATGTGCATAATTCAGGTGAAAACTAAGCAGCTTAAAATTTGCCCTTGAAAAGAGACGTCGAGCGAAAGATGCAATAAAATATAGACTACAAATGATTATCAAAGTGAAAGAAAATAAATAGAAAATTATCAGAATTAATTTAAGGTAAGTATAAAAAATATGAATAAAGCTAAAACATATAAAAAACAAAAAAAATTAATTGTTGTTGTGAATATTATCCGATTAAAGATGTAGAAATAAAATATATAGATGTACAATATTCAATATATATACAATATATATAGAGTATAAAACAAAGCCTCAAAGTAAGCTAATGATTCTGAAATTGGAGATTTTTCCATTCGCATTTTAATATAAAATTTTTTGCTATGAAATCAGCTGCTGAAAGTCATAGATTAATATATAATATATGCTAAATTTCTATCTCTTTCCTACAATTTTAATATAAATATATAATATATATTGTACAGAAACAAAATAATTACAAATTCAAAGATTTAAGTACAAGTAAAAAAAAAAAACGAAAAACTTGAGTTTTTAAAACTTTCGCCTTCTGTTGAGCTTAGCTATAAATTTCAGGCGATTATTGTGAACGTTTGTCAACAAGATTTCGCCGGAACTTGGTGCATGACTTCCTCCATAATTCTCCATCCTTTTCCCCTCGCGAGCAACTATGATAAATTTGGTAAAACGTTTTCTGTTGCCAAGGCAAAGCTATTAATCAAACAACTGGCAACTGGGAATTGGGAATTGGGTAAGGAGAAGCCATTGAAAGCCAAAAATTGGCAATGTTTGGTGAAAAAGGCCAGAGCATGCACCAGCATGTTGCATGTAACGGCGGCAAGAAAGTCAAAGCCAGCTAAATGTATCGTTGAAATTGTAGCATGCGATAGGTAAAAATTTGGAATTTATATCATCAATTGGATGCGGAGCTGTTAAGATAGCAGCAGAGGTGGCAGGGGCAGCTTTGAATGTTGCAAGCTCAGAAAATACGCAAAGCATTCAAATGTGCAACATGTGGGAATGTGGCCATTAAGAACATGCTGATGCCCGTCCAGACAACAACAGCGTACAGCGGCAACAATGTTGCATGCACCATTTGTGCCCTACACTAATGACATTTGTCTGCCCATCGACTTGACTATTCGCGCATTCGCATTCGCAATGATAAGCAATAATTGAAAAGATTGCCGGGCATTTGAATCGCTGCAAATGGAGCTACAGTACAGTATCCCGTACCCCGTGCTCGTCCTTATACTCTTCGAGGATCATTGTGTGAAGTAGAGGAAGCAGCCGATCAAATCGGACCCATAATTAGGCCTGGCACTCAGCAGGCAACCAGCAGGCTGGCCAAGTTTATGTCAATTGTTGGCCATTTGTCAAGCGATTTAAGTCATTGGCCGATGGGCCACACAGCAACACAATCATCCAGTCGCTCTCAAACTGTATCCAAACTCAATAAACTGTAATCTCATTCACCACAGCGCTCATTAAGGCTAAGCAAAAGAGCTTTCATTGCCTTTGGAGCCTGAGCTTGCAGTTTTTATCTTAATTGCTTCTATCACAAAAACCTAACTAACTTTCTAATTTTCCATTTTCACTACACAAATTTCGTTAATAAATTTTCTTTTATTTATTCAATACTCGTAACTACTAATCATACATAGTCCCTTTTGCCAAGGCTTGCCTTTTTCTATGTGATTTTTCATAGTTTCCTCCTTTTTACGAAAGTTTCATACTAAGTTTACTTTCTTTTGTCTTGAGTATGAAATTGAAAGCAATATCGAAAAAAGCTATAGCTTATTTTCAAAACACACATATCTAATGGTCACCTTTTTGATGATAGATAGTCGACAATGAGCTTAAATTCTAACCGATCCATCAATAAATATATTAATTCCCTAACAAATTTCATCTTTCACTTACACTTCCAGCGAGAGAATTTGTTTTTCCTAAATTGTCATATGTTTTCATTGAGCTGGTCACAGGCCAACTTTCAGTTTCAGCCAAGTGTCGCGACTTTCCCAAAATCTGATTGAATGAGTCGAGGTACCCCTCCTCTCTCTCTCTATCTCTCTCGGTCTATTCCCCATCCCATGTACATTGCTTGGGCGCGCGCATCTGCGGCTAATCAAATCAAAGCGTTGACAGAAGAACTTTCCACCTGAGTAAAAGTCGTGTCTAAACTGGACAGATGGATCGGCTTACGGCAGTTAAGGCCAGTAAAGAAATATCATGAGCCAATTGCATTTAGCTGATAATGATCATTAAGTGCGTAAGCCAAATGCGATATTAAACCAGACGATGGACATTGGACGATGGACGATGGACGCGTACTTGTATTTACTTTTTGGCTTGGTCAACATTAGACATTTTGTCCTAATTACACAGACAAACTGAGACTGGCTAAGACTGCGATACTTTGATATAGTATGAGATACTCAGAAAATGAGAGACTGAGAAACTTGAAGCCGGTTCAAGCTGATGCTGCGCTTGATTGGCGACGCATGCGCAACTTCACTTTCCATTTAATCTCGTTTTGTGGAGCAACTGCAGCAGCGGGTTCAGCGACGCACAATTTGTTTCGCATGAAAATCGAAAGCTGATTTTCATACACATATAGTATATACTATATAATACTTTTATATACATATATCAATATTTTGTTTAATAAACTGACCAAGAGACATAGTCGGTATCGTCTGCGAGATACGGAAAATATGCAAATTACAATGCGCAAATCGAACGTCTGGGATTGGCTATCCACCATCCAGTACGAGTATCCATTGCCCGAGGCGCACAACTGCATCTGCATCTGCATCTTGACCGATTGCTAGCTCCAACGATGATGAAAGTTGTTCAAGTAGAATGCCACATTTGCCACATCTCAGGCAGCACAGCAGCATTGAAAGTGCAAGTGGTTCGGCAATTGATCGCTTAATCGATGCGAGTTTGTTATAAAACTGAGACTTGATACTCGCACTCATATTACACCTTGCACCTTGCAGAATATTTTTTGAATTGAATATTTAATTCTGTATTTTTTTTTTTCACATTTCCATTAGATGTACCTCAGTTGAATGCAGTTGCAGGCTTAGACGAATTTATAAATCCGAGCAAAGATATTATGTAGCTATCGATCGGAACATTCAATCAAAGTGAACTCTTCCTAACGATCTGTTTAATATATAATATTGAAAAGCTCTCAAGCTTAAGATCGTATACAAAATTCTTGATCTTAAACTTTCAACTACTGAATCAAGTCAAGCCTGTAAATAATTTATGTATATATATCAAAAATACTTAAAATAAACTTAAGAATTCATTATATTTTTCAAAGAAACTAAAACTAAATGTAAATATATATGGCAAAGTATTACATCAATTATTTTTCTTAAACTTTTACTCTCATATAATAATAATTATTTGATTATATGTCTGTCAACATAAAGTTCAAGTAGTTTAATAAATGTTATTTCTTTTTTTTTCATACAGAAGCTTTTTTTAAATTTAAGTAACTTTTGTTCATTTAAAAATCTTTTTTTTTAGGAATTAATGAATGGATTCAAATAAAATGACTTTATCTGTTAAACTTATATTTTTCCAATGCGGAGAATTAATCACACCGCGAGTATTTTCTTTAAAGAATGCTATTGAAGAACGTTTAAGAAGCACCATATCATAATGATGCCCTAAACAAAATGCTTTGGCTGCATTTTCTATAGAAAGATTATCGATTAAAAAGTTTGCACTTATTTCCTTTAGGATTTCAAGTTGATACTTATTAGCAATCGGTATAAGATCTTCAGCCACAGTACCAATATTAGGTGATCTTCCAGTGTAAATGTAAGTGAGCATTTCTGAGACAACATCTTTATCAAAATCATCAATAACAACACGATTAAGCTTGTTTTCTTCGAATGGGTGTCTAAACATGGCTGCAAAGACTTGGCTGCGTGCTAATAAAAATAATTAAATTTTTTTATTCTTATTTTATTATTTTTATGTCTTACCCGATAGTACGAGCTTATGAGCTGGTAACTTATGCCCATCGCTTGTTATCAGTGTGACATCAGAGTATTCCGAGCTATTGAGCAAAGCCCCAAAATCATTAGCTAACTTGGAGAAGACTTCGATGTCCGAAAGAATCATTTTAATCTCACAGTGTATTTCAAATTTCTTATTTAATTCCCAAATTTGGCGAACAACAGTAATATTTATAGAAATCGGGTTACCTTGAAACCGGACAGAACCATTAGGATTATATATATACAATTTGGCCTTCAGCGACTCTTTTAAGTTTCCTTTAACTGGCGATGCACGTATTAGCACATTCCCATTCTCATAACGTGTATATAATAGAAATTCGCCCTCACAATAATGTTGTGAATACAAGCGGTGAAGCATTAGAGAATTAATATCTTCTATTGTCCATGTAAATTTATAGGATGTATAGCTCTCATATTGACTCTCCAAATTGTTCTCCTTTTTGTCCGACATGTTTCACTTCTCGGTAATTCCCAAAACTAAAATAAGACCTAAGAGCTTCGATTGCTAGCTATTGGTTGGCTATCGATACAAATTAAAGATATATGGGCTATATATCGTTACAGTGATATTTGATATTAAAATTGCGAATATGTTGGTGATAAAATCATTCTCGTATGTCCATTAAGTACACTACAATCCACCCTTTTTTGGATTTAGTTATTAAAAAATATTTTAGATGTAATTGTTACAACCTGGAAATGATTATTCTACCGATATTTGCCCCAAATATTGAAATGGCAGTTGTCAGTATTTCGGCAAAGTTGCAGCATCGTCCATCTCAAACTCGCAGATTAACATGAAAACAAGTTAGAATATGACACTACAAAACACCCTTAACCAATACTTATCCGCCGTTTCTACTGAACATGAACCAAATTTGATTGCGCTAAAAAAAAAAAATGTATATACGCCTTTTACTTAAGTATATATTTATTTGATTTATAAAGCAACCGTTGAATCTAATCTAGGGTAATAGGGAAATTAAAACAAAATAAATAAATGACAAAAAATATCCTCAGCCCAATGAGATTTGTATCTTGACTACATATGTAATTATATTATTGTTGTGGATTGTACATGGGTTAAAGGCTTAATGAAAAAAAAAGAAAATACTTATTCAAAATACTCATGGCAGACGCTATATGTAAGAGCAAAAGTACAGGATATATAAACTCGGATCAAAGGTAATATCGAATAGTTTTATTTTCACATACTTGAACTTCATATATAAGTTTTCAGAACGTTTTTCATGAGTGGCAACAACATTTCGTTATTGTCATGTAATTTCAACTCCGCTCAACTCTTTATTTATCTTAAAATCTGTTGCACTTGCTCAGTTTTAGCAACCGCAATGTGGCGCGTTGAAGTGGCAGCTGCGTGGGGCAGGCCATTTTGGGGCAGGCAGCTGATTTAATTTAATTTCATTTCGATGACTACCCCTAACGCCCCATGCCTTACGCGACCATAACAAAACCTACATATTTTATATGCATTTAAGGACTTGGCGTACATTTCATGCATTGTTAATGGTAATGTATTATACACATACATATCGTATCGTATATTGTGGTAACAATCCATGTGAGTTCAGCTGAGAGTTGAATTGAGTTAAGTTGGGGTATTCGTAGTGAGATATTTTCCCACATTGCAACTGGCTGGCTGTCTGGCAGCTGGAGTATTCATTCCAACACTTAAACTGACATTAGCCGACAGTGTTGGAAGAACTTCTAATGCAATAATAATTGCAGTAGCCGCCGCCGGTAGCTGCATCTAATGCATCTACTGCAACAAACTCCGTCTACAGCATCTGGTGAATCTATGGAGCACTCAGCTCTTGGCTCTTAGTAGTTCTTTTCAAATTGCTCAATTTCAATGAAATATTATTAAATAAATTAATGTAGCGTTAATTCATTTTGCTTTTCTTAAGAAAATAGCTGTTGCTGTGTAGATCTTGAGACCTGCTGTGCACAACAATATCTCATCCCAGTTCTAATCCAAAACCTAATCCCAATTTCAGCATTAAATTGTTAACTCAACTTGGGCTTAACGGCATTTAGGCCCATATGCCTTGCCACTTGCTAACAATGGGATGAGCCGAAGACCCCTGCAAAACAAGTCAGTCCCAAGTCAGAAGGGATTGACAGACATGCGCCACATTAACCCAATTGAATGCCTTTGTTTGGCTCTGAGCCCTGGCCCGGAATGTGACAATTGATGGACTTGATATGCTCCTATAGGCAATCTTTACAAGCACAATGCAAATGAAAGTGCAGCGGTACGGAGCATGTACTCAAAGAGAAGAAGCTCAACTCAATCTATTACATACATAAATTACTTAAATTAAATATACCATAGTATAGTATGTACAGTAGACACTCGCAAATTTGAACTCTTAGAAAATACAAGTTTCAGAAACCTTTTTATACATTGAATGTTCTAAAATGAAAACTTTTTTAAATTTCTGATATTCTATCGCACAATTTGATTTCACTTTACCATTCCCACAGAACAGGATTTTCTTGTGATGATCGTGCTTTTAATTGTTATCGATATAAGCAATGCGTTTAATAGCTATCGATTGTAGCCCCTTATTTTTAATTGCGTAAATAATATTAGTGATAGGCGATGCTGCTGTTCTTTTTACAAAGTTTTAAATATCCAGTACTAATTCTTAGTAACGTTTCAAAATTAAATGAAGTTATCAAATAACTGTACAAATTTAAGCATGAAAGAATTTATTAAATATATGATTAACTCGTAATTAATAATTAAAACATTAATATTTAAAACTAAGCAAATCGTGTAATCGTAAAGTAGGTTGAATAATAATAGATAAATATTGTCAGAGCGGAAATTCCCGCTCCGGGATTTACGCCCGAACATTCAAACCAACAGGAGCAAGTTCAAAATAGATAATAAGAAATAGGTTAGCAATAGAAAAATGAAGTATTAAAAAATAGGTAAAAATTAGGTTAGCACTAGGTTAGAGTAGCAAGAGAAAATGAAGTACTAGAAAATAAACACCAAGAAGGTGGAGACAGAAGAAAACTATAAAGTATTATCAAACAGGCGGAATTACAGGGTATGAGGTAACACAGCAGAAGTGGTAAATAACGAGGCAACGATGTTACAGCGGCCGACCTTTCGGAAAGCGGGACAAGAGGAAGCTTTCGCTCAGAGCGCTCACTAGCCGAGCTGAGTGCATCGTAATGCAATGCAGAAGCTCACCTACAAAGCTTTCGCGCCGAATGCACTGATGGAAGCTTACGGCCGTGGCAATGCAGCGATCAAGTGCACCAAAGCTTTTACCGGAGAGAGAGCATTTGTGCGTTGAACAAACGCAATACGGCGTTATGAATATGCGCTACGGCATCAACAGTGTCAAAGCGCCGCTCAGAAGTCACATACATGCACCAATACTATCAAAGCGCCGCTCAGTGCAAACACTATCGAAACGCCGCTCAGAAGTCACATGCATACGCAAACACTATCGAAACGCCGCTCAGAAGGCACATGCATACACAAATACTACTATAGCGCCTCTCAGAGGGAACAAAATGGCTCTCATGGACTTTGTTAACAGGAAAAACACGCATGCGCCCAGCTGGAAAAGGAACAACAAAGCACACGCAGGCGCAGCGGGATTAAACTAATACCAATGCAGTCTAACAGGGGGATAACAGGGTAAACTTAGAAATTAACAGAAGTAGGTCAGTAGGCTAATGAGGAGCAGTGTTACCAACTTGGCTATTCTATAGCTGGATCTGGCTATTTTGAATAGTCAAAAACTAGAAACTACTCAGTTTTGCAGGTGCCTGCAATTTTGGCTTTTTGAAAAATTACTTAGCTAGTTTTCAGCTATTTTCAAAATCAATTGATATTAATTATTTAAGTAGATTTAGCCGATAAGCACCTTCTTACAATTATTTTTGATTGTTTGACATAAAAGCTCACATGGAAACAAAAAAACACAAGGCAAATACAGCGTCTCTGAAAAATAATGCAACAATTCTTTTTCCAAAAAAACCAGTTTAACATCGGAAAAGGAAGCTGCTATTGTTTTTGCTATTTTTTTTTTAATCTAGCTACTTTTTGGCTATTTTCTATGGTCCGCTCAGCTAGAAACGACGGTACACAGTTGGCAACACTGATGAGGAGTGGGAGAGAAATCAGTCTGGGCAGAAGCCGGCAAGGGAATAGAGCCAATCCACGCAAGTGCGCCACCAGTCCGCGACAAGTGAAACAATAAGAAAATATATAACGCGAGAAACAAACTAACGAACCGAAAACGAGCGCCGTGACGAATGCAGAGATGTACCCCCTCGCACTCCCAAGGCACCCGGTGGCGACGCAAGGATTGCAAGGAAGGAAGGCTACCCCTTTTCCTCCCCGACATCCTGGCCGCCATTCCGATCCCGTCGGCCGTAACCCGGACCCGGTTGTCAGCAGACCCGGGTAAGCGGGGACCGACTAGGATCGCACGGGAACCGTGGTCGATTAACACCCGGCCTTGCCCGATTAAATGGCCCAGTATAGGTCGGAGACCAAACCTAAGTCTCGTTTCCTTTACCAAAACTTTGCTGTAAGGAACCCTGGGCGCGACGGAGTCTACCCCGGCCAGAGAACTTCCTTACAATATATATTTTAAAAGAAAATTTCAAATTAATCCTATCAATCAAGCCCCAAAAATTGGCAGAACTTGTCAGAAAATATCTAAATGAGCAACAGTGATATACTTTAGTATCATAATTTATGACATATAGCATCCACCTATATCTCATTGAAAGTTTCTACACACCCCGGAAAAATTCAACAAAAAGATATTGGTCAATAGAACAACGCACTTAATATAGATTTACATGGACTATAAAAAACTTTGTATGACAAACAGATGTACATTTTGGCATGGCTTCGCTTAAATTTCCAAAGTGTTCTTCAGCCCGATTTGCGTATTAAATAATATTGAAAACACAATGAAATTTTGGCACTATTCTACTATCTAGGAAAAATAATAAAAATTTTAAAATAATCCGTCAGACCAAAAAAAAAACAAAGTATTCATTTAACTTTAATCAGAGAGTCGATAACAAAAACCACTATATTAAATATGAATATTCACGTAAGACAAGAATATTAGTTAAACGAAACATTTAGCTGAATTTATTATAAATTCGAACATGGTTAAACACAATTTTATGCTTAAGTACACTTTAGATAGGATTCATAAATAAATGAAATTTCAAGATGAAACAGTAAAAAATCTCATTGATGAATTATAAAATGGGGGAGTAGAAAAGATTGCAATAGCTGGTACTGGTTCTGTTGGGTGGCAGGTTGGTTAGTTCTCATCCAGTATTTCGGTGATTTTGGCACTCTCCGCAAAGACATCTGGTATTTCGGCATCATCGGATTTCTCGATGATGCGTTGTCTCTCTGCTGCGGCAAGACATTGTATGGCAACTTCTCGTGCCTTGGTACGTGTGTCATCGGGAAGTTGGCTTAGGCCACTTAATAGCTCCATGATGTCAGTATCGAAAAGTTTCTTGGCGATTTCAGAGCCGGCATTGATCATATTTAGTATGATGACAATGCCGCGATGCTGCACTGAAGGACTGGGATTGGCAATAAGTGTGTGCAGTATGTTAAGCCAGCTGGCAATTTCAAGAATCTTGGCACAGCACTTGGTGGATACGGAGCTGAGCATGGCCAAAGCGCCGGCACAGGCCATGGCCGTTTCTTCGTCCTCATCCTCGGAGAGCAAGGCCAGAAACTTAACGCGATCATTGTCGCCCTCAAACATTTTAACCACATCCTGGGACAGTACTAGATTGCACAGACACTGAGCAGCGGCACGTGTAAGATACAAATGATCTTCCATAAGATAGAACTCTATTTTGGATACGCCCTGCTCCTTAATAATGCGCTGGCGAACGCTCTCATTCATGCTGGCCAAATTGGTAAGAGCCATCAGTGCCTCAAAGTTTTCCAGTGCCGTACAATCCTGCAGCAGCAAATTCAAAAGCGGCCGGATTACATCTAGCGATCTTTGACCACTAAATGCTACCTCCGGATTGATGGTGATACCAATGCGAGCCAACGCTTGACTGCCATGTCGCTTGCCCTTCTCAGTGCCATCCAATGCAAGACGCAACAATGCCTTTACGCCGCCATCCTGCACCACTTTACCGCGCAGCTCCTGCTGCCCACAGACGGAATTAAGTACGCGTGCAATAAGCTCCTGTGAGTTGTGACTTTCAGTTTTAGCCAGTGCACAGAGAGCCGTTGTGATGCCCTCATTGGCTAGTATCGTAATGCGTTTGTTAACGAAATCCACATCGTCAAGCTCATGTTCCTCGGGTATGTGATGCTTGGCAAACTTGGCAAGCTCCACCATTTCGGGAACCAGCTCCTGCTTTTCATATGCATTGCACAGATTCACAAACGTTGTCACAACGCCATACAAGCATGATTGATCTCCGGCGCGTGCCAAGTCCATTAACGCATGAAGTGAAGCATTGTCCTCAATCAGTTTCTCCTTACACTCAGCGTCCAGCGTCAGATAAGCCAAGCCATCGGCGGCCCAGCGCCGTATATCCTTATCCTTGCCAGGCTTAATAAGAAAGCGCCGACAAGCCTCGGCCAACTTTAGGGCGGCGCCGTCACCGAATGGTCGTATGGCCGCATCTTGTCCTCCATAGCTACCCAGCTTGCATAGGCCGACCAGAGCACGCACACGAATACCATCGTTCTTGGAGTGGTATAATCCTTTAAGGATTTGGACACCCTGTTCGCACAGCGCTTTTGCCTTGTCCTTTTTCGAGGAAGCCGCAATAAGACACTCACAGGCTACGCGCTGCTGCAGCAAGTCATCAGTTGTGGCCATGGCCAAAATCATTTGCAGAATACCTTAGAAAAGGAAATCATTTACTAAGCTAAACCAGGTATCAACTTATCTTTTACTGTGGAACAACTACTTACCCTCCCTGGCGACAATTTGGTTGCCCACTTCGAGGGGGCCACTAAGCAAGGCTGTTATCGCAACAGTTACGCGCACCTTGGACTCCATGTCTGGCGCCAGCAGTTTGTCCTTGACGAACTCATCGATCTGATCCGCAAAACGAAGCTTCGCCTCATCGTAGTACATGTTCTCGTAGATGCGGGCCAGACATACGGAAGCAATGGTGCTCGAAGAAGCTGTAATGTCCATTGCGCTCTCGTACTTGTAGTCCTGCAGTTCAGAGCATACTTCCAGCAAACGGCAGAGGCCACGTATTTCAACTAATCGCTCTGCCCACTCCAACGCGGTGTAGTGCACATTTCGTGTGAGAAGCTCAATGACAGCATCACGCGCTTTACCCGATATAGTGCGATCTGTTATGCTATAAACCAGACATGTGAGGAGTGTATCAATCTCTCGACTATGACGCTGGCATAGTTCCTTGTTCGGCTTGGCATCTGGTTTGTTCTTTAGTCCAGACAACGTATTGAGAATAGTCTGCAGACAAAACTGGGCGGTGTTGACGCAATCCTCGTGCTTTTGATCAAGCACACGCATGAACCAGGGTATGCCCAGTTCAGTGAGAACGCCTTTGGTGCGCTCAACGCTGTTTTCACACAGAGAGGCTACAACACGCACCATGTTCAGATAGATATCATGATCCTTTTCCACTTTCGTTAGCGTAGCAATTTTTGACACACACTGCTCCTTATACATTAGCTCAGCGCCAGCTTCCTCTTTGGCCAGCACTACAAGATTATTAGCTGCCGAACGTCGTTTTTCAATGGGCGCAGCAATATCAAAAGCGAGTTCCATCATTTGTTTAACTTTTGTTGAGGTTTTCGCATTTCGTGCTATGTTCTCCTGAACAACCAAATGCAATCTCTGTAGCATGGGCTGTACGGATTTATTGCCCGGATCTGCCTTGAAAAGCGAAGTGGCATCCTTGTAGGCCTCCTCGGGTTTGTTCATTGCATCATACGCCTGAGCACGTCGAAATAGCGCTTTGGGATCATTCGGCGCTAGACGCAGTGACTCTGTGCAATCCTCTACAGCCTCCGCATAGTGCTCCAACTTCAAGTAGGAAGCAGCACGATTTTTATAAAACACGGGCAACTCCTTATGCTTGTCACCCAGCTTGATAGCAGTGCTGTATTCCTGTACGGCCTCCAACCATTGGGAAGCCTTGAAAGCCTCATTACCTTTGTCCTTGTGTTTTATAGCAGCATCGATGTTGTCGTCGGTGGTCATGATTATACAATTTTCTAAATGAAAACTACTTATTTTTGCTTCAATTGTTTTATATAGTTAAGTAGCGATGAGAGTGACTCACTGGTTTAGACTGATATGTGGTTTTTTTATACCGTTTGGCCTAAATTCAATTGCTGCAGAAACTTCTCGATCACACACACACCTGCACACATACACATACACACCAGCGTGAAAAACAAGCACGCTGTGTGGAAAATTTCTAGCAACCGCTTCGACGAGCTATATATAAATTTCGTTCAAAAAGAAAAACCAAAAAAGCAACAGTTTTCAAATTGCCATTCACGTGGCAACGCCGTTCATCAGCTGTTCTATCGATAAGCCTCCTGTTATTTATCGATAGGTCTGCGGTCAAGTTCAGATGCAAACAGCTGTGAGTTTGTTTTGCTTCAGAAATAATGTGATATAACAATAAAAACAATTAGATTTGGAGAAGACAAAATTTGTTTCAAGCCATGCTTCAACATGGCCAACTTCTGTGTCGCCGATTAACCCGTAATCTTCATTCGACATATACGCAATGGCAGCTCAATTATTACGATGCTCTGGGCATTGGCAAGGGTTCCACACAGAATGAAATTAAGGCGGCATATTACAAGTTGTCCATGGTCTATCATCCGGACCGAAATAAAGGCAGTGAGAGTGCTGCTAAGAAGTTTCGTGACATAAATCAGGCCTACGAGGTACTCGGAAACTATAGACTGCGTCGTCTCTATGACAAGGGCATTGTCCACACGGCAGGTCCTCAGTACTCGCAGGATATACGAAATATGGAACACGATTATGAGGTAGCAGAAGATGATGCGGAGACTAAGTTCTATAAGTCGCGCTTTAAGAAATCTAAAGTTACTGATGCTGAGGGTCGCACGCCAATCTACGATTTCGATGAATGGAGCCGAGCTCATTACGGAAAGAACTTTGACAGACGGCAGGCGGCTAAAGAAAAGTATGATCGTCTTCACAAGCAAAAGGAACAAAGCCGAATATCTGGCCAAACTGATACGGTGATGCTTGTCTTCATCTTTGCGGGGATAGCTATGTACCTATTATTTATCGCAGAAAGTTCGTACGATACACCCAAGAGATTGGCGAAGGAGCGCTACGAGAAGGATCAGTTGTCAGTACCTCCTAAATCTACATCTGGTGACAATGAATAGTCAGAGAGTCTAATTCACTTAAATTAATGTTAAGCTTAAATGTTTAAATAAATACGCAAATTGTAAATTTATATGTATATTATGCAACGATCAGAAACGTCCACTGCGCTTTCGTGCTGTGTACTTGGTGTCTGGACGTGTTTCTAGTCCCTGGCGACGTCGTCGCTCTTTTTTGGCCAGAATCCAATCACGAGACTTCTTTGGCGCTTTCCCACGAGCATCCCGACATGCATCGCGCTTCTTGATATAGTTGATGCGACGTTCTTCCTCTGGCGTACCTACAAACACGTCAACTTATATTAAAGTTCATTCAAATTATAGGGAGACTTACCCAGGGCTTGCGGTAGTTCCGCTGTACCACCCGTCATTAACACCAAAAAATATTTCTTAGCCTTTGAAGAATTGGGAAAGTCAATGACTAGGCCGCCATAGAAGCCGGCTTTCATGGCCTGCGCTGTAATCATTTCAATCTGATCCGAATTTTCGGGGTAAAACTGAAAGACAGCGCGCGCTGTGCGTGTCAGAGAGGAGAACAACGTGCTGAAGAATTTAAGTAGACGTTTTTGTGGGTTGTGATCGGTTTTGTCGGCATTACACAGCCATTGCAGAGCAGATATGGAAATGGCGCCATCAAAAGTACCCGGCTTAAATGGCATCCCCTCACCCATGTCGCCCAATATCACATCACCTGCTACCTCACGCTCTACCGCAATGTCTAGCATTGATTTGGATATATCAATGCCGATCCACATGTGATCATTGTCTTCAAGTACGCTACCCGAGAGCCCGGAGCCGCAGCCAATGTCTAAAATGAGACGCGGTTCATCATCATCTGGCAGCGCAAGTAACTCCAGTGCGCGCTCAGCCATTTCCACCTGGATCTCAATAATGCGTGAGCTGATAACAGACATAAATAAACATAAATAAATAAACAAAAGAATGGAATACATTTCATCGTCAATTACTTACTTTGTGGAATATTTCTTGGCTTCATCATCGTTGTAATACTGCAAATCCAAATTAATACAATATATCGTATTTTATTTATTAGTAATTACTTACAATTTCTGGCGGTGCTGAGTGCTCCGGTCTTCTCGCCATTTTGATTAATTTAATTTACTTTAAGGCCAGTATAATTAACCTATATACCAAACAAAACAATAATACGTAACACGTGCAATCTAATGTTATCGATGTTTACAATGGAAAACAGATGTTTCCCTCGACACGTCGTGAGTAATATCGCTTTGCCTAGAAATGATTATTTTTTTAGTTATCGATTTGACGCATACACAAGCATAAACGCGTAGTGGAACTTTGGCTTAAGATTCTGTGAAAATTGCATTTATTTGCTTAAATGAAAATCATTAAACATGTGATAACACCTTTTTAAGTGCATCAGTTACTTCGCAAATAAAAAACGGTGAGTGTAACTCTAAAAATACACAGAAATCAGGTGTAATTCAAAAATTTGTTAATGCATGTATGGCATATAAGTGTGTTTCTGTGTGTGTGTGTTGGGTGTGATTGTGGGAGTGGGTGAAGGTGCTTCGCTATCCTTTAATATTGTGACAACACGACACGACACCAAAAATTATAGTTCTTACACGGGCTTAAATGAACATTTGTTTACAATATACATTTACACGTTTTTAAAAGTGGAATTGCGGTACTGTTAGAAAATATGTGGGTTAACAGCTAGCTAAATATAGTGTACATACATAGGTATTATATATAATTATGTATCATCTCGCCTGCGTGCATTTATCCGTTTGATTTTGCCGGTGTGTTGAACGTCGAGATGACCCGCTTACCTTGTGCCATTTTTTTCTGTTGTTTTTTTGTCTTGCTCAAAAAAGCGAAAACAAAGCAAACAGCAGCAACAGACTGTGACGTATGCATGAAACAACAGGTTAACCCCGTCCCGCTCACTCCTCTGTATCCCACAAATCAGCTGGCAGTTGCTGCTCTCGATTACCACTTTGATCGATAACGTATGCGACTTTATCAGTTATTCTCAAACTATGCAGTTCTGTTCAAACTGCATTTTGATGCGTTTTTCGTGTATACTTTTTATTTTGCAAAAAAAAAAAACGTAAATAACATCCACAAAAATATCAGGTTTACATGATAGAGGCTTATGAATATTTAACAAATGCCTTCGCCCCAAACCCAAACTGGTTTACAGCACACGCAGAAACATCTTTCACTCTTTCCAAGAACAACGCTTGAGGACAACGCCGGTTACCAAAAAAATTTTGACGCAACTCAAAAGCGGTCGCTGGCCTCTGTTTAACAAGTTTGCCAAAAAAAGTTAAGAAAAAAACAAGCAAGATCAAAAAGTGTATGCAACTAAAATATTCCCTATAGTTAAAATACTTTTTTATTAACTCACAGACTTTAGTGGTTCTTTAACAGAATTCGAGAGCAAAGAAAACTTAAAAAAAAATAAATACTTTTAAATTTAATGAACATTAAAATTAAACATTTACTATATAAAAAAGGAATAGTTTGGGCTTGCAATTTGGTATATCCACCACCTAAAACGCTATGCCACCCTTTTCACACCATTTTAAACACAGGGTATTTGAAAACTTAAAGCTGAGCATCCAACTCAAAATTAAAACCAGCTTTAGTGTCTGAAGATTCTTTCGGCGGTTGCCAACTTTCAGTTACCAAACTGTCTCTCGACTATAAAAGTTAAGTGAAATGCGCAGTTGTTTTAAGCTTAAATTTGTAATGCTACACCTGGTGCTGCTACTAGGCCTGGTTTCGCCTGGTCAGTCGGCCAATTTACTGAACAGTTATCTGCCCGCTTCCATGCAGGCGCTAGCTTACTATATTGATCTATTGCAATATGAGCCATTGTCCAGTACCACAGTGGAACCTGCGTTCAGTGCTGAAGGAGGTGTTCAGCAGGAAGTCAGCAGTACGCCGCTGCCGCCAATGCCTGCGTCTGTGTCAACCTCCAAGCCTAGTGGCAGACCAACAACCACAACGCGGCGGCCTGTTGGTAGTACCAGCGGCTGGTGGCAGCCCCCTAGTTGGTGGGAAACACCACAACGCACCTCAACAACCGAACGGCCCACAGCAGCGCCAACGCCACCTCACGGACCTGCGCTGTATGCTCCATCCGCAGCAAGGACTACGCCTCTTGAAGGACAGGAATTGTTTCATGAAATCATTGATGATACGGATATTGACAAGCTGCCACTTTCGCTGATACACGACATACAAACGGAGGCGCTGCACGATGACTTTACCAATGATGTGGAATCCCTGGATAACTTCTTGCGCTTATATGATGACAATTATGGACGTGCCGCATTTGACTTTGAGTCGGCCATGGATCGCTGGAGCACCACCTCAACGGCGGGCAAAAAACGTGTGCCACCCACAAAGCCCTATGTGGACTTTCTGCTTGTCTATGATCTGCTTAAGCGTGATGCTAAGGCAGCAAATTTGAGCAAATACGAGGGTTACTCAGAGGATTTGCTACAACAATTATCTGAGCTATCGAATGCATCGTCCACCAGGCAGCTGCATACGCTACTCCAGCGCATGTTAGACCGTGGCGATATACAACGTAGTGATGTGGTGGCCCGTGTTCAGAGCATAGTTAAAGAGCTGGGCAATCCTAACAGTGCTACAGCCAAGGCGCTTATCAATATACCCAGCATGCAATTTTTGCCCTAGTTGTAAATTATTCTGTCATAAATCAAGCACAAAATAAATTTTAATTTTTAAATTATTCATTTGAAGCGGCTGCTTGGCACATTGACACAGTTTAGTGGCCCGCCCACATAAGTCGATTTAATGTGTGTGTATGAATGTGTTATCGATAACAGCTTGCCAATTTAATGCAAACGACTGTCAACAGCTGTGCCGACGTCATCATTATAACTTACCCACACTCACACAATCAACTTAAAGAGAGTAACGCGTTTTCCTTTTGCTCTCTCCTTTTTTATATACATATTTGCAAACAGTCACCGAGTCGCCTGTGCCCCAAGATACAAATTGTTAAGAGATTTCGCAAGAAATCTCAGCTCATGACGTCATAGATGTGAAATGTCGAATATTTTATGTTCATATGTAAATAAATGTATATACCATATCCAAATATAGAAAGAAAAGCAATAAAATTGCTGATATTCTATGATCCTTCCAATTAAATGGTGTATTATTAATGTAATCTGCAGAAAAAAATTCAAAACAAATTGTGTGACGTCACATATTTGTTCTCTCAATAACGCGCAACCTCCCGCAATTCTCTCAACTGTGACGGCTACGCCGCTGCCTTTGCCTTTGCCTTTGCCGCTGTTTGCCTTCTGCTGTTTGCTCCCAGTTGCCTTTTGTATTTGATGTGTGTAGCAAGTGCCGCTTTTTGTTGATTCAATTAATTTTCATCGTATACATTTTTGCAACTATTTAAAACCATTGCAAATGGCTACCAATTAGCATAATAAAAGTTTAAAACTGAAAGAAAACTGTATATAATAAATATTAGGCTAAAGTGTATTTATTTAAATGTTTTGAACGTTGTCATAAGTGGAATGAAAAGAGTTATCGATTTCTGTGAAAGTTGCAGGCGGCACTGCAAACAATAACTGGCCAAAAGCAAAAGAAAGTTTTCAAATCAAAGTTGTGAATGCAATGGAAAACTTAAACTTTGCACGCACGCCGCAATTTCTGCGCAAAGTCATCAACGAGGCGCGCAGGTAAATAAATCTGCCTCAACAGAGGCAACAACAGCAAAAGCCACCCCGCCACACAACCACCAACACAAAGCAGTACCCTCTATAGTGCTGGACCTCGAAACCAACTCCCAATTCCAACCCCGACCCGTAATGGGGTGGTATGTGAAGCTGGCTTCGTCTGGGCTGCAGTGGTTGTATTTTTTTTTCTGCTGCATGCACCTTACAGGTTTTACGTGTTTCCTAGCTTTCGCGCGACGCACTCGTAGAGTTATCCCCACGACCAAGCAGCAGTGGCTCATACAGTTGCAAGGCGTCTTATGTAACATGAGCCTGCAAGCCACCAATTGTTCTGCCTTCTTGTGTATATGCAACACGCGCAGCACTTAAGAACCGACCACAAACAAAAGCCCCCAACGGTCCTTATTCCGTTACCTTATTGTATTTTCTTTTTTTTTTTGCAAACCCAATGCCATTTTACCCTTACCCGGCGCATATAATTTTGTGGTAAAAGGGAAAAGGGGTCTTTGGCGTTTTACGTCGTCTTTGTTCTGGGCCGAAACGTCCTCATAATTTGGCTCCTCTTGACTTTTTCTTTGTATAGCCATAGCCCGTGCTTTGTATGTCAACGATTTTTCCTTTTTTGACGCGCCCAAGGCAACAGCGGGCACTTATCATTGGATATAGCTCAGCGTGTGGGTGTAAATTGGCTCATCTACAGCTTCCCGTTGTGCTGCTGTCTATGTGTGTGTGTGTGTGTTATGTGTGTAATCTAATATAATATTTATCATGAACTAGCGTCATTCCATTTATTAAACGAGCAACCCGACCTCTGGCTTTAGACGAGTTTTCGGATCTCTTCTATGTATGTTCGCATTTTTCTTGCGAATTGACTAGTCCAAGGTCAATGGCAATGGCAGCCTGAAAGTTATCGAAAGGCAGATCATTAAATCGATCGGAATTATTTGTAATAGTATAACGACGCTCATAATTAATATATGTATTGATCATGTATTAAGCTATTTAAACTATATAAAAGAGTTAAAGCGATAGCTTACACTATTTTTCTTGTATGATATTGGTTATACATTTATATTTAAGTCTAGATCGGATGAAGGAAATAACTTTATCTTCAGTTGCGCTCATATTATTATCACATTAGATTTATATATACGTAAAATATGTGTGTCTGTTAGGGTATATAATTGTCGGCCACGCAGAAGATATATTCATTCTGTTTGTGGAAATTTTAGTGAGTGCTAAGAGAAGGATAGGAAGATATAATGCGAGCAACGGCTGTTCATCATCATTTCCACACCATATGTACACACACACCCACACACATGCATGAGCATTTATAAATATTAATGTATATAATATGTATTTTAATTGGTGAAGAAAAACATTCCATTTGGATTACAGATCGTTTATACATACAGACGACACCGCCACAGCCGGCAGATCGTTGGGCAATTGTCCAGAAGAGGCAACTGCGCCACGTGACACAATGGAGCTGGCCCATAGCTTGATACTCAATGAGGAGGCAGTAAAGCAGCTGCCGGAGAACAAACGAGCCGTTTTTGAGTTGGAATGGTTACGGTACTTGGAAAAGTCCTTGCCGCATATACCCAAACATGAGATTAAGGCCGGGCAAAAGAAACTTGTGCAACAGCTCTCGGAGCGCATACAGGGTGCACCGGGTCCGCCCATGCGTAAGCTGATAGCCAGCGCACTGGCCACACTCTTCTCAGTGGGCGATACCTTTATGCTCTTCGATACGGTCAACGCATGCAATGATATATTGAAGAACAAGGATGATTCTCCCAGCTATTTGCCCACAAAACTGTAAGTCGAATATCGATATAACATAGATTAAAGATTATACAGATCCTTCCTTCCAATCATTAATAGAGCTGCCATTTGCGTGTTGGGCTCTATGTACGAGAAACTGGGACGAATGATGGGTCGCACCTATGAGGACACCGTTCAGATATTGATACGGACTATGAGAAACGCTGAGTCGCAAGCACGTATTGAGATCATGCACACACTGGAGAAGGTGAGCGCCGGGATGGGTACTGCAATTGCCAACGTGCACAAGGACATCTACAAGGCGGCAAAACACTGCCTGTTGGATCGGGTGATGGCTGTGCGTGTCGCCGCTTCCCGCTGTATACTCAAGATGATCTATAGTGCTCCGTTTTTATATCAAACGGAACTGGAAAACCTGGGCACGCTTTGCTTTCGCGCCTTCGACGGCAGCAACTATGAAGTGCGCTGTGCCGTTGCGCAGCTGCTGGGCACACTCTTGGCCTATACCCAGCAGCTGGCGGAAGCGGCGAGTAACAAAAAATCCGGAGCACAGGCGCTGGCAGCTGCAGCACTGCAAGCCGCTAAAGGTGGTGCACTGCGTCTGGTTTCCTTAGACGAAGCGCTCGGCATACTGATGTCAGGCTTTCTTCGAGGCGGTGCATCCTTCCTTAAAGGCACCGGTGAAATCATCAAAGGCAGCTCTGGTGTCAATCGTGAGGTACGCGTCGGTGTTACCCATGCCTATGTAGTGTTTGTACAGTTCATGGGCAGCGTTTGGTTGGAGCGACAACTGAGCACGTTTTTAGGCCATGTTCTGGATTTGGTGGCTAATCCCAAAGCGGCCTGTTCTCATGTGGATGCAGTCTACTCACGCAAATGCATTAACTTCATACTGCGCTCCACAATTGGTAAAATGCTGGGCGAGAAGGCGCAAAGCGCTGCTTGCAAGGAGCTCATCCATTTGGTTGCTAAGCAAATGAATTCCATTGATTTTAACCCTGAGAACGCTAAGGACTCCAACCAGGAGACACTCTTCAGTCAGCATCTGTTAGTTTGCGCCCTTCAAGAGCTCAGCTCACTGCTTATTGGTCTGGGCACAACAGCACAGAATATGCTCACGGATCAATCACTGAATGCCATCGATGCCACCTGTGCGGTGCTAGTGCATCCCTGTGCCGCAGCACGTTTGGCAGCCGCTTGGTGCCTGCGTAGCTGCTGCATTGCGGTGCCCAGTCAGATAACGCCACTGATTGATCGATTCATTGAGGCCATTGAACAAATGCGCTCCTCGCCGGAGGCCATTGCGGGCTATAGCTGCGCCTTGGCGGCCATTTTGGGTAGCGCACGCCACTCACCTTTAGGCATACCGCACACCAAAGGCAAAGTGGTGTTCAACTGTGCCGAAGAGCTGCTGCGCTCTGCTTCCCAGAATAGCCGCATGTCGCTGCATCGCACCCAGGCGGGTTGGCTGCTGATTGGTGCTATTATGACGCTGGGATCGCCAGTGGTCAAGGGACTTTTACCACGCATGTTGCTGCTCTGGCGTAACTCATTTCCGCGTTCCAATAAGGAGCTCGAATCGGAGAAGGCACGCGGCGACGCCTTTACCTGGCAGGTGACACTAGAAGGACGTGCGGGTGCACTATCCGTAATGCACAGCTTCTTGCTCAACTGTCCAGATCTGGTCAGCGAGGATATAACTCGACGTCTACTCACACCCATCGAGAGTGCCCTGGCCATGCTGGTCAAGTGAGTAGTTAATCAATTCCTAACTCCTACTCTGACCTAATCCTTTGACCTTACCTTCCAGCTTGGCAACAGTGCTAAAGAGCTATGGTACACAGCTGAAGGCTCCAGCTGCGATGGTACGCTTGCGTCTCTTTGAAACCCTAACGCTGTTGCCACCCACTGCTCTGGAGGCATCCTACACCCATCTGTTGCGCATGCTTGTCTCGGAGTTCACATTGTCGGATAATGCGGCCAACACAACAAATTCTCTATTGCGCACCCTTTGCCATGGCGATGATTCCATCATCCTGGGCACTTGGCTACAGGAGACCAATCATCGCACCATCGAAGATCAGGTATGTACATGTATCCTAGTGTGCTATAAACTTAGTTCAACTATCGCTGGTTATTGGTTTGGTTAATGTTACCAAATCTCTCTCTATCTATATTTCCCTCTCTTTCTCTCTCCCTCTCTTTTACCTCTTGAAACTATTCCCAAATTCTAATTGTAAATATTGCGTTACACTCATAACATCACAGATGGAGCCCAATCGTAAAGTCGATGGCGAGCATGTAAGTGTTGAGTCCGCTGATCCTGTTCAACCTTCATTCAAACCTCGTTTCGCATGCTCGTTTTCTATATACTACAGTCGAACTTCCCTATAGCGAAATCGCATGAAAATTCTAAAAGAAATATTCGAAATTTGTTTTTTATTTCTTATATTAGAATGTTTATCAATTTAATTTGAATACAGTAGACATCCGATTTAACGTACCAACAATTGCATGTTTTATTTCTTACGTAAAAAGTTCATCATTCTTTAATTTTGGTTAACTTTTTAATATATTTTCTACTTGATTTTTTTAGTTTCTCCGCTTTTTTACACAGTTTTTTATTCTCACTTGTTCGTTATATCGAGTGCAAGTGCAAGTTACGCGACATCATACGATACGCTATATGCGCTAATCAAAATATGTCGACTTCGCGATAAGTCGCGATATATGTATTAAATCGAATGTTCGTTATGTCGAGTTTCTACTGTATGTTATTATACATATTATATTTTTATATGATATATATGTATTTTTTATTTGTTACGTTCTTTTTTTACCATAAGTTTAAATGTTATTAGCTGCTGCACTACTATTTTAATGAACACACTAGCTGTTTTCCATTTGATTCGATAATTGAAGTTTTACTGATCAATTTTTTTTTGGATCCTTTAGCTTCAGCCGAACAGCGCCGCTGGGTCTGGCGCTCTGGAGCATGATCCGTGCTGCCTTTACCGTCCCAACTGGTCAGCTCAATATGGATGCAATGGGAGCACGACAAACACAAGCAATAACAATAATATACAGCTGATAAACAAGGCGCAACAATGTCCTGGACCGTTGCCATTGGGCGTGGCCGTTATCGATATGGCAGTGACGCTATATGGCACCATATTCCCGAAGGTGGCCAACAAGCATCGTCTTCAAATGCTTGACCACTTTGCCGAGTGTATTAAGCAGGCAAAGAGTAACCGTCAGGAAGCGATCCAAATGAATATATTTACGGCGCTTCTGTATGCACTGAAGCATCTGACGGACAGCAAGACCAGCATTGGGCAGGAGGATGTTAAGAAGAGTGCGACCAGTCTTATAGTCACTTCACTGACCAGCGGTAATTCCACAATACGTTGCGCTGCCGGAGAATCCCTTGGACGATTGGCACAAGTGGTTGCCGATTCTCATTTTACGGCTGAATTGGCTCAGAATAGTTTCGACAAGTTGAAATCTGCACGGGATGTGGTCACACGTACTGGTCACTCGCATGCCTTGGGCTGTCTGCATCGTTATGTGGGTGGCATGGGCTCTTCGCAGCATCTGAACACTAGTGTATCCATATTGCTGGCACTGGGCCAGGACAGTGCATCGCCAGTGGTCCAGGTATGGTCGCTCTATGCACTGGCACAGATTGCCGACTCTGGCGGTCCCATGTTCCGTGGCTATGTGGAGGCAACGCTAACGCTCTCGCTGAAGCTGCTACTTAGTGTGCCGCATGCCCATGTGGATGTTCATCAATGCGTCGGCCGTGTGGTGAACGCTTTGATTACCACCGTGGGACCGGAACTGCAAGGAAATAATTCGGTAGTTACTGCCATGCGCAGCTCCTTCCTCTGTGCCGCGGCGCTGCTCCAGGCTCATGCAGATCCATTGGTGCAATCTGAAGCAATTGGTTGCCTACAACAACTGCATTTGTTTGCATGCAAGTCTCTCCAGCTGGACACCCTGGTACCGACGCTGGTCAAGATGCTGTCTAGCAATTATTTCATTCTTCGCAAAGCGGCAGTTGCCTGTTTGCGTCAATTGGCGCATCGCGAGGCGCGTGAAGTGTGCGAGTTGGCACTAACCATTACGCCGGAACAGTGCCCGGATTTGGTCATAACCGAATACGGGCTGCCGGGACTACTCTTCTCCATGTTGGACACTGAAACGGATGCAGAAATGCTTAAAAATATACACGATACTCTAACGTCCATGCTCCAAATGCTAGCTGCTGATAATCTGAGCAATTGGCTGAGCCTCTGTAAGAAGGTGCTTACCGTCGCTGTGGAGAGCGGTAGCTCCAATGAGGATCAGTCCGGGCCGACTGCATCGGCTGATGCAGCGGGCAAAACATCCAAGGGCGAGTCACATCAAACTGATGACGATGACGATGAGGAGGAGGAGTATGCCGATGATGTCACCGAGTATAGGGCGGAGGAGGACACTTCGACTCATCCAGCGGTGCAACCGCGTTGGCCGACACGTGTTTTTGCTGCGCAAAGTGTGCGTCGCATCATCTCCAGCTGCGAGGCGGCCAATGCGCTGCACTTTGATCTACTGCAGGCCAAGGAACAGCAGCTGATCAAGTCACGTAGCGGGGATTATCTTATACTCCATCTCGCTGAGCTCATACGTATGTCATTTATGGCCGCCACCTCGGACTCGGATCAGTTGCGGCTGGAGGGATTGCGTACGTTGCAGGAGATCATTGATCGTTTTGCGAATGTGCCAGAGCCAGAGTTTCCGGGTCATCTTCTGTTGGAGCAGTACCAGGCCCAGGTGGGTGCTGCATTGCGTCCCGCTTTTGCAGCCGACACGCCCTCACATGTTACCGCCGCTGCCTGCGAAGTTTGCTCCGCTTGGATTGGATCTGGTGTCGCGCGTGATATAAGTGATCTCCGTCGAGTCCATCAGCTGCTTGTCAGTTCGCTTAATAAGCTCTACACGAAGACAAACAGCACACAACTGTACAATGAGTCGATGGCAACGCTGGAGAAGCTCAGCATTCTGAAAGCCTGGGCGGAGGTGTATATTGTGGCCATGTTAGGCAATGGCAAGGCGCCTGCTTCACTGCTCACCGTGTCCTCAGGTGGAGCAACAACAACGCAAACGGAGCTGGTTTGTGGCCTGGACCTGGATACGGATAATCGTGGTGAAAGTTTACTGGGACTTGTCCAGCCAGAGCTCCATAATTTGTCCAATCATTGGCTGGCTGCGATGAAAGATCATGCATTGCTGCTGCTGCCCGCCGAGTTTCAATCACAGTTACCAAGAGATGGTGGGTCCTTCTACACCACAGATACCATTAACTCATCCAAGCCTCACTACATGACCAGCTGGCCACCCATTTTGTATGCAGCTGCACTCTGGCTGCGAGATGAAGGCTTTGCCATGCATCAGGAGACTCAAACCCAATTGGAAACCAACAACCAGCAACCGCCTGAGCTGGAGTCCAATAACAACAACATTACGCACGGCTCGCTCTCGGCGGATCGCTTTCACATGATCTTTGGCATCTGTATGGAGGCTTTGTGCAGCATGCGGAGCTCCGATAAACCAAAGAACATTGTCAGTTGCCTAAGAGCGCTGCACAGCATCTTTGATTCGGATTGGGCACGACGGCAGCTGATCAAGGATCGCACTCTTACAATTGAGCTATGCCAGGTGCTACATCGCCAGATACTTACCCGGGATGAGCTGCTCGTACAGATGCTGTGCGTAGAGATTCTCAAGCAGACAATCCAGGCTGCACGCGAGGATTTGCAACGAAAACGTGACAGCCAGCAGCCCACAGACAATGCCAATGTCAATGGCAATGCGAATGCAAATGTCGAACTGGGCGAAGGAACTGTTATGCAGCCGGGCAGTTCACATGTTTATGCCGTGCTAGAGGTGTGCTTGTGTCTGTTTGTACGCCAGATTCCCAGTCTGAATCCCAGTAAACAGACCAACATCCAGCTTGATTATGCGTATTCCAAGAATGTGTCATTCTTTTCGGTGCTGGGCGATGACAATGGACAGCTGGTGGCCAACGGTCTACAGTGCGTTGAGCAGCTTCTAGAGCTTTGCACCCCCAGCGGTGCACTGACCATACTGCCCACAATACTCTATATGAACACCAGTATCATACGGGAAATAGCCAATAAGTCGTCCATTGACAGCAGCATTCTGGCCAACACAAGTGCTGTCCAAGCAGCACTTCAGTGCCTGCGCTCGGTTTGTGTCCATCAATGGGCCCAGGAGCCAAGCATTCTCGAGGACTGGCAGCAGTTGCTACAAAGCGCACTGGCAACCATCATTGATATGACCAAAACGGCTGGCGACAATGATGAGCGCAGGGTAGATGAGGTGACCATGTTGCTAGCCATTTCCGTCTTTATACTACATACGCCCGCCTCAGTGGTATCCGCGCCTTCGCTTCAATATCCGTGCATTAATCATTTCCGGCAATGCCTGCAATCCGAGCATTTATCGGTAAAACTGAAATGCATCGAAACGACACGTTCCATATTCATGAAGGCGGATCTTAAGACGGCCACACCCTACATTCATGCACTTGCGCCACGCATTATAGAATCCCTGTACGCCGAGTCCAGTAAGTCGCCAACAAGTGAACTGGAGCTTAAAGTTACCCTGGAGAGCATTGTCACCGTGGAGCAGCTAATTGAGCTCGCCGAGCCGCAGAATCGTAAGTAGATCACAATTTTTAAGTAATACGAAATCCTTCAGGCCTGTTCCGAGTTTTACCATAACAGTTTTCCTTTGGAAAAAATTTAATCCTAGTATTTCCAAGCATAGGATATTTTAAATTATTTTAGGAAATTATTTTAACAACGAACAGGCTGGGGTTTATTTGGATTAGAATGTTAAAATCGGGACAGACCTGTTAGACATAACTAGTCAAATTCTTCCAGTATCACAGTCCGTTGTCCCATAGCAATAACTAGACCTGCTAAAATGGAGCATAACATTTGTTATTCTCATCAAATAGAGTCGTTTCTTATATTCTACTCTCTTCTCTTTCTCTCTCCCTCTTCGTCTCTTTTTAATTGCTTTACTCATTTACTCACAACTAACTCATAAAAAATAAAATAAAATCAAAAAATACGTTAGGAAACTTGCTACAAGGTAAATAGATGCGTCCATTAAAACACATACCTAATTCTTGTTTGCACTCCAATGTTACCCATCGCACATAAAACACACTTATACTTGTATAAAACACCTATTAGCTAAAAGAAAGGATGTAAAAAAGTTGCTGTTTAGTTTAGTTGCATAATAAAATAAACATCGCTTTAAATGTTGTAACAAATTGCATGCGAATATCGATTGCTGTTGCTTATCGATTACAAAAGAAAAAGTGTGCACACACTAGAATTCAATTTAAACACCAATGCTTGCAGATGCCTTTGTGTTCCTTGTTAGTTGTTTATATATAAAAAAAAAAGTGTGCACACACCAAAAAAAAATTTAAACACCAATGTTAACATTCTATTAACTTGACTGTTACTATTCCCAGATATACAAATGCTAACACTGCTGGTACCCGTGCTAATTAGCTACCTGGCCGAACCAACCAAGTTGCGAACTGTGGCTAAGTATCAACGTCAACTTCATGAACAGGCGTTGCAGTGGCTGCTTAAGATTGGACCCAAGTACCCACAGGAATTTAAGGCTTTAATGTGTCAAAAGGCTGAACTGCGACAGAAACTAGAGGCAGCCATACGCAGTCAGCAGCAGTCAATTAATCTCGCACAGAAAGCTAGCGAGGCGCAACGTAACGGTTTGCTGGCCAAGCCTCAAAAACCAACGATCAAACTGAAAACGGACTTTAGTAACTTCCAATAAATAAACTCCCGATTTATGTACACTTTACATTATGCTATTTATAATATTATAATACTTACGTATATATTACCTAGATAAATAGCGGGATTTATTTGAGCTAGCTAAAAAATTGCTTGCAGTAAACAAACATTGTTAAACTTTTACAAATTTTGCATTGTTTTTGCTTTAACGTAAAAAGTACCTAAAAAAGAAGAATATCTTCCAATATACCGGGTATGTCTCTCGTCGATTCATGCATTTGCCAAGGATCTTCTATATTGTTAGTTATTAATATTATTATCATTATTATTATTATTATATAAATATATAAAATGTAATCAGAATATTAAATATTATAAAGCCTATTTAAATTAATTGTTTTTCATTTTTATGATAGGAGGTGATACTTTCTTTTGGGTTCTTCTCATCCAAATCTTCAATTTGTTTGAGAGCCATATCCTGCTCACTAAGCCTACTAAGATTCTGGAACTTCTCTCTCACAAGGTATAACAAATGGATGAGACAATCCCTTTGACAGCTGCATAAACACACTCGTCGCTGCTTGACGCTTGGCGCCACGATGCTCGGAATAAACTTGACAGCAGAGGCGCTTGTGGTTTAAGGCTCAGCGTATTGGCATGGAGATTTCGCCTATATCGCGCCAGGGAACTTTGAAGTGCAGGTGGCTTCAGGCGAAGATATTTAGGTATGCTTAAAGTAAACGAGGTTGTGTGCATCAATGCGCATATTCGGTTTTGGTGATTGGCTCCCTTTTGACCTTTTTTCTTGCTGGTTCTGGAGTCATCGGTAATGTGTCTGGACTCTCTTGCCATTCCTGCAGGCATTTTGCCCAATTCTCGGTAGTAACTTTAGAATTTTTGTAAATCCTGCGTCGTGGTATTGAATCTACCTTTGCGTTTGGATTCTGTTCCATGTAACGCTTGATCACTAAGAACCGTGTCCGGCAGCTGGTACGTGTATGGTTGCCCAAATGGTTAGCACAATTCACCCATTTAGATGTGCCATGCGTGGCCACAAAATCCATTAACTTGGTGTCGTCCTCAACTGACCAGGAGTCAGTTTTATTACGTTGTGACAGCACATTATGATAGCGTGTACGCAGCTGAGCCAACGAGCGATTGGGAAACAAAGTGCGTGGAATACAATTAAATTTGCCATTGTACTCTTCCACGGCAGCAAATAACATTACATCCTCTTTGGGTGTAAAGGGTTCTGAAATTATTAAATATTAGACACTTTCCTGAAAACCGGATGTGATAACTTACCGTGACTAATGCTGGGATGTAAGACATACACATAACGTCCAATTATTGTGGATCTGGATCTGCTAGGAAAGTGTTCGATCACCTGAGACCAATCGGTAACCCCGTTCACAGTATTTCGTAAGACAATCTTACGCAATTTCTCATTATCCTGATTACTCCACTTAATAGCATTCGTTGGCTCTAATTGAAACCGTAATGTGGTCTGCATGCGTACAAAGCATTGATAGTGAGAGCGCCTATGGACTGAAGACGCGATGGCCGCCCAGTTTTGCTGGTTGTTTGCTCTAACCGCGGCTAGCAAACACTCATCCTCCTGGTCCGTCCACTCATCGCGGTTAATCTGCGGATGCAAATACACAAGCCACATAGCTGCACAGCTGTAAGATGAATGACGATGCCCCACATCTAGTGTGCTTATCTGATTCCAATCAATGTTAAAGCTGCTATCGGCGTCACCCAATAGACTAGCCAGCGTTCGCATATGCAAATCGATTTCCTTGCGCTTACGTTGGTTACTTCTCAGTTTTTTCGGTTTGGTTTGGTAACTGGCATGATCTAGCAGCTGGAGTTTGAAGGAACTGAGTTAGTAAAAGTAACACATCCATATTCCTGCTCTAAGACTTACCTGTTGCTTAACGCCCATAACCACGTTCTTCTTGTCTAGCACCGTCCAGACGTGTTTGGAACGCATATCAAAATCAGTGGGAAATATTTCTGTGGCACAGCGTTTCTCGTAATCCTCATTGTTGGGACAACTACGTCCGTCTATATCGCGAAAGTACAAATTACCCTTGAAGCGAAATGTTCCGCCCCGCAACATAGCTCCGCACTTCCCAACCATTTCAGGAACGCCGGCGCCAACAGCACCATAATCCGCTGCTGCCGTGTGAGAGCGCAGATTCAGCCGACGCATAAGTATCTGCTCATTACTCGCATAGCGGACACGAACAAGCTTCAAAAGGTCCATCATACGCGTCCTAACCTCGTTTAGACGCCGCTGTAACTCCTGATTCAGTATCAACGCATTCGCATCGCTGCGCTTGGTGCTGGCTTCCAGCAACGTCGATATTTCTTGCAACAGTTGTTGCTGAGACAGCCTCATCTTATCCATCTCGTACATTTCGATGCCGGACCAGCAAAATAATAATACGTTTCTCTGCACATATAAACGAATACAAGTCTTATCGAAAGTTTATACGATTTTGTATTGTATGCCATGAGTGTGACCAGCTAACGATGACAAATATATACCACCTTGTCAAAAAACTATAAGAGAAAAATATACTAAGAAAGATAACGATAAAATTAATTAAATCATTTCAAAGTGCTTAAAAGAATCGGTGATCTGTTCATTTTGTGTCACAGTGACAGCTTGGACTGTGACATTTAAATATTTTTGATAAATATCGGTATAAAATTTATTTGTAAACGGCCTCTAAAGCAGCCCACACACGATTTAACGTACTTGTGAAATTTTTACATTACATTTTGATCGAACTCATACAAAACTACAAAATTGGGTCCTATGTTGCACACACACATATGCAGGCTCACAATTTTCTTGTATGTGTTAGTATGAATATTCATGACTCAACGAATCTTCACGAGTTTTCATGAATACTCCACATATTTTTTGTGTATTCAGTGAATCTTTAGGCTTGTGCACTCTCGGACTCTCGATCGTGAGCATACGAAAGCTGATGAGCCTTCGTATTCGCTTTGCGTGAACGCTGAATATTCAGGCTCACTCTTGGTTTTAGCTCACACAGACTCATTCATGAATCTTTATGAGCTTTTTATGAACGCATTTAATCATTCACTGCAGATCTCTGGTAAATGCATACATTAATTCCAATAAACGTATATACAGTTGCGGTGGCTACCCAGTCACATTGCCCTCCTCTGATCAATGAAATAATGAACGTGCAGTCGAGCAAGCAGCATTATAAAGCGCTCTCTCTCCCTCTCTCTACGCAGCGCAACGCAGCTGCTCGTAGCAGCTACTCGCGCTAGTGCAAGCGAGTTGGCAACGTTCGTTGTCATCGACGTTGCTTATGTTCTTTGCCAGTGCGACTGAATGCGATATGTATGTTTATTTCACAGACTGTGAGAAGATAACAGTCATTGGCAGTGGCAGTAGCATGACAAAGAACGCAGCGCTCAAAAATGGAGTAAGAGCGAATGCGAGAGTGAACATACAGTAGAAGTCCGGCTTAACGAACATTAAAGGCAAGCCCCTGTACACTAAGTCGGAAAGTTCGTTATTTCAAATACTTAACTTGGGACCCAATCTTGTAGCGATAAATGCATTAAAAGTTCTAATTAAGTTCTTTTTCTCTTTTCGTTCGGTATATTGAGCATTACTAATCGTTATATGGATATGAATGTACGTTAATCCGGACTTCTACTGTACGTTATTTATGTATATTTCATATGTATATACATATTTATATTGCCTGGTCCATATGGGTTTGGGGTTTGAGATCGTCTTTTTAATGTATTGCTTTGAAGAGTTCACAGACGAAGCTCATCTTAAGTTTTGTATAATTCTTAGGTACAATTCATAGATTGGAAATTATATTTAATATTGATAGGTATATGAATATTCAAAGATTATTAATTAAGATTTAGATATAAGATTTGTGAATCTTTATTCTTTGCTTGTCTGTGAGACCAAAAATCTGCGACGTTCTCTGATATAATCAAATGTTGATTGCTTAATAATAAGATAAACCTCTCTAGCCACATGAGTTATGCTGATGACTATAACGATCGGCTTTAGATTTACCCCACACACATACCAACAGGACTATGATTAATGGTCTTTCTGCCGCGAGGCAACCACTAAACATGAAACTATGTAAACTTATGCGGAGCTCATGCAACTGTGGACGTCGTGGAAAGTCCAAGTGAAGAATATGTTATTAACGCAAAAGTTCAGACGTGGCTCTTGAGGCGAATGGGTTGGGAAACGGTTTTAAGCCGTTTTCAAATCATTTCTCGGAAAATGTTGTTCCTTTTCTTTGCTCAAGCAGCCATTGGCAACCATTTTGCATTGTGTGCCGCGTCATTTGCAAGTTATGTTACTTTACTCAACTGCTATAAATCTTGAGGAAAAGTGCGCACACTAACACCCACACACACACACACAGACAAATCACAAGGCAAATTAGTTGGTACTTCTCCGCCCAATCTCAGCCAAAGCCCAAAGTTTCCTAACCAACTTGTTTAGCTGCAAGTTTTGTGGCTTTTTCGGTCGAGTATAGTAGAACTATTTGGTTAGAAGTTTCCACAAATGGTAGGAAATGTGGCAAGAGCTGTAATGTAATTAAATAAATTGCATTATCCTGGTGGAAAATATGTATTAAAACAATTTTACTTTGAATTAAAACTTAATCTAAAATTATTTCGTGTGCCTCAAGCTAAAGGCTTGGCCAACTGCATAAATTTCGAAAGTACATTTTTTTTATATAGAGTCGACTAAAAGCGGGCAACTAAAACTAAAGAATTTAATTCTAAAATAATTATTATCAATTATAGAATATACATTTTTCAAAAGTAATTCAGTTTGGTGAACCTTAAGGAACCAATAAGAAGTATAAGAGGAAAGCAAAAGCACGTGCTATAAAAGGTACCTTTTGCTTCAAAACCAACACCAAGCTAAGCGCTAAGGATAACGGGTAAACAATTATATTCAATGGAGATATGGGTTGTGGTAACTGCCTCCAAGACTTTCATCTTGCTACATTTGCATCCCAGTTAAGTAAAATATGTCAGAACCCAGTGTAAGGATGCGCTTTAAAATCATTGAAGGTGTCGTCCAACTGGGATAACGTTGATATTAATAGGATTGAATTGAGGATTAAATTTCCAAATACAGTTAGGTATAATGGTTTTTACAAGAAGACAGTTTTAATTCATATAAATTAAATTAAGTAAAGCTATCATATTATAATATCAGTTACAGCATAAAGCGTCCTATCCACAGTCGAACATGTTTGTGTACCTATTCCGGCTATGCATTCTGTTTGGCTGCTTGCGCTTTTTCGTGGACTTCTACCAAGCAGAGCCTCTTCGCGGCAAGGAAACACTGTAGGAGAATACATCGCATTGTCAACTTCAGCAAAAGAAGCAGTATATCTACGGAGGCTGACACAAGAAGTTAGATGGCTTAAGCAGAATCCAGTGACGCAAGATTTCATATTTCATATTGACGTAAGATTTCACATTGTAAGAAATAACGAAATTAACATTGAATACATTTGTACTAAAAAGAATGTAGCAGATATATTAACCAAAAGTTTAAGTATTTGTTAAGTAACTTGAATTAATGTGAAGTATTGATTTGAAAATAGTATTTAGCATAAGCAAAAGTGTTGAAATTGTGATCTCTAAGTAAGAGTAAACTTAAGTTTTAATTATCTAATTAATGTACTTGTGCAATCGAGTTTAGTTCTAATAAAGCATTAACAAAATGAACTCTTCCGTCGCATTCTTTAATGAGCTTAGAGTAAAGGTGGCAATTCATCAATCATCATAAATTGGCAATAGTGATAGTTATTTCGATTTGATAGTTTTTAATATAAAATGATTTAATAATAGGGAATTTAGGTTTAAATTCAGATAATAATTTAATTTGAAGATAAACCTATTATATTCTAAAAATGTCACTGTTTATGAAATGAACATTTCCATCTTCAAGTGAAATTCAATTAATCAAAAAATGGGACTAGATGAAACCAGGAGCTGTGGCACAGGCAGAGTCACAGCAGACGAAGATGACAAGGATATCATATCACCATATTGCAGAAAAAAGTAGGCTAAACAATAATTTATCATATTCAGCCAGACAGAGAAAGAAAACTGTGAAATTAAAAGGCGTAAGAGATTGCAGGATAGAAGAGTCCTGGTTTATGCTACTGCTTACGAGTCTGTCACTGCAACTTGACATTAACACGTCTAAAAGAGAAAGTTGTTCAGCAGCAGCTTCTGCTCTACTCATAGTGGCGTGTCCTGGAAACGATTATAAAATCATTATTTATCACATTATGTCACACTCCCTGTCAGACAGCCTGGCGCCATCCAGGCATCCAGACGAGCCCACCTACGTTGAATCTATGTGACCCAGTCCCGACCTAGTCCCGACCCCAACTCTAATCCATGGATGAAAATTAAATAACGAGCTCCTATGACATATGGTGCATACCTTAAGTACATTCTTATAAGGACATTAAGCTACACATTAAGTGTTTTTTTTTTTGTGGTTTTAGGGTATAAAAAGGTATCTGGAATGTCATCGTTAAAGCGTTTTCTCTTAAGGCTTCCTCGATCTGCAATATAAGTGTGATTTGATTGTACAGTTAAGAGCTATCGATAGTACTTATCGATATTATTATATACATACATAAAGGTGATGTTGAATGCACATCTGAAGGTCTTAAAACTAAAATTAAGGGAAAGCTTTGAAAGGAATTCCTAATAACTTCTTGTGTCAAATGTTTCTCGCTTCCTTTATCCTTTCGTTTGATAGAGTGTTTAATTAACTGGCAAATCTGACTGGATTTGGGCTTAAGTTTTCCGCAGTAATTTTCAACATCAGCTAAAATGCTATTCATGTTAAAATGCTATTCAAATGGCGTCAAAAGAGACACTGGCCTGTGATATCCTAGCCTCAGGACATCAGTCGAGTCCAAAAGCAATTTGTCAAGCCGCTATGATTGACAGCTAAGGTGACGCAGCGATGCATAAAGTACACACACCAACACACACCAACACACACACACACAAACATACACAAAGTGTGCGTAATATTAACAATATGGTGACAAAAGCATCCGGGACTAATTCATAGTAGTCCTGTCGAAGGCTTCAAATTAATTTTCAATTATCCTTCAACATGTTTATTAACAATATTCTGCCAAGCTTTAGCCAAGGTGTTGCCACAGTTTCATTCTAAGATTTATGGCATATTTAAGGCTCAGTTGAGCGCACACAGGAAAACTGCTTTAGGCCTGAATCGTTGCTTATATTCCATCTGATTAATTAGCATTTGAATACCCTTACTTAATGTGTCCTTCCCGAAATCCTACTTGAGTATCAATCATCTTTTCCTGTGGTCTGAGCATACAGATTAAATTGTTCAATGTTTTTCAGAGATTCATTTCCCAGATTAATGTTTTATATCTTCTGTTAATGACATTGATTGTGGTCCTTAGGCTGTTCTATCCTCCTGATTTTTTGTTTCTCCTGAGTGCTTTCTTCGGCTCCAGGATTTCTGTCGTTGCGTTTCCTCCTGACAAGTTGAGTTTTGTGTTGTAAACTCAGCTAGACGTGCTACCATGTGGTGCAGGGTGCCGTGTGGGTCCTTTTTACATTCTGCATTTCGTCAGCTCCTGAAATTTGTATTAGTATTCATTCATTGCCGTCTATCTGAAGCTCTAAACATAAGTGACAGAATAATAAAAAGATTGATCATAGGTACGCGCAGCCTTCTCAGTATTGTGATTCAGATCCTTTTCTATAAATGTGAAATACCTTCAAAACGCTATCGGAATGACACCTAGTTGTTTTTTCAATTTTATCTCCTTTATAATCCTATTCCTTACATAATTTTAAAGAGCTCGACCAACTTCTCTATTAATATCTCAGGATTTATCTCTTGCTGGGTATCAAAGAGCCTGGCCATCTGAGCCCATAACAACCTCCTAAAAGTAAAATTTGAGTTCACGTTCATCAAAGACAAATCTACTTACTCTATTTCAAGTTAGGAATACGGATTTTTGGACACGTGAATGCCTTTGCCGAGGTCGCAGTTTGAATGGAAAATCGGAATTAGCAATTTTTGACGCGTGTCCTGGGGCTGTTAACAACCGGCGCATTGACCACGTTGGCAGTTCAGGCCTAATTGATTTTGCCACATTTTGCATGGCTTTGATGTCAGTCGATGATAGCTCCAAGAAATGTTAACTTGGCTGGAGCAGAGCTTCGGCATGGTGCGGGGTATACACTGGAATTAATTTATCTTATCGCACGCTGCATTTAGAAGGTCGAGGCTTAAGTGTCACTTGTCAGCAACGACATTGGCTGAGAAAGCCGGCTATCAACATTATTTGAGCCCATCAGAATTATGGCCATTATCAGCGTATTCTCTTTTTGGCTCTCGCTTTTCCAGCCCATGAGTTCCGAGCTAAAATTGATTTTACTGCCGGACCTTGCAGAGCTGCTTGTGGCTGCTTCAGATGCTCCACTATTGCAATAAGTCAAATATTTTCTTGTTTCGCAAATTGCAAACATACTCAGGCTTAACTAACTTTGGTCTCTTCATTCAGCTGGTTTATATATAGTCAACAACATACTCAACTTTTCGTTAAAGCCTTATCGTTACTTTGCCCAGACTTAATATTCTTTTCAGAGTTGCACACAAGTTTCTCAGGCTAAACTTTAATTGCCTTTAAAGTTTTTATCTGGAAACAAAATTGCAGCAAAAGAATTTTTGCAGTTAAGTTGCAAAGTTCTTTCAATAATCTCAACGAGGTATATATGGTACATGCCATGAGGGTTTCAATAGGATTATTTTGTTTATTTTCTATATTGTATTAAGTTAACCTTTTTGTGACCTTTACTCTGTGTTTTGTTATAAAAGAACAAGCATCTATACATTGTTTTAGTCAAAATAACTGGGTTAAATGCTTCAAATTTCGCAGCGATAACATTCTGTTTCCCCAGATTCAAACTACTAAGAAACAACCACAGGAAGAGCACGCAGCAACATGGCAGAGATTTCGACCCAAATATCATTTAACACGTCTGTAAGCCAAATTGCTGTTGGCCAGTTGAAACGAACAGGCAGCAGGAAGTGGTCCATTGTCCTAGATAGCCAAAAGAGTACACACATTTTGTAAGCTGACATCCTAGAGTCCTAGGAGCTTTCATGATTCAACCAGCTCAACGTAATAACCGATTGTGTAAGCATCCAAGTCTTCGATTTCTAATCAAACATGAAGTAAATGAATAAATAAACACCAGAGGTTGAGGGATGCAAACATTTAATGGTCATAATGTGCTTAAAGTTGTTTATTGAAAGCATTCTGCAATTGTGAATTAAATAAAGCCCTAGGATATTGGATTCGAATCTCAAGAGCACCAATCTATGGATCGAATCTGCTTTTAAATGGCCTGAATAGCCAAATGAATGCGATAAACAATGAAGATGCAACTTGCATCTCGAACAGTCCAGAATAATTGGCCAGGCCAAGGCAACTGCAGTGGCCTATTGAGCCCTAATGAGTTTCACTTCGGGTGAAAAGCTTTCGCAGGGGAACAGTTGGATAGTTAAGAATCATTCAATGAGTCCATTTGGAAAATAGTTTTACTTTTGGTAATAGTGAAAATAATCAAAATGCTGTTAGCCAACTGCAGAGGCCAAGGGGGAAAGAAAAGGCGAAAATTGTTTTTCGCATATGCAACTCTAGGCAGGAAATGAGTTAGTTTCCTCTGCCCTGGTAGCTCCGATTGTCTTCCTGTCTGAATTGTTTCGAATCTAAAGTCTTTGGTAGTTGCTGTCATGCCAAAAGCTGCTCCTGGCACTTGAAGACATTGCACTCTGCACATGTCCTGCATAGTAAATGAATGTATTCACCTCTGCGGGTTGGGTTTAACGTTTCATTTTCCCAGCTTTTAAAAGTTTTCATTTGCCAATAATAGTTCAGGTCAAGTTTAAAGTTACAGAGCTAAGAATTCGGAAATAAATAAGAACCATTCGAGCTCAGCTGAATGCCAAGTAGCAAACCCTTTTTTGTGGTTCTCTTAGTTCACTTTGCAAATGATCAGCTGTTAGCTTTTGTGCGTTAACAAAACGTAAACCATATGGGCCTGGCTAACTGAAATCGGACTTCATTATCCTGTGCCATTTTCTGTGTGTGTGTGTGTGTGTGTGTGTGTGTGTGTGTGTGTGTGTGTGTCAAGGGCAGCCGTAGGCAACCCGCTGGCTTGTCTGGACACAGCTGTAAACGTAATTTATGCCCATTTGCAGTCTGTTACCAACTTCACTTTACATTTTAACCAAAAAGGCGAATTTATACAAACGACCTCACGTATCAAATTAAAATGAGTTTCGTTCAAGCCAAGTCCTAAACCCAAACCTTGAAAAGGTTGTCTGTAGGTTCGATGTCGACCGTTCCATTTTTAACTCTCTTCTGATTAACTGTCAGTCCTTTCGTCCTTTACACTTTATTGGTTATTGTTCTGTTTGTCCTTTAATTTGGCCCTAGGACGATTGTCAAAATTTTTGTCTCGAATATCACGTATACGCCCAGTTATGTTAATTTCAAATTATGGCTTAATTCAGTTACGCTTCTTTTAATTAACTTAAGATAGCGTTTGCATTGAATAGCAAAATAAATAACATTGAATTTTATTTCACAATTGATGTGAGTTTTTCTATAAACCATCGGTTCTATTTTCAATATTTCTGACTGACATTATCTTATAAAATTATTTGATGACACGTAAAAGCATCAATAAAATGGCCTTTTCCCCCATTTCCTTAATTTCCTGCGTTTGTTTTTCCTCTTTTCGCTGTGGTCACGCTTAATCCCTTGTAAGCCTCGTTATTCATTTTGCTTTTAAGATTATGTTTCATCTCCTTTTTTGTACGTGAAATTGCATTGTAGCATATATAAGATAATATAATAATAGATTATATAATAATTAATAAGCTTTAAAATGCTTACTCCAAAAATATTTAAGCTTAATTTAACCTGTGCGCTTTAAGCCTTTTTTCTCTGCTTTAACCTAGATTCAAAGCCAAACTTTGTTGCATCGTTTCTACTATTTTAAGTGAAGTCAGAGATCTGTTGATAAATCCGATTATTTTCACGGACCAGCACACACGGTATTTAGCATTCGATGAGAAATCGTTGCTCTTTCGAAACTGCCGAAATAAATTTTACATACATATATATATATATATATATTATATATATCATTGGGGTGTGCGGCTTACAACAGTGACTCGTCAGTCAGGAGCAGAGTGCAGGAATTGCTTGCCAAAAGTGGCAACCGTTGCTATAATTTCTACTGAGAACTTTTTAATTTGTTTTTTTTTTTGTTAATTTTTTATACAAAGCTCCAGGCGATAGAGGAAACTTTTCCTATTTTTTCGTTTGCGTTTTTTGGGTATGAAAAAGCAGACAATTAACTGAGCCAGGAGGACTGTGAGTGGGTATAAAGTATGGCCAGGGTGTCAGCCACTAAAAGTTGCAAGCCAAAGTATAAAAAAATGTTTAAGAACTACTATTTAAGAGGTTACTTGTCACTACTTGACCAGCACAAGGCAATCTCTTGATATTCGAACAGTGACAATTACATCGAAACTTATACGTCAAATTATGAAAGTATTCGAAAGACGTTGCATATATTTCATTTGAGGGACTTGATAAAAGTAAAATGGCAATTCTACTGCCGAATATTACGTATACGCAGAGTTCGCAAGTTAAATCAATAAATTTTATATTGTAACGGCTTACCTGATACATATGTGGGACTTTTCTATATATTTCATTATATTTACAACAATTTTCTACAATTTTATCCTCAGTTTCTATCAGATCACAATGAGGGCTGACTTAATAAAGGCAATGAACCTTGGCTAAAAAATATCCGGTAACAACAATCAGAAGCTCTTCATCAAGGCATACAATTGGCCTTTCCTTCCCTCGGGAAAACTCACTGAGAATGCAACTTGACGCTAGTTGCTCGTAATCTATGCTAATTTTCGCCTTCTCTTTTATATTATATTTTGCCTTGTGGATTCTTGGACACTTTTCTTTTTTCTTGGCATAGTAAAAAGTAAAGTATAACTGAAAAATTAATGAAGTTGAGAACTTAGCAAAGAAGTTTATGAGGCTGTCCCAAAGTGACAAGAGAAAAACACCAGGCAAATATCTTAATCATTATCTTATTACGAGTGTTAATTATGAGATGCAATAACAAAAACAGAAACTTGGAAAAACAAGCAGAAATCATTCGACTAGCAAATACTCTGAACAGCTCTCAACTCAGTTTGTAGCGTTAGAAAACAAGACTAAGAAGTTAAGTTGTAATATCAAAAACACTTATACTAAATTTACTATATCTAACTTAAATATATATCTAAAAAAATAATAATAAATATTTCTAAGCTTTTAAAGAGTGTTTCTGATTTCTTTACCACAATTTCAATGGATTCCGCGTATAACAAAAAATGGCAAGGGTCCAGAAGCGTTTTCTCAATTGAGTTATGCTTTTCCAAGAAAAATATATATAGAAACGAAGCTAGTTAATAAAACAAAGCAGAAGTGCAATAATATGGATAGCTCTGTATTACTATTGTTTTTGTTTATGTTGCAGCTGCACAAGTTTTATTGCCCGCTGAGCAACAATGTTGCTCGAGGATATTTTTCATTTCCACAATGAAAGGACTAAAATGAGATTAGAGACAAATCTAGCGGCTAGTGTCAAGGGAAATAAGTTAAGAATTAACCTCAACTCAGGAAAATAGATACTAAATAATTTCTTTTTCATAATTAGAATATTAAATCTCAGTTTAAATCCGCCGATTTATTGTGGGACTTCCCCTTCGTCTGAAACGCAAGTTAGCTTTAGTTTGAAACTATTTGGCGACTGACATGAAATATGATAGGGATAACAGCTGGTAACTCTTGATTGGTTAACCAAATTTTACGAAAAGGAAAAGCTAAAAAAAGAGCTAAACGAGGTGTACTGACTGTGTGAGTGTGAGTTAGCCATTTGACCCCGGTATGACACATATAAGCGGCTTGCTGACATCAACAACAAACAGAAGCTTGGCTAGATTTGTAGCCCATATCCATTGATAGAACAGAAGGGATATCTATTTGGACACAATTATAAATCACAGACTGTCTCGGTGTTTAAGTTGATGTTGAATGAACACAAGATTTAATGCCAAACAATCTTCGTAAAGCTATCATCAAGTGATGGCCAGTACTACTATTCACTCGCTACCTGTTGTATATATATATGGCCAGGACATTGAGCGACAAGTACAAATGTTGGGCCATTAGCAGCAGAGTGCTGAGTGACAGTAGACACAGATATGGCAACAGGATAAATGTCCTGCAGAGACTGGGCAAAAAGTTGTATTAAACGGACTGTCGTGTTATGTAACTCTCGAGCATTCATGGACTTGTTGAGTTGCGCACGAGCAGCTATTAAACTCCAGTTAGAATAGTTTCAGCAATCGATTGAATGTATAACTAAATTCTCCTCTACACAAGATGTCACGAGTGAAGATTAAATTAGGCTTGAGATACGGAAAGAACTTACTGGAAGATATCTGAAAATAATTGTATTAAACGGAACTAACTTCTTCTCATCTCTTTTTGATATGTATTTGGCCAACTTTCAGCTTTTCCACACGCAAAAACACAATCAAGAGATGTGCGAGTCAGCTGATTCTTTTTGCTTCACGGAGCGTATGCGTAATTTCTCTAATTTCAACAGATATTGACAGTAGTAAATCTTTTAGAGTTTTCTCTTTCTTTTCGATGTGTAGTTTATCACTGACCTTTACTTACTCAAATCATTGCCACTTTGGTCTTCTATTTCTTTTCTCAAATATTGTTCTATTTGCTAACTGCAAATGTCCCCAACAACCTTATCAATTAAAAACTATCCATGCTTATTCATTCACTGGCTTTACCTCTTTGGATCGCACTGCCATCCTGTCAACCTGTCACCCCCGCCGAGTGCAATTTTAATTGTATTGGCCAACGGCGCGTATACGCGACGCACTAAAATATTGAATAATTCCTTTGCTGTCATTTGCATTACGCTCGTCATTTTGTGTGTATGTGTATATGTTTCATTGTGTGTGTGTGTGTGTTTGTTTGTCTTTTGCCTTTTGTGCACTGTTCCTTTCATTGTTGATTGTCAGTGTCAATTGCAGCAAAGCTATTTACTAACATAAACTGATTTGCCTTTATTGAAAAATTTGTGTTTGTCTAGGGATTAGTATAGATCTCCTGGCTTATAAAAGCTCTTCTTTTCTTGCAGACATATTCAACTTGTATGCAATAACAACGAAGTCTTCAAGCTGCTGTGTTTAGGTTATACTTTTTGAATTATAACACCCTTAACCTATTGGCAAATGGAACACGTAGAAAGACGCATCTCCAACCATATAAAGAGTATTTATTCATGCTCGGGATCAATAGTTGAGTCATTCTCCTCATAATGTTAAATTTAGCTTTGTAAATATATATCTTAAATCTTATCTTATGTATGTCCAAACTACTTCCCCGTCAAATTGTCACAGCACCACATGTCGTCGGTGAGACGAGTGTGGGAATTCTCTTTAGTGTTAACTGTTCTATGATTTCCATCAGCTGTGGCTATCTTGACAGCAGCGTGAGGATTGCTCTTTACAGCCAGATGGGCAGCATTAACTGTCGAGAGACATGGATATCCTTATATCAGCTGGGATGACACGCGAATGTCCAGTGTATTCCCGCCCATGATTTCTGAGCTGAGCATGTGATCATAAAACGAGGACAACTGCCACGATCGCAAGTTATAGCCTGTGTTGGAGATGTACCAGAAATGGTCTATGGTTTATAATTGTATTGTTATGATGCGTTTTGGATTTACGCATTCTGCACTTAATAAATATATATACTTTATCAAAAATATTGCATACTCTAGCTAGGAACTAGCTTGCGTCAATTATATCACTAGAATTTCTCTTTTACGATCAAATTTTATGTTTTAGTCGACTGCTTGTAGCAGACTCTAAATTAAATTAATTAAATGCCATTTTGTAAAACTATTTTATTATAATATTGAAAACTAAATCCGATAATTGAACATTGAATTGTTATAATAAATCATCATTTTGTACACCAGTAAAATATTTTATTTATTATTTTAGATAAATTTAGATGTAAAAACAAAAAACTAAGTAAATTATGACGAGCGGTGAATGATCTGAGTCCAAGTCATACTGTCTCTGATGCTGAGGTGGGAATCTGGGATGCCTTGGGGCGATGTATTCGATGCATAAGAGTACCTTATAGGTACTCTCGTTTCAGCTCCCGCCAAGGATACATTTGGGACCAAAAGAGAAGCACATTCTTCTGAAGTCGGACCACACATGACTAGGACTCTTGGAGGATAGAAGACAGCACCCATAATTATTGTACCTTCACTGTAGCTCCAGAAGTTTTCTGAGGTTATCCTTGGCGAGGCTTTGGGTTCAACGCACTGCTGCGGCATATGGTAATCCTCAGCTAGGACCAGGATTAGGTTGCGAAGAGACCTCTTATATGATATACAAAATATAGCTTAGCCCCAGGGCACTTAAAATAACCAATTTGTATTATACAAGTATATTTATATTTTATTTTGTCAGTAATCTCTGTTTTATGAAACTTATAGAAGCCAGCTGAAACCTGAATTCGAATTTTAATTTTTATATTAGCTAATTGAGAGGCGAGTAAAAACAGTCTACTTTCAGAATAAAAGTTTAACCTGAATTGTACAATACAATATAAATTTTTAAAAGTAATGTGGCAATTAATTAAAATAAAAAAGATGAAAAAGATTTGGGTGTGTTATTAATAGTTATATTAATCGTTTGTGAGCGAGGGATCTTCGACCTATATAATATACTTAATGCAGAGCGCAATACTCAGAGCTTCATTTATTTTCAATTGTATGCAATTAGCCTAATGTGCAGGGCAACACTTTCATGTCCTAGTTCCACATCCAAAATCCTCTTTCAAATGTGCAGTGGAATTTGAAAGTTCCAACGCCTTGGGCCTAATGACTTAGTCAGGCAGGCAGCGCGGAAATGCAACAAATAAAAACAAAGTACAAGCTAATGCTCGACGTAACAAAATAAAGGCAACAACGTAACCGAAATAAAACTGTCACAGGGCCAGAACCAACATGGCCCGGGGTCGCTTGACCAAATGTAGTTTCAGCTAGGTTAAGCAGAAGGAACAGGAGCCAGACGAACAGGCGTTGAGAGTCATTAAGGCAATGTGCAGGGCAGAGCTGGAGGTGACTCCATCTCCATCTCCGGACCTGGCTCTGGCTCTGGTTCTCGCACTGACTCCAGCTCTGGATACTCTGGATACTTGGCAGTTCGCTCTTTAAGGATTTCCAATTCTATTTCCGACTATAACGAAAATAAAATGTATCTAAATAAAACTATAGACACACGTTGTATCTGAAGAGAAGAGAGACGATTGCATATAATCAAGAATATAAATATATATAATGTGTTATATTCTCATGAACATATATTATATATGGTGGCATTTAATAGTTTTGTGAGTCCCTTTTAGTCGCCGCCGCCAGGCGACTGGATGAACTCTAATGCCCAACCTAAAAAGCGGGTTTTGGACGAAAAGTTTGGAAAATGCTCAGGGCTGAAAGGCTTTGCCGCTGGCTACGACTGAAAGGATTTTTCTTTTGCCATCCAGCTCCAACCTGCTCTCATTTCTATCGTTTAGGTTGTTGAATATAGAAGGATTTCCTCTTATTCCATTGCCATTTCAGACTGGACTGAGTGTCACTGTCTGTCCGTTAATGGAACCTAATGTCATTTGCGAGCACGTCCTTAGCGAATGAAAGGACTAAGCCCAAACACCAATGCAGATTGGTTCTCAGTTTAAGCTTTTCACAGCTTTTTCTGTGGGTTTCTTTTTGCGGTCAATCGCAGCAAGTCGTAAATTAAAATCTTTGGCCAATCTAATTCAATAAGTAGAAGCTAATGAAAATAATTTAAAATAATTAAGGAAACCTTTATTTATTATCTATATACCACGCTATTATAGCCTTAATTCCTCTACTAGATAACGTATATATGATATTCATATAATAAGTATTAGATATCTGATATATATCTAACTTCCAAGCTACCATCACTTTTCATTCAGATAATTTTATATAATCGGCATAAGATATCAGCGAGAAGAGGGGATAGAGTCTGGGAAAGGTAGTGTAAAAATGCTTGGCTTGCCGAGAGAAGGTTAGTGAAACTCTTCAGAAGAAGAAGAAGAAGAAGAAGAAGAAGAAGAAGAAGAAGAAGAAGAAGAAGAAGAAGAAGAAGAAGAAGAAGTCGAGGATGCAGCCAAGACAAAAAAAGATTCTACGCTGTTCCTAAATGTATGGATGAAGCAATGCAATGCATGGATTTAATGATAATTTCAATACGTGAGTATACAGAGAGAGAGAGAGTGAAGAGAGAGAGATAGAAAAGGTAAAAGATAATTGGAAAAAAGCCAGCCGTTGACTCACGCCATATTGAAATTCATTATAATTGCGGTGAGGCGCCGTTGTCCTTGTCGCCGGCAACGCGCTGAAAAGGCGAGTGAAATATTTAAAGCATACTTTCAGGCGCTGCTTCAGTCGAGCGCAGTCAGCCACTTTTCATTGTTGTGGTAGACCGTGAGGTCGGGTTGAGGAAATTAATTAATATGCTGCTCCAATCGTACACACGCATGCACTTACACATATACTCACACACACACACGTACACACACACATTTGTATGTGCTTAAAAGTGGCGCATCTGTGACACGTCTCTTTTCTGTGGCTTAAGGAGGACTTTGGCACATTAATTCCCCTTTGCCTTATCTGTGAAAACCATATATATATATATATATATATTATAGCTTTTGTATACAGTTACTTATATATTTAAAACATAGGATATGTATAAGAAAATATACTAAGAGAATGATTGGAACCCCTGAACAGAAAATGAACTAATAATTATTTCAATGTAGGGAATAAAAGTGCAAGCTCGACTAACTCTGAACTTAACTTTCACTTAAATTCATTGTTAATCCAGTTAAGCACTAGGCTCCGGGCATAATAATGCCAATTATGTGTTAGCTTGCAACAGCCTCAGGCACCACCAGACATTAAGGTCTAACCCTCCTTTAAATGGCAGAAAGTGTCCCTAGTTCCGGCAGTTTAACTCAATTAGAGCCTGTGTGATGCGAGATTAAGACGCAAATGAACGGAAGAGAATTTTAAAAGTGTGCAACAAATTCAACCTATGGCAACATGTGGCAGCTTGATGCAACTTTGCGCGCTTAAAACTGCAAATAATCTGTGTGCTTAGCATGTCAAGTAGAGAGGGTGAAGTGCAGTGGAGCGAACTGAAGCGAGGTGCCCCCGCTTCAAATGTGCATCACACACTGTGGCAAAGGTGTGGGAAGGGGGGTTGAAAGGACTGTCACCAATTGAAACAAAGCTCTCATTGGCACCGGATGTGCTAGATTTAAAAGTCTCGACATAAAATTACTGAAGTGCAGAGCAAATTCAAAGGTCGGATCAAACGTGAGATGAGGTTCAAAAAGTTTATGAACTTGGTACAACACTTTAGCCCATTAATTAAATGGATTGGATAAAAGTCCAAGAACAATTTGTTAAAGAAATTATTGTGCAATGAAACGGAAATAAACAGTAGGCACATGTTGCTGATCCTTGTTTAACTTATTTATAGATATAAATAAATTTATACTCATGTGTAGATTTCTTTAGGATATTTTTGTTTTTTTCTGAAAACCCATTGCGACTTTATCTGAAGTTTAACCGGATAAGCGAAAATGGAAGTTGCTTCTGGGAAAGAAGAAGCAGGTAGGCTGCCTGTCAGCCAGGATTAGGCACATATCCTTGTGTACTCGTTCGTCTTTAATTTGTGGGGAAACTTTAGCCCAAAAGCTATCCTTAATTTTGGCTTAACAGATGAGGCGACGACACGTGTAACGAGCTTTTGTTGTTCTTGCATAAAGTTGTAGCCCTGGAGGAGTTTCTGTTTAACGCAAATTAAATTGTGTTGCTTAACAAAAGTCAGCTTTACTCCACTCATGAATTTGCTTTTAATTTCCCGTAACAAACACACACACACACACACACACACACTCACTCCCACTTCAGCAAAACACACTCGCAGGCAGTGGCACAACATAAAGTAAAACAGGCTTCTGTATTTGTTGATAAGATTTTAACACGCCGCGTGTGTTTTTCGCAACAAACACAAAACTTTTTTTTTGTCCTTGCGGCAACAGTGCTCTCTACCCTCGTCCTTAGCTCGCCAGAAAGGACGAAACGTTGTAGGCGTTAAACGTAGAACAGGAGCAAAAGGACCTGCTGACAACCCGAAAGTAGCAAAGAGCTTTTGACGCCATTTACAAAACTCATACGCCCCGTTGTCTCAGGCTACTCGTATATCCTATCTGATTGGGGGCTATACTCCTAATTCCACTAGGCTCGACATTCTAAAGAAAACTATAATGAAAACTATACTTTATCGATAAAGTAAAAGTTTTACTTCGAGTCTAAAAAAGAATTTACTTAAATTCTTTTGTTGGATGCGAAATTGTGCGTGTGTTTTTCATATGATAAAGAGTAATTGGTATTCAGCTTGTGATTTCATGTGCTTTATGTTACTTATCTCATTTTGAAGTTTTTCTTTCAACGTTGTGTGGAAAATTGTCTAAGCTATCTTGAAATTTTCTTCAGAAATTTCAGCTGAAACAGCCCTGGGGCTATCCGCAGCTGCCACATGAGCAGATCAACAGATTAAGTGCAAAGTTTCAATTCCCCAGTTAGGGCTTAAATAAGCACCTGTCTGTATAAAGCAATGTATTTTATTTGTCCTTTGATACAGAAAATGTCCTGATTGCGGTTAATGATGGCTCTTTAGACACCCACAAGCGTTTTTAACTTTTAGACAGGACAAATATTAGAGATTAAATGGGCAACTTTCTGGCATACCTATTAAACAGCATCCCCGACAATTACGACCATTGTCAGAGATTCTTTGAGAATTTCAGCCTAATATTTTTGATCGTAACTATATACTATATCAATTATCTTCTAACTTATGTTCAACAAGGATACTCATAACATCGAATATGCATATTAGGGAGTTAACTAGGACTCAATTGTTTAGCTGTCTAAATGAGAACTGGTAATAAAGCCACAGCTCTGACAAGGATAAAACAACAGGCTGAAGGCCTAAACATGACAAGTGCGCTTTATGTTTATGTATGTGTCTCTCTGTGTTTTTGCTTCTGGCATGTGTGTGTGTGTGTGTGTGTGTGTGTGTGTGTGTGTGTTAAGTGTGAGTTGTGCTCAGCGAACTGACAGTTGCGTGAATGAGTGTCCTTTTGGCATACGCATGGCCAGTGGCATTGGCCTGGTATATGCCTGTTCATGACATTCATTTGGGTGGAGATAAACAAGGATAATTATGTATAAACAGCTACTTGTAAAGGAGAGCAGCATTATAATCATAATCATTATCATACAACATCAAGGACAAACACAGGAAGCACAAACAAAAAAAGAATAACTGCCTTAATTAAAGCTCTCAGTTAATGCCGCAAAAGCCGCACTATCAATCTTTAGGCGTCTGGGTAAGTTTTTCAGCACGTTGTCTTCAGGCGTTAAGTAGATACATCAGAAGAGTCCTTTATTGATTTTCTTAATAATTCAGACCTCATATTACGTATACGCAAAAGTAGTCCATAAAAAAGTTGCTGCTGCTTGTGAAGGAAGTATTTATAGACAATAATCACGTATACGTGATTGAAGCATTTTGTTTGTTTCGGCCTTGAGAATATTATAGTATTAAGAAAAGAGGAACAAAAGATAAGATAGTCGAATTAAATCGGATATTTATAATATGTTTTGCGTTGAAATTGTATGAAAAACAATTCGATGTGCAATAATCTCAAGTAAAGATACTTAAAAGGTAAGTATGAACATTCGATTATTGAGGTGAAATATTTGCTGAATCATAAATGACTTACCAAATAGGAACATAAGTAGCTAAAAGAAGGAAGAGGGCTAACATAAAAGTCATAAATAGTCTAGAATGAATCGCAGAACTCGCATAGAAAAAGTTCAAATGCAATTTCGTGACCAGCAAAAATATTTCCTCCGAAAAAAGAAACATTAGTCGTACCTCTCGCTCCAACCTTACACCTAATTGCATTTACACATTTCCAGTTTTCCGCCGAGCGTGAAAAAAGCAAAACGTACAAAATTTTCTATGGCAACTTGTTAGCTCTTCACTAGTTTCGTTCATTTTGTAAACAGCAGAAAAAACCAATGAACCCTTTGGCAAGAAAAGAAAAGCTAAAAGTAAAATATGGACTGCAGCTCAGGTTCCACTTGCCAGTTGCTAGCTGGCAGCTGGTTGGCCATGCTTAACAGACTGACTGACTGATTGACGGACTGATTGAATGACGGACAGGCGGCTGGTCAAAAGTCCAGAAGCCAGTCAATAAATGGCATTGCGGAACAGAGTTGCATAGATAACACTGCTTTGACTGAACATTTTGCTATCAGTACCCTTTCAACACTTGGAACGTAACTACATGTTTCAGGACAGTGCTCGAATTTGTCAAAAACTACAGTATTCACTCAGTATTCAGTCAGTATTCAGTCAGCATTCAGTCGGTTTTCAGCTGTGCCAGGATTAGGCACAAATAGTGTGTCCTCGTGTCCTCTGCAGCCCAAAGTTCAAAAGGAATTGCCAAAGTGAAAATAAAAAAATCATAAAGTGCATTTTCCATATTCAGCTGAGCACTAGACGTGCCACAGCACCAGTTGCTCTTAATACTAATCGATAAAAGCTTTTATCGCGTCCAGCTTAAGTCGCATCAAACACCAAATACAAACTTTGAAATTATGGACAGGGGTCAGCGCTCCGTTCGCCACATAAACATGGCAAATGGGAGTCAACCTATACTGCGAAACCAAGTTAAGAATATACCAAAATACTTAATTATTTCGCGTATTTGTGAAAGCGAGAAACATTTTAAGCTCTCGCCATTTGCCATCAAGAGAATCATCGATTCCACTTGCGGCGGAGCAGTCGCTTCGTGCCAACACCTCCGAAGCGGCGACCTGCTCATCAAGACAAAGAATGAGCTGCAAGCAGAGAAGCTATTGAAGATGACTCTGTTCACAACTAATATACCGGTTAAGGTCTCGGAGTATCGTTCCCTCAACTATGCCAAGGAGTCTTCTACTGTAATGGTCTAAACAATGTTGCCGAAAAGCAAATTCAAGTAGAGCTCAAAGGCCAAAATGTTACATTAGTGAGAAAGATAATGCGGAAAATCGACGGCAAGCTGAAGGAAACTGGCGTGCACATCATAACTTTTGCTACTCCCAAACTCCCGGATCACATCATGCTTGGCTATGAGAAGGCAAACATTCTACCATATATACCCAGACCATTGCGCTGCACCAACTGCCGTCGTCTTGGACATACCTCTATAGTCTGTAAAAATCAGAAAACTCTGCTCCCCACACCATTCTAAAGAACTAAGCCGAGACCAGCCACACATAGATAGACAGGATCACAGTCATAGCCAACCATTTCCCCAGCAACACCCGGAAACAAGCCCATCAGCAGACACCACGCCTCGTAATCCTACTGTGAGGCTTTCAGCTTTAACTCAACCTTCAACCAGCACATCTATAGCAATAGCTCTATTAAGTTACTCCTAACCAAATCAAATCTGTCCAAACTCAATTTCCAAAAGAGTTTAACGAAAGCTTAACAATAGTTTAAAAAAGAAAATCTAAGCCGAATATCGAAACTCCACCTTAAACTGAGAAGCTTTTTCTTTATAGAATATTCTATGGAGATGGGCTACTCAGCCAGTCACCTAGGAAAGTCAAATTCCAGTCCAACCCACCAATTATCAGTCTGTTATCCTTTAATCTGTAATCCTTTAACACATATTAACAACTACAAATAAGTATTAAAAATCAATAACCACACTAGAAACTCACTTACACAACCTTTAAAATATTCCGATTCTCATCAATTATGTACTCTACTCTAATAACTACTCACCCAGATTAAGAGTTACATCTATTCTTATTTATAATTTAATATAAAACATTGACGTACAGTGAAACTTCCCTAACTTGACTCTCCATAATGCAAAGAAATAGTTCGAGCTATGAGGACATAGGCCTTATAGAACTTTTTTTCATTTCAATTTTTGGGCTGAGATATTCTTTTTTTTTTTTTGTTATTTTCGTAGTAATTTTTCATCTGTAAATCTGAATACAATCTTCTTTAGTCCAATTGAAAACTATAATAATTTTTTTATTATTATTATATTATATTATATTATGCAATCAGCTTCCATTAAGTTACGATTGCTGTCTATATCCTTCCAGGATATTGTTTTTATTATGATTAAATTCAATTTTTCTGTTCGATTAATGGAGATATTCTAGTGAAAGAAGTTTGACTGTATTAACGCCTTATAATTTTGATGCAAATGCTTTTGCAATCAAGTCAAAAAATACACTTAATATAAGATCCGCGTACTTACATGATTTTAACAATACAAACTTACAAATTGTACTTCATTGCAACTCTAATACTAACTCTAAGAGACTTTTACAACTGAAGTACATTAAGAGGTTTCCCGAATAATAACGGAAAAGGCAATTTTGTAACCATTTTTTTCAATCAACACAAACTTTTTATTTCTCAATGATAAACACAGCACATACACACACAATAATATATCCCTTTGTCTTCCCGACTTATTTAGTTATACACGATGTACACCTAATAATTATAACTTATAATATAATTCGATAAAAAAACAGACTTCTTTAACCCAGAAATCCCTACCTCAAGTAGCACAAATAACATTATAATAAAGTAAATAAATTCCTCAAACTTCCTCAAAATGATCCTTCCTGCAATTTAACGCTTCAGACTTAAAACAAAGAAAATAAACAAGCTGCCAATAGACTGAAAAGACATAAAACAAATCCGAACTTTATCAATTTCTTAATTTCTTCTTAACAAACCGAATCCATGTAATAAACTATCCCATAAATGATACTCCAATTATCGATTACTTAACTATGGCTTATTGTTCAGCGAAATTCTAAACTAACCAATCCACAGCCTCCAATTTCCAGATATCCTTTCAAAGAACAATTTTCTATATCTTACCCTCTTCCATGCCTAGAAACTCATTTCTCAAGCACTTCAACTTTTCTTCTTATACTAAAACCTCAATCCAATAGAGCCTCAACAATCTGAACTCTTATGTTCTAGACAAGATAAAAAAAGGACATAATCTTGATTTTAATATTGATCTAGATCATCTCAAAACTGACTCACATTCACACAGACTACACATTTGAATAATAACACAATAACAAGAATAAAATATTAGACACAACAACCTTAAAATACAACATAAGATTCATAGAAAACAGTAAAACCACAACTATATATCCACCTTACAACAACATAGAAACTAATGGTATTTCTATTTCTATTTCTATTTCTATTTCTGTAATACTATTTCTCTTCACCTCTAATAAACTATCTAACCCACCTACCATCAAAAGAACTTTTCATTCATGGGATATACATTATTCATATTATTGTTTTTTATCAGCTTTGAACAAATGGAAAATCTATATTAAGCAACGGCTCATCAATATCTCAACAATCAACAATTAAGTATCTGAAGATATACCAAGAAGTTTGTGGAACTAAAAGCTGAGTTAAGACTCACTGTAGATACTGTAGTATACAGGTGGAAAAATCATATTGGCAAACTCATTTTAACCTTCAATCCCAGGCTTAACTGCAATATCCATACACATATATCAATGTCAAATATATTCATTAGTCTCTAAAATGGTTAAAACACAACTAAAAGCAGCAGAAACTCTAATAAGCTGAGCCATAGATGCAGCTCTGGGAGCGTTTAGAACAATCCAAGAGAATATCCTTTTAGCAGTCATAGAACGATGGGGCTTTTTTTTTACATAGATAAGATTCAATATTCAATAAACAAGGTTCCTAAATAAAATCTCAGAAATGTTTTAAAAATAACGCTTTAATTTCTGCTGCAATTTGAGAAATAAAAGCAAAGCAACCCCATGGAAATTACCTAAAGATACAGTTAACACTCAACCAACAATTTTCCAATATTTTAATATATAATATATAAAAATTACGCACAACATCTCTCATTACATCGAAGGATCGAAAACAGTGAATGCAATTCTGTGTGAGGTCTTAATCAGGCATGAGTCAAGGATCAGCAGCAGTTCCTTTGCAATAAATGTTATTCTCTTCAAATATTGATTTCATCCTGGCCCAGATTCGGGTCAGATTGGGGCCCAACCAAGCTACCTTGAAAACTGATTGGTTTGAATCGCAGTGTACAAAGCTTTTGGTCCTTTGATAAACACGCATCACAAATGCAATTCGTCCTTCTTATTGAAGGCACAGGGAAAAAAAAGCTTTTATTAAAATTTCTGCAAATTACAAACGCTCCGGAAACGTAGGCACTCATACGTGTATTACAAGGACTCTGATGTGGAGGCTGCTGAGTGGCACTTAAGCCTTTGCGGGAGGCGTGCTTTATCCACGCTTTACGCGATTGGGGGACCAACTTCGGGCACCACAGGCGTATACTTAATTTTCTTTTCTCTTGACACTTTCTCGACATTTTCTCGACTGTAATCGTTTCCGGCATATAAGACCATATACGTTAAAAGCGCAATTATATAAAAGGAAAAACCAGAGCGTTTAAATAAAGTAGGTGAATCAGAGACAAAAGGGATATAACAAAAGCTGCGTCTCTCTGAACAACAAATAAGCGTTAAATGCCAAATGCAAAATCCCTCAATCAGCCATTTTTAATTAACTGTTGCCCAAACAAAACCAAGTATACAAGCCTAGGATCAGAGACGCCGTTAATCGCACAGATTTTGCCTTTTTTCTATAAGCATAAACAGATTTAATATATCATATATCTTTGATTTTTGCCTAAAATTCGATTTTTATTATAATCTTTTCAATAAGCTTAATAATATTTAACACTTCACACAAATTATTATGTAGAGTATAGCCTTATCTTATAGTCTTATCAGTTTCCTTCGGTTAAATTTAACTTCTCTTATTTTGCGCAACAAAAAAAATGATAGTCATAAAATATTAAATTGATTTTCACGCGAATCATTAACTTTTTTTTAACAAAGCTCTTGAGTAAGTCTGTGTGTGTGTGTGTGTTCGTCCGGGGTGAGTTTTCTTTCAGAGAAAATTCCTTGACAGCTGCCGTGTTCATATGCTTACTCGGAAAAGTTTTACATATTTTCAAAATTTATGGCAATCGGCTTAACTTGAAGAAGAGCATAAGGACACGCTTGAAGTTCATGTGAAATTTAAATTTTAATATGAAAGCGCATAAATCTTATTGGAATTTTTGTATTCCTTTAAAAGTAAGCTTAAAACTTATTGGATTATTCAAATGCATTGGCAAATCTTCTGAAGCGCTTGCAACATTAAAAGGCTAGTAAAATTTGATCGATATATATTCATATTGGATTCGATTTCACAGCTGATTAACGCAACAAGCTAACAGTTGACTTCATAAAGTGATTTAACCATTTTTTTAGTCTCAATTTCACTTTTATTATAATTAAGACTGATGGAGTGCAACGAGGCAAAATCATCGAATCATCATTTTGAGCAGAAAAACTTTGATTTATTGGACTCATGAGGTTCTCCTGTGCTTCTAAGGAACTGAACTTCAGTGCTATCTGATATCTATTGCTAAATAATTTTATATTATAGACATACTCTTCCAGAATCGTCAAGTAGACAGTATATGACTTTATACTTTTATTACGGCACCGCAGCTTAAATGTGCCTTGACGAAAAGATTGAGAACAGCTTAAGCCATTCCTTTGGCATACTCTGCGAGGGGCAGGAGTGTCTGCCGATAGGCACTATCGATTGTTATCGTTACAATATGATTTGAGCTTACATGTCTTATGCTTAGGGCAGCTAATAATACTAACAAAGTGTTGCTGCTCTCGATATATGTGCATACGACACTACTCTGATGGCCGATAACATGAACTCCAAGGGTTCCGATGGTGTGGGAGGATCTAAATGTTGGATGCCACTAACCCAGCTGAGTCCTTGTCCGGCAACATCCAGGGTGGCCGCAACATCATCGACTGTTCCCTTGGGTTCCAGCCTATAAGGATCTATGAATAGACTGTGCATGTCTATATAGAATCTTAAGTTTCTTTTGAAGAATAAAAAATACACTTTTCGCGTATTAATTAAAGCTCAAAATCATCCGTTTCCCAGCTCATCCGTTTCCCAGTTAAATTCATTCCAAATTTATTAAAGAAGTTCGTTAATTGTGGTAGATTCAAGTATCTTATTTATTAAATATTAACTATCTTATTTTTAACGATTTTAATATAGATTTTAGATTTTGTTATGAACAATGTACAAGTATAAAATTGTTTGCCGTAATTTGAATATACACACAGTTTACGGATTGATAAAAACAAATTTTCTCTAATGAATAGTATTTTCCCAAAGGAAAATTAAACAACAAGCGAAAAGGGTTTAAAATTACTTCTGGATTTCCATAGGGTACATAAAAAAGGATGAAAACTGATTTGAACATGCAAAAATTGGGAAAATATAACATAAATTTCTATACCCAAGAGACTTGATAAACGAAAACTATGAGAAAAAAATGTAAAATCATTTTAATTGTGCGCATGTGAATTCTAACAAAAAATTTGTCCTTTTACCAACAATATGAAGGCAAGAGAAGCTCAACGAAATAATACCCTGTACCTTTCTTTAAATAGGGAGTATAGAAAGATAAAGAATAATGTTCATTAATAATATTATACTCTGATCTGTATACAATATCCGTGAATATAACTTTAAAGGTCGATCAGTTTAACAACTGATGATGGATGAAGGCAAATTGCTATTAATTTACTTATTTATTAATTACTTTATACTTTCTTTTAAAATTATTTATTTATTATATTATTTAATTTTTTATTTATTTTTTTTATATTTATTTATTTATTAAATTATTTATATTTTTTTTAAAATTATTTAATTATTATTTTTATTTATTAAATTAATTTTTTTTTCATTTATTTATTTAAAATTATTTATACATTTTTTAAAATTATTTAATTATTTTATTTTATTTATTAATTTGAATATTTTTTTAATATTTTATTTATTTATTTTTTAATTTTTTAATTTTTGTATTTATTTTTTTCATTAATTTATTTATTAAATTATTTGTACATTTTTTAAAATTATTTAATTATTTTTTTTTATTTATTACTTTGAATATTTTTTTAATATTTTATTTATTTACTTTTTTAAATATTAATTCATTAATACATTTTTTAAAATTATATATTAATTTTTTTATTTACTTGTTCATTTAGTTTTTTTATATATATTATTTATTTGTTTATTATGTGCTGTAGATATTGATTGTATATAGTTCATGGATGTTCGAGTATGGACGTTAGCCCTTCGTAAGATTAAAGGGTATAAAGCAACCGGATAATGGAAACAAAAGTTCAGAACAATTTTTTACCAAAAACCAAGCGAAATAAAATTTATTCATTGTCTAAATTGCTGCTGACCTACAAATGGAAATAGTTTTTTCACATTTTTGTGGACTAACTTTAATTCTCGTTTATCTTAGAGCTCCTAATGATCATTTCGACTTAATTACGTTGTAGGAAAAATGCATGGACTATCTCCTAAAAGGTCTTGACCCTCTGGGTTTTTTACTCTTTAAGCCTTCAGCGTGGTGCTGTCTTCAGTCTTATGCGATGCTCTTAAATGCTTTCACACATTTCGGCTTTGCCATATTCCCATAAATTAGAGGCAAATATACTGGTAATGTTTCCTTTGTGGCTTTCATTGTGGTTTCCTACTTCCGGTCTGGGGTTCGTTCGTGTTCTATTGAACTTAAATTGAACTGTGCCTGTCTGTTGTTTAAACATCACTGGATAATATATATATATATATAGTAGTACTGCGTTTTAAAGATAGAAAACTTAAAGCTTTAAAACGAGCATGAATATCACTTAAGAACTTCTTCTTCAACTTATTCATAGGAATAAACCGTTTCAAACTTTATTTAATTATCGTACCCTAAAGTTATTTTAATTAGGCATTGTCCAAAAGTTATCAAATTAGAATATTCCTTTCACTCATATTCTATTTTCACTATTTAATTAAATAAAACTCTAAGCTCAAGCCAAATAAAAACAAAACAAGTTCATAAAACAAACAAATCTCCACGGACCACTTATTTATATTTCGAAGCCATAGAAAAGGATGCACGAACTGAACACGTACTGAAGCCCCATAGAATATTAATCAGCAACCCTTAGTTACATCCATGAAATGTATTTAAAGGCTTAATGAGCGTGCATAAGTCTTAGTCGAGCGGGAACATAGAGGCTTGAAGGGGATTGTTCTTCGTGTTGTACTGCAGGCTTGGTTAAATTACGTATACGCCACGTGTACGAAAAGAATCACTTCAAAATGAACGTGTAGGTTGCTGCTTTCCACCTTTGTTACTATTAACTATTTGAGTAAATTTACAACAGTATTTGGCAAGTGTTGAAAGACAAGGTAATAATTCCTCCGGGCAGGATAAAGAAGTATTCAAAGCGAAGAGGACTTCCAAGTAACGTAATATTACTTTTAACAGAAGCAGCTGTAAGCAAAATACCTTCAAAAGCAGCAGAAAAAACCAACAATAGTTGCTGAAACAGCTGCAAAGTCAATGGCAATGTTTGTTCTCGTCTTTCCACTTTTACCTCATACCGTATACCCATTAAAATATATAGCAAAGAGGGTATATCTTTTGAGGTATCAACTTAGTCTAGCGCGAAGTGCTGGGTATATCCTTTGGTACTCTCTCAAACCTAGTGACATTTTTAGCTGCTCTCTTTTGCCCTGCAATATCCGGCTTACAAGGCGTATGATGAATGCTTCTATTGTGTCCCTTATGTGACATTTCAAGTTGTTTATCTATGCTCAAAGTAGCTCTGCATGTGCTCCTCTTATTGGATCTTGATTCGGATTTTTGCATTTTGACGTATCACAGAAACCCATTGTCAATACCTAGAAAGGCATTTCGTCCTGTCATCGAAACGATTCCTTTATTTTCATTTCGTTTGATGCTTCAAAGAATATTTGAATTTAAATAAAATATATAAATAAATAACATAGAACTGAATAGAAAGCGAGTGATAATTTTATTTGTAATTCTCTCTTTACAGTGGAAGATACAATTGGACTTAACTCCTGTAGAATAATTTATAATTTATGATTTATATAAGTTCATAAATAGCCAAAAAAAAAACACCTGCAATACCTTTCGGTTCGGCAAGGATGGTATAAGGATAACAGCTCCAATGATAAGGAAAACTCCCAGTTGGGCACTTTGAAATACCCACAGAGTGACATTATATTTAAGAAGGCAGTGATAACCTACATTTTTCATTTTTGTGATATCGCGTACTTCTCCATCTATCGCAAAGTGGCGCCATTTCCGTTTCCGCTTGTCACAGGGCCTTAGCTCGTTCGCTTTGGATGTGCTCTGTGGCATTTGACAATTGCAACACGTGCTCAAGATGTTGACTTTTCGTGTCTGACTTATTGTATGCCACACACACACACACACACACACACATACGCACGCACACACACACTCAGTCGCAGGTGGGGCGCTTTAAAATATTCAAATTAAAAGGACTTATGTAGGCACTCAATGTTGGCAGCATTATGCTACATAGTTGTCTCTTGTCAGCAGCTGAACGAGCTCAGGGACAGGCACATGAACAGGGATAGGAACAGAGAAAGAGAAAGAGACAGGAACAGGGACTGGGACAGGGAGAAGGACCGCGACGGGCACTGGTGCTCGTACCGCGACTGTCGGCTGCTTCCGTTGCTTCCATTTTTGTACACTTTAGTTGAGAGTGGCAGCCATTTGTGGTAGCAGCCACACCCTCAGCCCGCTCCTTTGGCCAAGCGTGTTCCATTTAGTTGTCCTTGTAACAGATGATGCGCCGAAGCTTGCCCCTTATTGTTGTAGCTGCTCCTGCAGTTGTTGCTCCTGTTGCTGTTGCTGTTGTTTTTCTTGTGGATGTCGCATTTTCCGGGCAATTTACATTCTTGTCACAGGACGACGAAGAGGAGGGCGAAGGAGTAGGTAGTAGGACACGTTACCTGTGCAACACGAAAAGCCACGTTGAAGGGCAACAATTTCACGAAAACTTTTTAAAATAATAAAAAATAATCATTTCTCATATCGCTTAACCCATTTTAGTTTTTAAATTCCTTTTAGTTTCGTCAAGCTCAGCGTTTTATCATTTTAAGCTTTATTTTAACGTTCTCTTTGGCCAACTTCTGACTCCCAGAGAAAGCACACACATCTTAGACATGATTCTAGAAACTAAACCAGAGTATAGAAACGATATGCTTTCCTTCTTACATCTTTGGAGTATATTTTCTCTACTATTTATCATAAAAACAATTTTTTTAACACTTCAAAAAGTGAAAATGTTGTGGGTGGTAAAGGAAATTACCGAATCGTTGGACTTTTTGTATTATATATATTTAACTTTATATTAAGATACGTTTATTATATATACGTTTATTATATATATACTATATATTACATTCAAAATTTATTGTCTGTAACTGGAAGTTCGACATAAATTTTATTTATTTGCATGACAATCGGATTTATGTTTTTTGACCCCGCAAAGATGTTCAAGCGTGAAATATGCGGAGCAAGGGTCCCCGAGTCCAGAGAAGCCTGGGATTGTGTTTTGTCTGTAACGGTAAAGGACACGCCTAAATGGATCCGAAAGATGTTATTCTCTGCTTATCTCCTTCTTCCTCACCTTTAGTAGTATTTCTTTTCCGGCTCTGTTTTGCTCTGAAGGCGTGAGTCTTTTTCTGTTCTTGCTTAATTTTTTTTGTAAACTCAGTTTATTATTAGTCGTGCAACACTTTTGTGGCATGTTGCCCTAATCATTATGAAATATAACACCTCAGAAATGGCAACTCCAGCAACAACTAAACGCAGGGCTACAACATAGCCAAGACACAAACCTCGGCTGGATCAGTGCGTTGCAGCCCCATGCGCACCCAAGACGCAAACCAACAGCTTGTGTCGCTTGTGGAGCTGACAAAGAAAATCAAAACAGGCAGTGGATCCAGCAGATCCAGTAAAGGTGGAGCCATCATGCTCTCAGAAAGCGGGACAACGACGGAAGGAGATGGAGGATGAACCATATATGCAACTCTTTCAGGCATACGCAAAGCCAGCAATAGCTCAAGGAAGTAGCTCTGTTGCTAGGGTGTGAAACCTAGGCTACCAGAAGCAGAGGAAAGTTGCTTCCAGAGCAGCAAGAAAGCATATAAAATGGAGCCAACAGCCAGGCAACAGGCCAACAACGAACAGGATCAGCGAGGATCTCAAGCAACAACACCAAAAATTGCAAAGGCCCAACGGAAACCTGGAATCGAGGGATCGACGCAGGATGTGATGCCAGCATATTGCAGGAGCAACAACTATCGACTACAGGGTATCCTGCACTCCACCTGAACGAGGAGTGAACGGTAGAGCTACTATAAGAGCCGCATAGATAAAACCTTCGGGCGCATAGATCAGGCTGAATTTGAGAATATAAATAGGTTTGGATTAAGGATAATATAGAAAAAAGAGAAAACATCCTGCTTGATAGTATTTATAGGATTTCTATAAAGAAAACTTTAATAAAAAACTACATTTTAATTTAAACTCTCTTTGGAAAAGCCCTTAAACAAACAACTCAAACCTATTTTCAGACTTTTTCTGGCAATATTTTGCTGGACTTGCAATTTCCAGCTCAAATTTAGTGTGACCAGCTATTATTCTTTTTGTAATGATAACTCTGCAGGTAAAGTATTCATATTTCAGTGCTACAGTTCGTATTGCACATTCATTTAAGCACATATATTACACCGGTGCTTCGGTTGCACACAGAAGGACTTCCGCTGGTTTTGCCATCGTATATCATGGCTTGCTTATGTTTTGAATAATTTAGTGGAATTTTTTTTATGCATTTTAAAAACCAATTTGGCAATGTGAAACGTGAAATGCAAAAGAGAGTCGCTACAATGTGGCACGTTGCATGTTGCAGCTGCTGTGGCCAGACTGAATTTAAGTTGCAAGTACCTGGGAAATTGAGACAGCTGGCAGAGGCGGACTTGGCAGTGTGCAATCGAATTATTTGCATAATAATGTCTACGATAAATTTTGAAAATCCTCCAGTCCTTTTCCTGACCCCCACCCTCTTTTCCCTGCCTTAAACTTTATTTAAATTGCCGCCGCTGAAGGGTAAAGTCTGAGCCGCAGACTTGAATTGAGTCTGAGAGCTTTTTGCTCCTAATGTGGCACCTGGCTATATCCTCAGCTGCACATAATTAACGAGCTGGGAATCTTTGATATGATTACCATTTTGTTCATAAATGAACTTCTGTTAACTGTGAATGAAATAACATAATGAAAACCATAACAATATGTTTAAAACATTTCAGTATTTTGCTGACTGACAGGATCACATAATAAATGTCAGAGAAATTAACACTGAATAACGAGCCAAACAGTCTGGAGAGAGCCTGAAGATACCCTAGTCTCTGAGTAATAAGTACTCCTCCTTATATATTGTCTATAGCCTAAGATAGAAATCGTTCATTGGAAAACTTGGCAATTTCTTTAGCAATTTCGATCACTTTTTATAAAGAATGAGAGCTGGTCCACAGCTTTGATATACCCTTTACAAGTCTCCTATGCTTACAGGGTAGAAGAACATGCTGTGGGAAAATCATATATAGTATATACATATATATATATATATGTACACAATATGTGGATGAATTCATTGAGCCTGAAGCCTACAGTCAACATATGCCAGCTGTCATGAAATTTGTGCCACGGAATTAAAGAGAGGCACGAAAATTGCGTGGGCAGCGAACGGAAATGGGTGGGAAATGGTGAAATTTGTGAAAAACAAACAAGGGAAAATGTTTACTAATAGAAATATGATATAATAAATAATTTACAAGTCGCTGGGAGAGGCAGAAGAAACGAAAGCGAGAGAAATACAATCTACAATGCAAATGCTCATATCTATTAGTATTATACGCAGCCCGGGAATATTACACATATATAACTGCAAATAGAGGTAATACCGGAATATATACATCCCAAAGAAACACATGGATCGAAAATTGTTTATAGGTCGCCTGCAGCTTCCATATAGTTTTGAGTTAGCTCTGAGCTACCCTGTATAAAGTATTTGTTAGTTAACCCTATAAAGCCCAGCCTCTTCAGCTTATCTCTGTGTGGATTGTAGGGTATCCAGGTATGCTAAACGCTAGCTTTCCTTTCAAAATGTATTCAACTAGCTTACAAACTAAAACGGGATTTGGAGGAAGACTAAAAATCCCCGTTAAAGATATGCGCGCAGAAAATATTTAAATTGAAACAAGTTTTTGTTTTTCTTTCAATGGACGGAGATAAAACCACCAGTTAAAAAAAAACCGAGAGAATTATTTAGTGGCAGGATAAAGGTCTTTGACCACATTGCATAACTCAGCAGATGAAATCAGAGCTATTATTCGAGTATATTCTGCACTTTGCTGGCAACCCTCGCTCCAAATAATGGAATAAATTGTTTTTTATTTTAAGCTGGATTCTTGGTTAAAATGTTTTGTTGTTTCTTTTATATATAAATCTATCTTTAATTTAGCGAATTTGGCATTATTTGCCAGTTGTAATAAACCTAAGCATAATAAACAGATATGATAAACAGATATATAGAGCTGTATTCTATCGTATTTTCGTTTCTGACATTAAGTTTCCTAGATAATAATAGTACCAGAGAGACGTCTACAAGCGCCAATAAACTTTCAAAAAAAAAAGATAATACCAATAGATTTTTAATGAAAATGATACAAAGAAAAGTCTAGCATAAGATTAGTGCAATGCAAGGCACTCTTTATGCCTTATGGAAATGAACTAATTGATCAAGATAAGAAATTTCTATAGATATTTTCTGCAAGTTTAATGGAAAATTGTAGAAAACTGAACAAAATATATTCACAGCAGTCTGTTAAATATAATTCTATAAAGAATACAAAATTTTCATGTACAATCGACCTCAATTCAAGTGCGTTTGCCTTGAGCATAATTATCTACAAATATTGTAAAATTTACGTGATGGGAGAAAAAACGATAAAAGCAGCTTAGTTCAGTTTTCTCATATTGTTTTTAATAGCAATTTTTTGTTTTATTTACGTGGAACAGTTGTTTGTATTGGCGAAGGAAAAGAGCAGCTGCTCACACATTTTGATACCCTTAGGATGGAAAGTATATCAAATTGTTGGTTCAAAATGGAACTACGAGTCAGCCCAGCAACCATATAATAATCAATGTCATAAAATAAGTTTTGGGAAGTAGTTTTTACTTTCTCCCCTACTTATAATCAGACAGAAGTATTATAATTATTTAATCATAATCATAATCATAATCATAATAATCATAATACTAGCTGGAGTTATCTCTAAAGTAAATATATCATATATACAAGACTCTAGTCGCAATCTTTGGTCAATCAGCTTTTGTTATATAATCAATTTGTATACATAGAGCATTACAGTTTCGATATGCTCCAAAATATTTGTATACCCTACTCTGTACTCATAAATCTGAGGCTTTTTACACAGTTGCTTTTGGTGCCGGCTCTTACCAAACAAATGTACAGACGGTCCGCCACTTGTCAGAGCTTCTTGTTTTTTTCTAGGTCGATGTGTGGACGCCCACGCCAACGCCTTCACTTTGACACACACACTGAAATACGTATATATATATATATATATATATATATATATATATATATATATACTTATGAGTGTTAGGGAGCAGTGCGACGAGTCGCTCAATTAATTTTGATTGCAACCTTGGCAGCTGCTCGCCTCAAAATGTTCCATGAAGATTTTGTTTTCTTTGTTTTTCATGCGATTTGCATAGAGATTTTTCTAGGCTGTAGCCGAATTTATACCACAGTTCATTGAAAAGTTCATTTGTCCATAAAATTTGATTATTTTCAAAGGAAGGCAAATCCATGCGGCTTGCTTAGAACTTTCATCGAGAATTTTAAATACTTTGTTATATTTTCATTTTTAATTCAACCGAAACTGACTAAAAAAACTTTGAACTTTGCTTTACCCTTAGCAATAAACTAAAGGATATTATGTGCATGTGGGGATTACTTAAGATAAAAAGGAAACTGAGAGACGTTCATAGCATTATTGTAACTATTTGTATTGATAACTTTGATCAAAGTTGAATAGTTCCCTTATTACGGCTTTTGTAAAGTTCGGATATAACATCTTAACACTGATATTCCTCTCAGAAATATTGATTAGTTTTTAGTTAATTGCGTTTAAATTAGTTGTGCCTCTAAATTATATATTATATACAATCGTTTCTCTTTGGACCCCAATAGAAAATATAAACAAAAAGACGAACAGACACACCCAAAACAAACGTCAGAGGTGGGAAAATTTATGATATTCAGGTGTGAAAAATTGAATGGAGGTCTTCAGCTGTTTTGTTTATTGTTTTTGTTTGGGAAAGTGTTTTGAACACACTTTCAACTTGAACTTGATCAGAATGTTGTGCTAGTTAATTTAATTAGTTTCGAATAAATAAACAAAAAGAATGACAAAAAGTTTTAAGCACCTTGTGGAAAGGCCAAGACTGAAATATTTTTGCTTTTCGTTAAATTGTTTGCCAGAAGTTGGCGTCTTCTTTTTTTTTCAATGTCAGAAAAAACTTTTAATTGAAATTATAAATTCATTTTGCGTGACCTTTAATTTATTTGAAATGAAGCGTGAATCGAAGAAAAATAAAGATACAAATTTGCCGTAAGCTAGAAACAAATTAGCACAAATTTTCCCCAAATGACATAAAAAGTTATTCGAAAAGAAATTCTCAATTTCAAAAGTCAACGTCATTTACAAATTTAGTCTCTTTATGTATATGGGATGCGAGCCAATTAATCACAAAATGCAATTATTTATATATACACCTGAACTTGGCATCAAAGGCCCCCACACACTCGAATATATAGAGAAGCATTCTATCAGATACACACTCTGAGTTCAGGGCTTGAAATGTTTGCTGACAAATTGATATAGATACATTTTGGTCGAAAAGCGAAAGGGAAGCAAATTTTTTGCATGTTCTGGCACTAAAATCGGGCACACTTCTGCCAGATTCACTTTAAATTCATATTTTTCACTATTCGATTTTGTTAGAGTCTTTTTCCTATACCCTGTACCACTATAGATCCATTAAGACTAGGCAAAAGAGTATATTAAAATTGATTAATCATTTTGTAACAGACAAAAAAAGTAGCATAACTGCCCATATAGATATAGATATAGATATAGATATAGATATAGATATAGATATAGATATAGATATAGATATAGATATAGATATAGATATAGATATAGATATAGATATAGATATAGATATAGATATAGATATAGATATAGATATAGATATAGATATAGATATAGATATAGATATAGATATAGATATAGATATAGATATAGATATAGATATAGATATAGATATAGATATAGATATAGATATAGATATAGATATAGATATAGATATAGATATAGATATAGATATAGATATAGATATAGATATAGATATAGATATAGATATAGATATAGATATAGATATAGATATAGATATAGATATAGATATAGATATAGATGTAGATCTGTTAACAACTTGAATACGGGGAATCTCTTAGTCTTAGTCGTTCGGTAAAGTATCTCAACTTGTTGCTGTTGTTGCTCTCAATGTGACGTCATAGAGAGTTTCCGCTGCATATATCTAAATTTGTTTGTTCAGTGGCTACATTGACTTTATTTCTGGCGATTTTGGCATTCACAGAATCTGGCGAGTCTACGTCTATTGAATGCCGCGTTGGCGTCTGCGTTGGCGTTGGGGTTGACGCTGGCGTCGCAGCCGCTGTCGTTGTCGCTGTCGACGCTGGCAGCAGCATTAGGCTAACCTAAAAAGAAAATATAAAGAATTTTCGTAAATTATCTTTTCGGCTATTAGAATAAATGGAAAACTGTTTCAGCGACTTGCGTCAGTCGAAAATAAAACTTTGCCCGCCACAGACGCGCACAGCTCAACAATAAATCTATTTGCATTTTACATTTTATACATTAAAAATGGCTGTAAGTGTTCTTTAAAAAAGTCAAAAGATTATCCTCAATTAAATTACCTGAAACTACAATTTTGGTGACTGGAATAAACTGTATATATATACATATATATATCTAGATTAAAGGATAAAAAATCATAATATTACAAATAATACGTTAAGTATATCATAAAACAAGTGAAAATATTGAAGTGCTTACTTTATGCAATTTAAGTTAAGTTTTTTGCAATTATGTGAAATTAAATGCAGTTCTTAAGAGGATTCTAGAATCTGAAGAATAAATCTTGGAAGCATTTGTCAATTGCTTTTAAAGACAAATATAAGGCAAATATAAGTCTTTTATAAGATGTATACATATATGATTCAGAAGACAGAGATCATATAGACTATATATAATCTCTAATTTCTAGCAGGATATTCTGAGCTGAAAACTTTGCCTAAGAGTTAACACTAGAAATTCGAAACTTTTGGTTACAAATCTGGAACTTAGAAACACAGATACACAGATACATTAAATATTATACAGATACATTAAATACATAATATTATTAAAGATTTAGTCATTCATTGTCTTTTAAAGTCATTCTGTTTACACTATATTCAGCTAAGATTTAATTTCGTTTTTCCATTATAACAACAAAGTTTCTATGTACACAACATAAACATTTTTAATGTAAAAATTGCCATAAAGTCACGTACTAACAGATATATATAAACAATTTCTGTATATATATAAAAGATACTGCATGAACAGAGAAACATTTTGCATTTAAGCAGCTTTGACTCGGCTATACCCTAAAGTCAGTAGTTTAGTTTGTTTAAGCCTAAGCAAATATATAGAGCTTGTCTCGAGATCAGAAACAATTAGTTGTATAGAACTTTATGAATCCTTGTTGTAAATTCTGTTATTCCTTGTAACTCCTTGGAGATCATGCTCGATACTATACAGTCTGACCGACGAAGCTTTAGGTCGTAGTATCACAAGGTCATAGGTCACAATTATAGCGAGCATTCAGAGCGAAAGGTGCTACATTTCAGCTCTGTTAACCGATATTTATATCCTTTAACCTACTTTTCAGCTAAAGGGTACAAATATTAAGTTAAAACAATAGTTGGATTTTTGATACAGTGCTTACCGATAATTGTATGCCACAATTTGGCATATTAAATAAATATCGAATATATTAAATGCAATCGATACACACAATTCATTTGCATCTTTTGTTTTGATTCTATTAAGCAATTAGGCTGCAAAATATTTAAAAAAAAAATGATACTGATTGCAAAAATAATAAATAGTCAATTAATAAATAAATCAATACTGTAGATTTTCAGTAAGAATTTATATACATATACAAATCATTATTAATTATACGCCCTGTGGCCTCGTAAAAATATATTTTCTGGCACTCATCACGCCCACAACCCCCGGGCAGCTGGTGTGCCATAATTCATTCTCGTTTATCTGTCGTATATATACGTCTCTTGACTTTTCGCTATTGTAAATTAATATATAAAAAATCTCTTTGTTGACATTTGCCTCCTTCCCCCCAAAAACCAGCACTTCTCCCAAAGGGGTTCTGTTACACTTCACCCCAGTCACAAATAATAAATTCTGAGTTGTCAGTCGCTGCATCATCGGAAAGGGGAGCCATAGACTGATTTTACATTAAAACATATTGCAAATGCCACATATATTTCGTATACCATATTTAAATCTTTAAACGGATAAATAAAAATGAATAAACCAAATGCAAAGCACACAAATAGTTTGCATTCCTGTGTTAATTAAAACACTTTTCGCCTATTTCTGTCTGTAGAATTGCAACAGTGAGAGAAATATTAGAATACAAATTTCAGTTTGTAATATGACAAACGTCGACAGGATTGACCAATTAGAAGACAGAATAATCCCAGCTGCAATGTATCAAGAGCTTCAAAGATTTGAAAATTAGCTCAGAAAATATAAACAACTTTTGATTCTTTTAAAAAAAATAATAAAATAAAATAAATAAAATAAATAAAATAAATAAAATAAATAAAATAAATAAAATAAATAAAATAAATAAAATAAATAAAATAAATAAAATAAATAAAATAAATAAAATAAATAAAATAAATAAAATAAATAAAATAAATAAAATAAATAAAATAAATAAAATAAATAAAATAAATAAAATAAATAAAATAAATAAAATAAATAAAATAAATAAAATAAATAAAATAAATAAAATAAATAAAATAAATAAAATAAATAAAATAAATAAAATAAATAAAATAAATAAAATAAATAAAATAAATAAAATAAATAAAATAAATAAAATAAATAAAATAAATAAAATAAATAAAATAAATAAAATAAATAAAATAAATAAAATAAATAAAATAAATAAAATAAATAAAATAAATAAAATAAATAAAATAAATAAAATAAATAAAATAAATAAAATAAATAAAATAAATAAAATAAATAAAATAAATAAAATAAATAAAATAAATAAAATAAATAAAATAAATAAAATAAATAAAATAAATAAAATAAATAAAATAAATAAAATAAACAAAAATAAAGATTATACAAAAATAAATAGAAAAATTAAAAATAATATATAACATAAGAGATTTTTATATATATAAATATTTAGATATACATTATAGATTGATTAATTTTTTTATATTCCACTTTGGTCCTAAAATATATTGAGATCTGGTCTTCATATCATTATTACATATAAATAATTACTTAATTTCTCTAAGTGCATTTTAATTATATTGCTTTTGCTTTCTTTAATGCATTTCAAATTGATTTCCTTTACATATGCTTCATGTAGATACTTTATTTTCAAAAATGTAGCTGAAATTTATATGCAGTAAGACTGATGATCTATTAATTTATATATAGTACATAATAAATATTTTAATAAATGGGTTTTTTTCTTGACTGACAACTGACAACTGTTGCACAGATGGTTGGCGATACTCGTCAGAAGCCAATTTAATGCCCAGAATCTTTTGACCTGCCGTCTCCCGTTTTCTTGGCAACAATACAAAAACCATTAAAACGCAAACTAAACACATTATAACCTACAAATGTATTCAGTTAGACACTATGTATACCAAAAGTCTTACAGTGAACTCTCTCATACAAGGCCAATGTTGTTATATGTGCATCTATATACAGAATCTATATATCCTGTCTGTAGTTCAGATGGTATCTTGTCGAAAGGACTACGTTAACTTAGGAACAGATGAATACTATTTCTGCTCTCTTTAATACTCTTTTACAGAGTATGCCGATCCCTGGGCCGCTACCTGTCCCCTTTTCCGATTGCTATCCTGAATAACCCAAAAGCCGATTCTTGTCCCGATCGTTTTCCCGAACCCCTTCCCGATCACTACATCTATCCCTGTCTCGATCCTAGTTCCTGTACCTTTCCCCATCCTCAATCCCTGTTCCCTTCCAAATGAATCGGAATCTTTGTCGTGTGGGCGCCGCTTACACATTTTCATTTCACTTGTGGGTTAATTTTGATGTCCGCCAACCGCCAATTGGCACTGCTCCAAATGACAAATTCAAATCATAATAACAACAACATCGGCAGCAGCAACAACAATACCAGCAAAATTAACACAAACAACGTCAAAAGCAGCGTCCAACACTTTCTAACGTTTATTTTCTGGTTAAAATGAAAATTGTATTTTTGCGCTCGCCCAGAAAAAGGGAAGAACAGCTGAAAAACTGAAAATGAGGCGCCAGCCAGCTACAAATTGAGGGTTATTTGAAGGTCATGACTGTCCATTGGAACAATGTGTGTCAAGTGCAATAAAAATCTTCTTTGTCATACAATTATAATTATTTTGGGATCACTTTCAGTTGGGCAGTAAAAGGTCTAGAGCTCTAAAGTCGTACTAACATCTAATGTTGCCTATGGAAATAGTGAAGGGAAAGAATCTCTTTCTATATAAACTACAAATACTCTAGATCGTATGTGAATATATTTTCGATTAGACTATTTCATATTGATAACTCCGACTACTAACACCCCATAGAGTCGATTTCCATCATGTCAGCACGGGATATTCAGATCTGGTAATTATAGTAAAACTCAACAAAATCAGCATCAGCATAGGGGGAGACCAGATAGGCCAATTAATGAAATGTGAAATTAAAGGGCAGCTCAGTTGGAAGGTTGCTTTTTTTGTATAAATAAGGACAATTGGTAATTAATTGGCAGGGGTATTCGATATGCAAACAAATTAAAATTGAAGCCATTGCAAATATAAATTAATGCACAATTCATTGAAAGAACTTCGCTTCGTTGGCTGCCATTAAATCGAAGAACTAAAGAACCAATAAATATATTTTAAATGAAGAATATGTTAGTTGAGCGTGTCCAAGTACGGAATACCCTGCAAATAGGTTGACAAATTGAATTCGATTGGGAAAAAGAGCAGTTCCAATACTTTGTATAAAATAGCTACCAGCTCCCTTTTATCCTATGATAATCTCTGCATAATTTTAATATACCCTTTTAAGTGTATTCAATGGGTATACAAGGAATTCCAGCTCTGTGTAGAAAATAAAGAAAACACAATGATAAATGCATGAATTAAATAATATTGCAGCTATCGCAGAAATGTGAAAATTAAATGGGATATTCTATAATCACCTTTGACATTTTGTGGACAATTTGGATGTACAATTTTTGGTTTTTCCAAAATTGATTTTATTCGCAACAGAAAGCTTAAAGTACAAATAAATAATAAATTGTCAACAAAAGCCGCAGCAATATAAATTATCGTTAATATATTAAAATATTATAAATATGCCAATCATGAGATTTCGTTGAAGTACAAATACATTTTTAATCCTACGTACATATAAATTGGTATTTATTTAGCTTATAAATATTTATATATTAAATATTGGTTTAATTATCGCTACCAGTTAATTAACTAGGTAGATCTATGATTAATGTAGAATAAACAAAGTTTCACTCTTAACTTACATTCAGTTAACAAATTTGACCCTCAATTGATGAGAATTCTAATCAATAATCCCATTATAATAGTTTAAATTAAAGTACTAATATGTATACCTATATTTCTGTTATTCTGTAACTGTTTTAGGCTCCCACAAAATAGTTTTTATATCAACAACAGTTACTTCTCTTTAGCCTTCGCTACATAGGCTAACATTAAGTAGCCGCTCTGTCAGCCAGTTTCACTTTAGTTCAAACAGGAACTTTTACGTTTAGTCTGAAGTTGATAGATTTTATTTTAAATGAAATTGCTAAATTAATAAATAGATTAACTTATAGTTTGTTAAAAATAACCCAATTTGCTCCGCTTCTCAGTTGATTCACCAATTTGTGATGAAAAACAATATTTCATCAAATTATCTCAGTTGGCATTAAGGTTTTAATACTGAATCTATTTCCGTTTTATTTTTGCAGCCACGTAACAAGGAACAGGAACAGGAGGTGCTCAACTGGGTGTTCGCGGTGATCGGCGAGAAAGTGCCAAGTGGCCAGTACGAGGATATTCTCAAGGATGGCATTTGGCTGTGCAAGTTGGCCAACAAGCTAGCCCCCGGCTCGGTTAAGAAGATCCAGGAGCGTGGCACCAATTTCCAGCTGATGGAGAACATTCAGCGCTTCCAGGCTGCCGTTAAGAAGTACGGTGTGCCCGAGGAGGAGATTTTCCAAACTGCCGATCTCTTCGAGCGTCGCAATATTCCCCAGGTTACCCTGTCGCTATATGCCCTGGGTCGCATTGTAAGCACTTATTAGCTATACACAGCTCATGGTACAAGTTATAGCCTATGCTTTTTACTCCTGATAGACGCAAAAACATCCCGAGTTCACTGGACCAACTCTGGGCCCCAAGATGGCCGAGAAGAACGAGCGCACCTTCACCGAGGAACAGCTCCGTGCCCACGAGGGTGAACTGAATCTCCAGATGGGCTTCAATAAGGGCGCCTCTCAGTCGGGTCATGGTGGCTTCAGCAACACGCGCCACATGTAAGCAGCACTCACACACACACACACATACACAGACACACCCAAGCAATTACACCAAAAACAAATTAGTTAAAACCAAAGTTGATTTGTACTTATACATGCCTTAAGGCACTTCAAGGCACAGCGCCCGTCACTCTAAATGTAATTTATATTTTATGAAATAAATAAATTAATTAATATTAATATAAAAATCTAGTTGCGTTTCTCTGATTCGTTTCCAATTAGCAACAAACATGACAGAGAATCCAAGTGCTGTTTTTCCCATCTGCCTTTGAATCACATTTCAACCTATCACAACACAGCTAAAAGGACTAACACACACACACACACACACACACACACGCACGCACATAGGTTAAAGTAGAGTGGAATCCTTGTCTTTGCCCACCTGAGATTACACAAATTACGAAATTTCAACACCTGCTCCAACTGTGATAGGCATAAGAAATGCCAGAATCATTTGTATTCCTTTCTATGTATGCATGCTCATGTGTGTGTATGTGTGTGTGGTGTGTGGGTGCACATCTTTGTGGGAGAGACATAGAAAATCCTGTGGCTAAGACTTGTATACACCGCGAGAAATTCAATTATTTAAGCTAATAACTTTTTTGCATGCAGAAAAGGGATCAAAAAGGTAATACTACTAAATGAGAGTCTGCTCGACTAAGAAATATCCTATACTTACATTTTGGGCTATACTATATAATAGCTCCTGGTTGACTTGGGTTACATACATCCTTATGTGGTCCTGGTTGGTCGGAGAGTATCTTGGGATTGCCTTGTGTAGTTCTTTTGAGTGTCTATAAGACTATTTCACTCACTTCAAAAAAGTCTATTGCTACAAGTGGAATACGAGTTCCATCGAATGGAAGAGGAATGGCGCTCATATCAGTCTACCACGTATCCTTGTTTGCTGGTATATCCTCCGGAATCAACAGTCGTTGAATTGGCCCGGAGTGTGCTTCTCTGCTGATTTGTGTCTTCGATAGGCTGCCGCTGCCTGGTGCGTGTCTTGGATGCCTTTGCTCTGTTCGCTGATCAGCGTCCCAGCAGAATAGTTGTTTTATGTTTATAGATATATAAAATAATATAATATATATAAGAGTAGAATATTATAATTATAGTTGTTATTAGAATATGGGATATGGTCTTAATATAATAGAAAAAAATAGAATAATTATTATCTATAATTATATTAACATTCATAGCAAGTCTTCGTTTGATTTTGATACTTTGGGGACAAGTAAACTTTCAGCTATATATATCAAAAGAGCGGGTACCATATAATGAAGACAATTTACCTTAACGATACATGCATTTTTATCAGTGTATACACTCTTATGTGAACGATTATCTACCTAACCTTTGAAATGTCTTATGCAAAAGAAAAACCCGCAAAACTGCTTATAAATTGGAGGTGACAAAACAAATATTCGAGGCAATAAATAAAATTGGCAACTGCCGCCTCACAGGACCTCTTATCCATGTCCCTGTACGTGTCTATTCCTTTCAATAATCTGACAAATCGTGCTAAAGGATACACAGAACCCAGAACCCATATCAAAAAAAGCCTCAGTCCCCATTGTGGATGCGTGCAAGCTTGTATTTAATTTCCAATTGTTAGGGGGAAAACAAATGAAATGGTCACTTTGATAGCTACTGACAGGTGCTTTGTGTGTGTGTGTGTGTGTGTGTGTGTATGGTGTGCGTGTGTTAGTTCTGGAATTGTGCGTGCTTGTTTCGAGCTGTCTGGCTTCTTCTCCAATGATTCAGTACATTTAATTTTATTTCTGCTGACAATTGTTGTAACCAATAGACATAGCAGACAGACAGACAGACAGACAGACAATCGGACAGACAGCACACACACACATAGCTCTATGCTCGACTTATATAATTTATTATCATCCAAAGTTAACAATGAGAAATTGTGGACCTTGTGGGTGGTTATCCTCCATTTTCTTTCTACTGCAGCTGCTACAGGGTGAAGACCAATTAAACTTCTGTTCCATTGAATATACTTTTATCTGTATTTATTGTAGCTAAAATGATTATTTATTATCATTTGTACTTATTTGTGATTCATCTCTAATCGTGCATATTATAATTTATATCCTTTAATAGAACGTGTGTGTGTGTATAAAGAGTAGGTTTAAGGTTTAAGTTTGTAATGCAACTGACTATTTCTAAGACAATATGGAGACGAGTACATAAAAACTTAAAAAGAAGATATTTACTCAATAGAAATTTAAGAAATGAATAAAATAATATAAATATATATACATATATCGTAAATGAGGAAATAGAAAGAAAAAACGAATAGGTTTCATTAGTTTTGTTTTGTTTTTCGCCGACGTTGCATTACAATATATTTCGTATTTTACTTCTTAATTCTCTCAGTGCATAAATTTTGTTGTAGATTGGTGGAGAGATCTGGCTGCCCAGCACTGATCTATTCCAACGAAGGCTTTCGCTGTTGTGGTACAGTTGGGTGTAAGGAAAGGTGGAAGATTGCCCTTAACACTGACAAATCTTCTCACATGACCGTTTCAACGAAAAGACTGAGCTGCCCTCCTGTCAGTTTAAACGGCACTCTTCTGCCTTCCAGCCAATCAAATATCGGGGTCTAACTCTGGACAGGAGATTGAACAGGTCAGAGCAAAAAATATACAGATTAATATGAAAAAAATAGGCAGCTAAAGTGGCCCAACACTGAAATACAACAAAGGTTTCAAATTAAAATCCTATGTAGGTTCGTGAGAGCTCCTTTCTTTGCCAGAAACTCTGTCCTCCACAAGGACCTGCACCAAGGAAGTGCAGATGGCATAGATAGATTATAGATTAAATCGCCAAATACAAAGGTTCAAAGGTCGAGCGCCACCCGAACAACCACGCACTTCATTTGCTGGACAATAGCCTAGACACCAGTCGAGTCAAAAGGAGTCACCCGCTGGACCTGCCCTTCAGGCTCCACCGTGAGTGAATCAAAAAAGTTGCCAACCAGGTTATCCTGACAGGCGACTTTTTAGTAACAATAAAATGTACTTATTATGGCTAAGATAGATTGTAGATTAATAAGACACTATAAAAAAGAAACATTATCATATGCAATATCTTAGGCTGATTCTTTTACATTGAAAAGTTGCTTTGGCTGGTGCATTCAGGGTTGCAGCACATGGACAACCCTAAGCTGTGGGCAGCATTTTAGCCGCAAAACAAATTACGCTGCAAACCGACAGCATTTATATACATTGCGGCGAGTGCGAGGAAACGGGTATGGAGAAAGGGGAAATAAAAATTGGCATCGAGTATTTACTGTTAGCACTTCCATGTTTCTTATACTTGCCACACGCAGTGTGTGCGATGGGGGGGGGGGGAGGGGTTGAACTAGGCAAAAGACGCCATTTATCTTAATTTAAAAGCCGCTGCGCTGTGGAGCAGACAACCAACCGGTTGACGATGCTTATAAGCAGCGCTGCTAATGGCGTTTCGTGCAGCTCACCGATTCACCGATAAATTAATCAGAATCCTTCATGTGTCCTTGGCACGCCTTCGCCTTGGCACCTGAGCTGAGGTAATGGCTTTTGCAGTCACGCAGTCAGGCAGCAAGTGAGGCTGCCGATCCGACAGGCAACTAAACACTTTTTACCTGCAAATTTCTCTCATGTGTGTATTTAACACACAGAGCACACACCTTACACTCTGCTACACAAATTTTGAGTCTAACCTGAATTTCGCACCTTTAAAAAAAGAACTGCAGTGTATAGAAGTTATTGGCTGGGGAGAGCGAAGAGAGGCAGCAGCAGCTGTGTGTCATATACTCATTTTAGTGTTCGATCTGTTGTTCCTGCCACGTGCAACATACAATGTGGCACTGGTTAGTCGCGTCGCCAACCTTGTTGCAGATTGTCCTTCTAGTTTTAGTGGTGGTATTAAATCTACCAATTCCACTACCCATATGCTTACGTATAAGAAGAAGTTTAGTATTAAATATATATTTTTGTAGACAAAAAAAATATATTTTTATATTTTATGTGAATTATAAACATTTGACTCAAAATGTGGGAGTAAAAAGATAAAAATAGAATTAACAAAAATTAAACTAAATTTAGGTATGAATTTTCAATTTAAAATTATATTTTTGAGTGTTCAAATGATTGGGAACTCTACTCGAAATTAGATTAAAGTTTGACAGATTCATCAAGCGATGCTCTAAGGAATTTGAAAAACTTTATAAAACTTAACTGATCTATACTACTATATATACTATATATATATATATACTATAGGGATCTTTTATGTGATCTTCTCAATATTCGGTACAGAATTGAGATTCAATTGACAGAATTGAGTCTGTAGAGAAAAAGTTTCTTCCTTTTGCTCTTCGCGGCTTTAACTGGGTTCCAGGTACCCATTTGCCTTCATACCACAGTAGATTATTACTAACCTCCCATCTCTTACTAACCATTGGATGGATGGATGCTGGGAGTTCTATTTTTACATATATTAATTAAGTCTTTTAACTTTTCTGTACCCTCGAGACCTACTCGTAACTTTACACAACCTTTTCTTGAAACTTCTACTACTAACTACTCTCTGCATGAACATTTTCGACTGCTCTGTATTGACTATAACAGACTTTATCCAGTTTTCAACTATCCAACATTACCCGGAGAAATCCAATCAGAAATCTAATATTAGTAAAGATATTAGTTTTAGTTACTATAGGGCTAAAAAGTTAAGAATTTGGTTTCTAAATTTGGTTTGAACAGCGAACTCGGAGTTGAAAACTCGAAAAAGTCTGTCAGAGTACTCGAAAAGGTTTAATATTTTTATATATAAGTTATATATTTTTACTTCATTTATAATATATATTATTTATATTATATTATTTAAGTTTTTATAGTTTTTTTAGTATTCTTGAAGTGTACTTAATACATTTTCCGGAAAAACACATTAAAAACCAAAATTTCAATTTAAATTTAGCTTTTACTTTTTCTGGTATTAAATCCAAACGTGATTATATTTGAGCCAAATAAACCTCAACCATAAATTGTTGGCTCTAATGTAAAAAATGTTTTTAATTAACTTTAACAAGTCGCATGAAAAACAATTTAATGAATCAATGTCAAAAATTAGTGAAAAGCGCAAGGTCCTGCGTCTGTTCAGAAAGTTCAAAAAGTTCCTTTCATATTGAACATAGGAAAGGTGTTGCCAGGAATTCATGGGCAGTAAATTAATTGAGAGGCACAAAATTGTAGCATCCGTTGGGGTGGGCTATACAGTTTCGTAGATACCCTATAAAATTATTAACCAAGATTCTATTACCAAAAGGTAAATATATTGTACCAGGTTTTATTCAAATAATAATATATAATTAGCAGAGGGTATCGGATAGTCGAATAGTAGAGGGTATCGGATAGTCGACTATCTGTTTGCTTGTCTGCGTTAATTAAAATCATTTGCCTGTGAACTGTTGTATTTAGATTTGCTTTAAAAGTTGAGTGGAAACTTTTTCAGGCTTTTTTTTTTTGTATTCAACTTTATCGATAAATATTTATCGCACTTTGGAACCGTTGGAAAATACAGTTTCAATGCTTAACAATATATTTAATTAGTTTGTTAGTGCTCGGAAAAAGTTTGAACACTGAAATTTGTCTGTTTGACAGATTGCCCAAGTTGTTGAACAATAGAAAGAGGAGGAGGAAAGGTAGAAGTTGGAGGTGGAGAAGGAGCTGCTTTCATTTGGAATACAATTGCTCTGACGTTGCCGCGGTTTTAAGTGTCAGTGGCTCTGGTTCTGGTTATCCGGGAAGGACACTCAATGCAATGCAATCTACGGTCCTTACAGAACTGAACCGCAATCTATATCCCTTCTGGCAGAGTTGCTACCACCAAAGCAAATAAAGCAGCAACAGAGGCTGTGGCTGCAGCACTGCAGAACTGATGCTCAGTGGCAGGGGTGAAGGGGCAGAAGGGGCAGAGGCAGCATATTTGCTGTATAATCCCATGGCAGCTAACAAATGTGTGCACATACGTAATCCGACCGCTGAAACCCATACTTACATACATAGCCTGGACTTGCCCGGAGCTATCCGGATCCAATCGCAATTCCGAGCAAATAACTAAACTGAACGGAACTCAACGAAACTCAACGGAGCTCAACGGAGCTCAACAACGTCCCAGCACGCAAAATTCAAAGTGCAAACATTCGCATTGCAGTTGGCAAAATGTGTTAAGCATACACTGTTTATGGTCTATTGCCCTTAACCTGGCCATAACTCTATCTCTACTATAATCATGTGTTCCGTCTTTCTTCAGGTTCAGCATTTCTCTTCTTGCTAGTCTGCCCTATAAATTGCTTGGGGAAACCAAACAAACGATTCAAAATCAACTGAAACTCAAACCAGGAGAGGAATCCTCGCTTCGAGTTGCTCCATAATGGTATTCCACTTATCCGAAGGATCAGATATAAACTAGGTTAGACTTGGGCTTGCTTTTAACTGAGTAAAGCTTCCTTTTGATCCTTATTCTCAACCTACTTGGATATAGAACCTTATCCATCGAACCAGATTTAAGCTACAAGAAAATGAAGATATATATTCTTAAACTATTTTCAAGTCGTGTCATATGTTATTTTATGATATTAATGAGGTGTTGCCCCAGCTTAAATGGAGGCCAATCAAGAATGTCAAAAAGGAAGAACTTGCATCCTTTGGTCCCTTCCTTTTCCGCTCATGCATACAGCTGAGTCCGGGTTGATTTCCAGCCAAACAGTCTCCAGGGTCATGTTCTCCCTGCTTCACCCACAACCCCACAATGGTCTGCCATACAATCAAGTGACAGTGCAACAATTGGCAACAGGCAACCGCATATCCAAAGGAGTCGCAGTTACTTTAGCGCTGGGTCCTTGACAGGTCAACATTTGCCTTGTGGGTGGAGGAGGAGCGAGGATGACTTCCATTGGGACATGTCACGAATTCGATTGTTGTGCGTTTTTGCCTGAGGTCCTTTCTGACAACGTGCGCTAATTGCCTTACATGCGAGAATCCTTTGGATGTGTGTCCTTTGTCGTCGAAGCATCGGAACAACCTGCAGTTGACTCCATCGAATAAAGTTTCGGTGCTGCTGGTTAGACATCCTTTGATGACTTTCACCGCAGATAAGCCAACCAATTTACCCAACGCTCTATTTGCACTTCTCCCTTTCCATTCTACTAGATGATACTTTAGGTGTTCCCTAAGTACGTTGTTGGGCCACAAACAGGATCGCATCTCCTGCGCGTTGCTTGTGTGTTTAATTAGCCAAGTTAATTGTCTGTGATGTGGTTTATGACTCTGTCACGTATCCAAAGAAGATATAGAGCAAGTCTCCTCAAGTGACTAGCACGTAGGCCTTTACTCAGGACAAGCTGGTGGGAGTCCTAATTAACAGACAACTATAAAAACCGCTGTGTCGATTATTTATAACGCTTAAACGACTTCGGCAAGGATAATAAGCGCAGCATATGCTTCCCCCTCGGCCCTAATTAATGACTACATAAAGCAGCTCTAAACGTTTTCCAATTAAAACAAAGGAAAGGGGACCTTAAAAACATCTGAAAATACACTCACAAAATGCAAATTATCAAAAAACATAAGCAACAAAACAAAAAGAAACATTATGAATATGTTGTACCCCGTCTGAAGTCAGGCAAAAATAAATATATATGAGGGTTTTACGACCCAAAGCCAGCCGCAAACATTTATGAAGTCTTCCAAATCAACTGCTGTTCAAAGTACTCGACTATGAGATATCCTTTTCTCTATTGATTATACCTAACCTCTGACATATTTTCCACAGATCAGGAAGATATTTCAACATTAATGTATCCAAAATCAAAAGGAAACTTGGAGGTCTAAAATTTGATAAACAAAACAAATAAAGTCCATCTACGAAGAGTTTAAATCGGTCGTCAAATCAAATGAAGATTTGACTGTTGATCTTGATCGAGAATATATATAATATATATACAGAATACGCTCTATAGTAAGAAGTAAAGGGAATTACAAGTTTGCTATCAAAAAACTTCTCCACTCACTGATTTTTCCGAGCAACTGCGTTTGGTGACAATATTGAGGTAGTATGAGTATGTGTGTGCGTGTGTGTGTGTGTGTGTGGCAATATCAATTAAAATGGAAGCAAGTCTTGATAACTTGTTCTAAACAGCAAATGTTGTTAGTTCTGTTGCTTTGCACAAAGAAAACTTTGATGCATGCAGCACCAAAAGAGTTTCTACTAAAGTTTTTGGAAACACACACGCACACACACACACGCACGCACGCACACACATACACAGAGAGGGAAAAGTTTAAAATTTCTGCTGCAGACAGCCAAAATGTTGCTTGATGCGAACAATTTACCAATAGGGATATGCTGTCAGAGGCCAGCAGCCAAGTGCCTGTCATACATGGCGTATGCGCTATGCATAGTCGGAAGTTAATTTAATTAATCATACGCAAAGCTGCTGACAGAGCAGACAAAACCGCCATTATATTGTATAAAGCCAAGGGAAAATAGCTCAAATTAAAGGACCATCCAGAACAAGGGAAGAGCTTTTATTTACTTATTTGGTTTCTAGTAAATCTCATCAATAATTCGTTTATAAGCAAATTTCGTAGTTTCGGACAAAACAAAAGCAAAATTTGTGTACTAGAATTTAACAATCGATTGCTTTTCCATGTTTGGTTTTTCACGTTCGTCACGTTTGACACGTGAATGCTTTTCATCTCATGCAGATTCATTGCAAAGTCCTGCATTTGTTTCTGTTTTCACTCGCATATAAGTAAAATTGTTGCGAAACAGCAGGACAAAGTAGAGCGGCAGACGTCAAGAGATGGATAAATGAATCCAAACCCATTTCCAGCCATCCATCAAATGTCCTGGCTACGAGGACGAGTTGCGTGCCCAAAGATTGAAAACATGTTGGCGGTGCCAGTTGTTGCTTGGATCAGTTCCAACCGCTCGGAGGTGGTTTAAGCGCGTTCTATAATTGAATTGATCCCTTTAATTTGATGGACACGCTTTATACGGTTCATACCTTTCGTGTCCTTGGCGGACAGCTGCCGTTCGATTTGCAGCTGTTTGTTGTTTTTCCCTTGGCTTTTAAATTCAATTAAGCTCTAACACTCGCTTATAATTTCATTCGGTCTCTATCCTGGCCAGGACCCAGCTTGACTGCAAGACTCCAAGTCTGCAGTTGAATTCAGATTCGCGTCCTGCAAGCAATTTCCATAGCTGTTGCTTTTGTTGCAGTCGCTCGGTTGGTTTGCTTGATTTCCTGCTATACACAGGATGTTCAGCCAGGACTAGTTTAAGGCTGGCCATAAATCATTTTGAAAGGAATCAGCATTTCATTTTCTTGTTAGTTTTCTTTTTTCATTTCAAATAGAACGCTCTCAGGTTTTGATTTCTACTGCAAATCAACAGTCAAAAGTTTAACTGTTGACCGACAAATATGGTTTAAGGATAAGACCTGCTATAAATATTGAAGAAGGATATTCATTAAATAATTTGAAAGGAACTCAAATAACATTCTTGCTTCGCTCTGAAACTTATAGAATATATTTGTTATTTCCATTTCGATATAAGAGAGTGTATCTTTATCCCAAGTTTAATTTGATTTTAATGATGAAGAAAAGGATAAAGGATAAATAGCTGATGAAAATGAATAAATCTACTCGAAATATACTCAGTTCCCAGGGTATTAAAGACTTTCAGCTGCTGCTGCTGTGCGTCATTTATGGGAGCAAGTGTTCATATCGTTTTCAGGCTGTTGTCAATATATATACACGTAGCTGTGCAAACAATACGGAATGCTGATCCTGCGAGTCCTGGCAACGTATCTACAATGTGCCAAATACGAGAAATGCATAAATCATTCATCGAATTCGAAAACATGAATGTTTTAGCTGCTTGTGTTTGCTTGGTTTCTATTGTAGTTTTTTGTTGTTTTGTTTACTTGGCAGGGAAAGCATAATGAAAGATATTCATACACACACACACACACACGCACACACACACACATCTCAATACAATGCAACATTTTTTTGGAAATCAATAAAATGAAAGACAATCAAGAATTGTACTGCAACATTTATGAGGCAACAAAAGTCTGACTCGTTTTTGGGGTATGGGCTGGCAAGGTAACAAAGGGACATCATTTAGCAGCGGTATCCTTAAAGTCCACCATGGGGCGAATCCTGATGAATTACAAGTGTTTCTCAGCTCATTTGTATGCAGCAAAAGCTGCTGCTCTAAGCCAGAGCCACAGCCAGAGCCAGAACAGGATCAAAAATGAGCTCTGAACGCTTACAGTACACAGGAGCGGTTCAGGATTTTACAAGGATAAACTCAATGCTTAGGTTAGCAACAAATTTAATATGAGTAATCCTTGAAAAAATCTATTTATTAAGAATTTTCTCTAAGTGTAATGCCTCAATTTTCATCTGTAAGAAAAATATACTTTTCTAGTGAGTATTTACCTCGCTTAGGGCCAAAGTCCTTTTACTTGGACTCGAACTTCATTTGTCTCCACTCAGACACACACACACACTGCACACACACACACACACACACACACACACATAGAGTGAGCATGTGTGAAGTTGGCACGCGTTTTGACATAAATTACCTTGGCATATGCCTCTGAAGTTTTCACCCAACTGCTGTAAGTTCAGCCTCCGCCCACCCCCTCCCAACCGGGCAGTGGACCCCTCGATCCTTGCATAGATGTCAGCAGGTGTTGTGTTTAATTTACGCTCCTAATTGAAAAACACGGCTAAATTCCATAAAATGTGCCACAATGCAACATCAACAAACTGCACACAGCCTCAGGATAAATTGTTGGCATTTTATAGTAAGTACACACACACACACACACACAGGCACACCTATACATATACCCGTGTGGTGGCGGGTTAAGAATACCACCTCAGCTGTCCCGGCGTGTCGTAAGAGGCGACTAAAGAGGCTCCGGAGGTCCACGAGAACAAATAACCCCGGACGGGTAGCTACACCGACCCGTTAAAGTGGGTGTGCCCCTGGCAGTAGGGAAAAAATGCTTAGGGTTATGGTTCCCGAATTAAAAACCAATTATTATGAAGATAATAATGGAAGTTAAGAAGAAGGTAGAAATTACGGTGCAGGGAGTCGGAAACCCAGTGCCGGCGGTTGTGAGGGGTGAGCAAGCGGGCCCCCAGCCGTCGATATACAGCGACCGCAATGTTGGAGAGGTGGCAAGCTTGGCCCCTTCAACATCCAATGCTACAAGCCAGAAGAGCACTGACCTCATCAGTGCACCGACGACGAGGAAAACTGCAGCGAAGACGCCACCAGGGTCACCACGCCCCTTGGACCTATCCACAGTCTGGCAGCAGGAGGACCTCCCCAGCATTCTGCAAAGGATGAATAGCAGGATCAACCTCTTGCTTGCAGCTTTCGAGACACAGCGGCACGTAACCAAAGAGTCGAAGGCAGCTATCGCGGAGCTGGCATCGCTCAATAACAGAGCGTTGGAGCTGCAAACAAGAACCGCAACTGAGGCTCCTACAGAGACCATTGGTACGCAAACCATTCCTCTAGCGAAGGAAGGCAAAGCTGACCGTAAGTACAAAGGAAGAGCCAGCACAAAGCTAAAAGAGCCCACAAACAAGGTAGCCGCTGAAAAAAGAGAGCCTACAACGACCAGCTATGCTAGCGCCGTCAAGAAGGACGACACTAAAAACGTGTGGGAAAAAGTGAAGCCCAAGCACTTGCGCAGAAAACCAGAGGCAATAATAGTAAAAAAGACGGGAGAAACATCATATGCGGACATGCTACGCAAACTCAAGGCGGACCCGAGCCTCAACGAACTCGGGCACAATGTGAAAAAAATAAGAAGGACACACAACGGGGAACTACTACTAGAAATTGATGGTAAAGCCTCCGATAGCGTAGCCATATTCAAGGAGAAGATTGAAAAATCTCTCGACGACTTGGCTACTGTACGAACAGGTGCAAAACGGACGGCCCTTAAATGCTATGGGATGGACGAATCCACGACAGCAGAAGACCTTCTTCAGAGCCTGACCGAGCAATTCAATGGAATAACGATCAGCCCGGCAGATGTGCGTGGTCTAAGAAGAATGCGGGATGGAAACCAGATAGCCTCAGTACTACTATCCGTAAACGATGCTATCACAGTGCTTAAGACGGGCTATGTGACTGTGGGCTGGTCACGGTGCCGCATCACACAAGACGAGAGACCGATGCGGTGTTTCAGGTGCCTTGCATTTGGACATCTATCCGCAAATTGTAAGGGAGCAGATCGCTCGGACTGCTGCCTACGATGTGGCGAGAGGGGGCACAAAGCCAAGGGATGTGTAGCATCACCCAGATGCCTAATCTGCAATGGTGATGAAGACCGAAACCATGCGACAGGTGGATACGCGTGTCCGGCGTACAAGAAGGCGAAGCTCATGAGCGAAGTGAGGAAACCGCGTCATGCAGGACGAAATTAATATAATCCAGCTCAACGTAAATCATTGCGCGGCTGCCCAAAGTCTCTTGGCACAGACCAAGGTAGAGCGCTTAGTGGATGTCATGCTCCTGAGTGAACCCTACATCCCAAGTGGGGGGAACACAGACATGATCCTAGATGAGTCAGGCAAAGCGGCAATAAAATGCTGCAGTGCACTCACCATCCAGGAACTGCAGTCTCCACCAAAGCGAGGGTACGCCTACGCAAAAATAAAGGGAATACATATATTCAGCTGCTACGTCCCACCTAGTGACAGTCCAGAACAGTTTGAAGAGATGCTGAGACAACTAACTGAAGACGCAAGAGGAAGATGTCCTACTATTGTAGCCGGCGACTTCAATGCCTGGGCTCTGGATTGGGGCAGTCGGGTATCAAATCGGAGAGGAAGAGGGCTAATAGATGCTATGAACCTGCTAGACCTGGTACTACTGAACGACGGCCACAAACCGACGTTCAACAATGATAGAGGATCCTCATTCATTGATGTTACTTTCGCGAGCAGGTCCATAGCACCTTCTACAAACTGGAAAGTATTGGATGACATAACTTTGAGTGACCACGCATTGTTATCGTTCAAAGTCCGACTTGAGAGACCCCCACCTCGACATCAACGGAGAATAGCTGGACGAGCATGGAATGTTAAGAAACTGGACACGGACATGCTGGCCTATATAGTCGACGGCCTTACCCCACCAAGTGGACACGCCGAGTCGATGGTAACAGACCTAACGAAAATGCTAGAATCAACGTGCGACGCAACGATGCCGAGAAGACGAAAGGGTAAGCAGAAGCCCCCAGTATACTGGTGGAGTACAGCTATCAAGGATCTGCGGACGGAGTGCCTCATGTTCAGGAGGCAAGCGCAGCGTGCCAGAGGACATGCCGACCATTCGCAGTTCTTGAGCCGGTACAAAGCCAAACGCGCGGAGCTTAAAAAAGCCATCTCAAAGGCGAAAGCTGAAGCTTTTAAAGACCTCCTTGCGACGATCGATGATAATCCATGGGGCTCAGCCTATAAGATCGCTAGAAAGTGCCTGAAACGCCCGGGATTGGGAGCACCTATGGAACCTGAGGTCATGGCAAACATCGTAGCAAGTCTGTTTCCGCCGCAGGACACCCTATGGCAACCGTCCCACGAACCCCCAGGGACGCTTTTCCCAAGCATTACTGCGGAAGAGATCACGGAAGCCGCGAAGCGAATTAAGCCAAGCAAAGCACCCGGCCCAGATGGTATACCCGGAGTAATTGTCAAAGCCATCGCAATGGCCAAGCCCGACATATTTAGAGACACCTTCCAGCAGTGCCTCGTAGAAGGAGTGTTCCCCAGACGGTGGAAGAGCCAGCGCCTGGTATTACTGCCGAAAACACAATGTACTACAGGTAGCAGTGCTAGCGCCTATCGACCACTGTGCCTATTGGACATCGTTGGAAAACTCTTCGAGCGTGTCCTTCACGTCAGGATTGAGGCGATCACAGAAGGTCCCGACGGATTGGCACGACAGCAATATGGCTTCCGAAAAGGCAAGAGTACTCTTGATGCCCTTGCGGAGGTGGGTAATGTTGCGAGGAGTGCCCTATCCGGAGACAGATGGCTTGGAGGGACAAAAAAGTACTGTGCTATTGTAACGCTGGATGTCAAGAACGCCTTTAATACGGCTCGATGGCCTTGCATCCTTGGCGCTATGAGAAGAATGGCCATACCTGACTACCTGAGGACGGTCGTAGGCAGCTACTTCACCGACCGCGTACTTTGGTATGACACGGAGCATCGCCCGGAGAGCTACCACATCTCCTGTGGAGTCCCGCAAGGATCAGTGCTCGGTCCAATCCTATGGAACATCATGTATGACGGTATCTCGAGAATCAACAAACCCGACGGCGTGGAGCTGCATTGCTTCGCCGACGACGTTGCAATATCCGTTGTAGCCAAAACATTATCGCAGTTGCAACATAAATGCAACGAAACCATTAGGTCAGCTATTGGCTGGCTTGAGAATGTTGGCTTGCAAATCGCGGCGCAAAAAACAGAGGTGGTACTTCTCAGTAGCAGGAAAGCGGTCGAAACTTTACAGCTCACCGTTAATGGATCCCAAGTAAACTCGGCAACATCAATAAAATACTTGGGAGTACTACTGGACCACAGGCTCACCTACAAAGACCATGTGAAGTATGCCAGTAAAAAAGCGGCAATAACGACGGCTGCACTAGCTAGGCTAATGCCCAATATCGGAGGTCCCAGGCTGCCCGCCAGGAAGCTTTTAGTATCGGTAGCAAAGTCTACCCTTCTATATGCAGCACCAATCTGGAGCAGCGCTATATTGAGAGCATCATATATAAAGGAGGCACGATCTGTAGCGAGAACCCTGGCACTAAGGATCATCAGAGGTTTTAGAACCATCTCGGAAGACGCGGCCCACGTCTTGTCAGGTATCCCACCAATAGACCTGGAGATCAAGGCCCTCTCTATGGTCCGAGACGGCGTTACGCGTGATGTGGCCTATGACCACGTGATGGACGAGTGGCAAGCCAGATGGCGTAATTCGCAAAACGGTCGATGGACGTTCCAATTGCTCCCTGATGTTAGTAATTGGATATCGTGCAAGCACAAAGAACTGGACTACCATTTTACCCAGTTTCTTACGGACCATGGCTGCTTTCGTGGGTATCTCTTCAGATTCCGCCATGTCGACACACCGCAGTGTATATATTGCACTGGTGAAGTGGAGTCGGCGGAACATGTTCTCCTCCACTGTACTAGATTTACAGAGGAAAGAGAGCTACTCGAGGGAGAGACTGGTTCCCCGCTTAGGCCTAAAATTCTTTTAGATGCCATGGTCTCAGACCGGGAGGCTTGGACGCGATGCCACGCCATTATCATAAAAATTATGAAACGCGTGCGGGAGGATGAAACTAGAAACAGAGTACATATACTGTAGGTAACCATCCTACAGATATGCCCGTGTGGTGGCGGGGCGGAGAATACCACTTCAGTTTTTCCTCTGCTTGTCGTAAAAGGCGACTAATGAGAGAAAAGGAGGACGGGATAAAGTCACAACCGGAGGATCAGTGCTATAAGCACAGTGTCCGGCTCACCGAAGTAATGTCTTAATTGATAGTTCCGGTGAGCCTTCAACAAGGACGGAAGAGCGATACGGCGGTTTTTTAGTGCTTAGGCGGGACTTGGTGGTCTCGAATCGCACATATCCATTTACACGGACGTAAATGTCGAATCTTACTGAAGATTTTCTCCGCCCTGGTTGCGCAACCAAAAAAAAAAAAAAAAAAAAAAAAAAAAAAAAAAAAAGCACCTATACATATAAAAGATTCCATATATACATCAAATGTTAACATCCATTATTTGCGCTTGTTGTTTCTACTGTAACTATTGCTCCAATCGCAGTGCCTGATGCGCTTAATATCCTTGTTGCCACATTTTGTAAGCTGGTAACGTACCAGTAACTAGGTTAAAACATAAACACACATGTGTGTGCGTGTGTTTGGGTGCTTTAATAGAGTTTACTGTTTACTGGTAGGTACTGAAATAGGGTTTCCCTTCAATCGATTTAAAGGATAAATAGATAAAATGCACTTAATTTTGACAGGAGTCGCCGCCTGCTTTCATCTAATATTTTGTATCCTTGACAACTTTCAGCATTTGGCATTCATTTCAAATACTGAAAAACACCAAAAGGTTGTCCAGAAAAGTCTGTGTTAGTTACAGGACAAGCCACTTGGCTGACAGGACTTGGCCAGAGACCATGACTAACGGTTCTTTTAGGCCAGGAAAATACTCTTTAAAGTGGTTAAATTAAGAGAGACAGCTGAAGATTGAAATGAAGACAGAGTTAAGGATGAACGTTGACATCCTGTCAGAGTAAGTGCAGTTGAAAGCAAAATACAGATTCAAGCAGACAGATATTCATTCTATATATATCTATATCCTTAAGCCTTAAGTCTCACCTTAACCTCTGCAACTAAATCGATTTTCAATTGAACTCAAGCTTAAAGTCCTGTTTAGCATTTCGTTTGACAACTTGCTGATTGGATTATCATTTGTTCATCCATTAGGTTCATTAAGTAAATGTAAAGCCTTGGCCACACTCTTCTATCGGCATGCCATTAGTCTCAATAATTAAATGTAAAACGTTGGTCACACTCTTCTCTCTGGCATCTGTCAATCCGCTTTCACTTCAACTTACAGCAATTGCAATTAAATGAAAGCTTCCAATAAATTGCAATTACACAACTCCTTCGTTTTCCCTTCTTCGTCGTGAATCCTTTTCAGCCAAGCGTTATCCTTCCATCTCAGCTGAATTGTATGAAACGGGCCGGAAGGTCCTTTAAATTGCATTTCGCTTAACGAAAACTGCCAGAATTTATTTTAATTTCTTATTTTTTGTTATTGAAATTTCTTTGAAGGATTCACAACAACTTCGCATGTGTTTCTTAAAGGATTATCATTTCTTTCAACCCGATCCTTTAGAGAAAATAACTGCTCCAATCGATAGCCTGCTCATATTTGCAAGGACAATGGATCACATTTTCCAACTGCTTCTCGCTTTCAACCGCTTAATTTGAAGATCGACGTTCTTTCTTGATCTGAAAGCCAAATCAGTTTGTACTTTAATCCTATCAAAGGATTAAGTACTCAAGGACTCATTTTGTTGAAAATAACTCTTAAGTATGAGTGGGAAAAGGATCTGACAAGTTGGCGACAGCTGAATGCTGCGAAGCGGAAACATAACTGACAGAGCTCATGACTTCCGCCGGGCTCTGGTCCTGTGCCACCATTACGATAACAGCCTTCATCCTTAACCAACTAAGCGGGTCCTTAACACATTTGGTCTGCCAGGATTATCGTTGCAATCGCAGCCGCGACAGTTCCCGCTGCACAACTTGAACTTATATCCGTTTCCGGTGGCTTGGCAAAGTATGGACAATCAACATGTGCCCAGCGGATGTTTAGGCCACGCCCATTTGGCATATGGGTAAATCCGGAGGGGACTGGGAAGGGGCGGGAAAGAGGGTGTGGCAAACAAAAGCTAATGTAAGCAGTGCCGCCAGATAAGTGCGATAAATTATCAAAGTAAATGCAATCAGCAGTAGTCCTTAACGACACACACTCACACACACACACACACACACACACACATGCATTTGCATGCTCTGCCGCAAAGTTTTGTGTGCTTGAAGAAAAAATTAGCCCACAAACAATGTCAAAAACACACAGACAGAAACACATGTCCTTTGTTTTGTCTCAAGCAGCCGCTGGCTGTTGTTGTGGTTTTTTGTTGTTGTTGTTGTTGTTGTTGGTCCTGTAGCCAATGCCTAACAGGAAGCGGAAGTTTCAGTGGCTCAGCGGAAATTATTGTTAAGCTTTATTGTTTTGACTACGATTCAGCTTTCTGCTCCTCTGGCCATTGCCTCAGTCTGCATTGTTCCCAAGTTCTCCAAATAGTTGACTAATTTCATAGGCGTGTCAAAATGTAAGCCTGAAATTGTGGCTGAACGCCCACACACACACACACACAGACAGACACACACACTTATTCGTTCACAGACAAGTTTTGTTGTGCGTTATTCGCCGAGCAACCTCAGATACGATGTCCCTAAAGATTCTGAAACAATTTAAAAAACTAATTAAATAAAATTCTCAACTGAATCTCAGCTTCAACGTTTAAGTACCAGTTGTAAATATAATTGAGAGGCTTACAAGTTAATTGCATCCAATCAATTTGGGTTAATAACCTCATCAGTTTGCAGGATCCTTAAAGGAGACTCTCATTAACAATAAAAATTATATGAGATAACAAAAAGTGACTCACGTAATGCGAAGCTTTCGAGGTAATTAAAATTTCGGTTATGGCAGGTAAGTATCAGAATGAAGACGTTGGAGATTATGAATATATTCAAAGGAATTCGCAGCATAATTTATAATGCATTTAAAGGACTCGCCGGGAGGTTAACAAAGCACAGAAAACAGGACAAAATGAACCGTTGAGATTTCCTTCCAACTTAAAGTCTATTAAAATAAATTGCACTGCATTTTTTACATGGAAATTAAGAGCGAGTAGGCAGGAAGTAGAAGCCGAGGCAGAAGACAGCAGGTTGGGGCCAAGGGAGGACATGCCAAGGACTAAAGGAATCAGGGACTACGCACTGAATAATTAATGGCTCTCCAAGGCGTTCTATAGGTAGTGTTAAATATATAAAAAAGCTGCCTGAGGAGCGCACGGCTATCAAAAATTCAACAGTCCACGCAGAGCGTACGCTGCGTATACGTAACGCAACTGTAAGAAATATCGTTGCCTACTTCTAGGCTGTAGCTTAAGCATTTAAAACAAATAATGGATATATAGAGTATGTGTATAGTATAAATTTCTATGTTAATATATTCATATTTCGTTGTTTTTTATCTCCCTTGTCCGTTGCGACTTTTCTGTGTATTTTTCCTCGCGTTTAAAGCTTAAAGTTTGACAATTTTCTGAGCATCTTACTTGATTATCTCCTAAGAGTGTTCAACTCGATACGGAAAATACCTTTAAGCTGACTTAAAATAAAAGAAAACTGCTTTGTACATTTTCCGTTTACATTTATAAACTAACTTCATGAGAAATAAACCAGTTATGAAATGGTTTACTTTGTTTTGTGGTCAAAAATTGCTGAGATGCCTGGCATCGCTCGCAGAGTTGCAAGAGGCTGCAGCAGCGGCATGTTTCCTGCCCAGTTATCCTTGAGGCAGGATTAACTGTCGGAAAGAAAACTTGGCAAATGCCAGCAAAAAATTCCTCTGGCAGTGCATAGGGCGCATAACGCATACGCACCGTGGTACCCACGCCATACATATGCAGCCATATCAATGTGTTAGTGCAGTGTTGCTGCAATTTCCGACTAGCAAAACCGGAAGTGCAACTCCTAACCGTGAAAAGGATACCAAAATGCGGCAATAAGTAAAGTCTGAAAGGCTTTGCTCCAGAGGGAAACGGGACTGGCTCCCAGTTTACTCCTTGACACAGCCTGAGCCCAATCCGTGCTGCCTTCGACTTGCCTCCATTTGCATACGCAACAATTTGCATTTGCTTTAAAGGATATTAGCCATGTTTGTAGCAGGTGTGTGTGTGTGTGTGTGTGTGTGTGTGTGTGTACGAAATTGCCAATAACCAATTCTCTCTCCTCGTATATCAAATATTATTATTATTAAATTTGGTTTGATTCAATGTAAATTTTTTTGAAATTGGCAAATTGTTATCGATACTTTGAATATGTTTCACATTATTCGAATTTAATAAATCCATTTGAAGCTATCAGCCAATATACGTATATATATATATATAAAGCTTGAATATATATATACAATATAAAATATATATGAATATATAAACTAAAAACTAAATTAGATTTGCGCAATTTTGATGCTATTTCTATATCTTTTTCAATTAAATAAACGTTTTTATTTATGTCCTTAGCTTTTTTATTTCAACAATATTAATTGACTTATCGAATTCATTTTCACATTTTCCGCAGTCAAATTGCGATTCCTGAGTGGAAAATGGCTCCCAGCGAGCGTCGCAATAAATGCAAATTGAAATCGCTGCGGTTGAAACCCTTTTTTAAAGCTCCGTTACAACGTTGAAAAAAAAAGGTAAATAATTAAATTTTTTAAAACGTTAACAATGCGAGTACCCTATCATTCCATCGACTATGCTATGCTGATCGACTAGGAGATACCCTTCAATGAACTCTGCTTACAGAAAGCATCGCTGCTGCCTTCCTCTGAGCAAAAGTTACATAAAGAATATTTATATATATTTTTCTATAGGCTCGGAGATGTTTCTGTATACGCTTTTGATCCTTTTTATACAAAAGCGAATCATAATAAGAACGATGCGGTTGAGGTCCTTTTTCTGACCATGAAAAGCAGCTGTTAATAAAATAAAAGAGAGTTTTCGTTTAATTTATGAAAACAAAAACAAATTAAATTCGCAACACGCGAACTTAATTACACTTTTATGTGGCAAAGGACGACAAGGACCAATCTGAAAATGATGACTCTTTGTAGAGAGTGTCCTGTGTCCTGTGTGCTGTAATTTCTCTTTAACTTGCATATTTTATGGGTCGACAAACAAATTTATATTATAAAGAATTTAACTGCGACGCGTATTTTCCATTTTCGCACAGCCAGCGCACATTTTCCTGATTTTGCGAGCCAATTGTGGTAGTTCCTTTTGGCCAGCTGCAATTTGCGGCCGTAAACTTCAATTGTGCGTTAAATTGTCCTCGCCCTCTACTCTCATCTGTCAGCTGCCCGTTTTATTAGTCCTTATAAATGGTATTAATTAAGAATTCAATTTGCCAAAAACCCGATTGGTTCGTCGATTTACACATTTTAGCGAAATCTGCATCCATTCTCTGCCAGGATAACAGAATTTGACGATAGAAATTCATCAGGGAAATATTAAAGCTGAGAGGAAGTATCCTTATCCTTATCCAACCAGAAAGGATAATGGATAAAAACCATTTAAACTATTCCAAATAGCTAAATAAATCTTTCTACTTTAAAGATCCATATCGAAAAGGATATCAACTATATTCTATTTTATCTAAATTTCTATCGGCTTTAAAAAAGAGCAATGAAAATATTTGTATAGGCATACGCAGGATTTCGACTCCTTAGAGGCTCATAAATTAAAAGAACACACATTCATACTTATTAAGGAGAATCCTGTATATGAGCTAAAGCCTAAGCCTCATGGCTTTTGCTTTTCCCAGCCTTAAGCTAAATGGAAAATAATTTGATTTATATTTTCGTATATGTCACAAATCCTGCAGAACAATAAGCGATACTATATATACCAAGACAGGACCTTTTTTTAAATATTCATAAAGTTGCCTAAATAGATGTAATATCATCAGATACCATAAGACCATTGATTGAGCAGTTGATGACTTTTCCCCGCAGGACTTAGGAGAAGAGAATCCATTTATGCCACCATTTATCATAAAGCCATAATAATAGCTCGGAATGCAGAGTTTATTCATTTTTTTCACGCTTCTTTTGATTCAGATGTTAGCTATCAATTATGTGCGTTATCCTTGTGTCCTTATAGTCCACACAGCATTGCCGGCTTTCAATTGAAAGCGCACTTTGTGGTCGATTCACACGCACACTTGCAATTCAATGAAGCTTTTGTTTCCTCAAACTGATGAACGCTGTCCAGGACGAGCACATGGAAAAGGAAGTCTGATGACAACTCTTCGATTAAGAAATTACATTGGCTATGAACAAATAGATGAAATACACAGAAGAAAAACAAGTTCCTCACAATTAGAATCCAACGGTTTGTATGGTTTCATTCCACTGTTACCATAACCTGCCTCAATAAACGAACGGAATGAAACCATGTGAAGCTCTTATACAAAAATTAAATCAAAGAGCCACAAGCCGCCGGCTAAAGAGCGCTTTAGAGGCAAATAAAGTAGCTGCTAAGAGCGAAAGCTCGTTGGAAACATACGTTCCACTTCCAAGGAAACTTAACTGTTCCTCTCTTTCACGCTCTTCAGCGTACGCCTGCTGCTGCTGCCGCTGTGGCTGCCAGAACCGAAGTCAACGGTTAATTTCAAATTCAGTCGTTGAAAGTTCTTCGTGCGTCGCGGTCATATTCACATCAGCGGAACGTACCCAGTGTCTGTGTGCTTGTGTGTTTGTGTGTGTTTGGTTTACCGTTACCAAGCGGCAACAGTAAATCCAAGTATAAAGAGTTGAAGGAAGTGCAGCAGCAACAAAAATCCGAATAAAGTGAGCATTACAAAAAGTGTTGTGGTTTTACGCTAATTTTTAAGTATACTTATCTGTATTGGTGTATGTGTGTGTGAGTGTGTGTGTGTGACGTGACTTGGGCCTTTGTTACCGTTACAACTCCTTGCCGCTTGGACGCGTCATCGTCATCTTTGGCCTTACATTCGTCAGCAGCCGTTCGCGACATGTTTCTTTTGGCGTATGGCTGGCGCCTTTAGCTACATACACACACAGACACACACCACACACACACCACAGCACAAAACATAACGGTCAACGTTTGCTTTTAAATTAAAATGTTTGCATGCCACTTTTTTTTCGGTTTTGCCTCGCAAGCAATTACGTGCCTCTTACCTTAATCGCTACGCTTTGAATAGTTCAACACGCTAACGGTACCGCATACCTTATAAAAAAAACAACTGTAACTTAACTGTAAAAACAGAAGAATGCATGACTACGAAATTAGCCTCGTGCTTAGGCCGGAATTACTGAATTAAAACTAGATTGCAGGATACAATCAAATCAGATCCTTTGGATTCCTTTTAAAAAACAAATTTTTAGATTCAAGCCAGAATTAAAGCAATTTGGAAAGTCAATTAAAAAATGATGTTAAAATTTATCTTCTAAATTTTTTTTAGTGAAGAAAACCAGTCACAGCTGGATTTTCTTTTAACCTCGAAACGTCTGTCTGCTTCGGTCTGTTAAGTTCATTTTCACAGCGTTTTTAAACCCTTTTGAGCCACGTTTAATGAGAATTATTTAGGCCCCTTTAAGCAGTAGTAGAGTAGAGTTAAAGATTAGACGGATTTTTTAAAGTCGTTTTACAGTTTTTGATTAAATATAGTTAAATATTTTTGATCGATCAATCAATGTTCCTTTCAGTAATTTAATAATTATATTTTATTGAAAAATATCAATTTAAATAAAAAATACACAAATTTCAATCTCTTAATTTATCAATAGGTAAATTCTAGCAGAGTTCCGAACCAGTGTTTAAATTTATATTGTGAAAAGTGAAACTCAAATTTGTATCAAAAGAAGAAATAGAAGTGTATAAAAATATTTGTGTGTTTTATTTATTAGAAACTTTCTGCTGAGTGTAAAATGTGCATTAAGAGATAAAAAATGTTTTAGAAAGTGAAGACGATACTTCAAAAGATTTTAAAATTTAATGTGAAACAATATTAATAATAATTTCGAGGCTGCAAAGGACTCTTCAAAGTGCCAATATAAAATTCAGAAAGAAGTCAAAGCAGAAAGAAATTGATATAAAATTCAATTAAAATTAAAACTCAAATAACAAAGTTTGAACAAGTTAACGATAATTTATACAACGCTGTTCCAGCACACATGTATAACAGTGTGCGTAAGTGTGTATAAGTGTGTGTAAGTGTGTGCAATAAAAAATAAACAGTGTAAAGGATTACTTCTTCTTCTTCTGATGGACATCAGACTTAGCTAAAATCAACAACAGCCGCCAGTCATCGGGTCGAGCATTATTCTCAAGGACGAAAACAACAAGCGTCAACGGTAGCAGCAGCAATAGAAAGGATAACAACAGCAGCCATAAAATAAACACGGCCATCAGCAATGCCCGTCAGGAGCAGAAGTAGGAGCATAACTCAGCCTTTAACCACCGTACATAACAATTTTTACTAGGTAATTCAAGCGGAAATAAACAGCAACAAACTGAGCTTAAATCGTCCTGTTGCGAGAACAAAACATGTCCTTGGGGATTCTGCTGGACACAGCCCATTGTTTGACCCTTCCATTACAATAATGTCTGCTTCAGCGATCTGTGATTTTTCAACGTGATTCACACATTATTTTCAACAATAAAAATCCGACCAACATCTCAGATACGAGTACAAATTAAAGCTAATTTTTATTTAATTTTCTTAAGTACTGCGAATTTGTTGCTACTCTCCTCTAAATGCGATTTTCCAGGTCCCTAAAGTAGATAATTTCATAGAAAAGCAGATACTCTTCTCTTGGTTGGTTGGGTTGACTACTCTGACGCCTTGAAACTTACCCAGAATAGTATCTTTTATATGAGAATAGTATCTTTTAGAATCAAGTGTGGATACACTTGACTTTTAATTTATAGACGAACCAGTCTTTAAGAGGTTAAAGATTAAGTTTCTATCTATTCGGAATCTCAACTATCCCTTACCCACTCTTCTCTTCTCTGAAACCATCTTATCCCAAATATACCTATAGAACGGCTTGCACCTTACCTTTAACCCTATCCCAGGCTACCCTTTAATTCGACTTCGAATTGGCACCTTATTAATCCTATTTATCCACAGACGAATCAATCTTATAGTCTTCGCCAAGTCCAGGCGCAGTCACATCTAAACTTTCTATCTATTTTAGTCACTTTCCCAAATAAACGCTTAGAGTGGCAAAAATCTGGACCAGGAGACTGCGAGTAAGCCAAATACATTTTGGCAGAGAGTCAGTCACGTACGCTTGTTCAGGAGGGAAGTCAGAACGCTTTTGTTGCCCTGAGGAGCAATAGCTGGGACAAAGCAGATATAGATTAAAACCAATCGAATCGTGTGATTAGATCAAAATTCATGGGTACCAACAATAAGTGCTAGACACACAATTTTACACGTGTCACAGTAGCACTTCCGATATATCACAGTATTAATCATAGACAACGAAATAATTGAGCAGAACACGTCAACGGTTGTCAATAGACTTATTATTACTTATACGCCGTGTTGAACAGTCGTGGGCTGATGAGCTGCTCTTGTCTCGAAATCAACTAAATCATTCTTAATTGATTATTGCCGCATCAAGTCGGACACCTTAACTTGAAGTATCACATAATCACATTATATTTGAGCTTTTTATTAATATTTTTAAAATATTTCTATCAATATTTATAGCCTAAGACTATGAAAGTCGAGTAAAAGGCAATGCATTTATTAAATGTATATAACCCGTAGGCATCATCGGTTATTTAAAGCAATATATAAACCAGTATATATGCTGTATGTTATCTGAAGGATAAGCTAATGTATGTGAACTATTCACCCGGCCTTAAAGCAATTCTTATTAAGTTCGTTATTTTCACTTAGCCACAGGAATCGCAGAATCTGATTACTATATCTATGTACCTATATGCTTTTAAACATACTTGGACCAAAGTTTCAATATACTTCTCCTTTATTTTGTTTTGGTACTTGAAGTCTATTTTCCATATTTCATCTAATTCATCCCAAAGATGAAAGAACTTGCCTGCTCTCTGTACACTTTACATGGCTTTGAGCGGTTTTATATTAAAACGTTCGCCTAACTCTTGAAGGACGCACAGTGTGCTGGGCGACAAGATGAGGCCACCCTGGTCGTCAACCAATTGCATGTGATTCATCTCCTTTTCGCCTGGAATCATTGGCGGCTGACTGCTATCAGCAGGCAGAGCTTTATGCAGCAGCTGGTGGAAGTCGGCGAGACGCTCCTCAAATTGAAGACAAAACCGCCTGGGATCAATGGCTATGTAAACCTGACCCAGATCTGCCTGGTCGTTCTCCGTGCTGAACAAGCCCCGGCGACGTAGCTGTGAGGCATAACGGGCACCTGTCATGACGCCGCAAAGTATGTCAACCATTGCGGCTACTCCGAAGCCCTTGTGCTCGGGCACAAAGGATCGCAGACGCTGTGCCTGCAGCGCTTCTGCTGGACAGCTGGTAGGCTGACCGCGTTCGTTTAATGCCACCTTGGGGGGCAGTTGCTTCAAATGTCCGTTGCAATAATCCAGCTCCAGCTGCTCGATTGGATAAGCGCACATATCCAGATTCATGGTGAACTGCTCCCGCGAGCTGTTCGCTGCACAAGATATTATATTGCCACCCAGCAGTGGCTCCGTCCCACCGCTTGGCACGAGTACGGGTGAACCGTTAGACATGCATAGGCCAATCATGTGCTGCTCTAGTGCCTGGCAGGCATACCAAGATGGCATCCCAATATTGTTGGAGCGCCGCGCTGCCACATAGCCTATGGCCTGATCCCGGGCCTTGCTCATCGCCAGATCCATGCAATAGTTGGCAACCACCGGCCCAGGTGCGTTCTGACCATCGACCAGCGCCAGTGCCTTGCGCTCCCTTAGCACTTTCGGCTGTATCCGAGGGTTAACCGTCAGATTGACCAGATCTGCCACAATGACGGGCAATCGATGAATCCCCATCCCCCGCTGTCCCATATAATCGGCGGCAATAAGAGCATCGGCCATTTCACTAGCCGCCTGTCTCGGCACATCCATGGCGGCAAATACATCTCTTACGAACCGCTGTGCCTCCAGCACATTCACCAGTGCACCCCATTCTTTATCTGCCGCAGTGGGCGCACCTGATGGCGGCGTCTCGCGTCCACTGCAAATGCGCAACACACGCTTAATATTATCCCAGACCACCTCGGTGCTTTCTTCTTCAGCTGGTGACCAGCTCAAAGTGTTTCTCCCTTCAACAGCATCCACTACACTCTTGGTCTGGACATTCGCCTCAGGGCATGGCTTTGACTTTAGCACTTTTCCCAATTTATCGAAATAATTAAGAACTCTCCGCATTCCGAATCTATACACGCAGCACTCAGAAATATCCTAAAATTTATTTCGATAATGATTAGAACTGTAAAGTGTACTTGAATAATGTGTAATGTAATGTAATGTATTATAATCGAAAGTGATGTAAGGTTACGCAATATCTACATCAATATCAACAGTTGAAACAAGTCCAAGCTTTATATACAGTTAAGTTTATCCGATCTGTCAACATATACATAAAGATAGAGATGGGGTAAGACTTCCCAACTTCGGTGGGATTACTTGTCTTTATGATTTGATTCAATAGATTTGTTTTTTGTTCTCATTCAATAGAAATTTATTTAAACTCGAAATAAATCGTATTTATGGTATACATTTAAGTTTTACGTTATTTAAGATTTTTGTTGGATATATATATATATATATTCTATATAAGATTATGCTTTATTAGTCTTTACTGCGCAACTGCTGACGGCTGATAATTTTAGATTCACTTTTCGACTTTTCGCAACACTACTTGATTTATATATAAGATATGGTCTTTGTGTTTTTTATATAGGTCATAGGGATAGTTGAGTTGAATGCTGGATTATACTGACCTATCATCATATTTGTTGCAATTATTCGACATTCTACTAATATAGTTATTAATAAATTCCCTATGTACACCATAATCGAGGTTTATCACTGTAACACTATTAGAGCATTGGTCGATCTTACTCATACCCTGATCGTTATAGCTAACCACGCCATATATACATTTGGTTACATATTGCTCGTTGTTTTGATCATAACAATCATGCACAAAACCGGCACCACTGTCACCTTTACAAATTGCGCCATTTCCCAACGCATCTAATTTAATCTCTTCCCCTTGTTGTACTCTTATGTCAGCTAGTATCAAATGGTTGTTCATGTCATTAGGCGCATTTTCTGGATTTATTTTCCATGAATGGATGAAGCCTTGCCTTCTTCCCTCCTCTTCCCTTTTCTTCGGCATTCTGTTCAAGTTGAACCACGGCAGACAAATGCTTCCTGCTTCATCGAGCTTATGTTTTTTCAATCTTAGGAGAGCGACATCAGCTTGCGAGACATCATAGTATCTGAATTAAATACACACATGGTAAATAACGGGTTGCAATTTATCAGAGAATTGTTTCATTTAGTACTTACTGACTAATCGCTATATCCGTTACTTGAACAATACTAACATCATTCTCAAAAACCGTACTTCTTTTAGCAGCTGAAAATCCCACGCGAAACTTTGATTTATCTACTTTAACATTTTGTTGGTTTAATAAGCAATGCGAGGCAGTCACAACCAGCGTAGGTCGGAGCAGTGTACCAGCACATATATAGACGTACTGGGATGGAATAGTTTCCCTATAGATTGCAACTGTCCACGGCGTTAATTCACTTGATATTCCAATACCATTTTTTGCATACTTTGTTTTTGGTTTACCACAGTTGAGCCTGCAGAATCCATTTGAATTCGCATTACTCAACCAAGTTCCATTCTCATTACATCTGTATTCAAGTGTATCTATCGGGATGAATCCAGGATTGCAATTGAACTTCGCGAGAGTTTCGGGATAGAGTCCTTGTGTATTGTTACATGAAATTTGTTCATTATTGCGTTCGCAGCGCGCAGTCATTTCATCGCTGCAGATTAACTTTTTGTCTTTGCATTTCTCTATAAATAAATACAAAAAACGATACGATTAGTAGTGAACACGTTTAAATATTGTAATATTATATACTACTTACTGACACAACGCAAGAGATCAGGATTAAAGTTTTTGTGTTGCCACTCTTTTGTCTGGCATCTTTTATCCACATTATTAAGAGTACTTGGTAACAGTGTGTATCCTGCTTTACATGTAAAGCGAACCGTCATATTATTTATTGGTGGTTTTACTATGGTCGAGCACAGGTTCCCCTCGTTTTTGCATATGATGAGTTTATCTTTGTATTCATCGTACCTGTTAAGTGGGCATCCGTAAGTACCATTGGTATCAGGATCGTTGTTTGAATATATATGTATGCACTCTGGTAACTTGCTTCGCCAAAGTCCTGTATTAAGGCAAACATTCGTTGCATCACCTACAAACTTATCAGTCTTATCATGGCACTCAAAGCGTACTGCTCTATTGGAAGTTACGAATCGGGTTTCACTACTAGCATCAAATTTCGTATCACTTGTAAAAACAAGTCCGGCGTATGTAGGTTCGTCACATCTGAGGCTCGAGGGTTGACTCCAGTTTCTATATGTTTTACACAAACTTGGCAACTCATCGGACCCATCGGCGCATTCTAATGTATTATTACACAGTACGTCTGTCTTGAATACTTTTCCATTACCGCATTGAAATGTATTACTTGTATATTTGTTGTCTTCCATACACAGATCCACGGACTCATCCCGGCCATTGCTACATTCGATAGTCCCATTGCACCTCGCTTCTATTGGTATGCATTCTTCTGGCGAGCACTCTATTTCATCCCTGTCAATAAAATATTTCAATTATTGCAATCTTTAAATAAGAATTGAAGAAAGTTGGAATTGAATTGAACATCGCTTTATCTGATTGCTTTTACGTTGACCTTCATATCTTTCTCTCTTTCGCTCTTCTTGCTTTTTTCTACAAATACTAACTAGCTGCACATCTCGCTTTCTCTCTCTCTCTCTCTCTTTGTCTCATTAAGAGTCAGTAGGTAGAGGATCACTGTGGGTGCCGCCACTGGCGTAAGTAGGGAAGAGAGTGGAAAATTACAAGGAGAAGGAGATAGAGACAACATAGGGGATACATCTAATATACTTTACTTCTAGTATAGCAGATCGTTATATAAGGTACTCAATGTATAAATTGTAATATACGTTAAACCTCGAATTCGAGAGTACGTTGAACTGGACATATATTGTATAACAATAATATATAATATACATATGTAATAATATAATCATAAGAGTCGGAAGCTATTCCGGTACGACGATATATAAGAGCCTCAAACTTTCCAGCACTTCAGTCAAAATCGCTCGGCAAACGCTACTTTACTTAATTTGATAAAGTGATTGCGTACTATATAATACCAGATAAACCATAGCATTCAGCGTGCATTATACGTATTACAGTAGACGCTCGCAAATTAGAACTCAATGAAATTCGAATCTTCCAGAAATTAGAATTGAAGGTTGCATATATTGTATTTAAAAACATACAAGCTACACTGTGTTGTTTACTTATTTTTATAACATACAATAGAGTATAAAAAAATTTTATTGTATTTTTTAAAGTAAGTTTACTCTATATTATATTTATATACCAATAAGAAGTTGTCCAGAAATGATAGTTTTTCATTAAGTGGTTCTAATTTGCGAGCGTCTATTGTATCGCATGACCAACGACAAAAAAATTTGCTGTTGATCGAAGTCACATATGTTTTTGTATTAGTATAATGTTTAAATGAGAGAGCGAACAAACAGTAAAATGCACTCAAAATAAGTCAAACTGAAATATTAATAGTACAGAAACAACGTGTACAATGGAATAAAAGATGAGAGAATCAAATCGCACAGCTCGAAAGCGAATGACGAGGTCAAGCGCTACAGTCGAACTATTAGAGCAACAACAACACAGCAGTAACGCCGCTTTAGATAAAGAACTAAACACGAATTAGGAAACAAAAAATAGAAAAAAAAACAGCGAAACAGAAACGCAAAGAACGGGGATATAAGGAATAGCAATTAAAATAGAACAGCAGTTTTTTTTAGACTTTTAGGCATAAGAAAACAGAAAAGTATTGATAGATCAAATTTGTATGAACAATTTCTACTTTATAAAACATTATTTACATTTGTATGACGAGCTCTGGCAGCATTGCCATTGCACACAATTGCGTATGTATTTGTATACTTCAAGGGTCAAGGGTTTCTCATAGTCAGGTTTAATCGACTGCTCCATTCTTACTTGTTCAAAGTTATGCCCAAAATGCAGAGTAAACTTATGATTCAAAAAAAAAAATGTATGCTTAACGCTAGGTCGAATATAAGTTAAATGGAATGTTCGTTAAATTTAATTTTCATTAAACAGCAGTTTTTACTATACCATTTATAATAGAATTAAAATTTCGGAATTAGTGGGAATAGATTCAATATTCCTGGATAAAATACATTAACTTGACGCTTTTTTAATAGTTTTTGTTGTGAAATAAATATATTGAATATATTAAAACTCATTAATATTGATCTTATGGATATCTAATTACAATAAAAGTAAAAAAAAAAATATATAAATCATAATGGAAAAAAACTACTATATATTTTTGAATCAAATAAAAAACATTACTTAGATAAATCAATGCATAATATCTTAAAATTAGTCTCTGTAAAATATTCCTTCTGGTTTCGCTCTAATCAGTGTTCGAACTGATCGAATTGAAATCGACTTCTGTATTTGTCGCGTGCGAATCGCTTGGTTTCTTGAAATTATCTTTAGAATAAGGAAATGCTCAAAATTAACCTTACCGCCAATAATAATGCTTATCAAAAGCTAAAAGTTTCGACTTTTTCCCAAATAAAATATTGCTGTGACATATTTCATCAGAGAAATGCCCCATATACATACGTGTATATATGACAGAGGACACACTATAGTTCATATAATTTTTATTAGGTGTACTTTTTTGTGTACTTACGGTTTGCAATGCCGCGATATAATCTGATTCAAAGCCATTGGGTCTTCCTGTAGGCACAAAGCGCGTGATTCATCCGACCCGTCGGCACAATCAGCATATTCGTTGCACTTCCGTGAAGATTCTATTTGAGCCCCGTACGCACAGGTAAAAAGACCTGGGATATTTAATTCGCCAACAGTCTTACATTCGGCCAGCGTCTCATCGCTGCCATGTAGACAATTACTTTTCCCGTTGCATACTTGGAATGAAGAAAGGCGTTGTTCACTTTCCTTACACTTATGAGACTTTTTACTCTCCACGTTGATAATAAAGAGTATTAAAATAATCAAAGTAAATCGACCAAATATTTTGGACATGACTTCAGCAAGGTTCCGAACAGAACTGAGAACTGTTCGCGTTGGAGCAATATTTATACAGATTCCTGGAGCAAATATGTTCGTCTTGTATTCCCATGAGAGGCTTTAGCTGTTGTTATAGTACTAAAAAAATGAGAAAATTAAAAAGTCGATAAGCACCAAACATAAAGATATCGCAAAGTTAAGTTTTGTTTCTTTTGTTTATATATATTATCGAGAGTTGGTGCGAATTCTGATACCCTTAAAATTAAACGAATAACAATTACATTGAGCAAGAGTTCTGAAAATATTCTTTCGTTTTTCAGTCTAAGAAGAGGAACACAAATATGAACACTACCTACAACTACACCGGATAAAAAGTGTGTTCCAACTATCATATCTCTGGGTTCCTCAACCATATCTAAGCCATATCCAATAAGTTCGCTAAAAGGAAGAAAACGATGTTTTTTATCATGTGGCGAAGTCAACAGCGACCGCTCTTGCTTTTGGCTATTCTTGTGGGCTGCCTAAGTTACGCCTCCGTCTCCTCGAAGGACATCTACAAAGGATCCCGCCCAGGACATCGGATTGTTCAAACACGTTATGGGCGCTTACACGGACTTATTTATCCGATGGACAACTTTAAGCATCTGCGCTCTGTGGAAGTATTCCTGGGAGTGCCCTATGCCACGCCTCCTACCAAGCTAAACCGGTCTGTATCGTAACAGTAGTAGTTAACACTATATATCCACATGATAGTTCAATTCACTTACAATTAACTATCTTTATCTATAGCTTCAGTCCGACACGCGCGCCAGCGCCCTGGGATGGAATACGCCTATCCGATACATTCAGCCCCGTGTGTCCACAGCGTTTACCCGATATCCAAAATGAGACAGCTGCTCTGGAGAAGATGCCGAAAGGTCGCTTAGAGTACTTGAAGAGATTGCTGCCATATCTGGAGAATCAATCTGAAGATTGTTTATACCTAAATATATATTCGCCTGTGAACGGTAAACAGAATATTTACAAATATAATATAATATTATAAACCATGAACTTATAAAAAGGGTATATTAAAATAGTAAAAATATAATAATAATACCATATGCATACATATATATAATCCCGATCAATATCCACAGTTAACTTCCTTGCACAGAATTTTGCATGCGGGCTTATAAATTGATTAGCTCGATTATCAATATTTTTTTCTGAGTCCCATTGTTAATATTAAACAAATACGAATGCTGTATTCTACTACGAAAAACCCTTAACCCAGGCGGGTAAGGACCTTATTTAGACTCTAACTGAATAAGAACTTAAATAGAAAGTTTGGTGCCTCTACCTCTTATAGTCTCGGAGATTGACGCAGACAGGCAGACAGGCAGACAGACAGACGGTCAGACAAAGTTATACACAGATGGGCAGAGAGACGGACAAAGAGACGGATAGACAGACGGACAGAGAGATGAACTTTCAGCTAGATCGACGTGAATATTGGTCATGAGCAAGGATATGTATAATTTATGGGGTCAGAGAAACTTCCTTCTGCCTGTTGCAAACACTCCCACAAACATAATACACCCGCTGACATACTACAGAGCTACATAGAGCTTTATACACTTTTTATTATATAACAAAGAATACTCAAGGGCAACATTCAAATAAATCAACTATAAAAAATGTGAAACAATTAATTTCTGCGATAAAACATAAAAAAAAATGTTGCTTTTAAGAAAATTAAAAGAATTTTTTGTACGAAAACCCCAATTCTGGCGATTGACGGCAACTGAGAAAACGAAAATAAAAACGCTCAACTATATTTTATTAATTTAATTAAGAAATGGGCATCCAATTATGCTGCATGCTAGGAGAGATTATTTATGTTGAGTCCATCGAATATACCCTTTATATTAACTATTAATGAGTACTTACTGACTGTTATTTGTGTATCGATTTGAACAGCTGGCGCTGGTGAGAAGAGGCTACCTGTCATTGTGTTCATACACGGCGAGTCCTTTGAGTGGAGCAGCGGTAATCCCTACGATGGAAGCGTCCTTGCCAGCTACGGGGAAGTGGTCGTGGTAACGCTTAATTACCGACTGGGCGTATTGGGTAAGTTAAGTGAAGGTGCTCTACGAGTATGGCCATAATTCATGCCTCCCCCCTTCGACAGGCTTCCTCAATGCGAATCCCAATCCTCATGCACACGCACGTGTCGCTAACTTTGCTCTGATGGATCAAATAGCAGCGCTGCATTGGATTAAACAGAATATACTTAAGTTTGGCGGTGATCCAAATTTGGTTACTCTGGCTGGTCATGGCACAGGTGCTGCCTGTATAAATTATCTGATGGCCTCGCCGACAATGGTGCCTGGACTGTTCCATCGTGCTATACTCATGTCTGGATCGGCGCATTCATCGTGGGCACTGGTCAAGGATCCGGTGCCCTTTGCCATCAAGCTGGCCAAAGAGGTTAATTGCACCATACCCGAGGATATGAATAGGAATCATGAACTGATTGTGGATTGTCTTCGGGATGTCTCTGTCGAGGATCTATATAGCGTCGATATACAAGCACCACAATTCTTGACAGCCTTTGGGCCATCGGTAAGTTAAAAACAAACGTTCAATATAACTTCACAAACCGATACTATCGTTATTATTCAATTGAGAATCATATTACAAAAGCTGTTCACGATATAGAGAAAAATCAAATATATATTGTAGTATTTCCGATTCTTATGAGTTTCATATAGAAATGTTGTTGCTGGATCCAAAACTTCAGTGGTATCGATACTTATAGTAGTACTACTCGATACAGTAACCTAATACACTGAGTAACATTATACAGCTGCCATAAAAGCAACTGCTTTAACTCCTGACGAATTAAGTTAAGCATTAAGTTTAGGAGTATTAAAAATTCTGCCATGGGAATCCTTGAAGGAGCTGACGTCATGAAATACGCTTCAGGTTCCCCAATAGTTTCAACAAATTTGTGGAGCTCACAAAAGAATTGATTTGCAAACATTATCGCGCACATCCTTTTACGAACTTTTTCATTTTGACGTCATTTCCAGGTCAAAGGCTCAAGTTATTTTGGGCTGTTTTTCATTAAGTATTTTCCTTTGTGTGCCTGTTTTTTTTTTTGGTTCATCTTTTTTCACAGGACTTTATTACTTGACTTGCTTTGTCCTGTACTAAAGCGCAGTTTACTTTTTATTATGATCTCTCTGCCAACTACCTTTTCTGCTTCTGGCTATCAATTCACCACTTCAATTTAGGTCGATGGCGTTGTCATACGACCCGGAGATTCCAATCACGATATCGATGATTTAATGACGCGCAACTCAAAGCGTTCATCAGCAGATGCTGGCCCCCAGCCGGGCAGTGGCAATGGTCCTGGCTTCTCCTTCAGCGGTGGCTCCCGCTATCTTGGAGGCGCTGGTGCCGCCACGGCAAACATTACCGGACAATATGACTTACTCTTCGGCGTTGTTACGGGCGAATCGATATGGCGCTTCAGCGCCCACGACATACAAAATGGCTTCGAGGGCGAAAGGCGTGATAAAATTATACGCACTTATGTACGGAATGCTTACAATTACCACCTCAATGAGATATTCTATACGGTGAGTATAACAGGCTATATAAAAAGTTACTCACCATCCCCCCAAGGATCCCTCTATAGTTCCCAAACAGACCGAAACCGAATATGGCCCCATAAAACCTCTAATTAGATTGGAACAGATTCGACGGACATGACCCAAAGATTGGGTCCACATCTTGGCACAGCCTCAGAGTCTACTTGAAATTAACTTGTTTAAAACTGAGTTAAAAACTTTTTTTTAGTTTAAGAACTTTGCAGACAAAAGAATTTCCCTAATTGATTTTGCTGTGTGAATGCTTATGTATTAATTAGTCGAAGTTTGCATTGCTTGAAATCTTTTAAAGGGAAAAGCATATCTAAATAGCATATTTGAAATAACGAGTCTGATATCATGAATAATCCTAACCTATCTTCTTTCCTGAGTCTGCTAATAATAACTGGAACCTTCGTCCGCAGTTCCATATCGTTTGAATGTATGAAAAGCAGTTGGGAAAATGTTTAAGTGCTAAAGTAGCAATTAAAATGTTTAACTGTAATTATAATTTCTCAAATGTGGGCACACACTGCGTATGTGTAATACATGCAAGTTGCAACACATTTTACACTGTTTTTATTACTTTTATTTTTGACTTTTATTTGCAGTCGTACTTTTATTTTTCAATGCGAAAGCGTACGAAATAGAAAGCAGTTAACAGGACATTGCTGGCAAGACATTAAAACGGTTTTTTCTCTTCTTATTTTTGGCAAATGTTTGTGTGCGTGTTAGAGTGTATACTCTCGCAAGGGCACACTATGTGTGTGTGTGTGAGTGTGTGTTTACACACATACAGCTACTTATAAAAGCACCGGCTACACTTAACCCAAATCACAAAAACAGCAGCTGCAGCAGCCCATGAAAACCGTCAACAGTTAGCCTCATCCTTGGCTACATAGTCGCCATTTGCCACATTAAAAGCAAGTGTTTTTTACACCCACATCCACACACACACACATAGAAATGCACATAAGTAGCCGTAAACTACGAACACGTATGTCACGAATATATCGTATACGTATTCGTATTTATTGTACTTTCCTTTATTTTTCTGCTCGCACACTTCCCCATTCAGTCTCAGCTGCATTTTAAGCATTACGGTCTAAAATGCATTCAGTAACGTTTCCTTTCATACAATATATATTCATATGGTATTCATTTCATTTTATATAAAGAATCCCAAGAAATTAATATACAGAATTGAATTTCATATGATGATCTAGCTTCTAGCTTCAGCTTCCTCCCTAGAGAAAGATATGCTTCAATATGCATTACTATTTAGGTATATAGCTATGGTAGAACTCTACTGACTGATTTGTAGCATTTTATTCAAGGATTAATCTGAGATATAGAATCTGATGATATAGATTACAAATCCAGAGAGTACTATATATTCGTTCTCTTGGAAAGGGAAGGTAAAAGCCTTGCCAGCTTCTACTTTTTCTTTTAAACTTATTTTCCTTTTTCATTTTTATTTTACTCCCAGTGTAGTTATTTCTCGTTTAGAGACTGCACTTAAAGTACAATGTTAGCTATATATATATACATACATATAGCTATATATATGTAGCTACCAATTGTGTATACATTTTGGGGTTTATAATTTATGCATGACATCGAAATTGAAAATGCATTTTGTGGTCTATTCAAAGTCCCGCACAAAAACCGCAACAAAAAACGGCGAAGGGAAACACAGAATCGCTTGTAATCCTGTTGGGATTTGGATTGTTCTACATGCATATGTATTAATCCTGGCGTTAGATCTTCCTCCAATGTGTATGTGTGTGTATTTCTGTGTTTGGAAACAGAGCGAACACTTTATTTTTATGGTGAACTATGGATAATATTTCAATACATACGAAAAATTTATATGATACTAATCGAAAACTTATTGTACACAGATCGTCAATGAGTATACGGACTGGGATCGCACCTCACAGCATCCGATTAATACACGGGATAAGGCCGTCTCTGCTCTATCGGATGCCCAGTTCGTGGCGCCCATTGTGCGCACCGGGGACATCGTTGCGGCCACGTCACAGCCATCGTCACAGATTCCAGGGACAACCACGGCAGGAGGTCGCAAGGCGACTGCGTCCAGTTCAACGAAGCCAGCAGGTCGCTGCTACTTCTATGTCTTCGACTATCAGACCAAGGATGGGGACTATCCGCAGCGTATGGGCACGGTGCACAGCGAGGAATTGCCGTATATATTTGGTGCTGCGCTCGTGGATGGTTTCAAACACTTTCCGCAGAACTACACCAAGTCGGAGATGGCACTTTCTGAGGCCGTCATGATATACTGGTCAAATTTCGCAAAGACCGGGTAAGACTCTTCTCCTCCGCCAACTTACTTTCCACAACCTTTAAGCTTTAACTAATTTGACAGAGAAGTGATAATCCTTGTGCGTCTTTTTAGTTAGGGAAAGTGATTCTGATGGCAGCTGCACATTTAAAACAAACTAAGTTTCCTCGCTTTGAGGCATTTTCTATTTGTGCCTGTGGCAAGAGAAACAAGGAAAATTCATTAGATGGCATTTTAAGTAAACTATTCTGCATTTTGCTCCTTCACAGCAATCCAAACGAACGGCGACGCCAGGACTCAACGCTACCAGCCTCAAAGGAGCGCAATCGTTACCGCAGCCTCACCTGGGAGAACTATGATCCAGTGCATCAAAAGTATTTGGAAATAGGTGAGCTAGCAAAAGTTTTTTCCTCTACTGTTTTACTACAAGAAAAGCCTCGTAGAAAAACTTTCGATTTTTTTTCTTTGAAACATAGCATAAAGTTTTTTAATGTAGGAAAAAAATTGTGCAAAAGTTTCGATGGTTCTGAAAAGGGACTATTCAATGCTCCCTCGCCCATGTACAGATAAGATAAGTCATGCTATAAGCCCATATATAAAAGAACTGTCAACAGGTTAACCATAAATTCTCCTGAATGAAAAAAAATACTGCATAATTCACGCAATAAACAATGCCATAAAAAATTACTTAAGATTTTTTTTGTTTTTAAATACTCACACAATAAAATGAAGTAGAAACATTTAAGCAGAGATTGCTCGACTAGGCGATACCTTATAAACATAGTGTAAAAATAACTTTTAAATAATTAAGAATTGACTATGTCTGCCATAGCTCACATACCCGTTTCACATACATTTCTACAGGGTATCTGAATATTGTGAATTGCCAGATAAAAGCAACAAATCTAAGAGCGTTTTTTTCGCAACATTTTTTGTCTCACGAAAAAGATTCAACTTTCATTTAAATTTTAAAAAAGGCAAACAAAAAACAAACTGCGTTGGCAGTAAAAAAGCGCTCGAAAAAGGGAAGTGGCATGCAACATAAAAAATAAGCAGGAACACATACAAACAAACAAACAAACAAAAAAACAAATTCACCAAAAACAGGGCCATACATGAGTGAATGTTGAAGGTAAGATACAGGTGAATGGGCAAGAAGATTAATGGTCGACGTTAAAGTACCCTACTTGCAGGTGAAAATAAATGAAAATAATACATATTTAATGCATTACGTTGTCCCGCAATCCGTTATCCTACAATGTTTGTATGCCCTACAGATTTGATTGTAGAGTGTAAGGATTTTGTGCACATAAAGGTTTATGTGAGCTCCAAAAATGATGTCGTTGTGTCATATCAAATGTGCTGTAATTTAACGAGTATTAAATTCAAATTTTATATACCTTTTCTCTCTTACAAAATGGTAATAAAATTTTCAAAATATGAGCCCTTTGTGCCTATGTTAACTGTCTGTTAACTGCCTGATAATTTAAAATTATAAAATCACAGAACAAACCTTCAGTACTAAGTACACTCGTAGCTTAAAGCTACTTACATCAAAATACACAATTTTATGAAATATTCGTATTGACTCAAATACATAAAAAGTATAAAAAGTATATTGTGTGTGTACTTCTTCAGGTCTGGAGAACCTGACGCACATGTTCGCATTGACATGGGAAACATTTGAAGAAGGCGAAAGAGAAAAAAAATATTATGTGACTTGCTTTCTGTTTGATTTTAATTGAAAGGACACGTTGACTGCAAAAGCTGACGCACTCCTCGTCCTTGGTCTTGTCTCCGCCCATGACAGGAACGTTCTTGTCATGTGACTCATTGTGCTGCATGCCCTGTCATTGACATACAATTCACATACAAAAAGTGTTCCTAGTTGCAAAGGATTTGCTAACGCCCACAGTTGATTGTGACTTTTGATTTGACAAGCTGAAAATCAAGGAGCAAATCAAATTCGAATCGCAACGAGCTTGTAGCAAGCACAAAGCACATTTGTTCGCACAAAAGGACCCATTGAACAACGTAATTCTCTCAAATTAAATATGTATCACGTTTGAGTTTAAAAAAAAACTTGTTGGAAAAATTATATACTGTGTCAAAATAATTATAGTTTAGTAAATTTAAATCATAAATAAGTTAAGGAAAGTTTCGGCTGAGAATATAAAAAACATACAAATAATAATAAGACATATTCAACGATTTTCACAGTTGAACGTTGCTCGCTAAGAATATTCATATACATAATTAGTAGCAGCCAGCTTTTGTCAGTCTTATGTGGGCTTTTGACACCAGGCTCCTTCGTTGGGTGCAATAAGTAGCAGTCAGTTGCTTTGAGCAGTAAGTACATGCCATAGCCAGCAGCTATTGTCAGCGATTGATCGACATCATATATCTTCAAGCTCTTAACAGTAACATATAACCTGTATAACAATGAGCTTTTGTCACTACCTAAATCCTCTATACATTTAGCATGACTATTTCACTCGAATTAAAGCCTCCTTAAGAGTTAAAGTTAAACTTGTATTTCAAATTTTTATAAAATACAAACTATTCTATTAAGAATTCATTGAGCACTCTTTGAGTAGTTTTCACATTATATGCTAAAGTTTAACTTGTAACTAATGTGATATGGAGTGCAATCATGTGCTGTGATGTGTTACTAAACAAATTGACACGGAAGCCAGTGGATAGTTTTACACGAAAGAAAAGCAGAAGGAAAACCAAACCCTAAGTAAACTTCACCCTTTTCACCCAAGTAATGCCATCAAAAATGAAGTAGTTTTCCGTCGTCCCATCAGTTAAATAAACATCAAGCTAGGCAAACACACGAGTGGGAACGAGTTGACCTCAATTGCAGGAGATATGCTAACTTTCTAGCAAGTAAATGTCTCAAAGGTGTCCCATAAGCAGTGGCAACGGTTACTTAAATGCAAGTTGTTTACATAAACTCAGGAATATCGCGTGTCGAATGGCTGTAGGGATGCTTATATTATAAAGTTTATGTTTCTGTTTGCTCTTGCCTATTTCATAACATTTCAACACACACATCAACAATTCGGGACAGGCATAAGACCGCGCAATAAGAATCACTTTCGGGCTCACCAACTGTCGATTTGGCTGCGCCTGATACCTGAGCTCCACCGGGCTGGGATGGAGGATGTGGTTACCCGGCATAATCTATTTCGCAACCACGAAGACATGGAGCAGTACGAAGGACCCGTTAAGCCAGATCCATTTGGTTTCTCAGCTGGCACAGCATCAACATCGACAACACCTTCCCCCTCATCCTCATCGCGGCTACTGCTTACCGATGAGCAAATGATGATGAAGAAAGGACGTGGCCTGAATGCTTCGACCTATTTCAATGGCAATCTTAGTGGTAAGTACTTGTATCAGGACCTCGAAGTCATACAAATTAGGTTAGCCTCAGGGTACAAGCTGTTGTCAGGGTTATCTTTATAGCCACAGTCATCAGACAGACAGAACTGAAAAAGCATTATCTTTATCTAACATAAATAACAAAGAGAAAAAACCAAAATTAAAGACGGTTCCGGGCTCTTGGCTCAAGGATGATTTGGTTCAAAGAAAAAAACATTTAGAGTTCTTCCATTAGGAGAAAACTCACTTTGAATATTTGTCTTATATCGAGGAAGTCAGAAGAAGTAGAATCATTTTTAATTTACTTGCTCTTTATGCATCATCATTTAACAAGTACAAAATCTCAGCATATTTTTTTTATTTTCAGTATTCAAAGCTCGAACTTTTGTCTTCTGACCAAATGTAGTGAGAACTTTGTCCGAAAAGCCAAATGAAATCACTTTTCTTTTGAGCAAATATTGTGAGAAATTTGACCAAAAAACCAAATGAAATCATTCTGGCAAAAGCATTGCCCACTTTCTCTTTATCTTCTCTAGGTAAAAGACAAAGCAAATTTACCAATTTAAATTAAATTTCTAATGGAATTTGAAAACAACGCAAACTAATTGAAATTTTAATTGCCTTTTATAAGTTCTTTCGAACTTCCTTAATTGGAAATTTATTGTATGTTCTGGTTTTTGCTTAATTTCACAAAACAAATGCACTTCTTTAATTGGATTTAATGCAAATATTGAACTGTAACAAATATTTAAACGATTAAATGTCCCACCACAAATAGAAGAAAAGTTTTGACAAAAAGCACCGCAAATGGACTTGATATATGAGAGTCCTGGTAAACAATTTCTATTCAGTTTTTTGAGATAACAAATTATCTGCTTTGTTAATCAAAGAAATAGAATTGAGGCACTTGCCCCAAGTGTGCCACAAATCAAATATAGCTCATACGCCCAGTGGGTAGAGAGTTGTTCGAGACAAATAAATACGAATTTAAAGAAGGAAAATTGCTGCCAACATTTTTGCTTATTTCTTCCTTGGGTTATAGAATAAACTCGAAACGAAAATTCAGTTTTGACTCCGTTTGACTCTAGCTCTTTTGTCCTTCTACAAATTTAAACTGCAAATTGCTAAGTTGGCATTTTGTGTCTGGATCATAACGTTTCCATTTGTGTTGCCAACTGACCCACAATTGTGTTTATAATCGTATTGTGTCGAGAGTTGCCTTTTAGGTATGCATTCAGCTGCAGTTCCTATTAAGTTTAGTGCAAAAATTGTTATTTCTAAAGAAAGGATATGCTTTCGACTCATATGGTCCCTGAACAAAGAAACTTTTTCAATGCTTTTCTGCTGATTTTCAAATGCTTTTCCATCTGCCACAAGCGCAAACTCTGCATAATTTCTTTATATAGTAGTTACCAGGCAAGCTGAGAAGATCTCATTAAGGCCAGGCTATTATATAAAACTTTTCCAACACTTGTCCTAAATTAATATCAAACTTTGATGCACTTTGCTACCTAAATCCTATCATATGCTCAGTGTCCCCAAACGTTGCTTGCAACGCCTCAAAGTGCCAGCAAATGCCTGTGAGGGCGTGGCAAGTACCCAGCCAACTGATATACTTTCCGCCCAACTCAAAGTCAAATGCAAGACAGTCAATTTGAAGCGAAACTGCTGGAACTCAGCAAGTCTCCGCTGCAAAACGCATTACTTAAGGGCCAAGCGTGGGTAACATGGACGTGGCAGCTGAGGGAGGGGAGGGGGCTATGTAAATTAAAAGTTTTGGCAACGTTGGTTTAGCTAGAGTCCAACTAGCTTTTGGGTACATTTACCTCTATTGCTCACATCCGCCGTGTAATTTGCTGCGAAACTGTTTAAAACCCTAAAGTGACACTTAAGAAATTTTTATTTAGCTTAGAAAACAGATGGAAATTTCCAGCTTATATAAAGCTTTATAATCAGGTGAATGCGTCCTTATAAAGATCTACTTTGTTACTTTAATTCTTACTATTTTGTTTATACTTCAAAAAATCTGACACGGACACAATTTACATCGATGGAAGAATTCCTCCATAGTTTATAAATCCCAAAAATTGTCTCTTAAGCTTGAGATAACACTCTGAAATGAGTTTATGGTTGAAAATATATTAATATAGTTATACAAACTAATAAAAGGATGCACAAAGTCAGCACAACAAACAGCTAAGACCCAAGCTAGTCACTTGTAATGGAATGAAGGAGCCGCAATGTTCGTTTCAATTAGTGGAAGAGGCAGAAGTGCGGCAAAACTAAATTCATCCATCAAAATAAACCCACAAAAAAAAACAAAAAGTAAACACTAAGAGGGTGGAGTGTGCGAAAAGCTCTTTGGGTGAAATGCGACAAACAGCTGTCGGACAGGGAGACAAGGACACGGATCCCTGGCAGTCAGGCAACCAACACGAAAACAAACACCCTGGTCCGGGATACCCAAAAAGCAGTGGCGGCAAACATCTCCGTGTCATATGAACTCGACATACTTTGACATGCTTTTCATTTGCGCTGACTTGTGCTGTCAGGCTGGCCAAGAGACAAACGTGAATAAGCCAAGATATAAGCAAACTGCTAAATGAAAATAATAACCGTAAAAACACGCACAAAAGTATGCAACTAAAAGCCAAAATATACACAAAGAAAAGTCCGTACAAACGAGGCAAAGGCAGGCACAAATTGGGAAAAAACCTCTCAGTTAACAGCAGAAATGGTTGAAGCTGATGTTGGTCCTAAAAGGATGCAGAGAAGTGTTCAAGTGTCCAGGCTCAGATTTTGTTTGTGTCCTTCCATTGTTTTACCCTTCCTTTACACATTCGAGTGTAGTTCCCCTTTAACATTGTGCTCGTTTGCTTCAGTAAATACTCCAAGTGGCAGAACTTCTGCCTCATCTTCAAGATGTGCATAATGATACCAAAAGTCATGCATATTGCATAGAAAATGAAATGCGAATAGCAATAGCAGCTATATCTGTCTCTCTCTCACTCTTTCTCTCTCTGTGCAAGCTGCGTTTAGCTTTTCAAACTAAACAATTGAATTCAGTTCTGCTTTTCGGACTCGCACTATACGTTTATGCATATAATTAGGATTTATACTATAACCCTAGATATATATATATATATATTTTAACAGTTGTTTCCTATAAGCATAAAATATTTCTCTATACTCATCAGATATTATCAGCAATGCCATAAATGTCACCCCTAATCCATCCCATTTCATATTAAGTATATGGTATATATCCATTTATTTTCAAGTATTATCTGTTGATTATCTGTTAAGTCACAACTAACAGCTCATACTCCCTTCTAAAGGCGGAGCATAAAATGTGATTATTCACTATTAATCCGCAATAACTTACATTTTATCGATATTGCTTTTGCCTTTTTCCTGTTTGCTCACAATAGCTGTCCTAGATAGGAAATCTATTTGAGTTCCAAAGGATAGTTCAATTATTAGTAATACGAACAGCTTTTTCCTCTTTGGCTAAAAGCATCCAGGCTTTCACATATGCCGCATCTTTCGACCTGAATTCCACAAGGTAAAAAGCAGCAAAGAGCAGCAGCAGCTCCCATTGGACTGACTGCCTGCTCTCCGAGGTAATCACTTTTTAAATGCTCGTCTATTGAATAGGTCTCCTCCTTCTCCGCCTGCTCCTACAGTGACTCGACCCCGTTCTTCTCCCAGGGGTGAGGTGAGCATCAGCTGCTGTGGCTGATATCTAATTTATGCAAGGTCATTTAGTTAAGAGGGACGATGACTGCAAATATTTTGCAGGCCAAGCTTTCCAGTTGGTAGAAAAGAAGGTGGAAAGGAGTAGAAAAGGAGATGAGGCGGGGGCTGGAGCTAAAGGGGGCATTTAGAGCCTAAGTTTTTATCATTTCACTAATTAAAGAAGTGTGTATGTGTGTGTGTGTGTGCCTGCGACCAGGCTAAAGTAATCTCTTTGGGCTTTAGCTATCTGACTGAAGCTGCTCCTGCCATGTGTCCTCGAACATAATTATCTAGGGTCCTTCAGCGTTGGTCTGTGTATGACTCGGTACCAAGAGTGGAATAAAAATAAAAAGGGAATTAAAATAGAAATTTCCTCATTATGGAAAAAGAGGTTCTTTAAATTGAAAATAAAGCTTAGTTGAAGCGAAGGAGCAGGGGAGGGAAAGGGAAAGGGGAAAAGGCACTTACAATTTGCTCGACTAACTTACGAGAAGTCTGTGGGGATGTCTTTGTCTAATGCTCCATCCAAGGGGTTGCTACTCACGAGTATCTGTTTCTGCCATTTAACATTGACTAAATATAAGGGTCCCAGTAATTGCCTCTTAACTTGGTCAAGGGCCGACAGACAGAACAGTTGAGGTTAAAGACTGTAGCCAAAGTATACATCAGCGAGCACATAGGAGTATACTAGGATCTCTAAGGATTCAAGAGGAGTCGTCTAAAGCAGCTTCTAAATATGATTTCAAGCGTTTCCTTAGACAAGTTTCTGTTAGTTTCTTAACAAATATCCTTATCCTTTGACCCAGAGCATATCTTAAACAATTGGCTACATCTCAAACGTATTTCAAATCCAATTTGATTAATAAACAATATTTTTGTTATCCTTTTAGTCGGATTAGTTGACACGTGCGACACCTGGAAAATGTCCTTTCAAATCGGATTTTAAAATGCAAATTGAAAATCTTTGGAAAAGCAAAGAAAAGTATTACAATACATGCGTTAAGACTCAAATTTATTGTCTAAATATTCATGCAAAATGAGTGGCAAAGTATTTAATTTAGTTCAGAAATTTTGTCGCCTTTCGTTCAAAATGCAAATAATTGAAAGCAAAACTTTTAAGGCAAATAATATGTATGCACACACACACACACACATTCATACGAGTAGACACTCCTTAACATTCAGTCTGCTGTGTATACTTGATATTAAAACAATGCCAAGTGTTGGTAGCACTTGACGCTCTGCAAGGAGACACACAGAGACACAACCTCCAAGCAACAAAGGAAAGTGTATCCTGGGACAGAAAAAGTTTTCAAGCCAGTTTTACTTTAATAGAACTGTAGCACGTTTGTTTTTATTGGGAATTTGCATTTCAATTTCGTATTTACCTGCCAATAGATAAATACAATGGAATAATAGAAACAAAGAACCAAAGTTTATTTACCAAACTCCAAGCACTATTTATATATAGTTCAGAATAAAGAATATGCCGTAATAGCATTTAAACTTTGAGTAAAAAAGCAGCTGACATAATCAACAGATATGTAAATGCAGAAAAATAGTTGCAAATCGAAGTCAAATGGAATACAATTGCAATTCCCAACTCAATTTTGCAGCTTTCCCTTTCACACACACGCAATTCGTCTTCCTTTTCACTCTGAGCCACGGCTAATGCGGCGTATGCGTAATATTTAATGTCATAAATCTTCGTTTCTTTTGTCTCAGTCGAATAACTAGCAGAAGTGGCATATTAATATGCTCTGTCTCACTTCTCTCTATGTCAGACTCTTGCTATCTCACTTGCTCTCTCTCTCTCTTTTCTATCTATGCTGCAGCTAACAACGTGGAGCCAAACAACATGTATACGACGTGTATACCAATTGGTGGCAACTACTCAGCCAGCGGAGGCATCTTTGGGCCAACAATTCTGTCCAACGTCTCCACGGACACCCTCTCCTCTGGCTTTGAGGCTGCAGGATATGCAGCCTACTCGACGGCGCTCAGTGTGACAATTGCCATTGGATGCAGTCTGCTTATATTGAACGTTTTGATATTTGCGGGCGTTTATTATCAGCGGGACAAGACGCGGCTGGAGGTGAAGTCACTGAAGAAGCAGTACCAGCAGCGGAACATGCATCAGCAGGTGTCCTATCCACCGGAGCCTATAAAGCACGCGCACTTCCACATGGGCCACTCGCAGAACTCCAATGTGATTGTCGATGTGGAGAGCCATGTCCAGGATCAGACGGGACAGGCGGGGCTGTTGCTGCAGGCAGCTGCCGCGGAGGCAAACAAACAGCCGCCGCCACATTTATGCCCCAACACAGTGCTGCAGCAGGTGGTCGGTGGCAGTGGCAGTGGAAGTGCCAGCTTGGATGCCACAAAGAGTGCAGAAAACTTGGCCAATGTTACCTTTAGCAGTGGCAACAAACAGCAGCAGCAGCAGCTGCAACACATGCAACTCACAGGTGGCGTCACACAACAAACCTTTGGACGAGGCAGCGGCAGCAATGCAGCTAGCTCAGATGCAGCTGGCGGAGGCGCCACCGTTGTCGTCTCAGGCAGCAGCGTCGCCTACAACCCGGGACTCATGACGCTGCCCAAACCTAGTCAGCTGCAACATGCTGCAACATTGAATTATGCGTGCAACCTGACGGGTGGTGGCACTGCCCTCGTGGACAGCCGTGGCAATGTGCTGCTCACCAGTACGACAGGTGGCAAGGCGGACTGCATGACGCTGCCACGTAATCTCAGCCTGGCGGCAGCTGCACGCCACAATCCCACGGCAGGTGAGTGTCAAGTAGAGCTAATATCCTAACTAAAACTCAATTCGAGTTGCAGCGGAATCTTAGAATCCCATCGTAAAGCTTGCAACAACAAAATGAACGCTGCTGCATCAACCGCAAATTCGATTAAAGGAATCGCCTTTCGAGGCGCATATTTCCGGCAAAAAGAACCGCAAACAAATATTCGAGCTCACGAGCTGTGCGAGGCAACTGCCACAGGCAGAAAGGAAGGATAACAATTTGGGTATTTGTATAGCGGCAAGGTAGCAGAATACAATGAAAATTGTGAAGATTTTCATTTCATTACGAATTTTCTTTTGATGCCGGACAGAGCTCCAACTGAGAGCAGAAAATATATGCGAGTAAAAGGGAAAATGTATATAGTTTCAGCTGGGAATGGTTAAGTTTTCCAGCTGCTTTTAACCCGATTGCAACCAAAGGATATTCCTTTAAGTATTATTAAGAGAAATGATGTATTAAGATCCTTATCATGCAACTGTTGGGTTATATTCGAGTACCTGGGCTTAACTCAGTTTTCATGAACTTAAATTAAGCAGAAGCTTTAGGCTACAGCTCACAATTGGTTTCCCTTTTGGAAAATTAGTGACATGGCAGGATTTTTGGGGTGTTACACATAATTTTCCTGCCGCATCACGCAATGTAAGCAAAAACATTGCTTCATCAAGCTGAAAGCCTGTCAGGAGCTCAAAACCAGAAAAGAGTCCCAATCTAAGCCCAAATGTGTCCGTGTGAAAATTGAAATTGTACTAATCAGCCGGAGTGACCGCTCCGGGTCTGAGGCTGTCCATTTCAGGCCAAATATCCGGAAGGGGGGGAGAGTGGAGCATACCACAAATGGCAAAGACAAAACAAGAACCAGAAAATATTTACGCTTTGACTTTTGACCACAGTTTTGCCACCATTCGATAACAGATGGTTTCGACCAGATCCACGGCCAGCTCCACACCTCCAGTCCCATATCCGTTTGCTTGAACTCAATCCGTAGCTTCGTACTGGGGCGGACAAAGCGGAAATTGTTGTGCAAATTATGCTTCAGTGATTGCCAAGGCTTTACCCGAGTTAATACCCTAAACAACTGACTGCGACGGGTATATGCATTAGGTGAATGTTAAAGTATATTGGAAACCTGCTTGGAAATCAACGAAGTTTTATAGATGGAGAGTTGATAGAATCCAAACCCGATGCTCCAGATGTTCCTCACACAGGGGTAACCCATAGTCGACCCCAGGCTAGTCTCTCGCCTACTTTTAGTGCTCCTTTCGATTCTGTTTGATGAGCTGTTAAATGGCTCATGTGAATTGCAGTTACGTTAACTTTTCGGCAGGTTTTCTCAGGCTGCTCTTAATGCTACTTCACATTCGATAAATTTCTATCCACGGCGTATACTTAATTACTTAGTATAGCAAATGTTCCACCTATTTCTCGTTATGTTCAGGCTTAAGACGAAAAACACAATAAAAATGTCGTAAAATTGCTCTTAGTTCAATCGTCCGCCTCTAAAGCGCGTCTTCTCATAGAATCCCTGAGTATGGGAAAACCGCAAAAGTCCATTTCGAGCGGGTTTGGGCATCTGTTCTTGACATTTTTGTGCGTAAATAAAATTTCAGCAATCGCCTGGAAGAAATATGGGGCTCATCCTGTATAAGCAAAGCTTCAGTTTTGTATAGAAACTAACTAAAAATTCAGTTTGAGCATCAACTAAAAAACGCTCAAAAGAAGATATTTTCTCGACTAAGGATATAAGGACTTTTATGTCCTGATCAAGTTGTAAACTAAAATTCATATATTGAAATTTGTGTTTAATTTTTGATAGCGTTTTCAAGAGTTTTTCTGTCGACCCAATCAGGCATCCTTCAATCTAGATGTCAATGCTTATTCGAGTGGAAAATGCATAAAAACTTTGCCAAAAGGATGTGTCAAAAGGATATGAAAAAGGATTTATGACTCTTTCCAAACTTGAGTAGATTTATGCACTTTGCTCTTGAAGCAGCAGCCAAAAAGCAGCAAAACAACATTTTCCATTATTTCATAAGGTGTCATCCACCCATCGGTTCCAGCCATCGCATCCTTCCGTGTTATCCAGCGAAATTTTGCTGCACTTATTGTGGCTGTTGGCAACTTATTTAATTTTACGCGTTGCTAGCGAAGTGTCAAGACACCTTAAAATAAACACAAATTTGGTGGGTGGTGGGTGGTTAGGTGGTTGGGTGGCTGCTGCTGTTCCTGCCACTCGGAAGTGGCAAGTGTCCAGCGTTCTACTTGAAGTGTCGACATTTTCCGTACCCTGTGCATTATTTATAATTATTGCGAATTTTCCTATAATTATGCATGGGCCCAGACTCCACCCCACCCCGCCCCCTACTTCCCTTTATCATGAACTCCTGCTGAGACCAGGGAGCTGGCAGCTGGGCATTTCATTCAGTTATTTCTTTTAAGTAGCGCATTTTTCTTCACATTTCTCGCACAGACCATAAATATTAAAGCCAACCTCAATGCTGTGTCCTGGCGACGAAAATCCTTACTTAATTAATGTTTGTACTGAGATTTTTTGAGTGTCCTTTCGCCTGGCTCTGTTACACATTAATATATGTTGTGGTTGTTGTCCTTGCTATCATCCTTTTGGCTTATAGCAAATTGTTTCGTTCTTTAACAGCAGTTTCATGCTTCATTAAGCTAAGTTGCTTTATATTTAATTTAATCCTTGAAGCTGTCCAAGTATCTACAGATTTCTGCCTTATACAGATGCTGTTTATAAATTGATGCAATGGATATAGATTCAGATTCGAAATCGATTCTAAAGATGCTTTGGCAATTTGTATATCGCTTCCAACAGTTTCCAATTTACAGACTAGACATCCTTTAACTGTTATATATTATAAATAAGGATATGCTCTCTACTTTCTCCCATTGTTTGATGGAAAATTCTTCACTCAAGTAGAAACTTATGGATAAGTTTTTCATTGTTGAAGGATATGATACAAAATGTAAACTATAAAGGCAAAGCCTTTCCCTCATATGAATTACATGAATGTTGCTTTATACCCTAATTTATATTCTATATAATAATGATAAGCAATTTTTCTTTCAGTTTCCCTACAAGAAAGTAAACATACTTTCCCTTTGCTGCTTCCATTGATTTGCTCACTCTGAAGTATCAACTCTTATTTGGCTTTGATTAAGCTGAGAATGTTGATTAGAGACTCTAAGTTAAGACGCACAGTTGATGCTCCATTGGCAGTCGTTTTGGCCAAGTGCCCAAGCAGTCAAAACAAAGCTATATTATGTTTGTTTTAACGCAACGTTTCAATAAATGTGAAATGTGAAAATTTTACATAGAATTCGCTGAAAATTGTGTAAAGTCTGACGTCAAAGGGGGAAGAAACCCACATAAAATAATCTGTCAGAGGCAAAAATTGAGTAAAACAATGAAGCGTGAACAATTTTTGCTGACGTGTGTGCAAATCTGTGTGTGTGTGTGTGTGTGTTTGCGTGTGTGTTTGATTGTTGGAGGCTGGAGAAGCTGCTTGGGGAAGGACTTTGACTGAATATAATAAAAATAAGGCAGCAAACAAAAGGCAAACGCGACTCGACTGCTAAGCCCAACAGAAGCAAGTAAAAGCAAGTACACAAAGAGAGGGATTAAAGAAGAGACAGAGACAGAGAGAGAGAGAGAGAGAGAGAGAGAGAGTGAAAGGAGAAAGTTAAAGGACCTGACGTGACAGGATTGTCATTCACATTGTCAACGTCAGGCAGGCATAACATCACCATCATCAGCAGGACACCCGCACGAGGACATAGGCAACTTCATACAAATCTTGTTATTGAAATTTCAATAGTGCCACACTCCAACACACACACACCCACACACATACAGAGTAATAGCTATCACACATACCCCATGTGAGTTGCAGTAAAACACAGAAGAAAAAAATGATGGAAAATCTATTTGCAAGACAGGCCATAGATTGCTTCCAAGTCCACCTTCAACATATGTTTCTCCTCTTCGCCAACTCCCCAAATAAAGTAAACATATACTACACCATACCATACGATGCCATACCATGCCATACCATGCCATATCATAGCAAATTCGATCTCTCATAGCTGCCAGCGCATTGTGGCTTCTGTTGCCCTCAGTTTTGTGTGTTTGGCTTTCCTTTCGCTTTTCTCCGTTTTATTGGGCATTTCACCAAAAAGGACAAACAGAACAATGAACATACAAATATTCCTTTGTCTGTGTAAGGATGGGAATAGTCCCTTTCCTTTACCCCTTTGCTGGTAATATTCGCACTCGTACAAAACAATATTATTTTATTGTCTCAGCAGGGCAGAAGCTTCCTTTTGTTTGACTTTATATGGAATCTCCTTTAAGGACATCACATAACTTGTCGACTACAAAAGCTGTAAATCCTTTTTACTGCATTGAATCAAAACAAACAGTTTACAATTGTCCTTGCAGTGCATCATATTTGCAAGCTAGTGAAAAATTCACAGAATGTTTCTTATTAATGAAAAGTTCTACTACAATAAATTTTAAGACTAATAAATAAAGTTTCTCTACTTATCTGATTCTCTATAAATTGAGTGAAACCAGTTTTACACTAGACAGGATAAGCCTTGTAATTCATTTTTCAATTCCCTCTCAGCTTGCACACATGCATAAATCTTCTCAAGGCTCTCATAAATATTTCATTGACGTCTCTCGCTGCTGCTGCAAGTCCTTTTTCATGGATTGAGCGTGGCGACTTCTTCAATTTTTCTTGCAGTTCCTTGCAACACACTCTCATATCTCGCTTGTCTTTTCGTTTTATTAATGTGTTCTCTATCTCTCTATTTGATGACTTAACAAACAAAGGAGGATTCCCTCAGAGTTGTTTTGGGTTAAGTTTATTAACAGCAGATTTCACTCTGGATAATATAGAAGAGAATTCCCTTTAAGAAACTTGCCTAGCAAACAGTTTTCTTAGTTAAACATGTAGTTCGCACATCATTAAATTCTCTCGCTGACGCACAGACTTACCTGTGCGCCTCAGCTGCCACAGCTCACGCTGCGTATACTTAATATCTGTTCGTTCGTATTCGATTCATGGCTACAAATCGAGCCACATAAATTTTCACTGTGAAATCCATTTCGATTTCTACGCATTTCATTTTGAAAATAGATTTATTATCCTGTTGCTTGCGTAGGGCAGATTCCACTTAAGGTATTTCTTGGGTTGTTTTAGCCTTTCGACCAGGTTGGCAACTTGTTGTTTGATTTATGTTCGACTGAAAGGCCTTTAATTGTATGCTAATAGGGTTGGACAGAGAACAATTTGTTAGCCACTTAAATGGTTTAGGCCTTTTTAGAAATCGCACAAAACGATTCCCAATTCGAATGTCATTAAGGGTCAAGCCTGGTGTGGCTCATTTATAGGTGATAAAGTTAATAATGAGGCGATTAATTGAACATTATTCAACCACGTCCAAAGGATATAAGAATACTTTAATACTTGATGCTTAACTAGAGGATAAATTATATCACAACAGTCTATAAAATACGTTTCTGAATCGCAGCTGTTCCCAGGTAGTTCACTATCTCTTGCCCATAAATTACACAACTTCTGTAGGACCTTGGAAGGATCCTCCAAGGAGCAGGCCACTCGTTGCGATTCGCTGAGCAAAGCAAAACTAATTTTTTGATAAACCCGACAAAAGTCAACTGAGTGGGTAGAAAATGCTGCAAAATTGAGCAATAAATTTGCCTGCAATTTGTGCACATCTCATTATAGCACAACACACACATTCACACACACACACACACAGAGCTCTCCTTTGGGGCACACCACAATACACAATTTCCTGCACTTGGGCAGGAGCACTTTAGATGTGGTTATGTACACAGCACTCCCTGATGCATGTCCCACAGCTGTGGCCTGTGGAGTGTCCTGTGGGTCACAGGACGAATTGGCCAACCCCTTTTTTGCTGCATTTTGTATGCGGCATTTCCGGCCTTTATTCTGTTATTTCATTACTAATCAGCGCATCCGTTGAACAGATTTTCGCTGAATTTCGGTACATTATTTCAGTCGCGTATCCTTGCAACAGGATTTACAGCCAATGGCACAGTCAAAAGCATAATATTACGTATGTCTATACGTCTATATAATTTGCATTCTAATTCCATGTACCACACTGCGTATGGGTGATATGTGTGCGAATTAGATTTGTTTCGCTGCGAACTTCGGGTTTGGTGTAACAAAAGAGCTTGAAAAGCGAATCCAATAACAGCGAGTAAATAAAGGCATTGCATAAAAAATTGAAAATTTATTGCATTCCACACACGGCGCAGCGTTCATTCATTCGCATTCATTTCGCATTACGCATTCGCACCGTTGTTAATTTCGTATTCAGAATTGAAGACTGCGCCGCATTAAGTCCAATGGGAAATTTCATTCTCGAACTGCTTTTAACCATCTACTTTACTATGCATATGAGTGTGTGTGTGTGTGTGTGTGTGTGTTTGAATATGTGTCTCCTCTTGGGAATTTGGGCAAATGGACGCTACTTAAACTAATCTGCAGCCCGCTTTTGATCTTTTCTAAGCCCTTCTAACATACTCATAGGCCAGCTGCAATTGACTTTGTCTGACATTCTACTGCTCGACCTTTGAGTCCAGTCACATGAGAGTAAGCTAGTTGGCTTAACTAGGACTTAATTAAGGCAAACGTTATGATGATTCTGCTATCATCAGCTTGAGCTGATTCCAACTACTTCTACTCCTTCTACTACTTTTATTACTTGTACTACTTCTATTGCTTCTACTACTGCAATTACTTCAATTTCATTTACTTCTTCTACTACTTTTACTACTTCTTTTACTACTTCTTTTACTTTAACTACTTGTATAACCTCTCCTGCTACTTCTATTATCCTTTTAACTACTTATATAAACTTTACTGCTACAACTTACACGTCTACTACTTCTGCTTCCTTTAATACTTCTATTGCTCCTTTTACTTCTTCTACTCCTTTCTCTATCCTCCAGATCTTCTTCTATTCTACTATATCTATTCCTTCCTCTACATCTTTTACTTTCACTTTTGAACTACATATTGTGATTTCTCTACTTTTTCTAATATACCCGAAAAACAAATAAATTTTGTAGGCAATTTACTCAAAGTAAGCTACAGAAAGGAGAGAGATTTATTCAGACTAATATATATATATATATATATATATATATATATATATCTATCTATATATTCCGTGTAAAGAACTTGATTTTGATTGTATCTGTATCTTTTCTTTCTATCTCCACACATGCAATAATAATATAACTGAGCAACGCTTGAGCTACTTTTAAGCCAATAATTACTTCTGAAAATTGAATTTTATGCACACTTTAATTGCTTTCTGTTCAGAATTTTGTGCTCATAATAGAGTGCTGGGTTTTAGTATCCCTATTTCAGCATGTGTCTGGCGTTAACCAACACTGACATTGATTGGGTCCAACTCAGGGTTCAGCAAGTTAATAAAGGCACGAGCCTGCACTAGACATGTCCTGTTGCTGTTGACATATTTGCAAGCCCAGCAGCAATGTCAGCTGCTGTGCAGGCAAATTGCACAACAAACACACACACACACACACACCAGGCTGAGTAATAACCGGATATTATTTATGTACATAGAAAGGGTAAAAGGGCTCTGTAGTTATTTCACATGCCGCACTTGTCACAGGGCCAGGAGAGGGACTCAGAATATAAAGAGCAAGTGCAGGAGGAGTGGTAGTCGACAGGATATGGTAATTGAGGGACATAGAAAGGGCAGCAGCGTTCTCGATAACGATGACGAAGACGATAACATTATGTATTAAGTGATTAACATTGTTGTTGCTCCTTCTCATTATTTGCTCCCTTTACAGAACTGCAACAATATCAACAACAACAACAACAACAACAACAGCAGCAGCAGCAATCGCATCAGCAACAACAGCAGCAACAGATTTACCAGGGAAATGCAGCTATGGGACAGGGCATGCAGGCAAATCATATGCGTGGTCCACGCCCACCGCTGCGCACCGCCGCCTCCTCGGCAGCTTCCAGCAGCAGCAGCAGCAACAATGCAAGTGTGCTGCCCATTGGCAACATGCTGCTGGATCAGACGCCCTCTGGTGGCAGCAGCAGCAGCGGCGTCAGCAGTACTCCCAGCTCCAGCAAGGGACACACCCACAGCCACTCCCACATGATGCACAGCCATGGCGAGGCTCTGGGCATGAGTCTAGCGGCGCAGCACCACCAGCAGCAGCAGCAGCAGGTGCCACAGGCAGCCATCGACGAGATGCGCGTATGATAGGAGACGGCCTTTGAGCTGGACTTGTACTCATCAACCGGGTAAGTTGAAGACCAATCATAGTTATGATTGCTTTCTAGACTATAGATTCAGCTAAGGGAATAGTCCGGCAGGAGAGAGGGAATCGAATAACTTTCTCTATGTTCACCTGAAGCGTTTATCTCAAACTAGGCGCCTGTTGTTTAGGTGGGAAATCGCTTTCCCTGACTCAAGATTATATATCTGTATAGTCTGTAAACTAGTTAAATTTATAATTTAATTAATGAATTCGATTAATCTTGGGTGAAAATCCAATTTAAATAAGACAATTGCCAGGCAGCTTGCAATTTTTCTTCATACAAAAATTACCATTTTTAGCTGATTGATTAGGAACTCAACTTAAATAAAATTGTAATCTATCAAGAGATTCAATTGAATTATAATTTATTCTTTTCTCATTTTTTTAACTATTTTTTGAGCATCGTTCATGTCCTTTCTTTTCATGGGAAATACCAGAGGCTCTACAGGCTCTTCTCTTATGAAATTGTCATGTTCAACTTGCCCCGAATTATTTGTATCAATAACTGCTTCAATATCTGAATCAACATCTGAATCAACATCTGTATCAATATCTTCAATATCTTCACTAAAATCATATGTGATTTTACCATCCGATCCGATATTAGCGTATTCATATAGATAATACATTTCGTCCAGTTCTCTTATAATACCAAAACGTAGTCCAACCTCCAAAGCCTTTTCCAGTTCCTTGGTAAAATATTTGTGGCTTCTATTGGGCTTTAGGGCTTTTAGTGCCATCTGAAGGATATCAAACCAGTCGCTGGGTGGATCAAGTTTCTTCATGGCGGCGATTAGGTAGAGAGCAAATGTGCCAATTTCCATATTTTTATGATATGTTTTTAAGTTTTTGTAAAAAATATGTTCGAAATTTTGACATTAAATGCGCCTCCAACTAGATAATTTTCTAGTAAAAAGAAACGATTTAATATGCAAAATGAATCTATATAAGTTTTGGCCAGTTTTCTGATCATAAATCCTGAGAAAAGTTATCAATCTATGGAACAAAGGAGTAATGCTCTAAGAGCTCTTAAGTACCTGTGTGCACCTGTGCGAATTATACATGAAACAGACAAGGACAACTGCAAATATGACAAAGAAAGAGAAAGTGTATGTAATATGGACACATTGCGTATAAAAAGTGCTCATAGCACACGACATGTCAAATAAGTGAGTGCAAAAGTATGTTTACTCTTTATTTGATAAATATTAAAGCAAAAGACAAAAAACAAAAATAAAGGAATGCCTTTCCCCCTCAATTTGGGCGCTTCGGACCTGGGACACAGCCAAATGGAGTCCTAGACCATGTTCGTAATGAAGTCATGAAATATTAAAAGAGTTATGCAGCATGTACATATACCCAGAGTTATATATATATATATATATATATATATATACCCAGAATTTAATAGAAACCGGTTGGAATTAAGGAGCGTTAGCTAATTTGATGTGGAAGAAATTCGTTTGCTAAAATAAACAGCAAAATTGTAAAGAAAACGAATAAAATAGTTTCATTTTGGGAAAAAAAAGAAGCATTACTGACTGACCAGTGTAGGGCATATGCGACTGTAGAATGTCCTGCTTCATTTATCATATAATATTAGTCATTTTATATTATATTATTATATTAGTTAAAAATTTAAAACCAATTACAGCAAGTAAAATTAGCAGAAAAAGAAGCTTTAATTCTTTGTAATTAGCTCAAATTTGTTTATAAATTCAGCTTAATTTTTCTTCACTTTCTGCTTGAATATGATTATTCATATTGGGCTTGTTCTTATAAGACTTTCTGTCTTTAGTTTAACGTAACCAATTAGAACATAATTGTTCACATAAGTCGTTCCCACGTCAAGTTCATTTTGAACCATTTGAACGCGTCTGGTTCAGCTTTCGAACTGGCGTGTTCATTTCGTTCGCTCAAGTAAACAAGTTCTGTGATTGAACATAAAAATACTTATACAAAGTGATTTATGGTTTATTATATATAAAAATTAAAATAAAAAGAGAGCTGTTGCAGGTGTTGGACTGGTTGGGGCATATACCTACGCTTGATACCCTACCTGCTGTTCATTTCGCAGGACACTTTATATGGAGCATTGTCGGTAAATGGGGGTCTTACGAGTGGTTGAGGTGTTGTTTGTGGGCTTGTGGGCAAAGCCATTAATTCAACTGGCATGCAATTAAATTTGCATTTCTTTCATTTTTATTGTCCTTTGGTTCCCCCTCAGCTAACACCTGGCCTGAGCACCTGCTGGAGACCTCAACTCTACGCAGCAGCAGCATTACTTTCCTGACTTTTAGCTGATTAACATTTGTGCTTTCCTCAGAGGAAAATGCAATTTTCCAACCTTTATGCAAATTCACTCCCACCCTATATACATATATATATATATATATATGTACACCCATACTTAGGGCTTAAACATATCTACAAACTTTGCTTTTCGTATAACTCCAGTGCAGGACTCTAACTACCAGCTGCTTGATAGTTACGGTTAAAAACTCTGTCGACGTGTTTATGTGTTAAAAGCGCACTAAACAAAAGCTGCTCCTTATATATATACTACATATATATAGTTTCTAAATATACTCTAAGTTTAGCTGGTGCAGAAAGTACTCATATTTTGGCAGTTGTTAAGAGACCGGGAAAAATTATTAACTAGATTTTGAATAACTTCATAAATATTGAGAGCTTTATCATAAGAGTTGCTTTAATTTTGAGAGACTTTCTTTTAGTAGCAGTTTCAAGTGTTTATATGAGTAACAGGATATATCAATTAGGAGTTGCTGAAAAGGATATGTTATAGATATGTCTGGACCAAATATCTTTAATAGAAACAAGTTGTTAAATGAAGCTCATGCTTTAAGCTGTTTGCTTGATTAATCTTTTGCCTTGACTCTGACTTAATATTATACTGCCTGGAATAACTAAAGTATCCCTAACAATATTATATATAACAGAGAATGTTATTGTTTTTGTTTAAGATTTAATTCTTTGATCTTATACCACCTCAATTGCAGTTTATCTACCAATGTTTTCAACTTCTTCCAGTTTCTTTTAGGCATTAACAAGTTTTCTACTCAGTTTCTTAAGCTTCTTTTTACTGATTTTCCTTTCTTAAGTTCTACCAGCTTTGTGGCTATTAATTCTATCAAGATATGCAAATTTTAACTGCTCTCAGCCTCTGTTGTCTGTTGTCTTAAGGATATGCTCATAGAGAGAATTCACATATCGATACGACTTTAATAACTCTCTCTTCACATCTTTAAACAGTAATCAAATTGAATGGAAGTTAATCGTACATCATCAGGACTAATCTTAGATTGTAATAGCCCCTATTAATAAGGATTGTCATTAATATCGAGCTGTGTATATTCATATGCCAACGTATTTACAACTCATTAGTTTGATTGTCCTTAAGTCTATAAGTTCGCTGAGATTTCAGGGGATTATATATTCTCCTCAACATGCTTTAAGTTTATAGTTGTCAGGTATATTATAATTATAGTTGAGTAATTAATTGCGAAATGCATTAAACGAATCGCTTTCTCTTGTTGGGAACGCACAGTTATTATTACTTTCAATACCCAGAGGAAACCACATACCCGAAACCCATAAATTTTCCATTTCTCTTTGGGTTTTCAATTGAAATTCGAGCTAAATGCAAAAGTTGACAAGTTTCGCGTACAAATGCGGTGAAAACTTTCTGTCATTTAGTTAAAATTGCTCGTAAATAATTTTATGTGTGTGCTGGTGTGTGAGTGTGTGTGTTCACAGACAGACTGAGAAAATATCTCATCATATATCGCACACACACACACACACACATACACACACACTTGTGGGATAAACGTGCTAAGTAATTAGTGTAAAAGTTTCAGAAGGCATTAAGCAGCACACGAGGTTGGCTTTAATGAAAGGAAAGGATTTGCGAAACTGTTTGAGATTATGTCTGGACCTTTGGGGCTTACTTATACCTACCATATTCGTATGTGGAGGGGAGGGGAGTGTCTAACCCAAACTAAGGACCCTTTTAAAGGACACTTAAAGGGCAGACTAAATCTTCCTCTTCTACTCTACTCAAGTATTTAGCATTAACTAAAGACATATTAGTGCTAATAAGTGTATTTATCGTGTAGTTAAATATAACATGAAGTGCTGAGAGAGTTGCCAGACTAATTGAAACCTTACCTGCATTATGTGTCATGCCAAGCTGGCAACTCTTTCGCTTCTATTTACCAGGTACATTGTAACTTTAACCAGGCAGATAAGGCTAAGAAGTACATGAGAAATTGCTATAGAATTCCACTTAGAGTTATGGTAACTTTGGAGCTGTTTACCTTGTAATACTCTCGGGTTTCTTGGGGAACTCTACAAAGTTTTAGGTATGTTTATTATGTCCTGAGCTGAAACTTAAGTTGAACTTTGAGCGCAGGTTTTCTACACTTTTCCGCCAATTTCTGCAGAGCATTCAAAGTGGCTCTGTGCACAAACTGGCGCGTAATACGTTAATGATGGCCACACACACACACAAGCACACACACAGACAGAGCTAGTTGTGCACATATTGTAGCTACAATTTGCATTACGAGCATTGCTCAGTTTTTGAGTTGTTGCTAGAAATCGCAGCTTCATCTTCAGTCAACCGTTGGCCCAGCTCTTCTCCCTTTTTTGGCTCCCGAGCTGCCAATTTACGTCAAATTGTGCACTCAACTGTACACAACCCGGCCACACCCCAGTGGAGCCCCTTCCAGGATTCATCCGTACGGAGGAAAGTACGGAACAAAAAAAAAAACAAAAGACAACCAGCTGCACTTTAGTTGCGCACTTTTCGCTTTCTTTGCATAAAATCTCGCGAACCGGAGACAAACTCAGTTACCATCGTATATACCAACCAGCATATACATATATATATATATATGTATATATATATATGTTTGTATGTATGAATATATGCAGCGCTGCACAAGATTTTCTATTGAATTTTAGACCAAACCCAAAGACGAAATAGTAAAGACCAACAGAGCGCAATGAAGTATGTAAACGCCAAATGGGCCAAGAGAAGACACAGATACAGATGCAGATGCACAGATGCAGATGCAGATACACAGATACAGATACAGAAGGAGATTCAGTGCCAGGAAGTGTACGTACGACTGTGGTTAGACGTGTACGTGACCCTGGCATATGAAAGGCAGCTCTCAAGGAGCGCAGCTCGTGCACAGACAAGGATCATAAATTTTGATGCTTTCCCAAGTATGGCTTACACAAAGGAAGTGCAGTCATAAATAGTACTATTTATCTAACCATAAATAGGTTATCTAGGATAAAGCTAATCCTGCTGCACTTTAAGAGAGTTTCCAGATTCTAAAGTGAAAATTATAGCTTAAACATGGAGAGTGCTTAAAAAGCGATGCGAATGTGGCAGCTAAGGAAACTCTTCTTTATTTAATTATATACATATATATCATATATACATACATACATACATATATATAAGACGATAAAGTATACAAATACTTATAGATTCTATCATAGAGAGAGGTTGCCAGCAAATGTGAAATGATTTCTGCTGCTCAAATTTGAAAACGAACTTTTAATTAAAATATAATAAATATACATACAAAACATATATAAATATATGTATACATATATATTCTTAGTCCTTGAATTGCGTAATTAATTAGCCTTTGCTTTGATGTTAATGTCAAGCACTCTACAATTGTACTAGTACTCGTGCTTTTGTATTTATGGAAATGAATAAATATTTCAACAGGATTTTTAAGTTTTGTTTTCTCTTATTTTTTTTTTTGACTGCGGTCTAATTAAGTTTTGAAGTGTCAGAGAGGAAATTATATTACTGTTAGCTCTCAGTGGGTTTTGTGGGTTTTCCTTTTTGCTTTCCCGCCAGAAAGTTTGTTGTTGTTTTATTTTGTGATAATAATATTCTTTTTTTGGCTCTGCTTGCAGCTCCATTGTAACTCTGTGTGCCGAAACGCCGGAGGAGCTCTATGCACTGAAGGGGGCACGCAAAGTGAACAGCCATGATGAGAGCCAGCTCAATGGAGTACACGGAACAATCACAGAAACACCAAGCGAAGAGGCAGCGGCAGCGGCAGCAGCTGGAGGTGACATTAAAGAGAAGCTGCCAGGCAAAAAACTGAAACTCAGACAAGAGATGCACCCACTAGCGATAGAGGGCGGGGTGGTGGTGCATGGCTGCTGCTCCTGTGATGTGGATCAGTGGAGCAGCTTGTCCTCACCCACCTCTACGGCCGCATCGGTGACCATGTCGCCCGCTTTGTCAACTGGCAATGCCAAAGCCGCCGCCGTCGGCAACAACGGAAACGGAAGCGGAATCGTAAAAATGGCGACATTGAAACAGCGCAGCGGTGCCGCCAATCCCTCTGGAGGTCGGCTAAAGACCCAGCACCATGTGCGCTTCTCCGACGAGCAGAAGTTCTCGAACTGAGCAAAAGGATCGCAGCTTAACTCCGTTTAAGCCATTTTCCATTCTTAGTCTAAGATATAGAAGAAAAACGTTCTTAAAAGAAATTTATTAATGTACCGGAACTAGGTCTAAAGTGCGACAGTTTAGCCAAATCTTGTATATAGTCAAATAGCAAAAAGTATTAGTCAATGTTAGATCTGTTGTGAACTATATGCATATATATATAGATATGTGTGAAACTATAATTATATGAAAATCGAACGTTTAAGTGTCTCTAAGTGTTGCACAAAACTTAACAACCTTTCAGCAAGGATTCACATTTATTCAGACTCAGAATTGTATATAAATTAGTTTTATTCAAAAAGAAATCAATCGAATATCGTATGAATGAAAGCTTATAGAAAAAAAATATGGTATTATTTACTTAAAGTAAAAAATCGAATATTTTCAGGCTCAACATAAATTGAAATTGCATTTTCAATGAAAGCTCATAACTATTATTTATAAAAACTGCTAAACAAAATGAAAGATGCTAAAACAATGGAACTTTTGACTGTCTATGAAAAGAAATAAGTTATTATTAAAAGTTATATTCATTGGCTTTGTTATGGTTACACAATGGGTTGTGCGTTATGCTTTTAACCTTAAACAATAAATGGTTTTCATTTATTATACTTGTAAATCAATTAATCTACAAAAAGAAAACTGATTTTCCAGTATTTAACTATTTTGTATTGAGCTAAGGCTAAGCTCCACTTCTTTGACTGATAGTTCTAATTGTTAATACTCTAAAATAGATTTTTATACACTAAATTCATTAAAAGAAACTTAATTCATTACATTCTGTTATTGAAATGATATGAGCAAATCTAAATCTAAAAATTGCCTAAAAATAAATAAGATTTAACGGAAAAATCCATCAAAACATAAACTAAATAAGCAAATTATCAAAAAGAAGAAAATAAGCACAAATAAAGTATAGAAAATTATTCAATAACAACAATTCTTTCATTTTTCCCTTGAGAAAGCTTAAAGTTAAACTCGTAAGTAGCTCTGGATTAAGATCTTTAAATATATAAACTATAATCTTAAGCATATACAAATCATAATATATATTATAAAATTATCCAATCTTACATGCCCTTTCTCAGTCATAATTAGGTATATAATAGATATAGCTAGATATCTGAATGAAACTTTCGTCCGCTCAGCTTTTGATGTTAAATTTATAGTTTAATGTTAGCTTTTCTTATGTTTTGTCTGCTCTTATGTTAAGTAAGTCATTGTATATACTAATACTATGTATTATGTATGTGCCATGTACTATGTAATATATACTATATACTAAAACTATGTTATGTCTCTGTTATATGGAGTCTGAACTATGTTTTATTTATTTAGTTTGCCTTTGTTTCACTTATATACGTAGTTCCTATCTGATGTCCACATTATGATCATGTTATGTCCATGTTAGGTCCATGTTAAGTCCATTTTATATCCATGTTATCTCCATGGTATGTGGATGTTATGTCCATGTTATTCCAATTCTATATCCATGTTATGTACATGATATTTCCATGTTAGGTCCATGTTAGGTTCATTTTATATCCATGTTGTCTCCATGTTATGTGCATGTTATGTCCATTTTATGTCTTTGTTATGTCCAAGTTGTATACCCATGTTATGTCCAGTTATGTCAATTCTATATCAATTCTATATCCATGTTATGTACATGTTATGTCCATCTTATGCTTATGATAGGTCTATGTTAGGCGTATGTTCCGCTTACTTCTACATCAGTTTAAATTAAGTGGGAAACACAAAAGTGTTTAAGATTTAATGTTATCTTAATATATATGTAAAAATAACATTACGAAATTTTACTACGTAATTCACAAAATTAATATGTTAACGTTATGTTTATCATAGTTTAATATATATTCATTATCATTCCCTTTTTGAATTTCCCTTGTAACTAGCACATTTCATTTATGACCTAATCAAATCTCTTATTAAATGTTAATGTAAGTCAAATTATAATTTTAAGGAGTTAAGGGATTTAATATTCTTTTGAAGGAAAGCCTAATTGCTATCTATGTAAACTGCTGTACAAATTTACAAATTTCATTGGCGCATAAACGTCGAAAAGAAGCCAAAGACAAGCGCTACAAACAGATTATAAGACTATTCGGCTCTCCGTCCCCTCTTGCTTTTGGCCAGCTGACTACGCCCATTCACAAAGGACTCAGGCATGATTTCGTTTTAAATGCTTTCGCTTATGCAATTTTTGTGTTTGTGTTCGTCCTTTTGCAATTTTAATGGTCGCTTTTTATGGGCGCAGTCCCGTCCAACGTGCAGCGGTTATTAAATAAAGTTTTATGTGCCCAATAAATTGGTGTGGGCTGTTGGCTCTTGGCTTACATGCCTGGCGGTCAAAGAGGGGAAGGTGGGTGGATGGAAGGGATGTGAAAAGGACCAAGTGACATGTACCCTCGTCAAGGTTAGTGTGGTCACTGCGAGGGGCTGTTAAGAACTATCATTAGGCTGCTCCTCGCATCGCTCAAACTTACCCAATAAAGTGCATTAACTATTCGCCTCCCCCTTCCGCGTGTCCTTAATTCATGTCCTGTACTCCTGTTGCAACTTTTTGCTATCTGGCCAAAACTATTCCAATTAACCTGGCAGCACAAAAAAACACAGAAAATACCGTTAGTGGCTTCACTCTTTGTTCCTTGCACTGTTCTTCCTTTTCCCTCAGCTCCCTCCAACCAAAGAGACCACCAACATTTTATTGCAAAACGTTTTTGTTTATTTATTTATCAAAGTTAATATTTGCTGCAGCTGCTTGAATTTACCTTACAGAGTATAAATATTATATTATATATATATATGTGCATATGTATATATATACATATATGGAGCAGAGGCAAGGTGACACAACATTCTTAATGTCTTTTTATTTTTAAAAGTTCTGCGAATTACTTTTTATGCGAACTATGCAAATGCTGTAAGCGGGGCAGCATACTTAGCAACTTTGTGGCAGGTGTTGCAAATTATGATTATTATTTCAAATACCACACACACACACACAATTGACTTTTATGCTGCGGGTTTTTCCTTTTATTGCATCGTTAGTGAGAAACGCTTGAGAAACTTGTTTCATATTCAAAACTTTCTAATTAAAAACTATAATTATTATTATTAATATATTAAAAGAAAATACCTCGAGATCGAAACTAAATTGAAAACTGACCTTAATCCTAAGTTTCTATTAAAGTTTCTATGTACCATATAGATATATTTCTTTGTTTATTTCATTAATTAAATTTAGAGTCGACTTCAAACAGTCGACGAAAAGATAATAAATTAATTGTAAATCATTTAATATACGATTTCTTTTAAAACGAATCTGGAAATTAAAAAGGTAAAAAGGTAAAAAGGTAAAAAGGTAAAAAGGTGAAAAGTAATTGTTGCAAGGATTGTGGAAACCCAGGAAGATATAGAGAGAGATAGTTCCCAGTAGGTCTACATGGAATAATGAAATAAAATAGCGACTTAAAAGAGTAGAAGAGTAGAAGAGAGAGACGGAAGATTTAATAGTAAGAGTCTACTAGGTGGCAAACGAAGATTGGGATCGATATCCTTAGTGTTAATTTAGATCATTCATAATAATTTTCACTTAATTTTAACTTCTTAATTTCATAAACTTAATTGAACACGGGTCACTGTCAAGCTGCAAGTCGAATGAAAAAAAGGAACAAGGACTGCGATAGTAGGTGTAAAGGTATTAATTTATGGTAAACATGACATATCCTAACTCCTAGATCCTAGAGTTGTCAGCTGATTACATTATATTATATAAGTATTCACGTTTATCATGAATCGTTTGGATTCGCATTGGATACAATAGAAAAGACTTTATGAGGAACAGAAAATAATAATCAGCTGTTGTTTGTTTACATAATATTATTAATTATTAAATTACAACTATCTTTTTGAATTGATAAAAAGTGAATGATATCAATCGCATTATCATATTAGTTAATATCTTTATTTAATTTATAATTATTAAGCTTAATTTAGCGATTATGAAAGTTGCTCGAATGAGTGAGCTGTGTGATCATTGTCTAATTTTATTTGCTTCTCTCAACTGTTTGTATCGATTGGTAACAAGATTTGTCAGATTTTGACTATAAAAAGTTAACATCCCTTTTGTATGGCTGCAGCAGTTGTATCGGCAGAACTGCGGCGTTTTTTGGTTGCGGCAATTATGCGGCCATTTTAAATTGGCAAAACAATCGAGTAAAAATGTGTCATCGCTTAAAGTTGATAAGAACAGCTGACTACCGTAGAGAAAATTTGACGAAGAATGCACGCACAATTTCTGGTTGGCGCGTAATTTGAATATAAAATGAAACTAACAGCAATAAAACCTAAATCAATTAAAATTAAATAAAAACACAATGTAATACGAAAATAGAATTAAATGCATCCACTATTAGGTTTCAAAATCATTATTTCAATTCGGCAAAAAGTTTTACATGTAATACTAACAAAAATCAATTAATTCCGCCGATTTATATGATCATTTTATATCAAATATCATTATTATATACATATAATTATTAATTATATATAGTATATGGAACATATCTTGTTGAGTTCATTATTCAAAATTATGTTTTACACAACAGAAATGCGTTTTATCTTCAACTTAATCTGCTACAAATATTTTTTTTGGCATGATAAACAATCCTAAGAATTACCCGTTTTAAGTGAGTCAACTGCCTTTCTCGTCGATTCTCAAATGTAGTACTTAAGCTCATGTAAGGCCATGCATTTTTAGTGTCATCTTGTGTGAAAGTGTATGTGCATATGTAAGTGTGGGTGAGTATGTAAGTGTGTGTGAGTATGTAAGTGTGGGTGAGTATGTAAGTGTGTGTGAGTATGTATGTATGTGTGAGTATGTATGTATGTGTGAGTATGTATGTATGTGTGAGTATGTATGTATGTGTGAGTATGTATGTATGTGTGAGTATGTATGTATGTGTGAGTATGTATGTATGTGTGAGTATGTATGTATGTATGTATGTATGTATGTATGTGTATATGTGTGTTTGTATGTATTATCTTCTACTACTACTACAACACAAATTTATATATATATTTATTAAATTTAATTTTCATTTATTTGTAAGACACATACATTCATAAATAAGTTCTTCAATCATTTATCTTAAAATATTCTTTAATTGAAGATTTCTGCTTAAAACTACAATTCTTTTAAAACGAAACACATTCAATAATTTTTCATAATAGTTAATAGTGTTAAGTTAAACTTAACGCCCGCCTTATATTTGAAACAGCCAGCGCTGCCAGAGCGGCAAATTTAGTTTACAATGAATTTAGTACATACTTTTTAAGTTTCTAAGCTGAAATAAGTAACCTCATTTATTTAAATAATAATATTGAGAAAATTGCATATATTTTGTGCTAGAAACATATTTGTGCCACAAACCAAAACCAGGGCTGCGACAATATATACGCATTTAGTACATTTGAACGCGTTTTTGGTATTTTTTCGTTCTGCTTTTACATCTGGCCTGAAGTCGGCTTAGAGTTGCCACGGCAATTTAGTTTGCTAGAGACATTCGTGGAGTGAACATACGTTCGAATGTGCAATTTAGCAACAATTTAATATTGTGCTAAACACTTGGCAACTCAAAAAACATATGTATATAAATACATATATAGATACATATGCAGACGCAGTGCATATAGGGAATAAAATCAACGTACGAATACAATAAGAATAAAACAACAACAAAAGAAACAAGAAAAATCAAGTGAATAAAATGTAGCAGCAAAGAAATGTAATTTACGCTCGTGTGCATGTGCATGTATTATTATTTGTGTATTATTATTTGTGCGTGTGTGTGGTTGACAACGATCTCGACGTGCAAAAACAGGCAACTACTATTAATAAAAGTCAGTGGCTAATTTTTAAATATTGAATTAATAAGTAATAATTATAATAATAACAACAATAAGAAAGTCGAATCGGGACACAGAAAACGAAACGCGCGTGTGACAGAGCGAGATAGAGTCAAGAAATTCAACTAAACGACAAACACACTCGTACACACACAAACACACGAGTATTTACACATACTGCTCACATACACGTGCCGCTGCCAACGTCGACGTGCCGTCTGTCGAGAGTCTCTCACTGTGTGCCTGTGTGTGCGATTGTGTTGTCGGTGGGCAGAGCTGATCGGTAATCAAACGATTAAAACTATACGTAGCCGTATGTGTGTCAGTGTATGTGAATGTGTGTGTGTGTGTGTGATATGTGTGCGGCAGGCGTTCAACATTTAATTTTGAAACAAATTGCATGCTTAATACCTGCCTTATTTTGTTAGTACGAGTATTTTGTTAGCCGCTGCTGAGTTGGCAACACTGCTAAAGAGCGCTAGCAAACACACACGCACACATACACGTACACAAAGCCAGCAAAACTTGCGTGCCGTCGCTCTCTCGTTTTGTTTGTTCGCTCGTTCGTTCGCTTCGTTCACTCATTTCAATTTTCCTCAATGAATGAAAATTTTTCACGGTAAAGTGGTCGCTGCGTCAGTCGCAGTCGTGTTGTTTTGGCGTTTACGCGAGCAGCAACAGCAGCAGCGCAGTCAAACAAACAAAATACATATACAAATTATAAACATATATATCTAAAGAAACATATTCATTTGTGTACATATATTTATAAATATATATTTATATAAATAAATGTAGTAGTAGTTGTAACCAATTGTAAAATACGTACAACCGCACTTATATACCTATTTGCTTATATTACATGTGTTTGTGAAGCAGAGCTTTAAATGTGTTTGTGTTGCGTGTGTTAAAAAATTATTCTATGCCCATTTTGCATAACAAAAACCACAACGCAAGCAGCCCCTGGGCAAAAATAATAACACGAGTGACAAAAAAAAATACACACTCACAAACACATATACAGACTTACAAAAGTATACGCAGCCAGCAAAAGCAGCAGCAGAGAAGAAGCAGACGAACGCCTACGTCAATAAGCAAATCGGTAAGCACAAAATTCTCACTCACAACGCTCCTTCTCGGTCTTTCTATCTCTCTCTCTGTTCCTCTGCTATGGTCTTGTTGTGCTTTTGCCAATTGGAAATTTCTTATTTCTTTGTTTTTCAACATGCGAAAATATTCTTACACGCAAACAAACACACACACACACACACGCAAACAAACAAACGCATATAGATACACACATGTATAGGAACTTACACTTGCTCTTACGACAAGCAGCGGCAGTAGCAGCAGCAGCAGCAGCGCTCGCTTCATTCATTTCTACAGCGATACACACAAACATACACAATAGGCACGCGTAAATACTGATACTCTCTTGCTCTCTCGCGCTCCCCTTCTCACTCATGCTGGCTAAAATAGAGTGACCATAGTGTAGCTGCTTTGTGTTGTAGCTGGTCAGTCTCAGCGTCCATAGAGAAATAAGCTGAGCTCAGTGTCTATTCTAAGTTTTTTTCTATTGTTGCGGTTGCTCCCCTGGATATTAGCATACAAATTATATCGACAATACTAATTTTTATTCTTTTGTTGCTGTCTCGCATTATTATTGTTTTATTTGTTTTTTTTTTTCTGTCTGCAGTTTTCACATAATATTGTGTGCATAAAACAAAAGCCTGACAACTTGACAACAACAAAAAATATAGAGAAACGTAAAAAATCAGCTAATTAATGTATCTACAGATATCTACATATGAATCTATATACATATGCTAAGTAAAAAATTGAATTTTAGATTAACGTTTGACATCAGCTACCGAAAATTTTATAATATAATCGTATACACATAAGCGGATAGTGGTCTATTGCTGCTCATTTCAAAAAATACTGTATAGCGCATAGTTAAAATAGTATTGTTTCTTTCACACTGTTAATTAATATCATTGAGCTTACAATAAAGTATAATTAATTAATTGGCTCAACAAATACAACTGCAAACATAAAGCAATTAAAGGCCACGGTAAACGCATTTTCTCCGACTATCACTGAATATCATTGTACACGTTTTTAAAGCCTACGCACCACTGTGCAACGCACTCGCTTTGCTCACTCTCAGCCTTTAGCTCACTCTAAGCACGCGTGTGACTGTGTGTGTGTGTGTGTTGTGTGCAAGTGTTTGTATAATTAGCACTCCACTCACAACGCTGCAACTGCAGCAACTCTATCTACGTCTACCTATCTCTTTTCCTATACTTTACTAACACCCTCATCCTCACACTCTTCCTCACCCTCAAGTTCTCTGTCGCTTGCTTCCTAATTTACATTTGATTGTGCGTGAGTGATAATGACCAGCAAATTAGTAAGCGCACTTGGCAACAGGGACAGAGATTCGATGTAGAACCGATGTACGTACATGTGTACACATCCATACATATATGCATATGCAGTGGCAGAAGCAGCGACGCGTGCTCTCAATTGACATTTATTACTTAAGTTGGTTCATTTTTGTCTCTTTCACTCCCTCTACAATTGTTTTTCTTATTATTTTTTATAATTATTTTGATTGACCCGCTCTTCTCTTTTTCTCTCTCTCTCTGTTCTGCTGCCTTTTTGTGTATATGCATCCGTTCATGTGTCTATGTGTGTGTGCACGAACACAGCTTTAGTTTGGCAATGCAAAAATTCTGAAAACAAACAAAATATATAGCAAAAAATGAATAGAAACAAAAAACAAAAAACAAATAATAAACAATAGCAACAATTTGCCTGCTGCATTGAAATTGTTTGTAATTAGAGAACATTCGCAGCGGTCGAGTTTCTAGGAATTTTAATGAAGCTCACACAACAAAAACTGTTTGTTTCACATAAACACAATTGGCACATATACACATAAACAAATACATACACATAGATTTAACAATTGGCAGCGACGACAGAGTGACAATCGGCGCAATCGCCGATGTCGGCGTTGCTTAAAAAAAAAAATGAAAAAACTCATGAAAAAATAAATAAATTATACATATATATTTCACTTACATTTATTTATACATACGAATGTACATGATGAGTGAGTTGGGTGGGGTTAGGGAGGTGCAGATATACGTACGTTGATAGTTTATAAATTTACTTTACAATTATATTTTTTCCTCTTCTAAAAACTATTTTTTTTTTTATAGTTTGTGACTAAAATCTTTTCCATTTGCCTTATTATACGACTCACGTTTTGTCTAGTTGTTATTTCTTCTTCTTCTTATTCTCTTTGTGCACCTTTTATGGCAGGACAAGTGCGTCGATTTTGGTCTGGTGCAAGTTTCTCAACAACACTGAGAGAAATATTCACAGTACGTAGCATAAGAGAAATAGAATTGATTTTTATGTAAGCTGAATACTAACCCTATAGTTCAGAAACTATATATACATATTGTTCCTATAGTTCGTCCAATTGGGTACACAATTTGTTTATATTATATTGAGAATGAATCATTATTGTTTCTTTTCTTGGTTTAAATAAAGCTGATCTATGTAAGTTTCTACAAACCTTACACATTATCTCTAATCTGTCATGAGAACCTTGAACTGTCTTCTTTGGTTTACAAACATACATGTTTGTATGTAATCATTATTACATATTATTATTATGTTCCGGCTTTTTTCTTTTTGAAATGTTTCAAAATAATCTTCTGCATCTCATTATTGTTTACATTGCCAACAAAAGATCATTAAAGCTTTAAAGTCGCGTTGGTTACAAACACACACAGATTGTGATACTGACTACTTATGTCTCAGTTCCAACTTCAATATCAATCCATCACAGAGAAAAAAAAAACTTGAAATTGCCTAAATCCGAGGCAAAACAAGATCATGTGGAGCATTAAATAAGAAAATGAAAAAAAAAAAATGAAAACAAATCAAATCTGGCCAGACGAAATACACAAAAAAGGAAAAAAAAATTATAAACACAAAATGAAAAGAAAAGCATTTGTAATGGTCTTATAGCGACTACAAAAACTTCAATGTTCGTGTCCAAATGCCCATGGCATCATATGGCTAACAGGCACAGCAACAACAACGACGAAGATCGAAGCGAAGAAGAGAGAACAGGCAGCAAGCAACAACCCCAGACAGTAAATCAACTAAATGATACATTCTTAAGAAACTACATACAAGAAATAGGGTATATCAGTAGACAGAATCAAGTTGTAACATAATGTTATTAAAAATCGATAGTTGTTAATCGATCGTTTTCACAGTCGACTTATGAGCTTGATAGTTTAACTTGTGACGTCAAAAAACTTATAGGTAACGACTGAAAAGAATTGTAGGGCAAGCAAGAAAGTGTATCAAAGTAGTAACTCTGATTTAGGTTCGCTAATAAAGAGAGAGATGCGTAAATGATAAATGAATAAATTATAATTAAAATTGATACTGAAATTTTGGTTAGGGTATTTATTTTGCAGCCACTGTTTGTATAGGTATTTCCAGTGGAATATCATTTATTGTCTGTCTGTGCAAAATGGAAGCTAAGATCTCTGGCAAGTCTGCCTGGCACTTGGGGGCCGAATGTCTGCAGAACTCATCAGCAATCAACGCAAGATCCGAGCACTCTTGAGCATTAGCTGCTGCATTATGAGGATGGGCAACAACAACAACAACAACAATAGCAACGGCAACGGCAACAAAAACAGCAGCAGAAGCAGCAGCAGCAGCAATAAAAAAGAAAAACAGTCGATAAGCAGCGTCGTGTCGTGTCGTGTTGCGTCGCGTATACGCAGCGTACTGAGAGCTTGCATGTGTACATATGTATGTATGTGTGTGTGATATTGTATTTGCTGTTGTTGTTGTTGCTTTACTACATACTTTACTACGTATGTATGTATGTGTGTACGCGTACTACGTTTAACACCAGTAGCTGTCTGACAGCTTGGCTGCCGCCAACGTCTCGCCGCTGTTGCTGTTGTGTTTCTTATTGTTGTTGCCTTTTCGTTTTTTTTTTTTATTTATTTATTTTATGCTGGCTTTTTGTTCGATTTTTTTCTGTTTTTATTTTTAAGGCTTGTTTTTTTTCCTTTTCTTCTCGTTTTTGAAGTTCAAGAATATAAAAATGAACTAAACGCGAAAGGTAGCCGATTATATGATGATGTTGCCAACGCATGGTCTCTGTGTATGATTGTATGTGTGTTTTCGCTGGCAGCGTTTACATACATATGCACACACACACACATGCATCCATACAAACGAAGTTCGTTTAGGCCGTCGCTACCTCTGCCTTCTTATCTCACACTTCTTTTTCTTAGTGCTTTTATTCTTCCTCCTCATCCTCATCCTCTTTTTCTTTTCGTGCTGCGTTGTTGTCTCGTCTTCTTGTTTGGCTTTTGGTCATTTTGTTTGGATTTCTGTGCTGCACACACACACACACACATTCAACATACATACACGTGCTTGTGTGTATATATGTACATTTGGTTGTGTAAATTTGAACCGGTTCCACATTGCGTTAGTTGCTGTTTCTGTTGCTCCTGTCGTTCTCGTTCTCCTTGTTGTTATTGTTGTTCTTCTTCTTCTTCTTGTAGTAAGTGTAACTTGTCGATATGCTTGTGTTGTTGTTGTTGTTGTTATTGCTCGTTTGCTCGTTCCTTCGCTCAGTTTTAACGTTCTACAAATACTACAGCCACGAGTTGTACTCGTATTACAGCTTCTTATGGCCATCTCAGCCACTAGAGGCTGTAAAAAATTTGATTTTTTTTCTGAAAAAATATGCTGGAACATGTAGGTATATACATAGCTGTGTCTTACGATCGGTGTAAGTTTGTATATCGATAAGATACGTGTAGAGTAGTATCGAATCGTTTAGCTTTAACTCAATTCAACTAATATTTCCACAGAATGAACTAAGTTTTTGCTGATCGTTCATTTTCAAATCTGAATCAACCGAACAATAAGATGGAGCACTGATTCATTGGTTTATATGAATTAAAAAACGAACTAGTTCAATAAACCTGCAGCATTCTGTTAAAAAGCAATATATTGTACAATATGTAACACTCGTATCGAATAATAATACATTAATCATTAGTCATGCCCATATTGAATAAAGTTGAAAAGGCCTAAGAAGTTTTATTTTATGTGTACATTGATGAATCAACATTCGATATAATCTTCACAGTTTCTGTTAGGCTTATTTATGTATTGGTTACACTAACCATTGCGGTTATGTTTATTTCTGTTACTGTGTTTTTTCCACTGTTTATTCCATTCACTGCCCTCGTTTCATTTCACATTTCTTGTCGATTGAATTTTAATCAATTGATGGCAATTCCTTAATTAATTTATTTCGTTATTGAAGCTAAGCACTTTCGCTAATGCTTCAAGTACTTAGTTAACTATAGAATTTGCATTAGTAAAAGTGAAATCTGGAATATGTTGACGAGAGTTTCAGAGTTTCTCTTAATATTGAAATACTAGAGACATTCATTAGCATTTAAAGTGCAGTAGAAGCTTTAGTGAATGCAACCTTTTCATTGTTTTGTTTTTTAATCCTCAACTATTTTTAGTTTCAATCTGAAAATTTATGGCTGCTCCTCTGCTTTGAAGTGACCCTAATCCGCACCTGTATTTCGTTTTGGGTATCTCCACAAGTTCCACTCATAACATGGCCCAAACACATGCGTTTTGTGCGTCTCCAACAGTCTTCAGCTCGCGTCGCTGTCAGCGTTTTCGGGATCATTAATTACGTCTGGCTTTGTCTCCATCTCTCTTTACTCTTTACTCTTCAGTCTTCTCTTCTGCTGTCGACTTGTGTGCATCTCATAGGCATACAGAACTGGAATACTCGTATTCGAGAAGGAAACAAGAACTTGGCACTCTATTTTTTTTTATTATTGAAAGAAGTTTAGGCCCCTTACGACGTACTCGCACACCCGCCCTCTCTATTGTCGCCCCAAGCTTTGTCTTGGCTTTTTCTAATGCGATCGTTCTCTCTCTGTGTATGTATGTGTCTATGTGTGTGTGTGTTTGCACAAAGGCTGCTCTTTGTCTGGAATCCAACTCAAACTGGAACTCTGTGCTCTGCAGACTGCGGACTGTGGACTGGTCACCTTCTCCATTTCCATCTTTTTACAGTGAACCTATTAAAAATGTATATAAAGGAAGGGTATAATCAAGGGTATATCGACTTTTTTATATACATATATTCATGAGCAGCCAAGTTCTCATTGAACTCTTATATCGTAGGAGCTGAACAAATGCGTCAATCTTTTAGTGTAGTTCCGTGTAGGGTATCTCATAGTCGATGTATGCTAACTTTAGTTCCTTTTCTTTATGTCTACAATCATTTTGAGCTACTGCTGCCGCTGCTGCTGTTTTTGTGGCATTCATATATGTGTATGTATGTGTGTGCTTGTGTATCGTACGCATGAATATTTGAAGCATGAGTTGTGCCTATTTTTACTCTCCTTTCATTGGATGCTGACCCAACGCCCTCCCTCCTTCCTTACCTCTTTCCTATCCATTTCCCTTTCCCCCGAAATATCATCATCATCATCATGCGATGAGTAAGCGTCCGCCCTCATTAGCATTGGAGTATTATTCACAAACACTCAAAAGCCCCTACACTTCCCCGTCTGGCGATAAGCCGATGAAGCCTTGAATTCAACTGAAAGGGCAGAGCGGTATACGAGGCATAAGAGTGCCGTACATAAAGCGGAGTCTAGTGGGTTTGGTGAATCTTTTCTTCGTAAGTATCTTCAATTCGCGTTTGTCGCGCGTTTCCTAGAATATTTCAAGCAACAGAAAGAAAACTTGTTTCAAATACCGGCAAATATAAAAACCACAGATACACTCGAATGTTTGCCGGCAATCCGTCGTATCATGAATTATGGAATTTGTTACTCGTAGAGAAAAAGAAAGAAATAACCTAAAACCGGTCCGATCTGTATAATATGATCTATGCTGTAATATAAATTCCCACAAACAAACAGGAAATCATTTTGATCGTTAACAAAAATGTAGCTTTAAAAAGATTACAAGTTGTCCAGGTAGAATCAAGGCATAATATTCTCGTAGAACCCCAGGGAAGATAAACCCCTTCTTGTTAACCCCCTCCGGAGCTCCACCTTTCATCAGAGGCAGAACAAGATTCAATCCAAGTTTTTTTTGGTTGGTTTTTGCTTTTACTTTTCTTATATCTTTCGCCTTTTATCGTACTCGCTCTATGTATTCATACTATGTATATATATATATACATATATCTCTACCTCTAAATCTATATAAAAAAAAATCTATTTATGAGATATAAAAACAGAAATATTTGCCAGCAGTGAAATTTCTGAAGCGCCATTTGAGGTGGTGAAATAAATGATAAGGAAAGTATTTTAAATGAGCCTCAATAGTTCTGCAAATACTCTATATATGTACTATATATCGGGAGAGCATATATAGCTATATATATTCGCTTATTACATTTATCTTTATAAATATATTCGTAGCGTTTTATCGTATATATAGGGAATATACATACCTTATTGGTTCGAATGTTATATTTGTAATGAACTGATCCGATTTGTTCATATCTGTAGATATATCTCCAAATAGATAATGCTTTATGCCTGTTACTCTATAGTTACAAAATCTCAAGAAATTAGGTTTACGGAACCAATTTATTTATATACTTTCATAATTTATCTAAATGTTTACGTTTAATGTCTTGAAACCGGTTATAAAGTGAACTTAAAACCTGGAAAAACTACTCAGATATATGATCTATATATATATATTCCTATCTATAGAAATACAGTACCTGGAAAACTGATTTTGTTTCGGTTTTTACCCGTTTTGGGGATAATTGTATCTCGGGTATTGCCACAAAATGTATTTATAAACGATTCAAAAGTAAAGGTAAGGTTAAAACTAGCTACCAAATAGATTAGGCCGATATAGATCTAGGTTAAGATATAGTTCAAGCTCTATATAGATCTACAGGTTGAAAGTCAATTCTAAGATTATGCATATGATGAAAGTTTTCTGATTACATAAGATCTGATTTATATATAATATTATAATCAATAGTATGTTAATTTTAATCTTAATCTGAATCTAAATCTTCATCCACAACAGATTGTTCAATCCGATTGAAAGATTACAAAATTAATCGTATTAGACAAGGATGTGGTAAAGTTGTTGACAGGGAAATATATACAATATATATATTATATTTGTATAATCATATGAAGAAGAAGAAGTGGAAAGAGCCAGCGCAAAAAGTATATATACCATATATAAAGAGAGAAAGAGAAGAAGCCAAAGACAACAAAAAGTAATACTGATAACTCGCGTATGTAATTTAAATTTGTATTTAATAATGATAAGCCGGTTCACAAATACCCCAAATGCTATACATATATATGTACATATATATATTGTATTCATTTGTATATATATATATATATATATATATATGGGGTACACATAGGTGTATATAAGGCTTATATACAACAACAAGTTTTTATTGATTTCGATGCTCGCAACACACTGAAAATCAAGTTTAATACTGTCTGATTGTCAGTTTATCAAAACAGTCATTCGCTCATTCACTCATTCAGTCAATCAGTCAATCAAAAGGGTCGTACTATCTATCTGTCTGTCACGAACACACACACACAGTGTGCTTTTGGGGTTTTCGCTTCATACGAAATATCGACCATTGCGCTTTATGGCCCTGTCCAAAGCACAGATGCAGCTCGTAGATACAAATACATGAAATGGCCTAAAAAAAAAAGATATAAATTTGTATCTGATGGATGCAGTTTTGTGTGCACACCATCGAATATATATCTAAATTAAACATTAAACACTTTTATTGCCCTATTCATCTAACGTTTAGTGGAATAAATAAAGTTCTAAAGAGGCATACAACCTGTCAGATACATTTGTATCTCTATCTGTATCTATGCATTTCTATAAGTTGTAATCCAGTCAGGCACATATGCACGATACACGATGAATTGATTCTTAATGGGAAGCACAATATTTAATCATTACTCACACACAAACACACAGACGCACACACACACACATGAAATCTGTTTAATGTATCTGTATCTGTAGCTGAGTCTACATATTTATTATTATAACGTTTTTATCTCTCTGCTCTGTAGCGAATGTGAATGAAAGGCGGCTTGGATCATAAAATTTTATTGTTTTCAGTAGTTTTTTTTTTTGCATTCGCAGCAAACCGAAAAACAATTGAATAAATTTCTTATCTATTAATATTTCTAACCTATAAATACGAATTTCATATAAAAATCCAATTTAAATGCAAATAATGAAAATAAAATACTAAAAACATTTAGCTTGAAACGAGTTTAATTTAACGGAATCATTCAGATAAAAATCTGTATATCTACAAGATAGAACTCGAGTCCTTTTTATAGATATTTTATGAATATATATAGATATATATAAGAAATAAATAAATTAAATATTCATTTTGAACTGAATTAAAATTCTATTGCTTCGCTAGACATCGATTAACCATCAATGCAAAGACCTTATGGTAACCTTTATTGTAAATGCTTGCTAATAGAGATGGTCACCCTAGCCTGAGACTCGTTTAGTGACTGATCATCAGAGTTCAGTCTATGCATACAAATGATTCAAATTATTTTCTGTTTATTTTTTTTTTATATTTCTATTAAAAGCTCTTTAAGCCATTTCCTTGACTGTTTTTGGCGTCTCGGCCGAGTTGTGCGTGCCAAATAAAAATTGTATATATACGGGTTTTAGCTACACGTTTCATACAGGTATAACCATATCCATATGCATACACAAGTATATATACTATATATATATATATTTATACGGTGATATCTATAGTTATTACTCACGGCACGTCACAACAAATATAAATAAATTATTAAAATAAAACGGCAAAATGCAAACACGATGAAAACGTAACGAAATGAAACGAAACCAAAACTAAATACAACTTGAAAGAATCAGCTATAAACGAATGAGAGACCGACTGCGAGATACCCTTTAAAGCTCTTGCTAGAAACGAAGTTGTTCATCATATTTCTGAGTTCACATCTGTAACTCTTAAGGTCTAGTAACACTATAGATCGATCTACACTCATAAAGCTATTGTTCTAATCTTTGTTATCGACTATCGTTATCGAACACCAAATTATCTATATTGAACTCTTATAGTCTCTGAGTTTGCTGAGAACTTAACTTCTTTTTAGATAATTTACCTGTTCTATCTATAGGTGAAAACTTATAGTTTTTACCTTTATACCCTACATATATGCCCTACCTGTATACCCTACCTATACTGCCGCGTCTTATGCGAAGAGATTACAGGGTAAAAGATAACTCGAAATTAAGTTATGCTTAAAAAGCAAAAGCCAAAGAGACTGAGACTGAGACTGAGACTCGCACATGGTTTATTTTTTGGGCTTGTTGATGGGGTTGTTTACTGCGGGGGAGGGGCCGGAACCGGGGGTCTAGGAAGGTGGCTAATTCAGTGGAGAGTCTGCTGTTGGCTGACTCGTAAACTTGTTGACAACAACTTTGCTCGATTATCGTTCTGTCACTGTGTGTGTGTGTCTGTGTATAGTGTGTGTATTTGTTGGGTGCTTGTCAGAATCGGCTGTTACTTTATCTATAAAAATGAGGTTTTATATGTGTCTCTCTTCCTCTCTCTCTTTCAGTACTGAGTCTATGTGTGTGTATAGAGAGAGAAGTAGTGCGTTTAGTCCTAGGTTGGGTAGTAACTTAAGTCATGAATCTTATGTTCCTGTTTAAAGTACGTATACTTAATATAAATTTTGTTGCTAAGGGCATAAACGATTCATAAAAACATAGTTTAAGCGAGATTAATAGCTAATAATAATACATATAACTAATTTTAGAAGACTTATCTTATATATAGTAGTAAGCTGTATAAGAGTAACTGCAGTTGTGATAGTAGAAGAGTCGAATGTTAGGATATAACTTCTACCTACCTAAATCTATATCTATATATATATATGTATATATCTATAGTCCAATAACTGACAATACCTTGAAGCTCGATAAAATATTGTTTGCTTTCTGCAACTTGTTGAACTGCCCTCGCTTGAGTATATAATTTGTAGTCAGCATTACTCTTTGCTGATACGGCATTTAAACCATTATTTTTGTTGCTATTGTTGCCAGTTGCTATTGCTATATGTATACTATATATGTGTATGTGTGTATAGTATATGCTGTACGAGTACGAGTGTAGTATTATTGTATAAATACATATATGGCGTGGGGGCCTGATTAGTTTTAACTCGTCTCTGATTGAACGCTTCAGTCAGTCAGTCAGTCAGTTAGTCAGTTTGTCTATTGGTCGCTCATTTGTACGCAGCGTTGTCATTCATTTGCCATTTCGAGTGCTGTGTACACTCATATGTGAGTATGTGTATACCCACACACACACACACACACACATGGAGTGTATAAGGTATAAGCTTGTATATATCATCCATAATAGTGTTGGGGCAGTAATCGAGCTGAGCAGTAAGTTATTCATTAATAAGTTGTTTAGATGTCAATTGTCATACACACTGAGTGCATAAAGTCTACACACACACACACACACACTTGCATATATACAATATATACATACAGATGCATATACATATATATAAAACCAATTTATATTTACGAGTATTCCCGCATTATTATTATTCACTTATGCAAATTGTTAAAGGCAACGCTTCGACTACCACGTTTTATGGTCTATATAAAAGCTTTATTCTTGGGAGGTACTACAAGTTTCTAGTATAAACTGATATACAGTTCACAGTTCCTATTATCAGTTTTTATTATGGGAAAACATTTCAAGATCAATGTAAAACACTTCATAAACTTGTCTATTAAATCTATTGAAAGTATGTAAATTAAACAAATGTAAGTAAACTGTGCAAACAGATTAACAGGTTTGTACTAAAATCTACAGTTTTAAGATCACATTTCTTAATATATATATACACTTAGAGAAATGGGTAGAACTTCTGTGTATATCTAGATTTTATATATAAATCGAATAGCAATGTGAATGTCCTGTGAATGTATAAGGACTATACAAAGAACTGTTCTATAAACTTCAGATACTCTTGTGCACCTTAATCTTAATCATATATATATATATATATGTATATATATATCCTCCTCGTGTTACTTAGAATACGATCATCACATTTATTTATTATGAATACTTCTCAGTTTTTGCTAATCTTTCAGTATTAATCATAGGCAGGTGTACGACGGTACAAGTCTCGCTCACACTTCATCTTTCTCTCTCTCTGTTTCTGGTTCAGCTTTGCCCCCAAGTTCCCCCGGGGTGATAAACGCATGAAATGAACAATAAAATTATCGTGCAATCAACTCGAAACGACTTCATCAATCAAGTGCTCAATAAATCATATATAATAAACAACCTTTACCTATACGAAGTATCAGGAAAGAATAATGTCAACTCACAAATACAAATACCAGATATACCTCTAGCTGTAGTTCCACTAAAGGTTTTCCTTCTAAGGGTTTTCTTTGTTTATGTTCTTATGTCGTTAAGCTGTGCCCAAAGAAAACTCTAAAGATAACTTTCGGCTAAAGGGGAAAATTCGGGAGAAATAGAATCATAAAGCTTAAGAAACTATATATTATATTTATTTTATATAAGTTATTATTATATATTTGTATAATATAAAAAGATACACGTGTAAATCGTAAAGCATAAGCTGAATTGGGGCTTTTCTTAGGAAAAGATTAAGTTTAATCTTTATGATGGCTTTTTATGCTTTCAGATAAACAGAGCATATGCTACACTCTACTATACATATATATATATATATATATATTCCTATATATTCCTATATAGTGGCATATAGAGTATCTGCTAGTCGTGCGTTTACCCTTTAGCTTTTATTATATTTGTTTTATCTTCCTATTTTTATGAACTAACCAAATGTTAGCTTGATAATTTCTTTTCAAACACTTGCAAGAGGCGACCTTTGCGTTTGTTGTACACACTCCATGTGTAGTGTGTGGGTTTCCATACGCTTAAAGGTTTAGACATTCAATTAGGGTACCGTCTTAAGTTCCTTAGATGAGCAGACAGAGAGAGTGAAAGAAAGAGAAAGAGGTACACAATTTACGGCTCTGGGCTACCTGTTAAATCGTAAAGTAAACACTGAACATGAGGCACACTTAGCAGAATACTACCAAATTACACACACAGACACACACACACACATACACAAGCGCGCTAAAGCAAATAAACCCCAAGTGCCACCTGCCACCTGCGCCTCACCTTCTTCTGCTCCACTCTGGTTAATGCAACCGCGCGTGGTACTTGCCACCAAACGGTAGCCAATGGATTACGGGATATTAAACCCATCCACCAGCAGCACCTATGGCTATAATCGTAGTTGGCCTTTAGCTTTCAGTTTTCAGCCAAAACATTTACTTAAATGCGGCAGTAAATACTTACCAAGTATCTGACCAGAAGTTACGCGTACAATTGCTTTAGATACTTTGTACAATTTAAAGATATTTCTACATTTTTTTTTTGTTTGTTATTGTGTAGAAAAATCACAGAACTCTTCTTCAACTTGTTGTTGTTACGAGTTTCTGTTGTTATTTGCTTCTTCATTATTTGTTTTGGTATTATTTAAGCTTAATAGCATAGAGATATAGATACACAAACACAGCTACAGATACAGATACATTCAGAACTACAGCTACAGATACAGATACATATTCTTACAGTAGCTCGCAAGTTGAAAACTTTGACCATTTGTGTATATAATGTGTACTATCCATGTGTACAACGTAATTGAGTGTGTGTTAGTGCGTGGTGTGTGTGTGTGTGTGTGTGTGTGTGTGTGTGTGTGTATAGTAAACAAATGCGCGTAAAAAACACATATACGACCAAATTGGCTCTGGCTCTGAAAGAAAGAAACCAAACCAACAACTGACAACAAAAAAGCAGAGAAAAAAGGGGAAAAATATTAATGAAACAACAACAGAAGGCATCGTTAGCGTCTGGTGGACCTAAGCGACCCGTTGCCTGCTGTGATACCCTGTAAATCTGAGCATTTGGGTGCGTTTGGTCTCTTGGCATCGAAATGAGGCAACAAACATTAAATCACACAAGTTCTGGGTATGTTAACTTTGTTTTAATAGCAAGTAAACATGAATTAATATATCGATTAACGATAACTAAGACTGTTGATGCGATTAATATATCGATAGACGGTACGAGTTGCGATTAACTTGCAGTTGTAGATCGAATTAAATCAATGACATTGCCTTTGGTGTTGTTTTGTATACTTTAACCCTGAGCTATCACTAACACTACGACTATCGATAACTATCGATAGGTTTGGATTGTAGTTTGAATGGCTTATCTACACTTTAAGTGATTCCATTCGAAAAGTAGGTTAATCTGTAGATATTTACTCTGCTTGCGCGAGTTCTAACCCATCTACAGGGTAACTGCCAGTCGTGCATCTTCCTTCTATCTCACTTTAGCAGTTTTCGCAGTTGATTTTGTGGCACGATGCCCTGTCTGCTTATCTAGATACATGCGCGACGCATCGCCATCGCCATCGCCACATTTTTCTTTGGGGCAAATGGTGGCAATGTGGAGAAGCTCCACGACACTGGACTGGCACTGTGATCTGTTGTTGTTGCCATCATCATCAACAGCCACAGCTACAGCATCATCATCATGATCATTATCATTACCCACATCATCATCGTCATCCGCGTCGCCAACGTATGCGTAAAAATTCTTTTAGAAACGCGCGCGCGTAAAACGTAAAAACAAACCTGAAAAGCACAACAACAACGGTTTCCGTGCTATGAGAAGCAGACACACTCACTCACACAGTCACTATTCCTATAAAGCTTATATAAAAATTGTTGTTATTGCCAACAATTGTGCAGTGCACAGACAGAAGACAGGCAAAGACCAACAGGAACCGCGTCATCATCTTTAGCACGGATCCAATGGATTTGTTTTTCACTCAATTTCAACTTATGTGTGCCATGATTTATATATACCCTGTAAGCAACTGGTTGTCCTTAAGAGGTATCTATACCCTACAGAGGTTAAGTCTAACTTTCGAACTTAAAAAGTTGCCCAGTTTCGATAGAAAATATAAAGTAGGTGCAGCTCTGCAGCTGACTTGCTTGAAACATGTGTGAATTGGCTCCTTACAGGGTAATTTACCATTTAGCATACTCAGTTTTATTATTTACTCTTGCCTTTAACTATGTCCATTGTATAAAACAGCATTTTCCTGTGGAGTTTATAGATTTTTTGTTGCCTGTGTTTGCTTTATAGCGGAATTTTATATGGTTTCTGTTTTACAATGCATTTCGTAACCGAAACTATTCGACTCTCCCGAGTCTCCCGTCGGGGGGCTTAAACAAACCTGGAGCTATAATCCAAACACCAATTCCATAAAGTTTATTTAAAATGTGGAAAATAAAGCGAAATAAAAATGTAAATTAATCAACAAAACAAATAAATAAAAAAAAGAAAGGATTTTAATTAATGACGTTCACAGATTGATAATGGTACAGATATCCGCTAATTATAGTTAATTAAATTGACATTTCGATCTTTAATGAAATTTGCAAATGGACTAATTAACCAATTATAGATTTAATTAAAGGAATATATAGAATTTGCCGTATCATAAGCAAAGTTTGATCAAATTTCCAATTGGAGCTTAAATTTATATAAAATATCAAGTACGAAGGGATGTTAACATAATAACAGTTTAACAGTAGCATAACAGCAGCTAAAATAACTGTAACAGCAGCACAACAGAAGTATAACAGCAGAAGTATACCAGCATCTTAACAGCAGCTTTACATAATCATCTGCTAACGCTATCTGTAAAGATAGTTCTGTTGTGATGATGTAAATTATATATCTTTACATCAGATTAGCATCTTAACAACAGTATAATAGAAGCTTAACAGCAGCTACTATACATCAGCATATCAGCAGCTTAACAGTGTCTTAATAGCATCTTAAAAGCATCTTAAGCGCATGATATCAGCAGTACAACAGCAGTGTAACAAGACAGCATCTTTTCATCATACTTACATCAGCATAACAGCAGCATTACACCATCTTAACAGCAGGTTTATGTTAGCCTAATAGCAGTATTTATTTCAGCAGTATAATAACAGTCTAAGAGCATCATAGCAGCAGTATAACAGCAGCTAAGCAGTATCTTAACATCGTCTTTGCATTAGCATAAAAACATCAGAAAAGTAGTATAACACCATCTTAACATAAGCATAAGATCAGCACAACAACAACATAAAACCGCCGTAACAGCAGCATAACAGTCGTAGATCACCATCTCAATATCAGCATAACATCAGCTTAACAGCAACTTAACAGTTTTTCTTTCTGTTATTCTCTAGAATGCTATACAGATATAATTTTATATACGTATATTGAAAAGATAATAACATATTATTGTCAGATCTGGGGGAACTATCTGTAGAACAGTATTGTCTATATAATCGCTGCTATTACGAACTATTAACTTTAAATGACCTTAAAGCAAACAAAGTAAATATGTCTATATGTATGTCATATATATTTATATATATCTGTACCTATAAGTATATATTGTTACGCATCGATTGATGCAGTTAATGTTTGCTTAAAGTCTTTGCATGTCGCAAAGGTGCCGTGAAAATGTAGGCGTGGCACGTTTCTGTCAACAGTCAACAATCCGCCTCCTCCAATATCCCGCTGGGCACATCTCAGCATGCGGCAGGTGCAACACAAAGCAACTGATTGACAGCCAAACGCATTGTTTGCACCGAAGGCACATGAAAAAATTTATATTAAAACTTCGCAATAAAAGTAGAACAAGCAGAACAAAATATACACTATATGTATATATATATTCCTGATTCTTAATCAATATGAGTATTCGATGTGTCTAACAATTTGCATAAATAAATGTTATGAACGACTATCTTAAGAGCTTTAGATACTCTTTTTGGTATAGAGGTGCGTAGTATATAGGCAAATAAGTTATATTTAATTCTTAATTAAATTAATAATTGTTTAATAAATAATTAAAAGCTAAAAGATCTATTTATATGCTCCCTTCATCTCTAAATATGTTTCATTTTACTTATGATATTTATTTTGGTACCTATTAAAATCTGTGTATCCTTTCGTGTCCTATCGAAAATTGTTTTAAACTGCTCGCATTTTCGTCCTGACCAGCACCCAACGGCTAATTGAATTTCGATGTTATTTCACCTTCAGTTTTGACAAAGTTACCCGGCATCAGGTAAAATTGCATTATATCCTAGCCAACATGCTCTGTCCTTGTGGCATCAGCGAAAATACAAAAGCAAAACTTCGATGTGGCTGTGGACCACGCAACGCGCAAATCTGGTTAGCTAAAGGATTTAAGCCACGGACATACTATATATATATATATATTTGCCTTGTTGCAAGCACCTGGCGAGGCATGAGTCACGCCCAGAACGCTTTTATTGCTTTTACAGGCCAAAACGTGGGCGGACCTCCGTTTCTGCATCAATTGCCGCCTTTCTCCGTTAAAAGTCAATATGCCTCCAAAGGCCACATGTATGCAACATGTTGTTGCATGTGTGAAACATATTGATTGTATTTAATAGAGATACAAGTATATATATATATATATATATATATCTTTTTTTATCCTTAATCAAAACGAAACGTAGCCTGCACGCAACCTTGTTTAAATCTTAATGAAAGCTCGATATCTTTATCGATGTCTTACTCTCTAACTCTGCGATTTTACTATCGATATATTAGACAATATATTATCATTCACAAAACGATATCACTATCGGTTTGCTACTATATATATCATATATTATCAGGATCTAAATAGTTGCCTTTATATAAAATAATCTCATGAATCTTTGCGATTTTCAAGACTTTGCGAGCCTTGAGGCAAATCGAGTTTCCTCAAGAATATGACAACAAATAATAAACAACATTAATAAATAAATAAATAGAATTAAAAGGCGCTAATTTACACATATATATATACCAAAATTGTACAGATAATATATAGTATAGTATAGTATACATCAAAGTTTACGTCTCGTTTGTTTTTTTTAATTCATAAAATGTATTTCAAAGCCAAAAGAAGCTGCAAGAAAAATTAAACAAATTCTATATAAATATATTTTTGTATATATATCTTATATATATATATATATAGGTATTTCTTTCTATAGATATATGTATAGGTATTTCTTTCTATAGATATATTTATTTGGGAATACGCAAGACGTGACACACACTCTCTCAATGGCTATACGTACTTGTACGAGTCGCATGTCTATCTATAAATTTGCGAAAAGACAGCAACAACAACTGCCATAATTTACCGTTTCTATATATATATATACATATATGTATATACATATAATATATATGTATATTCAATTTTATTTATACGCCAAACAAATAATATTCTTAGGATGAAAAGTAAAATAAAAACAAAACACGATAACCCGTCTGAATAATAGAAACAAGCCCAAAATAATCGTATGATTTTTCATTCATGCGCTAATCTTTGATCATGCACACACATATATATCTATATATCTGACTAAATCTGTTGAGTTAGATACATATATACCTATAGTACTTGTAGATCATCCGTTTAATATACATATTTACACACTTCGAGTACTTTTGACGCATGGCTTCTGGTGTGCTTGGGACTGTGTGTGTGTGTGTGTGTGTGTGTGGGGGTGTCTTACGCATCAGCACTCTCAGGGTGGCCCTCATGCTCGTGCGCCTCCCCCATCCATCCCTGGCACTATCAACCGCCCACCCACCTGGTGGCCAAATATTTTTGAAAAGTTTTTAATACTTTTTAATACTGCGTAAATAATCCAATTGCCGCAAAATTTCAGCTAGAATTAGACGAGCCAACGGCTGCACGACTAGCAGATACCCTGTAGGCATATAAATGCTGGCACCTCTTCCTTTATTGAGTATCTTTTGGTACTCATCATTGGAATTTCAAGAATCTATATATAACTATACATAGATACAGGCAGCAGCAGGCTAAGTTCGAGTTTAAAAACCTGTTTCTATCCATCATTTAGAATAAATATGTTTTATAGCTGGAAAAAGTCGGAATATATAATATATACTATATAATAACAAGTGCCCAATATTAGTTTAAGACACAGCTTCACTCAGTTTATATACTTAGGGTATACAGAAAATAAATAAATAAATCAATAGAAAAGTATTTTTGTGCTTCTTATTTTTATTTTTTTGGTAGACGAGAAAATATTTTCACACACCGGAAAAATACCTTTGGGCCAATTTGTTGTTTGTTTTGGTTAGAGCAAAAACAAAATTAAACTCATATTTAAATAAAGTCTTATAAAAGCATAATTTGTATTTTGAATGTGAACAACTTTATATATATAAATATATATACGTTTATAAGATGATAAAACGATTATAAAAAGGAGTGTTTAAGCCATGCTTAAAATTAGTTTAAGATATTTAATTAATAGATTATGATATCTGAGCTAAATCAGAACATGTCTGGAGTGAAAAGGTTGCCAATCAAGAATATATATATATATATAGTATAGTAAAGTTTATATGATTGGAAATGTGTTTATCGAAAACCTTTCACAATTTGACTCTAATATGAGATATAGTATATCATATATATTTGCCTAGATTATTGGAAGAGCTGCTCTAACACGCAGCTATAAAATAATATTGCTTTAATACTATATAATTGGATTTCTATATTTGATTCGTTTTATTTGCTAAATAAATTTATTTTGAATGTTTTGTTTGCGTTTAATTTGAGAATTTAATTTGTGAATTTGTTTTGGGCTTCAACATTTTTCACACGGGAGAGAGGCGAATCACTAAATTTTGCACACTTCATAAAAATAACGGCTTTTATAGCTCTATGGGTGATCAAACCCCCCCCCCCCTCTACCTCCCTGCCCCTCACCCTTTTAGTTGGCGCCACTCAATTAGGCCCCAACAACAACAAAAACAACAAAAATTTGAAGAAGAAAAAAAGGCGTCGTTTTGTCGCCATCAGTCAAAGTTCTTGTTTGATTTACATGTTTATCTGTGTGAATAAATTATACCGAGTCGTATACTTGCACATACAAGCATATCTATATAGCCAGAGATATATCTTTTATGTACAATACATACTTATACGCCGCACAACTCGTCGAATGCTTTTTGGCCAAATTAAGTTGTGTTAAGTTTCACACATAGAAACGATAAGCCCTCAACAGCAGCTGTTGCTAAAAAATACTCTGTACTACGAGCTGCGAGGGATATGATGTGCTATAAAGAATATATATGTATATATCTGAATATTTCTATCAATATATCGTTACATTTCTCCACTTACAAACAGCAGTTAGACTAGATAGATATAGTATACTGGCTGCGAAGTATTCCGATAACTTTTCGATATATTTTCTTGCATGTTTTCCAACAAAGTTCAAAATATATAGAAGATCGTACACTCGTTACGAATTACTCTATCTGCTTATCAATTCATGTTTAAAGTTTAAAAAGAGTACAGAATTACAGAGTAACTCTTAGTCGATATGTATCGAAACGTTTTATGCAAAAATCTACAAAACACAACAATTTTTACGTATAAAAACCAACAGAGCCTGTAATTATAAGCTGCAAAAGTTATTTACCAAATTTCTTGGAAATTCATTTAAACAAAACAAAACAAAATAAACAAAAATAAATTCCTTAAAAGGTATTTCTGGGCTTTATTTTAATGGCCCGGTTAAAGATATTACCAACATTTGACTGGCGCCAGACTGTCACCAATGAAAGTCTGCTGGGGGTTTACTTTGAATTTGATCAAGGCTTAAGCATGTGGAGCAAATAACGGGAGAGAGAGACCTAAATATAGTATTATATTAATAATAATAAATGATCCCAACTAATAAATATATTTCACTTTATGTTTCTTTCAGGTAAGCCTCATTTTTTACTATGGAAATCTGTGGACCTTCTGGACTGGGTAAATTTTAAACTTTCCCTTTGATAGATTTAGATCGAAAGCGATTTTAAAGGTTATACTTTCCTATATATCTAGGCATACTAGTTAAAGGTTCTCTTTAGCTTGTAAGTACCTGACTAACTTCCATAGGAAATGGACTTTCAGCCCCAAGTGTTGGCGTCATAAAAGGGGAGTCAGGCTCTGCCCCTTTCGTCCTCTATTTTGACTGCAAGCCGCTGTCTGCGTATCCTGGCATATCCCTTTTTTGAGTGCCTTTAATTGAGCGTGCAGTCTCCTGACCACAATGCAACCAGACTGCAAATGGGAATCAAGCTGCAAGCTACCACTTTGCATACAAACATTGACCTTGCCTCGTCTATGTTGCATCTAACTCCCAGTCCGGATATTGTGTCCAGGTTTGGCGTTATGGTTCCAATTGGAGCACAATATCCGGAGTTGAAAGCTGTATAGTAAGTCGCCCGCTGTCTGTTTTAATTTTGATCACCCTGTGACATCCTGTTATCCTGTTTTTAAGGGGTTCTTCGTGCTTTTTGGATCTATTTTCGATGATACTTTTCTAACCTATAACCAATTTAGAGGGTATACACTTAATTTATAGGGTATATTGAGTATAATAATGTATAGAAATCATCTACGAAAGGTTGCTGAAGTCACAGACTTATTCTATACCACAGGGTGTTCCAATTCGGCTTTAATTATGTGCATTTTGTGATATTGTAAGAAGATTTTCTTATGCATTTGTGCCTCAGTTTCCACTTGAGAGTTGACAACTTTTAGGGTCAAAGATATCTCTGACTTTTCCTACCTAATTTAACCTTTGTACAGGGTATATAAATATACTTTATGTTATGTGAGCTTTGGGCATATTCCTCCTTATGTGCTTCAAGTTTAACCTTGATTTTCCATCCACATTCTGTTGACGTTTTTTCGTATTTTTTTTGTCATTTTTTCCCCCACTTTTTCTTTATATTGTTTTACACTTCAGTCAGTTTATATACATATATATATATATACACGTGTGTATATAATTATTGTTTGTTTTTCAGTTGCATTAACAAAATTTTTGTGTCATTTTCATTATATATATACATGATATATGTATGTATATAGATATGTATATATAAATTTTTATACCCAGCTAATCAGTTACAATATCAATGCCAGCGGCGTGCTTGGGTTTCGTGATTGCACTTTTAATTTACTACGTTCAAGTATATATATATATATATATATATTTAAGTATATATGTATAGAAACCGGCCGGCCCACGCATCCATACATAAACCAGTACCACCAGAGCAGGCCAGACCCAGACCCAAACCCAGAGTAAGATCCAAAGCCGGAGACGGAGACTAAGACCGAGCCCAGAGCCAAGACAAAGTCGAGGCGCGCCGTGCAACCTACACAGAAATTTTTGCTACTTTGACACGATTCGACTGCCACAACAAAGGCTGCTTCTGTGTGTGAGTTTGCTGGAAGCGGGAGGGGCAGGGAGCAAGCACGGCAAAGAAGAAGGAGGAGGAGGAGGAGCAGGAGGCATCTATGGAAAAAGAAATTAAATTCAATGAAATTAATTAATTCGTTATTAGACTTTAAGCGTAGGCTTCTACACAAAGCAGGCGCCTCTGGTCTCAGCTCTCAGCTCTGAGCTCTGAGTTCGGAGTTCGGAGTGGGCGTATTTTGAGGGTTTTTCTTTAGGGTATTACTACAGTAGTTAACCCACTTAGGGGTCTGTAAGCCTTACATAAGAATCATGAAACTGAGAAAACTGAAGAAATCTATAGTCTAATTTTCAGTGTAAAAAGAAGTAGGTAAATTAAGTGCTTAAACTAGTTGGGAATTATAAATCAATTTCAGATATTATTATATATAAATTGATCGATTGATAGCTGTGTTTTTATAGGTTATATTTTAAACATATATATTCATAATCTTTAACAACTTGTAAGCTGATTAGCTAGAAGCACAGTCTTACCTCATCCGTATCAACCTTGACAACTGTTATTTATATATATATAAAGTTCAGTTTATTTATACGTTATGTATAAGTTTTCATATATATACATCTGCTATAGGCTTTATTTCAACAATCTGAGACTTGGGTAATGTGTTTGACGAGAGTTCACAACTTGATTGAATTATATCTTGCTGTATTACTATATGTTTTGTCATCTTTAAGGCTATCGCTGTCTCGTTTCTTCTATATCAGATCATAAACTTCAATCAATCGTGGGTTATCCATATCTAATCGTTGTGAATGAAACAAATTTCAATGTTTGTATCTTTATCTTTAGGGTTTTCATTGTATCGCAACCCACTCAATGGAATTGGAAATGGAAATAGAAATTCGAAATTCAAATTATATTTCCACAGATTGTGAAATCAAAAGCGATAATACAGGTCTATAGCTTCAGCTAACTGATTGACCAACTGACTCACCCACATGTCAGACAAGTTTTCAACTTTTCAAGTTTTCAACGCTTTTTTTTTCTTTCTACTTTTGTCCGAGATGTCACAAAGGTCTCTTTGAGTAATCGACACTTGGCGTGACTCAAAGCAAGTTCACCAATGGATGTATAATCAGCATAAGTTGTCGGATGTTCTCTTTACGTATACCCTATGCCCATACACCAGTTCTCCAGTTTTCCTGTTTAACCTGTGACCTTTTTTATGGTTTCGCTTCTCTGTTTATCCTTGACATTCTCACTCTTACTCTTACTTTTAGTCTGTTTGGACACAGATTTCCCAAAAGCCGGAAAATGAGCAGGCACAACAAAATAAATTGTAACTTCTTTTGGGAATACACAAACTCACACACACACACACACACACACACTCTCAACATAGGTATATTTTTAACCTTTTGGTTTGCCTATTTGTTTAGGCCTTTTTTTAGGGTCACACAAAAGGTTCTTTAAAGTGCCAAATTTAAATCAACAAGATTCTTCTTCTCTTCGCTTAGTCACAGCTCAACCTGCTTACAAACACGTTGCTGAAGTAATGCCAAAAGTAAGGGGCTTAAATATATTAGGTATAAGATATTGAGTTATAAGTCTTGTTTAAGATGTCGTGCAGAATGAAAGTTAACAAGCAATCTATCAACTTCAACGCACTTGTCAACATTTCTGAAAGTTTCTTAGAGTTTCCACACTTTTCCTCAGTTTTTCCAACAACCTTTTAAGGCCTGTCATTCTATTCATAGCTCTTTCACCTTGACATCGCAAACATTTCGTCAGATACTCTGGCAACGCTACTGTTTAGCCTTTACCCAACGATCATGCATATCCCCATCTTTGCGAGATTTGTACCTTTTGTTGACCTTTTGACTTATTTATTATTTTCCAGCTCGCCTCTTGCTCTCTTTTTGTTTCCTCTTTCGCAGCGTCGTTTTTTTTTTTCATTGTGCCTCGTGCTGCGATCTGAAATTTGAGATAAGCCACAATCAATTAGTGACTATATAAACAGAGAGTACCCACACAAACTGGGCAGGGGTACACAACGCGTAGGGGTACCTAAAGCGAAGGCTGCAGTGGTCTGGGGTGGGGTTGGGGTGGGATAGGGTGGGGTAAGGTAGCCCAGTGCCCAATGTGGTCAAATAAATGGAGCGTCATGCCCTTAGGGCAACTGTCTACAAAAATTCAAAATAGCTAAGGCAATGTTGGATCAACAACACACACACACTCATAGCTATACACACAGGCCTATTTGTTTATATGTTTTCCTTGTCATTTTGCGCAGCTTTAAGTGTATATACAAGTATCTTACTCCCTAGATAGCACCATAGGTCACACCAGAAATAAAAAAAAATAGAAGAAAATATATAAATAATAGTCTCTATACTAAAGTGATCGACTGTTATATACCCTATAGCCGGAGTATGCTCCTGTGAGCACCTATACATACATTTATAAAACTAAGTCTTATAGTTGCTTGAATCGAAAGAGATATGGTATCATCTTAACTATTATACCCCTTTTTAAACACCCTTTAAATACAGGATATCCATAACGCACACGCATTTGCTAAGTGGTGTCAAATATTTACATGATATTATATTTCGATTTTCTATTTACCTTTACACACTTTGAGTTTTGAGTGTCGTTTCCCTATAGCTTGCCAGATGGTTTTGGATAGACTACGAGTACGAGTACGACTCTGAGTACTTGTTCACACACTCATATCTCTGGCATATATCTATCCGATGTATGGTTATCCAATCATTAAGTAAATAACATTTTTCTTGAACTTGATAATATATATTTACTTTAAATGCGAAAAGTTCCCTTACTTTTATATAAGGATTGTGCAAAGAAACTGTTTAGAGGGAACCGTAAGGAAAATCTATTGAAGTTAGGCTGTTAAGAAGCTGTTAACAGGCTGTAAGGAGAGTTGCTGGTAGAATAATGTAAAGTAGTAAGGAAACTCTTAGGTAGTACCGTTAAGGGACGGTAAGAAAATTGAATTGTTGTAGGAGCTCTATAGAAGCTGTTAATTAACTGTTACGTAGCTGTTTACGTGTTAGGCAGCTGTTAGGAAACTTTAGGGAAAATCTATTAAAGATAAATGCTGTTAAAAGGCTACACGAACCATATTTTACTCTAAGAGCTGTAAAGAAGCTGTTAATTAACTGTTAGGTAGCTGTTAAGCAGCTGCTAAAAAGCTGTGTGGAAATTTTACTATACAAGCTGTATAACAGCAAGTTATTAACTTAACGATAACTCTTAGGTAACTGCTAAGTAACTGTTAAGCAACTGTTAAGTGACTAATAGGTAGCTGTTATCCTCTGGAGGCTGTTTCAAAACAGTAAAGACCTCGCGAAGAAACTTTTAGCTCTAAAGAGACTGTCAACAGACTTTTAAGAAACTGACAAGAAACTTTCCAGCATCTTTTAAGGTTGAAAGTAAAGTTTCAACTTTTGCTTAAGTCTTTAAGCTCCTTTTGAAGCAATTAGCGAAATTACAAGAAACGTTTATCAAGTATTTCTATAGCTAAATAAAGAGCATTACTCGATGCTTCAGCAAAAAGAATGCAATATTTTCTGCGAACCACTCAGCCAACTACCTTGAAATGGCTAATTAATTGTCTAAGGAGAATATATCCTTGGCACTTATTAACCTACTTTAAGGCAGCTGCCACTTTAGACGTCAGTCTCTCTGGCAGCTTGCCCGCTCAACATAATTGTTATTATTATTGATATATGTGTATAGAGGGGATTTTAATCAAGCTCATTAGATAGGTCGATCCTTGGATCCATTGCTAGTGCTATATTTAGTTACGGGTAATTGCAACTGGCAATCTATGACGTTAACTTTGTTAGTCCACAAGCACTTACCTTTTGTGCCCAGCTCCAGTTCGATTTGGCCCCAAGGAGCTGTCCAGGCTCAAATATCCATCGGTCTGAGAAACGTGAATGAAATGGCTCAGTAACTGCTCCTTATGGTATTCATAGTTGGGGGTCCACTTGATGGCTGCCACACACACACACAAATACACACAAATACACACACTTACACAGGCTTCTATACAATATGAAGAGATGACACAAAAAGGAATTTTCCTTTGCAGGGAATACTCCTTTGAGCCAGAAGCACTTACATTTCCTTTGGGTTTTTTTCTGGTCTTTTATGAGTGTAACTTTGCACTACATTTTCTTTTTTTTTGTATTAACTTATTTTCTAGGCTCCTTGCTGCAATCCCGTTTCAAGGATATTTAGTAGTCGGTCCCCTTTTTTTTATTTTTCCCCTCTGTTATACATGTACTTACATCATATTTTCCTTGAATAGATGAAATGGTCGGAGCTGTAGATGAATCTGGTTAGGGTAAATCAATTGAGCCACACGTAATGAAAAAGTAGTTCACAGTTCGTTCCCCTCCCCTCCCCATTCACAACATGTTGGATAACTACCGTCCTGTGGCCTGTCTTTGACACTTCTATGGTCCATTGGTTCTTGGGGCAAACCCTAATCATTTTCAAATGCAACTCTTATCCAAGTTCCCCCTAACGCCCAACGAACGTGGGCAGCGATTACTTAAGAAAATAATTCTAAAGATACCTCCCTACCTACCTTGATCTTTACTTCTCTTTCTCTCCTTGCTGCATCTACATTTTTTCCATGGGAATTTGTTGTTTTCACCGATTGAAATACATTTCTGTCTCTCTTTCCCTCTTTCCTCTCCTCGCCTCTCGCCTCACGCCTCTCTTCTCTATTTTCTTTTTTTGCATTTCAAAGCTACCCCAACAACAATTTTGTTATGTACATATAACGTTTATTATTATTTCTTTTTCCTCCTTTTCTTTGTTTTTGTATTTTATATAAATAGGCCCCATGAAATGTTTTGTCGCATGGCTTTCATATCAGTATAACAGTACTATATGCAGTGTGTATGCCTGTGTGTGTGTGTGTGTGTGTGTGAGTGTGTGGGTTGTTTGATGTTGCGGTGTGTTCTTGGAGGGTTTCACGCTTTTTTAGCTGGTTTACTTTTTGGTTTTCGCGAGGAAGGGATTTGATTTATATTTTAAAGGTTATTGCGCATTTTCATAAGTTTCTTTTTTTTATCGTATATAAATACTTGTTGGGATCGGCCCTGACGATGCTTGACTAATGATTCATTAGCTTATCGGGATTACGATTTAGGTATACAGAGCGAGAGAGAGATGTATATTTTGATAGCGTGGCAACTCTATGCAACTAGTTTTCATCCATTTTGTGGTCAGTCTTAAAAGTAGTTTATTTTAAGAGTCTGGCAACTCTTTTTCTATCCCTGTTCGACTATAATTGCTGTGTGTGTTCACTTTACGTTTCTATTGATTTTTAAGCCTCTAACTTTTATCATTTTATAGCACACACACACACATACACTCGCACACCCACACACTAAGCCGGCGATAATTTGAAAGTTTTTAAAAGCAACTTTTACATGAAGCCTCATTAGCATTGTTATCCAAAGTTGATAATAAAGTTTAGCCGTGTTTCAATGTGTGGGCGTGGTGCCAGTGGCGATTGTTTTCGATTTGTTGTAGAGTTTATTGATTTTTTATGAAGCGTAAATTGAAACTTTAATACAAACAACTATTAACTGGCAAGTTTATAGGCTCTTAAACGGATTATAGCATCTCTTCTCGATTTAATGAAACCATCCCAATTATATACATACATAGTATGTATTACATATATACTATACATATATATATATATATATATATAGAGGTATTTCTAAGGAAGTTTCTGCACCTGAAGCCAGACAGCTGTCAGCTTTGATAGAAATTTGTTCATTTAAAATTTTGTATAAAGAAAGAAAATCAATTTTATGCAAATAAAGTCGAATTGAAATTTATATTAAAGAGTGGGAGGATTGTAGACAAGGCAAATATACAGACATATATATGTATATATATGAAAAGGTGGAAGTAAGAACATCTGATTGAGGCATGTTGCATAAAAATATATGTTGAAAGCCAGCAGGAGGCATCTTCAAATAGAATTGTTCTTATTGAACTCAGAGACTTTGAACTCATTAAGTTGATCAACAGTTAGTAACAATATAATAATAGTTTATGATAAACTCTATATATATGTGAGTAAACTATGAAGATAGTTGCGCATTAAGTAAATATTATTATTAAGCTAAGTTTTCAATAGGTTTCTAGTTATTCAATTTCACATGAAATACACTCGCACATGTCTTTATATTGGCCTTTTGTACTCATATTTGTAGCTTTCAATCAAATTTGCACAATGAACACACTCGTCGACATCCGTCCGTCTATTCAGACGTATGAGTATATTCATTCAACTATGCATCCATTCGTCCGAGTATCCATTTCTCCCCATAGACATGTGGCCCATTTCAGTAGTGCCAGATTGAAAACTATTAGCAAAGAATAAATGAAATCGAAAAACTAAACAAATACCAATACTCATACTACACTCGACTGCACCACTGCTGCTGCTGCTGCTGCTGCTGGTGCAGATTCATCTAAGCCGCACTCTGGCAGACGAGTGTAACAATGAAATCAAAACAGAGCAGAACCCAAGAAATTTGCATTTAGAGCTCAATCAAATGCAATTTGCATGTCGCGGGGAAAAAAAATGAACGAGAACGGGCATACAAAAAATAGAAAAAAGAAAACTATAGAAATGATAAAATACGAAACGCATTTTTTATCTTGGCCCACCATATGTGGGTATATGTTTCGTATACTCAATAATGGGGTATACCAATAGTATCAAAACGGGTATTGAGATTGAATAACTTTGCCCAGTGCATCCAGTCGATTGTTTTGATAGTCATACCTTAAGGTATCGATACTTATTGGAGTTCTATAAACACTTTTCCCAGCACTATTATATAGATCGTCGTAGACTTGGTTATCGATACTTATAATAGTTCTGAAGTCAGTTTCCCCAACACTACAGCTTACGTACTTACAGCTTAAGGTATCGATACCTGTTATAGTTCTAAAGGCACTTTACCTAGCACTATTATATAGATAGTTACATTTACATATAGTTATTATTTTCTATAGTTCTAAAGTCAAGCCTGAGGTATCGATACTTATAATAGTTCTATAGACATTTTCCTATATAGCTATAGGGTATATTAGTAGCGACTACAGGATATCTGATAGATTGTAATATTCGTACTTGATTCTTTTCTGTCATAAATAATTAATGATATTTGTATTACATAAATGTTGTGAAACTGCAGCAGGGTTGCCATTGTCATCTTTTTTCCCACTGTTCGTTAACAATGCATTGCAAACAGACCAGCCACATTGAATATTTTATATACTCTGTTATTCAGATTTAACGCCCACGAGGCGTCCAAGTCAAGTGAGCAAAATGCGTTGCTCCGTTGTCCATCGATTTCAAATTAACTTAATTACCGACATCGATTGGAAAATGCAGTATGTGCGCGTATGTGTGAGTCTATGATGGTTTAAAGTGAGTAATTTGTTTTGAATTTTCCTTAACAGGATGGGAAAGTGTTCACGTGGGAACGTGAAACTTGTCGCTTAGAAGTTTGAGCCAATAGTCTGTCTCGTGTGTGTGTTTTTTTTTTTAATTGGTCTAATCAGACATAACTTATTTAGAAGTGGTAAAGGGTCCATTATTATTTTGCACTTGCTACCACATGCTTCCCATAAATCACTGACGTGTTTCATTAAGTTCTTATTGTCTATCGATTTATGTATGCAAAACGATATCAAACGCTTTCCTATACATATGAGAGTATGTGTACGTGTGGGAGTAAGAACCGTTGGAGAGTATCTCAAGTTGTTATTTGCTTGATGAGATTGCACTCCCCCCTGCCTCACTCCCCCGCATGTTTATGGATCATATTAACTAGGTGATTGGTTGGTCTGCTGCAGTCGTACGTTCGGTTCTGTTATTAGTTGTTGTTTGTTGTCTCTAGAAAAGGAAATGAACCAGAGCCGTGTCCTATTTCAAATCAATTTCATCAGCAGGAAAGAAACAAAGTTGTGACAACAAGAACCACAACAGCTACATTTGTCCGCAACTTTTGACGTTTGTTGCATTTGTTTATACTTTTCCGTTGCTTGCTGTCGTTCACATATTTATATTTGCATCTCACTCTCGCACGCATAACAGTATGTGCTAAGCCTTTGCCTCTGCTTTTGCCTCTGCCTGTGCTTGACTAAAGCTCAGCTCCAGTTGCTATTGACAGAGCCGACGTCGCGTTGACGCCCGCAGCAGCAGCACAAGCAAGAGGAACAGCAGCATCCAGAACAGTAGCTCTGGCAGCAGCGACAGCAACGAAAGCAAAGGAAAAGGCAAAGGCGGCTTAACTCTGTTTATTCTTTGCGAGCACATTTCGTTTTGTTTATTTTTATACTTTTTCGCATAACTCTATCGCCATATTCTCTTTCAGCTGAGCCCCCTTTTTTGCATTCTCTTCGCCGTCTTTATCATCGTTTTCATCGTGTTCGGCATATTGCATTGAAATTTGCAACACATTTCACTTTGTTGTTTTTGCTTCTTTGAGCTACCGTTTGACGTTTGGGGCAAATGAAATGATTTAATGAAATTTTTATACGCCATATTTTTGCATAGCCGCGTTCTCGCCTTCTGCTTCTTCTTCTTCATCTTCTTGTTATATGCTCCACAGCGAACGTCATCATCATCATGAACGGTTGTCATTGTTATTGCCACCGTCTTTGGCAATACATTTTAATGCATTTTGCAACGCTTTCAAATTATTTTATGGATTGGCTTCTGTTTGTGTAAAAAGAAGCAAGAGACGAATTAAGCGATAACAAGAACTCTTGTTAATTCCGATAAATCGCGTATTCTCGCTTCATTTGATAAGTGCAAGAAGCGAAAAGCATAGATAATAGACAATTATATTTTAATGAGTGTTTCTGCTAATTAATACGCACTTCGATTCGTTTTTCCCAAGAATTTTCCTTGTGATAGATACTTCAAGTCAAGTTGTGTTCACTGAAGTACGATAATTCGAGCACTGTGTGAATCGTTTTCCAAGTACCAAACGAAATAAGCTGCAATTAGCGGACAACAATAGTGGGCAGTAAAGCGTGAGAGAGAGAGACAGAGAGAAGGCATGAGTTCTGTCGCGCTAGGACAAAAAATTTTAATTAGTGAGTGTGCCTCAATTTAAGCAACATCAGCGCAAATTAATCGAAATGCATTAAAGCCAATTAGAACAACAAACGGCAACAGCAAAAAGCAGCAACAAAAATTCCATTCGACTCGCATCTTCCAGAAGATGGCGCCATAACAACAATTCCAAAGAAGAAGACTCCAGTTGTTGCTATTTTTGTGCTTTTTTTTTTATTCCACTTTGCTGTAATTGTAATCAAGATGCGGCATTTATGCGAGTCAACGTCGATTTTCTGCCTCATCTTCTTCGTCACTCGGTGGCTACCGTTAAAGACTTATTGTTTGCAGAGTTGCAACTTGCAACAACTACGCTGGTCAAGGAAACTGCCTCTAGTCCAGGCATTGCCCCTAGCAACTGAGACCTACAGTCTGCGTTTTTTGTTTTTTTTTTCTTTCATTTTCTCTGATTGTCATTTCTTTTGCATTTTTCGCTTCGTCATCTCATCTTTAGGCATTGCAATCAGCGCGCACCTAGCACCGACAGCAGCCGCAATCCCCTCTTATCCTTATACAACCCTCGCCTGCTCCACATTTTTTTCCATCTCGTACGCTTTCATACAGCCATATTCCTTGTCGTCGATTATTGCTCAACGTTTTCTCGCGTTTCGCGTTGCCTTTACCGTCACCATCTGCGTCGCCGTTACTCGTGCCGTGCCTTGCCGTGCCGTTGCCGTTGCCAAGCAGGCAAGCAGACAACCAACAAACCAACATGCAGACATACTACACACACATATTCAGAAACAAACACACACACATGCAGATACTTATACTAACTCACACTCTCACTCACTTAGCGTGCACTCGTCTTTACAACTCAACAGCATCGCAGCACGACAGACGCTGCACTGCGACCCCCAATCGTCGCCCCTAATGTGCCTCCGCCCCCGCCTCCGTCACCGCCCTCGTCAGCAGTCTTTTCATTCTTCTACACTGCGTTGCTTTTTTATTTTTTTTACTAGTTCGCCGTGCAGTTGGCAACAACAAGTACAACAACAGCAACAACATAAGCGCAGACACAGCGCATACGAATAATTTACGCCATGCAAAGGCAAAAAGCTAAAAATGAGTAAAGGCTGCTGCAGCGGCAACAACAAAACTGCAAGCTCACAGGCAACGAGTTGACCTACAGTGATGGCCAGTTAAATATGTACGCAATTGTCAAAAATGTTATGTTCTAAATTATATATTCTATTATTTCAATAAGTTTTGCAGTAATGTAGTTTAATCTAATTAAGTCTCTCTATTAACATTGAACATTATATCCAAAATCGAATTATCAATTGTATTTGATATGCTTCGATTTGTATGACCAGCATTGTATGAAACACTGGTGTTACACGCGCGAATGTAACTTCTTTCTCTCTGCCTCTGGCGCGAATCGCATTCATGCGTGCTCGTGTGTGTGCGTGTGTATGTGTATGTGAATATGTGAGTAAAGCTGCTTTAACTCTCGTACGGGACGAACAACGCACGACTTGTTTGCATTTACTCTACGCAAATGAGCGGCGTCGCCTTTTTCGTTTTTCTTTCTGTTTTCAAGGGTGGGGTGTGCGGTCGGTGCATGGCTATGGTATTGGGCATGGGTCGGCATCCACAGAAAAAGGCCTCCTCTCCTAGCCCCTACTCCCCTACTTATAAAACGATTGCGCACAACTCACTCTCACTTCATGATGCTGTGCTGCATTTTTTTTGTTTTTTTCATTTTTCTATGCCTTGAATGACTAAGAGACGTTGTTGTTATTATTATGTTTGTGGCTGTTGTTGGTATTGTAGGAGAATGGGAGGACTTCTGACGAGTTGGCAACAACATAAAAATCACAGCACACAAATTCGCATGCTAACTGAACGAACGTTTGCGCGCTCGCTCTCTCAATCTCTCCATCTCTCTCTGTCGGCCGCTTTTGCTATTGTCCGCCCCACTCTCGCGCTCTCGGCTAGTGCTGCTGCCGTTGCCGCTGGTATTGTTGTTGTTGCTGTTGCTCCCGCTGCTGCTGCTGTCAACGAGTGGGGTTACTGACTTTGCAGCAGCCAAGCAGAGGCTGAGTGCTACCGTTGCTTCATATGCATGTATGTATGTATTTTTGTGTACTTATATATAGTTATGTACATATGTATTGTATGTATGTATGCATGCATGTCAATGTAAGTGCGTGCGGGCAGTGCAGTTAGCAGCAGAATGCAAACTGAGTGAATGCAAAGAATGCACCAGCGACGTGACGTACGGTCTGCATTAGGTTTTTCGTTTTACATTTATGACTTTGCTTCGTTCTTCTTAGCGCAGCTTTTGCATCTTCTCTCTAAGTCTTTGAGTACATTTTACAATTTTACTTTTTAGCTTTGCTTTCGTTTTGGATTTGGATTTGCATTTGCATTTGGCGCCAAAACACTGTGTGAAATCTACTACCGTTAAGGTTCAAAGAACTCTCTAGTCTAATTACGACGCATACGGTCATAACAAATTAAAATATAAATACATATATGGATACATGTGTATGTGTACGCATGTGTGAAGTATTATAGATATATATGCATACATTTTATTATGACTGCATTGAGATCAAATGTATTGTATTTGCAACTGGGCGTTGTGAGTGAGTTAAAGCATCAGTTCATGATGACAAAGAACCACAGGAGCGACAATAACAATAATAATAACAACAACAACAATAACAAGCAACAATTGACAAGCTTGGTAATTGCAATTCTGAACCACATAATAACGAGCATCAGTAACAGCAATGCGTTTGGCAGCAACAACACAAATTATAAGTAAAACGGAACTGAGAAGCTTAGGTTTTGACATGGAGGAAGCTACAATAAACAGATAACTGTAAGAATGCACACAAACATAACAGCTTTTTGGTTTGTAGTCAAGACTTGAAATAAATACCGACGCACTGCAAATGGCTCACGCCCAGCCTCCTCATATGCTATAGTAGTGGCTAAAATAAATTAAAGAGTCAAATAATGAAAATATATCAGTCATTCATAAGTTTTCTTCTAATAACCCAACCCTTTAGCATTTACTCTTTCGATTAAGCTTACTGCTTTATTCATTATTGTATATATATAATAATTATAATTATAGTATAAAAAAACTATACCCATTTTTCTGGCCGCCACTTTAGAAGCTGTTTGAATGCACAGAGGTAAAGCGCAGACTGATTGGCAGACGAGCGCAGGCACGCTTAGCTGGGTGGGTGGGCTGCTATTTGAACTGGTTTGTTGTGGGGGCACATCAAATAACCAGCCCATCGTAGGGTAAGTGAATAAAGCACGCATCGGTTGAAGTGCAAAGGCGAGCGAACGCTTAAATCACCCCATTCCCTTCGCATTTATGAAAATTTGTGAGAGTATAATAACTGAGCATACACATAAGTAATATGAAGATGAATTGCGGTTATTTGCAAAAAAGCTGTATAAACAAATATGTGTGGGTGTGTGGTATTATGTATGTGTCTCTGTGTGTGTGTGTGTTTATATGTGTGCTGGTGCAGTTGACCAACAAATCATAGAAGCTCCTTCATAGTTTTCTGCCTTCCTTTTTGCTACAACAACAATAACAGTACCACAAAAAGAGGCTCAGAAAAAAAAGAGAGTGAAAGAGTGAAAGAGAGAGAGAGAGAGAGAGCTTAGCAACCAAATTCAATGCAATGCCACAGTAATGAAAAACAGAGTTGTAAAAAAAAGTGATAGAAAGAGAAATAAAATAAAAATAAAGTAATCATTGCACTTGTCTTGCACACACAGTCGCAGCTGAGCGCAATTATATTCCTGTTGCCATCTTGCTTTAATATTTTATTTTTTCTGCAAAAAGTCTTTACCGTTTTGTTGTTGTTTTTGCTGTGTGGCCCAAAATGGGCGTGGCAGTCATTTCCCGCAATTACGCCTACACACAACGAAACACCATAGACCATACACAGACGAGTGCGACCAAGTTGATGATGATGATAATGATGATGATGATGATATTTTGTGTAAAATGAATGATAAGCCGATTTGCAATTGCTTGAGGGAGTCTGGCAACGTTGCACTTCACGCGCAACACACACCCACACACACACACACACAACACACAAAGATATAAGTCGCATGCCTGGAAGTATACAACAGTATTTGTGAACTTTGATTGAATTCGTTGAGTGAATGGGAAGGAACCGACACGTCAATATTTACCGCAAAGAATTTGTATAAACAAGAATGTAGTTCTTAAGTTATGGAACGGTATTTAATGAACACGCATTTAACTATTCACAATATTTTATATGTGTTATATATGTGTAGTAGCAATTGCTTTAAAACTACGTTATTTTTATAGTTAAGGATACGATAGGGTTCATAATAATGAGCACAGTTATTATTTCATTGATTACTTATACGAAACGTTAATCTTAAATCACCTGGTAACATCGTAAATTTATTACTGTTAAGCAATCTTGTACCGTTATCATTAGTCGACAGATTAAACAGAAGCTAATCAATTAGCTTTCTTTCTAGTTTCTTTTTAAATTCCCGTATACTAATTAGTTTTCCCATCAGTGCTTTACTTAATGATGTCTTTATGTGGAATCAAGGGACCGTGTTGTCTCTCAGCCTTGAAACAGCATAGGTAACCGTATTCACAAAGCCGGAGCGCTCTCCTTTGGTAACGAAACACGCTTTAATGGACCCGTAGCTATGCATCCTCACATAATACATGTATTAGTATGAAATGGGAGTTGGGCGTTGTCAAGGCTTTGCGACTTAAGTTCTTAGTCAATGCCGAGGCTGCAGTTATGCCAAAACCAGCAGAATATGCACAGTGGGGCCTTCATTTAAAATACCTGCCAGAAATTTTTAAATGTTAACCACATATAAAGATTAAGATTTAGTTATATAAAGTTGAGCGAATGATTTATACATAATTCTTTCGTTTAGTTCTTAAACAAACCTAAGCTGAACGATTCGTTAAGTACAGTAGAATTCTCTGCGGCCCACTGTACGGGATTGCCTTTGACATCTGCAGTTGCGGCACGTCATCGACTTGTTGGCTGTGCTTTTGTTCGTGGGGTTGCCAGATTAATCCGATTCCTCATGCACGGGTACCTTACTGTACGTATATATGTATGTATATAGCGTATGTCCTGTGTGTTGGTTTTATCAGCTTCTGTCAGACGATTTTCTTTTCATATGCAAGAATATTAGTTTGAACTGAAAGTGTATGTACCGTTTGTGCTTTACGAGGTTGCCAAATGATTTAAAAGCTGGACGTAACTGTACCTTAAAGTTTGAGCTCAACTGCACTACTATATTTTTGAACGCAGCCGTGTGTATACATAAGTTTTTTGGTGTTTCTGTGCTGGGTTGCCAGATTATCGATTATGCTAGGGCTGTTAATTGTATTCGATGTGCGTGTGTGAGTGTGTGGGGTTGCCGGATGACTGAACTGTACGTATAATGTTTCTATGGGCTTGCGGCTTTATCAAGTATCATTTCAAACGAGTTCAAATTACAATTTAACGCCGAAAGGATCCCATTTCCATTCCCTAACCCAAAACTCACGCCTGGACGACGACAACTGTGTAAATTAAATTGTTTCCGTTATCGTCCTCGACAGCAACAACCAAGAGACAGTGAGACAGAGAGAGAAAGAGGGATTGGGGAGAAAGAGAGAGGCAGACATAACAATTTAAATAGAGTGGAATGTATATTTGTTCCGAAATTGAATTTTACTGACCCGGCGCCAGGCGGTAGACGACAGTAGGCGCCACAGGGTGGTAGGCATCACAGGGTGGTAGGTGCGGTATGCAGGATATCGTGAGTTGTCAGGATGCGGATTGCACTAATTATGAGATGACATTTTGTGTGAATTGTCAATTCGATTAATGCAAATTTGTAATACTCTTTCCCATTGCAGGCGGGTGGTGATAGCAACAGCGTCAGCGATGCCAATAATGTTGCTGATGTTGCGGCCGATGTCGTTGCACAACAACAACAACAACACAAACAACAAGCAGAAGAACATTAGTCAACATTGAGAGAAACAACATCAACTACAACAACGGAAAGAACAACAATTATACACTACACACATGTTGCTGCTACAATTGGAACGACAACGAGGAGAGCAACAGAAGCAACAAAGATGCTCAGCGCTGCCAATGGAACAGCAGCAGCAACAACACCAACAGCAACACACACAGCAGCAGCAGCAGTTGGCGCAATTGTCGCTGGTGAAACTTATGTCATAACAAATAAACACCAGCAGCAACAGCAACAGCAGCAGCAGCAGCAACAACAACAGCAGCAGCAACATTTTGTTGTTGCCGCCAGCACAATGGTTATACCAGCAACAGCAACAGCAGTCGTCGGTATACCAACAGCAACAACTACATCAACAACATCTACAGGAGCGGCAGCAGCTGAGACAGTACAGCCACAACAGCAACATCATCAACAACACCAACACCAGCAGCAGCCGCAGCAACAACATGTCTTGTTTCAGCCACAATTACAGTTACAAACAGCAGCAACACCTCAACAGCAACAACAGCAGCCAACACAGCCGCGCCAACATCCCAAGAAGCGCAAATTTGATCCAGCTGAGCTGGACAAAGTCGAGCAACAGCAGCAGCAGCAGCAACAACATCAGCAGCACCAACATCAGCAGCAGCAACAACACACATTGCATAAGCAACAGAAACCCGCCGATACAAATGGCAATACCGATGCACTCACCAATGGTAATGTTGCTGCCGTGCAGCAACACGCAGTGGCCTTACGTAGCATGATTGTCAGTCCAGGTTCAGGTGCAGGCGCCGGCAACAGTAATAGCAATAGCAATGATATCAGGCAGCAGCAACAGCAACAGCAACGTATTATAATCACATCGCCGCTGCAACATGCACCCAGTACTTACAAGCAACATGTTAACAGCAGCAATAACAGCAATAGCAACAGCAACAGCAGCAGCAGCCATAGCAACAGTAGCAACAGTCATGCAACAACAATAACAACAACAATTAATCATCATACGCGCACACACACGCCCGTCTACTATCACCAACAACACCAACAACAACATCAGCAGCAACAGCAACAGCAACACCAGCAGCAGCAACAGCAACCACGGCTTAGCTTTAACTCACATAATCAGCAACATGTACAGGAACAACAGCAGCAGTCGCAACAGCAGCAGCAGCAGTCGCAACAGCAGCAGCAGGAACAGACGCAACAGCAGCAACAATTGCCGTCACACGAAGAACTTGTTCCTCTACTCGATCTCAGCGAATGGAGTAATACGCGTGTCCTGGCCAAAATTGGTAAGGTCTATGCGCCTGGCATTATACGGCAAGTCCATGAGGCAACTACCACGAACACGCCCATCACCAATACGCCCCACTCAATACTCGTGGAATTCGATTCGCCCGAATTTGGCCAGCAGCTGTACCAGGACGTGCTGCAGCCTGGACGCAACAATGTGATAATGGACGCCAGTCCACCCATGGCCGATGTAAGTCCCTTTATCCTACTCATAAATCTCATATAACATATATAATCCGGATACTTTTTCTATATAGATCACGCTGGACGCCCGTGTTTGCGTTCGCCAACATCCGGAGAGTCGCAACGTGGGCTGCGTCTACGAGGAGGGCGTCATTGTGGACATCAACCAGGGCACAAAGCAATACACCGTGCTACTGGCCATTGATGATGCGGTACGTACAATTTTGGTATCTTCCACTCTTTAAAACATCCCTTGACCTTTACGACCTCTCTTTGTCCTTCTCTTAGAGGTCCCCTTGCTAATTAGCCTCTTGAATACTCCCTTTGAGTGCCCCCTTTAGGGCCCTCCTTTGAGTTCTCCTTCAATTCCTTCCTGTAAGGTCTTCCATGGCGCTTTCCTTTAGGTTTACTCCTGGTAACTTCCATTTAATTTTTCACATGAAAGTCAACTTTGCGGCCTTCTATAATGCACTTTCTTTGGGACTTTCTTTAAAAGCATTGAACCTTCCTTTGGGTTCTTCATTTTTATTTTATAATCAAGATTCGACTAACTTTAACGTCCTTTGCAGCCGCAAGTCGTGCGTCGGGCAGATCTACGTCTCTTGCTGCCTCCCTGGTTCGATGAGCTTATCGAGCTGGTGGCAATGCCAACACCGCCAGCAAATGGAAAGCGCAAGCCGGAGCCGGCATCCGGTGGCAGTGCTTATCCAAAGGCCTTTGTCCCCACGCGTTATGATGGCAAACTGCCGACGGTCGCGGCAACAGCTACCCAGCAACAGCAGCAAAACCATGAGTATTATCGGGCGGCTGCCACATCGCCGTTTCAAAGCAGTGTGGTGCCACCGCCGCCGCCGTTGGCGCATGTGGAACACCAACAGCAGCAGCAGCAGCAGCAGGCCAATGGCCTGCCTGATATTGTGATCTCGCCGGGCAGTAATGGACAGCAGCACCACCAACACCTTAAAATCCACGTGCCATCGCCACCGCAACAGCAGCAACAACAGCAGCAACAACAACAGCAACAGCAGCGCGGCTACGACGACTATGACTCCGATGATGAGCTGAAGCGCGTCGGGAGTGTCTTTTCTCCGGCCGCTGGCGATGTGGATGCCGAGAAGATGAGCGCCTGCAGCAAGCGCAGCAGCATGCTGAGCCGCGGCAGCACCTCCAGCTTACTCGATCAGAGGCTGACACCACGATCTCATCCAGCAACTCCAAGGTACTTTACTTTAACCAACTCTATTACAGTGCCGTCCAAAATAATTGCATACCCTACATTTCTGTAGTCTCTTTTCTGAAAGCTATTTTACTGTAACCAACTATATCACAGTGCTGTCCAAAATAATTGCATACCTCTATAGTCTTCTACATTTCACTAAACTTTTTCTGAAAGCTCCATACCCCACTTGCTTTTATAAAGCTTTCTCACCCATTGTAGTGTACGTGACTACCCACTCACGAGAGAACTTAGAGAATTTAAATATTAAGGATATGAGAGCGCAAGAGAGTGTGAAAATTTACTACAGTCGATCATCTCATATAAGCTCTAGCCTATGGGGTGTACTCTTTGCATGCACTTTTTGAATACAGTATAGACTGGCTAATGTGAACTGCCACGTAGGCAGTTCTGCACGTCAACTCGTATAAATAATCACTTCTTACGTCCATTTACTACTGGGAATACGTACTGTTTTCCAGCTTTTTCCAGTATGTGCTCCCGTTACTTCTAGTTGCAGTTAAACGTTTGCCTAGTGAAAGATTTGAGCAGAGGCTCTCTTTGATTTACGCTCTCTTTAATTACGAGTATTGTTTTAATCGCTGCCAATGTCGATGTCAACGTCGAATTCGACGTCGACGTCGATGGCAACGTTGGCTGCGTGGGTTTGAGCGAATTTCATTTTTAGCACAAGTATTTTGAGCATGACTTAAACTGAGTCCATTAATTATAATTAGGTGTGTGTCTGTGTGTGTTTGCGTATGTGTTTTTATGTATGTGTGTGTATATTTACGAAAGTATTCTCGTTGACAGATCTCAGGCAACGACGCCGCACCGCTTCAAGAAGGGCGACATTGTGGAATCGGAATCCGGAGTCCGCAAGAAGTACAATGGAAAGCAATGGCGACGTCTCTGCATGCTGTGCATGAAAGAATCTCAGCGGCGCGGCTTTTGTTCCAGGCATTTGAATCAAAAGGGCACCACATCGTTGCCCTCATCAACGGGGCCGGGACGTTTTCTCAGGTGCTTATAGAGATCAATGCTCTGCATCAATTGGGGCGCAGCGTTCTAACGTTCTCTCTATTTGTTTATCTCTCCCTCTCTCTCTCTTTAGTGATAGCCGCTCGAGCAGCAAGACACAAAACGATGAGGACACCTCACGCGACTCGGAAACATCGCCTAACTATCGTGTCACGGGTCGCTATGATCAGGAGGAAACCGATGTGGCCGCCATGTTAGGTACGTGCATCTCACACCTCTTCAACCTTTTTATTACATCCCATCGTTGTCACTGTCACCGACCCAAACCCAAGCCCAGGCGCTGTCGATACTCGTACTCGGTCCAAACATATAAAAGCAATAAAATTTTGTTGGAAATTTATTCATAGTTTGGCTGCGATTCATTTTCAAGGCTGGCTTTTCCAGCCAGCCCTCAGCTCGACCAAACTGGGTTTGCTTCTCTTTCTCGTTCTCGTTCTCAATGCCCAAATGAGCGCCAGCTTTAGCTGTTAATCTACCTTTGTTCACGCAATTACCCATACAGCTACAAAGAGCTGAAGAGCTCTGCGCAGCCTCTCGGCTGAATCTAGCCTGTTATGTTTCTGAAAATGTGCGTTTAGGTTAGGCTTAGGTGACTTTTAAATGTGCTACACTTAACAGATTCAACGTTAAAATATATAAAGGCTATTTTTCGATGCAGATCAGGTTAAACTTTTAATCAATTCTTTTGAAGGTAAAGGACCAATATCTATAAGATATTATTTTCTATGTTAAATGGTAATAAATAAGTTCTAAAATATAGAACATATTACCAATAATTATATATCTACACAAATTGTTAAATTTTAAGTGATCCTTTGATAGCGCATTTAGCAGTCGCTACAGCCTAGACTTTCACATTGCACGGAATGCGTTTCCAATTCTGTTTAAAAAAAAATGCATATCATAAAGTTTTATTATGGCAGCGCCGCTGCTGACCATTCCACATAGACACACACAACACAAACACACTCGCAAACGCAAACGCACACCTCTGGACAAAGGTCGTTGGTTTTGTTAAGGAGTTTGGTGCCGTTGGCCGTTGCTCGTCGAGGGGTGCTGCTATTGTTTGACGTGTGCGTGCAGCAGCAGCAGCAGCAGCAACAGCAGCACAACAACAACAAGAACGTTAGATAGCCACTTGAAAGTGTGACCGCAGCGTGATTTACACGCAGACGCAGCGACGTCGACGTCAGAACGTTAGCAGCAACGCGCACGCATTCCAATGCACCTGCAGATGATCGTTGTTGGCGTTGGCGTCGACGCCGACGCCGCCACTTGAAACGAACAATACAGCGCAGCCGAAACAAAAGCGAACTGCGTGCGAAGCGCAACAGATTCCTCTTTTCTTGTTATTTGCCCTGCCTTTGATTCGTTTTTACCTAAACAAAAATGCACTTGAGAAGAGAGCGCGCTCACACATACAAACACATTTACACGCACACGAAACGACAGAGACACACTGCACCCACACAGCCAAACAGTAACAGGTAAACAAATATGGACCTCGTGAGAGCGATAGAGAGAGAGCGACATCGAGAGAGGGAGAGTAATGTGTGATGATTGTGAGAGAGAATTTATGCTGCCGTTGCCGTTGCCGCTGCTCAGTTGAATATATGTCTGTTCTTCTGACGTCGTCGTCGTCTGCGCAGTTTATGTTGAAAACTGTCAAAGGCAAGGCAATGCAAGAAGACAGAACAGAACGCGACGCAAAAGCAAAAAAAAATTCAAATAAAAATAAAAATAAAAAAGTTTAAAGTTAAAAGAAAAAAGTGAATACCGATGCGAATGCAGCAGACAAAACGAATGTGACAACGACGACAAAAACGTTTTCAAGCAAATTAAATACGAAAATATGTGCAGAAAGTGATGTCAATCACAAACAAAGTGCCTCACTGAGGACCAGCCCAGGCAGCCCAGTCGGTGCAGTTGGTGCAGTCGGCAGCGCAGTCAGCAGCGAGATGAACGCGTTCCAGGACTTTGAGCTGGGCGCTAAATTATATTTACAGTGCTTATGTAATAAACGAATGAATACAATATATATAAATAAAAACAATCCCTCCCGAAAAATAGTGCAACATGCAAATATCTAATCTACTTTCCGTTTCTTTTCTCTCTCTCCCACCCTCCCTCTCTGTCTCTGTTTCCTTTCATCTGCAGTGTCACTAAGCAGCTCGCGATCTGCAACGCCATCGTATACATCACCTGTGAATAATACCGGTGCTTCGCCGCTGAACGCCATCGCCAACTCCCCGGTGAATGTACTGCCGAATCATAGGCAAAATTTCTTTACGCCCATAGCGAATCAGTCGCAACAGCAGCAGCAGCAGCATGTGGCCGCTGTTGCTGCAGTGCCACTGGACAGCAAATGGAAGACAACACCCAGTCCGGTGTTGTATAATACAAACAACAACAACAATACAAATAACAACAACAACAACAATGGGTGGGAGAGCAGTCAAGCTCTACAGCAACAGCAGCAGCAGCCGCCACCACCGCCACAAACGACGGCCGTATCGCTGGTGATGCATGCACCGCCGCCGCAACAACAACAACAGCAACCACCTGCCGCTCATCTTAATGCGTTGCCAGCGCCACCAGTGCCGCCCAGCACCAGCCTTGGCCATGCGACCAGCGTGATACGCATCTCAAGCAGCCAACAGCAACACCAACTGCCAGCGCCAGCTCAGCAGCAGCAGCAGCAACAACAACAACAACACGTTGTGGTATCCACCCCCAGCCATCAAACCTTTCATCCGGTCATTGTGAATGCCACACAGTTGTCCCAGATTCAGAGTCCAATGCCTGTTGCTGTATCTATTGCCCAACAGCAACAGCAGCAACAACAGCCGCCCACAACAATTTCGTTTCAAGCTCATCCGCTATCGCATCCGACAACCACGCCCACAACCGGAACAGGAGCTGGAACATCGGCACAGGACAAGGCAAAAAACGGTACGTCCCAAAATGAATCAAAAAGATTCCCTGATTGATGATTCAGTCAAATGCTGTTACCCACCCCCGCGCTAAGGATGTTAGAAGAACGATACCGATATTCGATTATCGAATTCCGATAACTTTATCTCCATATGTCTCTTCAGTAGATTCGACTTTCCGCATAGATATAGATAATTAAATATAGTTTTTGACTGGGTCAAGAAAGTAAACTTTACCTATGCAGTTATATATAGAAAAGATCAGGTATATTATGTGTATATATATATTCTCGAATAGCATAAGCAAACTCTTCGATCTTGTTCTGTCCGATTTAAATTTATATTTCGTCGAAAGAGAAGGACGAAGTTACAGCCTGAAACCTGTCGAAGGACTTCTGTCTGTATTCCCCATCATCAGAAGAAAGCAGGATAATAAGGCGTTAAGATTATTTATAGACTTTTAAAAGATCTTTCGGAATATGTGTTGAACGTGTCAGAAATAGATTCGATAACAACATATAATCTAGCAGCAGTTAGCCTACATTTAACCTGCAGTTAGATTTAACCTATAGTTAACCTGCAGTATCTAAATAATCCTAGGTTAATCCTGAAGGAGAAGTAGTAGGAGAAAATCTCTGTTGCAATGGTTAAGTGGGAAACGCTGCAAGTAACTTTCTTAGCAAAGAGTTGTAAATAATATATATATAAACTGATCAATTTGAAACTTCAACTAATCTTCTTGCTCTTCTGCTTTAAGGCTACAACACGGCTAGCTATCCGTGGCACCAGATCCTACCGCAAATGACGGCCATGACCAAAGCACCTCCAGTGTCCGTGGTGACAACGACAACTACGAATAGCAATTACAGTGTTGCTATGATGCATCAGCATCACCACCAGCAGCAGCAGCAGCAGCAGCAGCAACAGCAGCAACAGCATCAGCACCATCAGCAGCAGCAGCAACAGTTGTCGCCGCAACAGACGCCACCATTGCCGCCAACGACACCAGGACAGCAGCAACAATCGTCCCTGAATCATAACAACAACCATATGATTGTGCCCGCACCGCTGTCTTCGCCCGGGAAGCCGCTTAACTGTTCCATGAACGACGCAAAGGTTGCAGCCGCAGCGGCGGCAGCAGCAGCAGCAACGGCTAGTGGCTCAGGAGGTAGCAATGCCATGGATGAGCCCGATGAGCCTGATGAGACGCTGGACGATGATGTCTTTGAGTCAACAGCCTGCGCGCCATCCACGTCGAATGTCAAGAAATCAAGTACGGCAGCGATGCGGCTGCCCACCTACAACAGCAACATAAGGAAATTGGGCGAGTGTCACGATGCCAGCGATGGAGCTGCCGGCGCACCCACGACTTCGGCGGCTAAGCGACGCAGTCAATCGCTAAGTGCTCTGCAGCAACAGCAGCAGAAACAGCAGCAGCAGCAGCAGCAGCAACAACAGCAGCAGCAACAGCAGCCGCCGGCGACGGCAGCAGCAGCTGGAAAGAAAATCCGACGTCCAATGAACGCCTTTATGATCTTTTCGAAGAAACATCGCAAGATGGTGCACAAGAAGCATCCTAACCAGGACAACAGGACGGTTAGCAAGATTCTGGGTGAATGGTGGTACGCCTTGAAGCCGGAGCAGAAGGCGGAGTATCATGAGCTGGCCAAATCGGTCAAGGATGCGCACTTTCAGTTGCACCCAGGATGGAAATGGTGCTCCAAGGATCGCCGCAAGTCCTCCACATCTGGCAAGGTCGCCGCCGCCGGCAATGCTACAGGCGATGGCAAGCAACGGCTTGTCTCTGTCGATGGCTCCGATTCGCTGGAGGACGACATGTGCCCGTCCACACCGGGTGGCAGTGGCAGCAGCGGCGCCCAAGCCACTGAGCTACAAGGCGACATTATCCCACTGACCATTGACAATTACAACATTGCATGCGATGAGACACCCACAACGATCGCTGGACAGGCACAGAGCAATAGCAAGTCCAAACAGCTCAAGAACGAGCTGCACTCGGATGAGGATGAGCAGATGCTGGTGGTGGAAGACGAGCCACAGGGTAAGAAACTGGATCTACAGTGCCGGGAACGTGTCAACGACCTGGACATGGATGAGTCTCCCTACGACTATCGCAAGCACCAGCAGCAACAATCTCAGACAGACGTTGAACAGGTAAGTTTCTGGATGAATTATATCCTTGATTTATTATTAATTCCATCCATTACGTCTCATCGCAGCGTCTCCAGGAGGATCATGCGACTGCCTGCAATGGGCAGCCCATGTCCGCCCCATCGTCCAGCGTTGAGCGGGAAATAACGTTCAAGCCGAAGGCCATTAAGGCCCATCCGGGCCTGGAGAGCACCATGCTGCCGTATCCACAGATGCCATTGTACACGCACTACACTAGTCCCAAGAATCCAATCGGTGTAACACCATTCCAACCCACAGGCGAGCTAGCACTAAACCCACTCCCCCTATTTATCAGCAGTTGCTCATTGTTATCCTTGCTTCTTGTGCTCCTCAATCACAGGCGGTGCCTTCAAGTCGATGCCTATCAGTCCCAAGGGCAGCATCAGCTCCACTGGTTGCAAATCGGACGAGCAACAGCTACAGCCGCACATTAAACAGGAGGATATCAAACAGGAGCCACCATCTCCCTATAAGCTGAACGGCGGCAATCCACCATCAGCGATCAACCATGTCGGCGGTGTCATCAGTGCACCACCGCCGAGCAGTGCCGTCGGAGCCATCTTCAATTTCAATGTGCCAACTGCCACGGCCCTCAGCCAGAAGCAATACCATTATCCCATGCCCCATACACTATGCAGTCCCACAGATGTCCGAGGTAAGTTTAACAGCTGGATGATAAACCTGCTAATAAAAGTTAAACTTTACTTTTAACTTTAGTTGTTGTTAACTTTAATTTTAACTTTACTTTGAGCTAGTCAAGTATTAACTATAGATTGAAGAAGTTCTCCGTTCTTCTACCTCTGAGGATCTTCGATTCTTTCTTGATTTTACTTTCTAGCTCGAAGTAATCCTTTATATATATTTTGATTTTTGTTATGTTGTTGGATCCTCCATATTGTTTTTCTAGTATTGAAGACAAATTGGCATTATTTTTACTATGATTTGTTGGATTTCTTAGTATTATTTTTACAGTCTTATATATTATTTACACCGAAGACAAAATTAAGACAATCCGCCCCCCATCCCATTTCGCCCCCATATTGCAATATGCTAATTATCATCTGGTTAACAGGCGATCATCTCAAGGGTTTTATTTCTTAACGAAGGCTTTATGCATATAAAATCTTTCTTTCTATTTCTTCTAAAAAAAAAAAATACGCTCACATAACCTAAATAACTCTCACATTGAACAATCGATCGAACCACCCTCGCTCTTCTCAACGCTTTTATCACCTCCATCGCCATCCGCCATCTTCCATCGACCATTCTATTCACCACAATTCACCACCAAAATTCACCACGAACCACGAAAAGCCAAAGAACTCGAAACAAAACATAAACAAGACATACTCAATGCCTGCATAGACGAGGACGATTACGAGGGAGACGAAGAAATCGAAGATTACGAAGAGGAAGAAGAGGAAGACATCGAAGATGATGAGGAACAGCTAATCGAGGAGCTGACCAGTGTGTCCACTGACTTCGATAACATAACCCATTACACCATACCAAAGCCCATGCCAGTCCCAAGTGTTGCCACTGCTCTGCCCGTCAAGTGCAAGCAATTCACCATTGTGCGGTCACTTACACCGCTGCAACCAGCAATCTCACCACACCAGCAGCTGAAGCATCTGCACCAGCGGCGGGTTGAGACGCCGCCGACTGTTATCACCCGTGTCCCGACGCCGACGTTCATTGCGACGCGCAATCATTTCACCATTATACGTACACAACACACACCAGCAACACCACAACACCAACAGCAACAACACCAACAACAACAGCAACAACAGCAACAACAACAACAGCAACAACGGCAACACAATACACCGCCGCCATTGTTTTTCAAAAACTCGAAAGCTCAAACATTTACAACATTAACATCATCAATAATAACACCAACACAGACCCCAACACCGACTCTGACACCACCAACATCAACTACAACAACAACAACAGCAATAGCAACAGCAACAATAACAGCAACACACACAAACAACACTAACGAGCAGCCACTTATTAAATTTTACAATAATTTCAACAATCCCGCTGCTACAATAACAACAACAACAACTACAACTACAACAACAACATCTTCACCAATAACAAACAATACTATCACCAACAACCCATCAACAACAACAACAACGCCAACATCTTCCATAATACGTAAATTGTTGACACTTCAAGATGGAAGCAAAGCAACAGGACGCGCCGCCATTTTGTACGACGCCTTAGTGCTGGACACGCTGCACGGCAACGACGATGACGATATCGATAACGATAACGATAACATTGGCAACAACCTTATTGATAACCTGGAGACAGCGAATGTTCCACAACAACAGCACCATCAACAACACCAGCAGCAGCAACAGCAGCAGCAGCAGCAGTTGCAACAGTTTGGCGAGACAACAGCACCGGCAGCAACTGTTGTTCAGCAACAACAACAGCCACCAACAATGTTGCTCATAACCGATGTGAACAGCTACAATCAGCAACATGTTGCCTCTACCTCAACGGCAGCAGCCACAGCAGCAACATTACGTCCATTATCCTTCATCAGCATCAATGCTTGCAACAAGCTCACGCTGCCAGCCAACTCACGCATCCTGACCACAACAGCAACAACGATCACGCCCACTCTGACCGTATTGACCAAGGCGATGGGCGCAGGCACACCAGCAAATCATAGTACTAATATATCCAATGAACTTACCATAACAACAACAACTGTCGATTCCGCTCTTAACAGTGGCAACGTCCACAACAACAACAATAACAATAATATAAATTATAATAACAATAATTATAACAACAATAACAATAATTACAACAACAATAACAATAACAATATCAGTAACAACAACAACAACAATAACATTAACATTAACAACGATGCCACCCAAATTCTTATGTTCAACTCCAACTCGAACTCATCCGCAGCACACCAGGCATGCGTACCCAATTCACCGGCAACTGTCAGTTTGGGTCACGCCGCCAGCATTGCGACGCCACCGGCCTCGGCGCCGGCACAGATTTTGGGTCCAGCTGTATCCGGAGCACAGAAAATGTTCTTTACGATGGGTCATCCGGTAAGTGCTTCAAACTGGAACGCTTAACAGTATATTTGATAATCTGATTTTGTTTCATTTTAGTATCCGCTGATGACCCGTCCGCATCCACAGAGTACGCCCAATGTCAGCCTGGAGCACCTGCAGCTGGATGCCTTTGCGCCAGGCTACCTCTTCAAGTCGCATAATGGTGGTCGCGGCGTAGTGCAGGAGCACCACCGCCTCCACTGCCTCAGGTCAGCGCACAGACATCAATCCTTCTGCATGGCTATGCGCCAAACAGCCTCGGCGGTCAGGAGCAGCCGCCGGCCAGTTCACCCTCGTACAAGTCGATGCCCTCGACGCCCAAATCAGCCACATATCATATGAGTGCACCGCCAGAGTCGGCGGGCAAACGCAGCTGCGATGCCGAAGATACCGACGTTGACGTGGATGTGGATGCCAATGGTCAGGAGTTTGTGTTGGAGCCAACGCCAGCGCAACTGGGACGTGCTCCACTACAGCGTCGCAAGAATCTTTGTAAGTGTTTAAGGGTCTCCTCTTGGTGATTCCACTTACTTATCCAAATATCTTCCTTTGCAGCTCAAAGCAAATCGGACAACGGCTTGAGCCCCAGTGGTGGCTGCTTTGGATCCAGCAACGGCCAGCACATTGGGCGCAAGCTGCACTCACCCACGATGATGGATGTGGCCACCTCGTCGCCCATTATTGGTCATGTGAATAGTAGCAGCCTCAGCTCGGCTCTGCCAACGCCGACATCATCGACCACAACACCCAACAGCGATGAGCAGCTACCGCTAACGCCCACTCCGGTTATCAGCTCGACTATCAGCAACAACAACAACAATATTAACAAGTCACCAGTTAGGGGCGTGTCCGCCTCTGCAATTGCCGGATTGGGTCACAAGAAAAAGAGCGATGAAGTTAACAAGTAAGTGAGCAGCTCCTTGGAAACTCAGCAACAGATTACTCACATCCTGACCACTTCCTACTCCGTAGCGTGCTCAAGCAAGTGGACTTTGAGAAGAAGTACAAGGCCCTGCCTCAGTTCAAGCCGGAAGATTGCCAGTCCCCCAGCGCCATTGCAGTGCCCTCCTCGCCACGCGTCTATGGCACCAACTATCGCAAAAAGAATGTAGTTCCGCCGCCAGTCCAGAAGCTAAGTATGTACAAGCCTGCCCAGATTTCATGCCTCGCATATTTCTAACTCAATCAATTCCTTTATTTTGCAATAGGCGTGGAGGATTTAATGGAAGAGCCCGCTTCGGCACCGGCCTCCATCACCCAGCGTTTCTTTGGCGCCGACTTTACCAATGATTTAAGAGGTAAGCCAAACATTGATTTGACAATTTTACTCTCAGTTGCCTAACCTAATGTCCCCTCTACCCACTCCGCTGCAGAACTAGAGACCGCCGATCAGCCGGGCAGGTCGCCCCGCACACCCAAAACGCCCTTGCAGAGTGCACGCTCCGATGCCAGCGAGAAGGGACACCGCAAAATGCTGGAAACACGTCGCAACTTGGTCATGCAGCTGTTCAATGAGCACGGCATGTTCCCAACCACCCAGGCTACCGTAGCCTTCCAGGTGAGTGGCCATATCTCTCTCACGTAAAACAGTGTTAATCTTCTTTTGTCTCTGCCACAGACCAAACACATTGAAGTCTTTCCGCGGAAACAAGATCTGCAGCTAAAGATACGCGAGGTGCGTCAGAAGGCTCTCGGCAACCAGGCCCAAACACCCCACTCGACCGGTCCAAATACACCTTCCGACTCCAACTCCTCATCGGCCACATTGAGCGCCAATCTCAATGCTCAAACAGTCACTGGAACAGCGTCAGGTAAGGATTTCAAGAGGATTGGAGATCCTGTTAACCCACAGCTTCCGCACCTGCCATATCTATCCTTGCGTAGTTAATCCCCCCATAACAGGGTATCAGTAAGTTGTCCTTATCTGTTTAAGCAAGAAACTGTGCGCCATAGAGTAGAATGATATACACAAGGGTTAAAGCTATATCAAAATAATCCGAAGTAGATCGGTTGAATAAATGTCCGTTAACAAAAAATTAGATCAAATTTAAACTGCATACGCGAACCACAGTTTTTAGAAATATTTGAACGAACGACTTAAACGAACGACTTGAACGAACGACTTTATCGAACAACGAAACTGAATCGAACGGCTCGGAGCGACTGAACGATTCGTTAAGAAGCTTTTACTGATAATTTGACTTAAATTTAAGATAAGCATATAAGAAATGAGCAATTTTCATTGAATTTAATTAGAAAGTGTATAAGTATATATATTTTAAGATCAGAGAAGGGTATGTCGTAGTCGAGCATCCTCGACTTGTTCCAATTTGAACTTGTTTCCTTTGTTAACCCTCAATTTGATTTCTCTTCTATTGCGAAAACATTGAACAGATGTTTTTTCATATTATTATACGACAGGTATGCACCAGGAGCAGCAGCACCACAAGCACGTGAATCATCTGGCCAAGCCGAACGAAACTGAAGCCAAGTACAATTGAGGGAAAGGATAAGAGGATCGTCAGGATCATCAATCACACAGGACATGAAACTGTGAATTTGTTTAGCAGCTGCGAGTGACAAAATTACTTAAAACTAGTAAACGAACTAAGCAAAAAGCAGAAAGAAAATAACAGAAACTCAGCCACGCACAGGACATACCACAGATATACACACATACATACAAACAAACACACACACACACACACATCATGCATGAAATGCATGTGAAGAACAACTGAAATAGTTTAGATTTGTAACGAAACAAAATCAAAGGATACAAAATCTAATATAAAAAGTCAAATTTAATTTTTATCTACAATAGGCATATGCACTAAAAGCGTAACAGAGACAGATAGAGAGTGAGAGAGAGAGATGCAATGAATTTATTAAGCAGCTTAATAAATGAAAGGATTAAAGGAGTTGCCCGTTGAAAGAATGATCTACATATATACTTAGGTATAACTCAAATGAAGCATACAAGATACAAGATGAAGTACATAGATAATGGAAACATTGTATAACGGTTTAGTTATTATATATATAAAAAAAGAAAGAAAAGAAAACAAAATATGATGAATGTGGATAACCGCTAAAAAGGATAAGCTTAAAAGAGAGAAAAACAAAACTTAAATTAACTTAAAATTGCACATTAATTTTGAAGTGTATTTTAGCACAACTCAAAAAGAGAATTGTATAAAAAGAACAACAACTAAAAATAGAAAGGAAAAACGAAAGTTCATATCGAAAGATGTTGAAGAACAATTTGTAGTTGTATTTTGTAAATTTAGTCATAAAAAAAAAAAACACACACACACAAACAAAAAAGGTTTAAAAATGAAACAGAACCGCACCTAAAAATTGCTTTTAAATTGTCCGAAATAAGTGAGAAAGAATGGGAGAAGAATGATAGAGAGAGAGAGAGAGAGAGAGATGTAGAAGAAAACACACACACATATATATTTTAAATTGTATGTAAATTTAACTATTATTATTATTATTTTTATTATTTTTATTTTTATTATTATTTAATATGCTGGCCCTCTGTTTATTTTTTCACCTTTTATTTTAATGCTGTTGTCTATTTAATTTTTTGAATAAACAATTTTAACTTGTACAACTCTTGATCCTAGTTAAGTTTACAGTCTGTCGTTTTCCATCGCCTTCATCTTCTTCCTCTTTCGCAACGAAACATATACACTGAAAGAAATCAGAAAAACAAAACAAAAAAACAAATGAAAAAGAATACTGTCTTCCACTTTTCCAACATTTGCTGCAATATCATATTTACTATACATAGTATACATATTATATATAGTATAGTGTGTATGAACATGAATGTTTTTATAATTGTTTTTTAATTATTATTATTATTATTATTATTATAATATATATATATATATTTAAAAATATGTTTTTACCATATTTAGTTAGTTTTAATTAGTTTCTCTCTGTGTGACTGCGTTTAGTTCGTAGTGATCATTTTTTGATCCCTTTTGCAAACGTTAACAACAACATCAAAAAGAAAAACAAACGAAATTTTCATTTGGTTTTGTTAAATAATAGTTTTTAAACAAGCTTTAAACAAATTTGCAAAATGCGATGCCCCGATTCTTGGTTTATCTGAAAATGCCAGAAAACTTATTTGTATTATTGTTAAGTGTGTGTTTAAGTAGATGTACCTCCCCCCCCCAACCATGATGATTTCTCTTCCTATATATAACTACCGATATATACATACATATATGAATAAAAAATTGTTACAATATCATTACCAGAACTCCATCCTACCCCGCAAATGGTAGGCAGAGGGTAAACATAAGTCGAGGCAACCCGACTCAACTATGAACTACTATTTTATAGCTTCGAATTGATACAGACTTTTGTACATTTCTTAATTTTTTAGTTGAAAACGCAATAAAACTGTGTCTGTTCGTTGTTTCGACATATGTTTACCGTTCTAGGATTAAACGATATATATATATATCTTAAAAGATTATGCTCAGATTTCAGTTTGAACAGTTGGCCATAGTTACGGTTGATAATAAATATAGGAGTTACCTTTAATAGAAAGTCACCTTCATTTTTCAAACACACACATATACACACAACACCCCACACATACACAGACACACACACTTTTTTAATTTGTGTAATAGTTAGTTATTAAAATAAAAAAAAAAATATAAAAAAATTGATAAATACTTTTTAAAAAAAAAAACGCACTTATACTTATAATTTAATTATAATTTTCTTCCTTAGCTTTTATGTTTAAACAATTTTATATATTAATAAAAATAAAATAACAGTAAAAGAAAACAAATATATACACTTGAACGTTGTTAATGTTACAAATAAAACAACAACAACAGCCACAACAACAACAAGAAAAATAAAAAATAATAAAACCAAAATGTGTGAAATTATTGTACAGTTGAGCACAAAAGCAATGCTTTGATACCGTTATGTCAGCTATACTAAAGACTATTTAAAAGTCCTTTGTTTCATATTCTGTTAAAAACACTCACACACACACACACACAGGCAACACAGGAGAACTCAGATTTGTGCCAATTTATAGATCGTTTTAAGGACTCGATACGTAAAGAACAAAATTAGTGGTAATAGAAGCAGATTCTTGGACACAAAATACGGAATACTTATACAGGACACGTAACACACTTACAAACTTAGTAAAGTAAACCAATCAATATCCTTCCAGAACTCTGACGACATTCAAAATTAGTCAATTAAGCTAAAAGGAAGCCGCAAAATACTTTGGCATAATCCAAATTTAAATCTAGATCTAACTCGGACAAAAACAAATCTTGAGAACTTACTCATACTATATACAAAATACAAGAGAGGTATATATATACATACTATACACATATACTCCTACTACAATAGGGTTACAAGAAAAGGGGACAAAACAGAACTTTTGGCAACAATTTCGATCTAAACTAAATTTTTATAACTAAAAACTTTACCAAAAAAGAAAAACAAAAGATATTAAAGGATATCTCATATACCACAACAAAACAGCGTTTCGGATACAAAATTCTAAAATTCAGGTACTAAACTAACAGTTAGTGTTGTATAATGTTACAATTTTTGAACAAACAAATTAACAAATGAAATTACAAATATATAACTATTTATAAGAAAAAGTATCTTAAAAACAAACAAAAACAAAAACCAGTAACAAGTGAGGTTAAAACTTTGCATAAGCTTGTATCAAAATTTACAAGGTGCTTTTACAAAAAACAAAACAAAACAAATCGAAGAAATCAACCAAAATTTTTGGATGGTATTAACCATATATACGAGTATACTCATACATATATCTATACATACATATATATAGTATATGTACTATATATATATATATATTTTCAAGGAACACCAGAACTAAAACTGTATTTTAAAAAAATGCTTTTAAAAAAGAAAACAAAAACTCTCGGAACGAAATTCAGTTGTAAAAGGAAACAAAAACAAAACAGAAAAAAAAGGATAATGATAATGATATGAGGAGAGATTTTTGGGCCCGGTTTTTATAGGTTTTTAACGTCTGGAAATGTACTCGTACTTAAGCGTAGTTCGGATTTATATAAAGAGTTTTTAAATGAAACCTAATTAGAGCTAAATATGATAACAATTTGAATGAAATTTCTAGTGGCAATCCCTTACTATAATAATATACATATAATAACTATAATAATAATATAGAAACCGTTACACAGTTACAAAAATGATAAAGTTGTTTCCGATTCAATTCGATTTGGTTGATTGTTAAACAAAAATATGAGTAGAAACATTTTATGTGCTTTAATTAGACAAAAAGAAAAGAAAAGAAAAGAAAACAATGCACAATTCTAATGTTAGGGTATTCATATATTTCTATGAGTTTGTTGTTTGCAAGTGAAGTTTAGTAAAATTAATCGATTACAATTTATACATATGTATATCGATAGCACTGTCTATTATTTGCCAACGACCTGAACGCTTTGTATAAACATGAAATTCATTTGTGAATCTAATTATTAAGCAGTTATTGTGACACTTAATTTTAAGCAAAGGAAGTTACAAATTATTGAATAACAAGACATACACACAAAATACATATACAATAACATACATATACATACATTCATATATACATACATACATTAACGATTTACATACATACATACATATATTATATATTATTGAATACAGGACGATAATGTGCTCTGGATCTTTAACAAATTTCATGTACAACTCGAATGAACTTTTTGCGCGATATTTTTAGCACTCAATTAATGCGATTCCAGTCATCTGATGCACAGGACACACACACACACACACACAAAACACAAAACACACACATACACACACACACACACAAGCAACAAGGTTTATACATATATACATATATATATATACATAAATTATATTAAAATTTATTAAATAAATTGAAAAATACATTCATAAAAAAGTTTTCTATTTTGAGATTTGACTTTATGCTATTCAGATATTATATCTATAGAATATAGGATATAGGACTCCTAAAGGACAGTCTCATTCTTTGCAACTTCCACCAGAACAGGCAGCTCTGCTTCAGCCTCCTGCTGCTCCTCATCAGCTGCAGCCGAGTTGGAGATGCTTATGTCAGCGCAATTCTTGAAGTTCTCCTGGGGACCACAGCCCAGAGCTCCAGTTCCATCCCCACACCAGCCCCAGTTATTGCCTGGAATCAGCTAAATTAAGCATATATCACTCATAATTGGATATAACTACGCACCTGCCGTATAGGTCCAACGGAGCACACAGTGCGTGCAGTTGATTGGGGGCAGTTGCAGATTCGTATCGATATAACCAGTTCTGCCTCCGATGTAGTGTTTCTCTTCACCATTCTCAAACTTGAGGACATGCTTGTCGAAGCACTCCTCCGACTCCTTTTCGAACTCATCCAGATTGCAAATGTGGAAGCTGAAGTAGCCCTGATGATTGGCAGTGATGAGCACCGATATATTCGTCGAGTTGACATCGTTGTAGCTCTGGACAATGACACCCTGGCCGTATCTGCCACCGAGCTCGTTGGGTCTGGGTGTGCTCAGGCTGTAGTCATCACCACAGAGGCCGCAGCGACCATCATTTGATGTTTGTTTCTGTTTCATGACATGGAATCCTTAGGGACTCTGATCACTCGAATGGAACTTCAGACACTTACCCAGAAGCCACCACAGAACAGTCCATTGTCATCGTAGTTCCTGGGTGCGGAGCCATTGACACGCCAACGCGAGGATCGACTCACTGGATCCATCATCATGCCATGACCATCTATCTGCCACACAAAGCAGCACATTAGCACCGACAATGCGCTAATACCCTTCCAGTTGAGGTAGTTCATTTTGATAAATTCTTTTGCCTTCACTGAGCCGTAACTCCCATGGGCCTAGTCTTATATAGTTGCCCATTTTGGCCTTATCGTAAGGCAAACATTAGATAGATCCCAGATATTTCATCCGAATTCACCAGTGCTTAAAAACATTGTAGATTCTTATCGCAGTCTTTTATCATATAATACTCATACTTTGTTTTTATTATTGCCGAAATTTTTATTGCGAAAACAACTATGAACTCGGGTATGACACATCCGAAGCAATCCAAGGTTTCACTACGCAATTTCGCAACATAAACAGCAAATTGTAATCTATATATATATCTATCAATATTGATATATATATTTCTATAGAATTGGGTTTGTTTAGGTTAATTTACCACCTAGAAACCTTGAGTGAAAACTAGTTTTTATACCCTTCACCCACTTAAGATAGTTACGCTTAAGTTGAGCAAACACTTCTACCAGACGGAATGTAGCATCTCCGACCCCATAAAGTATATATATTCTTGAACAGGATGAATCGCCAGTACGCCTGATTATCTTTCTGGCTGAACTGCGAATATACAAGTAATACGGTAAATACTGAAATATCCAGGATTAGGTTTCCTTATGTCGTACACAATTTATATTATATCTTTTTTTACGATATTAAACATAATTGGAATTTACGATATTAAGAGAATTGATTGTGTATGTGTCTGTGTGTTGTGTATGTATTGCTGTATGTGTATTGAGTATTTAAGATGTGGGTTAAGGTATCTCGTAGTTGGTCAGACTCCACCTTGTCCCTTTCTTCGAGTTACCAACCCAACGATTAGGCATATAGCTCTATACGACCGTAAGATAAGAGTTATAACTTAGCTGCACAATAAGTATCGTTTATGGGTCTATGGTAAGTCCAATAATATTCAATTGTTGGCAATTCTGATATGAAGTTCATAAAAAGTGATTTAAAAATCGAAAGTTTCTTTTATGAGCGAAGGGATTAACCTACTTAAAACTGACCACAATTCCATTTATATATCATCTTATCAAGAAGGATATATCCTTTGCCTTATGAAAAGTGTTGACATTATGCAAGAACTTTATATCAGCAGCTGATAAGTGCATTTAGGGAATAACCCGATCAACTAAAAGCTTTCCATTATCAATTCCAGATACCATTAGCCAGAGACTTGAAAATTAGGAAAACAGCTTCAAAGTGACTTTTCCTTCCTTGGATGGCACCTCCTTCGCCGCTTCAAGATGTGCATCAATACCAATCGGATTGATCTATCAGTTGGTATATCTGACATATATTCAGCAGATTTCCAACTTGCAAGTCGGCTCTTGTCAACGTCTTCTCTCATATACTTTATTTGTTTCAAGATTTATATATATATATATATATATACAGTATAGCTCAGATAAGACTTTAGAATAGAAACATTGCGAAAAAGAACTTGCGGCAATTATCAACTATGTATATGGTTATGAGTTATCCACCTCCTATGGCAAAGACAGAGGAGAAAGAGAAAGTGAGCTATAGAAAGTTGTGGAATCTAGTTTCTAGTATCTCGAGTATCGAGTATCTGTCTATCTATATATATATATATAAATGGTAACCCCCACCCAACCATTAAAAAAGAGTGTTGTAAATGTTCTATGTTTTTCGCTTTATAGATATTTTTGGCATTGAATCAGTACGAAATGCTAAGGCATTTGCTGGAGTTAAACCACCATGGGAGGAGCAACGGGCTCATCAGACTTGATCTCAACGGGCTCGGGAGCGTTGTTGGCCATCTTCTCGGCCATGCTGCGACCCCAGTTGATGGAGATATCAGCGCAGTTCTTGAAGTGCTCCTGTGGACCACAGCCCAGAGCGCCAGTTCCATCCCCACACCAGCCCCAGTTGTTAGCTACAAGGTAAATCCTCAATAGAATATCCAGTTGATAAGTTTAACGAGAGATTCACTTACCTCCAATGTAGGTCCAGCGGAGAACGCAGTGACGGCAGGTCATGCCCTGAGGCAGTTTGACGTGCACATCGAATTCACCGAGCTGGGAGCCAATGTAGAGCCTGTCGCTGCCATTGGAGAAGCGGAGACGGTGCTGGTTGAAGCACTCCTCAGATTCGCGACCATGTTGATCCAGGTTGCAGATGTTGAACTCGAAGTGACCGAAGTGGTTGGCGGTGATCTTGACACCCACTTTGATGGTGTTGCCAGCAGCATACCACCTGGTGATGGTGCCAGAGCCGCCAATGCTGCCGCCAATCTCATTGGGACGGGGCTGAGAGGTCGAATAGTTGTCACCGCACAGGCCGCAGCGTCCACCATTGTTCACCTGGTTCTGTATTCGATAAAATGGTCAGTTAATACACCTTTAACCTGGACGTAATCTCTCAAGCACCACTTACATGGATACCACCGCAGTAGAGCTCGTTGTCGGACCAGTTTGGTGGGGCAGAGTTGTCGAAACGCCAGCGCGAGGAGCGGCTCGGTGGGCTCAGAATCATGCCGTGGGCATCGATTTGCTGCAGGACTACGGCCAGCAGCACGATCAAACTCAGCAGGTACTTCATGTTGGAAATTTTACTTTCTCTATGGCTGCCACTGGCAAGGCACGGGCCTTATATTCGAGCCTATAGCCCGGCATTATCTGCGACCCAGTTATCGCCTGAAGAGTTTTATGATGCCTCTTCAGCAGCTACTGATCGACAATCGGTTTGAATATATGCAATATATATATATATACATATAGTATGTATACGATTTTTGCATTAATAAACAATAACATTAATTTTGATTATTTTTAGCAAGCCTGTTGAATCCAAATTCCCTAGATACCCCGGATAATCATCTCAATCGGGAGTTGTAAAAATTCCATTCAACATGTCCATCACACGCCAAGCTCATGTACGGAACGGGAAATACACTTGTAGATATTCCTCGGAGCGCAATTGGCTGGGGTTAAGATAGGAGTAGAGCATTCCGGAATTATCGCCAGAAGATAACCTTCTTCCATAAGGTCATAGTTAATCAAATACTATCCAACATGATCTATCAACGTGCTAAGGCAGAGATCTCTATGTGGGAGAAATTAAAGGACACCCTGGATAAAATTCATGTGCGGAAAACATTCTTAGTCATAGAATTTAGCTGGCCAGGATCTTAGGCAGACTGTATCTAAAAATTATTTGATATACTTAAACGTAAGGATGAAAGATAGAGGAGTAGGTTAATCAATCATATCTAGAGGAAGAATTTGAAAATGCGCATATTCATCCATGGATAATCCCCCAAAGAACACCTGCGATAAGGAGTTCATGTAAAGCCAAGTATCAAACAGGACTCTAGGAAGAGACTAGATAGAAGAAACAAAACAACCCAAGCTTGATCAATGGAGCTCTTCATGGGAATTTCCAATTCAGAGGGTGTCATCAAGGAAGAAAGGATGTAATATGACTATTATCCAAGAATAGCCAAGGACAGGACTAATTAGGTTAGATTGTATCGGATGAGAGTAGTTATTTGACAGTTTATTTATTTCTGAGGGCAGCTAAACCTAAAAGAATACTAGGGATAGAAAGGTATTACTCATGTCAATGAAATTTTTCGTTCTCTAGGCCTTTTAGCTTCTTCAGGTCTACATATGTTAGTTATGAGTTTATAATCTACTACTGATGATGTATAATATCCCTGTAGAACAAAGAATTGTTCAAGGAAATGCTTTTTAGACTTAAAAGCAGTAGCTGTATCAGGATTAGCTCTCTCTGACCAGTTCGGAAATAGTTCCTACTGGAATGCATAAGCCGATTGTAGGTTTTCGTTTTGCATTAATATTATTAACTTTATTTAATAAAGTATATTTGGCTTGAAATCAGTTCAAAGGAAATTTGTTAAATTTAAGCCTCAATGGGGGCAGCCTCGACGGGGGCGAACTCGGCGTCGACGTGGATGTCCTCGATGGGGGAGATGTTCTCAACCTCGATGGGAGCAACGGGCTGCTCATACTCGATCTCAACGGGCTCGGGGGCGTTGATAGCCATCTGCTCGGCCATGCTGCGACCCCAGTTGATGGAGACATCAGCGCAGTTCTTGAAGGTTTCCTGAGGACCACAGCCCAGAGCACCACTGCCATTGCCGCACATGCCCCAGTTGTTGCCGCCCATGTAGGTCCAGCGCAGAACACAGTGACGGCAGGTGAGACCCTGAGGAAGACGGATGTGCACATTGAATTCACCAGAGCGGCCGCCAATGTAGAGTCTGTCATTGCCATCGGAGAAGCGGAGACGGTGCTGGTTGAAGCACTGCTCGGATTCACGACCGTGCTGATCCAGGTTGCACAGGTTGAACTCGAAGTGTCCCAAGTGGTTGGTGGTGATCTTGACGCCGACGGTGATGGTGTTGCCAGCAGCATACCACCTGGTGATCTTGCCAGAGCCGCCATAGGTTCCTCCAATCTCGTTGGGACGGGGTGAGGGGGAGTTGATGTTGTCACCGCACATTCCACAGCGGCCGCTGTTGGTCGAGGTTTGCTATATTCAAAAGATCATGATAATTATTTCCAGGACGAGAAAGTAGCTAAAGTCGAAGCACTCACGTGGACTCCACCGCAGAAGACTTCGTTGTCGGACCAGTTTGGTGGGGCAGAGTTGTCGAAACGCCAGCGGGAGGAGCGGCTTGGTGGGCTCAGCATCATGCCGTGGGCATCGATCTGCTGCAAGGCAATAGCCAGGAGGAGGACTACACTCAGTAGGAATTTCATGTTTACAATTTGAGTTCAACTGTGCCTTTCTCTGGGACGGCACAGGCCTTATATTCCACCCGAAAACCGAACATTATCTGCAACCCTATTATCGCCTGAAGAGTTTTATGATGCCTCTTCAGCAGCTACTGATCGACAATCAGTTTGAATATATGCAATATATATACATATTATCTATTATTTTTGCAAGTGTGAATCCAAATTCCCTAGATACCCCGGATAACCATCTCTATCCGGAGTTGTAAAAATTCCATTCAAAATGTCCATCACACGCCAAGCTCATGTACAAAAGGGGAAATACACTTATAGATATTCCTCGGAGGGTACTTAGCTGGGGTTAAGATAGGAGTAGAGCACTCTAAAATTATCGACAGATGATAACCTTCACCCATAAGGTGTTAATCAAATTCCTATCCAACATGATCTATCAGCGTGCTAAGGCAAACATTATAGGAGACCCTGGATAAAGGACATGTGCGGAAAACATTCTTAGTCATAGAATTTAGGTGGGCAGGATCTTAGGCAGACTATTTATTTATTTAATTTAGAGACGACTACGAAAAGAATAAAAAGTGAAAAAGGTCTGGAGGTATTTGAATTGTTCCAACATTTGTTGCAAGGATTGGGAAAAACCTAGAAAAACCCAATCAGAACAATAAGTATTAGTGTGAGTAGATAGAGTTTGATTGAACGAAGAGCATGTTCAGAAGAAAAAGCATGGAACTGAGAGTTATAAAGTGAACATAAAATGCGAAAAGGATTGTGCAGGGCATAATAGAAAGATATAGAGGAAGATAGTTTCTAGTAGGTCTCCAAGGAATAGAGAAATGAAGGCGGCTTAACAGAGTAGAACAATCAATGTTGGTATTTTTATAATTTTGACATGAACAAAACAGCTAGAGTTGTTCTACGATTAGCTAAAGAGGAAGACTTAATAGTAAGAGTCTACTAGAAGGGTGGCAAACGAAGATTGGGATCCCAGTTGAGACCACGAAGGGAAGAAAGAAGAAATTGGGGACGAAACACATGAGCAGTATTCGATAAAAGGACCTACAAGTGATACGAAAAGTAATTTCGTGGTGCAAGGATCGTTAAATTCTTTCGACCAACGCTTAATGAAGCCTAGAACGCCTTTGGCAATATTGACAAGAGATGCAAAATGTAAGTTAAAATTGAACTTGGTATCGAAAAGATCTTTCCAATGGCATATAAACCATGGTAAGGCTTCATTCGGCTAAAAGTCATAAACATGCACTTAGAGCAGTTTAGAGGAAGATGATTGGATGAGCACAAAAAGTTGCATGGAGTTTAGATCATGTTGAAGAAGGCCAAGTTGAGAAGCATATTTAAATGATACTATGTATAAATCTCATTTGATATACTTCAACGTAAAGATGAAAGATGGATACTACTTGGGAAGTGATATCCCATGAAGATCACACTTGATTGGCATGGGTTAGCTGAAAGACGAAACTTACTCCCCAAACATCAAGCCTTAAGAATATGAAAATGCAAGCACATTCATCCATGGATATGCCCCCAAAGGACACCTGCAATAAAGGGTTCGAATGAAGGCAAGTATCATTATTAAGTAGATATAAGAAACAAAACAGCCCAAGCTTCATCAATGGAACTCCTCAAGGGAATTTGCAATTCAGAGGGTGTCATCAAGGAAGAAAGGACTATACTGATTCAGATGTAATATAACTATTAAAGAATAGCCAAGGACAGTTACTAATTAGTTTGCATTGTATGGGATGAGAATAGTTTTTTGGCAGTTTATGAAGAGATATTTATATCTGACGGCAGCTAAAACCTGAAAGGATACTAGGGAAAGAAAGGTATTACTCATGACAAGCAATTCTTTGGTGCTCTAGGTCCTCTAGCTCCTTCAGGTCTATAAGTTTATAATCTATCACTGATGTTGTATAATAACCCTTTAAGAACAAAGAATTGTTCAAGGAATTATCTTATTCTGAGATACAGATATATATTTTCTAGATTTAAAAGCAATAGCTGTATCAGGATGAGCTCTCTCTGACCAGTTTAGAAATAGTTCCTACTGGAATGCATAAGTCGATTGTAAGTTTTAGTTTTGCAGTAAAATTATTAACTTTATTTAATAAAGTATATTTGGCTTGAAATCAGTTCAAAGGAAATTTGTTAAATTTAAGCCTCGATGGGGGCAGCCTCGACGGGGGCGAACTCGGCGTCGACGTGGATGTCCTCGATGGGAGAGATGTTCTCAACCTCGATGGGAGCAACGGGCTGCTCAGACTCGATCTCGACGGGCTCGGGGGCGTTGATAGCCATCTGCTCGGCCATGCTGCGACCCCAGTTGATGGAGACATCAGCGCAGTTCTTGAAGGTTTCCTGAGGACCACAGCCCAGAGCACCGCTGCCATTGCCGCACATGCCCCAGTTGTTGCCGCCCATGTAGGTCCAGCGCAGAACACAGTGACGGCAGGTGAGACCCTGAGGAAGACGGATGTGCACATTGAATTCACCAGAGCGGCCGCCAATGTAGAGTCTGTCATTGCCATCGGAGAAGCGGAGACGGTGCTGGTTGAAGCACTGCTCGGATTCACGACCATGTTGATCCAGGTTGCACAGGTTGAACTCGAAGTGTCCCAAGTGGTTGGTGGTGATCTTGACGCCGACGGTGATGGTGTTGCCAGCAGCATACCACCTGGTGATCTTGCCAGAGCCGCCATAAGTTCCTCCAATCTCGTTGGGACGGGGTGAGGGGGAGTTGATGTTGTCACCGCACATTCCACAGCGGCCGCTGTTGGTCGAGGTTTGCTATATTTAAAAGATTATGATAAATATTTCCAGGACGAGAAATTAGCCGAAGTCGAAGCACTCACGTGGACTCCACCGCAGAAGACTTCGTTGTCGGACCAGTTTGGTGGGGCAGAGTTGTCGAAACGCCAGCGGGACGAGCGGCTTGGTGGGCTCAGCATCATGCCGTGGGCATCGATCTGCTGCAAGGCAATAGCCAGGAGGAGGACTACACTCAATAGGTATTTCATGTTTACAATTTGACTTGAACTGTGCCTTTCTCTGGGACGGCACAGGCTTTATATTCTGGCCAAAACTCCAACATTATCAGACTCCCGATTATCACCTGAAGAGTTATACGACGGCTCTTCAACGGTCACCGACTGTTATCAATTTGTTTAGAGCTACCATTCCGCATGTGCAAGAATAGACCTTAACACATTATAATTTGCTTATTTGCACACGAACTTAGTGCTCTGCGAGGATTGCGAATCATGCCCATTCCCGGATAACCATCTCAATTAGGAACTGTAAAAAATCTCATAAATATGTCAGAAAGAGCTTAAAGACATGCAAAGAATTCAAACACACTTACCCGTTTTCATAACTGCTGATACTACCAGTAACAGTCAGAGTACCAGTAGACCTTATCGCCCTATCAGCATAATCATATATTGTACATCTGATGATTTACACAGATGATAGGAACTTACTTTATCATCATCGGGCTTATCAGTTACGAGTATCTGGCTTTAATCATTTCCTATATTCATAGATAATCCGGCGGACAAGTATTCGATTATAGTGAATGAACTCATTTTGTTATCATTCATTCATTGTTTTTGTATCACTTGAACTTTTTACATATATTATACATTACCATATCAGATACATAATATATTGTATAAATATGATATATATTTTTGGATATAGCTTTTCCAGTTAAGCTCCACATAATGGAAGGGATTAACTCCGATCTGCTTTATGCAAATATAATCCTTTCCATGTTATTCCTATTTATCTTTTCCTTTTAATTGTTCGTAACTATAATCTATAGTTACCGAAATCTTGAACCAACTTTAAGGAAGTTCAGTTGGGATATTGCTACATACAAAATATGTTTATGATATTGAAACACTTTATTTTCATGTAATTTCTAATATCTAATATTAAGGATCTTATTTACTGAATCCTTTCCAGAATCAAGAAAAATGCAATATTAGTCAAGGTGCATTGACGCCCTGGGACGAAAGACCATAATTTAAACCTCAATAGTGGCACCCACCTGGGTCATACGGTAACGAGCTATGAAGTAGATGGAACTCTGTATATACCGCAAATTGTCATCAAAGGAAGCCAGAAGAATAAGCGGAATTCTAAAATTTAAATCTAGTCAAGATTGATAACCAAATCAAGCTCCGCTCACAAGCGACACAACGACTAGAATCGAGTTCTTCAAAATTCATTCGAAATTATAAACCAGATAGAGACACTAGCTCTATGGAACTAAAGCCGGTAAGGTTGTATAATCCTTCAGATCGTATGGTTTCCATCATAGCTTACAAATAAACTAAATTAAAGGACTCATTAACTATGAAAGGAATTGTATCATTCAATTTATTATTCGCCATTATTCTTGATACTAACAGAAGACCAGGAGTCAAGAACTTAAGGTTATAAAGGTCAATAGGTCAATAGTCAAATCTATTTAACTTTAATGAAGTTACATACCTTTTTCTTATGTGTTTATAACTTATTCACAGGTTCACTTTGGCTTCTTCGTATTCCTGTAGAATTTCCGCATACATTCAAATGTGTTTAAACAAATCTTATTTATGATTTCTTAATTAATTCAGGACAGAAAAATAAACAATACACAATTGATTTCAAATCATTTTATTCATAAATAACATAATATATAATATATATATCTTAAATAGATTTTCGGTCCCATTGGTAACTTTCGAAATAATCATTTTGCAAGTAGGAATGAAATTAAATAAAAGTAAATCAACTTGTGTTTAACTTTCGATGATCCTTTCTCACCGATGCCAAAACCTAGAAAAATACATTATTTGATATTATGTTCGATGCTCGAGTATGGGTCCGAAAATATCAGCAGCAAATAGAATCGGTTCTTCAAGGCTGTCTTCAGTCTTCAAGGCTTGAATTGGGATCAGAATGGCACCTTTGTTTGATAGACCTATCATCACTCAGATACCGTAGAATTTGTCATGGAGTATTGTTTCTCCAGAAACTACTTGTGGACCAGTTACCCTCGTTAGTATTCTTAGAATATCGTCCCTGCCAAACATGTTATGCGCAACATGAATCCTTCCGCAACTTTTGTCTACTCTAAAATCAATTTTATCACCTATTTTTTTATTGAAACCCTCTCTAGATCTGTTAAATCACTCTTAGGTTTTGTTATACTAACTCCTTCTAATAATAATACTTACTTATATTTTCTAATTCTTACGTATACTTATAAATCTTATTGGGGTTTTCCCCAATCCCTGCAATAAATGATGCAACAACGAAATACAGTTTGATAATTTAATTTTATTTAATTCCACAGACATTTTATAATTTGAACTCTTAATTTTATTATTTAAATTTTAAGTACAGTTTGTATTAATGTTATTTTTATTTCTTAAGTATTAATTTTTCATTTTAAGTCAACAATTGTCAGAATGTCTAGAATGTTTCTCTGCAATCTAACAATTTCTATGCCATTTCCATGAAAAACGGTCAGGGAAGACTGTAGGATATTTTTTCAATTTTCTTTTTTGTAAATGGGTTATTGAAATTAGCTTAGCTTTTAATTTCCAAACAATCAATGTTGATTATTGATTTTTTAGTTAATATTTCGAAAAGTTAACCAATCCTGGATTAAACTGGTTTACCTTTTAGCGATTATACTATACATACAACATATATTGTATCGTTCATATCGGATGTATGCAAATACTGTTTATATGCACAATCATATACTTTGCAGTACATTATGTAATTGATGTTACGAATTTTCAGTACAGTTGACGAACATCCAAAAAAATTGAAGTACTTCTATGCAAATAGTTGACACTTTTCAGTATGTTTTTATTCTTTTGTGTTAAATGCAAGATAAAAGGAAATTGCACTATTAAATATGCATTATACTAAAACTTACTGATCTGATTGGATTTTTCTGGGTTTTCCCCAATCCACGCAACAAACGTTGGATCAGTTTTAATCATTTATAACTTTGAATAGCCTCAGATATCTATATTTTATTTAATTCATTTTTACAATTTTTTCCTTTTATATTTATATATTTATATACAGTAGAAGTCAGTTTAACGAACCATTAAATGCAAGCCCCTGTACGTTAAATCGATTAGTTCGTTATTTCGAGTGCACAACTGAGGACTCTTGTCGCGAATCCGTTAAACGGAGTGTACGTTTAACTTGTCTTCTACCGTATTATTATTTGCTATAAATATCATTATATTATATACATAAATTTATTAGTTATATCATATATATTGTAGTATATGGAAGATATATTATTATTCTTTATTCAAAATTATCTTTTACACAACAGAAATGCGTTTTGTCTTCAACTTTATCTACTACAAGTATTTTTTCGACATCACAAACAATCCTATGAATTACCCGTTTTAAGTGAGTCAACTGCCCTTCTCGTCGATTCTCAAATGTAGTACTTAAGCTCATGTGAGGCCATGCATTTTTAGTGTCTTCTTGTGTGAATGTGTATGTGTATATGTAAGTGTGGGTGAGTATGTATGTGTATAAGCAAGTGTGGGTGTGTATGTATGTATGTGTGAGTATGTATGTATGTGTGAGTATGTATGTATGTGTGAGTATGTATGTGTGTGTGAGTATGTATGTGTGTGTGAGTATGTATGTGTGTGTGAGTATGTATGTGTGTGTGAGTATGTATGTGTGTGTGAGTATGTATGTGTGTGTGAGTATGTATGTGTGTGTGAGTATGTATGTGTGTGTGAGTATGTATGTGTGTGTGAGTATGTATGTGTGTGTGAGTATGTATGTGTGTGTGAGTATGTATGTGTGTGAGAGTATGTATGTGTATGTATGTATGTATGTATGTATGTATGTATGTATGTATGTATGTATGTATGTATGTATGTGTGTATGTATGTATGTTTGTGTGTATGTATGTATGTATGTATGTATGTATGTATATTAATTGAAGATTTCTGCTTAAGACTACAATTCTTTCCAAACTAAACACATTCCATACATTTTTATAGTTATAGCGTTAATAGCGTTTCGCTTCAAAAAGGCAACTAACATAGTGAAATGTCAAATGCTAAAATCGTATTTTTTACTATTACACTTTCAAATTCTATCATTGCATTGTTTATTTTACATTTTCGCGATTATTTTATGTTATGTTCTCATACATTTCCCTTTTCATTCGTTAAATTGATTATAACAGTTCGTTCGCAAATCCGTTAAACCGGACGTCTACTGTTCTTAAGAATATTTTATTTTTTAATTTTGTAAAAATCTTCCTTTTTTTTATATAGTCGACTGCTTTTAGTTGACTATAAATAAATAAATAAGAAAGTTTTCAAAAGTTAAAATCGGTTCTGCATTTTAAACCTCTTTTATATTTCTATATCCTATGCTAATGTTATAATTAAAAATCGTGTTTCCTTTATTTATTGTTTTATTATAATTGCACGAATGACTTTAAGTTCTTATAGTAAAGTTACAATGATATATGTAATTGAATTAATGTATTGCTTTTTAGAATTTTCCTATAGTCGATTGATTGCTTCCGTTTCAATTATCGGATATATGCAAATATTGCATGTAGAAGTTTTCCAGAATAATAGTTTTTGCATAAAAGATATATATAAAGTGTATATACATTTTTATTAAAGACTTCTCAGTTGAGTCGTTATAGTTAGGCTTATCTGCTCTTATCTGTTCTTATATTTTATAATTTAGTACTCAATACTGCTTCCATGCTTCTCACATAATTGTAAGAGAACAGAAGTCCAAATATTATTAATTATTATATCTAGTACATTTTAATTCTGAGTTTAAGGACTTAAAACGTAGGATAATACAAGCAGCCTTTTTGGTATTGTAAATATATGGTATTCAAGAACCTACCTACCAAATTTGGTGTCTCTAGCTTTTACAGTCTCGAAGATCGACGCTTTCATACGGACGGACATGGCTAGATCGACTCGGATATGTATCCTGAGCAGGAATATATATACTTAATGCCTATTACATACATTTGCTCAACTTTCTGTGGCCCCTTTTTGTTAAGGGTTTTGTGTAGTCGGGCACAATTAAAACGTACTTTCTTAATCTTAAAAACTTGATTGGCTATCACCGCACTTCACGTGGCTATCAATATTTCATATACTACTTTGTAAAATTGTTATCCGTTGGGAAGCTTAAACATGGAATACTCATTAGGAAGGGTTTGTTCACTGACTTTTCAGATCAATTTGTTTTGTTTATTATAAAATTTCAACGCATTTTGTTTGCAACTGCTACAAAGGAACAAGAGGAAACATTCAAAAAAAGTATTCATCCAGAATGTGCTTATAAATCTTAAGAATAAAACTCGACTCGTCATCAATGTTAAATGTGAATGCATGTGTAGGTGTGTAGGTGTAAGGGTGCGGCTATGAGTGTGAGTGTGTGGGTGCCAAGTCTTGGAAGGTAAAGTTGTGACGGCAGCTTCACTTCTTTAAAGCCTGCACAAAGTTGCTCAAATCGTATTCCTCCTCGTATTGATGCTCCGACCAAAGCTCTGGAAGATTCTCAATGATGGTGTTCATGGACATGCCACCGCCAGTGGAACCGGCTCCAGTGCTGGTCTGCGACTTGTTTTTGCCATCCTGGAACAGATCGAAGATCTGCGAGGTGCCCATGGTCTGGAGCGATGCGTTTTCGGCACTTACCACCGTATTGGCGGTCAGTATCTTAAACTTTTGCAGACTCATGATCTTCTCCTCAAGGGAATTGCGTGTGATCAGGCGATAGACATTGACCACCTTCTTCTGCCCAATTCGATGCGCACGATCCATGGCCTGCAGATCCTTCATTGGATTCCAGTCGTGCTCCACAAAGATGACTGTATCGGCGCCGGTCAAATTCAAACCCAAGCCACCCACCTGAAAGGCAAGGAAAACATTTGATTAATAAATTCAAGAGGAGAGAAGAAAGTTGAGAACTTACCAGTGTGGTAAGGAGCAGGACATCGATGCTGGGATCACTGTTAAAATTGTTCACAATATCCTGACGCAAGGAAGCTGGCACACTGCCGTCCAGACGCAGATACGTAACACTGGGCAAATGTTTGCGCAACAAATCGTGCTCCACGATGTCCAACATGGTTTTCAGCTGGCAGAAAATGAGCGCTCGATGCTGACTGACTGACTCCGTCTGCACACCAATGCCGCAGTCCAAAAGGAGTTGCCTGTAAAGACGTAAAAGTTTAGAGTTAGTAGCAAATCGGAGGAGGAGCAGCAGGTTGTGCAACTTACTTCAAGGCGGGCAGCTTGGCCGAGTGCTCAATGTCGTCCAGGGTGCTATTGTTAAATGCCAGCTGAGCGGCAATATTGGTGCGCTCCTCGCAGGCCTGTCGCAGCACCAGTTTGGGATGATTGCATACGTTTTGCAGATAGCGAAGCGCTTGGAATATGTGCGTCTTGGTGCCGAGATTCTCCGTATCGTCCAACTTATCCAAACAGTCTTTTAGATGTTTATTGCTAAAGTCTTCATAGAGGCGCAGCTGCAGCGGACTCAGTTCGCACAGCAGATCCTGGGTGATCTTGGGTGGCAGATCAGTGAGTACATCCTCTTTAACGCGACGAAGCAGGAAAGGCAGCACCTGCCGATGCAGTCCCTCCATAGCCAGCACACCAGCTTCCTGCTCCTTGGCTGAGCTCTTGCCATCCCGCGAAGCTAAAATGGGACGCGAGTAGCGTTGTATAAACTGCTTCTCTGTGCCCAGGAAACCAGGCATCAGGAAATCAAAAAGCGACCACAGCTCCAACACATTGTTCTGGATAGGTGTGCCGGATAGGATTAGCCTGTGATTGGCCTTCAGCTGTTTGATGGCCTTTGAGCTCTTCGTCTTGCCATTCTTTATGATGTGCCCCTCATCGAGAACACAGTAGTTGAAGTGAACGCTACTAAAGTAGTCAATGTCCTTGCGTATGGTGTCGTACGAGGCGACCACCAGATTGCAGGTGGTTCCTATTTGGCTGCGCAGTTTCTCGCGTCCAGTGGGAAACCCAAAGTAGTGCAAGGGTCGCAGCACCGCCGACTTCGCCAAGAATTTTTCCACCTCATACACCCAATGGCCAGTGAGGGTTGGCGGGCAGATCACCAGACTTGGCAGCGCTGCAAGCTTTGCCTCCTGCCGCTGCACATGATCTCCGGCCAATATACAGATGGTCTGTAGCGTCTTACCCAGGCCCATATCATCGCAGAGTATTCCGTGCAGGTTGTATTTGTTGAGGAACCAAAGCCAGTTGATACCCGCCTGTTGGTAGCCGCGCAAGTCCACACTCAACGCCACCGGCACTCGGTAATCCGGTATGGTTTTGGGCTTAAACAGATAGTCTAGGAACTCACGATCGCGCGTCTTGCGCTCCTGCAGAGGTTCACTCTTGAGTTGTGGTGCTGTGGTGCCATTGACGCCTCCACTGTTGCTGCCATCCAGCGGCATCAGTTGAACAAGCGTGGCAAAAGAGTGCGTGGCCAGCAGGCGCACAGACTCATCTGAATCGCTCATGGCGCCCAGGAGCGGCACCACCAGCAGCACAATATATGGCACTATAGAGATTTGTAAACGGTTCACTACACGCTCAATGGCCTCTACCGCGCCCTGCCGTTCAATGGGTTGCTCAACCTTGGTCAACAGCCCCAGCAGCTCTGTCACCACAAACTGCATCGTGCGGCATGCATCAATCTCCGCCAGCGTGGCAATGCAACGCGCGGCCATGTGACGCAACACCTTCAGCGGATGCCTCAGAACGAAGCCCAGCTCTGGCAGCAGCGCAAACAGTTGCTCATGGAGTGCCGTATGGATATGTGGCGCTGCCGTTTCGATTAACTGGAGCGAGCTGATCAGTTCATTGCAAGCCGTCAGATCTGGAAGGGTATTCGCCCAGTTCTTTGGGTCAGAAGTGAATACAAAAAGCTCCAGTTTGGCAAACATCAGTTGCTGGAAGACGGGCACTTTGTCCACAATCCGCTCGCCAAATGTGCGGCAAAGCTTCACTATGGCGCTAGCAGCACCTAAGCGCTGAATCCGGCATAGACGCGCCTCCGCCTCTTTGGCCTGTTGGTTATGGACCTCGACGTTGGCCGCAGCAGCCGCTGCAGCGGCTAAAGCTTCACTTGCCGGTGGTCTGCCCGGTCCACGTGGTGCTGGCGCTAGTGTTGAGGCTCCAGCTCGTGCACTAGCAGCACTGCTGCTGGGCGAGATGCTCGCTGCTTGTTGCTGCGACAGCGTCAAAATGCCATAGTAGTCGCAGGTGGAGTTGGCACTGGCACTAGTCTTGCGACGTGTCTCACCCAACGTGTGCTCCGGCATAACCTAAAACAAAGGATGATCAGATATAAGCAATGTTATCCAAAAGATCCATGTGCAGAATACTTACGAGCTTTGGCGTGAGTTCCGTATCACTGCGCAACAATGTGCACAGATTGTTTAGAATCTTGCTATTTGGACTAGGATTTCTATCACAAACTTGGTCCATGAGATGTACCAGAAAATCGGCGGAGAGTTGCTGCAGGGGAACGCACTGTTCCCGCTTGATTGATTCCATGAGTGGTTTAACAACCGGATTCAGTTTGTCGGGCAGGCAGTGGAGGGCACAGATGGCACCGGCTAGGGCCGCCTGGGCGCTCACATGATATGCGCCCTGTTCACTGGTCGTCTGGTGGTACGAAGCCTGCAGACTGCGTCTTCGCTCCAGCAGCGTTTCCAGCACCTTTGGCTTAAGCGCATAGCTACGCAGATTGTCGCTCAGTGTGGTGGCCACCGCCTCAATCTGGTCGAGCGTGAGAATCTTGGCATTGTTGAAGTCATTTATGGGTATTTTATTTTGCTTGAGGGTCGCTATGAAGTCTTGTGCCTCCTGCAGCAGACGTGTCAGCGACATGGCCACCTCATCGTAATAGAAATACTCAGACACGCAGCTGTGCAGCTTCTCCTGTAGATTTGGCGGACCCGGGCGCACAGGCTCATCGTCTAGTGCCCAGAAAGCTATAATCAAACCGCAGACAATCCGCTGCACTGCTGACCTCGCATTCAAGTGACCCAGCAGCACCTTGGTGTAGCAATCTGTGGGACTTTCCATTTGCGGCGTGTAGACCACACCAGGTGCTGGCTGAACCAGGTAGTGGGAGAGCGCACCCAATACTCGTGAGGCTGTTATCCGTGCGCGCACAAAGTTTGCCTCGCGAAGCTCTAGTGGCGTCGCCTCACTGCCACCCAGGTACAGCTTCTGCATGGCAGTTGAGTGAGCCAATGCGACGCCACCTAAGTCATCGCCTATTCGCGGCAAACGGCGGCGGGCACTTGCCGCAGATGTAGCCGGATCTGTGCCACCAGCAACAGCACGGATGAGCACGGCCGCATCGAAAGCCAGTCGCGGCGGCTGCATGGCTAGACATATCCAGGAGGAGACGAACGGACAGGCAGCATGGAGCAAAGCGCCCAAATCCGCGTGCTTTATGAGATTGGACCAGACGTTATGCGCCAACGCTTGGATGTCCGCCTGTGGCTCCACCAACATGCGCTGGTAGATGTGGCGCAGCGCCTGCTGCAGCAGCTGCCAGTTCCAGTCGATGACACCAAAATTAAGCTTTAAAGGCTTCTTTGTCTCATCAGAATCCGGTTTGACCAGAGCTTCGTCACTGCTTGTCAGCGTAATTAGCGTCTTTAGCGTGGACCGACGCACCGAACTGGTGCTATGCGATAGAAATGGAAAGAGGCGTGGCACGAGCGTGCCCATAGGCTCCATTTCTATCCAGCTGGCCGCCTGGGGTAGGCAAAGTATTGCCGCCAGTAGACCCATAAAACTGTTGCAGGCAGAGGTCAGCTCATCCTGGTCGAGCAACAAATCCCACAGCATTTTAACTATTGATGACACCTGCGTAGGATTCAACAGCTTGGGTAACCACATGGCTACTGGTATTAGGGTCGCTGCTGCCACCGCACCCACATCATCAACGTCATCGAGCAGACCACCCAATATATCCGATATGGATGTGGGCAGGTAAATGGGTAACAGCTCCTCGCGAACCACGAACACATACTTGAGTCCTAGCAGGCCGCCATGACGCACTTCCCACTCGTTTTTATGCCGAATTAACTGCAGCAAGATGTCCACGATGCGATGCACCTTGGACTCATCGATGGCTTTGACAAGGGTACCCAGCACTTGAGCACAGGTCTCACGCACCGGTGCAACCACCTGATCGGAGACAAAGTCACCAAATCGATCTAGGCAGAGTACACAGAGCAATCGAAGTGCCGCATCCTCCAGCCAACGACTGTGTGCCTCATGCATTTGCTCGGCGCTCTGCTGGACACATTTGCCCGCTCCCTTGCCATGTTGATTGATGAGTTCGCGCAGTGCAGTGGCCGCTCCATGTCGCACCTCCCACTTTGCATGGAAGAGATCTATGAAGAGACGCGCACAAAAGTTCTCCAATGGCCATGAAACGGCATCCGCCCACGTGCCCGTCGTATCCGGGACAGCAGCTGCAATTAGTAAGAATTTTGTTAATCAAAAGATTCATTAAGAACAGTCCCAATTAAACAAATCTGCGACGCACAGTTCTCTATACAAATCCTCAACAGAATATGTGTGTGGGTTTGTGTGGACAGATAAATTTATCTTAATATCTTTTTCTTAGGAAAAGCTTGGAGGCGCAGTTGTTTTTATCTTTTGATTATAGAGATCAGACACGAAATAAGATGTCCCTAGTTTTTAAAGTCTCTGAGGCCAAGACTCATCCCTGACCTATCTGCATTGATGTTCCTTATTTGGGAGCAGTGTATTCAATGAGCAAATACAATTACGGAATGCCTAAAAATACAACTGTGCGTCAGAGAGAGATTAAAGGCAACTATCATTAACATGATCGTCATCAACTTTCGGAGTAACCCACGCACCGTTCAAGCTGTAGAAAATCTCGTGTCTGTCGTTTGCCTTCAGTTTCTTCTTCTCCGGCTCATCGGTTGCGCTTGTGCTGTTGCCGTTGCTGCTGCTGCTGCTGCTACCGTTGTTGTTGCTGCAGGTGCTGGAGCTGTTGCTATTGTTGCTACCGACGACGGCGGCGATGCCAGACGTTGAGTTGCGTCGACTGGAGGTGGGCGTCACAGTGGACGTGACAGTACTGGCGCTGCCTTGACGAGCTTTGCGCTTAGCTCGATTCATTTCACGGCAGCTGAGCCTCTGACCTGCGGCAGTGATGGCAACTCCACCGCCTCCATTGGCCGGTTTAATGTTCAGGATGTGTTCGACAGGCAGCTTCTCCGCATTGACATTGTAGCTGGAGCCACTGCGTGCCAGCGCCACATCCTCATCGGTTATCATATCGGTCAGATTGACGCCCAACTTGGCGGCTGTGGTGAGTCCTAGTTTGTCGTTAAGCAGTGCACGTTGGCGACTGAGGCGAGCAGTTACGCTCAGCTCCTCTGCACCACCTGCACTTGCAGGCTGCTCCTCCTGCATATCGAACTCGTTACCCTCGGAGCCGATTAGTCGGGCGCCCTTCTGCAGTATTAACTGCAGATCGAACTCATCAAAGCAGAGCAATCGCTCGTTGCATGTCGTGGTTGTTGTGCATGAAGATGAGGAATTCGATTGGCAGCTGTCCTCCTCGGTGGCATCACTGGCCGTGCGCTCCTTCTTTAGATTAAGTGCCCCTACCAGGTGCAGTTCTGGGTGCCAGGGTGGCACCTGTTTGAGTATCGCCTCCACCGACTGCGCGGCGGCAATACGCGTCTCCCACGACGCACTGTGCAGATACCCCACGAGCCGATTGAGAAGTACGTGCAGTTCATTTGGATACAGTTTTTGCACCTCTCCAATCTGCTTGGCGGCCGCATGGCGAGTGGCAGCCGTGGAGCCCGACTCGAGCAAGATAAAAAGACGATCGAGTCTGTATCAGGGTAAACACAACGTTACTTGAGATACTTTCAAAGAGATTCCTCGTCTAGCTAAGCACTTACCGGGATGTCATTCTCTCCTCGTTGAGATTTGTGATACGTTTTGGCTGAGCTCTGGGACTTGGCTAATTTCTATGTGTAACTAATCTGAAAGTCAAAACAGAATCAATTAGAATCTATTCCATTAATAGATCTCTATATATATATTAGTAAGTTCCATTAAACTCGCATTAAGCGTGTTATCTCCGCTGTGACAGTCTCGGAGATAGGTAATTCCCCTTCGACCATTTAAACTAAGCATCAAACATTAACATTAAAATTGAAGGTGAAATCAAATCTCTAACTAGTTATGGGAACAAATTGTTAGCATTACTCAGCTCGGAATAGGATTTGAATATTTGAATTTCACAAGATCCTTCACATTCTTTCCCTAACGTTGGTCTAAGCCACCGATCTTCCACATCTTGAAAGCGTAAATCCCGTAAAAATACTTAAGAATTCCAGAAATAGGTATAATTAGCATCTTTGAATATTTAGGTACCTATGTATATTATTTTAATTTGGCATTTTAATGATTGCGAAATTTGGTCACACTGAAAAAGCAATACCCTACCACACATACGCAGAAATTTCGCTCACCCATAGTAAAAATCATAGCAATTTATCGAAATTAATGAGTTTAAAGCATTTTAAACGATGGGAAAATATAACATTTTAATGTTGAATCACTTCCTATAAAGACACTTATCATAAGGACTGTACATGCTGATCATGAATATATATTCTGTTTTGCTATGACTGCACCCATTTCTATATATTTTAATTGCGATTACAGGGTATACAGAGAATCACATAAAAAGATTATTTTCAATTGTTTCGTACTTATAAGGAAGCCCCAAACAGTGCGCCAACCTTGAATAATAATCAAGTATTTCTATAGCCATTTGGGTATATAGTATATAATCACGATTGTAGTATATATATATCTTATATACTTCTACATAAATATGGGGCCTGTGTTTGCTTTTTGATATGTTTAACGAGTATTCAAAATAAAACCCATTACGAATATTACAAGTATTAGGAGCACTACGACTATTATTTGCTGGCAAATAATGCTAAGGTTTTTTTTTGGGTCGAACACGCAACGATGAAAGCACAAACACGCGATATGCAACAAAAGTAATATTTAGGGTTATAAAAATACATACATTGTATAAGATTATAATGGGAGTGGACTCAAGGGAGTGTTTGCTGTGCCTAATGGATACTGGTACTGTTCTCCAGAGCTAGGTCGTTCTATTACATACGATTATACCGATTGCTCAACCATATAGGACTAGAATTCTGCTAAAACATTTATGATTATAATATTAAAAGAATAATTTAATTTATTCTACAATTTCAGTAAAGAAACTACTACTACCGTTTAAACTACAGTAAACGGGACTACTAACTTTGAGAACATTTATGTAACAGGCAGGAGGTATTTGACTCCATAAAATATATATATTTTCGCTCAGGATCAATCTAGCAAAGTCTCTCTTTCTGTCTGTCTTGGTGTATGTATTTGTGTAAGTGTGGTTAAGGCCTTCTCGTAGCTGGGTGCACTCGACTAGAGCAGTCTTATTTGTTTATACCAGACTTATGTGACATTCTTCAGTTCTTTAATACCCATATAAGTCAAGATATGAAAATATCTTTTTTTGACGCCACACAAAACTCCACATTATCGTTAAGGACGTGAATATTTTGTGATTTCTAGAATAAAACGAAATAGAAAAGTGTCTGGGGATATATGTATGTACATATAATATATATGCATTATATGGAGCGGCTATTGTTCCACTCGCACAGGAATAGCTTATATCGGGGCATAGCACGTAGCACGTAGAACACACATCATTTAAAAATTTGGGTTTTCTTTGGGCTTATCTTCATGAAAGTAAACAGAGATAAGCATTGATACTAGCTTTATGTACGTGGCAGAAAGCCTCTTTCAGTGGGTCCTACGTAGAGAGAGAGAAAAAAAAGAAACTACAAACACGAGCAGTTCTTATTGGGGCTAGGAGGTTAGGCTTAGGGTTATTGAACCCCAAATGATACTGATAATATGCTGATTAGAGAGCGCACAACTAAATATATTTATATAAATGTATATATTATCTGTACATACATATGTAGTGAAATATCTATGGAACTATCAAACAAATTACAAACTAATCGTCTGATTATATGTGTAGGTAATACATGTAGCTACAGTCTAATATAATGAAAACATTTGTATGACATCGTAGTATTATTATTAATTATTAGCTATTTATAATATATGAAATGATAACAGTAACAGTAGCAATAACAATAGTAGTAACAATCTAGAACCATACGTGATCGCCAGGCTAAAGAAGAAGAGTTAGTAATTTAATTCTTTATTACAATTGACATGAACAATACATGTGTATACGTCTATTCAAAACGGAAGCTTTCCACTAGACCAACTACTATACAAAACCCTGTAATTACTATTAATAAAGACCTGTAAATTGATGCATATATTACAATTATTCTTGATCAACAACATCAGAGATTGTGTAGAGCAACCATATTTGAAAACAGAATTAAGAGTACTTCAGACCAGAATAAAGGATGTTTTGTAATCGAGCACACTAGTCTTACACACACTCATACACACACATTAATTCGCTTTTTGTCGCATTGTCGTTTACTACAGGATCTTATTTATAGCCTCTTGAGTAGCAATTTTGTCGTCAGTGATAAGAGATAAGTCACCAAGCAATGTGAAGGGGAAATGTGTACAATTTACATTATCAATAATGGACAAATAATGAATATACAATGTACATGCAGTAATTTATATTTATATATATCTATTGTACAGTTATTACCCACAAATTACAATAAGTGCATAGCGACCAATCGTTGATCTCCACGTTGCTCTCTATACGACCTTAACCTGAGTCCATACTATGAGTACATCACCCTCCAGCGATTTTAAAATTACTTGTGATTCATCATATTCGAATCTAGATTAGTTTTCTAGCGAAAGACCAACTTATCGATAATCGATATAGATTAGTCTAGATGGCTGTTTACCTTATCACTTAAATCAATTGATAAGGCAAAGCAATGAAATATACTCGACGAAAATGATACTGGAAACAAGAGTTTAATTCTATCAGATTTATAATAAAATAGAATAATCCAATTAGACAAAAGTTGATATTATAAAAGATGAACTAATAAGAATGCGAGTATAGATTATTACGGGCTTTTATCCGAATACCTTTTAACTACATGTGAAGTAAGTGTAACATTTTACTTAAACATTTTTTAACATGAAATTTGAATGCGGCCTGCCAATTTATTACGGCTTAAAAAATTTAAAACCTGTATAATATTTTGGATAGAACATAGAACATATGTCGGGACAGTGCAGAACGCCACATCATCCATATAATTTGTCGGCCTTAATTTGAGAAAAGTTTGCACAAACCCAAATTGCAAATGTGTTTGAATATTAAACAAATATATTTCAGTATTTGCTTTTGGGAACAATGGCCACAACATTTGGCAATTATTTAAACAGCTGCTGGTGCATATTTCATTGCACAAAATGTGCTTAAAATAAATATACATATGTATATTAAGACAATTCACGATAAGTAGATGAAATCACCAAGGAAGCAACTAAATTTCAAATAGGGCAAAGATATCGACATATATATTCTAGATCAGCATCACTATTATCCAAGCTTTGTATCGTTTGAAATTTGTTCGTTCTTGTTCTTCAATAATTTCCCTTCGGCTTTTTTCAAAGGAAACTATTATGTAGAGTATCGAGAACAGTAATGATACAAGAAAAGTATCGATATATCGAAAACTATAAATTATTTTAAACCAAACAATTATACATGTATAACAACTGTAAATACCTCTGCATATGAGGTGACGTAGAGTAACTAATAAAATAGCAAAAGCATGGCTGGATTTGCGTATGTATGTTTGAACGCATGTTCATTTCAAACTAGTTCAAGTGCCCTACCCCAAATATGTACATACAGACGTACGAATTGCACGATAGAGAGAGGTAAAGAGAGAGAAATAGCTGGGGAGCAAAGCAACTGCCTCGGTCGGCGTCGTCGATTACGGTAGCAGACCATAAATAAGTATAAATGCCGCTTGCTGCTGTTTGGCTGTGGCTGCTGCGTCGTCGTCGTCGCCAACGTGGACGACAACGAGAAGCGAAGGTACATCTGTATGTATTTACGGGGAGATGTATGTATGCATTAGTGTGCGTATTGTATGAACGCTGCTTTGCGCTTTCGTCAATTGATTCATGGGGCGCGCGCGTCGACCGCCCAAAAAGTAAATGAATGAAAGGCAGGCAAAAGGGGCAGACAGAAAAGCGAAAATCTGAAAAACAAATGAAAATGCCAGAAACAAAAACAATATGTATTGAGCAATCGTTGAGACTAAAAATACAATGACGGGGGCATTTCAATCGTTTGAACGTTGCCAAGAATAAAAAGAAAACAGAAAAAACTCCACAAACAATGATCTAAAAAAATTAGTGTAATAATGAAACGTATGATTCTACTTACACTCACATATTATGTACACACTATCCATAAAAAACTATGTATATATAAGTATGTTTACTTATATATGTATGTGCATCGCTGAACACAGAACTTAGAATACAATTAAATATAAATATATATGCTTATCAGACGTCTTTTGCCCCACCAACTTAACGCGCGCGGACGAAGTATCGCAATCGCACAAACACTCTCGCACCCATACATAATTGCAACGGAAGAAGCAACGGCAGCGTCAAGGAAAGCAGCGCAGTCGACGTAGCGATAAGCAGACGAGCAGAGAACGCTGCATACAAATGTAATTAGTTGATATGCGCACTTATACTAACATACACAACACATACACACAATATACATATATTATATGCCTAGCCAAAATTATTAACACATTACAAGGCACTTACCTTTGGCAAACGTTACGTTTCGGTTGACGCTGTCGCGGCGTGCTGTGCTGAGCTGCTCTGCTCTGCTTACTGCAGCATACCTATGACGGCGTCGACGTCTGCTGCTGCTGCTGCAGCACTGCGACTGCTAACTGCCTTTTCAACTCATGCGCGTTGTGTTCGATTGATGCATTTCCTTAATATTGTCACCACCAACTAATGATTTACTCCAAAAAATACAATTTAATGTTTTGTTTATTGTTTTAATATTTTTCAGTACAATTTTGCCAGCGTGTGTGTGTTTCGGCTCTGCCGCAGCGCTGCTCTGCTACGCGTTCACTTTTTGCAAGCGTCACAAAATTGTTTCTCTTATTCACTCGCACGCGTAACCAATTCCTTCATTGATTTTTCACGCACACATACAATTCGGTGTAGGCGTGAGAACCGCAACGAATTCGATTTAAAATCGCAAATGTCGTTTAGCCGCAACAGTCAATATTTCAACTTAACATTTGGTTTACCACAAACACAAGTGCACTTAGCTCGCTCAATATTCTCAAATTTTTGTATATTTATATGACCAGGGAAAGCCATGTTCGCGGTGTTCAAGTCACATTTATACTGTGCGGTGCTCGAATGGCGCATGAAATAAAATTCAAATAGGGTTGTCGTCGAACAGTTTATGGGTGCATTTATCCAATAATAAAGTTTGATTAAATTATTTATTTCTAACGGCACATTTAATTTTCAATAAGATATCATCTAAAAGAAGCTTATTTAATTTAATATATATCATATTTTCGTATCCTACTTGGGCAACGTGTCTATTTCAGGTTGTATGACAACACTGGTCAAATATAGAGATGGACAGAGTCGTTTTGAACTAGCGAATATGAACAGTAACGAGCTATTTTGTCTTCCATCTGCTATAACGGTTGTCTCGCAATCAACTCAACATAAAAATAGCTCAACAAAATGAATAAATATAATTTTGAAATATTTTCTGTTATATGATTTGTTTAATTTACCTTAATTATTTAATAGTTTATAGGAAATAACTTTCCCACCACCACTAAGCACGAACATACTTGGTAACGAGTAGCATCTTATTATATCGATAAAAATGTACATAATTTCGCTCACGGTATCGATACTTCGCCACCCCAATTGTGTGCGTCTGTTGCGGTTGCTGTATTTTCAATATTAGTTTTCGAAGTGAAACCGTGCACAAAATCAAATAAAAGCATTAAAAAAGTGTTGCACAATGAACACACTAGGTCCTAAGAAGGACGGAAGTCCTAATATTGACTTTTTCCAATCGACTGAGACGTTGCAAGGTTTCGAGTCAATACGACAATGGCTACAAAAGAATTGTAAAAAGGTAAGTACAACGCCAGCGTCGCCGCCGTGAGTGAAAACAAAAATGGCGCTTCATGCAAATTGAAAACATACAATTAATTACGTTAACTTATCTTGCAGTACTTGGCACACAGCTCGGAGCCAATAACAAAGGAATCACTTGCGCAATTGCTAATACTCTTTCTGCAATATGTGGAAGCGAAATTGGGCAAGAACTCTGCTGAACCACCGGCAACGCGAATTCCGGTAAGTGTGTAGGGGGAACAGGGTGTTTTTGGTGCGCAAAATCTTTTGTATGTACACGAGCGATAGAAATGCTCACGTGCTACACAAGCGTGACACGACATATACAAGAAGTAATTTATACTATGAGTACGATAATTGTTTGTGTTAAAATAAATATATTGAGTTATAGGTATATACAATTAATTGCTCAGTTTTTGTACATGCATTATTAAGATAAGGTATAACAAAAAATGCCTAATCTATTTTATTTGTTGCAGATGCGATGCTTTTTGGATTTTAAGAACGGTGGAGGTCTCTGCATCATTTTCTCTACCATGTTCCGCTTCAGAGCGGAGCAACGTGGCAAGAAATTTGACTTTTCAATTGGCAAGAATCCCACGCGCAAGGATCCAAATATTCAACTGCTAATCGAGATAGAACAGGCGCTTGTTGAAGCGGATCTTTATCGCATACCGTACATATACATTAGACCGGAAATTGAGAAGAGCTTTGAGGCACGCCTGCGTGAAATTCTTGACAATCGACGGGTAGAAATCGTCACCGATGAGGAGGATGCCACGCACATTGTTTATCCCGTGGTAGATCCACATCCAGATGAATACGCCAGACCCATCTTCAAACGGGGCAATCATGTAATGCTTCACTGGTACTACTTTCCTGAGTCCTATGACTCATGGACGCTAAATAGCTTTGATTTACCGGATAATATTCCTGAGAATCCGGAATCACCAGCAGAACGTTGGCGGGTTGCTGCCTCGTGGATTTTAGATCTGGAGCAGTACAATGAGTGGATGGCTGAAGAGGATTACGAGGTAGATGAGTTGGGAAAAAAGAAGACGCACAAGCAGCGCATGTCCATTGATGACATCATGTCCTTTGGTGATGAGAAAAAGAAGCCTACAACCAGCACTAGTACAGGCAAACAGAAGCGACGTCGCTCTCCATCTCCTACAACCTCCACTTCTACATCAAAGCCAGGCAAACGGAAGCGGTCTCCGGCGGTAATACACAAGAAATCACGCAATGACGACGATGATGAAGATCTTACCCGAGATCTTGATGATCCACCGGCTGAACCCAACATCCAGGAGGTGCACAAGGCAACGCATTCGGCTGTCCAATCGACAGCCAGCCCAGCACCCGGTAGCAAATCACGTGCTGATAACGACATGATGCCTATCAAGGGTAAGATATCCATTTGTCAATTTAGCCACATGTATCTAATGTTTTACTGGATTGATGTCCGTAACAGGTGGCACCATGACTGATCTGGATGATGAAATGACCGGCGGAAGCGCCGCCCAAGCGTTATCTACCGGTGACGGTGATAATTCGCAAACGGGCAAGACTAGCGACAATAGCAATACTCAGGAATTCTCCTCGTCGGCCAAGGAAGATATGGAGGACAACGTGACTGAGCAAACGCATCATATAATTGTGCCTTCATACTCGGCCTGGTTTGACTACAACTCAATCCACGTCATCGAAAAGCGCGCAATGCCCGAGTTTTTCAACAGTAAGAACAAATCGAAAACGCCAGAGATTTATATGGCATACCGCAATTTTATGATCGATACTTACAGGTGAGTTACCAAGTCCATGTGGCATATAAATAAGATCAATTCACCAACCAATTCCTCACTTTCCCTTCCACTTTGATATGTTTATTGAGAAGTTGATCTAATCTTTGAAAGATTAACAAGATTTGCATTTTGTCAAGGGGGCATTAGATGTTAAGTGAAGTATTAATTCCGTTATGTCTAAATCTCGAATGGTTGTTACTCTTTGGTTACAGGTTAAATCCCACAGAGTACTTGACCAGTACCGCCTGTCGCCGCAATTTAGCTGGTGATGTGTGTGCCATTATGCGGGTACACGCCTTCTTGGAGCAGTGGGGATTGATAAACTATCAGATTGACGCCGACTTGCGTCCAACTCCGATGGGTCCACCGCCCACCTCGCACTTCCACATACTGTCAGATACTCCATCGGGGTTGCAGGCAATTAATCCTCAAAAGACGCAACAGCCGTCAGCAGCCAAGACGCTCCTTGATCTCGACAAAAAGCCACTGGCTAAGGAGGAGTGCGAAAAGAGTGCCAGCGGGTTGACTATTAAGACAGAGACGCTGGAAAATGGTGCTGCTACAGGCTTGGCCTCTGGAGTCAGTCAATTTGGGCTGAAACTAGATCAATATTCCAAAAAGCCGGCGGCCATGAAGAATCGCACGGCAGCGAGCTTGTCCCGCGAGTGGACTGACCAGGAGACGCTGCTTCTGCTCGAGGGCCTGGAGATGCACAAGGACGATTGGAATAAGGTGTGCGAGCATGTGGGTACGCGCACTCAGGATGAGTGCATTCTGCATTTCTTGCGGCTACCCATCGAGGATCCTTACCTTGAAGATGATGGTGGCTTTTTGGGACCGCTTGGTTGCCAGCCAATTCCGTTTAGCAAATCTGGCAATCCCATTATGTCTACAGTCGCTTTCCTGGCATCGGTCGTAGATCCTCGCGTTGCCGCTGCTGCTGCTAAGGCAGCGATGGAGGAATTTGCTGCCATCAAGGTAATATTTAAAGCAAAGAAAAATCTCTTTAACATAAACTAACCGTTTATTCTATAGGATGAAGTGCCAGCAACCATAATGGATAACCATATGAAGAACGTGGAGAAGGCTTCAACTGGTGGCAAATTTAATCCCAACTTTGGTCTGTCCAACAGTGGTATTGCCGGTACCGGCACCGACAAAGATGATGACGAATCAAAGGAAGGCAATAGTAGCAGCTCCACAACGGTCACCAACGATGAGGACATGAAGGACTTAAGCAAGAAAGACGGTAAGTTACTGCGCTACATACGAAGCCAACTTTTAATTCGACTCATACCGTTGCGAATCCACAAGTCTATCATTATTTAATTGTTCTTAAGATAAAGTTATAGTTAACAGATCAAAACCACTTCTGTTTTGAGTTATGTAATTTTCGATAAATAAGACATCGTCCGACCTGCAGCACTAGGATATTTATAATAAGCAGAAAGATTTAAAATCATTCCTAGCAAGATTCATCACCTAAGGTTTTGCTCTATATTCTTATATCATTATAAGGATAACTTAACTTTCTATGTACCTGTAAAAATTGTAAGTTCCAGATAAGTAAATTTCATTAAGATTTCTCATCTTTATTGAAAGCATAGGCCATTCTTAGCGTTAACTATGGAAGCACCTTAATGATGAATGGGCAAGGTTGAATTAAGAGTTTAATAAGCTCAAATAAGTCTAAGTTATTGGCAAGGGTATGAGATGTGTCGGCGTGCCGAGGAAATCTTTTTTTTCTGTATATTTTATGTTTTCATGAATAATTTCTTTTATTTTAAAAATTTTGGTAACACCAAACAACAAAAATTCGGCCGTTTGTTTATGTATTGCGTTTATTTGGTTTGTTAACACACAAACTAGGCATAGACGAGGGCAACACGAAAGACAAAACGAAATCGGATAAACCCAACACAAACACAGACTCAAGTTCCACATCAACCACCACATCAACATCAAGCACAACTTCTCCAACAACAACAAGCAACACGCCCACTAGCAATAATACAGATAAAAAATGTAAAGAGTCGTCGTCATCCTTGTTGCTCGGCGGCGATAAAGCCAACAAAAACGACAAGTCGAGCAACGCCTCAAACAAATCGGCTTCCAACTCCTCACCCACAGAGTCTAGCACCACGAGCGATATGGACATCAAAACTGAGGAGAATAGCGGCGATGGCGAGACTAAAGATGGCAGCAGCGACGCTAGCAGCAGTGGGCTACCAGCTAAGGATAGCGCCTTCAGTGAGAACAATATGCAAACTGCGGCAGCAGCTGCTTTGGCTTCGGCAGCGGTTAAGGCGAAACATTTGGCTGCACTGGAGGAGCGGAAAATCAAGTCTCTTGTGGCGCTGCTGGTGGAAACGCAGATGAAAAAGTTGGAAATTAAGCTGCGACACTTCGAGGAGCTGGAGGCCACCATGGAACGGGAGCGCGAGGGTCTTGAATATCAAAGACAGCAGCTTATTACAGAGCGTCAACAGTTCCACCTGGAGCAGCTGAAAGCGGCCGAGTTTCGTGCACGCCAACAGGCGCATCATCGCTTGCAACAGGAGTTGCAGCAACAGGGACAGGCTGCTGCTGCCGCAGGTTCCATAGTATTGCCACCCCAACAGCAACAGCCTCAACAACAAGCGCAACCGCAACAGCCACTACCGCCGCCGCCGCATCTTCACCAGCCGCAGCAGCCGCAGCAGCCGCAGGCACAACCGCAACCGCAGATTCCGCATCAGCCGCAACAGTTGGCAGCTCCTTCGGCGCAGCATCAACCACTGCCAACGCACATAGCTCCTGGCGCACCGCCAAACGGTGCACCCTTTGTTGGGCCGCCTATTGCCCCACCTGTGGCTTTAACGCCCCCGGTACCTTCAAGCGAACAACCAGTGCCTGTGCCACAACCTCAGGCGCCCACGCCAATGGGTAGGTTCATTTTGAAGTTCTCCCTTCAATATAGAAATTCATTTTAATTTTATCCATTACTTTTAGATACAACACCACCAGCTATCGCACCACCTGTTGCCGAAGCCGCCAGCGTGGCAGCAGTCGCACCTAGTACTGTGCCTGCTCCAAGCATTCCAGCGGCCAGTGTTCCTGTTGCTGCGGCTCCTCCTCCATCATCGTAAACTAACTGTAGGCTTGAGAAAAATATTAGATATAAGTTGCACGCTCTCAGTATATATTGTATACTTTTCGCTCCCGTAAACCCCATTGTCTCTTCCCGCTTAAGATTCCCACTCTTTATGTGTACTTATGTATTTTGTTGTAGTCCCTTAATCCCACCTGGTCGGATCTCTTGACTGGGCACCCATTTTCCAATATTTACATAAGTTTTGAACCAAGTTTCAAACCCAAAAACTGCATTAAAATAAACTCTATTCATTGCTCAGTCTTTTTCTTTGTATGTATCCTAGTTTTAGGAATATATAGCTATAAAATCTCAACCAATATCCATGCAACCATGCAACAAACTGATCATATTTGGTTATCTATTAACAAGTCCTTCTATACAAATGAAACCAGGACCATATGTAAACAGCACCTTCTATAGAACTGAAATTAGGATCATATGTTTATAATAAATCCCAATGATATTATATATATATATATTCTTTATATCATTCAGGTTACAGCAAGAAGTAAATCCTTAGATAGAAGTGTTCATTTCCTACGTTCTAAAGAACCAATATATTCTTAAAGTTTATCTCTTCAGTTTCGTTTAATCAGGTAGTATTTTTCTAGCTCTTGGTATATATCTCTACTGTTAACATTGAATCATTTTAATTATAGTCTAACATTGTATCCAATATTTAATATTCACAACGAAAATGTATGCTATATAAGTTAAGGTAGTTTGTACATAACATTCTTCAAGCCTAATCCCGGTGACCATATTCATGTTCATAGGAAGGTTGTGCGTCTTTTGAGTATATTCGGGCGCTTGCTGAGCGTGGTAATGCCCAGATCGTCGTTGGAGTGTGCGCGTTTAAGATTAGACAGGATAACATTCTTGGTCGTACGTCTGTCTGTCATGCAGATATGCGGCATGATATCGGGGGATACATATACATTTGTGTTGAGCCCGTTGGCCTTTAATGGCGTATTGCTGTTATGATCCCGTAGAGGAGTAGGAGTTTGTTCACACGGCAGCTCTCGCACATACTTGGCGACTAGTGGCACATATACTTGGTTATAGAATGTGATAATGTCCGTAACTGCTTGGTTTGGATCGTTGCCTAGGCGGACGGCTCGGTAGATGGAACTTTGGGCATATGACTGACGTCGGTACTGCTGAATGATATCACTGAAGCTGATCCGCAGTTGGGTTCTGCGCACACAAAGTTGTACCGCACACATGAGGAGCTGATCCAGATGCCTATCTTTAATAAGTATAGCTCCGTGCTCAACAATTGAGTACTCAAAGATGTGCCAGATCTGCGTGTATATTTCCATCAGTAATGAGCCCTTGCAGAGCTGTGCCAATCGCTGGTTGGCCAAGCGGTAGAATTTACGCAGGCATATAATGATCGAGCCTGATAATGCTGGTAAATTCTCCTGTCCTGAACCCAACTGTACATCATGGTAGTTTGGTAAACCTGTGCTAGCACAGATCTGCCACACCTCTGAATCCTTTCGCCATATCAGGGATGTCAAACATTGGGACTCCAGCTCATTCAAATGCTTGATAAGATCAGGTGTAAGGAAACAGCCACCATGGCGTATAACTAGCTGAAGTATTTTTTGAAAATCGTAAGGGTCAATTTTAAAGTATTTCAGTAACCAGGGAAATTTCAGCGTCGTCTCCTCCGTTACAAAGATGTGCAGCACCAGTTCCAAGCAGCAGGCAATTAACGTTCCATTAAACGTATCCTGTAGCTGCACCAGCAGTTGAGCAATTTTGAGAGTTGGCTTCCGACGCAGTTCGGCGGTAATAATTCTGTCCAGCAGTTTATAATACAAGCCATTTATCAGGCGACAGCGGCACTCAGCTTCGTGCTGGTTCAAATTAGCTGCGCTCTCAAACTGGGAGTTTATATCTCGCAGCGAATTATGCAGGCGATTGATATCGCCTTCTCCTAAAGCTTTGCTTATGTAGTCTGGAAGTGTTTGCGGTAGCTCCTGGGATTGCAGTTTATTAAGATTATTATGCTGGGTTGCGCTCATCAACGGGTTTTGACTTTTGACATTGATTTCAGATCCATTTTTTAGAAGCTTATTTGGATTATGTTGGAGTAGAACCCGCTCATCAATTTCGCTAATGTCTGCGACGTGTGCTGCATAGTACCGATTGAGTGAAGCCAAGTTAATCTCCAGAATACCATCCTTGATCAATTCGCGCAGAACCCGATCGTTGCCCAAAAGGCGCTGATCCATAAACAAACCCATCACTGCCTTCTGAAAGAAGGCTTTCTTCATGATGTTAGTTCCTTTCTTCGGCAGCTCGGGTAAAAGTTCAGATATGGCATCCATGGCACTATACTTATGTAGCAGATCAATGTTGAAATCACCTCTGCTCCAGTCTTGGGGTACCCCTCTAAACTTAGTGTTGATTACATCAGATTTGTGAACCTCAAGTGCATTTACATAGACCAGCTCCAGGGCACAAAGCAGCACCTGGCAGCCATTGATCAAGTTGATTGTAGCAAAGGGGGGCAGCTCATTGCGTACCACCAGGAAGAGCAGCCAACCAAATTCACATATCATGTGGTAATGAGCTCGACTCTCTGTCGATTCAGGGAACACATAGAGATCTTTGAAGATGCGCTTGTAGTGCTGCAGGAGAAGAAGAGTAATGCCGAGACGGCGTTCTAACTCACAAATCTCCTGTTGGAAAATTTTGGAATTCTGAGCAATCCAATTCCAGTGATCCATTTTCTTAAAAAATTTCCTAATATTGATTTTAAAACTGCGCAGCAGCTTTGTCAGTGACATGTTCCAGCTATGGGAGCGCACCTTCTGTTCCTTTGCCTGCTGCCCATCGAAATTAATGTTTTCCGTGCCTTGCCGCATGTCCATCAATTTGGTCTGCTGCAGTTCACTGTACACCGCACAGCAGAGCCAGTCATCAACATCACAGGAAAAAGCACCATTAACATTTAATTTATTTATTTTTCTCACAGCATTTAACCAGATGACTGGGTCAATTGACAATTTCTGGTAACTTGCATCGAAGCTCTGCAGGATCGTTTCATCGTCCTCATTCATAGTTTGTCTGTAACCAAAAAAGAGGTTAAATGTCGTACAGGTGTCGAGTTGAATGTCATTGGTTACCTTTTTGTATTAGAATATTTGTGCAAAATAATTAATTTTACTATTATTCGGCGCGAATATCAAAATGCTACGCAGCGCGGGGTAAATATCAGTTGGTCACACTATATTCATTGACATTTGTTCAAAAATAGTGAAGTTCCTTAAAATTCTGAGTTTTTCTTATATTATGGATAAGTTTAATAAAATTCAAGCTTACCATTGATGCCTATACATTTTATTTGAGTGTCGCTGATTATCATTACTTTGACAGGTTGTGTGCCCGAGTTCCTTGAAGTTTCCTCTACGCACTTACTCGATACCTTAATGTAGCCGCGAAGTAGTTTCGGGACAATGTTAAATAGCAGTCTGAGTGATGTTATGTTTAATCAACTGCAGCTGGAAAATTTAAAATTTGACAATTAGCCGCTTTAAAAATGGCTATTAACATTTAAATCAATTTCAAGATTTGCTGTTAACAGATTGTCGTCTCGCTCACATGAACATTATCAACAAGCCAACTGAGATTATTAACCTCTTGGCGTATGTACCATCAGAATAAAGCTTATCTTAAAAAACTAATATGCTGCAACTCTATGGTCTATCTATGTATGTTTAAGCTCTATGCATGTTGCAAATAAATTTCAATTGAGTTGTTTTTATGTTACCAAATATTCGAATATTGCAATAAAGCGTTTTCTGCCTGAAAGCAGCAATGTACTTTACATATATATTTAAATGAATATCTAATAAATAACATAAATATATTCATAAAATGACTCGGTTGAACTAACAGCGCTCATTCCATATTTGTCTGCTGCTAACAGATCTGGGCATCCAAAGCTTCAACAAATTTTCCGTCCTGACCTAGTACATTTTACGTAACTATTCTGCGCTCAGCTTTTATCCTTAGTTTTATATAATATAATTGTTAATATTAATGTTGATATGGACTAATAAAGTTGAACAAATGTATGTAACAGGCATAAAGCAGCATCCTTTCCTTACAGTATTCAACACTGTGCTACATACACCAGTAAGATAGCAACATCTTCCTTTGGCTCCAACAAAAGAATATTTTTTATGAAATTAATAAACAAATGAGAAAGTTTTTTGTTTGGTTGATAATTATAGAAAATATTTTTCAAAATAAACTTACATACTTCTTTCAAGCAATTGTATAGTTTGTATAATTTTGATTTGATTGATTGATTGGTATTGACAATTTGAACCATAATGATTATCTTTTGCCGCCCTAGACTGCAGTTTATTTGGCGTAAAGGTAAATCCACCCCTAACTGTTATACATCAAGGTCCGCAAATGCGCACTAGTAATTTGCAAGGCTGATGTGTGTATACGCAGATAATAGGATAACTAGGCAGATAACACATTCAATTTTAGTGTACTTTTAATTTGAACACCTATTTGTGATAAAAAGGTAAGTCCCAGCTGAATCGTAAACTTATTTAAATTAGACACTGTTCAATCTCCAAGCTCTTTGCCAATGCGTGAATACCAATAGAATATTTGTTGGGCTTTAATCTACATAACGTACAAATAGACAAAAATGCATTTGCAATGATAAAGCTTTATGGCATCGAGATGCTGGAGCTATAAACATTTTTAATGAAAATAGTTGGACTTGAAGTTTGAGTTAATTTTAAGGGCTATTGAAAGTCAAGTCGGACCCCAACATCAAAAATGATCAAAGTTTGGACTCGCGGCTGTGTATCAACATAAATGAAGTTAAGCTGGTAAGGGTTCCTTGGGTTGTGGGAGTGGAATAATCATCGCTACGCTAAAGGCGGCGCACAGCTGTGAGGGACGTTTACATATTACGTGCCGCGCTTGGTGGGGGGTGGGGATCTGTGGTGGTGTAACATTTTGTCCCCATGGGGCGGGGGAGGGGAAAAACGCGTTGCGTAATATGTGAACAACCCCTGATATAATCTTTGTGCTATACGGGTAGTAGAACCCTTGAATGGGATGTTAGATCTCAAACGATAACATTCTCGTTCTTATATTAGCACAAGTAATTGAACAGATGAGTTAATGGGTAAAGGGTATCTATTAGACGAGCGATCTAAACTAAATTATTTTTTTTTTCTTAAAGCAAATTAACAAAATCGGACTTATTTCAAAAAACACTTAGCAACCATCATCTAAGCAAACTAATCATCAGCAACATAATTCGCATCAAACATTTGCCATGTCACTTTTAATGAAAGAGGAACCATCTGTAGGAGCAGTTGCAGCCGATGCAACGTTACTTAAGGATGGGGGGAAAGAAATTATATTTCCATTTAGCAAAGTATATCAGAAACGCAAGAACGCAACTGGTTAGTATATATAATCTACATAGGTAAATTTAATTTCGTATAATTGGATTTTGGTTTGCTTTTTTGCATCTATAAGAAAGGGCACGCAATGACAAGTTTCATGAAAACAAGCTGCTGCGCAAGTCAATTCTTCCTAAGAACGCTCTCATGGCACTACACGGAGTCAACGGAATTAGGATTAGTGACTTTATTATAAACAACAATTCAAATTACGGTTTCACCGCTACAGTCACTGTTAACTTCAAGCAGTACGAGGGTAAGGGCCTTTCAAAGGTGGCCGCCAAGAATTTGGCTTCCGAAAAAGCTTTGCGCGATATTTATATTTCCAAACTGAAGCGTAATACCAGAAAACAGAAGAAAACTCCACCAATGAAAGCTGATGATAATAAAAATGAAGCAACATGGGGTGAGGAAGACAAGCTTATGCTAAATTTGGCCTCCTTCGCCATCTATAAGCTATTTGACGAATGGAACCGAGATGGTTACAAAGTGCCGGGCTTGTATCCGGGCACCGCAGTCGAGGAACCCGAACCAGTTCTGATGGATTTGCCATCTACATCAGCAGCGGCTGTAAAAAAGGCAAATACGCAACTTGTGCGCAATGAGTTACCGACCAACTGGAACAAAATGCATCCATCAGCATTGCTATGCTTTGTAAGTGGATTAACTTCTTGGGAGTTCTTAGTTCTTATGTATTTTCTTACTTAATTCCAGATGCGGCCGGGATCAAAGTATGTGAACCATGAAAACTTTGGTATAAGTACAAGAGAATTGAAGCGTGTTAGCATTATTGTTGACAATCAAGAGTTCATCGCCCATGGACGTTCCTGGAAGATAGCGCGACGCAATGTTGCCACTGATGTTTGCAACATTTTGTTTCACACAAACTTTTTATATGTGTGTTAAAAAAAAAAAACTTGAAATAAATATATACTTTTTTTCCTCAGCAATGGCCATTCAATTTTATTTGGCATGAGTATATACTAGGTTTTTGTCTTGTAGCCTGAAATCTTAATACTCAAAATGGAACTATAAAATTCTATTTAATTTTTACAGACTACCCCTAACATCTAGCGATCGGATGCTACAGTGCTTGGCGAAAAAGTGGTCGATGTTGATAATATGTTAATCTAACATACAGAAAAAAGGAAAAATGTGACCAGTGCTAAAAAAAATTATGTTCTTTATTTATGACAATTGTTTTACCTTAAGTAAAACAAAACAAATGCTCTAACACATGCAAACAAGCGGAATATCATTAAAATGCTACAAACAAATCGCATTTTGCAAAAGGAGCAGGCAGTTTTGTATGCTATTGAGAGGAAACTAGTGAAGATGCTGCCAGTTGTCCAGGAGGCCTTAAATTCTCTTAAGGTAAGTCCGGTATGTGAATAAATATGAATATCTTAATACCTATATGATTCCTTCTCAGGTGGAGGAGTTACACTTAAAATCGCAGTCGGTACAACAAACGACGTCATTCCCAGTGGTTCCGTCTAGTTTAAGTGTAAACAGATATGTCGCTGCGCCTACCCAAAACATAGTAATAGCAAACGACCAAATTAATCAGCAGGAAATCGATTTAGATTTGTTTGGAAATCATTTGGATCAGTTTGAGATTGAAAACGATTCCGATTGAGACACACATTTTTAATTTTTAATTGTTACGTAGACATTTATTGATACAAATTAAGCAAAAAATTATTAGAACACAAATGCGATAGGACCTTAAATCAGGAAATTTTGAATATTTGTATCTTTGGTGATAGCACCCAAAATGGAAATAAACTAAACTACTAAAGCTTTTTATGTCATATAAGCATTATTTAAATTATAATTAATTTTATATAATTATACTTTCGATATTCTGACCATCTTACACATCTTGTGCATCTCCGTTAGACGATTCCTCCGTGCTGTAGCGTCTTTTCTTCTTTTGGGGTGCTTTGGACGTGCTCTGATGCTTATAGTCGTTGTCACTGCTGCTGGAGCTCGAGCCATCACTCTCACCACCACTAGAGGAACCAGACTCACCATCTGACGAACTCCCTTCCTCATCAGAGCTATCTGAACTCTCTGACGAGCTGCTGCTGCCAGAGTCGGAATTCGATGATTCTGAAGAGCTGTTCGAGGCAAATGATGTGCCCGATGATGTAGAGCTATCGCTCCTTTTGCGCTTTTCACCCTTCTCAGGATCGAGATTCATTTCAGGTCCGGCTTCCGACGAATTCGTGGTATTTGTTAGTGTAGCGGCATTTGCATTCTTCTCATCAATATGTTTATTTAGCTGCTTTGTGCGTGAACTGCGATGAACGAACTTTCGCTTTTCCTTACACTCATAGCTCCAATGTCCCATATTAAGGCACTTTTGACAGCGGACACCATTTGGAAAAGCCGCGGCCAACTTTGCAGTGCTAGCAAAAGAAAAAAAACAAAAAACACCTTTAATTTTGTTTTCCGGTTGGATATCTTGTGGTTTGAATGTACCGTTGTTTTTGTGCTAGCTTTCTTGCCGCTAAGCCCACCATACTCATTCTTATAAAATATTCCTTCAGATGGTGTTTGGAGCCTATTTTGACTGTGGCTCAGTTAAATCTTGTTGGAAAAAATGTATTAGAAATGTCTGTCTGTATAAACGTTTTGCTTTTTTATTGTCAGCGTTTAGTGAGGTAGTAGAGAAAAAGCCGAAAAAATACCATCAATAAGAGGTTAAATAACCCCGAAATCTCCGGTATTTACTTTTAAATATACAGCTCTTAGGGACATTAATAAATTGTCAACAGCTGTTAATCCTAAAATATTATATTTTTAAATTCTAAAATAGGATCTTTACTCTTGGGTTCTTACTAAAAGTTTGCACAATCAAATAAATTATCTTTTAAAACCTAATAACATATGTGCAAATGTACGAAAGAGGTGCTATGTAAATAAATACTGATAATAATAATCAGTTTTTTTTTTTTTTTAATTTTGAGTTTGCGCGTTATTCTATAAAATTAACACTCCGTGACAGTTTTCAAAGAATCTGGCTAAGCTGCCATGTTAAGCTTGCCAATGAACCTGTATCTTTCTGTTAATAATAATGAAATAATGGGAATTGGCAGCACTGCCGACAAATGAAACATTGATGGTTTTGTCTATGTTGGTTTTATTTATTTTTATTTAATTAAAATTATTAAATTATGTGTGAACTGAGTAGCTTTAACAAGAATAAATAACATTGCTATTGTTAATAACATTGCAACATATTAATCGATAACAGTGGCAGCACTGGCTCAACAATTAAGGGCTAAAAGCCAGCTGTTGTTTGGAGGCAAGCAGCTAGTTACTGCTAAGTGTTAGCTATTTAACACGGATTGGTAGTTGCCAGACTGCATTCACTGCATTCACAAGGAAATACATATGTTCTCCGACGGCATTTTAATTGTCACAAAGTTTAAAAATGCTTAAGTTGAATAGATATTAGAACGGTATATTATTATTGTATACCACCGTAGGCTAATATTGATAACGTGTTGGTTTTGAGTGCATGCACAAAGCGGGGTAGGTACGCGTTTACGTTATAAGTGGTGAAAAGTACGAAAAACTAAAAAACAATAACAAAACGCTTGCTGACTAAGAGGCGAAAGCTCAATTAGTGCAAAAACAAATTACAGCAACGCAGGTAAAAGTTACTTAAGCCAATGTGCATTGCTAAAAAAACTGAAAACTAAATACACAATTTTGTTTTTCGTTGTATGTCTGCAGGTTTAAGCAATGGCCGAAGCTCCTCGTATTATCAGCACGATGAGGGCGGGCGGTCGGTTTATGCCGCCCGAGGAGTTGGCTATGCAGTCACTGACCAAACAACTGTATAAATCGCGACTGTTTCGAGGATTTTACCTAGAACGCTGCTTAGCGGAGCAGATCGGTGTTTATCGGGATGTTGTAGCCCTACAGCGTACCGAAGTAGAGCTACAGAAGATGCTCGTAAGCACTGCAGCGCAACTGCAAATGTTCTATCAACGTTTCGTGCCAAATATGTGGGTGGGCATTACCAAAGGCAGCGTGGGCACCTACACGCATAAGCCAGATTATGCGCAGATAGACACCTGTATATGGTCGGAGCTTACTGATTTGGTGTTTGGAGAATACTGGTTCAGCATTAAGACAATACGTTTTCGCGACCAGGAAGTGCAGATAAAACTTAAGGTGATCCGTGCAATAGAACCATATCCACTTCCACCGCAACGACATTCTCTATCAATGCTCAACGAAGGTTCCATAAGAGCCATAGCCGATTCTGCTACCCCACATGTATCAGCTTCAAATGGTAGTGGCGACATGACAACCGAGGAGCAATCCCCACCGATTGGTCTGTCTGATTTTCTGGCTGTCGTGCAACAATGGCGGCATGCCATTGTAACGACAACCTACGAATTTCTGGCCAACGATATAAATAGGCACAATATAATGGGCACCATACGTTTCCTCGGGCTCCTTATCATTTCCATAGCGAGCGGCGCAGTTGTTGGACTTCGTTTCATGGGCATTTTAGCCGTGCGCCTCCTCTTTGAAATGAGCCGTCTTGTACACACCGCCACGCCCATCGTCTTTAAACTGATCGAGTTTGTCAATAAGATTGTGGGTGCGTTCTTCATATTGTTGACAATGATGTGGAGGGACTTGGTGGTGAATCGTAACCAACCTTTGCCCAGAGATGACGAAAATTATCGTTTCAGAAGCATCACTTATGGACGCACACCCCGCTAAGGTTCCTTCAATTATCGATTATCCCGGGATATCTTGAAGCATCTCAAAATTTTTGGTAAAACCTTTAGTTGCATTTAGTCACTAGCTTAGGTTTCGGGTATCGATATCCTTTTTTTATATTGTGTTACTAGGATTTTAATTGAAACCCCAATTTCAGTCCCTTGGATTTTGCTGGTGCACAGCAAACATCTTAAAGGATCTTATTCAGGGCTTATATAAATAATTTTTGTATATCTTTGGCAATCGCGTTTTCGTTAATTTTTTCAGATTAATTCATCGTGTATTGTTTTCAAATAATTTATTTAAAATGTTGTGTCTGATGTATAGAAAATTATATTAAATTCTTATGTGAATAAATTTTTTTTAAAACCTAAAACCTATGAGAATAATTGGTAATATGTAGTATTGTTAACCGAGCTGCAATGTCAACCGTCGAATCCTTTCCTGATGTACTTAGTCCGCAGCATACTTTCAGGACTTGCTGGGCTATTTGGAATAGAAGCAGCTCCTGGAGACAGTTGTGCTAAACGTATGTGGCGAAAGAATGGTGCGATAAACCATAGAGGAAAAGTTATAGAAGACTCTCTACAGAAGGTGGTAATGCGTTAAGCATTAGGTACAATATGAATAAAAATATATAATACAAGAAATAACAAATTTATTGACTTTTAATGAAGATTTTAGCTAATAACTTCCGGTGGATGTTCAACGTAGAGATTTGCATTTTATGCACCAAAAAGTATAGCATACTTCTAGGCATATACGTTAATATTCCGAGCAGCTGTTCATTGTGGAGGATTAAGAGATGCGCCAGTCTCTGGGAGTGAGTAGTCATTGTTTGTCCTTCGCAGCACCGCTCCAATAGAGTTATCCATATTGATTTGTTACATACATTCTAGTGAATCACATTTGAAATCATAAAATATAAAACACGAAAGTGTTGGTCTTTTACTCAATGCTGTAACAAAGAAGATTGGGAAATAAAAAAAGACTCATTTAGGTTGTGTTAGTTTTAATAGTTATACATTTTCATTTATTATTATTTTACTTGTTATTCATTCATTAAATCTTTGTCATATATAGTTTATGTATCTATTTTGTGTATATACTAGTATAACGTTTCGGTTTGATTTTTGTCACTAAGTTTTACACAAATGGATTTTCTTGAGTGTATAGTTTTCGGTTTCAATATTTGGGTTGGGTTCTTTTCCAAACTTTTTGTGTACTGGTACTTCTTTAGTATGCGCTCTAAATAGGTGTATGTATTACTTGACAGTCGATTCGATATGGCATTAAATGTTTGTCTGACTTCAATTTTGCAATCTGCCACATGATCTGTCTGTATGTAATATTAGCAATTTCTCTTTTAGTATTAGTCAACTAAATAATATATGTATATATATATATATATATATTTGTGGCTGAATCTTTAAATTTTGCCTTTATTTATTTATGTGTATTACTGCGGGTGTGCAAATGCCTCGAACGAACATTAATCTTTAACTTTCACTTTAACAAACGCCTTTTTTTAATCAATAATAGTATGAAGACAATAAAATATGTGTTAATGCCTGGATTACCTGGGTTATCTGTTTGTAATATAGCTAGGGGTAAAACATGTTGTCAACCTTTATAACATTATTTGTCATTACTTTTATAAGTATTTATTATCGCTTTTTGTTGTTATTTTCTAGTTTCGACCAACTTTTCATATTTGTTAATTTAAAAACACACAAAGTAAATTCAAATTTAAAATATGTTTCCTTTTTTTTTTTGTTTTTGTTTGTTGACTTTGTAAATATTATTTTCATTTGGTTTTAAAAGTAAATGTACAATATACAGTTTCAGTTGTCATAACAGATAATTAGTTACACATTTATAGCATTTTTATATATATATAATATTTCATATATTTCTTCATTCATTTAACTTTAGCTTCGTCTGCTGAAAATAATTCGCATTTTAACAATTATTTAGACATTTAGAGCAAAAACATTGATAATAATATATGTAGTTGATTTTTTTCTCAATTTTCAATTTTCAATTTACTTTACTTGTTTGCTTTAGGTTTATGCATAAAAATTTGCCTAGTGAAATATATATGTAAATATACACACATATAATTATAAATATCTATATATATATATTGATTTCTTGGGGACTCCTTTAACAGCTTATTGTTTATAATTGCATTTTTGTATTATTTGTATTCCTCGTTAATTGCGTTCTTTTATATAATGTTGCTTCGATCTCAATTTTTATTATGTTTGGCATTTATACTATATGAAAAGGAAATATTCTTGTCAGAATCGACGTAGAACCGGTAGAAAAAATGTTTGATTTTTAGCGTGTCAAAGATTTTAGATATACATACATATATGTCCTAAACCCCAGAACAGTAAATTAATAGAATTTCCTCTTTGCGTTTTTAAATGCAAAATATAATAATTTTGTAATATATTTAAGAAAACACATCAAAATGTAAAAGCGAAAAAAAGCTTGAATTATTTTTAAGCTTTGTCAATTGTAATCGAACTGTACCATTCTAGGGTCGACATGAAAGTTAGCGCTTGCTTTCAAAATTAATTAATTATTTTTGAAATATCTTTTTTGACTGAGTTTCTAAAGAAACGAATTGCAATCTTCAACTTAATCAGCTAACTCAAAGCTTAATTTTTTGCTCTAAACTAATGCTAATTTTTTTTACTAAATTCAAAAACAGAATAGAAAACTTCATCAACGGAAATTGTGTTTTTTTTAAATACGTTTTTTCTTTTTGTATTTATATCTTTACATATATTACATATAGTGTATATATATGTATATATTATATATCTATATTTTGTTTATAATTATAATTTTTACACATTAAATTCAAATGCATTTATTTTATGTATATTTATACATATATATATATACATATATATGTATAAATATTGTACATATATGTATATATACATAATAAAGAATATTTCATTTTATTTTTAAATATAAATAACATAATGTTTTCCCTTTGAAGCTGTATGTTCCAATTTTTTGCGCTTTTATTTAGTTTAAACAATTTTATTATTTGTTTTTAGCATGGAATTTGTGTATTTATATTTATATATATATATATATATATATTTGTTTTTTATAGGTAACTGTTTGCCATATCTTTTGTGTGCTGAACAATTTGCGAAAAGTTCCCGTTAGGCTTAGCTCCTAACGCTCCATAAAGAAAAGTTTTAAGTTTTGGTTTTCGAGGTAAAAGTTAAATGAATAGAAAAGGTTTAGTTTGGGTTTAGTGTCTTATATCATCTTTTAAGGAAACTGAATAAAAGGTATCGCTTTTGGCCAGATCTCAACCAACTTTTCCAATACGAGTAGCACCTACCAATGCAGGCTCTACGATATTCATATATCAAAACTAGCCTGAAGTAGGTCTTACGCCAACACTAGAAGAGCGTAAAGAAGGCATTGTCTCTTTTATAGCCCAACATCGTGCGTCTTAGGCACTTCAAGGTTCTGTTGATTTTTTTTGGATTTGGTAACAGTAATCATAATCATAATCATAATCATAACCGTAATAATAATAATAGTAATAATAATAATAGAGAATCATAGATAGATAATTCAAAAATAGTAGTACGAAAAAAGGAGTAGAAAGGAATGGAAAGAAATGTTAAGTTATAAACTTAGAGCCAACTTAGAAGAAACTACGATATAAGCTCTTAATTACTTTAAATCATCGGTATCCTCAATAAGATCGGCGTACTCCTCCCATTCGTTGTTGGTCGTACGTGTGCGCAAATTTGATATTGTTGGTTCATCCTCATCATCATCATCATCATTATCCCGACCAGCGTGCTTTCTGCTGCGGCTGCGAGAACCGCCAGTGTCACCTTCGTCAACAACCTCGTAGTCCTTTAGCTCAGCTTCCAGGTCCTTTTCCCATTGTTCCTCTGAGGAAGACCAATCAAACGATTACTATATGTGTGGCTTACAGGGACTTACAGGACGTCTCCATATATAACGAGTATAGTATATTATTTTTGGCATACTTGTGGCATATCATCTTAGAATTTAGCAAGCAATATTTAACTTTATTATAAGTGACCTCCCAAGCAAGTTCATGGTTTGTCCAATTGGACTTATTAGTTTAGGCATACTTAGAGTTAACTTTATAGACTTTTTCATTTATGGTTTAAGCCCGGTTCCAAGCAAATACCTTGTTTTCTCATTCATCATCCTACTCGTACCTTCAAATCTAATCGCGTGGCACATAACTAAGGCATAGGCTTTCACAGACTGTTATTCGCTTGGGTATGCGCACCGTAACTGAAAAGTAATCGTCTACAAAAGGTTGGAGAATCTTTTAGTATGCTAATAGGGCCAATATATTGGATTGGGTGTTAAACACAGTGCTCCCCGGTAACCGTAAGTATCCCCGTATCCTGATTAATTATCGTATAGCGTGCAAGAACCACGCACCAGGGGAAATTAAATCAAGCCTCAGCCATGACTTGCTTGTTGTCTTAACACCATATTAATTAATTAATTAATATATATATTGTATTGTATGTATATATACATATAAAAAGTAAAGGAAATAAAATTATTGTGTGTATTTACAGCATATTTCTTACGTAAAATATAAGCAAGCATAATACTTCATATATAAATTTATATAATATAAAAATTTTATTTATGTAAGGAAGAAGCACGCCAAATATATTGAAAATAACTTGAAGCTATTCAAAATTTGCATTAAATTTTAAGAAAATAATAAGGGATAAACAATAACTTGGAGTTCTGTACAACAATTCAGAAGAAAATGTGTTGGTAGTGCTGAAAAACTATCGATCTGACTATCGATTTTAATTGTGTTTCCATTTTGAACTACTATTTACTATCGATACTATCGAATTTGGCTTTGTTTTCTGCAGCAACTGTTAAAGTTGGGCAATTTGTATCGATAATCATGATTATCGATAGTTTCTCAGCTTTAATGGACAGACAGACTTACAGAGTTAGAGGAAGGTCCTTATAATATTATTTTTTTCGATTTTGTGTGGTGAGTTGGTTTAATTATAAATATAATAAAATCGGATCTTCTTTTCTATTTTTTTTTGGTTTTTTGTTTTTCTATAAAAGTGTTTTCTTTTGTGCAGATAAAAAGCATTGAGAATCTAGAGCTTGGGGTTAGGGTATTCCGTGTAGGATACGGGCTTGAATTTCCCTTTTTTGGAGGTGCTTTTTGTTTCAGAAGAATAAACGAAATAAACGATTTGCGTTTTCTGTAAGGAACCAAAGGATAATAACAGCTACGTACATAGACTCTAGGAACAGTTAAATGATAGAAACAAACAAACACATTGACAGACAACATTACAAAATACTTATATGGACAGAGACAACAGCGATATAATATAAATAAATTTGAAGTTTTTCTCAAATATTTTGCTGAAAGGAACATAATTTAATTTTTTGTTTTTAATGCAATTCAAAATCAACAACGAAACATGGAAAAATTTTAGTTTTTTCATTATGATTTTTGATATATAAGTGAAAAATTGCTTTTTTTGTTTTGTTTTTGTAACCAACAATTTCTAACTTACCACACAAAATTTTGTTTCAGTTTTTAAGTAACATTTTTGTTTTCGGTTTTTATAATTAATGCGTTTGGGTTTTTTAATTTTTTTAATGTTTGTCAAGTGAATATTTTATATATAAGACATATAATATAATTTGATTTGTTTTCTTTTAAGTTTATAACATTTTGTTTATTTTTTAGTTGTATTTGTTGTATTTTTGTTTAGTTTTTTTTAGGTTTTTTCTGTCATGTGGGTTTTGTTTTGCTTGCGTTTGGGTTATTTTTTATTTTTTATTTTTGTTTTAAGTTTAGTTTTTGAATTTGGGGCTTATCCATTCAATCTTCTGCAAGATGATTTTGAGAATAAATCAAGAGAAATATATGAAGAAAAATAAATGTTTGTTAAATGTTCTTTTCAATACAATTTTCTAGTAATAATATTTTAAAATTTTGCATAGTTTTTTTTTATATTTTATTTGCTGTTTCTTTTTTTTTATTGGTGTTGTGGTGTCGTGTAGAGGTAAGAAAACGCGACTGTTTTGTTCTGGGTATATATTTAAAAAATTTGTGGAAGTTGATAGGATAGATCAAAAGAATAGATAGGGTAAAAACTATAATACTAGATAATTTTATAGCGAATTATCGAAATGAAGTTGAATAAAAAAGCAGGAGAAATTGCAAATATAGTTTCATCAATAAGAGTACATAATAGGATAGAATTTATATGTAGTTTAGTATTATATCATTTTGGTCATACTCAACTTGTTCGAAATTGATTTGTGGTTAGTATTATTATTATATTATAAGCTATTTATTTTGTTATAGATCAAAGTTAGTTAGTTATCTTCTCTGCTAGGTTAGAAAAGAATGGCAACAACGTTTTTAGACAAGAGACTTCAGTAGTTTCTTAATATATTATCTTTTATATCGTTTATAGTTAGTTTATTATCCATAAGTTGCCAGAGGTTTTCGTAAGGGTTACATATATATTGGATTATATTGTGTTGTTGTTGTTGCTTTCATTTCATTTAAATTAATTTGTTTTTAATAATTAAATGCCAGAGCTTTGGATTTTGGTAAGTAAGAGAAACGATTCGATAAAAATGTAATTTACACAAAAGAAAGAAACAGAGCAGAGGAGAAAAAAGAGAATTGTTTGGATTTTACAATTTGTTTTTGTACACACATTTTTCTCATTTGTATTCTTTGTATTTTGTTTCATCGGATGTATGTATATAGTTTAAGTATGGTAAGAAATGAAACTTAAAACTCGTACAGCCAAACAGTTCAAATGTAGGCAAAGGGCAAAAATATACAAAAACAAAGTAAATTTTATGATGGATCCATGTTATGACATGATGCAATGGAGCATGTAGCATATTCAATGTGTATCAAAAGTAAATAAGTTTCGTTTGAAATGGCAATAAAGTTGTCACAGCACTTGCTACGGACACACAAATTGCACTCTTCATCTATAAATTATATTACATTGAGGATTTAAGATCTTCTTGTGGCATTTTGGTGCCATTTCTGCTTTTGATTGAGTGTTTTTCATTTGAAGAGCTGTTTTAGCTATAAATCTATATTATATTTCATTTTTATTGTGAACTTTAATTTGTATTAAGTGCTGTATGTATGTAATGTATGTATGTGTATGTATTTATGTATGTATGTAGGTTCAATGTGGTTAGCTCCCAGATGAGGTCTCAATGAGATAAGTGGAGTTTATTGGATAATTAAGACGAATCTCAATGTATGTACAAAAAGTTGAAAACAATAAGCAAAGGATTAAAATCGATTAAGCTCGATAATGTTATGCCCTGTACCCAGAATTGCTACTAAAGCTATAAACTTTTGATATGCTCCTGAGCCTACATTTCCCTACTGCTGTAAATGTATACAGATGCATATCGAGAGTATCGATTGTTATCGATATTAACATAATTATGTTAACTTAACATGGCTAAGCCTAAAGTTTGCTGTTATGAATAAGCAATTGGAAAATATAATCAGAAATATGCAATTCAAGAATTTAAAAGTATCTTTCGCTTTCTGGAATATTTGACAGTTCACCTATCGATAAGGCCTAAGCCTAATTGTTAAGTATTTAGAATCTTTAAAGGAATTATTAGTATTAATTTATACGGACAAGCTTTGTTTTCTTTAGACTGTTTGAATAAAGAGCATAATTAAAACTAAGAAGGCGGTAACAAAACCAGTTTTTTGGAAACTTAATACGAAACTTAAGAAAAATATTTAAAAATAACTTAATAAATCATAATTGAAGATTGCAATCTAACACCTCTTACCATCATTGGTGTCGAGCGCCTGTTGGGTCATGCTATCGATGCCCAGCTTGCGCATACCATCCTTGATCTCAGCCAAGTCAGTATCATTGGAGGTCTGGAATTCATCCGAAACGAATTCGGATTCGGAGATCTTTTGGGTGAAAGCTTTCTTATCGCGTGCCTTCAGCTCGGCGGCAGCCTTTGGCTCTAGGACAGGCTTGGGTTGGTCTGAGACAAGTGCTGTCTTGACTGCTGCTGGGGAATCAGCAGTTGTGGCCCCATCGCTGGGGCTGGCATTTTTTGTATCGATATTTTCTTTATCTGGCAATTGTTTGCCTGATTTTTAATGCAATTCGTCACAGTTGAGTTTGAGTTTATTTTTGTTTTTTATCATTTTCAAATTTGTATTTATATAGTGTACAAAATAGAACCAAAAACATGAAAAGATAAATAAAAAAAACCAAAAGAAAGAGAATTTTTAGCAGGAAATAAGAGAAATGATAAGGGAACAGAAATAAATATAAGGGCTTGCAATACGATTTAGTGAGCGGCGTTTGAAGGGCGAACGAATAGAGTTAAGAGAGAGAGAGTTCGAGTTGATTTACGATAATCGATTCTGTTTCAGGAACACGCGACGAGGTGAAAAGTGAAATTGAAAAGTGAAATGAAAATAAGAAAACGAATAGAAATAGAAATTGAAATAGAACTTTCAGAATCAGCACAGGCGATACAAGCCGGTGCAGTTGAATGAGAAGGACAAATACAAATTAAAACCGAACCGAGCTGCAGTTGAAGAACTTAGGAGAACCGAAACTTAAGGTTCAGAGCATACTATAAGGCGGTGTATTACAGACGCTAGCCGAAAAATGAACTGAAAATAATGAACGCGAGTTCCACAGTTCTGGAACTGGTTCCAAATCAAAAGAAAAGAAGAGGCGCGTGTGTGAAAAGAAGAAGTTTACGAAACTAAAGAAAAAGTAAACTTAGACTTATAGAAAGAGATAGAGAGAGAGACTGATAGAGAATTAAGTTAAAGATAGAGAGAGAGAGAGAGCGCGCGAATAGCGAGTGTTTGTATGTGATAGAGAGAGAGAGAGATAGGCAAGCGCAAGAAAATTATAAACTTAAGTTGCTTCTGCGCTTCCATTCAATCGTGGCCATTTGTTTGGGTCTTCGGTGTGAATGCTGCGTGGGGGATCAACTACAATGAACTTACCATCTTCACCGCTGGAAGCCTGGCCTACACCATCGGCACCTAGAGTGCCCAGCTCGGCGGCCTGAATGATTAGTGAGACGCGATAGAAATAATTCCTCCAGAAGTTCTCCTCAGTGATGCTGTGCACAAGGCAGAGAATATATTCATTGAATTGAAGATCCTTAGTCCTGCTCGTGATGGCTACTTACATCTTGGGCACCAATTCGAAGCGCATCGTTTCCAGTGCCTTATCCTCGGCCATAATGGCTATGGCAGTCGGATATGCAGAGTCATAGCTAAAATCAAAGTCCACGCCAGCTGGCGGAGCACGCACAAAGTTGCGACGATCTTGGGACAGGCCCATAATTTCCTCCTTAATCTTGGCCTCGTTGGAATGACCGATCCAGGGAGCAGCCCCATTGGCAGAGCCGCCTTGACCCTTCATGAATGCCTCCTGTTCCTTGTTAAACGAGTCGAGTATAGTCTAAGCATGAAAGATAAGTAGAATGATTATTTCTCATCGAGATTATATTCTAATCTTTTACTCACGTTATCCTTGACAGTTTCCTTAATCTTGCTGCCAGCCTTGCTGATGGCCGATGACAAGAAGGAGCCGAAATGTTTGGCCTGTTGTGTTACTTTTGTGGTAACTGTCGATGGCGATAATCGAGACACAGTTAGTCAAGGATATTTACAGGATTCTCTTCTAATAAAGCAGCTAAGTTATTTAACTAAAATGACTAGACTACAAACTAAACATGGCTTAGAGCAAAGATGGGCACGGGACTCCGGATGGATGGGATCGAGAAGAACTGCAAAAACTGCGGGAGCGACCGAAAAAAACATATTTTCCGATGGATCCCGCAGTTCCTGGCAAATCCCGTTGCTCGGGAAAGATTCCATAGTTCGGGATTACTATTGTATTAATTTATAATAAAATAAGAATAATATTGGTAAGTGATAAGAAAAAGTGTGAAAGAAAATAAGAAATTTTCGGAATGCAGAGGATTGTTATGGAATATTTAGTCCTGCGCCCATTTCTACTTATCGTGGAGGTCATTCAGGTTTGTTGCACTTGCATTCTAAGGTTAGTATTAATTGTTAGTTAAGTGGTTAATGTTGCAGTGGTTAAGAATGATTAAAGTACTACGGGTGCTAGAATACTGCTTGCATAGGGGTAAGTAACCTGTCACCGCTTTCTATCGTAATAAAAACGCGTAATCTGTCTCACTCTTTTGATTGCAATTGGAAATTTCACTTGACATTGATTTGACATTTATAATGTTTAATATTTTCTGTTTTTATGTTACCAATCGCACTGTGACACGTACTTTTCACTTCTTGTCCCTTACCCTGTCCAATTTGACCCTCATCGCCAGTGGGCGTGCCGCCGCCAGATGCTGGATGAGAATCGGCGCCCTCGGTGGCGCTGTAATTAGAAATTGCGTCAGTGTGCGTGAAAGAGAAAGAAATGAGACCAGAGAAACGAGAAAGAGAAAGAGAAAAAGAGAAAGCAAAAGAAGCTTGTGTTAATTCTGGTAAGAGAGAGAGATTCATTATGGGCAGTGGGGGATTCGAGCACGCTTAAAGTACTATACATAATTAGAGATATTGGATATCTGCTGTGGATATTGCATTTCAACAGTTAAACACTTAACATGCAGCAGGCAACCCATAAAAAAAGCCCCGCCCCTTCAACAAAAACATTCCTCCAATTGGAATCCAATTAGCATGCAATTATAAATACTCCCTTAATAACTTGTTTGGATGTGGACCAAATCAACAGAAGCAGAAAATTGCCATAATTTTATTTGATTTGGGATTTAAGTTAGATATTTTATATAGAGTTCGAATCTCTATAGAGTCTGTTGAGTTGGTCCTTGAGATTATCCCCCGCTGTTTTATGTAGTTCACATTAACGTTTATGTATATTTACACGTTTTCATAGATTTATATTATTCAAATCATTTAAGATCAGGATGAGTATGAAGCAGATGCAATGGGAGGTATCCTAGATGAATGTTAAGTGATTGAACGAAAGGATTGAAATTATATAGACTGCATGAAACGGAAATTAAGAAATCGTATAGAGAATCAGATAGAGAGAGAGAGAGAGAGAGGGGGGAGGAAGAGAACACACTAAGGCATGCACTAACACTGAGACATCAGTGAGATCAGAGCCGGAAGTCTAGAATAGCGCATGTTCAGAAGGAGCTGTCAGAGAGAGAGCTGGAAAGGATATATGTAGTCTCTACAGATGAAACAGATGATCACAAAGTAAGCCAAAATGAAAACTAACACAGAAAGAGCTACACAACACATAGAAATAATCCCAAATAAAAACGATAACATCTAGTAACAACAATTAGGGGGATTTTTTTTTGTTTTTTTGGGGGGTTTATCTACTGCGTAGCCATTGAATAGTTCCATAATTGTGTTCTCTTGCTTAAATCCTTGATGTGGTTTGGATGGGCCGCTCAATAATGATGGAATCTGATACTTTTGATAAAAGTTAGTTCGAAATATATATAGTGTATATATATACTCGTTGATCGCGTAAGCCAAATATATAATGAAATGAAACAAATTGTGAAATAAACTAATGATGGGTTCAGTATGGTTTTTGTATGTGTTCGCAGATTATGAGTTTATAATAACTAATGTGATATGATTAGTATGCTTGTTATATCCGATATATGTGTTGACAGATAATGAGTTCTTGAATGACTTTTAAATGAAATGGTTTATTATTGGGGTTTCATCTTCAGAATTGTGTCCATTAACAAATGCTTAAAGTTTTGGATCACTTACCTTATCCTTTCATTAATATATCTTAAATGTCTAAGCGCAATTTAGGGCTTCTTTAGCACTTTGTAATGGGACAAAATTCTGTTTGTTTGTTAATCATTTTTAAAGATTTATTATTAATCATTTAATATATATAAATTATATATATACAAAAACGTTTTATCTGTGGTTTATATGTCAGTATTCTTTGTACAGTTCTTAAGAAGGCAAAGTTATTAAAGAAGGTGGAAATTGAATTCACAATTGTGAAAAAAACTCGATTGAAATTGAAAATAGAAAAATTATATTCAACGGTTAAGTAGAAAGTGCGTTAGCGTTAAAGTTCGTTAACAGCCAATTATTTGAGAGAAGTTAGTGAAAATTTGAAAGCAAAACTAAATGACAAGAGTCAAAGATTATACTTAAAATAAACTGTGTTAATATATAGTTATATACGAATATGTATTGTATAGGTATTCTTAGCAGTAGGAGATCATTAAGAGTATTGTGTAAGAGTTCTGTTGGGAATAAGTGTATCTTTCGATATTGTTTCAAAACTAAAAAATTGCTCATTTTGTTGAGGTGTAACAAAAGAAAAGAAACAAATAATAAAAAGAATGTCTAGAAACAAAAGCCGTTCAGTAAGTCAGTTAGTTGGATAGTTAAAGAGGTAGCTTCAAAAGTAAACAAAGGAGTCTACACCTTCCATTAAGTAAAGTTGCAGAAGAAACAAATAAAAAAGAGAACGGAAAACTATGAAAAAAAACAAACACGCTTTTATATCATTTCTTTTGTCTTTAGTTCCACGGCTGCTGTTTGAATCGTATGTAATTCCGTCATTCTTAAGCAAGGGCCCATACCTAATATACCTCGACTTGTCGTCATCCTCGCCACCACTCACAGCACCTGCAGCGCTGGCATCTGCAGCGCCCTCGGCCCCTTCGGCTCCCTCGGCGTTGCCACTCTTGCGTAGTCCCGGAATCGATGGCATAGCTGGCATCGATGGCATTGCTGGCATCGATGGCATTGCCATGGCCGGCATCGATGGCATCGAAGCGTTACCCAACCAGCCCTTGGCGCTGCCCAACCATCCACTAAAAGAGGGAGAAAAAAAACACAGTTAGTCAATAAAGTGGCCAAAATCCTTGCACATTTCTTAGTAATCAGCCTGCTACCCCTCCTCCCTCTAACTGACACACTGACAGACTGACAATCAATCTTGGCTGTAATTTGACAATGTTCATATAAGGAGACCCGATAATGTCTGCCTATAATATATTATGTCAAACAATGAGCTGGCACCTCAACTTGACGAGCCCTAACGCTTCCGAAAGCCCACTTCATATTAAGTACATACACATTTTATACAGGGTGTCATAGATAGAAAGATTATAAGAATATATCCTTTTTGTACAGAAAATGTGGATTAGATTCAAATTAGCCATGTTATCACAATGTTATCAATACATTTGGTATCGATGCTTGTTATGTTAAGGACGATTATGTTAAGGATGGTAACACTGCGGCCATTTTAACCAATGCTAATACTGAAAATATGACATTCATATTGGATAATTGTAATACGAAAGTTTGGTCACACTGTGAAAGGACAAGCGCCTGTTGCTTAAACGTATAAAGTAATTGATGCATGTAATTGAAGATTGATTTTTTTTGATAAATTGTCTAACTCAGATTCTGGTGATAAGGAAAAACCTACTGATTGGACACCCTGTGTTCTGCGACTGTGCAATTTGGAAGCGTTGATAGGTCTGCGATTTATTGAAGGAACCATTTTTGCAGTGGCGCTTCCTTTGTTATAAATAAAATGTCAATGACAAGCTCATGTAATACGTGGCGTATGCTTAATATGTGATACGTGCCAGCGACTCGCGTGTATACCTAAGTGCGCCACATCGAATGAAAAAGAACATAAACACTTTGAAATATACTTCCCAGTTCAAACGATTCGACTCTTTAATTTTTTAGTAAATATATATATATAACCCAGATAAGAACTAAAGTCTATGAAAAGTATAATCAGACCTTAACCACAATATGGACAACACCGAGGATTATTGTGCGGTTTGTTTGTGCCGGAAGCACCGCACCGTGAGAACCCCATGCAAGCACACCTTCTGCAAGAGATGCATCAAGAAGGTCTACAGCGTCTGCTCCTCCAAGGTTTGTCCATTGTGTCGCGCGCCCTTCGCCTATTACATTGTAAGTATCTATCTTTATCTATATCTATGTCTTTTTTAATCCTGTGTTATATCCTTTCCACAGCGTGAACGCAGAAGTGGCATAAAGATCGTATTCCTGAAATGATCTTAGTCGGGGAGGGCAAAAAAAAAGCAGTTCTATCTCATCTTGTTTCAGTTTTGTAAAATTTTCTTGTTTTCATTTGATTTTTCTATTTTTCTTTTCGTTTTGGTTTCTTTAATTTTGGATTAAATTTGTTAATATAAAGTTCTATTTAACTTCGTTCAAATTATTTATTACTTTTATGAAAATTGTAATACAAATAAATAAAGGAACATTTCTCTGACATTTTCTGTCTCCTTCACCAAACTATTACGTAATATGCTTCATTAATAGCACTTAGTTATAAGAGTTATATATAAACCGAGTGAAAATTCTCAAACTGAGAGCTCTTTGCGTTATTAACGATGCTTCAGTTTCGCCTTTAAGTCCGTATGGCAGCTGCATAAGCCCCATTGAGATGCCTGGCCACATTCCTTATCCACAGCTCGTACATTCGGAAAGGGCCTGCATGCCAATTGAGAGGGAGTCGGAGGGACAATAACACAATTGATTCGATTCCATTCTGGGCACATGCAATGCCAGGACGTGCATATTGGAATGAAAAATGCATGGCCTGTGGCAGTACCCGATCCACAGGTCCATATGTAGTCATGCTCTGCATGGCAAATGATGAAGGGAAAAAGGATATGAAATGATATTGACAGGCCAACGGATTTGTGCAGCCTAGATGGAATTCCATTTTACATTCTACTTTACATTGCTCGACGGCCACAAGGCCAAAGCCAAAGCCAAAGCCAAGTGCTGCATTATAACAGGATATTCGCCTACATCGACACGAACAATACGCATACGCCCTGTCATACAAATGTGATGGCTGGGCAGATTCATTGGAGCGTCAAGGACTGAAAATAAATGCACTCGGAAAAAAATGGCCATAAATTGGGGCAATTGAATTTCAATTCATTGCAATATTTATTGAATTACATCTTGTGTACGAGTATTTGTAGCATACTGAACCTTCAGTTAATTTGATTATATGGGGAAAGTGGAGTATTAAGTATACTGGACACATGTATGTATGGACGAGGACGAGTACGCGTACGTGTACGAGTATTACGTATACGCATCGTTGCACTCAATTAGTCAGCAAAGTCTACTCTGGCAGGCAGCTCAGCTGATTGACCTTATAACTATCATTAGCGTTTGCCGTTTCATCCCAGAGCAGCTCCTCCTCTTCCTATCTACTGTCCTGCCCTTCCCTCACTCTCCATTCTCCACTCTCCACTCTTCCCTCCCTCTTTGTATGTGATTTATGCGTTTTGAGGGTAGCGATGATATTACGCAATTTTGTACGCCTGACATGCGAGCAAGAGCAGAGTTTATTTATGAGTCGCGCAGGACTATAGCCGGAGTCGAGTGCTGATAAGTGGCCTACTTAAGGACATCCCCGAGCTGCGTTTTACTTAGAAATGAAACAGCACAAAACTTGGCTACAATCCAATAACAAATTCTCATACGAAATAATATGATATAATAAAATTGGAATTTATTTTCTGACTCTAGAAATAACTTTAAGCTTTTTCTGGTGCCTTTAAAAGTACTTTTCGTCCTGCCAACAAATACTCCCTGTAACCTCAGCAGATTCCCCGTTGTGCCAAGCATAATACATGGCATCCCGTGTTCCATTGCCATGTTAGCTCTGTCTCTGTACAGAGCTAAATATCTCACGCATATTTTGCTGAACAATTCAAAATCGAAAAGGCTTTTTTTTGTCTGTATTTTTCTGTGTTTCTCTTCTGCGAATGCAGTGAAAAGTTTTAATTATAAAAGTTTGCCGCGGCTTTCTGCAGAGAACATGGAACACCAGGGAGCAGCAAGGCAAGTACGAAACTGCTAGACCGCAACGAATGACTAGAAGATACTCTATAAGCACTTTGGTCCTTCACGAATCACTTCAGACGTGAGTTAAATCTTCTTTGGTTTCCTACTTATTATTTCTTATTATCTTTTCTTAACAGGATATGGAAACTCTTTAGGTAGAATGGAAAGTCCTATGAAGAAGAAAGCTAGCCTTTACTACTCAAGAATCACTTCAGACGAACGTAAGTTAAATCTTCATTGGTTCCCTACAATCATAAACCTTTTTCTTATTATCTTTTGCTAACAGGATATGGACACTCTTTAGGTAGAATGGAAAGTCCTATGAGGAAGAAAACGAGCCTTTACTACTCAAGAATCACTTCAGACGAACGTAAGTTAAATTTTCTTTGATTCCCTACAATCATAAACCTTTTTCTTATTATCTTTTCTTAACAGGATATGGAAACTCTTTAGCTAGAATGGAAGGTTCTATGAAGAAAAAAGCTAACCTTTACTTCTTAGTTTGTTGTTTAAGGATATCTTAATGTATACGCACTCAGCTGCCACAATTAACTTTAATGTCGAGTCCTACTTTAGCTTTCACTTATGGAATGAATAAGTCTATTTGCACAGAGGGAAATATATAGATATAGATATATAATTTAATTCAGTTTCCACACAATTGTGTTGCATTATTGAATCGCCCTCAATCTGAAGACTAAAGAAAGAGACAAAGAAAATAATAATTATTGCCTCTTTGCTGTCTATCCTTGCATGACAAAGGAAATGGCCAGAGACAACAAACTGATGGCATCTCTCGATGCAGCTGCTCATGGTGGCAGTCATCAGCGTTAGCGACATGAATCCTGATTACATATTGAAATAGAATGACAACACTAATGGCCTGACCTCATGCTGGGAAAAACGGGGATTTAAAGTTTACAAGAATTGAAAATGCGCAAATTTCATCAGCAAAGTAAAAGTAGATCAAGTGTAGAAGCAAAGAAATGATGATTAAGGACAGATGATTGATTTATGATATAAAATAGATGAAAGCTGGGAATAGAAAGGAAACAAAAATGGCCAAAAAACTCTCTCACACAGACACGAATCTCACTTATGCAAATTGCATTCGGGACAGCGAGAAGAAACCGAAACTGAAAACTGCAACTGCAGCATGAGGGATGCTGGTCTGTGGGGTGATAACTTTGGGTTAGTAACAACTCCCCAGTTGCACTCAATCCCTCCCTGCCTCCGTCTGCTGCTGCATGCACTGAAGCGCAGCAAATTGCATTGCGAGGCAAAAAGGAACTTAGATAGCGTTGCTCCTGGTGGGAATTTTTTTTCAGGATATCTGCCTGATTGCTTATCGCATTTTTATAGCTTCCCATTGTGTCACCCACTGGCGGGTGGAGTGTGAAGGGAGGGGGCGGGGTGAGTTTATTACAATGGCTGCAAGTGCAATTTTTAATTAAGTCTGTGTCGAGTGCGACGCGTGGGCTGTGGCCTGACACTGCGTTTAATTGGATGCCAGTGAAGAGTCGAGATTTAACCGGAAAGCTCCCATTTCAAAGGCAACTCTAAATTAAAATAAGAGCTAAAAGTCGACTGACAAAGAGTCTAGCAACGCCCTCCGTTGCTATGTAAAGCCCTCCGGATAGATCCACGTGTACCCAGAAACTCATTCACATTCACCATACACCACTCTACACCCACATGTATACACGCCCAGGCAACATATTTTGAGATAATGCTAAAGGAAATTTATTACAATTGCGCAGAGAAATTACGCTAAATGCGTATATAAAGCAAAATAATAACACGCCGTAGAGCAGACTGCCAGACTGGCAGGTGGTCCGGTGGGCCGGTGGGCAGGCAGAAGCTGAAGGTCTCCGTTCACGACTCAGCAGGCATCATCATCCCCCAGCGAGTGGGGCAATGAAAGTGTGCGCTAGAGATAGTTGTTAGTATGCCTTCTTATCCTAGATGCAAGTTAAGTTATTCTCAGCCCAATGTCAATCCTTGTCTCAGGAGCTGAATGCCTACGCGACAAATATCTTAAGCTCAAACACAATCAACTCTAGTTATATGGGTCTATGCACAACGGAAAATAAGTTAGCTAAGATCCCACAAACAGCTTGAACTACCCTCGCATGGCTCTGCACAGGTGGCAAAGCGCGCAACAGCCAGCTTCACAAATGAAAAATAATGGGAAAATCCACATTTGACAAATTACCAGCTATCAGGAAACAGTAGATGAATAGAGGCAGGGAAGGGGAGTGACAGAGGGGTAGGTAATGGAAGGTATAGAGGCAGTCAAGCTGTGTGTGATCCTGGTCGACAAATGCATATCTCTCATTATAATCGTGTGTAGCTATTAATAAAATATGAACGGTACATTTAACGCCTGCATAGGCGTGACCCTCAGGCCCATAAGTAAAAATAATGCTTCCTTATGGTCGTATGACTTTTGACTTTTCAGGTTTCGTTTTGCCTTGTCATTATTTTCTTATATTCAAGCATATATTTTTCTTTATCCAGCCTTAAATTTATTTTTATTTGAGCCTCTTGCGAGTTATTTTCAATTATTTTATTTTTATGTGCAACCGCCTCGAAGTGTGCTATAAAATATGCATTGCAGCAGCCTGCGAGCCGAAAGAAAAATGGCAGCCAGGACTTTTCAAGGATATACATACATATATGTCTGCTCTGAAGTTGCCTGCACACAAATTTGTACAAGGGAAAGAGACACAAACGACTTTTCAATAGCCAAGCCAATTATTGCCTTATGCACTTACACTATAAAGTCTTTCAGCTCGACGTTGTATATAAAATACTGCAAAATATCTGTTTGAGTGTTGAAGTATAAATTTTCTTCCTGTTTTATATTCTATTTAATGCTTCAATTAGAAAAGAACTCCTTCAAGTTTAGATTTCACCCATATATACTTAATTCTTATCTCCATCCATTCACTGCTTTTACCTTTCATGCCTGTGTTGCAGCGTCTGTTAGCTCTCTGTTAATTAAAAGTTAACAAAATTTTAAGCAAATCTTGTGGTGCGAATCTCACAAGATTAATGTGGAGGTTAAAGATTTTGAGGGAGTCTATTGAAATTTAAGTTTTATTATAAGTATAATGAATTCTGTGACAGGACTAAGCAGCTTAATGGCCGCCTGATAGCCCAGTTATTTTCATAGCCATTAGCATAACACGGGTTCCTAATCCCATTGACATAGTTAGAAACATTTGAACTATGTGAGAGACTCATGTAAAAGTCAAGCTGGTTGTAAGCCGCGTTGTTCGTCTAATCATTTGGCAACTCTTAAGCTTTTTATGGCTTAAAATCCTCAACGTAACTATTAACGACACAGCTAACCTGGCAATAAGGATATTATTGAAGTGTTTACCTTGCTCATCTCCCATGTCGCTTATCCAGGTGTTTGGACGTTGCCTCACAATCCACTTAATGTGATTGCTTTACGTCTGACGCGCCTGGGGCCGAACATAAAAGGAGTCCATTGCCAAGACAATGGAGAACGATGAAACCGCATTTAGACATATCCACGGGAAAAACAAGCGGAAAATATAATATATATGTAATTAACAAAAGGGGGTCGTCGCTTGGCGTGAAAAGCTTAAATTTGCACACAAATGTCTAAAAATACGAGTGCCAAAGGAGAACTGCAAATGTTGCGTGCCAGTGACAGGCGAGAGAAAGGAGCCAAGAGGTCCTTTAGTTGCCTTTGGTGCTTAACTAATGTGCCTTTTGTGTGTCTGTGTGAGTGTGTAATGTACGATGTATGTGTTGTATTATACCTTAAAACTTTTGACATTTACCCGCACACGCACACACATACATCTACAGAAGGAGATACAGAGAAAGTAAACACGTAACAGAGAGAGAGAGATGAGAGAGGGGGACAAACACATCAGTTCGAGTTTCAGTTGCGGATGTTATATGGCCTTGTGTGGGGTATTAAATGTTGTTTTGATCTCTCTACAATATAATGATGTTCCTTGGACAAAAAGCATATACTTAAGCACACACACACACACACACAGGCACAGACACACACATGTACTAACACGCGCGCACGCAACAACAGTTAAATCGCATTAGCTAAAGCTGATACCTTTTGTGATTTTTGCGTGTGTTTGTATAATTTGTCAGAGCTGCGAATCGATTCAAATGCATATCGGAAAATACTCAAAAACGCAACACCGACGCAATAATACCCTTTGTTGCGGCCTTTATTCAAATAATAATGCTTCCTTTTTCTAGTACTCTCACCAAACCTGCAAATGTATCGATCGTTATCGATATTAACACGATTCTGTTAATCCAACACTCACTGTTAATGTTAACAGAACAGTGGATGATCACAGCACGAGTTAACAGAGCTTGTCCTTCTAAATATGAATGTACAACTGTAGAATAATTACTATTATTTTCACCATTCTGTTAGTCCAACAGTCACTGTTAATGTTAACAGAACAGTGGATGATCACAGCACGAGTTAACAGAGCTTGTCCTTCTAAATATGAATGTACGACTGTAAAATAATTACTATAATTATTTATTGCTATTATCAAATTATAATTTATGTATTTAATTAAATTATAATTTATTTTAAATATATTTATATATTTTTAATTTTATTTAATTCTTTATTTTTATTTATATATTATTATTAATTTCTCAACTCTATATTATTTTATACTTTTCTCACTTTATTTTCATTCGAATTTATTTTACTTCATTTGAATCCTTATATTCTCTCTTATACTCATATACACTGTAGGGTATATTATCCACCTACGGAAACGTAACAGATACGTGTCGATAAAATCTTTGCATGATAAACAATCAGGACTTAGGCTCAGTTTGCTGTCAGGCCATGCGATACACACTCAATCACACGCAGGACAGGATATGAAAAGGACGCGTCAGGGGCTGGGAGGGGGCTGGTAAGTAAAAAAGGTGCCAAATGTCGAGAATTTTATGCGCATTAATTAAAGGTAAGTCCAGGAGACAATAAGAAGACCCGAATGCAAATTAAATGTTTAGCATGATATTTAAGCCGATTGAGATGAATTATCCTGAAATGAATACCTGACGAATTTTCCCAAAAAAAAAGGATACCTTAAGGAAATTTAGTGCTCAACACGTGGGCGCAACACGAGCTCTTTTGACAGCACTTCTGTTGCTATTTTTGCCAGGACACATACTTGTAATTACAGCAGATGCAGGAGAATCCCTGACACCCGAGTCCTTGACAATCCTGCGCAGATTACACAACGCCCTAAGGGCGACAACGTCTAAAGTGTCCTCAAAAAATCTTGTTGCACACAACACAACGCTGTAGCCCCCCGGGCAATCGACTGTGCTTTACTTGTTCTACATCTCATATGTGCCGACTATATAGGTGGACTGGTGCCAGCAGGATGTGTGGGGCGTGGCAGCTACACTCACAAGCACAATTAAAGCTTCAGAACGGCTTTAGGACACATATTCCCCAAGCTGCTAACTTTTATTTGACTTTCCTACAATTAAAGCCCCGCGAGTTTTTCAACCACATTTGGCCATTTGGCAGCTTAAGTGTCCCGCCCCAAAGGATAAAGGACATGACTTTTACGAGCTGCAGTTTATTTTCGTTTTTCTGTTCTGGAACTTTTCGCTTGATAGTTTCCCGTTTTTATATGCCAATTATCCTGTTAAGACTTTTAACGATTGCAACCAACAAGTGAAAACTTCTGGGTGCTTAAACAATTTGTACGCAATATGCTTAACTTTCCCTGAAATTAACTAAGGATATTACATATAATATATATATATATATATATAGAATAATATGAATAATCTATCTGTTTTACTATATATACTATATACTTTACACACTGTAACATTTATCTGAGCGAGTTCTGCCTTTGTTCTTCTGAAAAGATCCTCATAGCATTCTAATTTTAAGCAATTTCTAAGGACCTTCCATCTAACTTTTCTATTCCTTTTAGAGACTTAAGATTATGTTTAGCAACTTGTGATTAGGTTATATTAAATATAAATAAAAACAAAAGGAACTTACGTGGCTTCGTTGACTAATGAGTCTACCAGGGAATCTGATTTGGGTAAGCTAAAATAAAATATGAGAGGCAAATAAAATAAAGAAATTAAATTAAGAAAATTATAATAACATATTACAAATTATAAATAAATAAAATAATAAATATGAGAACTCATATAAAAAACAATATAAAGTATAATACAATCGAATACAATAAAATACAAAGGACTGATTCATAATAAGAATAAGTGAATAAGTAATAGGTCGTTCAAGGATATCTTTCTGAACTTTTCTAACTAAGTCTTAAGCTGTAACTATTCTTTTACTTATCCGGCGCTTTCCATTTTTCATATCAAGATGAATTCCCTTGTAAATTAATTTATTCATAACCTTTATCCCAAAGTTTCCTCTACTGGTCTGGAGTTAAACCTTTAGACAATTCATCAATCTAGACGTCTCGTCGTAAGCCTTTGTCCTGTTAACTTTACCCTTTAACATTTTAAGTAAGCCTTTGCCAATTAAATACAATACATTTCTCACCCTTAATTAGGTCTTGGACAGCTCGTACTCGAGAGTACTAGTAGCTTACCCTTGTGCAAACTTTATTACCCATTCGACCTTCGACACAACAAGTGGGGTAGCACTATCAAAGGATCAAGTTTTCCAACATAGTTACCTGTAAAGAGTAAGAGAGTTTTGAATTAATAAGGATTTATATGGTTGGCTGCATGGAAATGTTAGGGAATTAATTACGAGACTTAGCGTTCGAAAGGCGGCAATTTGATCTGAGAAGGATTGGCTAATGACCGTAAGGATACCCCTCCGGTTGACCAGCAGACTACCAGACCAGCAGACCAGTTGAATGAATGAGTTTTAATTAAAAGCCTAGAGATACGCGTGTGATTACCAAAGGATGAAGGTAACTCTAATGGCACCTCAACATGAACGGAACTTGATTGTTCTCTTCCACACACACACACACACACACGCAGACAAGTAAAGTTCAAAGTTCACACGCAACCCAAGGGGAATCATCGCAGGTCCGACTCCGGATCCGTGTCCTAATGGACTTCAACCAGCAACAGCAAAGTGGGCGATACACATTAATCTTTTGAAGCGTAAAGAATATAAATCAAAATTAATGCAAGAAAAATTATTTATATGAAAGTTCAAGCGAGCATATGTTATATTTACTCAATGGTTTGGCAAATTGCTAGCAAGGACATTGCATAAAGTATCCTGTTTGCTTGATGTTTATTCCCCAATCAATTGACAGTCACAACACAATCAAAGGATAACACCAAGCACACAGAGAAAAGTCAAGCTGCAAATTTAAATGTAAATGCAGCGACCTTGACTCGATACATGCGCCAAGCTGTTGCCTGCTGGCTTCCTCCTTGGCTGCAAGTCCTTTATCCTGTGCAAAACAAAGCACGAATAGCTGCCTTCAAAGGACCAAGCAAAAGCAGCAGCGACGGCCACAACAACAACAGAAATAGCATAGAAAATTAATTCCAATGCAAAAACAAGTCTCGCACAAGCAGCTAAATAAACTGCAAGGACTCTCGCAGGAGCAAAAAGAGACAAAAGAAAAAAACTAAAATATCCTCTTACTTAATTAAACTCTTTGCCCCCCGTAAATCCAAATGAAGGACATGTCATTTCTACTTGTTGAAGCCACAGCCACAATCCGGTCAGGAGTAATTAAGTATACGCAATGTATACATCATAGAATATTCAAGTAGCTGCGACCCACTTGCGGTTTGCTGTCATTTCAGCGAATGCACTTCACAGGATACAAGTACAAAGCATATGGGGTAAACAGCGCTGATTGGATAATAATGATTGACTTTGGTTCAAGAGACGTTTATTCGTGCAAATATAGAGAGCAGACCGCAAGCTTCTATTGGGAAAACAAACAAAGGACAATCAGTGGATGGAAATCTGCCCTTGCAGGTTAATTAAACTGTCCTCGCCTGAATTTGAGCAATATGTTCTGATCAATATCGAGTCCAATTAACGCTCAATTGAGAAATAAGCGACTAATTTGTCATTGAAGGGGGAAAACAAACTGAAGGACATCGTCCTGATAATCTATGGATTCGCTAATGATTCTTTGAATGGATTATAAATTCGTAATAACCTTGCAAATGTAGTTTACATCGGAATAAAAACAAATAAAATGATTTCCAATAAGAACTTAATTGGCCAATTGGCCTAATTGGATACGTATATGATAGTTTCAGAGCAATTTCCCATTGCCTTGAAAGAAAATGTATGCTGAAAAACTGCATTTTAGTTCGGTTTGCTAAACAGACCGGATATCGATTTTATTCATATTTTATATTTCATATCATATTTTCTTTCCGGAAAGTTTGTGACAGCAATGGGAAGGCTGTCAGTGCCGCATTTACGGAGATTCGATACAAAGGACAATTGAGTAGTCAAACGCTGTCAAACGCGGCAAAAGTTAAAAGAAAAACTAGATAGTTGACAGCCGTAAGAGATGTGCAATACGAGTCCATGTGCAAAGGTTTTTACAACATTAGATGCTTCCGCTAGTGATGGTCAACCCCAACGATAGTATCGCTAAAAGTATCGCTGTAGTGTGCGTGTTTACGTTGAACTCGATAGTATCGATTGCTGATACACAACAGCTTTTATGGCCTTGACAGAGCTGTCGCTTGCTGTTCATCTCTATATTTATGGGCAAGTTTATGCAGCACTGTCTGTGTGTGTGCGAGTGTGTGTGTGTGTGAGTGTGTGTGGTGTGAGTGCGCGTGTGGAAGTGGATAACATTATGCTTTGACATCAGTTCCAGGTAACACAATATATAAAATGCAGAAATATAATCTCTGGTCCTTGGCAACTTCAATCCTCGTTTTATAAAATACTTTTTTACTTTGACGGCAACTTTTCAAGGGCAACTTTACCGTTACCGCTGCCGCTGCCAGGACAACAGGCACAGCTCGTGTGGTGCAATAAGAACTTTTTGTGCTGGCTTCAAAGACTGCGCCCAACGCCCAGCCACCCACTTGACCTTTGAAAAAGTCTTCTCTATTATCTTAGTGTGTATATATGCTGGCAGTCAAAGATAGATGAAGAACTGGGATTAAGCGCATGGAATGTGGTGCTGTGCGTATGTATGTGTGTGTGTGGCGAATATTTCATTAGTCGATTACAAAGCAAACAGATGGCAGCTGCAGCCTGCAATTTCAATTAAGGCCCGAGTAGAAAACATCTAAGCACAGCCAACATCTGGCACAAAGGAGACCTGACGAGGTGCCATATCAGGAATCATTATGGGATGTATTACGCGTGGGATATCTGTCTGTGTGTCTGCGTGTGTGTGCCACTCGCCTATAATGTAATCAACAAATAAATGTCTTACTCATGGATGCAGTTCTAGGAATCAAGCACAATTCCATAGAATTCTATACATTGAGATGGCCCTAAGCAGCAGGTATTTAATTAACAAATGACTTTGAATCCTTGAACCTTGTGCAAACTTGTGCATTCCGAGAAACATTCAAGGTTGAGCGCAAGTCGCAGGATTCCTTACAATTTCCATTGAAATTGAAATAAATTCCCCCCAGCTAAAGACTCTCTACAGTTAAGCGGAAATATCACAAGGAGCAGTAAATAATAATAACGAAATTCAACGGAAATGAAATCATTTATTTTCCTTTGTGCAAATTATTTGAATTAGTCGCAAATATAATTTACGAAACTTTATAAAGTTTCTTATATATATATATATATACATATGTATGTACATATATATATCTCAGCTAATAATTTGATCAAACTTCACTCGACAAAAACTTTTCGCATTTGTTGCACTAAGCAAATAATTAGATTAAATAATTCTTTAGATGAAAAACTATATCAGATTTTCTGTTGAACAAAAGTTTATATAAGATTATATTAGATTAATTAATATAATTAGGTTTATATTATATAAAATGTTATTAGATTCATTATATTATTGCATTTATCTTAAGTTAATTAGCAGCGTGCCAAGACACAGAACAAAATTCACTTAGCAGTTGTTTTTGTTCAAACTTTGTCTTATATCCTGCTTGATTTTAGTTTATTTATTATTTTATATTATTTTATATTTTAACAGGAACAAATTAAAAATGCAATTAATTTGCAAAGATATTTAATTGGGACTATAACTATGGAGGAGGCTGCCCACAATGAAATATTTACGCGCTATATGAGAAAAGTTTGGCAAACTTTTTGGTATTTGAGTGAGCATCTAGTTAATTTCTTTATAAGTATGCCAAAAAGAAAAAAAGGACCCACAGGACCTTGGTTTTGGCAACGTGCTCGTAAATGGCACCCACGTCTATCATAAGCCGGCAGTAGGTCGCCCAGGGCGGAAATTGTATTGGCCGTAAAGTGTGTGGTCGGTGTGCTGTCCCAAGAAATCAATGGAGGAGGAAGTTGCTTCCTGTGCTGTTATCAACGTGGCGAGTAATAGCTATTTTAAGTAAAAGTCAAAGGTCGTGTAGATGGAAGCACAAAGTCTTGTAAGGATATGGCTTCCAGCTGTAAGGATACTCGGCATGAACATAAATTTAATAAGTTTGTTTGCAGTTTGCTAATTGCCTGTCAAGTGCATCACACGGCAACAAGAAGTTCAAAAGAAGATATCAGTAGTAATAGTTTCAGGAGCTGTCAGTTAGATGCAAGTTAGTTCAACTTGAGACAAACAAAGTAAGACAGAAGCTCAGGTAGTTGCAATGGAGCCTTGGTCTGAAACTAGTCTGTACGATTTCAATCAACAGTCACAAGGAATAATAATCACTTTTGGCTGCTTCTATTAACTGGAATGGTTTTCTTTGGAGCATTGCAACAGATTCAAAGGAATGCCAACCGCAACCAGAAGGGTCACACAAATATCGAACACATAACAATTAGATTAGACCACAGAGAGGTACAGCAGCAAGGTGACATAAAGCGTTGACGTCATCGCACGTATTGAATTGCAAATTGTGTACGAAAGGATGAAACGAGCTTCGACATGGCCGGAAGGTGTTGCCCTTGTTTCTTGGCTTGTCCTGGCCTTCTTCTTGTTGACAGAATCAATTGCGCACGTTAGCAACAAGCGAGCAACTGAAAATTAAATTGGAAACGACTTGCCAGCTGGAACAGTAGCTGTAGCTGTGACTAGGGACCCGCTGGCTTGTAACCTTTTGCTGCCGCTGGCATTTTGAGCCTGGGACTGAAATTGAATTAGGCATGTTTTTCATGCCGCCCATAAACGCATTTGCAGCGCGCACAAACAGTGTGCGTAGTTGTGGCCACAGAATTGCATTATGGCAGAAAAGAAAAGAAAAAAAAAAGAGAAAAGAAACACAACAAAGGCGGGCGCTAAATAGAAGGAGCTGTACTACAAAGGTTACGTATACGCCTGGTAGTCAAAGAAAGGTCGGACTGCCACGTCTAGTTATGGCAGTTCTTTCAAACGTATTTACTATTTGCCTACCCCTAAATGAAATGACCAACATTTATGCTTAAGGCTCACACACTCCGCATGACCTTTTTAAGCCAACTCAAACATACACAGGCCAACAGGAGCTGCCTTTTAAAGTCAGCTATTAACGCTATGCAAATAGCACAGAGTAGACCCTAAGAACCGCCCCTAAACAGAATGTTGTGAATAATAATTTGAGAATTTTAGTGAGTGCGTCGCGCGCTTATCAAACACATTTCGGCATTTTATAGACCGTGCGAGTGTTTTATGTTAATTTTTAAGTATAAGTAGGTACAGACGAGGCGCAGGCACGGGCTGAGAGTGAAGGGATTCGAATGTGTTTTACTGGATTATTTTTTGGATTCATTTTTATGGCAGTGACTGACACATTTTCCAGATAAGCTCTGACAAGGTTGCGCATTGTGTTTATTGTTTCAAGCGAAAACTTCATAGTTGAATAAGCACTCGTACATATGTATGTGATGATGTTTTGAGAGGAAACACAATGAAATGGGTCTATCAGTACCTAACCTTAAATATATGCTCACAGTACGAAGATTCAAGAAGAGCAAATCATAATCCTACACTAACTTTATCAAAGTATTGTATACTTTCATTCAAAATCTAAAAAAACATGAGACATTGTATAAAAATTGCCTGTAAATGTTAACTTAACAGAAGAGGCTCATGTTAAGTGAAACACAGTGAACAGTGCTAAGTTATGTTATATGCAGGTCTGCAAGCTACTCAAAAATGCATGAAAGTAACAACAGCTGGCGAAAGTGACCATAAAACAAAGAGCAAATATATAGTTTATGCTTAAGAGTTCTTTTTCGCACAGCTGTTGCAAATTTTAAAATAGGAGAATCCAATCGCCGATAATGTAATATACTTGAACCACTTTAAGCTTATTGCCATAGGGACGATAAACTAGATTTCTTATATAGTTCAAGTTAAGAGCATATGGACTGTGGGCAAACATATGCTAACATATAGTATAGTGTTTTTGTCTGGAAAAATAAAGATAAATGTGTAAGTAGTCTAAAGGGCAAAGTGCACGGAAGTAAGGAACCGTGCAGGAAACGGAAAAACAGGCAAAAGTTACGATTTTCATAAAGTTCGCAGCCCAAATGAAACGCTACAAGCGAAAGGACTCAAGTAAAAACGTATCAAGACATAAATATTAACGCACGGCGGAAGTGACAGTCAAAGTAATGCCAACAAATGATGTGAAAGGGAGGTAGGGCGGCGGGGCAGTGGTATCAACAGCCTCTGAGTGTAACTTAAAGTTAGGCTGTGTATGTGTATGTGAGTGGGTGTTGAGACAATGCACGCACACACATAAAAACTGTTATATCTCCGGCTGCCAAAATGTTACAAAACAGCAAATTACGCCATATCGTAAAAGTGCTAAGGCTACGTGTTTTGTTACGCCGTCGGAGTGCGACAACTGCCAGACAAAGCGACACTTTTATTTATGTTTCAAGTTATATATATAATAAAATATATATATATATATATATTTAAAAAGTTTTCTGAAGGAGTGTTTAATGAACTCGACACATTTTGTAGAACATGTTAAGCTAAAATTTTATTTTTAACGCAAATGTTAACCTATGCCTCTTTATTAATGCTGTAATTGATCCTGTTCATTTCATTTGGGATAATTATGTTAAAGTGACATGGTCACACATTCACTAAAATGGCGTGATGTGCGTAGTTTATAATTTGCTTCAATATTATGCAAAAATATGTTATGTTATCGATCCTGCTTAATTTTTTAGGCTAATTATGTTAAAGTGAGATGGTCACACAATTATCAAAATGGCAGGTTGTACCTATGTTATATTATTATGCTAATATATAATTTATGTTATTGATCCTGTTAATTTCATTTGTGATAATTATGTTAAAGTCAGATGGTCACACAATTATCAAAATGGCAGGTTGTGCCTATGTTATATTATTATGCTAATATATAATTTATGTTATTGATCCTGTTAATTTCATTTGTAATAATTATGTTAAAGTCAGATGGTCATACAATTATCAAAATAGCGTATGTTATAATTTGCATTAAAATAATGCTAACATATCGTTGAATTAATATAGAATATCACACTATCAGAGTTTTATCTAGTACGATTTACAAAAGATTACCGAGAGGTTATAAAATATAACAGATATAACAGTTATGTTCTTATTCTTTCTACTATTCGCGTTCTGTAATTGCGGCTGACAATTGGTGTCAAATCGATAATGCTTTATTATTGACCTACAATAAATTTACAAATAAAAATGAATCAAAATTGGGCCAGCAGTGGGTCAAAAGCACATGGACAATGCAGTCGATAGAATCAGAAAAGTTTTGGTTTGATTGAAGGCTTCACTTGATGTGGCCAATCCGCATACATAACTGGGTCGAATATGGCGTAAGGATCTATCAACAATGACTTGCAAAACTATGAATATTGAATAAGTTTGTCAAAGTTGTGGAAAGTTCTACTGTGTACAAATATTTCCAGAGTTGGCAAAACCCATTTAAATAGCGTTCGGCTAGATGTTCTGATCTGAAATTCCCTTTAGAATTTATAGGTTTAATTAAAAACATGTATAAGAAATCAATAACCATTCATTCTGCCATAAGGCTCAGCATATATTATTTATTATTTATTCTGCTCTCCTAGGGTCCTGCTGCAATGCCAATTAGATGGGAATTGAGGACCTGGCGACACAGAAATATAATAAAAAAAAAATAAATAAAACCAAATTGCGCACACATTTTTTTCGTACTCCTGCTAAAATATTGTCCAGCCTTTTGGATGCGACTTTGTCCTGGAGGTCATCGTCATCGTTGTCGTTGTCGTCGGCGGCGTCGGCGAGTTCACATTAATTCGCCCAAAAGTGCCAAATGCCAAGTGCCAGGTTCATCGTTAGCGCCCACGCTGATGGCGGTTGCGATGTTTGGACAATGTCCTGCCGTTTCGGGCATGGTATAAAATTTTAATATCGTCCTTAAATTTAAATAGCCTCAAGTTGTCGGTGGCCTTTGCGTGTGATTTGGCACCGTTTCAATTCAGCAACAACATTTTATTTTGATTTCCTTGCCAACTGTCCCCTGGGAGAGACGATAAATCCACCTCAGTTTCGCCAGCGCTCTATTTATTTATTTATTTATATTTATTCTGAGGCCACCGCTTTGATTTCATCGTCCTGCCGTGTGCCCGTAACACACTACACTGTCCCAGGTAAACCCACACACTACACTCGGCACTCGGCACACACTACATTAGGCTATGAAAAATGCATGAAAGCCTTGGAAGTCACCGACGAATCAAATAGTTTCACCAAAAGTATATCTATGTGTTTGCTCTACGATTGCAAGGACATCCTCTGAACAGGTTACAGCTTATCAGTGATGCTTACATATATCCAAAAGATGAACTTCATATCAAATGTGGTGTCTATACCTTATGTTAACTCTAGGCAGGAATTATCTCTACTTCCTTTTAGCCTAACTTATGTTTATAGGGTATACAAAATGGACCAAAAGAAGTTCATTAAGCAGTTTCTCCCATAATTTGTCATCGATTTTCTCTTGGCCGACGATGACTGTCCGCCCAAAAGAGGGTTTACTGTACTGCACTGACTATTTGACTCACAGAGAAAGGCAGGAAGAAAAAGCGATTTTGTTTCATGTATTTTTTTTTAATTTCAACCGAAATATAAGTTACGGTATGAATATAAAAAATTTCCCAGGAATTTGCTATTTGCCCACACAGGACATTCCTTTTGCAAATAAAGAAAAAAAGCAAAGAGAGTAAATATATAAATATATATCAATATATATATTGATTTCAACTTTTGCGGAGTATTTACAATACAGGACAGAATATATGATATATGCTGGAGTATATGGTTGACCTTGGAGTGCCTGTACCTATGTGTAAACACAAGGATATTGCAATTTCATATTTGATTGACATTGACATTGGTTGGATGCGAGTATATGGAGGAGGACTTCATCCGAGAAAAGGCAATTACAAATTGAATCAAATGCAAAAAAGGATCCGTGAGTTGTACAAATAAACTGACAACTTTTGAGTTAATCAAAACTTTTCTGGGTATGAAACCCACACACACAAGCAACTCATATGTGTGTGTTTGTGTGCAAATATGAGTGTATTATTAATGAGCTTTGACAAAGAGCATTCAAAATTTACGGCGCAGCTACGGACGGGCTATTTGTCCTGCTTGTTTGCCGAGCAATTCGAGCGTAAGATTTTTGCCTCGTTTCTCCTTTTTTTTTTGGCTGAATTTAGGAATACGAGTACTCAAAGCAGGCAGGCAGCAGCTGCAGTGAAAATAAGAACAAAAGCAAGGACATTCGCACACACACACATGCAGAGAAACACATAGAGAGAAAGGGAGACAAACGCAGTGCAACTGCAAATAAAGTAAATGTCCTTGAAAGCGCGCAAATGGCAAAGCCAACAACGTAGTTGGCCCTGGCGACGCACATAGGTACAGGTGAAGGTTTTGCAGGACGAGAATCGGAGCGAGCAAAATCCTTTTTACCTTCGTTTTCTCCACAAACTATGCTACAACATAATTTTAAGCGCCTTACCGACTACAAAGAACCATTTTCCAAAGTGCACAGATGGTTAACTCAAAGGTAGCAGGATCTCTACGAATCACTTCAATCATTTTCCTTGTGTGAAGATGCTGCAGCTGTCAGCAATTGAACTGTTTCTCATGTGCTTGAAACTCACTTATCTTCTACAGGATGTGTATAAGATGCCATTTTACATGGTGCTTCAAATAGGTTTAGGTACAGTTACAGTTACAGTTGTGTTTTGCTTCTACTGTTCAACAATAAATATATTTAAGCGCTTCTATGTTCGATTCTACTTGAAAACTTTGATGCAAATTGAGGTTAGCTGGGCATGGACTAGATATTCTATTTCATCTGTCAATCAGACTCAGATTAATCCTCTGAACAAGAGCTTGAGTATGCCCAACTTTTGGCGGAAATGAGAAGGGAAGTTCATATTTTTAGGTTATGTCGCGGCCTCATTTAAAATGGCAAAATTAACTTAATGAATTCACTGGAAATTATAGAGATTTATCAATGATTGCTCTTTAGAGCGGGCGACGGATTGTCGGATTGTCGAATGCCAGGACACGTTACCAGAATGCACAATTATTAAATAGGCTGGCAAAAGGACAACAACACAAAGGAAGCAGGAGATGGCGACAATGAAGATTATGGCGACGCTGGCGTCTTGCCTCTGTTTGGCGTGGGCACATCACATGGTGCACATTTGGTTGTTTTGCAGAGGCAACAGAAGAACAGACAGAGCGAGAGAGGGAGAGCGAATGAGAGAGCGAAAGAGAGAGTGTGTGTTTTTAGGTCTTAGCGTGTGACAGAGAAAGAAAGAGAGAGCGCCATTGTCACACTCTCTCTCTCTTTCTTTCACTCTGTTTTTGGCTTCCCTTTTTGGTATCGATCCGCAAACGAGCAAAAGTCAACTGGAAACTGGAAACCAACCACCAGAATCCTGCTCCTTCTGCTACTCCTGCTGCTCCTTCTGCTACTGCTACTGCTGCTGTTGCTCATGTCTCTGATATTGGTGACAGACCAGCCTTTTATGTTATTTTTTTTTGGTTTATTTTTTGGCCAAAAAACTGAATGGAAAAGGCGCGTATAGCGAGCGTGCGAGGGTGGGTGTGAGTGGGCGGGCTGGTGGGTGGTTGGGTGGAATGACTCAACATTTTGTGGTTATGCATAAGCCACATCCACGTGCAATTCGTGGAGAGCGAAACAAAAGCGGAAATGGAAACGAGGCTGACGACCAACTCGGCCAACTTGTCAATGTCAGTTGATAGTGAAAGGCAGGAATATAATAGTGGGAGCAGTGGGAGCGATGGGAGGATAACCGTTATAGCCTATATATACTGTACGCAGCGGGGACACTTCAAAGTCTGTCAGCAGCTGTTGGCAGCTGCTAAAGGCTGCTAACAAGACGTGCCCAGAATTAGCTTCAAACTAGAACAACACACACACACAGAGGGCTACACACGCAATTAAATATTAATGTGGCAAATTAAGTGAAAAATGATGTTTGATAGAGTGAGACGGTCGTCGTCTAGCGCGAAAAAAAGGATGTTCCGCCTGGCTTTCGCTTGTCTGAAGGATTAGGCAACAACTTAAAGCATTAACATCACGTCAATGGGACTTAAGTTTTCACTTTTCTGACTATCAAGTGAATACTATAAGATTACCGTATAGAACGTGCTGAACACGTTAACGGAACAAACTGTTATCATTGCGATAAGAGCAGCATTTCTCTATATGAGAACAGACAGGACAGGACCTTTAAAGCTTCGAGTTGTATTCTATCATCGATATGAGTATAAGATCATATTAACTAGGTTTGGGTAAGCTAAAGGATTCGTATTAGGGTATATATACTAACAGGATCTGTAGCCACTTTCGAGGCTATATGAGTTATAGTCAACATATATATATATATATATATATAATCCTAATATCTAGGATTAGTAAAATTGAACACTTTTATATATTATATTATTAAGCATATTTATTATTATATTTGTATATATCTTAAATCTTATAAATAAAATGATATTTAAAGTAAATAAAATAGTGGGAACAGACAATAATAGAAGCAACTTAAAGAGTTATACGAGTGGTACGAATAATACGAGTTTATTGGCTATTTGCCTGCAGTTAAAGCAATTATGTTAAGTCACGAAATGGCCAATTGCATTGATATATACACACATATATATATATATATGTATATGTGCAGTAAAATGTGGCTACGACAAATGGGGCGAAAAGGTTGGGCAAAATGTTAAAAGGTACAAATTGCAAGGTCAGATTGACACGCTATTTGGGAGTCGGGGAACGGGGACTGGGGAATTGTGCACGCGACTGGGTCGCAGACGGAGACAAAGAACTGCGAAAGCGTTTGTGCAAAGGTGCGAAATGCCATTGAGCTGTGGAATCTTGGAACATGGGTGTTGTTGGCAGATAACGGAACGGGAGTTGGCCTTAAATGACAGCTGGTAAAAGATAAACACATAAAAATAGGAAAAAAAAAAAGTAACGCCTATCGGAGGGTCTTGTCAGGGGAATTGGAGTGGGAGGAGATTCTTTATTTTTGGGAGCTAGAGATAAATTTGAAGTTGACTCACCTTTTGGCACCTTCTTCGCCTTCGATACCCTGCTCACCCACGGCGGCGGCAGCAGCATCCTGTTCCGCTGAAGTAGTAGGCACCTCAGCTGTAGATGTTGATGCAGCGGGTTCACCGCCTGGTGGAGCTGGCACATCCTCATCACCAGCGCCGCCCTTAACGGCGCCTACCAGCGAGCTGAATTGATTTGTTAGACCCGAAAACATGTTTGGCTTTTATGTGTGTTGCTTGCTTAATGAATGTGCAGCGATTGAAAGGATTAGCCTGGCGTCCTCCTCGTGTATACACAAAACGAATGTTACACGAATCCAGAGACGAGTCCTATGCCAAACCCGAAGCCGAAGCGTCGACAGAAGCACAGAAACAGATGAAACGTGCGCACGTTTGTTGGGTGGGAGGCGCTTGCTCTCTCACTATTGTGTTTCCTCTCTCTCAATCTCTCTGCCTCTCGCTCTCTTTCTCTCTTGTTTAATGCTCGCACGTTCGCTTCAATTGACTCTCTCTTGTCGTACTCTGCGTATGCTGCTGCTGCTGTCTCCTGCCGTCGCTTAACTTTTATTACACTTGGCAGGAATTTGGTAATAGGTTTTCTTTTGCACCGATCTAGTTTTCACTTTCAATGAGCAAGTTATGTAAAATTTTGCGTCTTTACTCAGTTAATTTTGTTAGCACGCTGTAAAATGTACAATGGAAAACAATAAACATTAACCGCAATGCGAATAGAGCGTTTGCCAGAGGCAAAGAAAATCAATAAATAAGCAACTTAATTGTAAATGTTTAATTGTTTCACTGCATCTAAACTAAATTGTCAAAATGATTCGCACTGTTAAAAATGTCGCGCTCTAATCGATATTTCGTCTCGCTTGTTATTTCTCGTCTCTTTGTATTTTTATATAGCAATAAATGCAATATATTAAATGATGTTGTAATTGTAACACTTTAGAAAGTTAATGTTCTTTACTTTTATTTTGCTGAGTGTTGTTGTTGCTTGACTGCCTTTTTGAACGGAGCAAAACTTAAATTTTCGCCTGTCTGTGTCGAAGGTCCTCTGAAAACTGATTGAACAGCGGAATTTACTTTGCTCTAAGACCGTTGTATGTTGCGTTCTCTTGCATAGAAATGGCTTTACCCCCAAAAGTCTCTGCTGCTGAGTTTGCCTCCTACTTCGTGGAAAATTGTCGCTTACGTTGTCGTTTTTCTGGTGGTTGTTTTTATCGTTTGCTTTGTGTTGGAATTTCTGTCTATATTCGCGCATGTGCCAGCTGTTTTGCGTCGTTTATAGTAGTTGTAGCCCGCGACAATTAAACAAACAATTGACACGTATAATTGTACACTAATAGAAATTTATATTTAAACAACAAACAAAATAACAAATGCGTACCAAGAATTCTCTACTCTTGCCCTTGATATGAGATTATTAGCTTTCCAGTGCTACCCATTAACAGCTGTTTTGCGCAGCCAACTTTGTGTTTACAATTAGACAGAGATGTTAGGCAGTAAACAGCTGCTGTGTTTCGCGCTTTACAAATTACGTCTTATTGGAATTTATCTCAAAATATCTATTTACAGGCAATACAAAAAGGAGGCATTTCTACTTAACAACTATTTAATCAATTTAAAACTAAATCTAGTTTTGTTTGGAGGTAGAAACGTCTATATAATTCAACGCAGTCCGGATCGCCTGTGAGGCGATTCCTCTGATGACGTATACTCCTCTTTAGATTTCTGATTTTGTCGTTGTTCTAGCAATTCGTGGTCGAGTCGCTCCTTAGCACGAAAGACTTTGGACTGCAGATAAAATGAGCCGCCTTTGGCACGATCATTGACTTGGTATAGATGCTCAAAGTTCTTGACAATGGACTCCAAGTTCTTTAGGTCATCAATGTTCAATATTTGCTTTGCCTCCTCCAGAGTCATACCTGCAAGTAATATTTAATATTATTATTGTTGGAGACCGGCATTAAATACGTTATATTAGACATACCTGTGCGCAGATTGGACTCGGCACTTTTGTCACCTTGCCTGCCGCCACCGGCACGCTTGGCAGCTTCCTGCGATGCGGCTATTTCTTGTTTGAGCGCCTTGGCAAAAGCGCGTCCTACGGCCTGACCGCCCAACACAATAATTTGGGCGATGTACTTTGCCATGTCTGCTGGGGTTCACTAGTCTATGTTCAATTCAATTCGAACGTAAATTTTGCTACACGTTTAAAAGTAAATTTAAGCAATTGTTAGTAATTGTCATTATACAACGTACCTAACCTACACGTACACTGGGAGCACATAGAATGCGGCAACAGCTGTCTGCAGAGTGTTTGGCATCACTGCAAAGTGTGACCGTCTTACAGTAGAGTCGACTATTGTTTTGCATTGCCATTCGATACAAGTAAATAACCCGATAGCTGTTATCGAAAATTTGAATTTCTTATTACCGTATTAACGTGGCTGCAAATGTACAAAAATATACGATTGTGGAGTGTTTTCGTAGTTATTTCAACGTATAATAAGCATAATTTCTTGTTGACCGAAGCAAAAAAAATGTTTTTTTGAACAGACGACATTTATTAGATTCAAAATTTTTAGAAATGGTCAAGAAAAAAACGGAGAATTGGAAAGAAAATTACAAGCGGCTTGTCATAAAGCATCATGCTGCAAGACAGAAAGCGTTGCGTATAGTCAACGATGTTAATCAGCTTTTGGTTAAGCGCACTCAATTAAAGTTTTCATTCCGCAAACAAGCACACATCTTCAAGAAGAAGGCACTGTTAATAGACGACATACGGAGGCATTTGGACGGATTCATGTACGCGCATAATGCAAATTTAACACCTGAAAGAAAAGAGAAGCTGCACAAGATGCGCCAACGGCTGCCCGCCAATTTGCTCTTGGATCGCATTCGGTTGATGGAGTTGTCTGAACTTCCGGCCAAACAACAAGCGGACGATGATGCCCAGGGCGATTGGATGCAGTATTGGAATGGCAGAGGTATCCGGCGTATTTATAACAACGTAAAAGCCAGTGAGCAGGCATTGCAACAAATCGATGAGAAAATGTTAGACCTTATGTGCGATATACATGACATGTACGCCACCATAAAGTATATTAACCGCACCCAGTCGTCACAATTTAAGATCAGTCCGTTTGTGATACGTGACAGCTGGCTGGAGCCAAAGCAAAAGCGTGACGTCATGGCCACCATTAAAATGGGCAGCAAATATTATAAGACTAAATTGCAGTTGCGTCCCAAGTACATTCTCGAGAATGTGCCGCAGCTGATGCCAGACATATACCACTATCTGGAGGACAATCCATTTGTGTTATCAAAAAAATAATTTATTACGCAATAATTAGTCTAGAAGGCGTACTACTTAGATACTAGCAAATGCTCTATACCCTACACTAGGCCTTAACGGCAATACGAGTATTAATATGTACAATCTTAAGTCCCAAGTAAGTATTTACAATACGGATACGGAGTAATAACTGACAACTAAGGATTAAAGTATTCTCTTTTTTTGTTTCTTTTTGTTGTTTAGAACATCTTTGCTCATATGGCCTGCCTCTTTGCTTTCGCTTCCATGCTCCATCCTGTGGGTCGTTTGTGGGTGCTCAACAGAATCCTGGATTCGTGTGTTCAATGATGCAGCGCTTGCAGTACTTTTTGACCGCCCGATAGCCCTCGATGGAGATCTGACAGTCCTGTATATTGAGCTGCTGGAGTCCACGACAATAATACGCTATGCACTGGACGCCACGATCCGTAATCATATCACAATTGCGTAGGCTGAGCTTCTTCAGATTGGGACAGCTCTCGGCCAGAGCGCGCAGACCAGCATCGCTCACATCGCATTTGCCAATGTCCAGGGCACGCAGCCGGGGACAGGATCGGGCCAGCACTGTGATGGAATCATCGCTGACTGCTTCGCAGCCGCGTGCATTCAGATATCGCAGCTTGTAGCAACGTCGCGCGATTACTTTGAGACCCGCATCGGATACCCGTTCGCATTTGGCCACGGAGAGATAACGCAGGGCGGCGCCCAGTTTGGCCAGCTCGTACAGGCCAAAGTCTGTGATGTTGATGCAATCCGAGACGCTCAGCTCCTTCAGCGAGACACAAAAGCTGGGCACAAACTTGAGACCCGCATCTGTAAGAAAAACGTTGATGGTTAAAGAGGTTTGTGGTGAGGATTGGAGCTTCAGTTGGTTACCTGTAATTTGTATGCAGCGTCGCAAATACAAATACACCAGCTGTGGACAGTTCTTGACCACGATCTTCAGGCCCATGTCATCGATGGCCATGCAATCGGTCAGATCCAAGTATTGAAGCAGCAAACGACGCGGCGGCTCGATGCGCGGATTGGGACTAATGCTGCTCACCTGACTACAGCCTGGGTGGAAAAATTGAAAGTTAAATGATGTGTTCTCAACCTGACCAACTGGTTGACCAACTCACCTGTCACATCCAGATGCTGCAGATTGCTGCATTTTGTGAGCGCCTCGACCAGCGCCTGATTGGACACATCCACACAGGTCTGCAGCTGGAGATGCGTCAGCTCGGGACAGCGACGCGTGAGCAGCTGCAGACCCTTGTCAGAGATGCGACAGCCATCGGCGAGCATAACACGTTCCACCTCCGGACAGGCACCATTGCAGCTTTGTCCGCACAGCTGGCGGAAGATCATCTTGAGCGTCTTGTCGCCACTCAGATGCTCCCCACGCAGCGTTATGCACTTCCAGAGCACCGGTCGCCAGGCGAGCTGCTCGAATCTTCGACAGACGCGCGCCACGTTGCACAACTCGCAGCTATCCAGCCAGCCGAATATGCGCACAATTGTCTCATCGGCCAGACGCTCGAACAAGGGTCCACAGCGGAAGGGACCCTTGCGATTCCAGGGCGGCGGACCAATGGCTGTGCCGGTAACCGTCGTCACATTGTTGGCCAATCCACGTCGTGGCGTCGTCGTCGGCGTACTGCTCGCAATGACACTGACCACACCGGAGCTGGTGTTCTTATTGTTGCTGCAGCTGCTGTTGGAGACGACCAGTCCAGTTGTGCTGCTGTTGGGATGATGACCAGTGGGCGATGGGGAGACCAGCGTGGCATAGCCCTGATCCAGACTGGGTGAAAAGCGACCCATATTGCACAGGCCATCGGAGAGGCTTTGCACTTTGGTATGGTGATGGTCCAGCTGGAAAGCATTGGCGGGCGAGTTGGTGCTCCTGTTTAACAAATAGCGATCCGATCCGCTCGTCTCGCTGGGACTCGAGTTGCGCGGATGATGCAGGCGATCTATTCAGACGAAAGACATAGACATAAATTAAAATATATAAAACTAAGTTCCTTCTAGAGATGATTCAATCGTATCCCCCAGCTCACCTGGAAGTCGCTCGTTGCCACTACCGCTGCTGTAGTCCTCCAGGTAGTAGCGCTCGTTCTGGTACTGGCTGGAATCGGCGTTCAGGGGCAGAGCACGCAATGCATTGCCCAGATAGAGGGACTCCATCTTCTTGTCCAGCAGATACTGAGCACTGTTCCCATTGCCCAGCACAGTGGGCACACTGCAGCGTCCGCCCTGGGCCTGGGCACGTCTCCTGCTATTGGCGGCGCCTCCAGCATTGTTGTCGCTAGAGTCCTCGGTGTCGGCGCTATTGCCATGCAACCAGTCCAGTGTGAGGAAGTTGCGTGGCTGCGGCACTGGAGCTGTGGTCCTGGTGGCCGGCGCTGGCAGCTTCTGCAGTTCGGCAGACTTCTTAGATTGAGCATGTCGACCAACAGAGGCGGTGGAGTGTGCTCCATAGGAGGACTGATCGTGCCGCGTGTGCCTGCCACGTAGCTCGAATGTGGCCGCCTTCTGTTGCACCATATGGAGCACGGCTGCCGTTGTTGCCGCGGCTGCAGCCGCAGAGGCTGTCGTGGACGACGTCTGCTGGTCGCTGTGGGGCGTGGAGCTGCGCGACGTCAGTGGATACAGCTCCCCACTGGCAACGCTATCGTTGACATTAAGGCTAAGATTGGGCGACTTTCGTGACATCTTGTAGGCTTGCGGATCCAATGGACTCGAGCTCAACGGATGCGGATGATGGTAATGCGCTGCCGCCAGCTGATCCCGCACAGCATTGCTGTTCCGGCCAAGTGATGCCAGTGGACACTCCAGATCGGTGGTTCGCCTTGTGCTCGTCTTATGTGACATTTTGCTGCTTATTCTTCTTGTCTTACCTTATTCTTAAATTACTTTGTGGCCTTCGCTCTTAGGGCAAAAGTCTGCAAAGAAAAATAAGGAAATTCCAATAAGAGATTGGATTTCTTTAAAATTTAAAGGGGGGAATGCTTCAAGAGGGAATAGAAGATCTGAAGATATCCTAAACACGATCTTTTACATGCCTAAAGATACGTCCCAGCAGAGGTTGTCCCTTTTCTACTCTCTGTTTGAATCTACAGTCAAGAAGCATAGAATAAAGACACCCTGTAAATAGCAATTTGTATTGACACAGGGTGCTACCTACGGGCTACTATTGCTACTCTCTGTACTGGACTACACTAGACACTGATTAACTTGGAGTTGTCCTGTAGCTAGATTCAAAGTAGTCGAGCATTTCCACTGGAGCATGGAATGGCCACCCTGCATCGAAACAGGGTGCTCTCATCAGAGGCAGTGCTATTGCTACCTTATGTGGGTGTATCCCTTAATCTTAACCTTATAGTACTTCGGTAGATTCGGCAGATAACTAAACAGAAGTTAAACAGGAAGATTTTAGGATTTCGATATAAAGTTATCGAAAAAGAGAAGATCGATAAATCGAAGTTACTTTCTTATTTTGCGTGGAGTACTTGCAACTCTTTGGATGAGGCATTGGGCAATGGAATTTGGGTCATTGATAGGCACAAGGCGAACATATAATAAAATAATAATGAAATGAATAAAATGTATAGAGATTTCCTCTGGCCTCTGGCTAGCAACTCCTCCATAGAAATGGACACTATGAGTCGCCTGCGTGGGCAGTTTGAAGTGGGTTCCCAATGACTCCAGCTGGAAACTACTAGAGAGATGCTACTCCTATATGGTATGTGCACACCCAGAGTTACAGCTGGGTCAGGCCACACCTTGTGGCTGTGTGTGGAGTACGTCTGACCTTTAGGAGAATTCATAACGTATTCCTTTTCTGTTTAAGCCTATGTCTAGACACCAAAGATTTGGCCAACCTGATTAGCCATTAAAGTATGGCGCCACTTGATTGTTTTTCCTCTTTATTATAGTCAAAAAATAATGAAACATATTTCACAATAATTTATCTTTTTTTGTTAATATTTAATAAGCAACAAACGCCCACGTGCCCAGCCAATTGTTGGATTGCTTTTTTCTGTATACCCTGTGGTATTTTCAGATATCCAAAGTGGGTATATAAGTGCGTCTTCGATCTCGTAGAGACTTTGTTATATATACTCGTAAAGTTCATAGACCGAAGCTGTTGAAGTTCCCAGCGAACTCAGAGATTTTAAGAGCTAGAGATGCAACAGTTCCAGCAGATTTAAGAAGAGGTCTCGATATCTCTAACTAAGTCTGATTCGGTATTCCTTAATAAGTAAACCCAGCATAGATCTGATATAGGTCTGAGATAGATATCTGTAGAAAACTGTTGAAAGTTTCGATAGAAACCACACAAAAACATAGAAGATACTCAAGAGTACTGCTTGAAGCGTCTGTCACTGATTAATAATAGTTCTATATAAAGAAATGTAAGGAAAATACATAAAGAAGTGACATAGGTCAGTTCAGAGTTCATTGTTCGATTGCAGGGTATCTGTAAGTCGTCTACTCCATTACTTTTCTTTCTGTCTTTGTGGACACACGAATGCTGTCATATTTCCAGTGCCATCAACGATTATTGAGCTGCAGCTTCATAGCTTTTGGTTGTATATCTTTCAGTTTTATTTTGTATCTTTTTGCTTTTGGCCAGAAACCAGTTTGGGCCAAGAGAAGGAGGAGAAACTTTAATCATAAGAGCTGATATAAGGCGTGGGATGTTCTAATGTTGGTACGTGGCCCCAAGATCTAAGACCTCGAAATTGATGTTTGAAAGTAACCCAATTCGGTAAATAGAACTAAAGGAAGACACAACAACAGCAGCAACAACAACAATAAGAAGAAGTAGAACAACAACAATAACAAGAAGAAGAAGAAGAAGAACATAATCGAGCGCCTGTTTAGACGCGTTCATTTATAATATTTGTTTTGAGGCTCAGCTTTGCATAATTTAAACCCGAGACAACTATCTAAATAGACGGACAATAAATTTATCTGGAATTTGGGTAGGGCGCACAACACACACACCACACACACACACAGCTAGTGAGAAAGAGATGCGGGAATTGTGATGGGTCTTAAATCAAATGCTGCTTACAAGTGCCACAAAAATTTGGAGCTGGAATTTTGAATCTTGAGCTGAGTGTGTGTGTGAGCTGTGTGTAAGGTGTGTGTGTGTGTGGTTTTATTGTAATCAAATTTGATATTAATTTTTGTTGGTCTCCAGCCTTGCCATAAATAAATAAAACATAATAGCAATAATACCTCTCATAACACTCTGTAACAACACTCTAGGCGAGTCCAAGCCAAAAACTTAACCAAAACTCAAAAAAAAAAGAAAAAAAAAGGCCAAAACCGAAAATATGTCTTGTCATTTGGCTTATGGCAGCTGATTAATCTTAAGATCTCCTCTCGAAATGGTCGCCTGCTGCCTGGTTGACTGTCGCCTCAAATGGAATGTCGCTCAACTGGTTCGCTTCAAGAGTTGGCCACAAAATTTGTGGCCAAAACGAAAAGGAAAAATACCAAAAACAAAAAAAAGGCCTAAAGGCACTTTGTATTTTCTTGCCATAATTTACAATAGTTTCAACAACGATAAACAATTAATAACAAAGTCAAAGAAAACATAACAGAAAAAGTGTCAAATGGCTCATTGGGCAACAATTTGCATAAATTTACATCTGTGTCTGCTCCTCCCCCTCTTCCTTCTCCTCTCCTACTCCTCCTACTCTTCCTCTTGTTTACAACAAGCTTAAAAGATATTCCATAATGGCAAAAGATATTCCATAACATATAAAGATATTTCTATATAACTTAAAATAATAATCTGTTCTTAACTTTTACTCTCTCTTTTCATTTCTTTTGTCTCTTTTCTTTTCTTTTCTTTGCTTTCCTCTTCTTTTCTTTTCTGCTGCCATTAAGTGCGAAAATCATTTGCTAAATTCCCAGGTACCTTAAGCTCTTTGTTAAAAGTATCTTTTAACTTTGATCTTGTATCTTAAACATGCGATTTGTTTTATGTTTTCAATTGCTTAAAACTTTCGGTACATAGAATAAGATAGAAAGAGAATCTCAGATCTAACAAATATTACTTAGAAGTTAAACACATTTCTGGCTGATATTATTAAAGATAAAAGTTGGAAGACTTCGGATTTACTCGCACTTAGTAAACATTTGCTGACTTTTCTACTCTTTGTATATACACTATAAAAAGATACAGAAAAGGTTATAAAAGTAAACAGCAGGTGGCATCCACAGATCTACAAGGAATGTATATATATATATATAAATCTGGATTTATCTGTCTTATAGGATATAGTTGGATAGCTACTTAAGATATCTATCTATCTATTTCTCTGCATATAGATACTATATCTATATCCTCTTCTAAGCATAACATTCATTTAAATCTTCATTTTCCTCTCCCCCAATTTTCTTTCTAGCTTTTTCAGATTAAAGATCTTATTCTATGTTCTCCAAGAAGAAGCCTTAAGATTAATATTTCCAGAAGTTGTAGACTAATATCGAGATTTATAAAAGTTTTGCTCCATTTGTTCAAGTTTTTTGTTATTTTAATCTAAACTGAAGTGAAATAAGTCGGAAAGCTTATAGATTGTCTGTGAGGAGTAGCCAAGGCTAGTCAATGGTCATATTTTGTTATAGCCATAAGCCAAAAGGTCGACACTTGAGTTGGCCATTAGAAAACTGGTCCTGGTCTATGGCTATACTCGTATATTCCAGTGGAGCAGCCGAGCCAAGCCTCGCAGCGGGTAAAACAAGCTCCAATCGTAAAATATGACATGAACAAGTACTAATTATTAAATATGTTTAATGAGCAAATGTCACCACGGTGCTGGTGGCCAGCCTGCCTCCAGATTAGAGTGATTCACACGCACAGTGGGTCGAAAATACTCACAACCTGCTAGTTTAAGCGAAGACTGAGAGAGAGAGAGAGATATGTAGATTATAGAGAGATATAATATGATATATGTACCAGAGGATTAATCTATCGAACATTTTTTTATATTTTTATAAAGTAGATGAACTTGACCCATAGTTTTTATATATAGCTGCAATAGATAATAAATCGTATTTAAAGATTCATTGAAATGCAGATTTATAAAAAGTATATAGAACTTTGATTCTGAGGAAATTTGGTATAAAATTCCTTCTTAAAAGTTGCACAAATAATTTAAGATATAAAAAGAAAAAATGTAAATCTGAAAACTATCCACATAATATATCAATATATATTATACTTAGAGGATACTGTAAATGCTGTTTATACTACTATTTATATAGAAAATAGATTATTCAACTATATATCTTCAGGATATTCATGATATTTGCCCCACTGTGCGCTGTGTGTAAGACTAATAACTGTTTTGCTGTTGTTGTTTGTCTGCACATGGCTGAAATCTAACGCTAACACTGAAATTACTTGGCGCCACATAACAACAACTACAACAACAGCAGCAGCAACACAACAACAACACACACACACACACACTCACTCACACAACACATGCCAATGGAACGGGCACCTTTTGGCCTCTATGGCACGGCACGCTGAGCGCCTGGCCCCAGTCTGGCCCGACAATCAAATGTGTGCATGAGCTGTGTGTGTGTGTGTGTCTGTATGAGATTGATGTATATGCGTGTCGGTGTGTGTGTGTGTGGCTACCGTGTTGCAATTTGCGCACCGTGGGTTGGCTTTTTGCATAGTGTCAATTTTGATTTAGCAAAAATGTTGCAGTTGCCGCAAGTTTTGAGTACAACTTTTGCTGTCAGCGCCCCGCCCCTTAACTCCCTGGCAAATAGACTCCTACACACACACGCACACACACACACACACACATAAATACCAATACACATACACATGCATAGCTGCTGTGAACAGAAAGTGGGTGGCGCTGACAAGTTTTTTGAGCAACAAGAAAAAAATATTTCTTGTTGGGAAAAAAAAAATAAATAATAAATATAAATATAAAAAAATGGGTGCAGCTGCTGAGCGAAACGTTATTTTTATCCTTTTCTTCCATTTATTATATATGTTTTTTATGATCCTAACCTAATGTGCCACATAAAGTGCAATTTGCTTTTTTTTAATATGTTTTTTATATGTTCTTAAGCAAATAAATTATCCTCTATGCGGCAGAGACTTCTCCTCTTGCAGTTCCAGGAGGCAGGACTCTGTGATCCTGTGGTCTACTGCATTTATCTAGAATATTATCTTTGAAATTATCTAAATGAAATACCAGCTATGACAGGTAGTATTCATATACCAGACTGAAAGAGTATTTAATAGTATTAAATAGAGGGAAAATTGTGCTCAAATTAATTGCACAGAAACTTGTGAAAGGAAGCTGTTAAAGAACAAGGACTTAGTATCCAAGTATCCTTAATGCAGATCTACTAAGTTCACTGTTAACTTGGTATATAGTACGGATAATTATAAGGATATTCAGTGTTATTTATTGTTTAGAATATTCTAATAAAGAATCTGTTATAATATCTTGTCTTAAATATAAAAATGTTTGTTATAAGAGAGAGAATAAATTTAAAGGAGAGTATATATTTTCGTATATAGCTTTCCCTTAAGATAACTTTGTCTCAATATGTCCTTAATATATGGAGATCAAGGCAAGTTCTATATAGTACAGAAATTTATAGCAATAGAGATTGTTTCTGTGGCTTGAGATTATTATTATAATAAAGAATGTTAACATTTAACGAGAGATCGTGTGAATTAACAGATATATAGTCATTATGTATACATAATTCTATATATAAATATATATGTATATAAATATCGAAAAGCCTATGGAAAGACTGATTATTTTCAGCATCAAATGTATTTTGCCAGCAGAGTTTGCAAAATGCGAATCAGGTTTACAGATCAATCAGTTGTACATATATATATATACTATATATAATCTATATATTTATATCCATATATATATTGAATATTTCTTGAATTTTATTTGCAAAAGCAGTTACATTTCATAACTGTCAATTTTTGGCTGATTTTGAAAAGTCTCTTGAGTCTTTATGTTAATGATAATAAAACATAAAAGGAATTGAAAGTTGTCGAAAGGTTGACACAGTTAATGGCTTAAAGAAGAAGAGAACAAGAATCAGTTTAAACATTTGGAATGTGCGAAATAAACTATTGAATATATGCATGGGATCAGTGTTAATATAATATATATATGCATATATTGGATTGATTTACTGACAGCAGCCTATGAATAGTTCATTATAAGACATGAAAGAGCTTGGATGACTGTGTGTGTGTGCGTGTGTGTGTTTAGAGATGGAAAGTCAGGTTTATATAGTGTACATTAATATATAATACAACACTGCGAGATAAGTTTATGTTTAATTTATAGAAATGTTTATAAATTGCCAGGGAATTCACAGAGAATTTATGCAGAAAGAAACATCTATTAATACCCTGTAATCCAATGAGGCTATAGAGGGTTAATAGTCCGAAAGTGTTGTTTATATACCCTGTAAAATGTGCGACAGGCAGAAGAAGGCTTAGAGATGTATTTTATTATATATATATATATATATATATATATATATATCTATAAATATATCTATTCCAGATCCTCTGCAAGAGCTGAGTTCATCTAGCCGAAAAAAGCATTTACATCAAACTAAAGAGCATTTATAGACTTGTATACTGTGTTTCCTATATATACTATATATATATAGATATCCAATATACTATATACAATATGCAATTAATGTATACCCACTGTAGATGAAGATCAAATTGTGGTTTCACCTGCCGCGAAACCCGCTTTTCTCGAGTCTTGTAAATTAATAAAAACTTGCTTACAATTTCAATTATGATTTTGATTTAGATTATCTGTCTATAATCTGTTAATTTCCTCAACTAATGCTGTTAGATAGTCCGCTTTCTCTTACAGATGTAACCATAACTCAAATACATAATTAAAATTATCAACTGATTCGTAATGCTCCACATCTGAGCGCCAATTGTAAATATATATCTTTAATGATTTTATCCCATTAGTTTTAATTTTATTATTTATTTTTTTCTATCATGATCTTAGCTTAAATTTCAGTCTGTAGGGTCGAAATTCATTAGAAAGATGTACAGATGTTGGCCAAAACCAATTAAACCGACGCTTCGGACTATAATGAAGCATGAAGCAAGGGGCGAATGCCCTTTTGCAGGTTTTCGCCTCGCAATCTTTGTCTTTTCCTCCTACCCAGAGTTTCCCCTTTGGCTGTACGAACAAACCGCAGCCAATGGGATGAAAATAACCTGTCATTAATCAATGGAAAATAGTTATAATACTCTCGCACTCTCTTTCTCTCTGGGAGGGAATTATTTAAATTCCATTCAGACAGACAGACAGACAGACAGAGTGACAGAAAGACAGACAGACGAACCAGTTCGTTTCCTAAGTCTTTTGTTTTATGACCCAAATTTTGTATAGAAAACAAGAAAACGACAAAACGACAAGCGAAACGAAGCGTCAACTCTCTGCGCATAAACGACACTTAACCCAAAATCTAATGTCCAACCGCAACAATATAAATCACAGCTAATCACTCGGCACTGCCAGACTATCAAATACCCAGTACTAGGCTCTGGAATATGGAGTTATATGATATATGAGATATATGAAGGTGTAATCTGCTTTTTCTCTCAATGAAACACAATGAAGTAATACCCTGTAATTCAGCAGTGACACAGCTGCTTAGCCATGGCCAAAATTAAGGAAAATCTGCTTTGTTTCTATTATACTCTACTTTACATTCACAGAGTTGAAACTAATATTTATATCTTTGTAATCTAATAATTGTTTTCTTTAATATTTTCATTGTTTTAATTATATATTTGTCATATGATATATATTATATTACCAAATGTATATATACAAATTTATAGGTATAGATAGATAGATAGTTGTTTCACGCTCTGTTTAAAGGAGTCTAGTCTGGAGTTTATAAAGATCTGTCTCTCTCTATCTCTTTCTCTAGAACTGGTTAGATCGATGCATTTATTTATTTATATATATCACCCTATCATTCATATACATATATCATTATATACATATTATATATATGTATCTCTCATAGGGTCAGATTTAGCCAACTTCTCACTAACTTCAACAACCCCATTCTGGTCATTTTGTGGTGTTGCAGGGTATTTGACAAGCTGAAGAGACGACAATCTTGCCGCAAATTACATGCTATGCGACAGCAGCAACAACAACAAGAACAACAACGAGGAGAAGATGGGGAAGATCTGTGGACGTGAATGATGTCGCATCTAATTTCAGGGAGAGAGAGAGAGAGAGAGAGAGAGATGGCGCATTAATCCAGGCCAGGCTTAATCCAATAAAAATGTCGACAAATGCTTGGATAATTTTCAAAAAGATTCGCCCGACTTTTGCTGTGGCAGTAAAATTTTAATTAAGACAAAATATTTGAAATTCTAACGAGTTGTGGCAACAACAACAACAACAACAAATCGACAACAATTTGCCGTGTGCAATTTTTCAAATTACATTTCATTAAGAACCAGCTTCAACCGAGAAAGAGAGAGAAAGAGATGGGGAGAGGGGGGTCTGATAAGTGAGTGTAAAAAGAAAACTGGGGAAAATGTAAAAAAAAAAAAAAACAAAACACAGAGGAAAAACTGAATGTAAAGCACCGTTTTGGCTGTGTTGCATGCAACAGAGGCAGCAGCAAACGGCAACAGGTTATCTGTATCTTTGTATCTTTGTATCTGAAGTCTGCTGTTGCCTCGTTCAGCCCGCATCGAACAACGCCCGCATAGAATAATGCATCTCTCTCTTTCCCTTCTTTTCTCTCTCTCTCTCTGTCTTCCTGTCATTTGTGTCTCTCTTCTAATATGCCACACATAAATTGTGCAACAAATTTAATTTTAAAGTTCAGGCCGCAGTTGCCCTGTGCAACTTTACAGAACAAGAACAAGAACAACTACAGCAGCAACAACAACAATAACAACGACAACAACAGCAGCAACAACAACAGCAACAAACAACAACTACAACAGCAGCAGCAACTATGTCAGTCACTTGGCAACATTGCCAACTAGCAGCGACAACATTCCAGCTAGCTTCCCTATCCCTCTCCCCACCAGCTCTTGGCCCACCCCTCTCCATCCACGCCTCAATCCCCCAGCTCTTTCGGTAGTCCATGTTGAGCCGTAACTAGCTGCAACAACAAGTTGCCGTTTCTAATACAAAACTGTCGCTTGTGGCCGTGAGAGCTGCCTGCAAAACTGCACTGCAATTCTCTATCCATCTCCCTCTCTCTCTATCTCTCTCTCTCTCCCTTTCTCTCTCCAGCTCTCTGTCCTACTCTCTGTTTTTGTCTTTATCTGCAGCTCGGACGCTGCCAGCTCTGCTAGCTCCACGTCTCCATCGCTGGATTCCTCTCTAACCAATGCAGACAACAAAAAATAAATAATAAAAATTGCATCGCTTATTGCGACGCTATGAAATCTCATATATATCCAATACATATATATATATATATATATATATAAATATATTTATCTATACATTTATACATATATATGTAATACATATAAATTGTAGACAAGAAAGGAAAGTCAATAATAACAGTCACAACGAATCGCGTAATACACTGTAAGAAAGCTTCAGTTTATCGATAGGAATATGAATGATATCTCATATATGTATTCTATATATATTTCCTCCTCCTTTCCTCCACTTGCTGGAAGCTAAAAACTTATGGGAATATCTGTTTAGAATATTCTAAAAGAAGCCTGCAAAAAGCTCGTTTTACATATAGTACTCCTATCTGTCATATCATTAGTTATATCATATTATATATATATATACACTTCACATATCGCATTCAACCGTGTTAGATATAGATTAAAGTCTATTTATAAGAAACTAAACTCAACGGCGTTTACGAGTTAAACTTTTCCAGTATTATATTAGTATTATTCTATTCTATATGTTATTATTATTCTATTATAAAACTATCAGAAATAATTCATTTCAATTCTCTTTAAGTTCAGTTACTAATCTTTAACTGAGTTTTTGAAGTTTTACGTGAATCTTTTCTGTTCGTTGAATCGATTCATTTGAACAGATTCCAAACATATGAGAATATATATAGGAACATTCGCAATGATTCATCTGAAAGGTATCTTAAAAGTATTATACCCGTTGAAAGTATTTAAAAACTTTGTTGGAAATCTCATGAAATCGATGCGAGGCTTTTCCATGTGGCGGCAACGTTGACGATGTTGTCGGCTGCTTTTTGGCTTGAAAGCTTTTTGGTTTTGATTGCCAGCGCGCTGAGGCTACGGGCCATGGCTGACTCGATTCGACTGGACTGGAATGGAATGGAGTGGACTGAAGTGGCCTCCTGCCTGCCTAATGGCTGCTGCCTGTTGACCGGCTGCTCGGACAGTCGGACAGTCGGACAGTCGGCTTGTCAATGCAATGCGCATATGTTGACATTTTTTGTTGTTGTTGTTGTTGGAAAAAATACTTTAAATTGTTTGTTAAATGCATAAAATGGCTGTGCCGAGGCGGTCAATACTTTGGCCTATGATATTTATGAGAGCCCAGCAGCTACCAGCTCGCAGCTTGTCGCCAAAAAGCCTTTTGTTTTACCAAAAGCAGCAGTCAACCGGCTGAACGAGGAAACGTTGACAGAAAAAAGGCTGCAGGCATGGAAAGTGCCGCGTTCAAATGTCAAAAACATTGACAGATATCAAATTAAGGAAATATTATAGACCTTTAACCTCTTTCAAGCTACGATAAATATGTAAAAATAAAAATGGATTGTATGTTACATAACAATGGATACCCTGTAGGTGGGTTTTACTTTCTAGTTCATTTGAGTCAGTCTCGTTCCAACACTAATTATTCTTTGCTCAAATGAACCACAAGTTTGGCACGTAGTAGTTCCTTTGTTCTGTGTTCAATGGAACTAAGTCTGAACACTTCGACAGAATCCTAAGCCATAGGCACTTAAATAATGATCTATACATGTGGCAGACACACGTGCAGCATGTACCACAGCATGTGGTACACATAAAATATGTATATAGCTGGGAGAATAATGGATAATGGATAAAAACTGAAAGTCACTTCACTGATTAGCATGTGCGAGGAGCATTATGTTTTACGGTCACATTACACATTGGACAGATGTGTTATAAAATAAAATTATTATGGCCATAATCATATCCGTTGCAAGGCTTTCCATTCTTCCACTCTAAATGGCCAATAATGAGTAACTAACTAGCACTGTGAGCTGACTGAGCGATAATGTTTATAACTCTCTTTCGGCCCATAGGAGATCCAGTTATGAAAGCAAAAACGACAGCATGTTGCCTATGGTATAATGGGCGTCTATGCAGATCAACCAGTTGCAGCCACATTGAGGCAAACGCTGTTCAACTTCCTTTACGTATAATTTGCATGCAAAATTGCTAGGCAGCCGGAGAGGGTGTATCTCTGCTGTGTGTATGTGTGTGTGTGTGCGTGCGTATGTATGTGTATCTGTGAGAGAGCGAACGAGTTATGGGCAAAAATGGTGCATATATAGAAACGACACCAACAACAACAGAAACAGAAACAACAATAAATATTTCTTCGAAGGTGTGATTTTAATGTGACAACTTTGCAACTGGTTTGGTACACTGTGCAGGGTATTTGCAGCACTGCCTAGAAAAAAGGAGAGGCGACAAGGCAAAGGAAGATACACAAAGAGAGAAAGAGAGAGAGAGAGAAAGAGGTTGCGACTGATCTAGCAAAAGCGTATGGAACAATTATTTCTTTTAAATTTTACGAGCAAAAAACCAAAGAATAACTTTTTTTTGCATTGGAAGCCATACAAAAACAAGAGCGAGCGCATAGAAAGAGAGGAGGATAAAAATGGAGGGAGTGAAAAACCTGAATTTAAATTGCAATTTAATAAACAGCAGTTGCTACCTTTTTTTTTTGTTGTTTCTTTTATACGAGTTTCATACGTCACTCGTTTTGTTTTCATTTATGCATCGCACAGGTTTTTATTATTTGGCAGTTTTGCAGCTTCATTAAATTCCGTTTAAAATTTTTCCTCTTCTTTTTATTTTATTCCATTTCACACAATTTTTCTCTACTTTATTTTCTTTACATGTGTATGTGTGTGCGCTGATCTTTCACTATGGCTCTTTTACTTTGCTTTATGTTATCTTTTTGCTGCCTTTGCTTTGCTTTGCACACAGCGCACAGCACCAATACACATTCGGAAAGAAACACAAGCACAAACACCAACTCACTTTATACACTAACACACACGCACTGGCAGGCAGGCAGGCAGGCACGCAACGTAATGCGGCGCCTTAAGATTCAGTTTCATCCGCTACGACACTGAACGAATTACAGCGCACGGCAACAGGTAAATGGCAACTGAGTATAAAGCGGTCAGCGCGCTATACCAGTCCCTCCTTGGGCTACGACTATACTTGGTGTAAATGAGAGAATTTTTGCTGAGTGTACTCTCGTCACGAGAGTCTAGTGAATATAAGATGGGGAAAGAGCGAAAGAGAGCGAGCGCGTTCTCTTTACGTTGACCAGCACGACTAGCTCTCTTTATTGGCCACTATCAGCAGCAAATATTGAAGACTTAGACAACAAACTTGCAATATTATTATTATTATTATTATTACTATAGTTTCCTATACAATGTTTAATTGCTCGGCAGTAAATTATCAACTAATGAAAGTAATATAAATTGCAATTATATATATTGCATGTAATATACTAATACTCAATGGACTCAACAGACGGAGACAGAACTAAACAATAAATTAGACTATTAGTGTCATTTTTCTTTCAATTTATTAAAGTTTCGGAAGTATTCTTTCTGTTTTGTAGAGTTCACAAAGAAAGTTACCTAATTTAAAGTAATACCCATAGCATATCGAATACGGTTATAGCGTTACTCGATTCGGATTATTGTTATTTTTATTTAAGTATAAATTGGTAATTACTTTACGTATCACTAGTACGGCCTATTCTCGAATACTGCTCATGCCTATGATCCCCTCAATACAATATCATTGAGGCCCGCATAGAGTCAGTCCAGAAGCAATTCCTTCTCTTTGCCCTTGTGGATCCTAATCTTCGTTTGCCACCCTATTCTAGGAGAATTCTACTACTATATCTTCCCTCTTTAAATGTTGGAACAATTCAAATTTAAAATCATTTTTACCCCAGACTTTTTTTACTTTTTAATTTCCAATTTACTTTTAAAATTGTATATTGTACAATTTGTGTTAAACTTTTATATTTCTGCTAGCTGTCTGATTTTAGTCGTCTCTAAATTAAATAAAAATAAAAAATAAAAATAAAATTATATTAGTTCATAATGTGGTGTTCGAACATGGACATATGCATTCTGCTTATAATAAGAATAACGGATAATTTTAAGCATTTCAAGAGTGCCTTTAGTTTGTTTTATTATTTCTTTGTCTTTTCTGTGATTGGTGCAGGCGTGGCTGTGTCCTGGCCTGGTGGCGTTTTGAGTCGCAAGATTTCATAAAGCTTTTGGATTACCTTTAATGCTCCGATCTGTGCAGAATTCACATGTAGAAGTGCGTCTCCAACACTCTCCCCTGCATGTCCCACAGCTTCCAGTGTGTAGCCCGCCTCGCTGAGAGCTAAATTAAATTGATTCTTAACCGCTTCCAGACTAATTATTGCACTTTCGCTGCCCGAAAACTGCAGCAGGAGTAGCGCTGTGGAGTTAACAGATAACTTTATTTGATCCTACGAAATCCCTCCAATCTCCAAATACCACATACCGCCAACGAGCAAACAAAACTGGAGTCGGTTTTCCATATCCACTTAGTTCAGTGCACTATGCACGAGTAAACTCTAGAGCGATCCAGTTAAACTTTTAAATTCTATATATAATTTAATTGGTTATGGATGTATAATGCATGTAATAATGAATGATATGCATGTGTTACGTATATTTATCAGATTCCGTATTAATCGGAAAGTAGTAGAAAAAGTCTACTATATAAACAGTAAAGCTTAAAGAGATCAAGAGATAAGGTACAGCAGTAACTCGATTCTTGCAAATACTATACGAATTAAATAAAAGCGAGCTACCTCTGTTATCAAGATATATATATACAGTATAGAAACATTATAATATATTAATATATTCGTGACATTTCTAATCTCGAAACATTGATATAATATAACATACACGTCACTTTTAAGTTTTCTTCATAAGACATCATATATCCTCTGCTCTTCGTTTTAAGAGTACAACTGCTGCTGCTCCTTCAATTGGAACTGCCTGTTGAAATAGCTGTGCTACTTTTGCAATGTTCACAAATTGCGCTGGACATTTGACCGCAGCATCAATAAATAAGCTCATAAATTAAGAGTAACAAGTACAGCAGCAACAAAGAGAAATAATAATTAAGAGCGGGAGAGCGTGAGAGCAATTACTCAAAACAAAAGTAGCAGCAGTCAAAGAGCACGCAGAATGTTATGGCTGTATGTGTGTGTGTGTGAGTTTGTTTGCATTTGTGTTGGTTTATGTGCACGCATGCTCAGCGTACGCCTCTCCCAGCGATCAGTTGGAGTTTTTCTTTGTCTCTTTTGTTTGCAATGGAATTTCTTTCTTTTCATAAACATGTTTCCAGCGCACACTCAATGCTGCTGCTGTTGTTGTTGTTGTTGTTGTTGTTGTTGTTGTTGTGGGCTTATTACAGCATTTATGAGGCAGGCGGCTTGGATAGCATTTGTTGAAGGAGCGCGCGCTCAACCGCACACACATAAGCCGAAGTGGCATGAAACAAGTTCAGCGCTGGCTGACGCAGTCGCTGCCGCTGCCGACGTCGTTGGTGCTGCTTTGGCTTCTTGAATGACTGCGGCGCAGGAATGCAGTGTTGTAAATAGCTGCAGCGACGTTGACGTCGACATTGTTGGCTTCGGGTTGAACGCAGAATCAGAGCAAGTTACAGCCAGAGTCGGCCAAGGCAGCAGATCGCGACAGCGATCTTTGCCACAACCAGAGACAGAACCAGAGCCACAGCCAGAGCCTGAGCCAGAGCCATGGCCACGACAACAGCAGCAACAGCAATGAAAATTGCTGAGAGCGCCCCGAGGGCTTCCACTTGGTCTTGGACTGGGCCTGGATCTGACCAGCTCTTCTGTACGGCCTGTTGTTGACCACGATCGATAACACTTACACACACACACACACACAGGCACTTGCACACACACACTCATACAGGCTTGTAACTGCTTATGTTTATGAATTGTATTGAAGGTTTTTCACATAGTACCGAACCGTAGAATATGCGGGAATTATGCGTTTATCTCGGAAAGGTTTTCTAGACCACGCATTGTGCTCATATTGGTAATTAAATCGCAAGCAAAAGGGTTCCTTCAATCCATACACACCCCACACACATCACACACACACACACACACACTCGGCACACAATTACAGCCCCAAATATGCCCTCTAGGAAATTATTCATGATAACAGAGATTGCATTGATTGATTGTGCGCACCAAGCTGACTTGGGGATCGTCGAAGTTGCACTTGGAGACCATTGGGTTTGGGTTGCCAGTTGCCACTTGCAACTTGCAAGTTCTTGGCTGTTACCTGTTACCTGTTGGTAGCTGGCCTGGCTGAGTCTGAGTTATTTCAGCTATTAAATGTCTGTGATTTGCTCATAAGTTACTGTTCCCATCTTTGGATCAATTGTTGCCAGAGTTCCAGGCACCACCACACGTGTCGCTACCATATGCTCATCCCACTGAAACCCAATACTAATCCGGATCGTACTTGAAAGATCAGTTAAGTCTCTTATATAGAAAAGTTTGTTGTATTCTAGTAAGTTTTCCTTTCATACGCATGACAATCAATTTAGTATATCTATATAAGGATCGGCTGATTTCTAAAAAAATATACAGTTATGTATATACAGTATTCACTCGATAATCACGACAAACAACTGAAATTTCGCGCAAGCCGAACCGAAAAAATGTTCAGAGGAAAACCAAAAATTCGGATATTTTGATATAAATTTTGAGTACAAAGTTACCGTTTCTTTACAGACTCAATTCATATTGGTTAACCTTAGAAAATGTTTATAAAAGTTGTGAAGAATAGTATGTAACAGACTGAAGGGAGCATCCCTGACACCATAAAGAACATACAAGCCGTATATAACTATATTCCATCATATTCAATGTGATCTTGTTGTAAATAAATTAAAACTTTCAACTTTCTAACGAAATATAAATATACTTGAATATCATGAACAAGACATTAAATATTATTAAGAATTGGCTTCAAGTTGATTGGATTATGCTTTATATACACGCAACAAGTTTAGCTGACTAGCAATATACATATTATATATACAATAATTTGCGTATTTCGGCATTAAGTAATAATAGTAGCTTATTTGTTATCCGAAAATCCATTGTGCAATATTCCGTTCTTCATATACGGGTAGCCCAATGTTGACATATATTTTTCCAGCATATTTCATTTCGATTCATTCTGAATTGTATCGCGTTAATCATAGGTTCCTATAAGGTTCCTATACGGTTCCTAAGCAGTTCCTATACGGTTCCTAAGCAGTTCTTATACGGGTCCTATATAGAGGACTACATACTCAGTCCTCTATCTATCTAGTGCTCAGACATCAAGTGGAAAGTTGAAAAAGTAAGCCGCAGGAAACTTCACTGAGTAATATACAGCGTGTGTTTGTGTGAGTGTGTGTGTGTGTATGTGTGTTAGTTCACAATTTTTACTTCTCTCGAGTATTTGAGAGGTGGATTAAAGCTATCTTAATTTCCTATATTTCAGTCGCGAATAATATATTTATTTTGATTGAGAAGAATTCTACTCCAGATGCGAGTCGAATCGAGGAACCTTCGACAAGTTGCCTAAACTACTGTTCCCCTTAGTCATACACATGAGTATAAAAAGATTCATGAATATATATATATAAATTTTGGAAAATTTCATAATTTGTTCTCAAGCCGTTTACTCATAAAAATGGGTAATAGAGGGGCTAAAGAATTTGAGAAAAACTATGCAAAAGGCAGCAGAAAGCAGCAGAAAGCAGCTCTGACCTGTATATGAGGAATATATGTATAGGTATATATATCTGTCTGTTCTTCCGGCTGAACTAGATATACATATATATATATATATATATATATATATTATATATATCTGGTAAAGTATAGATATTTTTGATAGCCAAGTCGATAGAGCCTTATCCGCCTATCTGTCTGTCATCTGTCTGTTCTTCCAGCTAAACTAAGTATGGTAAGGGTTTTCCGTAGTCGGATACACTCGACCATGCCATTCATAGCTGCCTATTCTGTCAGAGTCTCGCCGAAGCTTTCGTTATCAACTGATGACCCATGGGGAATATTCTGGGAACATACCCGGAACATTCCGTATACGGGTAGCTTTGGCAATATAAATTTGAACAGCATTTTTCGTTTCGAATCATTCTCCACAGTAACCCGTAAAATATAGGTTCCCATACGGTTCCAGTTCTATCCGTGATCCAAAAACCAAGTGAAAATGCTGAAATCTCTCTTCTGTATAAATCTTCGAACCAGCGCTTTCATTGTGGCCTGGTTCGACGTACTGTTATCTGTTTTGGGCCTGATTGCACTGCGTGTTGCCTTCGCGATGGATTGCTTACCTTTTAGGAAGGATCCGTCTATATATCTGGATGGTAACAAAATGATTGGAAATTTTAAATCAGTTACTAAAGTTCTGTGTCTTGTAGTCAATGTCCTGCTGGTGTTTGCGCTGTCAATCAATTTATTGTCAACCTTACAGCTTATCAAGGGCGTAAAAGAGGTAAGATATAAGTTAAAGAACCTTTTTATATATATATATATATGTATCAGGTTGTGGAAAGATTTGGACCCCTTTTAGACCCCTATTTCGATTAAGCTTAAATCCTTTTTCATTTGATTTTATATCCTTATCCTTCTACGTAGAAAAGACACGCGCTCATGCTCCCCTGGCTGGTTTTAAATGCGATGATCTTTAGCATTCATGTTGTCTACCATTTACACAGGATCGATGACATTGTAAGAAACAATGGGTATATTGTAGCAGTCGATGCTTTCGTTGCACTAGGTGAGTATTTATCGCTTCTGGCGGACCTTTATCGGATAATACAAATAATATAAAACTAAACTTCTTCCAGGCATACATTTTTACATATACTGCGGCATCCTCTGTTTATATAAGCAAATAAGCCATTATCATTTCAGAAAACCTGCACCACCCGCTGCACACCCTTTTGTTGCGATGCAGACCCAAGGGAGTTTAGACTTAAACACCTATTACTAGTTTAGTTATTCTACTCCTTTACTATCATACTCTATGTCTTCCTATATGCTCCTCTAATTATCCATTACCTAACTTTCATTTCCTTGATTTTCCTTCTGAAAAGTAACTTACTTCAATCAAACTTTCACCTTTCTTTTATAGTACTATTACTTATTTTTCTGGGTTTTTAGGGGTTTTCCCTTATTCTAATTTGTAATCGAATTTCTATAAGAATCCCAGACTTTTTACTTCTAACCTTTCTTTACATTTCCATATACATATATTCTATACTATTCTATAATAAAATAATGATTTCAACTTTTGATCGTCAAATTCTTTATATTTTCGGTAAGCCCGCATTATTTTTTTACACACTGGTTTAGCTTCTTGGAAAATACCTAAGTTTATATAATCTGATTAATCACTCTAAAAATAAAGTATACTATATTCTTCTTATGTATTTGATGCTTTGGGCATTGAGTTTTATCACGTCGTGAGCTTTTTCTCGTTGGGGAAATACTTTTTATACCATAGACCTAAAGCGATATACTTGTATATTCCATATATATTCGAATCATTCTCAATTGTTATAGACTTCTATGCAGATCGTATTAAGTGTGTTTTATAGGTGAAAATATCAAAATCGTGTTCGGTTTGAGCCGGGTTCATTGTGGGCTGGGTTTCTATGGGGCTTTCTGCCACTTTCGCGGTTAAGTAGATCTTCAAAATAAAGACGGAGTATTATCATTCTGGTTCATAAGACACGGGTAACAAATCTTTGGAGATTAGAGAATCAACGGAGCTTCAAAGTTTGATCTTTGATTCTTTGTTTCTAGACCCCGTTTACTTATCTTTGGCATAAAAAGGGTAAGAAAAGAAATTGACCTCCTGTGCTTATCCTTTTGCCTTCATTTCCAGGACTACTTATAATAAGTGCAATATGTTTGCCTCTCTACATTGTAGGAATGTTCATTGATACTGAGAAAGTTGGAGCCAAGGTACCTGATATACTGGATGTAATCATACCCGCTGTGGGACCAGGCAAGTATATATATATTCCTATATAAATATTAAAATCTAATTTGAATTTCTTTCAGCCTTGCATGTTTATATCTACGCTGGAATCCTTTCGTTATACTTCGACATGAAGCAGAGAAATCGCAAGACAGATGTTAAGATCGTTTATCAGTGCGCAGCCCCTCTTGTTGGCATTTAGCAGTGGGCTAAAAGGATATATACATGTCTATGGTATTAGTATATCCTTTTTAGGGATATTAGGAGTCAATTTCTTATCGTTTGCGGTGCCTCTGTCTTTGACCTTGTCATATCCTTTATATAGCTTCAGAATAAAAAGCATAAACCTAGTTGAAGGCACTAATTTGTGAGCCATTGGCAACGCTTCTGGTTTCCAGCCATAAAGCAATCCTTGTTCAGGAGCATTTGTTGATTATACAAAGTGAAGTTGCAACTGTCAATGGCAACTCCAAAATATTTATAGAAACCCCAAAAATAAGCAGGGGGAAATACGTTTTTGGCCTCGTTTCGAGTGAGTTGAACAACCGGGTCAGGATTTGGATTGGCTAGGACAGTTGAACAGGAACAGGAGTAGAGTCCTCTGTGTGAAAGGAGCAGGATACAAGATACACGTACAATCAAATATTGGCACAAATGTGAGAGCGTGCTTTCAATACATTGGCGGCGACAAACGTCGTCGTCCATTTGAGCTATCGATCAAACAGACGCACCATCAAATTGAGCTCCAGTGGCGTCTCCCCTTCGAATTACCTGAGCTTCTGCCATGTAGCACCCTCTGGATGGAACAAGGGTGGACGCCAGTGGTGGCCACAATTGCATTGCAAATCGTCTGCAGCGGAATTTCTGGCTGGGCACGTCATGGCACCGAACACATTAAAGGCACACTAAACTATATACATATATTAACATACAACACACACACAAACACACACACACACACTATACACACACACCGCACACACCCTATGCTCAGTGTTGGTTGCGACGGAAAACCGAGTCTATAAAAGCTTTGACTTGTGTGCGGCGACGTTTCAGTTAAACTTCAACGCGTTGCAACGTGCCGTCGTCCTCTCGTCCTGTCGTTCTTTTGTCCTGTCGCGCCTTAACCGCATCCTGACGCTCACTGAAAGAAAACAATTAAAACATAACCGCAAAACGGAAGGAACTGCATACCACAAGTGCTCACTGCCCCACTCTCCTCTCCACTTGCAACATTGCATGCCACTCAAATTCCAAATTGGAGTACAAATCGCAACAAAGTTTTCAAGTTCCGCCCAGTGCTCCCTCTGCCCCTGTGTAACCCTCCATGTTGTTGGTCCTTCTGCCACTTCTGTAAAATGAAAACAGAAAATTTCACCAAGTTCGGCGCCCCTTTGTACAACTCGAGAAGTAGCCGGGCTCATTCGCAGACCCAACCCCAGAGAGTCGCCATCAGCAACAGCAACAGCAGCAGCACTCATCCAGGCCACTTGACGTCGCTCCTCACCAGCGAGAACTTGCATCATCTCAGCCAGAGCCGACCCTCCGGCTACTCGGACCGGGAGAGCCTCTGCAGCCTCAGCAGCAGCACTGCGGGCCGGATTAAGAGGCGATCCAGGTAGGACCCAGAGCTCACACTCATATTTCTATGTGTTGGGAAAAGTCTTTTCTATATTCTATATCTATATATATTCTATATCTTCTTCTTACTTCTATATATTCTACATCTTATGTAACTTTATTCTGAAGAATATGAAACTGAAAGTTTTTAAGAGTTTAGCAAAAATCGAAGACATTTCAGAGATTTTTGTATAACTTTCAAGAGCAATCCCCTAGGATTAGGATATTTAGATATTTCCTTAAATATTTTCCATTGATTTTCAAATACTTAAAATAATTTTCACAATTGGGAAATATAATATAAAATTTCCATTTGAAAATCCAAAAAAGAATATAAATTTGTTTCCAATGTTTCTGTTTCTGAAGTAACGAAAACTTTAACCCTCAGTCCAAGGGGGTACACATCTCAACCATATATAAAAATACAGTGAAACCACTCTATAAAAAACTTATTTATGACGTATCTTCTCCACATAACGAACTGTGTTCAATTTCTATAGTTTTCCATTCCTTTTAGTCAAATTTTTATGGTTCAATAAGAATTTTTGTGAATAAAAACTGAAATTAAATTTCTTTCAAATTTGTCTAGAGAAAATCTATAAATAGGATTAGGAATATATATATATATATTTTTTAATATCTTTTATACACCCGATTTACGCATTTTGAAAGAGTATACAAACTATGAGTATCCCCAAACAAAAATGATTTTTACGAAACAAAAAATGTTGAAATTAACAAAGAAATTTTAAGTTTCCCTATGAGAAGTACAATTTCTTTTAGTTTTACTAAGAATATGATATATGGATATGGATATGGATGGAACATATATAATATATATAAATTTGGATCGATATATTTGCTCTGCTTCAGATTGTATAACCTATATATAAAGAGTTTCTATCAGAGTAGAACTTCAGCATTTGCTCTGCAGACTGAATATAGATTTAGCAACCCCTGTATACTATATAATAGAAGCACTAAAAGGAAAGGTAATCAATAGTCGAATTTTGAATACCCTTTAGAGCAGTAAAATCTCACTTTTCGATAAAGTTTCGATAAATTATGACATATATTCTATAGACAAAATCATAAGATTTAGCTGAAAAGGCAAACGTCGCTCAGTCTTTCATAGAATTTATTGTAAACTAATTAGATACCCAACTTCATCTGATATATGATGAATATGCTATACACTTTCTATAAGGTATAGTACTATAAACATACTATCTATATGATAAGGTTGATCCTTGAGCCTGCTTTCATATGAGATCTTCAGCTTTCACAAGATTCTCAAAGTACTTTTCAAATCAAGCGAAAGTCTTTAAAGTCTCGCATGAGTTTCGTAAGAGAAAAAAACATATAGAAAGACGATCTAGACAGAATCAGCTATTGCCACTGATTATACAAATATGTATATATATATATTATATTTATAAGCAATCGCTTCATGTTTCAAGACATAACTAAAACACCCTGCGAAAAGGTGTGAGAGCAAGAGAGAAAGAAAAACTATGCGAGTCCAGTGAACCGTGACGCTTGGGTCCTGGTTTTGTCGCGTTGTGTATGAGGTCCTGAGCGGGGTTAAAGGACTGAGCACATTTGTATTTTGGTCAGCCTGTTGTCCTGGCAACCAGTCCACAATCCACAGGCCACTTGTCACCCCCAAATTGAGGAATAGAAAAAATGAAGGGCCAGTCTCAGTTCCTGTCCGACTGGCGCACCATGCGCTGCCATAGAGATAGATTTTTCAGTGACCAAAGCAGGAGCTCTAGAGGATGTGATCTTGACTGGATGTAGAGTAATAAATTTCGGTGTGTGTTTTTTAGAAACTTCTCGATGAAGTCCTCGAAGGGCATCAGCAAGAAGAGCAAGACGATGGATTATACGAACTATGCGTACAACGAGGCGGTGGGACGCCTCCGGGTAATGCTGGCGGATAACTCGTATGTGGCCACGCCCAAATTGGCCAGCACGTCGTCCGCGTATATGCGTAACTTCAATGAGGATTCAGGCGATAATTTCTCGGACAACTTGTCGGTACGTCGCAGTGGTTCTCCTATTGCCTAACTCTTACTTTAACCACGATCCATTCCCTGATCCCGTTTAGGTCATCGAAAGACCCGTGTTCTCGGACATTTCGAAGTATCTTTCACCTAGTCAAAAGTCACGAATGAGCAGCTATCGTCCGAAGAAGAGCTATACGCCTGGCTATCTCTCCGCCTCGAAGGAGAACCTGGCCACGACTCCGGCTCTTTATCCGAGCAGTGTGCCCTTGTCGGTGCCCGGTCTGCCGACGGACAGCGTCCAGGCACCGGTGGAGATCTTTAGCTTCATTGAGAAGCAGGAGGATTACATTGAGCAGCTCGAGAAGGAGTCCAAGTACTGTCGCAACGAGCTGACCAATCTGCTGGGCAAGGTCAAGGATGTGATCAATGAGAATGAACATCTCACGGAGAATGCTCGCACCGAGTTGGCCTCTTTGGGCGGTGGCAGCATCTCGAAGCCTGCTCCAGCTACGACAAGTCCATCCTCGGACAGTGACGAGCACTTGCTCTATGGCGGACGCAAGACTCCGAGTACGCCACGGAAATCCAATCTCAAGGTGCAATCGCCACGTTATGCCAGTGCTCCAAATATTGTGTATGAGGCACGGATCAGCGAGCTGGAGGCGGAGCTGATGCAGGCCAACATCGATCTGAAGCGCGTGCGGAACGAGAACGAGGAGCTGAAGCGCAAGTTGGCCCACACGGATCCAATGACCGCTGTGGCTACCTTGGGCAGCGTCAACTGCGAGACGCATCGCAAGCAGCTGGAACTGCTGCAGCAGGATAAGAACGCTCTGGAGGAGTCAGTGCGTCATTTGCAGCGCCTGCTGGACGAGGCCAAGTCTCAGCATCATAATAGCTCCAGCTCCAAGCGCTATATCAGCGACCTGGTGCAAATGGAGCGCTCCCAGGCTGAGGTGAGTGGGCGTCTAAGCCGAAGTGTTCATATGTTAAAGGATTGACTTTCCAGCTGGAGGTGCGTCATCTACGGGATGAGCTCGACAGGCAGCACGAGCGGGTGCGGGAGCTGCAGCATGAAATGGCGCGTCGCCTGGCCGACGAGCGGGCCAGTGCCGAGCGGCGGTATAACAGCCAGGTGGATCAGCTGGGCGGGGATCTGAGCAGCCAGTGGGAGCAGGTGGCCAAGTTGCAGCTGGAGCTGGAGCGTCAGAAGCGCTACGAGACGGATCTGAAGCGTGACGTGGCCAGTCGCGGCTCCCAGATCGAAGAACTGAAGCTGGAGCTGCGTGCCAATCGAACCACCTTCCTGGCGGACATGGCACAGGTCAATGCGGAGAAGCAATCCCTGGAGCAGGAAATAACCTCGCTGCGTCTCCATCTGGATCGCGCAGCACGTGAGACCAAAACAGAGGCAGCTCGTCTCAATGCAGAGATCAATTCACTGCGTCAGCGCTTGGACCGCGGAGATGCCGATCTGCTGCACTCCAAGCGAGAGGTTCTGCGCTTGAACGATGAGATTGCAAACCTGGAAAAGGAGGTAAGCAACTCTCTCTCTCTCTCTTAAGATCCTTGATTTGAAATTGATTCCTAATTCGATTTTACAGCTGGCCTATGGAGAGCTAAAGAACGAAATACGCCCCACCAAAAAGGATCTGGACAAACGTATCTCAGAGATGCAGGATAAGCATGGTATGGTCCCTAGTTATATCCTTTATACGATCTATCTATCTATTCATTTATCTGTCACACTCCTCACACGATTATCCTTAGAAACTTTCAACTCTTCTTCCTTGCACTTTATGAACTTATCCACAACTTTCTTCTATAAACTCTGGTTAAGCTATTGATTTTCATATTGTGTGCGTGTCCAAAACATTATTCCTAAAACTCTGAATTAATTCCGAAAATTTTAAATATTCGATGATGTTAATTAAAGTTTTCGTAATATAGTTCAATGTATCCAAAAGTTACCTAAAACAAAAGAAATATTTCTCCTAAAATTCGGATTAAATTCCGAAAATCTTAAATATTCGATTATATTAATAAAATTATTCGTAACAGTGTTCAATGTGTCTAAAAGTTACCCAAAAAAAAAACATTTCTCCTAAAATTTCGAACGAATTCCGAATATTTTAAATATTTGATTATAATATAATTCTTACTATAAGGTCAATAGTTTATCCATGAGTTTGTTCTGTAGCGCGTTGCCTCCTTTCCATACTGATATAATAATCGTAATACTCCTAATTATCTCCTAATTATCCTTAACCTCTCTGTCTACTCTTTGTAGCGGAAACGGTAAATGAGCTCGAAGAGATGATTACGTCTCAGAAGCAACTCATGGATAAACTGACGAGTGAATGTAAAACCTTAACCGGCAAATTAGAGGATACATCCTATAAGCACAAGTAATTATATATATATTCTATATATATTCATATAACAATACTATATCTATTATATTTGAGCACCAATTGCAATTGATCTCAGGCTTTACTCTACTCAAGCAACTAAATTTGATTTGAACTGAAAGTTAGAGTTCTATTTAGTATTTATGACTCCGAATTTAAAAATGCATTAGATTTATACACTGAAATTATTTAGGTTTAAGTTCGTTTTAATGTTAAACACAACGCAATATGAATTTCATGGCCAAGCCAACACACGCAGTGCAAATTTTTTGTTTTCTATTGAGATTCGTTCCCGTAAACCCGTAAATCCGTAAGACCCACATCTTTCCGAGCTTTGACACTGGATTAACACGCTGTACTCTATATATATACTTCTTTTGTGCTGCCTGCCTGCGACACCCTGTCATTTGCTATTTTCGCATGTAGAACCACTGTGCGATATTGCGATGCCAGCAGCAACAACAACAATAGCAGCTGCGATACCAGCAACAGTTGCCTCACCAGCAGCAACAAGCGCACCAACAACAACAACAACAACTACAACAGATCAAAGCGCAAACGCGTGCATTTTGCTGCCTGAATTATCTGATACTCCAGATGTTAAAGAGCCTATGGCTGTGCCTGTTGCTGCTGCGGCTGATGATGATGTTGATGGCGACGATGGCGATGAGATTTTGAAGAACATAATCAGAAGCAATGAACGTTTGGCTCAGGAGTTGGCCAAGATGCCGCCACTGCCCAAGTTAACAAGTTATAAGAAGCACAGAGCGCACAGCAACAGCAAAACAGAGACAACAGCAGCAGCAACAACAACAGCAGCAGCAACAACAGGAACAACAACAACAACAACAGCAGGAAAAATGGGCAGCAAATCGAAATGTTTTTGCCCCAGTTTTATGCGACACAAGCACGAACATGAACACGTTTATACAGTGCCGACAATGCGACAACGCAACTGCAGCAGCAGCAGCGAGATGAATGCCACATGTTGCAGCAATAGTCGCAACAGTCGCAGCGGCGGCAAGCAAGCAACAGCAGCAACCTCAGCGCGTACACAAACCACACATAGCAAGAGCATGCATTGTCACGCGCATGAATTCACCCTAGACACGCACCACGAACACCAACAGCAACAATATCGCACTGCACCAACAACATCTGCGACAACAGCAACATCGGCAACCTGTTGCCATCCATACAAAACGGAGCTGTTGCCCTGGTTGCAACAGCAGCTCGTTTTGAATCAGACCATCAGCAGCAGTGCCAATCCGCGTAGCTGTCAGCCCCCATGTCAAACGTCGCATTTGACGGTGGACGCTGAGACAACAGCAACATCAACAGCGACAACAACAGCAGCAACATCTGCAATATGTAAAGGTCGCAACAGCAATGCACTTAATGCCAGCATTAAGCCCAAACATTACTTTGAGCAACTGCTGCAGCGAGATGGTTGCCACAGGAAGCCACGCCCACCAGTCAAAGTAGATGTCAATGTGCGTCTGGTGCCCAAACAGTCAAAACCAAAAGTCAATGCACTCAATGAGACATTTGTCAAGGAACTGGACGAAGTGGCCCAAGCCCTAAACGAGACTTTCGTCAAGGACACATCACCAGAGCTGGCCAAAATTGATGAGCAACTGGCCCAACTTGAGGATGTCCTGGATGATGACGATGACGATGACCAGGAGCAGGCTACTAAACTCTGATTATGTTAATATCCCAAAAACAAAACAACAAAAAGTACCACAAACTCGATAAATATTACGTGTCTAGCTAAAAAGTGAAGTGATTGCAGTTAATCTCTGCGTTGAGTTGCGCGCTTACAGAGCAACAGGGACTATAACATTGTAGAGTGCTGTTGAGGCTATGTTAAGTTAACAGTTGCAGCAAAGAGTGTTTTGTAATTTTATTGAAAAGGAGACTTAAACTTTAGTTTGAGTTTGGTTATAAAAAGTATCTTTATAGTTTACTAAATACAGTAAACACTCGAATATTGAACCTTTAAAAAGCTAGGTGAAGTTGAGGGAATATCGCAAGTATCGAGTATATATGTTTTTTGCTTATTGTTGCAAGTATCGAGCTATGCAAAAGTCAGCTAAAAGTTTTATTTATTTCTCTTTTAAATTTTAAATTAAAACTAAAGTTAAAAGGAATGATTCAATATATATTAAGTTCTGTTCTGTTAACACTGAAAGAAAAGATAACAGTAGGAATGCATCGGCTTAACATAACAGTGAAATGCTAAATGCTGTAAGTAATTCTGTTAGGCAAGAACCATTTTATGTTAGCCATAACAAAGCTATGTTAAAGGATTTTTTAGATACATTTAAGTTGAATAGAATTGAAGAGAAGGTAATAAGTGAATATATTCAATTTAATAGTATAGAGAGTTTAACAGAGTACAACAATATATTATTATTTTAATTTATTTTTAATTTAAGTTGATTTTCTGTTAATTTTCTTCAGTCAAGACAAGCAACAGTTGCGCGCTACAAATGAACAGCTAATGGCGCGTCTGAAGCAAATTTGGTCAAAATACAAGTCACAATTAGTTCACAATGGTATTGGCGCTGTAGAGTCTGGCTCTGAGGAGCCAGCAGCAAACGATGATCGCATTTTATCACCCATAATGCACACTTTAGAGACAAATCAGGTAAATATCTATGAAGAATTTGTATTTGACTAATATGCGTTTTCCACTTTTCTCCTCTCTCTCTCTCTCTCTCTCTCTCTCTCTCTCTCTCTTTTCTTTCTCTCTGTTTATATCTGTCTATCCTATAACTGTATGCATTTGTTAGAGAGGAAATATCTGCTTTACAATCGAATCTAGAGTATTTGTCCAATCGTATGTTAAGCAATGAAGAGCATATGAGTAAATTAGATACCACACCGCATGATTATACTAGCCTAGGCGCGGGCAAAGGTAAATCTTGAATTTTGACCAACATTCGGGCACATGTACACATACATACACAGGTCACTGTTTCCATAACATAATACCATAATAATTGCCTTCATACCTTGCCTTAAAGTCGTTCCTGGTCCAGAGGTAGCGCCACCAGCAGCTCCCAGCGAGTCGCAGATCAAACCAACACTTTCCTAATCACTTACACACAATATCTATATACATATATATACTTGAACAATTTAGACACTACATGAACACCAATTGAATTGGCTTGCAACACTAATCAAAATTTCTGTGACTACAGCCGCATACGACTACCAGCCGTCCACATATGGCACAACAATTGAACCCATACAAAGCACCCCACAACAACTACACAACAACGTTGACGACGACTACAGTAAGCCAATCAGCTCCTATGGCTACGATGAAACAACACCAGCAGCTGGAGGAGCAGCAGCAGCAGCAACAGCAGCAGCAGGAGTCGACGGCAGCAACACAATTGCTGGCACAGCTGCAACAGCGCGCAAGAGCAGCATCAGCAATGGCAGCGCCAACGCCAGCTCCAGTCTCCAGCCCGACAGCAGCCAGAGCTATGGACTCAACGATAATGATGACGAAAATCTCAAGGACAACCTTGGCATGGGGGAAAAGCAACAACAGCAACAGCAACAGGAACTGGACAGACAACGTGAACGCGAGGAGCGAGATCGGGAGCTCCAACAGCTACGTGAGCAGCGCGAGAAACGTGAAAGGGAACGTGAGCAGACGGAGCAGCAACAGACACAGCTCAACAAACACTACAGCAATACAGAGCCAGAGCAGCAACAGCAACAACAGCAGCTCGGCGATGGCAGCGTATCCAATGCAGACAGCGCCAACCTGGCCGCCTACAACACAGACTACAGCGCCTACGACCAGCAGCAATATGATGCTGGTGGATACGATGCCAGTGCCTATGGCCAGCAGCCCTACGATGCACAGCAGTACGGATATGATGCGAACGCTGGGTATGACTACGGCGCGGCGGATTACGCTCAGTCCGGATACCAGTATGATGCCGCGCCAGAAGCAGCCACAGCCAACCGATCACAGTATCAGCCAGCGGCTGGGGCCCCAGCGGATTACAATCGATCACCACCACCGGCGACGACGACGCCGACAACAGCATCAGCAGTCCCAGCAGCAGCAGCCAGCGGACCAGTTGCTGGAGGAGCCGCACCACCAGCAGCAGCATCAGCAGCGAGCCGCACTCAACCGCGCCCGAGCGGCGGATCTGTGGGGCAGGCAGCTGCAGCTGGAGCCCTCGGCGGCAGCAGATCCACTGTGCCACAACAGTCTGCCACGCCAGCCACCGGCAAGAAGTAGCTGGAGTCCCGAGTCAACCGATCCCACGCCAATTGATCCCCTACAGTTGGACTTCAGCATAAGCAGTCCCAGTCTGATGCGCTCCAGCGACACCTCCAACCAAGAAGATGAATCCTGCACCGATCTAAGCGAAACATTTGTCCTCCAAGTGGCCGACTCCGATGCCAGCCTCTCACCAGCCCACACCACCATTGTCACGGTGCGTAGATCCAGTGCGCCAGCTGTGGTGCAGCTTAAAAAGGACTCCATTGACAACCAGGATCAGTCGCAGATTGCCAACGAAACGGTGACCATTGAGCGTGACCATCATCCATTGTAGTTGTAAGCACAACTTTAACCACATTCTAGTGCATCCTAGTCCAAACATACTCCATTAGGGAGACTTCCATCATTATTCTCTACTCATATGTTTCCGATTTGCTTTTAAAAACTAATCAACATTTGATAAAACATTTTTGTAACTAAGCAAAACTAAATATGCAATAAAAATATACAAAATTATTAACTCCAACTAATCGCAAATGTAGTTTATAAATATATATTTTACGATCCATAGATACAGCTATGGCTTCGGATCTAGAAAAAGTATATTTGCTTTCAGTTGACATACAGGGACTCGATTTTCAGCTCTATCTTGCCTCTGTTAGCTTAGTTCGAAACCTTTTCTAATTTTAGTTCATCCAAGAACCACTGTTAATCTTAACTAACCTATTAATTCACTGAAACTCAGCCTAATCCTATAATTAAAGTGGGTAATCAATACATAATCAGATTACATTTGTCGACTAGAAAATCCTAATATGAACAAGATAAGAATCCAATTTCAAACAGTAGCTCTGAGTTAACATAAATACGAGCAACCAAGTTAACATTGATCTCTTAACATTACTGTTAACGCATGTTATCAAAATTGTATTAGATATTTTTCTAATAGATCAGATTATACATTTATTTAATAACAAAAAAATCTTAATTTGACCCAGATAAAATTCAAAAATACAAGCAACCAATTTAACATAGATCTGTTACCAAAACTGTAAACGTTACATTGCATCTTTTGATTGTACAACAGATATTTATGGGATGTTCACAATTAGATATAGAACTGTATTAAAAATTATGATTTTACCAGGGAATAAACAAGAATATTATTGTTAGAATTCTTATGACTGAATCTACTCTTCCATCTGCAACTTCTTTTAAATTAAAATACAATTTTTTAATGTGAAATCAAAACAGTTTTTACATTAATTTGATTATTTCTTTATTCCTGAATAGATGAATATATTGATATTAATATATTTTGTATAACAAATACAAAGTTCCTGACAATCTTATCGTTAATATACATTTTTAGGTACCCGAGTTTACTTTGGCAAAATGTAACTATAATTTCAAATGACATTTGTTCGATTGGGCTAAGATATTATCACTAGTATTAAACGTTAGGAAATTTCGTTAACTTTCAATGTCAAGCGCGGCATTAGAGGTCACAAAATACTTCTGCAAGCAATCCAAAAGTCCATAATAATAAACGTTATAACTAATAAACAACTGGATGATATAATCCCATGCAAAGCTGTCAAAACAAGTTAACTGCGCTGAAGGGAACCCCACTGATTGACAGGACTAGAAATTGAGCTTGGCACGCACTCAATCATCCACCTCCAGTTACCAATCACCAGTCTACAGAGACTCAAAGGCCTTAAATAGTTTAACTTGTATTTGCACAAGTTATTACTTCAAGTCTGGACGGGGGTACACTGAGAAAAATATACACAATTTCGCTAATAATTCATTCAAAGGGTATTCAATCTAAACTGGGTTACTTCATTAACTTAAAAACAATATTTCTCAGTGTACGTGAGGTACCTAAGGTAATGCGAAGTAAGCGGATGCAATCAGCCGCTTGGTGTTCCAGCGAAAAACATGCGAAACAATGGACAGTCGGGCTTTGCCCAGTTGTATATCGCAGGATTCCGTCTCTGGGGTAACCAGAAAACAGACCGTATACAGACTCATCTCTAGTTCTGGCGAGGTGCCCACCATGAATCCATTGAAGGGCTTTTGTATGCCATAGAAGGTCGAGCGAAAGCCCAATAAAAATTGATTGTGCTGTAACATAAAATATCGAATCAGCATAGAGAAATGGCATATGTAATATTAAAACAAACCCTGCCCGTGTCTACGCGTTGCAACCAGCCCTTGTAGTCGACATGACCCTGTTCCTCTTGCTCCGCAAAGTACAGCCAGTTGTGCAGTCCGAGTACCTTTTGATCTCGAAGTTCCGCCAAGAAGACGTGCTCAAAACTAGAGCTGCCTTCTACTTGATTTCCCTTTATCCTGGAATATGGTGTAAACCAAAGATCCTGAAGTAGTTTTATCTGATCATCATAGATATCATTTACTATGCCTATATAATGGGAGAAACAAAAGCTTATAGTACATAATAGCTCCATATTATGATAATTATAGCATAAATACTGTATAATAACATTTTCTGAAACTTTAACAGAGCAGAGCTCAACAAAATGTTCTAGGTATATATATATAAATGCTTCGTATAATAATAATATACCAGATATATTGCAATCTAATGAGCATATGTATATAATAATATATATATATATATATATATATATAAATATTAAAAAATATATCAACTGAGAAGTAAACGATATCAATTGCGCTGTCCTCTCTGTTTACAGAGCACTGTTAAACTCTTTCACATGATTAGACGGCTTAAAAAAAGGTTTTCCAAGTCTCCAGAACTTATCTATGAATTATCTGATAATTAATAAATAAAATTGGATAAATTTGGCGTGTTGTGTGTTTTATACACAAATGAGATTAGATAAAGAGCAAGTTTATACAAACATATATAACACAGGCATATTTTGCACACATTTATGAACCTTTTAAAGGTTAAAGCTTTTGGAAACAATTTGGCCAGCTTAAATTTTCTTACCCTTTCTCACTAGGAAGCGCATTGAGGTTTTCATGACGCGTGTGCTCATTACAGCACGGAGAAAGTTAAGCTGCTCCTGCTCGTGCTCGGACGTGATCTCATCTGGCAGAGCCGCATTTACTTCGTAGTTGTTGAAGAGGCGATGCAAGAGGGCCGTCGTGGAGTTGTTTTCCATGATCAGTAAATCGTTGTGCAACTCAAAGAGACTAAGAGATTCCCAAATGTAGGGCATCTTTAAAGAAGGGCTTCTATAAGAACTTACGGTAATGGAGCCCGATCATCGTGTGCACCGGGGGTTGTCTTTCCCTGCAGATTCACCTTGAAGAGATACGGACTAGTTGCAGCTTCCTCGACAAAGAGAGTCTGTGACAGCGCCAGCACATCGTCCGGCGTCTTGGGCAGCGGTTTACTATGGAAATACTCTGTAAATGTGTGTATGTAAGTATATGGTGTGACATGTATGTGGGCTCGTGTGTGTGTCACGCAGTACCGTAGAAGTGCCAGCTCAGAATCCCAATGGTAATGAGTAGTGCAATGATGACAAATCTCTTAAGTTTTTGGCATTTGTCACTGTCACATCTGTTGTTTATGCTCGTTTGGTGCTGTTGTCGCTCCGTGTCCATAGTTATCTAATTACATGTGTTTTTCTTCACAGTTTTTACAGTTTCTCGTGTTTTCTTTGTTTTGATTGTTATCCGCAGATCTGTTTTTATCTTACTATCCCAACGCGTCGACAGCTACTGTCAAAAATGGGCGCTGAGAGCAGCTCTTACGCTCTACTGCTTCACCTACGATCTGACTCTCTTGCTGAATATGACTAAAACGTATTCAGCATATGCTCCCATTATATCCAAATTCTTTCTCTCGCTCTTTCTCTTTGGTAATCAGCGTAAGCTCCCTCTACCGCTCCACAATCGCACTTCTCTCTGGAGAGCATCCATCTGTCAGTTTTGTGTTTTGTTTTCGTTTTGCTTTTGTGTTGCATTTCATTTCGGTTCTACGCAGAAACCGTAGAACAAAGGTAAACACTCGTAAATAACATCTATTAACAGGTAACATGTGAAAAATGAACACTCTATACTATTTTATATACTGCTATTCATCTGTTTATATTTTTCCTGCTTATATGAAATTCCTGCGAGGCAGTATCATATCCAATACGCGCATGAGTACCAAGAATAATGTAAACATAATAAATAAATAAAAAGTTTGTTTATACTGTATACACCTTTATTAAAGAATAAATGTTATTATTTAGGTATAGCTCCTGAATCCAAAGCTGGCGAACGTGACTAAAATTGTTATTGTAGGCCAAAACAAAATATCTGTTTCTAGAGCTTCTTGCTAGTTTTTAGTAAACTTTCATTAGTATTTGGGTCTCGACTGGTTTATAATGAATACCAGATTTGGCATAAACAATTGGCACCATAAACCAAAGGAAACGATGACGTGACAATAGGTTCAGGTGCATATCTAAATTATTACATAAAATATTTATAACTACCGAATTATACAAGGCAATAATAATACTCAAATAGGATTCTATGCATGATGAATTAGACGAATAATTAGCAACAATGGAACGAAAAAAAGATTCATTGTAATCAAACTTAAATACACTTTTTTCCAAACAAGTCCCTAGGTTTGGGATGGAATTGAAAACGTTTTAATCAACGGAATAGTTATGGATACAGAAGTAATTAATAATACACTTGGAGTCCAGAAATTCACATTGAAAACACGCAAAATCTTCATTAAAAGTCAACACAAATATCTTATGACGGGTCAAAAAATAAATTATATTAGTTTTAGATTGTGTCAAAATTTTAGAGGTCAAGTTAATGTGAGACAAGAGCAATTAATTGGAAGTTATAAATATATTGTAATAGGGCAAAAGAGAGGGGAATATAAGGTCATAAGAATATCTAGACGAATTCATAATAATTATATCTGATATCTATTATAATAAAATCAAACTTACATAAATAAATAAATAAATAAATAAATAAATAAATCTTGTCTAAAACTTTTATATATGTAAATATATTGATGCTGCTCGTTAATATGAAATATAGGGAAAAATGCAACTGATGAAAGTGAAGATCAAAATAAAACAAACTTCAGATTCAAAAAATTCTTTAGCTAAGTTCAACGTTAGGAAACCTCAATTTATTGATCAATTCTACATTTCTTCATTATTTGTTTTGTTTTTCTTATTATTAAGTCATTTAATATATTTATTTTCGATCATATAAAATACCTAATTGAATACCGATACGTAATTTCCGCAGCCCTCCAAAATATTCGCAAACTAAATAATAATAAAATCTAAGGCGCGTCAACGTCGTTTTTTGTTGTCACCTTCGTTGTTGTTATACCCTGTAATTTGCATTAAAAAAAGTATAATAGATTTGTACATAGCTATGTAACAAATACTAGAAATGATTTGATACCCGAATAAAATATATAACACTTTGATCTCAATAAACATTTAAGCTCTTGTCATAAAGCTAAAAAAAATAAATGTCTTGCCTTTAAAATGCTTAAATTGACTACTTTTGAGTATAGGGTATTCATAGTCGAGCTTAAGTTACTTTCTTGCTGTTTTCCATATTTTATATTAATTCATTTTGCGTTCGTTTGCTTCGGCAATCACTTAAATAGCTCGCCGCGTCGGCGATGCTGCTCAGTGCGAATTTTAGCGGCTTTCAGTGCAGTTGCGTCGGTAAATTAATGTGAGTTTTGTTGATAGGGTTTAATACGAGAAGTTGAACTTGATAAGAGGTGCATCATCTATTATATCTATAACTGATAATGCAATATAAGCCAATACCTTACACTTAACACTTTCTATATGAGCAAATAAGGGTAGTGTTCTATGTGTTGAATTTATTTATTAAGATCTTGTTGTTGCCGTTTGTCGATAAGCAACTGGCGTTTATTTCAAGGCCTTTAGCAGCACGTCATGCATTACGTTGATAACATAAGCAAAACAGTTCGAAAATAGCGCAATTTGATAGATAAGTGAATTATTTGCACAATATTTTAAATCAAAAAAATAAATAAATCAACAAAAACTACAGAAACATATAACATTATCAGGATACCACTTTCTTCAAGTTTTATACTCTATAAATAGAAAGTACTCGATGTTTTAGTTGGATTATATTATATGATACTCTATACTAAGTTCGGTATGCAGATTCAACTGGATCTATTTGGTGTTAGTTCATTATTATCAAAGTGCTTTGATTAAATGTCAAGCTTGCAACATTGTTTAAAAATTAATTCATTTTGTACTAATTTTAGACTCTACAAAGTGCCTTTATTTGATATTGAGGTGTGTCAGAATGTCATTTGCAGATCAAGTTAAATATTACATTTTCCAAATTGATTCAGTTAAGATATAAAAGCTAACAGGTTTCGTTGGTAACAGGTTCTAAGGCTTGAAGAAATTGTGTATGTACCTAAAGGTTTCAAAAGTAGGCTTTCACCTGAGTTGGGCTCAAAAGTGGACATTTGGTATCGGAGTGCTCCTAATTGACAGCAACCCATCTGCAGCTGCTATGTTAATTAGCATTTTCTTAAGGCCTCTGTATGACTAGCATACGAAATCAGTGCGAAGAAGAGATTAAACTAACAGAAGCGTTGTATGCTTAGTATGTGCACCCGTCGAACGACGCCTCTGCGTTTTTGCTCTCTTTACATTTGCACGTTTTTGGCGCGCACACAATAACAACCGTGCAAATGTGTAATTGCCGGCAGAATAAAAGAGAGAGAAAGACACAGCGAGATAAGGAGAGAGAGCGAGAGAGAGAGAGCGCTTTCGCACGCTAGCAGCGAATCATTTGTTTGCGCTCAGGTCTCAGTCTCAGCCACAGTCGCAGTCTATGTCTCAGTGTTTAATTCGAACGCAACGCGTGCGGTTCACAGCGGATGCGACGAAAGCAACTACGACGAGGACGACGGCAGCCAACAAACTCGAACTTAATCAAATAAAAAAAATAATAAAATAAACAAATTGAATCAAAAGAAAAAGAAAAATAAGAAGAGGATTATTAAAGGCGTAACGGAACACAGAAAGTGCATAGGAAACCCGCTTGCGGAATTATGAAAGCATTGGGTGAATACTCGTAAAATAACGGTGATAATCAAACGGATAATGAATGCAACTAACTGTAAACTCAAGTGGCAAATCCACAAACGATATGTGATATATTTTTGCCAGTCTCCTTTCCACAATTCTTTAAATGTGCCGCGCTCGCTCAACAGGCTACAGCTGATTTAAAGCTATCTTCGTTTTTCGTTTTTCTTTTGCTCTTGTTTTTGTGTGTTTTTCTTTCTTTTCTCTTTGTGCCTAAGACATAAAAAAGGCGCACAAAAGTATGCTTTAAATTTATGGATTTCTCTGGTGTCCTTGCGAACAAGTGTAGTTTCGTTATTGTTCTGCTTGTTCTTATTGTTCTTCTTGTTGTTTTTATTGATGTTGTTGTTCTTGTTCTCATTGTCGTTTATGTTTCCGCTGAGCAGCAGCTGTGTGTTTATACTGTGTATGTGTGTGTGTGTGCGTAAGCTTGATGAAGTGTGTAAATCAAATAATCAAGCCGAGGGCTTGATGCCTATAGAGCTTTCTTAAGGTTGTCTCTGACAACGCACAAACCATATTTAATTACTAAGAGGTTACTTTTATTGCGACTACATAGAATATTATTTGTATCTTATAGATATATTGAATTAATTGATAACATAACAAGGAAGAAGATTATATAGCTGATCATCTGATCTAACATATCTTGAGTTCTTGATTAGACCAAATATCATAAGTAATGTTTTAATCTTTAAGCTTTTAAGCTATCAAACGCAATTATGTAGAGTATCCTTATGGATCCTTATAAAGTTTATTATGAACAGTTTCCTAATTGTGAAAATTGTTTTAAACTTTGTTGGGAAACATTTTTATTTGCCTGTGTCGAAGGATGAAACCACTTGGCAACAGTCAACGATGTTTGGCTTTGATAAAGTAAATAATATTTTTGATGGCAACTGTAAGGAAATACTTTACGACATTTGAGTGACAGCATAATATATACACAGACACACACGCACGTACACACTGTTTTATATTGGCAAGGCTAGAGCGGCACTTTAGCAACACCTGGTTGATTGGTTGGCATATAAATAGGTAGGCAGAGGGCTGCAGGGATGGAGGAGCTTCTGGCTGACAGTCGGCTGCGTCTCGTAGTCTAGTAGCTGTCCATCAAGCTGCCTTAATTTAATTAAGCGCTCAATGTCCTTACGTACGAAACACCAATTCACACACACACACACACAAACACATATATATATATATAAGAAGGACAGCCATCGCTTGATTTGCTGCTGCCTTTTTACTCTTGACTGCAGCTTACACACTCACACACACAGCACACACACACACACACACACACACACTAAAGCGCGTATACCCATACACAGACACTGGGACAGAGGCCTGTACGGCATCAACCACAAAAGCCACAGGACATTTTGGCGTGAAGGATTTTACGAATGTTAGCATATATGTACATCGCTTGCTGCTGCTGCGGTTGCTGCTGCTGATGATGATGATGATGATGATGATGATGATGATTGTGTCAGCGCTTGCTTCCCAAAAGAGGAGGAGGGCTACGAGACAAGGTTACCGCAAGATGGCAAATCTTTAATACCCTAAAACATGAAGAGTATAAAGGGTATACAAGACATATGTATACATATCTGATATACAACAATTCCAAACATCTGCCGCCATCTTGTTTTCATATGATACTTTCCAGTTTCAATTCACACAGATATTTCAATTGGAAGTAAAGGAACTTCCAGTTATATCCTTTTCGATTCAAATGGTTCAATTGTTCGTTCAAATTATGTTTCCTTTTAGCCTATTGGAAAGTGATTCGTTTTGATATAAAAAAAGAATTTTTGTACAGATTATTAGATCTTAGTTTGATTATAGAAATTTGTAATTTAAGAAAGGGTATCCTTAAGTCGACTTTCCATTGCAAGCAGCTAACTTTCTTGGCATTAAACAAAGTGTCTTTCCACCTCCCACTCCGCTTCACCCCCTTTTCAGTAACAATAACATGGCGGCCACCTGCTGCGGCTGCACTTGAGTCCATTTTACTGTTATGCTATCTGTTTGTTATTTTTCCCCTGTCTGTGTAAGTGTGTGTTTCACTCTGTGTATGTGTGTGCGTGTGTCTGAGTTTGTTGCCTGCGGTTGGTCTTGTAAATTTTTAATAAACTTTCAGTTTATTTTTCTGTTTTCGTTTTGCGATTTTTCCTTTTTTTTTCCATGACATTACAAATTATGTTGTTGTTGTTGTTGTTGCTCTTCTTCTTACAGCTGTTGTTGTTGCTTGTTGCTTAAGTGGTTTTAACATTAAATCAAAAAAAAAAGGAAACAGAAGGAATACCCAAAATTGTTATATGCTTTGTCTGTGCCTCCATTTATTATTCATAAAATTCTCATTAAATTTGAATTTCTGCGTTTGTTTTCTTTAATTTCCTCATAAATATTTATGCATTGCGAGAACTCAAATCCTAAACGGAACATAACTTATTATCATACCGTTTCGTTATTCCGTATCCTTTCCAAATTGTGGCTAGACCTGGGCATATTCCAAAATTTCAATATTCCTTTCTTAACCACAAGGCAATTATTGTTTTCTTTCATTTTTGAGGCAATGCGAAATTTGTTCATTTTAGTTCACTATTTGTACAATTATCTTTTTGTTCTCTTGCTGTTTTCATTTCCGCTTTCCACTTGGGCACCCATCGACAGTGCTCTTTGTCAATCTCTATTCTCGGCGACAATCAGAATGAGAATTAAGTGTCTGTGCCCCACAATCCAAACCAAGTGGCACCGCAATTTGTGCAAAATGTGAGAGCAAGCCCCAAGAATTTCACGTATTTAATGGGCTGAGCAACCGCAGCTGCCGAGAGACTGAGAGGGCAACTGGACAGACGAGGGCGGGGCGGACGAAGGGCAAAGGGCCACTGTGCATACACATAACTCGTTACATGTAGCTGATCCGAGAACCTAACGCTAAATATGCTTTGTATTGTATCGGAGCATAAACTGATAGAAACTAAAGTTAATGTAGAATTAACTACTATTTCCAGCAGCAATTAAAGTATTTTTAATCGTTTGTTAATGAAGAATTCAGAGTGTTCTTTAAGGAATAGGCTGATGGTTTGAGTTGAGTGCTCAATACTATCGATTTAGATACATTCACGATGTAGTCACGGTATCATCTCTAGCTTTGACTATCATTACGATGTTTATTTTGACGCTGTGAGTTTTGTCTACCAGCTGAGCGTTCAGTATAGATATATATAGTACAATATATACTACTATGCTAATATGTACTTATGATACTATAGTACTATATTAACTACTCTTTATACTTCCATATACGGTACTATATATGGTACTATGTATACTTTACTACTATTTATAACCCTTAACACTGTATTTACTACTATTTATACTACAATACTACTATATCTACTACTATTTATACTAAAATACTACTATACCTACTACTATTTATACTAAAATAGTACTATATCAACTACTATTTATACTACAATACTACTATATCTTCTACTATTTATACCACAATACTACTATATCTACTACTATTTATACTAAAATAGTACTATATCTACTACTATTTATACTAAAATACTACTGTATGTACTACTATTTATACTAAAATACTACTATATTTATTACTTTCTATACTAAAATTGTAAAATATATAATACTATGTATACTACTATATCTACTACTATTTGTACTACTATTTATATGTATAGTATACTATTCAACTATATATAGATGTCAATTTATGGTTTTTACTATATAGACTACTATAGTACTTCTATATTAACTACTATTTGTACTACTCTACTACCGCGTCTACTACTATTTATACTAAAATACTACTATATCTACTACTATTTTTATACATGCACAGTATACGAGATGTATATTTACGTTTGTTGTGTTTGGATGCTAGTCAGGGCGAAGGCATTGACTTATAGCACGTGGTGTGCGCCTATATTTATATAACGAACTGTTATTCACAGAGAGGTTGCCCTTATTGTTGTTTTGATTTTCAATTGTTGTCAGTAATTCGACCGCGTTCGACCGGGCTCGAGTCCGCTTATTGTCTGGCCGGACAGAACAGTGCGAATGCTCGTAGCAACTGACAGTTTCCATGTAATGCTGTCAATCTCAATTATGCGTCAGAAGAGAAGAGACAGGCAGACAGAGAGAGAAAGAGAGAGAGAGAGAGAGAGAGAAAGTGTGTGTGTGAGAGGAAGAGTAAAACATTTAAAGTACTTTTGATAACGTTGATGTTTAATGTGTCTTCTGCAGCTTAAAAACCCAAAAACCGAGGCTACATTTTGAAGAGCAGCAAAGCGGCAGTTGAAGAAGACGAAAACATGAACAGCGATGAGGTGCAAATTATTAAGAAGACCTGGGAAATACCCGTGGCGACACCGACAGACTCGGGAGCTGCTATACTGACAACATTCTTCAACCGCTATCCGTCCAACCTGGATAAGTTTCCATTCCGTGATGTGCCTATGTCTGAATTAGGTGTAAGTATTATCTCACAACTTATTTCCAATTAAATGCAAACTATATTTATTTAATTTGTAGAACAACTCACGCTTTCGGGCACACGCCGGACGCATAATACGCGTCTTTGACGAGTCCATTAAGGTACTCGGCCAGGATGGTGATCTGGAGAAGCTGGATGAGATCTGGACCAAGGTGGCCACAAACCACGTACCGCGGAAAATATCCAAGGAGTCGTACAATGTAGGTGCCATCAGTTCATCCTAATACTCAATTTAATCCCAATTCTGTTTTGTAGCAACTCAAGGAGGTTATTCTGGAAGTGCTGACCGCTGCCTGTAGTCTAACGGACAGTCAAGCGGAAGCGTGGGCCAAACTGGTGGATCACGTCTATGATATCATCTTCAAGGCCATCAACGATGACGGCGATGCCATTTAGACCAACCCTCAGAGACCGCAAATACCGCAGTGTGGGAGCGGCAGGAGGAGCACATGCAGTCCATGCAGCACAAGGCACGGCTTATGTAGTTTTAAGTAAATGATTAATGATAAATGTTAGAGCTATTTTCATTTTGTATTTATGAGTACAAGTCCAAACACACACACACACCCTAAACACCCACACCAACACGCACACGCACACAAGCACATACGCAGAGAGAACAGTAACACACACACACACACACACTCACACACACACACACACACTCGCACATTGCTCTGTAAAGCTTTAACCCATTGTCAGCCTTAAGCACTTAATAATAATAATAAAATATATAATAATAAAATAAAACAAATAACGCTTGTAGCCGTACACCAAATGCAGCTCCTAACTATCTATAAATTTCTAGATTATCCAGTACAGGTCGAAAATTTCGATAACATAAGAACAATCTTTAGGATTTTTAGAAATATTTTTTATTTACTTGTTAATTATACATTAGAAACCTTAAGAATGTGCTCTAAAATCAGCATTTTATATTTAGATTATCGAAGTATGTCCTTTTTCCTATTAGTCGGTATAAATCTTAGTTAAAAAGAGTATATTTGACTTTGCATACAATCTTTTCTATCTATTCGTATATATTAATATATAGTTAATAAAAGGTTTATCTAAAAACGAAAGAAGCAAAGGGAAGCCTAATAGATATAGATATAATTGTAAAGTTTACTTCTAAGCTCTCTAAACTGCAATTTGTTGTGTGACTTCACACTTTGTTTCCCTCTTTTACATAATTTATACACAATATTTTCTAATTCTAACTAAAATTAGGAGTATTTTATACTAAATGTTCCATTCAAGTTTCATATATTAGGCATACATTGGCAGAGAGATTTATACAAGTATATTTCCATAACTCAAGTCAAAACTAAACACCTTCCCTTGAAATTTATCTTTGTCTTAATCCTTTCTAAATAAGTGCACAGAAAACTGTAATTAAAACATAATTTACGCACAGTTGAGAAAGAGAATAAGTGCAATAATTTAACACTAAAAAAGCCTTTGAATGCACATTACTCGCATTGCACTCGAAAGCCATTTCCGGTCACACTTCAGCGCAGACACCAACGACACAAATGCAGGCGAATTTCCGCTAGACAAAACACTGCCAAGCACAGCAACAACTACAACCACAACAACAACAAGAGAATAATAATAGCCCCGTCGGCAGTACGCATTCTAAACGGCTTTTAGCTGTTGATGCAGCATTTGGGAGAAGTGCCGCATCTACGAGTAGGCATTAAATGCTGTTTGCGGTGTGTCCACAAAGCAGCAGCTGAAGCTCTCTAGTGGTTGGGCAAACAATACACGGCGTATGTGTTACGTGATTGCGCATACGCCACATCTACCTATGTTGAGTTGCTGCGCTTTTGCCTTAGCCAACATGGCATAAGTGTCCAGAGCTCACTACGTTCTCAGGGTCAACTCATTTCACTAATTACGGTAATTTCAATAACTTGGGAAATAATTTAGTTAGAAAATAATTATTATAATTTAACTGCTTTGTGATTATGTTAAAAAAAGAGAACTTTCTGATGAATAAGTATTATAGTTAAGATACATTTCTCTTAGCAATCAAATGTTTAACTCCATTTTGACTGGATTACAACACTCGACTGTAAGGTTACCAGATAACGTTAAGTAATTAACGCATAAAAATTGCTGTCACAACATTTTGAGCTGGTCTCTCTACAAGTTCTTACCTCTAACAGAGAGAGATCACTTTAACATAACATAAGAACTGCTTTGACATGTTATGTTAAACTGGTTTTCATATGGAATTGTTATGATTATGTATAAGTATTATTGGACTTGACAAGCTGGTCACACTACAAATGCTTACTTCCAACAGAGGCTTACTTTTAACAGAGACTTACTTCTAACAGTGTCTCACTTCTAACAGGAGCCGACTGCTAACAGAGCCTTGATCCAACTTTAACATAAACATAAGAAGTCTGAGCTGCTCTCACATGTTATGTTAAAGTGAGTTTCATGTGGATTTGTTATGATTCTGTGCACTATTTTATTTGTAATGAAATTATAATCGAAAGGGTTACAAATGTTTATAAAGCCCAAAGCTTAAAGGATTGCAACAGTTCTTATCTAAAAACTACGACAAATGTTCCGCAATAACATAAAAAAAAAAACAAAATTTAAGCTGGGGGCGTTTCTGGTGCCAATGGGCAAACCTATCAGCGCAAAGCAAAGATAACAGATCGTTAGCAGCGCGTTAACAGACGCACTGTTAACTCTTTGTTTATCAACAGAAGTAGAAGGCAAAGCAAAAGCAAAGGCAACTGCAAGCTGTTATCTGTTATCAGAGTGCTTTCTTATCACTAACATGGCCCATTGTTGAATTGCTCTTGCGTTGGTGAAAAATGTTGACTAGTTGGCCAGTAAAACTGTCGCCGAGCTTTCCAATAGTTGGCCGATAATAGTCGAAAAATAACAGTTTAACGGAAAGTGCGCGTTACGGGTAAATTTCACGGCGGAACGTGCATTGACATTGTAAACAGAAATATAAAAACAACAAAAAAAGAAACGAAGCGCAACCAAAATAAATTCGGCAATCGTTAGATTATATAGGCGATTGTCTGATAATGTAGTCTGATGTCAGCCCCGGCCTATCAGTATTTTATGTTAATACCATAAACTTTTGAACAGACAAAAGAAGTCTATTATTATTGGACTGCACAACGTTAAATATATAACATATATAGAATCTGTTCGAGGCAGATCATACAAGTTTATCAATTAAAAGTGAATAGGTGTGAAATATTAAAAAAAAACTTTTACCTACCAACCACAAATTGCAGTCTAGAGGTAAGTTTTGTCTATCAAATATTCAAAGGCTTTATAAACAAGTCAATTTAGTGGCCATAGAAACTCCCTGAGGTGCAGACAATCCTTTTTTGCGTTTACCTGATTTGAAAACTTTTATGGAGATGAAAAACAACTCGCAAATCCTTTTGAGACTTGTCGATGCAAATTATTGCGCAATAACATGGGGTAGAAGTAACTCCTTTTGCCATAGAAATGAAATACCATCAACCAGTTATAAGCCACTGTTGACCTCTGGGGACACTTGCCACACACACACACACACACCACCTCACACAACAACATATTTTATGTCCTGTCAGCAAATGATTGAAGTATGTCCTGTCACTTTGCTCCTATTGTGCCACAAAGAAAGCATCTCATCTCTCATAAAGAATCTCTCAGTATTTCCCCCTCTATGCACAGTATACGACGCAGAGAATCAGTCGTGAGTTGAGAGTTTAGACAGCTTTCATGCACTTAAATGCAATGTTATGTGGTCCCATATGAATATATAATATTTACAATATGAATATAAATTGTAATTCAGAATTTACGTCAGAGCAGAGCTGGAAAAAATATTTAAAATGAAAGGAAATACTTCTATGATATAAAATATGAAATGTGGAGATTCTGGAAGTATCTTGTATAATATAAATATGTTTAAATATATATTTTAGGCAGACAGAAGAGGTTTTTTCTAAAAAGTAATCAAAAGTGAGCTGGAAAAACTACAAAAATTAACAAAAATCTGCGACAGGCTGCAGAAATTAGTTCGATTTGCAGCAGATATGAAATGAGAAATGAGAAATGTGTGTTATAATAAGATACATCTTGAATAGAGATCAAATTGTGGAAGTATGTATTTGTGTAATAGATATATTATATATATTTCTAGACTGAGATAAACGATCTATTCTGTTATGTAATGCGCAGTCTGAAATGAATACAAAATATGTATAAAATATGAATATAAATATAAAACTAAATAGGAATCAAAAAAGAGTTGGAAGAACTATTAAAATGATCTGAATATATTTCTATTGAAAGCCTTTGAATTAAAATACAAAATGTGTATAAAAAGATTGTCTATATTAATATAGAATTCCTTTCTAATTCACCGCCCAATATTCTCACGTCAAAAGAGGATAAGATTGATGAAATACAGGGTGCGCCATCTAGGTGTTCGGTACTTTAATATTGAATAGCTTGAGATTACTTTAACCGATTTCAATAAATGAAGATAATTTATTAATTTTGATTTATGCCATTTGATTAACATTACTTTTTGATTACAAAATCGATCAAATGAGCGCCGCCATTGGACACACTAGAACCAAACAAAAATCAGTTGTTTCTTTAAGTTAATATTATATATTTACATAGTATATGTAATATATAGGATAGCCAGAGTAGTACACTATCAGTTAATAAGATATAGCTCATCATATCAACTAATTTTAATGTAATACGAAAGCTGTGGAACAGCAGCTGCATCATAAAAGTGTTTTATTTAATGATCTCCTTTTATATGCACTCAAATTGCATAGAAGCAAATAATTCTTATATGAAAATGTTTGCATATATGCGATAGTTCTTTATAAGCTGATTCGATTCCTTCTATAGACTCGATATGATTTAAATTTGTATTATTTATTTATTTATTTAATTTAGAGTCGACTACAAACAGTCGCATAAAAGATAAAAGCTTATTATAAATTGTACATATAAAAGGTAAAAAGTAAAAAGTTTTAGAGTTATGCGAATCAGTCAACAGTTAGTTTCAAAGATATTTTTGCAAATATTACTGTTAGAAAATAGCTTTAATTTAGATAGAGAACAACTCAGCCAAAATTGCTATGCAAATTTTTAATTCCTAATCGCTTCAGACGTATAATTTATTTCAACACGCTTAAGTTTTAATGAGTTGTTAAATGTTAGAAGCGAACTGAATAAATGGTTCTGCTGTCTTCCATTGCAGTGTGAAAGCTGCGAAACTTTTTCTTTAAAGTGCACTTCAAATTGAATTTAGTGTGGACTCAACCGACAGAGACAATAAAAGGAACTCGTTAAAGGACATAAATTATCCAACTTAACCTTATTTTCACTAATGGCTTTCACTCGGTTATCCGCTGACAGCTCTTCTCTGGCCAGAGAGCTGCGTTAGCCCTCAGAGTTAGTTAAGCAACTTTCTCATCTGTTCAATGGTCTGAATGATTGCACGATTAGTTTCTTGTTTGCTTTTCACAAAAATAATATACGTATATATAGAAAAGAGTTTGTCAACGATGAATAAGAACTGTCACAGGCAGTTAACGTTTTCTTTCATGCTTTGCATAAATTTAGAGACTCAGTTTGCCAACGTCAAAGGGGCTCTGACATCTGTCGACCTGCTAAAGTATGCAGCATTACTCAAACACTCATCAACTCAGACGCACACAGGATACACAGGGAGTAAGAGAGAGAGAGAGAGAGAGGGTCATACGCTGCGTATGCTTAATATTATTATATGCATTGTTATGCAATTTCAATGAAGTTGTATAATAAAGGACATGATGAAAAGACTTGCTGCTGCTGCTGCTGCCAACTACATGTCTATAAAAACTTATCACACTCTGGTGGAGTTTGCACGACTACGAGTTACCCTTAGCCCATTTCTCTAACTCACAGAATGTGATTGAATCTAGCCTATCTTCAGCCTTTATTGTCTGAGCTTAATGAAGTTTTCCACATGGATCTGCACTATGGTAATACGAATCATCGATATAGCTTTTAAATTGTGATTTAAAGATGTTAGACGGATTGCCAGAAAAGGTAAAACACCAAATTTTGACTTGATTCTTCATCCTCATCAATATATTTTATATTTACACCTAAGGGGTTCGCAGATACTCCCCTTTTACCTATTTTGAATGGGTTTTGATATATAAAATAATCGCATATGGAAGTGCTGAGCATTAATAGAAGTGACAAAGCCCACAGCTAAATAAACAAGTATCTATAGTCTATAGCTAGGCCTATTTGGAGTTCAAATAATGAGAACATAAACATAAATATTTGCTGAGGTAATCCGAGTTAAACCAATGCTCATATCAGATATTATTTTGCATAACATATGGAATAAACCTCAACTTTGCCAGTATTTGTACGCATTTGCATTTGTGGGTTCTAACGCCTTCGCCTGCAATGGCAAACTTGCTTGTTTAAAGCTTTGATTTAATAAATTTCTAAATTCTCCACGTCTTAGGCGTCATATGGGAGTCGTATGGGCGTCATATGGGAGTCGTTTTAGATAATGTGCTTGCCAGTCCATTGCAATGCGTCAAAAGCCTTTCAGAAGCAGACTTGTTCTTCGACGATAGTCAAGTTTAGCTCTTGTTCATATCATTCACAGGCTGCATTGCTTTATTTTGGAACACTTGCAGTCTATCACCATATTGGAGCTATTATTCGTTGGTACAACAGCCGTTTGTGATTGAGGATCCAATTAATTTTCTTTAATCTTGACCGGCAGATTCCCAAAGTAGAGTTCAGATGTTGCTTAAATGCCAACATTTGGTCCTGAACGAGACCAAGGTATTCGGCGCTTGTGTCTTGTTTTATTAGCTCACCGTTTATACTCACAGGTGGAGGTAGTTCTTGCTTAGAGTATAGCATAGATTAACGCTTTTACTGGCGTTGATTTTAATATTGTTTGCTATTGTCCAACAAAGGAGTGAGTGTATTCCTGCGAGTACGAGTATCTTCACCAATGAACACAGAATTCGCTTTAACACTTCTCTCAATTTATTTTACTTGACAACTAAAGTGCGCTTCAATGTTTGTCAGAAATGTTTGTTGAGTAGTTTTATAGATACATTTTTGTATATAAGCATATATATATATATATGTATATACTATCAGTATAGATACACTCAAATATATTTGATTGTTCAGACTAAAAGAGAGAGTTAAAGATGTAATAGTTAAAAGGATGAGATACACTTAAATAAAAAGTCACTGGTTCAATGTAGTTAAACAAGATCTTTATATATATTCTGCAATATAAGCAAATACAGGTCTATATATTCTATATTTAACTACTTAAAAGAATGTATAATCCCTACAGAAATCTTTTTGGATTCGTTACAAGTAATTTTTGTTCTTTATAGTTCAAATTGTTTTCTTTATGAATGTAAAGAAAGTATGATTAAATTCATAAATTGCTGCTACTCTTAATGGATATTTCCACCTTTGAACTTAAAAGGAAAGTTATGCACGTCTTGTTATTAGAATTCTGTCAAACACGGCCAAAACCACACAACAACAACAATAACTCATTTTCTTAATTGTTTGAAGCCTGTTGAATTTCCTGAAAAGTTTTAAGAGTCTTTATGTGAGAGAACATGAGCCGCTTGACCCACTTTCTTAATTGAATTGCTTAAAGCACTTTAAATCAATTTCGCAGCATTTAAGGCCGAAAGGCGAACAATAAAATGATGAAGACATGTGTTTCTCGTAATGAATTGAGCTTTAAATATTTACGATTTAAATACTATAAAAAACTTTTTGAATAAAGAAGTCGTTTGATCAATGCAGCACATTCCTTTTAAAGTTGGGCTATAACTTGGTAACTGAAACATTTGAAAACTTTTACACAATAAAACTGGACACAACGAAAATTCATTAGGTAAAATTTAAGAAACTTTTGTGTCTTTTGCTACAAACTTAAATGCTCTAAACGATTTCTGATTGGTACTTCCGACTGCTAACTACTTCCTGCTGTTCCTTTCTTATAATCCACAACATTATCTATAAAAATAATTGAGAATAATAGTGCCTCCTGGGAAGATCCTGCGGTTGCTTGCAGCTTCAGTCTCATGGCAGGAGGCGGAGCAGATGGATTATAGTCCCTGAGGACTAAGTTGGCTGTCTAACTTATTATAGCTTATTTAGCTGATATTAGAGGGTATAGCTTTAAGTTGTTTCTAATATGTGAGGATTCTGTCAAGAGTTATTTTCAACTTCAAAGTCCTCTCACGTTGAGTTTTCCATCAACTCCACAGACTTTTTTCAAGCCCAAACTTTAGTTTCGCTTGTAAATGGATAGATTTTGTGGCTTGTTGCTATCGGAGAATGCTATCTGGTCTAGCATTCTCCGATAGCAACAAGCCACAAAATCTATCCATTTACAAGCGAAACTTAGTAGTTAGTAACATATCTATATTTAAATACAAGTATTAAAAATTCATAAATAATATAATTTTAGGTACCGCTAAGCTGGGCAGTGCGAGTAAAGGGTAGACTCGTATAGCCTCTATGAATTATGGTCGTGATGAATGGAAATTTAAGTTGCATGCAAATTAATAGATTTAAAAACGATTTGTTAAACTGGAAACCATGCAGCCTATGCCTAATATGGGTTCCCCTGTTTCTAAAAACATCGCAAATACAATATGAGTAGATATCTAATAGTTTACCCATATTCATTCGACGAAATTTGTAAGCTTTTCGTAATCTTATCAGTGGAAGTTTCTCATTGATTGTAAACTATAAATAAACAAATGCCTATAAATAGACATAACTGTAGAGCCAACTATATATGCTATATACTCGCACTTTATACCCATACTTTAGAGCATTCATGGCTTGTCAGATTGAAGATTGAAGAGGGCTTTGCTTAGATTGTTCCATGTCCCTTGTACTACTCGCACCTTGGGCCGCAAGTGCTACTCAAGTTCAGCCAATGGGTTTATAAATAGATATTACACATTATTAGCTTTTATCTGATTATTCAGTTATCTATTAAAATATATTCTTATATATATTAATATATTCCTGTATATAACTACTTTATTACATTTTTACATTTCTGAAATTCAACTCCCCGCACTCACTCGTTCGTATTCCACCACACTTTTGGCTTACCCCAAGCTGTCCAACCAGTGCTACCACACTTTTTTTTTTTGCTACTTCAGTCTTTTCCCCACGATCATTTATCAGCAGCTCTGGCAATGTATTTATAAATAGATATTACAAATAATTAGCTTTTATCTGGTTATATAATTAAGTATTCAAATACATTCTTATAATATAACCAATAAAAATATAGAATTATGTATATTAACCAGTGCTACCACACTTTTTTTGTTACCTCCCCACGCACTTCACAGCAAATTTTAAGCCTGTTAGCAGATCGATTTCAATACTCTTCATGTTTTTCTCCAAGTAACTTGATAATACTTCAATCTATCTCTGATCAGATTACATGTATTATTTAAATCTAAGAAAGAGCTGTAAATCCAATATAAAAGAATATTAAAGCCTTTATATTTTTATTATTATACTAAATTTTCTATTTTTATGTGCGTATAACTTCAGCAGGCGTAAAAATTGTGCACAGGTGTCTGAGTGTGAGCTTAAGTGGCAGTATATATATATATATATATATATGTGTGTGTGTGTATATGATAGATATATGTAGACACATTTTTATACTATATATGGGTGTAATCGTATAACCGTGGGTAAACATGATTGATTCGCCCGGGCCCGAGTGGCCACTGACACCTTTGCCGATCTTAATCAATCAGCACTTATTTAATTTTGTTAACGGACTAAAAATAAATTGACGGTTGCCAACTGATAAGCGTTTCGATGTTCCACCCAATTTGTTATTAATTTATTTGATTTTAATTTTCCCCTTTTTTTAATGAGACCACCTCAAGGGTTATTTATAGCTGTTGTTCTATTTTATACCCTGTATTTGCTATGTTAAAGGGGGTATACCATATCTGCAGTCATATATCCAATAAAAATATGATATTTTTTTTATTAAATTTAATTCATATATAATAATAACAGTTATAATATTCCTAGAGCTAAAAATTAACATTACTTTGTATCAGATTTGCAGGATAACAGAAAGTCGATCACTCTAGACGAAAGCTATTTATCTTTCACTTGTTCTCCATGCAAGTTATCATTTGAATTTTAATATTAAAACTAAAGAAAAGTTTAAGTTTCTTCTTCGAAACTGATAGGTGCATTAGCTTTAGGGCTTCATATCTATTGTATGAACTGATAGTATCTAAGTGCCACCAGGTCCAATTGTTGAACTCTTTCTGTTTGCAGGGTATTGCATACCATTTTGGCTAGTTGTCAATGCAAATAAAACACCTTGATATGATTGATGTTGGGTTCACTGTTGTAGGAGTGGTGTTGCCTTTTGCCGTGTCATCATGAGGGCTTTTCAAGCGTTCAACTGTGCTCCAGATATGAAGGCACATGACCCAAACGGTTTGATATTCGGTATCATTGGCATTTCGGTTTGTAGATTGCAATTACGAGTACCTTCTCCACTGTTATTTGCACTGTCAAATGCCTGTGATGAATTCTTATTAATTACCAAACACTATGACGCCTCCAACTATCAGTTGTCGCCTTCACGTGCCCCTGGCGCCTGTTCGCATCTGACTCTGATAAGCGCGCCTTCTCCATTCACTTCCCCTCCCACACTCATTTCGCTGTGTTTACTTACGCCCGCTGCCAGTTCCTTATTTGGATAGTTTTTGGAGAACATTTCAGACGACATCGAAACCCGATACCCCAGACAGGCCCCTGGCGCTAATTTCTACTACGCTGCCACTAAACAATCTAAACTTTTATCAGCTTGCATGGGAAATTAATTTCAATAACAAAATTTCAAAATGTTTCAAAATACACATACATACATACACTCATGGATGTGTGTATATATTTATGCATGTATAAAGTGTGTGTAAGCAAAGAGAAAAAAAAACTTGCAAAAACAATAACAAAGTTCTCTTCAATAAACTTAGGTGTAACTTTTCTAGCAACTTTTTTCTATCAAGTTCAACTTTTCCCTTCGCAGGCGCCACATATTCTGCCATTTTGGCAACTAACCAAGCAGTTTTATTGTAATAATACCAAGTGCATTTAACATGATCGGTAACAGCATCATTATCTTTAACAGAGGGTTAATTTATTTGTTTACCCTAAGAGAAAAGTTATTTATCGCCACAGTAAGTAATACTTAATGAATACTGAGTTTCACCCAGAAAGTAATACCCATTAAATATTGAGTTCCGCGATTTATTGTAAGTATACCAAGTACATTTTACAAGATTGATAACAGCAGCATTAACATAGGGTTAAAATTAATTGAAGAGTTACTTATCGCCGAGCAAGTAAGACCCATTAACTATTAAATTTCCTATTGCGGTTATTCAACCGTTCTAATGAGCAACAAATTTCATCTGCCTAGTTTGGAAATACAAATCATAAATTTCCCTGTTTGTTCTGATAAGATTAGAAACAATAGAGACAGACATAAGGTAGCCCGGAGCCGTGTTAACTACATTTTGGCACGCTCTTCTTTCGGTTTGTTTACTTATTTTTAGATAGTTCCTCCGCTGAGTATGGCATCATAATTGACGGGTTATCAGTAGATAGTTCAGAATGGGTAAAACTGCATGAAGCTTTCATAAGATTTCAATAAAAATAAGCAAAAACATTTTACTTCCATGTGACCTTATCAAATGGTATTTATTATGTAAACAATTCCACTGAAATTTGTATAAACAATTGGCCTTCCATTATCTCCATTTGCAAGTTCCACGGTAAATGCAGCAGGTCGAGCTGTTGTTTTATTGATACCATAACATTTCCGTCATGAATCATGTTTTGGATTTATAAGGATCATAAAATAGGAGTACAATACGTCAGTGGAATAGACCGGCTTTACGGGCAGTCGTAAATGCTAATTGAACTGGCCTACTGGCAATAGTGTTTATCTGTAGAGAAGTAGGTTAAGGCACGTGTTTAGTAGATTTATAGTTTGATTTGGCAAGGGGAATTTTCTTACATATCAGTTCGTAGACATAGACTACTCGTCGATATTTAGCTATACCCACAACTACCAATAACAATAGCAGACGATACATTAGTAAAATAATAATCGATAGATTTTATTGCCTAGGATTTTGAGCGCTTTTTGTCGCTGCAATGAAATTATAGAATAATTGATTTTAAAGTATAATTTGCCAATTATTGCTGAATATAAAAATGTTGATAAAAAGTAAAGCTGGTCATAAAGATTGACTGCAAAAGAAAGTGATTGATTGAAAACAAACCTTGAATAAAACTGAGGTCAGGAATTTATATACTTGGGAATCGTCTGTTAACATAACAAGAATCGAAATTAGCAGAAACGGTTTCTCCCTAGCGATTGGTTAACAGAGGAGATCCCCTGAGTAAAATATAAATTGAATTAACAGACAAATTATATTGCTACATATTATATTATTTTGTGTGACCATATTTGCTAAGGATAAAGTGCAGTCAGAGAGACCATTTCTATTTTTGTTATTGTGTGCGCAACATGATCGTATTTAAAAACTTTTTTACCCTACATAAATAACTCGTAAACTTTCTTAAAGTTAGTTTTCAGTTTGATGCTTTGGCGCTTCAACATGCAAAGGCAACCGCCGAGGTCTCTATCCGTCTCATCCGTGCAATCAATGCATCATAATTAGCTAGTCACACGCAGCATCAAATCAAAGCTGGGAACGAGAATCCAATCAGAGGTGAGTGCAAAGTGGACAAGAAGGCGGAGGACCCAGACGAGGACGTTGACGCCAATGCAAATGAGCCAAATCAACGCACAGAGGCAATCTGGGCTACAAATTGGCAAAGCAGCTGCCACCGCACAAAGTTGCAAATCACTTGAAATTATTGCGGCAATAACATTGGAGCGCAGAGCCTGGCTATGGCAATGCCCAAGTGTAAGAAATGGTAGCATGAGGCAACTACCGCAGGTGCTCCTCCTCCTGTGGCTGCTCTGCCTGGGCAGCTGCCAGGGCAGGTGCCGCGACGAGCCAGCTCGTGAATGTGAAGCCATCTGTGATGCAAGTGGGCTCAACTGCTCCATACGCGCCCTGCTGCTGCTGCCCAATGATGATGCGTACGAGGCCTCGCTGCAGCGTGTGCTGCCCATCCTGAAGGTGGCTGAGCAGCAGATACGTGCCACGGGTCTGATACCGCCCCACATAGATTTGAAGTGGTTGGCCCACGACACCAAGTGCGATGCCTCCCTGAGCGTCATCGGGGCAATGGATGGCATCATCAAGCAGTGTGCGCAGGTTATTTTCGGACCCGTCTGCGATTATTCGCTAGGTAAGTGGGCGAGCCCCGAGCTCATTGTCCTCGTTATCTTCGCTGTCATCGATTGTTACGATATATAATACAACTTTCAGCTGCTGTCAGTCGCATAACCAAGTACTTTAATAGCGAGGGCACGCCGCTTATAACCGTGGGTGGGTCCACCTATGACTTCGAGCAGAAGAAAACCCATTGCGAGGATGAGTTCTATATGCTGCTGCGCACGGGCATGCTCAGCTTTGAGTCCATCTCCGAACTGACCATCAACGTCATGAAACAGTGAGTAAAGAACTGTCCATTAATAACTTATCCCAATTATTTGTGTCTCTTTTCTCGCCTAGGCACAATTGGTCACACTCCATTTTCTACTATGAACGTGATGGACAGCGTAGCGTCGCCGGTCTGCACACCTGCTTCCTGATGATGAAGTCCCTCGGCAAACAGATGCGCAACGAGAACATGACATTTGCCCAATATCCACTTGAATCGAATGTAATGAATCGATCAGAGGAAATGCGCCGTGAAATTGGCAACAAACATTCAAGTAAGTTAACAGCTCAAATAACGTAGATTTGCCATTGAATGCGTGTGTTAACAGCGAAGCTACAGCTAACAGTGCACTGTTATTAATATTTTCAACAACACTTTTGCACTTAGCAATGACAACAACCAAATGCATTTTCAGTGTGCTTTCAAAGCGCCTTCAGTTCGAATAGCATTGTGCATGAGGAGGTTGAGAAGTATGTGGGACTTTTGAGAAAAATATATAATAAATAAGATTTACTGGACTGAAACAGTATTAAAATGTGGGTTTATACAATTTTACTGTTATATATGGTATAGGAATATCGTTTTGATGTTTTTCCGAATGTTAACAGTAAATTGCAAATGATCAGAACTAAGCAAAATTTTTCTGTTTTTATACTCTTAAAGTGATATACAAAGAATAGAGATTTAAATATTGAAAACTCTTTTTGATATATATTGAATATATGGAATATTTCTAGAAATTTCTGTGACCAACCTCGTTGCAAAACATAAACAATGCCCACCCAATTTTATATCCACCCAAAGCTTCGGCTAAGTCGCGTGCGATGCTCTTTTCGAAATAGGACTACAAGCAGCTGTTGACTTACGTACACAAATGTCAACTGCTAGAAAAAAGCCGGTTGCACACACACTCACACATACAGTCAAAGAAACAGTTTCGATATCGAAAAACGAAGCGCATAGGGCAGCTGGTTGCAGTTGAAGCCAACAGAAGCCGGTGATAAACAGTTCAACGCGAACCACAGAAGCCGACAGACAATTAATTTCTTTTAATTTTTTTGACGACATTCAACAGCGTCGCAAATTGAGAGATTAATAAGTGACAGTGACAAATTAAATGTGTAATTAAGCCAAATTATTCATATAATTTTTAATCTAATATTTATAGAATTTTAAACACATGTCAGTTAAGTGAGTTTATACAGTTTTAACTGGCCAAATCTGCGCTTTGATTAATGTTCTTGGCATGTCGACGACAGAGGAAATGAAAAAAAATTTAGTTGGGTATGGGGTTAAGATTTCTGGGAGCTTCCGGGTTAACCCTGTAGGTAGTCCTCCAGCCATCCCCAACGTACCTTGTCACTTGTGCGCATATTACATTTTTTTGGTTGCACGGTGAGCCGCATGTCCTTCTGACGTGCCGCTCTTTGTTTACCTGCCAGTCACACGCACCTAACCCTTTAAATCGCCTAGAATATGTCTGAAGTTTGGTTATTCGTAGCCCCTAGCCCGTAACCCACTCCTGTTACCCATTTTCCCCGGGCTACCCCTAGGGCACTCATTGTTATGCATTGAATGTCGTCCTTTTAACTGCCATTCTACGCGGCTCAGCAACTGCCAACTGGCGAACTGCAGTGGAGCAAAAATTTGAATGTGTGTGTTTACATCCGGTTGCGCGACAGTTTAGATTACAGACCTTGGAATTTATTAGGAGCTTGCGCTAGTTCTCCAAGTAAACAAATCCGAAAACTATTGTACAAATATGCGTATTTCCCTATATCCATATCCTATGTTATTTCCTTATTGTTCCTATACTCATTTTAGTTGAACTTTTACCTGATAAATTCTAAAATTTATTATCAATTTCCTTGATGTCCTTAAACAGAAGATTTCTGATATTTATATTTCACGTGGAGAGGATTACTGCTTAATTATCCTTCTTACTAGGGACTCACTTTAATATATTTTCTTAATTGTTTTATATAAATTAAAAAACAACAAATTCAAGGCATAAATCTATTAATATTAGATATAAGATAAAAGATTAAAGATACTAGACATATTGTTTTATATATATGAAGACCTATTAAACATCCTTTTAACTTTGTAAGGAAACATCCTTCTAAATGATTTAAAGCCTCAATAAGATTAACGAGCTGCGATTGACCTGGCTCTGAGCACAAATTTGGTCTAGACTTGACTTAAATTCAATTGGAAATTGTAAATTTGCTTTATGTAAACAATTGTTTTAATTGTATGCCACACAATCCTGTTGATATCCTTCTGTGGGCATCACACAAAGTGCCAGTCAAATGATATGGAAATTACATTTAAGATGTTGCATAGATAGCTACTCGAGTAGCTGTGCGTGTGTGTGTGTGTGTGTGTGTGTGTGTGCAACACCAATTGATTGACTGTCCTCTGATATCTGAGACACACACACAAAATCTAATTAAGCTACTCATGCAACCAATTTGCCTGTGTCTCAGGATATAATCAACTGAAGCAACTACAACTCTCATAAGACCAAATATAGTGGCAGAGAAGCAGGCTTTAAGGTCAGACAGGATAAAGGACCTTTTGTAGTATCAAGTTCCTTGGGGTATTTCAAATTAATTATTCAAATTTAATTTTAAAAGATTCCTTTTTGTTGTTTTTCCAGTTCACAGTTTGTGCAAGCTTCAAATCAAACAAATGGCCCAGCTTTTATTTTAATAGCATACAAAAACACTGAGTGATCGACTCTCTAATACCCTGTAAATGTACTTCACTTATAAATCGATTCATTCAATACTCAAAATAATATTATGAGCTTGGCAACAAACTTGATTTGTGAGAGCTGTAAACGAGTCTTTTTAATAAAGTTAAATTAATCTCAAATCTAATATCAACTCTGAGACAGACTTTTGCCCTTTGTCTGTTTAGTATACCCTGTAAACATGTATTAGTTTTACAGGGTATAAAGAGCATGCCATATGTGGCTTTTATAAACTGGTTACATTTAAAGTGTTCCTCTGATGCTTTCAGACCAGGCTTACATAACACATAACACATTCGTATTCCATTTCATTTTTGCCTGGACTGACGCGTTTTCATTGGACTGGACACGTTTTGCATGTGAATCTCTGACAAAGTATAAATTGTTTGCCTTTTCCTTATGAGCTGGGGAAACCTAAATAGGAAGCCAAGGGAAAAACATATGTGAAACGCAATCAGCAGTGCCACAAAGTTGGCACTTCTCTATTAAGATGGTACCAGTATATATATCGGTAGATGAGGTAACGTTCAGCTGCAAGTGACAATTATATATATGTTATGTATACGGATTCCATTAGTAGACGAGTGGTAGCAGATGATGAGCGTTGGCCAAGTACAAACAAAGGCTTAAGGCCAGAATGTAATACATAAATGCACTTCCTTTTGCTGTCTTTCATTTTCAGTTTCTGCTTCAGTTTCAGTCTCAGGTCTCAGAAGTTTTACGTACAGCTATATATATATATATATCTTTATGTATCTGTATCTGTATATTAACAGCTTAAGGCTCTTTCGACCTGGTCTTAACTTTGCTGCAAGTGAAGGCTTTTCGCCAGATGCTTTTAAAGCTTCATTTAAATATCAAAGGTCTCCGGAGACACGTCCGTTAAATGCAAATAGCCAAAAAAGAAACTTTCATCTTCTCTGCACATTGTCCTGTTGACAACTCAAAATTCTAATGTAAATGTATACCCTTGCCTCTAACCCGTCAACCCTTTCCTGCCGACGTTTATTAAACCACCAAGCTGCTGAAGTCTCCCAACATTTGGCCAAGGCTAACAGATTCTAAGCCCATGACCATTGGCTCATCTAATGAAATTCTGCAATTGTCTGTAATTTTTTGCATGCAGAGTTAAAGTCCTTGAAGACTTTCCCTAGATGCGAGCAGTACAAGTTCTAAGAGACAAAATGATACGCCCAAAACTTGGCTGCGACTGCTTGTTGTATATGTAAATTAAAACAGCAGAAGTCAGTTTCTAATTTGATTTAGCAGCAATCTGAAAGAGATCCAAGTTTATTTTAGATTACAAAATCAGTTGAAAATGGAAGTCCTTGAAGTCTGGCTTTAGAGGCGTAGAAAAACTTATAAGAAATATGTACAACATGTAAATCCGGTAATATCTGTAATCCAAGGGATGTTTTACTATATATAATCTTAAATTAAACGAAAGAAAACGCAGTTCAAGTTTCTGTAAAAAATATGTTGCCTACTTTTCAGCGCAGACAGAAAATATTACATGCAATGCCTGGAAGTACTTTAATTTTCAGCTGCCAAAGGATCTTTTTAATTAAAATCTTTAAAGCGTAAACTATTGAACTTCTGGCTGACCTGATACATATTTATTTCTCTCTTTTGTGGACAGTTCCTAAGTAAATAAGAAAACACTTTAAAGTTAAATGGGATACTCAAGCTGTCATCGTAAGCATTGAAAGGTAAGAGGCGAAATGGGTTTGACGCAGTGTAAGACAAATGTTAACATAAGAGGGCAACATCTGCAGCTGACACGCATTGAGATATATGTGCGTAACATACATACATATACATATACATTAATAGAATTAGATATTAAGCTATAGAGATAAAGACAAGCTGTCATTCATATGTATGCATTATGTGGCAACTGAGAGTCTTTGTGGCCTGGCAATATGTCATTCTCTTAACATAATAACTACAATAAATATGAAATGCAATTGTGCAGCCAGCCATGAAGTGCTCCAGCCCACACGTATCCTCTTATCCTCTTATCCTCCTCACAGGACAGAACTTGACGTCAGTCCTTGTTACTTTTGTTTCCCACGCAAGAAAATCAGTTGATTTTATTTGGCTTATTAGAAAGGTTTCTGAGAATTGTTGCCCACATAGAAAAATCAGATAATTTTAATTGCCTCAATGACAAAAATAGATACTCAATCAGTAAAGGTATTCTTAGGGTCGCCAAGTATGAGAAATGTCCTTGTTATATAGGTTTTTCTTTTCATTTTCCCCATTTCTTGGAATTCGAAGTAAGCTGGAAAAATGTTTTTGTAGGCGATTTTATATCAATCGGAAGGAAGCACAAGAAAAAGGCGTTTAGCAATTGGAATTGCTTTTAGCTTAAAGTCGCTTTACTGGCCGTTATCTTTCTCCCTCTGCCACCCACTCTATCTATAAACATAAATAATGGCTTTTGACTGAAAACTAGTTAGAGAAAAAGAAATGAAAATGCATTAAAAAAGAAAAATACACTTGCTGAGATCTCAAGCAACTCAAGACATTCTACCTGCAATTGCAAATAAAATATAATCCAAGAAATTGGACTTTTATTTCTCTTCGCATTTTGCTGCAAAAAGTATAAAGATAATCCTTATAAGCTGATGAAACTCCTGCATAATGCAATTTTCTTTTATTGAAGTTTTTCTTTAATAACTTTTTCAGCTTTTGCTATAGCAAATTATTTGATGCATTGGTAAAGGATTCGCTGAAATGTGTTACGCACACGCCATTTAACTTAATCGACAGTTGCTTTTGTCTGTTGGCCTGAAAATTTGAAATTCAATTTAAAAACTGGCTACATGACTCAGCACTTTCAAAATAATTTGTTGCAAACCAAATTTTTTTGTCTGTTTTGTATAAATTTATTTAAACCATAAATATAATTTGCAGTTGCCTGTTACAGATAAAAAGCAACGTTTCTTTCCCTGCAGCTGCCAGTTTCAACTGTGCTTTAATGTTATGGCCATGGCCAGAACTCTTCTGACCATTTGCGGCCCCCGTCAGCTCGTGTTGGCCATTACTCGTGTTGCTCCTGCCGCCTTTTGCATTCAAATTTGGTCTCATGTGGCAAATGCATGGACCCAACTTTGCTGATTTTGCTGACATTATACAAACCGTTATACATATATATATATATATATATATATATATATATATATCTGTTCCGTAGATATGATTTATCTGTACGTTAAGATAAAGGAATTATTTAATTTGATTTATGCCTGAACCCATTGATTGAATTTATACTCTAAAACAAACAGGAAACTTCAAAACCAATTTGCTTGTTAAGCTCCAACCAATTGTACAAAATAAAGCTCAATAAATCTTTATATACCCTGTAATTGTGCAGTATACCATAAAAAGGGGCATATTGTTACTATAAAGAGGTACTTCAGACCTGAGAAACTTCAGAGACTTCGTCTATAGATAGATTGACTCTATAAAGAGATACTTCACACAAGAGAAACTTCAGAGACTTCATAGATAGATTCAATCCTATCTGGACTCTATCTTAGGTACCTTAACAGGGTATCTCCTAGTCAGCTTAACATAAGTTATGTATAAATTTGAAAAGTTACAATGAATTCTGTCAGTTACAAGTGTTATAATTGCATTAAAATAAATAATGAAAAAGGCAAACAAGTAAACAAATATATCAAATTTGTGTGTAAAAAATAAGTGAATTGCATAACATGGCGTATACGTAATTAATGCTGGCAGCTTCAACCACAAACGCAACAGACGAAGACGCAAAGAGAGCCAAATACAATGAATAAATACATTTGCTCGCTTTTTCTCTACGACTTTTCCTTTTTCCTGTTTGTGTTTTATATTATTTTCTTTTTTCGACAAATGAAAATTGCAACAAACAGTAAATCAACACACACAAAAAGGAAACATGTCGAAGACCACAGTTTGGCACACATTGTGTGTCTGTGTGTGTGTGTGAGTGTGTTTCGCACACATGCGGAGTAAATGCGCACAAGTCACGTAGTTCAAATTGTTTGCCGTATAATTTGTTTGAAAATGCTATTTCACGGATTACTCAGCGACCATTCGTAATTCCCAATTGAGTCTCATTTTCAGCGGGCCAATTATTCGATTTGAAATTTTCGAAACTTTAACTCATTTATTTCCCTTTTAGCCTGCTGCTACTATTAATGTGATTTAATATAATTGAATGTGCTTCGATTTTGATTCTCATTTTGATTGAGCACTAAAAGCTATGTCAAATGCATTTAACTCTGATTTCCAATCGAAGCTGAGCTTAGAAATTAAATTCAATGAACTCTATTGATTGATTAGCTCCAGCTCGAGGATAACTTTTCGTATTATAAATCAATATTCAATTGAAAATGAACCATTTTCTGTTGCTTTTTACACTCAAAGGACTTCTATAAACCGTTACCTAGTTTTATTATCCTCATAAGATTGAATATAATTGAATGTGACTCGATTTTGATATCCATTTTGATATCGATAACTCTGACTTTCAATTGAAGCTTAGCATTGAAATTAAACTCAAATCAACTCTATTGAATCATTGGGATTACTTTTGCTACCATAAATCAATATTCAATTGAAAATGAATCATTTCCAGTTACTTTTACACTCAAAGGACTCCTACATACCCTTTCCCACTTCTATTATGCTCATCAGAATATGTCTACACATGTCAGCAATACATGATTAAATGTTAATTGTGTTTTCCCTCTATAGCTATTCATATCTAGGTTACTTCAACTTTAGTTATAGCCCCATCACTAGGAATCTACCCCGGAATTATACCGATTCGAGGGCTATAATTATGGACTCGTAATGTCTTCAGCTGTGAGCTGAACCGTGTAAATGGGACTTATGCAGTTGACTGCTGTCTGACAGGGATATGGTAAGGCAAATATGAAGATTAGAGTGTTAGTGAGGCTTTTGATTTGATGTAGGCGTGGTCGTGGGCGTGTTAGTTTCCGTTTTTATTTCCGACTTGCCACTCGTTTGTTTATGTCTCTCCAAATGCATTTCGACATATCCGACATTTTCCACGCTGTGTGCTCCGTTTGTGTGTTTTTTCCATGCCCTATGCACAGCTCCTGCCTTTACTTCTGCACCTCCTGCACCACTCCTCCTCCCTGCAGGCCTGTCTTTAGCACTTTGACTACACCTCGCAGTGGTTCGGCCATTTGCCAAAGCTAAGCGCATCCCTCCTCTCAGTCCCCTGCCCTCTCGGTTTTGGCCCATTAGCAATGCGAAGGCGTCTGCAGGACTCCATATATAAAACATAGTTACACTGGGCGTGGTGCATAGCAGAGTTACCTATAAGGGGCTCTTTAAGCCGCAAAAAGTAAAAAACAAAAGGCTGGGAAATATTTTGAGTTAAGCTCAGCATTTTTTAGAGTTATTTCTGTATACCTTGCACTTTTCTGACAGGCAGTTTCAGGGGCTGTTTTTGAGTAACAGAAGAAGAGTAAAACAAACATTTCGCTCATTTGAAATTATTAAAAATAAATAACGGGTAGCTACAGATAATTGTAAACTTATTTTTTTTATTTATTCAATTGTTTATTTTATTTACTATTTTTTATAATTTAATATTTGCTATTATATATTAAATTATTATTTATTATTTATTATATATGTTGTTTATATATGTTCTTTTTCTTATTTTTTTAAATTATTTTTTTATTTTTTATTTATTAACATCTCTTTTTTATTTATTTACTTTTTTATGTATTGGTTTATTAAAAAAATAAAAAAAATAATTGTTAGTGTTTGATTTATTTATTTCATTTTATGTATTTATTATTATTATTATTATTATTTTTATATATATATTTTTTATTTATTTATTAACGTTTTTATTTATTTATATTTATATATATGCCCTTTTTTTATATTTTTTAATTTTTTGTTTGCTTATTATTAATATCTTTTTTTTATTTATTTACTTTTTTATGCATTGGTTTATTAAAAAAAATAAATTATTTAATTATTTTATTTTTTTGTTAGTGTTTGATATATTTATTTTATTTTATGTATATTAATAATATTTTTTATTTTTATTTTTTTGTATATTTTTTTATATTTTTTTTTATTTATTTTTTCAATTTTTTATTTATTTAGTTTCTAATTTTTGTATTTATCAATTGATTAATTAATTTTTATTTAATTTTTTTAATTTTAATTCAATTATTTCTTTTGTTCTTTTAGAGTTGGTTAATAATTGCATGGAAAAATCAGATAAGCATACAATTAAATCTAAATTGCATTTATTTGTCTTGATTATCCATAAAATTTCACAGCTTATACTGTAAACAAAGTCCTGTAGAAAGGAAACTAGTCAGACGAGTAGCTGTAGTCGTAAGCTAACTTGGGATTAGGGCATCTTCCAGTCGACCACATTCCACTTTAAGCGATTTAATTGTTTTTTAGGTTAGAATAAACTATGTTGGCCTGTAATATTTTTCCTTATTAAAACACAATGAGGCAAGCAGATGGCATCTGGGGCCTGAGTAGTCGCCTTTTGGATACTCTGTACAACTTATATTGTATAAGAGTCAATTGAAGTGTAAAACTGTTTGAGTATGCCCAATAGAGCTGTCCGTGATGGGAGGTATTACCGTATGACCACAAAGGGTAAACAGATTTCCAGGTTTAGGTAGGAGGTAGAATAAACTTAGAAAATTATAAGTTTGTGTGAGTTTTTATTGTGGCAACAAATTTTCCAATTAATAATGAAGAGTGAAAATTCTTTTTTAATTGCTTTTTTCTGGCCACAACTTTTCACATATTTTTCCTGTTTTCCATTTAGCAAACGCAAAAACAACAACGCGCTCTGTCCTGTTAAAGGGTCCTTGCAACTGTTCTTCAGTTCGCCGAACAAACTTAATTAACATGAAGGACATGTTTGGCGCTTTGTTGTGTAGCTCCTCTATTTCAATAGCTATAAAATTACGGCTGCACTTGGAGCATTAATAATACTGCAACTGGCGCCAACACTCAGACGCATTTTTAACCTTAAACTGCGCGAATGTGTGAAATTTATTTCGTCCTTAAATGCAGTTCTCTTCTCAAGTGCTGCGAACTGCGCTTTTGTCCCATTCCCAGTTCCTCTTTTGTTCGAGTTCTTCTTGTTGTTGTCATTTTATGTGCTTCCTTAGTGGCTCTGTTGGTTCTTGACTTCGCTTCAGCTTACCCTTTACACACACACACACTCACTCACACCCACACACACACACACACACATACGTTCGCGCGCTCTTAACGCCTGGAGATATGCTATAAAAATGCGTTCTACAATATTTATTACTCTGCGGCTGCTCTTGAAAGGATTTCGGCGTTCAATTGTTCTTCTTCCCTTTAAGTAATATTTTCTGTAAAATGTTTCGCTGAATCCCTTATCATTTTGATCCTTTCCTCCATACTACAGATACAAAGGTGTGCAATAAACATTAAGTTTTCACTATAACCCACAAGCTAGTTTAAACTGTGTTTAAATTGCAATACTTTTTATTTAAGAGATACTATTTTAGGATGATGTTATACAATTTCCTGTTCTAAATCTAGATGCAGGAGATACAACTTCAACATCAAATAATTTAAAGGACTCCTTTACAAATACGAAGTAAAACCTGGTAAAAAGTTGTGTATATACTTTATAGGCTCGGGGATACTTTATTTTGTTAATTTCCTTTGGCCATTTGTTATACAGATGAAATATACGTCTTCCAGCAGCAGTTTCTGCTATCTCTGTTAATTAACATAATTTTATGTTAACTCTCTGTTAACTGTAATCACACTTCTACGGCTGCTTGTTAAGCTCTGTAATACTCATTTTATAGTTGTAGCTTATGACTGTGCCTTAACAGAAGCTCTGTTAAGTGTCTGTTAATTAACTGTTAGCACAGGACGTGCAGCAGTTGCGTTCGACAGGAACTTTATTTCATAAAGTAAACTTATCTATTTCCTTTTTAAGCCCTGGTGGTATTCTGTTGCGGTACATTGTAGCTTCAAATAAATCCTTTAAGCCAGATTTTAAATCAGAACATTTTTAATAAAATATGTGCGAAAACCGAACAGCTGCTGCTGCCAAACTAATTGCAATCCAGTCGCAACGAGTGAGTATCCTTCCTGGGATTTGTTCACTGAATTGTTAAAACGCTGCGACAGTTTTGTGATTACTTTCCAACAGATTTTCCAACAGCCATTTTAACACCATTTTCACAGCATTTTCAAGTGACACATTTTGAATAGCTTTTGTTTTTTTTTCCTTAAATCCTCGTTGAGTGGTAGCATGCCCGGATCTCGGATATGTCCTGTTAAAATATGAGTTTGAGTATGCATAACGCAGTAATTTTCCGCTGTCAGCTGCTGGTAAACTTTTATAACTCACACGGAAATTGCATTCAACCAAAAAAGAATGCAAAAAATACTACAAAAACAATGAAATGCAATTCAAAGATACTGAAATATTTTGTTGAATCAGCTTTTCATCAGCTTTTTATAGAGCTCCTTGCTGCGTCCATCCTATTTCAATAGAAGTCCTTATGCGGTATACTCAATGTGGCAGCTTTCAGCTTATTCCTTGCTTCCAGAATTCTCTGAAAAGAAAACAAATTTGTTTTCTGCTGATGCTGGTGTTGGTGCCGGTGCCCAAAGACCGCAGTGTTGCGGTGCCAGTCTTGGCAGAAACTTGTCCTCCACTTGGAGACAACTTAAAGTTTCTGCTGCTCAACTAATTTTGTTTATTCAGCACAATTTGAAAAGGTTCGCGGTTAAACAAATTAAATATACCGCTGACTGTAAACAAATTTTCAACTCTTGCATAAACAAAAAGTTCGAGCTTAACTGAATACCAACGGCTTTACAATGGGCCTATAGTTCGGAGCAGAATTAAGTTAATTTGCCAACTGATTTGTCACAAAACAATACACTGAACTGAAGGTACGAGCATAAGAGGATTTTCATTGAGTGGAAAACTGTGTTCCCTGCTGATTAGCTAAGCTGTGGAAGACATTGTTTGACTTCAGTTCGAAATAATTGGCTGAATTTCAATGGATGTGGAAAAACAATGGGAGACTGAAAAACTGGAATTGAAAAACTATTGATCTCATTTTGACGGGATTATACCCAAATATGTTGCGCTAAAGGATTCCCAGCCAGGTGATGCAGCAAAGCTTATAAAGGACACGTTGTATAGTGCAATTTTATGTTATTTTTATTATAAGCTGGTGGAAAAATGTTTCACACTGTGTGAATAAGCTGGAAAATGTACTTAAATCTAGCTTTGCATCCAACAGATAACTGAATTGGATTTGGATGTCTGCCCAATTGGCATGTCCTTGCAATAAAAATTGTATTTTCCGAGCTTTTCAAATCATTGTGTGGGTTTTATTGTTCAAATAAAATGTTATTTTATAGAAAGCAACGCCAACAAAGGACAAGCAGACAATGTCAAACTATCAATAATATATATTGAAATGGAAATCAGATAAGCTTGTTGCAGTAGAAAGTTAGTTTTTGCATTTGTTTTACGTCGAGTAATAAGCTAAAGCAATATGATACTTAACAATAATATAATAGTTTCGTATCTTTGAATAGCAGAAAATGTTAACAGAGTTAACAGAGTAAATTGTAAAGGAAGACTATGCCTTAACTTCTCAAAGTTTGCACTAAACTCTTCAACTTATAAGTTCTGTTAACCCTACAAACCCATTTTAAGTTAAGAATACTATGATTTACCCTTTTCATCTCAGATATACCATATATATACATTCCCCTCAGGCATTCTTCAGATATAATTTAACTCTGTTAATTGTCGAAAAAGATGTAAGCGCTGATTGACTTTCAATATCTTCTGTGCGGGAATAAAAGAGAAACAAACAGAGCTGGAATACTCAATATGAAGTTCATTAAATTAATGGAACTGTTCAATGCAAACGACTTGTTTAAGTAGCCTTACCCAATGCCAGCCTGAGGATGTGCTGTTCCGCGCTTTAATTTGACTTATTATAATTACCTTAAAAGCAGTTATAAGGATTGACTTTCGCGTCTGGCGAATTAAAATTGCATGTTAAAAGCTTCGATTGGCAGTCAGCACAGCCAATTTGCAAATTAAAAAGGATTCGAATAAACAAGTTCAATAATTTTATACTCAACAGAGAGAAAGGGAGCGAAAACTGTTGCATACATTTCGGCTGAATCAGCTAATTGGCTTCTAAATACCTGTTTGCAGAAAGAATTCTCGCACCTATGCGGTAAATAAGCGCCTTACTAGTTAGGAATAGAAACTGATATAAACAATTTAATTATAGATTTCGTTCGTTGTTCTAGCAACAACAACAGCTCATGGCATATTTAATGCGAGTCTGTCCAAATCCATGTTAATTTCAGTTTTTGGCTACGTCTATCTATAGATACAACACCGCAGGTGGTGCATGAGGTGTGGCTTCAGTGTTAAAGTGCCAAATGCAAGTGAGCACTCCATCTGGTATCACTCGGTCAGCCAGTCAGATGTGTGGGCGACCAAACAGCGGTCAAGCTAGGAAAGTGCATCATTAAGCGTGCCCTTACTCCCAGGCAACTGCGTTAAAGTTCGACGAATAGCACATACTCTTTCCTATATGCTTGTATTTTTTTAATCTATCCTTTAAATTTTATATTATTTCAGTGTTAAAAGATAGTTCAATGAAACATTATCGCTGATCTCTGTTTCTGCCACTGTTAACTAATTTATACACTGTTAAACTCAGCATAATTAACATAAACTTCTGCAATAACATTACCGATCTATGTTAAACTGCAGCAGCTGATTCTTATGCCTAGCTTATACGATTTTACATTTAACATAATTATATTACTATCGATAGAAAAACGATCCCTTTGCAATAACATTACCGATCTCTGTTAAGATGTAGCATTCCTGTGGCCGACTGTTATGCCTAGCTTGTACGCTGTTAGATTTAACATAATTTTATTATAATCGATAGAACTCATAATCCTCTGTTAAGCAGAAGCACTGTTAAGGCTCACAGCTATGCTTAGCTCCTAAGCTGCTGGAGTTAACATAATTGTGTTAATATCGATAAAAATCTAAGAGTTTCGCTTCAACAATGGCTTATATTCAGAAATATTATTTCTAATTTTTGATTCAGAACAGTATCCAAACTTTTTTATACATTTGAGTCGAATGTCTCACGTACAAGTATAAAATATGGTCAAAGCCATAAATAATAGCCATAAATCATAGAGTATTTTTTTGTTTGTTGCTTTTTGCAGCACTTTGAACCTTGCGTGCTAGTGGTCTATAGCTGCCGGTATCCTCGTATCCCATCGTATATATCAAAGCCACAGTCTATTTAGAGGCAATGCAGGCAACTACAAGAATTTTTTGGTAGGCGGTTGCATTCACATTGGGATTGGCTTGTAGCTGACACATAGTGCGGTCACAGTGCGTGCACCCGCAACCTTTCAACACACCCACACACACACAAAACCAGACACCTTCACTGTATGACACCTGGACAGTGGTAGAGAGACAGACATTCAATGTCTGACCACAGCAAAGCCAATGTATACAAAGGTGGCCAAAAGTGGGTTACGATTTAAAAGGCAGACTGTCTGCGCTTAACTAACTTTATAAGCGCTTAGATATTGCTTGCCACGCCCAGTGCCCCGTGCCTTTTGTTTAAAGTTATAAAAGTTGCCATGATATAATTTAAAATGAAAGTTTTATTTCGGTGTCTATTGACTTTAAGCATCTTTTTGTAAACTTTAATAGTAGCTGTAACATGTCGAAGAATATCCTAACTCAGTTCCAAGGATGCACAACTTGTTTTGTCCTTTTTCTTTAGATTTTAATTAAACTTTTTTGTCTACTCGTTTATAAAGTTAGCCGAAAGAGAAGAACTTCAATTGATGTCTTAAATTGGCAACTGCTCACGATAATTGCTTAGGGACAAGAAGATGTGCCACAAACCTCTCAAACCCACAAACTTTATGCGTTTGTTTAGCAGACCAATCCACAACACACATCCTAGCTGTAAACGTGTGTGTGTGTGTGTTAACACGAGATTTAGTCGATTGTATAAATGGCTTGTTAACAACAATTTTATAAAGGTTTCTGCTTTCAGCTTTCAACTTGCAGTTAGCTCAATTTCTGTTTTTATGATCTTGACATTGCCTGTCAACATATCAAAGCGGTTAAAAGTTACACAATATAATGAATCCCTGGGATAACATCTTAGTAGCTGTTAGGAAAACATCATAAAGGCAAGTGTGCAATCTAATCAGTAGCTTTCTCTCTCTACTCCTTTGTCTGTCTCTTTCTCTTTATGCTTATGTCATTTTGTTACAACACTTGCCACAATGTTATGATATCCTGTTTCCTGCAACTGTGGGTATGAGGCATGCTACCGATCTGTTCATTAAATTGAATGTATAACATTTCTGTTAACTTAGCAGACACTTATGTTAAGCTAACAATCTGTTAAGTTTAACATAATTACTTAAACGTCAATAACAAACGAAAGTTTCAATAGACGCTGGATAATAGTAAAGACTTGAAAGGATCCTCTTAAAATCTATTGCTCTGGCTTATACCTATTTATAGGGTATTTATAAGTTGTACAAACCGTAGAAAGCTCATATGCGTTCATATATGTGTTTATATAATAACATCAACTGAGTTTGTGTGTGCATGTAGTACAAATTGGATAAACAACAAATAGGATTAGGGTATTATAGTCCTTCGGACGCTGCCTTCTTACCTGTACTTATATGAGGTATTTCGAAGTAGTTAACATAATCAACTAATTTGTTTGTTGTTCTCTTTTACGGTTCACTGACTTTAGCCACTCCCCAGAGGAATATCAACAGCTCCCAAACGGCGTATACTTAATATTACGAGGCAGAGTTAAAGGGCAGCAGAGGGAAATACTTAAGTGAATAAATGAGTATAATTGAAATAAGCGAAGAGTTCATTGATTTCAATTGGTGATTGCATGTGGTAATAGGTCGGGTTTGTTGTTGTTTCTACTGGGTCAAAAGTGTGCAGGAATTAAGGCAGAACGCTTTGTGACTGCGACTCGAAGGCATTTAAAAGTTTTCTTCATTCTGTTGCCGTCGCCATTCAGTACAAATTTCTTTGGCTGTGACATTTTTGCTGTTGCCATTGCATTTGTTCATTTGTCAAGCAGTCACTCAGCGCGGGCCGGAGGCAAGGACCACGTCCTGGCTGGCAGTCAGTCAGCAAGTCCTTCTGAGAGTCGTATTTGAAGTGCATTGAAAGCATTTGACTCATTTGCGCTTTTTATTGACAATTTATATGAATTGCCTAACACTTGGAATAGTTTGAGATTGTACGACGAGGACAAGTCGTAAATGCAAATGTCCTCGTGTATAACAAAAGGACACGCAACTGCATATTACGATTAATTGTGGGTTGTTTTACGAAATGGCGAGGAATTTCAATTCAATCAGCGAACTTCCAGCTTTAATGCGTTCGGAAATAATAGCTTAAATTGCTCATAATGAACGAAGGGTGCATTCAATTGGGCTTCTGCGTGTGCTCGAGCATGAGATACCCTAGGATACCTTTCAAACAGGCTACAAAGTATACCTCGGAATGCCTTCTACATATCCTTGGAAAGAGAATCCTTGGATATATACAAATATCATCCTTCAATGTTGCAATAAAAGTACATTCCCAATCGATTGATTTACTGCTATTGTTTGATTGATACAGGGATAATAAGACAAGAGCTGTGAATACCAAGTTTGCAATCAATTTTGAGTTCAAAATAGAAATTTCGCAACGCATGCTCTGGCCTATCAATAAAGAGAAGGAATATCTCTTGTCAACTCGACATCTCGCATGGAATCCCAATCCTTTAGACTACAATCGACGCCTTTATCCATTTGATTGAATTGTTCTCAATGCTGGGTGCTCTGCTATCTGTTATCCTTCTTGAGAATGGCTGATATTTAAGTTTGGTTACGTGTCGGGAAATTGCTATTGAGATTTATGAGAGCAAAGATGGGTGAAGTGGGTGGGTGGAAAAACTAATTTATGGTGCCTGTGTCGGAGGTCCCAAAATGCACAAGAAGGAAATGCGAAACGCACACAAACAAAGAATTGTCGATTTTCACGCTTGGGTTTACTCCTGGAGAGAGTGTGTGGTGTGTGTGTGTGTGTGTGTGTGTGTGTGTGTTTGTGTTGGGGAATGCAACATAACAAAAACGTTGCATAAACTGCCAACGCACTTCAAATAGATGGCAAACGATTACCAAAACTCATCTGAGGAACTCCCAAAATGATAGTGAAAGATGAGACGATAGCAAGAATAGAACTGAAAGACAGATGACTGTACGAAATTTGATGGGCAACAAGTGTAGCTTCGCACACACTTTTATGCGCACACACACACACACATCGACACGTGCCACATGCGCCACTTGAGACCCAAACTCTATGTCCTTGCCTAAGCCTTCCGCTTCCTCTCAACCATATGATTTATTAGGTTCAAGAATTGTCCTGCTGCACTGCAGCAGCACAGAAACAAGCTGAAATATGAACCATGTGTGAATCGCAAAGCACAGACCTAAATCCCATTCTCTAGACACACACCGACACACTCGCTTATATTAGCTTGCACACGAGATCACAGCAGATTATGCGTGCAACTCGGCGTATGTGTAATCTACCCAACGTAGGCGCATATTGTTTAAACTTGAAACAACAACAGTAAACTATGCTTCAGACTCAATAACAGCGACAGACACGGCAGACAAAGCCAGCAAAATTAAGAAATGAGCCACAAAATTAAAGTTTAATCAGATTCTTATACGAATTACTAAGAAAACGAATTGCTTACGTTTAAAATATAGAAAGAATAACAGAAGGGAAAAGCTGCTGTAGAAGTAACAGCAACAAAGTTGACTGCTACAATATTCAAAAAAATAATCAAATAAAATAAAGATACAAACAGTTAGCTGATGAAATAAGTATATTTGACCCACAGTGAGTGACTGCTACATAAGCTGTCTGTTACGTAATACGTAAGCAGCTTATTACCCACAAAGCTGGCTGCTACGAAACATTATTGTTTGACTGCACATATTATGCTAACAGAATATCCTAATCACAGATAAGCAAAGCCACCATGCATAGTGATTCTGCTTTACTCTGCTTTGCATTTCTTTGCTCTTTGATTCTCAAATAGCAGGCAAAAAGCCTTTATGGCTGTTGTTTGGTTAGCCAAATTTGGTTTAAATAAGCCTCTAAGCACACAAAGACACGCATCAACAAAGTGCAGCTGGATGAGGTTATGTATGTACGAGAGCGGTGAGAAGGGAGGAGCACAGGTGTGCATGTGTGTCTGTGTGAGTGCGTTTGCTTTGAGTTTTTGTTTGGCTTTACCTTTTGCGTTTGCATTCGCGTACTGCTCTCCATTTAATGCGGATCATGCCGACTGCGCTGCCGACGCATACGCCGCTGCCAGCGATTGCGTTCTCATTGGCGTCCAGCTTCGTCGTTGCGTCTGACCGGCTCGTCTGCTAAGGCTCGTGCGTTCAGTTCGGTTTTCGACTCGAGACTCGACGCATCGGCAGACAAGACGCGGCTATTTTGCAACTCATTTCAAAAAGAAATATACGAAAAATATGCGACGGCTTCGAGATGTCAAAACCCTGTGAATGTAAATTAATAACCAAGTTATGATCACAAATATGTAGAAATGAATACAAACAAATAAATAACTAATTATTATATTGAATAGAATTTCTGATAAAGTTTCGCGAACATAACTGTAAACCCCATGAGTTCGAGTATAAACAAAACAAACATCGGAAAAGTGTGCAATGGAATCTAAAAATAGCGAACGACTTGTGCCAACTCGAAAGCGAAATTAAAAAAAAAAGAAGAAAAGAAAAACATAAATTGAAAATTTTAAATAGTCAAGTGCGTTTACGCGCTTATCTATTAGAACGTACTTGACATTATTGTTTATATATATATATATATTTGTATATATGTTTATCTATTCAGAAGATATTATGTGCAACCTTTATATGCATATATATTTATCTCACGCTGAATATCGAATCGAAGTGTTTACGGCCAAATTAACCCATTGGTGCCTGCTTTCGATTGCAATTAACACATGTCATCTACATACCACCTGCTGCGATCAGCTTGAATTAATGTTAATCAGTTTAAATTAAGTGTAGAATCTTATATAGCTTATATATACCACAAGTTAGCCAAAATAATAATATCTAATCTATATTTATGGCATCTCTTTTGTGCTATCTCCCACATCTCCCACAATTATCCAAGTGTAAACAATAATTCTGATGTGCGGCTCATAAATCTTTTGCATATTTAACAACGATTTACATAAAGTTTATCATCTGTTTTTAGAGATTATTCATTCGGAATAGTACGAATACTCGTACATAAATTAACAATTCAACTAAAAGTCTGTGTGTGCACATCAAATTGGCTTTTAAGTCTGTCAACGCTTGTCCACAGATTCTTGAATAAATATTCAGTTTATTAAATTGTATATCAATCAAAAATATTTGCATTTCATTTTACTAATCCCATTTTACAATTTTCTTTTTGTGGAAAATTTAAACTTTTCCATCAGAATTCTGGCCTATTCAATAAATTGGCGCCGCTCTGTCTCTAATTCCACACAGACGCGTCGAACTTGAACTATATCTATACATGTGTGTTATATATATATATTCTATATATATATATATATGTATATCGTTTTGTTTCGTATTGTAATTGTTGCTCGTGCCGCTGCTGGCCAGCTTTTATTTTCCTCTAATTTATTGCACCGTTTGCAATTCAATTTGATTAACGCGAGTTTGTTGGGCAACAGTCTAGGAACTGTTTTGAAATGCATTTGCTTTTCACACACATTTTCAAATGATTTTCCATTTCTGTTAAAAGTTTTATGGGTACTTAAGACTTAAGTACAGCAAACTACTCTCTATAAGCGGAATTAGTAAGCTATTACTCTACTTTACATAATAGTAACTCTTAACTTAACAAAACTCAGCAGAGCTTAACACTCATAACATAATATTTATTCGTTAGAATATATCCTAGGATATCTCATAGTCTATAATAATTGAATAGGTAGTTTGTAGCTCGTGGAGATATTCATAAAATTGCATTAAGTAATAAATTACACCTATAATAATAATAATAATAATATACTGGTCATTGAACTAACTGGTAATTAAAGTATTAACTTGCTTCGTTTACTTGGAAATATAAATATTTACGACCTCAGTTATGATCATCTTAAGTAATCTTTATTTAGAGACAAGTTAAAACAATCCTCGTTTATTAGTTTACCTTTATTCAACAGCAAAAAAAAAGTTTTTATATGTGTCAATCGCAAAATTCCAAAGACATTTTTGTGTTGTTGCTTCGATTGTTCAAGTCGTACGGAACTCGACGAAATTTTTTGTTATTTTTCAATATTCTCATATTTCGTTCTAAAAGCCAACAAATTGCTTAAGCAGCGGTTCCAGCCAAAACAATAATATTGGCCAGCAAATAATGACAAACGTTAATACCAAGAAATGCAAAGAAAATGCGTGAACGACCTTCAACTACCCTAAATATTTTTGTAGATCTCTTTAGCATTGAGTTATTTTTGTCAAAGCAAATTCATCCTAGGTTTATATATATAGAATATATACACGGAATATATATATTGTTATAAGGTAGAACATAACTACCCGATGTGGTGCGTAGCTCTTCAGGTGTGTTCCAATAACATGGCTTGGATGACAGCTGATTGTGTCGAAGCCGTCTAATTGACTAATAAACATTAATTATTACGCGAACGTCATTAGTCTGGGTGAATGGGATAACAAATGGGCTAAAAATAGTCGGCCAATAGCAGAGGAAATGGCTATAAACACGACCCATGTACGAGTATTTAAGCCGTGATGGATCGCGAGGTGGGAATTATATATTAATAGCTCATAATCCAAACACAATGGGATCGCAGAAGCGGGCAGCAGTAAACAACACACAAAACACACAAGACACACACTCTTTGTGCGCACAACAATTATACGAGTAACACACACAGCTCAGCTGTCAATAACTGTTTGCAACTCTAACGGCACACATAAACAAGTTAACACTAATGATACTTGCCTCGGTTGTCTGTTGATTGTTTGGCTTGTGGGAGATCTGTTAATCCACGGCACGTGTAACCTCTTAAGATCTGCTTTAGGCCAAAAGCCAGTAACAGCCCAAAGACCATAAACAAAACAATCGCCGTACATATTGTCTTTCGCCATTATCCAAGGGGTCTATTCGAATCTTTTTGGGAACGTCTCAAGTGATTTGACCCATAAACTATCTATATATGCGCAGATATAGACGTAAGTGGGGTATGCAGATTATTAATTTGATCCTATCACGGCTGCGAAAACTGGGAAGTAACCAGAATGTATTATACGTCTATCTGGGAATACAGCAAATATTGTTTTATCCCTTTATCCCTCAATATGTTCCGATGATGCAGACAGATAAGACAGCTTGGATACCAAAAGACTGTTAAGTATATACAATATATACATGTGTATCAGAGAGAAGAAGTAAAGTAGTTGAAAATAATTTGAAAAGTAACTTTCATTTGAGTAACGCTCCTTTGGGCCTACCACAAGAATAGTTTGGCTCTTCAGCCACAGACAAAAGCCTCTTGGCCAACATTCAGAGGCCAGGGAACAATTGCCCTAATGGTCTGGAAAGTCTATTCAAAAATGTTCTCCTCTTCTATTCTTTACACAATTTCAAACTCGGATGCCGCAGGGAATTATTAAAGCTCTCTTTGCAAACCTTTTGTTCAATTTTTTCGTATCTTGTACATATTCAAAGTGGGTGAATAGAGTATATGCAAACTCCTACTATACACTTTACATATATACAATCTGTTGGCCACGTCCAACTTTTGGTATATCTATATCTACTTTGTACTTGATCTAGCTTATTGTATGTTCATCTGTCTCCATGAACTCAGAGACTATTCGCATGAAAAGCGTTTAAGTTATGCTTAGCTTTGATTTAAATAAGTAATTTCTGTGGTTAGCGTATCTGGAAGTCGCGTAGAATCGACTGTTGCATTTCGTCCATACACAATTGTTCGTTTTGGCCAGTTTGAATGCTTTATAGCCACTCGAGCTGAGTCTATTTTAAGCAATTTGCAAATGATGTAGAATATATTTTATATAAATATATGTTTATATATTGTATATATATTTATACCCATACGTTTACCTATACCTATACCTATACCTATACCTTTACCTATACCTATACCTTTACCTATACCTATACCTATGCCTATACCTATACCTATATCGCAGACTTGTGGTTCAATAAACCGCTTGGGGCCAACCAGAAGCTTTCTGTCAATTCATTCTACCTGTATTTACCTTATAATTCTTGGCTTCGATTTGCTTTGGTAATTGCCGTTAAATTTGTAACATGTTTCAGTTGATGAACCTGTTCCAATATACGAATATATATATATATAATATATATATGTACAAATGTTGTAAGCCTCTCAAAAAGTAGGTGTCGATACTTACAAAGTATCTGAAGTATATTTGAAATCCCCCACAACTAATTATTATTATTTTTTCATTATTGTTATTAGCAACAAAAAGTAAAATAATGGTAATAAAAATATAAAATTGAAGGTCAAAAGAATTTGTATCGCTCGAAGCTGCTTTATTTTTAGATATTTTTTTTTGTCAACGTCAAGTCGTAAATTATATTCGAATACGAGTGCGAGTATATTGAAAGCAAAGTTCAAAAAAATGCAAAACGAACCAGTTCTTTAAGCTTTCTTTTTCGATACAAACAAAGAGTTTAATTAAAGTAATTCAAATGGGGATTGATTAGAGAACTTGTAAGTCTAAAGAGAGAAAGATGGAACTGATAATTCATTCTCCAAAGATTGCTTCAAACTTTAACAACTATCAAGTTCAAAGTGGGATAGTGTATAAAGATGGAACTTTAATACCTTCTGAGAGAGCGTATATAGAAATAAAAGCCACTAAATTATACACGCTAAAAATATCAAAATGTGTTTTAAACATTTTCGTTTATTTTTTAATTTATTGCTTGTGTTTTTTGTTTACCAAAAAGAAAAGTAAAAAAACATTTTAAATTCATATTTCGAGAGATCATCTGTGACAATATTTATATTATTTCAAAGAAACATTTAGAATAAATATATATTATATATAAACAACAATATCAAGGTGCGAGGGGTGCTTTAAACATATACAAATTATAGTCCAACAATGTTTAATTGCCATAAAGTAAATATTGAGATGCGAAATAAAATTAAAAGTAATTAAAATGTGTGTGAAAACAATAACAAATGTTTCTTGCAAAGGTGAATTAATGAAATTTAACAAACAAAAATTTATCATTAAATAAACAAGAAAAAGAAAACAGTGAAGCCAAAAATAAAATATATATATATATATATATATATATATATATATATATCGGAATAACAATGCGATGGGAGAGACTGCAATTAAGTTTACACAGAATTTAATTAGGAATTCGGGGCTTAAAATTTATGTGTCTTATTGTTTTGCAGGCCGCGTCGCAAATATGAAATACTCATAAATATTTGATAAAAATGCATAAAATAATATAAAATCGAATAATTCGAATATAATTTGAAACAAAGGAAGATCATAAATAATGAAATCGACATCAATAGAAAAGTGCCACGTTTGTCAGATCCTCGAGTGCAAAAACAATACGATTTAAACATATATATATTGAAATCAGATATCAGTTATTATATATCGGGAGCATATAGATCGTATACAGATCTAGTCGGAGCGTCAACTTTGTTGGAGCTGTCGCAGAATGTCCAGCAACATTGTGCGGCAGCCACAGAAACGAAAACAATTGCTGCGGCTGCTGCTGCGGCTACTGCTGCTACTTCTGCTGGTGTCCAACCAGGGAGCGGGTCCCGCCCCAGCCTCAGCCAAGTACTACGATGTGGATAAGGCTGTTGGCCTGGCCAGTGTCGGCGGCAGCTCCGATGTGCATAGCTTTAGGGTGCCAGAGACGCGCAACTCCTACAAGTCGCAGCGGACGCAGCTGGTGCAGAAGTTTCAGAGCACGAACAGCTACCACAGGAGCCATCACCATGGTGCACATCCGATGCGGCGTCAGTTGGTCTTCGTCGCGCTGCTGCCCTCCGTGGAGTCGGACAACAAGAACGACTGCATCATGCCCAAGGTTCTACCTGTCCTCGAGCTGGCCATAACACATGTCCAGCAATTGGGCTTCGTCGGAGGCGTTCAATTCGATATAACACTGATCTCACGCGACACCTTCTGCTCCTCCACGTACGGACCACTCGGCTTCTTTGAGATCTACACGCAATGGCCGGAGATGAACGCCATCTTTGGCCTGCCCTGCGAGTACGTCCTGGCACCCATCTCCCGCTATGCCGATGTCTGGCAGATTCCCCTGCTCACCACCGGCGGCAATGCCGGCGAGTTCAGCAAGAAAACCGAGAGCTACTCCACTCTGACACGCCTCAAGGGTGCCCAGGTGAATAACCTGGGGAACATAGTCCGCGCCATCCTTAACACCTACAACTGGACACGCACGGCCCTGATCTACCAGAACGAGAATGCCAAGATCAAGGGCAACTCCGTCTGCTTCCTCTGCCTGGCAGCCATACACGCGACCATCGAGAAGGAGTCCGTCTACCAGCTGGGATTCGATACCGCCCACTGGACCAAGGCGTATATCATACGACTGCTCCGCAATGTGGCCTCGCGGACAAGAAGTAAGTCTTAACTCGAGGAGCAGCTAGCTTTATTTCAAGAGCTGCTTTAATACTGAAGAGATGCTGACAAATATACCTAAAACTTATATTTTATATCATTTATATATAAGTGTGAGGTTGCAGATCTCTTGGAGGATATTAACCCTCAATTACTGGCACTTTCCATAGGGTAACTACCTTTTATGGAGGTGTCTTAACAGCTCCTTTGCTTACTGTATAAACAATACTCAACTCTACTCTATATCCTTTACCTGCGCCTGATCCTTGTCCTGGCGAAGTCTTGCACCAAAAATAGTTTATTTTAAATGAAAATCGTATCTATAAGCCATACCTTAGGGCAAGGAAGGGTAAGGGTAGGGTGTAACAGAATGAAAATTGCAATTTGAGTTCGCAAACTAAATCGGAAATTAGCAAGAAATTAGCAAGGGGGAAAATTAATGAGCTGTCAATTTGAATTTGTTATGAATACAGAATTATTATGGTTTATCGCTCCGATAATGTTTAATTGTTATTTATTGTGCATTCTCCATATTATTTCATTATTTCATTTATTGATAATTAACACAAAAAAAAATAAACAATATAAATCGAAATGCTTATACGTATTTTGGGATATTCGCAACGTGTCACTCCCAGCTCTATGCTAATTGACTTTTAATGAGAAATGAAAGCAGTGCGAATAAATAGGGATCACAGTGAATATCAGATACTCTTTTTGTCTTTTTTATATACAATATATATTCATTTTTTTATTGGTTTATTCATTTAATGTCAACTATTAATATTCGGTCAAAAATAAAGTAGAATTTACATAAATTATATAAAGTAAAAATGAATTTATAGAATTTAAAGTGAAATTTAGAATGAATATTTAGAATGATCTTAAAGTTTATATATTAATACGAAGAGCTCATCCAAAGGAACCATAACAAAGGCTTATTGGATCCTATGAATGAAACTTAGGAAAGAAAAAGCTGAAAGGAAGTCTGTACTAGAATTTAAGTAGATCAAATTCCTGCCTATCCTTTCAATAGACAATATCATATAAGCTTTGGTTATATATGATGAGTCCTATAGATATCCATAATTATCCCAGCTGACACTAGTCCATAGTACCCTTCCGATACTCTACCCTAAGCATGTGCAATTTTCTAATAGGGAGAGCTATTTTTATCTCACAGCAAGCGAAATTTGTTGCATTTTAATTAATGAATTATAACTAAATTATGGTTTTATGGCCAATATAAAACGAAATTGTTTCAAACCCGATTTGGGAGCCGACAAAGGAATCGTCTGGACTATTTGGTAGAAGCTAAAAATATATCACAGAGAGTTCAAGAGCAGACGTCTGGAATATTTGGGTGTCTCTTTGCTATATGGATATATATTTGTATATTTGATTGCATATTAAAGTGCAAGTACAAAAGTGCTTTGCTTGGGATGATGCAGACTACGTGATACCCTGTAACCCGCTGCAAATTGGCTATTACTACCGATCAGGCATATATATAGAATATCTATCTGCTATACCCTAATGAATCTAATAATTATCAGCTAGTTCGGTTTAAGGTTCAGTTTAGGTGAAACAAGTTTGTCCGGATAAGATATAATTAATAAAGCACTTAAGAGAAATCGGTTAAGCTAATAGGATAATTTCAGTTTATTTTATTGAAATTTTATTGAAATTTTATTGAACTTTAATGAACTTAATTGATTGAATTAGTTGAACCAAGTGTGAACCGACGACAGATTTATTATTGAAATATCAGCGAAATGAACTTGTTTTATTTGAACCCATTTGTAAACTGATTCGTAAGATAAACAAAGTAAATGTAATCCCTCAACTTGACATACATATATCTCAACTTATTCAGATTTGCATCTCTTGCCTCATGACTCAATTTACAGTTCATCCGAGCGCTGCTTCTTACCTCCGGAACAACAACAACAAAAGCAGCAAAAATAATCTGCTTAAACTTGTACTTATAAACGCATCTTAATTTCCCAGACATGTGCTTTGCATCCGTATATATATAAGTATATATATATATATATATATTTTTTTTGGATCTTCGTATAATTAAATCAAGTCAAACTTTTCCACTGAACTTGGCATTGACGGCTTCACAAAGATGCAATTTAATACCCTGTGTCCTGTCATGTGTGCAAAGAGGGTATATTCAGCTGGGCCATTATATGTAACAGATATATAATTATACAGTTAATAGTATATATATGCTTCAAAAGGATCTAGAGACGATTCGCTCCAGTATTATCTTTATATAAAAGTGCTATAAGGCTAACTTTAGGATGACTAAATAAATGTAGAGGAAGATAAAAGGACTCTTAATTGAGTATATAGTGATAATAGAATCTAATAGATTATAATCCTAGGGTAACATAAGGGTGACCATAACATAAAGATAGGGTGACCATAGAAGGACTAAATAAAGTCTAAACTGTTAGGATAAAATTTCTGTAGACGATTTTCTTCTTAGAGTAAAAGTGACTATAAAGTGAGTATAGACTAAGGATGATTTAGGGTTCACATTAGTGTGACCATAGCGTGAGTTAAGAGTGACCATTATGTGTACACAGAATGAGCTTAGGGTGACCATAACATAAACAAATGTATAGATCAAGTAGAAGCAATTGCAAACTTCAATTTTATGCAGAGATTTACCTACAGGGTATCTGCTGGTCTAGCCTTTTGTTACGTTCTCTCTCTCATTCTCTGTTTTTCTGTCTCTTCCTACTTGTTACACTTATTTTTTTTCTGAGTATTACAAAATTGGTTGCCTTTTAAATAATTAAAATCATTTCTCAAAGCAAACTCAAGGAAAATAGTCGAGGAAAAATATGACGTCGTCTGAGACAAAGAATATTTTAGAAGAGAAAATGACAGCGTTTGTTTTTCTCAATCATTTTTTTGAATTCATTTAATTTTTTCCTGTTCGCAATTATAATTTGAGACAGACAGAGGAAAGGTAATAAATATACCTGTATAAAAAAGCTAAAACCCTCAAAGAAAAAACAGAACATTTTTTTTCTGTGATTTTCAATTTGTGACTTTCAGCCTCAATTAGCCAAAGAAAACAAATCAATAATTCAACAAATGTTGAAACATATCTTTCAATATGGAAATAAGCTTTATATAATTGGCATTTTATGCTTTTCTCTCTACATTTTTTATACAATTTGCATTTTGTGGCATTTTTTATTCAATATTAAATCCCTTCCCGCTGACATTTGCCTTTTAATTGAATAATTTACATAAATTTATGCAATTGATGTGTGCTATCCTTTTGGATCAATAAGTAGCCATTTAAGGGTAAATAGGCACCTTTCAGGCTGTTGGACAATCTATTCAAGCATCTCCTAAAATGGTCCTCTTTCTCTCTCTCTTGACTTAGGTCCAATCTCATCTATTATTATTATAGAAACCTTCACTCAGGTACTATAAATTTCGGTCTTATAGTTTCTTTAAATACTTTTATATATACTGGTTCAATAATAGCAATTCTCTCATAGCTTTCTATATCTCATGCGTCTATTATCCATCTTTATGTTGATGTTTTCTTTCTGAGAACTTGTAAGTTTCATTTAGAGTACAACTTTTCCTATTCCATTGCTACTTATCTAAATTGTCTATAACTGTTGAACTATTACGCTTTTCTTCTATAAGAACCTGCTGGATCTATCCTTTTTTAAGGAGATTAGATATAAGATATTATTAGATATACTGTCTGCCTCTAGCTTTTCTTAGTTATAACAGATTGAATAGCTAGTAATAACATTCATAGAGCCAAACGAAGTAACTTTCGCAATATTTGGCAGACATTCAAAGAGTATTTCTGCTGCTGCTGACATATCGAGACAGAACTTTCTGAATCCTCTGATAAACTACTTGTAAGTCAAAGGAGATTGTCAAATAATCTGCTGACGTCAAAGAAACTGACACATTCGCAAGATTCGAACTCGTTTGAGTACTTTGGTCGGGGGAACTTAAGAAATTGTTGAAATTTTGAACAAATAAATTAATACATTCTCAATGACAAGAGAGGAGCTCAGAAGCTTCAAGCTACTGATGCCTGTTTCTATTTATACTCAAACTTCTAAAGATTCTATAAATCAGACTCAGACATCAGAAAGAAGACAAAGAGTATCTCAAACAAATGTGTGTGTGTGTGTGTTTTAAGGCTGTTAACTGAAATTCGCAATTCGATTTGCTCACTTTGTTTCTTTCTTCTATTTTTTCTTGGTATATTTTCTAATTCTCTGCTTTATTTCATTTCAGTTGTCATTATGTGCGCCGATCCACAGTCGATACGTCAAATTATGCTGACAGCCGAGGAGCTCAAAATGATCGATGGCGGTGAATATGTTTTCATCAATATTGAATTATTTTCGCGGTGAGTACGAGTATTAAACAAATATATAAATTACTCAGCAAACCCAAGTGGGCACCAACAAACACAACAACAATTACAATTATACCAAGTGGAAATGCTCCCAATTCATTCTGCACGACTACGAGATACTCTAACTATTTTTAAAATCGATACACAGACGGATAGTTAAACGGATAAACATATAGTAGAGGGATGGAATAGAATGATAGCAAGACGGATAGACAGGATATACTGGTAGGCATGTTAATAGGCAGTTGATAAGCAGACGAATAGACAGAAGAATAGAAAAACAATAGAAAAACAAATAAAATGTAAATAAAAAGTAAGGGATATGGGAGATAAGCATATCGAAAGACAACTGAATAAAGAAAGGGGTAAATAGGCAAATAAACAGACGGTTAAATAGAAAAGAAAAGGATAAACTAGTGGATAAGCAGACAGATAGAGTGACGGATAAACCGACAGATAATAAAAGGATAGACAAGTAGATAAAGTAGACAGATAAACAACATATAAACAGACAGATAATAGACGGATAAGTAAGCGGATAAACTGGCTGATGAACAGAAAGAAATGACTAGATAAACTCTGGCTTCCATGCATAACTAGGATTACATATGCACTCTATAAGATCGGAGTTAATGCCTTCATCCGCCTACACACATTAGATTGAATACATATATACCCTTTTGAGACGATTACAGGGTATAGTAAGAGCAAAAACAGATCGAGTAACGTCAACAAAACTGATCAGAAAAGTGATCATTTTAATAGGAACCCAATCGCAAAACAGTTTGTGGCCTTTCACTTTGGCAAACACGCGCACTTTGAATACTCGTGCGAGTATTCATATTCTTTACAAAGTGCGCAAACGAATAATACGAATATAACGAGTAATATACAGCATTTAGCCAAGGTTATTAAATTAACCAAAATAAGAAAAAAGAAACAACAAAGATGTATAAGAATAGTAAAAATAGTAAAAATAATTTGAAGCACGCTGTTAACAAATTAAGAATTAACAATTAAAAATCTATTTATAAAACGAGGAAATTCCGACTTTTTGACACTTGTCCGTCCGACTTGACCATCATTAACTCTAATGGCAATGCTACCACTACCACCTGGCCACCTCATAGACAACTTTGGATAGATACGAGTACGAGTATCAGAAATTAGCAGAGTCATCGCTTCCTCACACCCACACGCTCTCCGCAAGGCCAACTCGTAGAATGGGTAACAGAATCGACAAAGTAAGACCAACTTTATATAGGGCAATACGTAATAAACCCACTCAAACATCAATTTGCCTCCATTAGAGTAATAAACTGCAATCTTCCCCTTAGTTTTGCCCTTACAAGTTACAGCAAACTAATTGAAATCTATTATAAAGCTGTCTTATCATCAAATATACCATATAGGGTCTTCTATTTAAAGCGACTTTTATTGTATGTGACTTTGTTGTTAAACGCCTCATTCTACCCATATTATCTATTCCATAATATGTATCCCTATGGGATAATACTTAGTTCATAGAATATATTCCTTAATATGTATGCGATAGATATTTATACATTATCTCTATCTCATAGTTGTATATATTCCGTAGTATCCAACCTATTTTATCTATCCCATTGTTATAGAGAGGTGATAAGTTCTACCCATAGTATCTACCCCATAGTATCTATCCGAAGGTATTTTTATTTAACTTTAGTTTTCCTTAATATCTATGCCATAGAATCGATCCCATTGTATCTATCCCCTTGTATCTATCCCACTGTATTTATCCCATGTATATATTCCTATATATAGATGCTATCTCATGATATCCAATTCTTACATAGATAAGTATTATAGTAGCTATTCAAGAAGTATCTATCCTATAATACCTATTCCATAGCACCTGTCTGTCAGTCTGACTTTATGAGCTATAAAAACCAACTCTCTCTCTGACAGCTAGGGTATAGAAGCTGTCATATCATATAGAGGACTGAGACACTCATTCCCAGACTGTATAAGATCTGTAATATTTGTAGCCCTATATCATTGTAAACACCTTCGAGTATATATGCCTACACTTCCCAGACGAGATGGGCTCTATAATTTGCAAATATTTACGAATCTTGGTAAACGTGTACTAAGCGGCAATAAAGGAAAATGTGAAGAAAAGTGTGCGGCTAGAGGGAAGAGGGGAAGGAGGGTGGATGGGGGGCTAGATTGGGGCTTGTTTTCTTTCGATATGTGAGCCTATAAAGTAGGTAATTATTTGCATGTGCCATAGAGGTACCCGTCAATGCAGTCTAATCGCATAACCTTTATGAACCTGTAATCAACGTACAATAGTCGTAATACTCGTAATACGAATGAATATATAGAATGTGATCTATATAATATATATATATATATATATATATATATATATATATATATATGTATATATAATGCATCAGCTGAAACATTTCCTGAAACAAATTTTCCACTAAATTCAACGTAGTTTCCAAATGTGAATTCAATTTATAATAATAAACTTAAGTATAGAAATGAATCTGTTTTCATTCATTGACTGCTGCTTACTAAGAAGAAGAGATAGATTCGTTAGTTAATATAGTTTCCGTAGAAATACTCATTCCCACAGCAGATATATATCCCATATATATATATGGAGATAATGAACAATAACAGTTTCTATATTAGCTGATAAACCTATTAAACTATAATTGATACTTACGGAATCTACAGATTTTGATAAGAATCACATTGAATAACCTTATGTATAGTGTATATATATTTATATAGAGTAGTACCTAAACTCAGCTCAGTTCTTTAGAGGCAAGTGTAATACAAATTTATTCATAATTTATTTTGGTTCATTATTCAATTAACTTAAAGCCAAGTAGAAGCAAGAGATATACTCAGATTTATCAGTTCCTTTAGTATATATAGTTTATTTAGATAGATAATCAGCAATAGCAGGAACTATTTGTAGCTGCTTTGTACAGACTTTGATTAGAATCAGATCGAAGTAGGGCCAATAACCTTTTGTATATATGAAACAAGGCAATTGTAAGAGTAATTTAGGCAAATTGTCGTGGGTGGGTTCAACTCCCAGCTAAATGTGGATGTTGTGTGGATGCTGGGATAGGCTTAGTCGATGACTGCTTAGTGGCAAAATAAACCATTAGCATGACAAATTTACATAGCAATTCTTTAATAAAAGTATATGTAGAATCTTTTGTCTATACATAAATTACATAAAGTATATATTTACATATGTATTCTGTATATATATATATATAGTATATGTACTATATGTATTGTGGTATTTAAGCTATTGGACCAAGTTATCCATAATCAATGTGGCATCTTTTGTGCTATCTGTTTACTATCCATAAACGATTTGCTCTGAGTTGGCAGAGAGCAAACGTTGACATTGAGTTGGTAACACAAACAAACGTTAACTGATAACAATAACAACTCTAAGTACGTGTATATGCACTTATGGTTAGACTGTGTGCATAGAAAAAATACAATTAATAATTTAGATTCCAATGAAAATCAGTCTCTGTCTCTATTGATACTGAGACAGCTGCGATTAGAGAAAGAGAGTTAAATATATAAATAAATATATATATACATATAGTTAGCTTTAGCTTTGCTCGTAGACAAAGGTAAACCATAGCTCTGATTTGTGTTTTCATTTTAAAATTATAAATTTCTATTAATAAATGATTTATGACGCATATCAGACGAAAGGCTTTAATAACTGCAAAAGGCACATTGATAAGGCGAGAGAGCTCAGACTGATAAGCATATATAGAATTGAATCAAATCGAATAAAATAAACCTCTATCTAACTAACTATCTATCTGTATACTATGAGTACATTGTAAATCCCTTTACAGGGTACCCTACATGACGTCGCTGCCGTGGTACGATAAGAATGATACGGATTTCAATAATGAGCGGGCCAAGAAGGCTTATACGGCCATGTTGACGGTGACCCCGAAGCAGCCGAATGATGATGCCTACACAAAGGTTTCGAATGAGGTGAGTCCGAGTCGAAGTCCCAGTTCCAATCTGAATCCAGCCGCAAGGAGGAATGCTGGTAAAGAAAGAAGCGTATACAAAAAATTTGCATGCTAATGGAATTGTTCGAATTGCCAGGGAATTTCATTGGCGACTTCTTTTTTGGCCAATTTCAGAGCAGGAGATTGGCATTCCTTGCGCATTCCTCCTTCTCGTTCAGTCTCCTCATGCATACCCAATTCCCTACAGCACGTGCTATTACCATATACAGTCCTATGTGTATACACTCCGTGGGATTGTAAATATGTTTGTTTTACGACCAGATAGACACGGCACAGAAAGACGACTAACAATGTTAACAAGCAACCGGGACACCCAGTCAGGTTGTGAACGCACCTGGCCAGTTCCAGTTGGACCCTTAGACCCTAATGATATTCTATAGTATCCTATGTTGTCTTCTGTTTCATTGGCGATAAGCCAACCAACCAGACTCTGTCCAGACTCCAGCTGAGTCCAAAGACCTCCAGCTAATGACACTTAACACTTTGTATATCCGGCAGCAGCCTCTGTGGCCAATAGAGCTAACAATGTTTGTGCCACAAACACAACTGCAAGCTTTTCCTCCTTCTCCTGTTCCTGTTGCACCATCAAAATCTCATTTTCATCGTCCACAAAAGCGCTATAAATTGCTTCCTCCTTATAATCAATAGATCTCCTACTCCTGCTGTGTTTTCTTTAAAGCATCTTTTATACATTCTTCCTTTGGCTATAAACAGTACTTTTAGGCCCGAAGAGGCAAGTGTGGCAGATTTGCATAGGGATAAGATGAAGAGTTCTTTAATTTAGACTTCAACTATGCACATTTATGCTTAATCAGAGCAGGTTTAATCATGGATTCCTTTAATGAAAGGAAGTAAGTGATTCATATTTTATCCATATCCAATTTCAATCTGAATCTGAGACATTCACTTGATTTTTATTTTAGTTCGACTTTCTTACATTATCTTCGAGCAGCTACTTATAGTTATCCACAATCTTAGAATAGAATAGATACAGAAGTTATCTTGTATTTTAAAATACTCTTCTAAAGGGAACTTTATATATATTCTAATCATATTGTATCCATATCCTGGTTCAATCTGAATCTAAGTCATGTATCTGCTCTTTATTCTAGTTCGACTTTCTTTCATTATCTTCCAGCAGCTCCTTATAAATACAATAGTTAGCCATAATCAAAGCCTAAGAAGCTGAATTTATCTTGTCTAAAGTACACTTCGATATAGGTATATATGTATATATATATATATATATATATATCAATCATATTCTATCCATACCCCAGTTCAATCTGTATCCAAAGTTAAATTGAAGTACCTTCCTATAGTTATCCGTGTCCTTTATATATTCATTTTCAACAAAGTTTGACACAATTTAAGTGTGATTCAAGTCTTTCAAGTGATTCGTCTTGAATTTGATGTACAATATATATATACATATGTCTGTTGTATATGTATATATATATATATATATATATATCGATATATATAGTTGCAGGTCCATTTGCTTCATTGCTTTGACAAAAACTTGCTGCGGCTTAGCTGCTGCGGCGAGTCCTTGATTTACGCGCCATGCTCCGTTAGAGAATATTACCAAAGGCGGTTTTTAGACACATTCCCAACTCCTCCTCCCGCTCCCACTCCTGCTCCCACTCTCGCTCTCCTCGGGCGCAATGCACGTGCCGCTGAGCTACCGCAAATGCAGTGCAGATGGTGCAAATACATGGCGCCAGCCGGTGTCCTGTTAAAAGGAGCTTGGCAAAATGCCTTTGCTTTAGTTGGCTGCCTCCTTCCACGCTGTTTAGGAACCTCGAAGTCAAACCAGAAGTGTTGCGAGTGCAGAATACAATAATTTCCGCACGGATTGTGGTTAAATCCGTAGTCGTTGTCGCTGTCGTTTACCGTAGAATCATTGAGATGTGATTTGAACGTGGAGTAGACGTAATTGAATTTCACGGCTGCCTTAGCAATTAAACAACAAACTTCCCAGCTGGCAGGTTGGCAGGATGTGATGTGGAGATGTGTATTTAATGGTGCGTGTAATCCATTCACAGATCAAGGACATCGCATCGGCCAAATACAACTACACATTCAGTGAGAACGAACCGATTTCCGCTTTTGTTACATCCTTCTTCGATGGCGTCCTGCTCTATGCGAATGCGCTCAATGAGAGCATCCGGGAGGATCCGAGTATGTTGAAGCGACCCATCAATGGCACGGATATGGTGCGACGCATGTGGAATCGCAGCTTTACGGGCATCACTGGCAATGTGACCATCGACTCGAACGGCGATCGCATCTCGGCCTATTCCCTGCTCGATATGAATCCCAGCACAGGCAGGTTTGAGATTGTGGCCCACTTCCTGCACAATAAACTGGAGTTTGAATCGGCCAAGGAAATACATTGGGCTGGTGGACGGGAACAGGCGCCGCCGGATCGTCCCCTCTGTGGATACGATGGAGCACTCTGCCCAGACAACTGTAAGTAAACTCCTAATCTCTACTAGGCTCCTTCCTAACGATGCATCCATCTCTTAGCCCTGCCTGGTTATGCCATACTGTCGATAATCCTTGGCATAATGGTACTCATAATGGTCGTGTGCTTCTTCTTTGGATATCGACATTACATTGCCGAGGCGGAGATCAACTCCATGAGCTGGAAGGTGTCCTTGGACGATGTAATGTTTCGTGATGCTGTTGACCATGGACTCATACGTGGTTCCTTCCATTCACTGGTCAAGCAGAGCTCACAGCTTACCCTTATGTCCGAGGACATGGTATCCATGAATGGCGATCGTCAGATCTTCATACCAGTCGGCATGTACAAGAAGAGGAAGGTGGCCATCAAGACCATCGAGCTGGAGAATGTTCAGGGTGTGCTGTCGCGCAGTCTGATGCTGGAACTGAAGCGCATGAAGGATCTGCAGCACGATCACTTGGTTAAGTTCTATGGCGCCTGTCTGGATCAGCGTCGCAGCTTCCTGCTCACCGAATACTGCCCCAAGGGCTCACTCCAGGACATACTGGAGAACGAACAGTTCCAGCTGGACTGGATGTTTAAGCTATCCCTCATGCATGACATTGTCCGTGGCATGCAGTTCCTCCACAGCTCCGACATACGCTCCCACGGCAATCTAAAGTCCTCCAATTGTGTCGTCGACTCACGTTTCGTCCTCAAGATCACTGACTTCGGCCTCCACACTCTGAGACGCACTCCCCCCGACATCGAGAGCGACATAGAGAACTGCAATAGTCACGCCTACTGGAAGAGTAAGTTCCTCCCAGCTTAAATCCTCATTTTTCATTTCACGAATCTATCTATCCCGCTCTCAGAACTCCTCTGGACAGCACCTGAGCTTCTTAGGATGGAAAACCAGCGTCCCCCCGAAGGCACCCTAAAGGGCGATGTCTACTCCTTTGGCATAATTGTCCACGAGATAACCACGCGACAAGGACCCTTCTACCTGGGCAAATGCATACATGAAAAGACTCCTCAAGGTAAGTCAAAAAATATGTTAATTCACTTTCTATCTAGTCTAGGCTAGTCACATCCTTAGACAAGGATACATCATAGTCTATGAAGTATATGTATATAAAATTAATATACAACTGGAAGCATGGGTCTTTGAACCAAACGGGGATTTGCATAGATAGATTATGTTTCTAATCAGTAAATAGGAATATCCTTTCCATATAAGTAGAGAAATTTCATTGTTTCTATTGTGACCTTTTATATATTATACTATTCTGCTTCGATAACTTTATAATAACCTTAACCAAAAACACCTAAAGTTGATCTACGTTAAGCTAAAAACGGGAAATTTAATAGAAAAGTCTACTAGAGTAAGAAATGAACGAAGATTTCTCAATCTTAGGATCCCCCAATTTCAACTTCTAAGATATATTTTAAGTAAAAGTAAATCAGTTGAATATGAAGAGTGGGTGATGATTGAAATGGAATCCACTATCTAATAGGAATTGTCAGCAGGGGATATCGCATATATTGGAAGCACCTTAAGGTGCATATTAAACTATACTAAATTCTGCTTGGCAAAACTATACTACAGTATATACTAGAAACTAGATATTCTATTGCTGCCTATCATTGCTGCATATCATGCATATTTTATATTATATTAGATACTATAAAAAACCTTCCTATAATAACAATCATCTTATAAAAGACTGCTCTAAAGACAAACCAAAACTAACATACATAAAGCCTAACTATATATAGTATTATATATATATATATATATTATGTTATATATAAGTAATTATCTACTATATTTTAAAAGCTTCACGAGATTCCTTACAAATGCCTCTAAAAAATACCAAAAATTACGTGTTAAGGGAAATTTTTATGGAAATTCCATTTTGAATTAAAGAAGCTTTTGTGGAAGCCTTCAGCTCTTTGCAGCCACTTTACAGCACATTCATAAATTTAAGATATATACATATATATGTATATATATATTTATAATGTATATATATATATGTATGTATATTTCGTTGAATGAATCAAATTTTATGCAGAAACGCGACGCAGCTGAAATCTTGGAATTTTTTCAGCTTTGGCTTTGGGCTTAGTTTTGGCTTTGGCTTTGTGCGGCCACTTGACAAGTTCATCAAATTATGCTCCTCGTCAAGGACTAACATCCTTTGCCCTTGGCAAAGGCAATGAATTTGCAAAAAGTGTTGGCAATTGAGCACACAATTTTGGCCAAGCATTGAATGCGGCCTAAATAAAGATTAGAGCACAGCGTCAATTGGCACAAAACTTTTTTATTTAATTTTTCTTATGTACAAACTAACAGCACAAGTCATAGCCTGAAGGAACTGCTGGTGAAGGGCACGTCTAAGCTATCCGTGTCGGAGACATAGCCACAGCTGTGACGCAACCAGGTCCAGCAGCTAATCCTTCTTGGTGGCGCCTTAAGCGGCTTTCCCAGCTTGATGTACGGCTTCTCTGTTTTTAGCCTTTGGGAATTTTTATTTTTGAATCTGTCCTCATGGAAGGCTTTCTGTAGCTTCTGATGACGGTCCTCCAATTCCCAGAGCCAATCGATCCGTGATTTATCCCAGCCACATCGGCCTAAACTTTGGCTGCAAAACAATTTATCGCACTTGCAATTGCCAAAGATTACATCAGCATCCGTTGGGGCTATGAAAGAGATATCAGAGATTAAGAAAAGGAATCTTGATTCAAATAGAAATTATTCCCAAAGCGATCTGGTACTGGGCTCACCTGCTGGAGCTTCCCTGTCTCTGACAATACATTTCTTGTGCCTTCGTCTGTGCATCAACAGCTTGAGTATCCTGTACTCCGCCTGGGCCTCACGTTCCTTGTAGAAGGCCAGCAGGAGGGACTTGGTGGTATCATGATGCCAGACGCTAGGCTTGAGATTGTAGGACAGATCAGTTAAATGCCCTTTGGCTGATACTCCGACCGCTGGAAGGAGCACACGAAATTGTGGCGTAAGTTGTGCTCCTTGTGCTCCTTGGCGGAACACATCATTGAATTTGAATGGAAATCTTAAAGAATATGTGTTCCTGCGTATGTCGTAGTATAGTATAGAAATAGCCACTCAGGCGCTATAACCAGAGTTGTCCATTGGAACTTCGATTTTGATCAAGATCAAAATAAACCTACAGTTCACAATATACGAGTATTAACAAAATACGAGAACAGTTTATAATTTCAACAAAAACTAAACTGAAATCTAAATCGAGGTGTTCCAATTTTCCTTCCAGAGATCATCGAGCTGGTTAAGAACTATCCGGTGCAGGGCATCGTCAGCAAGCCCTTCCGCCCAGAGCTGGAACCATGTGGAGATACCAAGGCGGATGTTATTGGCATCATAAGACGCTGCTGGGCCGAGGATCCACTTGAGAGGCCGGACTTCAATACCCTAAAGTCCATGATACGCAAGTTCAACAAGTAAGAAGGAGCCTTAACCCCACTTTAAAGTTTATCCTCACGTTAAGTTTAATCCTTTCCAGAGACAACGAGACAGGCAACATTGTGGACAATCTGCTAAAGCGCATGGAAATGTATGCGAACAATCTTGAGGAACTTGTCGAGGAGCGCACCCAGGACTATCTGGAGGAGAAGAAGAAGTGCGAGAAGCTGCTCTACCAGCTGTTGCCTCAAAGCGTAGCTGCACAATTGATCAGCGGCCAGCCTGTGGTTGCCGAAACCTTCGACCAGGTGACCATCTACTTCAGCGACATCGTTGGCTTCACGGCCATCTCGGCAGAGAGCACTCCCATGCAAGTGGTCCAGTTCCTCAACGATCTGTACACCTGCTTCGACGCGATTGTCGAGAACTTTGATGTGTACAAGGTGGAGACTATAGGCGATGCCTACATGGTGGTCTCCGGACTGCCCATACGCAACGATAACTATCATGCACGCGAGATTGCACGCCTGGCACTGGCGCTCCTCGAAGCGGTGCACAACTTCAGGATACATCACAGGCCGCAGGATCGGCTAAAGCTGCGCATCGGGCTCCATACGGGACCCTGTGTTGCTGGTGTTGTGGGTCAGAAAATGCCGCGTTATTGTTTATTTGGTGACACTGTGAACACCGCCTCGCGCATGGAGTCCAATGGAGAAGCCCTGAAGATACACATTAGTGAGACGACCAAGTTGGCTCTGGACGAGTTTGGCACTTTTGTGACCACGCAGCGCGGCCTGGTGCCCATGAAGGGAAAGGGAGAAATGTTGACGTACTGGCTTGAGGGTGAGGTACCCAAGCCGGATGCACTGATGTCACCCAGCAAGCTGATGCTCACGAGACGCTCATCCTTAAAGCAGCCGCAACGTCAGCCGCAAACCTTGTTCAAACAATACTCAGAGCTGGGCGGGATGGCGCCATTGACGACATTGACGCCACAACTGCCAGCCATAGCGCTGCCCGCGGTGGACAAGGAAATCTCTCCCAATCTGCGCGTGAAACGCAAGATCAGCTCCAGCTCACCCAAGCTCAATGGCAACTGCTTTGAGCACAATGCGCAACAAAAGACTGACGCCAATAACTATTTGGATGCTGGACAACAGCAGAAGCCTTGTGATATCTACAGCAGTCGCTCGCTGCGCAGCATGGAGGGAGGTGTGACTGGAGCGGACGACCCAACGGTCAGTGACAGCTGGGAGCTGGCACACTTTCGTCTGCCACTCAGCGAAACGCTTAGGAATCACAGCGGCAACCACGTACACACTCACAGTGTGCACTCCAACTCCAATTCCAATCTGAGCGGCATTCTGCAGCCAGTGCCTCAGGCAAGGAGTCGCCTAAAGCCCTCGCCCACGATCTCAACGCTATTGAAGAGTAGTCGCAGCGATGGCCCCGCCACGGAGACTGGCAGCACGGGCAGCGGTCAGCGGATTAAGTTTGCTGACTGCGATGAGACGCCACTACTCAGCAGCAAGGCGCCACCGCTTCCAAGCACAACGATGACACACGGTGTGGAGCGCAGCGGCAGCAGCTGCAGTAATCAGAACATTCCAAGCCTGGCCAGCGACAATCCCTATGGCTATCTAGTCAAGAACTACAAACAGCTTCTCAGCAAACCCGCAATTGTCTCGAATAACCATGGACACGCGCATGATCTGTCCCTCGCCGAAGAAGGACCCCGGCCTCCGGTGGCTGCGCGTGGAGCCGCAAACAGCGCCGTCACCCAGCCACTCCTGGCCAAAATCAATTCGTAGCTGTAAGATGTAAGCTGTAAGCATTGAGACTCATTGCCCAGTTCCGGCAACTATAATGTGTATATCTAAATCTAATGGTCCTCTCGACCCCATCTCTAGTACCTATTCTTAAAGATGCATATTATGTGTACTTGTTTGTGATAATAATTTAAATCCAAGTTGAACAATTTAGTAGATAACCAAATCAAATATCTATGCATGATTATAACATATATACATACATACATATATATATATATATATATATGTATAATATACAGGAGAAGTTCTAAACGATTTTTACCATATAATCTTGAAAATTGAATTACTCTGTGAGATCTGGAACATAAAAATTTCAACGCATGCCGTTTTTGAATCCCCTTCACTTAAGTAGCGAATTCGTATAGTTCCAATAAATGTAAATATAAATACATATATAGTACAACTAAAAGGTTGCATAAAATTGTTTAAATGTAATTTCTGATACTAGCATATTATTATCGAACTCAGAAAGTAGTTTAAATAAATAGTGTTAAATTGTACCGATCTTGTTTAAAGTTAAGAAAACGAATTATCTATGTAATTGTAAAGTATTAAAAACAACAAAAACAAGGAATAAATATTTACTACAATATAAATACAAATATGAATATAATATAAATGCGAAAGAATAGAGCAATATCGATTAGCTACCGCGGTTAGTCCAATTTCTCTTCTATTTTGCTGTTAACCTGATGCTTGGACCAGTTGGCCTCAGAAATCTAGATAAAAGTAGCATACTTTTAGGAGGTAGTTTGATTAGAGAAGAAATTGGAACATCTCCATATTGTGTCCGATCGGAAAATAACGCATATCAATTTCGTATATATTTTATGATTATCCCTGGTTAAGTAGTACTTGAATATTATGTCAGCCGGCTCCGAAACCATCCAAATCCACTTACAAGGCGTCCTCCCAGAAAGCGCAAAAATAGAGCATCCGAGTAAGGAGAAGATTGCGCAGATCTCTTTCAACTGATCTCGTCGGTATCATTTTGTATATTGAAAACTCTAATATAAAATGCATCTTATAATAAATAGATCCATACCATAGCCTTAATTTTGGATAAACCTAAATCTTATCTCTCATATCAATTTAATTAAAGTTGTTCATACCCAATAATTGGTTAAATAAAGAACCAATATTTTTATCATTTCTACCAAACCTGATAAAATTGAAAGGTAATTTTTCCAACTATTTGTCCTAACTGTCCTGCTTACACATTCAGTAATATATTGATCTCTAAATAGTTAATTAGGTAACACTATATCACACATTTAGTGAATTTATCTAAATTGCTGCTAATGCTGTTGAAAGTGAAACTGGGAACGGTCTGTGTAACAGGTATGTGCTCTGTTAGTAGTGTTAGTACTGCCAATATGAGTATTACAGTGCCATTTTGAGTAAAAAAGTGCCGTCTGTTACTAATTAAAACTGCAGCTGCTTTCATTCTGTTAACAAAAGAATTGCCTGAAATAAAGTAATATTTTAATACAAACAGATATATCAAGGCCTACGCTCTAGCGTAAGTAGAGGTAAGTTAAATCGCTTTGAGTTTATGAACAGTAATCCTGAGCATTTGTTGGAAAACAACGTACATTAAATTGCATAATTAACAATTCAAATTGCATTAACAATGAATTGCAAGTTTCGATTTGAACTTTGTGGTGGATCTTCTGTACGTTCAGGAAACTGTTTTTTGTCAGGTATCAAATTGTTATTGATAATTTTGCTGACTTTTATAATTTGCAAAGTGTTGTGAAATAGAAAATAGCCGGAAAAAGGTCGAGCACAGAAACAAAAACAACGATTAGCTCCACTTAATATATATAGTTCAATTATCTATTATCTACACATATTTTTTATCACAATTTAAGCAGTCAGTCACTTTGCAGTCCAACAAAATTTTTCCCGTTTTTTTCACACTGTCTGCACCCGTCACTCTTATCAAAAATATAATTATCACATTTGCGCACGCTTTTTTTGTGTGTGTCACACACAGATTTTAAGGTCTTAATAAAGTTGTATGTAGTTAATTTAATTGAATGTTCCACTAGCTGCAGGGCACGTAAGATGTTGTACTGTCCGCCGAACGTGACGCTGTCCGAGATTTGGATCAACCATGGAATCTCGCATTGTTTTATGGACACTGTGGGACCGGCGACTTGTGGCGGCTTCCTACTTCTCTTTGGCAGCATACAGCTGTTGATGTACCGCAAATATGCCACGCCCACGGATCCCACTCAGATCTCCAAGTCCCGATTATATGGACTGCAATTGTTTCTGCTCCTCTTTGTGCCAGTACTAGCGGTAATACGATTCTTTCTCAGCGCTCGCATCTACACTGACAGCACAGTCTATGGTTACATGGTAATTATCAACTATCAATATTTTTCTTATAATAAAAAATATTTTCAAGTATATATATATTTTTTAGATATTTTATACATGCGTTGTGTGTTTCTCGTACCCATTTTGTATCTGGCTGATTGTCAAGGAGCGTTATTACCAGCTGCCTTCGGTACCAACACGTGGACATGGCTTGATTTTGTTGCTCTTTTGGACTTTGTCATTGATCAATGAAGCTCTGACCTTTGTTAATTTGGACCATTCAGACTGGTGGTTCCATCTAAAGAAGTATGATAACTTGTTATCTTATCAGTGCGGGATTAATTTAATGTTTTCATTTGTAGCAACAAGGATGAAATCGAGATGGGATTGTTTGTGACACGTTTTCTGAGCTCGTTGCTCATCTTTGTGCTTGGCCTGAAGGCACCCGGCATTATGGCACCCTATAATCCTCATCAGCGCCTGGAGAATGAGTCATCGAGTGATTCAACAAGCAATGCACCCACGGGTTCTGCCTTTCGCAACAGCTGGCGTAAACTGCGTACGCTATTTCCTTATCTGTGGCCCAAAAAAGATGCAGTGCTCCAACTGGCAGTTGTGATTTGCATTATCCTCCTTATTGCTGGACGCGTAATCAAGCTCTTTTTGCCTATATATCGCAAGTTGTTGGGTAGGTCATGTCACGTATTATCAGAAGTTGAGTCAGTAAAGCTAATCTCTTCTTATTTCCCCCAGTGGACAGCTTAACGATTGAGCCGGTTGAATTCCGCTGGGACTTTGTGCTTATTTATGTGGCGCTATCGTTTCTACAAGGCGGCGGCACTGGTAGCATGGGTCTGTTCAATAATCTACGCACTTTCCTCTGGATTCGCGTGCAGCAGTACACGACACGTGAGATTGAGATTGATCTGTTCCGGCATCTGCATCAGCTATCGCTGCGTTGGCATCTTCAACGAAAGACGGGAGAGGTACTGCGTGTTATGGATCGCGGCACGGACTCCATCAACAATCTACTCAACTACATAGTGTTCTCCATAACTCCCACTATACTCGATCTCTTGGTGGCCGTCGTTTTCTTCATTTATGCCTTCAACTGGTGGTTTGGCTTAATTGTCTTTGTTACAATGTTTCTGTATATAGGTAATTCCGCTTGTCAATAAGTTATCAATTGTTATCAATACTTAACTATAATCTCTTCCAAAGCCTCTACCATTGCCATTACGGAGTGGCGCACCCAATACCAAAGGCGTATGAACCTGGCGGACAATGAGCAGCGCGCTCGAAGCGTCGACTCGCTGCTTAACTTTGAGACAGTCAAATACTATGGCGCCGAGCCCTATGAAGTGGATTGCTATAGGGAGGCCATACTGAAGTATCAGAAGGAGGAATTTCTGTCCATGGTCACGTTGAATATGTTGAACACCGCCCAGAATATTATACTCTGCATGGGACTGCTAGCAGGCTCAATGCTCTGTGTCTATTTGGTGGTGCATCATCAGACATTGACAGTGGGCGACTTTGTGCTCTTCTCGACTTACTTGATGGATCTGTACATGCCTCTGAATTGGTTTGGTACCTATTACCGAGCCATACAGAAGAACTTTGTGGACATGGAGAATATGTTTGATCTGCTGCGTGAGGATGAGGAGATTGTCGATGCGCCTGGCTGTGCTCCCTTACTGACAGCTGGCGGTGGCATTGAGTTCTCCAATGTTACTTTCGGCTATACTCCCGAGAAGCAGGTGCTCCGCAATGTAAGCTTTACGGTGCCCGCAGGTAGAACTGTTGCCATTGTTGGACCCTCTGGAGCTGGCAAGAGTACCATTATGCGATTGCTCTTCCGCTTCTACGATGTCCAAACCGGTGCCATATCCATAGACGGACAGAACATTAAGCTGGTTCAACAGCAAAGTTTGCGCAGGGCAATAGGTAAGCCTTTGCAGATAAGTACACTATCAGGAGTACTATACCGAATCCCTTCCTTCCAGGTGTTGTACCTCAGGACACGGTGCTCTTTAACAACACGATCTATTACAACATTGAATATGCGAAAATAGGCGCATCAGCGGACGCCGTTTACGAGGCTGCACGCTCGGCGGATATACACGAGAGAATCACTGGATTCCCCGATGGCTATGAGACCAAAGTGGGTGAGAGAGGATTGCGTCTGAGTGGCGGCGAGAAGCAGCGTGTGGCCATTGCTCGCACACTGCTGAAGTCGCCCATTATTGTGCTGCTGGATGAGGCTACCTCAGCGCTGGACACGCACACGGAACGCAACATACAAGCGGCATTGGCTCGCGTCTGTGCCAATCGCACAACTATTATAGTAGCACATCGACTGTCCACGGTAATCCACGCAGATGAGATTCTGGTGCTGCAAGAGGGAAACATTGTGGAGCGTGGCAGACACGAACAGCTGTTGCAGCGGGAGGACGGCATCTATGCTGACATGTGGCAGCAGCAACTTAAAAATCTGGACGCTGAACAAAGCCAAGCTGAAGACACAGAGCTGTCAGCAGACGGTAGCGATGTAACTCCAAAAACGGAACGACCAAATCCATCGCAAGCTGCCAATGGCAGTAAGGGCCTGCTCAAAGCGGGCCATGGACACGGAGGTCCACGCTAAGAGTTCATTGTTATATATATGTTATATATGTTAGGCCTTATATCGATTATTAATATTCCTGTTAAATGTGATTTGTGGTACTTGTTGTGCTCGAACAGCTAGCAGCTAGCAGCTACTCCTTGTCTGTCTACCCCATATTGTAATAATAAATACGTAATTCTAGTTTTTTATAATACCCTGTAAAAAGATCTTGATAATTCTATAAATTTTTTCACTTGTCATCTAAACCTACGCCTCGAATTTAAAGAGAATCTGCGTCATCTGGCAAAAGAGAGCCGCTCTTTGTTGCTCGGATTGAAAGTGCGATTGAGACTGCGACTGAGACTGTGTCTGAGTCGGAGGCGCAGATGAAGACGTAGGCTATTGCTTATCAGTAGAACCTCCAGCAAGGCCAGAGAATCGGAATCGGCTTTATAACGAATCCCAGCATCAGTTTGAGTGCGGAGCGCGAGCTGAGAAGACGTGGAATTTTGAAAACGTTCTGCAAGTCGGCGATAAAGAAAATCGGCGGTTTCTTTGAGAAAAATTTCCTAACTGCATATATACATCTATATATATATATATATATATACATATATAGTCGTCTGTGACTGGTGTCTAAAACGTTCATAAATCGGAATATATATATAAATTTATGTATATACTATTACAATAATGCGGCGACTGAAGTGTTCCGTGTTTGTGTGTACGTAGAAAGTAGAAAATAACCTAATTGATAAACCCAAAGTACCCATATCAGGGATCTATTCAGGAACATGACGTAATGTTGTTTCATTGAATAACATTTAAAACATATATATAGAAACACATTTTATACACAAATATTAATTAAAATTATTATGATAATAATAATAATAATATTGATTAAAACTGTTTTGCGCTCTCCGATGATGACCACATAAATAATCTATATATGTGCATAGAATCTACATATACGTATATATGATATGTCTTATATTATATATATATACATGTATGTATAGACAAAATTCAATTGATAAAGTGTATTGGATGCTGTTGCCCCCGGCTTGGGGCTGTCTCTCTTAGTATTCGGACTCTGAATCGTAAAGAATGCAAATGCTGAACACATTTTCACTTTTCAGTTCTATTTTTGATTATATTCGATGTCGGCCGCACATTCAACATAATTGGAATCAATAAGCAGATGCTTTATGAGTATGTAGGCAATGTCTTAGTCGGCTCCAAGCCCCAGGACGAAGGACATCCTTCGCCGCCAACGACCGGTTGGATTGTGCGCGGCAAACTAACGCTTCAGCGTCAAAGTGAACTCATCATGGCTGCGGCGGTGAGTATATATAATCTTTAAGCACCTATATATACAGTGAAACCTCTCTTAACGGAAAGCTATCTGAATTAAGCAGCTATTTCCATATATTTCATATACCCAGAACGTCTCTCTTGGGCGGATAGTAGACGTTGTCCATTTCTAGTTGACCACTTGGTGTTCGCTTATAAGAGCTTTCACTGTATATATACCCAGACATATACATATAGATGTACACATATATATACTTGTGGAAGGGTTTTTTTGAATCTTAATACCCTTCACGTAAATTAATAAGATGAAAGTTTAAAACTCTCAGAAGATGGAAAATATATTTTCTTGCAGATACAATCGCTGTATAAGTCTTAGCAGTCTTCAGATCTATAAGATTATGTTTATATGACATATACATAGTATATGGAGTACCGAAATGTCTTCCCCAATCCCTTCTTATACGGTTTCAGGTTTTAGTTTTAGTTTCTTCATAGGCAATTTTGCTGAACTCCAATGACCTTTCGTATAGTATGAGCCCTAGAATTACTCGTAAATAATGATTTGTTTACAACACATAACAAATACACATATATATATTATATGTATATATATATACATAGCAGCGACATACTCTATATATATATATATATATAGAAAGATTTTAATCAATTGAAAATCAGTAGAAAATCAAATAAGTTGATTGATTTCAATTACAATTCAATCATGAATAATACTCAGAGCAGAGGGAAAGGGAAGGGGTAGTGGGGGTAACAGTAGCAGTCTATACCCCAGCTTTTGTCCAGAAGAAGTGCCTCCAAGTTTTTGCAGACACATTGCAAAAGGAATTCGCAGATGAATTAAAAACAATTTAACCTTTCACAGTGCCTGCCCAGTGCACAATGAACTGAACTCGGCTGTGAACTTCTTTCATTGAGGCACAACAGATAATATGATGCTACCAGTACATAAGTATATATATATATACATACATATATAAATATACTATATATATATGCATTTACTTGCAATGTCTGTTTATATGGAGAGGCAGCGTAAGCTGATTAGCTTAGATTGTTTTGTCTGTTTGGGATTGAGGATCTATGCTTATCGCTAGACATGGTTAGAGTACTCATACCCGTACTCTCACCCGTACTCATAGCCGTACTCATACCCGTAGTCGTATGTAATACATAATCCCTCAATGAGGCTGACTAATGTAAGATAAACTCAGCGTTGCCTATCAGCTCAGACAGCTGTGTGCGAGTATACCTAGAGATAGATTACAGTGCTCTGGGATTTCCCAAGCATATCAGCATCATCATCATCATCATCAGCATCATCATTATCACCATCATCAGCTACTAATCAGCACTCTCTTTCTACTCCGATTACCAGCTTGTTATAGACGATGTAACGCTCAATAATTCTGGGGAGAAATTCCTACAAAATAAGGAAATGTATCCACCATATAAACCCTTTAGGATCGTCCTCACCAAAGATGGTACCATCTCACATTTGGTGTTCAAGGAAGGTGATCCCATCTGGTCAATGAATTTCAAGCGTGCCATTGCCAGCACATTGCAGTTCCAGATGAAATCCAGCGGTGCCTTTGTCGTGGATGAGGTCAGTATTCGTCCAATGCAATATCCAAGCCGATCTTTGAATCCACATTTTTCTTATAGACGGGCATTCACGGCAACTGTCAGACGGAGTACTTTGTGTCCAATAAAACCAACTATATATCCATACGTAAGACTCCCGAGCTCAAGACCTGTGTTCCCTACTCGGAGGCGGTGCATATAACGCGCAGCAATGTGCCACCAAATACGTGCGAGTTCGACCACCAGAAGAGTGTCATCATTGGAAATGAGGCGATATATGGCATATTGCCGCATAATGAGACTGGCTACTTTCTGAGCATGGCTCATGCCAAGGGCACCACGCTGATCCACACCTTTGAGTCGACGGGTGAAGCGCAATACATCAACTCGGAGTAAGTTCACCCACTGTTTCTACACCTAATCTTTAACACGCCGCTGCTTACAGACTTTTGTTGAACTTTCAAAATGAGACACCAATTGATAATCCCATTGATGTGGAGACCTCCATGGCGGCAGAGATATCCAACCTGCACCTGCAGCCGCTGGAGATTAGCGATCCCACCGGCGGACGCAATCCACAGCAACAGGAGACGCTCATGCATGCCGCAGCTGATCTCTTGGACAACCTGGCCGAGGCACTGGAGAGCACTGATTTTAAGTACAAGGAACCCTACGACTCCACGTTGTCTGATGTGATCAAGTTGCTCAGTGAAATGGACTTTGAATCCCTAAAGAAATTGTACACAGAAGTGGACATTGGCACCTCGTACCGACAGGAAACCATCCGGAACATCTTCCACGAGATCATACCACGCATTGGCACCAAAGCCTCAGTATTCCTAACCCGCCATCTGGTCGTGGAAAAGTCCATTAAGTCACCCATTGCTGTTCAACTGCTCATCCCCATGCCCTTCCACATTTTCGAGCTGTCCGCCGAGCTGGTCAAGGAGTGCGAGGTCTTCCTTAGCATCGGCCCAGATCGTCCCGATGTGCGACAGGCGGCTATCCTCAGCTTCGCCACGCTCGTCTACAACGTCTATGTGGCACGTGGCATCGACAAGGATCAGTTCGAGGACTATGTGCAAAAGTATTTCAACCTCTATTTGAGTAAGTAATCCCTATCCGAATGTAATCCTTCCTCTTATTAACTGGAGTCTATTCACAGATGATCGCGACTATGAGCAGAAGATGTTGTACCTCCAGGGACTGAGCAATTTGCAGCTGGGCAATGTGGCCAACTATCTGGAACCCATTGTGCTGGAAGAAGGTAATGAGGATCTCAGGTTTATGGCTGCGTGGACAACCCTCGCCCTGGCGGAGAAGCGTGCCGAACGCATCTACGAGATCTACTGGCCCATCTTTGAGTCGCGCAATGCCAGCCTGGAGCTGCGTGTGGCCGCCGTTACACTGCTCCTAATCTCTAATCCCACGGCTGCTCGACTTATCAGCATCCATCGCATTATCCAAAGTGAAACTGATCCTCACCTGATCAACTACTATCGCACGACCGTCACCAGCATCTCGGAGACCACCTATCCGTGCTATCAGCATCTGTAAGTCTCCCTAATCCTTCTTCTACAATACTATATCCTGCTATTATCCTCCACAGTCGTCGCCTGCTCTCCTACATGCATCGTCACCTGCCACCAAAGCCAGAGCCTCGCTATTGGGTCACGGGCAATTATATCTTCGATTATCGGGACTCCAAGTTTGGCATTGGCGCCATGCTGCAGACCTTCCTTGTAGGCGATCCCAAGTCGGATATGCCCGTGGTCGCTTACTTCAAATTTGATACAGAGGCGCTTGGCAAGTTTACGGGTCAGCTAGCGGTGCGTATTCCAAAGGGTTCTGGTTTTCCTCATCCTCATCCTCCTTCTATTCCTGCAGCTCTATATCAAGGCACGTGGTCTGCCCGACGCCATTTGGCAGACTGTGCAGGCCAAGAGCAACAGCTCCGATCCGTTTGCCTTCAAGAGCATCAAAGCATTGTTATCCATGCTGAAAGCTCCCATTGTCACCTCAAAGAACCTCCACATTGAGTTCATACTGCAGATGGAGGGCAAAACGGTGCTCTCCTATTACCTCAACCAGCGCATGTTCCAGCAGTTGACCTATGATAATAGTAAGTCCCGGACTCATCTCATATATATATATATATCAATATATCTTCTCCTGCCATCAGTTTTGGATCGCATCCAGTTGCTGATCCGCACCGACAGCCACATCAACATGCAGACAGTGCGCTGGCCCTTCATGAACAAGTACTCGGTGCCCACTGTGCTGGGCACATCCTCCGACGTGCTGCTCCAGACTACGGTGCTCACATCGCTGCGTGGCAATATAACAGAGCATCGTACTCCTCCCGGTACCAGGCATACCCTGGAGATCGATGCACGCTACTCCTCCTACGCCTCGGTGCGCAGCCACAGCTACAATCCCTTCCTCAATCTGGACCATGAGATCAACCGCGAACAGGGATTCCTCATCTATATACCCTTCAGCAGTGAGCTGACCCGCAATGAGAGCAGCAAGTGTGCCCACTACAGCTTCACCCGTCCACAGAACCTGACGAGTGGCCTCTCCTTTAAGTCCCGAGCGGTGACCACAACGCGTGGTCTCATCACAAAGTCAGCGAGCACTCCCTTCGAGGAGATAATGTATCCGGACAGAGGCAACGAGGTGGTAAGTATTAACCGTCTCCCACTGTAAATCCTCTCAAGCAACGCCACTTCCTACAGTTCCAGCCATTTAGCTATGCCATGCCAGACTTCGGACTCAAGCTGACCGTCAACATAAATCTTAACGAATTCATTAAGTTCCGGGGCATGCTGCTCAAGTCCGAGCTCATAGAGAAGTACTCATAATTACGGCTGGGTTAATAAACTGAAGGCAGAAGCTAATCTCCTGCCCCCTCTCTCTCTCTGTCTCACCTTGCAGTGGCTTCTCAAGAAACATGGTCGTAAGTCTGATGATGTACGTTTTTGGCTTCACCCAACTGAGCTCCATACACCTGGGACACGATCGGAACTTCACATTGCTCATGTACAATGAGAATGCTACCAGGGTGAGCTCTTGATCCAACTTCAAGGTAACTCCATACTGATACCTCTTATTCAACTGCAGATCGACGGCAACATCTGTGTGGAGGATGTGCTGAAGACCTCGGAGCTGAAGGGTAAACAAATTGGATTCACTTTGGAGCATGCGGATGAGACACAAAATGTGGAATCGCTGCACAAGTGGAACATCATCGTAGACGTGCAGACCTCCACGAAATCCAGCTGGTTCAAGGTGACCGGCAAGGTGCAGCGCAACTCAAAGGACGATCAGGAGGATTGGGAGGTGAGTGGGGGGGCGCGGGGTCATAGGGGATATACTTGAAAGGACTCAAATTTATTAATCCAAATATATTTATATACCAATTTAAACAATATCTTAAGTTATCCAGATCCTTGCAACTCGAACGTCAAACTCCACTTCATCCACGTAGAGGTTACAGTGTTTTTTTTGATATTTTCTGGGGGGTTTCAGGGGGTGCTACTCCTGTCCGGCTATCTCTAGCTCCTCCTCGGCATTAATTAAAGCCACGACGCCATCCTGCAGAGCCTTGACCAGTTCGAACTCGGTAAAGCCCAAGCGGCGCTTGTTCGATATGTCCATGACGCCATCCTCGATGGCTGTGTGCTCACCACCAGTACCGCGTATCTGGAGTGATAGCTCCTCGGCCATTGCCTTGAGACGCTCCTCGTCCTTGCTCAGCAGTGGCAGGCGAATGTGCACCGAGGCGCGCAGGGTGGTGCCAAGATTTGTGGGACAGGCGCTCATGTTGCCGTAGCTCTGATGGCGAGCAAAGGCTAGGTTCTTCTCCAGCTCGCTGATTCCATTAACTAGACGCTGATAGACATCGCCCAGGTCGCCGCATTGCGCCATAGAAATGATGCGCAGATGATCCTCCTCATTGACCCAGATTAAGAATGTCTCAGCGGGATTATGGTAGACACCGCGGCCGGTGGGCCAGAAGCGATAGCAACCAGCGGTTTGCAGGTAGACATCGCCACGCTGGAACAGTATATGACGCTTGACCATCTCCTGCTGTGTTTCCGTATCAATATCACCCATCGATAGGTACGTGCCAATGAGCTCTCCATCCATGGTCTCTGTTGCGGCACGCACCTTATCCTCCACTTCAATCAGTTGCTTCTCTGTGAGCTTGGGGAAGAACGGAAGACCCTCAATGTTACGCGCAATGCGTATCCTGGAAGAGAGTATGTATTTGCGCTCTGCATCAAGATTCTCGATCTCGTCCACATTGCCCCAGTCGATGTCCTTCTGCAGCACATCGCTATCGTTCTCCTCCTGTCCATGGTACTCTCTGATAATCGGTTCAAAGAGCTTTCCGAACGTATCGTAAGACTCCGCATCCGCCGCATAGATGCCCACATTCGAGTCGTGATGCTCGAAGCCAGAAACGGCACAATCATACAGATAGGCATCCACTGGAGATGCTGTTGTGACCAGCATGTACTCCTCCAGCAACTCGGGCGTCAGGTATTTACGCAGCAAAGAGCTAACATGCTCCTCGTCATCGATGAGGGATTTGTAGCCAGCCATCGTAAGTTCCTGGTACTCCTCCGGCGATTTCTTGCTGCAATGGTTTAATTATAGAAGGACCCTTCAGACCCACTCAATCTCTGTACTTACATTTGTCCTCGGAGACGCTCCAGTTCCTGCTCCAAACGAGCTATTGTCGTCTTGGCCTCGTCCAGATCATTCTTCATCAGATCATACTGAGCATCATCCGGACAGCTTTCGCACATGAACTTGCGTACAAATCGAATGGCATCTTCGGGCTTGTTCTGCTCCTCATACAGCTTAATCAGTGCCTTGCTGAGTGCATCGATAACTCCTGCACGTTCCAGGTACTTGCGATATTGCACACGTTTTGATTCAATCTGCAAAGGGATTATAATTTCTATATCGAATCGATTTCCATCCTCCACTTACCGAAGTCATCTTTCAATCTGCTAAACCCTAAATCAAAATATAAAAAAAAAACCAAAATTTGAATAGACAAAACTAATTGAATTGATCCAACACACGAGTCCAATGTGCTCCACACAAAGTTGAGTTTTAAGATTTTTCAGACTTCCTTAAAAAAAGTGAATTTTTCCAGCTGAATTTCTTATGGGGAGAAATGCGTCTGAAACGTATCGTAGCTGACTGCTTTCTAAATTCTTAGCCTGACCGAGACATATTGATCAAACGGACGACGTTAAGTCCCAGGCCTGCCAAGAACTCACACACACACACACACACTCACACACACACAAACACACACACAAACACACACACAAACACATACATAGACACACAAATGTGGGACAGCAATTGTGGTAGGCACAACCAAGTGGTGTGGGCGGCAGTGGAGGTGGTGCTGCTGCTGCTGCACCAGGCTCGTGCTCTCAGACAATTCGTGTTTGTTGTATAACAAAGTGGCAGCCAGAGAGACAAACAGACCTGTCCTGGCGACGACAGACAGACGGACAGGTCTTGTGTCTAATCGTTGCCGCAGTTGTTGTGGTTGCCGGCGGGCTGACGTTTCGTCATGGTAATCTAAGGCACACCCCAAGCCCCCAACCAAACAAACCCACAACAACGCTTCTTTACACCCACCCACACATACATAAACACATTTATATACACAACATTTAGAAGCTACTTCCTTGGTGAACTACTTTTTACTGCATATATTATAATGTGATTGTAGATATTCCATCCAAGGATTCGCTTGCCTATTGATATTTGATTAGGGAATCTGTCTTAGACTATAGATAATCCATTTGGAACCAAGGATTCGCTTTTCTATGGATATTTGATTAGGGAGCTGCTGTGTCTACTCTGTCATTTCGAAACTCTCTGAAATATTCAGTTCAGTGATTCTATTTATATGGCCAGCAGTGTGCATAATATTGAAGTAGACACAGGACGCAGGTTTGCTGGGTAATGAGTACACTTGGCGCGTGTCGGTGGCAGCCACTTGAACCTTCTCGTTGGCTCTTTGGCTTCAGTTTTGTTATTCTGTCTGTTGCAGGCCTGCTCCAAGTTGACCTATGAACCACTTGTCTTCACCAAGCGCCCACACACGCTCAATGGCTATGTGGTCTTTGGCCTGGCCGCCGAGAATGAAGAATGTCCGGACAGCGGCTCCAAGGTGCAGTTTGCGGCACGCGCAGGCGTAAGTACATAGTATTCCATAAAATTTCGAACAAGTAATCCTAATCTCTGATTTTGCAGCCGTCGGAGCATGCACGCGCTTTTCTGCGCTCCGACAAGATCTCGCTAACGGACACCGATTTCTGCCCCAAGGAGGTGCTCAAGTTCTCACCCATACCCACATCGAAGTACTGCAAGCGCAGCAACTTTGAGAACTTTACGTCTATAACTCAATATGATATGGATCTGAAGTTTAACAATGTAAGTTGTCCATTTCACTGATCGAAGGATTACTCATGATATGTTATATCTCTGGTAGATGCCCGCCTGGTTTGACCTATGGTCCACGCGCTTGGATCATTTGGTCTCCGCTCTGTCTGCGGACAAGGTGGATAGCTTGCATATGAGCCAACAGATAAATATAACGATGCACACGCCGCATGATCATTTCTGGCTGACTGTGGAGGTGAATGGAGTCCATTGGCGCATCTATCACATACCGTTCCTGTTTAAGCTGGACTCAAAGTTTGATGCTTCGCATGAATTGAGCTACGATTCAGGCCTGAGGCGTTCCTGCTCGGTCATCAATGGCATGATCAATTCATTTGATGATTATCTCATTAATCTGGGCGAGATCGCCACCCAGCCGGATTGCCTGACGTTGCTGGTGGCCGATTGTTCGCCACTGCCCAAAATGGCTGTGTTCCTAACTCCCTCGCCAAATGCCCAGACACTGGGCAGCAACTATGGTCTGCGCGTCCACATTGGTCAAAACTTTTTCAACTTCCGTTCACGCCCCGGCAACAGCAGCCAGCCGGATGACAAACCCGTCTATATCTATCTGAATCAGGCACAGACGCCACACGATGTGCGCCAGAAGCCCTACCAGTGGCCTATCGATGACAGCGACTATGCATTCCGGTGAGTATCAAACATACGCAGCCATTGATCAACCTATAATCTCTAATCTATCGCAGAGTGGAGCTCAACGAGCAGAACCTACTAATCGTCGAGTGCACCAGGCTAAGCGCCACCATCCAGTTTGACATGTACAACATCTTGAATTTCGAGATCTATGGCGTCTATAAGCATCAGATGTGCGGCCTCTGCAGCAAACCCCTGAACCGAATGCAAAACCACACGCTCTGTGAACTGGATGCGAGAGCCACGACCACGACCACAACGACAGCGACACCAGCGTCGACATCTGAGGTAGCTCTAACATAAGGATGATAATCATACTTTAACTAAACTAAATACAAATAGAACGCTGATCTAGCTAAAATATACTCATATATATATATATATATATATGTATATATATATATACATAATATATAAATCACAGCTAAAACAAACATAATGAACTATATAGAGGTCTCTATCTGGAGAGATCGCCGTTGAACTACTTATTAAATGAATGTTTTGCAAACCGATAATCTTATTTTAATTCGAGAAACAAACAAATTAAAGTCCATTTTATTCTTCTAAGTTAAATTATAACAAATCATAATAATAATAATAATAACGTTTTCATCACACGTATGAAATGATTTTCTTTTCATAATTGTTTTTCCTTTTTCTTTTTTGGTAAACTAGAAATAAAAATGAATTCAAAAGAATCTGTCAAATTAAACGCTTTCCCATTGGAACTGGGAATTTCAAGATAGTTAAGTACTTAAAGAAAATGTCAGTTTGAACCGAAGGAACAAAGTCATTATCAAATGTTCTCTTAGAGATAAATATATATATATATGAGGTAAAGGATCCAGTATACGCTTTCCAATTATTTTTTCCAACCCACTTGCCGCTCTCGATCGCGATGCAGTTGGGTGAGTAGGTGCAAGCGCAACTCGGTGACTGTCTCTAGCCTCTCGTTGCACATTTTACAGTACAGGGTGTGCAGCATGTTGCCATCGCTATAGAAGAATAGGAAGATATATAAGATAATATATATACATAACAGGTATTCAAAGAGAGTTACTTACAATTGACGCCAACTGTAAAGTTCTCTGCAATTTTCGTGCAGAGTCAACAATTCGCCCGTGTGCTCCTCCACAAGATCATGGGATCTATGCAGTGGGAATATGGAACGTTTACCGTATGGTTCCCAAGCCGGGTTTATATCGTCCATGTTCTCCCAAACATAATCAGAATGCGACTCGTGGCGTTCAATAAAACTACGATCCTTGTCAAAGAGCCTAAAGAAAAACCAAATCTTAAGTATGGACAATTTATAAACTGACGATGAGGTACAAACCGTGTGATCAAAGCGTGCAACTGTGTAAAGATTACACCATGTTGCTCCACAGCCACCGAGGGCAATTCATGCCTGTCAATATTAAAGAACATGGTATCGATATTATACCGAATTTGGTTAATCTGAAAGTAAAGTGAAGATGTAATTAGAATTCTACTTGGCAAAGTCACGTCAAGCAGCTTATAAAGGATCTGCCTGCTTCTATATATATGATGCTTACAATCCGAATGTCATCCTTTAGTATAACAACATCCAGATTAACGATCATATCGTGGTCTGGAAAGTAGGGCTCCATGGTCTCTGGATTGTAGCCAAGTCCAGCCAACAGAGATATATATTTGGTGCGTTGTTCATTGCATTTGATCTGCACTGTGGGACCGAAGAGCATTGTTATTAGGGCACCAAAACCGTGGATGTTGGGCATCAATGTAGTGGCACGAGCTGTTAATTTGTCAGACGCTTCCGTCTCGGAGACCGAAGCGGCGACCACCATCTGATCGTGGCGATCCTGCGGGTCGGTATCCAAGAGTACGGAATTCACAGAGTCACGTTCAATGGTTACAGATTTATACATGCAAACACGCAGTAAAGAAGTTATGTTAGTTTCCAACGGACTGTAAGGTCCTTTTAGGGTCACAGTGCGGTTGCATTTATCGAGAGGAGGTGGTTCCAAATCCTCATCCTTTGGCAACTGGGAAATTTTCAGGTACTCTTCATTAATTTGCTGCTGCTCCAAAATATGCACATAGGGCTTTGATTCCTGCTTGCGCATACGAAAATCGTGATCCTTGCGTGACATATAATCCTCGTCAGCACGTCGAGCCAATTTGCACTCCACCAACTTTTCGTTCAGTATGCCATCGCGCGTGCGTATCAGAACAGCCGCAATATTGTTTACCAACGAGTAAACCTCCAGCTCAACGCGGCCGGATCTAGCCACCGACGCCAAGTGCTCATTAGCCTTCTTATGCCAGCCATTATGGGTATTGGTCACCGACGATGGCTGCACCAGCGCCAGTCGGCACTCGAAAATGCGTGGTGGCAATTGGTCGAATTGTGGTTTCAGTTCGTCGGGCATGAAACGCAGTTCATTCATGGTCAGCAATGCCACATCGCCAAAATCAATAAAACGCACACGGAACTTGGGATTAGCATTCGACAATGTCTCCACCTTTAGCACCACTGCACGCTGAAAGTAGCGATTACGTTTTGCCAGTAGCTGTAATCCCTTTTTGATGGCACTCGGATTTTGCACGCGCAACCTAAGCTGCTTCGGATCATTAAACAGATTCGAGATGGAGTCAGCACTAGCTGCCACCTCCTTTGGTTGAAAGTAAAACTTGCCGCAATTAACAATCTGTGTAATGGAAAGCATTACAATTACTATGAACGATCTCCAGAATAGATAGTCGATCAATCACTCACATGCGTGATGATGCCCGTAAAGGTCTTAACAAATACGGAAGGTAAGATGAGAAGCTCTACGCTCCATTGGACAGATGGTGGAATCCAGGTGCAGCCTCTAACCTCACCAATTTCATACTTTTGGACGTATCTCAAAGCACGGTTTAGGCTGTAGTTAAGTAGAAATATTTGGCATAAGTATAACATTTATTAGAGATCTTTGTCCAACTTACTCCATAACCTGCAGTTGGCGGTTGGGATTTTCAAGACGCATTCGTATAGCCTTGTACACTTCAGTCAAGATACGACCCTGCATATTAACCATATCCGTAGTGTCCGAGTCATCATCACGCTTAAAGGTGACAAAAACCTTTTCAGAGCCCTGCTGAAAGGTGACGTCCATGTTATCGGGTAAAATCTTTTTCTCCGCAAACAGCTTCTTGATTCGCCGTGTATACAGTTCGCCCATGCAGCGTGGTTCGAATTGTTTGAAGTAGACAGTGCAGCACGGATCGTTGCCACAGATTGCTTGGTACACACCGCGATCCATGTCCGTTTTCGCTATGCTGGTGCGCGTAAAGTAATTTGGATAGAAAGCGCCGGCAATGATAACCTTTAAAATTATGGTCTTTTCGCAATCATTCCAACTTGGGACAGAATTTCTTTGCATGGGACCTAGATTGATGGATGTGCAGCGTTGCTGAAGTTCCTGCACCATAAGATCCATCTCCTTGAGCGAGCGCAAGTTGACACAGTAACGAGAAGCCCATTCAACCGCAGACTCCTTCAGCATACGATCCCGACACATACTCAGGTAGCTCTAAAAGAAACCATTATCAATATCGAGGATTATATGATATAATCGTGGCGCTTACATGATAAACACGCCAAATTGCGACCAAATCTGAGCCGGAACCATCGGTAAATATGTAGTGCATCCAAAAAGCATCGCTCAATTGTCCACGCTTTCCCGGCAGAAACAAGCTTCGAACTGTCAAGCCAGCGGCTAAAAGGAGAATGAATTAAATTGAAAGGTGAACAAATTCAACTTCCCAGGACCTTTCTTATGGTAATCCCATCTGTCCGTTACTACTTACCAATAACGATGGCCTCCTCGAGGCAATTGAAGACATAGCCAAGTATTATGAGGCGACTCAAGCGCACATCTAGCGGAAAACGTGACATTATTGTACCCCAGTAGGTGATATCACCGTCCACCTCCTCATACTGTCCATCCACGGTGGTATACAGAGCGCCCACCTCCTTAAGTAGCAACACCGTGCTATGTATATTCGATAGATTAGGTGGCGACATAGTTAGAGCCAAGATCTCACTTGGGCTACCCATATCAAGCTCTTTGGCTTTCAGCACCGCGGTCTGAAGTGGTGATCGCAGCATTTCGGGTACGCCAAACTCACTCATTTCCTCCGTGTAGAATTCCTTGGTTACCATGCGATAAACGCGACCACTTCGTATGCGACCAACGCGTCCAGCACGTTGACGGCAATTCACCTTAGAAGCCCATTCCAAACGTAGGCAGCTAAAATTGGTAGCCGTATCGGTGTGCAGAACCCTACAGAGGCAAAAGTCAATCACATAGGAAACATCTGGAACGGTAATAGAGCTTTCCGCAACATTGGTAGCCAATATTATCTTGCGATGGCCCGGAATAGGAGGCCGAAAGACATCGTCGTGCGTAGCCGGCATCATCAACGCGTGGCAGCGCACAATGGTGATTCCCATGTTAGGACTGTGTGTAAATTATAATTAATTAAAACTTGCTTTAAATAGAATAGGATGTCCTCTAATAGGATACTCCTGTTAGTTTAAAACTGTTGATTTACTTACTTCTCCATGATAACTTGGTTAATATGATCTGCCATGGTTTCAATTTCGTTGACACCGGGCAAAAAGATAAGCACCGATCCAGCACGTTTTGTGTCCTCATAAGATTGATGATCTTCCTCTTGTCTGCGTTCCATGTTATCAATAACCAAAAGAATTTTGATGGCAGCACAATATCCCTCATACCCTATGCCCGGCTCCTTTCGCTGCGGCTCATCCTTCCACTGTATGTTTTTTAACTGATCCCGATAGTATTTGACCAGCGGAAATTTACGTCCGTGGCTAGCGGTGACCACAGGTGGGGAGTGTGTTTTAGTGGAAAAGTACTTGGAAAACTCGCGCGTATCAATTGTCGCTGACATAAGAATGATTTTGACATGGCGCGAATTAAGTGCCTGAAAGCGACGCACCAAAACCAGCAATAGATCCATATCCTTATCACGCTCGTGGACCTCATCTATTATAATGTGTGTGTAGTGGGATAGCGTCTTAAGATTTATTAGTTTGTTCAGCAGAACACCTGTGGTGCAGTACAATAAGCGCGTGTCTTGTTCCATGCTCTCCCGATGCAGGCCAACCTGGTAGCTGCACACCGTCCCCGGACGCCATTGCCTCTCCTGGGTTACGCGCTTAGCGATGGAAACGGCAGCAATGCGACGCGGCTGTGTTATGACAACATTACAAAATTCGCGCCTTCTAAAGGCCTCGTCCAAAATGTATTGCGGCACCTGGCGGACAAAAAGTAAAACATTAAATCGATAACAAATATTAAATATTTCGATACTCGAAAAGAATCGATAGTTAGATATGCCAAAGATGGCAACGCTGCGCAGCACCGAAATAGGTTAATCAGCGGCGCCACTATTAAAGTGCTTGTTTTAAGGCTGTAAACAAACATTAAAATTCCAAGCGGAACTGTCGCATGGAGCAGAGCGTGTATTATGACTGCTGGGAGCTGCTTCACCGATTCGGAAGTGAAGCCGACAAGGCATGTGCTGCAGATTTCGAGCTGTTTTGTCAATGCTGGCTTGAGATGCAGATGCAACACATTTATTCAGCACAGACTAATTACGCCGAGGTGATTGAGACCACGCTGGCAGCCCTTCATGTGGGTAAGCGACTGGCCTGTAGCCGAAGGACCAACGGCGATACGTTTCTCGCGTCACGAGCTCAACGCATTGGTGCCATATATTTGCTGTATGCCATCTACAACAAGCAGCCAACCCAGCGATTTGTCAAGATTGAAGTCTCACCACGCACTTGGCAGTCACTTGTCAGCTTTGTTGAAGGGCTACGTTTCACACACGGCGAACGGCGTGACACTCAACAAGTAAGCTACATTTTCTGGCATTTGGTGCAAGGACAGGCGTTCCGCTTCACCGCTTTGGATTACTGCCAGGCACTGGACGCGCTGGTTTCCTATGATAGATTGGAGAGCTTTGCAGATATCAAGCTACGGAAGAACAGTACTGCAGAACTCTTAAAACAACAGCTAAACACAACTAGGGCTTTTATTAATGAAGAGCTGCAAGGGTTCAATGAGTTGGCTGCAAATTGCAAGCCTCTTTGTGAACTGGAGGGGGCATACAACAAGCAAATGGCACCGCACCGTTCGTCCTTTACAACAACACAGATCTTCAGTCAGCTGCAGGCAGTATTCAATGATATCAAAAATATTATGACGGACGACCAGCCTACCACCTCAAGCGAGGCAAATGATCAACTGGAAGTCCGGCAGCTCGTCAAGCACAAGGCAATGTTTGGTGAAGAGCCACCAATGATCTCCACAGAAGCAAAACTAGAAGAGCCTCTGCCTAAACCACGTGATCCACACGAGCGACGCATGTCCTCAGCAACAGTCTTTGGGCGAAAATTACCAGAGGATGTGATCAGGGATTTGGAATCCTAATCTATTATATTAAATATCTTTCAAACATATAATGTTCTTCAGGTATTTTCAAAAGCTTTGAGCTAGTTCTATTAAACTCGTTTCGTTCATGAGTGTGGTTAAAAGGTTATCAGTAAAATAAAATACCCAGTTATCAAATATATAGTATTATTTTAAATTTAAGAATTATATGAACTTAATTGAATAATCAACGTATTGCACAGTGTTAAGGTATTTTCATAACAATACATACCTGCGTGGTCTTTCCGCATCCTGTGTCACCTTTTATTATGACCACTGGATTCTCTCTAATGGCATTCATGATCTCTTCGCGGTGATCATAAATGGGAAGACTTTTGTCTCGATTTAAATCGAAACGATGTTTTTCATAGAATTCTGTATCCAAGCGAACACCAGGTAGATCTTCCAGAAACTCGTCTTCAGTATCACTCTCCAGTTCATCGAGAGTTTTGTTTCTCTTATTTGCGCGTTGTCCATCGCCGAACTGTAATGAAGTATAAATAAACAAAACGTAGCTCCAATTACAAGCAAGCCTCGCACAACACACACACACATGCAAATACAGCTTACTGTGTTCATGAGTTGCTTCTCTTTTTCGACGATTTCATTGATATATTCTGTGCCATAAAACTCGCGCTTCACTGGCTTGATATCAACAGGCTCTCTAGCGAGCAATGTCGGGTCTCCAGTAATGCATCCCCTAGGTGTCACAGTACGTTTGAAATCTTTCGAAACATCGAAAAAGTCCATCAAATCAGAATCCATTCTGAGCCGAATTAACTTTCTGCAATATTTTCTAAGTCGACATGCGCGCGCTTCTACAATTAAACTGTAAATGGTGAGGACCTATACTGGGTCGACTTGGTATCGATATATATTTCAATGTATGTGCTTGCATTATTTAGCTCGAAAGCTGTATCGACGTGGTATCGATATACATTTTATAATATATATATATATTGATGTATATATATACATAAATTGAAAACGCGTTTTTCAACACTAAATGGTTGGATGTGTGGTTGAAATAATTTTAATGCTTTTGTAATATTTAGGTTAAATAAATCTTTAACATGTAGACTAATATAAAATATATTACAGGGAAATTTAAATTATCATGATTTGTTGTCGTTAAATATACCGATAACACACCAGCTGTTCCAAAGAAAACCATGCCTATCCGTCGATAAGGTTGCTTAATTGTTATCGAAATACTCGATACAGATATTAAACTCGATAGCTGTATTATACTGCTGCTGACGTTCAATAGCAAAAAAAAATTCTAGCAGGTTAAATTATAATTTTAGTAGTTAAAGTATAAACTACACACAACTCTTGGATCTAAATTGAGTTTTTTAAGCAAGCTGCCCCTAAAGTAGCACAAATATGACACGTAAGTGGTTCACAAACCGTGTACATTTTCTGTTTTGTTATTGTTCATCTGCAATGGATTCTGCATTGCGCATATTGAAACTTCTATAAGGTTTATTTGATGAATACATATTTGGGTTGGGAAAAGTTGATTTTGATTGAAAACGTATGAAAAATATTGCGACAATGTAAAATCGATTTATGTATAGACTTGTGACCGCCTGTGCATGTGTGAGTATATGTATGTATCTGCATTCATGCAAGGCGAATACGCTTCTAACCTCTATCGCCTACATATGTATATTATGATTTAGCATGGTGCGACAAAAGGCAGTGGCCATAAAAAAATGTAAAAAGTTTATGCAAATAAAATAAACCTTTTTATTGCACACTGCAGGCGGCAATCAACGAGACCTGGCGCGCGCCAAAAACCAAAAGAAGTTGGCCGAACAGACCAAAGGCAAACGCACTGATGCTCTCACCGTGGAGCAACGTAAAGCTAGGTAAAATGGATTATGTACTATGGCAGGCTGTAGAAACCCCTTTTAAACACATGCATTGAATTCTATTTTCAGGGATGCGGAAGTGATGAGGGAGAAGCAAAAGAAAAAAGAAGATGACGCGGCTGCCGCGGCTGCAGCAGGAAAAAGCAAATAGAAAACATCAATTCCAGCACAAACTCTACTTCCAGCCAAAAACAATGTTAACACCAGCAGTCTTCGTATATCACACAACATTTTCGTTAGGCATAGACAGTAGCAAAACTGCAGAGCAATGAACTTAAGTAATATAGGCAACAACCGCAAACCGGAAACATAGATTGATGCTAGGATAATCAATGTGAATCCATCGTTTTTGTGAAATGACTAAAAAGCTAAAAAGGAAGCAAAAAGCAATATCTACACATCCCAAGGAGAGAATGCATTGACAATGGCTTGATATCTTAATTGTTCTGCAATTCTGCTGAATGGCAAGAATTAACATAACACAATTATTTCTCTATATACCTGACTAAATTATTTACTGTAAAATATATAAATTTTCAAATAAAACATAATATACAGCCAAAAACAACCAAATGTTATACTGCTAAATATTATGTATTATTTACTTTTGACGAAAATATATATATTATTAAGAAATATAGCTCAAAATGTAAAATAAGCGTGCCCTTTCTTGCAGCAAAGAGCGAAAGAGAGAGATAACTAGATTGAACTTGAATAATTAATAAAAAAAAGAATTAAGCTTATATTTATGGAGCTTACGTCCTGTGCTGCGACATTCTAGAATCTAGACACTCGTATAATTGTAGGCCAATATAAACAAAGTTTTTAATTAGATTTATTACTTGATAAAAACGATCGTGAAAACCAAGAACTTATATTGACACCCACCGTAGAGTCGAAAACTTATTCATTGCGTCCAATTATAAATGCTATAATTTATGATTCAACTTTATGTTGACAACTACGACATCCATTTTAAAGCCAATTATCTAAAACTAAAGCTCAACTTACACGAACTACTATATTTTTTGGTTTTAGCCGAACTTGTGCTCAATATCCTATCGCTAGTGTTAACTGTACTTATGCCTAATATAAAATACATATACTTAATTAAAAAAGATTCAATCAATATGGATTGCAACTCTCTCTCACCACTGCGACTTAAATTTAGCCAAAAATTAGCAAAAAATTGATCATACTATATATTATATACTGCTAGTACAGCAGCTAGCAGCACTTAACTAGAAATTACTCTATTAAATCTATAAAACAATCCTGTTTAGTACCTTAAAGATATTTAAACCAAAATTCCCAGACATATCTAAGCTTAAAGGTGATCGTCGAACTAGAAAATATGAAAGTAGCAAACTAGCCAAAGCCAAAAGGAATCCAACTGCCACCAAGTTGTAACTGGCATTTACCATTTATATTTAGGTGAAATGTCCAAAAAAAAAAGAAAACAAAACAAAGTAGAAACAGCTAACAACTGGCAACTGGCAAGCAGGCCACTAACCAAAGATGGGCGAGAGCAGAGCGTGTTGGCATCATATCTATGGCGCGTATCTTAAATGACTAGTCGCAGTTCCATGGGATACGGATGTCGTTTGCTGAAACTGGGATTGGGAGTGGGAATGTTACTGGGACTGGGAATGGGAATTCTAGAAAATGCAACCACAACAACAATAATGTGTCCAGCTGTGCCCAAGTAATGAGCAAGCTTGAATGATTTGCTTGGTGCTTGGTGGTTGGTGGCTTCTAGTGCAAAACGCTGTAACTGTTGTTGCCGAAGAGCTAACAAAGGCCCATTGTTAGTCAACTTAGTTTCTTTGATAAGTTTAGGCCGGAACAGAGCAGCAACGTTACCAATAACAGGTTTGTCTTAGATTTACATTATATATATTCCCAGAGTAAAGAAAGCTCCACAACGAAAGCTTAAAACAACCTTTAGGTCTCAGAACTTTTCTACGCCGCATAGTAAACGCTCTGGCGCAGCAGCCGACTGCTGAGAGCGATCCACGATCGACGATCGTCCAACGGCTTCTCTATGCGACTCTCATGAGTGGTTCGCGCGCGATTTTCAGTCATAGCGTGAATCTCGCGGCAAACACAACGGAAACGCGCGCAAAAACCGTGTCAAAAGTCGCGTCAAAATTAAAGCAAAGCATATGATCGAATATTCGAATATATAAAAGAAATCTAATAAAAAACTCATTAATTAACATCAATTTGGCAGTGCAAAAGAAAATTTGCAACAAAAAAGAAGTCAAATTAGAAAGTGTAAGTGAAATTGGTTGACTTCCGACATATTTGGAGATCGAAATGCTAATGGCGAATGCCAAGTGTCTGACATTATCAACAGCCAATTGGCAGGCAAATGCAGTCTATGCCTGGGCAGCGGGCAGTGGGCAGTGGGCAGTGTGTAGTAGGTAGATTCCATCCAATTGAACGATCAAACGATCGATCGACAAATGCAAATCAAGTGATAAACGATCGATGCACAACTGAAATAACAGGCGTGCAGCTTTCAGTTGTTGGAGGAACCGCTACCCAGAGTTTCCCCCTTATTGCTCAGTTGCTGGCCCCGCAGCCATTTGAGTCTGAGGTGATCGTCTGCCGATCGACAGTCGCAAGTCGTTTGTGTGTTTTTTGTTTTTTGTCTTTCTTATTTATACAAAATACTCGTATGTATATTCAATTTCATTTAGCTGTCGTTGTTGTCATCGCTAGCAATTTCAATATTCAAATGATCATGATCACTTGACTTGACTTTGAGTTCGTCGTAAGCTGGAGAGGATCGCGTTTCTTAGCTCAGCACAATTTCTGAGCGCCTGCAACAGACGCCTCGACAAATTATGATAAATGCGCTAAAACGAAACAAAAATAAGCAAAGCTAAATATCAATAAAGCTACTGTTTATTTTTTATTTATTTTTGGGATCCCATTTGGGAACTGATCGCTCTGCCTTCTGCTTATGATGCTACTGCTGACCCAATTTGTTGACGGCATTGATGAAAAGTTAAGCGTTCAACCAAAACAAAACAGTTTGTTTGTTTTAATTTTTTCGCCTTTGATTTTGCAATTGCGCTCCAAATAGACTGGGGCTCCTATATTACGGGTGTATATTGTATATACAAGTACTCTTACATATTTCCTTAGCTTTTCGGTTCGATCCATTGCATTGCATTGCCCGACATGATGTCAGCTTCATCTCCCACTGCCTGAGAACGTGTTGACATTGAATCGAACGGCAGCCTCAACCGGCAATGCTTGCACCTCATTTTTGGGCATGCGCGCTTAAAACCGGGTCCAGACCTCGACATGAATGAGCTAAAGAAAGTTCAGATGTGACCAATGTTTAACGAAATCAAATCAGCTCAACTTATTAAATTCTGCAGAGAATTACTCACAAAAATCCTAGTCCCATACGTAGACGTATACGTAATATTTGTCTTATGTGTGCTACTTTTTATTTATTCTAGTCAGGAGTGATCAATAAAAATCACATTCAAGCTCAAAACTGTGGGACGAGAATGGAATAACGTTGGCATAATTATCAAAATATACGAATAGTATGAAACACCTGTTATTCAAGCGATCTACACTGCAAGAAAAACATAGTAGGCAAAAATAGTTAACAAGATCTTTCACCCTAAATATGTATAGATACATATAATAAAATAATAGTTACATATAAATAAATTGAAGGATCGTTTAAATCAACGGTAATAGAACAAGCAACGGGTCATTAGGCACCCAGAAAAGTCCATTAGGAACTCTGGAGAATGAACAATAAATAAACCACAAAATCTGAAGTTATGTTAGACTATTAGATGCCCTGTAAGCTATTTTTATACTCAACTAATATTAGTTTCTGCTCTGCTTACATTTTATTTTTTTTAATTACAAATAAACATTAGTCCAGAATGTAAATCCCATTAAAATATTTTAAATACAGGGTGTGCTCGTTGTGTAGCCAAAAGAGAAGACAACAGAATATTAGGGCTGAAATTTACAAGGTAATCAATAAGATAAAATAGCAGAGTACTAAATGGAAAACATGACTATTTCTAGAAAAGTGTTCTTGGGCCATAAATGAGGCGATGCGCACACCTACGTTGAAGTAGGCGTTGACTTTGGCACAGTGGCACACAAAAGTCTTATGACGTCTACGAATTGAATTAGATGTGCGTCAGAATTTAATTTTTGATAACAAAAGAAATGTTTATGGTAAATGTAAAATTTGATTGCCTTTTTTGTGAGTTTTATGTTATTTGGAAATGCACTGATAAAGCCCACTGTACATACATAATAATTTCGTTTAATTATACGAGTACAATTCCAAAGGTAGCTACCCTGACCGCCTGAATGAACAGAGGCCGACTAAAAGCAATTTTATTTTCATATAAATAAGTATATAGATTTCTAGATCTGAAAGCAAAATGCTCTCGACCTTGTGGACTATTTATAAATCATATTGTATTTTGTATATTTGTTATTGTATTTTTTTGTTTTGCTCGTTTCAAAAATGAATCAGATTTATATATATTTGTCTCTCACTTTCGCACAAAAACGAAATTTTTAGAGATTTGTTTTAGATTCAGTTGATGAACGCGTTCAATGTCTGTTCCTGACCCTGATGCTGTTGACAGCAGACTGTGACTAGTAGTCCAAAGCAAATGTATCTTTAAGATACTATCTATTTGGCATATTTAAGATTCGCGGCATTAATTGATATACGAGTTCAGCGTGCAACTTCAAAGGCGGCAATTGAGCGTGTTGCAGCTGCAACAACTTTAATTGATTTATACTTGTGGCATTTACCATTACTTGTGCCACACAAGTCAAGTGATTGAAAGCCATGCAACAAGCGGAAAAGAAAACAACCAGGAAAACTGCGAGACAAACAAAAAATCGCTGATAGAAAATTTATTGCTCTTAAAAGACCAAGTCTAAATTCAAGTTTTGTTAAAGACACAAAAAATGCCGCGTGCTTGAAACTTGTCAAATTTGGTAGAACGATTTTTGACCGGTTTGGCAGGGCCTCCAGACATGTGTCCCTCCTCCCACTAGATATCGAGATACCGAGAGATTGAGTAATTTAAAAGCCAATTCGAAACTCAATTTATTGGCAAACACAATGTGTATCTTTGTATCTTTTGTGCAACGCGCAAAAAGTAGCACACAAAATGTCAAATCTAATTACGCGTCGATGCGCAAACTAATTTTACACGTAGGGGATAGTGCAGAAGGGGATTTCAACTATAGAAAGATCTTACTGAATAATAAAAGATCATTTATTTGAATGTATCTAACAGATACAAAACATAGGCACGTGCTCTCTGTATTGTTATACATTTTGTATTGAACACTGGGAAATGTTTGTTGGAAGAGAGAAACCTGATCGACTATAGTTTTCTGTGTTACTTTTCTATAACCTGTAATAAATGGATAAATAGTAGTGGGTAGAACGAAACCAGACGATATATATATTAAAGGAAAGAACATTCATACCAATGAGATCTATCTATACCTACATACATTATTATACTCTCATCTTTTTCTCAATATAATGATGTAACTTAACAAAACCTTCTTGAAAGAATTGAACGCTAAAATTGTAGGGTATGTATTATAGTTACACGGTATTTTCAAGTTTTCCACCCAACTCAAGAGGTCTCACACTACTTTAAGTCCCGCAGAATTGAATGGAAATCAGAGCAGTTGACATGATTTATAATCGCTATAAGTTTACTTGACGTTTTGGCTGCGGGAGATTTTCGTTGTCAATAGACAATTGGGTCATGAATTGATTAATCTTTTGTTAATCAATTTATAAGATTTTTTTATATAGAAATATACAAATTGCTTGGCCGTACAGAAAAATCATTTCGAGCTATAAATAAAGTCCTTAAAGTTCTTATATAATTATATCCAACACAACTTTTTAGAGCTGTAAAAACTGCTTGACTGTTGAATATGAATATTAATACTAAGTATTAAATCTAAGAATATTTATGGTAGTTTTTCCTATCGCATCCACTTCTGAGTAAAGAAATACTAATTTGAATATTATTAACACAATTTCTTTACGACTTGAGCGTTGATTATGTTATTTAAAGGAAAGCTGAGCTACCTCAGTTTAAAACAGGTATTTTTCCATTTGTTCACACTTGAGATTTTCATATTTTCGGTAGCCTTTAGACTTAATTTAAAAGCACTTTTATCTTGAAACCTTTCACATTTTACGACGTTTAACGGTGTTTTCTTTATTGTAACTTGAAGTGCGCCCACACACAGACACACGCACACACATAAACAGCTATAAATTGCTGCAACATCACGCTTCGATGGACAATCGGGACCAGTTGCACTTGTCAAGCACTTTCCAAGTAAAGCCCACATAATCTCCATCTCTGACACTGACGGCAGCCGCCGCAGAAATTCTTTAGAAAAGTCGCTAGCAAATCGCGTTCGTGTCAGGCGCGCGTTTTTGACGCCTGCGCATTCGGTTGAACTTGACTTTGTCAGCTGTTTATAACTATGTGACATATATACATAAATATTTGTATTATGTGCAAGCGGAAGTTATCGTCATCATTAAATATTAATAGGTTTATTACAGATGTTAACAACTGGGACTGGCCAATGTGGAGTCTGGCTGGGCTATCTGGACCATGAAAGCATTAGAGCATTGTTTCCGTGTCACTTTTGGAGGGCACTTAGTCAACCAGCCACCCACATACAGAGTGGATCGCATACTTGACATGCCTCTATACACATTAGACGTGGGTTGCCTCACAGTCCAGTTAATTGGCCGCATCAAGAGCCTCAAGTATCATGCTCTAGTATTGTATCTAGCACAGACTCTTTTTACCAGACTCCATTCAATCTCTTGCCACATACTATAAGTGCACATATCAGAGGTATCATATGACAATAGTCTTAGGCAACTTATGCGTTTTGTAACTGCGGATGGAAGCCCTAGCTAGATCTTGTGGTAACTGGGTATTGTGTTCCCAGTTATTTTTTAATTTATGCATTATTTACACACAACCAATGGCGAGACGCGTGCGAATCGCGTTGAAAACGCGCCATATGCCAGCTAAATTCGTAACCCGCTCACCGATCTCTCAGTATGCCCAACTATAGCACAACGTGCTTGAGCTGTGGCCATATAAAGTTTACTCTCCAATTCTGTGTATAGAGTACTATCTCTCCCCCTCCCACATCGCCCCTTTCCCCTTTGCCCACTTTTAATTGCGTAATTTGTTTAGTATGTTTGTTGCTATTTCTCTCTTAAGATTCTTCACATCTTTGTGCGCCGCGAGCTTTAGCGCTGTTTACTTTAAGCAGCTTTTCGCATGCGATTTATGTGCGAGTTCCTATTCCCATTAATAGGGGTAATAAAGGGGTAGCTCGCATTTCTGATAAATTCGTTAGAACTAAACGATTTGTAGGGTTCTGTACTTTATACGAAAATCAAGTTTATTTCTAATTTTGGAATTTCTAGAAAAAAGCTTTACTGGCGCAATTTACAAGCTATATCTTCGATTTATATGCCGAAAATTGTATAAAGATTTGATAGATAAGTGTGTTTGCGTAGATACATCTGTGTAGTTTGTATAGGTATGTGTGCTGAGATGAGAAAAATTCCCAGTTAACACATATCAGAGTTAGGGTATCTCGTAGGCGGACACACTGCTAAACATTAGATAGGAGATTTATTTATACAATTGTAGATCTTTTGAGGTGTGAACAAAATGTGAATCCAACGGAAATTCGCTTTGTTTTTAGGGTCTGCCAAAAGAACACTTCGTCAGAGAGATTTAAGATCTTTAGCTGCGGCTTTTTTAAACTTCTCTAACAATGGATACGTTTTTTCTTTTCTTCTTGCTGTAAAGTGTTTCCATGTATGACAAGAGATATTGCCGTGTGATTATCTCATCAGCGTTGTAATGCCGCAGGTCCAAACTTGTTAGACACATTCGAGCACATTCGAGTGGTACGATATCCATTGGATTGATACGGGTATAGACGGAACGGATTGAAACCGGCTGAATTTGCATGTGCCAACATCAAATTGGAGCTGCCGTTGTCGGCGTTGCATGTTAAACGTTTGATTAATTTAATGACAATGTCCGTAGGCTGTTGCAATTCGATGAGGCACAATCTTTACGATAGTTGGACGGATGATATCAGCTTTGGTATCTCCTACAAGGAAATTGGCGTTTTTCAATTGATTTAGTAAACAATTTCAAACGAGTTTCCTCCATTAAAGAGATTTCATTGACCGATTAAGCAAATTTTTCAATACATTTTTCAGCTTTGATTCGAGCGGATTCAATGATTTATATCATAGCTATATTTAACCTTAACCATAGAACGTTTTTATATACATACATACATATGTATATGTATATAGTATACAATTTGATAGAACAATATTTAAATATTTTAAGCTAACCTGCCTTTGGTTTCTCTTTCTACATTTAAAAGAGATTTGTTTTATAAACATTTTCGTTGACGTCACAGAAATTTGTCTCGACTGAAATATCTTTTACCAAAAACAACAAAACAATAGTGTAAACATATTTACATATGTAAATACAGATATGTGCTATAAGGACAGCAGTAAGAAAATAATAACTGGTCTGAGCACAAACACCAAATTTAATCCTGTTCCAGAAGATAGATTAGACTTTTATATAGTATCTTTGCATCTGTATCTTTGCATCCTTGCAAAATTATAATTCTGGCTGGTAACTTTCACCGCGCAATGTGCACAAGAACTTCCATTAACAGTTAACGGTCACACTGTCAACAAGAAAAACGCGAACGCGTAAAAAGCATTTCAATTTCAATTTCTTAAATTATTAGATTTAAACGATAAAATACTCTCACCAACGCTGTCTCGGACTTGTAGTCATTGCAAATATGGGCAGCGCACTCGAGAACTTCGTGAATCAAGTGAAAACGCTAAGTTCAGCTGGTAGCTACCGTGAACTGGCCGACGAGCTGTCGGATACACTGTCGCTACTCGTCCGCAACTGGCGCATGTTGGACAATGTGCTTGAGACGCTAGACATGCAGCAGCATACATTGGGCGTCCTTTATGTTGTGATGGGTAAACTGTATAGCGCCGAAAATGCCAATCTGGAGCCGATGCACATATATCAGCTGATGCGTGAATTTGTGAAGCTCTGCAACGTTGAGCAGCTGCGCTTTGCTATCTGCCCTTTTTATGAGACTTGCCATTTGTTTACGGAATATCTGATACAAAAGGATAAATGCATTTTGGGCATTAAAGTGCTCTCGCGTGCCATTGATCAAATCAGACAAATGGAATCGCAGCTGACGCCCATCCATGCCGATCTCTGCCTCCTTTGCCTTAAGGCGCAAAACTTTAATGTGGTGCTACCGTATCTGGATGCTGATATAACCGATATCACCACCGTTGCTGCCGACACTAAAAGTCAACAACAACATCAGCAGCCACAACACACCCTGGATGCGAACAACGATGCGAAATACTTTCTACTTTACTATTACTACGGCGGAATGATTTATACGGCTATTAAGAATTTCGAGCGGGCCTTATATTTTTATGAAGTGTGCATTACCACTCCCGCCATGGCAATGTCGCACATTATGCTGGAAGCGTACAAAAAGTTTCTCATGGTTTCACTAATCGTCGAGGGCAAGATCGCGGATATACCAAAGAACGCTCAAGTCATTGGGCGCTATTTGAAGCCGCTGGCTAGTTTTTACCATGACCTGGTCAACGTTTATAGCAACTCGTCTAGCGAGGAGCTGCGCATCATAATCCTCAAATACAGTATAGCATTTTCTCGTGATAACAACATGGGCCTCGTCAAGCAGGTTACGAAGTCCTTGTATAAACGCAATATACAGCGGCTGTCGAAAACCTTCCTGACGCTCTCCCTGAGCGACGTGGCTAGCCGTGTGCAGCTGCCAAGTGCCTCTGAAGCCGAACGATATATGTTAAACATGATCAAATCGGGTGAAATTTATGCGACAATCAATCAGAAGGACGGTATGGCGCTGTTTAAGGACGATCCAGAAAAATATAATTTGCCGGGCATGTTCCTCCGTGTCCACACTAACATAACTCAGGTGCTCGATTTGTTTAAACAAATAAAAAAAATGGAGGAGGAGATCGTACTGACTCCTTTGTATGTGAAAAAGGCGCTGGGCAGTCAGGACGAGGATATGGCGTCCCAGCATCCTAAGCCCTATTCGGGTGATCCTACCGACTGAAGTTTCAATACTGAAACTTCCGCCGCAAGCAAACAACATCAGGAACAATAAAATAACAGTTCATTTAGACCAGTGGTGGCCAGGGAATTATCGCCGGAGAGCTACAACAAAATTTACAACAAACAAAATTGCTCGGTTCGTAAATTACACAAAAAATATGCACTGAGAGAAAAAGAGAGAGAAAACCAAACAAAACTATTGAATTTACTTTTTTGTTTCCATACAACCTTACGGTTGTTTCTACTGATGTAAACTGATGTCTAACCCGCAGTTCCATCTACTTCCTTATCATTTTCTACGCAACACTCTTCGCCCACATATATGTATAATATTATTATTGATTAGCTTTTATACATTTTATTTGTATATATGTTTTTATGAAATGTATTTTTATTCTTGGCCTTGGACTAAGACAGCAAAATATGCTTACCCTAAATGAAAGTTTATCTCTTATTATAACTGCTATTTATATACCCATATGACAAGTGTAAACTTACTTATATTAAACAGTCATTATATTAATCATTCTTCAGATTAATCATTGTTTTAATTATTCAATCTTTTTAGCTTTCCAGTTGTAACCAGTTATAAATCTCATTGAAAATGCCGAAACCTCTCGTTAGCAGCTGCTGCTTGTGCCAGTCGACACGGAATGGCTCGGTTATTTCCGGAATTTTGGCCATTATTCTATCCATAATCACGATAATTGTGATATTCACAGCACGCGTGCAGTTCAAGCCAATTATCTTTGATTTTATACCGGGTAATATAGAGAAGATTGTACTCGTAATAAATCTCTGTATGACCATATTGCTATCGCTGGTGATGATTGCTGGTGTGCTCAAGGTGCGTATCCTTCAGATCAGCTTTAATTGCGGTCATAATATAAATCCTGTTTATTTTTCCACAGCGTAATCACTATCTGATGGTTCCCTGGGTGGTACTGGGCATAATGATTGCCATAGGCCTGCTAATATCCGTAATCTACACTGGCGTCATCTTCCTCATCGATGGCTTTGTGCTAACGGGCGTTCTGTGGCTGATCTTCGGTCTGATTTGTTGCGGTAAGTGAACATCCACGTCGGGCTGGCTAATGGTGGCTTCTCCTTGTGCGGCTCTTAACACCGGATGGTCGTTTGTATTTTATCGACGCATTCATCATGCCTCGATTACCTCCATGCTGAAAGCAAGAGACGCTGCGGGACGCAGTTCACCCGATGGACAAATGAGGCGCGAAGTGCTTGCCCCGCAATTAGTTTCGCTGCCAAGTGGCAAAAAATAATAAATGGCCATGCGAAAGAATACAGTGGACACTCGCAAAGTCAAACCGGCTTGACTTAGTCGGTTTTCATATGGAGTACAGCGGAAATATTGGGTATATTATGTATCTAAGATATAGAATTGGCCAATCTCAGATAGAATTAAAGATTATTTTACTTAAAGCTATTTCTGAACTCATTATAAACATATATATAGTATGTATTGCCATATGTATTTGATCAGCTTGACAACCCAGGTCAAAATTCTGTCTCAGCATAAGATTGGGATCTGGGGTATAGGTTTCTTTATTGTACATCCAGATTGTGTGTGTATTAGGTAGCGGAAGGTAAATAATAGGTAGGCAGAAGCATTGAAGTTAATTTCCTACAAACAGATTGTCTCTCAGTTCTAAGTGAAGGACAACTTCTATTGTACTGATTCTAATATAATATTTATCTTTCCAGCTGTGCTCACATATTGTTGGTGTGTCGTCTACAGCGAGTACGCAAATCTGTCGGAGGAGAGTGAGCGTGGACGCTATAACAAGCAGCCCTATCGTCGTTAATTGGAGCTGGCGAATCCTGAACCTGCCTTACTTAGATCATCCTTTCATGGATTATACACCACACACATAAACATCTGTTAGTTAATAATATATACTAAAAGTGCTTAGTTCATAACTAATATGTAATAATAATAATTATGTTTTATTTAACGAGAAACATACATTTAAGTATGTTATAATGATATGTTTTTGGGCCCGTCGACAGTGCAATTTCATTTTGTAGCAGCGAAATATTTATTGCGGAATCAATATCAATATCAATAATTTATGTTGTAATTTGTACGTAATTTTTGTATGCAAGAAATATTAATAATTAACAAGTAAAAATTAAAAAATAATACAAAACAAAAATATACGTGGAGTGTATAAGGTCATTTGTGGGTTTATTGCGGGTTTTCTCTCACAATTGTTTTTATTTCAAAATAGATATTCATTTCTTTCAAAGTCTATCAAAATTGTAAATTAACTAAAATATATGTGTATGTGGGCGTTTTAGTTTAAGTTTGAAGTGGGCGTGTGTCTCTTGTACATATACATATATAGCTAAGTAAATTTATTTATTTATAGTTCATTTCGTGAATATTTGGGCTTAAGCTCCTCAATGCGCTTGATAAAATCGGATTTCTCCAGGCAACCGTCACACGATTCATCCCAATCGTTCAGAATCTTTTTCAGATCACGAACCTTCAGCTTTTTCAGATCTACATTGTTTAAATCTATTTGTTTCTCTGCAAAATTCATTTCCATCAAAAATGTTGTCATTCTAAGTAATTGTCATAGAACGTACCATAGCGTAAATCACAAATTTGAGCATCCATCTTCTTCAGTTTCTCACAGACTTTCTCCGCTGGCATTGACCAGCTGAGTGGCTTGCTCAGTTCATTTAAAATACCTGTGGCTGACTCCTCCAGACCGCCCAGGTAGTAACACTACGTGGAAGAAAACAAATGACGTGTTTTAGTTAAGTTTGTTAGAGCGCAACCTGTTTGCCGGCAAATTGGCCTTGGGCTACATACAAATCTGTGCTCCTTATTTTTCTGTGTTTTGCAGAATTTCTTAAATTCAGTTTCAATTAATTTGTAGTCCTTCTTCGTTGTGTCCTCTAGCGAGTCAGCAAACCGCCTCACAGTCTTTACACAAACTGTAATTATACTTTGTGAAAATCGGTTCCAGAATAATTTATACTTACGTGGCCATCATCGGCACACTTGTACGCCTACTGAATTTATACATACCTTCGCAGTCTTCTTCCTTGAGCGCCAGCGCTGTCTGTGCAACGCCGACAATAAAACAGGCTATGAGTACAATTTGTGACGTGTTCATGTTTCTTTTAACTTTTAACTAATATTTGAGTTTTGTTTAATGCCCACGTTAGCGCTCCAGCCAACTTGTTAGCTACTCTTTAGTTCTTAACAGTGTGACCAGTTTGTTGAAAGCCGAAAATATAATATACCTCCCAAAAAATACCAAATCAATAACAGAAAAAATACAATTCAAAATTACATATGTTGTACCAAGCGCGCAAGTTGCCTTCGGTTTAAATTGACAAAATCAACATCATTCCAGCTATCTGTTAACCAAGTAGACTGCTTTTAAGCAGAGGTAGAAGGAAATTAAGAATTGTCCAATAATTGTGCCGTTTTTTGAGAAAAACAAATATTTGGTTATTAAAGTGGTGTATTTTTTTATTTTTATATTTATTTATTAAAATTGATAATTCTGTGTAATACTATCCCCTATTCATATGACGCCTAAAAGTATAATATACAAAATTTGTAACATATCATTCTATCATAATTGAGTTTTAATTTAGTTCTGCACTTAGTAGTATACAAACTTTAAAGAAAAATAAATAATTAAATTTAGTTAAAAGACCATATTTGTTACGGCATGTCCAACAAAAATGTATCCCAATTATAAATAAATAATAATATCAAAAACAGTCACGCGTAAATTGCTTTAACAGCTGTATTAGATCTGCACACTACATTACTCCATTTTTATTTTTATTACCCTTACGACGAACTATCAGTATGTGTAATTCTTTTCTTATCTTCTTATCGTTTTGAGCTTTTCGACTTAAGGCAATAAAATCGCTGATAAAGCCTTTGTGAGACAGAAAAAAAATATAATAGTATATAGTATATATACTATACTATATATATATATATATGTATACATATATATATATATACATATATATATACATATATATATATATACATATATATATACATATATATATATATATATGTTTCATATTGTAATACATTTTGTTTCAATCATTTCATATGTGTATATATATTATATATATTTATATAACTGACTTTCACGCAAGCTAGAATTCTTACAGAGTGTAGAAAATTCGGCTTGCTATTTTATTCCATTTTGTTATATTTGCCCACCGAAAATTTCTTACGCTCAGTATTTTCTCAGTATTGGCTTACTCTTCGTGGGGACGAAGTCACCGCAGCGCGTGTCTCGGGGACTCAATTAGTATAGATGATTATACATATATGGATGTGTGTAGCGTGAAATATTTAAATATGCAATTCGTTGAGTACCTTACTCGTGACGTCGTCGTGCGATCTTTGACTTAACATATTTTGTAGACATCGTCGTACTGCTAATTACAAGTGAACAGTATTGCTCATGCAGCCTAACTGTAAAGAGGTCTCTTCGTTAAGTATTCGTCGAACCGAGTTGTAACCGTTGGCAACGCAGCAACAGCAGCTACAGGCCACAGCAAATTCTGTTTACTTTTAAATATTTGCTGAAATTTACAATTAGCGCGTAAATCTATTGACGGTTCATTTGTGAAAACGTGCCTGCTAGTCTATAATAAAAAGCGCATTAAATCAGAAATAAATATAAAAATGGCTGACGTTAAGTTCTTGGCTGTTCTGCCCAAAACCCCCAATGCCGAGGACAAGTTGACCAAATGTACCATACGAGGCAGCTTACTCCAGGTGCCCCAACAGTAAGTAAATTAACATACTGACACATAAAATAAATAAAAATATGATTCTAGTGTTTGACTTAGAGTATACCCTGTATAGAAGTGCAGTTTATCCTGCATAGCAAACTATCTAAACCTTTTAAGGGGTTATTATATACTATAGATAGATAGAACGGCTATTAATGTTTTTTGAAAATATAGTGTAAAAATATATGGATTTAATAAAGATCCTTCTCTTGTATATCTAACAACTACTTTGTTATACTCCTTTTACTTATTTTTAATGGGCATGAGGAGAAGTTTTAGAAAATCGATTATGCGTTCCCTAAGTGGGCCAACCTTAGAATTCTTTCTTAGAATTCGCGTGCAGCAATTTTAAATAGCTAAAATTAAAAGATTTATGATAAGCAGATGTGTGTGGCAGCACACAAAAAGTTTTTTCCTTATCATATAATAATATTAATTTTAGTAAACAAGCATTTAAATATAAAGGTCAATTTATAATTTTAGAACACATTTTGTGTTTGGGTTCAGTTTAATTAAAAATACAATATTTTTGTACACTTAAAAACAGTACGCCTTTTTTTTACTCTGGGCTATATCTATATATCAGTTCCCACAATCAATGACATCATCAACGGCGCAGAAGATGCCGCCAAATTGCCGGCAAGTGCGTTGAAAGAAATAACAAAAAACAGAAACAAAGAAGAACGTGGAATAGGCAGATAATAAGTTATGGTCAATCAATGTATATCTGGGCGGGCATTCATTTTATCCATTCCTTACCTGAATAAATAACAATTCATTCAGTTTGTTTAGCCATTTCATCATGACTTATTGCCATGATTTGCTACACAAAGTTGATCCGGCTTGGTAGTGTTAGGTAAGATATTTCATGGGTTTTACAAGTTACCTTGAACACCGTTATCTAGTCGTGATGATAGCACGTCATTGAGAACCCTCTGTGGCTGTCAATAGATAAGCTCCATAGATACATGAGTAATATTCGCAAACAATCTCCTTTAGATAATAGAACCCCTTGAAATTGTTCTTGGAAGCTTAAACAATGTATGTAATTGGTAAAGGAATGTGCGTCACAAAATAAAAATAATAATCTACGGGCCCTTAGCGAACTTTGTGCCCGGGGAATCCCCCCACGTCACTCCTTGCCCCTCCCGACGGGCCAGCCAACACCTAATGCTGTATACAAGCTAGCCCAAATATTTGTGGAATGAGTCACGTTTAAAGTTTCGGAATACCGGTTAGAAACAACATAGCTTACAATATCCCATATGGAGGGAGTACACGTACTTCACACCCACGTGGAATCAGTAGACACAGCACTTTATGGAGCTATTGAATATATCTTTCACACTTGTTTCTTATGATTACCTAGGCTAAATATTATATAATGATATAATTTATTGCAAGCAATTGATTTTCCTCTATTTTATTTTCAGATTTTCCATTAACTTTGTAAACAGTCCCAGCTGCACAGACAACATCACGTATCACTTTAAGGTTCAGATACCGACGCAGACGCTGATCGAGAATTATAAAAGTGACGGGGAGTGGAGCGACTCGCATCAGGAGCGATATCTAAATATATTCGATGGTAAAAGTGATATGAAAGCGCAAAGAATCTCCAGTATTATAAATGGTATTGATGCCCCACTACACTATTCCTTCACAGAATCCGCATTCTCTTTTGAGTTTCAATTTGACCATGATAATTCTGCCATTAACGTATACCAAGTACGTGGGCAGGGTCATAACTTTGTTACGAAATTCGAGACCCTATTTTTCTTATCCGAAATACAATCGATCCAAGTCTGGGGCGATATCCAAAAAATTAATGAATTCTCTCTTAAATACGATTGAGATAAACCCGCAGCTCTCAAACCGAGCAAATCGCGCTATAAGGTTAGAGCAAAAAATCAGTTTTCAATTTATATTACATCCATATCCATTGCTTCCACACTTATCCTGGTGTTATGTTCGTCCACCGCTTGGTTTTGGTTCGATTTCCTTTGTTTTAATTTGGTTTGTCCAGTTCTGTTATGTTTATGTATGTCTTGCACGTAGTTAGTTTTGGCATCCACACGGTCCTCCAGCTTGCAGAGTTATACGAAGTCTTGATTCGACCTGCGCCTGCGCGTTTGCTTTGTTACTTGCACTATTCCTGTGCTAGTTAGTAGTTACTTAATCTAATATAATCTAAGTTAATAATACATTAACTTAAGCCAAAGAACTATTAATTGCCTTTATAAGCACCACAAAACTTCCATAAAATCCCATCCCACACACAGTATTAATTAATGCATCGATTTATGTTACAATCCTTAAATTAAAATTAAATCTTATTTATTTTCCGAATTGTTTCTCAGAATTTGTTTCATTTAAAACTTTCAGAATAATCTTTTGCATCATTTTTAGTTGGAAACGTGCTTAAAATTGCATTACGAGTACTACTATATATATTGCATGCACTCGATATATCAGGATGGGACCGGAAAACTGTTCTTTTCAATTTCTATTTGCAGTTTTCCCAATAAAAATGCGATAAATTCAACCAAAGTTTTGGATAAACAATAAAATCTGCCATCTGTTGGATATCTTATGGAGCTGAAGGCTTTAAGCAAATAAATTAATTATTCCATAAATTAAACAAATCTCGTTTATTTTCAATTGATATTGTTGTTTAATTTTTCACGTCTATCCAACACGCTGTGGGGGCCTTACAAAGTCTTGCAGAATATATCTTCTCCATAAATATAAATATAGGTGTATATACAGTTACAAGCTAATAAAATACAGATTATAATATATATATATATCATATATATGCTAAAGACTATGTATGATAAAGATAATTGAATATCTATATAAGTCGAGTAAAACTTCAGATAATTTAAAAAGTGGAATTAAATTATAGCTGCATTATATAAATAGTAAAAATATAGGTTTAAAACAAAAATAAATATTGCACCAATAGAGCTTAAGTTCCAGGTGAAGCAGGAATACATATATCTATATATATATTGGGAAATTCTATATTATTGCTTAAAACGGAATAAATAATGTCTGGGACATATAAGGTATGAGAAATGGCAACCAACAAAGATAAGCCAAGGACTAGTAAAGGAATCAAGCTTCGAGTTCATCGAAAAAATTTGGGCACTACTTTTCAGGCTTAGAATTAGTTTGGGTTGAGGATCCGCTGGAGTTTTGGAATTGGGGGAATCCAAGCTGAACTAAATTGGCCAGAGAGTTTTGTATATTGGTATCGCCCGTCTGGGTAATTGTTATGGTGTTCCCGTCCACATCCAAGTGCATTATTTGGGGCTGCTGTTGTTGGGGTTGTGCTTGGGACTGAGCTGGCTTCGATTGTGTTGCCGTCTTCACTACTTGCTTAGCGCCATAGAGATCCTAGGAATGTGTAGAAGATTATAGAAAACATTTTAGAAAACAAAATTAAATTTGACATACGCGTTGAACCTTGGAAGGTTGAGGAGCACTGCCTTGGGACTGAGTGGCTGGGGCACGGGGTTTTGGTTGTTCTCTGACTGCAACTGGAGCTGCGTCGTCTAGACGTGGTTTTTTATGCGTCTCACGATGCTTCAAATAGTGCGTCTTGGTTGCGAAGGTCTTGTTGCATAGGTCACAGGTCTGTATGCGATTCTCGTCAGACGGTAAACTATGGGTGCTATTGAAAAGATGAATGCAGGACTTAATTTTTAGGAAACTTGTTGCCGGAATACTTACCGCTTATGCTTGTTAAGATTATCTTTTCGTGAAAAGGGCTTTTTGCATTCATCGCAGGAGAACATTTTTTGGCCAGAATGAGATATCAAATGGCGCGAAAGATGTTCCTTGCGGCTAAACGCTTTATTGCAGCCCTCTTCCGAACATTTAAAGGGACGCACGCCCGCATGGAGCTTTTTGTGTTGCGTGAGATGCTCCTTCTTCTTGAACTCCTTTGAACAAATGGGACAGACAAGTGCACTTGTTAGTGTCACTGTCAAAGACTCACCGGCCGATGTGTTATTCCCTTGCTGAGGCTGTCCTGCCGTTTCTGGCGTGGGCACCGGCAGAATCTGTTGCGGGGGGCGTGGAGCCCTTGGTTTCTTATCGAGCTCCGGCTTCCGTATTATTTTCCTTTGACTGGCCATACTTGTGGGTCCAGTCGTAATAAGTGGCAAATGGTGGACAATCACAGCAGACTGTGGTTGCGACGACTGCCGGTGGCGATGTGAAGAGTGGTGTCTATGATGTTGCTGTAGCTGTGTTTTTGCTTCAACTACTGCTGCTGTTGCTTTTGGGTCCGGCTTGGGCAATGGATGCGTTGAGATACGACTGATAGTTATATTCTGGCGATTTATGACAGGCATTTGGTTGTTCGCGACTGGCGGTGTTTGTTTTGGTATCTTTGTAATGGTTGTACTGGACGACACCCGCTGCAACATAGCCACACTGCTGGACGTGACCGTTGGGTGTTGTTTGACTTGCGTCACACATGTGTTGGACGGATTATTCGACACAGTGCTTGACGACGCTTCAAATTTGCTCTGTTGTTGTTGCGGTTGCGGTTGCGGTTGCTGTGGCGGTAGCCGTGGCGGAGGCATCTTTAAGGGATTAGAGCAGCTGATTTGCGTTGTGCTTGTATCCGATTTTATATTCCGAATAATCAACTGCGGACTCATTGGATTTGTTTGTGGAGATCTAATGATTTGCTGTGAAGTTACATGTGCTGTATTCTTCAGTTGTTGTTGCCGCTCTTGCGGTTGCTGGTGATTTTGATGCTGTTCTTTCTGTTGCCGCTCTTGCGGTTGCTGCTGATTTTGATGCTGTTCTTGCTGCTCTTGATGCTGTGGTTGTTGCGGTGAATGTTGGGGTGAATGATGGGGTGAATTCGGCGGTGAATCTTGCTGTTGTTGTGTATGTGAGAGAACGAACTGATTCTTCGGTGTGGTTGCTTGAAATGAAGCCGTATTGCCGAGAGGCTGTGGATTTAACTGCAATGTGGCTGGAATGGAAGTCGGTGTCAACTGCATGATGGGCTGACCATCTGCGGTGGCCAGCTGTGGCTGAAGCTGCAAAGTAAAACCAAATTGAATGGGTCAATTGGTTAGAAATTGGTGTAGTTGCGATAGGTAAAAGCATCCATCGTTCGTTTTGAGCACTTTGTACATAAATGATAATACAGATAGCTAGATCAATATCTGAATGTTGATACATACGCAAATTGATAGACTGGGCTATCAACGATGAACCTCACCTTCATTTGAACGTGATATGTGGTGGGCAGCACCAGATTCTTGGCGTCTATGTGCGCCACAATTTGCTGTTCCGAGTTCTCATCGCGTATGGTAATTGGCAAAAAGCATTTGTTGGGCGAATGCATATTGGAGGGTTCACTACCGCCAACGACCTGGGTGCCCGTCAGCTTCGAGAGCAACGCAGCGGCATTGAGCTGCTGTACGGGTTGGACTGTTGAAACGCCGCCTGATGTGCTGCTGCCAGAGCCATTGCTTGGCGGCAGAAACTGCAAATGAATTTGAGGCTGTGTGCTTCCAACGCTGCCAGTAAACTGTGGAGCAACTGTTGGCGTTATCACAAAGTTTAGTTTGGGTTTTTTTCTGTCCGGGGAATTTATTGCTTCTTCGATGCAGCTGGATAGCTGCGATTGTGCCTGCAACTGTTGGATCTGCTGCCAGAGCACCTGCTGCTGCAGCAACGAATTGAGCTCATTCAGCTGATGCGGCTGCAACGGAAGATGGGCAGCAGCAGTCTGTACCTGATGAGTTTGCTGCTGCTGTTTGGTGCTGCTTCCAGGTGGACTTTTTCCGCTATCCTTCTTACGCAGCGGTGTGATTTTTATGTCCGGTTTAAGGCGAATAAACTCTTCCAGTGTGCTGTAAACCCAAATGCAATTTATTAGTTTGCAGTACAATTCGTGGAATACAAACTTACGTTTGTGCCTCGCTCTTGCTTTCTGACTGCGGTTGCTGCTGGGGTTGGGACAGTGGCTGCGCTTGAGCGTGATTGTCAATGGTAATTGTGAATTGTTGTTGCTGCGGCGACTGTTGTTGCACCTGAATTCCTACTGCCTGCATGATGCTGGTAAGTATATCGTTGGGCTGGCTACTACTCGCAGTGACATGACTACTGCTGGCAGTAACATGACCACTGGGCTCAGCGGCTGCCGCACTCTGACTATTTTCAGTCTCAATGATTGGATCATTGGGTGCAACTTTATCACCGTTTTGCAATGCGCGATTATTCAACCAATTGTTCAGTACAGTTTGGGAGCTTTTCGATATGTTCCGCAATTCGTACATTTGCTCCAGTTGCTCGGCACATGACGCACATACCACTTTAGGCAGACGGTCGTTCTCATCAATCTGTAGAATAAAAAGCAATTAAATGACATTCATTTTATTGGGACTCTATAGGGTACTTACTTCAACTGGAAGACATTCGGCAATTTTTCTGCTGAGACGTTTTGCGCGGCCATCGGCTGAGTATATGTGAAATTTTTGGTCGCTGCTGCCCGTGCAAATGCGGCACAAATCCCAATAGTTGATGCAGCGCACATTCGACATCTTGGGAGGCGCCATACACTGGCAACAATTTCAGGCAGCTATCCGCCTACTCAAATTTGTTGACACTTGCGATTCCCGCGTTCGCAAATTTGTTTATACACACACAATTTGCACACGCACACACACAAACACTCAAGGCTGTTAGTCTGATGGCTTAAAATAAAAACAATAAGATTTTTTATATGTTTCACGTTAGAAGGTGTCTGTAACTATAATTATAAATCCAATTGCACCTTATACACTTATTGTGTTAGCTTTTACCATTTAAATGATTAGATACCACAAATTTTTAATTTTTAGCAACTAAATGTTGAAAGTTGCTTTTTTTTTTAGCGAACACCGCGATATCACTAATATGGTTCCAAAACAGACCAAAAAATACCAAATATATCGCGCTACCAACCTAACTGAAGTAATCGAATTTGCCTGTGCGATAACATATTCAAGCAACTCTGTAATTCTGTCAACTTTTTTATGTGTATATGTAGTTCCTTAGTGTGTGTAATTGCGTGCAAGCAAAAAGTTCTGTGAAAAAAAAATTAATTTTTGCTTTCCAATTTAAAGAGCACTAAATATAAAATATCAAAAAAAAATGAGCTCACGTAATGAGTGTCGCATTTATGTTGGAAATCTGCCACCAGATATTCGCACTAAGGATATACAGGACCTTTTTCATAAGTTCGGCAAAGTCACATTTGTGGATTTAAAGAATCGGCGTGGGCCGCCATTTGCATTTGTTGAGTTCGAAGACGCGCGGTGAGTAATGAACCCATTATACATACATACATACACACATACAGACATAAGTCTATGCATGATCATAGATAAACATAATTATTACATACGTGCGCGCATATCTATGTATAATTAAGGGGCACTAAATAAGCATGAGATTACAATTTTTTTAATATCATATTTTACCGCAAAAAGAGATGCGGATGATGCAGTCAAGGCGCGTGATGGCTACGACTATGACGGGTATCGCCTACGCGTAGAGTTTCCACGCGGTGGTGGTCCTGGTAGTTACCGTGGCAACAACCGCAACGACCGGAGCCGCGATGGTGGCGGCGGAAGAATGGGTGGTCGTGGACCACCAGCTAAACGCTCACAGTACCGTGTCATGGTAACCGGCCTTCCCAGCTCCGGTTCGTGGCAGGACCTCAAGGATCACATGCGTGAGGCCGGTGATGTGTGCTTTGCTGACACCTACAAGGATGGGTCCGGTGTAGTGGAGTTCTTGCGTCACGAGGACATGAAGTATGCCATTAAGAAATTGGACGATTCGCGTTTCCGTTCACATGAGGTTTGTACAACTACCTACCACAGTCATATAAGATGATTAAAATAATCTCGTTCCGATTTGATTTTCTTTAGGGAGAGGTTGCCTACATACGAGTACGTGAGGACAGCGGGGATAATGATCGTAGTGGTGGCGGAAGTGGTGGTGGCGGCGGAGGTGGTGGTGGCGGCGGTGGAGGCGGCAGCGGTGGTCGTGAATACCGTGATAGGTAAGTTAAAGTGGAGTTCGTTTGTAATAAATATATTTGCAATATACGATGGTGCTAATGGTGAACTATTTACAGGTCACGTTCACGTTCATTCTCATCGCGACCACGTCGCCGTGGCACACCAACGTACTCGCCGGTTCGTCGTCAGTCTTATTCCAGGTCTCGCTCACGCTCTAATTTCTAAAGTTAAAAAGTCCTAATCCATTAATCTTAATATTTCTTACGAGCAGGAAAAATTAGGAAAAGCAAGCTAACTATCTACTCCTTCTCAAATAGATCTAACTGTTCGTCTAATCATGAAAATTGACTGTCCAATTAGCGATCGGATCAGTATCAATATCAAGAAAAAGCCTTTATCAAGACTGGAGCAATTCAATCTGAATCCCAATCTCAAGAATATAACAGAAAACTACAAACCATTAGGAAGACATCAGTAAAGACTTGCTTTTCCTTTTGCAAATGTGCAGAGAAATTCTTTCAAATTATTATTTTAAATGCATACAACAAATACACATTTGACAAATTAATTTTATAAATATAAATGAATAACGATAATATTGATTCAAGGAAAATGTCCTTTAAGCATTCCTTGTTTTAACATTTGGTTGCATTCAAAAGCATAATTTATTAGGAATTATCTTTTTACAAAATTTAACCAATACAAAAGTAAAGTCCAAAACTTTTCAAAATATAATAAATATATATATGTATTAAACTGAACATCAGGACGAACATTTCTAACTGGAGAAAATTCTTACAAATTATTAATATTTCATTTTTTTCTTCTCTTCCCCATTTTGCGCGTTTATGTTTGGAGTATAATGAGGATTATTGGAGAAGGAGAAAGGATAAGGATGATAAGGATGAGGAGGAGGAGGAAAAGGATAAGGCTAAGGATGAGGAGAAAGGATTATTTTGATGTTGATGGTGTCGAGTGTCGAGTGTGTAATGTGGAAAGGAATTTAATGGATTTAATTAGTGTGGAGGCAGGCAATTTGGAAAATTTTTATGAAAAGGATTTGGATATTAGGCTTTATAAAGATAGATATTTATATAAATATCATAAAAAATACTAGAACAACGTGGGATGCAATTTCTCCACAACACTCGAGCTCTCACCATGGAGGACAGTATTTTGATTGAAATCTCTTTTACTGTTACTATTCGGAAACCCGTTCAAATCTTCGCTACAACTTTTAGTTTTGTGTGTTTTTCGATTCGGATTAAAATCATTTTGTGGGTATAAGAGATAAAAAAAATAATAATAATATTGATGATGTGGAGGATGATGATGAACGTGTGCACATGGACAGGATATGCAAGGATTTTGGAAACGCATCCCTTCACTTCGTGCTTCACTTCAGCATTTATTTCACATCGGATTAGGAATTAAATTCGCATTTCGTTCTCCCTTTGGATACAATTTAATCACCATACTTCAGTATTTCGTGGCCTTTGCGCCCATACCAATGGAATTTCCGCATCATCCAACGTTGTCTTGCGCCCAACGCTGGATAGTGCCGGGTCCTTGTGATCTTCCTCTATCTCTCATTGTGGTATGTTTGATTTATGCGATTAGCATCCGTTTTGAGTTTAATTATACCTTTGCAGAGGGTATTATTATTATTTCACCATAAGTGTTATGCATTGAAAGAATCATTATTAAACTATAAGCTATGTATATAAACATACCTAATCGGAAAATATAGCAAATAGTCCGTCTGCCTGCTGTTCTGTGGTGTCTGTGCATAGAATATATTTATAAATATCGATACCAATTCTACTCTCAAAATCTATTACATAGAATATTTAGCGACAAATTTTTTTCATATTATACTCCATACAAATTGAGCAAATTTAATCAAAATCGTTCCACTATAACCTATAACAGCTAAAATACAAAGTTTTCTATAACATTTCTATATATTAAACCTGCAAGAGTATATATATTCTTCGGCGATCCGAATGATAAATGTTCTTTCTTGTTCTTAACGTTTTACATAAATCAAATATTTTGAAAATGTTATACATGTTGTCTATATTGGTGTTGCTTATGGCGACTACATTAGGCACTTTCTGTATATACCATATATATGTATATAGATATATAATTATATCTATATACATATATATACATTCAGTACAATATTGCCATAAAAGGTTGCCATATGCCATTTGTGTATTTGTTTGTATTTTCCAACTTTTGTCAAAAACGCAAATTCAACATATACCCTTTATCTTTTGCATGAGGTTTTGCTTTTTTACCCCTCCCCTGAACAACACGAAAAAGAAGAGCCGAGAGAACCAGGCATAAATTACAAATACCACTCCATCTAATTCGAACTATATACTGCGTTCTCTTTGCTACTTTAACTGTAGATCCAAAAATCAATAGACTTAATAATTCATATAAGTAAATGAGCTATTTTTAATAACATAATGGAATAATAAATTGAAAAACTTTGAAACTCACTCTTGTTTGTGTTTTATATTTGAATAGGTCAATAAATTTTATAACATAATATAATACATATATGTATACAAAATATGAGCCCACATAATTGTTTTCAAAACGCATAATTTCCAATCATGTTTTAAAATGTACGTTGCCGGACGTACTCCCCAGTTTACAGATTTACTCTTCTGTTAACAGAATGTAAATAGTATCGATAAGAAATAAGAAATGGCCATATATCGATACTAACCGCGAAAAAGTTATACAAATTTCATGTTCAGCGAAAACAGTCGAAAGCCAAACGTCGAACGTTGCGGTTGTGAGGCGGATCATCGAAACCCGATGAGAAAAGATCTTGCATCTTGTCGCGGTCGTAAATACAATAGTATCAAAAATACGTCGCACAGTACGGCGGCGGCAAGAAGTGCGCCAGAAACACAGAAATAACAAGTGATTAGTTTAAAAAAGCGGTTAACAAAGTGGCCGCCGTTGAACCTACGCTCTCAGTTGTCAATGCTTGTTTGTTATTCAAATAAATGAATGTGCTATTGCCGCGGGCTTTTCAAAATTTCGTTGTTGTTGCTGTTGATGTTGATATTAATAACGTAAAGTGCATTGGCGCTTGCTCAAGCAGCTGAGCGACAAGCGCGGCGTGTGGGCGACCGGCAACGCCAAGCGGATGAGTGGAACTTGTTGTGGAGGTGAAATAATCGTTTCGGGAATCATTTGTTTGGCCCTTCTCCGTTTGGTTTTTGACCCGCTTATCGAAAGCCTTCTATATACATAAGGTACATACATATATATAAAAGCATGCATACATAGTTAGGCGGCATTTTTATTGACTTCCATTGATTGAATGATTTACGACCATCCATCTCATCGTGTTTTTTATTACTCCATTCGTCGGGTTAATTGAGTTTATTAATTCCATTAAAATTTCCAGGCTTAAAATACGCACGAAAAATTATACAAATGTTGTTTTACCAGCGGAAACAAACAAGCAACTAAAAATATAAAATATTTAATTTTAAGAACCACTCGCAAAAAGTACAAGGTGCGTATATCAACACAGATACAGTGATATCTCAGATCTGTTGGCGGCTACCGCTTAATAACACTCTCCGTCGAGTACTTGGGTGTTTTGAGAGCTGCTGTAACTCGATATGGAAGTCTTGTGGTTTGCTGCGGCTGTGGTGGCTGCTGCATCCTTGTGGCAACATACGCAACACCATTTCTACCTAACAAGTTCGATTACGTCTCTCCTCCTTTCTTCCCTCTTGTTCTCTCTCTTTTTTTTTTTGTTAACCACTTCTGCTTGCGTGTGGCCTCTTCCGCCTGCGTACCAGATCTGGATTGTCCAACTGCTCGCAATGCTTTTCCGGTGTGTTAATCTTTTGCTTGTTATGAGATGCTTGTCACACCCAGCTGTAGTTTGTAGCAGTTCGACAGGTGCATTTCTAACTCCTATGCTGCGCCCTCTGCATTGAAATGTCAGAGTTCATTTGTGTAAATGATTGACGGGCAGCTGTCCTAAATGCGTACCCAAACTCAGACCCAAGTCCGACCTACAACCAGAACAAAAACCCTTTAAAAGTCAATGAGCCGAGACGTGTACGCAATTTGTATTGCATGTAATTGTTCTTTCCTCCCATTCCTGCTGTTTTTTTTTTTGGTTACATTAAATTTGTAAGAACATTTGTAACGCATAAGTAGATTTCCATTTACATCGCCTTTTTGTGTGGTTTGTAAAATTGTACTTTTTCGTTCAATATCCACTGAATTCGTTCAGTTTCTACTAAATGTTTAAATTTATCGTTTGAGTCAATTTATCGATAATCGATCGAAAGGATCATAAAGTCGTTCCGCCGCTCGATTTGTTCTTTTGAGTCCTGGTATTAATATTATTTGTATTGCTTACGATTTTCAACAGATGGCGCCACGAGCTTAAGCGTCTAACGATAAATAAAACTAGTAAATACAACTGCTACGTGCTGCCCTTGTTGTAGGGTATTTCTAAGTCGTACACTCTTTGAGTAGGGCATGGTTAATTGTTATTATTTTGTTTCGCTTGTCGCATTTCCCTTGGGGCAAATAGCAACGCATTTAATTACACACACTTTTTGCTTTTCACGCTGCAAGCAACCCAAGCATGGCCAGGGAAGTCAGAGACCAGGCCAACTCTGGCCCGACCCAGAGAGCCTGACAACAACTTTTCCGGCAAGTCTGCGGCCTGTCGCAATGTTTGCAACAAGTTGTAAGAGACCCGCCAGGCTGTCTAATTGTTTTACCTGCAGAAATTTCTCCAAGCCTTTTTCGGATGGTGCTTGACACAGACGCAGAGGTGTGCCTGAAAAACTTTGGAAACTGGTTTTTCCCCGTGGAGTGAACCTCCAATCGTTGGGAACATGGTACTTTTCATTAACAAAGATCGACTAATATTCTCAATCGAATATTTATATGCGTACTACTAATTGTCTATCAACAATAATCCATCAAAGCTGTCCTTACGAGCTGATAGGACACACACATTAGCCAACATTTAATTAGCCAACAGACCCAGCAGCAGCGCCATTGTCTCTGTGTCTATCAGTCTCTCATTTGCATTTCCTCTTAGCTAGTCCCAATTCCCCCATCCAACCAACTCTATTCATTTGCCATAATAGCTAATGCTCATATGCATACGGGCACGGGTATAACTATTCAGACTTTTAAACTGACATTTGAATATAGTCATAAAAACGCCTCAAGCTGTGGCCGTGTCGCGCGCGCGTTTTGAGCGCCGTTTAATTGCGAAGCGCACGCGTTTTCAGTTTGCCTTTTTATTTTTATTTTCGTGCGACTTTAACCGGTTGCATATCGTGCGACACTTTGTGAATGAATATTTTATTTGTAACTGCAGCATGTTAGGCTCTATATTTTCTACTGCTTTTTGCTTTTCACAGCAAGTGTAAATTCACCCATGTATGAATATATTAACAAGCATTATTTAGATGCCTCGACTTGACAGCCACTAATTAGTCTAAGCATTTTCTTGTCGCTTGGGGTCTATTGATAAGACACAGACGCCATTTGTCTGTCTTTATGAATTGCTAGTTTGTTACTGTTTCTAATTGAATATTTTAATTGAAAGGCACTTCTGGCACACTGACCGTCAGAGACCCAGGGCTAAGGGTCAACAGCTCCAAGAAAAGCATTTAAATTTTCCCATTATTTCTTGTCTTGTCTTATTTTGATAACAATTGTCTCTCTAAGTATCAACTTTATATAAATGATTGAAAAACATGTGTATGCGATATGAAATTAATGAGGCGTCTTCTATAAAGTAAATAGTATAATCACCATGAGTCAAGTATAACATATAGATCTCATGGATCTGCAGATATCAAGTTTTGTTTGGCTATTTCAGCAAGATATTCAAATTATGATTATATTATTTTCCAACACATATCTATGCCTGATGATCCTATCATATTTATTAGTTAAGACTATTTTATCACCATCCACCTCTTAAGTATAATACATATATAGATATATATACCAATTGGACTTCTTGGCACCGCGAAGGTAATTAGCAAATGGTTTACATATGATATGTTTATTATTGTATTCTTTATGAAGCATTAAAAAGATTGGTGCTTATAGCCACAGAATTATCCACAATCCGATTGTAGCCCACTTATTTAACAGGCCATTTATTTCGGCCAGCCCTGCCCAGTGCGCACCTCTAGCCGTGAGGCGCGTTTAAAAACGCTATAGAAAAACGCGCAATACATTTAAGGAAGATTACGCAGCGACAATAGGACTAGGGCAAGGGATTGGCGAGATTGGTTAAATTGGTCGGGCTGGTCGGGTTTGTGGGGTTGCTGTGGCTCATTATTATATACGTAAATGTCCGTAATTGCGGAGGCTATTAAAATAATTTAACTCGTCCTCGTAATGAAGCGCAACGTAATGGCCCTGCAGCTTGGCAGCGGCGCCGTCTCCTGTTCCTACTCCTTCTTCTGTTTCTGTCCGTGCTGCGTCACACAGCAGTTATAGGGCGGGCGGAAAGAAGGATTACTTGCTTAACGTACGCCTCCGGTGAGAGAGAAGGATTAACATAATTTTGCTAATAATTTAAAGTAAAATATCCCCGCATAATGCGCTTAGAAATATGAATAAAGGCGGCATTAACCCTAATGACCGCGCCAGCTGCAGCTGCAGCGGCAGCGGATTGGATTGTGGGCCACAACAAGCTAACAAAATGTGCTAAATGCTATGCAGGCGCACTCCGAGCTGCGCAGCGGATTCGGCTATAGATTCCATAGACTCCAGCTTCATGATGAGCTACAAAAAACGCGCCAAAAGCCAGTAGCAGCAGCAACAGCAGTTGCTGTAACGATGACGACGACGACGGCGACGACTGCATTAAAGTGGAAAATCCTGTCTGGCAACATTTAAACAAAAAAAAAAGAAAAAAAATGAAATAAAATGAACAAAACTTATAAAAAGCGTGAAAAAAGTAAAATGAGAGCAAACCAAACCAAACAAAGCCAGCTCCAGCTCCAGCTCCAGCCGCAGTCCCAACTCCACTTCGACCAGGCCAGGATGAAAAGCGAATGCGGCTGGGAAACAAAAAGTATACGAGTACACAAAGATATTATAATACGTAAGAATGCTCCACTCAATTGGTCACGACTTGGAAATATCCTATAAAATATCTTTACAAACAATTTTTAACTTCACTGAAGGCTTTGGTTAAATGGGAAGTGTCCCATTGCTGCTCCGCTGCAAAACTTGTAAGAATCTTAATCCACATTTTGGACTGACTAAAGAACCAAAATATCAGTATTTATGTTGCTCAAGAATATAAATATATATATTTGATATGCGTAGATCAAGTAACTTAATCTATTGTATCTTTTTCTATATCAATTTTCAAAAAGGCTTGAGGGATATAAAGGCTTCCTATATAACAACTTCATCAATTATATTTTATAACGTTTATAACTTCTTCTTTAATTATTGTATCTTTATATTTACTGATGAATCTGTAAACATATTAATCTTCTCTAATGTCATTATTGTAAGCAATAAATTTGGAAATTCAATTTTTGTGGACAATTCTGGGTATATTATAGTCATCTTCATCCTGTACTCCAGTATATAATACTCATTTAATGAGAAGAATCTTTATTCAAGATTCCCAGAAATATTTTCAATTAACACCGGAAAGGTAAACATTTTTAATGATACGCTTTAGAATCTTTAAAATATTTGCTATCATTAATCAAGGCGCCAGCAATCTTGGGATCACTTAACAATACATATCTTATATACAGATATATATATATCTATAGCTTTCAACACATTTGTCTTTCGATTAATTATCATATTTTCCATTTATTTCTGCCCAATGAAATTAAACATATAAAAATAATTATAAATGTTTTGATTGATTGTTTTTAATGTTTTTTTTTTGCGTGTTGCTGACATTTTGCAGGCATGTCTTATGCGGAAAACCACATGATTTTCCCATTATAAAATGCCTGGTAATATAAACACTTAAGTATTTTATTCATCTTATTTGAAAACCATTCCGAACGTTATTGATTTTTACTCGTATTTGTTTATGCTTCAGGGAAATGTGTGCAGTACTAAAACGCAATGAGTCAATTCCTTTTGTCCGAAAATCTACGCGTTCTTCTATAAAAGTTGCTCTAAATGAATCCAATTCTTATTTACCTACAATTGGTTTATATAGAAAAGTTTCTGATTAATTTAGCAGAACAATTTAATTTCAAGGAAAAGATCTTCCGAAAATAACAAATTGCAAAAACAAACAAAAAACGTCTTGGAATAAGTATATTGTTACTATATATATATATATATATTTAGATACTAGACCTGTATCGAATTGTTTTGATTAAAAAATTAATGAATTCGATTCAAATTATCGTTCACTGATTCCAAATCTCAAATCGAACTATTAAAAGGATCAATTAAACTGCTTTGTTAAATGAAACTATAAGCAACACTATACTATATAGATAAATAGGTTGTATATATATATATATATATGTATATTATATGTTACAATATAGAGCCTATAATAATTTTCAAAGACCTTCGACCTGTCATGCCACAATCTGCAGCATTGTTTCGTAATGTGTCATTAGTAGAATGTTCTTACACTGTTCCCGATTGTCTTCAGAGTTTCCATAAATGCTGTAATAAATTGAATCAAATATATCATGTTCAGACCCAACAACACTTACAACAACAACTCTCAGGGCTTTGTGCATGTTTAATAATAAGCATTCCAGCATTTTGTCAAAGTCAACAGCAGAGAAGGTGAAACGAAAACCAAAAACCAAAAATCGACAGCCGAAAATCGAACCAAAAGACATTTACTTATGTCACGGTCCGTTCCATCCGACTCCGACTCAAACTCAGACTCCCATTCCCAAACATGGATCTATTCATATAGTAGGTATAGTAGTAGGTAGTTCCCAAAATGACGGGTCTGTCATTAGCAACAAATGACAGGCCGGTAACAAAAAGTCGGCAACTACTTACGAACATGACAATTACTTGTACAAAAAAAAACGACTGTTCCATAAATAATTTCACTGATTTTTCCCCTTAGCCTCTACCCTGACCTCTACCTGCTACCCCTCACCATGCTTCAATGAATTGTATATGTTGTATAATTAATATAATTGTGTATGTGTGTGTTTTTATTGAAGGGGAGGCGACCAAATTACAGAGGTAAATCAATTAATAACCAGTTGCAATTGTAATTGCAAATTGACACAATTCTACAATTTAACATTGATTACAATTTACGTGTTCTACGCGGACGTGAAAAACTGGCATTAAATTGTATACCCTGTAAAAATGCCAATTGCAAAGGGTAACATGAAAAGTACCAGGAACAAATTAACGCCAACCGATAGTCGCCACAACAGTATCGATATGAAGAAGACGAAATAATCGATAGAGCACGCAAAGTTACGCACGCAGATATCAATTATATTAGGCTGCTGCAGCTGAGACTAAGTGAACAGTGAGAACAGCTTGAACATTGGGAACAGTGAGAACAGAAATTCGAGTGGGAAGACCTGGAAGTTTAGCTTCGTTATTTTATATGTAAAATAAATTAAAGTATTCATTATAAATTATTAGAACGCTCGAATTGAAGACAGGGTATCCGCTAGTCGTGAACACAGAACTACGCGCATTCCTACTTGTTATTTCTTGTGGAGGCGTTTATTATTATTATTCTATGAATACGATTTCAATTATCATAGTTGTAAGATTTGCAATGATTGATTTAAATTATATGACAATTTTTATAGCTTGTGTTGATCCGATAATATCGTATTATTTTATATATTCTGAACTTATGTCTTTGATCTTTTTAACGAACATAATTCTATCTTTTCATAATATTGATTCAACCTAAATACAAATTGAAATAGTTTAAATTTAAATACTTTCTGGCATTCTTACATCAACATGAACTCCATTGAGGCGTCACTTCAGCATCTCATTCCCAAGAATTCTCTATAGTTTGTCCGCTTATCCAGCCAAGCGTTAACTGTAGCATTTTTGCTTTTCCAATTGTTTATTTGTTGTATGAAATCATGCAACTACCTGTTCCATAGTTGGATACCATATTAGTAGCACTCCCAGTTATTCAATACTATTTATAGAGTCCTCCGTAATACGATACATTGTCAGCTGGTTAATGTGAAACTTTTCCAATAGGTCATACTCCCGGCTCAAGATCATTGACTTCTCGTAGGCATATCAAAAAAAAAGTGGGAGAGCGCTGGGTGAAAATGCAGTAGATAAAACAGTCGGCAAGATAAATGGGCAGCTATCAAAATAATGAGAGGCTGCAGATGCCCCTTCGCCTGTCTTGTAGTAGGCATATGTCGTCTGCCTTCACATTGAGTACGGGTACATCGTATTTACCTGCAATCAAAACAGTTTATATTTTTGTTTTTGTTGTTGTTTTTTCTCTATCTGTTTGCACTTCAAATATTTATTTTACCTGCCTGTCCGCATGTGTCTACAGACGAGCCACTCACTTTTCCTACAGCCCATACTCTACAGTCTACAGTCTATAGCTCACTTTAAAGTACATATTATCAAACGTTTATTGGATGTTTGTTTAAAATGTGTGTGCGTGTGTGTGAGTATCTTATCACCATGTCGAAAATATTCCTTTTATTTGCTTCCGATTGATTCGCGAGAAGGGCAAGGTTTTGCCCGAAGTAGGCCTGCTGATATATAGGCCTTGATATCTGAGTAGTAATTCCCTAGCCCTATTTCCCTATTGAGCACAACTGACAGCTCAAATCAACGGCATAAGGTGTTAATGATTGCTAAAATCAACAGTGGGCTAAACAAACTGGGTTAAAGGCGAGTCGGGGCAGGCAATGTTGCGCATACGCAGCGTTGCACCAAAGTCATAAAAACCATTTCAACAAACGGCAGCTGCTGTTTGTTCAATAAAAGTAAAACTAGCTTGCACCCAAACAAGTAACTGAACTTCTACAACACCGAAACAGGCACACACTATTTTTTAACTGGTAACTATCTATAGCTACCTTCAATTGAAGCAGTTAAAAGGAAGGAAACGATATCCCAAAAGAGCCAAAGTTACATTTCATTTACTAAAATCTATACAGTAAATCTCTATTCTAGTTTTTTTGTAATTCGTGACTCGTATATGGCATACAATAGTGCACATGCCCTTTTGGTTAGTGTGTATTCAGTGTTTAAAAGGCCTAAGTATCAGTTTATGGCCTGGTTCAACGCCTCGCAAGTCGCGCCACCAGAAAAATCGCATAAATCTTAACTCCCGGTTGCAACTTCACGAGTTTTGTGAGCTCGAAACTCAATTAAAATGCCAGGTTCAGCCTGGCTCTGGCTCTGACTCAGGCTGCCAGCGTGCGAAACTGACAGCTGACAGATGGAGATGGACTTGGAGTTGAACATGGAGGGCGGAGGTGGAGCTCACAGATGGAGATGGAGATGGAGACGTTGTAGGCAAAGAAAGCGAGCGTGTGCGGGTCATGGGCTCTGTCAACATTTTAACAAACTTCTTCACTCACTCACTTAGTCATTTGCTCACACTGTCACTCAGTCAAACTATCAATCATTCAACTCTCTCACACTTTGTTTTTTCCTTTTCTTTCTTTCACTTTTCGCTTTTTGTTTTAAATTCGTTGTTTGAAGCAGGTGCGAAATGTGTCAGTTTCAAATAAAGTCAAAGTTCAAGACGAGTACTCAAACCACTCCAAATTCACACTCACATTCACAAGCACGAGTCCTAATTGTTATTCATAAATGATTCTGTGTTTTTAACAAAAGTTTCATAGATATAGAAGTATATCTTGTGGCAGCTGTCGATTAACAACAGCTGTGGAAACAGGCTTCAAGTTTCACAGAAGTTTTACTAACATGGGAACTGAAATATATATAGTGAAAGTTATAAAGTAACTCGATCTAGCTATATCTAATATTGATTATTATCTATAAAAATAATGTATTAACACTTATAGAAACTATCCGAAACTAAAGCCAAAGCTGAATATATTTATTAGTAATATAAACCAAAAGTTGATATATAGAAATCCTTTTTAGTATTTCTTGTACAAAGTTGACTAATATTTGCTTTTCTTTGACATTTTCAGGTCCTGCTATATATACTATATATTAACTGTTATATAAAGTAAGTAAAAGAAATTCATTTCTACATTTGTTTCGTGTCTTTTCTTTATATCCTTGGGTCCCTTGAGGTTTCACCAAAATTACTTTGTAATGTAAATGGAGGGGATGCAATTTATTATCCCTGGTAATTTGAAGATTCCGGTTTCATTCCGTGTGACTGCTTTGGGTCAATTAAATGCAGTTTCCTTGTCAAATCCCTTTGATTCGTTCCATTTGAGTGAACTTTATGTGTGTTCGCACTTGCAACTTCCAAGCAATTGCACCCAGCCAGGGGCAGGAGTGGAGGCCAGGACATAAAATGACATGGGGTTAAACTATTACCTGCGCAGGATGTGAATTAGCGTTGACTCTGGTGATGCTCCCAAGCATCTCGGAGCATTAATTGAAGTGCAAAATCACGAACATGCATTTAATTCACTTTGCGGTTGGTCTGGGAAATGCTGTGAAAGCTGAAATAAATTTTTGCACGCATTTTGCAGCTTGTCGATTCAATTGGCCAACAGATTGCCCCCTATCTTGGCTAACATCAGTGCGTCTGTCTCTGATTCTCTGTGAGTATGTGTGTGTGTGTGTGTGTGAACCATTTAAGGGCATTGCGAACTTTTTCCAGTCTTTGCGGGGCGTCTGTTGGCGTCTGACTGGTGCCTGGCTGCCTGCCTGGCTGCGTGGTCTGCAATTGTCCTTTATTGCCATTCCTTCATTAGGTTTTGTACTCGTATCTTTGAGATATTTTAATGCAATTTTTATGCGCATTTTTGTTCAGTGTAATGGGCTGATTTCTTCGTTTCTTGGTACAGCCTGCCGCTCCTCAACGTCCCCAAGTCCAAGTCCAATTCCAAGTCCAGCTCCAATCATCCACGATAATTTCAATTGTGATTCATGTGATGCGCTTTACTTGTACTTATTCATGTCAATCGATTTGTCTTGATGCGAAAAATCTCTTTCAAACTGATTTTTTCCAACTCTTGTTGCCAAACTTCACTTCACTCTGATTGTGCCAGAGCATAAATTAGAAAGTATCTCGAAATATTGCAATCATTTCCTATTTTAGTTAGATTCAGCAATACTTTTTAGGCTTAAAAGTAGCTCTTGATGTATACCACAGCTGGGTGAAGGGCTAGTCATAGTCATACATTTCCTTCTAAGCTTCTCTTGCTTTTAAGCATTCAAAGAGTAGATTTCCCATCAGTAACTTATCTAATCTCAAGGCTTGTACAATTTATGTTCTTCGGGCATATTTATCCATTAATTTAATACACATTTTCGTAATTTTACGGACTTCTGCTCTATATAGACTGTTAAGGGCACCAGCTGTTGGTTGCGGCAATTATCTTAGAAGCATATTAAATTATGCATGAAAGGTGCAAGTACGAGTATCCAAATGCCATAAAAAGTTGAATAAATGCCCATAAAATGTTAAAAGAGAAGTAACAAGAGAATATTTGAATATTCGGAATATTCAGAATGTGTCAAAAGTGCTGGAAATAAGCTAGAGTCTATTCGTATTCATATTCGTATTCACACTTAAAACGAAACAACGCCACATAAATAAGAAGACCAAGGAAGTTTATTCGGCTCTCCCAGAATACGGCGGAGACATAAATTAGATCATAATAAACTTAAATAAAATAAAACTACGGAGCGACCGCAGGCTTATAAAAATAGTCTTCATTCGCCGCGTTGTGTGAAAATTAACAGCATTCAGAAGCATTGGAGAAGGCATAAATTTAAATAAAAGACGAGAAGGGAAACAGCTGCGAACAAGTTGAACTGAAAGATGCAATTGCTCGACTCCAATATACTCTATATTTAAATAACTTCATTAGACTCAATATACACTCTCCTCCTCCTTCTCCTCCTTCTCTCTCGCTGTCTGCCTTTGCCAACGGGTTGTATGAGTAATGCAGAGATTTTAGTCTTAAAGTTTGCCACCATTTTTAGATACAGTTTATTGTGGTATTAAAATTGTTACACTTGGACATAGTCTGCTCCTCCTCCTTCTGGTTAGTAGGCCTTGATATCGTGTGGACGACGGAAACGTTGACCCGCCTCGCGGAGCGTTGTGTTGCGGGTCTCTGGCATCAGAGCCGCAAAGATGAGGAAACTTATGAGCAGGATAATGCCCACTGCTAGGAAGTAGGCGTAGAAGGACTCTTGGGTCATTTGGTATGTGACAATTACAATGATGTGTATCACTTGCTCGATGCACACAATCAGGGCTATAAAGAAGGGTTTGACCCGCATGGGAAACGCCTCGCCCAAGTAGGTGGGCGTGCAGGAGACGTACAAGCCGGCAAAGAACTGAAAGGCCATGGAGATGCGCATCACCTGGTCCATGGAATCATAAAACGAAATACCGATACTGGACAAATCCGAGTAGATGCCTGCTATGCCCAGCATAAGACCAGCCATGCAGAGCAGGCCCAGCATTGCGGAGAACTTGCGTCCCAGCTTGTCCGCCAGGGCAATCGTAAAGAATGTGCCCACCCAGCGCAGCAGCACCCACACAATGATGGTCCAGTCCAGGTATCTCTCAGTCACAACGGTGCTGGTTATCATGGCATAGGTCAGTGGCAACGAGAAGGTGAATGCCACCAGGCAGCGGCAGAACACCATCTTAACGAAGGGCATTACCGAGGCCCTCAACTCTGAACCGATGCTCATGCTGTTGCCCTCTGCCACGTAACGCTTGGCCTCGTCCAGGGCCTTGTTGCATGCCTCAGCAGTTGGTGGCATGGACAGAAGCTGCCACTGGTATCTGCGTGCCTTTTCCTCATCATTTCGACGCAGATAGAAGATGGGTGATTCTATTGACACGGCCACGGTGCCCGTTGCAATCAGAGCAAAGACAATGCCGAAAATGCCATGTGCCTGATTGAACCCAATGCTCGAACCAATGTCCCACTCTGCATCCATAATCACCTGAATGGCGAAACCCAGCGCCAGGCCATACTGCTCCACAGCGCCCCATGAACCACGAGAGGTCTTAGGCGTTATCTCCGTGATGTGAATGATAAAGACCACCGTCATGAGACCGATCCCCACGCCGCCCACATACCGAGCTGCCACCATGGGCGTGTAGTCGTAGGGTGCAGACACACAAATGATCGCATCGATCAGTTGCATCACTCCTGCCAAGACCTAAAGAATCATTGGCATCATTGGATTCGAAATCTTCTCTTGTAACTTTCTTTCACTTACATAGAAAACCGCCTTGGGCAGGTGCGTCACGGCCAGAGACGCCACAACAGCTCCAATAATCATCCCGATGAACCAACTGTACCGAAACTCATTCGACGTCAGAATGTCTGTGCCCTGATTCCAGCCCAGACCCTGAGCCATGTCCATGCCACCATAGGCAAACAACAAGATACCTTTAAGAAGTATTTGGAAACGAAATCTATTAACTTGAGTTTCATCTCTATCTTTTGAATTTCTAATGGAAGAATTGCTAATCTGGATAAAATTTCATTGCCCTTCTCTTTTCTTATTAAAAATTATTCTATACGATATATAATATATCAGTATATGATATATCAGCATATCAGGAAGAATTCTCAGTTGAATATATAAAATATCTTCGTCCTTGGGAATAGGAAGTTATATATCTTAATTCTCCGTTCGTTTCTATTGAGACTTTCCAACGAAATGTTTATCAATTATGTTCATGTTTTCGCTATAACATATGTTTAACTATTACTTCTTTTGTATGTTCGTATATATATATATGTATAATATAACTAGATAGATAAATATGTATATTTATATATATTTCGATTCGTTAGAAGTTAGTATCTGCGCGATATGAAATGACAATTACTTTTATCTCTAAGGCTTTGGGTGAAAATTCTGTTTAAATGGAGATATGATAACGATACATACATTCACATATATATATATATCTATATACATGTATATACATACAGTGAAACCTCTCTTGGCGCACAACAGATTTCCATGTACTCTCACTGACTTCTTACACTAAATAATCTGTTAAAGCCGTACAACTCCCTCTCTCTCTCTTCTCTGTCTCTTCCTCCATACGACGTTGAGTATCCATCAAAAAGAGGTTTCACTGTGTACACTTTATGCTCCAAGTACTCCCATTTCTCACCTGCTGTTCCTGTATGTGCTTGCTGTCTTGAGTTCCAGCGGCTCCTTTGTCCTTGTGGATTGTTGATAACCTCCACGTAGGTGGTTTGTGGTGGCGCTGATGGAACTGTGGTTATGTAGGTAGTCTGCATCGGAGGTGTTGTATAGGCTGGCTGCATCGGTGGTGCTGTATAGGCTGGCTGCATCTGTGGTGCTGTATAGGCTGGCTGCATCTGTGGTGATGTATAGGCTGGCTGCATCGGTGGTCCTGCATAGGCTGGAGGCTTCTCGGTCGTAACATAGGTGGTCGTCATCTTGGGGGTTAACCTATTGGTATAACTCGCTTGGAGGTTCGTTCGATTTGAAGGCTACGACGTAACTGAATTCGACTGGACACAATTTGGCTAATTTATAGGTACACGAAAAGTGCGCTATCAGTCTCTAATTAAAGATAATGGCTACCGATATGTATATATATGTATAACTATATATATTGTAATCAGAATACTATGCAGGGGGCAAGCAACAGTTTCTGAACTTTGGCTTTGATTCATTTGTGAAACTGAACACAAAATATGTGTTAACACAATTTATTGACTCACTTGTGGGGTTTTTCGGTGAGTAACTGTGTTTAGACCCAAGATAAGATCTTTAGGCGTAAAGCAGCTGATCCTGCTGGTCATCAATCTCACAGTATGCGCCTCTTCTCTGGCTCAGAGGGTAGTATCTGAAGGAAGAAGCATCTGATCAAAGAGTGTCTCTTGGGAACAGATCATTGGTTTCATAGCTCCATCGTCAGGAAGCTATAATATGGATCTTCAATCAGCTTCAATTAATCCAAATCACATTCAAAAAGAATCCCAAATGACGAGTTGTTTTTAAGATAACTTTATTTGAAAACTTGAAATGAATTGAGTGCAAAGTTTCCTTGCTTAAAGCTTACAACTTAAGTAGGAACAGCTTACTTCCTCCCCTGAAGATGGGAATGGTTGGATCTAAGAGACTTGTCATATTATCGTATATAATAAGCAGCTCCAGTTTCGATGTTACCATCTCGATTTGTGAGTGTTTAAGTTGGGGTTAACCTCCGCTTTAATAGGTCATCACATCGTGTGGACGACGGAAGCGTTCACCCGCTTGGCGCAGCGTTAGGCCTCTAGTCTCGGGCATCAGAGTGGCAAAGATGAGCAGACTCAGTACCAGGATAATGCCCACACCCACAAAGTACTGGTATAGGTAGTTAAAAGTGTTGCCAAATGTGACAATCACAATGATGTGGATCACCTGCTCCAGGGAAACTATCAAAGCGATGAGCAAGGGCTTCACGTGCATAGGGAACGCTTCACCCAGGTAGCTGGGGGTGCTGACCACGAAGAGGCCTGCAAAGAACTGGAAGGCCATGGCGACTTGGGAGACCTGCGACATGAAGTACACGTTTGTGACATAGGATGAGTCCGAGTAGATGCCCGCCATGGCCAGCATCAGACCTGACATGCAGAGCAGTCCAAGCAGGGAGATGAACTTGCGGCCTAAAGTGTCCACAGCGGAGATGCCGATGAGTGCGCCGAGGAACCGCAAGATGCTCCACAGGATCATTGGCCAGGAGTAAATGGTTTGCTGCCAAACCATCGTGCTCGTTAACATGGACCAACTGAGGGGCACTGAGAAGGAGAAGGCCACAAGGCAGCGGCAGAAAAGCATCTTGACGAAGGGCATACCCGAGGCAGCCAGCTGTGCCCCGATGCTCATGCTTCTGCCCTCCGCCACGTATCTCTTGGTCTCGTCATAGATGCTCTTGTAGACATCCGGCGGAGTCGTGCTGCCCAGCAACTGGGTCTGGTAGGTTTGTGCGGCATTCTCATTGCTTTTGCGTAGATAGAAGATGGGCGACTCCACGGACATGACCACGGAACTGGTGCCCACAATAGCGAAGACAATGCCTATGATTCCATGGACACGATTCAAAGGAATACTTGCAGTCGTGCTCCATTGCGAATCCATGATCACCTCTATGAGTATGCCCACTGCCAATCCGTACTGCTCCAAGGCGCACCACTTACCACGGCTCCCGCTCAACGTGACCTCCGAGTTGTGTATGATGAAGGCCACCGTGATGAATCCAATGCCCACGCCACCAACGAATCGAGCTGCTACTATTGAGGCGTATTCGTCGGGTACACAGACAAAGATGAGTGAATCCAGCAGCTGAATCATTCCTCCTGCAGACTACATAATAGAGTGGATTAGCAGAGCTCATCATGGCTGCTTCTACTTACATAGATATCTCTCTTTGGCACGCAGGGTATGACCAGAGCTGTTAAAAGGGCTCCAATAATTACACCAATACCCCAACTGAACTGGAACATATGTGTGCTAGCGATCCCAGAGCTCTGGTTCCAGCCTAGTCCCTGAGCCATATCCATGCCGCCATAGGCAAATAATAATAGCCCTAAGAGAATAAATGCTCTATATAAACTGATTCTTATAGTAAGGATCGTATATCTAAGTTCTGGAAAGGATCCTTAGGTTCACCTATAGCTGCAGTGTGAGCCTCATTGTGGGTCTTCCAGTTGTGTTGGCCGCGAGGATCAGCTTGCATCACCTCGATGTAAGTGGTTGCTTGTGGTTGTGGATAGGGTGCGGCTTCTGTTGGCTGTGGATACATCGTGGCTTCTATTGGCTGTGGATACGGGGCCTGAGGTGGTTTTGGGGGTTGGCCTGGACCTGCCACAAAGGTTGTCTGCAATGGCGGAGATTGTACAGCGCCTGAGTAGCTACTTGTCATACTTATGTAACTCGCACAAAGAAAAAAAGCAGACTGAAGTTACCAAATGTTTTTACAGAACTGTTTAAAAGAAATATATATATATATACATTTTTGGGTGTATGAGTCTACAAGTAGTATTATAATTATCATTATCATTATCTACATGCTGATAAAGTGTGTGTTATACTGTAATCAAGTTGTAGATACATGAGTATCAATAGTATCTACGATGGGACAGCATGTCGTGATTATGGCCATGATTTAATTAATATACTTAGCTGATAACAGAACTGATAATATAATATAAAACATAGTATAGTATATATATAGTAAAGTATAGTATAGTATATAGTACATACTTCAGTTGGACAGCTGACTCACTGAATTCCTAGGGGATGCCACAGCTGAATCAGCGAGAATCTATCGAGCAGTTTTATAGAAGAAAATATACTATTATGATCGAGAAGATTGGGTTATATATATAGTATATATATATATATATAAACGATTTTGTGTTTAAGTGTAATCAATTACATTTCCAGCAATCCATTTTTTTTTATTTCGTGTCAAGAATAGAAGTTAATTATTTATAGATACAACCAATTATATTTCAAATGTTTTTCTATCTTATCTTTTAATGGAAAATGTCAAAAAACTGAAATACACTGTAAAAGATATTCGTTATAGTGATCAAACAGTTTTATATACTATATATAAAAGAACAGAGATTTCATTTTTATTTTTAGAATATTTTATTTGAACTTTTATTATATATAATACTTAACATAAGATATAAGAGTATATCCGTAGGATAGGTACAATTCGTCCTTATAGAAATAGACTTAGGATTAGAGTTTGCATTAGACTCAGAGATTACATGACTATAAACTCTTTGACGATCCCAGCTAATGGGCCATTATGTCGTGGATTCGACGGAAACGTTGACCCGCCTCGCGGAGAGTTGTGTTGCGGGTCTCTGGCAACATGACCAAAAGCATAATGAAGCTGATCAGCAGGATAATTCCCACAGCGAGATAGTACTGGAAGAAGCTGTCGGTACTTCGCTCGAAGGTGACTATCACAATGATGTGGATCAGCTGCTCCATGCACACAATCGACGCGATGAGGTAGGGCTTGAGGCGCATGGGGAATGCCTCGCCCAGGTAGGAGGGGGTGCATGCCACAAAGAGGCCGGCAAACATTTGGTAGACCATGGAAATGCGACAGATGGCTGCCATATAGGTGGGGCTGAAGGTATTCGACCAGTCGGAATAGATGCCCGCCAGGCCGAGCATCAGACCTGCCATGCAGACGAGTCCGAGGAGCGAGAGTAGCTTTCGTCCTATCCTGTCCATGACCAAAAGAGCAAGTAGGGTTCCAATCCAGCGCAAGAGTCGCCAAACGATGATTGGCCAGCTGTACATGGTCTGCTTCCAGACCAGGGTGCTCGATATGATGGTCTGGGTGAGCGGCATCGAGAAGCTAAAGGCTACCAGGCAGCGACAGAAGAACATCTTGATGAAGGGCAACACCGCGGCGGATATATCCGCCCTCAAACTCTCATTTGTGCCCTCCGCCACGTACAGTTTGTTCTCAGCAAAGGCTACAGCGAAGTCCTCCTGGGTGGCCTCCCTGCTCAGCAGCTGCCACTGGCAGGAGCTGGCCTTCTGATCATTATTCTGGCGCATATAGTAGATAGGTGACTCCACGGTTAGGATCAATACGCCTATGGCAACCAGGGCAAATACAGCTCCAATGATGCCATGCACTTGATTCATGGCTACGGAATTTGTCGGATCCCACATGGAGTCCATGATAACTTGTATAGCTATGCCCAAACCCAGGCCAGACTGCTCCAAGGCGCACCATTTACCACGCGCCTCCCTTGGCGCCACCTCCGTATTATGGATGATAAAGGCAACCGTTATAAGCCCAATCCCGATGCCGCCCAGATACCGCGCTGCGATCATAGCACTAATGTTATATGGTGCAGTCACACAGATGATGGAGTCGATGAGCTGCGTCAGGATTACCATAGTCTAAAAGATGAGGGAAACATTAGAATGATAGAAATTAATCCAAGATTCCTTCGACTTACATAGAAATAAAACTTGGGCACGTGATTGGCGGCGCAGGCAGATAGAATAGCTCCAATGATAACGCCTATGAACCAACTGTACTTGAACTGTTCCGTGTCTGGAATGCCTGAGTACAAGTTCCAGCCAAGACCCTGCGCCATGTCCATGCCTCCATAGGAAAACACAACAAAAGCTGCCAAAAGTATCAAAAGTTGAGGTTATGTGGAACAGTTAACCCTACTTCTCCTATGAGACTCAAGGAGAGATCTGCTGGTATATGTACCTGTTACGATCTCGTGTAGCCTCTGTCTATTGACACGGCAGGTGTATCTGCTTTGTCTGCGGGTATCCGGTATGACCTCTATGTAGGTCTCTGGTGTGGGAGGAGGAGCTTGTCCCATGGGTTTGTTCATTTTGCTTGGAGGTCTACGGCGCAACTAACTTCAATAAGACAAATTCCATTTGTATTTATAAACAAACCCAACGAATTTTGATATCATATTTCGGGTTTTCGTATCGTTAGCTACTAATTGGAATTGTAATTCCGTTTTCTGATAATATTTCGTTAACTTTCGGCTCTGATTCATATAATGCCAGTTCTCATATGGGTGGACAGCATAGACTGGGAGTAAGCTCTGATAAGCGCTGTCTGGATGAAGATTGACGACAAGTCTTTGCAGCTAACTCAGTTCTAATGCTTTCCCTAGGAAACACCCGAGCTGTGAATCATGCAAACGTGAGCGAAAGTAAAGGCTTTCAAGATGTTCATATATAGAGATATATAGTCTAAGTCTTGTATTACTTTATATAACACAAAACCTTTCTAGTGTTATCTGGTAAACATTGACGTCTGCCTTATGTCTGGCTCTTATCTAATTTCGCATTCCTATCTAGAATTCGAGTACTTCGAGTCTTCCTCTAAAGAACTTGTTGAATCTAATTAAAGATTCTACTTTGTGCGAGGAGAAGTACTTAGTTTTGCCACACCTTGACATAGGGATGCCACATCTTCATTAGCTGTGGCAACACAAGTAAAAGTCATTAATGTTGCAGCAACAGTCGACACTTTGGCAACAGGCAACCGAAGCCCAATCCCGAACCCAAACGAAATGCAACCCAATGCCACATCCCTGAGGCGGCAATCTCAAGTGTTTGCCTGAGTTGTCTCAAATTGCGTAATGTCTGAACTGGCAGCCACAGCTCCAACTCCCAACTCCAATTGCAGCTCCATCAACGCTGTAAGCCAATCTATCTTGTTGCGCATCAAACTGTCAAATTGTACACATGTCTCTCTGAGTGTGTCTCTGGCATGGATGAAGCTGATGGCGGAGGTGGCGGTGGAGGGTATTGGGACTGCGACTGCGACTGGGACTGGGACTGGGACTGATTCTGCTGACTCTTGGCTGCCACTTGGCTGGCTCTTGTCATTTGTCGTCGCTCGACAAATTAACCAAATGCGACGCCAAATGGCCATGGCATCCTCTCCAGCTCTCCAGCTCATATTTTGTACATCTTCAAGTACATTTTAATGAGTTTATGCAGCAAGTTGTCTAATGGCGCAAAAATTATGAGCGCCGCATCCAGTCACATCAGCACATGGTGCCCATAACTCACACCCCTATCCAGATACAGATACAGATACAGATACATTTACATTTACATTTACAGATACAGATACAGATACAAGCTGGAGACAGATGAGCACTTTGCATCAATTTCTATATGAATATACGAGCATGTCTTCTATGTGTGCGCTACTAATGTCTCAAAAGGAGAAGAGTCTGCCACTAATGGAGTCTAATTACTCCCGACCAACAGGCGACAACTGAAGCAGATCCCGCCCTGCCTACTGTTCTCTCTACCCTCTACCCTCCCCCCAAAAGCCTATTTAAACGTTGTTTCTTCCTTCGCTTGACAACCAGACAGACAGATGGATAGACGAAGCCTATTGCTTATTATTTATTTTAGTACTATCCAAAAAAACATAGACCCGTCCAGACCAGATAGTGCATCTCGCTGCTATTTTGGTTCCAGACAGTCTCCTTCAGCGGATTATCCCTCTCAGTAAATCTTGATATGTTGATGACCCGGTTGCACTCTGGGGGTTCTATTAAAACTTTGGATAACTTTAGCAAAAGTAATTCTAACTTTAATTCCCTTTTAATTAACTTCTGCACTTTGAAGGACTTTTCTGATGCCTTGAGACCAATTAAAAAAATAAAGCGTAGCTCGTGTGTTTCCGCCCGGGATTGAACCGGGGGCCTTCCGCGTGTTAGGCGGATGTGATAACCACTACACCACGGAAACAACTTGATTCGGCAAATATGGCATATAAAATTTATATTCTGCAGCTATAAATAATATAAAGATAAACAATTTTAATTATATTTCCATCAAACGCTCTTTGAGTATTATTTTAATATGCTAAAAATAATCCTAAGAGCACAAGTTGGAATCTACGAGTGGACCTTCAGCTATCTCCCAGTTGGACCTATTTGATCCGTTATCAGTGCTTTTTCTAACCTCACATAGATTATATATTATAATATATAATATATTAAATAAAAAAAATTGATCCAATTTCATCAAATGCCGAAACCCGGGATTGAACCGGGGACATTTAGATCTTCAGTCTAACGCTCTCCCAACTGAGCTATTTCGGCAGGTGATTGTAACTTGGCAGACTGAGGATCATAAACGAATCGGAAGAATAGAAATATAAATAGAAATAGAAGTAGGAATGGAATTGCAGTTGTGAATATCTGGAAAGAGAATGACGAATGTGTCTCGCTATAAATAGATTAAATGTTTCTTAGTTCCACATAAATCATATAATACTTATATAGTATATAGAATATCACTAGAAGTGTACAAGATTTTGTGCAACTTTGTTATTATAAAGTCCATTAGAAGTACATAAAATACACGGTTGCCAAATCCGCTTTTTTCCCGTCAAATCTGGCTTTTTTGAAAGACCGATTGCGGGAAAAAATTGAAAACAGTGGGAAGCGGGAATTCTGGCTTTCTTAAAAAAAAATTTGACCTTTTTTCCGCTTTTTTTGTTTTGGGATAAAATATGTTAATATTTTAGGTTTTACGTATTTACGAAGTTGCAAATATTGAACGCCAGTACAATATTATTCATTTGGTTAATTGGGAGAACAAACAAGATACAGCAAAATTTTGGGCGGAAGTGTATGCATTCAAAGATGCTGGAGGGGTTCATAAATTTAGTGAACTGGCCAGGCTTGCGATATCAGTTTTGTCCTTGCCTTGGTCAAACGCTGAAGTGAAAAGAGTTTTTAGCCAGGTTAACCTGTTAGTTAAAAAGAAAACTTAGGAACAGAATGCACCTCGACATGCTCAATGCGATTTTGTGCGTCAGGAAAGATTTTGTACTTTATTGCATTTCAAATTAAGTAATGTAATGTGTTTATTAACTGATACGGATTGCGTAGAGCAGGCAAATGCTGCTTTGATTACCAACTTTCCGAAAAATATTTGCGATTGATTGGTACGACAGACTCCTACGATAATAATAATTATGTTGAAATCGACGAAATAATATATAAATTGTCTTAATAAAATCCTACATATATATTAATGTTAAAAAATATGAAATATAAACATCAGCTTTTTTTAAGCTTTTTTGTACGCTTTTTTTGGTCTTGCTTCCAGTCAAAAATAGCTTTTTTTGCTTCTGAAAAATTGGCAACACTGATAAAATATAAAAGTATAAAGACTATATTCTTCTATCAGTTTATGCGTCTAATACAGCTCAGAGAGTATATTAGCTAGATAATTTAATATATATTTATAGTATATAAAAATGTCTGAAGTTAAGTTGGATTAATAATTTATATATATTTTTTTTATTATTTATGTATCTATTTATATAATTTATAGTTTTATTTATTTCATATTTTATATTTTTATTTATTTTATTTATGTTTTATATTCATTTTATTTATTTTATAAATATTATTTGTTTTTTTCTATGTTATTTATTTTGTTTATTTTATGTATCCTTTTATTTTTGTCTTTTATTTATTTATTTGTTTAATTATAAATAAAATATTATTGTATTTAAGTTATTTATTTTATATATCTTATACAAGTACATATAATTATTAGTTATATACAGTATATGGAACATCTCTTGTTCAGTTATTTATTCAAAATTATCTTTTACACGACAGAAATGCGTTTTGTGTTCAATTTTATCTACTACTACTTATTTTTTTGGCATGGCAAACAATCCTAAGAATTACCCGTTTTAAGTGAGTCAACTGCCCTTCTCCTCGATTCTCAAATGTAGTACTTAAGCTCATGTGAGGCCATGCTTTTTTTGGTGTCTTCTTGTGTGAATGTGTATGTGTTTTTGTAAGTGTGGGTGAGTATGTGTATATGTAAGTGTAGGTGAGTATGTATGTATGATGTATGTATGATGTATGTATGATGTATGTATGATGTATGTATGTATGTAAGTGTGGGTGAGTATGTGTATATGTAAGTGTAGGTGAGTATGTATGTATGATGTATGTATGATGTATGTATGATGTATGTATGATGTATGTATGATGTATGTATGATGTATGTATGATGTATGTATGATGTATGTATGTATGTATGTATGTATGTATGTATGTATGTATGATGTATGATGTATGATGTATGATGTATGATGTATGATGTATGATGTATGATGTATGGTATGATGTATGATATATGTATGTACGTATGTATGTATGTGTATATGTATGTATGTATGTATGTATTTATGTTTGTATGTATGTATGTATGATGTATGTATGTATGTATGCTGGCTGCTTTAAACTACAATTTAAGGTACTCAATGTAAAAATTGGACAAGTACGTTAAATCGCGAATTCGTTAAATTGAGAGTCGCTAAACCGGACGTCTACTGTATATCAGGGTATTTAGTAGTCGACTTGAGTAAAATGAACTCTTGTCTTGTGCATTTGATAGACACACATGAGAATTTACGTTGACAGTTGTCGTTATGAATGTCTTTATAAATAATTGAAATGCAGCTGCATAAATATATTATATTTTATTTCAAAGTATTCCCCAGCTACTTTGTAGTACGAATTATATAAGAATATATGTATTAAATATTACAGGAGATTTTCAGCATCATCAAAGATGAAAAGTGCAGTTTGTAAACATTGTTAGGAACAACTAAGAAAATCTGTAGTGAAACATTTATTACATTCGATTGTAATTTTAATGATGCTTTCGCATAAAAATACAAATTTTATGATATTTTTAATGGTTTTCAGCGCCAGAAACGAAACGTAGCTGACATTTTGGCAAAGTTTCAAGATTTTCAATGTGTTTCAGCGCGAAAACTCAACTGTAAATATGAACAAACTGAACTCTAACCTTTCAGCGAATTTCAAATTATTTGCAAATAAAAACCATAATTTACAATCTTGTATAATTTATGTAGCTTTTTAATCGAATTAGTACTTAAATCGCAGGTGTTTTGCGTATTCCCAAGAAATATGCACTAGCTGCAATAATAAATCGGAATACTTTTTATACCTTTCCGTTTCCACTTAATATATAGCAAACGTTGATTTTAATGATCTTCGGGATAGAAGTTTTTTCTTCTATAGTTCTTATAGTTGAGATTATAAGATTATACTCAGCTTTAACTGCTGTAGTATAAAATATCTTGGGATTAGTCTCTGATCTCTTTAAGGTCTTTAAATGATAAACCAAGCATCTTCTGGCTCGCCTCTTAAGTAGAGTTTCTTAATGTTCAGTTATCAGAGTGAGATATATATATATATATAAAATGAAAACTTTTCATATGAAATGGAACCGCTCCCAAAGTTTCAAGTTTTTGTCATAATTTCGGCTCGTGTCTCTGGTCCTTGGGCATTAGGAGAACTGCCTTGAGGCAGAGTGTCGACAAGTGGCTTGAGTGAACCTGATACCCAATGTTTGGCTTGGATCAGTTTATGGCTTGGTCTTCTGTAGTGGCTTTTTGTGTAACCAATGCGGCTTCCGTTTGACGCCGCCCTGTGCTGAAAGCTGAAAGCTGAGACCTGGACAGAGGGACATAATCAGCATTCTTCGGCTTTGTTGTTGTGTCTGCTCTTCGGGAGCAGCAGCAGCTTCACCTTTTGCCAATGATTCACATACTTGAAAGCCGATCGCAGTAGCTGTCGAAATTCTTTAGAATACCCAACCACGACCACGACCACGCCCACCACAGACAGCTATGATTTATGAGTATACTCAGATACTCATATACTCATATACTCATATGAGAGTATGCCCACAGTCGCTTCTCTCCATTGACTGGTTGACCACAGCATTTAGTCCAAGGTAAGCAACTTTTGAATAGTCGTATAACCATATAGTCGTACACTCGTATATGTCTACTTTTTGGGGGTCTGACTAGGTCTGACCAGGTCTGACCTGGTCTGGCCTCTCCTGGCCTGGAAGCAATTTCGCAGCGACTATTTGCAGTCCGAACAAATGCGACAACATTCTTGTCATATGTCAAGAGAATTTTTAACATTTGCACTAGAATTTCTATTTTGGTTCCGTCTACCCAAACTCTTCCTCCTCTCCACCTGTTTCGATTTGGATTTCTTTCGTAATCTTATTCGTATTCGTCGATTTCGAACCCAAACAGACCTTGGGGCGCTCCCCAAGCAAGTGTAAATTGCTTTCCCGTTCGCTTTGTTCTTCCGAGTCGCAATTACATTTTATGTCTTTAGAGGTGAAGTTCTCTGTTTCGAGTCAATTGTGTTTTTCAGCTGAAGTCATACAATTGTCTCAAATCAAATTTAAAGATCTAGTTCCAGTCAAACGTATGAACTCTTTACATCTACTTCGAATCAAGTGAATGAACTCTTTACTTCCCTATAAAACATTTGCAGGCCCTTTTCCAGTTCACTGATTTGACTCGCTCAACTATGACTTGTATTCAGTGAACTAGTTTAATTGAACTTAAGTACATATAAAGTGAACGATTACCTTATTATCAGTTATACATATAAATGTGATTTAAAGTAATCTTCCAGTTGAATTCATCGATTTGCATCTGATTCAATGAAACGATTCAAATCTGCAAATTAGAAATGTTCAACTATAACTTGTAATTATTGAACTAGTTTAATTGAACTTAAGTACATATAATATAAACGATTTATCAGTTATATATATATTCCCTTTAAAACTCCTCTTCTAGTTGAATTGATTGACTTGCGTCTGATTCAATCTGCAAACTAGAAATGAACTCGAGTAAAAGATTAGTTCGTGCTTTGGCAGCTTTGAAACTAGAATGTATTCCATATTATTCATGAATAATACTCTCTATTCGTTTACGTTCGGTCAGTCTATTCCTGGCTTATTTGTCACATGTCCAATTCCATTCTGCAATATGCAAATGTCAGGGAACTTTCCGAAAGTCCTTTGACAAACAAGTTCCTTGCGAATGTAAATTGACAAACTGAGAGGCAAAAACCGCAGTTGAAGCGCACTTTTCCCCTCGTTTCCCTTTCGTACAGTTTATTTTGCAACTTTTTTCCCTAAGCAAATGTAACAAGACTTTTTGCTGTCACTGTTTGCTCTGTTGGTTGCAACTGACTTCGCTCTGCGAATGCCACAAAATTTCAATGCTTTTAAGTGGGTCACAATTCGAGTTGATTTGTTTATGTTACCACAACAGGAACTGGCCTAGGGCCTGGTCTTAGCCATTTCCACATATTATTTATGCTTAGATGTTGGCTAAATTATATTAACCCATTTCCTCACTTTGCTTCAATTAACATTTGACCTTTTCGTATGCATTAAAATTACAACAACCTCTAATTGCTTATTGGCCAAAACGTGTACCCGTCTAGCAAGAATTGTATAAACCTGGTTTTTACTCTTGATGTTTCTTCAGTTTGTGACAAGTTTTGTTTGCTAACAAATTCGCGTGTGCCGAAAAACTGCCAACGCAGTTTTTAATCTTTAATTATAAAAATATATTAATTTTTATTTTTCGAATTTCAAAACACATAAATAATAAATATTAGTTCGCATTACACTTTGATAGGGGTTCGACAGCTCTCTCGCCATTTGAGTATCGAAAAATTACCCTTTCAACACTTGTCAGCACTTTCTGCCCACTCGTCGAATAAAATCTTCAGGTTAAACAACTTATATTACCTCATTTCATATACAAATATTATAGTTTCATATAGAAACTCTACACTTAGAACAAACCTGATTGGGTTAGGCATTATACTAAAACTTAGTATCTCTATCTTATACTATATAAGATGAGATCGATGAAAGGTGGATAGATTTAAACTCAGCTATACTATATTATCCTACAATATGATAGATTATACTTTGGTACTATACATATATATATATATATATAATATACTATATTATAGTATGATAGACTATACTATAAAGTAGAATTTCGCCAATTAGAACTCTGAAAAATTCGGATCATCCAGAAATTGGAACTGAAGTTTGTAAAACATTTTGAGCATTATCGCAATTATTTTTTTAGTATTTTTAAAACATTCCATTTATTTTATTTTTAAACATAATATTTACTAGTATATATGTATATAGTAGTATATATGTATTTGATGTAATTGTCATGAATCTTTATGTTATGTTGCATATCGGTTAAAAGTTTGGTTTCTAGTTTCGTTTCCTTATTTTTATTAATTCAAAAAAGTTAAGTAAAAAAGGAATATATTGTATTCCATCTAAGAAAGTTTTCTCTACATTTTATTTATATTCAAATAAAAAAATTGTCTAGAAAATAGAAAAAAGAGGTTCTAATTTGCGAGGTTCTACTGTACTCGTATAACACATTTTATATACTTTTTTCTAGTTTGTTTTAAATGGAAAAGCGCAGATTACTTTGAACATAGATTAAATGAATTTTGAATAAAGGAAAGATATGTTCACTATGAATATATTTCTACTTTATAATATCCACAATTGATCAATTAAGACTTTAACCTGTTCGCTAGTAAATGTAGGGTATCTCAAAGTCGCCATTGACTATATTATAATAGATTCCTTAGCTAAACCAATTGATCTTTGCACATTTCAGAATGATTCCGCAGCTTTTTAATTGTATTTTTATATATTGGATATAAAACATATTTCCAATTATTCTTTATCATTTTTAATTTACACACACACACACACACACACACTCATACAGCAGCAGGCACAACAAAAAAAATATAAAACTTCTTTCGTGTTTATTTTTTTATTTCTGACATTTTTTTGGCAATCGGAAAATGCCATCAAAGTCATTCACATTGAGCTGGTTTTATATTTCTTTTTAAATTATACAAATTTCCATTTATTTGTAATATATATTTGTCTGGATTTGTTCAACTCTTTATACATATATATACCCTATATATAAGCCCAAAATCTAAACTTATTTTGTCTAAAACAAATGAAGTTATCAAAGAGAGGGTATAGTATACGCCCTGTAGATCGAGTTTATTGGGGGTTTATCCTTGAGGATGAGGTATTTTATATATACTTACATAAAGAAGAGAAAATACATATATATATATATTATATATAATATCTTCATAGCTATAAACTAACGGCAAATTGAACAAGACATAGACATAATCCCAGCCACAAGCTGCGAGCACAAGTAACTGTCTTATGGAGTGTCCAGCTCTTATGGCTCTTGTGCGTGTCTAGAGTCTAGAGTTTACTGTACTAGTATAGAGCCCCCTTAACCCCTTTTGCCCCTCTCAGGCTAAAAGTGACGTAAGTGACATTTACCGCATGTTAACGTCTTGTTCTGCTGAATGTTGTGGGTTGGCATAAATCAAAGTTAGAAGTAGAAGTAAATAGACGTAGAAGCAGCACAAGATGTTGGCTCTGTGTGGTTGTGGGTGTGTGTATGTGTGTGTTTGTGTGTTTGTGTGTGTTTCCTCCTTCTCTTCTGCCCCGCCTCGTTTGAAGCTAAATTCCTTTCGTTTCGAAGCGCATGATTTAGTTTTTAAATACTTAGTTAAGCGTTAAATTGACTTGGCACCAGGAGTCTGTCCGAGTTGTGGTTGGGGCCAATCCCTTAGAGTCCAGCACTGTTAATTGACTAATTAAGTGCTCAGCTGGAGCTGAAGCTGGAGCTGGAGTTGGACTTGGAGCAGCGTATTGAGCCCACGCAACTTGCTCCAAATTTGCAGACTGTTTGACGTCGCAGAGCAACGCCTTCGGTTGGTTAAGGAAACGATTGCCCCACGACGGATACACGTTGCCCACTCTTGGTTGGACTCTTGGACGACTCTGTTGGACAACTATTTGCACTATTTGCAGCACATGCGTGTCGTTGACATGTGGTTAATGAGGCGTGAGTCGGAGAGAGCAGAGACCAGAGTGGAGCTGTCGCTGATAAGCGATATTTATCTTTGAATTCCAACTGTCGCCTGCCTGTCGGATTAGTGGCGTCAAGAAGTCAGCCCCACTTTATTTGCATATCCATAAATCTGCACTAAGCTCCAGCTTCAGCTTCTGGTCCAGAACTACCGGGTTAGCCGCCGCGTGCCAGGAATGCTTCTAGATTCAATTAGGGGCTGCCACGACTGATGGAGGCTAATTGAAACATGGATAAAGTTTTAATTGAGTGTTTGCGACACTGTCATGTCACACACTATGGCTGGTCCCCTCCTCAGACCAGTCTGTGCCCGATCCACTCCGATGCACTCCTACTTGCTTATGCTGTGTAATCACTTAATCGGATAATCCGATATGCATTTGCTCAGCTCAGCACGTCCAGAACGTGTACACAAACTACTGAATATAGTGAAACCCCCTCCTCAGCCTCCCATCCTCCTCCTCCTCCTCCTCTTGTGCCCACTGCTGAATCAGCGCAATGTCAACCGATGATGCAACCTATCAAAACTCTCAGATCAAATAAAGCTAACAACATTTAACTTAATCCCATATATCGAAGTGTGTCACCTTGGAGAGACTTAACCAGACAGGTTCTATCTCTGGATATAGAGAAAGTGTACAGATTCAAATCAGATTTGGCATATGAACATCGCATAGATTAACAAATTCTATTATTAACGATCCATCAATCAACTTTATTCATATAGAAAACATCTCATCAACTTAAGAGGCAGTTTCCTCTTATATAAACTACTCTTTACGAGCTCGTTTACAGCTATGGAAACTACTTGAAATTATTCAAATGGCAACTTAGTTTTCTAGTTGGAAGCTGTCGTATCTGATATCTTTATACTGTGTACTTTATGATTATAATTATATATATTCTTGGGTCTTGAACCCGGATCTCATTTGGCTAGAATTATACAATTTTCCATTGCAACGTATATCCACGGTAAAAGTCTTGGCTATCTTAAGGGAGTACTTGGTAGTACAAGGGAGTTCTTGGATTTATTAAACGTTGTTCCAAGTATTTCAATGATACTTTTACCACAAAAAGCGCTATATTTCATTCGTTCGGCTGATCCTGGACTACTGTTCTCACGTCTGGTGCCAACCAAGATCGAATTGCGTCCGGTTAGAAGCAATTTGTGCTGTTCGGTTTACGTGGACTCAACTGGGACTCCAATCTTCGTCTAGCCTCATACTCCAGTAGGCTTCTTCATCTAAATCTTCTGAATAGTAGAGAAACTCTTGATGTTGTTTTTCTATATACAATAATATCTGGCAATATCTACTCTTCTTTCTCATTAAGTCATTTATATTATGATTCATATCATATCATATTCCACATTCCCTTTCCACTTTCCCTTCTTATGCTTTTCCCAGCTCTTTCTACGCTTTATTTATAAATTAAAACAATCTATTCAAGTTGTTCTCAAATGAATCTTCTGTTTCTTCTTTAAAATCTTCTCTTTTCCTATATCTTAGTTGAAACAATTAAACTCCATTCTATCTTTATCTCCTTCACTTTCTATTCTATCATTCACTACCCTCCTTACTTTATACATCCAACTTGTCTCCCTTTTATCTCTCTCTTTTATATATATATTTTTATAAAATGAACATACTAAAACTTGCTGATCTGATTGGGTTTTTCTGGGCTTTCCCCAATCCAGGCAACAAATGTTGGATCAGTTTTCATTCATTTCTAATGTTGAATACCCCCAGATATATATATTTTATTTTATTCATTTTTTTATAATTTGTTTCCTTTTCTATTTTTATATAGTCGCCTGCTGTTAGTTGGCTCTAAATAAATAAATAGATACTCAAGAGGTTCTATAACATTCACTTATATTGTATCTATTAAATTTGTTCGATTCAAGCAATAAAAAGTCTTTTCTTTCTGATATCATAAAAAAGTATATATATATCTATGCGAAGTTCTTTTGGAGAATAATTATTGCATTGGACAAGGAATAGCTTTGTGTCTTCTTGAAGCTTCTTGAATGCCATTCGATGAGTCCCTTGCGGAGAGTGCTGAACCTTTCGTGTGCTGTTCGGGCACAATGGTAAATGAAACCCTTTAAAAAGGTACTTTAGAGCCAACAAAAAACTAAACTTAAATTTTGTAATAAAACTTTACGATCGCTTAGCAACAGGCACAACAGACAGAAGAGACACGACTTGTCGGGGAGTTCCACAAAAAAAAAGAAAAAGAAAAAGAAAGAAAGAGGCAAAAACAAGGAGAATGAGAAGAAGTTAAACTAACAATGCGAATTGATAGTCGGGATTGGCTTGGAGTGGTCTGAAGGAGTCCTAAAGAAAAGAAAAAAGGACACAAAACAAATGTCGTGAATTTCATGAATGAATCAGAAATCGTGTTTCTCATTTCTGGCGGCAATAGAGAATGACTTTGTTGCTAGGCGGGAACACGTTTACTTTGGTCCGAGTCCAGGTCCAGCTCCAGCTCCAGGCTGAGTCGTTGCCAGGTCGCCGCTTCGCTGACGCCTGTCAAAGGCAGCGGGTGGCAGGAAGACGTTGCACAAACCGCGAATCTTTTGCAACGTTTTTTAGTTTGTTGTTTCTCCTTTTTTTTTGGCCTGGCCAGAAACATGTTTCCTTTTCAGGGCCAACTTGGGCACTTGGGTCATGGGGAGCAGCTACGCAAAACCCGTTCTTGCTGCTGTTCTGCTCCCTCGCTGTTGCATCTGAAACAGCCTTGGGGAACAAGGAAGTCGATCTCCATCTCGGAGTAAAAGTGGACGCCGACAGTTTCCAGCTGCTTTCCAAAACCACAAAAAATTATGAAACAACCTCTTCAGCTGTTTGGCTTTCTTCCCATTTCCCATTACTCGAATCGATTCGCAACATAATTGAACTGAAATATAGAAGTTCTTGCGATCCACTGATGCTCCACAGACCCAAACATATCCGGGAGTACTCGTAGCTCGTGATATCATTTCCATTCCATGTGTATTTATTGTACTCTGTGCCCCGTCAAGTGGCCCATTGAGGCGCCTTCTGCGATCCTCCCTGCTCGCCGTTTCCCCAGCTAATTCTGTGGCCAACCTGCATCTGCTGCGTCTGCAATTTGTTTTCCCATTTTCTCATTTTCACAAAGAAACAAACACAAAAACAAAACCAACGCCAATTTTCATTTCTTTCTTCAAGTCTGCAATTCAATTGAACGCAACGCCATCGATTTGCCTGATTTCTACTTACACAAACTATACATATATACATACATTACATGTAGGAAAAGCAGGAAATCTTGTGTGTGCAGCTTATGCAACAGTTGAATTAGATTAGCTTTAAAGTATTGAGAAGATTGAGTACAGCATTGATCAGGAATATGATATTCCAAAGACTAAACTTCCTTCTTTCAGAGCGATCTAAGATTGAGTTGAGCTTTTACATCAAGAGACGAGCTTAAAACCAAAGTTGTTTAACGCTATTTGAGCTTTTGCATCATAATCCAAGCACAGAGCTCTGCAGAAAATCTTGAGAAACTCGGAGAACAGATCTTAGATTGAGGTAAGCTTTGAAGTCAAAAGTCGAGAAGAAACGCTGTCTGCAAAGTTTTTTGAGCTTTTTGCAGAAAATCTTGAGAAGCGCAGAGAACAGACCATGAAGAGGTATATATATCTCTCTTCACAAATCTCCACTCCCAGAGATCTCTTAAGAGTTGAGCTTTTAAACCAAGAGCGACAGTCAAAGCTTGCCAAAAAAAAAACAGTAAGCTTTAAGTATTGAGAACTGCGCAGAAAGGCAAAACTTTATCACTTCTTAGAGGCCTCAGCCAAAAGAGTTGCCTGAGAATCGCAGAGAACAGCATTTATAGCTCTCTTTGACAGAGTCTTAAGATTGAATGAAGAGAAAAGTTCAAAGAGAAAAAAACGTTTGGCAAGTGAAGGGCAAAGCTGTTAGCTGGTTAATTGTTTGGCTAAGAATGGGTAATTTTTGATTGTTACTTCTCAAGGCCAAAACAGCAGATTTATATATATAATTGATTCAATCTGAGAGAGGGAAACTCAGCGTAGATCCGGTTGCCTAGTTTTTCATTTAATTTCTGATTTTCTCATAAAGAAAAACCTAATTCAATCTGTGAAAGATTTTACGTTCGTAGATACTTGGCTTAGACCCTTTATGGCTAATAAACTTTAGCTAAAGTATAAAAGAGAAATCCTTACAGTGAAAGGCTTTCCCCTTGGCTGCCTTTACAATGGCAGAAGCTCTTTTAGCCCAGAGGCCACTGCATTAAATCACACTTGAGAAACTTAACCCAAATCCGAATCCAAACCCAAATCCACAACTTAAATGCAGGTTGCGCCTATTCCATTTGCTGTTCAACTCAATGCCAGGCGGAGGGCGTTAACTGCAGCAGAATTTTACGTGGAATTACTATAGAGAAAGAGACAGAGAGACAGAAAGAAAGAGAGAGCGCAGTTTTCACTTAAGCGGCAAGTGGCACATAAATTTGAGCAAGGACATCGAAGCACTTAAAGGAACAACAGCAGCAGCAACAACAACATTGAGAAGGAGCAGGAACTGCATTTCCTGATAAGTGGGCACAAAAAAATGCTGAATGCCTTCGTCCTTTTGGGTCAGAGACGCAAACACAGAAATCCTTGCAAATATTTGGTGACAAGAGTCCTCGAGTTGTTGTCTGCGCGGAAGGTCAAACGGTGCATAAAATTTGAAGACAGCAGCTGCAAAAAACTGCAGCAGCTGCTGGCGATAATTATTCTTAAAGGATGATTTGGAGCGCGGCGAACTCAGACCAAACGAATGCAGCGAATCATTCAGCAGATATCAAAGTTTCCTTTGAGTATCACAAAATGTGACTTCTAGGAATATCTGCCTCACTTTTGATAGAGGCTTCGCTAGAGAATCCTCCTAAACTTCCCTTCTTTCTGGCCAATATTCAACCTTCTAGGAATATCAGCCTCAGTTTAGATAGAGGCTTCTCTAGAGAATCCTCTTAAGCTGTGTCCCTTCTTCAACCTCTTATATAATCCTTAAACAATCTAAAGATTAATCCTCATTCCAAATCTCTTTGCAGACTAAACCAATACAGCGCATTTGGCGCTCTTCTCAAGATGTGGGCCATGACTTAAGGAGAAGCTGCTTCAGAATTTATACAAATCTTAGCCGTAGCAATAGTTTACGCCCAAACATGTTGCAGTTCCGGAAGAATTTGGCTATTAGCTGCCTGGCGTTGCTCATCCTTGGATTCAATTTGGTTCTAGGCACGGCTGAGGCCAAGGAGCAGCAGCAGCATCAGAGCCACTCAGCAAGCAAACGCTTCTCGCGGGACTCGAATGCGGCTCGAGAGCGACGACCCAATATAGTATTCATCCTGACCGATGATCAGGATGTGGAGCTGGGCTCCCTTAACTTTATGCCGCGCACCTTGCGGCTGCTGCGCGATGGAGGAGCCGAGTTCCGGCATGCGTACACCACGACACCGATGTGCTGCCCGGCACGCTCCTCCCTTCTGACCGGCATGTATGTCCATAACCATATGGTGTTCACGAACAACGACAACTGCTCCAGTCCCCAGTGGCAGGCGACGCACGAGACCCGCTCCTATGCCACGTATCTGTCCAATGCGGGCTATCGCACCGGCTACTTTGGCAAGTATCTGAACAAGTACAACGGATCCTATATACCGCCAGGTTGGCGTGAATGGGGTGGACTCATCATGAACTCCAAGTACTATAACTACAGCATCAACTTGAATGGGCAGAAGATCAAACATGGCTTCGACTATGCCAAGGATTACTATCCGGATTTGATAGCCAACGATTCAATCGCCTTTCTACGCTCTTCCAAGCAGCAAAACCAAAGAAAACCCGTCCTGCTAACCATGAGCTTCCCGGCACCGCATGGACCCGAGGACTCTGCACCCCAGTACAGTCATCTCTTCTTCAATGTGACGACGCATCAGTAAGTACACGGAGCAGCCTTGCTACCCACCAATTCGTACTAATTCTAATTCTCATTCATCCACAGCACTCCCAGCTATGATCATGCACCCAATCCGGACAAGCAGTGGATCCTCAGGGTGACTGAACCCATGCAGCCAGTGCACAAACGCTTCACCAACCTCCTCATGACCAAACGCCTCCAGACACTCCAGAGTGTGGACGTGGCCGTGGAACGCGTCTACAACGAGCTGAAGGCATTGGGAGAACTGGACAACACGTACATTGTGTATACCTCGGATCATGGCTATCATTTGGGGCAGTTTGGTCTGATCAAGGGCAAGAGCTTCCCCTTCGAGTTCGATGTGCGTGTGCCCTTCCTCATCCGTGGACCTGGCATACAGGCGTCTAGGGTGTAAGTTGGAGACCATACAAAAACTCGATTCCATCTAATTGTAACCTCTTTTCTCCAGCGTCAACGAGATTGTCCTGAACGTTGATCTGGCGCCCACATTTCTGGATATGGGCGGCGTGCCGACACCTCCGCACATGGATGGACGGAGCATTCTGCCGCTGCTGCTCAGCCGCAATCGTGTGGTGCGTGAGAACTGGCCAGACAGCTTCCTCATCGAGAGTTCAGGTCGCCGGGAGACCCCAGAGCAGATAGTCGAATCTCGAGCACGTCTACTAGCCGAACGACGCAGCATGAAACTAGTCAACAGCACCCTGCTGGATGATCTGCTGGACAGCGAGAACAGCTCCAGCACCAGCTCCATCAGCAGCAGTACGGCAGCTACGCTGCTTAGCTCCATGGCAACCACAACACGGAGGGAGGACTTTGAGGAAGACGGAGATGCAGACACTGAGGACGAAGATATGGATGTGGATGGGGAGCCTGATGCTGCCATAGACAGTTCCGGGCCTGCCCTGGACGAGGAAGAGCAGGAAGACGCAGCAATGGAAGACGATGAAGAAGATGAGCTGGAAGACCACCTGCTGCTGCAACAGCATGACAACAATCTACCCGTAGCTCCCTACATCACAAAGATTATGCGACTCAACTCGGAGTGCTCCGACCCGGCTCTGCTCAAGAACTGCCTGCCCGGCCAGAAGTGGAGGTGCATCAATGAGAATGGCCGCTGGCGCAAGCACAAGTGCAAGTTCCATGTGAGTAACCACCCAATCCTGTCGAGTGTTCACATATATTAATGACGTGCATGTTTCATCTTTCAGCTGCAACTGGAGCGTCAGCTGGCGACCCTACCACGCCACCAATACCAACGGAACTGCGCCTGCTTCACCTCGGATGGGCTGGTCTACACGAAGATCCGCGTTCCATCGTCACATCGTCTGCACAAGCGCACCCACGCGCATCATCAGCACTTGCATCCGCATCAGTATCATCATCAGCATCTTGGCAAGCGGCGGCACAAGCGGGAAGTCTACCACACAGAGCTGCCCTATGAAATGGAGGAGCTACTCGATCTGGACCAGACACTTGATATGCTGGAACAGCATGGACGCAGAAGCAAACGGGATACTCTAGGCATGCAGAATCTGACCGCAAGCAACTCGAGTTCCAACTCCAACGAAGCCATTGCCCATGTCATCCAGCAAATACAGAACACTCTGGAGACGCTGGAGCACAAGTTCAATGAGCACGAGCTCCAGAATCGCAGCAGCAGTTCCTTTGGACGTGGCAACAAGTTTCAAAAGGGCGGTGCCCGCTGCTTCGTGGAGGAGAGCACGGACAAGGTCAACTGCTCGGATGTCATATATGACGATGAGAAGACCTGGCGCACATCTCGCAATCAAATCGATATGCTCATCCAGCTGCTAAAGGACAAGATCAGCACACTGAAGGACATGAAGAAGCAGATGCGAGAGAGCAAGCAACAGGCTGCCGCAGCCTCCAGACGAGGCGAGGGTCGACGACGCAATGATCCAGCACTTGTACATGAAGGCGCCGGTCCAGAGTTCAATATGAGCTACTTCAGCGAGATCGGCAACACGCCACGCTCTGCCCCACTGCCAAACACGTCCAACAATGACCAAAAGGAAATCATACGCAGTGTGGGAAGCGCCACCTTCTTTGACTCCCCGGAGCAGACGTCGCACTATGCAACGCGTGCGGAGTGCTACTGCGAGCCGGATGTGGGCGAAAGGTAAGCCATGGAATTGGACTGGAAATTAACCTAAACTTATTCCCTTTACATTTTAGCTATGCTGACTCCAAGGAGATGGCACGTGAGGCGCGCCGCAAGCTAAAGGAGGAGCGTCAACGCAAGAAGGAACGCAAACGCATCAAGAAGTTGCGCCTGGAGAAGGAGTGCCTGTCGGAGAAGATGAACTGCTTCTCCCATGACAACCAGCACTGGCGCACGGCGCCTCTATGGAACGACAGTCCCTTCTGCTTCTGCATGAATGCCAACAACAACACCTACTCCTGTGTGCGGACCATCAACTCCACCCACGACTACCTCTACTGCGAGTTCACCACTGGCCTGATCACCTTCTACAATCTGACTATAGGTAAGGCATCCAAGCAACACTCTCTTCCAATTTCTACTGTCATCATCCTAGTCTGGCTTCTACTGCCAGTATATTTTGTACTCCGAAACACATTGATAACTTTTGCCTCTACGTTCCTGAATATAGATCGCTTTGAGACTCAGAATAGTGCTTCAAGTTTGACTCCAGCCGAGAGATCGTACATGCATGACACACTGGAGCACCTGAAGAGCTGTCGTGGACGCAACTGTAGCCTGCGTCGACATCAATTGCCCCAAGGAGGAATGGCCGCTATTCTGCCCTCCGCTGTCAACCACGTGCAGCGCAACAACAAACGCAAACATGGTAAGGAACTGGTTGTTATAATGGAACCACACAGAGATTCATTGTCCCTTTTCAGCTTCCCTGTCTGCCAGCGTGGGCAACTTTGGTTTTGTGAGCAGCCGTGTGGATACGGATGTGGTGCCATCTGCCAAGCGACGCAAGCTCTCCAAATATCATAGGTAAGCTACCAATTGCAGATCAGGTTCTATTTCACAACGAATCGTTACTGCTTCCAGATGGACCAACTCCCAGAATACACATCTGAAACGCCGCCCATGGAAGCAGCAAGCCCACAGATACTTGCCACAGCAGCCAGTGCCTGCTGCAGCCGCTTAAAGGCCTAATCCTCTAAAGGATGGCGGGCAAGACAAGCTAATGTCTTGTCTCTGCCAAGTACCCAGTGAACACATATCCCACATCTGTACCCAGCTTGCCACCACGTTTAGCACACTGCTCTGGTCTCCACATCGGATTACGTCCCGTACTCCCATACTCACAAGTAGATGTACCTCGTACACTGCGTTCTCTGCGTTCTCTACGTTCTCTTTTCTACATAAATAAGACTGTGTTTTTTTTAATCAACCTACTTGTACTACGTTTAGTTTCCACCCGTTGCTTCTCCGGCTTATTTGGCTTTAACCGCAATATACAAATATGGTTAACTTACAAAATTAGAAATTATTAAATTAGATCTTAGGTGATATAATTTGTACATATATACGAGTAAATTTAAAGAAAAGAGTATGCGAATATTTCCACACACACAATTTATAAATTAAATTATTTAGCAAGAATTAAATTAATAGATGACTACCCCTAATCCCTAACTAGCCAAGATATCAAGCAACATTTAGTAGCGTGTTTATATTTATTGGACATAACTAAAATTTATTAACTAAAAAGCAATCTGTTCTTGTTTCGTATATAAGAAAAATTTGTAACTTGTAACTTGTAACTCGTAACTTGTAACTCGTAAATTGAAACTCTTAACTCAAATTGTCATCAGGTTTTAGCCCATTGAACAAATGTTGCAACTGCGCCTGCTCTAGCCAAGTTAATATCGTATATTCTACTATATTTAACAGAACTAATCTAACAAAATAAATAAATAAATATGTGAAATTATAACCATATAACAATATCAAGCTCTACTTCATGTTTTCAACTTTCAATTTGCTTAAATTAGTTAAGTAAATTTGATCAAATCGATTGTTGACTACGTTCTTTGTTTACGTTATGCTTCCACCGGAGACTCCGGCTAATTTGTAGAGCGCAAATGGCCACGCGCCACGCAGATACAACCTGTTCCACGTGCTGTTTATTGTTTACGAGCGTTTGTTTTGAATTTTAATTCATTTCTCATGTTCTCTTCTCCGCTCGTATTCATTTGTATGTATACCTTACATTATCACCCATAAACGAATCGTATATATTCTAATTAGTACTTCATCAATTTGGCAATCGTGTCAACACCTGCTAATTTCAGAGTTCACCTTCGACAATTCTAATTTGTGAGCCAGGCAATCATCTCGGACTACCTGGCGAAAATTTTCCAATAGAAGCACACCTAAAGAGGCAAGCGCAAAGCTAACTGTCTTTAAAGCAAGTCTAAGTTATTATAACATAATTATATAAGCGCTTCCCTGTTTCTTTCTAATAATCGTTGCTGTCAGTTGCTACTAACAATCAGTTAAGCTAACGGAATTCGATTTTAGTCACGTCGATCTTGGAGCTATAAGTATATATACTTTACTACCAGTAAATTATCTCTAGAGTCTTTTACTGTTATTGCCACAGTAAAAAGTATGCCACAAAACTGTAAACTGATCTTAGGAGTACCAATAATGCGTCTTTATACACTTATTCATTCTTTTGTAGCATACTTTATCGAAAACACACAAAAAAAGATCTCTGCTAAATTGTACCAATAGAAACCAGTTAAGGAAATCTACAAAAGTCTCCAGATATTTCAGAATCGTATACTACGACAGATATCCAACTGTCCCTGGTACGTGTTGTGGCTCCACACTCCACAGAGACCTCAATCTGCATACAGTTGAGGAGCAGATTGGAATCCACACCAGCAGATACAGCGATAGATTGCTAAGACCCCGCAGCCAGCACGACCTTTAAGGCGGCTTAAACGGCAAGGATTTGCCAGGACATTTGAACATCAGCAAGACTCTACTCTACACTCTCTACACTCACAATCCTCATACTACGCTATCTAATTGGTTCGATCACAATTAAATTTTGATCCATTTGTGTACCAAATGTATCTTAACTGTATCAATAAAAAAGTTTAGCAAAAGGGACAAAGAGTAGGGTGTGTTGGATTCGTTAGACCTACTTTAAAATACTTACTGCTTATCGAGTATATAAGAGTGAGTGTGAAACTGTGTTGCATTCTTTCGGTTTAATTTGCAACAATGTAATGATTATTTTTTACGTGTTCCTTCTTTTTTTTTTGTTCCATTGTTTAGGGTGTTCTAGTTAAGATTGTGCAATCCTACTAATTTACAACATTGTTGTAGGTTCCAGGGTCTGAACAGCAAATAAAACAATTAGGGTTTAGTAATCAGGTCATTGTCTAGAATAATGGACGCTGATATCAGCCGAAATTATCGCATACACGAGTCTCCATTGACCGATAATACTTATAGTAATCATATATTTTCTGTTTACTTAAGAACCGATCAGATTTGCAATTCGTGTTATATGTGTTTGGGAATGTATTTTGTATGCCCAAGCACTTGATACTTGATAAGTGATAACAAACATATACTAGATTTGGAGATACTTCCATATATACTACATATATGTGTGATCATCAGACCGCGTAAAAAACAAGTCCAGCCTGTTTGAAATCGAACTCAAATCTTTGTGCTAATGAAACTTCGTGATGCCAATTATTTTTCGATCTACCCAGTTTATCACACAAGGTATCCACTATATACTTAACCTTTAAATATCTATAGTCATAAATCAATTTAGGGATATATGATAATAAGTTATAGAAACCTTAAGACCACAACAGCTGTGGCTAAGCGAAAGTAATTGCGTAGGAAAAAAAGCTTAAAATACCAAGATAAGATAAGGTAGAAAAAAACAATTTACAATTAAAAAAGTTACAAAAATAGTTATTAAAACTATTTTATTCTTATATTAGAATAGAGTTAAAGTATAACATATTAATATAGTCGTAATAGTCACCACACTTTGAGTAAACGAGCGGAATAACTTTGCCATTTCGTTGTGAGGTCCTGTTGGCGGTTTATGTCCCAGCTAAGAGGTGGAACCTGTGTGGATATTGTGTATTGTCTTATATTGCCACAGATAGTTCTGCCGTTCCATTTTTTCGTCAAATCTGACAGTTTTTAAAGGTTGATAGCTGGAAAATATTAAAAAACAGCGGGTAATGGAAACTGGCTTATTTTAAAATAAATTTTACTTTTTTCGCTTGTTTAAAAAAATGTTTTTAATGGCCATGAACATGTATCCAAAGTGAACCTTTAAGCGAAGATGGCTTCAATACTAAATGAAAATAGCAAGGGCGGCAGGTGTGTATTAATATTGATATGGATATCACCACACATTCTGCGATTTACCAACAAGAAACCAGCTAAGTGTGGTTGGTGCATTCCAGCAAAATATAATAAAAAATAATTGATTTTGCACATGTGTCAGCAAAACTGTTGAGCAGAAGGTCGCGTTGTGATAATTTGTAGCCCAAAGCGCTGCACTGGCTCCTGAGGATGCGATTAAAATTGTATACAATCTATAATTATTGACTAAAATTAGTACCTGCCATTTATATATATATTATTCGATTAGTTTATTATATTTACTTATGATAATTTACAATTGTTCCACTCGAATAGTTGATTTAATACTCTGCCTATTTTTAAATATATGAAATTATTTTGTGTAGATTTAAAAGTAAATATATTTATTTTTGTTTTTTTTTCTTTTTTATGTATTTTAAGCTAATGGTATCAATATCATATTTTTATATAGTTTAAGTATATATATTATATCATTGAAAGAAAGAACATATCAGTTTTTATTTATACATTTAAATTTATTTTTTAATATACCATTTGTAAAGTCTTAAAAATAACTAAAAACTCCATCGAACTTTGTGATATTTATTACTTATTTATAAAATTATTACCCATAGATCTTAGCAAGATTCATCCAATTCCCTAGACCTAATCTCACTTATTGATGTAAGAGATTTCCCTGATAGAAAGTAGAATAAACATTTACGTAAAACTGCAGCTTTTTATCCATAAAAAAGCTTAAAATAAAGCAATAATCTCCGCTTGGGAGGGGCAGCTTGAAGTTTTCCCCATCGTATATGAAATCCCTGAGCTCTTGTTTGCCCTATGTTAAAATAAGATTAACAAAATTTGTAGTTAGTTCTCTTTATAGATGCTGGACTTACCATGTAAGGACACGTATGATTGAGTGAAGTGTAATCCTTGAACATATCCCAAAAGAATTTAACACCAGGATGGTTCTTGTGCCTCAGAAAAGCGCACGCATCGATCGTATAGTCAAATAACCAGGGCTTATACCCATTGGCCTTCTTCAGTACCTGAAGTCTGACATCCACCACATTGGCTGGATGCAGGATGGTGCATTTAATGTTCAATATGGTTTTGTCCCTACTAATAGCTCGCAGACGGCATTCCTCGACGGTGACCCAGGACTTATTTGTCGACTCACAGATGGCATTCGTCATTTTGATGCTAGATCTTTTCTATAAATTGTAATTATAATCATATTATTATATATTATAAAACCGATCAATATAATATATAATAATTTAATCAATCTACCTGAGCCGTTGCTCTGTAGAGAATTGTCAGCAAAATAAAACATATTTGAACTAATAGAGTTGCTTTCATTGCTGTGAAGTTTGATCTTTGACTGACTGACATTGTTTTCGGGTATACGAGTATATAGAAAATCGATTAGCTACACATGATTAAACAAACAAGATTCATTTATCTTTTTATACGCTTGACTTATGGAATGTGGGAAAAGGGTATATCTAACTTATGCAGAATTATGAAACATGTATATATATTCTTGATCGCAATGAATTCAGTCCAGTCCATGTCATTCTCGCTCTCTCTCTCTCTCTCTCTGTATATCCTTACATAATTCTACCGAAGAGAGAGAGAGAGAGCGATTAGGTGAGATCTGCGCAATCTTCTTTAGCACTTTCTGAGAAGACACCTTGCAAGCGGATTTGAATGCGTTCGAAGTCGGTTGACATAATCTTCAGCTCGCAAATTAATTGGGAACCCCTAAATCTTTATCCAGTTCACACGTTCCAATATACCTCGGAGCACCAGACACCTTGTCGTATACTTATCAGATTTATTCCAAATTTTCGAGTCTTCATCAACCATTCTCAATGGGTTCATGGTTTATACAAAAGCGTAGCATACTTTTAGTTGCACTGTTTAAGGGTTTTTCTAAGGAGGATCCTTAGATGAGCGCTTTGTACTTGAATACCAAATGAAAATAAGTTGCATCGACATATGATTGATTTCATTTGGAAACACCATAAAAGTCTTAAGAATATAGAATAGTTATGAATAATTAGATAAAGTAGCTAAATCTAAGAGTTTAGGAAAAATAGGTACAAACTTTTCATTTGGACAAATAATCCAGATACTGTCTGCTTATTTCTATTCCTGCAATAGAAAAAAGGTAAAAGTAGTTTTGATAACATGTTAGTTTTCCCGATCTGGTCATGATAGTAGAGCAGATATAGATATAAGAAAGTGACTCATTTAATTAAAAAATCTGTGACTTCTGTTTTAATGAAAACCAAAACAAGAAAAAGAAACCAAGATTTTTATTTGTAAGCACTCACGAAATCGTTGAGCCCTGACCAGACCAGAGTCTCGAGCAGAACGGGTACTTCCATGTCCAGTTCCAAGAAGGGACAGCTGTATGTAAATTCGATTGAGCCGGGCCAAATGCGCTAATTAACTTGCCGCGAGATGTTTTCATCTGCTGTCAAATATTGTTACCCACTTGGCAATTCACACTTGACACTTGACGCGCTAATTTCCGTTGCAGCTATGGCACCTTCAGAGGGGGGTGGAGGGTCTGCTGGGTTGGCTTCGCTGCGAGTTATCATGATCGAAACAAAGAGAGAGTCTGCCAATAGAGAATGTGACAAAGCACAGAGAGCGGGACAAAGAGAACGATAGAGGGAGAGAGCGCGTGCATACACGTATGGAGCTTGACAACCGTTTCCGAGCGGACTTGTACGACATGGGGAGATATCGTGTTAAAATTTTGCGCAAGCAACAGAGTTATCAGCTTGAAATTATATTTGCTTTCAGTTATGCGACTGACAAATAAGTTTTAGCCGAGTGTGTAAGGCCTTTGCACCGCTCGTAGTAACCGCCGTCAATACCCCTCCTCCAGCTCCTCCTCCTCCTCTACCCCTCCACATCATATGATGGTCGCTCGATCTTGAGCGAAACTTTGAAATAGCAACAAGAATTTATGGTTGGCTGTGGGGCCGCTTTACGATTTGCGCACTTCAATCGAGATATCGTGCTGAAATTTCACAATTTCAGTATGGGCTATGGGACGGGGCCTGCCTTCGCCCGGGAGGGATTCAAAGCCCCGGGCACGTACAGACTCAACCAACTCGCACAAAACTAAACTGGGCAGCTGCTAAAAATCATAAAAGCAAATTGTTCGTAGACCGATGAACTTACTCCGCATCCACAACGAAAAAACCCCATCCTAAACAAAAGACCAGATGAATTTCTTAATTTTTTCTTTGTTTTTTTAATTATTTTTAGAGTCTTAACAAAGAATACTGAAATATATATAGTATATACATATATTAATTTATCATAATAGCAGCTTAAGTATAAGGATCAATATTTATTGTTCTGGGGAATTTTTGCTGCTCGCTGTCATCTTTTTATATACTATATGGACATAATTATAAAGAACTGAAATCGATGATGTAATTTGTTATACTTCATTAAAGAAAACCCCTCATTTTATATCTATATCTTTATTAAATTTACAATAATGTTATTGATTTAATGCCATTTGATTAGATCGTATATATTTCATTAGAATCCGACTCCATTTAATTCTTTAACCCAATTTACTTGTGATTCTTAACTCAATAATTTTTTTTGCTGTTTTAAAAGTCAACGTAAAAAAACTCAAACAAAATCATTTCTTCATGATATTTTTGTTATTTATTATAAACTTTAAGCCTTGACATTATGTGTGAAACAACCACCAAGCGAATTCTTGCAAGCAAGAGGTAATTTTCGACCATTTTTTTACACATATTGAGCCATAACTTGGCGAATGTTGCTTTTTAAGTGCTCAGGAGTTAAAGGTTGATTACGCGGCCAGGAAATGTCCTTCGTTCGACTTGTGTGGCATGTGGCACCATCTTGTTGAAACAACATATTGTCCAAGTCGTATTCTTCAATAGCAGGCAAAAAAAAGTCGGTTATCATATGACTATAACGCTCCGAATTGACTGTGACGGTGATAGAAGAAGTAAGCTCCAATAACATCTCGGGACCAAAGAGCGCACCAAACAGTGACTTTTTGTGGATGTAACGGCCTCTCTTCAATTACTTGAGGATTCTCGAAAGATGCCAGAATCACCATTTTTGTAGTAGGTTTCAACAATTTTTATGCGCTGTGCGATAGTTAAGCGATAGTCAGACTTTCAATCAACTTAGTTTGAGAGATGTAAAATTTCTATTCTTTTTTCTATGGATAACCCTTTAAATCATATTCATATTCATATTCATATTCATAAGTTTTAATCTATTTACAAGAACTTTCATAATGTACAAGGTATTTGTTCTTTCTTAATTTTAGACTTTATTACTAGCTATATAAATAGATAAACAATATTTATGTACAATATCTGCTTAGCAGTTAAGGTATTCTATATATAAGGTTTAGATGTGGATTGTATCTTAACTATAGTAGCTTAACTATGTATATATATATATATATATATATATATATATGTTATATATATAGAAATCAGATTTAGTTGCGTTTGGGCTGCGCTTCGAGTAGTTTTTGGGTTACTTGGCGCAGAACTTGGAGTTTCTCCTCGTACTTCTGGGCTGCTGCCAGCTGTTCCGCGTCTGTTCTTGCGTCGGTCTCCGCGTGATGATCTTCGTCATGATGGTGATCGACTGCCGTGGAGGGGCAGCCATTGCCGTGACTGTGTCCATGGCCACCACTGGCACCTGCAAGTAAAACAAATAGTTCCATTTATTAATTGAAAGTGTAGATAAATAAAACGAACAACTAATATCAGATACGATCGTTGTTTGGGCATTCGCTCGTAACTATTCAAATACGGGTAACAATTTGAGATACTTTGGAAACGTAGTTTGATGGGGAGTGGGGAGAGGGGAGGGGGGGTTGAAGATGTAATTGAAATTTAAGACAAATTCTGTAATTTGACAAAGTCGTTTATTCTGTTCAGAACGTTTTGCATGATTGATTGTCAATAGGCGTTGGTTGTACGGGGGATTCTCTTGTCATTTTGGATATACCCAGAGATGATTTAAGTACGGGGAATTTTTGGATTTGTTTTTTTACGTTGCATACGCGAAACCAGACGACACCTGTGAAACCGCAGAGCAACAAGGTCACCGACAAGGCCAACCACGCAAATAAAGAGATTAAATGAAACGGTTGTCGATCCATCTTGAAAGCAGAACCTGTTCCTATTTCATCCGAAATTATTCCGGTTCAAGAATAACCTAGTGGTATTATAGCAATCTCTTGCCTAAGCCTTAGCACACACGCACACACCCAACGGTACAAAGTTGATTGTGTATGTACTTACCGAGCTGTTGCAATCCGAACATAATCAGGAATCCGACAAAGAGCGCCAGATAAGCGCGTAGTCCGGAGCGATTCTTTGATAATATTTCAAAGAAGACTACGTAAATAAGCGTTCCACAGGCAAAGCCCTGGAGTATGGCCGAGACCAGAGTGGGCCCGCTTGCATTCTGGCCGTGGCTTATTAGTATGCCCAGCCCGATGCCAAGGGGACTGACCACTGCGAATGTGAGCACGTAGAGAACGGCCAGGCTGAGACGAGTGCGTGCCACAATGAGCTCCACACCCACGCAGAATGCCAGAACTAGCTTGTGCGCCGAGACGGCGCCAAACATAAACCACACCGAGCTGGCGGACCCCTCCAGGCCAATGGCCATGCCCTCAAAGAGCTCGTGCAGCGACAGCGCCAACACAATGAAGAGTCCACGCAGCGAGGAGGTCAACATATCATCTGAGCCAGAGGAAACGGGCAGATGGCTGTGACCATGACCATGACCATGCCCATGGCTATGACTATGATTATGACTGTGTCCATGGTTGTGGGTGTGTCCATGGCTGTGGCTGTGTTTATGATGATGCACTGCCCCATATTTTTGCTGCTCCAGATCATTCTGCATCAGATCCTGCACAGACAGCGTCCCATTGTTGCCAACTCCAGCCGAGAGTTCTGCGTTATTTGTAGCCAACGATGCCGCCGATGGCTTTAACAAATGACTGTTCCGTATGCTGTGTCCACGCTCAAAGGCGGCACCAGCCTCGTCGCTCTGATGCCTGTGCACGTAGCTGTGCATTGCCTCCTCGATGAAGTACATGAGAAAGAAGCCACAGCACATGAGTAGCTCGGCGAGTGGGAAAGTTAGCTTGGGAATGGTGCCGCAGTCCTGCAGCTGTTCCACCACCTCCTGCACCTCGGGCAACAGGTGAAGGAACGTGGTGGCCAGCAGGACGCCGCCACCAAAGTAGAGGAGACACTTGACTACTGTCGCCGAACGGGCATTTGTCTGATTCTCTGTCCAGCGGTAGAAACGGTTTAGCAGGAATGGGATGGAGCCACAGATCGCGCTGGCGCAGCACAACACCACCATGGCGGTTACCTTCGCCGTTAGCAGGGACCCAGAGTCATCTTGCCCGTCGTCAAAATCATCATGATCGTGTTCGTGATCATGATCGTGATCGTGGTCGTGATCGTGATCATCGTGATGAGCTTTTAAATGGCTAACGGGCTCATCAATTTGCAGGAAGCATTTTAAGAAATTATTCACTTGTGTTTGATTCATTTTTGCTTTGAGTTTATTTTTCGCGTCACTCAAAAGATCGGCAAATCAGTCAATGCTTATTCCCTGTTTGTCTCGCTCTTTACCTTTTTAAGCGCTTCCTCTCTTTGTCTTTATCTTTGGCCTATAACTGCCAAAAAGCTATTGTTATTTCTGAAGAGGGGAACAGCGGTAGCAGCAACAGCATTGGGAATTTGAATTTCTTGTTTTGAATGTCAACGATTTTCAGATTGTCTTTCACTTTCAATCGGCACGTTTCAGTTTTCTTGTTAAGGTTTTCTTTTACCAACAAAAAACGGGATTCAGTTAACAAAATTGAATTTGATTTAGTTTTATTTTGACTCTTATTTTTATTATTTGGCTTCTGCGCCGAGCATGTCTTAACCACACGAAGCGATCGCACAGACTGAATGGCGTTGGCTGAAACTGAAACTAAGTTTGGTTGGAGTTGTCGCTGCTGCCGCTGCTTCAGCTGTTGCTGCCGCTGCCGCTGCCACTGCCGGTGCCGCTGTCGCTGTTGTCTATCTTGCAGTTATTTACTTCACGCCGCCTTCCCCCGCCATAAACATGTTAATAATAAACTAAACTCTCGCGACGGCGACAGCGACAACAACGGCAACGCTTCTACGTGAGCAGCAAATTAAGCAAGTAAGTGTCAACAGCAGCGCCTCTCTTAGCTAAAGCTCTCCCCCCTCTCTCTCTGTCTGTCTGTCTCTTTTCCTACTCGAACATTCACCCGTTGTTGAACAAGCACAGTTTCGTCTCTTCTGCGAAGCATAAATATCTCTCTCTAAGCCAGACTCAAACATGTCTATACACGTACAATGCCAATGGAATTAACAGTAGCTTGGCAAATTACCTAACTGCATCCCTTCACTTTTTGCTCAGCTGGAGACAGGCACAGAGATTTGTTTGACCTTTAACTAACAACTGTTAGGATCAAACTGCTTTATTTGAACTACGCTCAAGTCTATCGAGTTTTTTACTTCAAGGCGAAAGCTCTAGCATAAAGCCAGAAAAAGCTCGTGGTATATGTCTTCGCTAGATTCGAGCAGCATACATATTTGGATAGAGGCGTGAAATGCCGGAAAGCACTAGAAATGATTCTAGTGATGATTCTCACGAATGGAAACTGCGTAATTATATATACAACTCTTAATTTAATATACAGGTGTTTTGGAACGCTTTAAGCTGTGAATCACGAGCTCGCAATTTAGGCACCGCTTTTAATTTTACATTACTAGTAATTGCACTCCCGCGCGCTTTGAAGTGAATATGACAGAACATTGACATTTACATACTAGATTTCCAGCAATAAATGAGTAGGTCTGTTAATATAAGCAATTTCTGGCCAACCTGTGATACTGGTTCTAAATACCGCCTAACTAAGGCTTAATGGGTATATTCATTAGGTGCAAATTTAAAATGTAATAATAGTTTTCATTTCAACAAAAAGCTTTAAAGCTTTTTGAAAATAACCATTACAACTTTACAATCGCATAAATAAAAGTTTTTACTGTTTGTCAAAATTGTTTGTTTGACAGTAGACAAAAATTACCGTTGTAACCTCCCCTCAGTCGTTGACGTCGTTGATTTATAAACACTCGACACATTTTTAAATAATTTTCTTTTATTTCGTTCTCATTTTTAGCTTGTTTTTTTTATATTTTGTTTTGTTTTGTTTCTCTGTTTGTTTTGTCGGGGTTTGTTTTGTTTTGCTTAAATCTTTTATGTTTTGTTACTTAAAATTAATAATAAATCATTTTTATACAATATTTATCTTTTACATACTTGTTTGTATTTGTATTCACTTCTCAACCGAAATGGCGCTTAAACATTTCAGCTGTAAATGACTTAAATATTTCATGTTTTCTTTTTATTTTTTTGTTTTTATCGCTCGCGTTTGCAAATAATTTAATGTTAAATTTGTTTAAAACTGCTTGCCAGAGTTAACATTGTTAACTGCTTTACCTGCAATTAGCGAAAGGCCCTGCGTGTGCACTGCTTTGCCATCAACCAACCAACGAACCAACCGGTTCCGCACTCTCCTCTAATATTATACCACATCCCATTCAGATCTTCATTTTGTTGCGTTCCGTTCTCTTCTATTCATATATGATAATTTCTTCTGTTCTGTTCTGGTCTGATCTGATCTGATCTGAATGGTTTCTTCTTCATTTGAGTTCTTTATAAATATAATCAATATAATCAATGCATACGCTTAATTTGTTCTGTTTAGTTTATCTATCAACATTAAAGTACACATTATCATTTATGTATGTATAATTTGTTATATGTATACTTGAGTGTTTATAGAAATATCGCATTCTTATTATTGTTATTTTTTTTTTGTTTAGCATTTCATATAATATACAAATGATTTGCATTTAACTATACAGGAAATTTGGTAAATTTCATATGCAACTGTTATTATATATATATTTATATTTATATGTAGTATGTATTGTGTGTATCAATGTTATGTTTGAAACTTTCGAGATTTGATTTGACTTTTCTTTTCTTTTCTTTTCTTTTCTTTTCCCAATGAATAATGAAGAATATATCGCAAAAACACAAAGTATTTAATTTTACATCCTCTTTTCTTCTTGTAGTATGTATATTTTTAATAAGTATAAAAAATTTGTTTTTTTTCTTTAAATATATATATATATAATATACTATATATATAATAGAGTAGCTGCTGTTTTTTTACGCTTTCAGCTTATAAGAGTAAAGGAAGAAAAAAGGAAAACAAATTCGTATAGAAGATGGTTTCAGAAGGAAGTAGTTTTCGGTATCATCTTTCACTTTCATTTCTGAGAAAACATTGGATGTGTGTGGATTATAATGGATATCTAATGGATGTTGGATACGGGTAGGCGTAGCTGCAGGCAGCTTCATAGAGTGTGTTCTTTGTAATTATGTATGTAAGTTTAGTATCACGTAATATCAAAATAAATAGCTCAGTACTTTTGTTTTTGTATTCTCATATATATATATTTTTTTTGTTTATCCCTTTTGTATAGTATCATATATTAGCTATAAAGTGTGATTGATCTTGAGTAGTTTCTAGGTTCTTCATCTTCGTTTTCTTTACTCTTTAAGGTAAGCTATGTGGGGGAGTTAAAGTATAGTGCCGCCTAGCAGGAAAAGGAGGTATGCTAGGTTTGTTTTTCTTTTCTTTTTCAGGGAAATTCTCACATAATTCTAAACATAAATTTGACCTAAGAACTCACACATATCAAATAAATGCACTAATCTTGTACAAAATGAATTGAACTACAGAGAAAAAAATCGTTTTAAATCGTTCGCATTGCATATTGAGTTAAATGTTTGGGGTATTTGTTATGCAATGTTTATATATATAAAAACTATGTACAATAGCATAGATCTATGTATATACATCCAATACGATACGATACTCGTACAATAATATAATATAATATATTTATGTAAAAAAGTGCATCCAAAAAAGCAGAGCTAAACAAAAGCTGCCTACGCTAAGAGTGAGAGAGCAAGAGAGGTACGGATGGGATTCTACGGGGTGTGTGTATGTGTGTGTGTGGGTGTGTTTTCTTGAGGTGTACACATACATACATATATAAATAATTTAATTTTGTATTATTATGTTCAATAGTTATGTCGCATATTTTGAATGTACAATTTGATTTCTATATGTATACATATATATATATATATTTAATTAGTTTTGTTTTATTGTTTTATATATATATATATATATATATATGTGTGTGTGGGTGTGTGTGGGTGTGTGTGGGTGTGTGTGTGAGTTCTCATCAGTAAGGATCAGAATTCGAATTTTTAAGGATAATCCTAAAAGTAGTTACTGAGCTGCCTGGCTTTCTGTTCTGTTTTGATTGTTTGTTTTGTAAATTTTGTTCTTTGAATATTGCGATTTGATTTGTTTTGTTTCTCCTTTGTTTTTTTTATTAATAATATAATTAATAATTATAATAATTTATATAATAAACATAAACGCAAAATTGGTAAATAATAAAAATAATAATAATAAAATTGTGTGTGTGTGTGTTGTTTGTTTGTTTGTTTACTATTTCTCTCATTTTTATGTAATGCCTTTTGTTTTCTATATTCTGTTTACTCTTTAATGTTAACTGTTATCTCTGTGTATCTGTTTGTGTGTGTGTGTGTGTGTTTGTTTGTTTATATATTTATATATGTATGTATAAATTACAACGGAAGTGTCGGTGTATTTGTAGTTGGTGTTGGCGTCAGGATGGACGCGGATGGAGGATAACGCAACGTGTGCTGCGACGTTGCCTGTTGGTGTTGGATGTAATCCTGACTTGGATTATTCAATACGCTATCCCGTGAGTTTGAATGTGAAGTGGCGCGAAGGAGGGTGACTGCCTCGCGTTCTGGACTACATTGTACACCGTCTAGTCATTTTTGGCGCGTTGATTTCTTCTTCTTTCGTTTAAAGAAACAACAACATCTGGAATATAAGGAACCACTAGAAACAGTTACAAGAGAGAAGCGAAAAGAGAGATTACGATAAAGTAAAAACACCAAAACGACATATCCAACAATTGATCGACTGATTTACAATATCGATTGATCGATAACACTTATACATATATAGTAATAATATCGATCAATCGATTGATCAGAAGAATCATCATCATCATAAGGTACATCAACATACTTTGTTTCATCGACCAGTTCTACTTCGGGCTGCTGTGTGATGGGTGTGTTGGAGTGTCCGGCCGTAGGATCGTCCGCATTCAGTTCGCCATTCGTCGAACTCACAACCTGTAAATAGGGACACAAACAGACATGGAGCATTGCACAATGTGTTTTGCATTAATATTCATATTTCTTTAAGCCATTGAACTTAAACACTAAACATTGATTAAACATAGTTATTTGTATTATATCAAGTACGACGTAATACAAACAATTTTTCGTTTCTTTTTCGCTAGTCAAAAATAATTGAATCTAACGCAAAAATGAATAAAAAATTAACAAAAAACAATGCCCCATCTGAAGATCGATGAGTTTTATATTATTTCTACTACTAGTGGTGCTACTACCAGGTGATAATTCCATGTGAACTGTGATGACTCGCACTACAAACGTGAACAAATTTCTTACACTTTCGAAATGTTCAAATTTTCTTTTAGCATTACGTAGAGAACTGCAAACGAACTTTATTTCTAAGATTGGTTGAAAAAGCAGTTTGAAAGAGTTTTCTGTTTTCCTAGCGATGAGGTGGTTGGTGTGGTGATAACCTGGACAAACTCTATCCATATTATTATCCAAACTTTATCAGTTACCCATTTACTACAGAGATTGCCTTTCTACCTAAACTTAGCTCGTTTGCAGTAACTAACTACTCGCATTGATGGATGTTCATATACCTTGTATAGACCTTATTATAACTCATAGGAACTTACACACACATACATATGTAAGTAGAACGCACACACACATATAAACGAATACACACACACAGACATACAGAGATAGACGATGAACTGGAGGACAAGGACTGACCACAGGACTTTTATGAAATACCTCGCACTTATTTGTTGACCTTTAAGAAACGCAAGAATAAAACCTTATATAATATGATATATGTATCTCATATTCTTTTCGGATAGGCAAGTTTATTGGGCTTTATGTTGTTGTAGCTGGAAGTAGGTAATTTGGTAGTAGGTAGAAGAGATAGTAGTAGATAGTTGGTAGTAGTAGAATTGGGTAGCTTATTTCTTAGGCACATCATCGCAGTCGCTTGTCTCATAATAAACATCAAATGGGCTATCATCATCCGAGCTTGAATCTTCGGGCAATCTCTGTAATAAGTTTTGGTTTTTTGGTAGGTTTTCTTCTTCTTTATGTCTTTGGGTTTGAGAGCAGCGGAGATGGACATGCCAAATGGATTGGGATACTCGCATGTGAAGATATATACTATATGGATCTTCCAGATATTGCCGAATTCTCGATAAAAAAAAACTATGCCATTTGTGTGTGTGGTGTGCGTGTGGGTGTATCTCTGTGTATGAATACGTATGTGAGTGTGTGTATGGCTAGTTGAACATGCAGTGTTGCAAGACATGCGCCTAGATCAGTGTTGGTTAACGTCATGCAGTGCGTGAGTGAAAAGTATTTAGAGATATCTGAATAAAATAGCTTATTCTCTATAATTCTCTCTCTATGTGTTTTGACATGCATTCGATTATACGAATAGAATAAATCGGATCAGAATATATTAACTATATATGTATATATATATTTCAAAAAAGTCCGAGAAAAAAGAACTAGAACTAGGAACTAGTGAAAACGGTACAACAAGAGAGAACAATCAAACCGAACGATAGGTAGAAACACTTTGGGATATATATACGATTTTATATTGAATTCAGTACCTTGTTGAGCTAATGTAGAGTAAATCAAGTGAAAACATTAGAATTGAAAAGGCCAAAAATATAACAGTCTGCGAGTATTTCAATCAAATAGATATATATTGTTTGTTGTTGTAATCATTATCATAAAATTATGTACATATAAGAGTATATTGGTCTATATAATCTAAAATTATAATATACGATGCATATAGGGTGATCTTATGTATTGATATATACGAGTACTATGTATGGTATGTATGTATGCAAGGATATATACGAGTATATATGTAGGAAACATCAAATCTGGGATAGTTGTCAAGACATTCAACGAGCAGGAGAGGGCAATTCGAGTATTTCCTTTATACCCAATAACTGATGTTATCGATAAATGTTTATATAACGGGTGTAGCGGTCCACTCTTTTTTATTTATCATTTTAATGAATTTATATACAGAAAACGATAAACGGAAACGGATACGAAAACAGAACATACAATAAACGAAAATATTCTATAAAGAAAAATTAAAAAAAAAAAAAAATAGATGTGGGGAAACAAATTTATCGCCTTTCGCTTCCGCTTCGGCTTCGTCTTTATCTTGGACACTGAACTTACCTGCACTGAACCGTGCCGATCGGCGGGTGTCAAATTGCCGAGGGTCGCACCCGGCTTGGGTACGTCTGGCCACGCAGCAACACCTCCCTTGGCATTTGTCTATGGATTGGGATCGAGGTCGAATCGGTTCGAATCGGATCATATCGTATCGGTTTCGGTTTGGATCGGTTGCGAGTAATCGTTATCGAAGTGTCGGGTAGTATAATGGGAATAGCGGGCGGGCGGGCGAGCGAGCGAGCAATGCATAAATTTCAATTGTCAATTAAAAATTTTCAATTATTCATCGGTTTATCGGTTGATCGGATTTCAATACTAGACAGACTAGACTCTAAATTATGTCCAACAAAGTAAAAACTAAAGCAGTTCCAAGTCAATTGTGTGCGGCCCATAGAACATAAGTTATTACAACAATATAACCAAGGGTTAAAATACACTTAAAGCCAAAATCAAATTCTTAATGTCTTCTCTTGTATAAAGCTGTATGTATGTGTGAGTGTATGTGTGTGTGTTTCTGTGTATGCGTGTGTGCAGCAACAACTTAATGTGTACATCGGTTAGGACCGTTCACCAAATTCTTCTTCTAAGCAGCAACTTGAAGATTTTGTTAGTTTCGTGTTTAAACAAGCTTCATAAATACATCTGGCAACGCTGTTCTAAAATGTCCTTTTTACGATATTATCGAACCGATTATCAAATCGATTCTACGCAACGATTACCTGATTATCGATTCAAGGGAACGATTCGAGCGAGCGACTTGAACGAACAATAATGCGATTTGAATCAAATGAACGATTAGGGTACTCAAATAATTCAAATAAGATAATACTAGTAGTCGCTCAATGGAAATTTAACTAGCAGGTAAAAGCTTATAAGCTTTTAACTCTTCTAATATGATATGATATCTACAAATAAAACTATAAAATAATAATTTACTATATAAACACACACACACATGTACTACCGAGCTACCAGAAAGTATATAGACTTCTTGTATAACAATGGCAATTACATTTATCCCTATTCGATTAAAATATCAGCTTGAGCTCTTATCATACAGCAAGTTTTTATAGATAAGCCAAGATTTAAAGAAGTTGTCAATGTCTACAATATCTAACCTTTAGTATTATAAATTCTTCATTATCATTATCAATATCATCAAAATCAAAATACGAGACGTCCTAAGGAAAATCACGTTATTCAATTTAAAAAGAAAATTTATATGGAAATGTGTTTGTTTTTTCTTTCCTTATCATAAGCAGAGACCAGAATATAGTAAAAGTTGTAGGACAGACAAACAGAACGAAAACTTCTAATAAACATATAAAAAAGAGAAAAAATAAGTTTGTTAAATACACAAAATAAAAAAAACTGTTCGCCTTTTAAACCAAATAAGATAAATTAAAATAATGAAATAAAAAAAAAAGTTAGGATAGTTTGTTAGTGATAAATGACGATACTTTACCTTAGCCGTAACATTATGACGATCTTTATTTGGTGAAATGATGACTTCATGGCCAGTTTGCAGAGATCCGACGGGCGTTGACTGTGGGCGTGGTAGTTGGTGTTTGGTCAAATATGATATACATATACATATATATATGTGTGTATATATATATATGCGGATGCAGTTTATTTAATTTAGTTTTATATATATAGATATTTAGACACAGATACACGTATAGACACATGAAACGGTGTTTCGATCGATCGATCGATTGATTGATTGATTGATCGATTAATTGTTTGATTGATCGATTGTGTTTTGTATCAGTTTTGGTTTTGTTTTAGTTGTAGTTGTTGACAACCATAAAGAGACATTTTGTGAGCGAGAGCAAGAGAAGAGAGGAGAGAAAGAGAAGAGAGTGCTGTTAAAATGTCGTCAAATTACAGTTAGTTTTCTGTCTTAACACTAGTGTTGCTTAACGACTAAATAGATGCGTGCTTGCGACAAGCGTTTATCAACACTGAACAAGCATTCTAACTCTGGCACAATACCTACACAAACGAGCACAATTCATATATGGTATGTATATATATTTTCTGGTTATCGATACCTTATCTGACTTATTCTTGGCCAAATATGAGGGCGGCGCATTCTTAATGACCTTCATTTGATCCAGTTGGTCCTTGGTCTTACCAATATACGATACGAGTACGAATTGGATATATATTATATATATATATAGAAATAAATATCTTGATCGATACTTAAAGGTAGAACACAAAAAAGAATGAGCAGCAAGTTTTCTAGCGAACAACAAGAATTAAAACAACAAAAAATATTTTTTCGTCTTGTTTTTTTTTTGGTTTTCTTTTTGGGGGGAGTATTTTTTTTTTTAGTCCTGCTTTCAGTTCTGGTCGGTCTGTCTTTAATTTAGTTTGGCAATAGGCGCTTTATAAAAATATATATGCATAAACGAATTGAAAGAAATAACGTCGCGCTGCAACAAGAATCGATATTGAATTGAACAATCTGGGCCCTTCATCAATCAACGTTATCATCATTGTCATCATCATCATCATTAATTATCATTAATCATCATAATTATCATCATAATCAGCAATATTTGTCATCAAATGATGCTAACAATTCAATTTAGCGTCGATGTATAGGGGCATCTTTGGGTTTGGCTTTACACGCTCTCCAAAATATAGTGATAACTTATGAAATATATAGGTTATAATCTCTACCAGGATTATGAATTTTAGGAGGCGCTGAACTTAAGTGTTAGTTATGGGTGGTAGTATGTCTTCCTTTGCTTTGTTTTGTTTTTGCTTAGGTCTCCTATAAATTAAATATGAGTTTAGAATTCGGCATAGATGAATGTAGATGAGAATGCGAATATCCATTTGATAATAATCATAATAATAGCATCGATGTGATGACTTAACCAATGGATCATTTTCAACAAGCCACCTACCATTGTCTTCCCTGTCCAGTCGAATTCGCCCTCGTCGGTATAGCCCTTACGTTCGAATAAGTCTTGAAACAGTCTTCGCAGAAAATCATAGTCGGGTGTTTCGAAAAAATCTAACCGCCGCACATAACGCAAGTATGTTGCAAACTCTTCGGGGTGGCCGTCACACAGTACCTACAATAAATATACGCACACACATGATTAGACAATAAGAAAAATAAATATAATAATATTATTCATACTAATAAGGTTCATTGATAATTGTTGCTGACAAATATAACTATCCCTTAAATATTCTTTATATATCTCCTAATATTATTGTTACGGACTCTGGCTATGCTTAGGATGGGGTAGCTTCGACAAGAAATCAACAACTATTACTATATAGCCATATATACATCTGATTTGTTTATATCTATGTATAAAATAATCAATTTGACATCTTTAACACAAGTTTATATTAAACTATAGTACCCCAACACATATAGAATATAAATCTTTTAAAAGATTTCAATACAGAATATAACACATATTCATATTACAGAAATGTATAATCATTAATCTTAGTAGATTATCTAAATGTATTCCTTCTAGTATATACATATTATATTATTATAATGTGTAGTAGACAATTTATCAAACGTCTTTGCTTTATTTCTAAGAACTAACTCCCTGTTGCCTGCAAACGAAGTCGTGTCGATCATTTTAAAGCTCGATATCTTTATCGATACACTACTATCTAACTAAGCGATATTACAATACTATCGGCATATTATACAATATATTGTACTATCAGTAACAATACGATATTACACTATCGGCCTACTACAAAGTTCGAAACCCTTTCAGCTCAAGACATTTACAATCGAAATGTAATACAACAAATCAGAAGATTGTTTTAAAAGTTCTTAGCGTATAGGATATATCAATATCCAAACTATCTTTATCCACACTATCTTTATCCAAACTATCTTTATCCAAACTATCTTTATCCAAACTATCTTTATCCAAAATATCTTTATCCAAACTATCTTTATCCATACTATCTTTATCCATACTATCATTATCTGTATCAGTATCTTTCGCGTATCCGAGTATATAGAGTATATAGATCTCACCTCAATGGGCGTTGCACGTTTTGTATCACCGATTTTTTGATATCTCTCTTTGAGTGTATCAGCCTTAAGGCCTTGCCACGGCAGTGAACCTCTTAAGAAGTACATAAACATATGACCCAGAGCCTCCAGATCATCACGCCTCGACTGCTCGCGTCCCATATGCGTATTGATTGACATATATCGAGCAGTGCCGGTCAGGGATTTATGCTCCCGATATGGTATATGTCTATTTGTATCTAAATCAATGTATTCTTTGGCCAAACCGAAATCTGTAACATAAATAAACAGATTTTAGAATATATCTTCCATATCTATTATATTTATTTATCACTTACCAATTATGTGTATAATTTTTTCACGTTTTGTTGATGTTCTGCCGATGAGAAAGTTCTCTGGTTTTACATCCCTATATATTAAGTGCCGACTATGAACATATTCGATCCGGTGGAGCTGAAGTTTTATTTATTTTTAAAAGTTGTGTGAAATAAGATTTAGAAAAGAAATTCGATTAGTTTCTAGCATTACTGAAAATTATAATACGAACAATATGGAATAGCAATAATTCTGGGTCTATCGAGGAACAGAAACCGTTTCAACTACAGAAAAATTTCAAGATTTTCATTAAGGTTTTTCAGCTGCTCATTGATAGACCCGAAAAATAATAAATTTATTCTTTTTTTTTGTAGTGTCTCAACTAGCTTAAGTTGTTGGTTGATTAATTGATTGATTGATTGATTGATTGATTGTATCAATGGTAATTTCGCATCGTTGAACTGATTTAATTCTGATTAAAATAAAAATTAAAAAGGAACATTTCCAAGTAAACTAACTACATATACATGCAAATTAAAAAATAATATTAACTATTTTGTTTCATGTTTTGGTTTTTTTTTTACAATGAACGTTGGCAGTTTTAGAACTAAATTTAAAAGCGTCTACTACATAGAAGGATGTGTTGTAGGGAATTATTTATATGGCTAAAACTGAAGGTTAATCAAAGGTAATTTAGCCTTTAACCAGATAGAGAGAAAGAGTGAGTAAGAAAGACAGGGCCACAGAGAAAGAGAGAGAGATAGAGAGGATGGCGCAAATAATAATATTATTTAAAGAAAATTAAACATAATTTTAACCTCTTTGTTGTTCTTGTTAGTTGGCAAAATAATAATAATTTAAGCAAAATAAGAACTAAAAATATATTAGAAAAAAAAAACTACCCAAGCAACCCTTACACACACACACACGCCAGCACATACACACACACTTTGGTTTCTGGTAGGGGTGGGGGAGAGGTAATAAAATGTGTGGCCAGTGTTGGTTAATTGCCTGCAATTGCTACCAATGTTGTGTAGTACGTGGTGAGAGCAAATATATTATATATGTGATATGCACTGAGAGAAATGCGCGTGCTCAAAATATATATGAACAAAAAAAACAATATTAAAAATTTGGCTAATTGCGTTTTTTGTTTATGTTGTGGATATTTTAATTGTTGTTTTATGTTGTTGTTGTTTTTGTTGTTTTTGCTGTGGTTTTTGTTGTTGTTGTTTTTTTGGATTGTACTTACTAATTGTATAGCTATCAGTAGTACGGTCTTCAAAGTGAAACGTCTGCCGCAAATATCGAACAAATCTTCAAGTGATGGACCAAGCAATTCCATAACGAGAGCATTGTACTTGCCGCATGGGCCGAAGTAATATACTTCTGGTACACCCTCTGCTACAGGCCAACAAATTGCCAAATATTTATATATTTTTTTCAAGTGTATTTTTTGTTTTATGGGAAATCGATTTTGTTTGTAGTGTTGGGCAGCGCACGAAAGTAACGTAGTTCGTTTGTTGTTGTTGTTGTTTATGCAAAAATCAAGAGAAAGAGATAGATATAACGGGAGAGAGAGTGAGAAAGAAGAGAAAAGTGAAAGAGTGAGGTGATAGAGGCAAAAAGAGGGGAAAAAAAAATGTTTTTAGATAAATATTTTTTGTATTAAGATATTTTTTTTTTTGGTTTCTTTTTCTGAAAAAAGGGGAACACCGGGTACAACAAGATATAAACGATGAAAGGGAGACAAAGACACGGAGAGAGAGAGAGAGCGAGAGTGGAACAGATATACAGTGAAAGAGATAGAGAGAGAGGCTCTTTTTTTTGGAGGTTAGTTTAGCGCGTCTTACGTATATTACCACCTTTTCTTTACTTTTCTTTTCGATACACATATACACATATATATATTGTATATAATATATATATATATATATATATATATATATATATATATATATATATATATATATATATATGTATATATAAGTTCTGGTTGATCATCTCTGTAAGTTAAGAGCGAAAAAGCTGTGCTAAAAACAACAAGAACAACAAAAATAGAGATTCTCGAAGCATATATATATATATTTAAACAGGGAAGCCTGCGAAACGACCCTGCTTTGAGTTGAGGAACTTGGAACTTGGTAATTGGGAATACTTGGGAAAAACTTTGGGAACTCTTGGATATTGCAATAGTTGTTTATATTATAGGTTAACGAGTAATGTGTATAACATATATATAACACTTAAAAGCTATCGATCGATTGCTCCTAAAGGCAAAACTTAAGCTTAGGTGTAAGATTCGTGTGTGTGTATAACATGAGTTGTTGTTTTTGTTATTGTTATTGTTGGTTAACACCTCTCGAATACTATTTTATTGGTCACTTTCGAATACTAGAGCTGTGTTAGTAATTGGGGGTTAAAATAAAGGTAGAATCATAGAGCACATACAAAACTAGATTAGAAGAAAAACAAAAAAAAAACATAAGGAAAGATCGTTAAGGGGAACTTTTGTTAAATTCAATTTTTCAGTTGTTTTGGGAATCTTTTTTTCGTATTACAAACAGAAAGATAGTTGTGTTTTTTTTTATAATTATTTACATAGAAGCTTTGTAAGCACAAAATAATTTACTGTTTTTCCTAATTTACATGCTTTGTATAGGGGTTAAAAGTCTCGATTTACATTTGAGCTACAACCCAAAGAACAAAGAGAGTTACAACAAAAAATAGAAAAAAAATTGTATAGAACAGATCTTAACTCTTTAACTTTTAACTACGAAACTTGTAAACTTGTTCCACTACAAAAACTAACGTTCATTGTTGTGTTTGTGTGTGTGTGTATTTTGTGTGTTGTTTTCCAAATGTTTGTTTTTAAATAATATAAGGAAACAAATTATCGAAAATTGGTAATCGGTTATCGTTAATTGGTAATTGGTGGTTTCTATAGCCGTTGAGACACTTTACAATCAAAAATAATAATGTGTAGAGAGAGAGAGAGATAGAGAACTGCCTAAGCGATATACTAAACGGTATTCAGATGCAACAGTTATACAATATATAGACAAACTGTTATACACTGCAAACTGTGCTACATGCGAAGCCCGAAGCATATCGCTTAGGCAATATACGAAAGATGTTCGCCATTTTGTTTAATTTGTGTTTGGTTGTTTTGTTTATAGACTTACAAGTTGTTTCGCTATCATCAATACAGTCTTAAGTGAAAATTTACGGGAGCAAATATTGAAGAGATCTTCTAATGATAATCCCAATAATTCTAAAACCATGGCATTGTAACGGCCACCACAGGTGCCCAAGTGATAAATGCGTGGTATGCCTTCTGGGGCGTTATCGGCTGTAGGAGATTCATCGTCAGATTGGTTCGTTTACAGGGTATGTGCCATGCCATCACAATGTGTTATTTGTGGTTTGTTGTTTATTGTTTGTTGTTGTTTTTGATATTCGGGATATTCGTTTTCGTATTCAGTTTCAGTATATCGGTTATCGGTTATCGTTATCGAATTCACATTTTGATGATTTGATTGATGTGAAGGAACGAGGAAAAAGCAAATACATTTATATATTTATATTTAAGAGAACGAAATAAAAAAAAAAAAAACGGGCAAAAGAATAAAATAAATAGGTGTTTTTTTCTTTAGGAATTGAGAGATCAACAGCATATAGTAGTAGATTGGTGGATATATATATAGTATAATATAAAAAATCATAAAATAGATATTACATTTCTTTTTTTCTGGTTCTTTGTTTATTTTTTGTTTTTTTTAGATCACGCACCGACCTCCGAAATATGCTTGAGAAAATCTATTGTTGGTCTTCTTTTGTGTATTCTTATAGCACCACTCTTCATATATGATATGATATGATATAAACATATATAGATATATATATATATATTAGAATATATATAAATATATGTATATATTTATATATTGTCTTAAGATGGAGCTTAACTAAGTTTGTTCAGTTCAAAACTAACGAACGAAGGTGGTAAAACGGTGCAAAACATTGGATTTTATTGGAATAGTAATAGTTTTGGGAGTTATCTAGGGTTATACAGAGTTAGTACGATTATATGGTAGTGTATGGACGTAGATAATCATATAAGTAGTTCTTCTTGTTAGTTCTGTTAGTTCATTTAAGGGTTGTGGGGTCGGCAGTGTGGCTTTTTAAGGGGTCGGGGGTGGGGGTGTTAGGAATAGTAACTGGGGTTTGTTAAGAGAGTAACATTTCAACATACCATGTGATCCTAATAGCTTATAAAACCTATACTCTAAGTGTAGTTGCGGAGCCTTTGACTTCATAGGCTCCATTTTTATTGCTACATGTTCATTGTTGTAAAGATTTTTGCCTGTAAACGAGAAAGAGAGAATGATTAATATGAATGATTGTATATGTGTATATATAGAGATAGGAAGACATTCGATTAAAGTCTGAATAACCTGATAAATACATAACCCATGCCTAAACTGAGGGACTTTCACGTACATACATCATGCTGAACAGCGAGCGGAAGTAACATAACCGGAACTAACGAAATATCAAACAACCAACCAGCATGCAGATGTTGCGTCCTACCTGTAGCATTTTCAGCGCCACGCCCACCAATTGAAGCGCCTCCAAAGCAACACATACGACGACCTGACACCATTAACAAAAAAACAAACCAGTTATCAAATTTTAGGCTTCAAAAACTTCAAAAATATAAATTAAGTGTACTATCGATACGAACTATCGATACTTTTACCTTCCCCTTTAGATAAAGTTATTATGACTCAGAGAGCGGGAGAGAAAGAGAAAGATAGATATGAATATTTGGATCTTCTTTCTATTGTATTTCTAACAATGTAATATTCGAAATATCATTTAATTTATATTCTAATTAGTTTAGCAATGTTTTGAAATGCGATGAATTTGTTGACGATTGCTGTCCGCCAGGTGCGAAATCATGGGAATGGGGTGCCATTTGGTTAGCTGCTTATCACCCAACACGTTGATAGAGTCATCAAGTGAGTACACACACCCAGACACGCACACAAACACACGCACACACTCATATTGATAGCCTTGTGGAAAAGGGCGCATGACATTGATTACAACAAGGCAACATTTTGCATATGGAGCAAAGCCACGCCCCCTCGTCTATCGTTTGTTTGTTTATGAAATGACACGCCCCGTGCCGCCTCGCCTGACCGCCTTTCAGTCGAATTACGAATTACCATTTGGCGGTTTCAGCCAATTTGTGTGTTTGCCATAAAAGCGAAAATACAAAACGTAAACAAAATCTTTATTTTCATCTTCATCTCTGGCTGTCTCAAATTGATGAAGACTTAACGCTTGCTCCAACAAATATTATATGGTATATATGTTATTTTTACAGAATTTACTCTGGAATCTGTTTGGTAAACAATTTTAAGGTTATACCCGGATTCTTAGACTTTGCTCTAATCATTTGTAAGACATAAAATATAAAAACCAGTCGCCGGCAGTTACTTTCAGACTACTACTACTACTATAAGCTTTTGTTATATAACGACTTAGAGCCTGCCTCTGATTAGTTTCCATAAACAGACTGCTTATGAACAGTTGGTTTCTTATCAAAGAAAAAGGCGGCGATTCTTAAACTCTTGTTTTAATTAAGTAAATTTCTAGCCAACAGGTTGGTCACTCTGTTAACGATAGCCACTTGAAAACTGTCTCAATTAGCGAAACAAATCAGCAGTTTCCCCTAAACTGTATTCTGTCAGTGACTCATAAACTATATTCTGTCATCACACAATAAAATCGTGCCGTAACTGAAGCGTAACCGAAGCTTTCATGACCTATGGCAACACGAGGTAATAGGTAATACAATATTGGGAGAATCCCCAACTATTTATTACAACGATCACAATAGTAGTAAATAACTCAACAGCTAATTGGGCAGCAGTAAATAATAGGAAGATTTAACTTTTGCATGTTTTCTCACATTATAAAGATTCTTGTAAAACTACGCAAACATCTGAACAAATGTAGACGAGATGCTATCGCAAAGCTGTGCTGTTCTCTTCTTTTTATCATTTACCATAATGAAAATAAGCATAAAAAAACATTGAGAGACTAAAAAACCAAATCAAAAGAGCCCGCTCTCTTATCGGGACGCGCGCACCTAGTTGAGGCCAGTCGCAAACATGTTAAATCATTAATAAACAGCACACTCATATTATATAAATTTACATATACATATGTACATACGAATGTGTATATAAATATAGGAATGCTTATATATATTTAGAGCAGCAATTTATAAGAATGATATCACAAGAAAACACGCGACGTCATCAAAAGTATTTATACAAAACCGAAATGAAGATAACAGCACATTAACAGCGCCCTGTTAAGCTGCACCAGAGTGCGAGCAGCGTGCCACTAAAAATGTGGTGCCAAATTTCTATAATTGGAATATTAATACACAAAATAAACAGAATTTTTGACTAGCAGTTACCCTCCCCCTAATCCCATGAAATCTTGCAGACTAAGCAAATACTGTAGATAAAAAGTAAATGCCATTGCACATGTGCTAATTAAACACAGCTTTAATAAACGCCCTCTATACGTATGTATGTATATTTAAATGTATGTAAAGATAACTGCGTGACTCATGTACACAGCAGACACACACACACACACACACACACACACACACAATGAAAAGAGCGCGCGTCGAAGAACAAATCTAAGCTCAGAGACATTGAAAGATCGTTGCGCTGAGAATTAGAGACAAGACAAATGGGCAAAAATGAAAGAAAAAGTTAAGAGAGGAACAGAGAGAAAGAGAGAGATAGAGGGCGGATACAAAAATAGCCGTCATTCCAAGTGACGAAGTCACTTTTATGAATGTTACTTAACAGTTTTGGCGGCACTTTGCTTGGCTAGCTACCTGTTGACAAACCTGACAAGAACAACAACGACAACAAAAACGAGAGCAGCGGCAGCAGCAGCAGAAGGAACAACAAAAGCAACAACCGCTGCAACAGATGTATGCAAATGCATAAAAGGAAATGGCAAGCCCACAAAAGAAAAAGAATCAACAGCAACGAGAAGAAAAAACACAATTTTATAAAAGCGCATTAAGCAAACAAAGAAAATGGTGACGACGACGTCGACGTCGACGTTAAAACAGATGGCAGAACGGAATGGAATGGCATTTTGTTTTGTACTCGTCGCATTGTGAACAAAGTTCTCATTGTGGTTTCTCTGCTTATTCTTATTAGTATTGTTGTTGTTGTTGTTGTTGTTGTTTTTGTTGTTGCTGGTTGTTTGTCTTCTTCTTAGTTTTGCTGCTGGCAGCCATGAAAAGGAATGCACATGCAAAGGAAGTAAGTAACAAACGAAAATAGCTAGCCAGAAATACTCGATGCCAAAGTCGACGCAACATTGCTAGCTATGCCAAAAGCAGAGCGAGCGAGAGAGTGTGTAAAAGCGAACGAGACAGAGTGCAAGTTAAAGAAACAACAAAAACTCGACTTTGAGTCATAAACATAATTTACAACTACTTTACAGTTAAAAAATGCGACAGCCTCAAGCCGCAGTAAAATCCACAGACTTATAAGAAAGGAGAGTTTTGATTTTGTTTTGATAAGACCAGAAAGATTGCGAGAGAGCAAAAAGCCGTTATGTTGGCCTACTGACTACTGTCTGAATGAACTTTATCCGTAAGGCGACCTGCATCTTTCTATGCGTATGTCTCATGTGTCGGATAAACCGGACAATGGATGCTTTCAATGGCAGATGATTGCTCGATTCGTACAAGTTATCCCCCTGAACAGGTAATGTGAGATTGCCGATTGCAAATTGCAAATGAACAGATTTCTGAGCACGACTCTGATATTGATCGGGGATATAATATAGATATAACACTTACCTAAACGCAATTCGCCAAAGTTACCACAGCCAATTTTTTTACCGACACGAAAATTTGGTCCGACCATAAGGACACCGGTTGTGGTGCTTACAGATTGGCGGGTGCTATACATGTTATTGCTTGTGCTTTTACCACCGGTTAGGGTGGCATTTGCCACATTACCAGCGGATGGACCGGCAGCTGTCGTCTGTGGGCCACCACCACTGTAAATAGAAGAGAAATAGAGAAAAAACCATAGATTAGTTACAATTGATAACAATATATATATATACATATGTGTGGGTATGTGAGGTGAGATGTTGGAACAACCTTAGGTATGTCTTAAACTTTTCTATCAACTTGGGCGCCATTAGTATAAATTTTACCACACCGTATAGAACAAAAAACATCAAAAATCAAATTCGATTAATAAACGTTAACAGGTATACTTATATATAGTAAGTATACATATATGGTATATGGAACACAAAAAAAAAATTAACAAAATAAATAAGAATAACACTTCCTCAGCCGCTGATTTAATCTGATATGATTCGATCTGTATATTTCAGTGTTCCTATATTGATGTAAGTACGTACTCGTTTTTTGTATGTTTACGATACATTCAATTTTGAGAGACTACAAAAGCAAAGCAATGTATCTGTATATACTCATATACATATATATATATATTTTTGTATTTTTCTTTCCAACCTTACTACTTTCTTTCCCTCACAACTTTTTGAGCTCAAAAAGCTGTGTGAGATGTCTACTTAGATTCTATTGTCATATAATACGATATGAATACTCGAATGACACATAGCTCACTTAACTTCTATAATAACTTTTACAAGTCCATCAAAACTTGCCTTTGTTATGTATGTCTACATATAAGATACCAGAGTTCTACTATTCTACAGATAAACTTTATTTACTCGAATTGCTACTGATTCACGATCTTACGAACAAAAAATCCCATTGTGATTTCTGTTTGGTTTGAACTGGTATAACTACTCACAGTTCATACACAAGGGTTGACCAATAATAATAAAAAAAAGATAGTTATATGAAATTCAATGAAGCTTTATGTTTCGTTAAGTTGGAAGAGATGCCACATGTAAGAACTTATTGAACGACCCTAATTTTATTATACCAACAAAGCATAATTTAGTAACATTAAAATATACATGTTTTAGTTTCCACTAGCCCCAATATTCACTGTTATCATAACATAACATTACGTTACACGATAACACAACAGAATCTGCATTACACTAGGGTTTAACAGAATACAGTGTATGTTATGCTCATATTATTAAGATTTATATTTAACAGTTTTCTTAACAGAACCCAATTACATTGCAATTTCATTAGCTTTGATTCGGTTAAGCTGGAGGGAAATTGCGTGATTCCTTATATATTTTATTTGTTTTTATAATTATTATAATTTTATACTAATTACAGCAATATATTGCCTTGAAAATATATTTAAGGGAGATCTTATAGTTTATACTCTTTCTGATTTGCGATAATTGATCAAATCAATCAGCTAAAGAAGTTATAAACAGGCTGTCTAACTGACTGCTTAGGTTTTAAAGGATGATTACCATGTTGCTGCTTAAATGAAGCCTAGTTTAAATGAGGTTAGGTTTATACTTATATATAATAGAATATTATTCGTGGGGTGTGGCAGAAAGGACAATGACTCCTAAAGAGTTCAAACTTAGCTTGAGGTTTTTAAATACACAAAAAAAAAAACAGCTGAAAAGTAACAAAAAAAAAAGTACAAGGTAGAGACCAACCCGTAACGAATCATAGAAAAACTGGTCAGCTCCCTGGCCTGCTCACACCATGCGGTGTGTTGTGCTCGCCCAGGCGTAGCGTTGACTGACACCACTCGATGTCGTAGTCGAACTCGAAGTCGAAGTCGAGGTGGATATGGATATGGATGAGAATATGAATGTGAATGCGAATGAGTCATTCCAGCCTAACGAGCGCTACGTCTATTTGATTAAGACAAAGGTTTTCTCTGAATTTGTCTGCTTTGAATTTACATTGGGTGTGGCATGAAATGATTCTCTTTGCCTCTGTGCCACTTTGCCTCTGTTGCAAATCTAGTTCAATGTCAAGTCAATCATTCAGATTATTGCAACATCTGCTTATTTCTGCCCCAATGTTCCCCCAGTCACGCCTGAACACAACGCAAAGCAGCAAATAGTTAAAACTCAAGGGGAATGCAATATGCTCGACTGAGGCCACAGTTTTCTCCTTAGTAAGTGGGGATTACCCTGACCTTTAGCCAAGCTATTGGATAACGAGGAGGAGCAGTAAAGATACAGGCAATAATGCCACTGGACATCGAAACTCAGATTCAAGATAATAATATAACTCTATATATTTCATTAGCTTCTGCAGTTGCGTAGCTGTAAAAAGAACACCGAGAAGTAAACCGTTAAGCGAGCTGGTGTAATAATCGATAGCAATTAAATCCAAGACAATATCACGAATCTTTCCGCAAAGTACCAATTGCGTTGGAAGAGGAGAGGTGTGAAGAAGAGGGGAAATAAGAGAGAGGGTGAAAAAAGAAACAAGTTATCTCTTTCTCCCTTCCCCTTGCTGCTGTCTCTGGCAGCTTTTATGGCTTAATATCCTGCGGCCAAAACTGGTTCAATCCCATCCATCGATCGATCTTTCGCTCTGCTGCCCCCTCCACCAGTTGAGGCTCAGTTTAGTTTCTTTCGGGTCGTTCGCTTTTAACTTTGCTTTATTCGTTTTATGCTTCTTTTTCTTTTTTTTTTGCTGCTGCTTGACAAACGAGTTCTCCCTCTCTTGTTCGTCCCCCGCCTTTTCTGTTCCCACTCTTTCTTTGGTTTCTTCTCGTTTCGCGTCTTTGTTCTTAAAATTGCAAACGGTTTTTTATGAATTAAAATGTGAGGAAAAGGCTCAGATTCGAGTTTAAAGACGGAGTTGGAGTTGGGGTTTCTGAACCATCATACAGATGGCCTGGCTGAACTACCATTGACCGGTTTCTAGTTTCAACGCGGCTGCGAACACACACACACACACACATACATATATATTATATATACTTTGCATTCTCAAAAACAAATCCTTATATATACATATATATATATATACATACAAATATATGCAAGCTAAGCCTTTAAGTGAAAAGTTACTTTTGTTTTCTACTCTTGCAGAATTTGATAATTTACATTTCAAACAAAACTAAACTAAGCTGAAAAAATTAAAATCTGTTACGGGATTAAAAAGAAAGTTAAAGTTGCTCAGTCGGATTTGTTAGTTCTATTGTATTCGCTGTTCTTTTAAGCCAGACAAAGAAAGTAGGTCAAAATCTTATAAAAGCTGCAAGTATCCGCTGTCTATATACATAAAAGTCCTAGCACATCCTTCTAGACCCTCTCATACCCTGCCCTCCACCACATCCGCTAGCACGGCAGAATATCCTTTGGCCAAACAACATATTATGATTAACAGCAGTGAAGCAAAATTTTCCCAGGAGAGAAAAGTTGATGATTTTGGTTGGGGCAAAAAATCAATAAATTAAAATAAACCCGAGGCTAAAAATAGAATTCTATAAAACTGCGACCAAAGGTGGTTAATCCCAGACACACACAGGGCTCTCTCTCATGAGTAAATCAATCAAAAGGAATAAGGAAATAGAACAGAAAAGAATAGGAAAAAAAATTCCTTGTCATAATTGAAAATTCCTAGTTGAACGTTAACAACAAAAATTTTAATTATTGAAAGCTGGTAGTTTCTTTCGATTACTGAAATCACAAATTGTGTGCACTGAGAAAAATGTGAGGTGTGTAGCCAAATCTGTAGACATGTGACTCATTTTTCAATTCAATTAAGCAAAGGTGGAAAACAGCAACAAAAAAATACAATAAAAACAATTGAAGGCGAGAAACCTTAAAGTTTCAAACGCCTATTATATAATATAAAGAGAGAGAAAGAGAACAGCCTAAAAAAGAAATGGCGCTTGAAAGTAAACAAGAGAGAATCACCGAAAAAAAAAAACTGTTGTTACCAAGACACACAGCCGCCCACACACACACATACACGCAGAGACACACAGATAGGAGAAACGACTGATAAACGAAATGAATGATAAGCCAACATTGTGTAGCCTTCTTGTTATCATCAAGTGAGCTCCTCCTCTCAGACAGACCCCGACACACAATCGTTTCAATGGATTTGAACTGTGACGCGCGTTGCGGCGACTCTCCCTGCCTTGGGGCACCCTGTGGCACCTTCTTGCTTGAATGTATGCCTTGCATATTTATGCGCCTTTCGCTTCTGAATTACAATTGTTGCTATTTTTAGACGCAAATCAATTTCATTATAAGTGTCAGACAGCAGTTGAATTTTAATCAAGAATATAAAGTACAGATTAAATAACTGATAAGTCGCACAAGAAGAAAAACAAAACGAAACGAGCCTTGGCATGTCGAATAGTTTTTTAATTGATTAATTTTCCCTATCTGCATTTCAGAGACATATAGATAATTGCCAGTTGACACCCTGTGACTACCTTATGACACCCTGTGTGCGATAGTTACGAGTAGAGAAGGTGTCAATTCTTTGCTTTACTTTCATTGTGCCCTTTTCTTTACTCTGACCTCATTTATTATAATTTCGATAGATATTAAGGACGAGTGTAAATCTAACGAGTGTAAATCTAACGAGTGGAAAGGAAACGAGTGTGGAGTCATCTTGTAGCCTTCTTTTAAAATGCTAATTACGGGCGTTTTATTTTTAAATAGAAAAGAAACGAGACGCTGAAAGAAATTGCATAATTGAATTCTATTGACAAAATTCCAACAATACAAATTCAATTGTTATTACTTATGCATTTTGTTGTTATTGTTGTTGCTGTTTGTTGTGCCCGTTTGTAATCGAATTGCCACACAAAACATGCCAATATCCATTTTCAATGGAATTTCAACAACAAAAAGAGTAGCAAATGCGAGCGTCAAAGAAAAACAACAACAGCAACAACGTTTTGATTCACATAATACAAACGAACAGCCGGTTGCCTACCCTCCGTCTTCTACCTCTCCTCCCCCTACCCACTTTCATCCCATCCCACATTTAAAAACAACAAGCAGAACGAAATGATAAGCAAGCAAGGCACAAACGCAAAAACACAAGCATGCACGTACACACACACACACATACATACATAGATAGATAGAGAGCCATATATTAGCCATTAAAGGCACTGCAGTAAGAGACACTTGAGCACAGACACTCTCAGTCATTCATTCACTCACTCACTCTTAAGCACACACACATCGATACAAGTTGGCTAGATAAGGGCGCCTTGATTAGGGGCAGCGACGTCAGCGTCAAAAGACAAACAATAGCGAGTCAAAATTAACGAGAGCGAGTGGAAATCGTTGAGCGTGAGCCGGCAAAAGGAACAGCAAACAAGTGCAGCGGCAGAGGCTGCGACTGAGGCAGCGGCAGAGACTGCAACAGTGGATGCAATTGGGTGGCTTTTGGGGTTAGACCCTTGCACGTCACTGCGACACAGCTTCTATTTGCTTTGCACCTTGTGTGAGTGTGTGTGTTTGCTGTGTGTGAATACGTGTGCATGTGTATGTTTTCAGCGCCTCAATGGCCGATTGACCTTTGCATGTTAGATTAACATTGAATGGACGACATCTATGTTTGCGTTTGTCTGTTTGCTAGTATGTGTGCATCTAGGTAGGAATACATGTTATGTGTGTATGTATTCATGTTCTATATATGTATGTTTATATGGATTTTGAGGGCCAGCTGAAAGTAAGCTGCAATCGCTGCTTTAATTAGTTTAGCCCACAGGTCGCACACGTGCAAACGTTAAAATCTATGCAAATGAGCTTTAGAGGTCAATCTTTATCAGTAGAAATGCAGCACAACGCCCACCCAGACAATTTTACAGCCATATATATACAAACTAGCATGCAACATAGGGTATGAATACGTCGTGTTTGTATGTAAGTATGTGCATATAAATTGTCTGTAATTTGCTTTCTAGTGTTTCTTCCTGCATAGACAACTTTTCGCTCGTTTGCATTGCAAATACCTTTCCCCTTTACACCCCATCCCCACCTCAAGCTAGCTACTTTTGCGCTCGATTTCTTCCTTCCGCTTGAGGGAGGACGCATTCCCCTGTATTTTTACTTGCCAACCTCCCACAAATAATAAAAAAAAGAAAATAAAACAACCTCACGTGCATTGGCAGCCAGAATACTATTTCGTTTCTCGAAGTAAACACAAATGTTTGCACATACTTATGTACGTATGTATGTTTATGTATATATATATATATATATATATATATAGTATGTGTGTGTGTGTGTGTGTGTGTATGTCTCATCTTGACGTGTGGAGGTCAAAGTCGCCCACTGCAATTTGAGCATGAACGTATTTTTTTATCTTCAAGGCGAGATAAACGAGAGCTGGTCACACTGCTCAAATATAATTTACACACATTATGTTGAACACATGTTCAACACACACATACGTACATATGCATATACGTATACAAGCATATGTATGTATGCAAAATTATAAATATGCGTATGCAAGTCACAACTAACCCGGCAAACTCCGTCAAACGGCGCTTTTAGTTCTGTTTCGCTCTCACGCGATCTCGCTCTCGCAGCAACACCGCCGTGGCCTCATGTGTTGGGAAGTTGCCGTTGACGACAATGCGGGGGAGCCTACAGCACAGCTACAAATACAAATACAAGTACAAGTACAAGTACAGCGTTCACTCTGCTTCTCAAACTGTAAGCACAGCTGTTTCTTCTGCTGCAGCGGCCGTTCACTCGCTCGCTGATTGGCTGCTTCTGCTGATGCTGTTGCTGCTGTTATTGTTGGTGTTGTTGTTAGTGTTATTGTTGGTGTTATCGTTGTTGTAACTGGAAACTTGTTTATTAATTATTTAGTTGTTTTTGTAACTTTTTCTTTAAGCTTTTATTGCACATTGCACTTTATTTCTATTAGGGAATATATTTCAAGCATTTCCTTTAAATCTAGGAAAAAAAACATATTTTATTTTATTAGATTTTATTCATTTCCATTTATGCACTTCACTTTTTGCCAAACTTTTCTCGCGTTTGTCGATTATTTAACGCCAACGCGCTTTCTATTTAACACAATACACACACAGACACACAAGTCTACAACAACAATGGCCGCAGTCTCCACTGGTTTTAGTTGTGTTTTGCTTTTGTTTTGTGTTTTGAGTTTTGAGTTTGCCGCTGCCTGTCGACAATTAAAGCTCAACTACAGCGTTGAGTTAAGCTGCTGAGTGCTGCTGGCTGCCTGGCTTTGGGCTTGGAGGAGTTCGAGTGAAACATGTAAATGTTTTTTAATTTGTCATATCCGTTGCGCTTTGTCTTTGTCTCTTGTGTATGCGTGTACATCTGTGAATGCGTGCCTCACAAAGGGAATGAGAGAGAGAAAGAAAAAAAAAGTGCCCTTTGCCCTTGTGGCCCAACTCGCAGACGATTATTATGTTGCAATTCGAGACGCAACTTTCGCCACATTATGAAATTAAAGAAGCAGCGCGGCGCCCCCAACTGCTGCCTTTTACAGTTTTTGCAGGTCAAAAGTATGAAGACAACATACTCACATATATATACATACATATATTATACATATACATATGTATGAATGTATGTATGTACAAAGAAGAGATACAGATACCAAAAAGGCAGGCGGCGGCTGGCGTAGCAGGCAAAAAATAAATTGTAGAAAAAAGTCATAAATAACTCGAAAAACCAGTTTGTGTTGCCGGTGTACAAACCAGGCAGCATCAATAACAACAGCAGCAGCAACAGCAGTCGAAGTCGCCGCCGCGCAGCAGCAACAATAAACAAATGTGCAAGTAGTACTGCGCTGCTGCTGCTGGCTGAGCGAGCGGGACAGCGTGCTAAGAATAACACTTTAAACTCGTTAAAGTTGTGCAGAAGGAAGAAATAAAGCACAGGGGCAAAAAGTAGACAGCTGACTCAAATCAGAAAATAGATACATACATGGTTACATACATGAACGTGCATGTGTGCAACGACTCATTAATAGAGGCGGCGGTAAAAGACCGAAAGACAGGCTAAAGATAATAAGTTTTTTTTATTACAGTTTGACAGACATAGGGCGGCATTCAGGTGCGAAAAGTTACCAACAAAACGAAGCGCAACAGTTACTAGTTACAACACAATACATATTATTTTGTACTTTTTTTAATTTTGTACATAAAACTAACTTTAGAAATTGTCGCACTAAACTGGAGCAAACACAAATTAACAAAGCGTTACAACGATAGAGTGCTTAACACACACACACAAACACACATATACGAACAGGCTCGAGTGCGTGTGTGAACAAACACTCACTTAGCCACGCATGCAACGGCATACAGAATTTCCTCCATGCGTGTGCTTCTGTATGTGTGTTGCTGCTGCTATTGTTGTTGTTCTTGTTGTTGTATGTATGCACACCCGCAGCGCTCCGCGCGACCGACCGTTGCAAAAACAACTTTGTTTTTTTTTATGCCAACAGCGAAGGTAATGGCCGCAAGAAAATGACAACTGCTACGGCGAACGATCGAAAACGTACTGAGCGCAAGCGAGCGCCAATCTGAACAAATACCAAAGAGAGAATAACCTATTGAAGAGAGCAACCGAGAGCGGTAGGGAGAGAGAGAAGCAGACTTTGCTGCCGCAGTTACAGATACGAAACACTTGTGCTTGTGAGCGTGTGAAAATTAAAATGCGGCAAATGAGCATTTTGTATTAGTATGTAATTATTGTTACTGTTGTTGTTGTTGCTTTTGGTTTTTCTGCTGTTACTGTCGTCACGCCGTAGGGGAGATACACAAGGGAAGACAGACTACAACACTTGGGGGCTGTCAATGTGCGAGAGAATGAGCAACATATTGATAATGATAAATAGTCACTTGTGTGCGTCAGTATATAAATATGAGTGCGTTTGTGCATCTATATGTGTATGTGTGTGCGTGCACATGTGTCAGACCGAAAACTATAATACAAATACATTACACAAACAAAGAGCACCTGTCAAATACATACATACACCTAAATACATCTGTAGAAACATATGTACATGCATTGTACATAAACGCATACAAATACAGTAAAGCCGGCAGCGAAGATCTGTGCAGCGATGTAATGTGACCAGAGTTAGCAGCTTTTAACTCTAAACTGAAACTGAGTGAGTCATGCGCAGGTGCCTTGGCATCGGATACAAATGTAACTGTGATATGTGACCAGACCAGCTGTTTGCTCTTAGCATTAACAGCGACAACAATAACAGAGGCGGCTTATGGTAAATGTTAACATGATAATTATAAATATTTGGTTTTATTGTTCTAAAAGTGTGGATTGTGGATAATAAAACACTTTATGTTTAAGCGATTGATGGTTAAGGAAAGCACTCAACGATATGGGTCAATGACATCTGCAGTTGGGCGATAAAAGGTTGAACAAAATTGTTGCTGCTATCCCGGAAGTGCGTAAGATAATAGCTGTTAATTTCATTGGCTGCAGCTGTTACTTTAAACGCTTAAAAAATTTTTCAACGTGTAATAAAATTGCATTCAACGTGTTTACTTAATGAGATAAGTTTGATTAGTCGAGAGTGCTTGACTAGAAGATATCCTGTATCCAAATACCATTTCCTTTATATGAGATGTAAGTGTTTATGTAAGAGCAAACAGAGGATAGTTTAGATTCTAATAATTTTTGTGAGTTCTACTACAATATTAGAGATGGCCGCGTGACAGTCTAACGATATCGTTTCACGAAATAAAAACCGCAGCCAGCTCTAGTTCAGAGTGGGCATAAAAACAACGAGGTCGATGTCGCATTGTTGCTAACCAACCAACACACAAGCCACACATAAAATTCAACTTTCTGTACGACTTATTATTTAATAGTGCTGTGGGGTTGAAATAACCTAAATTTGCGCTATCCCAGCAACGACATACATACATAGAATAGTAACTGTAATGTGATGTAGGCTAGGCCTTGACAGGATTGCCACCTGCACCCATAGACCGCAAGAGTTGCAAAAGTTGCGTGCGGCAGCAAGAAAGTAGCTTTGGGTTCAATAATCAAATGCTGATGAAAACTTGACGAAAACGTCGTTCGGTTGGTCGTGCCGACAGTAAATGGGGGTCAGTGGGATGGAGAGGCAGAGGTAGAGGAAAAGAAGAGCAGGCCAACAGCAGCTGTGGCACATAAAAACAAGGACATATTGCGGATTTAGCAAAAAGAATGTGAATGTAAAAGCGTGTACAAAAAATAAAAAAGAAAAGAAATAAAACGCAAAGCAAAGCACATGACTTCTAGAGCAGGCGAATGGCGGAACGACAAACGGACCAAGTGACCCATCAAACATTATGCGCCAATGACGTCATTAAGCTGTTGGCGGCTATCAATATAGTCAACGTGGCTCCTCATCTCTCTCTGTCACGCTATCACCCTCTCATTCTTTTCTTAAGTGTGTGCGATTATGTGTGGGAGCACACAAGCACAACAAGAACAACGACAGAAGCAACTACTACGTGAAAAGCTAAAAGCCGAAAGATGCGGACGATTAGCAAGAACATAATGAAGAGATGATGCGTCGCTCAATGTTGAAGTACTTGTTGTACGTATAATGTGGGAAGAAGAGAGGGAGACAGAGAGCGATGGGAAGACTAAGAAGAACGAGTGCAGCGGCCGCTAAGTGCGAGAGTTCGTTTATATGTGTGTATAAGTGTATGCATGTACAAGTGAGAGTGTGTGGGTGCGAGCATGTAGCAATCGCAAGAAATTAAATAAAGTGTGCATAAAAACGGAAATCAATTGTTGATAAGTAAACGATGATTGCTGGTGTGGGTGTGTGGGTGGATGATGCCCGATGTCTTGGGGGTGGGGATGTGGATGTGCATATAGGAAATTCTGTTGCTTCAATTTACAAAGCACCTTGCCAAGTTGTGCGAAGAGTGCCAAGGTGTGTGGTGTGGTGTGGCGTAGCGTGTGCTGCGAATGGGTCGTAAGGTCGTCTACATATACATACACACATTCCCACACACACACAAACACATGCATAGCATGTATAAATAAAAGTTGCGCACAGCATAAAGAGACCCCAGCGACGTCAGAACAAGAAAAGCCAATAGTGTGAAAATTTCATCTAATTAAATTAGATGCCAGTCATGCCTAAAGCCAAAAGCTTAGCGTGTGCGAGCAGGACAGCAGAAGTGGAAAAGAAACGATGAGCAAGCAAGGTTCAAAGTAAAAGCCTGTCAAACAAATCGATGAGATTTAATACGACCAGTAAGCAGTAGCTTACTCATACACAGACAGAGAGACAGACACACACACACCTGTAATCCAGCAACAAAACTAAACACAAGTAACGCATCACAGTGTGATTCATGAAATGATGGAACGATAATCCTCAAAGTGGATATAACTGAAATGCCCCAACGAAGAACTATGTAATGTGCACAGCTCAATAAGCTTTAAACACACAGACAACCTAATCGAATGATATATCGATAATTATAAGCTTATATTTCAACAAATAGCATTAGCATGAATGAAATACCTCGAATACAATGAAGTTTCATTACATCAAATGATAAGAACAACCTGTATCGATTTTTATTGTGCATATTTTAGGCTCTTTACACTGGACGTCGCAGTGTGGGCTGATTTCTGTTCAGACTGCCCAAAAGTAACGCAATCAGCTGTATTTACATTTGACAATTATCATTGTCAAATATAGTTTACATCTGTCAGATGCATTTATCTATTATTAACCAGAGATGCGAACTTTTTACTAAAAAGCAGCACTTCAATGTTAAAATTAAGTGACAACTTAGCGTCGTCGGTGTAAAGAGTCTATTACTGTCCATTATTATTAAGAATGAATAATTTGAATTGTACTTATTATAGTTTGTAGTTAGTTAACAGAGCTCATATTTATTTATAGACTGACATGTCTGCACCAGAACGCGTAGCTGTAGCACTCACTACGACCAGCTGAATATCCTTTGCACTGATAAGCCGTTTAACATATGGCACTTCACTTTGAATGGCAAGTGAATGGCAGTGTTAAGTGAGTGACAGATATAAGCTATTCATTAGTGGTAGCTGACTGAGACGTTGACAGCCGTTGACCACCGTAAGCTTTAACAGTGAGTGAAGAATCCTCAGAGGGGGCGTATTAAATGCGGATTTATAAAGAATTTTATATATATGGAAGTTGACTTCAATTTAATGGTTCATATTTATCTGCCTTTTATTATACTCGTATTTATCTCCTTTCGACAACTCATTATAGGGAAATATGAAGCATTTACTGTTGAACTCTTTACGCAATCCTCTTTCGAGTGCGTCAGAGATTTTCTCAACTGCAAAGTAAATGCCAAGTACTTTTCCCAGTTTTAAAGTCCCATTTTGAATCCGCCGACTGACGCAGCTCAGCTCGTATTTGTCTTGGACTCTGACTTTGTCGTCATCTTTATCATCGTCTGGCACTCTGAGTGACGCGCCGTGGACGTGAACGGCGACGCCGACGTCGGCTTTGACGTTGACTCATTAAAAGTGCTAACAAGTTGGTCAAGTTTTAAGTTTTCAGTTTTCCGCTTTACGTCGACTTCTCAGTTTTCCGCTTTTTCTTTGCTGCGGTTGCAGCAGCAAATAACTCACTGACTGAAAGTCGATGCGTCTTCCAGAGGCGACAGCCCAAGCTTAAAAACAATTTCAGATGATTTTAATGAAACTCAAAAGAAAACTTCTCAATCCTTGACTTAACTCAATTTCTCTAAATTGAAAATTGAAATAGAGTTCAATAAATATAATTCAGCAATTACATTTCAATTTATTAATTACTTTAAAGTTTCAAGCAACATTGACAGCCCACACACCTACACAGAGAGAGAAATACGAGTACTATCTGTGTGTTGTTGTCTTGCTCTTTCACTCTATCGTACTCTATTTCCATCTCGCTTGCTATAATTGAGGTCAAATGGAACTCATATCAGCGGCAACTGTATGGAGAGCTCAATGACCCCAATCTCAAGACCGAGTCGCCTCTAGGCTCCTCCGAAAGCAACTCAACCGATTTCGAGCGCTAATCATAATTACACCACACCATACATACATATATATATATATACTATATATATGTATGCAATATGCATTTCAGAAACTTTAATCGAAGGTTAAAACATTTAAGAGAGCCAAGTAAATATTTGATCATTCGCTTATAATCGTAACGATAAATCAATTGATTCGTATCCCCGAAATGTTTACACAGTTGATGAACGTGCTCAAACATTGGAAAGAAAATACTAAGGAATACCACTACTACTATCGATATGCACTAGTTTAACAAAGGTAAATGTGAGTTATTTATAATCGAATCGAAGTTGTATTCTTGAAATTGAAATTCAACATGAAACCTAACTTAATTTCATTGCATTTATTGATACAGTCGACAACTATTACCTTTAGGGTAGCAGTTATTTTGGATTAAATAGCACAATTTTGTTTATTTAAGTGAAACAAGTATCCCCAAAATACTGTCCGAAAAAAAGCATACAATAAATACCAATTTTTACCAGTTGCAGCCGTAAAGCAACAAGAATAATTATTCCCAAAAGCCTCATCGCTGTAGCCAACATACTGGACCCAAGAGAACCCACAAAATAGTATACCAGGAACATTAGTTCCCGCCGTCTCTGTGTAAACCAGAATGGAAAGGGACCTCAAACAAAACGCTTCATGAAAAAACCAAAAGCAAAATTTCTCTACAAGTTTTCTACAAGCATTTTCATGCATAGCTAAAACTCTAATGCAGACAACAAACAGGAGAAAAAAGGTAAGCCGGTCGAGTCTGCTCGACTACAAGATACCTTGACACCTTAAACTGAATAACATTTATATAATGTTATTTAAAAGTTGTTATGGAAGAGGTTCTATTTCGATTATTATCTTAGCAATTTATTTTTCGAGGGGAAATCAAAACAAATTGAATGTCCGAATAGTGACCGATGCTGTTCAAAAATATATATACTTAATAGACCACTTAGTATCTCTTTCGCCTGACTGTTTCCTCATGACAAATATACCCCGTTTTAGACGTTTCCTATGGGGTCAGGGTACAGCACAATAAACAAACACGCAGACGAATAAACCAACAGAAACCTAGAGATGTCAATACACCCGCCACAAGGTGAAAAACATTTTCAAAAGGAAAAACAACAATAAGTAGAAGAAGAAGTTTGGTCTTGGAGCATCTCGGGTCTTTTTCGTTGACCTGCAAGATGAAGGACGATATCTGAAATGTCTATATAAATAGGAACCGTGCTGTAGGTATGCATTTGACTTTTCGTTTCCTTAGAAGAGATTGAAAAGACATTTGAATCAAATCCGCGTCCGCTAAAGAAACCGCATCACGAGAGTGGGAAAAGTCCCAAAAGTGACACAAACAAAACAAAACCAAAATAAAAATCAAATAAAATAAAATAAAAGTTTAAATAGAAATTCTGTTTGCTAAAAATAAATTGAGGAAAAAAACCAAATTAAAACAAATAAAAAAAAAAACTGGCGACTAAAAGATACCCTTTAATTGGGAATATATATATTAAATATTGGAAAAATATATTTATTAAAATGAATTTTTTATTTTACGGGTTATGCATTTTTCACTAGATGTTCATACATCCGCTCCTTACATAATTTGGACAGGTTTAGTCGACGCTTTGTTCAAGTATTATGGCCAAGGGGTATTCGAATTAGCCAATTAGTTGGACACTTTCTGTTGGCCCCGAAGCAAAGTAAATAGGAATAGGATTGCCAAAAAAGAGCAACGATTGCTTTATACATATATAAAAAACGTTTATATATAAATAAGATTTATATAATATATATATGGAATGAGGATTATTCAGAGCATACAGGTGGTATCGGAAATACTTTCTCAGTACCAAAAGGCGACAGTCTCTTTCGGTCTCATTTGGCAACGAATATACTGCTAGATATATAATCTCTATACATACATATATATATATATATATATATATATATATATATATATATATATATATATATATATATATATATATATATATATATATATATATATATATATATATATATATATATATATATATATATATATCAGCTATTATTCTACGACGTCACTAGCTGACATATGAAATGTCTTATTACGAGAATTATATTTTTATACAAAATATTTGATTTGCTTTCACATGTGGTTAAAAAGGAACTGCCAACTTGTTTAGCATAAATTCAATAAAAAAAATAACTGAAGTTCATGCTAGTAACTCAATTGGTAGCATTTACGAGTTTAAGAACTTTTGGCTGATAAGAAAAAAGACCATTAGATAATCAAATCAAGAGCACAAGCGATAGAATATAGATGTTCCACACGAAATCATTTATTTGATTAAGAGTCAAGGACTCAGGGAACATTCAGATAGATTTCAAAAGTTATAGATTAAAGACATTTATAAAAGAGATTACAGTTGTGTTGATAGATATTTATATAACTGATAAATCTTGGCACAGATGCTACCTTTAGTTGCTGGCAATACATTTTCGATTAGCATAACATAATGATTTTCTTCATAGAGTTAAGTACATTGTTTTATATACAAATATAAGTAAAGATTATAACTGCTATAAATGCAGTTGTTTTTTTAATTATCTAATCGGCAATTATTTCAATTTATTTGGCGATTTTTAAACAGCAGCCTGATAAGAATAATTATATAATGTTGAGTGGCTGATTTTCGCAGTTTTATTTAGTATATAATGATATAGTATGCTTAAGTAAAAATTTCTTACGAATTGGTATACTATCAGAATCAGCTAGTGTGTGTGTGCTTATACAGTTTGAACATTGAGTTAACAGTGAATTAAGTTTAATATGAGGCGCTACATAGCTTGGAAGGTTTTAACAGGACAGCTGAGAGATCTTACATAGGTTGAACAGTGGCTTAACAGGGTTAGTGTGACTTAACAGAGTTGTTTGAAGTGAAGTTGAAGTGGCTGTCAGTTCATTTGAATGTTCCATCAAAATATAGTATTAAAAACGATGTTATGGGGTTTATATTGTCGATATTATAAGGGTATAAAAGGAAACTGAGAGAGACTGTCATAATACTGACACGTGTAATTGCAACCCTTTTAAACCAATGGAACTGCATCAGGAAGAGAGTTACCTACTTATGTTATATGGTGTAATAACGGGTTGATGACTATTAATGGGGTTAATAGTAACTCAATACTCACCTCGTTTGCCGTTCGCGTCGCTGCATGTTGTTGCTGCTGTTCTGTTTGTGATTGTGGTTGTTGTTGGTATTGTTGCTCCTGGACTGGGGCTGACAAGGAGAATTATTCGGTACGTTCCCTTTAAATTTTGACTGGAAAACGCAATCACTTTCCACAGAATTTTGAAAGATAATAAATGAAACAAATAGCAATGGCTATTGATTCCTGATTCTTGATTGTTGATAGCGTTGATCCAAAATTTTGTTGAAATGCGAAAAATGCTGCTCAGAGCTTGTTTTAAACTGTTGAATGTGTGGATTTTAGATTTTATGTTATTGTTTTTTCTTCTTCTTCTTGTTGGTGGTGTTGTTGTTGTTGTTGTTGTGCGCGCACACACGCACACACACAGACGCATACACAAACACGCACACACTCACTTAACGTCCAGGCATGTCGCGCATGCGCCCAATGCATACGCAAAGCGGCACCCACTCCTCGTCCTCGCACAGCCTCCTTTAGCAGCACCAAGCTCACACAGCTGCCCCGCTACCGACCGCTCTGTGTGTTGGTCAGCCTCTGTTAACTTACAGTACGAGTATTTTTTGTTGTTCTTCTCTTTGCTGCTCCTACTGCTGTTTTTGTTGTTCTTCTTGTTGTCGCCTCTGTGCTGCTGCTGCTGTTGTTGTTGCTTCTGCTGTTGCTTGTCATTTAAGTGTTATTAAATTTGAGCATTTCCTCGCTGTATTTCTATGTTGTTTGTTGATTTATTTGCTTTCGATTTTAATAGTTGGCTATTGTTGTATGCAGCTGTTGTGTGTATATGGTTTTTGGTGCTTGTCTTAAGTTGTGTGTGCTTGTTTGCTTGTCTGCTGCGTCGAAATATTCTTCTTTTTGTTGTGGTGTTGGTTGGGTTTGTAGTTTTTTTGTGTTAGTTGTTGTTTCTGTTGTTTTTTTATTGTTGTTGCTCTTTATGGTTGAAGAAAGGCAGTTACGTTCTATGTAGTACTAGGTAAACAAATAATTTTGGTTAACAATTTAACAAACACACTTTTGCACATTTTCCCCACAAAAATTTCTAACAATTCCTGAAAAGTATCGTTGACGTATTTTGCAAACGCTATGCCAATGACAGCTAACAACAAAAGTTATAACTATTATTATTATTATTATGATTATTATATTATAACTTTCCCCGTCTAGTCAAATTACATTTAACCGATCGTTTGCTGGCAATTGGCGAACACACGTTGAAAATATTTATCTTTATATATATATATCTGAATTTTCGTTATTCTATTTCTCCGACTGCTGTAGTGTTTGCACTTTCTGATCGACCCTGCGATGTGTTCAAGGTCATAAAAGACTGTAAATGTAAGAAACAAAACAAACATTTCATTAATATTAAACATATTGTATGCAGTTACAATTATCATTAATAAAACTTAAGGAATACAGCAAACTGCATGCAATGCTACATATGCACATACATTGGTATATTACAGTATTTTTTTGCTTGATTTGGAACGGTCACACTTCAGCTTAGAGGGCCTGTCGCATCGCATACACTTGGCCATTGATTTTCGTGTGTCCATGGCTGCACACGTTTGATGCAAAAGTTGTTAACAATTAGTTACAATCATGACAGTCTATATAAGCAGTGCCATTGCCCTTTGTAGTTCCACAACGGAACATAGCAGCTGCTGCCGCCCACGTTATCGTAAGGATGCGATAAAATGTACCAAAAATTAGGCCAATTAGTGCGTATACTTCTTAGCACACACATACATTTCTACACACATACATAGATTATATGGATGATCAAAAAGGCTTAGATGGTTTTTTTGGGAACTAGAAGGCCACACATAATAAATACTGTATTTGTACGTGATTTTTTAATTCATTTCTTTTTTTTTATGGTTTCGGCACACAAAAGCTTTTCAGGCTGCATTTATATTTGTCCATATTTCATTTCATTGCCAACGCGTCAATTATCTTGTATCGTTTCTTACTTTTCAGTTAAAAAAAAATTTTAATTAAAAATTACCGCGGCAGTTAGTTTTAGATTTTGGGTACCTTTTCGTCAATTTTGCACACATATTCCTCACCTACGCCTCATTTTTCATTGCTCACTTACACACACGCGCGCACATACACAGCTACACACACGCACACTAGCGCTAGGCCGATTTCTGCAGTTGGGAAGTGTATAGATCCGTTTTTACACAAATATGTCGCGTGCTTTTACTGCTTTTTAGTGTTTGCTGGTATTATAGCACTTAAGCAAACACTATTTAAATTTTTATGCGATTTGCCATAAAATTGTTTAAAAAGCCAAACGTACGCAAGAGAACGAGAAAAATGGAGCGACTTTTCCCCTGCCTGGCACACACACACACGCACGAATTGAACACTGAATTATAGTGTGGCCGTCGCGCACGAAAGTGATGAGACTAAAACAGCGAAAGCCATCAAGCAAAGTATCGAGTACAGAAGTGCTATGACATTTTATACTGAATATACTAACCATATATAGTAAAACTAATTAGCCGGCAACTTGTTTTGAACGTCAAATAATCTTTTAAACCATCCGGAAAGGTTATCAAAGAAGCCAACACACTTCTGATTTATTTAATCAGTCTTTGTACAGCGCACTTTAGTTGCTTCCCCTTAGCCGCTTTTACACCTCAAAGCAACACCTTATATATGCACCATACACAAGCAAGGAACGGTAAATGTTACTATATAGAATTTTACACATATTTTTTTATTAAATGTATATTGTTATACACCATTCACATATGTTAATTGTTCAAAATATTGTATAATTTGACCTGCAATGTGCGCATTGCATTTCTACCTATAACCTTCCAGCAGTGCCTGATTAGTATTAAATTAATGTTTTTATTAGGGATGGACATATATCGACTACGATTAAATTTACCATCGCAATAATTCCTCTTTCGTACCTATCGAAAGTTGTTCACCAGTGATGTCGATATACTAATTGTATCCTACATTTTCGTTTTATAGTTTGGGTAGTAATTAAATACTCATATCACATGATACTTTTCTTCATAAAAATTTATTTATGCAGTCAATAGCATAGAAGTAAACCAATATTTAATGACTACAAGATATGATATAATAATATCTAAACACTAAATTATATTAATATATCGATAATTTTAATCGATACAATTACTGCATACCCACATTCCCAGTATCAAGCAACACGTGCGTATGCTTGGCACGCTGTAAGTTACTTGAATGATAGTTTGTTATTGAAATGGGTAAAATTAAAGCAATTAAATCAAAAGCGGTAAGTTTGACATATTAATTAGAAGTACAGTATATTTACGGCTTCAACAGCCTCCCCCAGCTGTGCCCAACTCCTCATATGATGCGATGTCGGACTCAAATAGCGAGGAAGCTAGCGACTACGAAAATGCCGGAGATGCTAGTAGCGACGATGGATTCGAGGAACCAAGCCAATCTTTTTCACAGAAACGTAAAGTGCCAATGTCCAATGGCGAGGACAAAAAGAAGAAAAAATTCAAGCAGAGGAATACAGAGGAGAATGTGAAGCCTCCCACATTGGAGGAAATAAAAGAGATTCGCGATACACGCAATCTATTTCACTCCAATCTTTTCAAGCTTCAAGTTAAGGAAATGCTTGAGGAACTACAACTGAAGCCTAAATACAGCAGCTACATTGATTCATGGCTAGAGACATTTACGGCTGCAGTGAAGGATTTGAAAGACGGGTTATTGGACGTCTGCCTCCTGGAGGTGCCGCTGCATTTGCATAAGAAACCATTTAACTTTCAGTTCCTAACACCTACCTCGACGCCAAAGTTTATTGGTGCTGCTAACACAGGCACACTGCTAGGTCCCAAAATTGTGGTAGATGTGGCTGTAGAAATGCCCGCAGCATGCTTTCAAAAGGAGGATCATCTTAATTTAATATACGACCAGAAGCGTGCTCTCTACCTGGCTACGGTTGCCAGTAAACTTAAGCAATTACCTGCATTTTCAGGAGATCAGTTTGCTTACAACTACCATGCGAATAATCCGCTGAAACCAGTGCTGGAGCTCACCCCTGCTGGCAAGTTGGGAAACCACATTATGCTACGTTTATTTATAACTGCACCGGCACAGATATTTAAGCTGAGTCGTTTTGTGCCCTGGAACAACAACATTCGACCCTCCATCTTCGGCGATAAATGGGATGAAGACCAGACGCTGCCCGCTACCCAGCACTATAATGCGAACGTGCTGTTTGATCTGACCCTAGCAGAGAATCAAGCGCTACTCAACAGTTCGTTCAAAGGACGTCGCAACTTTCAGGAGGGTTTGCTGTTGCTCAAAGTCTGGTTACGCCAACGCCAGCTGGATGTCGGCTACAGCGGCTTCAGTGCACATATTCTAGCCGCCTATATTGTGTACCTGAATCAGAATCGTGTGCTGCACCAGTCTAGCAGTAGCTATCAAGTGGCCCGCACAGTTTGGAATCAGTTAGCCAACAGCGATTGGACTAAGGGTATAACACTAGCTGCAGAGCAGACGCAACAGCTAAGTACCCTGGCCGGCTACTTCGATGTATGCTTTATGGATGTCACCGGATATTACAATCTATGCGCCAACCTGCCCATTGCCGTCTACAAAACAGTCTGCGCGGAGGCTAAGCTAGCCGTGGATTTACTAAATGATTTGAAGGTCAATAGCTTCTCGCACATCTTCATGCAGAAATCACCGCTCTACACTCGCATGGATAACATACTCAAGTGAGTGGTTGCCCCTATACTAGGACAATTGTACCCTAATCCTAAGAAGTTTTTAACTATATTTAATCTCATTCTCTATTCCCATTTCCCTGACAGGATTACCAGCCCAGCCAGTGTGGATCAGCTACTACAGCTACATGTGCAGCCGCATGTCAAATACAATTACGTCAACAACACCCATCCGCAGTTGCTGAAGTTACTCACTGAGTAAGTCACTAGGTAGCACAAACAATATAGGTAAAAACTAATCCTTTTTCCTCTTATAGATTGCTGGAGAAGGGACTGGGTAAACGAGTTCGCGCACTGTTGCCACTGGAGGTGCCTTGTAAATCGTGGTCAGTGGACAGCAAGGCGCCAGTTATTGGTCGCAGTGTCCTGCTGGGTATTATACTCGATCCGGAGCACGCCTACGAAGTGCTGGACAAGGGACCAGCGAGTAATGTGGATGAGAATGGCGCTGCCGAGTTTCGCAAATTCTGGGGAGACAAATCCGATCTGCGGCGGTTTCAGGACGGCACCATAACAGAAGCTGTCGTCTGGGGTGCCGCAACAGATGCGCCCAGCCAGAAGCGATTAATAGTCCGCCAGATAGTATTGCACCTGCTGGAGCATCATCTGCAGCTTGAGCCCAACGATGTGCAGTATATTGCCGGTGAGCTTGATGTCGTCTACACCGTTACGCCCTCATTTAAGGTGTCCAAGGTGCAAACAAAACTTACTCTGCAGCAGCAAACGGACGCGGAGGCGCTTGTACCACATGCCATCCACTGCTACGATGCTTTGGCACGCCAGCTGCACAATCTTGAAGACCTGCCTCTCGATATCGTGTCCATCTCTGGAACTTCACCCGTTTTTCGCTACTGCGAACCAGAGCCGCTGCTGCCGCAGGCACGTCTTGTGGCAGATCGCATGCATGCCAGTCACGTGCTCCGTGTGGTCATTCAACTAGGCCCTAGTGGCAAATGGCCCACCGAACTGGGAGCACTCCGCAGCTTAAAGACCGCCTTTCTCATCCAGATTGGTGAGAAATTGAATACCCAATATCATCTGCACTCTCAGCTCACCAAGGAGGGTTTGCTGGTACAAAAACAAGGCTACTGCTTCCTCTTGGAGCTGGCTCATAGCAAAGAGCTGGCGCTGCTGAAGCAGCAGCAAACGGAAAAGGGCATTACCACTTATGTGGACAATCCGGCCAGTCGAGAACTTGAGCGCCGCCACTACATTTTGCCCAGGGTAAGTGGCGCTCTGCACGCACTGCACCAATCGCATGGCGCCTTTGGACCCACAGTGCTGATTGCCAAGCGCTGGCTGGCAACGCAACTGCTGGACGATGGACTATGGCCATCCATAGCAACCGAGCTACTGGTAGCCTATCTCTTTCAGCAGAGACAGACGCAGCACACAACGGCCTCGCCTCAAACAGGCTTTATACGTTTTCTGCAGCTGCTCGCCCACAGTGACTGGAACAGCGATGTGTTCCTGCTCAATTTCAACAACAGCTGGACAGGTAAATAGCTTAGTCCCACATTGGAGGTAATCTCTAATCTCTTCCATTGTTTTGCAGAGCAACAGATCACAGATTTGGAGCACAGCTATCGTAGTGAACGTCATAGTTACCCTTCATTGTGCCTAGCCACCGCCTACGATCAACAACATGCAGGTCGCCTCTGGACCAGTGAATCCTGTCCCAATAGGCCTGTTCTGGGCCGCGTCACATTGTTGGCTCGCCATGCACTGCAGCTCATCGAGTCGACCCTGATGTCTCAGAGGCTCGCATTTGTACGGCCCGCGCAATTGTTTGTAGCCTCCGGGGATGGGTACGACCTAGTCATACAGCTGAAACCTGATCTGGTGACCAATACGCTGTGCTACGATCTCGGTTCTCCTTTTGTGCCTTTCAATCAACGAAACTTCCGTTTACCGTTGGCGGGCAGTGAACAGCTCGCCAGAATTGTGGAGAAGCTGAGGGTAAGTGTGGGCTTCATTCCTCAAGCAGACATATATTGATTGATGCTTTTGCATTGCAGGCCGCCTACTCGGATTTTGCAGCGTTTTTCTACAATCCACATGGCGGCAAGGAGCTGGCCATTGTGTGGCGACCTGCAACTGATTTCGCACCCAAACCCTTCAAGGTCAACGAGCTGAAAGCATGCACACCCTGCTCTGACGACAAGGTACAGGTACAAAGGGAAACGCTCGTAGAAGATTTCAAGCTGCTGCTCAAAGATTTCTATTTGCGTGTTACCACACCAGAGGAACTGAAGCGCGAACAACGCCAGCACAACAAGCCCAAGCGATATTTCAATCGACAAGAGAACGGCGATGATACCGGCAAACCACAAACGAAACGACCAAAAACGCAACCAGCACCACCCAAGCGTTTGAATAGACAGACAAACGGCATTGAAGCCGGCAAGGCACAAAAGAAGCAACCAGGGCCAACCAAGCCTTTTAATGGACAGAAGAATGGCGTTGGAACCGGCAAGGGACAAAAGAAGCAACCAGGGCCAACCAAGCCTTTTAATGGACAGAAGAATGGCGTTGGAACCGGCAAGGGATTAAAGAAGCAACCAGGGCCAACCAAGCCTTTTAATGGACAGACGAATGGCGTTGAAACCGGCAAGGCACAAAAGAAGCAACAAAAAAAGCAACCAATGCCACCGGCGACGAGACCCAAAAAGAAACTTATGAAAAGTAAACCATTAAGCTCATTGTGTTAATACCAGGATAGATGAAAGGACATAGGTTATTTAAATATATATATACAATTTATATATATACATTTTATATATACATACAATAGACTAAAATTAGAAAATGTAAATAAAAGTTTTGATTTTCAATTCCTTTTGACGTTCCATGTGAGCCTGCTCACCATAACTGTTCCCGTGGTTCGTCTTCGGATGACGAGGAGTAACCGTTGCGTTGCCTTTTGAATCTGACTCTTTTATTCTCGATTTGATCTGTGTTGCAGCCCTGAGAAGTGCATTGTACTCTTGTCTGGCAACCACAGTGACGTCGACTCTCCTTCTGACTACGCTCTTGGCTTGCTTTATCCTGCCTTTCCTTCTCGAACTCTGTGGTTGAGGTTGCAACGCAGTAGTGCAATGGAAATGGTGTGGAGGATTTGCAATACTTGGACCACTTCAACTGTTGGTTTATATCGGCCGTATGACGCGGCGGCCTGCAACCCTGCATATCATCGTCAGCTTCAAAGCCCTGGCGAGTCTGACGCTGCAAATAGGAGAATAAATCCTGCGCCGTCGCAGGCATTACATTTTCAGAGGCGGCATTTCTCCATTGGTTGGAAAAAGAATTTGCCTGACCATTGGCACCCACGCGACTATAGGTCAAGTGACGCGTGTCCTCAACCCGCCGTACATCTTGCTGGGTGAGGATTAACAGCTCATTGCCCACCACAATAGGAACTGCAAACATAAAAGGACACTTAATCTGTCGTGGAAACCAAAACAACTCACTTTGCACCATTGGCGCTGCCTCCTCAGACACATGCAACACTTTCTTCACCGTGGAACCCACTAAGCTCATTTTTAACATGAAACAACTTCCGGTTCAAGGAAAAATACAAAGGTAAACCAAAATTTTTATATTTATTCTGTAAATCTATTTACAACTTCTTGAAACTTACAAATAAAACTACACATGGAAAGACACAATTTTCAGGCAGGTGACAGAAAGGGAAAAGCCTTCTTTAAAACTTTCTGATCTTATCCTAACTTAAAGCTATATGTATGTATGTAGACTTGCCACGAGGCATGTAATGAATTAAAATAGAGTTTTCTTAGCTTAAGGATACTGGGCGAATCCAATCCCAAAAAGACACTGGAAACTACTGCTCAAACTCTTAAGGAAATGGGATGATCGTATTAATAGCTTAAATAAAGACCTAAGGCTGAAGCTTATGTGGTAGACATGGCCATCTGGCCACACTGTTATTATTAGGGGTAACATCATAGTACTGGTCTTTGCCAGTTGGTCAATACAAAGCAGCTGTCCTCAATCCAAGCCCTCAGCTCTAACGAAAGTGGGCTTGCCGTCCAGCCAATACTAGCTGCGCACAGACTCCTCTTTGATATTGGCATTCGCCATTGATAGGTTATCCTTCTTCTCATTACCAAAGTCAGGATACAATTTGGCAGCTTGACCCAATGGCGTGCAAAGGCGCCCAGTGAAATCTAAGCGCTTGGACGATTGACTTCTTTCCACAGAGCTTATCATGTCCAGCAGAGACCTGCAAATACATTGTGAGTACAAAGCAATCCAAATGTAACTGGACTCAACTTACCGCTGACCGGAGCTGGACATGCGTCGTTTGCTGGCCTTTAGAAGGCTAGTGGAGCTGCTGCTGCTGGGGCCGCTGCCGGGGTCGAGACGTTCCGGTGACAGTGGGGATTCGGTATAGTTGCGCAAATGGGCGCCAACTCCTTCTGACTTGGAAGAAACATCCCCATAGGCAGCGCGTAAGCTTTGGAGACTCTCTAGAAGATTCTTGTGATGCTGTGTTTGGGCATTGAGGTGGATTAGCTGCTCCAACTCCCTGTAAAGCAGGCGATACTGATCCTTCGTTTTGTTTACTTTCGGACTGCAGAAATCAAGGAAATTAGCTGAGATTGGGAGTGGAGTTATGTGTCTACAACTTACCGTGGGTTGTTTCCGCCTCCGAAGGGCAGCATGTCGCCGCGAGACGCGCTTTTGTATAGCTCATGGATTTGCTGCTGGCAGCGCACTTCGTCCTGCTTGTCCATGTCCTCCTTGACGAGCAGATGGAGAAAGTGTGGAAGCCAGCTCAACTGACGCTGCAAATTAAACAGAATGGTGCCACTAGACGTCCTGGGAAAGTAGCGTGGCATTCGTCGCCATAAATGCTCGCCCTGAGTGCTCCTGTCCTTGTACCTGGACTTTAGCGGTACCAAGCGAGACATCTTAAGCAACTGGCCCATTTCAGGTATGCGGTAATCGGTAACACGTCCTCCAGGTCCATCGCTTATGGAGGGCGCCTCGTCCATAGCGGAGCGTGAAAAGGCAAGAGAATGAACAAAGATTTCGCCACCACGAGCGGACAGCATATGGCTAGTTGTCTTAGTTCCCGTTTTACGCGGCACCTCCAGTAGCACAGAGCGACCATTCAGTAGAAAGTTGATCAGGCAAGAGCTCGGACGTGAGGTTACATCTACAGGAGTTACATTATATTGGCCAATGCAGGGTTGCAGATCAGCAGAACCGCAGCCTCGTGGTGTGCACCATTTAAGTGTAACAGTTTCGTAGGACGTGCCCGACTTTATGCTGGTGGGTAGATTGAATTCCGGTCCACAAACCATTGTATGGGCAGCACGCTCATGCAAAATCTCCACATCATAATTGGCGCTCGAATTGGCATTTTGCTCTTCCTTCATGGGTATGTTGGTCACAGTAGTGCTGGCCAAATCGTAGTGGCCCATAATGAGATGCAATAGCTTGTCGGAGATCTTCGGTGCGTTAACTGTGTGTATTTCCACATCCAGCAGCGGTGAAATCTCCAACAGCTTACGATTGGTCACCAACGATTCCACACCCAATGGCACAATGTTGAGTATCACCAGGTGACAGTGATTAATGTTTAAACCCTTCTTGGAAGGCGGCGCAACCAAAGCGTTTTGTTGCAACAGCACTGTGTTAAAAATGTCCTCCAGGCCTAGATATACCACAAAAAAGTATTTCCAAAATATTAGTAAATAAATAGATATTATTTGACGAATTTGACTTACTCTTCATGCTGGTATTATCCCTCGCCGAGGTAATGCAGATGACGCGGCCCTGGTTGGTTATATTCTGGACACCGAGTAGATTCGCTTCCATCTGCTCCTCCGTTGGCTCTGCCAGGGCCTCGATGGCAGCCCGGAGACCATGAATGACCGAATGGTCTGTGGATTGGGAAATACTTCGCGATGGTACACTAACCATCATCATAGCGTTGGTGACATGTGACATATTCTGAGTACTAGGACTCCACGTGTTGACTATGTGTGCCGCAGTATCGGAGACAATAAAGCGCACATGCTTCCTCCCTGGGAATATATCCCAAACAATGCGACAATACTCTATGGAAGATTCAACGGCACAGGTCCATAAACTTTTGCTGAGCTGAGTGCTCCCAGCAGCGGCTTTCTCCGGCACGGATTTTCCCTTGAGATAGTCCGTTGATATGTAATGCTCGCTGGATATGCTAAAGTAGCGAGTATGATCCAGCACAAATATAGTCTTTTGATTACGCTCAAACATGATTTCAAATACAATACTAAACGCAACGCAGATAAAAAATATACTTGGATCCAACAACAGCTGTTGCAGCTAGAGACGGTAAATATCGTCGAAGCTGTGACTGTAATTCACTGACTAAATCACGCTGACCATCACTAGTAATATTTACGAAGTGTTACATTTGAATCATTTAGTAGCTCACCACGTTAATTTGTCGAAATATAAATCCTTGCAGTTCTGTTAAACTCTCAGTGGACAAGAAACAGATTAATCGTGAAGATCGTGACTATAAAAACGTGACTAGAAGTATTCAGAAGCTGTGACATTTGAATCATTAAGTAGTTCACCTACGAGCTGTCTTGACACGATGACATTTCGAACATAAGAATACAATAAATAATATATAGATTAATATTTAATAACTCTATGTTCAAAATCTCAATGCACTGTTAAATATATTTAATATTCAATTCTTTTGGAGTTATGCAGACACAAAACAGTCCAACTTTTGTAACGGCCGGTTGAAACTGATATTATCGCATAATATCGAATACATATCGATGTTTTTCTTACATCACTACTAAAATCACGTTGTCGTATGTGGACTTGAAGTGAAGTTGCGCTCCTACAGATTTATATTTAGGATATTCTGTAACAAAATTACGTTTTGAGTGGGTGTCAACATTTCCAGCACGTATATTATAGTGAAATGTCGTGGTTATTGGGTAGAAATCGTCAGCAGCCGGCGGAGCCGTTCAGTGGTGCCGATGGATCTGATAATGAAGGGAATAAAACTGCCGGCGAACGTGGGAATGACACGCAGCTTACAAAGGCCGAAAGGAAGGCCATGGAGGCGTATCGATTTGATTCATCAGCGCTTGAACGCGCCGCAGATGCAGCCAAAACCCTTGAACGTTCAAGTAAGTTCCCATTCATTTTTATGCTAAAATATTTCATCATCACATTGCGCGCGTTGCATAACTGATACCAAAACGTTTCATTGTGTGTGTGTATGTGAATTTTTGAACCGTTACAGAACATGCGCGCGAGGCATTGGAGTTGTCCAAGATGCAGGAGAACACCCGGCAGCAGGAATATAATACTAAGGTGAAAGAGTACGAGGCGCATATCGAGCAGGCCAAGGTTGAGCAAAAGCGCATTGATCACGAGGAGCGGCGTAAGACGCTCATAGAAGAGACTAAGCAACAGCAGCAGCGTGCTCAATATCAGGATCAATTGTCACGTAAACGGTACGAGGATCAACTCGTACAGCAACAGCGCGTCCAGGAGGATAATCTGCGCAAGCAGGAGGAGAGTGTGCAGCGTCAGGAGGCTATGCGTCGTCAGACCATTGAGCATGAGATTGAAATGAAGGAAAAGAACCGGCTTAAGTTGCTGGAGCATGAGCTGCGCGCCAAGGCGCGAGTGGATCGTGAGAACCGTGACCTCAATCTAGAGAAGATACGCTTAAAAGCGCAGGAGCATCGTACCACAGTTCTCGAGGGCATACGGTAAGTTGTCCTTGAATCACATGTAAAACGGAAGATTGATGAGAAATTGTATATTGAATTGTAGCACTGCTGGCTCAGTGGTTGGAGCCGGCGCCGAAGCCATGTTGACGGACTGGGATAAGGTACTGACTGCTGCTGGTGGTTTGTCGCTGCTTGCCTTGGGTGTGTACAGTGCCAAGGGCGCCACTGGTGTCGTTTCCCGCTACATAGAGGCGCGTATAGGAAAACCCTCGCTGGTCGGTGAAACATCACGTTTTGCTTTCCTGGACGCATTGAAGCATCCCCTCAACTATATAAAGCGCTTGCGCGCTAAGCCTGCTGATGCTCTGCAGGGTGTTGTCCTAAAGCCCAGCCTCGAAGAGCGCTTGCGTGACATTGCAATTGCTACGAAAAACACGCGTATCAATCGTGGCCTTTATCGCAACGTGTTGATGCACGGACCACCCGGCACGGGCAAAACCATGTTTGCCAAGAAGCTGGCCGAACATTCTGGTATGGATTTTGCCATTATGACAGGCGGTGATGTTGCACCCATGGGCAAGGAGGGGGTAACAGCCATCCATAAGGTTTTTGACTGGTCGCATACTTCAAGACGCGGCCTTTTGCTATTCGTTGATGAGGCTGACGCTTTTCTACGAAAACGTTCATCGGAAAAGATATCTGAGGATCTACGTGCAGCGCTGAATGCTTTCCTATATAGGACTTCTGAGCAGAATCCCAAATTCATGCTTGTGCTTGCCTCGAATACACCGGAACAGTTCGATTATGCCATCAACGATCGTCTCGACGAGATGGTTGAATTTACGCTACCCGGCCTTGAGGAGCGTGAGCGTTTGTTGCGTCTATACTTTGACAAATATGTGTTGCAACCGGCTGCATCAGGTGCCAAGTAAGTAAAAACCAAACTTTACCCAAATTGATTGCTAATAGACCGTTTTAAGGCGTTTCAAATTGGACACCTTTGACTATGGCAAAACGTGCACCACAATGGCAGCTAATTGCGAAGGCATGTCCGGTCGTGAGATATCGAAGCTAGGCGTATCCTGGCAAGCTGCTGTGTACGCTTCCGAGGATGGCTTGCTCACAGAAAAAATGGTACTTGACAGATGTCATGATGCTGCACAGCAGCACAAACAGAAGGTGAGTGTCACATACCAATCTGGGATCTTAGCTCCATTAAATATAACTTATCGATCTAAAAATGTATATTATTTAATTTACAGATGGCCTGGTTATCAGAGCAGGAGCGTGCCGATCACAAATCCATAACCGGAGCTGCTAAACCACCGTTAACGCTCACTGCGAACAAGCTGTGAGTGGGATCTGCCGGATCTGTCTGTTGACTAGCATTCAAAATTTGTTTAGTTTTTAAATGGACTAAGATTAGGTGTAAAACTCGCAAAGCTTTTTCTGGTCACTGTATCCTTTGATATATATATATATATATATGTGTGTGTACAGATGCATTTACTGTTGTACAAAAATATTGCTAGTGTTACTGCGCTTAGAGATACAATTAAGTTTTACTTATTGACAATTGTATTATTATAAGTCATTGCATCTAATTTGTTATTTGTACATAGTGTTCGAGGGCTGTTGCATACGCAGGTAAAAGCTTTGTATCTAGTTGTTAATTATAAGGCCCAACTATTAAAAGCGGCAATCTTCCATGGGTAGGGCCAGCATTGTGAGAGATTTATATTAAACTTCTCGCTGGCCTTGCCTTGAATTTGATTCATTTGGCCACTGTTTTCCTTATACATAGTTAATCATCCATAATAAAACACAAATAATTGTTAATAACCATGATTTAAATTCAAAGCTAAACTAATAGTATGCACTTCGTCCAGAAAGAGTTCAAGAAGATACCGGTGGCGGTAGATAAAACATATTTTAACCACTTCTGGACCAAAAGTAAGATATATTATGACTTCTATTTCAACCTTTTATAAAAGTTGAACCGGCAATTACAACAAATCCCATCTGTAGGGCATTACTAAACTAAGTGGACATCTTGCAGGACACGTATTTTCCAAACACTGTCGACTTTCTGCTCTTCATTATTACTTCGTTTTATTAACACAGGAATCGCTTAAATCTTTCAGTCTTAAATAATACCAAGTTTGATTTTAGAATCCTGCTAAAATAAATTCATACAGATTGGTTTTAGATATTTCAAATTTCCGATTTTTCTTTTCAGCGATATCGATACATTACATTCGATAGTGTTCGATATTTAATATAATACAGATTTTGGGCTATTATTTTTATGTTATTGTTACATCAAGTTAACAGTTCCTAATTTGAATAAGAATCAATGTTTTATGTTTATTTCATTAAAATAACAGTTACCTTGAATTATTAAATTAATTATATAAAGGCTTTACCAACAATTTGATCCAAACCGACTATTCTAAGCAGTCGAAGAGCCAATAAGGGTTGCCGAAAAGAACTGTCGATGAAAATCAAGGAAAATATTTTGCAAGCTGTTAATAGGCATTACAGAGAATGTAAAAAAGTTGTTGTTGTTATCAAAAACATAAATATATTTATATCTATAGTTGTGTGTGGTGGAGTGCTGCCCAGTGCTGCTGGCTGGCTCAAAACATTTGTTTACTTTATGAAAGAAAAATGAACAGGATCAGAACCGTAAGCGTGTCCGAGATCGAGATTCCAGTGCAAGTCAAAGACAACATTTCTGTGGACGCGCAGACTTGTCGCGTTTGTCTGGAATCTCACGAAACCACACTCTGCCTTCTGGATGAAATTGAGTACAACGATTTGAATGTCGAACTATGGCAGTTGCTGGAGAGCGTAACTAATGTAAAGGTAATATTGAGAGTGCAGCAAACAAACTGTAAATTTAGCAAACTAAGAGATAAATTAATTGCAGTGCACCTGGAATGAACCGAATCTACCCACACAGCTCTGTGAGAGGTGCACACGGCGCTTGATTAGTGCTTATGAGTTTATACGCGAAGTTGAAAGATCTCAGCAGACCCTCCAGGAATTGTGCAACAGTCAAGAGCTAGATCAGTCTATTGGATCCATCGAAAATGTGAAAGAGGTTGAGAAAGAAGAAGTTGAGTGGATACCGGACGACGAAATCATCCAGTTGGATGAATGTGAATCGGTCATTGAGCTTCAAGACGACCCGCCCGGAAACGACAACGAACTAGATGTGAACACACTAACTATTGACGCAGAATCCAGCGAACTGGCTGGCGAGTTTGTGCAAGACGAGTCTGATGCAGAAATAAATTGTAATGATAATCAAGAAGAAGAGCGTCCCTCGCAATTGGGCATGCGACTTGGTCATTCCCAAAGCTATATGTTCAAATGTGACAGTTGTCCACGCATTTTTGCTAAAAACAAATCGTTGGCACGTCATTTTGCAGCAGCTCACAGTCAAGCAGCCGACGTGGCGGCTCAGGAGCTGGCGAAAGAGCATAGCAGCAGCGGCGCACTTATCTGTGAGCACTGTCCACGTATCTTTAAGCGTCAGGATACACTGCGCCGACATATGCTCGCATTTCACCCCGAAGTGGTCGCAGCTACTGCCGATTCAGAGGATGCCACAAAAACTGCGCCAACAAAACGTGCAGTTAAACGGCGCGAGTGCCCCCACTGTGGAGTTAGCTTTCCCGTATCAAGTCTGACCATACATATACGCCGTCACACCGGAGAGAATCCCTATAAGTGCGATCAATGTGACAAAGCATTTCCACGCAGTCAGGATCTCAGTTTACACAAGCGCCACCACACTGGCGAGCGTCCCAGTGAATGCAAGATATGTGCCAAGAAGTTCATTTCGCAAAACAAACTGGCGCGGCATATGCGCCTGCACACGGGTCAGCGTCCTTACGCCTGTGACAAGTGCGACAAGAGTTTTGTCCAGTCCAACGATCTAAAGATTCATATGCGCCGACACACGGGCGAGCGCCCCTACATCTGTGGTGTTTGTGCCAAGAGCTTCGTTTGTGGCTCCCTGCTAAATATTCATCGCAACCAGAAACAGCACTTTGAGGCCGTCGGGGAAGGTAATGAAGACGCCGATCTCGATCCCTACGAAAATAGTCGCGTGAACAAGAGACGAGCTGAAGACATTGAACGCATGCGACTGCAACGTGAGAGTGAGGCGCTCCTAGTCGGGCCGCACCCGTACAACTGTGGTGTGTGCGGAGAAACCTTTAAGAGTGGATCCCTGCTTACTATACACCGCAACAAGATGTCTCATTATGAAGTCAGCAAAGTGGACTATGGCGATCCTTACGAGCAAAAATATAAACAACAACAGCAACACCCTAGTACGGATTAGAATTTGCAATTCTAATGCATTATTTTTTTTTATATTAAATAAATATAACTGTAGAACAAACATGGCGTTTCCATATATCTTTTATATTAAGTTCAGGAAAACTGTCGATTAAAACCAGTAGCCTCGTATATGGATGCCTTCCTAGAGAGCACCTAGTTCTATTAAAAACGAATTTAGGATATGTAGTAATATTAACGTTTTATTAACTAATTTTAAATATTAGCACAGCTAACGTTATCGACCAAAAAATTCCGTTTTGTGCCTGGAAAATCAAAAATTGTTAACTCAATCCCAATTCCTTTGTTTTAAAATGTTTTGCTTCTCAATTTGACTTTTGGTCACGCCCATTTTCTAAAAAAAGGACCTAGTGTAAAAAGAGCAGCATGATCTTAAAGTATACGTATGTATGTAGTTAGACAAACTTCTACCACTACTTTAATAGTGTATGTTTTCTTAGGCGTTGTTTGTTATGATTTAAGAGAGAATTGAAAGTGCGCAAGTTGTAAGAGTAATTATGTGCAGAGAGTACATAATTAATAAGAGTAATTATTAACATAAAAAACATTGCGTTGTTTATGTTTATGCTGCATGATGTAATCGATTTGTTGGTAGTTTGTTTATACAAAACAGAAAAATTAAGTAGTCATAGGAACGGCGGCTTAAACTAATTACTTGTATAAACATAAATTTGTTATGTTATAAAAGTTAGTACATAAAAAAATTTTGAAATAAAAAAAATATTGCAGCTTTTCGCATTTGCAATTTTGACCAGCTGTAACTTGTTTCTAAGGCGTAGCCGGTTTTTTTAAGAGGGGCTTGAAAGAACTTTGCGCCAAATAGCAGAGATAACAATGAAACATGTGTTTAATTTAATATTATTTTATGTATTATAATTATGTGTGTAAAAATGGAATTATTTCCTTTTTTAAAATTGTAAGTCCATATATGTATTATATATGTACATATATGCAATACATTCTACATTAAATAAGAAGAGAAACTGTTCAATATTATAAATATTCAATTTTTTCATCATATTTTATACCTACGAAAACCAGAAATGTTTTATGTTATTACGATTGAAATTGTTTGACCTACATGTATCTAACGACAGATGTTCCTCACTTGAACTACCTGATAACAGATAAACCCATGTCACCTAGATTAAAGGTAGGCTTAGATATTTTTTGCAATCGCATTGACTGCCAACTACCTGATAAGTAAAGTAATATTACCTAGATTGCGAATAAGTTGAAGATATTTTGCAATAAAAATGCGAGTGTTATTGATCCTGTGGCCAGTCACTCGCAAAATAACGTCGCGTTCATGTCTCTTCACAGTTACATAAACATTTTCAGGAGTCGCAGTTAAATTATAACACGACCCCCAATTGCTACGTCCCTGATTTTGAAAGCTGCAAAGGGTAGGTTTGCTTTAGGGTTGCATTGTGCCTGCACTTGCGTTGAAGCATAAAAGAGAAGCGAGCATAGGGCCAAGAGTCGTCGATTCGTCGTAGTAAACTTATGCAATTGGCATTGGTCAAATCGGTGACACAGTATATAAAAATATACACATTTTAACTTACACGTATTTAAAAAATATAAAAGTAAAAAAAACATAAAAGCGACGCGTAATTTGCTTCAGTTATTCATCGACAAATAAAGGTGAGTGCAAAAATCAATAAACATGTGTTTTACTTGGCTATGGATGAAATTGATTTGCAATATATACTATTGAAACAGAAAGGTGGTAAGCAGTCGACAAAATGGACGGAAGTAAGCTCGATGGACAACACTGTGAGGCGGACGAGGAGATGTCACAATTTATGCTCAACGATTTGCAGCTGGCCGCCGAGCTGGGAAAAACGCTGCTCGAACGAAATAGGGATTTGGAAATAATGTTAAAGGAGCACAAGACGCGCAATGAGGACCAGCAGCGGGAAATTGTACACTTACGGAAGAAAATCAATGCCATGACCGAGGTTAATGATACGCGACTAAAAGTATACGAACAATTGGAAGTGAGCATACAGGACTTGGAGCGCAGCAACCACCGTCTGACCTTGGAGAAGTCACGCGACAAGAAGCAAATTAAATCTCTGGGTGCCAACATCGAATCGCTGGAAACGCGCTGCGAGGAACTCAGCCAGCAGTTGAAGGAGACGCAGCAGCAGCTATGCGCTGAACGGCGCAAAAACGAGAAACCCTTACAACAGCAGGAACGTTGCGCCACCTCGAAGAGCACAGATGGGCTGAGTTTACCCAAACAATGGAATAACACTGATCGGGACGTGCTTGATATGAGTGTTACCCAAATGGAGAATTGCAGCTTTGCTGCAAAGGTGAACTCAACGGCAGTTCATGAAATGTCTCAATGTGAAATAGCTGAAGGTGGCGCCACTACGTCCCACAAAGGTGAAGACAATGAGGAGCTGTTTGGATTAATCACTGAGTTGGAGTCATTGAAACGAGATTTCATGGCTGAAAAGCTACGTTGTTGTGAGTTAGAGGAACAGCTGGTGGCCATCATACAAGAGAACCAGACGCTCCAAAGCCGCATTGCCATAACAAGCACAAACGAGGAGATGATGTCCATGCATGATGAGTTCTCTCAGTTAGACGATGTACGCCAGGGCCAAATGTGCAGTCGCTGCTTACGTGCCATGGAAGAGCAGGATGAGCAGTCATCAGTGGCTCCAACCGAAGACGTGCCCGAAGACGATGATCAAAGTCTGCTTGGCAGTGAATTCAGCTCACAACTTCCAAGTATTTGTGCCGAAACTTCAACGAAGCTCAATCCTCCAGAACTGTCAGAACTAAGGAGCTCAAACCATCCAAATCCATACCGTGACCTAGTTGAAAAGTATGAAGCTCTGCTCGAGGTGCAGCGTACATCGAATGTGCGTAAGGCTCATACAATCAACGATAATGGCGCACAAGCTCAAAAGGAATCTCAAACGGTTGAGAAAACTAGTCAGGACAAAGCAGAGACTGCCACTGCTGATACGGAGAAAAACCCAAAGAGTGTGCGGGGACGCGCATCCACAGAGTTCTCAGAGGCAGAGACCTCGTCGTCTGGTTTTTCGGACGAGACCAGCAATAAGTCAACCCAGACGGATGACCGGCCTGGGTATTTCCTGTGCTCGATTAGTAATGGCGAGGAATGCAAGTTGAGCATTTATGACGATGTCAGCCCCATAGACACACATTTCCAGAGCCGTCCCGAGTACAGAGAACTGTTTAAGGAGATCTTCGGTGTGTTGAAGAAGGCTGCCGATAACAAAGAGGATGGTGACAAATCTAAACTATTGGAGGGAGATGGCGCAACGAATGCAACGGAAGCAACGGCTTCAGCAACGGCTGAAGCAATTCCAAGCGAGGAATTCTCTGTGGACTTTGGCGATGATACACAGAGTATTATCTCATCCGTAATGTCCGATCAGTCGTTCGCTATATCGGAGTGTGTCACTAAGCTGGAACGCAAAACGGCCAAAAAGCATATTCATGAGTGCAAAAACCAGGAGACTCGGCTTCCACCGACAAGTTCCACGTCCATTGCACATTTGGACGGCGCAGCGAAATCTGGTTCCACTCAACAGATCCAAGAGAACGGACGTGTTCTAACTCCATTGAAGCGTGAACCACTTGAATATTTGACAGTGAACGTGGGAATTAAAAAGAAAAACCGTCGCAAGAACCGTACCCTACATGGTAATGGTGCTCGCATGGAGTCTCCACTTGCTCAGCCGTCGCCATTGGCTCAACCGTCTCCATCGCACAGTGTGCGGCGAACACGTAAAGATTTTGTGCCATTCCCTGCGGAAATGTTGGCAGCAGAGCGCACTCCTCGCAGGGCCACAGACCGATCCGGTACCGATTGGAATGGTTCACCATTGATAATATACAATCGGAATATGAGTGCATCTCGTCCCAAACGCACAGCCCGTGTAGTTGAGGTAAACGGCGTTGAGTTTCATCCAAACGCTGTATCCCAGGAATTCCAAAAGCTGAAGAGGCTCGATCTATCCTACGCTGAGGTACTACGTCGTGCTGATGCCTGCGAGCACCAGAGTCAGTCACTTCGCCTACCGCGTACGCAGCAGTCCCGCTGGAACGTCAACAAAGGTTACAACAATCGCCGTTAAATCAACTAAAACTTACTTTAAATCCTTTTTAATACTCGTAGGTAACTTTTGTCCTTAATTATAAAATGTTTGTAAAATTTTTATAATTTTCCATTAAATTGTATTTATAATACGTTTTCTATGTACATTTCCACAGTTTATATTTTTACCATTTGATGTTTTAATTCTCTAATTATCTAGATATAATTTTGATGTAACAACTAGTCTTACGTGTATTTAAATGTATTCCAATAAAACGACGATTATGTATGACATCCCTTAAGATATATCCAATAAATAATAAGCATGTGTGCCAAGTCTATCGTAGAAATAACACGCTGCGTCCAAATCTTTTCGATAAGAGAATTGTTTCAATTTATGTAAATGGGATGGGGTGTCCTTTGCGAAATGACATCATTTTGTTTAGATGGTTGGCATTGGGATGGGTATAGTCCCATGACTTGCAAGAGGAGGGAAATTTGAAAAAAAGTCGAATTGGAAGAATTTATTATATATTTCTATATATATTTTTTCTAAGCGGGTTTTAAGTTAACTATTATAAAGAATAGACTACATAAAATTAATAATTTCATTTGCGCTTGCGATGCGCCTGGGAATTGGAAGCGGAAGAGATGCTGCGGGTGTGGGAGCGGGAACGACTTCTATGGCGACGTTTGCTATAGCTGCTGCTCTGATAGCTGCGACTGCTACCTTGTCGTGACCCTCGTCGATAGCTGCTGCTCGCCTCCTCTTCGTTCGAGTTGCTGGAGTCTCGCAGCTGCTGCCGACTTTGTCTTGAATGGCTTGAATTTTGGCTGCCTTGATGAGGCGCATAACGCGCACGGTCACGATCACGGTCGCGATCACGATCACTATTACGATCACGATCACGATCACGGTCGCGATCACGATCACTATTACGATCACGATCGCGATCGCGTGTCCCGTGACCGCTGCGATGATGCTGATCATAGCTGTGCCTATTGCTGCTGTGGCTTTGCGTCTGCCCCTTAGAACTAGTATTGCTTCGTTGCACCCGACTATTATTGCCTTTACTCTGCCGACGGCTGGTTTTGTTATGTTTTTTGGCGGCTGGACTGCTGCCACCACTATTACTGGAAGACTTGGAGCTGTTGGAGCTTGTATCGCTGTCGCTACTCGAGCTACTACTGCTGCTGTCGCCACTGCTGCTAGAAGACGAGGACGAAGACGACTGACGACGCCTTCTCTTTGTCTTTTTAGGTGTGTTATGTGCCTTGTCCAGCGCCTTATTCGCAGCCTTAATCATGGTGCTTACAGATTCAGGCATTTGCAGAAAATTGGTAGCCGGATTGGGCACGGGTTTAGCCTTCTGAGACATTATGGAGTTATGAGCAGCTGCAGCTGCAACCACATGACTCACGAAGTTCTGGGACTGCTTACTGTCCTTGTTGTCGCTGAAACGCGTCGTCCGTTCCTTGCGACTGAGCCGCTTTCCTGTAAATTTAAATTAAAATTAAACCAAACTTTTGAATATTTTGCTTAAGATGACTTTGTGGAACTTACCATTAAAGTGTTGGAGCTCGTTGCTGGTAGCCGTCGTTGTAAGTACTGCTGAATCACCAGCTGGTGACTCTCTGCTAGACAGAGAACGCTGCTCGCTCTTTCTTGCAGCTTCAGATTTTTCTAGCTCCAGTTTGCGGTGGTGCTGCAACTTTTGCTCGTCCATTTGCTCTTGCAACGAAACACGCTCCTCAATATCTTCAATGACCCGCTCAAAAGCACGTTTACTTCTGCGTATGCGTGTCTATAAATATAATGATACAATGGGTGGATTGACTTTTATTGGCCAACATGAAAGTAGATGACGTACCTTTAGCTCTTCCGTGCTAAGATCAACTGAATTAGCTGCCTCTTTGGAAGCTGAGTCGATTTTCCGTTCGATTGGACTGCCATCGTTAACATCTGTGTCATCATCCTCACCGCTCTCGCTTGAAGAATCGCCATAAGCAGCTAAACCTATAATTCAAATCCAATCAAGTGCTAATTGTTGTTGCAAGAATTGGTTCGAATAAGGCGCAGGTTCTTGTTCAGGGAATATTTATATGTATACTTCTATATATATACATAATTTATGTAATTGAAAAGAGCTTTACAGAGTCCAGACAAATAGAGATAGTTAGACGGAAAAAGAGGGGTACCCGGTGGGCTCTCCGAGAAGTAGGTGAAATTTATGGTCAGGCTGATAAAGAGTTAACCAAAATAAGAAAAATTTGTGCAAGTTAAGTAAATGAGAGTAAAGCCAATCCCTACGAAATGTGGGTAAAATCTTCAATTGGGGTATGAGACATGGGACTTAGGACTTGGGACATGGGATGTGGGGTATAAAGCAAATTGCAGACTACCTATTAAACAATAGAGTGTACAAAAACTTAGAGATAAATGGGAATTTGTTACTTACCCAGACTGCCGGTAATGGAGGGCAAGGCGCTTTTGCGAATCACTTGGGCTGATGACGCTTTTGATTTACATACACATATATATATATTTATATTTATATTACGATATAATATAGTAAAATTTAGCATGTGATTTAATTATCTGTTTGCCTCTAGTTGTAAGTAGCGACATTAAAATTAAATATATTTTTATTAAATAAAAGCAAAGCTTGATCACGACGAAAGATGGTCTTCCTCCCGGGTATGGTTTGAAGGGTTTGTGCATAGCTTTACGTTTCTATTAAAGCCTTACTTACTGGAGCTTTTATCACATGATCTTTTTTTTTGTAGTTGTATCACACACACATACCTTTACTTACTCACAAGCACACAAGCTAAGTAATCGCTGTAAAAAGATCTAAGCTTAACGGTCTATGTTTGTTTATAATGTACCTTTGGCCCGATGGGCTTTGAGGGTTTCATTAGCAATAGCTGCAATCTCTTCGTTGGTAGTTTCCAGCAGTATTTCGGTAAGTGTTCGACGCACAATAAGCATCTATAGATTGATTTTGGATAGATTGGATTGGTTGCGCTATTTCAAATGCCTCTCGATAACAAAGTGGCGCCAGACAATGAAACCGATCACCAATAAAAATTGAATCATATAATCTAACTCTTAGGACCTACTAGCTAGAGAGGTTCAGGGCTTACCTCGACTAGCTAAACTTTCAACTTTAATTAAGAGACAAAATTTACTTGGGGAGCAAAGATGCTACAAACTGGTTTCAAGTTTCATTCCCTGGATGAGCGCACCATGTGTCAAAATTGTGATGCCTACCAGATCCGCAAGATTTTCTTCGTAGTTTTTACCACTTAATGCAGATTCAGTATTGACTGTCCTTGCAACTGTAACATTATGTAAAGTGGCTTCATCCTGCTGCTTTCCTGGTTCCTCAGGTTCCTTCTCTTCGCCGTTACTGGCCTTACTCAATACATCATTACCTATTTGCTGAGCCAAGCTACTGGCCGATTGAGTTGCCTCCTCAGGAGCGGCAATTGAATCTTCGCTGTCGCTTGCCTGAATTTCAAGTTCATGTTAATTTCTAGGCGTTGTACAATGCATACACACACATTGGTCGGGTGGGTGTGCATACTTTGTTGTGCATTTGGGCAACCAATTATTCAATTTTATGTTGCCACTTGGCACTTGGCACTTGCACAAGTCAAAATTATGTCAAATGCAGCCAGAGAGACGCTAATCTACTTACCACATTGGAGATGTTCAAGACATTAACAGGTGTTGTTAGTGTATTGCTTGATACTTGCTTAACATTGATAGCCGGCGACTCGCTTTCCGGTGTTGGAACATGTTGTCGCACTAGCTGTCGTTGCTTTTCGCGCTCCATTTTCTCTAGGCCCTCTCTGAAGGACACGAGTTGTTTTCATTTAATATTGAGAGTTCTTCAATAATCAACCATTTCAAAGAAGAAATAGAGTTGAAGCATTCTTTCTTCTCTGGCCTTACCTTATCCAAGCTGGCAACATTTTTCGCTTGTTAGCATCAATGTCACTGCTGGCGTTTAGCCCGCTCATGACAACATGGTGCGGCGGTTGCAGTGTTTGCTGTAGTAGCTGTTGAGGCACATTAGGATTGCAAATATTGAGTTTCAAAAGCGATGGTATATGCGCTGTGGGATTGTCGTGTGTTGACCAGTGCCATTCTGGAATTCCAGAAACGTCTGGAATGTGAATTAAAACACGGTCTACAATCGCTGCTTAATTACACAAGTTGATAAGTAACTAACCATCGTTAGGTGTAACTGTAATAGGCACTTCCTGGAGGCCACCCGCCATCCATTGGGCTTGCGTAAGCATCGGCGGAGGGGGCATACCATGATTCGCTCGTCCACCATTTTCATTTTCCTCCTCATCCATATCCATGTCCATTTCCGCCTCACCGTGTTCTTCGTACACTGTTTTAGCTGCCAGCAGACGTGCTGCTTGCATCTGGTGCCCATGCTGTTGATGCTGATTGAACTGATGGTACTCTGGCGCATTGCCTATGACCGGCGGCGGCGGCGGTGCCATGGGCATATTAATGTTAAAGTTAGCTACAGGCTGCGCTGCTGACGAGTCTCGCATGTGTATCCATTGCTGTGCCACCTGCGCCCAGTCAATGCTCCCTTGCATGTTGACAGGCATGACAGTTGCAGCTGCTCCTAATGCATTACCGACTCTTGGCCCGGGACCTGGACCAGCTCCGGGTACTGGCGTCGCTACATAATGCGGTTGTTGCGACATATATTGATTGTGTGTATTGTAGCTTAGATTGGCATTGGAATTGCCACCTGGAAACATGTTGTTTGGTACTATCAGATTCACTTTATAATAGTTTGCAACTAAAGTTTTCACATTTTCCTAAGACGTTTTTCACAACTTTTACGCCATTTTCTTGCTCTATATGGATTGCCATTCACAATACAGTATCAATAATTGAAAATAATCGATATTTCCGTTACCTGTTACCTATCACAAGACTTTCAGTAAAGAAGTAATAGCCAAACGTTTCGGCGTTTAAAATTAAAGTTCTTTCTTTAGCATCTGTTACTTATATCTATTTCCGAAAGGTTCAGGTGCAAATATAAACAAATTTGTAGTAACGTTTGTTCACTTTAACTAAGAATTAAAAGTCACAGAATTGCTATTCACTCAAGAACTTGCCGGTTTTGCTATTCGACTGTGAACAAGAACTTTGAAAGTGTTATCGCTATTCACAGGGCAACGCATACACGCGCTTCATAATTCAAACGAACGGCATTTTATTTTCACGCAGGTCACAGGGATCTAGCCCAAAAGTCCAGTTTGTCAATAGACAGTAAAAGAAATTTTCAAATTGAAAGAAAAATTAGATTTAGAATAGAAAATATGGCACAGATGTCAAACAATGTGCTTCGCGCTAAGGAAAATGCCCAAATCAAGGCGGCAAGTGGATCTTCAGGCTCAGTCGCTGCTTTTGCCATGCAGAAAAAGCAATTGTTGTTAACAAAAAAGGTTTGTTAAGTTAGTAATTGTGTTTTTTGATTATATTTTATTTACTCTACGCATACGTGATTAGCCAACAAATGAAAATGTCGCGCCTGTCCCCAGCAGCACCAAAATGTGCACACAAATAAAAACCCTTGGGACCCAACAGAAATCACAGATGCCAGCACCAACTGCTCCTTTATTAAAGGCTTCAACAGGTGTCCAAAAAAAATATCAGTTGCCAACTGCTGTGAGTTCTACAAAAGTTGATACACATAACACGGAAAAACCAGCCCCTTCTACAGAAATTGCAAGCAGCAGCAGTACAAGTGGCAACAGCACTAACAAGGACAAGACTGGTAAGCGTATACAAACTAGATCCATAAATTTGTTAAGAAACAACTACTATAACTAACATCGACACACAGACAACGGCACAGAAACTAAAGGAACTGCAAAGCCTAAGAAGACTTGGGCCTTAAGTAACTTTGATATTGGGCGCCAACTTGGACGCGGTAAATTTGGCAACGTTTATTTAGCACGCGAAAAGGAATCACAATTTGTAGTGGCATTGAAAGTGCTCTTTAAGCGTCAGATTGGTGAAACAAATGTGGAGCATCAGGTTCGCCGTGAGATCGAAATCCAATCACATTTACGACATCCGCATATTTTACGTCTGTATGCATATTTTCATGATGAGGCCCGCATATATCTGATCCTGGAGTATGCGCCTCAAGGTACGCTCTTTACTGCACTACAGGCGCAGCCGCTGAAGCGCTTCGATGATTGCCAGTCGGCCACCCACGTCAAGGCGCTGTGCTCAGCGCTGCTATATTTGCATGAACGTGATATTATACATCGGGATATTAAGCCAGAGAATTTGCTGTTGGGGCACAAGGGAGTGCTGAAGATAGCTGATTTCGGTTGGTCGGTGCATGAGCCGAACTCGATGCGGATGACACTGTGCGGCACAGTTGATTACTTACCTCCTGAGATGGTACTTAACAAACCACATACCAAGAATGTTGATCTATGGAGCTTGGGTGTCCTCTGTTTTGAGCTTCTGGTGGGTCATGCTCCATTCTATTCCAAAAACTATGAAGACACGTACAAAAAGATACTGAAGGTGGACTACAAGTTACCAGATCACGTCTCCAAGGCTGCTGGCCACTTGATATCAAAACTATTAGTGTTAAATCCGCAGCATCGACTGCCCCTAGACCAGATCATGTTACATCCTTGGATTGTGGCGCACACAGAGTGAATTGTAGTCTTTTAGTTTGATTTGATATTCATTTTATTTTATTGTTTCACTATGTTTCAAATTATTTTAATCGCATAATTAAATTATCGCATTATCGCGTATTCATTTAATAGGTTAAGAAAAAAAATAAATTTGTATTTAACATTTATGCAATTCAATTTATTATGTTTCCAATAAAGTTTCTGTGTCTCTACACATATTTTGTTCATTCATATTTTTCGCTTACGATCTAAATACATACTCGTACATATATATAACTATTGCAAAATATATAGGGCTTAACATATATTCATACATATGTATAAAAATGAGTATAGACACAATTGTTCAAAGCAACGAAAAAATGCAGCTTAGCAAGTTTTTATCACAGAAAACAAAGTATATACTTATAAATCTCAGGAGAGATGGAAACCACACAAGGACCTGAACGCCTGGAAGCCAACTGCAAGCCGTTATTAAACTGAGTACCCATGGTTAAGATCCTTTTAAATATTGTTTTATAGTTTTAACCTCAGTATTTTCAAATAAATATTTAAAAATTTTTAAATGTTTCTAAAATTTAAATTAAGTTTTAAAATATAATTATATTGATAATTCTTTCAAAAGGAATTATACTGAATAATTATATACATTCAGTCCGTACTTTAAGATAAGGAAATTGGAGGTAACGCAGACTTTTGTATACACGATTCTATATATTATTGCAGTTGACTTTGGCTGTTCGGAGTTCCATCATTAAAAAATATTTATCTTGCGGTTAAACAACTCATTAAGAATAGAAAACAAAGAATATAACTTAACCATATAAACTAAAGTGGCTGGAGTTGTTTTTATGCTTATCTTAAATAGCAAACCAAGTGTGCCAGGAGAGATGCCATATTGAAATACTAATCTGAGCCGCATTTAAGTGCAAGTGCAACGAAACTCTTTAATTCCTAACAGCCTGCTCGGCGCCGTGATTTCGTGCCGGCACATTGTAATCATCCTCTGAAAGTGTGAACAGTTTAGTGAGATTTCTATATAGAAGCAATACCTTCAATTACCGTCTTGATCCTCATCTATGCCATCGTCCAGATGCACAGCATCGGCCATTTCTCTACCCTGATCAGCAGCGATTTCATTGTTTAAGTTGTCGCCATCAAGCAAATGTTGTGGCTGTTTAACAGCAACATCTCCGAGCATCACATCGTCGTCATCATCACCACCACCAGCGCCGCCACCACCACCACCGCCAACATCACCACCAGCTGCAACGGCAGCAGGATCAGCGACTGGCAGTTTGTTGTCGCCATCAAATAAATTGTGTTCTGCACCGGCCAAGTTGAAGTTCTGTTCGTTTAGAGCATCCTTCACCTCATGGGCTCCAGAGTCCATTACGCCCTGATTTTTATTTGATTCAAGATCATTTACCACATTGGCGTAACGATTATTGTTTTCGTTTTTAGGTAACTCCTCGGCAGCCGTATCTGCATCAGCTGCTAGCTCGCCTTTGCTTTCGAAGTTATCAGGAATAGGTGCCACGTTTTCAGGAAGCTTGCGCTCCACCTTTACCTGGGTTGAGGGTTTGGCCGGTGGCATGGCCAATGGCGGCTGACCACTGCTACTGCTGCCTGCGATCTTTGGTGCCACAGAGGCTTCGTTTTGTGCAGCGTCTGCCTTTGGAGTACTTGATATAGTCTTGCGCGGTGCGCTTAGAGGTGAAACGACAGCAGCAGCTGCAGCCAACACGGGCTGATCTTGTTGCTGTTGTTTTTCGGGCTCATCCTCTAACTTTTTAAGAATCTTGGGGACGATCTGAAAATTTTCAACAGAATTTAGTATGAGGCTGTGATTGTTTCGTAAGTCGAACGGTTGCATAGGTTGCACTTCCAGCCGCTGCTCCACACCGACACCATGAGATTTAGTTGTTGCGTTAGTTGCTTGGTTCGGCTTGGCGATACCAATTCTGTACAGGCCTTGACTCACTTGTACTTGTTCGTTGAATGATTTTTCGTTGCGTGGCTTCTCGATGCTGTGCACCAGCTGGGCGGGACTGGAACGACGCGTGGACATCGTATCCGATGTTAGCGACTCTGCTGGCTTGTTCAGCTGCTGCTGATGCTGATCTGTCTGCGGCACGTAGTTGCAATGAGACTTGAACTCATTAAGCAAGGCCTCCAATGTGTGGGTCTTTTGCTCTGAGTCACGCAGCAATGCTTCGTACTTGTCCTAAAAGCAAAATGAAAAATTGTACAAAATTTGTGAAGCTAAAAGAGCAAAAGAGGGGACTTCGTACCTTCCAAACAGCCGAATCATGATGTTTCTTGTCCTGTTGCAGTTTCTGCAGTTGCAAGAGCAACGCATTCGTATCTTCGATGTGCTGCTTCTTGGTTTTAATGCATTCCGACTGAAGTTCCTTGTGTTTATCCTCTAGTAGCTTGTATCTTTCAACCTGTTCGTCGTATTTCTGCTGCAACGAACGCTCTGTGTCCTGTTGTTTTTCATAGTCTTCTTGCAGGTTTTGCTTTTCGAAACGTATTTCATCTACCTTTTTCTCTGCTGCTATTTTGTCATCTTTAAGCGCTGCAAGTAGCAAATAATTAGAATGGATACATAGCAGATAATAGGAAATGCTACTTACATTGGAGATTTACATTTAAATTTTTTTGGTTTTGTTCACAACGTAAGCGAAAGGCTCGGGTCTCATCCAGTTGCTGCTGGGACATTCGGTAGATGACAATCATTGTTATGAACACAATCAACATGCTCATTAATATACATATTCTAACGCGCCCGGAACGGGCAAATCTTGCCGTACTCATTGTTTAGCGATAAGCCTAACACTTCTTTGATCGTATCAATATTATTATTCTGATTGATTTGACGAAACGAAAAAGTAGTCGAAGTCTTCCTAGTGCTGTAAAATACTTTTGTTGTCTGCCAGACCAGTGCTGTTAAGCAACGAAGGTTTACAGAGAATAGCAATCGAGTAATCGATGTCTGTAAGCTTTTGGTTCTTTGTGTTGTTTCTTTATTTTTAATGAAGCTTTTTTCTGATATTGAGCGAACGCTGGTTGAAGCAAAAACTTAAATATTTAGTGAACGCCGGCAACTCACGGAGAGTATTCCCATTGCGGAGAAGCAACAGCGCTTTGAGCTTTCGTTGAAATTGATTGCCATACTCTGACGACGAAGCGCCTAAAACCAGACGAGAGACAAGACATATACATATATATTTTTTTAAATTAAACTCTGTCTAATATATATCAAAGTTTAGATATTTACACACATCCAATAGGTGTAAAGTGACCTAGTCAATTATAACCGCTAAGCGAGACACAAATATTAATGTGAGTTTTCTTGCACCTATCATCAATTTCAGCTGTGCCGACGGCGCACACGCCAATTTATTTAAACATTTATACACGCATACACACGCATATATGCTGGTATATGTACATGTTTTTAAAGTTAAAGTGTGCGTCGTTTAATTTAACTTAAAAAAAGTGTTTGCTGATATATAATATACAAAATTACGTAAAAATATACATATACATAAAGTTAAGTTTTGCAAGAAAGTCCCATCCAGATAATGCCAATACATTTTAAAGCTGCTCCAATACATGTTCCTAAGCAAACTGCAAGTCAGTCAACAAAGCTATTAATAAGTGTCACACTTAAAGTAGTTCGTCGTGGACTCTTTAAGCAGTAAACAGTAATCGATAATGTGACATGGCTTGATAACAGCGTTTTAAATGCTTGCATACGCATATACATATTAATATACACACAAACAACATACATAGGTATGTACATATGTATGTATGTGTCTGTCTTTAATCTAAAACGCTTTATAATCTTATACCATTATTTCTTGGTGACATTGGAAAAAACAGCATTTTGGCCTTCCACTACTCGACGTTAAAGATAAAAAACCAGGTCTTATCTTTCACACATTGCGGCAATACCGTTATTGGAATTAAAATTTATTGAATTTAAACTCGTGCTTAATAAACATTTCAATGATACTTTAACAAGAATGATACTAGCTGGATATTATTGAATACGCTTTGAAGAACAAAATACCATATCTGTTTCATAACAATAAACCTTCAACCCCTTCCCTCCATGCAGGCAAACTTATCACTTTTCAATATATGTATGTATCATATACAAATACGCACACATACAACATGTGTTGCTGCAAATGTTAATATATATGTATTGTATTGACGTTGAATGCTAAGGACCGCTTATCTGTTAATTAACAGTCAGAAATGAAAATTTACATTCGTCGTTAAATATTATAAATTATATGTGTAAAATTAGTGTGTATGCACGTGCATATCTCCGTAGGTATTTATTTGCAATAGGCAATAGTGTCGCGAACCAGTTATAAGCGCACCAAGTGTACATATGTATATGCATGTGTGAACATTTAAATGTATTTGGGCAATCGGGCTTAGAACTAAAATGTACACTTATAGATAAGTAAACACAGTTAGAGCTGTGTATGCAGCTCTACTGAATGATTACACATGCCATTTAAATATCTCCCATGGTTAGTTTTCTACTTAATTCTTTTATTTGATTTTAGAAAAATGGCAACTATACAAGAAGAACCGCAGCAGCGTGAATTACTAAAAAAGCAACCGCTACATCAGCCGGATCATAAGCAGTTCGCGTAAGTAAAAAATAAACAATTAGAACACATCAAATAATTTTAAATGTAAATAAATACATACGTATAAGCTGCGATGAGTGCAATTAGTAACAAGAGTTTAACATACATACATATATATTCATTTATATACACTGAGAGACGAAACAACGTCCTATCTTTTCTCTTGCTCCTCTGTATATATATGTATATACACATCAAATTGAACCGAATATGCAGATATACATACGTATGTACATACATTGTGTATTTTGTCAAATTCAATGGCATCATGTTAATTATCTTTACATACATACATACATATGTGTTTTTTTATATTATAAGTACATTAAGAAGAAATTTCTTTTTGTTTTAAGTCATATACAAATTTTTGTTTTTCTTTTGAGGGACACCCCGACCAAAAATAGTTCATGTATAGCTGAAAAATTTTATTGGCGTGCTGGCAATTCACCAATTATTTTTCATATTCATTCTAAAAGAGAAATTTAAGTTAGAGATGGTCACGGGAAATTCGCAAATTTTAAAATGTTCCCGCCTACCAAAAATTGATTAATCGATAAGAAGATGTGTAGCGATAGTCGCCATCTGCTGATATTGTCAATGTCAAGGTTTCCTCTTGGGAATTGTTTGTTGATATTGTTGTTGTTACACATGCAAAATGAATGCTGAATGCAAAGGTTAACGCAGTGCAAATATTTGTCAATTAGCCAATAAAAAAAGATGCTAATTGTTTAGGTCCCGTATCCATTTTACAGATTGTTGCCCAAGATCATTAATGGCGGCATTGCGGGTATCATCGGAGTAACATGTGTATTTCCACTGGATTTGGTTAAGACTCGTTTGCAGAACCAGCAAGTCGGTCCAAATGGCGAACGTATGTACAACAGCATGTAAGTTTAAATCCCTATGGGCTCTGCTGACCGGCTAATGCTTATCAATGTTTACGTCTAGGCTCGATTGTTTTCGAAAGACATACAGGGCGGAGGGATACTTCGGCATGTACCGTGGCTCGGCTGTAAACATCTTATTGATAACCCCTGAAAAGGCGATAAAACTGACGGCGAACGATTTCTTCCGACATAAACTTACTACAAAGGATGGAAAATTGCCTATTACCAGTCAAATGGTAGCTGGTGGTTTGGCCGGCGCGTTCCAAATTATTGTGACCACCCCCATGGAGCTATTAAAGATTCAGATGCAGGATGCTGGTCGTGTGGCTGCTGCTGCAAAATTGGCTGGAAAAACCGTTGAAAAAGTGTCAGCCACTCAGTTGGTCACACAGCTGGTTAAAGAGAAAGGCATCTTTGGCCTGTACAAGGGCATAGGCGCCACGGGCCTGCGTGATGTCACATTTTCAGTCATTTACTTTCCATTGTTTGCTAAGCTTAACGATATGGGTCCGCGTCGCAAAGATGGTTCCGGCGAGGCCGTATTTTGGTAAGGTTTTCTAAAAACGTTTTTCGTGTCTGCTCTAACCGTAAATTCATTGCTTTCCAGGTGTTCCTTCTTGGCTGGCTTGGCTGCGGGCTCGACAGCCGCTTTGGCGGTCAATCCTTTCGACGTGATCAAAACGCGATTGCAAGCCTTCAAGAAGGCTGATGGTGAAAAGGAGTTTAAGGGAATTACCGATTGTATCACGTAAGCTTCAGTTAACCTTTATATTTAATCCAATCCAACAATCTTTAACACGTTTTGTTTAATTGTTCAACCTTTAGTAAAACTCTAAAGCACGAAGGACCCACGGCCTTCTTCAAGGGTGGTCTTTGCCGTATGATTGTGATTGCTCCACTGTTTGGTATTGCCCAAACTGTCTACTATTTGGGCGTAGCCGAAGGCTTACTGGGCGTGCAGAAGAAGTAAAAGTCACAAATATCACGGCCCAAAGTATTTTCCCGTTTACTCTCTGAATGTTAGATGTATATGTATGCGTTAATGCTGTTGCTGTTATTGTTAACGCTGTCTAATGTCAATGTTAAAAGTGAAAATCAAGGCATAGAAATATGTTGTCAATAATGTTATCCCTTCCATATATGTACCTATATATATACGTATATCTATATAACCAATTGCATAATATATACCTATATATACAGGTATATATCTATCCACACAGGCGATTAGACCAAGAAATATCAACATAACTCCTACCCCAATGACAATAAGATAGTGAAATTCAATGCTATTACTATGTAAGTCTTTATTATTTTTAGCGATATAATTATGAATATTACTTTATATAGAATCTTCCTCTCTATAGATAGCCACTTTGTAGTGAGCATATTTGCATTTTTGTTTGCTTTTAAGCAGCGGCTTAACTGTAAGAGTAATAACAAATATATATATAGCACATAACCGACTATATACACTGTATACATGACATATATAATATTATCAAATAATAATTGTCTTAACAATATCAGCGTGGCCATATGTATATATTCTAGTTCAATTAAATGGTTTTGCTTGAATTCGTTTATTGTGCAAGTAAAAATGAAATGGTTTATCTAATTATGACTATCAACTACCAAGAAACGAAGAACCTTTCGCGTAAGTCTTACCTTAAACTTATATGGATTGCATCTTGTGGTTACCTAATTCATTAGCTCAAGAGGCGACTGGTCAAAATAATTACCAGGACTTGCGAATATATTACCGTTTCCGTTGCACTTCGTGAGATGCAGTTGCAGATTGCGCAAATTGATCCAAATGGTTAATGGATGTATATACACCAGCATGTAAGTCAACGTCAATTTAACGGATAAAGGGGTTCGGTTACCAATATTTCCAACTTTGACAGGACATCAAAGGTTATTTTCGATTTTACCTGGTTACTCTTAGCAGTATAAGTTTCAGTTTTCCTAATGAATAGAAGACGCCTCTAGGACTTGTACAAGACTGTGGTACCACTGTTGTGGCATTGTTATCATTGTTGCTATCTATAAAACTTGCAAATATTTGTTAATTTAAATTCTTGTATAGAACGCCAAAATAAAACAAACGTGGTAACGAACTTTGGAAGTATTTATTGGTATATTGGTTAAATTTGTTAAGTAATTTTCAATGTTCGAACCTAAAATTAAAGAGCTCTACAGCAGTCCACCCGTTATATCACAATCTATAAGAAAAAAAACCTCCATGGCTCGCTTTAAATAACATCCGCAGGCTGGCTTACGGGTGTAGAGGCATTCTCTGCGCTCAAGTCCATGTAGCGGCTGCGCTGCCAGCGGGCTAGTGTAGCACGATACCATTCAAGGAAGATTGCCTGGCGGAACAAGATGGTACCCATATGTAGTATAAGCAAGCCCATAATTGTAATAAGATTCATGATTTCCCATTCGGCTAGGATGACAAACACCCAAATGAAGTAGACGCGTATTCCATCAGCGAGCAAACGATTAGCGCTGGAGGAAAACTTCGCAATGGACAAGCCGGCGCAAGTGTAAATTGCACTGGAGCAGGTGAAACAGGCAAGTGCAAGGATTAACATAGTATTGTTACGTAGTTGTGGAATAACATCGATCAAGTCATCGAAGACACCATGCGAGTTATCATTGAAGGGCACAACGCTCGGCACATAGTTCAGGCAAATTGCTGCCAAGGTGGTAATGATAACGCCAAACATGCCCTGCCAACCGACTAACTGAATGGGCACTAAATCTGAAGCCTTCATGTGCTTCTCCTCGTACACATACACAAAGGCGTGGAGTACTTCTGCCATAATGACCAATAGGTCACCTGTCAATATAGTATTGTGCTCCTTATGCGGTAGTGTTACGATGTCGTACTCTACGCGCTGTACATCCAATGCTAGTATATCGACGACACCGCAAGTCATGGTGAAGATGGCCAGCCAGTGACGACCACTTAAAGTTTGGTTTAAGAACATGGTGCTGAAAAGACCCACGAAGATCAGCCCGACGCCTGTAAAATAGGTGTATAATAAATATAATATTGACAACTGATAAGCATACCCCTTATCATTTGGAAGCTGGTGGCATACGTCAAATACAAGCCAGTGAATAGCATAATGGAAGCAATGGTACGCACAAGAGATGGTAGAAGCATACTGAGAGGGTGCAGCTCATTGCTGCCACGTATCAAAATCAGGTCTTCCTCTGATCCAAACTGGAGGACATATAGAATAGATTATTATTATGGGTAAGACGCTTGTCGCTTGTCAGTTCTTCGTTTTTAACTTACGCCGCGGCGGGACATTATGGCATTGACCACCTTGTAAACGCCAAAGCACAAAAATTCACCCAAAAACATGAGCAGGGTTAAGACCATGGGATGCTGAAATTGGTGCGGCTTTCCATCACTTCCCTCCACCAATTGAATGCTCACCCATCTGAGATGTGTATTACATCAAATGTATCATTTGCAATGCGCAGTTTTATAAAAATTTATCATTTGTTACTTACTTGGCTAATATAACGTTTGAGGTGCCGCTCAGAACGAACAGCAGTGAAATAAATACACGGTGATCCATTTCAATGCATGAAATATTTGCAAACTGCTTCGACTTTTTAATTCAATTTAAAATTATTGACGTTCTTTGTGTAATTCGAGATGCGCAATGATAAGACAACAAATATAGACCCGAAGAAATCGGTATATATAACTTATATGTATTGAAAGCTACAAAGCTGAGTGTCTACAATAACAATTTTTTATTTTTCTTGTATTTTAACGCACAAAACTTAATTAATAAACAGAATTATCAGAAGCAGCAAATTTAATTGAAAATTTTTGCTTGCCAAAGCTTGCCGGACAGTCAAAAGCTCAGCGGTGCTGCCAGACGGAATTAGTACCAGCTGCGACAAAGGGGCAGCACTGGCATTTTTGCGCATTATTTAAATTAAAAATTGCTTTGTTTGTTTTTGTGTTTTTATTAATACCAAACTTAAAAAATATCACAGGATAAAGATATTAAAAAGAAATTTTAAGATAATTGTAAGTAAATTTTTGTTGCATTTAAGACGTCTGCGTAGCATTTTTTGCGTTTTTCCTGTGAAATTAATACAATAATTAGTGAGGCTATCAAAATAAGTATTTAATTGTATTGCGATCATAACAAAAAACAAAGAAATACATAACAAAAAGCGTGTGCTGCTGTCTCACCTGCAGTGTTATTTTTTTTAAGTGTGATATTGTGATAGTATTTTCTTGTTGTTTGTGTTTTTGAGTTAATTTAGAGTTCATCTCTTTTGTGAGGCAGCGGCAGAGTCACCTCTTCCACTGTGCCTAGTCGTATAGTTTCATTTGGTTTTGAGTACTTTGGTATGTATTCTACTGTATCACTGTTGCTGAACACCGAGTTGCTTAGATTATCCGTTGGTGCCGAGGGATCGGGACTTGTGAGCGTTATTTTTGATCTTGTCGCCACTCTGTGGAATGTAGGAGTATGCATGCATGTCATGTGGTTATGTGGAGTGTGTATAATGTTGTGTGTTTTTGGTTAGTAAGGCACTACGAATTGAGTTTAGTTATGGGACCAGTGCTGGGTCAAGGAGTTCAACATTGAATTTGTACCTTAAGTACAGCTATTTGAAGTAAGCAAAGTTGAAGAACTTAGTGGGTAGTCATAGATTACAGTTCTATTGGCGCTGGCGGGTTCCACCGCGTGCTCCGCGCAATTTTTGTGGATTTCTAAGTTCAGATCGTACACATCCAAATATGTATAGATATATATGCTTAAAAGTAATTGCTAGAAAGATATTGCCTACCTGTCCCTAGCCTGGAAGCTGGCCTCCACGTCTAGGTTCCTTGGCTGACGGAAATCGCATTCCAGTGAGAAAGCCGAATCGCCAGGCGTTATAAGCTCCGGATCGTTCTGTATGACAACAATGTTTGAATAGAGTTCCCCATCCTTGAGTGTCTGACATTGATCCAACTGGAAGTTCATCTCCAGCGTACGTGTTCCTTGGTTCGCATTGGGCTTCATAAAGCATGGGGCCGTTTGCTTGTAGAAGCTTCCGCGGGTGTACATGACGCCCGTAAATGGTTTCTCAGTTTCCAACACTACGTTCATTGAGTCCGCTCCGCACTTCAGGTTAACCTTTTGTATACCCTGATCGGTACCTTCGATTTTGAAGGTATCCGATAAGTCTTGCTCCCAAATTTCTGCAACGATGTGAGCAATAATTGTGAAATTACAGCGTTAAAAACTTAATATTACTTTTAAGACTTGGGAAACAAATCTATTGTATATGTACATATATTGTATTATTGGAATAGTATTTCTAGTATCAACTGCAAGGTTATTATCTTCAAATATATGTATATATAATAAAGTAAATAAAACTTTTTATATTTGTTTTAAAATATTTTAATTATATTCTCTATCTTTCGATTTATATTTTTGTTCTAGTCAGTGCCCTCGCTGAACTTTATATTGTAGTTTTCGACTGTCTATCGTTATGAATATAGACACATATTAACAGAAAATAAGGGTTATTTGAAGGGGGCTACAAGAGTAAAACAGTTGTTTATCTTTACCCAGCGAAGCAAGGCATAAAAACTACTTTGGGCCCATCTCTTTTACTTTTTACTCTTTTTGGACTTACAAGCCGGCTATTGGCATCAGTTGAAACCGGTTTTCTTTTGTTTTGGTCTGCCTAGAACATACTTGTCATTGAAAATTTCTCCACACCTTGGATGAATCAACGTTCATAGGGCCTTTATTAACGGTGTGTCGATAACCTACCTTGATTCTGCTGTTGTTTCTGTTGCTGCTGTTGATGTTTTTTATTGCCAGCTGCACACACGGCTAGCAACATGTTGCAGCCCAACAAAAGCAAAAGCATATTCTGCAGCCTGAACATGTTACACTTGACAACAAATTATTGTTATTATTATAGAGAAAACTTTAGCACGACGCACGCCCCAATGATTCAAGGCTTAAACCAAAACTGACGCTTCGACTGCGACGACGCAGCGTATATAAACGCCGCAACGGTAGACGGCAGAAAGCTCGGCTCAGACAACAGTAGACGAGAAAGAGAGCGGGAGAGCAAAAGAGAAGAAAGCTTGCGCGGCTGAGAATCTGGTCAATCAGCTGTTACTCATGCGCAGTTACGTTGATAAGACAATGTGTGTACATATATACATGAATATATGTATGTAAGACAAAATATATTTTAAGCACTGGCAGAAAATTATTGCAAGGCGAAACGCGAAGCGTTGTTTAAGGAAAACAAAACACGGCGTCGTCGACGCCATTTCCGCTTTTCATGCGGATTTCATCTCTGCATTCATTTCGTATTGTTGTTGTTTTTGCGGCTGAGATTCATTATTCAAAATGTTATTAAACTTCCCCATTTTACACGCCGCTGCGCGCTTCGGCAGTTCTCCATATAGCAACAATTTGTGTAGCTTGTTTTTCGCTGTTTTTTTTTAATTTTTTTCTTTCTTTTATTTATATTTGTATTAACCATTGCGTTAATTAAAGTCTAATTAGTGTATTAGCTGACTAGCTGGCTGGTGACCATCGTAGCGAAAGGTGGAAGTTGCATACGAGTATATCATTTCATTTGGACAACAAACAAAAAGTGCACTTGGGAAAGCCAATTAGTCAGTTAGCAATTAGCCAGTTGGACAACTGTACAATACAAGCAATGGATTTGTTTCAAATCTGATCAAAGCCACATTAACCACATAATTGGTAAAGTCAGCAGGTGATTTTATGTTATAAATTTTGGTTACGCCACTCAGAGTGGGGCCTATGTAAGTTGCCTTCCCCATTCATTGCCAAGTTTCAAGTGCACTCCTTTTGAGAGTACTCGTACTCGTATTCGTTTAGGCAACCATCTCATCTCTTTAGATTACCAGTTATTATTGACAGTCACTTATCAGTTATTGATTAGGACTATCGTATAGGGTTTTGTAAACATGAGATAATTTTTTGAATTCACATAATGTCGTTACTAGGTGGAAATATATTCATACTTCACAGAACCTTATAAAATTGTAAATTAGATCTTTATCTATAATTTATACACAAGCTCTTTTTATAAAAGCTTTATTGCGTTTTTGTGGAGCATAACAATTGTACATAGGATTCTTAATCCAAATACTATTTCTTCTTAAGTGCTGCCCAGTAACGTTCCAGTTCGATGCCCTCCCAGTTGAAAGGTTTCGTGAAGATGCTGGAAACAAAATGTACAATAGAGAGGGAGAGAGAGAGAGAGTGAGTGAGTGAGATTATTCAAATTAACGCGGAGTAAGAGGTCCGATTAAAAGTGAAATAACCATAATGAAAAATTACAGTTATAGACATAATTCGATTAAGACACGAAAGCAAAACAAGTTCAACATAAACTTGCAAAATGCATCATGCAATGTGCAACAGGCAGCGATTGGAGATAAACGGGAGACTCGCTGGCTGCCTACTGCACCGATGGCCAAGATTGACAATGAGTTTGCACATATGTACATAAATGGGAAAAAGTAACATAGCGGACGCACAGTCGGACATGGATTGCGAATTGAGGATAGCTTTGACACTGTGACTGGCCAGTTACTGGCTCCAACTGCAAATGGAGTCGGATATGACGCAATAATCGTACTCGTAGTAACATTGTATCCGAGTTGCACAATTTCGGTCAACTTCAGCTTCCGAGTCGATTGCGAATTGAGCGCCACTCACTTTTCTCTGAGATGCTGCAGCACTTCCTGCTCCTTATCGCTGAGGCCGTGGTAAAAGGCAGCCAGATTGGTTTCCAGCAGCTGGCGCGTCTGCATACCAGTCAGAAAGGTAGTTACTTCAGTCAATTGAATGGTGTAATACATAGCCAGTTTGCCTTGTTCGACGCCACGTTCCTTGCACACTTCAGAGGCTTTTTGCACCAGCTCCTTTTGCTCAGCGGTGGCTGGATGCCATGGCTGTGGACCAGCATTGGTCAACAAGCCCAAAGCATGGGCGGCGGCACAAATAATGCCCAAATTCTGCGACTTAAAGAACTCCAAATAGTCCAGCAGCGTGTTATCAGCGAGCGTGTAACGCGCATATGTGAGCACCGTCTGGTAAATTAGAGCGATGGGATTAGATAAGTAGAGGCAAAAAGTTGGATTCGCTACTCACATCAAATCTGCCAGCGGCACGTGATATGCATTCCTTTAATACGGATATTGGATAGGCTGATACGCCAATGTACTTGGCCTTGCCCTCTTTTACCAGCTGTTCCAGCGTTGGCAACGTCTCATTGAGCACTATGTCCAAACTTGGTGCGAATTCGATGTCATGTATTTGGATGACATCCACGTAGTCCAGGCCCAGCAGCTGCAGACTCTTCTCCAGGCTCTCGCGGGTCTTTTTGGCACTGAAGTCGAACATATGATCATAGTCCCGCTCATAGCGTCCTACCTTGGTGGCTATGTAGTACGCTTCCCTGGGCACATCCTTCAGCCCTATGCCGAGCACCTCCTCCGAACGTCCCTGACCATACCAGGGAGCTGTATCGATGTAATTGATGCCAGCTTTTAGGGCCTCATGCATCGTTTTAATTCCCTCGTCAAGTTCAAAGCTACGGCAATACACAACAATGTTTTGATTGTTCTCTACAGATCTCTCTTTATATCATTGCCCCCCTCTCTTTCTCACCCATATTGTGCACACAGCGCTCCTCCACCGAACGAAACTTTAGAGACTTCCAGACCTGTTTTGCCAAGCTTGCGGTAGTCCATGCGCTTCACTAGCGCTTCATCGTGGAATCCTTTCACAAAGGTTGCCGGTAGCTTTCCAGACATACTTGTATTTTAAATAATAATAAATAATTTATTTATATTTCTATTTATATTTAAATAGTTTATTTTGACTGTAATATTATGCACTGTACCGAAGTGCGTTCAACACACGAGCAGACAACAGAATACTAAAAGCGAAATTCTCTTTGTGACTTTTCGTTTCACTATTAGAACATGTATGCTTGTATGTATGGAAGTGTGTGTGTATGTATGGGTGCTCTTTGTGTTTGTTAAAAGTAGCGCTCGTTGTTGAAATGAGCAGAACTTGAGTAAAATAACAATTGGAATCTGTCTGTAAGTTGTTGCTGCCTCTGCTTAACCTTCACTGTGAGATTTTAAAGTCAGATATGAATGTTTTCAAGTGTAGTACAGAAGGCTGGCTGATTGAACTGATTTGGACGGTACAAAAACAGTTCTCTTTCTACAAAGAGAACATAAATGTTCTCTTAAAATGAACTGAGCGTGTTTAAAGAAGAGTAGCAAGACACAGCTAGCCGGTATTTTTTGTTTATTCCAGCCAGACAACTGTATCTATGTAATTATAAATTGCTATTAATAACTTTTGCTGATAATGCCAGTACCAGGTAATGCAAATCAATCTGCACATGAACTTGAGCTGATATTGCGGCTTAAACATATACACATATATACTTTTACATTCATATGTCTCATCTATCTAGGCGCCAGACCTTATATGCATGTACATTCGATTTAAATACTTTCTAGAACTGTTCGAGCAACAACTGTTACAGTAACAATGTAATCAGCTTGGTAGACCATTAAAAAATAAGGAATAAGTTTCTTTTATATATGTGTGTATATTTTTCGTATTTCGTTACAGTTTAAAGTACAAAACGTGTGAAAGGGATGTTTTGGCAGTTCGAGTTTGTCACTTGAAGTCATGGATCGTTGAAAGGGTAGGACCCCAGCTATAGGACTGTTTGAAGACACTGAAAGGCATAAAAAATGTATATAGAAAAAATTGCAATTGAGTTTAGCTGTAAACTGGTTAGCGTAGGCCAAGTTCGAGTGGCTCTGACGCAATCCTAACACCAAATCCGAATTGCACAATTTTAAAAAACGGGTTTACTTACTTTACGCGCAGATATTGGAGTACTTCCTGCTCTGCGGGGCTAAGGCCATTAAAGACCGCGTCCAGGTTGATCTGCAGTAGACGACGAGTCGGTATGCCGATCAAAAATGTGGCAGCACCTTCCAGCTGCATGGAGTAATACATGGCTAGTTTACCTAGCTCTACGCCACGCTGCTTGCAGATCTCGGCGGCATGTTGACCTACCGATAGGAGCTCTTTGCTGCCCGGATGCCAAGGTTGCGGACCTGCGTTAGTCAGTAGACCCAAGCAATGGGCGGCGGCACAAATAACGCCTACTTTAAGCTCCTTAAAGGCTTTCATGTGACGCAACAGTGTGTTATCAACGAGCGTGTAACGGGCATAGGAGAGAACCAGCTGGATACGATCCTTGCCGCGTTCTGCGCCCTCCTTAAGTACGTCTACGTCGTAGCCAGTGATGCCAATGAATCGGGCCTTTCCAGCCTTCACATACTCCTCCAGCACGGGTATAGTCTCGTTAAGCACCATGTCCAGGCTGGGCGCAGCATCAGCATCATGCACCTGCAGCACATCCACATAATCCAGGCCCAGCAGATCCAGACTCTTCTTTACACTTTCACGAGTTTTTTTCGCCGTAAAGTTGAACATGTTATCGGGGTCTAGTTCGTAACGTCCAACCTTGGTGGCTATATAGTACGCCTCTCGGGGTACATCCTTAAGTGCCTTACCGAGCAACTCCTCCGACTTTCCTTGGCCGTAAAAGGGGGCTGTATCTATATAGTTGATGCCAGACCTAATGGCTTCCTGGACCATCAGAATGCCCTCCTTCTGGTCGAATTCTTTGTCAAAGATGGTGCTTAGAGTGGCACCGCCAAGCGCTATTTCTGACACTCTCAGACCAGTACTGCCCAGTTTGCGGTACTTCATTTTTCGAACCAGCTCCTCATTGTGGAAGCCCTGCACGAAGGTGGGTGGGAGTGTATTGTGAAGAATTGACATGGCTGTAGTCTCAGTTGAACTGCAGCTTATACTGAAATGTCCAGTATATTTATACTACTTACAAGCTTTATCATTCATTCCACATAGAAATCTACACATACATTTACATCTATGTATGTAAACTTAAGAGTACTGAGCCAAGATTATGCATAGGCTCTTTATTTGTTTTGAGTGCATTACGTATTTGCCGTCTCTTTCGATCTAACGCATAAGATAAGAATTGTGAGAGGGAGAAATAGAAGAGCTGCTATCAGTTCTGAACGAGGTACTCTGAGTGAGTGGAAGTGAAATGTTGCTCTCAACTGGAATACTCTGAAGCTCTTTTGTTGGGACTTACACATTCCCAATTAGGAAATTGTCTGTCAAATAAGAAATGCATACACAACATGATTATTATATTATTCAGTTGGTTTTTATTACCAGTTTCAAGCAATAATCCGCCTACTATCAGCTCAGTTCAAGTCAGGAGGAACGTTTAATAGATTCTATAGTGTCTATAGGCTGGGTGTATGTTATTATAATAGTATTTATTTTATTTATCAGTGAGATTTCCAACTACAGATTTTTCTTTGTTTAATGTGAGTTATCAATCATTGACAAATCGTTATAAAATAATATAAATATGTATATGTAGAGTAGACAAAGAAGGAGAGATACACAAAGATGTTCATAGATAACGCCTTCGGAATACAACGGATCTTTAAAAGAAAACATCGAAATCGCCCTGAGGCTGATAGCTGGGCTGTAACTGTGGGCGGCGATGCGGTTGGCTTGGCCTGGGCACAATGATGTCATTAATCTCATGGAGTATTCCATTGGTGGCAACTATATCGCATTTGGTGACGCCAGCGTTCTCGATCTTGGGACGGCGGTCACGAGTGATGCGCAGATGCTGACCCGAAATGGATTCGATGGAGCGCACGAATGGCCAGTTGGTGGGTATGATGCCAGCACAGCAGACCACATCGTTGACAATGTGCGTCTTGATTTGTGCCTCCAGCTCGGCCTGGCTCTGTGTGCTCGTCTTCGATTCGCTGGACTCGCTGAACTCCTCGAATACCTCGTTCTTGGGCACCAACAGCGTAAAACTGTCCGAGTCATTGGATAGCAAATGGGTCAAGTTGGCCTTACGTACTAGCTCTAGGAACTTGCTATAGTTAGGATTGGCCTCCAGCGACTTGAGTAGGTTCTAAGGAGAGAAAACGAAAGATTAGCCAACTGCTGAGTAGTCTTCAGTTGCTTAGACTCACATTCTTGGGGGGAGTCAGTGGACGGTCCAGTTGATGCAGCACCGAGCCGCAGCTCTCGTCGTCGAAGTGCACCAGGCGAGCACAGTTCACGGTAGCCCTGTTCATGACATCCGTAAAGAGGGCATGGGTGGAGTAGAGATTCAGGCGAATGTTTGTACCCTCAACGGTGGGCAAAGACTTCTCCGATAAATCGCAGGTTTTGATCATTGGCTTGACCACATGGTAGTTGAGGAACTCCAGCAGATCCTTGTTGTTTTTCAATCCTTCTGGCTGCTCGGTCAACAGACGTGCCCATTCCGAGTGCTGCATCGCCTTGTCGGTAGGTGCGAAGATTGTGACATTGTCCAAGTCATCGAATTGATCATCGAAGCCAGAGGCTTCTAGCAGGCTCTTGAAGATGGTCAGGTTCTTCTGGGACATCAATGTGGTCATGGGAAGTGCAGATTCAGTGGGCAGAATGGTGTCAATCACATGGAGCACTCCATTGGTGCCCATGATGTCAGTATCCATAATCTTCGCCACATTGTTGATGTAGATGGAGGACTCTTCCGTCTGATCCTGTGTACGTTTTGTGCGATTGAAGAGCAGCGGCTCTCCCAGCAGATTGTAAGCTGTCGTCTTGGCACCTGGCAGCGTGGCCAATGAGCAGAAGGTCAGATCCAGCATATGGTTCTTCAGTATATCTATGGGAAAATGGGATGTGGATGATTGCAGGTTCGTTAGGTGTTCGGATTTTTTACTTACTGGAGGCGCAGCCGCGTCCCTCCTTCAGGGCACGGCGCAGATGTGGCTCGAGCTTGTCAAAGGCCGCATCCGTGGGCACAAAGATGGTGACAGGCTTGTCACCTTCCAGTATGGCACTGACGTTGGTCTTCTCCAGAACGGTGCGCATAATGGACATGTCAGCACGCTGGCGAATGATATCCATCACAGTCTTGGTAAGGGGCTTCAGGACGCCCTTCAGTGTGTGCACCAGAGCCTGTTCCGAGAGTTTGTCGTGCTTCTCAATGGGCACACAGTTGGCGGCATAACGGTAGGGTTCCAGACCGAGAGCTGGTGGCAGCTGGTAGCTGTTGATGCGTATCTTTTGACCAGGCTGCTCAGTCTGGAGCAACTTCTCGTTGGGCACATCCTCCAGCTGCACATCACCCATCACCGAATGCAGCTTGTACACAGAGGTTGTCTGCGAGGCAGCGGCCTTGGGGTCCTCCACATTCTACGAGGGAAATTGAAGTAAGTTTTGGAATCATTTACTGGTTGCAGACTACTCACGTTCTCCTGCTGCTGAGTTCCGCGGTACTCCTGGAAAGCGGCATCATTGGGCACAAAGAGGGTTACCTTCTTGCCGCTGCCGCTGGCCAACATCTCAGTCAGCTCACCGGAACTCTTGGCGCTTTCAATGAACTGCTTGGCTCCCATATCAGCGGCTGTTGCTTCGATGTCCTTGATCTCGATCTTTTCGCACGGTGTGGAGAATTCAGCGTTACGTGGACGTCCATATCCATGACAGCATTGACGTGTCAGAGTCACCGTCTTCTTCTTGCCATTTTGATTGACGCTGTGCACAAACAAAGAAGAAAATTCATTTAACATTACGCATACGCAACGTTGGCCGTTATGCAAATAATTGCAATCTTTTGCCGCTGCTGCTGTTGCTGCTGCTGATCCACTTACATCTTGGTGCAGACGTGCTTATTGGGTTTCTCGGCACAGGAGTTCACGCTGAAGTGGAACTGGCCAAAGAGCGGTGAACGCACCACGCTGCCGCTGCCATCACGTTCCTGACCAAAGCTATCCACAGTGTCGTCACCATCAGTTTCAGAGATTGCTCCCTCGCCTTCACTCTCCTCCTTCTCGGTGCACACATTGGGTCTGTGAACCAATAAAAAGTAATTATTAAATCTTTAAATAAGAGTATAGGGGCTTTCAATTTGGAATACGTATTGTCATGATCTTATTGGAATTACATTCCTACATTTTATTTGTACCTAAATTCTTATTGGAATGTTGCGAAAGTATGCTAAGCTTTAATAAGGTAAAAACAATATGAATCAGGCAAAACAATGGCGTCTGGGCTTAAATCCCAGGCCAGTGTATTAATATTCTTATAATTTATAGCAAATCTATATAAATATTTAGTAAAAATCATAAATATATATTAACAAATATGAACAATTCGTGCTGAAAAAAGTTTTTATAATTCATTTCTATAAAAAACTGTATTGTACTTCGATTATAAGGAAATACTTGTCTATAATCAATCTTATGTATATACACTTTAACATATTCTCAAGGATAAAAGCTACAATTACAAAGTAAAACTATTTTATTATATTTTTAATCACGCTGAATTCATTTCCCGACAATCCCTTAAATTTATTAGAGCTTTGTTACTATCTTCCATCAGTTGCTAATTTTCTAGTTAAATCGCCGACTTGTGAATTAGAAGTCAATGTACTTGCGCCTCGTTGTACCATATATATATATATATATACATATATCCGTACTGGATTTATTAGTTTATGAGTATATATATATGACCAACATACCGCTAAATTCTATTACAGTTACTCAGCGCACCCTATGAGGGAGCCCAACCGTAGTTAGCTGTGCACATCAAAGTGCGAGCTGCTTCATGTTTACTCTATGAATTCGCATATAGAGACGTGTATTGTCCACAACCCCTTCATATACCTTCATGGTATATGGTATACTATATAGTATCTGCCGTATGGTTGGGAGAATTAACAGCTCAACAGCTTTGCCTGCCTTCAATTCAATTACGACTATTCTGTAGTTGGCTGAGTTGGACCACAAAGCGGCTGATTGTGTGGATAAAATATTCAAAACATATATCTCTATCTCTCTCTATCTGTGTATATCTGTAATGGTATATAGTATATTATGATATCTGTATGTATCGCGCTAATTTTTCAATTGCTGCGTCTGACTTTCGTTCTCGGTTCAGCAAAAACAACGAATTACAATGAGTTCGAGCAAACAACAAGTTGATTTCACAATTTTGCTTTAATAACAATTTAGAAAAGTGCAAACGACATCTACTGAACGATGTACTCTATATAGATCATAATCTGTGTACTATATCCACGTTAAGCTTGTAATTGTGCTGCCTAAACAGTTAATAAGAAGCAACCAATATTCAAGCCGAAACGATCCAAGCAATTAGCACATAAATCAGTCGAGTTGAAGTTAGACCTAACTATATAGACTATCTGTATATAGGTATATCTATCTGTACCTCTGTATATATACATATAAAGCTACACTTAACTAGACTATCTATATATAAGTATACCTATTTCCAGGTCAGCTGCCCATATATCAATATCTTAAAGTACCGAGTTGTTACTATAACTATCATAACTTATACCTATATACTATATAAGTATTCCCATTATTGTTGGAACAGACTGAATGGCATTTACATCTATTGACTAATTATGCATGATGGCCAGCAAGTCAACCCCAACCCCCCCATTATATGGCGATAAGTCGAGAGACATGACGAGTACGACTACAAGTCAAAATTATATTTAATAGCTCGAATAAACTTGACTTTGCGCTCGGTTCATTGCCAATTGCCAGTTTCCAGTTGCGAAGAACATCGGAATCAGCCATGTGCGGCGATTAGGAAAGAAGCTAGCCAAGTGACCAAAACAATTTGAATAAGAGAAGACCCTGAAGGAAACCTTTGCTGGGATTACACTTGGTTCTAGCTAACTTTAAACTCAGGTCATAATTCTAAGGAAGATTAAATATAATGAAGCACTAAAAGTTATGAGAGAGATTCCTTGCGGATGTCTGCCTCATCTCAGATGTTGCCCATGACCATCTATACTTAGCTCCTATATATATATATATATGGTACTTACCCCTTCCACCAAGGCTCCTGGGCATTACCGAAGCCGAAACCACCGAATGAGTTAAAGAACTCATTGCCAAAGAATGGGAATGATTGCTGGAAGAAGACGGCCGGATTGGGTGAGTTCAGATCCGTGGAGATCGCATCGACATCTGTACAAAGTTTACAGTTTATAAAGATATTCAAGTGTCCTGATTCTGTCACTTACTGAAGGGTTTCTGCTGCAAGCCCGTGGTCTGGGCGGAAACTGCAGCTGCTGCTGCTGCCGCATCCTGGCGACCCTGCGGCCTCTGCTGCTGCTCCAGGGGCACAAACTCAGTGTCGCTGATGCCGTCGCTGCCGAAGTTGCTACTGTAGATTGGTAACACTGGCATATTAGCTATTGCTTGGGGACGTGGTTGTTGTGCAGCCAGGGGTACTGGCGGTGGTGGCACCGCCCAAACGCTTGCCACACGCTGAGACGGCTGAGCACGCAGTGGTTCTAGCGGTGCAAATGGAATGGGCGCAAAGAGCGTGCGATGCAGCGGCAATGGTCGTGTTAAATGTTGCATTAAGCTGTTGAGTGGGTTGTTGGATTGGGAATGAACTGGTTAGTGTGTGTTCGTGTGTGTGTGTGTGTGTGTGTGTGTGTAAGTCTTGTGCCGTTTCATGCCGAATTCCGAAACCAAAACTTAACTCTAAAACGAATCCCTACCATAATTCATATGCCTTCCATTGTTTCGCACATAAAAGAAGAAGCTCCGGTCTGCCGTTCTGTCACTCTATGTATATATATATTATATTGTATATAGATACATATGTATATATATATAGTATATGGCCGGATCGTGCCCATTGTTATAGCAATTGTTTTGCGCAGCATTTCTGTGAGTTGCATACTAATTGACAGCGTTCATTAACTGTGAAGCTAATACTATAAAAAATTTCTTGTTGTATTTCAAATCCGAAATAAACTTGTGAAAATTACCAAAAACAGAACTACGCTGCACTGCAATGAAGTCATTTATCAAATAGGATTTATGTCTTTCGATCGAAAATATCAAATGTTCATCCAAAAAGTGAAGCACTCGTATACCATTCACTTTATTCAATAAAACCTATTCGAAACTCCCTCAAAAATGAGTCATTTGTAAGCTGTGTGTCAGTCCGCTTTCTATTGACAAAAACTCAAGTTTGTCAGCTGACTTTTCCTATATAGTATATAGTGTATAGTGTGAATAGTTTTGGGACCTATTTTGCTTGAGAAGCTCATTAAAAATGCTTGCCACGGAAATTAATTAAAAACAAAACGACACTAAAAACTTAAGTTATAAAACATATACTCGGAAATATAACTATATATATTATATATATATATATATATATATGTATGCATTATATATGAATGATTTGCTGGAACTTGCTACGCTTGGTTAGCGGAAAGTTGCTTCTAAGTTTTGTTTGTTTTTTTATTATGATTTAATGAGTCTTTGTCTTCTGCTCGTATGACTCATACGTTGAACTCAGAGAAGATTCTTCAAGCAGAAGACTTGATACAACTTGAACTTGACTTGGGAACTTAATAGAGCTATAGAGAAAACCATAGCAACTGCGATTAAGCTCTTTGAATTGGAAAGCTCCAATTATATATTATAAATTGCATGATTTTATATACTTTTCCAAATAATCGTAAAGAGAAATCGAAATCGATAAATGTAATTTATCGTAAAATTGAGTGGCGCAGGAGTTCATTGCATCGAAGCTTTCACAAATTACTTATCGATATGCTAATTATCCTTCAAAAACAACAACACTGGAATACCTTCTGGAACTTTCCGTGGGACACTAAAATGTGCATAACTAATGCATAATATTCAGCTGGCCCACAGCAAAGCGAAAGTCATTGGTCATAGTCAGAGCCGACTATGGTTCCCCACTGGCTCTGCAATTTGATTAGGGCGGGAAAGGGAGAACGAAACGGGTGACAGGGTGACCCAGTTTCGTTGATTGCGAGGTGTTAAATTGATGCGCTACTTCATCCGAAATTGCATCTAATGAGGTGTCAAAAGGTAATTTAATTCATTTAATTGTCTTCAACAATTTTCGTTACAAAAGTTTTTATCAAAATTGTGTCAAAGCGAGGGGTTATGGACCCTGCAGCTGCTCTCAGCGACTGTTGCGCTGTACTCAGCCATGTGGAAACGGCAACGATCGAAAGATACAGCAATCAAGCGTCCAATCCCGTGACTGCATCTCTTGCGGATGCCCTAAAGTCGCTGCCCCACTTAAAGTAGGCATTGTTCTCATTGCTGTTGCTTATTTTGTGCAATGCATTTTGCAAAAACTTGAACTGCAGGGTTAAGTGCTCTCTGGGGCGATTTAGTGAGTCGCATTTGGATCGCGATTGGATTGGATTGGATTGGATTGGTTTGGATTGGAGCAACAAGCCCAGAGAATCTCGACTAATGTTTTTAAATTTCTGTTCTCGTCTGTCGACTGGGATTGCATATGAAGGACAACCAAGAGGTGAGAGACTTATTCTCTTCTTGAATTATTCATTCAGCAGTAGCTCATTATCATAATTTGAACTAGAGATAAGCTGAGAGAAGCTTGGAACCTTGGATTGAATGGGCACTCGTATAACTAGTTCCGATTAGAGCTTATAACACTAATAGGGTATTTTTATAGTCTGCTAGCCTTGATTAAAGTATGATTACATAGTTTCTTTCTTGGTACGAGTACGTCTTTATGTTTGGCTTTTTATATTGAGGTCACAGCAAAATTTGACTTTCTTTCCGTCTTTTCGAGTTTTCAAGTTTTTGGGAGTATTCTTTTTGTTTGTATTTTTTCTTTTTATGTTCTTTAGCGGTAAATTTAATTTTTTCTTTCGTTAACTTTATTTGCAAAAACGTTTAGCGGGTATTTTATTTTATCTTTTTTGCCAAGTCAACGCTGTGTGTATGGTGAAACTTCAGCAAACAGGCAAATAAACTGCTTGAACAAATATCATAAACAACTAAAGTTGCAGTTTCTTATTTCTTATCTATGATCTTTGAAGGTGGAGTTGGAAATGTCAATATTTGAACTGAACGGAATTTAGGTTGAGGTGTTCTCTATTTGTCTTGAGAAAAAGCAGGAAATGTTTGATGATATTGAAGTTCACCTGAACGAGTTCACTGAGGGATCTGTATCATCATAAAAGCTGGATGCTGAATGGGAATCATCACTGTAAATAATTATCATGCATTATCTATAACTATTCAAATGTATATATATCAACTGTTAGAACCATAGAGTATGTGATATTAGTTTACTTAAATGGTATACGAGTTATGGCCAGACCTCGAATGTGTACTATGCCTTGATATAATTGATGTATAATGATAACCAGATGCTGTTTAAACAAAAACTAAAAACACTACATGGAATTTTGCATGAACTCCAAAGTTCAAACGTACGACAAACACAAAAACCACACAAAACTAGATATGCAATACATGTTTTTTGGTTATTTTATGATACTTACTCGCTGTAGAATGGCACTGCTTGGGCCGAGCAGACCAGGAGCAGACACGCCCACAGTCTTAGCATCTTTTTGAGATATATCCAACGGAATATACAAACTTTAAGGCTATAAGAAAACACAAACAGAAAGTTTGAGAAACGCAACAATTTCACTCGTGTCAAATGAAACAGCTGAGACGCAGAATGTGAGTTGAATCCCAACGAAAAAATACTGGTTTTTTACGCTGATCTGCACCCGAGATGGATGAAAAAATATGTAGGTGAATGCGGACCACAATCACAATGGGTAGGCTTTGTAATTTGCTTGGTAATTTAAAGTAGAAATTTTTTCATACGTTAATTACAACGTCAATAGTATTTTTTATATAATGACTCCGCATGTATTTTAATTGTCTTGCAAAATTGACACACATAACATTTCCATCCAAGCAAGTCGCATTCGATTCGAAAACTGGGTAAACTGTCTTTGAATCCTCAACATTCACATACAAACACTCACGGTTACTAACAATTTGCTGTTTGGCTTTTTGCTTTTGGCTGTGCAGCCGACGATGTTCACTTTTTGAGCGACAGTTGAAAACTAGCTGCCAAAGAAGGGGCTCTGTCTGCTATTTATAAGCTGCGGCCGCTGCGACTATTGTGATCGCAGTCGCCGCGCAGCACTGAGAGCGGCGTTTGTTCGGCTGCGGCCGGCTTAACCTATGACAACTCTCACAATCACTCTCTCAGAGTCTCAGCGACTCACTCTCTCAACTAAGATTCACTCTCTGAAACTAAGAATATTTTGCTTCGGCTTGAAGTCAAGCTAAATGCGAAATTCATGTACTAATTGTGAAAGTGCGCGGCAGTAATAAGTCTTTACACTGAACAACACACGATCTCTTCTTTAACTCTAACGAATATGACAAGTGGGTGTACCATAACGAATATATTAGCTATGCTTTGGGATGTAAGCATGATTATGAGCACAATTTGTATGCAGTTCGCAGAAACTGTAACTAGTACACGGCAAATGGTAGAGGTAAATTTCCAGGTACATGGTAAGTTACACGCAGCATCATTCGCGTCTACCTGTAAATCTTCTCTATTTAACTGCGTAGTTCTGTTTGGTGTTTCCATAGATTTATTGGTCATACGACAATATTACTCATAACTAATTTGTTTTGCTTTGAGCTGATGTCTACAATATGTACACAATATGTCGCGGTACAATTAGACGTGTTTCCGTTTCTTTTCGATTACAACTTCTACGAATTGTGAGATGCTTGTCAGGCATTTCGACTAATTCACTTTAAGATTTGCTCTTGTTAAGGCCTCCACGAGCCTCGAAGCTTAAACCAAATTAAAAAGTCGTAATCTTAAATAACAAACGAAATGATAAGATGCGCTCAATTTATTTTATTGTGCTATGGAAATTTTTTAAATAGAAGATCTTGAGCGCAGTTTAGAATAAAATGATTGCGTATTACTCATTTCTATTTAGTCCATTAAGTTTTAGAAATTTTAAGTTTTTTGTTAATACTTTTTATTTGTATAGCGTACAATATTTACAATAATTAATTAGACATTTGTGCTATATATATTTAAATATGGTTTGTATTTATCGAAGATGTGCCTTCTTCTCTTTGTAGTTCGCTCTTAATTACCGTCGTAACAAATCAATTGCAGCATTTCGTTCGTCCGTATTTGTGTGTGATATGAGTTTAAATAATGTATATTAGGTACACTTTAATTAAGGTTTAATTTTGATTAGTTTGTTAATGCGAATAATTAAATTCATCTGGATACTTGGAGCCCTGCCCCAACTGAGAATTGAATTAAAGTAACATTAATTTGTTGCAAGTGCCGTTAATATTACTTCAATACTAAAGAGTTTATGTTAAGTAACAGAGATATTCATATATATATATGTGTGTGTGTGTGTTGTACGTTTTAAATAATCTCCAGCCCAGTGATTATTTAAAACATTAGCTTTTGTTTAGTTTATAAGGAACTTCCGACTGTCATTCATCAAATTGAAATGAGGAAAACGCTCGCCTATCTCCGCCTTGAATCAGTTCAGTTCCGTTTAGTCCACAAGCGCTGTAACAGGACATTAAGCAGAGTGCAATAAGAGAAGAGCCGCAGCTGTGCCACTTACCTGGACGTTTGCCTCGCATGCCAACAAATCCACTGGGTGCACGCTTCTCCCCAAGTAGGTAGACCCAGGGTTGTACCATATTCGGTTGCACATAGGTGTCATCTCCCGAGTCGCTCTTCTTGCCACGGACAGCTACAAATTTGTTGTTAAAGTCCACATAGCGTTGCTTCTTACCACGCGTATCGTAGGACTTTTTAAGAGATTACGCCAGAACTGGCCACGGTTAGTTCCATATGTTCAAATAAGTTGCGAATTTAGGTTGAGTGCGTGACATAATATTTGTTGAAATGAATTTAAGAATATTTAAAATATATTTAAAGAGATTATCTGATTAATCATGTTTCGTTATACACTTCTCTATCAGTTCCTTAACAAAGTCACGCACCCACCTCAGTAACACGCGATCTGCCTACCTGTTCCAGAGCTGCGCGCTTGTAATGTTGATGTGAGACATCCTTTTTACCACGAACGCCCACAAAGGAGTTAACAGGTGCCCGTTTTTGCAGCAGTTCCATTGCATCATCCTCATCCTCAGCAGCATCAGAAAATGCCGGTCGTTTGCCTCTCATGCCCGTAAAGCCGGTGGGTGCTCGCTTGGCCACATCATTGTCATCATTCTCTAGATTCTCAAGAAAGCCTTGTAGCCATTTTTCACGCTGACGCTCCTCCTGCATGCGTTCTAGTAGCTCATTAATCCGGCTGTTTCCAGGCATCAACTTCTTGCCGCGCACGCCAACAAAAGCTAACGGTGCTTTTTTAAACCTGTGACCATTCTCAAGGTAATAGTTGTCCACATCTTCATCGCCGTAGTCTAGAGGATCAGGGCCCAGCCAGTTCGCATCCACATCCACATCCGCCTTCCCTTCCACTTCCTTTTTACCTCTCATACCAATAAAGCTGGAGGTAGGTGCACGTTTTACCATATTCCTAGGTTGCAACTCCAGCCCAGGGGCAGAAGTGCTGAGACGCATAGCGTCAGCATCATCTCCCTCAACAACATCACTGCCTACAGCTGCAGCCGCTGTAAACAGCAGAAACAGCTTAACAAGTTGCTGCTTATGCATTACTTCAAAAACTGTTGCAGACTTTTAGGCTGACGATTCACTATGATGACCGACAGATGGCGCTAACAGAATCTAGAAACAACATTAAAGATGAATAAAGTAAACAATTATGCGATTATAATAATAGATTTAGTTGTTAAATGTGTTTTTATATAGATTTGTAACATTGTTGAGTCACAACCTGTGACTGGTTTGGTCATGAATGTCATGTCCATGACATTTCTTAAAAATATTTCGTCTATTTCACTGTGAACCTTGGCAGACTTCCTCTTAGCGTATTCCCAGCTTTTGCTCTTGCTTCTTGCATCTAGCATATATTTATATAAGTGTTCTTGTATTTACACTTAAAACGCAGAGCTTGAACAAGACATTCACACTCTTGACCTTTTTCATGGTTGTGGGGCTTTCTTTTCTTTTTTTTGCTTATGAATATTGCGCGAGCATTCATAATGGGCGCTTTCACAGTTTCAGCTCAATTGCAATTGCAACAAACAGCTAACGGATGTTGCCACAATTTGTAGTCACATAAGCAAATGTTTACAGACCACACAAGAGCTGAAACTCTTCTCTTGCTATTCCACTGCAACTTCTTGCCATTGATTATGCTCACAAGTTGTCATCCCCCTTCGTCTCGTTAAGTGAAATTGCCATGCAAATGCTTAGATAATGCCTGCGAGGCACCCGCGATAAGACAGCCATGTTTTGTATATCCCGATAGGCGAATGGTGTCGAAACAACAACAAAAATAAAATAAGAAAGCTAAAAGTTAAAAATCACTGCACTTAAATATACCTTACACTTTATCTGAGCGAAAGGAGCAGACAAAAGTATAAATATATCAAGTATAATCTAAATGTGCCCACAAGTTGTGCATACCCAGTTAGAATGTGTTTAGTTCTATGGGTATAATAACACTAACGATGCGCACACAGGAAACTGGAAACATGTAATTCAATTGATTGCCCCTGACGGTGGGATGAAGTTGCAGGCTTTTGCGGCGCAGCAAGAGTAGACGCCAAGTGGCAATTGAATTGAACGCAAAATGCATTTGAATTGAATTGATGGTAAATTTGCGACAATCAACAGGTTGTGGGTATAGTTAAGTTTAATGTGACTATGTGACTTCTTGTTTAGCTGGCTTTAAGCTTAAGTGCTCGTAGCTAAAACTTTTTAAACAACTACTAAAGATAATAATAGTAGCGAAAATGTCAAAGCATCAGCCAGACAGCCTCATTCAGCTATTTAACACATTTTAATGCCTAAAGTTTTAGGCGCAAAATAAGCAGGACCAGAAATGTGTGAAGTTTCCTGGTGCTGAGGACGCCACGTTCTCTCCCTCCTTCCTCCTCATCGGGGGACATGTGACATGAAAGTGACAGTAGGCAGGAGCAGTTAAACAATGGCTTAGACCAGAACTAACACCAGCAGTCAACAGTCCTTGGCTGTGGCGCATACGTTGCGTATGTGTAATACGTGTGGCCTAAAGCTAAGGTCCTAACTTGTGTGTGTGTGTATGGGTGGACTGTCTAATTGTCTATGTATATGTAGATTTGTGTTTGCTTTGTGCATCCCCAGCGGACACTTTAAACTGCCAACGGGCAAACAGGATGTGAGTGTGTGAACGTTAAAGATGTCGTGCGAGATTTACATTTTGGCGAAGTCAACGCACAGAACGTGCCATGGATTTCTAGTAGTGCATGTGTTTATTTCTGTATCTGTATGGGTAATAAAGGTCCATTAGCCCAGCTGGCAACCCACAAGAGGAACAACCAACAAGCAACACCAACAACAATTGTACGAAATTAATAATAAAACAACACAGGATTGAAAATTCCTTTTTTGTCCAATTGGCTGCTTCATTTTCAGTTTGAGTTCGCCTGCGGCTGCATTTCCATCTCTTCATCACCCTTTTTGCATGTCCCATTCCGCTCCAGAACATACTAGAAGTTGGGGAACCTATACTCGAACTCTCAGACCGCGTGTTTGAGCAACAGTTAATGCATAGAATATGAGGCATGCCTCTCCATACTCATATTGGCCCTGCAGCTGTAGCCTTAGTCAGAATTTTGATGACATAACAATCATACCTATATAAAGGCCTATTGTGTATTTATACTAGTATTGATATTAGACCGAAATGTGCTCTCTCCGAGCATAGGTCACATTTGCCAATAACCTGGGGACACTTTACCAGCTACCAGTCCATTTATGGCACAGGCACATTAAGTCAACGACCCATACTTTACAATAATACAAGTATATACCTAAAGTGATTCTATTATAATGGAAGCAATAATGGAGTGCTACATATAGATTGGAAGTTCTACTCGAAGTGGATCAACATTTGCCTCATCTTGTTTTTAAACAAGTTTGAGTAAGATTCAGATTATGGATAAAACATGATAGAGGGATTGGTCACGTCACGAAATCATGTTAACTCTTCTGGATTAAGAGAAGCTTAAATCTTAGAAGATCATATGGAAATGCTAGATTTTCTTACATTTGTTTATAGTTTTATAGTTTTTAGTTTATAGAGTTTCATAAAATGTAATTATTATTAAAATATGTATTAATTAACAGATATGTACGATCATCATCATGAACGTCTAACATTAAGGATTATGTTAAGAAACAGGTATAGCTCTCTCTTTCACCTGTATCTTGCCTTAAGTTCTGTGAGTTTTAATCAATAATTGATATAATTATTTATTATATTAATCAATAAATGTACACTCTATATATAAACATTACTAATTTTAAGTAGACTTATTGAAATAGTATCATTAGAAGTTGCCATTTTCCATCTGATTATTGCTGTCACAATGCTCGAAAGTAGCCCGCATAAATGATTTAAGAATCGTTCCTGCCTTCTGGTTCGCTGCACTTATCAACGGCTGGAAGCGGGCGATCGTTCAGTTTGAGTTTAGCTTCGAAGCCGAACACACGGCCTGCTCCAGAAGTGAATAAGTAAAAAGTGCACTGTGTTTCTATATACAACAGGAGTTAGGTACCCAGAGCTAGGTCTATAAAGTATCCTAGCGTGAAGGACGAAGGTGAAGGAACTCTTTGTTAAGTGCAAGGTGAGTCATGTCAATTACTTGTACTATTATCTCAATAGACCGTTGACCTGCCGAATATCAGTATCACCTACTGTTTAGTTGTTGTTTTCGTAGAATTGTAGGTGATCTTTAGGTCGACACGACAATTACGGTACAGGCAACAAGTAACTTTCCCGATAGGCAACTCTCCGGGAGTTCCGGTACTTAGGGCCTGGTACGGGTAGTGTTGGGCCCGAGCTGGGAAATGCAAAATAATTGAATTGGGTCAAATGCTTAATATGCGTGTCTCTTTCCGTGCGATTGGCCGACGGTGAATAACATTTAAATTGTGCCTCTACACGTTGGGTAGGAATCACGAGCTCCATTACGGTTTTATGTACATATTAGACTACTCGTAAATATATAGGGGCAAACTCGCATAGAGGCAAATCGTATTTGCGATCGCTTAAATTTTGGGCAGGTCTATAGCATTTGCCCAAGTTCAAGGCCGGGAATTTTACGTGTCATTTAATTCAATCGCAAAGCGGTATTTTTGATACACTTCACAAGATTTCTCATTAAAATAATGTACGAACATACTCAAAAATATATATAAAAAAAAACTGTGCACAGATGTTCTTTGACGATTGAATTTCGCTTGGGATTTACAAAATGTAATCAAAGTAACATCTGACAGAATGGGATCAATGGGTTTAGGAAAAAACCTTTTGTGGGGATCTACAATGAAATGAAAAGTATTTTTTAATTAAAACTGCACATATTCATTACGTCGTTCAATATATAAGCAGTTCCTAATATGAAATTGCCTCAATTGCATTTTTAATTAGTTGAGTTTATATTTCACCTGTAAATATTTACATAATTTCTGTTTCTTTTTCTGTTTATTGAAAATCGAAAGCAAAATATACGCTGTAATTAGAATAAATAGTGCTTTGCGTTTATTTTCAACAATAATCTGAGAACACTTTTTCAGAGATTGGTGAATATAATGAATAATATATATATATACATAGTACTATAAATTATATTCAAGTGAGAAACTGTAGAACCTATATAATAACAAAAATAATGAATAGACAGAATCTAATTTCAAATTGAAAATATGTCGCTCTTTATGTTGCGATAAGAGCTCGTCAGGGAACTGTCAGAAGTCGGCAAAACTCGGCATAACAGAAGAGCCACATTTCTTGATTGGAGGGAAGGGAGAAGGGAAGCTTTTCATAATTATTTTAAAACAGCTGCCTTACAATAAGGCCCATGACTTTGTTGAAAGTAAATAAATAAACAAATACATATTGCATACATGCAAAGAGTATATTGAAGAGAAAAAGTTCAAGTAATCAATATTTGCTATTAAGGAATAATATGCAAATTGGGTGCATATGTTGACATTAAATAAAACACATTTATGATGCAGTTGCTTGCGTATTTAATCAAAATTATTTGCTATGATGATCTATATCTTTTTAACTTAGTATTATACTGTGGCTGTCTTAATTAATATTAATCAGTTATTTCTTGAGAATATCAGGGATTTATGTTTGTTTTTACTGTACAACTTTTGAAATATGAGATATGAGTGCGCATAAAATTTGTGCTGATGAAAATGCAACAGTCTTGCCAAAAGTTGTTGGACAAACAGAAGCCGCATAAATTTATAATGGAACCGAGCTGCTGCATTAAATTACTTGATTTTATAAGCAAAACAAACAGTTTGGAGTCTTACTGTCAGACAGCCAATCAGTCATTTAACCATTCAGGCATTTAGTTACTCATTTATTCATTCAGTCAGTTGGTCACTAAAGAGGGAGAGTGAGAGCGAGAGAGAGAGGCATTTCGGACACGCGACGACAACGATGTCAGCTAAGTAATTGAACCATGAACTTGAATTGAGGCATCTTATCCCAGCTTAAAGATTTGCGGCTGTAATATATTATGCTCTGAATGACCTGCTGAATAGCTGAATAGCATATAGGAAGCTGGGCGATTTTGCTTCCGGCAGCAGTAGTAAGACGACTGCGGATATTCCTGTGATATATGCAGGCAAAATATGATAAGATCATTTGGCACACACTAAACTTGCATCACTGCGTTTAATTATATATGTATGTACTAACACGTAATAACAATTTAATATATAATTATGTAATTATACTATTCTTTGGTTATTACTCTTACTTCTTTCTTTTTGTTGTTTCTCTATTCTCTATTCGCGTGTAGCGAAAGGTTCGACGCAGTGTACGGGGTGACACTGGCTCCAAACTGTAAACAGTCTCACAATGCAGTTTCTTAGAAAAAAAAATGTAGTTTTGATACTCGAATAAATAGCTGAGTATAAGTATAAGTATAAGTATATATACAGGAATTATTTTTAATTTGGCTAAACAATTGAGGTTTAAAGTTTAATTTTCATATATTTTTGAGGTGTACGCAGAATACGATAAAATGTACCCCTCTAAATCGAAGATCTTAATAATTCGTAATATCTGCTGTCCCTTTGACGGCTGTTGCCATTATATCAAAGCTCGACAAATCGATTTCCCGTTCGTTAAAAATGTAATCCTTAACTCGTTCATTTTAAAATTATTCTTTTTGCAGAGTAAACCTGGGCAAGATGCGGCTCCAGCACAGCTTTTTGGCGCTCTTGGCATTATTTTCAACTATTGGAATCGCGAGCAGCAATCGCAGTTTTGTTGTGGATTATGCCAATGATCGTTTTCTGAAGGATGGAGTACCATTTCGGTTTATATCCGGCTCCTTTCACTACTTCCGCGCACACCCTGGCACCTGGTCACGACACCTGAGAACAATGCGTGCTGCTGGCCTTAACGCAGTTACTACGTAAGATAACAAAAATTCTTCTGAAGGGAATCAGAAAGAGTTATGGATAAGTATTAACATTATACTTGATCTATTCATGTCCTCTTTTCTATTCATATCCATCGTCTATCCATTCACGTATTCAGAATCTATTCTTATGTTAGTCTAATGTCCCTTCTTTATGTTTGGTTAAGATATGTGGAATGGTCACTGCACAATCCGCGAGATGGCGTCTACGTTTGGAATGGAATTGCCGACCTGGAGCGCTTTATACGTCTGGCCATAGACGAAGATTTGCTGGTTATACTGCGCCCTGGTCCCTACATATGTGCCGAGCGTGATATGGGTGGCTTTCCCTTTTGGCTGCTCAACAAGTATCCAGGCATTCAACTGCGCACAGCTGACATAAGTAGGTCCCCCCATAGATAGAATACAATACTATCCTCCAACTAACGCCCCACTTACAGATTATCTCAGCGAGGTTCGCATCTGGTATAAGCAACTGATGACAAGAATGACCCAGTACCTGTACGGCAATGGTGGACCTATTATCATGGTTCAGGTAGAGAACGAGTATGGATCATATTTTGCCTGTGATGCCAACTATCGCAACTGGTTGCGTGACGAAACCGAAAGCTATGTTAAGGGTGGCGCAGTGCTCTTCACCAATGATGGACCCACTGTACTTCGTTGTGGCAATATTGAAGGTGTCTTGGCGACTATGGACTTTGGAGCTACTAAAGATCTGAAGAGCATTTGGGCCAAGTTACGTCACTTCCAGCCTGAGGGTCCTTTAGTAAACTCCGAGTACTATCCTGGCTGGCTGACACACTGGACAGAGCCTATGGCTAATGTGAGCACGGGAGCAATAACAAAAACTTTCACGTAAGTTTTCTCATTTTTAAACCCTGCGTCTAATCTTGTTAATACGAACAAATTTTCTTGCAGGGATATGTTGGATAGTGGAGCCAGTGTGAATTTCTATATGTTTTATGGTGGAACTAATTTTGGTTTTACGGCGGGAGCCAATGACAACGGTCCGGGCAACTACATAGCAGACATAACCAGCTACGACTACGATGCGCCTATGACAGAAGCCGGCGATCCCACGCCCAAGTACATGGCGCTACGTCAGATCATTGCACGGTATTTGCCCTTACCGAATATCCCAGTTCCTGAACCCGTACCCAAGCGCGCCTATGGCATTGTTCGCCTAGTCAGCTGTTGCACCCTGCTTTCCAACGAAGGACGACAAAAGCTAAGTGCTGGCGTCGTACGCGCTCCTAGACCCAAGACCTTTGAGGCATTGAATCAGTACTCCGGATTAGTACTGTATGAAACCTGGCTACCCGGGTTTAAACGGGATCCGAGTATCTTATATGTCCCTGGGCTGGGGGATCGTGGCTATATCTATGTGGACAATGAATTCCAGGGTATATTGGCACGCGAGACGCCCGTTTATCAGATGCCTTTAAGTGCCAGTGCCGGAAAGCGCTTGCAAATTTTGGTGGAGAATCAGGGACGCCTCAACTATGGAAGGCAGCTGAACGACTTCAAGGGCATAACAAGGGACGTACGGGTGGACAGGCAGATTCTAAGTAACTGGAACATGACAAAGTATCCACTGGACTCCTACGAAAGCCTGGAAGATCTTATTGACTTGATGTCTGAGGCAGAGCACGTCAGCTTCCATGAGATCAAAAAGCCTAGAATGATGCTGCGCTCTGGACCAGCCGTCTACTATGGCACTCTGACCATAGGCAGCGATGAGGTGGCTGACACTTATCTGGATATGTCCGGCTGGGGCAAGGGAATTGTCTTTATCAATGGCGAAAACCTGGGTCGGTACTGGCCTGTGGTCGGTCCACAGGTAACCCTATATGTTCCCGCTCCATTGCTTAAGGTGGGCACAAACCGTTTGGTCCTCGTGGAATACCAGCAGGCGCCCACCTCAATGGAACTGATGTTCCGCGACACACCCATTCTAAATTCAAGATCCTAATCTTACCTTAGACTAGCTACTAAACATAAGTAAATAAGTACAAGTATATGATGAAAACGTTCCGGATTAAGTTTTTTGTAAGGCATTTAAGCCCGCTGATTATCTCTTTGTAAACCTCCTGCTAAAAGACTTATTACTGCTCACCGGCAACGGTAAAGGCACAAATGCGACCTTTGTGTGTGTGCCAAATTAATCCCAAGTGATTGAAGTCCACGGCACAACAAACGCTGAAGAACTGATTAACTGATGAACTGACAAAGTCCAAAGTCAACGTCTTGGCTCGTTGGTTTTAGGACTCAACTTTTAATATGTTTATGTGCACGTGTGAGGTTTAAGTGATGTCAGATCCATAGATTGAATATATGATGAAGATGAGCATGATGTGGTGTCCATTGAATGGAACCGAAATTAAGCGAGAGTGGACTTATATTAACTGACTATAAAATGGAACTGAGAATTAAGATAAATTTCAACTAATCCAAATATAATAATCAAATTTTCGGTTTTTATTCAACTTCTGTTAGAAATTGGATAGAGCTTTTCTGGTATCGGAAATGAGATCAAAATAGGATTCAAGATAATGGTAGGAGATGATTAATTCTTATATATGTTTTACTTATAAGTTTATATATAACCAACTATGATTATTAAGTATCATATATCTTTATGTACGCTTCAGGCTTCAATCAAGCCTCACATAAATGTGACTAACTGAAAGCCAGAAGGCAGTTCGTTTTAATGAATTTATTTAAATTTCTAATAGATTCAAAGTTGCTCCTCAAACCCGAAATGGCTCCCTGCTTGACCATCTTGCCGTTATAATGAGCCCTTTAGCAACAATTGCTGTTGTTCTTGCTGTTCTGGGTAATTAGTGTGCGTGCCAGGATCCACTCAGTCGCAGTTAACATTTGGACATTCGTTTTTAAAGCATCTTTTAGGCGCAGCTGCAACTTGAGTACCTACGGGTAAGTGTGTGTACCTCATGTGTGCACAGGTGTAAGTCTGTGTGGGTGTATATGTATGTTACATGTGTATTTATATACTAATTGCAACTGCTTGTTGTTGTTGTTGTTGTTGTTGCTGTTGCTGCTGTCCAAGTTGACATAAAACAAGTTAAGGCCCAGGGGCAGTTTTAAAGCGTTGCCCGTTTGTAGTTTATGCTGAGATTTTGCTGTTGTTTTTTTTGCTTTTTTTTCCATGTTTTTTGATTCCCTTAATGGACTGTGAGTTGCGTGCGGCACATCCCAACACCGGATGCGAGTGGCATTCAGTTGGCTCCGGGCCGCACAAGCATGCCACAATTTTATCTCTGCATTGATGTTCCTTTTTATTAGCTTTCGCCGCCGGCTGCAGCTAAAATGTCAACCGTCAAATAAACAATATCACCCAACTATGTCAAAGGTTACAATGTCCCTTTCTGTGATACAACAGACAAATCGTTTTAATTCCAATCACTGGAATTAACTAATAATTAGCTACCAAAATCGCTGATCAAATAGAGCACAAATTAGCAAATTGAATATTTTAATCTGGACTTTTTTTACGGCATATCCCAGTCTATATATACCATACCATTATACCCATTTTGCCCTTCTATACATACAGGGTATACGCTCTCTATGGCAAGCAATCGTGCATGGCATAATTATTTCTTGGGGCCATTCCTTGGCTAACTGAATTCCAAAATTTGTATTGATGTTGAGCAAGAACATCATTTAAGATTCTTAAAACTAAAAAAAACACTTCAAAGTTAACATTAAATATTCTTTGAATTATTGAAACATTTGATTCAACATGTGACTAAAACTGATTTTTAAGCACTTTCAATACATGCATTAACTGTATGTCCTAAATATAAAAGGAAGATATTTATAATAATAAAATTATAATGATACAGACTAAAGTAGTTACATGGCTTTCAGTAAAGAAAACATATTTTTTCGTGGGATTTGAATCTCGACGCTGTTGCCCAAAAATCTAAATTATTATAAAATTCTTTAAATTAAATTAAATTAACATTATAAAGGAAAATACACAAAACCGCAGTTGTTTTATACATAAAATATTTAAGTAATCTGAGTTTTAAACAAGATGGATTTGTTTTTTGCTGACTACCAGAGTTCCATATTGAAATTTAAGAAAATCTATCAGTGGATATTCATTCTGAAATTTCATCGTATTTTGATATATTGAAATTAAGACAGATTTATAGAAAGATATATAGATAGATATATAGATAGATATATAGATAGATATATAGACATTAATTCTGAAAATTCATCGTATTTTGAAATATTAAAATTAAGATAGATATATAGATAGATATATATTTAGATAGATAGATAGATATCTCGGAACATATGTTAAACTAAGGGTTTATAACTGGTTTATAGGATGTTACTATAGATGTACCCCGAAACAATACCTTCCGAACGGAAAACAGAACTTTCTTTTCTGTATATTTAAAATTTTCCATAATGAAAAAACCCGTATTAACCTGCATATAAATCTCATCATAACTTCAAAAATTATAGCGAAGATATCAAATGGAAGGCCCATTTTTAAAAATTCACTCCTAATTACCTAAGTTATTAGTTTTTTCATTATTTCTTTATTCAATTAATTAAATGTAGAGCCTGTATAACAATATAAGATATTTCTACACGAAATCTTATTGCAATCGTTTAAAATTTCAGCTTTCAATTTCACAATATATCTTATGCCTATAAATGTTCACTTAAAGTATTATATGATATATTACAAAATGGAAAACACTTACATTTTTTTGTCTTTTGGTATAATTGTTGCTTTTCCTTTGTGGGTTTATAAATTTATACTTTTTAACTGAATTGTTTTGTGTTACGGACCGAACGAACACGCCGAGAAGTCTGCAACAACTGAGCGACAGATCAAAGCGGCGTTGGGCTTTATAAACGCTTGACAGGCTTGGATACTGAAGAATACAAGCTACACCTACCAATACGCTTCGTTACATACACAGTCACACACACACACGTATACACATACACCCACACACAGACAGACAGCGAACAGGAAACTACAGAAACGAGGCAGTTCGTAGGCGACTCGGCAAACGCTTCTCTATCTGTGTGTTCGTGCATATCAACAATTGGTCGAATAGAAATTGAACTGTATCTGTGTTGGTGCGTGGGTCTGGGTATAGGTGCGCCTGTGTGCGAGTGTGTGAGTGTTGCCGCTGCCGTTGCCGCTGTTACGTTGCCTGTTACTCATATGGGCCTCAGTTTATTGCAGAAACACAAAATACAAAAAATAAAATAGGCAAAGAACAACCGATGCATACTTTCAGGTCGCAGCGCGCAATTGAATTGTATGAAAATTCTGTTTGCATATGTGAATAAAACATTAAAGAAGGAAAAAATTGAGGCTGCCCTTTGTATGAAAATCATATGCGAAAATGGCCAACATTTATTTTATCGAAATTAATTTTACAGCTTGAAAATTTAACTGTTACGTAAATATCGATGAAAATAGTTCAGAATTTCATGTATACATTATGACATAAACATTTACATAATTTGCACATGGCAAACAAGTTTTTTTTTGCCTGCTGCAGACGAAAGCAAATAATAATATGTCCGTTCAGAAATATAAATCAATTTATTTTATGATAATAGCTTTGATTGGTTAAAATATTAATTAGCATTTTGAGGAAAATATAAAACAAATTGAAAATTGCAGCTGCATTTAAGCGTCGGGTCAGACAACCCTTGAACCGAGGCCAGCTTGGAGAGCGACTACATCAAGACCCAGACTGAGCCAGTAGAAACCGAGATAACCCACCATAACCTCCCACGCGCCACTCATAAAGGCCAAGTGTATGCAAACAGGACCGCCTACAACCGCGCATCCGTTGGTTATTGCCGGAAGGCAAATTGTTATTCCTGTACCCTATGCAAAATTATTTTAACGGAAGCGCTTTAAATTTGCGCGCATAACTAGTTTTATTCATGGAGCGATGAGAATAACCAAGCAACCAGGACACTGATGATCATCAGATAATCATCATTTGCCCATCAATAAAGCTGCGCGTCCCTTTAAGAGAACAGAGATTTGAAATGTAGATGACGCTGTTGAAAAAAAAACAAGATTAGGTTGACCTTTTTATTAAACTGAGGGTATCTTGTAGTTGAGCACTGCGTAAGATTGTTGTCTTGTACGCTATTATTGTTGTTACTTTTGTGGCCACTTTATAACAATGCCCCGATGCCTTTTGACTTGAATTTAACATGGAAACGGAGATGTTTCGGTTTCCGTTGGGCACTGCAGCTGGCCGTTTATCGTTTATACGCATCCTGGAGTGGCTATAAACGTCAATTTTGCATAGCTGCATTTGCATTTAAATTGGCCAGCACTCTATATATTACATAGATTTTATTATAGCCGTTGTTTCAATTAGCAAAATTCAACCTCTCACTTCAGTCCTGCTCACTTTGGAATATCTCGTGGTCTCTTCGACACCCACTCAAATATTTACGCTGGCAATGACAAACATAATTAGCATTTAATTAAAATAAAATTGCGCAATGCTTTTGCCAATAGACAAGCAATTGATGATTTGATTATGGAAATCAAATAAAGCCGCATCCATGCTTTTATCAGGAAAACCGATAACAATTCCATGATCAAAGCCTCTGCTAAACTCGTAGCCCTTCAATTCACTTCTATTGTCTGGTTATTGCATACACGCACTCAGTGCCAAATGTGATTGATAAGGCTTTATCTCATTTGGTGTGCCATATATTATTTGTAAATGAAATTTGTACTATTAATTACATTATGGTCCGCAAATGGCATTTTATTGAACTCAAATAGGTCGAAGCAAAAAAAAAGGAGGAAATAGCGCCACCTGTTGTTCGATGTACACTACAGAAGCAGGATGCGAAAACTTAATTTAAAATTGCATAGCGATAAAAAGAGAAACCATAAAAAACAGCCTGAAAAGAGGATATATTCCAAAGGTTGGCTTTGTGTACCATGTTTTAATAATAATGAAATTTGTGATATTAATTACATTGGCCTCTGCAAAAGGTATTTTATCGGTCCGAAATAGGACAAAGGAAAAAATATCAGCGATAGCTCCACCTGTTGTTCGCTAAAGGGCGACAGCTGCAGTAGGTTGCGAAAACTCAATTTAAAATTGCATTGCAATAAAAAAGGACATCATAAAAAACTCGGTAAGAGGGCAGCTCTACTCTAAGATAAAATGGATTAAAAAGCTTTCACATTCTATTAGTAAATGTGGAAGTAGTGGAAGTAAGCCATATATACATATTATGTTCTTTTCTTTTAATGATATTTGTAGTTTCCCCCAAATATATAACACATTCGGTTTAAGAGTTGAATACTAAGGCAAACTCACGTTAAATTGATTTATATAGTTCTGAAACTATAGCAGCGACCCTCTTTAAGTACTTGCGCAATTCCCATATTTGTCAGACATACGTGTCCGTATATTGTTGAGCAAACAAAGTGCGAGCTGCGTACATATGGGACATTGCAATTGATTTATAGAATATATGCGAAAATTCAGATTTATCTGTGTATAAAAGGGGCAGGGCGTAGGGAATAATGAAGAAAACAACGTATTGAATCGAGTACACATAGATTTAATTGAATTACAGTATTTGAAAATACGGTTTACAGCTTTATGAGTATTGTAGGCTAGGGATAAACTACAAGCTAAACAAAATGTACAACTGGAATGATAAACACTTAACGATCCTGAAAAACATATAATTAATGTAAGAAATAGAACTGTGGCAACGGAACCACCTAATCTTATTTGGACACTCACATGCACACAGTTGATATAATATGGATATAGACTACACTACAATATATTATTGAATAAATTAGCTAAAGAATTAACGTCGAGGGACTTGTTTTTTTGGCTTGGCAAGCTATTCAATACGTATAACACCGGCACCAACTCCGCCGCTGTGGGCGGTCATAGGTGGCATGAAGAACCACTTCTCCACCTCGGGATCATACACTTCAACAGTGGATAAATTCGATTCGCCATCATAGCCGCCAATGGCCCACAACTTGCCCATATTGGCAGCCAATGCAACGCGCGACCTTTTGCAATTCATAGGCGTAATAAGCCTCCAGGTGTCAGTCAACGGATCGTAACATTCAACGGAACGCAAGAATGAATTTCCACAGTAGCCACCACATACATAAATCTTGCCATTGAGCGTTGCCACGCCCAAGCGACAACGTCGATTTAACATAGGTGCCATCTTCACCCAGACGTCCTCGTTGGGATCATAGCGCTCCACAGAGTCAAAGATGGACAGGCCATCGTGTCCACCCAAAGCATAAACGTAGCCATTCAGCTGTGTGACACCACCTGCTGAGCGATATTTCATCATTTGAGCCACCTAAGAAGTGTATTGATTAATTAATAAATAAAATATTAATCATTCCACTAAGTACTCACCGTTTTCCATGTATTTGTCTTCGGGTAGTAAACCTCGACGGTGTTAAGCGATGTAACGCCATCGTAGCCACCACATACATAAATGCAATCATCCAAAGCAGCCACGCCTACGGCGCTGCGCTTGCACAGCATGGCACAGCCCTGAGACCATTTGTTTTTGCGTGGGTCATAGACTTCAACAGTTGATAGACGCTCGGTACCGTTAAATCCTCCAAATGCGTACAATTTACCATCCAAAACGGCTACACCCACTCGAGAGCTGAGATGAGATTTGAACATTGTTTTATTATTGCAATGGGTCTATGTATTTATAACTTACCGCATCATTGACATTTGTTCGCCCATTTTCCACTTCTCGGTGATTGGATCATAAATCTCGACAGTACTGACCGATTCACCAGTGCTGGCTAGTCCACCCACAGCGTAAATGTAACCTGTGAAGAAATCACCACAACGTGCACGCGTGCGGAAACTCTGCAACAATCCGCGTCGTTCAGGCATCAAATGAAAGTCCTTCGCCTCGTCGAGTAGATCGCGGCATTGGTGAGAGGAACGTATGAGCTCCTCGCGTGCTACACGGTCTGCCAAAAACTGCGGTGACAGCAGTGGCAGACGCACTGCGGACAACACTTTCGGAAACAGTTCCGCACGCTTTACCTCGGCATACTTAACCCAACGCATGCAAGCCTCGAATACGATCTCTTCATTGCGGACGTTCAGTTCATCGCGACGCAACAGCTCCAGCAACTGCTCACAATCCAGCGTGAGAAACTCCTCCGACTGGGATACCTTGGCAAAGTTTTGATCAATAAATTTATCGGCGGCTTCAATCAAATAGCGGCATATCATGGAGTCGGCAAATGTGCGTATGCCCAGTACATTATGAGGATGGAAACGGGAAATAAGAAAAGCGGCGCAGGCGTCGCGCACATTGGAAAGCTGCAGAAATGATGCACCCACCATGAGGCTCTGCACGTTCTGATTGTCAATCCGAACCTGACCGCTATATGCGTAATTGATTAAACTTCCAAAGCACTAGGCTCAACTCCTTCATGGTAATATCCCTAATACGACTCTCAGCCATATTATTGGTAAACATGGCATAAAAATACGGCACGGTAGCAGCCAACACAATGCGATGAGCCGAGAATGTTTGATCTTCAACCTGTTCGTAACGATTGCAAAATAAACAAAAGTAAACGTAAACACATATGTTTATATTTAGACATTGACAATAGATATAGATAAAGATAATGATAAAGATAGAGATAAAGATGCATTAACAACTGACCTTCAAGGTGACATCGCAAAGTTTGCCTTGTCTTCGTATCTCCAAACAAAGGAAAACTCTCGCCGAAAAGCTGATCATGTCTATAAGTAAAGGATTGTTCATCCAGTTGATTGTCGTACAAATCCATTCTTAATGGTCCTTTGGTTCGACTGCCACCACGAACCGAAGAAAACTTTGCAAGCAAAAATCACCAAAACAAATCAATAGGATGGATATGAACTAGAGTAATTCGCTGTGAACTTGTGACTCTTCACTGGTTCAGCATGAACTCAATTTGTTTTTCGACATAGAATTTTTCACGAAAATTCTTTAACTTTATTAAAGTTTAACTGCTATGTGTTATTTTTAATTAGTTATTCATACACTTTCATGCAATCTAATTAAAAGTTCTTAAAAATTAATTAACAAATATCATACAGGATATAACGAATAAGCACAATAATAAATGATGTGTTGGAAACGATTGAAGTCAAAAACTGCTCTAGCTAATTTTTTAAATTATATATGTATAAATCAGACAACAATTCACTTGATTTTTATCAAAATTAAACACAGAATTAATATCACAGGTCAGCTGTTACTTTTCGAATCCCTGGTTTCGATATCGAAAATAACTGTTGATAGTGTACGGGTGTGTTAAGGTTGCTTTAACAGTCCATAAGTGCTATGGTACAGTTTTAGGGAGATCGCAACCCCGATTATGGTGCCCATGTTTAGCTCAGTAATGAACCTGTCTCTTGCTCTAATAGTTAATGTTAGCAAATCGCGGCAATTGGCAGCACTAATAAAATATATATGACAAATTGTTCAATTAATATTTGTTTCAATTTTTAGTAGTGATCAGAATACATAGCAGAACGGTTGATGTGGCTAATGAATGAGCTCCTACCAACTTAAGACACCACCCAGATATCGTTGAAGATGGATACATCACCTAGAGACATCCAGGTACGTACTTGCCACAGAACTGATGACCCAGCAAAACGGGCAACGAAAGCAAAACAATGACGTCTCACTACATATGAAAATATGTCTTTGTAAATTTGTTTGCAGAAGAATCCAATCGAGGCTCTAAATAAAGATGAGCTCATTACCAAATACAAAGGCCTGCTTAGTATTGCCAAAAAAGCAAAGCAGGCAAAAGATGGTAAGTTATCTTAGGTATATAATGTAAAGTCTCATTCTAAACGTTTATCTAATGCGCAGAGCTCACTGAGGAGAACCGACAGCTCAAGGAGGCATTGGCAAAGGCCGCAAGCAAACAAAGTAGCTTGCCAGCAATGCAAGAGATGCTGCAGGATTTAACCGATAAGAATCTAATACTAACTGAGCAAGTGAGCAGCCTACAGCACAGAACCAAGGAGGATGCCGATCGATTGGGACAACTCGAAATCGAGAATGAGAGTCTCAAACGTCAACTGGGTCGTCTGAGCGACGAAAATGATGATCTGCTTGCAGACATCGAGCGTATGGAGCAAGCCATGCATCAGGTAAACACATTTAGCCAGGACCAGCGCAAGAATATTGATCTACTCGAGGTTGACATTGCGAAAATCAAGGATGCAGAGTCGCAAAACGAGGTACTAAGGCAACAAGCTGAAAGCGCAGCGGAAGAGACGCGAGTCCACGTCGCTGAACTTGCCGAACTTCATGAAAAGTATTTGAGTGTAAAGCAATTGAACTCGGAGCAGCGCAAAAAGTTCAATGCACTCAAAGAACGTTTTATCGATGTGCACCGGAAGCTAAAGAACCTTAAAGAATGCAAGTGTGTGCTGTTAGAGACGCAGCACGAATATGCGGCCTCTATATCCAAGTGGCAAAAAGAGATTATCAAAGCATCACAGCTTCTCTGCGCCAAAATGTCGGCGTTACAGAACGAAAACTTGCACCTAAAGGAACAACTAGAAAGGGCAGGAAAAACAACTCAGGTGCCAAGCGAAAATAATCATTTGCTGCACAAAGTTTACGAACTGGAGCGTTTGTCCAAACTTGTAAAGGAACAGCAGCAGGTACAACATCCGAAGATCGTACTGGACGTTGATTCTTTATTGGCGAAGCTAAAAACCATGGATCGGTTGGTTACTGTTCTAAGGGAGCAGCAAAATTCAAAGCAAGCTGTGCAGCCAGCCAATATTATTAACGTAGTCCACTTCAATGCAAGACTTAATCAAATGAACGATTTGGCTGAAGTGCTTCAAAGGGAGCAACGGGAAATGCAGTTAATGAAACAACAACATGAGCAAGAAAATGCTGAACTAGAGGCGAACTGTGTGGAGTTGCGACAGCATCATGAAGACCTTCAATCGCGCTATGAATTAAAGGAACATGAGCACACTGAACTGCTGGCTGAGATGCGCGAACTAAACGAAGCGCTTAAGGCCCGTGGTGATGTTATTTCACGCATGCAGGAACAGTCTGACAAGAGTCATAAGGACATGAAATCGCTTAATGAGCAGCTAACTGATAAGGCACAGCAGCTGAAACAACTTCAGGGCAGGGTTGATGAATTGGAGCAACATGATCATCTCAATGGGGATGCACAGAGCGATGTGCTGTCAATGACTTCCACAATTTCACGCTCTGAAGAGTTAAATCGTCTTCGCGAACTGGACGATACCTATGAAGAAAAATACAACAAGCTGCGGGTGCTGGCCGCCAAACTAAAGAAAAAACTACAGGAGCAGACACAGCAAATCAAGGTCCTGGAACAGATAGATGCAGCTAAATTGGAAGGTGAGCTGGAGGCAATTAGATTAGCACAAACGCAGCTCCAACAGGACCTAAATGCGGCGCGTGCCGAGAACCAGAAACTTAAATCCAAGGAAAGGACAAAGAGTTCAAATGTATTAAACCTAGAAATTGAAGCAGCAGAGAAGTCACTGGCCGAAGTGAGTTCGAAGCTTGTGGCTAAGTCCACAGAGCTTGCAGCGCTACGGGAAACACTCGAGAGCAAGGAGAGCACAATTACACAGCTCCGAAAAGAAATTAGCATTTTAGAACTGGCTCAAAACGGTGAGGCGGCACATAGTAAACAGCTGAAACAGCAAATAGATCTTATGCAAGCACAGCTTAAGGACGCCCTACATGGCAAACAGCAGGCGCTCTCCGAGAGCAAGGAACTGGAGCAGGCCGTAGAGCAGCAAAAGCAACAGGCAGAACATATGCGCCTTCAGCTTGCAGATAATACACAAGAATACGAGGCGAAACTCAAACAATCTCAGCAGCTGTTGGCCAACAGCACACAACAGCTGGAAGTGCGAATGGATGCACTTATTCATTTGGAGACGACATTGCGTAACGCTGAACGCGCCAAAGAGCAGCTGCAAGTGGAGTATGGCGACTACAAGCTTAAGGCACAGGCGGTGCTGCGAAAGCAACAAAACCGAGATGCAGATAAAGAGGACGACCTCGAGGCAGAACTGGCCACAGTGCGTGCCAATGAGCATAATCTACGAGCTAGCCTCGATAAAGGCGAACAGCTCATCACTCAGCTGGAAACGAAAGTAGACACTCTGCAACAGGACAAAACAGCACTGCAAAATCGAAGCCAGGAACTATTGGTGCGGATTGACGAAATGCGAGTCCAAAACGAAACACTGATACAGGAAAATCACAGACATATACAACAGCAGCAGGAGCAAGTGCAGCACAATCGCCAGCAAATCGAGCAAATTGATAGTTTGCATCAGATCCGTGTGACGCAGCTGCAGCAACAGATCGATCAGCTCGAGAAGGCAGCCACTGCCAAACCCATCACCCATATAAACCAAATGATTACATCAGTAGCACCAGCCTATGATGTCACCAGTGCAGAGCAGAATAAAATAGATTATCTCTTGGATCACGATAGCACTGGAGAGACTCTTGCACAGCTGGCAGCTCAGCGTAAAATTTCCACAGCTTCGCGGCGCTCCCATGATTTTATGCCGCTCGACGAGCTACTGAGCACATCCCTAAATGCCATTACCAGCGATACGGTCACAACAATATCCAATTTCGGACGAAGTGTCAGCATGCATGATGATGATTCAGAGGGTGAAGCACGTGTCGAAACGCAAGCAGCGCTTTTAGCTACCAAGGAACGGTTGAGCATACAGGAAAGCCGGGTACGCCATCTGACTGCATTACTGGCCGAGAACGAACAGGATCTGGCCAAGTTAACCCAAATGAACGATATGCTCAAAGAGGAACTTCGTCGCCAGGAACGTTCCGAGGAACGGGAGCAGCACATGCATAACTCCGAATATCTGAAGAATGTATTCCTAAAGGTACAATCAATCCTACACTCCTTTCGTGATTACCTGTTAATAGTCTATTATCTATTCTATCTAGTTTATCACACTAAGCAATACGGATGAGCGACAGCGTCTGGTGCCAGTGTTGAATACAATTCTACGTTTAAGTCGCAATGAAGTGGAAATGCTTAACTGCGTTGCCAAAGGACAGAAAGGTAAACTCCATTGTGGATCCCATCATCTTTGAGTTTAAATTATTTCTAATAATTCTCACTTTTAGTTTCAAATGATGGCAGCAATCGGAGTTGGACTGGTTTTCTGAGTGGTTGGAGTGGAGGCGCTAGCGCGTCAAGCAACAACAATTAATTGTGTGTATTTGTATTTATTGGTATTATCCCACATGATTTGTTCCAATGCAAATGCTGCCATTGGTCAGTTATTGTGTATATTGACATCGTGTAATTGTTGTATATGATTATTATACACAAAATTGTATTTATGTATATTTATAAAAACGTCTATTGCGTTTCCAATGCGGTGGTATCCTTAGGGGGTATAGACCAATCTATTAACAAGATATATATGTATATATATCAAGAAACAAGTGTTTTTCTATATTTATTATTATGCAAATTGTCTTCTATTACCATAAAGATCAGACTATAAAATCAATACTTCCGTTTAAACTAAATTAAAAATTGATCATAAGTATTATATTGTTTTGTATGTATGCTAATAGTTATAAATACGTGCAGTAAATTGGCTTAGACTATGAGAAGGTTATGCATACTTTTACACTTACTTTTGTATACTTGTAATGCAAACAATTTACAATTAAATGAAAACCCTAACGTAAAAGTCAGCAAAGAAATAAAAAATCACATTGCGCACATCGCAGCAACGACGGCGACTAAGCTAAAAAGAATATATATATATATGTAGTATATATATGTGTAGTTGTATATGTATATTATGTCCTAAATACTCGACCATATGAGCTTTCTAGCAGTCTGGAACTATTGCCATACGCCTGCATAGTTTCCAACCAAGGTGGCAGGAAGCGGCCCGCCCGCCGCAAACAAGCGCATTCGTGTACTGTCATAGCAGTGCGTGTAGATGGCGGGAACATATTTAACCTGCTGGAAGCCGTCCATTTCATCCTCCGGATACTGCAACAGAAAATTTTTTTTTAAATTGTTTAATGCATATGCTATTGCCTACTTACCACAATGCCTTTGCTACACTTGAGTGCTACAGTGCGAGAAGCATTTACACTACTTTCCAGGTACTTGCCAGCACGTATGTCATAAAAGAGCAACATTCCCAGACCAGTGCCCACAGTTAAAAGGTTACCTTCAAAAGATGTGGCACGTATGCCACAGCCACTGTAACGTGATGTGATCTTCTTGATAGTTTGCAGTGTACGCGCATCAAGCAGAATGGTGTACGATCGACAGCCGACGGCATAGAGGCCATCGCTATGATACGCAATGCTCACATTATCCTGGCAGTTGGGTAGTTTACGTGAGAGTGTTTGCTTGAAGGTCTCTGCGTTAAAGATGTGAATATAACCATTTAATGAAAGTGCTGCAATCTCCTTGAACTCCTTGTTAAAGCATAGTGAACGTATCTGCAAGCCATGTGAAAAGTTAAGTTTATATATCCGAGAAAACATAAATCAATTTCTTACTCTCTGCGCGGTTCGGACTTCCTTTACACTAAGCGGATTGATAGTGGCAAAGGTGGGACAGGACTCCTCGCCGCCGTCAGGAAAATCCATATGATCTTCGTTGATGCGCCACAAGGCCATACGCGAATCCTTGGAGCCCGAAACGAGAAACTGATCATCCAGCCAACACATGCCCATAATTAAATCCCGATGTCCGTTCTCGCCTACACAAATGGGATCTAGTGTGGGTAGCCGATAAACTGCAATGTCTGATGAATTGCGGGCACCTGTGGCCAAAAATGAATGACTTGGCGACAATTCAATTGCATGCAGGCCACCCTGGTTTTCTTGTTGATTTGCACGACTATTTGACAGTGTAGGTATTGCGTCCACGCGTCGCATATTCACATCATATACGAGCAATTTATTGCACTTGGTACCGAACACAACCTGACGATTGCTCAGCCATTTGGAGCAAAACACTTTATTAATGTAGCCTAAACTGATTTGCGTCTCGCGCAACATGTCGTGGGTAAGCACATAGCGACTGGTGTATTCTGCATTAACGCTGCGACGCTGTAGAAGTCGAAAGTTCATTTACCAAAGACAAAGACATATAACTCAATTTTACTCACGTCACGCAAGTCATTTTCTCTGCTCCGCAGAAAGTCACATAGGTTGTAGGATGTATTTAGAACTTCGTCCTGCTGTTGAGGCGTCTCCTCATCACTGCCAGAGTCCTCGTAGGTAACGAAATCGTCTGGCTTGTCTGGTTTGCGCCTCCGTTCCTGCCGCATAGCTCTCTGTTTGGCACGCCGCTCTTCCAGACGTGAATTAACATGGCAGGACGGATAGATCCCAACAATGCTTTCTCGTATGGTCTTTACCATACCATTGAACATTTTTGCGCTGGCGTTTGTGATTTTCTTTTTATTATTTACTATTCTATAAATTATTTTTAATGATAATTCTCCATTAGAGTTGTAATCGAACCGTTCCGTAAAAGTTCTATCGAGCGAGTCAGCAAAGTGAACGAACTGATTCTCAAGCATCGTTCATTTAGTTCGATAACTGTATGAGTAAAACTGTATACCTTTTTATTTGAAATGTTATATTTTTAAACTATTGCAGAAGCAATATATTTGTTTAAATAAAAAGATAAGTAAAACTACCTAAAAACAAGGTTGATCCAAAAACTTCAATTAATTAACAGATTACATCTGGAACTGGTTCTGTGTAATTAGTTCATGTGCCTTATACCTTGTTTACACATAAGTTTTGCGTCAAGGGTTTTCGCTGGTTGTATTTTACAATGAATTACCAAACGAAGCGCTTAATGCGCCACAATTCTATCTGCATTGCAGCCAGCGAAATGAATATGCTGGCATCAACAATGATGACAGCACCGCCTACGCCCATCCCGCAGCAGTTGCAGACTCTTGAAGACAATAAAACTATGCACGTCCATCGCCAGGTGATACTGGTACAGGGCGGCAATGTGACACAGGCGCAGCATCAGCAAATGCCAGCTGTTACAGCTCCGGCCCCAAACCAAAATTCAAATATGCCCCCTATACAAATTGCAGACGATGCACCTGTTTCACTGCTTACAGAGATTGCTGATATAATGAGGAGCTTTGGCGACAGCGACCAGCCGCGCATGGCTAGTGTCAAGCTGGTGGAACAAATACTTCAACAGCAACTTCGTGGTATATTTAATGAAGCCTCGCTGGTTGCCATGCGGCGCAAACAGCACCCGTGCCCATCGCAACCGGATTTTGAATTCTTAATGCGTAATCATCCCGTAAAGATAGCACGCATGAGGAAACATTTAAAGGACATGCGTATATTAAAGCGATTTCTAAGCATACGCACTGGAAGGCCGCAGGACTTTATGGACGATGTGGAAAAGCTTGAGGAGGACGAAGAGCTAGCCATTGAGGTGCAAGAGCTACATGACGAGGATCGCATGCGTCGCCTGTTTCGCGCTGATCGCATTTCACAAATTCTGTCGGGACAGCAGTATCTGGAATTTAACGAGGCACGAAAGACTTCATTCTACTGCCGACACGGCGAAAAGATCAAGAACAAATTTAGACGCTTCTTGGATTTGCCCGCCGATTTGCGTATACCCACGCCCACTATGAATATCTTGGCCTATTTGGCACACGAAACCATTGCAGCTATTGTGGACTACTCAATATTGACGCGGTTGAGCTCCGCAAACCGTATAACTGAGCCATACAGCCGTGTTACCTCAGCTGGCGGTAGTCCTTCCATGATGCACGTATGTCCTGAAGTTACACAGGGCCGAGGCATGGAGGTAGTCAGGCATATAAGCGTGCAGGAGATACACGAAGCAATGAGACGCTTTCGACAAATGAGCAATCGCAAAATTGGACGCTTTCGCAACTCTTGCGACATTGACTTTAGGCGCAGTTTTCTGGCCATATAGCTGTTGATCAATCGTATGTATGAAATACACTCACATATTCCTACATACTTACATGGGTGTGAATTATGCTAAAACATATAGTTTTTGTTAAGGATATACAGACCTGAACTGCACCTGAATTGAAAACACTTTATAAGTCCTAAGTCTAGGACAAAATGTTAAAATGTCACAAATATTTACCACTGTTAATACTGATAGTATACAGATCAGCATATTATACACTATTATATAAATGTCGTAGATTTCACTATTTGCTTTCATTGTATCACCCTAAAATTAATTCTATATACAATTATCAATTATATTATGCCACTTTCTGGGATTTTACTTTCTGTCCAGCACTTCGATCTTTTTATTCAGATAATTTATATCTTTATATCTATATTCAAATCCTGCTAAAGTTTTGTTACTTGCAATTATTGATATTAAAAACATAAAGTTTGTTAACAAGAAAAATAATCAAGCAGAATTGTTTGTTCTTCTGTGAGTAAAACGGGTAACACATGATATGAAATGATAAAGTTAAAGCTATTTTTATACTATATTTAAATGTTGATATTAATAAATATAATGTTTGCTACACCAATATATAAACTGCTGTTATGGATTATTTTTGTGGATACCATTTCTAGTGTATTATATAATTTTATACCTATAACCTATTAAAAAGGAGTAAAACAGGGCTAATTAACTGATGCAAATTTATATAACAGGTAGTTGAAACCATCTCTGACCTAAGATATATCCATTTACATGTATATACATTTTTGATCAGGACCAAAAGTCGTAAAGACTTAGCCATGTCCTTCTGTCTGACCGAGTATAGTACTTAGGTTCTTTGATTTTGGACGCAGGTCAAGATTGTTTTTGATTTTAAAGTTCTCTTCACCCCTCCCCAAATAAAAACAGATTGCTTTGATGTGAGTACTCGATCGCTACTTGTATATATATTTATATATATATATTATATATATATGATAATAACTGATAACGTTTGTTCGCTAAGTGCACAACAATTGTTATCGTAATCATAAGCGTATATATGTATATGTATATAGATAATATATGCAATTCTAAACAAAGAAATAAACTTTCAACAGATCAAGTAAATTGTCATTTAACCAGTAGCTTTTGTTCCCGAAATATATATAATATATAGAATATTATGATGTTGCGCTCTTTTAATTAAATTCAATTCATGATACCCATTAAAAATGTGCAGATAAGGTATAACGGACAGTTGTATTAGGCATAAAAAAAACAACCTACCAACTGTTATATTGAACCATACAACTTATATATATAGATCATACTTTGAAAAGGTTAAACCATTAAATACTATTTAATATAGTAAGTAATATTGAAGTGAAGCCACTGTGTAGAGTATTTCCAAGTCGATTACTCCCGCTTTCCTATTTTTCACGCCACTCATATAATATTAGAACCTCTCTGAGTACTTTCGAAAGTGTTATCTTGGATGGGGTCTATGCTCCAACGAGCTTTGGGGCTCGGTGAGCATTCATTCAGTTAATCAACAAGTAGTTCAAGTTCGGCGACGATCAAGAGAAGTCCGACAATTGTACAGAATGTTAAAACTACGCAATTTTCTGGCCGTACATCGGACATTGGGTATACACCAAGTAAGCTGCATAAATGATAACAGATAAGGAATGCTTTTCATATACATTGTCTAATTTGCGATTATTTTAGCGGTACCAAAGCGATGCAGCCGCAGCAAGACAATCAACTAAAGACGAGGTCGAATGGGAACAGGCGCGCGCCTTTAAGGATATGCCATACACAAATCCGATCTCGATAACCTATAACATGGCATTCCCCGGTGGCAGATATAAGAACTTAGACGTTTCGCAGCTGCTTATGGCAATGCGCAAGGATTATGGTGACATCTTTCGAATGCCTTCGTTATTCGGTAGCGATCCGATGTTAGTTACATATAATCCTAAGGACTTTGAGGTTGTGTATCGGAATGAAGGCGTCTGGCCCCATCGACCGGGCAGCGATACTATAAGATATCATCGAGAAAAGTACCGAAAAGATTTCTATCAAGGCGTCGAAGGGCTAATACCAAGTCAGGGTAAACCCTGGGGTGAATTTCGGACTATTGTAAATCCTGTTCTGATGCAGCCAAAGAATGTAAGACTATACTACAAGAAGATGTCCCAGGTGAACTGCGAATTTGTGGAACGGTACGCTATAAACTCAAAAATATTTCCGGTATTCTCCAAACATAATCTTTTTAATGATTTAGTATAAAAGCTATACGAGATCCCAATACGCTGGAAGCACCGGACAACTTTATAGATTATATCAATCGCTGGACCTTGGAATCGGTTTCCGTTGTGGCATTGGACAAGCAGCTAGGACTCCTCAAAGATACCGAAAAGAACGAAACCATCGAGCTGCTCTTCAAGAGTCTAGATGAGTTCTTTGAATATGCCGGAGTCTTGGAAGTACAACCCTCACCTTGGCGATATATTAAAACGCCCATGTTGAAGAAGCTATTAAAGGCCTTTGACAATATACAGGAGGTCACTTTGGCGTATGTGAATGAGGCTCTAGAGCGCCTGGAGGCGGAAGCAAAGCAGGGCATAGTGCGCCCCGAAAAGGAACAGAGTGTGCTTGAGAAGCTACTTAGGATTGACAAGAAAGTGGCCACGATCATGGCCATGGACATGCTTATGGCTGGTGTTGATACTGTAAGTAGCTCCAACTAATTGTCGAAAAGTAATTTCACTCAATGAATCTTTTAGACTTCCAGCACATTCGCGGCGCTTATGTTATCCCTGGCCACACACCCAGAGAAGCAGGAAAAGCTACGCGAGGAGGTGAGGCGCGTGCTGCCGCACAAGGACTCTGAGTTTACAGAGGCGTCTATGAAGAATGTGCCTTATTTGCGAGCTTGCCTCAAGGAATCGCAGCGCCTGCAGCCCCTTGTTGTTGGCCATGCACGGACAACGAATCGTGACTGTGTGCTCAGTGGCTATAGGGTGCCCGCCGGAACATTTATATCCATGGTTCCCTTGAACTCGCTAATGAGTGATAAATACTTTCCACGAGCATCAGAGTTTCTACCCGAACGCTGGATGCGCAATGAGAAGACTTCAGAAACAAGCTGCCCCGCTAATCCGTTAAAAGCAACCAATCCCTTTGTCTTCTTACCCTTCGGTTTTGGACCCAGAAGTTGTGTGGGTAAACGCATTGTGGAAATGGAACTGGAGCTTGGCATTGCTAGGATTATTCGAAACTTTAAGGTTGAGTTCAACCATTCCACGGAAAATGCATTCCGTTCAGTGCTCATCAACAAGCCCAATATACCATTAAAATTTAAGTTCGTCGACTTGGAAAACTAAAGTTCGATTAGTTGCTAAAGATACGATATATATGTATACCTCTGACCTGTGTAAGGTGGCGGAAAGATCCTTTCTGATATAAGTTCTCCTGAATAGAGTCAACTGATATTATGGAATAGTACGAACCGGATTCGCTTTCTAATGATAGAAGTAATCTTTTCGCTCTGATATGAATGTAGCAGAGGGTCAGAGGGTCGACTCGACTATTGATATTGAACAAGAGTATATATAATTTACCCAAACTTAACAGTCCCATGTTTACCCAACTTCAATAAAACACAATACATTTAATTTGAAACAGTTAAAGCTATTTCTTTCATCAGTTTAATACAGACACGTTGTAATAGTACATATATTAAATGAATGTTGGTATGTGTAGTATAATATTATATACATAATTGTATTCAGAGAATCTTGGCTCTAGATTGGAAAGACATTCAGTATATAATAAAATACACACATAACCAAATATTTAACAAAAGTTTTATAGTTTTATATAGCTCGGGATTTCCTAGTTGAATGTCCTTCAATGCATTTTTATTTATGTTTTGGCCAATAGCAACAATAAATAAATTGTTGTATAGTAAATATATGTCCGTTTGTTGAACAATTTTGGATAGAACTTGCAAGTTATATATAGAGGTTAATAACTGCAGCATATAGTATGTATATATGTATGTTATTTGTATATACTTAGAGTAAGGTAAATAAATACATATGTCCATATGTAGTTTTATATGTGTGTGTATATGAAAAGGGTATTCGAATGTTAAATTCTTCTTGATATTTTTTTTGTTCAAATTCTATTTCGTTATTTTGGTCCGATTGCAGAGAATATTGAAACTTCATTGGATTGGTACGTTTTTGGATATTTTTAAAATGATTTTGTATTTATGTTGTTTGGATTAAAGGAAGGGAAACATGTTCTAGTATTCCTTTAGATAGTGTTTAAATATGTAATATTTAACGAACAGTTATTTGTTTAATTCTAGTTTTGTTTTTTTTATGAATCTTTCATTTAATGACATTTTTTTCGTGATTATTTAATAATTTTCTTATTATGATTAAATTTTCTTTAAGTATTTTCCTTTTATCCATTTGTATATGTTTTGTATAGGACTTTCAATGGGTTCCTCTTTAAAAATTAATTATTATAATAAATTTATTTATATTATATATAAATACAAATATATGTAGAAAATAAGATTCAGTCCCAAAAAAATCGGATATGAAAAGTTCTCTCAGTGATTTGCATATAAACATTTTAAAATTTTCTATTTAAATCGTAGCAAGCGAAGTAACTGCAATTATTTGGAAAATACTCGTAACTTGTAGTCGTAATCAAAGCAAATCCTTTAAGCTTCTTAGGAATTTTCTATTGGTTTCGCATCCTTAGCTAGTTATACCCACACATCCGAATACATATTTTATGATGCGTCTACATTGCGAACAGAATTTTTACGTCCTTTTTACGTATTTGAAATGCGCAATCGTTGCGCTTAGACAAAAGCAAAACCGTACGGATTAGTCAGTGTTCTTGTTTGTGGGCGGGAGCAAAACGGACAGAGAACAGCTTCAATAACATCTCAAGTATGCAGCTGAGTGTGGGTGGATTGCTATATACATGTATAAATGTATATTTGTATGCGTGCATGTACGGCAATAAAATCAGAGCGCAATCCAAAATAAATGAGAGCAGAACTTACTGCTGAAATGGCAAGGGTCTATTTATAAATATAGATTTTATATATATATAGAATTGTAACTACGTAAACGATATAACTTTGCCCTTCAGGGATTCTTGGAAAGGATTTTCTAGGAAATGATGCTGTTACAAAACTACTTCAGTTCCTCATTTAGGTGGGAAATTAAGCTCTGACTATATAATAATAATGATCCTTGATGTGAAGGGCTGACAACATTCTTGCGTAATTACTCAGACAGTTGGACAGCAAAAAAAAAACAGAAAACTAATTTCTAGAGTAAGGACAGCTCCTTTTGAAGGATAACAAGGTATAAACTAGCATGTTCTCATAGCCTGCTGCTCGACGTGTCCGCACATACGTAATGAAGTCTCTAGCCAATGCAGTACGTTGTTCAGCAAAAGTACTCGTATCGTACGTATGAGCGCAATAAAATCTAATTTAATGCATGTACACACACGTGTACACACACGTGTACACACACGTGTACACACTCTGACACACACGCACACACACAGGCAAGGGGACATATTAACAGAAAAAAAGCTGTTAAATATTGGGCCGCAGCTGGCAAAACAAGCTCACAAAATGGCGTAAAAAGAAGAATGGAAAAAATTGAGGAAAAAAACATTGCCTAGTTTGGGGCTGAAATAAAAAGCGTAAATGTGGCCGGAAGTGGTCTTGGGATCTGAAAGTGAAGCCGCACATGCCACAACCAGAGAACAGTTACGGACGGTAGATTAGGCGGAAAAGCTGTAGATAAAAGGCGCCAGTAACAGAGTATGCAATAAACATGTGCAAAACTGGCACCCGGAGGACCCCAGGGGGCAGTTGTTTGGTGTGCACCGTCTGCGTCAGTTCCTGGCTTCGCTTAATACGTAGTTGTCCCCTTGGTTTGTGGGCGTTGCGTTAATTAGTTTTCCCTACTGTTGTTGCTGTTGTTGTTGTTATTGCGTTTGTTTTTGTTGCCAATTAAATTTTAACTTGCCACTGGCACCTGCCAGAACTTCATTCTGAGTGGCAGTGTGTTGAAAGCTGACCTTTAGACGCCACTTGACCTGTTTGAGTCAGACATACGTCAAGGTATTAAGTTTTCACCGCCATACATCTTAACAGCCAAGGACATTAGGCAGGACTCGTTGTTGCACCAGCAGTTGTTGTTGTGCTTGTGTTTGTTATTGTCATGCAAAGCTTGTAAATCAATTGTCGCATTACCTGTGAACGACAGCCGCCGCCAGGGCCGCTAGTGCCGCCAGCCAGCAAATTGCAATTTACTGAAACCTCTGAAGGACTATGTGTGGGTGTGGGTGTATGTGTCTGTGGCTGGGTGAAGTACTATATCTTGTGGGTGGCTGCGCAAGCGGCAGCAGTATAAAAATTCGCACAGCACTATAAACATAAATCTAACTTGCTTATTGATGATTTTTCTTTAATGTCAATGTCGTGAACTACGCTGCGTATGCTTAATAAAATGAGGACAGAAAAGGCGACCGCAAAGAGAAGATACAGCAAATCATCGGGAATAGCTGACATCATTTTTCAAACAACCAACTGTAAATCGTATACATTAACAACCAAAACAGAAAAGAAAATGAAAATAAAAATCAAAAAGAAAAAGAAAAGGACTGGAACAGAACCCTCATTAATTATGGAGCGTCCGGTTTAGGGCGTGACCAAAATTAGACAGATATTTCGCATAAATATATACGAGTAGTAAATAAGTATAGCTTAAACGTAAAAAGTATGCAAATGGACTTTGCACCGTAACCTGCTCAATATTTGCGGTGAAAGCTTTGTGTGGGATTTAGGACGCGACAATAATGCGAACTGGTCACGCAATAGTCTATTCCGGCGGCGGCGTTGGCGGCAGTATCCTCATTGCTACTGGCGCTGCCGCCAGTTGCCAGTTGTCGGTACTGCTGCTGTTGCCGGCGTCGCATCGACATTGGTCATTGCCGCTGATCCGCGTTGCTGATGTGGTCGACATGCTTTCGCACCTGCATGCAGTAAAATAGGTTGAAATAGTTCAAATTGTGTGTCGACTTTTGCTTGGGACCACCACACTCACCACATCGGCCACAATGGGCTCCTCTATTTCAAGGCCTTGCAGTGCCTGTTCGCGACTCAAATGCAACTCATAGGAATCCGTCGGAGTAACAAACACAACGCGATGTTTGCGTGTTTGCAGAATGTTGGCAATCACCAGCTAACCAAGAGGAGGAGACAAATGAGGAACATGCACTCGTAGCACGGATTGTATAAAGGAAGACTATAATCTGGTTAATCACTATCACTTACCTTATGCTTGTATTTGTTAAGGCTGTCCCGTGCCTTGACAATCAATATGTTCTCGTCCGTTTCTAATTTAAAGGACACCACATAGGCTTGCGGCACCCAGAGGCTAGCCAAGGGAGCCAACATTTTTGGCACCAATTGAAGCGAAATTGTCGGTGCGCCGTCTCCTGATTGCATTTTGTGGGTGGGCTGCAACGAGATGGATTTGGCATACACGAGTTAATCAAATGACAAGTCAACGATGCGTTTGAGTGTTCTACAATTGCGATGAGACTCCACGAATGGAAGGACGTGTACACACAACCAAAAGCAAATACGAGTGGCACGTCTGTGTAGCCTTGGAAACAGAAGCCAAAAGGCCAGGGTTTTTCATGCCTTGTTAGAGCTCATGCCAAGTCGCACAAGGCATATGGTACATGTCGAATGGATACCAACTAATTGAAAGCATAACTTAGTCGTTAAAAGCTGGTGACGTCGTCCTAGCTACACATCCGACTTAAAAGCACTTTAACCAACTATTGCACATGTGTCAGGTTAGCTGTCTGTAAGTCTGATGCCTACTACTTGTTGATGCCAATCCCGATTAGCTTTCCCTTGCAATTCCCCTAACTGTTGGCCATTTTCGTTTATTCAGCATACAAAGCAACCGGATTGAAAGAAGGACAAGCCTAAGTAGCCAGGACATTGTGTAAGGGTAGAAAGGAATGAAAAACCCTGCTGCAGGCCTTAAGCTGACAACGAAGGCGGAGTAAAAGGACATTGACAATTGCGCAACGCTAGCGTCGGAATTGCAACCAACGTTCCTGCTAATACATACTTAAAGCTTTCGGGGAAATAAGTTTTGATACCCTGTAGAGATACAAATTATATATAGGGTGATACTACAATTATGTCAATGTATGTAACATACACAAAGATAAAAAGTTAAAGCTTTTTGAGCGCAGTATTTATTTATCTGTGTAAGGTATTTTTTAGGGTATTTTTTAGTCTATCACTTTTCCCTTTCGCATTCTTACTTGTTGTACTTGCTTTTATGAACTGCCAACAGCTGTTGACATTGAATTTGGTTCTCATTCTCTCTGACTCTTTTGGTACCGCTCACACCCATTGTCTTTGCTGCGATGCTGAGAAGTGTACCTACCCAACAGCCTTTGTATGTATGTAAAACTATGTGTGTATGTGAGAGTGCTAGTGATTCAAAATAACTGTATAAATTGCCGTCTGTCTCTCTTTGTATGCGTTCATGCATGTTCTTGTAAAATCTTTTGATTTGATTTGCGGATTTTATCACGTCGCCTCCGTTTGTGGATAGTAGGAGCTAAGGCGTTTTTACTGTGCGCTCATTCTCTTTTTCCCATTTCCCATTTCCCTTTCCCATTTTTTTCCAGTGTACTCGGTAGTTTACATTCCAAAAGTTCTTGTTAGCATTCGCTTATTAGAATTTACTTAAGGCACGGTCTTTGTCGCCACTAAAGCCATACAAAATGTCAAGTTGTTTGCTGAACTTGCATAAATTTACTTAAAGGTTGGACGAGGTCCTCTTGTTAAAAGTTGAATTTCTTTTGACTTTTTGTTTAAATTCCTGACTGAACTTGTAAAAAGCTTGAATATTGATTGAATGAATCATACACATAACAGCATACTTGCCTATATTTCAATGGCATTCAATAAATTGAATTACTTGTGTATTATGAATTAAATTATATCATTATATCATTAAATGTTCAAGGTTTTCTCTGTTAAGCAAAGAAACAACATTCCTGACATTTAGCGTGTGTGTATGTGATACAGCTGGGTGCATATGGTAGTAGGTTGGTATTCTAGGGGGACTTAAAACCTCATTTAAATACGCTGGTCATAAATACACGTATATATAATATATATATGTATATTTGTTATGTATATACATATGTACTTGGGGCTCACGAGGATGCAAACTACGTACGTCAATTGGCAGATAAATTAACTGACGCGTAGGTGGGATGACGCCAGCATCAAACAAACAGGAGCAGCACATAGAGAGGATGGGGTTGAATATGCGCATAAATTCCAATGTTCTGTTGATGAGCATACACATCAGCAGGAGGCAATTTTCGTCATTTGGCTTTGAATGGAGAGCAACGAGTTGTGGTTGTGGCCAACAATTCAATCAAGTGAACGTTTTGTGGTTAACGCCCCACAACCACTGACACTATGGAATAGCCTTAAGCAGGAGGCAGAGCGGAAATGCACGAGCTGAGCGGAAGTAGAGCGTTGCAAGTGCCAGGACGAAGCTGAGAGGGTGAAAGCCAGGCGACAAGTGGAAAACTTTCTGTTTACCTGCCTCACTATTTTTCATTTTCCATTTGCACATAAGCATGGGTATGTGTTTGTTTGTGTGTGAGCGTATGTGTGGGTGTATATGCATGCTCGAGTATGTGGTAGTGGTAAAAAACTACAAGCAGCTAACGATGTGACAAGGAACGCCCCCAGCAATGAACGTTTGATGTATGGACTTGAAAGCCTTTTTTGCCGTTGAACACTGACAGGCGACGACGATGAGTGTATATATGGAAGCAGGAGAAGGATGTGGAGCAGGGCGATATGGAATGGTGGGTATCAGGGTTTGACAAGCAGAGGATGCAACCAGAGCTGCATGAACATGTAAATGAGTGTAAAAGTAAAGTGAAATTGAAATGTGGCCGGATAGAGAGAAAGGAAAGTACATGGCCACATGGGATGAAGGGCAGCTGTACAGATGCTGCGATGGGCACAACGATCAAAATTATGTAAATCAAATTAAATTCACGATGACAATGTGAAGGACACAAGGACAGAGATGAATAGACACGAGTTCCAGCTGCTGACAGACATTTGTGATTGAGTCTAGGGAACTGCTTGTGAGGAGCAACATGAGTAGTAACCTAATGCTCCTGCTTCTGCTGGGTGTGGGTGTAAGAGTGGGATTTGGGCTGCGCGTGGGACTGGGACTTGAGCTGGGGCTGACGTCAATTATGTCAAGTGGAAATGTGGCAGACAGAGCCGATGGCAGGCGCAGGCAATCAACTTGCAAATCGATAAAAAGCAATTTCCAGGCACTGAAGCTCTGGAGCTAGAGCGACGATGCCAGTCATTGAATGAAGAGTGCAATCAATTACAAGATTTCCCACATGATTAGAACGATTGTGACAGGATAGGGAACTTACCATCAAGTCCTCGGGTATGTAGAAATCGGATACGGCAGCTGCCAAATATAAGACAGCCCGCTCATGAAACGCAGCCAAACACTCGCATGCAGCGCGCAGCAGCCACATGTAGTCCACGACACTTGTGAAGTTGATATAGAGAATCATCTGGGTTTCACGCGCTATCTTATACTTGGCTAGTACGGGAGCGAACACGTCCACCGAGTCCGGCTTGATGGCTATCGTGGAGCTCTGGCTGTTGTCAGCTATGTCCAGCATATCGAAGAATTGCTGCCCAGTAAAGTGGCGAGTGAACGGCTCCAGCGACTTGTGGCGATGCATAAAGATGACGGCATAATCGTGATCTAGAAAATATTCAGCACTCGCCGAACCTCGTGTCCCGGCGCTAAAATTGTCCACAAAGCGCACCGTGTTATGCTCCAGGGGCACAGTAGTGCCACCAGACTGTGTAATACGAAGAGATTATTAACAGATTGGTCAGCCCATTAGCGGGAATTGGGGATTTGAGTGATGATGTTTACCGTGACGAGAACAATGCGGTTCTGCAGCTTATTATGCCGGTCGCAGAACTCCTTTAGCAGTGAGCGATTATCCTCGAAGTCTGCGGGTGGCAGATGTGTATTGTAAAAATCCTCCCAGTGCGTCATATTTGGTCCGTATGGTTCAGATGGTCCTGTTTATGTGTTGTTAGTGCGCGGGGCCGGGCCCAAAAAAGGAAAAGGAAGCACGCAAGGAAGCACAAAAACAATGACGCCGGAAACGATGCTATGCTTTTACCGTTAATTGATATTACAAAAACACAGATATATATACGTATACACACACAAACACACACGCAGGCACACTCCCACACAGCTAAGACCTTATCAGCTAACAAGCGTATGGCAGCCTTAACAATCAAAACGGCAACACTGGCAACAAATTAAAATAAAGCCACGCAAATAAATTAATTATAGCACAGCGTGTGATGCATGCGGCGTCTGCAACTACACGGACAGCAACAGAAACTTCGCACTATTTAAATTGAACGGAATTTGCACTCTAGGCGCAACGCTGTCTGCACCGACGACTACAATTGTGTACTGACAGACAATTCCTTGTCGTTGGCAAGGCTTTCACTTGCTTTCTTATCAATGAAAACGTTCGGAGAGAGTGCGCATTCGCATTCTGAGCAAAGCATAGAGTATGTAAATGTGGAGGCGAATTTTCCGCTCTCAATTAAATGGAAGCGTGTGGGCTGGTCAAATGCTTGAGGCCAGTGCGATTGAATGGACATTGGTACTGCATTCACTTTTAGGAGAAGTTTATTTAATCTAACAGCGTTTTAACAGTCATACCAAAGAGTTCATTTAAATTTGTATGATATTTTGTAAACACCCACACATGTTGCCACTGTTGTCTGTTAGTATCAAAACTGCACTTCTATAGTTACTTACTCTAGAACAAAAGAGCGCACACGATTTTTATGACAGAGAAGATCTGTGCCGAAACTGAATGAAAGAGAGGAATAAGACGAATACAGCCCACTCGGGTGCTAGAACACGCGCAACTCAACTTTGGCAAAAAAAAGTTCAAAGTGCATATTTGTAGCAAAACAGCTGTTGCGTGCATCTGTTCAATGCGAAGCGCTTCTGTTAAATGGGGAGTAAATCTGTTAAGTTAACGGGAGTTGATCATTCAAATTTAATAATTTTAAATAACTGTCTTTAATTTAAATGTCACCCTGGCACAACCAAAACTGTTCGTCTGTTTACTCAACGATGGAAAATAAATTCTTGCAAATCAGAAAAGCTCTGTTAACTTGCGAATGTTAACGGTGTGGCAACGCTGGTCTGTCAACAATTTTAAAATAATTATCGATAAATGTTCCGAGCTACCAACCAAATTTATGCATGCATCTTATTATGTATACGACCTGAAATCAGGATTGATGGGGATAAATATATTAGGATAATAAATAAATAAATGATGTATGCATATTTTTCCATTGGCAAGGGAAAAGACCACGAAAGAAAGGCCTTTGTAAGATTGTAAGATTAAGATTACTAGGCTTAAGTTATAATATAGAAACATACGTAGTTTTACTCTAAATCCAAAATATAAAATAATTTATTTTAATTTCATTTAGGATTACATAATACAATTACAGGCACCTTTCGAACCATCTGCTTTTTAAAATTATATGTTGATTGTTGACTCTAAGCATGTTATTATTAGATTGTTGTATAAAAAGAGTCTCTCAGTACAATATCACAGAAGCTTAAAACTAATTGGCATGTCCACTGCGCAAGCAGATAATCGTTATCTAAAACGACCTTTAGTACAACTATTTGACGTGTTATGGTGTGCAGTTAATTGACAATGCATATGAAAAGCCACCCGTGTAAATTTATGGCATTCATTACAAACACTTATTCATATGTGTGCACTCAATTAATGGTCGCATCAAGTGCAATTTAAAATAAACTTAAGCGTAGTTGAATCTCAGCCCACACTAATCTGACAGAGCTCTACGAACGCGTCGTAGCCGTCGTTGTGGTTGGGGCATATGGGCTAAGCCTCTGAGGATATGTCGCATAAAAGTTTGCATCATCAATACCCTCATCATCCATATCTCGATTGACTAATCTTTCACGCATTCCATAGCGTTGTCTGTACAAAAGAAAAAGATTACAAATTAGCACTTTCTAAATAAATGTCAACAATTAGCACCGTAGCTACTCACTCTAGATATGATCTCCATAAAACCAGTGCTGCGTATAGACACACCGATACGAGAGCCACTACCACGAGTATAATGCTGAGCAGTAGATGGCTTTCGTTAATAGAACTCGACTCCACATCCACAGGCGTCATCTCAATATTTTCGGCAGTGAATGCATCACTTTTCGTGTTGTAGATACCGTGACCTTTGAAACGCTCCTCCAGCTCTTCGCTGCTATCACGATCTACATCTTCATTGTCGCCCGACTCAAGTATTTCCACATCGTATTTATAGTTTCCGGCCAGTACTTGATTTGTGGCCGTATTCAACTAAAAAAAAGAAGTAAAATCAAGACCGTTAGATTACCTCCTCATTCAGTACGCAATTATACCGGTAATATTTCCCCACCTGTGGTAATTTATTTTATTTAAGGTGTGATTCTATGTCACTTTTATACTAAATTCGATTCGTTCTTATAAACTGACGTCATTGGCGTGACGAAATGTGAAAATGGTTCGTGTGAAATTGAAAAGTGTGTGGGCTTTGTACAAGTGTTTGACTCAGGGGCTTTAGAACTTAGACATTTATAGCCCTGTTTTTTTAGATTGTGTAACTATATAGCATCTCAGGTGTACGTCAGAACGATATTACTAGTATACAGCCAAGTGATTAAAAAATATTAAGTAGAGTATAATAACAGCTATTATATTGTATATCATATCAGCATACACCCTACGACTAAGCTAATCGTACTCGACTGAACCCTGGGTTGCCACTTTGAATGAACAAAGTCAGATTGATCTGTACTTTAGTAAGAGACTTTGATATCAATATAATTACGATTAGAACCTAGAGATACTCTACTTATCACGTTGTTTTTTGCTCGTAGTCTCCTATTAGATATTATTTAATCAGGTGAAATCGCATGCTTGATATATATTATACATGCACGTAAGAGCGTTCATATTATATGGGGACTTGGCTTGACATTGAAACGTCACAGAGCTTGAAAAATTACTTAGAACTTCGCTTTGAAAGTGATTTGGCCGGAGTTGGGTTCAGGCTGAGCTGAAACTGAGGTTTACGGTGACTCATTGTCATGACGACAGAGGCAACAGTTTCGTGGCCAGGTTAAATACTCGGGGTATTCACTACTTGAGGCCCCACGATGTGATGAGCTTGTTGTCTGTTTCAATTATAAGTCAATTTTTAATGGAATTTCGTGACTAAGAGGCTAAAACCCCTCATTGTGGTTGGCCCCGGCCAGTTTCTTTAATTTTATGCAAATGTCCACTGATAAAACGATTGTGTGCTTTTCAGCCTAATAAGGTAAGCGACGCGCGTGTCTCTTTTGCGGCTTTGGCATTTACTCACAGTCAAAGTGAAAATAAATAAAAGTTTCTTAAAGAGTGAATTTCCGGTTCTGTTTAAAAATAAACTCGTATAAACCAAGGTGCATAGCCCTCATCATCACCCTCACCATCACCACACGGTCATATATCATATTTCATTTTTGGTGCGTCAGAGGACTTGTAAGGCGGGCTTTGGCCCAGTTACCCTTCTCGGGACAGTGATTAGCTTACCTCCTCGCCAGCGCTGACAGCTGTTATATTTTTGGACGCCTGCCCATTCGAATCACTTAGTCCGGTATCGGATTTGCTCAGATCTTCCAGGGGCTTGGCATGGGCTGCAAGAAAGCAATTAAGCAGAAAAAATCAAGACATTAATTAAATATTTGTGCATGGCATTTTCCCTTGAAAGAAAAGAGAAACAAAAACAAATAAAAGATAATACTCGGAATCCAGTTTCAGACTGATCTTTAAATATTTGCACAAGTACAAATATACATCGCACTACCCAATCTTATCTTTATTCAAAAACTGCGAAATTCGCATAAAAAGATTCCATGATTGTATTTTATTCTCGATTTATCAGAAGCTATTCTAATCTTCTTAGACACTTTTGAGCAAACAGAGAAGCGCGTGGAAGCGACAAGCTGGCAAACTTAATACCTAGTATAACAAACCAGTCTATTAGCCTTTACGTATCAATATAAAGATATACGTATGTATATGTTTATATAGACTGTTTGCTATATGGCTGGCATAGGCAATACATACATTTCTAATGCGAGAGCGTGTTTGAAAAGTTGTTTGTCATGCGGATCGTATCAATAGCGCAAAAAAAGCAAATTCAATTATTCGAAAAGTTCCATATTGGCCAAAAATTAACCCAAAAACTCGATTCGACGGCTGCATATGAAATTCGAGCTGGAATTAGCACAAAAAATGTTCTCTTGTTGCCAACTACTGTAAATAGCAATACGCGGACAATTCAACTAGGTGTGAATCAATATGTTATGGAGACGACACCTGATATCGATACAAAATTGTCGCGTGTAGTATCTTATCAGGTTTAGTTTCCAGCGAATTTTGTATGTACATAATAAATCTGAATACATATGTGGAAGGTAATCCTTTATTTGGTTCAGAGGGACCTTGATATCTCATGGCTCTTAACGAGTGACTGCAGGCGGCTTGTATTGTAAAAAGAGATATTTATGCGCAGTAAACTTGGCTTACAAAGCGGACCAAAGCCAGACCGACGAGTTCAGCACTTAAATTTAACAGTTAAGGCAAAGGGTAATTGCCATCCAGCAGTGTTCTCTGCCGCTGGCCTGGCTTCCAGCTGCCTTGGAAACTAGTTTCCCGATAATGTTCAAGTAGATAAATAAATATTGAGACGCTGCGTGGATTTTTTATACTCGTACCAATCGTATGTGCTTTGGCTATCTTTCTGTCAATGTCTGTTAGCATTGTATTGCATATATGTATGTGCATATAGTATGTATATATGTATGTTTGTATATATGTACTTACAGAAACCCGTCAGCAGCACCAATAGCAGAAAAATACTGCAGAAGCTTAAGCCGTTACTGACACGCATTTTTGCTTTATTTGAATAAACACAGTATTATCAATAAGTAATAGAAGCGCTTATCAGTTTGGGAATTAATTGAAAGTGTCCGGACTTGCGCGTCAGTTGATATTTTAGCAAGGTGAGTAACTATTGGGAATTTTTGCGAGCACTTAAAAAACCGTAACAATAAAAAACTAAATGATTTTTAAAGACGTTCGAGCACGAAAACTTTCTGCGCGTGCGTTTTCGACGAGTTGCGCCAGAAGACTGAGCGCTCACTTTTCAAGCGAGCGGTAGTTAGAGCTTTCGAGGAAGAGAGGAAGCGCAACATAGAGAGAAAGAACTACAGAAAAAGAGAGCGAGAGAGAGAGAGACAGTATGATGGTAGACTATACAATAATTTATAGAATATTTAATTCTTTTAGTGATAATGCGAGCAAAATCCAACAAGTACTCTGAACAAAACGTCTCAAAGCTTCTCCGTTCAAAGTAAACGTTATTATCTTAGACTCTGTGGGCTTGCGTCAAGTTCAAAGTTAACGGCCAAGTTTAGTGTGAATAATCAAAAGTTTTAGCTCGATCTCGAGCGATTTCGAACGACTTTGCTGAAGTAACTAAAGTTGAGTAGGAAAAAGGAACACGGAACTAAAGGAATAACATTATTCACATTATCATAACAGCTAATAAGAAAGTAAATTCAATTACCCATATATCAACTATACTATATTTAACAATATTACTCATTTGGAACAAATCAGTGGGATAGAGTTGTCAATTTGGCTTTTTTTCCGCCAGCTGTAGAGTTTTATTAAAAATGTAGACTAGGCTGACGTAAACTTTAGCCATTTTGAAAATTGAATCAGCTTGTTTTTAGCTTTACATTGGGAACTATTGTGGCTTGCAACCATTTACTTCAATATTTAATGTAATCAGTGTTGCCGATTTAGCCTTTTTTCAGTAGATCCTTTCTCTTTTTAAGTGCCTCATAACTAAATACCATTCCATCTGCATTTCTGTGGGTGCTCACAGAAACAGAGGGACAGCCGCGAAATTTAAAATTAGGATGAATTGCAATGTTAGAAGAACCAATAGCAATGGCTAAGCCAGTTTTGACACCAAATCCCGAAGTGTGGCAGTATAATAAAGTAGGAAATCAGAAAGTCTTGGATTTGTACAATCAGCATTCAAATTAAGTTATGGTAACGACCACTGGTTCAATGTAAGCCAAAATATTTATTTCTTATTATAAGGCATTTGACATTTGTACTTTTTTTTGCTTAAAACATCACATAATATCCACACACCCTAACTGGAACTTCTTGAACCCATAAGCCGTCAGGGTGGTTTAAAAATAATAACACATTTTTATATTACTTTCGATGTTTTATGTATTCTATATAAGTATTTTATATTTTTGCTAGACCTTTTATGTGTAGCGTTTGAGTTGTAAAAATAATTGTGTAGCTGTTTGTGAATGTGGCTCCGTTAGTTTCAGCAATTTGGTACAGTGAATTTATGTCTAAGCTAGTTTAAATGCCTAGACAATTTAATATTTACAGTTTCAAGACTGGCCTTAAAATAAGTAACAAATCTTCTATAACAACAATTTTACTTAAAAATTACTAATTGCTTGCACTTTTAGCTTCAACGTTCAAATTTGGGCCAGCTTTTGCGGTCTCCGAGCGCCGCCGGCCACGCCGCACTCTGAGCGCTCAAGCTCACAGGTTTAATACAGCTTACAAGATAGGTTAAAATATTCAACATGTAAATGCCTTGAACAACGGGCGGTCAGGATGAAGCGTGGCCGACGATGACCGAAGGTCGCCGGTGTCGCGCGTTGTTTTCACAACCGAGCCAGTAATCTGCTGCATCACAGATGAGCTAGGAAACCGACCAGCAGCTCCGGCTCGGCGGAAGCACGCACACGACAGAGCAGCAGACAAAACTTTCGAAGTATTATAAGAGCGAAACTTTTGCACATATTGAAAACCAACTGCTACAAGTTTGTAGTTGTGTAAGTCGTTGGTGTAAAGTGTGTTGGTGGTGTCTGGGATGGATGAGAAACTTAAACTGCTTAGAGGTAATTTGTGTGCAACGCGTTTAAACAAACTGCTCTTGACTGTTGGCTGACAGTTCCATCAGTCGCCAGGCAGCTTTAGGATTATGTTCGTTGCGATCGCGACACAGCACCCATACGTAGTGAACTCGCATAACTTTGTCAGGATTGCCTTCGACCACCTGAGCTTTCTGATCCCGGACGCACATGATTTGCTGCGCCTGGAACGTTATGATTAGTACTGGGCCTTGCTCCATGACCTTGCCCATAGCGAGCTCAATGTTCTCAATGTCGAGAATTTTTGAGTCCAGATACAGGCCGGTCTTTTTCGCTTGCGTTATGGGTGTCGCGATTATGTTGTATGTACTCTCGAAGCACCAATCCTTCAGAATTTCCAAATCTCCACGGACAATAGCCTCTAAAACATTGGGTATAATATCCCGTTCGCAATCGTGCAAAAACTGCTTCTGATCAAAATTAGGATCGATCTTGACTAATTCAGTCATCGTCTCGGACAGCTCCGTCTTTGAAAACAGACCGCCCATCACATCAGATACTTTGTCAGTGAGTAAACGGGAGGCTCGAATGACGGGATTCTCAGATTCGTCGTATTTCACTTTCCAATCAAACACTTTATTTACATATGTGTTATTGTTCTTAAAGTTCTCCCAAGACTGATAGAACTTGGAGTCCTTGTGAAGCTCCAGACCTAAAATATGGTTATTATTTTAAATATAGTTACAACTTAGCAGTAAACTTTTGTTGATTTACCTGTTGCTTCCGTATTGGCTTCCACTACACGCGAGCTATCTCCTATATCTACCTGGACCCGTTTCCTTAGCTTTACCGGCGAACAATATACACGGTTTTCTATGCTAGTCTCATTCATTTCTTTTTTAATTAATTTCGTCGTGTCGGAAATGGCCTGGAATGCGCCCGATTGCCCGAGCTTACCACTTGTGTCCGTTATCGTGTCGCTTACACCCTTCGCCTTTTTGGATATCTCCTCAGAGACTTTCTTGGCCAAGTCTGATTTGGAGGCATCATCAATAACATCACCAACTTTTTCCTTAATCGCGCCTAGTTGCTCCTTTAATATGCTTGATGACTTTTGCGCTTCCGATTCAACAATGTTGAACTTTTGCCGCGCTGACTTCAATGCATCGGATTGTTCCAATTTTTGCGCTTCTTCGCGAAACTTCTGGATGCTGTCCTTCATCTCCTTGTTCTTATCCATCTCACTACGCACATTGTCAATGAACTGTGAGAAAAAGCCGGGTCGTCGTCCAGGTGAGCTATAAAGACGTTGCTACCGGATGAACAAATAAAAAATAAATTACTATTTGTTATTGATAACTTAAGGTCACGAACTCACCGGTTGTTGTTGCAGGTTGTAGGTCGTTAGTTGATACGTGAAGAAACATGCACGCTCGCGCGCTATGGCAGCAAATTTGTACTGAAAATAGAGAAATGATTTAAATAAATTAGCTGCAGCAGGGCCACGCTTAACCTCGAAACGGTCACATGTGAAATGCATTCTAGTTCCGTTGGCTGCATTTATTCAAATTGTATGAACCTACCATGATTGCAGGTGCTGCTGTTACGTGGAATTTTCGATGGATTTTCGTTCTGTGAGGAATGGTCGAAAACCTCACGACAATCCTACCAAATTTATGTAATTCGCAGCTTTGATACACGCACGTATCAAAATCTAAGAATCAGCTGTTCTTGGTGAATAGTATTGGCAAACGACGAGTACAGTGCTGCGCAACGAATTTATCCGCTGCGAGTATAGTGCTGTGTAACGTATTCGGTGGACGGCGCAATTCGAATCGTGAAATGGGATGTTAAGTGGTAAGTGCAGCAGCGTAATTATTGAGTTATGGCGGATAATTTTCGCCACAACTACATATGAAATGTATGATTATTAATGGATTGATTAGTAAGTTTTGATTGCTTTGTTTAATTTTTTCTTGTCAGTTCCTTTTTTTGGCATTAGCTTTTGTGACCATATGGCAACTCTTCGGGAGAGCGTGCTGCGCCGAAGCAAACCGTTACTTGGATAAGCTTAGCCGAATTCCAGGAATTGAGCTATAAGAGCGCGGGCATATTCCCATTTGACTTAGTTATTTGCTTTTGTAACTGTGGGCAGTTGCCGGTTTTTGGGTTTTGACAATTTTCTTTAATTTTCGCACCGTTTTTGCACAGTGAATTTAAGTTGTATAATATATTAATGTACAAAAAATAAAGAAGTAACGCATAAACATACTTCAAATATATATGTATTATAACTTGGTTTTATTTGTGTAAAAACTGGTGGATAACGAAAAGCGCAATAACGGCACTTGGCTCGCCTTACATTCCAATCGTTACACATAGTTGTTGGTATTTGTCATGTTTCGAAACAGCAGCAGCCTGGAAGGCAATACCCCAATTGTAAGTGGACGCCATTACAAAATTCCTTATAGTTTTTTTTAAGAAAATATTGCTGATTTTCTCTTTCGTCTAGGACAATATTTCTGCCTTTCACGGGCTGGGTGGCCTAAACATGTACTTGGACACTAGTCCACTTAACATGTCGCCACCTGTTTCGTCGGCAACACTGAGTCCACCTACCACACCGCTGACACCGGAGCCTCCGATGTCGTCGACTCAGTTCCCTCTACTGACGGAAAACAATGTGAATATAAACGCCTCCAATGCTGCCAGTACACTGCTCCTTCAACGGCAGTATCAATACCACCTGTTGCTGCAACAGCAGCAGCAGCAACTTGCACTGGCTCAGCATCAGTTGGCTCTGGCTGCATCGGCGGCAGCGGCGAATCATCACCAAAAGGACGAGATAGCGCATTCTCTTAAAATGTTTGCGCTTCTCACGGCGTGCAATGCAGGTGAGTGCGAGTGGGATAGATAGAAATACAACAGTACAGTCAACAGTAGAACTTTTGGATGTTTAAATTGGGCTGGTCATTGAACCCTTTCAATAATTTGTTGTTATTAACTTCTTAGTTTTGAAACAAATGAAACCATACATATTATCCATTATACAGACAACAGCAGTGGATCCACACAGGATGCGATGCAGGAGTTTGCAGCTAATGGCTATGCAAGCGATGACTATAATCGGTTTCAGTACAACAATCAAGTACCCGCACCGCCGCCATCTGCGCAGATGCCACGCCAGTTCCCCATTCCAACAGGTGGAGGCAGTTCGACGACTGGAGCAACAGCCATGCCGCCCACACTTGCTGCTGCCCATTGGATCAGTCTTAATAACTATCATGAGCAGCTCAATCATGTGTGGCGCAGCATGTCCCTGTCGTACATTCCCAATGTGCATACAAACGCGGGATTTCCGATGATATCTACAAGCCAAAAGAATGTAAATACTATCGGCTTGCCTTTACCTCCAGATCACATACGGAATGCGAGCAATGCCAACATAACAAATAACAAAGTTAAGCGCTACAATAGCGGAAAGTCCAAGGATCAGGTGAGTTGATAAAATACGCATCCTCTCATTTCAATAATTTTAAATTTTTCGTTGAACAGGTCAACCGCCATTGTGTTTTTTGTGAAAACAATAATGAGCCCGAAGCTCTAGTCAAGAGTCATTCAGTACGCGATACATTTGGACGAGTATTGTGTCCCAAACTGCGTACATACGTCTGCCCGATATGCGGAGCATCGGGTGACTCGGCACATACTATTAAATACTGCCCTAAGAAACCTATCGTCACAATGGAGGATGCCATTAAGGCTGAATCCTTTCGACTGGCCAAAAGCAACTACTATAAACAGCAAATGAAGGTTTAGAAGTGTTTGAAACTCTGGAAGTTTCAATAGCGTATAAACATATACGAATATATATAAATATATATATATCAGATATATGTATATGCGCGTTCCACTTAAACCCAATCTCAAATGATCTGCAAGCATAAGGCGCCTGGCGCGTTCGATTTTATAAGATTACACTTGACCCAATGGCTGGGTCAGTTAGCTAGTTAGTTTGATATTAGCCTAGCTAATGACATGTTCGAACTTCAAAAATATCGGGTTACGTAAATTCAATTAGTATACCTAGAAAATACTTACAATATCGTAATATTTGTTAAATCGTATCGGCCGATGAAAATGTATCAAAAGCGGCTTATTGGTTCGTGACAGCATTATAGTTATTATTTTTAATACGATTCTGTACAGTTCCGAAAACTTGCAATATTGGTCTGAAAAATATTTATCTACTAGATTTTGAATAGAATACTTTGAATTTCGAAATGCCAATCGTGATAGTTTAATTTGAATACTTGCTAAAGAAAGAGCACTGAATATTTTCGATGGCAACCTTTTCAGAGTACAAATTTTTTAAATTCTGACATTCGAAAAGTTGATTAGCAACGCAATTTTTTTAATACATGTTTTATTTTATTTTTTTTTAAATGTATCATCGCGGATAAATCATATATATACATATATATATTCATGGTATATATCTTTTCTATATATTTATTAACTCAAGTAATATCAAAACCCACCAATCAAAACCTAATAACTCATTTAAATATATATATAAAATTTGTTTTATTTTTTTTTTTTCAAAAAATGCAAAGAATGTACAAAGAGTTCGAATTAAGTATTGAAACTTTTGTAAACTGAAGTTAAAATTACTTGTAAAAAAATCGAATAAACTGTTTAATTAACCATAACACTACGTATACTTATTCCCTGTACATTATGCGTTAGTCTTCTTCGCCCTCTCGGCGTTTTTCAAACAGCGCCAAAAAAATGCCGTCGGTCAGGTCATGATCTGGTAGGCAATACAAACAATTCTTGCCAATCTGAACATATTCCTTGTCGCCGACATTCTGCCACTTATTCCGTAACGCTTTTTTGCAGCTAAGCAGCTTAAATGAAGGATTAAGCTGGAGACAACGCTGAACAACTTGCTCATTCTCTTCCTTCCAAAGCGAGCAGGTACAGTAAACAATGCGCTTAACCTGCGGAAAAGCGCTCATAGCATGGGACAAGATCTTAATTTGGAGTCCAGCTAATTTGTATAGACGCTTGTCATCTTTTTGTTCATCGATAACGCTGATACGACTTTGCATTCCATTGCCAGAGCAGCTGGGATCCACCAAAATATATTCTACGTCTGGACATCGATTAGTATCTAGGGTAAAAACATTGTAAATTATTCATTTACTTGGTCAATTTGTTTTGCTTACCCATGGTCAGAGCGTCACCCAGAATAGGCGAAACTATCTCACAGCCTGCCTCGTTGGTAATGTCGCACAGTGCCTTGTAACGCTCTGTGGATTGCTCTACGGCATAGATGCGACCCGTGTTCTGCATTACGTTGCACATATGCAATGTTTTCATGCCTGGCGCTGCGCACATATCCAGCACAGTTGACCCAATTGGCGGAGCTAGCAGTTCAGCAGCTAAACAAGTAGCCTTGTTCTGCAATATGAACTTTTTATTGAATACAAAGTCGTGCGAGGCCCAGTAGTGACTCCATTTGGGATGGAATACCAAGACTCCTTCAACATGAAGATCTGTCATGAATTCATCCTCTTCTAGAGCGCGTATGGCAGCCAGAAAATCAGCATATGTGGCATCTGCTGCCAGTTCCTTGCGCCGCCACTCCTCGCTAGCCAAGTACTCCAGGGCATCGGCAATGCTGAACAGATTGGTATTAATGCGCACATAGCGTGGATTGGGCTCTGTGTAATTATGAAAAAGTGAAAAAACGTAATTTAAAAGTGTGATATAAGACCTGATTTTATTAGAGCTCTTATATGCTAAACTACTGGTCTTTCTTGCCCTCCTCATCTACCTCCTCCTGCACCACCTCCTCTTCATTAGTCAGGGGAGGTGGATCCTTTTCATAGACTGCCTTGACCACGTACATGGCTACAATAGCATTGACCACCACCACAGCAGTGAATACAGCATAGCAATTCACTTCGAATACGCTCAGCTGGGGAAACGACTCATTCAGCCAGTTGCGTACACCATAAAATCCTAGGAAGGGCAGTGTGAACATAAGAACGCTGTAGGCCATTAACCAGAGAAACACTTCCAAGCTTCTGTCCAGCGACTGCTGTTCTGTCTGCGGTGACTCAAATATTTCAGTTTCAGTTTCCGACTTTACATTTTGTACGGCCAGCTCCGATTGCTTCTTTGACTTTTTTGTCATATTTTTATAATATTCAGCCAACGGCTTTGATTAATACTGATACGTTTACAGCTATGTCTTTGTGAAAGAACCTGCCTTTCTTCTGGATTCCAGAACCACTAATTGCCTCCTGCAGTTTGTCTTTGTATGAGCGTACGGTCTGCACCGGTCTGCTTTCGCCGTTTAGTTCGCCGCGCCCAAAAATTAGTTCTGTAACAAGCACTTTGGCTAGTGCAGAGTCCAAATTGGGATTGTCCTTCAGCAATCCTGTCGTCTCGATAGCGTTATCAACAGCACCTCTATTATCGCTGTAATGTTTTAGCACTGCCTGCAAGCTGCGTACGCGCTGTAAATGTAAACGAATAGACGAAAGTGGCTTTAGCTTGTTGTTATTTATGGATCTGTTTTTTAACATACCGCATGCTTTTCCTCAAATATCAGGGATTTTATTGACTTTTGTTTTTCAATGGCCGTTTTTAATATTTTTGCTGTTGCTTTATATTGTGTGGGCACTTTTATTGAATGTGTGAATTTGCTCATGATGATGTATCACGTGTATTAACTGAATACGTTCGTTTGAAGTCACTCAAGTGAGCGAACTAAGTGTCCGGCTGTTGTTCATTTAGTTCCAATAATATTTTCACAACACGGTTTATAAATATCGAACCGGAGTTACTTATTGCTATTGAAATCGTTTGTTGTTATTGAAATAAATAGATTGGCAGTTTATAAATAATGGTATTGTTCAAGAAAATTCGATAAGAAAATAACACGACACAATGGTCACAGTTTTATTAAATAAACTTATATCGGCGCCATAAAATCTTACTACGATAACTATCGAGATGTCGTGGAAATCGGTTCGCCCTTGAATCGGTTTAAATTTTGAGTAATTCGTATAATGCAAAGTACATATAAAAAATGTTTGTGCAACAAATAAAAGTGATAAAAGTAGTGATCTATATATATTTATGCATATAAATGTTTATATATGTTTGTAATTTGTTTATCTAGATGGCGAATTATGATCAAAAAGTAATAAGTGTTTGCTTTGAAGAAAATACAATACTATAGAAATCGTTAAGAACAGTTACATACAGTTACAACAAAAAAATACGTTGCATTTTTAAAATGGCGGTAAATAAGGCATACGCGTCGTTATTTTGCGTGGTCCCAAGAGATAAATACATATATAAAGACAAGTTAAGAAACGGATTCTACCGCAGGGGACAAATGTAAGTTTCTGCTTATATGAAATAAAAAGATCTTTACTAACGTAAAAATAAAACAATCCTAGATAATACTATTATTTTATGCAATGTAAAACTATCATCCGAATGGGAAAGACTTTTGGTAAAAGATTAAGATATATTATAATATAAAATTGATTTTTTTCTGAAAAATGACTTGTAGATTATAGGCTGGGTGACAAGTTTAAGAATACATACAATGTGTATGGTTGTATGTATATTATTTATTTATTTCATAGACATCGACTAAAATGCATATTAAACATAGAGTTTAGCTTAGCTAATTGTGTATTCGAATTTCTTGCGATTGATTAAAATTAAGAGCATCTTGTTCTTTAAACACTTTAGAAAGTGCTTACAACTAGGATGGGGTTCATCATGTTATAAGTATGGTTATGAATGCAAATTGCATCATTAATTGGTGACTGCTTGCAGTTGTCCAAGTAAATGCTTTCGAGAGTATCTATTAAATGAATTAAGCTATTTTGCACCAGTGTGTCCAATTCCCTACGTACTATTGCTGTTGTTGTCGGGCTTGAGCAAGTGCAACTTGGTTGAAATGGGTCGCAATGACGATGTTAGGGGTGACGATGAATGCGAATAAAATGTGTTATCGGTACCAGGAAGCACCGAAGTGGTGCTGGCACTAATGGGCACCGGATTCGAGTAATCCGTTGCTGGTTGCACAACTGGCAATGGGGTAGATAGTAACTCCTCTGGAAGCTCACCCCGATAGGCAGCAAATTGTGGAGTGGTGCGTATTAGCTTCTCTAATGGGGAAAGCCCGTAGAGTGGTTCACGTGAGTGACCACTGTCACGTGCATCCAGCTTAGGAGGCAGCACCAGAGTGCTATCCACCACAGACTTTCCATCAAAGGTATAAACAGCACCACTGGGTATGCTGGCATGTGGAATCTTGCGGTTATCCGGTGGCAAATAGTATGTATCAACACGTTCGGCTGCTTGGGCTTCCTTGTCTGGCTCCATTTCTAGGTCGTCAAGTAAAGTATCCTGCATTCGGTGCTCCCCCTCCCCTGTATCAAAAAGGTTGGCAACGTCTCCATAGTCTGGGTCTTCCTCGTGTGACGCAACTATATCAGAAGAGCTTTGTTCCTTGCTAGCTATTGATGGCTGGTCTGTTACACCCAGGCGCTCCTCTTGCTCCTCTGCATCAATCGGTGTTTCGTCTTCTTCATCCTCACGGAATAATTCCTCCAGAGAGGGCTTTCGTAGCTGAGCCACCGCCGGCAGTGCATGTTTAAGTGCAGCGGAGGGCAATCTAAGCGCCGATGCAGATGCAACGGCTTCAACCTCTTGAGCCACCTTTGATGGTAGCAAAGTTGCATTGGTACTGTCCAGGGGAGATGGTATAAACATGGGCTCAAAGCTTTGCGTTTCGCTGCCGCCCTGTTGTGCGGTGAGGAAAAGCGTGTCCGTTTCCATGACCTCATCGATCTCAGTGCCAGGATCCTCGCGTCTATGAGCCACCTGCTCTATTAGCTCTGGCGGCAGCTGTACGCCGGTGCCATCATTACGCATAATGGGACGGAACCCACTCTCGACGACCACAGAGTCAGGCTTAAAGCCTTGATTGATTGCCGGACGCATGCTGGCGATCTGCTGAGGTGATGGCTCTTCCGGTATTGGCCGTTTAATCAGTGGCGTTATTGTGGTAGCTGCTGTGGTCAATACCGGTTTTGGTTCTGGTTTCGCATTTGCGTTAAAGTAGGAAGGGCTCTTAAGAGATGGCTGAGGTTCCAGATCAATATAGGGTACAGATAGTGGAGCAATTGGTTTTGGTTTTACCTTAGCATGCTCTAACATTTCGGTCTTTCTCTGTCCATTGCCACTAAGTTCTGTTGGCTGACCCAACAGTAGTACAGAGGCGGCTAAAGGTTGAATGGGAAAGAGTTTATCCTTAATGAAGGGCTTGAGCAGGCTGGGCACGGGCTTACGATAGTGATTAACTATCAGCGATGACTGTGGAATTAATGCACCTGGTGGAGGGTGTTGTTGTGGCAGCACTGGACGAGACGCGGGCACCTTCTTTATGGGACCGGGATACGGTCGACGTCCGGGTAGTTTAACGGGATGGAAGAGCGGAGCGTTCTGCGGTGGACGCAGAAATTCGGATAGACTGATAGTTTTCTGGGCCAGCACTGGAAGATTACTGGTTAGATTGTGATTGTGATGGTGCAGTGCACTGTGCGGATGATGTGGATGATGGTGTTGATGAGCAAGTGAAAAGTGTGGGTGTGGTGGCAGATGCGAGTATTGTAGGCGCTGATGCAAATGCGAGTTAACAAGGTGAGGTGGTGATGGTGGTGCAGAGAAAATGGGCAGTTTCGAATGGACCGGCAAACCGGATATGGAGGATGACATTAATGAATGAGTTTCGCCATGCAAAATCTCGGGTCGGGCCTGGGCCAGCAATGGTTTCGTTGGTATTCTAGAGCCGATATTGGTGTTGGGGTTGCCGACCTTGGTGTTATCTTTTATGTGAGGCGATGAGGCGGCAACAAGCGACTGGTTCCTTAGTAGGCTCTCCTCGAGAGCCTCTGCAGCACGGATTCCATCTGAAATCAGTTTAGTTATTTCCGAAGATTTCGTTATTTCAAAGCTCAGTTTAGGCGGTGTTCCATTCATATTATGATTCTTAATCAAATCGGTTTGGTGCTTCAATAAAAAATTATCGTTGGGGCTGACCTTGGTTTCGTGGCGTATTGATGAATCGGCGGCATAGTCCTCCTGGACGGGTGCCGGCTCACGTATCTCGTGCCGCTCTGAGGCGGCGCCAACACCATCACCAATGCCATCACACGAGTCGTGCACATGTATTTTCCATCCCAGATAGCGATGCGTGAAGCAGTGATAGTACACGGTGTCTGGCGTATTTCTATCCGGCTTCCAGCTGATGACGCCCGGCTCTCCGGCATCGCACTTCAGGGTCAACGTGCGTTGGTAAGCTCCAAAAGATTGGTAATCGTCAGCTGGTGGTCCATCCACATCAGGCGTCCAATTACATAACCGACCCACCCCAGTGGGCGTTACTTGGCCAGACCTGGAACGATGTACACCGGCAAAGATGCGTACGTCCTAGATGCCAAGAGATAACATGCTCGTATAGTGGAGTTTTGTGTATAAAATGAAGTTTCTTCTGCGGATTTACCTGCTTTTCCTCCTCACGTTTATGCTCGAAGCCACCTACGGGGTCATCGCTAATATAAAACGGATGATATTTGGCGGGTATGTCCGGATTGTTGCCGCCTTCCACTACGAAAGTGTAGGTCTTGCCTCTCACAACATGAATCTCGGGAATGAGCAATCCGTTAATGTACCAGGAAATCCCCCAGCCGACGTGGCCTACAAATAAATTATATCATGATGAGGTAAAATATAACAACAGGAAAATACTCACCGGTTATAGCAGAATAGCCATGTTTGCCACCCGTCGGTCCCATTTGAGCATAGAATACTCCATCCTCTGGCTCGTGGCATTGTATGGGTGGAATATCCCAAGAGCCATTGCTGTTCACTGGCTTCGGTGTGGGCACCGGTCGACGTTGCGTGGACAGCTCATTCTCCTGTCGCCTTTGTGGAGAATATACCGGTGTGGTGCGGTGCAGAGCCTGGGCACGATTCTCATAGAACTCCTCATCAGGTTCAACGTTGGGACGTCCTGCGGGTGGATAGCCTGCACCGCCGGTGGAGCTAATTGAAGTATTTTCTTCCTCCTGATCAGCTGAGCTGCTGCCCGGCTTGGCGCCTTCGGGCAATGGACAATTCCAATTGGGCTGCCGGCCGAATTCAATTTGACGCAAATCCTTATTGAAGTAGGTGTGGAAGGAGACCTCCTTGTAATCATTCAATGGTCCAATGGCCCACACAATGGACTCAGCATCGGTCACTGATATGGGCAAATCAAGACGGTCAGTGGCAGCCAGCGAACGTTGATAGGTGACAATCGAATAGCCATTGACCATGGCAGCATTCAGCAGGCGTATGGAGTTGGTGTTTGGTTGGATCTTGACGTCCGGACAAGCGCCACGACCACCAGAGCATTGGGCCTTGCCCTCCAACAAATAATCCTGAGCGAACCCATTCCCGGTCTCGGGATCCACCCAGGCGACCGTAGCATCGGCGCCAATCATTTGGCTGATGTTCTTGTTTGGTGAGATGCCAAAGGACATGTAATGGTTGGGATCTGTGGGGAAATTCAGAGGGAAGGAAGGCTGTTCTCAGAAATTCTGTGTTATTGTTGAGACTGCAATCAACGAAAGTTGCTCGCTCCATTTCTGGAGGACGCACAACATGCTCTTAAATGGGAGCCTAGGCAACCGGTTGGCGCATTCCAGATGAGAATTCCTGTTGGCATTCTTAGCGGTTCCACTTCCACACAACCAACTGACCCAAGACCAGTAGCACATCCAACTCGAGCTACTATGTATAGCAAAATGCACTCATAGATGGCCACTGGACATGCTGCAACATTGTTCATAGGAGTAGAATGCTGAATGCAGATGCGCGCCATCAGCAATAGCAGCACAAGCATCATCCACTGCGCCATGGCCATTAATTGCCCCTCCGTGCCTTGGTTGCGCAATAAACCAGTCGTCATATTTTGCAACTTGTTATTCTACTAACGATGTACTCGTACTCATACTCATACTCATACTTATACTCATACTCAGAGTCGTACGAATAGCCGTTGATCGGTCAATTTGGCTGCTAACTGGATTTTTGCGACTGTGGGCTGAGACTCCTTTATTAACTGTACTCAATAAATGCCAAAGCATTATAGATCGATTGACTCGATCGACGCTTTGCCAAATGACTCAGTGCCTCAAGATCTACAACTAGGGATTGTTTAAGATAAAGGCCACTGCTTGTGTGTGTGTTTGTGTGTGTGGGTTGACAACGACTATTCAGAGGAACTGCCAAAATTCCTATACAAGTCACTTAATATAAATATATTTCAAAGTTGAGATAGGAATCTAATGGCATATGGATATAAAAAGATAGATATGGATAGATAGATAGAAAGATAGATGACAGATAGATATATAAGTAGATAAATAGATAGACAGATGGATAAATGGACAGACAGATAGATAGATAGATAGATATATGGATATATAGATTGGTAGATAGATTGATATATACATGGATAGATAGATAGATATAAATATATATATAGTTAGATAGGTAGATAGATGATAGATTGATAGATTGGTAGCTATATCTATAAATAGGTAGACAGCTGAATTAACATAAATGAAAGGATGTATAGATAGATAGGTCAATAGATAGATAGATAGATAGATAGATAGATAGATATGTAGATAGTTAGATAGATGATAGATAGATGGATATATAGATAGATAGATAGATAGATAGATAGATAGATAGATAGATAGATAGATAGACAGATACATAGACAGATAGATATATAGATAGAGAGATAGATAGATAGATTGATAGGTAGACAGCTAAATTGATTCATAGATGGAAGCATTTATAAGTTTATAGATAAATAGATAGATATTAAGATAAATAGATAGATAGATAAATATAAATATGAATAGATAAGCAGACAGATAGATACATAAATCAGTAGATAGATAAACAGATAGACAAACTTTTGCGAACAAATTCATTAGATATTACTATTTGATCAATCCAGTTAGCAACGCAAATCAATCTAGATTTACCTACTCTACAGTTGCTTTTGCCATAGATCTTGGCTTCAAGTCAAGTTCAATAGGAATTCAATAACCAAATATCTCAATATCCCGGATCTGTGCTTGAGACTTACCCAGTTTGGCGACCAATTGTACCACGATGCTCTCACCGGCTACTGCCCAGCGCACTTCAAACGCCAGATCATCGTAGAGCACCTCACAGTTAAGCTTTGACTGGAAGAGAGTTATTGGGGTTTGTTTGTTTGTAGTTTCGATAGGATAGTATTGGAATTGGATCAATGAGATGAGTGTGCATAGTATGTGTGGGATATGTGGGAAATGTGGGGGATTGGGTGATGGGTACGAGAGTATAATTAACGCTTGCCAAATCCGAATTTTGTGTATCCAAATGCGGGTATTAGTCTTTAGTTTTTTGCTGTATTCAAAAATTTTGCTTATATTTTTCGAAAATATCATAATTATATATGAAGCGTATACAAAATGAAAATGTTTTTGACTGGAAAAAGGGACTTACGGAGGGTAAAAGAAATTATTAGTGATTGGTCTTGGTGCATAGTATATATGTATGTGTGTGTATGTATACGTGTGTGTGTGTGTGTGTCTGTGTTCATAAGGATTGGATTGGATTGGGGTCTCCTGGGAATCGTTGGGTAAACCCACAAAGAAATATAATAAAGCACACATTTCATTTTGTATAGGCGCTCAATTCAAATATACAAAGCAAAAGTTTTCAAAAGACATCGAAAAACACAGAAAATTACCAGTTGGTTGTACGAGAATGTTGTATTGTATGTAAAAGTGTTTTGCACATATATATTTTATACATTTAACACAATTTTGATAAATCATTCAAATTGTTTATAAAGAAATTTACACTTAGTCTATTAATTTCAAAGCAACGCATTTGATATAGATAAATAATTGTTGCTGACAAATAAATTATGAAAAATCGATTGTTTTTTTTTTTGCTTTTTTGTTTTTTTGTTTTTAAATACGATAAACTCCTCACACACATAAAACGCTTGGCAAGTGCTTATGGCAATCAGGTCTGCAGCTCGCTTAGGATTAAGTTAATCGGCTTCTTTACCTGTGGACTGATGCCCAGCATTTTCAGCGAGGGCGGTACATTGAGGCCCTCTGGTAGGCGCACGTGTCCAAAGTCAACGGTGAACGCCTCACACCAGACGCCAAAGTGTCCAATATCGAAGATGGTCAGGTCTTCGGGCAGTGTCAGAACGATGGTCTTCCGATCATAGCGACGCAGCGGATTCTCTTTGCCGTTCTCGTCTGGTATACGAAGACCTTCAGGTGAGGGACGCTGTCCACGGCCCACCCAGAACTTGGCGTCTGTCAATCATAGAATGTAATGGGTTCTCTTCATATGGGAGCAGTACTCACCTGGCGCCTCGCCGTCGTAGCTAAAATTTGGAACCAGCAGCGTCTGTGCATCCACAATTACAATGTTGTCAGAGGAGACGCCATGCACACCCCTCAGCGGATTAATCTTTTGTGGACGTGGAAAATCCAAGGTGCTGGGTATAGCCACATCGCCAAAGTTAACAGCGAACTCGTCGCACCACACCGAGAACCACTTGACGTCGCGGAGCGTCTTACCCTCTGGCAAGGACAGTGTTATGTCCTTGTTGCGATAGCGACGCGTCAGTGCAGCGGTGCCGCCTCTTTCGTCTCTAAGACGTGCGGCACCTTCGTTGCTGGGACGCGCCGTGTTGCCCACATAAAAGTAGGCGGCAGGTGCTTCACCATCATAGTTGAATTTCTTGATAAAAATCGTACGGGAGTCGACGGCGTAAACGTCACCGGAAACGCCATGATGCAGGCGTGTCAGTGAGCCGATCTTTGTGCCGTAGTATGGGTAGGCGGCATCACAGCTGCGCTGCACTGCTGATTATAGTGAGAAAACGAAAATAGAAATAGAAACAGAATCGCGATTGTTAGGCAAACCAAAACAAAAGACTTAGGCAACGAACTTGAGTGAAGTCGGCAACTCACGCAAGTCAAAGCTAACGCCAAAGGCAAAACAACAAAACAAAAACAAAATAAAAAGCAAAAGCAAAATAATAAAGTAATAAATAAACAATTCTCCGGCACCACTTAGCAGCCACTTAATTATTCGCATCAAATTACCATATTAACAGCAACAATCACGTCATATTCTTGGCTAGAGATTAAAGATCACACCGAGCCAGCAAAAGACTTTTGTTTGTTTGTAAATTTTGGATATGATTACCAAATAGATCTTAAATCCACTGATTCTCAAACCTTTATACTCGACTATTCATAAACTTGAGCGTATACAGGAAGTTTTAACTTCATGCTTCATGCCAAATAAACTTTTCACAAACAAAACAATAGAATTTTGGGGTCTAAACAAAATTTGTGATGCATGTAACACAGATCTAACTATTATTTGTTTCAACGAAACCGGTCAACAGATTTATGCATTTACGGCTAATTTCAAAGAATTTCAACGAGGCAGATGTCAATCAAGATATTAGTAACAAAAAGTTTAAGCTTCCTCTTTGATCTATTCATAGTTATATTCATAAGTTCTCTGAACTATTTGCTACTTGTGTTGTATTTTTTTTGCTTGTGCGCAAATCTATTTTATGAGCCAACTCCAAACTTTGCCTTCAGACGCCTTTGACCAAAGTTGGGCAGAAAAACGATAGCTTTGTTATTGTCGTTGTTGTTGCTAAAATTCAATTACATTTTTTATTATTATGACTTAGAGGAGATGGTGGGGCTGGCCGGGTGGGTCTATAAACACGTTTAAGCCTCACTGTTACTATTAGGCCAACTGCCATGGGCGGCCTCAACGGCCTGCAGTCTCGATTTGGCTATAAGATTTTGGCTGAAACCTCGTCGTTGCCAGCCACATGCGAGTAGATATACAGCCATACGGCCATACTATATCGTAGTGTCCACGATCGATTCATGGCCATGACAGTAGCTGCTCTGAATTTGCAGGTCGCCGACAAGTCTTTCCTGTCGGCAATCGGACTCACAATCTTGGCTACTACTCGTATCTTGGCCCACAATTTACAGTTGACTGAACGAAAGTGCCGGCTGGTTGAAAACGATAATGTTTCTATTTGATACATCATAAGAGTAATTGGTGCACTTTTGCTGATAGTTAAAGTCAAATAAATCAGACAAGTCGCTTAACTCTTAACTCTAATAAGCTAATAACTCTAAGGTATGTATGTTATGTGCGATTATCAGGCCTAAATTATTTTGCACTCGTAAGGTCAAACGACGTCCCGTCCCGGACTCCGACGACGAGCACATGCAAAATGGCAAAGGTGTAATTAAAAGCTAAATAAAGGCAACAGCACTTTATTATAAATGATGCACTGGCCAGAGTTAGACAGAGCCATTAGGCCATTAGCCAGGCAATACTCGTATGTAGTTAGTAGTCAATCGAGTGACCGATTAAACAAACGAGCCCAAACTCAAATTCAAACTCAAACTCAAATTCAAGCTCAAAGCTGCGACCCAAACCCAAACCCAGCTGGAACTGGTTGCGGCAATTGCCAATCATTTGCAGTCCGGCCACCATTTAGCCAATTAATAGATACATACTCGTACATACATACATACACTTCTAATGGATGCTACTGCTGCTACGCATTCACGAAACCCAACCCCAACCAGGCCATAGTCAACCTAGAGACCTACTTTCACACGTTCCATGGCATAAGAAAACTTAAAAGAAGATCAAGAAAAAGTCTTGAAGTTCCATTGAAGCCATTGCCTACTGGAGGTCTCTGAATTGTATCAAGGAAACGCATACGGGTACAAGCATCAATTTATGCTAATCTCTCAATGCAATGCTAATACAATCTGTCTGTCAGTTGGCCAGTTGGCTAGTTGGCCAGTTCGCTAGTTGGCCAGTTGACTAGTTGGCCAGTTCAACGGTCAGCGCCAAATCATAAAACGTGGGCAGACACTGAAAGAGCCACAGACTGTTGAATATTCATTTGGCTTACTTTGCATTCACATACAAAAGATGATATATACTATATATATATATATATATATGTATTTGCGCCATGTCGTGTCATTCGGCGCATTGTTTGGCCGCCCTCCAGCCATTATGCCACACACTTACACAAATACATAAACAAAAAGATAGAGAGAGAGATAGATATACAGTGTCTGTTTGCTACTAATCTAGTTTTTATTTTTCCATTTTCATTTTTTGGCTAGCCCCATTTGCATCACAATACGCGATTGTCACTCATAAATCATGGCTTAATCTACTTACAACTCAATGCGGCCAAGAGGCCAACAAGCAGCAGCAGCCAGGGCTTATCCTTCAATGCTGACATCACTGCCAACTGAAACTCCCAATGGAGTCAAAGGATCGCTGGGTCAGTTAGAAGATCGAAAGCCAAATTCAATTTTGTGTTTTTTTTTTTTGCTCAGATATCTGCAATATCCTTAGACACTTTCACAGACTGGGACACAAATTGTTAACACATATAGAGATACACACACACGGACACACGAAAACTTTGACTGTCACTGAGGTGGGGGAGTGGAGGTATTCTCCGGTGGAAGTATTCTGCTCCACGATTCACGACCAGACGCTACGAACTCCAAAACCGCACTGAACGACGCTGCGTCTGCGCTGTGCTTGTGAAGAGTTGAGCACTTTGGGGCGACGTTGAAGTTGCTGTCGACGCCGGCAGAGGGCTGGTTTTAGCTGCTGTTGTTGTTGTTGCTGTTGCTTACAAGTGCTTAGTTGTTGTTGCTGTTTCTGTCGCTTTTCGCTGTTATTATTACTGTTGTGGTCCCAGTCTCATCAGTGTCGGCAATAATTATCACACTCAAATCCCCCTCATCTAAGACTGAAGACTGACAAAAAAACATAACGAAAATCATCAAAACGCGCTCCTCCATTGCCTTTTGGCTATGCTCAATTTTGTACATTTTTTTTATGTGTGCTTTTTGCATTTTATTTTTTGCAATTTGATTTTTGTGTTTCTTCTTCATTTTTATAATGCTTTTTTCGTCTTAAGTTTGCCAATTTTTATGTGCATATTCAAATAAACTTTTGTGTTTTGAACTTGTTTTGGTATGAATGCAATTTTTTGGGTCTCTCCTAGAAACCCCGTGTCATTGGCTCAAATATGCAAATCCAAACAATAAACAATTAAATTTAGCGCATTGAGTTTTTCGTAGTTTGAGTCTGAGCTGTTCCAGTTTTATTTGGATAACGATGACGCTGTACGAGTACACGTATTGGATTAGATAATGCAGCTCTATCAATTTCAAATGATAGATGAGGAGACAGCAGCATAAGGCAGACAGTAGAGAGTAGAGTAGAGTAGATAGTAGGGAGAGGTAATTCGTGGGTCTCCGTCTACCCAGGTTCACTGCTGGTGGTCGCTTCGTGGTTGATGGTTGCCCTGCGGCTGCTTTGCACAACTTTCTCGTGCAAAGGGTTCGCAAAAGGTCAGACAACTGTTGAAGCTATCATTTTGGTTGGGTTTGTAACCCGTTGGCTTAATCGCTTGCATAATTCAATTAAAATGAAAGTTATCATTGCCAGCAGTTTCACAGCAAAGCATTATAACATACGAAAATAGACAGACAGAGCTCCTGTCTAAAGTACTCCTTCGTTGGAGTATCATCATTTGTTCTTGATTTACCAACGGATAAACAGCTTCTCTACCTAGTAAAAATAAATGAAGGTGTTGGCAAATTCAATAGACAATAGTACCACATTTATTATATGTCCAGATCATAAGAACACAAAAGAATTACATTCCAATGTTTATGCATATCATTGTTGTTTTCTGCGAATTGCGACATATTTTGCGGATTTCAACAACGAGTCCGAAACAAGCTCATAAAAGTCATTAAAGTGGAACAAAATTTACATAGACCTTAACGATACTGAAGTCTCGATATTAAGACAGATTTTATTTCGGTTTATAGCTCAAATCAATAGAATCTATATGCCCAATAAGAGTTAAGCCTTCAATATAATCTCATCTAGAGTAATAGGTAGAAAGCCTTTACAGCCTGAGTTTAAGCTGGATTCGGAGTATGTAAACTCATAGTTCATAAAAATTACAGAAAGTCATCAGACATCAGCTTTCATATACTATTCGTCTATATTTATATCTTCTTTCACTTTTGAGCTCTCCTACTGAAAACAACACAAAATGCAATTTTTCCTTCATAAAATGTTTTCATAATCAACGACTGTCATGGGTGGAGGGAATAGAAGGGGCGGCGGGGGGAAGATGGGGAAAGGGAAGGTGCCAGACAGCCGACTGCCAATTCATCGTCCATTGCGTGAGCCGCGTCTCACTATCACTTGAAGTAGCCAACCAACTAGTAAAGCATCACCTATCACGGAGCAGGCCTTTTCCCCGATGAACATGTTCGAGTATAATTTGAATCGCCACAAATTAGTTTTGAATTTCTTAACTGACATTGAAGTTCAAACGAGCGATGACCAACTAACTGCCCCAACAGCAATTAACATTCATAATTTAGACGTAAAACTACTACATTTCGTTGACTGGTTTACTAGTCGGCTCTTGTCCGGCCTGGTCTGGGCACTTTCGTCGCTGGCAACGAGTTGGTCATTAGATTTATTGGCCAAGTAGCTTTGCATGCAAATGCGCCTCTGTCTCTTCGAGTGGAGATCTATTGGATTCGACAAACAAAAGCACCGTCCAGTGCGTAATTAGCCTTTGTTATTCATTTTATGTGATTTTTATACCATTCATAATTATACCCTGTAGTCGTTGGGTATAGCACTTTTATATGTTAGACTACAGGTGATCTTATTTGTTAGCATACAAATCTGATCAAGTCTTAAGCACACTGAAGGTTATCTTCGCATTTGGGGTACTTCAATTATTTTTAATGATTATGTGTGAATAAGAAGAATTAAATTTATGTATTTTTGGATTGTATAAAATAATAAAACTATGTATAATTGAGCTAGAGGGATGCCTTCGACGTGGTATACGGTGGCACTTACTCTTTGCAGTAAGCATAATCAAAATGCAGTTTTGATACTTCAATAAATGGCTGAAATGTTTACTTTTATTTAAATATAATTTTGAATTTGTATACTTCAATACTTACAATTGAGCTCTGTCGACGTCCGGTTTAACGTACTCTCGGCTTAACGATTTCGCGATTTAACGTACTTGTCAAACTTTTACATTGAGTACCTTATATAATGAACACGATCTTAGCATTGTGACTTTTCACTATGTTAGTTGCCTTTTTGAATCGAAACGCTATTAAGTTCTTGAAAAATGTATTGAATGTGTTTAGTTTTAAAGGAATTACAGTTTAAAGCAGCAAACTTCAATTTAAAGAAAAACGCTTGAATAGCTTATTTATCTATGTATATATCTACATACATACATACATACATGCATACATATATACATTATACATACATCATACATACATACTCCCCCACACTTACATACATACGTACAAACAAACATCATACATACATCATACATACATCATAAATACATCATACATACATCATACATACATCATACATACATCATACATACATCATAAATACATCATACATACATTATACATACATCATACATACATACTCACCCACACTTAGATATACACATACACATTCACACAAGAAAACACCAAAAAAAGCATGGCCTCACATGAGCTTAAGTACTACATTTGAGAATCGACGAGAAGGGCAGTTGACTCACTTAAAACGGGTAATTCTTAAGGTTGATTGTGATGACGAAAAAGGATAGTATTGTATATAATCACATGCATACATACATACATACATACATACATACATACACACATACATACACACATACATACACACATACACACATACATACATACTTACATACATACATACTTACATACATACTTACATACATACTTACATACATACTTACATACATACATACATACATACATACATACTCACCCACACTTACATACATACATATATACATACATACTTACCCACACTTACATATACACATACACATTCACACAAGAAAACACCAAAAAAAGCATGGCCTCACATGAGCTTAAGTACTACATTTGAGAATCGACGAGAAGGGCAGTTGACTCACTTAAAACGGGTAATTCTTAAGGTTGATTGTGATGACGAAAAAGGATAGTATTGTATATTATCACATACATACATACATACATACATACATACATACATACATACATGCATACATACACACATACACACTCACCCACACACACACACATACATATATACATACATATATACATACATATATACATATATACATACATACATATATACATACATATATACATATATACATACATACATACATACATATATACATACATACTCACCCACACTTACATACATACATACTCACCCACACTTATATATATACACATACACATTCACACAAGAAGACACCAAAAAAAGCATGGCCTCACATGAGCTTAAGTACTACATTTGAGAATCGACGAGAAGGGCAGTTGACTCACTTAAAACGGGTAATTCTTAGGATTGTTTATGATGACGAAAAAAGTCGTAGGAATAGATAAAGTTGAAGAAAAAACGCACATCTGCTGTGTAAAAGATAATTTTGAATATAGAACTGATCAATATATGTTCCATATACTCTATATAACTAATAATTATATGTATGATATATACTAATGATATTTATAGCAAATAATAATACTGTAGAAGTCAAGTTTAACGTACACCCGAAATAACGAATTATTCGCTTTAACGTACAGGGGCTTGCATTTAATAGTTCGTTAAGCCGGACTTCTACTGTACTATATAATATTTCTAATGCTTTACTATGCCTCATTCAAGAAACTTCGAAGAGTAACAGGCAGTTAAGTATTAAGGTTCACTTCCCCAAATTTGTTGTGAGGAGAAAGAAATAATGACATGCAAATATCCGTAATATCTTGAAATAAAGTGGTCTTAATAATTTGCACAATATTATCTCTATAGTAAATCAACAACTTCAAAAGCTTCTTGGATATTGGTATGTCATTAACATTACTTTCATTCAAAGAAAGTTATAAGTACTTAATTAACACCTATGATATTTGATTATTTCCTTTTCCGGTCTATATCTGGAACTAACTGATTTTTTCTCTTTACATATTGTAGTATGTTCGTAGTAGGTATGCAGATCAGGTTGGCAACGCGTGGGATGCCGTTGCAACAAATTGGAAACTTTCGAAACTGTTTTCGTTGCTTGGCAAACAACTCACATAAAACGCAACGCGCTAAGGTCAAGCAAATTGCACAAATCCGGGGGGCGCGTCTATAAAAAAAAACGCTAATCAAAATCGTATAAACACGAAGCGAAGATCATTATAGCACCTCGAAGGTGCTCGACTAGGGGTTACCCTGTTTTATGTTATATGCAGTGCAAGGTACTTGTGGCTAAGGTTTACTTGTTGTGCATAACGATAGCTATAAGTGTTGGTCAAGTCTAAGTCATAGCAAGATATATACACTATTTATCTGTGGTAAGGGGTATCCAAATTGGAAAGGCAGCGTATTATAATTTATGACTGAATGCAATGACTTGGCAGCTTCTAATCAGTCTTCATCAGCAGAAGCAGCAGCAACAGCAGCAGCAGAAAAAAATTCTGATTTCACTGAAAATAACAAACAAACAACATCCAAAATATTAGCAGGTTGTTGATACCAAGCAAATCGCGTGCCTTAAATTTTTAATTACCTTAATTAGCCGCACAAAAAAGAGCTTAGCTCGGTGGACAAAAGACAAAAGGCCGCAGCTCCCGCAGACGAAGAAGAAGAACACAAAGTCTTGTGACCTTGGTTAACTATTCCATTGTTGTTGCTCTTGGTATTTCTGTTATTGTTGCTGCTGCTGTTAACGTTTCTGTTGTTGTTGTTGTTGTTGTTGCTGTTGCCGTTGCTGTTATTGTATTTGCAAGCGCGTTGGTGGGGCGTCTATTGGCCTCCTGGGAGCTTTTGGCTGCACATTGTTTATGACTTGATTGTTCAGCTGTTGGTGCCGTTGTTTCTTTTTCTGTTTCTTCTTGAACAGCTGAACAGCCATCATCGTCTTCTACAATTCAAGGTCACGGGAGCCAACACGGTCATTAAATGCTAAATCGCTGGCACATTTGATCAAATTGAATGGTTAACGTTGCCTGTCCGTTGGCCGCAATGATTTCTAATTTGAATTTTTACTACCATATAGTTGTACATTTGCAAATAATGCAACGTTCCTCGACTCTCGACTCTCCACTGTCGACTCTTGATTCTCAATAGTTGACTGTTGACTGTTGTGTGTTTTGTGCTTGTTTGCTTTATTTATGGCCAGAGCTCGTGTAATTAATCTTCTGTAAAGTTGTAGCACTAAATACAAAAATGCATTACGACTAGTTCGAGTATTGGCCAAGTAAAGTCTCAGTGCCACATTATTAGCCACATGCCATTAGTTTTTCGCCGCCGCCTGGCATAAATTTACAATTTGCCGTTTGCATGCATTTCTAATGCGACTCTTTATGACATTTGCATTGGTGGGGAGGGGCAAGGATAGAGTTTTGGATGAGTGGAGCTGTGTGTTAGACCAACATTCTACTACAAAACATTGAATGCATGAAAACAATGTCTAGCGATATAAATAAATATGAATTTATGCCCAGTTGCTCAATGTCAAAAAAAGTACACAACTAAAACTAATATTATTTCCTTACACGTATCGCTTGAAAAAATGTTAACCGGACGCCAAGCAGCTTGCCTATGTTAAAGAACACTGAACAGACAATAATTACACTACTCACGCTTTAATTCACAATAATTAATTACTGACTGACTATCGTGATGTCAAATCGAAAAACCGCAATTTTGTTGCATATAAAAAGTCTGCCGCTATTTAATGACAATTGTTTTCGCATAAGTTTCTTGTGCGCCAGTCAGACAAATTTTGGGATGAGGAAATCCCTGTTACATGTTACAACAGCGCTGCAATAGCAGTGCTGCTTGGCGCAAGCGACCCACGCATAGATGGCAATTAACTGGCAAATGACGACACACACACACACACACGCAGAGACTCTTTAAAGAGAAACCTCTGCACATTAGGTAAAAACAAATTGTACGTACTAAAAAATATACATATGTACGTTTCTCATACATACATATATATTTTCAGATATATGTGCATTTTTTTATGCTAGCGGACCTCTAACTGAACTAACAGTGATTATACGTGCAGTAGAATTGCGCACACTTCACACAATCCGAGATAAGCTACAAATTTTTGCCCTAATTCAGAATTGTCGAATTAAATTTAAGCTACTTAAAAACATTTTCATGCTAAATCACATTAAATTGATAAGTAAGGCCACACACGCTAGAGATGTATCAAACATAGTCCAACATTTCTAATTTATATGGTGGCTTATATAGCTGATATCATATCAGAAATTGTGTTGGTATACATTATAGAGATTACTTTGGTGGCAGGCAACGTTTCTATGCTTAACAGTCAGTGCTGTCAGCTTGGACTTAAAATAAATTATTCGTGTAGTAGAACATATCTTATAAAGAAAACAGAAAACGTAAAAATTGGCACAGAAATAATCCTACTTTTATCGATAAATATTAAAAGCTAAAAGTTGAAATCATTCGCGACTATCGATATAACGACAGCAAGCAATCTATATAAATATCTGGCTAGACTAGCCGAAAAAGCTAAGTTAGCATCACTGGCAATAGAATCGGGCACCGAAGGCGTAGTGGGAGAGAGAGCGACAGAGAACAGCGATCATATGATAACATATGTATGTATTTATGTACATACACATGTGCTAAAGCTGTTTAACAGTCTAGCGTCGTGTGGGCACATATCGTGTGTTCTGTTCAGTTCAGTTCTGTTCTGTTTTTGAGAGTATTTTTCAAAACGCAAAACAGTTTTTAAACACACGCGAAACAGAGCAAATCATTGCCGGCGATCGTTCAGTGCGTTCGAATAAAAGGTTCGAATACAAAAAAAGTGCTCGACATTTGGAGAGGAAAACACACAAAAGTAAATTTGTTGATTAATTGAAACAAGAAGCGAAACAAAGTGATACAAAATGCACAGCAAACTATTGGACGAGGTAGGTTTGTTTGAGTATAAGAAACTCTTAAGAATAATATATCGTAATGTTATGATTGCCGGCTTGTGGTTCTATTTTTGTTGGCAAATGTTTCTCGTCCAATCATTAATTGATACGAGTAGCCGCCATGGATTCCCAGCGTCAGCACCCACAGATTACGTGGTTAGACGTTCCTTAGTCATCAATCTTTTTCCTACGTCTCTCGACGTGTCATCATTTTATTTACATTCATCTGCATCATAAACATTGGCAGCCATTGCGTCTCCGACGTTTTCCGTGGAAAAAGCCAACTGCGGAAAAGCGTTCCATTATGGCTTGGGAACAAAGAAGAAAATTGCCACTTGGTTATTACGAATTAAGGAAATGTTTCAACCGATCTAAAAGAAAATCGTGCAGACCAAATCTGCATAAAATTGGTCTATATTTCTAGCAAAATCTTTTATGATTTATTCTGTGGAAAACCCGAACAAGTCTATAATCTAGACAAGTTCTACTAGTTTCTTAATTTCACAGAAGGTTTTGGTTTTGGTTTTGGCGGATTCCATGGTCAAGTGGCACAAGAATTGTTATTTTCGACGAACTGGTTCTGGCTTATATTTATTCATGCTCGTATTTACGTTCTGATAAAGAACTCAATCTAAATATTTGAGTGTAACTCTTATCGCTTAAACCAACTTCTATGCAAATATATTATGCAAGCTCTCGCTCAATACTCAATGATCTACCGAGTAGTACAGCTGTATTGTAAGTGCAGGTGCGATTGCTGTTATCATCCTGATAGTTGCAGAATCAGCTGTTTTAAGGTCTTATTTGCTGACTCGTGAAGTAATTTTCCATTGGCTCATGTGAGAAAGGCTGGGAATGGCACCTTTCGTAGTGAATGGGGTAACAATTGCATGGTAGATGTATTTTCGTCAACTTTGTTGGCGCATTCGTCAAAAGGTGGGGAGCTGACCCCTTCTATGATCGGTTCAGGTGTGTTGGTGTCTTTGAATCACTGCGACTATTTTTACTCTTGATTTTCATTTGGTTACTCAAGCAATTTGAAATCCACTTATTTCATTTCACGATACTCTGAGAGCGCCCACATCAGAAATCCAATGAGCATACGCCTTGCCGAATATTGCATACCCTTTACCTTGATACTAAATTAAAATTTGCATTATTTTCTCTTGTGTTGCAAGCTGCATGAACATGTGAACGTACCCTCTCTTCGTGCACTTCGTAAACCTGCAAAATATTTAAGTTTTCAATTTCACGTTGAATAATTTCAATGAATGCGCACGAATTCGGGTTTTGGCATGTCAAATCGAACGTCCACTTTGACATATATTGAAATCTGTTAATTAACTGGTGCCACAGCTGACAATGGCACACAATGGAAACACTTTTTGGGTCTGGGTTGTGCGGGGCCAGCGGAGCAACCCACTCGTGTGTGCCCATTACATACTGGGTCAGATAATAGTTGTCGAGCACAAGTTCCAGACGAGGCGATGATAAGCCTTGTACATAGTTTAATGAACTAAAAGTGCTTATAGCAACAACTAGACTTACCTATACATAAACACATAACTACTATATATTGTATATACTTCAAATTATAACTTATATTTGATGCAGCTCAATGAAAATGGCTACATTGTCATAGAGGACTTTCTCACACCGGAAGAGGTGGAACAGCTGTATCAGGCTGGACGGACACTTTGCTTGGATGCTCCACAATCGAATCGCAAGATCTTTAGTACCCTCAAATCGGAGGATGCGCAGGGTAAGGAGCGGTACTTTATGGAGTCCGGCGATAAGGTGCGTTACTTCTTTGAGAAGGGCGCACTTGGCGATGAGGGTGAGCTGATTGTGGATCCTATGATTGCGCTCAACAAAGTGGGTCATGCGTTGCATGTGGAGCATCCAACCTTCAATGAGTTCACCTTTAGCAATCGCGTGCGAGAGATTTGCTGGCAGTTGAATTACAACCGTCCGGCCGTTTGCCAGAGCATGTACATCTATAAGAATCCGGGCATTGGCGGTGAGGTGATACCGCATCAGGACTCCTGGTTTCTGCACACAGAACCCAACTCGGCCGTGGGCTTCTGGATTGCTCTTGAGGATTGCACACTGCAGAATGGCTGTCTTCAGTTCATTAAGGGCTCACACAAGAGCGGTGTGCATCGTCGTTACCTCCGCAACACTGACAAGGACTCTAAGGAGCTGATGGTCTATGATCGCGCTGCCCCCATATACCCACAGTCCAGCTTCACTCCGCTTCAAGTTAGTAAGGGTGAGTATCAAACAAATTTGACATTACAATATCATCATACCGTAACTCCTCTCCAGGAACGTGCATCGTCATCCATGGGAATGTGGTGCACAAGAGTGAGCCAAATCGCTCCCAGAAGAGCCGTCAAGCCTACACCTTCCACGTGATTGAGACTGAAAACAATGTGAAGTACTCCGAAGAAAACTGGCTGCAGGCGCCGCAAGACAAGCCGTTCCCTTTTCTGTTCGAGCGCAAGGCCTAAAGCTAATTGGAATTTTAATCATCCTCCGTTTTTCTCTTGTTAGTTTTGCCTTTGCTTATAAGACTTGAGTGTGACTTTTGAATGATAATACTCCTAAGAGCGCCATATGTTTAAGTTGTTGTATATGTCGAATTCTATTAAACTATGATAAATAACGATTTATTATTACTGAAACCAGTCCAGAACCGAACATATCCAGGTTCCGTAACATGCTGACATGGACGGATCTGTATTATTATTAATAGTCGCCCAAAGTACGACTAAAGAACTCTTACTTCATGTTATAGCTAACTTTGCAATGTTGAATTGCGCAGATCTTATGTCCTGAACCAATTCGGAGTAGAGTCAGAAAGATATCCGATTGTGAAACCATTTCGAAATCTACGTTAAATATCAATATGAACATTGCGCTGCGAAATAAAATGGTTTTGTACACGGCTAACGAAAAAAATTTCAGTTTTCATTAGCAGCGCAAAAGTAGGCAATACTTTTTATAAGTTAATCTTCTAATCTAGGGAGTTTTACATATAGAGTAATACAGACTGTACATATAAAATATGATTGTAGACCGTATAATTAATATCAATAAAAATCCTGAAAGTAAAACACTCAGAGTAGTTCATTTGTAGCTTATGGTTATTTCTTTTCGCTGTTAAGTTCGAATGGATTTTCTCGTTGCCCCTAAGAGTATGCTTCAAACTTGAATGCACTGCCATCTTCTGATAATCTGTTTCCCTGTTATTTTGTGGGTTTGGATTAGCATTTACAGCTTAAAATGTGCACCTAGCTCCTTTGCCAAGCTTTAGAAGATCACTCACCTCATTAGCACGTACCACAGGAAAGTGGTATTCACAAATGGCACGAATAGTTAGCACAATCGAACTGTTGTTGATTATTTGAACAAATGCAGAGATAATCCCTTATGGAGCTTCCAGTTTTTCCGGAATAAGATAGAATCTGCCAAGGAGCCTTCATTTATAATTAATGTGACTAATTTGTGATAATCGACATGGGAATCTTGTTTATTAAACGTTTTGGCAAAAAAGCAGCAGAGCACCCAGACAAAGCCTTCCACATGTTGCGGCAGTTCAGTACAAGCACACACATACACGCATGTCAACATACACACACACACACATACGGAGTGGGCAGTTTTTTGTTTTTGGTTCTTTGAGCCTTTTGTTGTCGCATTTGTTGTTGGCTTCTACTTCTTCTTCTTTTTATATGTATGTAATGTTCTTTCATGTTGCAAAACGATTTGTTGGGCGCAAGATTTATGAACTTGTTTTCCCTGACAGCCGACAGTGGTTAAGGTAACACACACACACACACATACACGCAATCACATTGTGTGTGTATATGTGTGTGCGTGAACATGCCGCTAATTAGAAGATATTTAATTATCTGTTTTCAATCAGCTTCCACTCAGATAATGATAACGCTGCCTTGTTCTCTTTTTTTTTTTTTTTTTTTGTAGATTTTTGTTTTTCGCTTTTGGCTAGCGGCCACGAGTATTTAAGCCAAAATGTTGTTGACATTTTAGCGCGTCGTCATCGACGTCGTTCGCACAGTCGTCGCTCATCTCTTCTCGTTCACATGGCCAGCAATTTTGGAAGGTGTTTCTGGTATCGCGGTCACGCGAATGCTGCCAATAAGTGCTGTCAAAATGTCCTAAATCGATTAGAATTGATTTTGAGAAGTTCGGTGACAGGGCAGCCGAGCGCTATAAACTCCCAGGCACCGAGCTTTATCCTGTGTACCCGTACCCACAATCACAATAGCGGATTACAGTTGTCTGTCGTGTTCTGTGGCCAGGCCCGTAGTTGATTGTCGGCCTTTTTGCAGAGTTCTGCGTCCCAGCAGCTCCCTTGTTGCGTGTTTAAGGCCCAAAAGGAGGCGATGTCGCTGTCATTGACGATTTATGTCAACTGCCACCGCGGCACAATATTCAAATTCTTTGCATTCACTCATCACTTGTCGCCAGTTCCAGCTCCTGCTCCAGCTCTAACTTCAGTTGCGGGGAGGCAAGTTGCCCGCTAGGAGCAGGCGACGGCTTCGGCTTTTGAAGCGCTAAGCAGCAAAATTATATGTCCGGCGTGGAATTCCTAACGAGGGTTGTACGATCATTCGCTGAAACTTTTTGATTCCGGAATGTAATATATACTAATATATATTACAGATTACATTGAGACTGACTTAAATCAATATGAGAGTAATCTAAGCATTTTGTGTTTCAATTAAATTTTAAAGCATACTTTTTATCGTCTGAGCTCAGATTGTGATACAGATTGAACTATAAAGTAGTATCGTATGATAGTTTCTTGAACTTCTTAATCCACCCACTGGTTAACTGGCATTTCTGTCCAATTAACTTGCCACTCAGCTTACCTTGCACACATAAATTGAATTCAAAAACGAAATTTATTTAACTCTAATGGATTTGGGCAGCCCGAGTGGTTCTCAGAGTGTGGCTCCGCTCCTACCTCTGGTCTACGGTGTTCGGTCTACGTTCTACAGTTACCATCATCCGTTTTCAGTTTTTCACTCTTATCTGTAGTTTCTCGCGAGCCATACGCCACGCCAAGTTGTTACTTTGATTTGACAGGATTCATTGTCTCCGCCACTTGAATGACTTCAAGCTTACGCGCCGCAGTCTCAGTCTCGGTGTTAGTCTCAGGCTCCGTCTCAGTCTCAGTCCCAGTCCCAGTCCCAGTGTCTGATGCGGCATAGTCGCATTGTCCGCATCGTGGAATCCATCTCCGTCCAGGCCTGAAGTCAATGCGTATTGACATTTTAAATGCGTCCATCACTTTGGGTATACTTTGTTGGTTTTGGCTTGCGTTTCACTGCTCCCCAGTGCTCAGTCGTTGCTCGCTGACGGAATTGATTTAAATATATTTCGGCCCCAAGGGGCCAGGGTAGGATGGCCACGTTCAGAGCCAGAGATTGGTAGGGTATGGGCAGTAAATTGGTCGGAAGCTGCAACAGCAATGGAATTTATAAGCGCGGCCAGCACTTTCGGTGCTTTGATTGACTTGTGTCACTTTGTCTCATTTGTCAGGCGAACGCCTTCATCCAGTTTAAGTGGCGCTTAAGTGTCAGGTGTCTCATTGGGCACTCAATTGAAATGTTTGCCATGCGCTGTCCATCGATGCGAATGAATCTGAGCTGGCCTGTGCCGGGCTGGTCAGAGCTGGGCTGGGCTGTCCTTTGCTGAATTGGGTACTCAAGGCTTTTGTCCTGGCCAAATGACATGCGCCTGCATTCAAATGCCTATCAAATGATTACACAGTTGAGCAGCAGCAGCAGCAGCAGCAGCAGCAGCAGCAGCAGGAGCAGAGGTAGCGCATCCTTTTGGCAATATCCTGCCACAAATCCCAACAGCTACTCATACATGCGATTTATGACAGCTGTGCCTGGGAGCGAGCAACCGACCAACCAGCCAACCGACCAGCCACAGGAAATGTCCTGCCTGCTAACCGGAGATATGTTTCATATCCTGCAACACGTAGTTTCGCATTCATTTCACAATTGAATGCCGCAACTCAGATCTGTGACAGCCAAGATTTGTTTGTATACCCTTCTCCCTTCCAGCTCCAGCTTAGCGTTCACTCAAAAAGGGTTTCAATTCCGATTATGCTCCCACACAAGTGTGACTCAATCGCATTTGATTGAATCCAATTTCCACAGTTCTAAGCTCCTGCCATGCCATTAAGCCTTACGCTTTAATTCCATTTAGTTTACTATTTGTAACACTATTAATATAGCTAGGAGAATAAGAAAAAGGATATCACAAACGATGTTTGCCTGAATCGATTCTGAACTGGGAACCTCCCAACGAATATTGACACGAGTCTGTTTAAACTTGTGTCAGTTGCGAGAAATTAACTCGTTTTGATTGCAATCTCTGTCTTGTTGTTTTGATTCCCTATAAGTTATTTATGTATTGCAAACATATTCTAAAGCAATCGAATTCAGCAATCTGAATTAATTATCCAATTATAGTTAGTATGATTGATGTATGCATCGACTAGATTTAAATACTGCAGATAACATTAGCTGTCAGATATCAGATACCCCAGTAGACTATTACTAATTAACCTCCCACCTCCCTTTTAGAGTGCTCTGTGTTGACTTCAACAGGCTCTTTCGAGTTTGTTACTAAGAATCTTCTTTTCAAACTATTAGAAACCCAATTCAAAGCTCTTTTTAATAATAGCTTTACTAATCTTTAATCTGATTGCATTTTTCCAAATCCTCGCAACAAATGTTGGATCATTTTATACGTTTATTCTGAACACCCCAGACTTTAATTTTAATTCTAAATATTAGAAATTTAAGTTAATAATTTATGTTAATTCCATTTTAATAATTTTCTTCGTAAATTGTTGGTCGACTGTTAATAGTTGATATAAATTAACTGAGTAAAAAATGTTTTTGAAATGACGCTTCCCATGGAAATGCAGTATCCTTTATTATAAGACTTTTATTTACTATTTAAAAAGAGAGGTACAAACTTATTTTTTATCAATATCAATCTAGGCAGAACTACGTCTAACTCTTAGTTTCAATTAAATGCTATGTAAACTGTGTTTGAGATCCGGTTAGGGTTGAGGTTGTATCTCGTACTTTGCAATTGGTCGTAATAGATTAAATTTTCTTTTCTAAATTATTTGTCTTTAGGAGAAGTAAGTGGATATAAGAGGGGGATTTTCCATGATAGTAGTTAATGGAGTTTATTATTATCTCTTGCGAACATATTGAATATTATGTCTTTATTTATTCAAAAGATTTCAGATAATTCAAGCATTTCAAGTTCTCTACGATTAAATCTCTAACATGTTCTTACTATATTTCTTTCTAGCCTTGTGATGTTGTTTATGTGAGATTTAGAGCTATATAGTCTATAGATAGAGGGCTTATCGGGATTATCAGTTGGTTATTTAATACCAAATTTACTTATGTGTTGGTGTTTTTATTGAAAAATACTTATTTTTATATAGAGGCACGACTACATAAGAAATTTGTACAAAAAAATAAATATTTACAAATTTCTAATATTTAAAAATTAATGTTATATAAATATACATAAATATAAATAATAAAATGTATATAATACAATATATCCTAATTAAAAATTGATTAAAAATTATACGAAATCAAATCTATAAGTGTCAGTATGTACATTATATAAAAAAAAGTAGCTCCTAACATTTTATTTCTCGTGTATTTTTGGAAGTTGAATTTGTTATTTTTTGAAAATTCGACTCCGAGGTACTATAGGCTTTATTCTAATGATTGAGGGTTTGTCCTGAGCTGCCTCAACTTCACACAATGAGGTCAAACGGAAGAACATTTCTTTCTAATATTTATAGTGTCCAAAATATTCAATCCATTGAAGAAATCTCTGCCAGGACACATATGTGATATTAACATATCATTTTTATTATCATAAAGTCGTAGATTAGATTGGTTGTTCAGATGTTTATTGATAGATAGAAGTGTCTCAGCTGGGCGGAGGTGTTCCCGTTAATTCGCTGCCACTTTATGGGGAGGAATCGTCGACTCGTTGTTGCAATTATGAGCTCGCCGAAAGTGTCTAGGTGGCAGCTGGTACCAAGATTGTTGGAACGCCCAGAGGTGTAGCTGGCTCGATTGCAAATTTAAAGTCAAATGCAAAAGGCAGAGACGCCCCCGAGCAACACGCCCATGTGCTGTTGGGATTGGAGCTGGGTGGGGGGGGAGGTACTGGGAGATCGTAGCTGGAGCCTGGCTTGGCATTTGCCACAATTGCCTGGCACTTTGTAACTGTCGGCGGCTATTAAGAGGCTCATTTTTTGCCACTGCCGGTGCGCTATGTTCCCCGGTGTTTGAATGCAAATCCAGAGTCAGAGCCAGAGCCAGAGCCGGAGTCAGGGACAGAGACAGAGTCGGAAAGTTGCTACCGGCAACTGGCGGCAGCTGTTAACTCCTTGCGCCTTGTAACAATGTGGCCAAAAACAAGAGCTGATCTTTGCCAGTTGCGTAATTTGCAAATGGCAACAACAGCGTCGAGCAACAAGCAACAACAACAACAATTGCAACAAGCACATGCAGAATAGGTTGGCGGCTGAGTTTTTGATTTCTTTCAAATTGGCAACCGGCGCGCAATCAACTTAACCGAATCCCCTCCCGCCTCGCAACGCTCCCAACGGCCAACGGCCAACGGCCAACGGGCAATGGGCAACAGCCCATTGAATTGAATTCAAATTTCAATGCAATTTTGCATATCCAAGCGCATTATAGCTGCTTGCCAACTTACTCTTACTCTTACTACTACGGGACACAAAGCCTATTGAACTGTGTGAGCCACTGCAAAGTTTTTGATCTGCCGCCGCCGGGCGGACCGCTCGCTTTTGTGGCCAGGCGAGATTGAGTCTGGCCCGGACTGACGTACGCCATTTTCTGCATCATCTCCATCTCTATTTCCATCGACTGCTGCAACTGGTGCTGCTGCTGCTGCAACTGAATTACGCAGGAACCGCAAGAGAGCTAAGCTCCAGCTCCAGCTCCATCTCTTCTGGAGATGGACTGCAAACGTCGCGAAATGCGACTTTTGGGCAGACACAGACAGAACGACATCCACCACGACATCGACATCAGTTCGCTTGGGATGCATTCGACTTTTCGTGGAATCAGAATATTGACATTTTTTGTTCAGCCAGCCAACAACATTTGCTACATTTTACAACCAGCAGCAGCAGCTCCCAGTATTGCCTCCACCGAGAAGAGAACAATGGCCAAAATGTGCCAGAGTGGGCAGGCATCATGTGGAGACAAAGCTTGAGCCGGAGCTCAAGCTGAAGCTAAACTTGGAAGCAGATCGGTTCCGTTTTTGTCTCGTTTAATGCCGCCAATTGAGGGAAGCTTAAGCTTTTCTTTCAGCCAAGATGAAGTGATGCAGCTAAGCTGAACTGAGCCGAAGAGAGTGCTCTGTCTTTTAGGTTCTGCCAACCAGACTTTAATAATGAGCTACATAGAAGAACTTTCCTAATATAATATGGGTATTCACAATTAAAGATCAGTTTCCATCAGCTTTTTCTACTGTTTTTTATATGGTGATTGATACAGGAAACTAATTTAAAGAATTAGGAAACTTTTTGTATATAATATATCCAAAATAAAACCTAGTTTAATGACAAACTTCATCTTCTTTGATAACTTTTCCTGATTAGGAAACATTCACACTCATTCTATATATAGTTTCTCTTACCTAATTACCAACTGCTTTCTATATCTTCAGCAATAGTTATCCCATTGTCAGTTGTATCCATAGAACCTTTAGACTGTAGCGTTCCAACAATTGCTGCCGACAAAAGTGTAGACTAGGCAGTTAGTTGGAGTACCAAGATCATCCTCATCCTCTTCCCCATTCTCATCGTCATCATCATCATCATCATTGATGTGTCGGCGGCTGTTTGGGCGATGCTTTTTGTCGCTACCAGTTGCTGCTGTTTGGGTCTGGTTGGTTGGCAGCCTGTAGCCTGGTGCCTCTTAGTCAATGGAGTCATGTCCATGTTATAAGCACTTAATCTGATCTCTGCAACTGGCCTTTGTTTGCCGCAGTCTCAGTCGCAGTCTCCGTCGCAGTCGCTGTCTTAGCTGCGGATTCGGACTTGGAGTTGGACTCCCGTGCCAGGGTTATTTTGGCTTTGTTCTGGATTGTTGTTAAATTACTCGTATTTGGCGACTTTGGCCTTCGACGGGCAGCGACTAATTTCTTGAAGGGCGAAGCAACGGAGCTTCACATCAATTAAAAGAGAAGATTTGACTGAAAGCCTTCGGACCCTACTCAAGATGTATATCTGTCTATTGGAAAGGCTGGAAAGGAAAAATCAACGCAGGATGCTGAGGAAGTCGTAAATCGCGTAACAGTTTGCCAGTTTATCAGTTTACCATTATATCAGTTCGTTTGCCCTCGTTTTATTAGTATTAATTTGGGTGTATTTTTGGTTTATACAAACTGCGGTAGGTTAATGGTTCGCTCAAGTGCCGGCAATGCTTTCACTTGCATATGCTATACGGATTGCAAGATCGGGACCACACAGCGTCTGCTCAGTGTAGAGAGAGTGTGCGTGTGTGTTTGTGTGTGTGTGTGTTGCAGGCACTCGTGTTATATGTCACACATAAACACAGCGAGCGGCAGCGGCGCAGGCTATCAAAATATTTAGAGAAAGACGAGCAGGAGGAGCTGAGGGTTAGAGACAACAGGCAGAGACTAAAGTGAAAGTAGTAGTCAAAATTTTAGATGCTCAGCAGGAGCTGCTGCTGCTGCCTAATCCTCACCAGCAGCAGCAGCAGCACCAGCAGGCGGCATATCCCTCACAACAATTGACTTTGCGGCCTGAGCACAAAGGCAAATCCACAGCGACAACTGCGACGACAACGAACATCGGACAAGGGACAAAACAGACATTGGACATTAAAGATTGGTGACTTTAGCGCATTATTTCACTCTTTGGGCTACATTTGCATACCTCAGGCAGAGCTGCAGTTTGGCTAGCACTTTATGGCCAAAAGCCGCTTCCTTCTTGCCATTGCCATTTCGTCATGCTTGATTGTTGACTGCTCCTTTTATGAGCTGAGCCGCTGAGATGCTGAGCTGCTGCTGCTCTTCTGAGCTGCCCAGCGGTTTAAATTCGCAGAAAAGACCAAGTCGACAGTTTGCACAGTGATTCCAAATTGTACCACAACTCGCAACAATGGAGAAAACACAGAGCCCAAAGGAATATATAATACTTTAATCTAGCATAATCTCAGTATAAGCTGTTATATTTGTTTCCATAAAAAAAAGAAAATCCTTTAATTTTTTATACAATTGAAGTTTGGGCTTTGACTCTTAAAGATTTCTATATATATAAATAAGACTTTAGTTTCGCTGGGAAGCTATACCCATAGTTGAAATTTATCTTAAATGTCATAGATTCGTTCAGTTGATTTTTTCCAGGCTAGAATTCATATTCTAATAAAGTTAATATAGGATACTTATAATATTTCTAGTGTAGTCCGATTTAAGCAACTAGGAATAAGGATTCAACGGAGCTGGCACCACTGTTGTCAGTGGCACTTCCTACGTCCCTGTTCAATTGCCCAAATAAGGTGCAACAATTGCGGCAGCCGCTGCAAGTTGCAAGTTCAACTGCAACTGCAATTGCAACTGAACCTGAAACTGGAACTAAAGCTGGAGCTGGAGCTGGAGCTGGAACTGATACCGCGGCGATTCCTTTGTTTGTTTTGTTGACGAGCGATTGCAATTTATTTGTATTGTTGCATTTGCGGCATTTGGCAATGCATTTTTGATTATGTGAACTTATTTCGTTGGCATATCAAAAGGGCTTTGCCGACGCGACTTTTCCTCTTGCATCTTGCATCTTTGGGGCAGGGGAAGAATGTGCTCCATGAGGAAGAATATAACATACCCAATGCTAGAAATTGTTGCCCCAATTTGTTCTGCTTGGGCGCTGCTTTGGTTTTTTTTTGTTTCAGTTCTTTGTTTATTTACATTCGAAAAGTCCGCCAAGCTTCTTTTCTCATGTTGTTTTTAAGTGGTGGCGCCAATGGCCACAGCGCCAGCCAAGGGCCAGGCAATTCTCCAGTTCCAGTTCCACACCCACACCCGCCTCCATCTTCATATCCTATACGCAGTGACTTCTTGGGCTGCCAATGAATTTTTGTTTAAACATAAATTTTTCATTTTTTTAAATCAATAAAGTGAAAAGCGCCAAAGCTAAACAACGCCACGAGACCAAAGCCACAACAAAAATTATATTTATACCACAGTCAGCAATTCTATCCCTGTGTTTCAGTGTGTGTGTTTGGGTGTGTGTATATGGTTCTTCTAATTGAGCTTGACTGAAATTATATAAATAAACAAATCAGTCGCAGTGCTGCCTGCATTATTGCCATCGTCATCGTCGTCGTTCTTCCTTTAGATTTCTTCTTTCCCATCTCTCACAGATTGGCTTTGTGATTAAATTTTTCGAGACGTGTTGTGCGTCTTCTATTGTGGCAAACATAAACAGAGAAATGCTACAAATTAGCCACAATTGCTCTGGAGCCAGAGTCCAGGGCGTGATCTAACTATGATAGATTTGCTGACTATTGATAGATTATGCATTGATTTGCTGCAGATTGAAGGATTTCCCCAATTGTTTAGTCTTAACCCTATAAAATTGATTATCAATGATGAGTGAGGAGTCGTACACACCCCACGAAAGCGGCCCTGTCTCTCATTGACATTGAAAATATATCAAATGTAGATATAAAAGAGAGCCTGAAGGAAGCATTACGAGATTAAAAATATATCAAATGTAGATATAAAAGAGAACCTGAAGGAATCATTATGCGATGCTTAACCTTCTTTTCTTTAGCAAAATCCAGTATCTACTTCAGGAAGATAATAATAGCTTATATACATATATTTATATTTCCTATGGAAAAGTTCTCTTTGATCTATTTTGACCTTTTATTTCAGTTATTCTACAGAGCCTGTCACATTTATGGATTGACAGCTCAGCTCTTTTTTTTTAAAATACACTTACAAGTATTTACCCATAGTGTACAGTGTACAGTGTAGTTTGACGTTATAATCGTGTATGACTTGATGTTAAGAATTTCAGACAATTCTCGGGCAAATTCCAGTTTGAGTTCCACATCCACGTAACGTGGCCTAATCATAGCGTAACGTTTATATGCGCAATTTATCAATTTTTCAGCGCCGGGGCATTTATCAGATAATTGCTGTTTACACACACTCGAACGCACACAGAACACACAACTGTATGAGGTGTGTGTGAGTGTGTGGGGCAAGGGATGGGCAATGAGAAAACTGCAAAATCATCGGTCGAAGTCGAACTGGAAGTTGTAGTCGTAGTCGAAGTCTTGGGGCCACTAAATTGCAACCAGCAATGAGAACATGCTAGTTAATTGGCCCAGAGAGCAGCTAACTGACAGCTAAATTGCAATATCGCATTGCGTTTTGTTGGTTACTTAAGTTTACTTTACTTTAGCCTTTATTATGTGTGTGTTCTTTAGCTGCTTGGGGCTGGCGGGTAATGACTGCTGGATCTTGAATCTTGGTTGGGGTCAATTTGATTGAACGCAGCTGGTAATTCAAACTGATTCCCTGCCATTTCAGTTCGATTTCTCGATTGAATACGCTCAGAATCACATTTATCGCACTTGTTGCTCTGATTGTGCATTCAAAGCTTATTCGCCGGTGCGCCAAATGACATGCGCGGCCAGCGAAAGAGCAGCCATGCTCCGCCCTCAGCAGCCAGCCAATCAGAAGCGTCGCCATATTTGAAGTGAGAGGGCGCGTGCGAGTAAGCGTGCAGGCGCGAGAGAGCAAGAGCGAGAGCCACCACCAAGGCGAAATCGATGTGAATGCACTGGGGGAGAGTTGCTTCTGTTGTTGTTGTTGTTGTTGTTGGTCGCCTGCAGGCTGGCTGGCTGTAGTATTGTCTAGTTGTATTGCGTAGTACGGCTACACACCGCTTGGCGGCGCTGCTGCTGCTGTGTGGGCAGCTAATTAGCTTGTTGTTGTTCTTTCTTGTTTTCTTCTGTTGTTGTTGGTATTTTCGATTGTTGCTGTTGTTAACTGTTACAGCAGCAGCTTAAATTTGGCTATTAGCTACGCACTGTGTGAGGTGGGCGTATAAAAAACTGTCTAATGAAATACTCAAATGCAGGAAGGTCCATAAAACGCGCGCTGTCCATCAAATGCGTTGACACGACAGTCCGAATGGCTAGCAAAAAATAAATGAGAAGAAGCAGAAAATAGGGAGGGAGGAAAAAAACGCAGCCTGTTACCAAAGTTATTTGAAAATTAACTACTTGAGATGTGTTTTGGGCGATAAGCGCGCTTACACGAATGCTTACCAGCCCCTGATGATTAATTGCGCCAGTGGCCAACAGCAGCAACAACAGCGGCAACAGCGGCAACAACAAAATACTTAATATGGTTGGCAGCTGTTTTTTGCTGTGTGGGGCAGCCGTCTAAATTAACTTGCTACGAGCTGGGCCAACTGGGCAATGCCTTCCAGAATGCAGAATGTAGAATGCAGCAAATGTCTCGTGTCTTGGCTGGCAACATGACGACAACGTTAAGGGACCAGAGTACGGACTCGGACACGGACACGGACACGGAGTCAGGCCCCGACGGGGCATTCGAAACATGCAAAAAATGTTACGCCATTTACAGGGCTCAACTACCCCAAAAAATAGGGTCAAGCAATGGCAGTGTGTGGAAATGGTTGTGGAAGTGAAAATGTAGCCATTGTTGCGTGGCGAAGGCTCATTGGCCCAGGCCATAGAGTATAGGCCATAGACGTGAAGCCCTGATAGCTGCAACCGATGCGTCCCCCCCAACTCGCATAACTCAAAAGAGCGCGCACACCGTTAGTTTGGTGGCTGCTAAATGCGAAAATTGCATTTGCATATGGACACAAACAAAGCTCGGAGAAGCCTAAAACAACCAACCAGCCAAGCCAAGCAGCCAACCAACAAAAAACTGCGCCCAGTTTACGGCTATGGTGGAGGCAATGCCACAGCTAATGGTAATAGCAACAGCAACAGCAATAGCAATGGTAACCGTAACAGTTATAGTAATGGTAGTTAATGCGAATGGGAATGGTAGTGGTAATGGTAATGGTAGTAGTAGTAGTGGTAGTACGGTATGCATGCATGCATATAGGAAATGCAAAAGATCTCTATCGTTGGAACCGATTCCGCTCCACTCCGTTCCGACTACAACTCCGACTTTAAGCTCTAAGCACTAAGTACTGGGGTTGGGCCTAGCTACCTTCGACGACGACACAATGGCCGGCGGAAGTGATAAATTAAAATTATTTTTCGCAACATTTTCCCCCTTCTGCCACGAACACACACACACACACTTTCAATCTGAAGGCCCTCACACACCCCCATTCCACCCAGTCGCCAGTTTTTTGTTGCTGCTTCTGCAATTTTACTTAAAAGACGTTTTGATTTGATAACAGAACTCGTACACACACACACACGCACACATACTTACTTATGTTGTGGGTATGTTATTGCGTGTGTTGTCAGTGCTGCTGCTGCTGCTGGTGTTGGACTCGGTGCATTTTTCAAATATTTTTATGCACTGTCGAACATTGCACTCTTGCTGTTTTTCACATATTCAGTTTTACTTTATGGCTGCAACGGAAAACTTTGCCTCACTTTTCAAATTGTTTGCAAATTTTCCAAAAAAGAACACACATTTTTTGTGTGTTTCTTGTTGAAACTTTCTGTCTGTGTAGAAATCACTTTTGATTAGTTGCTAAATTGAGTTCCGTTCAGAAAATAAAGTTTTGTAATGAACACGAACTGTTTGCAGCTTTCATACGATTTATTTAACATTCTCTAAAATCTGTTATATGTATGTTCTTTTTGAATCAGAAATAAGAGTATTTCGATAATAATTATATTGCAAATATGTTCATATACAATAGTCGTGTATAACCAGACGAGATCTGCATGACAAATCACGATGAAAGCATGTTAATATCTCACTGGAAATCAATAAAATATCCTCCAGGATAAGAACGAACATTGTTTCTAGCCTTAAAAGTAATTTCAACATTAATAAATAAATCCCTGATTATATACAAAATGCATATAGGTACATCATGAGCTGTTTTATTTCTTAAATATTACCTTTACATATAGGTACTACTCGCAAATTAGAGCTCTTGGAAGTTCGAAGCATTCAGAAATTAACATTGAAGTGTGTAAAACGTTTTGAACATTATTATCTTAAATCCATTTCTTTATTTTAAATATATTATGTACATGTGTTTTTTATTTCTTTAGAGTCATCTAAAATCAGTCGAGTATATAAAAACTTAAAAAGTAAAAGATTTTACAAAATTAAATAAAAAAATGTATATCTGGTGGTACTCAAAATTATAAATGGATTAAAAGTGATCCAACGTTTGTTGCTTGAATAGGAGAAGACCCAGAATAACCCAATCAGATCAGTGTTGTAATAAGATATAATATAATATATAATACTAATTTGGGGTTGAAAAAAAGTAACCTATTTTTCTTTTTTAATATAAGTTTTTTCTACTATAAAAACTTTTCCAGAAACTAGAATTTTTCAGAAATTTTAATTCAATGTAAAGCGCGTGTCTACTGTAATAATATTATAAAAAGAAAAGAGCGGTTGAAATATATCTTTTCCTTTTATATTTATATATATATATACTTAAGAATGATATTTGATTATTTGAATTTTGTAAAATCTTTTCCTTTTATTTTTTATATAGTCGACTTCCATTAGTTGATTCTAAATAAATAAATGTCAAAATGTCTTGTGCCTGCAGAAGGTACAAAAATTAAGATGTTACCTTTGACACAATATATAACAGTAAATATATAATATAAATATGCGAAAGCTAATCGATTTGCAATAAAAGAAACTTAAAATTTGCTAATTTAGGTACAATAGTTCTAAAGACAATAAGAAGATAAATCACAGCATTTGTTGATCTGGTTGGGAATGTCTCGAATAGTTTGAGTGGAACAATAGAATTAAAGAGTATATCTCGGAGACTTTCTTTACTTTCTTTCTAAGTTTTCTTTGAAGTGAAATAATTTAATCAAAGTCAAACTATAATTAATACTATATAAATCTACTTTATAAACTATAAACTTTGTCATCGATTAATACTTAACAAAGCTTTGTCGAATCAATTCAAAAGTCTTAACAATACCATTCAGAAAGAGTATCATTATTCGAAACTCATTGATCCATAGGAGGCATTATCTGCTTATAATATCAATATATACATCTATCTTCGATTCAGTGATTGCTTGAGTCCCAGATTATTATCTCTAATGAAAACTAGCGCATAGTCAGAGTTCATTTGCCATTTGACTTGATCGCTTGCCTTTTCCTCTTATCTACTGCTCGCTGTCCGATCGGCTTAGGAATACATATGATATATGTTCAGATTGATAGATATGTTATTGTTACGTCAACAATATTCCGATTTAATTTGCAATATGGTTGATCTGGTGTATTAATTAATGGAGTTCCTGTATCCAGCCAGTTTAGTAGGCGTTGCCTCAGCCTCGGGCATTGGGTCAGTGTCAGTGTCAGTGGCAGAGGAGCTCGGAGAGTGTTCGGAGCGGCTGGTTGCCTTATGGTCAGTCCCTGTGCCGGCTGTCGTCTAATCGCAGTTTATATGCGCTTGCTGTGCACACCTTCTGTCGACTTAGAGCGCGGTCCAGAGATTCACTCTGGGAAGGTGGGATGGCCGACCGACCGGTGGCTGCGCAGGCGCAGGCTGGCTACATAAATTCATCGATTTAAGTGCCGCATGCAAAGATTGGCCAATAACAACAACTACTGGACTACTGCTGCTTCTGCTGCTGTTAGTCGACCGGCCAAGCGGCCAACCGGCGAACCGGCTGACCGGCTTGGCCAAGCTCGAGCAAGCTTGGGCTTGGTTGGCTCATGAATTTATGGCACAGCGTCACATAACTTTCCAGGCGCGCGTAACAAATTGCCAAGGAAGTAACGAGATTTAGTGGAAATTGTTTAATTGTGAATGCAGATACAGTCGGCATGACCAGAGGCCGAAGCAGCAGCAGCAGCAGCAGCAGAGGCAGAGGCAGGGATAGAGACAGTGGCGTCGGTGTCGGCGTCAATGTTGAGGCGACAATATACACGGTACTTGTTGCTGTTCCACTGTTCGCCAGCGGCGGCCATTGACGACCCTTTGGCTGTGACTGTGGCCGGCCGACTGGTCAGAAGCGCTGCATAAATTAGGCTTAAGTCTAGCAAATTTATGCCTTATGAGTGTCGCACGAAATGAAGTTGTTAGCCGGGGCAACATTATTCCGCTTTTGGGTGAAGCACCAGCAGTAGTAGGAGAAGCAGGAGAAGGAGCAAGAGCTGGAGTCATTGCGACTGTCGCATAATATACGATTTGATTTTTCTTTAATTTTTACGGCCGGCTGTTTGTCACCATTGTCGCAACGTAGGTGGCTTGTAAATTGAACATGCACCGACATGCGGAGAGTTTTTCCATGTGGATTTTAGTTTTCATTTGCCTGGGAAATCGTTGTTGTTGTTCGTTTTTTGCTGTTGCCCACAGCTCATTCAGTTTATTAATTACTGCAAATTTTCCGTGTGGGCCGTCGCTGGGAGCGCACATTGACATAAATTGCGTGTTGCTTGTCCAATTTTTGCTTGTCGCACAGCTGCATAGTTATCCCAGTTATCCCAGTGTGCATGGACTCGGACTGTTGGCTGTTGGCTCTTGGCCCCGACGAGGGCGACTCTTACAAATGTTGGCCAGCTCATTTGCTTCAATTCCATTATCGCCTTAATTTTTTATCGCATCAAAGCGCAGGGCGAGCTCTGGTGAGCTCTGGTAATACTCTGGCGAGCTGTGTGCTGGAGCTGTTTTGTGGAGCTGAAGGTCCCACCATGGGTCCATCCACATCAAAGGAAGATGCACGGCACAGTTGGCGGCCCGCAGCAGGCAGCAGTCACTCATAAGACCAACACGCAATCCCCTCGATCGTTCGTTTAGCCAAGTCTCTCTCTCTCTCTCTCTCTCTATCTCTTACTCTCTCTCTCTCATTCCCTCCTGGCCAAGACTCTTGCGCATTCTATATAAATGGCAATGGAGCAACAGCATGACGTTATGCAGCCTTAAATTATCATATGGCCACAGCCTCGGACTGCAACAACAATCGCTTGTCGGTCCATCGGTCCAACGGTCCATCGGTCCATTGGTCCATCTGTCCGTGCGTCGCTCTGTTCATCTGTCGTTGTGTCTGGGGGTCGCCAGGAATTGGAATCCAGAATCCAGCATCCAGTCACAGCCATAGCCAGTTCTCCGCTCCACAGAAATCTCGCGTCCTGCTGTGCGCCGCATTTACGTTCGATTTTTAATTTGAATAGTTCGCGTTATCTTTTTACCTTCCTTTTCTCCGTTCTCCCTGGCATTTCTGCGAGCTTACCTTCCTTTTCTTTTTTTCTCTTCTTTTTTTTTAATTATGAGCAAAAAATCAACTTAAATAATATTTATGCATATGCGCTTTTCGATTTAAATAAGTTCCTTTATTTCCTTTATACAGCGCCCCACCTTCAGTTGAATCTTAATTCCTTTCCAGCTCCTCTCTCTCCCTCTGTGTGACTCTTCCTAAGGTATTTCTGATCTTAACCGTAGTTCATCAGACGGGCGAAGCAGATTTGAAGCACAGTTTGGGGTATATTCAAATATTCATATTAAACCAGACGATTCTCGAGGTACTTAAGAATTCGAAAGATGGAAACTCTAATCAAAAAGGAATCCCCTTTAGTTTATATATCAAGTATCAAGATCATCGTTAGGAACTGAACTTTATCATTATATATTAATGGTAACAGAATGCTTGACCCAGTAAATAACTGCTAGACAAACTGTGAAGCTGCTTCTCCTCCCATCCAGGCCTTATCACATATTTCCTATCTGTACCCACTTATCATCCGAAGCTCCAACTATCAGCTGTGCCCGTATTTGCAGCTGTCATCATGATTCGGACTGAGCTCCAAGCAGACAAATGGAGACTCAAAAGCGCCACACCTCCAAGGGGCCAAATCGCCAGCTAAAGATAAAATGCGACTCAAATATGTCAATAAAATGCATAAATGCCATTTAGAGCTCTAGCGGCCTATACAAACAGCGCCTTCTAACTGCTCCGCTGATGGTAATGGCTTCCCTGATGAGGAGCAGCTTGTTAACCCGTGGAACACTGCCAGTTTGCCACATTAGCATAAATATATATATAGAAAACCAAACGAAACGAACGAATTTTTGTGTCTTTTATCAAATTTGAAAATATCAACATAAACATGAAATAAATGTGTCCGTTGATAGTCTTATAAACAATTCAGATGCGTATCTGAGTATCTGAGTATTTGAGCCCGTCCCATGCCTCGTCTCTCTGTAATGCCACACAAAAGGGGTCATCTTAGAGGTCAGCTGCGATCCAAAAACCTAAAACCAAAACCAACTCGAACCTCTCTCTCTCTCTCTCTCTCTCTGACTGAGTCTTTGGATCGATCGTGGCACAGCACGTCGTTCAATCTGCTTGGATCGCTGGATCGCTGGATCGTTGGATCGTTGTCGGCCAATTTGAATTTCGTTTGTGACCACATTAAAATACTCAATGTGTAAGGTCTTAAATTTAAATTTGAAATCCATAAGCGATTGAATGCAATATTCATGGTTCATTCGTTCATTCGTTCATTCGGCACTGTTCTGAGCGCTCAGCGTCTATCACTAACCAATTTTTTCAGGCATTTTTCCGGGCCCGCTCTTGATTTGATTTGCATCTAAATCAGTTAGTGAAATCCCAAACACGCACACACACACACACATACTATCCATAACTCTTGCCACTTGGGTTGAGTTTTTCCCTAGCTGCATAGAATTTTAATACATAATCCCCCTCTTGTCTGTGCTTTGATTTTAAGTGTTGCTGCAATCACTCTGATTGCCAGGCACAGGCAGAGGCACAGGCCTAGGCCCTTAACTCAATCGATTCATAGATCATTAATATTTTAAGCATAGCCACAGAGATAAGTTATAGGTTCCCCATTCCATGTCATATATAGAGACCAAGCGTTAACTACATGTTGAGTGTGTAATACGATAAATAGCTACTTATAAGAAGGTATTCCCAGTCACATTCCCAATCCCAATCCCATTTCAATTTCAATTTCCATTCCTATTCAAACAGCTGTTACTTTTGACCTAAGCGAATGCATTTCGATAAACAGGCAAATATTTCGGCATTTAGGGCGTCGGCATGTTCAAAATGCCACTGGACGATAACCTGCTGTTCCCTGCTCCCCCGCGGCTCCCGCTGCTCCTGGTACGAGCACTCTTCATCACTGCTGCTGTCCACAACTGATGCACACATGTCCGGAAAATGACCAAAGAACAAGAATTGCGCAATGTCCGAGCAGCAAGGCGAGCGAATGTGACGGAAACGTTGTCATGTCTTCGACTCGGATATCGTCGCATGTTTTCGGCGCACTTGAGAGATTAAAGCGATTAACATTTGTACCATATCTCATGTCCAATGTCTTCTCTGTCCTATGTCCAATGTTCGCTGCCGCTGCCCGCTGCCCGCTGCCCGCTGCCCGCTGCCCGCTGCCCGCTGCCCGCTGTCCACCGACCATTGCCCTGCAGGTCGCTGCGCATGCGTCGAGGCTGCTCGAGTTCTTGGTTAGAGTGCGCATAAATCACACGCCCTGACACTTGTCCAAAATGTTGTCAGTTTATGGCTTGGGTCGACTCGCTCCGATCCTATACCTATCCGTATTACAATCCCTGCACCTGTAGATGCAGGTTCAAAAGTTCATATGGCCTGTGTCTCGTTTCTCATTTGACTTTGTTTGTTTGGACTTGTCTACGTTTCTCTTGTCTTACAAGCCCCATTACGCCTTGTTTCCGTTCGTGAAGATATCTCGGAAGCCCCAGTTTATACGACTAATAGTTATAGTTTTAATTGCTATTTAAGTTGCGTTTCCGCCAAACGCGGACACAAACTTTCTGCCCATAAATGTTCACAAAGTGTGTGTGATATTTTGGGTGTTGTCCCGGTCCGGTTGTGCGTGTGTGTGGTCATCTCACACGAACTGAGTCATGGTGACATTTATGCGCGTTTTATGGACTGCTTCCACTGAAAACTTTCAATTTGGCATTCTAATGGCACTTCTCAAAACAGATACAAATCGTTTGAGTTATGACCATCTAGAGGCAGCTATGAACGCATTTGATACGACTTTGGTCAAAACCCATAAGCATTCTTATTACCCTTTGTGTTGCTGGTCTTTAAAAAGAGATAATAGGATTGCTTCAAATCTAATTTAATATATTATTCTACTTTATATTTAGTTACTGAAAAAAAGCCACAAAAATAAAAGTGAATTCGAAACTTACTAAGAAACATTCTCTAAGTTTTCTCTCCTAGTTGAGGGCTAACAATCGATTGTTGACTTAAGCATATAGTATATATTTTTCCTTAAAGAAAATATAGTAAATATTTGTCCTTAAAGAAAATATAACATATATTTTCCTTAAAGAAAGTATTATAATATGTAATTCAAGTCATTTATCTCATAGTATAAAAAAATCAAATGAACAATCTATAATCTATAACTATTTACTTTTGTTACTTTTTATGCTGTATTTTCTAGCAGTATAAGGACGAATTCTCTTTTTTTTTATTAGCGTTTACGTATATGTAAAAAATACCACAAATAATAATGAATATATGAAATGAAAGTCTATAGTTATGGTCCTTATAAGTCATTTAATATATCTATATATATTTTAAGTCTAAAATGTATATTCATCACTATTCATACTATTCATCAATACATCAAATACACTTTGGTTTATATATTTAGTATTTTTAGTTAAAGGTTCGAGAGATTTTATAATATATCTTTCACCTTAGGAATATTTTACAATATGTTTATTTATTTATTTATTAATGTATATATTAATAAATTTATTTATACATTTATTAACTAATTTATTTATTTATGTATACATTGATTTATTTATTTATTTATAGCTGTAGACTAATTCAAAAAAGAAAATATATTTACAAATAAATTACTATTAATTTATATATTATTTAAATATTGATATTATATGTATAAAAAAAAGAATAAAATGAATAAAAAATTCTTTAAAATTAAATGCAGTGCAATATATTATAATTACATTTTGTGATACATTTGCCAACTTATAAATAGGTTGTTATTTCTTATAAAGACATTAAGACTATTCGCCATCAAGTAATTGCATATAGATTTAAATTTATCGGCTACTTGATTGATCGTTTGACAGTTCATTCCGGATAAACTTAGTGTAAAGTTTTCAATCAGAAGGAACAATATACAAGTTCTACAGCCGCTGGGGTATTCGATCTCTTTATATAGGAGCAACTCCTACGCAAAGTGTTCGCATGTGGAATTCCTGGGGTAAAGTCAAATTATGTTCTCACATTGCTTTTCAGGCACTTGGATTTATGTTAATCCATCTAAATAGCTGCCAACAGTTTGGACATATCCATGACTATATTTGTTTGATGTGAATGGGTTGATCTTCATCTTCTAGTTGCAGTTGATGTTGTACCTGTAGCTGTATCCGTATCTGTACCTGTTGTAGACCCACATATTATGGACACGCAAATGTATCTGATGGATACGCTTTGTGAGAGATCATGCGGCCTACCCCGTTGCCGTTTAGCCTTTTGTCCGATTCGTCTGTCCCAGCGGCTTTTCTAGAAAACAATTTAAATTGATTTCAATCAAAAAATGCCTTTTTGTTTTCGGGATTTCTCGATATATTTTGTTTTTCCTTTTATTTTTTCTCTTTCATGCGGCCACTTGGCGCAGCATTGGATTGGATTGGATTGCTCTTTCAGGGTTTTTGGTATTTGGTTGTGGATTTTTGATTTTGGTTTTTGGTTTTTGGGAAAAGGGACACACGCTTTCAGCGTAAAGATCGCATTTAAACGAAACAAAATTTGACTTTATAATAATGCCAGTCCGTGCACATGATGTCCGTCCGTCTGTCTCATTGTCTGCCAGCCTGTATGTCTCCTCTGTGCGATCGTTCTAAGCCAACATATCCAGTCAGCCAGTCAGCCAGTCAACCAGTCAGCCGATCAACCATCTAGCCAGCCAAAACGAACGACGATCCGTAAGATTCAATACCGGATTATGTGCCTTTTGTATGTTGTTGTTGTTGTTGTTGTTGTTGTTGTATGTAGATATGGCGGCACGAAGCTCTGCGTCGCTGCGGCTCTTTGTGACGGCTTTGTGGGCATTGATTCTCTCCTTTTTGTGTGCGTGTTTTGTCTTTTTCGTTTTCGTTTTTTGACTTGATTGAAAATCTAGAAAATCAGGTTAATAGCTTAGGTGACAGCCAGCAATGTATATGCGGTTGAATTGTTTAGAACTACACACACACACACACATACACACACACGCACACACACATGCACACACACATACACTTGCACACACACAAGAAGACAGACAGAAATACAGAGCCCGAAATCGAAAACGTTTGCATGTGTTGCTTTGTTTCGTCTGTGCCCAATGCCAGTGCCTGATAAGATTGATTTGAACCACAGATACTTTTGCCATGGAACTCTGAGTGTGTGCCGCCTGTCCATAAAAGCGTCATATGCGCACATTAAAGGCAAACCGGCGGCGGCGTCGTCGGCGTCGCCGTTGATCCCAGAGAACTTGGAGCTCTCTAGGGCTCATTGTGCTCGCCACTCAATTAGTTGGTTTGATGTAACTTTTGTCAGCCGAATCTCAAGTGCTCGGGGAGCACTCTCTGGAGCAGGCAATGGCCACAACCAGGCCGATACCGATGCCGATGGCGATGGCGATGGCGATGGCGACAGACAGCATGTCAGTGGCGGTACTTTTGGAGTCTTTGTGCCCATGTCTACAGCATGAATATGCAGATTCAGATTCGTCGTCTATCCACATGGCACATGGCTCAAACACACACAAACACACACTCACACAGAAACACCCACATTTATAGAAACATGTAGATACGAGTATCTCGTGGAGCAAGTACTTCTCGCCTTTCAGTGCATATTCAATTACCAACCTCTTGGCCTCTGGCTGCCTGTTATCAAAGGAGAAATCGTATTGTAATTGATTTTGTTGTATCTTTTCTTATAACATACCACATATCATACTCATTATTATGAGGTCTCTTTTTTTCTTTCTATCAAATATCGTTTGCCATTAACTTTAATTGTTTGCTGCGGCAAAATTTGTTTTCTTCTCGATTTGTTCCGCTTAGCCATAAATATTTTGGCTATTGTCTTCAACAAATCTACAGAAGAAGTAATCACAGAGTATATAGAACACATATTAAATGAGTGAATACGTGATACTATCCTTTAAGCTTTATTATTTCTTATTAATCAGTTAGGTTAGCAGTATTTCTTATAAATTTAAATAAAGTTCTCACCGGACTTTTGCATAATCATCAAGTTTTTCAATTAGCATACTTAAGAGATGTGTAGATAGATACCGTATAAATATTGGATTGCCATATGTCTATATAGTATGTTATGTGGAAGGGGGGCAAAGCCGTCCACTTACAGTTAATTTGCGAACCTATTTGCCATACAAGTTTGCCATTAGGCATATCATCTAACAGGCAATTAGCAGCTAATGCCGTTTGGAGAAGTTTAAAAAGCCGGGACATAGCAACAGGGTTTGGCTGGATGGGTAGGCAAGTGGCGAGCTGAGATTTTTCCAGTGAACGGCATTTAAACACATTTCTAATTATTTTTCATTACTTTGGCTTGTCGCGTCTCGAGAGGCAACTCCATAAAATCGTTTAGTTTATTGGCCCATCAGTCACTGGAGCTGCGCTTTTGCGGTCGCCGGGGCCATTACACTGAGTTATGAAATGAATTTCAAATTTCGCGCAAGAGCGCTAAAATAATTACTAGCTAAACAGTGTGCCCACAAAAACAGTAGCCCCAATGCCCCCAATCGCCGGAGGGGTGCATCCCAGGGATTGCCCCTAACTTCGCCTCGCATTGATACGCGCTCAAATGCATTTGTGATTTATCAGCTGGGCGGGCATCAGGCATTGGGCATTGGGCATTGGGCATTGGACATTGGACAGTGGGCATTCAGTATACTCGCTTGACCGCCAGTAGCCCATCTCCCATGGCCAGCTACTGGCCCACAACTAACATGGCTAACGTGGCCACTTGTTTTTGGTTTCCACTGCGTCCGCTCAGCGTGCGTTCTTGGCGTTTGTTAAATTGAAAAGTTTTCGTATTAAGTTTATTGCGACGGCTCAATGCTCAGAGCCAGAGGAGCAGCAGCAGCAGCAGCAACAGCAGTCCGAGGAGGGTCAGAGGGCGGGGTGGAAGCTGCGACTGCAGTGGCTGCTGTGGATGCTTCATGCGATATGATTGCGCATATGTTTTGTGTGCCAAGTTACAAATCAGTTTTCACAAGAATTTGCTGTGTTTTGCACTGATATGATCAGATGTTAGGCATTATACATACTACACTCTACTACAGAAATAATGTTTGCATTTAGCTCTTTTCCTTCAGTTTAAATATACATTTTGAATTGACTTCTCTACGTTTTGCTCTGTTGTATTTCTATAACTTAAATGTCAGAGGACAATCTATATATCTCTGAACAGAAGCAGAGAATTCAGTCAGGGAATTTGGCTAACAAGGCGAAAGTTTAAGTTAATAAAATGTTAAGGCTTTCCGGTCTAGGCTCTAGGTCAAGCACTGGCGTCAATATAGAATTTGTCTGACCTCTTTTAATAGCTGTTAGCCAGTTCCTTTTCACCTCGAAGCATATCAAATGCTTGTCTGATATTAACATATATATCACATAAATTTAAATAGAATTGATACAGGAACAACTAAATAGGATGGAGTTATAAGCTATAAGTGAAGTCAGTTGTATAAATTATAGATCCTTAGATACTTCCGTGAATTAGAAACGAGTTCTGACTTGATTTTGAACCGACTACCAACTAAGATGGAAGCATAAATCTCATTGCAATTATTTCAATCTCAAATTCGAATATAATTATAGAGAGAAAGGGAAGAGTAAGAGCCTGAAACTGATCATTAAAGTCACCTCTTGTAGCTCTGTGTGTGTGTGTGTGTGTGTGCCGCCTCAAGTCTGTAGCTCAGTGCTTTTACTTAATACAATTTCAATCTCAAGAAATCCATGTAAAATGCATGAAATTATAAGCCTAGCAATTTGGTTTAGCAGCCAAACAAACAAACGGGCGGTGCTCAGACCGAGTCTCAGTTCGGGTTGAAGTTGCAGTTGATGGCGAAATGCTCCCCGTGGAGCAGCATGGCCAGAAACAGCGACATTATAAAAGGTGTAGCCCCGGCTAAGAGATCTGTGGCACTGCGGATCTGTGGAAGGGGCGGCACAGATGGCCATGAGATGTACAAAGTTTTGCCCGGTTGCCCCGGCAATTTTCATGATAATTAAATGCAAAAGAGCGCGGAGAAGAATTCAGAAATTATTATAATTAAATGCACCCGCCAAAGCGCATTTCAGTTGAATTGTTTTATAATTTTGAATTGCAGCCGTGGCAGCTGGCTGTGTCCCTGGCTGTGCTCCCGATTCGTGATGCCGATGCACCTGATCGTCACTGGCGATCGCTGGCGATCGCTGGCGATCACTCCTGCAATAAACTAAACATTTCCGCTCTTAAATTATTTATTTTGATATTTGCTTAAGACAAACAGCGCCCGGGGATCAGGCAGACAAATGCTTAACAATATTTTGATAGCAGCCGCCTGGGCATATCAAATTAGCCCCAAAAGACCGATCTCGATACCGATCCATCCATCGATGCCGATGATGATGATGATGATGATGATGATGATGATCATTTGTAACTGTTGCATAAATGCATGTCATGACAGCTCCGTCTTCGTCTCCGAGAGTGTTTCATGGCACGGGCAAGGGCACGGCCGAAAATACAGAGACTCCGGCACGGGCACGACATGTAACACCTTTCGAAGATGTCTTTTTAGTCCTCAGCTCTGAACCAAAATGAATATGTCAAAATTTACAATTCGTATGAGTTGATCCACGATGACAAGCAAAACATTTTGCGCGCAGAGCGATTTTCATTTGAAAAATCCTTCACACAAAATACTCGTGTTCTTCTGTTTTCTGTTTTCTGTTGATTCATAAACACTTGTGAGCCAGGGCCAAAACCGCAGCCACACTTTAGAGCCAGGGACAAGGAGGAGATGATGATAATAAATCAAGGCGCATTTGCGGGTAAAGTGTTTCCAATTTCCTCGTAACTCAGCTGTGAGGCAAATTCATACGTAGAACACAACCTGACGACGACTCTCCTCTCCGATTAAGATGAAGTTGCTGATGTTGATGTGGATGTGGATGAGGCTCAACATGAATATGATTTGGATGTTGTCCCACGTCATGTTCTACATGTCTGCATCATTTGAACGTTGCCGCATTTAGCGCACACCGAATCCAAACTGGCCCATGATTTATGTCTATTGTCCGAGGCACGGTCAAAAAGCCAAGTAGCTCCTCACACAAAATAGAAATATTTATTATTTATGCTGCTTACTAACTTTATTAAAATATATATTGTATTTCTTCAGCTGTTTCTTTTTATTTTTATTGATTTTGTCATGGCGCTGGCGCTGTGGCTGCCTTGTGCTCGGTTTTATGGCCAAATCCCACAATTAACCAACCAACGATGTGTGTACCGATCGCCTCCTGCGGCTTTTCACGCATGCGCGCAATTTGATTTTCAAATTTCTGATGTAAATTCGATACGCATTCCACTCCGCCAGCCATTTGGTTACGCACCGATCACCCAGCACCGAGCCGACGCCATCTCAGTGGGCACTGGACGGACAATTGACGAGTTCAAGATGGATCGTGCATAACCAGACCTTCAGACGACCGCCAGAGTTGTGCCTCCCTGCGCCAGGGGCACCCACAACTGCCCCTCGAAGGGCCGCTCGCTCAGCTAATTAAACGTTTGACAAATGATTTGACATTTTAATTTTCGGAAAATATATTTTTATACAGGGTGTTAAGTAAATATATTTATATGGTGCCTTGAATTTCTATGTTCGCAGGATTAAGTCCGAGTACGAGTAGCTTCCCTGGGTTGACAGGCCATGCGGGTGAATCCACTTTAAAAGCATAAATTGAACTTAAGAGCCAAATAATCATCTTTTGCAAATATATGATGGTTCCGATGAGAAGTTGGTCGTGTGGCTGCTGAGCTGATGAGCTGATTGACAGTAATTTATAGAAGACGATGAGAACATTCGACTGATGAAGATAAAACGGCGCCAATCAACGCGTTTAACACCATTACATTTATTGCCAACATGTATTCATAACTATTCCTTAAGCACCACTTAACAAGACTGGGATTGGACCGGTTTTACACTCTGTAACCCGACTACATTTTATAATTTATAATCATATTTTAAGTCTGTAAATTATGTGTTGAAGAATCATCTCAGGATTGTTTATTATCTACATATAATATTGTTAAGAGAATACTTTAATTTAGTTTTATATATTCAATTTGAGTCTACTTCAAAGAGATAAAAGTTTATAATAAATTAATATAATATAAACTAGTTAAAAGTAATCTGGAAATGAAAAGGATAAAAAGTAAAAAATCTGGGGGTATTATTAAAAATGACTTTTAATTTGAATTGATCCAACATTTGTGGCAAGAATTGAGGAAAACCCAATGAGAACAATAACTATAAGGATTAGTTTTAACAGGTATCCCCAAAGGATGCTAGAAAAGTGAAAGTTTGATTAAGCGAAGGGAATATTCAGAATAGAAAGGATGGAAATTGTGTGATTGTGGAAAGCATAATCAGTGGAAGATATAGAGGAAGATATAGAGGAAGATATAGAGGAAGATATAGAGGAAGATATAGAGAAAGATATAGAGGAAGATATAGGGGAAGATATAGAGGAAGATATAGAGGAAGATATAGAGGAAGATATAGGGGAAGATATTGAGGAAGATATAGAGGAAGATATAGAGGAAGATAGTTCCTAGTAGGTCTACAAGGAATAAAGAAATTGAAGCGACTTAAAAGGGTAGAAGAATCTTTGGTTTATAATAAGGTTTGACTATACAGTTTTATATATATATTGAATATATATGCTAAACAGAAAGTTCTGCATTAATTAGAATTATTTCTCTATCTATAAGCATAATCTACAAATGTTTCCTTCAGACGCATTCTTAACCCTTACTAAAATCCAAGCTGTAATTTATATGTATTACCCCTTGGGCTAGAATCTCTCTTATCGAATCCAATCCAATCATGCTCCAATGCCCTGAATTTTCATGGAATTTAATTTCGAAAGATACGCGAGGGGAGGAGGCAGCGACAGCAGTTGAAAATTGTGTTTCACATGATTTGATTACGAGTGGAAAATGCATGGCTAACAAACATGGGAGAAGTACGAGTATTTTGCGAGATATCCAAAACTGGGAATAAGTGGGAAACTGACCCTGAGATGGTGAGGTCTACATAGATGAGTAACAGAAGGCGTCGTGTCCCTAATTCAATGTGTCAATTGTATGGCATCGTCGTCGTCGTCGTCGTGGTCGTCGTCGTCATCGCCATTTGGTGTGTCTCTGCAGGCTTGAGGAGCAGGAAAAAGGGAGTTTGATTAATGTAAAAGCTGCCACTGATATGTCACACGCATGTCAAATTCTGACGTTTGACATTTTGCAAGCGGGAGATGCCAACGCCAACGCCAGTGCCAGTGCCAGTGCTGCCTGGTTGGATGAGCACCACACAGCAACATAACCAGCACCACACAACAACATTGCCAACCACCAGCAGCAGCAGCAGCAGAAGTAGAAGTAACAACAAGGAGGAACTTGAGTGCAAGCGACGAGTTGCTCGCACTCCTCTGGTTTACTTTACTTATTTAAAAATACATCGAATACGCGGGGCGTTAATACATCCGTTAGAGTGCCATTTTGTTTTGTCAGGCCGAACCCCGACTCCGACTCCGACTCCGAGTACGATTGCGACCCTCGACCCTGATCTCCTCCTTCCATACTGGTTGTTTGCATCCCTTTTCCATCAGAACTCATCCTCGTGCTCATCCACATCCTGGCACTTGACAACGACGACATTTGCGCATAAAAAATGCAACATTATTTGACTGCGAATTAATGTTAAATTGTTGTTGGAGGAGGCTTCGACTTGGCCGTGCGAGTAGCTCGGCCCTCTCCGTTGATGTGGGAAATGTCACTTTGTGACAGGCGACGCTGACGCCAACGCCAACGCCAACAGCGACGTCGACGTCGACAGAAAGCGGACAAGTGTTACGCATTGTTGTACCGTTGCTCGTACTGTACATTTTTATAAATATTTAATTATATTTTGTTTCCATTTTCGGCTACAGGTCACAGCCTCACCCTGCCCCAGAGTGGGCCCACTCTCTTTATAAACATTTGATTAATCACACGTTACACACACACACACACACACACTAACATATATACATATGTATGTATGTTACACTCGTCTACAAGTTTCACACATTTCACACTCTGGGGAAAGATCAAAGCATCATCTTGTGCCTTCGGGCAGGCAACAGCGCTATAACAGTCCGTCAATTCGTCCAGACTTCTTCTGGAGGCCTCATCTCATCTCAGTCAGTGAGTGAAACTATTCGCGCATTATGTCTAAATAAACAAACAAAATCCCATCCAACCCAATCCCAATGTATTCGAAACCAATCGCATCGGGTAGGAGAAATGAAAATCTATTAAAATCTCGGCCCATCCATCGATGGTATCAGAGATCTCTATCTAACCCGAAGTCGTCTTCTCCATCGTCTGCTTCTGCTTCTTCGGCTGGTAGAGATGTATGGCGCTGTGTGTTTTGAGTCGAGTGTGGGTGGAAAATTTATTTGAAAAACAATTTTCCTGAAAAGTATGCGCATACAAAACTGACAGCTTTTGGTTCTTTCAGAAAAATCAACAAACTGCTGCTGCTGCTCGGGATTATAAATTGCAATCTACTGACCCAAACATAATATTGTTTGTAGTGAAACACATGGGCGGGATCTGTTTAGGCTGTGTCTGAGTAGACAAATATAAATAAAAGTTACTTTCGTTCACTATCTCGATCATGATTCACACTCTGATCTACTTTGTACAATGATAATAAACTCATATTATCATAATTTAGTCGTTCAGCGCTATCAAAATTATAAAGAATCAACTGATATACGACTTAAAGCTGTATCTTATGTTATTCCTGGTAAATTACTCATACCAGCAGCTAATTGTACTATATAGTTCTATATATATATAGTAATTTGTACTATAGATTAGAGTAATCTGAAGAAAGTCTTACTTCTTCGAATGCTCAAAGCACTTCAAAAAGTCATTTTTTGTGATCTTGTTTAGCTCCTCCTTCGATGCTGTCCTCAATCGTTGAAGCAACATTCATAAGTTTTATCTTTAAGTAATTACCTTTATTCCTATACTCGTCCCTTACTATATGTTAGATATTTTTCATCTCAACCATTTAAATTTCAATCAAACCAACTGATAAACAGGAATTTATAATCCTGGAAGGATAACAACCACTTTCTCATTTCAAGTAGACTTCACAACTTCTTTGAGTGAAGATTGTCGCCTGTTTTCGAAGTACCATAACAGTTCATATATCACCTGAGGTCTCTTCGAGGCTTAACCTTTTACTATATATTTTAGTCCTTAAGAGAGTCTTACTTCTTAAAGCTTGGTTCTATTTACATAACTAAAGCTGAAACTGCTGAACTGTGAGTTCATACAGAGCTAGAATCAAATTTAAGAGATTTATCTTTATTCCTATACTGTTTCCTTTCTTAAACTATATCTTAGATATCTTTATGCTAATCCATATAAAAGTGATTCAAATCATCTGATAAACAAGATTATTACAGAAAGGATAGTTGAAAATCGATCAACCAATTGCTAATTTCAAATAGACTTCACAACTTCATTGCTTTAATTTTGGGTAAAGATTGTCGCTTGTTTCCTAAGTACCTAAGTACCATAACAGTACATATATCATATCATTCATATATATCCTATATATCATATCATTCAGAGCATAAATTTAGTATCCGCAATAGAAACAATAACCAGAGCTAAATGCGTTACCCAAAACCTTAATTTTCATTAGCCAAAAATGTTGAGCCGCAACTTGGCAAAAAGTGCAGGCATCAGGGAATCGACTATTTACGGCTTCGATGGCGACGCTGGTGACGATGGCTACGGCGCATCCAGTGGCCCCCAATGAGTTACGGACTGTGCTTGGTTAAACTAGCCACAGCTCCATAGAAATTTATGTGCTGAGCTGCGCCAGCTGAAATCAAAGCGAAATGCTCATAAATAAATATCGGCCGAGGTGGCTAAATCAAATTTGATTGCATATAATGGAGAGTCGGTATCGAGTGGTCTACGGGTTACGGGTTACGGGTTACGGGCTGAAGCTATCGGAGTCGGTCTCTGGTGTTAGCATTAGCGATTAGTTGCTCGGAGCTTTGTTGGACGAGCCACACGTGCAAGCTGGGCGCCTTTTCTTCTCGTTCTGCCCTTTTGGCTGGTCTATTGGATTTTTGGGTCTGTTTTGTGCTTTTTGCCATTTGTTGGGGGACCTACAAAATGTGAATGTGTCTCGCAAGTTTTGGCTTTAAATTTGCATATTAATTACATTACTGCCAAACTGAACCGAGCTGAACTCTAGATATAGCTTTAGCCATACCTTCGACAGCATCTAATCGGTACTGCCAAGAAATTAAAAAAAGATTAATTTAAAGCGATCAGTGAACGCCATTTGCTCATTAGCCAACAGCAGCTCCACTCTGACAGTGGCTCCAGCAGTGGCTTCAGCAGTGGCAGTGGCAGTGGCAGTGACTGCGTATTGCCAAACGAGCTTGGTGTTTGTTTTCTTTTTTGTTTTTGGTTATTTGGGAAGGCCAATCAAAAATTTAAATGAAGCTGCAAAGTTCCGAAACTAAGTTGAAAAGGCTTAAATCTTATTTTTTTTCCGTATTTTGTTAAATTAATCCCAACAAAATTAAAATACGCGGCCACTCGCAACCATTGTGAAACCAAAATAACAAATACTTGTAGCAATCACTTTGCTGAGCTATTTTAGAGCACTGACGCGTTTAACTATATACATTAATAAATCAAAGTCACATCGCAGATAAGATTTCAGCTAACAACCGAAAACATTCCTAATATATATACTATGTATATATATTTCTATCAACAGGACGACGAGCAGAGAGGATTTAACTATCTCTCTGTTTCAATGCGATCTATGTTTCAAAACTATTCAAAAGCTACCGGACTTCTTCGACTTCATTCAAATAACTCTTATTCTATCTGTTCTATAATAAGTTATGTATCCCGATCAAAACAGTTTTCTCCATAAGGATAATTTCTCAAAGAGTAGATGAATATACTCGTCATATTAAAATGTATCTGCAAGGGTCTAAGCTGAAGTCATCCCAAATGAATTTTTTTTCATTTAATTTTATTTAATTCAATTTTGAGTTGTCTAAAAACAGTCGACTAAAAGATACAAATATATTATAAATTATTTATATATTTTTTATTTATTTATTTTATTTTATTTAGGCATCGAATCGACTACAAATATTCCACTAAAAGATTTAAGTTTATTATAAATTATTTATATGTTATTTTATATAGAGACGACTACAAAAAGTCGACTATAAGATAGAATTTGAATATAATTTATATATAATATATATATATTTATATAAAAAGTAATTTGTAGTTATTATTATCTGGAAAATAAAAGTTAAAAAGTCTGAAGGTATTATTGAAAATGTTTTTAAATTTATATATGGTGCAACGATTTAATTCTGATATTTTAATAGGAATGTAACAAACATTTAAAAAAATAATATTAAGATAGACAGTTCTTAAAAGTTTGTCTGAACTTCAAGTTGAGATTATCATCCATAATGAATGCTTCTCGAATAGACAATAGACTTTTGATTTGACTTTTAAATGACGACGTATCATTTGAGTAAACTATGTATAAGCCTGATCCATAGCTGATTTTATATGTTTTTGGACCACAGTGTGACGAAAGATTAATTAGAATAAACTGATTGAAGCCAATCAAGTCGAAAGCCATTTAAATATTGAGTTTTAGCCACAAAGAGTATTAAGGTCCTAGTAGATAATCAGCTAAAAGTAATTTTTATGGTTAGACAGAACCTATGGGTATATTTTGAACGTGGAAAACCACATCAACTGCTGTGTGACAGTTGTAGTCAAATAACCAGTCAGTCAACACGGATCGCACATTGTGTGTGCGGATGTGAATGCGAATGCGAATGAGGATGAGGATGAGGCTAAGGTTGACCCGGCTCGAAGTCACCCAAAAAGAAAAAAATGTGAACACCATGATGAATAGCGTGCTAATTGTTGACAGACAGCGCCTGAATGTCAAATGCACAACAAATACATTATGCGACATTTGATTGAGATCGCTCTCAAAGGCAGGAGGGGATAGCCGTGGCCAAAAAGGATAAGGATACGGATACGAATACCTAACCTAACAAAACAGTTGACAATACACTCACAATCCTGCCTTGCTGCTGCTGCTGCTGCTGCTGATGATGGTGGTGGTCGATTTCGCTGTCGTGGTCGGAAGGCAAAGCTTATCCTGACATTGAGCCGCGTAACTCGTCATCATCATCAGGTTTACTTGTGTATATATATCCTATATAAACGAATGAGTGAATGTATCCTTACCCCTTGCCACTCAGCTGCCGCTGCATTTACTGAATTCGAAATTGACTTTGACTTTTCTGACAATTATTAGTTTAACGCATGTTCTGCTCGAGCCTGTTCTTTTGCTGCCTCTTTTATTTGACTTTTGAAGCGCGAAATTGTTTGTTGTTTTTCCTGCTGTGGCACTTTAATTCAAATGCATATGGCCGGGTACGGCAATGGGTACGCCGGGCCAGAGGCAGAGCCAGAGCCAGAGCCAGAGCCAGACCCAGGCTGTTGTTGCTCTTATTGTTGGTGTTTGAACTTCCTGCGATTGTTCACAGTCTCGCTTCTCTGACAGATCTGTGACAGCCAGAAGCAACTGCCTCTGCCACTGGTACTGCCACTGGAACTGGGAGTGGGACAGTGGCTCGACTCGACTCGCAGCTCCATGGATCATGTGGGGTGGCTGGTTTCCTGGCTGCTGCATTTGATGGATGCCACTTTGGCCATTGTTTGTAAAGTGTTAATGTGTTGCCATTTGCTGCCTGCGGAAATGTAACATTTTCTGCTTGGTTTGGCCCAAACTGAATGTGGCCTATTGAATTTGATAATTTTTGGCAGGCTGAAACCGCAACTGAGACTAGGACTATTTCAATTTGAAATGCACCCTGAAGAGTGAAAATGTGTTTATTTTTTTTGTTGAAAATCCTATTTACATATTATATTATCTATGAGAGGGAAAAAGGACGCGTACAGACCCTCTACCCTCTCTGTAATCCAAAGACATGTGCAATGTGCCCGGGTTGTCGCCGATTGTGTGAAAGTCAGTGCAAAGAAAGAGCAACAAAATGAAAGCAAACGCAGGAGAAACAGACAACAGACAACAGACAAACCAGAGAAGAATGAACACAAAATAAAAAATAAAAAGAAAAATAAAAGGAAAGATTTAATGTCGACTTTAGGTGATTTATTACCAACAAAATTGCGTCCAGAGCGTCTACGCTGAGTGCAGCGCAGGGAGCGCGTCCGTGCGGGGCTGCAGCAAATAGAAATGGAAATGTATAGAAAATAGAATGGAAATAAAAGGCAATGGCAAAGGACACACAGAAAGTAAAAGAAAACAGACAATTTGGTTCACTTCAGATGTCAGGCAATAGCAAAGGAGGTGGAGTTACAGATTCAGATAGAGAGAGGGAGAGATCTCTAGACGGGGCTGGGATTTTAAGATGGAACTAATAGCATTAAAAACTTGCGTAAATGCAAGAAGATAATTTCTATTTTTGAGGGTGTGAAATTTATACACACACTCACACACACACACACAAGGAGACAAACTGAGACTGAGCCAGGGCCCGGTGAAAGTCATTTCGGGGTCGAGATACAGAAAGATACAGATGAACTATGGAGCGTCGGTTCTACTACGAATCTTAGGAGTTTCCATCTAGAACTCGAGGCAGGCAGCGTGAGAAATTTGTTGCTGTTTTCCTTTTTCTCTTTCTCTTTCTTTCTTTTTTAATTTCTTTTGTATCAATGCGACGATTCCGATTTCGATTTCGATTTCATTTCTTGTCTAAAATTGGATTTGCCTCTGTGTCTGTGTGTCTGTGTGTGTGTTGGGGGGCTTTACTGAATTTGGCTCTGGCAATAGATCAAAATCTATAATACGGCATTGTACCCGGCTAAGTAGAGGGCGAGGATGTATATATATCTTATACATAGAATTAAATAAACGAAACAACAGCAGAAAAACTTTAACTGTACTCGCATTAAATATGTATTTGTATCTGTTAGATACATTTGCACTTTGTACTGACACTCGACCCACTAAATTATTAATATGACTTTATCTCTGAGTTAATTTTGTTCATTTCCCAAATTAAGCTCATTAAACAAAAGGTAGAAAGGTAAATACAAATTGAAATCCGCTCGGACTCCTGACCAGCGGCTAATTAAAATGGATGGACACAGATATTGTTTCTATGTGGCTAAAAAATTTGGTTAAATTTGGAATTTTTGACACGTCAATTGCTATAATTCCCATACACTTCCTTGTGCGAGCTTATTAGCTGTAGTAGTCTACTGTCGGATCACCTACACATGAATCCATATGTCTCAGGCTATAGCTGGCACATTGTTGGGCCCACGCATCACACGCTTTTAAGCTGGCTCAAAGAGGTTCAATCAATTCGACGTTACTTAAAGCCAAGTAGATCAAATGGCAACAAGGCGTAGGGCAACGCAGCAAAAGCCATGTTCGAGCAAGAGATATAGTGAGGAAGGGGATGGGGGTTGGGGGATGAGGAGCAACTGTGCTGACCAGCTGCTCCAGTATACGAGAAGGAAGGCAGAAAGCCAACGGGCAACGGGCAACGGGCAACGGCGGATGGCAAAAACCAAATCCCACTAATGTGCTTAAATAAATTTTGCCAGCGTTTAAGCCAATTAGTCCGTCGGACATTTTACTTCTTGTCAACTTTGGTAGCTGGCCGCTTTGGCCTCTTTTGACGTTCCTGGGGTCGCTTGGCCGCTCGTTTAGACGGTTGCTGGTTTGTCACTGTGCTACTCGTGGGTTGGCCCACTTGCTGCTCCAAGCCAAGCCAACGGTGCGTTGGCTGCTGATTCTGCTGACAATGTAGCTCAGCGTTTCTGTCTCTGTTTCTGTTTCTTTTTTTCCTTCTCTTTTTATCATCTGTGTGGGGAACTGTAGTGCTTATGCAGCAAATATCCGTGGGATTAAAATTGTATGTGCCTCGTGGTCTTCGTCGTCGTCGTCGTCGTCGTTGCTGCCGCGGCTGCCGCTTTTCATGCCCTTTTACGCATTTTTGCCTTTTTGCTTTAGCTTTTTTCGGGATTATTGAAGTGCAATTAAGCTAAAATGTCAACGTGAAAAAAATTAATCGTTATACTACCCTTTTTATGGCTTCCCCTTTGGGCATCCCCACTGCCATCGGTATCCCTGCCCTGCCCCATATCCTTATCTGCTGCGTTTCATCTCGGGTTTTACAAGCAAACTCATTTAACGGCAGGTTGCCGCCAGCTCAAAGAACTGGCCAAGATGTGCCTCTAAGAGGAGCCGAGCCTGTCCTGCCTGCAATTGCAAGTGGACAAGTTTTTAAAATCTAATTCATGTACATGTCAAAAATTGGCTTGCATTATGAGGTACCACTGTGGCACCATTAAGACACCATCGTGGTGCCTCCTCTGATACAGCGGAACCCAAGGCACCCAAGTTCACTGTTTGCGTCGTCGTCGTCGTCGTCAACGTTGTCGTCGGTTGCCGTAATGATTTGTAATTTATGAATTTCGGTCGCTGCCAAAGGCTATCAGGGAGCGTCTTCAGCTTGGGCAATCTTATCAGACCCAAATCCAAACGAGACTGCAATTGTTTGCCCACTGCATCGCCAATGCAGACGAGAATTGTTGGTTCCCGGTTGCCGGCTGTCAGCTTGCCGGTTGCTGCTTGTGGATTGTTATTCCCTCTGGTAAGAGTTCGAGCACTCGGACACACAACCATAAACAAATGCCTGGCAATGTCGCTAATCGTCGAGTTAACATTTTATCGCTACTGTGCTAGCACTAGGCAAATATGTGCTCTGAAAAACAGAAACAGAAACTGAAACTGAAGCAACTCAAATATTTTCGTGTTTGCCGTGCGGCTTAGCCTGGTGACAGATTTGCGGCTGCCACCGGCACCGGCACCGGGACCAGCACCAGCTCCGGCTGTGGTTCTGGTTCTGGTTCTGGTTACGTGCTCATAAATCTCAGTTGTTGTACTATTTTGAAACAGAGTACTCCCTCCCAGCCGCTGCCCACCACAGCTAAACAACTATAAATTTTTATCACAATATCTGAACAAAATGTTTAGTACGCAGTAATTTTGTTATCTTGGCAGTGCAGTGCGCGACGCTTCGTCCACTGCTGCTGCTGCTGCTCGTATTTGGGAAATCTGTACGACATGTGGAGCTGGGTATCACGAGACCCCTTCATACTCGTATCTGGCAATCTAGAAGCTATCTCCAACTGGCTTTTGCCTCCCCGTTGACATTGACGCTTTCGCATTGTCGCATTATGTCAATGACGACAGCGGCGTCAACAGCGCCGGATGAATGCAGTGATTGTTTGGGCTTGGATTGGCTCACTGCCAGCCGATCAGCGCCATTTGATTATATCATATATACACACATATATATCGAGTATATAGTAGCTAGGTGACAAGTGCTTAATGCTGGATTAGTCAGCTATTTGTCATGGGAATTTGCAATGATTTGTTTGATTGGCATCACATCCTAGCTTAAAGTGATTCCAACTAAACAAGAATTTATCAATTTAATGAATATTTTTAAAGGCAGGCTAATACAATAATAGTTAACAGTTAAAATAAATATCTTAGTTACGTTCTTATCTCCAATATGTAAATTTTATTGGGGCAACCTGTTGAGCAGAGTTCTACCCTATTTATCCTGGTAGACATCTAACACGTTTTCTCAAAAGCATTTTCTCTTTTCTTTTTAAAGTCTTCTTTTCTTCTATATCATAGTATAAATCATTAACCTTCTCTTAATTTTTATCTTTCGCTTTTATTCTATCCTTTTGATATACTATACTATATCTTGCCTCTATCTTTCTATCTTCTGTAATTTACTTACTAAAACATATTGCCCCGATTGGGGTTTTCTGGGTTTTCCCGAATCGAAATGCTGGATAATTTTTTCATTAATTATTAATTTTAAATACCTCCCGATATATTTTCTTTTAATTATTTTATCATTTAATTATTTGATACAATACATTACATATATTTAATTTTTCCAATTTTGTAGTCGACTCCTAATATATATAAATAATTAAATAAAAAATATAAAAATAATTAATTAAATAATTTATTTTATGAATTAATTAATAAACATCTAAATGAATAAATAGATAGATAAATAAAAAATAAATAAATAAACAAAAAAATATATAATAATAAAATACATAATTAAATAAATGAATAAGTATTAAAATAAATTGAAAAATAAAAAAATAAATATAAAAAAGTAAAATAAATAAAAATAAATAAAATTTAAAAATTGAACAAATAAATAAATAAATAATTATATCAATCAATGAATAAATTAACAGTTAGTAAATTAATAATTAATTACTAAAATATGGCTTATTAATATTTATGTTCTAGGACATTTTTAAATTTAAATTTAAATTTATTTTGATGGATTGGAATTTATTATTCGTAAAATTCTTAACTTAAGTTCTCATAACTTTGCATCCATTTTGTGTCTTTCCCATTTAGGGGAAGGTTCCCTAACAAGATGGTATAATCGGTTGCACTTATCACTAAGTTAGTTCCGCCTACTCCGTCTGAAAGGAAATTAAAAGTTACTCTGTGCTTGCGTTCGAGTTTGTCATGGAATATTTAACAGAAATGAAGCCATCAACTACATTCGCCCAGCCCATGCTCCACATGGTTGTAGATCGTAATCAGGCCACAGATATGTTTATAGTTGGTTATGATGAATTCGCGCTGTCCCCTCGGACAGTAGACATAATTTTTTGCACCTAACAAGTAACCCAAACGCCATGTCGCCAATGTCAGTTATCAGAAGTTGGCCATCAGTTTAGAGGCCCATCCCAGAGTCAGAGCCGGAGACAGAGCCAGAGGAGCCAAACTTAGACCCATAGGTGATGATATTTAGTTGACATCAGCCTGGCACTCTATGCTGAGGGCAGTTTGTCTTATGGGTGGTAGACACGCATATTATGAGTGGGATAGAGAGAGAGAGAGAGAGGGAGAGAGGGAGAAAGAGCGAGAGGGGGTGGTAGTAAAATCACGTGTCTCAATTGCTTTTGGCGATTTTAATGGGCCCAAACATGGAAATATCTATTAGGCGCTTAGTTGGCCAAGACCCTGGGTGCGTGTGGGCCTTAGTTCGAAGCGTGGAGCTGCTTATACTATATTTTGGTTTGGAATAAATTAAATTTGAATAAAAAACCAATTCATCTTCGTTAGGAAATGCGTAGCGGACCGATCTCTGAGTTGGGTCCGACCCAGAAAACAGTTATGACATTTGTGCGACTCCTGGCCAAAATGAAAACAAATGGAGAGCTGGTCAGCTAAGTGACCGCAACGCCTACACGGCACAAAGCTAGAAAATGGAATGGAAAATGGAAAAATTGGGCAAATGGGTAATTGCTTAATTATGAAAATTCCTTTTGTGACGCCTGCCGAGTCCTTTTTTTGTTTTTATTTTTGACTGCGTGCGTGTAAACCTATGGAAGGAGAGAGGCGTCACTTTCGGGCTTGGACTTAAGTTTGGGTTTGGGTGTTTACAAGCAATTGGAGAACCATCTGGACAGCACTCTAATTAAATTATCAAAAATTCATACGCAGTTCTGAGTTGAAGCGAAGGACATGCATTGAGTGTCCTGTTAATTAATTTTCATGTAATTTAAGTCATCCTGAGCGACATTGTCCATTGTGTCTACCCTGACATTTATTTGCCAGCTAAATATTTTGTGACATTGTTTAATTGCCATGGCGCGATCCCGCAGTCCCGACTCTCTGAAGGTCCGACTGTCCGACAGTCCGAGTCCCGGCACCGGCACCAGGACCGGCACCAGCTTATCTGTTGATGAACCCGATGGACATTTGATAAATGAGCGAACGCGTGTCCGTCCACCATTGACTGGGCCGTCTGCATTTTGCATTTCAATTTGTTTACCTGTCCTACCTGTCACTGCCCGCCTCCCGCTTATTGCTCGGCCAGTTGCCGGCCTTTTTGGGACCCCAAAGTGCCATCGCTGGCGTGTTGACAGCTGTCAAAATGCAGCGCTTTTGCATGCGCATTGGCCTGTTGAAAATCGATAGGCGGTGACGTCGATGCCGACAGCTTTCCCTGTCGCGCACGTTCTAAGAAAAGCTCCAGCATCAGCTTCCGACTCAATTTCAATATTTTAGTTTTAGTTTCAGCTGCGCAGTGAGCGCCGCTCAGCATCTTCTCTGAAGCTTCGGCCTTAGCATCCCTGAGAGCGCTGTCATGTCCTTTGTTTACAATGTTGGTTCAAGCTTTGGCTTCAGCTTCAGCTGGTGCTCCGGGCTGCAGGACACACTTTGACAATGGCCCCGAGCGTACACTCTCCAGAGTGTCTGAATTCAGGAGAGCAATGCTCTGTCCTGGCATCCCATTCTATCTCTCTGTGTGCGTGTGTGTGTGTGTGTGTGCGAGTGTTGAGCGCAAAGTGTCAACGCGTGCTTTGGCATTTTTTCGTTTCGACTTTAGACAACAATTTTGTAGCGCATCGCGTTAGGTTGGGCCTATATGTTCTATCAGCGACTTTAGCATAGAAATCATATCAAAATAAAACATATATATACTTATATAATAAAGTATTTCAATAAATATATAATCATCTGATATTACAGGAATGAGTATTTCCAAGCCATATTTTCCATGCTCAAAAATTTTATTTTCTTGGCATAAGTCCGAATAACTCTTTTCGGACTCAAATAAATATCGTAAAACAATATCTTTTAATGGAATATATCTAAAAAATCTTTATCTTATTGTTAGATTGCCCTGAGTAGGGTATACAGCAAAGTCCGTATAGCCTGTGTAACAGTTGGAGCTTTTTATTGTTTTCGGTTTTAGACGCAGCAGCAGCAGCAATTGAAGAGCGGCCCACCGCAAAGGAGGTTACGGCGGATTGGGGGCTGGTGCGGCGGGCGCCATCGCATCGTATTGTACATGACACTCAAAGGATGCTGTGGGTACGGATTAGGGTGGGATAGGGTGGAGCGGGGTGCACCGGTCGGGTTGAAAACTATCCTGGCCCGTGTGCTTTGATGCTCACTTCACTTTTTCGTTTCGCTATTTTTTTTGCAATTGCTTTGCTCCTGTTGTTGTTGTTATTGTTGTTGTTGGCGGCAAACGTTTGGTCCTTGTGTGTGCGGCAGCCTGTTTTGTGTGTGTCCCCCAGCCCCAGTGCCAATCCAAGTCCCAGTCCAAGTCCCAGTACCCAATACCCATGCCCGGTTTCGGTTTCGCTTTGGTGTTCAGTTCAGGCTCGCTGTGAGATGCGAGATTTTGGCTTTTGTCGCTCTTTGACAAACGCGTCGCGACGCGAGTGAACAGTCAGCCAACTTTTTGTTGTGGCAGCGCATCAAAAGAATACAAAAAAAAAACATAAAAGAAAATAGAAAAAATAACAGAAACAGAAAACTCGCACGGAGATATTTTTCTAAATTTTTCTAATCAAAACTCAAACGAAATGTGCGAATCGACAAACGCGTTTATCGTCCACGGAATGTAAAAAGTGCTGCGTTCCTTGGGAGAAGTTTTCGTGTGTTTTGTGCCAGAAATCGAAGCTGTCGCGAGATTAGAAAATTTGGTGTCTGTCGCCAGCCTCGAAGTGGTCGTCGCCGTCGTGGTCGTCGCTGTCATCGCTGTCATCGCCAGGGCTGGGACGCCCGCCATGTTAGGAGTACGCGTTGAGTTCGGTTTTGTTATTGTTATTGTCATTGTGGCCGCCACGTTGCTAGCGATGCCGTCGTGGTCGTGTCCAGGATCCTGAGTCCACGTCGCTGCTCAGTCCCAGCCGTGCGATTGAAGCGTTTGCCGCACATTTGCTTGCCCGGAGGCGGATGCTGTTTGGGTTCCTCGGCCTGCAGGTGATGCATGTGGGCATGGAGCTAAGATTTGGCCATTGAAAGTTCTGTTCCTTGGATGTGTAAAAGGCGCGCGCGAGTAAATATAAGTCGTCGCGTACTCCATCAGCCAGCCAGTACCCATACCTCCCCCACCTTACCCGTATCCGTATCCGACATCCTTAACCCGTAGTAGTACTACCGTAGTGCTTTAGTTTGGAACACGCTCGCTCGCTCGCTCGCTCGCTCAATGGCTCTCTTCGCGTCTCTCGCGGTGTAAATTTGCGTGTGTCTCTCTCTCTCTTTCTCTCGCTCTTGCTCCCAGTCTCTCTCTCTCTGGTATGCTGGTGCGTGTCCTCTCTCCGTTAACCGCTCTCCAAGTTGACATGTTTATGTTTTGGCAACAAACGGCGCTCTCTGTTGCAAACTTTGACAGCTACAAATGTCAGCACAGTGGTACAATTCATAAACATCTGACCAAAACTTCAATCTCCTTATTTGCCAACCGGATGGCACAATAAGACTCACTAATGGTTCCTAGCTAAAACTACACTGAAACCTAGACGCACGATGACGACGATGGCACTCGGAATGGTAAATTGATTGGTGAGTTTCCCAAAACAAATCTTAAGCGAACATGGAAGGGTATTGAAATAAGCAGGAGTCTTACTTTAAGATCGATTTGAAGAGTGTCTAGGAATGTACATAGTTTTATATATATACTATACATAAGAGTATCGGCTAAGATCCATTCCACCTTTGAGTAGTATAAGTTGCTACATACATTCATACATTGAATTAAGCTTTTAGTCACTTCGATTTTCTTTCATACAACGACTTAGCATCTATTTGGAATCTATTTCTAAGCAACTGTTTCTTCTTAAAGTGTTAAAAGGAAAAAGATATCGTTCTCTCTTAACTAAGATCTAAATATTTCGCTTCTTCTTTTGCCCTGATGCAATGCAAGTTTCAGTTGAAATTTGTCCCCCAATCAATCGTTGATCGATTCTCTCTCTGTGAATCTATATCTAAATCTGAATCTTTAAATCCACTTTATCAACCATTGAGTTATGCCCATTGCAATTTTCCACCACTAATTCACTTTGAAACGATGAAAGAAAAGAAAAGGATCATCAAAAAAAAGATCAATCCCTACTAACATTGAATTAAGATACAGATCTCTTGCGATTTCCTTTGTCCTAAAATTTGTCTCGCAAACAATCGTTGATCCCAGGAGTCGCTCTCTTTCTCTGTGAATGTAAATCTATATCTAAAGCTACATCTGAATCTTTAAGTCCACTCTATCAACCATTGAGTTATGTCCATTGCAATTTTTCATCAACCACATGCGTACATTAAGATCATACTCCCCGGGCTTCAATCCACCATAGAACAAGGCAAGCTGCAATTGAAATTTGTCTTAATATCGTAGCACTTATCTAATATAGATAATTTAATCACAGAAAATCTTATCTAATATAGATAATTTAATCACAGAAAATCTAGTTTGCCAATCACTTAGAATATATTTAGAATCTATTTCTATTCATGAATGAACTGGTTCACTTTGAAATGATAAAAGGAAAGGAAAGGACCATCCAAAGGTAGAGGTCCTTCCCTCCTAACTTTGAATTAAGTTTCTGATCTCTCGCGCCTTTCTTTGCGCTGAAACAAAGCAAGTTACATTTGAAATTTGACTCTCAATCAATCGTTGATCTCACGAATGCGTCTGTCTGTCCGTGAATCTAAATCTAAATCTTAATCTGTAAATGCACTTTATCAACCTTTGAGTTATACTCATTTCATTTCTCAAGCTCCCTCGGGTTTAAATCCATCGTAGAACAAGGCAGGTTGCAATTGAAATTTTGTCTCAATACACATATCCAAGCACTTACCTAATATTAATAATTGAAGCACACAAAATCTAATGTGGTAACCACGAAATGCTGACAATTTTAAATCAATTTACCTATTAGGAATGCCCAGAGGGGTCACCGGTGGGCCACAAAGCACAAAGCACAAAACACAATGTGGAAACACGCAAATGTGCAAATATGCAAATTTCGAGAGCTGCAAGTGGCATTGAACATTTAAAATGCAGTTTGGCATTTAATTAAATGTGCATTATTGTGTTTAATATACATGCAAGTACAATGGCTAAGTACGAGTGTTATGTCCATGTAAGACAACTAGTAAGCCGCTCGGGGTTGGGGTGGTGTGTAGTCTGAGCAGTCGGGTCGGACGTCTGCCTTATTTGACAGGCCAGACATTCATCAGTAAACACAACGAATGGCGCACAGCTCGTAACATTTGCACGAAAACTCATTATTTTAATTAACTTTCTCTTCACAAAACCATTTGGTGCGGTTGCCACGGACATCGACATCGACACCGACAACGACTACGACACCGATACCAGCACGGACACTGGGACTGAGTTCGGGACTGGGACTGGGAGTGAGAGCGGGACCGGCAGCAGCGATGACTCCGAGACTAGTCGAGGAGAATGTTTGCGATATTGTTGCACTTCCAGTGCCGCTGGCATTGGCTCTAGCATTGGCCAAAGACACCATAATACCATGAGACCGTGACACCAGAAGAGCGGACAGCGCAGCTGCCTTAGCTAGGTCGCCAGCCTGCGGCTCGGCTCTGTCCTTTATCCTGCTAAATCGCATTACAAACCTGTCATGTGAAATGTCAACCGTAAAGCGCTCGCTGATTGTTAATTTCACTTTTATAACCGCTCCACGTTGTTACTGCTCCACTTGCCGACTCCTTTGGCTATTGTTACTGTTATTGTTGTTACTGTAATTCGTTGTTGTTTTTACTGTTGTTGGTCGAGACGCCATCGTCGCGCTGTCCGCCATTGCCAAAGTTGCCAATTGCTTTGTCTTTGCTCGTTTTGGCCGCTTTGACAGTTTCACTTGGAAGCTGAAATGGAACCGCCACTCGCAAACCTCAAAATGGGCCTAGAGAGTTGCTTCATTCAGGGACTCCGTTTTTTCCATACTTGGCGCTTACAATGAATTTGGTTCCAGTGGGTGATAATTGATGGAGAGAGATTATAATGAATCTAACGATAATATGAATGCACTTTTAAGCTATTATTTGACATATTCAATGTTATTGAACCAATTTGGAGGTTTGATTAATGGGAATACGTGAAGAATGGTAGAAAGTCCTGAGATTATTGGCTTGAGTTTGCAAATCTGTTGAACATTTTCGAATCTTGTTTATAGTGAAATCTTTCTATCGTTTTGTTTGGTAAACTGGAATACTAATCTCAACTCAAACTGAGCTTAGAAGAGATTCAATCTTGGCCTATTTTAAGCTAATTGTTTGTTGTGATTGGCAGCTGCTTCCTTTGAGATCCTTAAACATAAACTTATATCCATTCAACTCCAGTATTCTCTATTAATTTTAAGCCTATCTTGTTCCCTTCTTATAAACATAACATCAAGTTTCTATTCTAAATAATCATGAATTTAAATATATTGACGCTTGTTCCAGCTAATTTAACGTTGCGGGCAAGAAGGTCATCAGTTTTGACCCTTTTCAAGAATCAAGTCAAAACAAACAGTGAGCAGCATTTGGTCAATTGTCTTGTTAACAAATTGCATGGCGCTGAGCTGCAGCTCATTTTCATAAATGCAGCACCGCGTTGGATTCTTTAGCTCTGGGTTTTCCATTGGAACCCAGTGGCCATCCTTTGAGGCAACTTTTGTGCCAGTGGCGTGTAGCGGCGTCCTGCCCGTCGCTTCAGCCCCTGCCGATTGCTCCAGCTCTCGCCTTCAACTAGTGCCACATTCAGTAGCTTAGGGCTCAGAGCTCCACTCATGCGACGGCGTCTGTCACTGGCTATTCCCAAAGGTGCAAACAAAGTGATTATACTTGGCCATTGTTCCGACTGTTTTGTGCCATTGTCGTGGGAGGTGGAAGGTGGTAGGTGGAAGGGGAGTGCTGCGTGTACTGGAGGATTGCTCGACTGCTGCTGGTGTAGGGGCGTGCGTGTATGCGTGTGGTGCGGGTGGTTTATTAATTGAAATGTTAGTGCAGCCGAGGCAGAAGCAGGAGCAGCAGGAGCAGCAGGAGCAGCAGCTACAAAGCAGGTCCTAAATAATAGATTTGTATCGAGAATTGTGGCCAGCAGATATTTGATGCTCATTAAGTAAAGTGGTTTTAGTTTTGCCCCGTCTCGTTTTGCAATTTATGTGCTCGGAGTTGCTAGAGTTGGCACCGACGTTGGTGACGCTGGCAAAGCTGGCAACGCTGGCGGCTCTACAAAAAGGTTTCAAGATGAATTGGAGCTCGTTTATTTTAATGCTCTGTCGCCGCAGTGGGTCGCACAGATGTCTCAGGCCGGGCTCAGTGGGGCTCACTTATTAGACATTAGCTCAGCTTCGAGAAATTCGTGACTTTGTTGTGAGGCGCTTTTGTCCCCATTGCGATCCCGTCTGAAAGCATCCAAAAACCGATCCCATCCGATCCAGTCAGCCTTTGTGTAAGGTGCACATTAGTAGTAATTTTTAATGGTTTACTTCTTCGTCTATTTTGTTCGTTTGCTCCAAACGCTTTTTATATATTTAAATTGCCTGTGTTTCTGGTGTTTCTGGTGCTTTTCAAAGGTTTTAGTGGTTTATTATTTAAATGAGTTTTCAGCTCTTGGGCAAATGCCATTGTCCCGCCTTCGTCTTCAGCTTCTTCTTGATCTTCTGCTGCTTCTTCGACGTATGTGTGTGTGTGTGAGTGTGTGTGTGTGTGCCCCAAGCTTGATATCATTTCTGGCGTGTTCGAATTTAATCAATTTGATTTATTCCCTTTGTTCATATTGTGTTGAAAATATTGTACAAACGCATTGTGTCCATGCGTATCCATAACCAAATGTCCATATTCTCAACCGCATACACACACACACACACACACGCATACACACACAAAGACACGCATACACAAGCATAATCATAAGCATATCGTATGGCATTCAGGAAAAACAGATTTTAATTTTTGGATTTGGAATTTGGTCTCTGCCACTAGAGAGGGGAGCAGAATTAGCATAAGCAGCTGAGGGTAGGCCCAACAGACGACTCCGTCTTCATCTTCAACTGGGGACCTCTTAGACATTGTCTGTATATATGTGTGTGTGTGTGTGTGTGTGATGATGGGAGGCGGCATCGTTGTTTCGTAGATTCTCGACCTGAAAGAGCTTGAATTTCTTTAAGATACACATACACATAGTTGAGTGTAAGTATGTGGAATATTTATGGCCAAGGGAGGGCATCCTCTGCTCTGTGCTTGGGTCAAGATATACGAGTCATAAGTATAGATCTATTATATGTTGCATATGATAATACACAAATGAACCATTTCTCAAGTGAACTTGATATGCTCAGACCGCAGATTAGTTAAGATCTTCGCTCGAGACTCGTCTTAAGACTCTAATTTCTTACTTACAGTCAAAGAACTTGTCTAAATCATAATTCAATTAACCTCATTCTGAGCGCAATTTCCTGTTCTCTTGGTTGGGGCCTTTCACTCAGGTCTTGTCAATCCAAAGACTGGGTAACAGGCTAACCATAATCAGCTACCAGATCCGCTTGCCACTTGCAGCAGCAGCAGCAGCAGCAGCAGCGGCAGGCAACACCCACCAGCCACATTTAAAGCTGCAAATTTATCTCGATAGTTATAAAAAAGAAAAAGAACGAGTAGGAACAGCAGGAGCAGGAGTAGGAGCCGGCCACTTCGATATCCAGCAGAAGCACCACACCCAGTCAGCCCACTTTTGTTTATGAGAAATTACATTTGAACTGCAAGCAGCAGATGCCAATCTTATTAATGTTCCTTGCCTCTCTGTCCATCTGTCTATTAGTCTGGCCTGTCTGTATGCCTGTTTCTTGTTGTTAGCTGTGGTGGTAGTAGTTTCAGCCAATGCCTTGTCGACTAGCCAACATTTTTGCATATAACAACAACAACAACAACAACAACAAGAACAAGTTGCCTGCCATCGCAGGCTGTTGGGGCCAAAATGTATCAAATTTCAATGCACAATCATCACAATCAAAATAAAAATTCCGAAATCAACTTTTGTTGGCTCGGACTGTGAGATCTCCGTTGTGACGATGACTGCAGCAGCCTGGCCAAAAGCACCAACAACTGCCCAGAGTCACACTTGGCATTCACTTTGAATGTTGTTGTTGTTGTTGTTGCTTGTTGTTGGTTGTTGTTGGTTGTTGTTGCTGGTTGTTGTTGGTAATATAAGATACGAAATCAAAAATACATCATTGCCAACAAGCGCAGGCTTGCTGCTCCAGCTCCAGCTCAAGCTTCAGCGGTCTCCAGCTACGTCTGGCCATGGGCATCATCAGCAGCAGCAGCCGCAGCAGCAGCCGAAGCAGCATCGGCATCTTCTTCTGGTCGAGGAGCTCCTGCCCCACGTTCATTTGTCTGCCCAGCGCTGATTGTATGCATGTTTCGCTTTTCTTCCGCCGCACGCTAAATGAAGTAAGCAAACGTTGATTACATGGCCTCAAGTGAGCGCTGGGATTGGAGTCGTCTTGTCGAGGATCGCGAATCGAGGATCAGGGGTTAGGGGACAACAGACCGGACAAGTATTGGTGTCTGGCTGTTGGCTGCTGGCTGCTGGCTGAGTATCTGCATGTTGGCGCATCGCTCGTCGTTTTTAATGATGACTTCAAATGAGATGCTGGTTATGCTACGCTCCTCATTCTCGGCCAATCTGCGGAGCTAGCCAGGCCATAATAGACTTGATTTTAGCCTGATTAAACGAATGCTTCTCTCCTCGACTGCTTCTTGTCCTCGTTCCCCAGAAGTGTGTTAATTTTTAATTAGACTTGTACTGTTATTTGTCGTCGCTCTTGCTGCAGTTGTTGCTGTTGTTGCTGTTGTTGGTGCTGTTTGTCTGCTGACTGGTTGATCAGCGTAAAGGGTTAAGAATGCAATTGACTTTGTCTCGCCCTCTTGACTCTTGCCACAGCCAGAGCCACACAAATTTGCAAATGTAAAGGAGACAGAAGACAGCGCAGACAGGAGGAGAGACGACCATATAAGGTGGGGCCCAAAATGCGATGCGATGCGATGCCAAGCGACACAAACAACTTCGACTCCTCTTTACAACTTACATGTTCTTAATTACAATAAAATGTTACAAGCTTAAGGTGAGGTGAGGCTACATACAACAAACAACACACAACGCACAACACACTCACACACACAGAACAGACAAGCCACGATGCCAATTCCAGCTTCAATTGAAGCTCCACGCTTCGGTTCACTTTGATGTAGGAGCAACAACAATAGCCCCACAATCGACAACCCAGAACCCAGAATCCAGCACCCAGTACCCAATACTCAGTACTGAGAACCCAATATCGAATGCCCAGTGCCAGCCAAAGAACTGAAATGAACTGAGCCGAACTGAACTGAGCTGAACTGATGGCTGCTTTGAGTGCGATCAGCCCACAGTCCATTTTCGATATTGTATTCTTATTATTATGAAATCAAGCACTGATCCCCTCTGTCCGCCCCTGGCCAGGTATGATATGCATATAAATAAATAAAAAGAAAATTGACAAGCTCATAAACTCGCTCGCGCCTAAGAGAAATTCAATCTTGTATATACAAATGAAACGCAATCATATTTTATGCATGAGCCTGACAAAGAACACAACAAAAAAAAAAGAACCGAAACTCAACTGCAAGAGATACTGACGGGTGTGTGTGTGTGTGTGTGTCCCACATGTGTGTGCGAATTTGATTATGTAGTAGGGTGTTTCACTTTATGACAAGTCTGCAGATCAGATCATTTCGTTATATTAGATTATTAGTTACTCGTTTCTATTCTATACTAATACTTTAAGGATCATACAAATTTTGATAAGATTTATAAGGAACATGAGAAATTTAACAAGTATTTAAGGGTTATATATAACTGATTGATACGGAAAAGAACTATAGTATATGGTAGTATAGAGAGTTAGAGATGGAGTATACTTAAGATCGTTGTAAAGAGCTGTGGCCGAAGACCTCTCCAAGTCTTGGCAGCAGATCCCGTCTTAGAGCTGGCATAAGGTATGACATTTTGTTGAGTAACCCTGCTGCACACATGTGTGTGGCGATATCTGTTTCAGGCGACTCCAACGAAGGTGTTAAGTTATGGCACAGTCTGCGGCTACACAGCTGGGCATCCAATTTGCTGGCCACCGCGTGTGCACCCGTCTCCTTATCCAAGAATTAAGCATCAGCAACAGCATCGCATTTCGCAATTGCAGCTATGGATTTGGGTTCGGGTTTGGGCTATGGTTCTCTGTATTATGCTGGCAATGCTCACTGTCAACAGTCAGCAGTCAGGAGTCAGGAGTAAGCAGTCGTGTCACCGGGGGATAGTGACCAGTTACCACACGCCCTGTTTGATTTATTGCACATTGTCAAATTATCCTTGATAAGTCATTAATATACTCCTTGGCCACTCCGGCCAGCGTTGCCTGGACTCCGCGTTCTCCTCTCCCTCAACGTCGTCGTCATTAATGCCGTCTGTTTGTTTTGTTTTGACTTTGACTTTGTGTATCTCCTGCCTTTTGTTGCTGTTGTTGCTGTTGTTGCACAGTTGCACAGTTGAACTTTAATGCTCAACACTTTCATACCCGAAGCGGCCAATTCACATGGCCATAAAAAGCGCTAAGTAACCGTGGCTACCAGGGCGCCCCACCTCACACACACACACAGAGGGATAGGCAGCGACATTGTGGCATAGGAGTACGAGTAATTTATGTCTTTACAAGCTCTCAAATAAAGTGGCAAATTCACACTTTTAGCCAGCCCGTAAAAATGTAATAGTTCGTTCGGATTGTATGACCGACCGCAAATAACATCATCATAAAACCCAATTCACAAATCATAAATATAAATGAATTCGTGTCGGAGGACTGCAACCACAAGCACAGCCACAACCAATACCAATCCTATCCAATCCAATTCAAATCCAATGCGATGCGATCCAATCCAATTGCTCTGCCCTGCTCTCTGCCCGATCACCGATCCATTTCGCATACAATAAACCAATCTGATTTTCGTATCATAAACTTAAAATGCTCTCTCTCTCAGCTCTCGGCTTCAGCATTTGCGCTTGCCAACCGTAAATCTTTCTTGGACCGACTGACCGACCAGCTCCTATCAGCATGTACATGCAATCCCGCCAGATACCAGGCGTCTGCCTCTGCTCCTTCCCATTCCTGATCCCAGTCTGTCTGTTCCAGTGTTTGCGCATGCGCACGCGTTGCTCCGGCGTTGATAGATTTATGGCGCCAAATAAAATGCCTTAAGACAACAAACCAAATCACCAGAAGAGACCAGCAGAAGGAGGGATCAACGGAGTCTGGTTAATCAAATAGTAGATGTGAAAAAATAGCTCTAAACATGATCATTTGCGGCTTTACTCTCGGCCATAAAAGGCCATATACTTATGTTGTTATTGGAATCTTTTCATGCATGAGATGAGAGTCTTACGATAGTCGTCATAAAGATTGAATTATATCAAAGTAGATTGATGTTGGTTTCTATGCTCTCCTTTATAGGGTATAGAACAGGTCAGCTCAGCTGAACTGATCCATTCTGCATTCAAATCTAATCGTCCAGCTGGCTCGCACGCAATTTGCAAAGCGCGTCCATAATAATTCGCAGATACGATAATTAGTCCCAATACGATTATAAAAGATCTTGTCCACCAGTTGCCCAGCTTGACCAGAGCAGATTGTGTTGACTGCTCTGGGTTTGAGGCCAACGGCAACGGGGACATTGCGCATGAGTAACGCGCCACCAGGGCAAGATTTATAGGCTCAGTAGGAGTTAGGAGTTAGGAGTTGGGAGTTTAGAGTCTGAGGAGCAGCCGGAGGAGTCGGAGGAGCATTTGCATTTTGCTCGCAGTTGACGTTCATTTGGGACCAGCAAGATCTGTGGCCAGGCGATCTCTAAGCGATCTCTAAGACCGCACGCTCTCGTAATTTATGCGCTTGCCCGCTGACATAATTGCTGGCAGGAAAGTATCTGCGTGTGTGTGGATGGTGTGTGGATGGTGTGTTTAGGTTGTGTTGCAAATTGATTGAAAACTTACAACAAACAACTGCAGCGGAGCACAAATTATGTCGATGGCATTGAGCGACATGCGACGCTAGTCACTCGGCTGGTCGCAAGCGAAAATTTTATTAAAAATAATTACACCTTTGTAGTTTGTCAATCAAAGTGTTAACGGGGCCAAGATCCAGAGCCAGAGCCAAAGCCAGTTGGTCCGTTGGCCCGTTGAAAAATGTACAAGCAACAACATTTCGCTGACTCAACACCACAATATGTTGGCCAGTCGGAGCCACCGAGTGGACAAGCGGACGACCAAACGGCGTAAATCTCATTTGAGCCTCCATTGACATGTCGCAGGATTAAGTTGTCATTTGCTGGTGCCATGGCAGTTGCTGAGAATGCCCCCGTTGCTGCTCCTTCTCCATCAGCTAGCTTGCTTCTTGTTTTAGTGAAAATATTGAAATTATATTGTGCGTGTGTGTGTGTGTGTGTGTGTGTGCCCATCGAGCTCTGTCCAGCTTAGTTGCAATCTCAATACATACAATGAAAGCATTTTGATGGATTTTCCATTGATTTACGATGCAGATGCCCCATTGCCTGGCTTGACTGGCCTCCACTCTAGGAGCGATCTCCTCCAGTGCCTGCAATTAACAAGACTCATTTTGGGCTGCGGCTGTCCCGTGTGGTGTTAATATTGCCACCGAGCAAAGGCTGATTGAATGGCTCGACTGGCCAAGAGGCCAACTGGCCAACCGGCTGGCAGTTAACTCCACCAATGCGAGTTGCTCACTTGTCAGTTGGCCGCCTGGACATTTGGCCAATAAAGATAATTTATGTATATTCCAAAAGTGCGATGCCCAGACTCTGCCTCCTCCTCCTCCTCTCGCAGGTGATATACTCTCTGTGGAGTGTTGCTGCGTCACTTAATGGGCGTCACTGCATACATTACAAGTTGTTGTTGGATTTGATGGGATGCCTTTGCCTATGAGTCAATTAATTTGGCTTGTTACTGGTTTTGTGGGGTGCTAGAATGCCGATATCCGATAAGATTGCCAAAACTGATAACCAATTGATTTCATGCTTGATATAGAGAATCTCCTAAAGGAGGCTGCATCTCCTTTTAAAGCAGTTTAAGTGCTCAGGCAGCTGTCCTTCCAATTATGTTAATTAAAGCTGTTCGAATCTCTTTTACACCTTTGCAATAATATAATATAATTAAATGTGAGCTACAAGCACTAATTGTGTTGTCTTTATTTCTTTATTTAATGTCAACTAATTTGAGAGTAGAAAATTTAATATTCCTTGGCCTCGTTCGTCCTTACTTCATTGCAGCTTGAAGCAATCTCCGTTGCCTGCCAGCAACCTCGTGTCTCTCTGTATTAAAGCTCTTTCTCTTTATCGATGTCTTACTCTCTAAGTATACGATATTACTACTATTGAAAACCTTTGAGACCGTTTTCAATACAAACAGCAGACTGATGTCGTTTACACAGCTTCAGCAAGGCTTTTGATTCTTTTCACCACTTTCTCCTCCTTAGAAAACTTTGCGCTATTGGATTTCCACACAATTTTCTTATGTGGATTTTCTTATTCCTTACTTGTAGAACCCAAAAAGTTCTATTTAAGCCCTCACTAACTAAGCCTGTCTTTGTTCCCTCTGGTTTACCCGAAGAGAGCCATCTTGCTCCTTTACTTTTCAATCTATTCATAAACGATCTTCCGTCTATTTTTCTTCATTTCTATCTACTAATGTAGCGAAAACCTAATCAGATCGCTAAGTTTTAGTTACTACGGGCTTAAGAGTTAAGAATTTGGTTTCTAATATATTGAAAAGAAGAGTCTGAGTCGACAACTCGAAGAAGCTTGTTGTAGTCAATACAGAAAAGGTTCACGCAAAGAGGAGTTAGTAGTAAAAGTAGTTAGAGAATTTGATATGAAGTTACGAGTTGGTCTAAAAGTTACAGAAAAGTTAATTCGACTTATTAACAGAGATGAGTCAATGTGAACAATTAAGTCAGAATATATCTTCCAGCATCCTGCAATGATTAGTAAGAGATGGGAGGTAGTCTACTGGAATATGATGACAAATCGGTAACTGGAACCCAAAAGCAAAAGGAAGAAACTTCTTCTGTAGGGACTCTCTTCTGTCTTGGTGAACCGAAGCAGTTCTTAAGACGATCTTATGGGATGTTAAGCAATTTAAGATACAATATTTAACTATTCCATTATCCCATCGAATATGCTAAATGAAGAATTCTCTCATCATGCAGGATATAAGATTTTAGTTAAATATATTATCAAATTATCTGGAGAAGAACTCGTTGCATTTTAATTGAAGCTCTCTTAAACGTAACCCAGTGTTATGTGGGTTAAGCCCTAATGATATCAGTGTCAATCATCATAAAGTCTGTTGATCAGCTCTCAATCTCTCGATGAGGCATCAAATGCAGTTCCCAAATGGATTATGCAAAATGTGTAACATGTGCAACACGTGCAACATTTGTCATAATCAAATCAAATCAAATTTTATGCTCGTGAAAATGTATCACAACAATTCATTTTCCATGTTGCTGCCGTGCTGCCATTGTTGTTGCTGTAAAACTGAATCGCGTTGATGATGACAACAATGACGACGACAACGATGATGATGATGATGGTGATGGTGATGGGCCCGATACCAATAGCCATATCCATATCCATATACATAATTGGGCACGCGATGCAATAAAATTGGAAACAGAAACAGAGAAACTGCCAGCAACTGCACCGACTGCAGCAGCAGCAGCAGCGACAGCAACAGGAACAACAATGGAACTGTTGTTGTTGTTGTGGGCTATGGCCGATTGGCAATAGGTTTGGGCTAGGGGCTTGGGGCTTGGGGCTGAGTCTGGGGCTTGGAGGTACAGTTATAGTGCATATCATGGCAATGACGCAAGCTGTCAACTTCCCGCGGTGTTCATAAAAGTCTTGTTTTGTTTGATTGTCGACCGACAAACCAACACACACACACACACACATTGGACACCCACATATATAGAGAGTCATTGCATTCGCGTTGTTATCTCATAGATACGGATGTCCGACCGCCAGACAGCTATAACTGTGCATTCCCGTTGTGTGTTGTTGGCGCTTGCCTGCAAAAATATCTATCAACTGCACATTCTTGTTGCTTTCAGCTATCAGCTGCTGCCCCCGCCCCTCGCCCTACTCCTACTCCTACTCCCACTGCCCCCTACCTCTTCTGCTGCATGCAGCGGCACTTATCACTTCATTGCAGTTTTATGGCGCGTCAAAATTGATGCCTAACGGTTTTTCGCGTTTGGCCACATTTAGAACCCGTCGCAAGCCCCAACAGTGCCACAAACGTTTGTTTGCCTGGTCATGCCCCATGTCGTACCCATCTGCCATCCAATGGATTTGCATTTGAATTTGATTTTGATGTTGCTGTTGCCGTTGATGTTGATTTGCCTCCAGGGCAGGGGCACTCAACTGATAGCTTTAAATGCAACTGTTGCATGTGCACTTTGTACGAGTTTGTTGCAACTATTATTGCGTGTTGTCTGCGGCTTTCGCCAGAAGATTTATTGTCATTTGCTCAAATCCAGAAGATATCATGATATCAAACAGTAATAACTCATTTATCAACTTCTGACTCATATTTCTAAGCAGCATCTACGAAAGGAGACTCCATTCTGCACTTCCTCTGGATATCACGCTATGCCCAGCTCTGAAATGATCCACACACTCCAGAGAGACCCCAAATGGAGTGCCTTCCTCTTTGCTCTTAAGTATTCTCCATCCCAGTGTCAGTCCACTCAAATCTAACGCAACTTGTTCTGCAGCTTGTCCAGCTTCAACTTTATGGTTACATTTTTATGGGTAAATTTACACTTTTCAATCTCTTTTGTGTAAATTTACATCTATATTCAATCTCCCACGCACGTGATAAGCGTTATCGTCTGGAAACTGTCTATGCTCCCCTCTTCCCCCTTGGCTTGTCTAGCTGTGTCTATTTATTTTGGGGGCTCACAGGTTCAGTTTTATTACCGATTTTAGGTGATTTTTATGTTCCAACAACAATTTGAGAAATTTTACGAGTGTTCAAATACAATTTGAGGCTTCCCTTGGGGCAGCAAACGTTTTACAGACATTGAGTCCACTTTTAACGATCATTTAATTGAATCGTGGACATTTCTATTTGGCCTTTGATTGGCCAGATACTCTCAATACTCGTAAAACTGCCCAAACAAATGAGTCTGTGAAATATGCAACGCGTCTACCAAAAAGGCAATAAATGTTTATACTCGCTGTAAGAGCAGAACTATGACAACAGGCTCATACCCCATAAAAGCGGCCATTAAAGTTGGCTTTAATATTAATAACCTTATTATAATAAAAGGTATTATGATTTGGCATTGGAATTGAAATCAAAGGGCAAATTGAGTCACTCCAACAAACTAAACTGTCTGCCACTGCTCCCAAAGGGACTTCAAGCTATAACATGGACTGCGAGCTGGCAGCTGGAAAAGCGAGAAAAAAGAAAAAGGAGAGAAAACTGTACACAACTGTTGGGCATGTGGCCTCGTCGTCGTCCTCGATCGTCCTGGCAATGCGATGCGCATCAGTCAACACAGTAATACAGGAATACAGAGAAATAGTGGAAATGTAGGAGCAGGCCAGAAATTACTCAAACAAAATGGTCGTAAATCGAGAAGTTGACTTTTTGTCGTCAAAAACGAGGACAGTAACAACCACTAAGCGGATTTTCAGGTACGCTGAAGGCAAAGGCAGAGCCAGAGGCAGAGGCAGCGGCGCAGGCAACGTTCCCTTTTTCCTTTGAAAACTGCAGCTGAAGTTCGAGGAAGGAGCAACAACAACAAGAAGAAGAATAAGAACGCTGCGGCACTTAGGGAAAACTGTGCTGAGATACAGATATTGTATCTGTTGGATTGAAACAAAACAATCAGCGAAGCGCAGCAAACGATGCGTTCTTAATTTCATTACCCAAAACTCCAACTGTGCGTCACTTTCGCTTTCCCTCCTCGATACCAAAGGCAAAGTAGGCAAGGACCTAAGGATCAACCGAGCAGATCCTCAGACCCTGCTGCACATGTAAGACGACACCTTGCACCACCACAAAATGAGTCTCGAAATAAATATATACTCCAGCACTTAGGTACAGACATGCAGGATGATCAGTCAGTTAGCTAGTAAGTCAGTCAGTCAGTCAGCGAGGTAGTTAGTCACTCGGCTTGATGTTTCACACGAATCCGCTTTGGCAATCAACTGAATCACTGGACACATATGTAGAGGTAGAGTGTGTCTCCCACTCCTCAGCAGCTTCTGCATTATATGAAATTGCATTTTTCCGTTGGGCTGTCGCAATTTTAATGCTCGCACATTAAAACGAATTCATAAAATGAAGGGATGCTTAGGTATCTTCTGGCTGGCAATTTAACACGTGTTAGTTTATTTTGCTAATAGAAGCCAATCATAAAAGCCAACTTTTATATGCCATTTTAAATGCGGGCCCAGTACGTGGCCAACTCTCTGCACACTGGTCCAGGCCTTCGTATCAGTATTTTAGCATCAAATTAAAATTTACCCACTCCAACGGATTGTTTGGGCTCTTATTCTCATACGCAACGAGGGATCAGGATCATAAAAAGTTTACACGCTTTGGTTGCCCAACTTTTAATGGGATTTATATGGCCGATCTTAACAGTAGTTTTATCTGAACACTTAGATTGCGAATTATATGTTACGTTGATTGAAGAAGAGATTCGAAAAGACTTGCACTTCGATTAAAGCAGAGAAGCAGAAACATAAAAAGCGCGTATTGTATTTCTGTTTATCTTGTTATCATTTTCCTATACGATTTCAAATGGCTTCGACAAGATGTGGCGCCTCATATCAAGTCACTTATAGTTGAACGATGATTGATTTCGATTTGAAATACAATTCCTTTTGATATCTAAGACTGATCAAGCTATATATGAGTTATTGTTGGATTTAGACTTCCTCTCAGTTCCTTAGCCTCTGCCTTTAGAGAGCTTTTTGGTTCTGAAATGTTTATATAATTGTTTGTATAATTTGTAATAAGACTATAATCATATTTATAAGTCTCTTATAATGAACTCTAATAGGATATAAGAATAGTAATAAAACTTGTAGTCAGATTTCCAAACCCTTTTCAAATTGTTGGCAGAAGTTATTATACTGCTTAGCCCATGATAGAATTGTAACTGAGGTGGCTTCTTGATGACCTTTAGCTTCAATTAGGGCTCTTATCTGAGCGATGACAAACAATCACGTGGCTGCCTTCAAAAAACCCCCAGATAAATATCAACTAAATATCAACTACAATGCATATAAGTCAGGCAATTGCAAAGCTCTTTAAGTCTACGCTCTGCGAGGAGGCCTGAAGGGTAATGGGTATCTTGGCTGGTCTATATCTGCCACGTCTCTGAACTAAAATATATATATATACTATATATATATATATGTATGTACATATCAGTGATTGAGCGATCAGTTAAAATGTTTTTTTGGAGTGAACGGGAATGATTGAGTGGATATTGTAGAGCGGCGCGCCCGATTCCAACGAGTCTGTGTTGTTATTGAAATTCTTCTGGTTGTTGTTGTGTTTCTCTGTGTGTGTGTTGTGGTGTGTCTGTGCACACTCATGACGTTTACTTATAAAATCCAATGATAAACGTTGAACAGCAAGTGTAACAGCAAACACGGGTATTAAGTGGCATTAGGTTATGTGTCAAAAAAAGCATTTCTCATTTCGCAGAATGTTTATTTCTGTTTACCTTCTGGGAATTCTTTTTTTTTTCTTAGTTTCTTGTCTCTGTATTCGTACATATCAATTTTGGCTAGCGATATGACAACTCTGCGGCTCAAGAGGCTTAATTCAAAGGCCCAGCGAGTCGTCTAGCTGGAGGATCGCTGGATCGCTGAATCGATGGATTGTCTGGAACGGGCGGGCAGGCACCAAGGATCGAAGGCGAGGGCCATCGATTGGTGAGTTTATGAAAATGGTCGATAAGTTGGACGAGTTTATGACAGCAACACTTGTCAGTTTTGACAAGTTCGTTAATGGGCCACGTTGCATTCTTTGGCAAGTGCAGTCGAGGCGTGAAATGCTCAATTAACACAAAATTTACGAGCCTCTCGATGGCTCTCCCTCTCCTCTCCTCTCCTCAGCTCGCCTTGTGCTCATGCTGCCTCAACCCATTACGACAACCTGTTATTAGGCAAGGTCCTTGAAACCATGCCGAAAAACGAAAGAAACGACAGAAACCTTCCTTCCAATCTACCTAGAGCGATGTTTGCCTACCTTCCTTCTACCTACAGCAAGGCCAACATAATTTATGTGCCTTTTCTCGCCTAGTTCTCTGCAGTTCCTTCTCCCTCGTCTCCCACTCCAGCACCTTTCTCCCTCTCCATAGTGTACACTGTACACCCGCTTCTGGCCAAGTCCATAAGAAACGCTCGTAAAAACTTTCTTTTGTTTCGACGTGCGCAACTTTACGACTTTTCCGAGTGCGTTCAAAATTTTATCCCATTGTTGTTGTTGCTGTTGTTGTTGTCGTTGTTAGATTTTCTTTTTGGGAAATTTTGGGGGCGAGGCTAAATCACAGCCATGAAATATCAATAAAAGGAGCAACAATTTAATTTACACAGCCAACTTTGACAGCTTGTAAACTGTCCAAATGGAACTAAAACTGAAACCGGCTCCGGCTCCGGCTCTGACTCTGACTCTGAGACAGGGATTGAGTCTTGTCATAATGACAACACTTACTGTAACCATCAAACAGACACATTGGGAATTTTTACGAGCTTCTTCCGTGTGCCATGGCCCTTGGTGAAAGGGTCGACAAACAGAGACAGAGAGAAAGAGAGAGAGAGAGAGAGACAGGAATGAAGAAGTGCAACGGGCAGGGCTGCGGTCGGAGCAGCGGTCGGGGGTCGAAATTTCGACTTGGATTGTCATAATTTTCTATTTATCGTGTAATTTGTAGCGCAATTTGTTGCTCGTAAAATGCTGAAGTAAAAACATCTTCGGGTAATCGGGTAATCGGGACACATAATATAATGGGTAATGCGTAATGCCCGATGAGCTATATAAAAATCGTAAAATATTCCTATGAAAGCGTTTAGGAAGCAGAAGACAGAACGACGACAGCAAAGTTGGGGGTAAATATCAACAGATGACACAACTCTGGCAATTTATAGACTTCTTTATGAAGTCACCAAATCATCAAATTTAGGGGAAGTTTATTATCACTTAATCAACCGACTTTAAGGCCTCTGTTCCAATGAACATACAAGTATATCCGAGGTAATTTTGAGCTCATAAAAACAAAACATAGAAAATTGAATGTGTGTTTACAGGTTAAATGTGAGAAAGCAATAATAAAGCGATTTGCTAACAATCAATCTTAAAATAACAGCTAGAATCTTATTTCAAGGTCCTCCTCAGATTAACCTACAGGTCAATAGTTATTTGCAGCTAATTAGAAAGGGTTTAGGTTAAAGAGTTAACTAAATCGATGTTAAAAACAGATGCTTAGACTTTACTTTATCCTTTTAAAACATCCCAAAATATCCCAAAAAGATCCGCAATAATTGAGTGAAAAATATACCTCAGAGTTGCAATTGAAACATCAGGTTAAATAGGAGAATATTATGATATATGAATAGGTCCGACCTCTCTTAAGCAAACCCATTAATATTCTCAACTCAATTTCCACAATCCACTTTCCAATCTCACAGTCAATTTGGACAAGGCCCAACATCTTTCCGATCTCCGTCTATACTAGGGTCCAGCCCATTGGCATCTGGCCTACATTTCAATGCCAGGCTAGGCAATTGCACGTGAAACTCATTTTACTTATGAGTATTAACAATTTCACGAGCCACTAAATCAACTGCAGGCTATGTAAATTATATAGATTATTATAGGACCGAAAGAGCGAGAGAAAGAAAGAGAAGGGCTGAACAATGCTCCTAAAATTTGTTTCACTCAATTGCTCAAAGTGTCTGAAAACTGAAAACATAAACAACATTCGAATATTTGAACATTGCAGCCAGCCAGTGCGATGGGAAGGTGGAGCGTATACGCAATATATGTAACCGTTTTTAGGCATATCCATCATCATATCTGACCATAATCGCCCACACACACACACACACACACACACACACACACACACACACTACAGAGAGGCGGGCAGGCAGCCAGTGAGTCGACAAGAGGCGCAGACACATGAAAGTATTTTGCAAATTTGCGCTCAATTAATTGCATATAATTCATTTGTTGTTTGGCAACGCACGCAGCAGGCCCTGCGTGGCCCCTCCTGCCTCCCCTGAGTCACCCCTGAGCATGCACCGTTGCCGAAGGATCCAGCCCCAGCATTGGGGTATTTTATGGCATTTTGATTTGATTTTTGTCAAACGCCGACGCCGACGCGGACGCGGACGCCACCAACACCACCGTCGCTGCCTTCGCAGTTGTTGCCGTCGTCCAGCCAATGCCCCGTTTTTCTTTTTCTCTGGTTTTGCTTTTGTTTTTGGTTTTTTGGTTTTGTGCTTTTGTGCAGCGCCTCCCCTCTGTCCGCTTTTTGATTTATTGCCGACCTTGTTATGTGCAGGCGCATTAGCGATATATCCATTTCACTTTCCATAATGGTGGCGGCACCCAAAGTGACAGCCCCCGTCAGCTCGTCAAGCATCAGCAGAGAGAGCGAGACGACAATAGGCAGCAAGCCGTTTTATGCTTTCGCTCTGTAAGCTTGCTGTTCTTGTTGTTGTTACGCTGTAATTGGCAGGGGAAATGCGCAGCTCTCTCGCTTGCCCCTCACAATTTATAGCAAAGGAGGAGAGCGAAAATGCAATGCGCTCTGCAGGGGAAATAGTACAACATGTTTATAGCGATGCTTACGATTATGGCGCGAAGCTCATTTCTCTCTCGTTTTCGCTGTGAAAGTTGATCGTTAGCCAAAATTTATGAATTTTGATATGAATTCATCGAAAAATAATAAATATTTCGCTTGTTTCTTTGATTCTTAATTCGCTGCATTTTTCTTTGCCTTAAACGTTTATTTATTGCCGTTTATTATTACACACAGAAGGATTGAAAAGGGAATCGCCGTTGCTGTTTCTCACTCTTTCTTATCTTTCGCCCGAAATGACAATTAAATTTAATTTGACGCAAATGACAACATTAAGAATGTAATAATTCGCCGCAAGTTTCAAAATGAACAAAATGAAGAAGAAGACGCAGCAACAGCAACAACAACAATAAGAAGTCGTTTCACCAGATCTCCTTAGCCTTTCACTCTCCCCTCCCCCCTGCCGCTCTTCGCTTTATTTTTAGCCTGCAACAATTTTGCATATGCCAAATAAAATCAATTTATAAATTCTCGGTTTGTTTTTGCCGCTTTTGTTATGCAAATTGCCGAGGCGGCAGCAGCAACAACAACAGCCAAAAAAATGTTACATTTTTGGGGTATTAGCCAGTTAGTCAGAGCCAGGCCAGCCAGAATCGAAGCCAGAGCCGAACTCAGTTAGCCGGTTTGGCAGCATTTCCGCGCTTTGATTGAACCAAAGCTTTTAGGGAGTTCTCAAGTCTGAGCTGTCTCCACAGCTAAAGGTCAATCGGGTCATTCGATACAACGATCTGTCGATGTGTCAACCCAAATTAAAATGTGATATCACTAGAACTGATTTCATTTTAAATCCAAACTATAAATTAACAAAAGAGCAAAGGAGAGTTTATCGTAAGATACGATATTAGCATTTCGCCTTCCAGCAACAATCTCTATACAGATATATATATATATATAGTATTAAATGGAATGAAGTTTATGTTAGAGGAGCAGCAGGAACTTTCAGTTTATGGCAGAGAATATTAGCCTAGCTCCGGGTTAAGTTTAGATTCTTGAAGGATACTTTGCAACTGATTTGAACTTCGTTTTTAATAACTTTCTGTATGGAACTGTTGCAGCTTCCCTAAGATTCGGATTCGCTGCTCATTAAAAGGAAATACCAAGCCCTGTGTATCGCTATGGATCGTTAGCAAAGTTTTTATTCCTTTCGCTTGGAACGTTCCACATGATTTGGCTGGGTTTCAGCTTGGAGCTGCCGCTGGCTTTTGCTGCTTTTAGTACTCGTATCTGCTTGCCACATTGCACACGACCTTGAGCAGAAATTCAAATTGTTGCACTTTGATTATCAACTTGCTGTTGTTGTTGTTTCTGTTGTTGTTGCGGCTTTTGTTTTCATTGTTTGGCTTATGGGTAAGCAGATTGAATTTTCGGCAAGTTTTTAACAAGCAAAAGGCCAGCGGCAAAGCCAGAAGCCAAAAGGCTACCAATAAGTGGAGAAGCGTGGAGGCCTGCAAGCAGACCGATAAACCGGAGAGTACCACAAGCTGAGGCAGAAGCTGCAAGAGCTGGAAGAGGATGAGGAGCGGGCGGGCAGGACTGGGGCCACGTTCCTCCTTATCGAAATGCCGACACACTCGCAACAACGTTTAATTAGAGTTTGTTGTTTATTTATTTATTTATTTGTTTGCTGCTCCGCAACTTTGTATGTGTGTGTGTGTGTGTGTGTGTGTGTAGAGTGTGTGTTGGGACAAGTTCAGCTTCTAGAAGCGTCGTGTGCTGACCGTTGGTCACCAAGTTGCCAGTTGCCAGTTGCCAGTTGCCGTTTGCCGGACTCAACTGCACTTTTCCACCATTAATAATTTCATTGAGTTGTTGTTGTTCTTGTTGTTGTTGCTGGTGTTGTTGTTGGTGTTGTTTTAGTTGCTGTTGTGTTGTTTGTAGAGCTCGACGGCAGCGGCTTCCGTTCCGAACATCCACACGCAGCGCTCGCTGCCCCCTCCTGACCCTGCCTCCCTCCGCCTATCCTTGCCACCGCCTACCCGGATGGAATGTGTGTGTGTGTGTGTGTGTGTGTGTGTGTGTGTGTGTGTGTGTGTTGTGTGTGCCGCTGTCGATGTTGTCGGTCTGTTGTATATTTTTGAACATTTCATAAGAAATCGTTTGTGGCATTATTTAATTTTGTTGTTCTTGCTGCTGCCTCTTCCTCTTCTTCTTCTTCTTCTTCCCTCAATTGTTGTTGTTGTTGTCTCTGTTTCAATTGTTGTTGTTGTTGTTGCACACTTTATTTACTTTGTTGTCGCTGAACCAAACAGAACAGAACCAAAGCTGACGAACTACTCCCAGTGAGCGCAACTTTGGCCGCAAGGAGTCCGTCCGCCTGGCATGTCCTTTCGCTCCGTTCGCTCCTTTGGCTCCTTTCGCTGTGGCCGAGCGATAATAATATTTGTTATTTACTTTAACGGAAGGAAAAAACAAAAACGGAAATGCACATAAATTTATTTTTCGTAGATTATTATTTGCTCTCTCCCTCTCACCCTCTCACCCTCCCTCTCTCACTTCTCTGTCTAACGTATCCTGGACTAAGGAAACTCTCTCTCTCTCTCTGTGTGTGCTTCGCTTTTCCCAAAATTGTTGCTAGATAGAAAACGTGCCAATAGTTTTCCGTCTAGTTGGAGACATTCTGGGAATGGGCAACTTCCTCTTCTAACGTTCTGGCTCCTGGCTCCTGGCTCCTGGCTCCTGGCCTCACAAGGACAATCCCAAACACAATGCAAGCCTTCACTTCCTCCTCCTCCCCCACCTTCCTCCTGCTTCAGGCGAAACTTTGAAAATATCCAAAAACTTTCATTACAGCCAAAAATTAAAATTTTAAATTAAAGAAAAATAAGGAACAACTTTCTTGTATGTATGTATGCTACATACATATATATATCTATATCTATATATATATATATATTCTCCTACTATATCTGAGATCTCTTAGACGTGCCTCAAGCCTAATTCGATCTCTGGGAAACTCTTCTGATCCGCACGAAGCACTTGCCGCTGCTTATCCGGCGCACTTCAAGTTGCTGTGGAAACTCAGCCGCAGCCCTCGCCCCTCACACCCCGCACACCCCTCCCTTCTCTCTCCGATATAATTATGTTGTATATATAGTAGCAATAGTATATTATTTTCTTATAGACAGTTCGTAAGTAGTTTTTCATTGGAAAATCTGTTTGTGCAAGTGATTTTCACTTCATTTTCTATCCAATCTCCCAATAGAAGAAAATGTGTATACCAAGTTGCCTCACTCCCCTCCCCCTCCCCGCTCGCCTGCCTGAACTCATCTCAGTCTAGAGTCACCCCTCGAGTCTATCTTCTGTGTGACAGTTTCAAGTGGTTTTTCTGGGCAATCAATCAAAATGTGAAAAACTGAAAAACGAATAATGAAAAACATTTTCTCAAAAACAAAGCACATTTTGTCTCCGTCTGCGGAGGATCGTTTAACCGAGAGCAGACGGGGAATGGGATTGGGATTGGGAATGGGAATGGGGCGTGTTCGACACATGTGGCCAGGCTGCTGGGCTGCATCTTAATCCTCAGATCCTTTGCTCATTTGCATGTTGGGAATTAGTGACTTTTGTCGTTTGTCTATGGAAACTGAAATGATATTTGTTTTTCCTTTTCTCTTTTCGTCCTGCAGGTAAAGTATGATGAATGATCTTGTGTTGTTAACCGCTAGCCCGGGAAATTCCAGGTAAGTGAAACTGTTTATTTCCATGTTATTTAAGGCTTAAAGCTGCCCTGTGACCCTTTCCCCTTTTGCGCCTCTGATAAATGACAAGACACTCCATACAGTGGCTTTAAAACCTTCAAACGAAATTCGGGCAAAAGTTTCATGACGCCGACGGCTGCCACCAACGCCTCTGCCGCCGCCGCCGCCATCAGAATTGACAACATTTACAGATGTGAACTTGACGCCGACTGCGCCGACGACGGCGGCAGCGGCTGCGGCTGCTGTCAAACGCAGACGTCCCAGTGACGAGCCGACAAGTTGTCAGCCCGTGCAAGGGGCGCGGGACGCGGGGCACGGGACACGGGGCACGTCCTGGGCGCCGCCAATGACCGGCATATTTATTTGTGTACTTCGATCGATATTCATCTCTTTTTTTCTGGTCCAGAACGGCCTTTAATGGTCGGCTGAAATATGAAGTTAGGTCAATGCAGGCACCGCAGGGAATTAGTTGGGTCCTTGCGACAAGTGATGCCTTACACACGCACACACACACGATGGGTACGTGTGTGTGTTTGTTGTGTAGGTGCATTTTTTTTGCAATACAAGTTGAATGACTTGCACTGAGGTGGGTGTGAGTCCTGTTCAGGTAGGGCTTAGTACTAAGTCGTTTATGGCCTCTGCCAAGCGTTGAAAGTCACAAAATTTCGTTTAAGTCTGCAGCTCAGCTCATCGCACGGGAGAGGTAAAGTATGGAGAAAGCCAGGTAAATATGCAGGTTACAGGTAAATCAAACGAAATGCGTGTTTAATGTGCAAAAATGATTAAAAACGCGTCGAAAATAGCTCGGTATTGAAACGCAATGACTCCCAAACTGTACGCGCCTCGTAAACAGCTGTTTGGGTTGCCATAAAAAAGCGAGTACGCGTATATATCATGCTAGCCCACTCCGACAATGCGGCGAATTTATCACGTCGTGCTCCGCTCGGTTGTTGCTCTCTTTTTTAAACGTGCAACGAAAACAAAAACAAACCATTAAAAGTGCAGCGAAATGGCCGTTTTGAGCGTAAAATACGAGCGAAAATACCGCGGCGAAGAGCGGCGCGCTCTCAGAGCGAGAACGTATGCGTGTGTGTGTGTATTACTTCTGGAGAGTGAGCGTGCACTTGTCTGTCAAGATTATGGCGGGTTTTCAGTAACACCGACTTGGGGGCTGCCAAAAAGGAAATCGTCGCCGTCGCTGTTGCCGTTTTAGCTGTTTTTGTTGTTTTTGTTGTTTTCTCTAGCGCCGACGGCAACTCCTATTTTTCTTCATGTGCCATTTTTTTTTGTATTTTTATTGTAGCTTTGATTCGTGAGCGGCTTTCGTGTTGCACTCGGGAGGTCGGCACTCAGAACTGAGCTCAAGTTGAGTTTGAGTGAGTTTCGTCTCACACACGCAGCTTCAGTTACACACTCGCACACACACACACACACACACACATGGACACATTCGCACAAGCAGCCACATTCACATCAAGTTGATATCGTGTCGTCGTCTTCATCTTTGCTGTCGCTCGCTCGTCGTTTTCATTTGATAAATTGCGTTTATAAGAAAGAGATGAATTGTCATGCACAGCAGCAGCAGCAGCAGCAACACGAACAACAACAACAACAACATCGCCAGCTGTCGTGGGGGATGTGTGTGTGTGCGAGTGTGAGCGAGCAACGGTTGGCGCTCATTTGGGGCCCGCTGCCGCCGCTTTAAATCATATTGGCTGCGCCTCAGTCTGTTCTAGTATGTGTGCGCTCGTATGCTGTGTGCATGTGTTTGTGTGTGTGTGCGTAAGCTTTCTCATCGCCTCATTTTTCGCTCGCACACAGTTTTCTTCGTCTTTGTTGCCCCTCAAAGTCAGCTCAATGTTGGTTCAGCGCTCAGTGCTCAGTGCTCAGAGCTCGTCTGGGATTGGAAGTTTCCAAATGCAATTTTGCTGCCTTGAGCTTTTCGTCTTATTATCAAGCTGCCGTTTCTCTTTTTCTCCTATTCTTTTTTTTGCTTCTTTATATATATTTATTTTTTTCTTCTTTTGCTTCGGTGGGTGGAGACCTCAAAGCAGCGCAAATGAGTCGCCCTTTGCGCTCCCTTGCCACCCTTTCCCTCGCTCTCCCTCTCTCTCTCCCTCTCGCTCCTTCCACATCAGCTCTTCCTGGGGTCAGGCTGATTTAAATTTCATGGTCTCTTCAATTTTGCCAAGTTGTAATATTAAATTTAATTAAATTCCCTTTTGCATTTCTCTTTCTCTTCTCCCCGCCCCTCTTTCTCCTCTTTCTCCTTCGCGTACCCTTGAAGAATGCAATAGAGCAATTCATTTACAAGTACAGTTATGCAGGAAAGTGCAGCAGGGGGAAGTCGATTGAAAAACTCTGGGATAATCCTTAAGTGAAAGTTCGTATATCAATTTTTATATCTTATTATTAAAAGCTTCTTATGATCGCAATTTAAATTGGAAACGTAGGAATCAAGGCAGCAATATGAAATACATTTTGGCCAAGTTAAGACCAAAGTAAATCGTGTAAGAAAGAAATAGGAATTGGCAGGAATAAAGAACTTTAAAAAGTGAAAGTTGAGGGGAAGAGTATAAATAAATATTTACTATTAATAGACTTTCCTTTGTAGTGCAATAAAATGAAGTAAAAAGAAATTAAAGCAATTATCAAGCGCTTCTTTAGGGAAAGATTCTTCTTATTGGAAAACTGATCGCAATCTTTGGCTAAAAAACGTTTTCATACTTGAAATTAAAGTAGAAAATTAAATGAATTCAGCGTTATTTTAAACCTTAATCTGAAATTCCGCTCTGTCATTTGCAGCGTTGCCATTTCATCCTTGAACTTGGTAATAAATAACGTGAACAGCTTTTAGGTTTATTTGAATATCTTGCAACTTGGCAAAACACCCACAGATCGTGCCCCCCCCCCTCGAAATTCCTTGTCTCTCCCCCCACACCCGAAATACTTAACGAAATTAGCAATTTATTAGTTTTAATTGTCTTTCCGATTGAATTCAAATTGTGTGTTTGTTTTGCTTTGCTTCGTTTCGTTTGGCACATCAATTTGGCTGTTGCACGCTTTAAATTTGAACACCTTCGCGTTGCAACAACAACAACAACAACAACAGCAATGAGACCATCGTCAATTTGCATGCAACATGGGACGAGCGGAAAAAGAAAGAACTCAGACCGCAAATCAATCAACGTCTCATAAATTTGTCGATTGGGTGACACTTTGACGAAAGCTGCAAGAATGAGTAGACGAGGAGAGGCGAGGACATGAGGACATGAGGACATGAGGACACGAGGACAAGTGTCTGCCGCAAAGAAAGCGAAGAAAGACAATAAGTATAATAATACATAATATGAATGAGAACAAGGGCGCAAATTATGATCAGCTGTTTTGAAATGGAAACCAGATAAAGTGCAGTGTCATCATCATCGTCATCGTCGTCGTCGTCGTCGTCATCATTATCATTATTAAGGATGTTTGTCATCGGGTAACAGTGGCACTGGTTGTGGCAACATCCTTGCCTTGGAAAGACAGACAACACAAGGCAAAAAGCCAGCAAAACAAACAACAAGGCAATTTTTCATTTTTCATTTTTCAGCTTTCAGTTTTTCAGTTTTTCCTAAAAACTCACAAAACGGCGGCAACATTAAATCGAGCGCCGGCGTCGACGCAGCAGCCACAGCAGCCGCCGCAGTCATCGTTGTTGTTGTTGTTGTTGTTGTTGTTGCTGCCATTGCCGTTACCGTTAGCTCCCCAAAAATTGAAAATGGCGACCGGGCAACGGGCGCCGGGCGCTCGCCGGTTAGCAAAAAGAGCCAAAAACAACGAACAAACAGCGAAAAACAAAAGGACGCACAGGCCAAAAATGCGTTGTTGAAAAATTGCCTTGGAATATGTGTTAACTGCTTTTTAAACTGCCACGAGGACGACGACACGACGACGTCGCCAGAAGCAGCAACAACAAATAAAACTGACAGGATATGCATTTTGGCCAGTTGAATTTATCGGTGTGCGATTTATTATTGCACTTAAAGTTCACGGTGTGAACAGCTGTTGGTGTTGCTGTTGCCGTTGTTTCTGTTGATTGTTCGCTTTTGTTATTGGTCCCGTTGTTCTTGTTGTTGCTTCTGCTTCTGCTCTTTGCAGGATCATTTCCTAAGTAGCTAGATCGCCATGACGACGTCGACAACGGCATCGACATCGACAACGACACCGACACCAACAACGACAACGACAACAGCAACGACGACGACAACGACGACGGCAATGACGGCAACGACGTCGCTGCAGCTTTTGAAGGCGTTGCCTATTTGACTGCTTCTCTTTGTATGAGTGTGTATATGTTTCATGCGTGCTTGTGTGTGTGTGTGTTTGAGTGTGCAAAGAGCGCAAAAAAGTTGAGCGAAAGTTGAGCGCGCTGCCAAGTGACGGACAAGCAAGTAAGGCGAAGGCGAAGGCAATGCCAAACGACAACGACAGCGTCTACGCTTGGAGTGGCTTGTGACTAGAAAACACCTGAAAGCACTCACACTGACACAGACGCGAAGCACACAAGCACACACACACTGATAAACACACTCAACTCCAGCCCCAGCCCCACCCAATGCCCAATGCCTTTGCGCACAGGTGGGGCGGCCAAAGAAGACTGAATGGCAAACTGATGCAAACTGCCACTCACTCAAGCGAAAATAACAAATGGGATTGGTTTTTGCTGATTTTCAACGCACGCACAGCGACGACGACGACGACGCTGGCAGCAGCAGAGAGAGGCGATGCGACGGCAGCAGCGGCCAAAACCTATAAGCCGTCTCCTTTTGGCCAAAGCCAAATAAATTTCAAACGAACGAACGAACGTTGAGCGAGCGCCAACGATTGTGACGACGACGACGACAACGACAACGACGACGACAACACCGACGTCGTCGTCGTCGTCGTCGTCGTCGGTGTCGTCGTTGCGCAAAAAGAGTCGAAAAACAAATAGCAAAAACAAAAACAAAAACAAAAAAAAACAGCACAACTGAGCGCAGCAGAGTAGCGCAACGAAGGCATGGCATGGCTAGATTGTGACAAGTGTGTGTATGACAGAAAAGGCGTACTAACAAATCAGTCATCATCCTTTGCGCTCTGCCTTTGGGCCCCATTTTGTAGTGTGCTCAAAAGAGCGCGCCTGCGCTCTCGCCGCACAATTCGCCGCAAATATACTACTATCGCAGCAACAAACAAGCCAGCAGCCAGAAGGCAGGCAGGCAGTCAGGCAGGCAAACATACACACACACACACGCACGCACCACAATTCGCCGGAGTTAAATATGCTTGTATAGCCATCGCACTCGCACTGCTGGCAAATTTATGGGTCTCCGCTTTGTACAACCTTTTTTAATGGCACAATTGTTGCGTCGCCGCCGTCTTTGTATGTGTGTGTGTGTGAGTGAACGATCGGGCAGACAGTGGCGTGCAAGCGTACGTGAGCATGATTGACAGTGTGTATTTGCCTTCGAACCGCGTACGACGTGCTTGTGCTTGTGCTGTCTGTGTTGTGTGCGAAGCGAGAAGCGAAGCCGAAAACGCCGAAGCCGTCGCCAACGCCGCAGCCGTTGAGAAAAATTATTATTATTACTATTATTATTGCTATTGCAAAGCGATATTATTGTTATTGCCGCAACAATAACAACAACAAGAACAACTATTTAAACGTACTGCGGGCAGCAGCAAGCAACAAATCAGGACGTCGCCAAAAATTTTCTCGTCGCGATCTTGGCAAATCGAAATAAAATCAAATCACAAATTAGCAAGAAAAGCGCGCGCGTCTCGTTACGCGACGTTACGATCGGTCGTTTCGTTACGTTCCGCGTTACGGAGCTACGTTTAACGGACTTTCGTCGTGGAACCGCCGTCGCCGTCGTCGCGTTACCTACCGTCGCTAAACAAACATTTTGCAACTTTTTACCATTTATGCACGTTTCACATTTCGTCAAATATAACCAAAAAGAAATAATCAAGAGTAAAAGCAAACTCAACGAAAGTGCAGTAGCTATAAACATTAGATCAGTTAGTCAATGTCGATTGGCTGCAATCATCTCTCTTCAACGCATTGACATCAAGTTTTCGTTTTTGTAGTATATTATAGTATGTAGAAGCAGCTGTGATAAATAGTGCGCATATTATACGAAGCAAGAAGTATACGAAAACAAGCAACAAACAAACAAATAAACAAACAAAACTACAACTACAACTACAACTACAACTTGACGAAGAGGAATTAGAAGTCCAAGGCAAAGAAGCAAATGAAGCAGCAGCTGCAAATGGCCCGAGCAATGGATTTATGACAACTACAAAAACTAAAACTACAACTGCTAAAAAAAAAAATATGTTGCCTGGCCCACAACCACAACAGAAGCAGCAACAACTTGGAAGCATACTAAGAAGAACAACATCAATAACAACAAATGCAACAAGAATAAAACAAGGGCAACTCAAATGAAAACAAATTGTATACGATTTTTATAAACCGCAAAACAAAACATAAAAAGTAAAAAAGATTATAACTAAAAAGCAAATTATATGTAAATATTATATAAACATTTATATATATACAAAATACAAAATATATACATACATATATATATAAATTAAAAGATCTCCCGCTAATAACAACAACAACAACAATCGCGCGCGTAACTACAACAAAGTATACCAACAACAACAACAACAATAACAAAAACAAAAAAAAGAAGATATATATATGTATAAATCAAAGCAAAAAGAAATCTAAATCTAAAGCAAAGATTTTAACAAATGTGCCTGTGTTAAAACCGAAAAAAGAAAGAAAAGAAGAAGTAATTGAGGAGAAGAAGCAGAAGCGTAAAGTGCAAAAGCATTAGCAGTATAGGAGAATCAAACGAAGAAGCAGAAGCTGACAAAAAGAAAGAAAGAACTGGCTAAGGAGAGAAAAATATTCAAATAAATACACATATTCTAATAATATTTTTGTGAGTGTCAAGTAAAGAGAAAGAATACAACAACAACAACAAATACAAACAAAATTAAAACACAACAACAACAACAACAAAATACCAAAGCGTCAAACGTAGCAGGAGGCCCCAACGGATCCACCGATCTACCAGAGATCATCACGACGACGACGAGGACGAGGACGCAAGGGACGCGGGCCCCTCGTTTTGTGTTGCGCCGCCAACTGTCGTCTTTACACCACTAAAAGTGGCACAAATCGGGTTAGACGTCGCTCCCAGAGCATTAATGGCTCAGCCTAGGGTAAGTAATACTACAACTACAATACTTACCATACACCCAATACTCTTACAACCAACCTAAACCCAATCTACTGCCTCAGCGTCAGTGTGAAAGTATCTCAAAGATTTTCAAATATGGAAAGAGCCCATTTAGCGACGGCTTTCCCAGCGACGGCATTTCAAATTCGATTTCATTCAAATTGAAAATGTCTATAAGCAGTAGAAGAATTCATTTGTATTCTACAGTTTAGGAAAATCTTTAAAGTAGCCAGTAAGTTTTTTTTGATATGAAGTTTTCCCGCCGGATCTGTCAGGTTTTTTATCTGACAAACGATTTACTTTTTTTTTCTTAACTGTGACTAATTGTGGATAGGCAAAAGTTTAATATTATTTTTAAATTTTTATACTATCTTTTATATATGTTTAAATTCTGAATAATTCTTCAGTTTGTTTTTGTGTTTTAGAAGAAAATAAAAGAAAAATCTTAAACTGAAATTAAATGCGAACTGTTTGTTCGATTTTCATTGCCGTCGGCAGGAAAATTTAGCTAGATTTAGTATGAAAATAAATAATTTACTTCTACTGGAAGCAGATATTCCATAAATTATTATTAATTAACAGAATTATTGTTAATTAACTGACAGATAGTATTGCTGAGTTTAGGAGATTATATTGTAAATTGTCTATCTTCTGTTCGACAATCGTCTGATTGATGTCCTTATTTGATGTATTTCATTGATGTATTTCATACTATTTCATATCCAACATAAAGAGTTGCAAATATTTTCCTATTAGCAAACACAATCGCTCTTAACTATCCTACATAGTTATTATTTTTTAATTCCTCTTTGGTCATAAATAAAATGCTAATCAGCTGACTGACCAACTCACTTAGCATTTCCTTTTCTATTCACACACACACACACTCTGTTATGTGTGTGTGTGTGTGTATTTACCAACTTTAAATTTATGAATTGATTAACATAGATATGCGAGTCGAACTTGATTTTTCAATGGATCGTTTAATCGTTTTGGAGCTCGTAACGAGTACAAGAGACAAACCAGAGCAAGTCCGTAGAGCTCCAATACTATTCTACAGATTATACAGTTCGTATGCCTCTATACTATTTATATATATATATGTGTTTGTAATTAGCGTCGTGTATACGCAATACATGGGGTATACCCGAACATGCTCGTATTCGAATTTGTAGGTAAGCCAGGCTCTCTGGGGAGACGCCAGTTGAAAAGAAGAAAAAAAAAAGAATCCAAAACGAAAAAAAGAATAAAAATAAAATATGAAAATACCAGTATAAACTGCCCGCGGGAATTTTGTGGTGATTTTAATTTGTTGCTGTTGCTGTTGCTGTAGCTTTAGCTCTTGGTACTCTCATATCATCTCCTTTGTTCAGTTCTGTGCGGATCTGTTCTTTTCGGATCTGTTGTTGTTGCCACATAAATTTACGCTTGCGGTTTAATACGCAAAATTCTCGCGCTGACTGCGTGTGTCTCCTTCTCTCATCCCATCTCATCTCCACTCCCTGACGCTGCAGCTCTGCTGCATGTCCTTACTCAGGCTCCAATTCGAATTCCATCAACGGGTAGGAAGCCGGGCTCGTTGGTTGTGTGGCTGATGCGATGCATATAATTTTATTGCACATTGTCGAGGCTGCGTAGGCCTAGGCCTAGGGAAAGGAGTTGTGAGAGCTGGGGACAGCGGCTGTGGTTTTATTTTTAACAATTGCAATTTTATTCCATTTTATTTTTCCTATAATTTTCACTTTTGTGCGCTGCAACAAGAACAACAAAAGCCGAAGTACAAATGGCGGCAAGCAATTTTTATTTTATAATTTGATTATTTTATGCCTCGCAGTTAATGAAAAACGCAACAAAATACAAACAAAAAGATTGCAAAAAGTGAGCAGCGGCAATTGCAATTTGTGCAGCTGCCACACACACACACACACACACACACATACCCCCTTTTTGCACCCGGCAAGCGACCGCTGCAATTCAACATTCAACACAAAAATTGTTTTGGTGTTATTTTAATTTAAAGGTTAACCGCAGCGTAATTTGTGGCATAAAATATAATTCTTCTACTCGCACTGAGCGCTGTGCCCCCAAACAGAGGGAAAGAGAGACAGACAGAGCGAGAGCAAAAATATAAATAAAAATCAAATAGGAAAAAAATATATACTGAAAATGCAGTTTTACAGAGAAAATGCCATTCGCGGGTTCGACATTCGTCGCCTGCAGCCTGCAGCCCGCCGCCTGCCGCTTGCCACTTGCCACTTGCTGCCATTTGTTTGGGGGGCTCTACGAGTATCTGCAGGCTCTGGCCGTAATTGTGCGGCCGCTTTTCGATTTGGCTTTAAAATGCTTCGCCTTTGTGCAATTTTATAGTGCAACTTTAATATTCATTCGCAAAACGCTGATGGCGTTTGGTTTCTACACGAATTTTCATGGCTTTTCTATGCCAACTCAATCGAACTGAAGACTTAAGAGGCTTAACTAAAATAAGAGTTTGTTTTAGATAAATGTATTTTCTTTTACTTTCATCTGATTTCACATACAATTAAGATTATACTCTATTCAGAATGAATCAGAGGCAGTAAAAGTTCTCAGTCTCCAATAACTCATGCCAAACACACACACAAACAGATCTGTATATGAACCAATCTTGGGGCTATTGTCATCATAAACTTGTTCTTAAAGGCCTCTTGCATAATCTAATAGAATTGTTAAACATATTTTACAAATTATTACAGGAATATGCATATTATTTCTATAGAATGCTGATGCATAAAATTTAGCTGCTGCATGCCACATACATGTTAAATTCTTGGAGCCTAGAGGAAAGCTCGAAGAAGTAACTTTAGGGGTATCGGTATCGGTATCCACATGGATTGAACCTTTCCCGCTCCCATCCTTAACCCCTTTCTCTACACACACACACACACACGCAGAGTGTGTGTTGTGTTTTTCGTGTGCTAAAGAGCTTCATGTTTAATGATCAAATTGCGTGCCTCGTTTGGTGCCTGGTGCGTTTATAGTTGTTGTTGTTGTTGTTGTTGTTGCCAAGAGGCCGTTGCTGGTGGAAGTGTTTTCATTAGTTTCATTTCTTTTTACATTTGCGCTCAAATCGTCTTTAAATTTATATTTTTTTCTCTCTCTCTCTCTTTACTTTACAAATATTTCGCACAGTGTAATTTCCCCGACATTAGCGCTAAGCGAGCGTTAATTTTCGGCAAGTTAAGTGAATTCCATTACATCTCTTTGACTTACACTCGAAAGAGTTTACTTTAAACGAAAAAAGTAAATGAAGAACAACAACAGCGAAAAAAACAGAAAGATTTACTATATAAAGCAACTGATAGAAGTTGAAAATGTTATGTTGGGGTCTTCCATTTGGGGGCAAACAACGAAAAGACGTGGAAAATCATTTAGACAAGTTGCACGCCGCTCATTAAATTAAATGAGCCATCAGCACGCAATTTATTTTAGTATTTTTGAGTAACTTTTGCCATGCCAGACACAGACGGAGACGGAGACGGAGACGGAGATGTTGGTTTACTCCAACGTTTGGGAACCACATCCACTCCTCTTGTTGTTGTTCCACTTGGAGCAGCCAATTTAATTAAATAGATGCCGCGTGCTGTTGAAAATTTGATACAAAATGTGAGATAATATTAAAAGTTGTTCTTTAAGAATATATTTAGAAATTAATACAATGTTAAGATACACCTTATAGACACATAATTGCCACTGTTCAGATATATATATATATATATATATTGTGTACACTCACCTTTGTATCATCTTTTAGATCTTAGGTAATAAATTTCGAGCTGATAGAAAACAATGTGAACAATCAGAAATCTGTCTTTGAAATATACTTAAAACTGGAATATAATATAGAGGCTTCTATGACTTACAATAGATTTATTTCGAGGATTTTTCGATTTTTAATTTTAATTAGTTAAAGCTTTGTCAGCTGGAAAATCATTTCAGCCTTTGTTGTTAATCTTTTCTTTAATATTTTTATTTTTTTTCTTAAGATGCTCGCACTGACGTCATTTGCTGTTCTTTCCTTTTTTTTGTTAAATTTTTTGTTAAATGCTAAAGCGCAAACAATTATTGGTTTTTTGCTGCTGTCGCGTAAATTTGGCTAAATATCGTTTGATATATATTATTTTATTCTTGTTTTTTGCGCAACTCAATTGAAAAGAAATGAGCAAAAAACTTTAAACATATTTTAACAGAATTTGCGCACGTGTTTTTATTTTTGGATTTAATTTTTTATTGTTGTGGATTTGTGTGTTTGTCTCTCGTCTCCGAAGACAGTCGAGAACGCAGTGAACTTTATTGTCTTATTACTAGTCATAACGGTAATAATAATTCCAATAGCAAAAGCAATTCCAATATAAATAAAAGCGAGCGTGCTCGAACTCCGAGCTGCAAACTGTGAATTAAAACAACGCCAAACACGCAACAAAAATTAATTGTCTAACACCAAATAAACTATGTATACAAAATATATATATATATATATTATGTGAGTCCGAAGAAATAAAGAAAAATAAAATAAAATAAAAACCAAATATAAAACTGGGCGTGTGCAGAGCTTAATGAAATACTCTTCGCCTCTTCGGCTCGAACACTTACTCCAAAACTCTTCTTTTTCCTTTTGTTTTATTATTATGTTTTCGTTGGGGCGACTCTCTGGCACACCTACTCCATGGAAGACCGAGTCCAAGTCCAAGTCCGCGTCCAATTCCAATCCCAATCCCAATCCCAATCCCAAATACAAATCCAATCGCAATGGCAATGGCTGTAGCATATCTCAGGGTCGCTCTGCTCTGAGGCTAGTCTACTAATTAAGAAAGAGAAAAGTTATATAAAAAGAAAACGAAATGGAGAAAGGGTAGGGGGAGGGGTAGGGGAAAAATTCAAATAGTAGAACATGATAAACAATTAATTTTGATTAGGCGGCCTGTGCGGCAATTAAGAATGTGGCAAGCCAAGGAAAATATGAGGAAATAAAAGAAAAGCAAAAGTGTTGCCTCACTAAGAAATCAATAACACACTATGCACATTTCCGTATATGGATCACACACACACACACACACGAGTCACACACTTGCCGGCAGTTTTAGGCATTGCTAAAATGGCGGCCATTGTCACCAAACACACACACACACACACACACACACACACAGGGGACACACACATTGCACTCATAATTCTTGCAGTCTGGCGCTGGTCAGTTTTAGGCGCCGTTAGATAAACTCCCCAACAACAACAACACACACACACATTGGACACCTCTACAACTGGGCCCACATATTTTCCTATCTCTCTCTAGCTCCGCTCCCCCTCTCTCTCTCTCACTCTATTTATCTATACATTTTTGTATCTGCATCTGTGCCGCTGCATTTTGCTACAGTTTTCGGTTTCAAGTTCACGCCAGAAATGTTTGTGCGAATGTTTTGGTCAGTTTGCCGCCCACTTTTTTGTGGGCTGAACCCGTTAGCTTGACATGTGTGTGTGTGTGACTGCTGCTTGCCTCGCATAAGTTTAAAGTGCGGCAGAAAAGTTTTGTAGCATTTAAAGCCAACAATTGAAGTCGAGTGAGTTGTCGACGTTGTTCCTATTTGTTGGCTCGATGACTTAATGTCTCGTAAGCACGACAACAACACACACACACACACACACACAGACTGACATATATAAATACAGTATATATATATATGTAGGCATATATTTATATAAGCTTCCACTCGGAAACGTGGCCTGCTACTCTGGGCCGTCTAGATTTGCTGTCCTGTGTTGTCCTGTTAGCCATGTGACTGCTGCGCCTGTCACTGACAGCTCAGCGGTCTCCTTCCCTCTGTCCACCCACCCTGCTGCTGCTGAACGGCCTACTGACATTGTGTGTGGGCCATACATACATAAATTTTTGAAGGATTTCGGCGCTGAACTTGTCAAAATCAGACGCCAACATCAACAGAGCCGTGTTTACTGTTATAGCCGAGAGTCTACAACCACATTCACGTCAACTGATTGTTGGCTGTGGGTTATTGATTCACCTAAGAGTCGGAGGAACATAGTAGAGTGGTTATATAGGATTGTGCGAGTATATTCTATGGAAGAGAGTAGAGCTTGCTGCAAGCGAGGCGACGCGACGCGACGCGTTGCGTTGTTTTGTTGCTTCAACAAGGTCATTGGCTCCGGTTCGAGCCCGCAGATGATCATCAATCAAATGGGAAAGCCTTAAGTCTTCAGTTCAGTTTTAGGTCTTAAGTGTGTTTGCCTGTTCGATTTTTGGCGCGTTCAGTTACAAAAGTAACAAAACTCTGTTCATTTCGGTGTACCAAGTGGGTATTAGGCATTGTATATTGAATACTGGATACTGGATACGGAATACTCTATACGGTATGCTGGGTGTATCGAGGGGGTCTGGGGACTGGCGCTCAATTCCCACATTACTTATGTACAAGTACAAATTGTGGTAATTTCCAGAGATCTCTCTGTTGGTGATTTTCTCGTTGTTGTTGTTGTCGTCTTGTTGTAGTTCTTTTATTTTATTTTATTGTGTTTTATTTTACTTTGTGCTTTGTGCTCCACAATTTCCTCATTTCTAAAAGCAATGTTGCCTGGCTGACTGGCTGCCTGGCTGGCTGGCTGGCTGGTTGGCCGCTTTGAATCTTGGTTCATTCGTTGACTGTGCCACCAACACTAAAATTAGCATAACAACTTTATAGTTTAACTGCTCGACTGCCTGGTGTACCTGGTCTGCTCTGCTCTGCTCTGGGCCAGCTTAGCTTGACTTGGCCTGGCCTGGTCTGGTCTGGTCTGGCCTGGCCTGGCCTGGGCTGTAGTATCTATAAGTTTGTATCTTGCATGCATTGCATACAGACGCCAACACCAAGAATGAGTGACAAAAAACCAAAAGCGACACAGGCAAAAATGGAACAAAACTCGATTTGCTTCTTGTGCCTTGAAAGCTAATTCTTCTCCTCCAAGCCACAGCACAGCAACTAATCTGTTGTGTGTATCTAAAGGATTGCAGCAAACCAAAATGACAAAAGGTCTCAGTACTTTTTGCAGGTGGCAACACAACAAACAACACACACACACACACAACCTGTCAAGAGCAGCTGCTGCTGAGAATAGCTTGAGCCTCGATGCGATTCAGGGTAAGGCAGCAGCTATCAGACCCATTGATAGACCCATTTCAAGCTCAGTCAGCGAATCAGGTGCAAATCCTGGCCAAGTTCAGACTCCAAAGTCAAGAGCTACTCACACATCACAACCATTTTACCGCATGCCAGTCCCAGTCCCAGTCCCAATCCCAATCCCAATTGCAATGCCAATCCCAAGACGCCAAGCGTCACTCAGTCAATTGCTCATTTAGTGTCGAAAGATTTTTCCAAGATGATAACAACAAATGCGAGGGAAAATCTTCACTTTTAGGTCGACGGCAAAAAAAAAAGTGCCATCATTTCTTGTCGCTGTACAAAAATCTTGTCAACTTGCTGCTCCCCGCGTCTCCCCGGCTCTCCAGAGCTCCAGCTCCTCAGCTCCAAAATTATGCAGTGTGAAGCGTCGACGACGCCACTTGAGTATAAAAATGATAAAAATCTTACACAAAAACAACAACAATAACAACAAAAGCAACAACAACAACAACAACAATCACAAAAGGCAGTAATCACAGAGGCAAAAGCAGAGGCAACCGCGTTGAACTTTAAAAAATATTTTATGTTGTTGTTGTTGTTGTTGGTTGTAGTTGTTGCCGTTGCATATAGAAACCAGTTTGCAATTGAGAGTGAGACGCAGCTAGAGATACGCTGTTTACTTGCTCACACACACACACACACACACACACACACACACATTGAGACAGATTAACTGATAACATTAAAAATTACATTTTTTTGTTTATTTTTTATTAACTGTTTTGCGGCTGCTGATTTTGGCGCTTAATTAATATGCAAAAAACGTTGAAAGAAAGAAGCAAAGGCAACAATAATCTAAAGATACTTATACAAATATATATATATACATATATATATATATATATCTATATATACATATCTATATAATGCCGCGGCTAAAGTAATCACAAGGTCAAATACAATGCGAACCGTTTTGTTTTGTCATAAGTTTATTTTGTTTTTTCTTCGTTTCTTCAACTTTTGTTGACGTGCTTAGAAATATATATTCAAATCATATCATATGAATAGTAGTATCGCTGCTGACGCTGAGAGACGATCCCAACCAACACATATATTTGCCTTATAGTAATTCAAATATTCTAATCCAATTTCTTCTTCGATCTGTTTATAGTATGACGATGGCCTGCATGGCTACGGCATGGACTCTGGCGCCGCAGCAGCGGCGATGTACGATCCACATGTCGGCCATCGGCCGCCGGGACTGCAAGGCCTCCCCTCGCACCACTCACCGCACATGACGCATGCCGCGGCAGCGGCCACAGTTGGGATGCACGGCTACCATTCCGGGGCCGGGGCGCATGGTACACCTAGTCATGTATCACCGGTTGCTAATCACCTAATGGGCGCAATACCCGAGGTACACAAACGTGATAAGGATGCGATTTATGAGTAAGTCATATGCCAAATTATTAGCTATCGTATTGTTCTCTTTATAATCTACTGCAACAAACCGATCGAAAGAGCTGTGAATGAATGACTTTTTCGTTCTTTATTCATCGATAAGCGCTGATCGTAAAACGCTTCGGTCATTCATTAAGTACTTTCGATTTGATCGAAAGCAACAAAACAACAGTTTACCCAGTTTCTAGAAGTCTATGCAGACGATCACTTAATAAACTCATTCGTTTAGTTTCAAACTTACCTGCAGAAGGTAAGCCTCAAAGGTGATCCTTCAAGGTAAACGATCTGCCACTTAACTAAATTATCCTCTACTTGATGGATAATTCATTAGGGGATCTTAGGGATCTTCCGTTGAATGACAAATTGAAGTTTAATTCGCTTAACTTCCATCTGCTGAATCCCTAAGGTGTGCTTCCTTGATCGCCTAACTCACATATTGAATACCAATTTGTTACGATCGATCCCTGGGCAGAGCCCGCCACCTGTTGCCGCATGTTCACACCTTCGCAGCCTTCGCAGCCTTCAACCAAAAAGAAGATATCGCAGCCGAGCGAGGGAGTAACATAAATTAAACGCACACGCGACTCGATACCAAAAACACAGTTCAAGCAGCGATCCTTGGCCAAAAGGAATAAGCCCAGACCCAAACTCAAACAGGAAGAATGAAGGGCCATCATCTATGTTTTTGCTTGCTTGCTGATCATTTTTTGTACTCTTAGAAAGGGGCGTGACCTTTTGCGTTTTGCTTAAAATACAAAATTATGGGCTTCCTTTTGGCAAGAGAATTTCTTTTTCAATTTGTCTGCACCTCCGTTCCCCTCAGCTCCGCAGCTCCTCAGCTCCTGCTGCGGTTTGTTCTCTGCGGTTGCTGCTCGGGGGGTGTGGCGCATGTTTAGTGACGGACACGGCACATGGACGTGCTTAGGCATTAGGGAGTCCGTTCCCAATGAGCTGCAGGCTCTGAGGGTCTGGTGTTAATTTGCCAAAATGTGGTTTCGACTGACTCTTTCCTTTTTTTTTGTGTGTGTGTGTCTTTCTGAGTTGATCGACAGTAGAGGACACGCTGCTCGTGTCATTCCGTTTATCTGCAGTTGCGTGTCCTGCGAGAATAGGAGCGTTTGTTTGCCAACTGGCAATCCTTAAACTTGCTGCAACTGCTGCTGCTGGCGATCCCCAGAGAGGCACAGGCCAAAACACTCGGACAGCTGCTTGAATCATGTTTGTCTTTGTCCTTCTTCTTTTCGCTTTTTTTGCGCATTTTAATAAGCAAATATTTGCTTTTTTCTACCAATTTTATGAATGAGTTGAGCTGCCATCAATCAGCTGTTGCTGCTTTTTCTTTGATGATTGTCCTGGACATTAACCGCGGCATTGGCTTTGGCTTTGACTGCCCATCTTCGTCCTCGTTCTCGTCTCAAGTATGTGAGCAAACATGGCGCATGACTTCATTAACACAATTTTCGCCTTCTCTCTGCCACCTGCAACTTGGGGCACTTTCTGCTGCCGCTGCTGCTGCTGTTGTAAATAAAAGTCGAATGGGCGCTTCTTATTTGTATAATTGACACCTTTAAAGAGACAATTCTCAATAAGAAATGAACGTAAAGTAGCCGCTACAATAAACTTCACATGTGCTGAACTCTCTTAACACCTTCACGAGTGGCATGCAACACCAGCAACAGCAACTCGAACTTCAGCTGCCTGACACAAATGTCAAGTCATGGCAAATGAGTGCACACAGTTTTTTTTTCATTCTTTTTCATTTTCGTCAGTTCTTGTGTCGATCCTGGCCAGAATGGAAATGGAATTGGAAATGGGCTCTGAACTGGAGCTGGGGAATGAGAAGTGGAAAATGGAAACTCAGCGCGCACTCAACTGTGAAAAGCGCGAGGCTCTTGGCATTAGCAGTTGAAGGTTGAGTTCAGAAGGAGGTTTCGGGCCATGGTCTGCTTATTAATAGTTGTTAAGCGCACGGCTACACCCCCTCACTGGCAATGGTCAATGGTCAGTTGTGGCATCTAATGGCCAAGCCGAGCCAAGGAACTGCCCAACAGTTCAGTTCAGAGAGGGTTCACTCGACGTTCACTGCCTAATTTTGTTCAGGTGCAATTTGTGCTTGGAGCGTGAAGACCAGTTAACAAAAAGAAAGAAATATACAAAAAAAAGGATAGAAAATAAAAGAAAAAAGTGGAAAAGAAGAAAAAAATGGTCAAATCATGCATAGTTACCAACGAACTAATCCGTCAAAATGTAGGGCCAGGTCACAAGCTGGGGATTATACGAACTACTCGAACTACTCGAATGTGGATGGTTTTTGTATGCTTCGAGGCAGCGAAACAGCTGCTATTCATTTGCATGACAGGCACAGGAAATCCATATGTACATACACTGAGAGAAAAGAAAAAAGGGAACACATGCCGAAATCATGAATATATTTATCAGAATTTGAATAAGGGAATCCCAATACAATCTTAGACTGTACTTTCTTATACTCTACTTCTATATATGATCTAAATAACAATATGTATATCTATCTATCTCTTGCAGACATCCGCTATTCCCGCTCTTGGCGCTAATATTCGAGAAATGCGAATTGGCCACATGTACGCCGAGAGAGCCCGGCGTGCAAGGAGGCGATGTTTGTTCATCGGAATCGTTTAACGAGGATATTGCAATGTTCAGTAAACAGGTAAGTCAGCGCTCATATAGAACTAAAGAGAGAGATGTATATCTATCTCTTACTGTTTGGGAGTAATTGGAGCTGTTAGTTCAGTCGCTGCCACATGTGCCACATGCGCCACATGCGAGTACTCACAAACAGTCCTTGAATCTGCGGCACACGAGTCTAACGATGCAAGCCGTTAAATGATCGGATTACGTCGCACTCTCTCTCTCACTCTCTATATACGTCTCTCACTCGCTCACTCAAGTGGCTGCACTTAATTATATTTGCCGTTAAGGAAAACAACAACTAGACAATGTGTTGTATTTGCCATATGTCTGAAATATGTATGCGTGTTGCCACAATTGACACTTCCCTTGGCGAAACCAAAAGCGAGACCAAAAGCTGAGCTCATAAAATCCGAAATGTTGCGAATACTTTTTGCTTTCTGCTGCCACACTGACATTTAAATAATTTACGATGTTTTAACATACAAATTATAATGTTGCAAGTCCGCTTTCCTCCACACATTCTCCACATCCTGCCTGTCTCTGCTCCGCCTGCTGCTATTTTTATGAACAAAATCACATTTTAAAGAAACTCGAGGCGAGACACGAATGGAACTTATGACTTCATCTCAAGATTTCCATCATGCTGGCGACACACATATTTGGGGTGCCAAAAATTATTAAAAACACAAAAAAAAGTGTACAATTTTGGAATAAATTCGAGTAAGAATACTAATACTAAAAAATACGCCCACTTTTCATCTCGCCTGATGACCACTTGAGTATTTTTTTCTTGTTGTTTTTTTTCGCACAAAAAATGATGTTTTTATTTATGGTCCATTTGGAATTTTGACAGGCCTGCCATGGGTAATAAAACCAACAAGAGCCACATCAGCAACACATTCACATTTATCAAGATACGTGCCTGGATCCTTCTCCTGGCTAGCTGTGCTTCCTCTTCTTGCTGTTGCTCTTGTTGTTGTTGTTGTTGTTGTTAGCCATAAAAATTTGTTACCTTGTTGCTGCTTGACGTGAGATTTTGATGAACCTTTGTCAAATTGCCATTGAAATGACCAGAAGTTATGGCATCAATATAATTGACAATATATATCTGATCTATATAGATACTTATTAAGTTGGATAGATAAAGTTCATATTAATTATATTGCAAGCAATTCGCATGCCAAATATTTGTTGTCACCCTTATATCGGAGCATTACTTCACACTTTGCCCTGTGAATGATTCAGATATAGATACATCAACAGCTACAGCTACATATGCAGATACAGATACAGATACAGATACAGATGCGGATACAGATGCAGATACAGACACCATCAACAACTTAGTTGTCGCTTGCATTTCATTTGATTTGAGATCATTTCATTTCTTTTTTAGTTTCGGTTATAAATTGACGCTGCTGCTGCTCCTCCTGCTGCTTCTGGTGGCACTCTTCTTCGGGGTCGTTGTTGTCTGTCGCCTGCTGCCTTCTTGGGCTGACAAAAATAACTCAAAAATGTCATTCGCCCATCGAATTTTAACAAACGAGCAGATCTGTGCAGAGCGAGCTGTGCCAACATGGGCGCTAAAAATATGTGGCGATACTTTTTTAGGCTGCCCCACTGTCGATGCATTATATATATATATATGTAGTTTGCATCTATATGAATGTACATATATATATATATATAAATATATCTATGCTTAATGTTTATATATATATATATATATATATATATATATTGTATAGTCACTTCACTTTTGACTAAGCAACTGCGTAAAATGCGCCAACGCCAACGCCACAGATCGAAAACGAGGAGCAAGAAGCGACATCGAGGAACGTGAACGTGAACGGGAACGGGAATGGGAACGGGAACAAGATCTGAACAATCTGAACGGTCGGCGCACTCTTCGCGTATCGTTTGGCATATACTTAGTTAGGTGACTTTTGGTGTTGGCGCTGCTAATGATGCAGCTAAGGAAACGCTTTATAATTTCTCTTTAAAACGACCAGAAGCACCACAAGAATCACAACAACAACAACAACAATATAAAGCAATTTCAAAAATATATAAATATGTATATGCATATAAATATATACACAAATTTATATGTACATATATATGTGTGTACTTATAAATAAGCAACAAAAGCTAAAGATGTTGTTGCCTCCGAAAGATACGCGTCGTATGTCTTTCTGTCCGTCTGTCTGTCCGTCTGTCTGTCTGTCTGTCTGTCTTCTTGTTGTTGTTGCTGATTTCTCCCCATACAAAAATTGCTTAATGTGCTGCTGGTGCAGCCTTTGTCTCCGTCTTGTGGCATCTCTGTGTGTCTCTCTCTCTGTGTAGCAAAGACAAAGAAGAACCCAAAAGTCAACCCCATGCTGATTGCCCAAATAATTTTTATGATTTCATTTTAAGTAATTTTTAATGAAAATCAGTCGTCAGACTGCACACACACACACCCTGCCCTGCTGCTGCTAGCCCTGTCACTAACTTGGCTGACAACTTTTTGGCATTTTGGCTAATAGTTTCTACAAGCGATGAGTTGATTTTTGGCGTTGACAACGCTCCTCCATTGTCTCGTTGTTCTTTCAGTTGATCCTCTACTTGTTGTTGTTGTTGTTGCTGTTGCATATTGCAACCATGCGTGCGGCACTGCCTGCTGCTGCTGCTTCTAAGTAGTTGGATCTCTTACACACACACACTCACACACACAGACAAATGTTATACATACATTCGCCAGTATGTTGGGGGAGAGGAGGCTGTCTGTTTTGGCATGATGATTAATGAAGTGCGGGTAAAATGATGATGATGATGATGATTATATTTTAGATATCTGCGTCAGACCCGCGTCTCAGCAGCTCGACTTTAGTTTCTTGCTGTTTTCCATATGAACAACATTGAATCTGTTGTCTGCTGTGTGTGTGTTGTGTGTGTTGTGTATCATGTTTGAGCAATTTGAATGTGGCCTGCCTTGCAACTGTCCTTGACATTATAAGTATATATGGTGTATGGCATATGACAGTAAAGACTGTACAGACAGACATCTGTCACAACATTGACACAAACCGCTGCGAACTGATCATTTGAGCAACTTTCTACTAGACCCATTGCTCACTAAATGGCCAAAAGTAGTTGGGACAGAGAATGCCTCTGGCTTTGGATTAGCAGCAGGCAGCAGCTAGCAGGCAGTAGGAAGTTAACATGGTGGCAGGCAGGTAGCTACACATAGCTACAATACCCAACGAGAGAGAGAGAGTGAGAGAGAGAGAGAGAGAGAAGGAGAAGGAGAGAAACCCGAACAGGTTAAGCGTTAATACCAATCAATGCCTTGGCCTGGCCTATGGCTTTGGCTTTGGCTTTGAATCTCTTGTACAAAAGCAATTTAATGTGCCCCGTTCCCGGACTTGCTTTTCCCCCCGTACATTGTGTTTTGTTTTCGTAAATTGCATTTTCTGATTTCGAACGAAACGAAATGAAACCCAAAGAAAAATACGCACACACACACACACAACAACAACAACAGATGTGTATAGAGAGACCATAATCAGGTATGAAAGGTTACGCTTGCGCAGCTTGTGTATTGTCTGAGAGCAGGCAGCCTGCCAGCCGGCTGAAGGCAGGCAACCAGGCAACCGGGCAACCAGGCAGGCTTGGAATGCTCACTTGGATGTAGCTAAGGGCTATGGAACTGCTACAGAGCCTCTGTTTGTCTGTCCATCTCTACGCATTTGCGTGTGTGAGTCTCTCTGTGCTGAAAGGAACTTAATCTCCTTTGTGCAATATTCCTTGCCTCAATCGCAGTCGGAGTCGGAATCGGAGTCGGAGCTATGTGGCCCTGGCTCTGGGCTGGCTCTGGCTGTTGTTTTGTTCTTTTAATGATAAAAAATACAGAAACCTTTGCCTTTTTATTTGGAATTTGGTACCTTTTTAATCTCTCCTGCCTCCGCCTCTCTCCTTCTCTCCCTCTCTCACACACACACACACTCCACTAACTCTTGCCCTCCCTTCCACGCACTCTGGCTCCTTTTCTGTATCTCCTAGCTATGCGCAGTTATATTATTAAAGCATTGTTCTTTTATTTGCCCGTACAACCCTTAGAAGCAGCGGGTTCTCGGTTTTGAATTTCTTAACGAACAAAGGCCCACATACAATCATTTGCCCAACTTGTTAGCCTAAAATAACTGCGAAAAGAGCAGTGGCTGAGGCAGCGGCAGCGGCAGCGGCAGCTCCGTTCTTTTTTTTGCCGTTGCAAAGATTCGTATAACGATTGCGCAGCCGCAACTGTTGCCAGGGTGAGGCGCAACCTCAAACTGCGTCGCAGCCTCCTCTCTAGATGCTGGCACAGCGTGAACTGATTTGGCACAGGCTGCCGCTGCGTCAGCCATTTAACCACCCAGCCACCCACCAGGGCAATGAATATTTACTTTGGCTCAGTTCGGTTTACAGCTGCAACCGGATTTGATTACGCTTTGAATATTTTTCCTTCGTTTTTCGTTGAACGAAATTCAAATTATTTCCACTTTTCAAATATTTGTTTATGGAACCACTTGGCGCCTTTTAAATGTTATTATTTAGTTTTTAGCCTACACTCACCTCGTCTGTGTGTGTGTGTGTGTGTGTGTGTTTAGATTATGCGCACATTTATCGGTCGGGGTCGTTAGACGGATCGTCTGCACAGCTGATGACTTTCAATATTTGTACAGTAGTTTGACCCTTTTTAACAGCTCTATATACGAACTGAAATGGTGCATGCTGCATTTCATAGATACATTATCTCTGTGTGAGTGCCACATTACTTAGTCCTAATACTTTGCTCAAATACCCAGGTTCTGGCTGATCCAAACCCATTAGCTTCTAGCTGGAATATACAACTAGTTAAGAGGGAGAGAGAGGATTCTGTTCCAAATGGAAGAGCAATAAATATGATTGGAGAGTTTAGATAGAATCGAAAATTGTATTTGTTTCTTCTGCTACGTAAGAATGTGACAGAACCCATTCAGTGTATATATATATGTTCATTATCATGAAGTAGACTTGGTCGTAGTGCTGAAAGCATCCAAAGTATTTCATTCTGATGCGAGTATTTCGCTGCGCTTTTATTTATGTGCCGTTACTTATGAGCCCCCATGATTTATGGCCCTCTCCCAGGGACTAGACGTGTGCTAAACGCTTTCAATTAAAAGCAAAAGAAGCGTCGAGCTGCTGGCTTGACAAATTGGCCAATGAGTGTTGACAATCGATGGCACAAATACCCTACATATGTAAAGCCTACACTGGGTATTCCCAACTAGTATTCAACTTTGATACTCATCACTTTGAAAACTGTTTGCAAAAAGAAGAATCAATTGAATTTCAAGCTGAATCTCTCGCATAGGATATCTTCTAGTCGAGCAATTGCTTAGCGAGTCTCTTTTACTATCGGTACTTTGCATTCTAGAGCTGTTATCAGCACTTTAAACGCCGGATGTTTGATCAGGCCCAACGCAGTAGACGCCTTTGGCATAATGAGAGAGGGATCCATTAGGGACCGGGCCACAGGTACCATTGATATGCGCCACAAGTAGTCAACGAAAGTAACACAAATCTGTACAACAACTTGCTGCTGCTGCTTTTAGCCGTTACACATACACCACACACACACACACAGAGACAACATTCCAATGCAAATATTGACATTCAGACAGATTCTGGCTAATGTTTATGTTCTTGTCCGTGTCTATGTCTGCGTCTACTCCAGATTGTTGAAAGTATCTGAGGCAGCAGCTACCTCAGTGCTTCGTTTGTTTTGGGTCATAGACATAGTAACAGGTAAAGATATATATACATATATATATATATATATATATAGGTATATACATAGATAAAGATACATAGATACAGATACATGTGCGATTATAAACATGACGATGAGGGTCATAAAAAATAAAGTAAATCAGTCGCGATGCGCGGCATGTGGAACTGCTGTGGATGGTGGGAGCTGTTGGGTGTTGAGGGGGTTGGGGGTTGGGGGATGGGAGGGAAGCAGGAGGAACCGCACTTAGATTCATATTGTCGCCTCAATTGCCGCATTTTGTTGTAGTTTTTACTACCGATACTCGCATTGTGTGCCCATTATAAAGATAAAAACGATGGCTTCTCCTAGATCGGGGCGCGTTACACATATTTTTTTGTTTGGGTTTCTGTTTCTGTTGCTCTTTCCATTTGTGTTTCTATTTGTGTTTGTGTTTGTATTTGTGTTTGTATTTAGATTTGGATTTGGGTTTGGATTTGGGGTTTATGTTTTGGTTTTGTTTCTGTTTTGTTTTGGTTACTCGCCTGTTAATATCGGTTAAAGGTAATCGGCCATAATAAAACCAACACTGCAATAACATAATCATTATAATTTCAATCGTCATCATTATCATCATTATCATGATTATCATCGCCATCAATGCCACAACGTCATCAAAGCAAAGCAAACAACATTTCTCGTATTGCATTACAACAAAATTATTGTTCAGCTTTTGGTCTTTCTGCCGTTGTGGGCGAACGAGTCTTCGCCTCGCCATGGACTCGGCTGGTATGGGATGGGATGGGGTAATGCAACTCGAACCAAAGCTGGGGGACGGTGCTCGGGCGTTGTGCAAGCTTTTAAGTACCTAAATGTGTCTTTTTGTTGTTGTATTTGTATTTGGTTTTGGTTTTGGTTTTCGAGCTGCTCACTTTGTGTTTAGGTGTGAGAAATTTGATAGGATTTCTTTAGTTTTTGGTTACCTGCTCGCAGTTCTGCGATTCAACTGAATGATTTTCATAGAAGAGCAGCTAACTTCCTGACATCTCTATGAAATCATTTGGTGTATATTATTTAGATAGTACCTCTCTAAGACTCTAGATATGCTTTCTGGATAAGATTCCCAGAAGAACGATAGATCGATAGTATATTGTATATATCCTAAAGATCCCATTGAATGCAGCATAAATTGTGTGTATTTGTCCATTTACTCCCACGGCCAGGCCATTAAGAAGTATTCCCCATTGTGGAGCTAATTCTTTTCGGAATTTTGTATTCCATTTCACAGCCGAGATAAAAGCCTCGATAACATTTCGACAGCGTCTCTCAACGAAATTCGCCAAAAGTGTTGTGTGTTGTTATTGTTGTTGTTACAGTTGTTGTTATTGTTGTTGTTTGTCTTACGTTTGTTTATGATATCAGCCCGCATGCGGTCGTTGGGGCACTGTGGGCTTTGGGGACTGAGACCGGGTCCGGCGCGGCGGCACGCAGCGAAATACGAAAGTAATAATGAAAATTAGTGTACGTGCAGCAATTTAGGCGCCACAATGCCGCACAACTCTACACCCACACCCCCACACACACACACACACACACGGACACAGATACTGTTAGACACAACCCATTAGCTTAGATAAACTAATAAGAGGAACGTGCACGGCTGTAATTTACCTGAACCAGTTCCAGTTCGAGTTCCAATGAGCTCCAACTGCAGCAGAGACTATGATTGACTCTGCCTGGCTGTGGCAGCGGCTGTTATCACTGCAGTTCCTCAAGTGGTTGGGGCTTTAAGTTTCTGATCGCGTCGTTTGGCTCTTCGGCTACTGTTCCCGCTGATTCGAAAAGTCGACATGGCCGGGTGCATAACATAAATTGCTTTATGACCGTTTGTTGGGCGCGCTTTATGGCCATTACTCAAGTGCTCAAGACTATAGACTATACACTATACGTTCATAGCGTCCTCTACTGCCACCCGCTCTCTCCCCTATCCCCCAATGCCTCCATCCCTCTCTGAGCGCACAGGTTTATGGCTAACACACACTGGCTGGGCTATAAACGCGGTCGGGGCAGACCCGGACGAGCAGCTCCTAACTATTGGCATAATAAAAACGTAGCAAAAACATATGCTCCTCTCTCACACACAAGCACACACACCTTACCACACACACACACACGAACAGTACATAACATTTGAAGCGTTTTATGGACTTGAGCTCTTCTGTGGATTGCGTTTCGATTTTTATTTTGGTTTTTAGTGGCTCAAATTTCTATAAATTTATCATGTGAGAAATTAAAAGCAGTTTTGATTGAATCATAATTCCAACTATATATTTATATATATATATATATATATATATGTATGCAGGGTATTAATGTGGATTTTATGACGAAATACTTTGTCGATAGCACGTGGCTGGGTTGAAATGAATTTGATTTGAAAATGCCATACAATTTATGACACTTACCCCGGTCAGCGAGTCGATCTTGCCACGTTGTTTTTTGTTTGAGTTCCTGCTAAAAGAAAAACGTCACCAACAAACCTCAGCCGTACCCGGAGTCGTACCCGGAGTCGTTGTCGACGTCGTCGTAGTGGTTGTATAATTGCATTTATTGGGCATCATAAAAGCGCTTCAAGAGCTGTATCTAAACAGTAGTGATTTTATTTTGTCGCCGTTGCTTGCGAAATTTATGGGCTGCCCATGTGAAACTGATTAGAATTTCTGTTAGGCGTCACTCGAACTTGGACAAGCCCGAGCACCGAGCCGGAGCAGCGAATGACGAGCAAATTTCAATTCTCCAACTATTTTTAATCTACGATTGTGTGCGTGTGTGTGTGCGTGTGTGTGTAGTATATGGGGGTTTCCACATTGGAAAATCTGTGTGTGTGTGTGTGTGTGTGTCTTCTTCTTGTCTGTTGGTGGGGAGCTATAAATATGAAATTGTCAGCTGCAGACGCCCACGCGGCGGTGTTGACAAAATGTTGTTGGTCGCGCTCGCAGCTTAGTCTGCTCGTTGAATTTTCACTTGACTTTTCTTATTTTCTATTTTGTATTTTCTATTTTCTGTTTTCTGTTTTCTATTTTCTATTTTCCTTTTCATTTTAATTTTCATTTCATGTTGATGTTATTTTCACGCCCGTTGTTGACTGCGTATTTGGGCGTATTTATAGACTTGTCTCATGCTGTGTGTGTGCGCGCTCCTCCGAGTGTGTTACTGGTTGTGCCTCTGTGTGTGCGAGTGTGTGTATTTTCGCTTGTTGGCAAATGATTTATACATTTTTAAAAACCGCATCGCGTATTTCATTCTCCTTTACCACAAGGCTCCTTGTCTCTATCCCTTTCTCTCGCTCACTCACTGTCTCTCTCTCTCTCTCTCTGTCTTAGCGCTTATCAGCTGAGCTTCAAGCTGTAATTATCAGTAGGAGTCGCACGTTGAGGGGCGTTGAGGAGCAGCCATTTGGCAGCCATTTTGATTCATCTCAGGCCGAAGCTCAGACTATGGCTAAGAAGATAGAAGTGCGTGTGTGCAATATGCCAGAACCTCCTTTAGCACCTCTTCCCCCCGCTCTTACCACTCGCCACTCTTCTCTCGAGGAGCAAAGAAACCGCGACCCTCGTGCTTTTCATATCAGCTAAAGCAAAAGCGCGACCTGGTCGCCGCCAGTCAGCCATCCAAACGAAGAGTTATCATACAAACCAGTTTGACAACTTCGCGTAGCCATGTGTGTGTCTCTCTCTGTGTATGTGTGTGTGTGTGTGTGTGTGTGCAACGGCAACAACCAACCAGCATTTGAAAATGCAACATAAAAGCCAACAGGGTACAACTTTGGCACACCACACTCCACACGCAACTTGCTTCGTTTTCATCCCATCTCCCTCACACTTTCCTTACATACCTCTCTCTCGCTCGCTCCCTCTATCTTTCTTCAATAGTTGTGCTTTTTGTTGTTGTTGTTGTTGTTGTTGTAACTTTAGTTCTGCTGGCCTCAGAATGGGGCGTTTTTCTCATGCTTCTTTGTTGGGTACCCACATCTCTGCAGCTGGTCGACTTGGATTTCAACTCCATTCGGAGCCGATCCAAGCCGATCCTCGATATGTGCAACATAATTATAAGTCGTCTATGGATGAGTTATTCTCAAATTGCCGTTAAACTGCAGGCTCTAGTTGCTTCACTCCGCACACGCAGTAGGTTCTACGCGCTACGAGTCAAACTATATATATATATACATACCTATTCGATCGATCGTGTGTGATCTTCTCTCAAATCAATAGACTATTGGCCTTTGCCATTGAACGATATAAGGTCACATTGCAGTTCTCATCTATATAAGATATCTCTATATACCTCTCTGTCTATCTATCTATCTATCTATGTTTCTATCTCTAGCTGTCCTTGTAAGAGACTGCCTGGCCGCCTGCAGTGAAGCCTTGCACAGTTATTTGCTGGGTGGTCTATTGGCATGCCAAAAACACAAGAATGAAATAATAGAAATAAGCAAGTAAGAGCGTGTACTCGACTTCGTAGAGTCCTTAACCCAGCTGGTTAAATTGATATGCTTACTGAAAATAGGAACCTAGATACTATCGATCGTCGAGAAAGACATACCAAAAGATACACAATGGGATCCGAGATGCTTCCTTTGCCCATTTTGTTAGTTGGCTTATTACCCATTATTTGGTTAAGGGGCTTGAAGCGAACGCAAGTACAAGGTCGAGCTTAGATCTGTGTTTCTGTCTTTCAGACATGATACGAGTATAAAACTTCGCAGCGGGTGTATCTTTTTAATGTGTGTGTGTGTTACTTTGTTGTTGTTTCTTTTTATCTATCTATTGAGGAACGAGGCAACGGTTTGATCTCCAAATGATAATGTGGTGTGGGTCTTTTAGGGTCTGGCAGTCTTAGTTCCGTGAGAAGCGAATACAACCATCCTCAGAGATGTTCAGAAAGCGAAATAAATTCAAATAATTCGCAGCGTTCATTTGACCTTCTGTCGCATTTTGGTCGCTCGCTTTCTGTGTGGCCATTTTATTTTTTATCTAGTCACATATTGCTATTGTGATTTTTATCGAAGTGTGTGGATGTTGTTGTTTGTGTTGCTGTTTGTGTTGTTGTTTGCAATAAAAAAACGAGAATCGCTTTTATGGTCACAGCGAGTCACCTCTGCTTTGATGAGCAACAGCAACAGTAAAAGCAAAATAAACAGCAAATTTTACGCAAATGTTGCGTTTCCCATGGCTGTGTTTTTGGTAACAATCGTCAACGTCATCTTGTTGTTGTTGTTGTTGTTGTTGCTGGTGGTGTCCATGCTTATCGCATGGACTGTGAGCTGGCATCATAAAACTACGGCGACAACCAACAGCAGACACTGGCGAGCGACCTAGTCACGGAGTTGGGGTTCCAAGTTGCATTTACCACCTGCCTGCGTTCGTCAAGATTCAACACAGCAGCAACAGCTGCTGGTGTGTGTAGCCTTATGCATATCTGCAACAATTTGAAACAAGTATATACGCCTATCTCATTCTAATTCTATTTGTCTCTTTCTCATTACAGATAAGATCACAGAAACCCTACTATACCGCAGATCCCGAAGTCGATTCACTGGTAAGTAAATAAAATGCTGCTAGCAACATGTTGCAGCGACAAGCCAAAGATCATGGCCCAACAAATGTATGTGTGTGTGTGTGTGTGTATGTGAGTGTGTCGTTGCTGTGTCTCTGTGCGATCACCTTGACCCAAAACAATGACAACAATTGAATAATTTTCTTTTATTTAGAATAAATCACAGCAAATTTAGCAGCAGCCAAAGCAATTTATGAGCATTTGGTTGTTCACTTTGCTGCTCGCTCGTCCGATCCCACATCCACAAGTCCAAATATACGTCCGCGTCCGCGTCTACGTCCACATCGTCATCATCACCATCACCATTAACATCAGCATCGCTGTCATCCACTGGGCAGCGGACAAAGTTGTTTAGTCATTTTATTGGACAGCGTTGCCATACTTTTCTCTCGCACGCATTTTAATTTTTGCATTTCGTTGCCGTCTTAGGATGCGAATGCGAATGCGAATGGGAATGGGAATGGGATCGGGAATGGGATTGGGGTTCGGGGTTTGGGATTGAGAGAATCGAGATCGGGGAGAAGAATCAACGACCAACGACCAACGACCGATGCTTAACGTCGACTACAATATGAAGCAGAACGATTTAATGATGCATATGACATTTTTGCACTCTCTAAATGGGCAGCCTTTGGGTGTGCAAAAGACGAGGGCAACAACAACAGCAACAACAGCAGCAACAACAACAATAAAGTCGTCGTCGTGCTTGTGGGTTAGTTAAATGCATTCAGATCTGGGCAGTCAGAGTCAGAGCCCCAAGGCAAAGGCAAATGCCATCAAGGCAACCTTGACGGCGATCATGGCAGCATGGATCGTCATCATTTGTATGCTAATCATGATCATGATGATCATTATGTTAGAGCAACAAGTGTATAAAGGGTTGACTCTTAAGAATGTTAACTCACTTGATACTATCTAATGCTAGAGAAAAAAACCAAAGAGATGAACTAATCACATTGTGTGTAGATCTTGTAAAATGACGTGACCTCATCCGCATCCAACTAAAATATATGTTTTGTCTCAGTGCTTAACACGCATCATCTTGTGGCATCTCGTGGCATCTTGTGGCATCTCTTGGTTTTGCTCCATAACAACATTTATGGCGGGCATGAGTCAGAGTGCTGCTGCTGCTGCTGCCGTTGTCTTTGCTTGTCTTTCTGGTTAAAGTCCATTCAAGAAATTCCAGGGGATCTTGGAGCGCACGGGGCCATCCATGTAAATCAAGACGGAAATGCTGCGTGCAAAAAGTGCAAAACGAGCCATGCAATTGGGCTGCACAAATCGCGTCAACTGTTGCTGCTGTTCCTTCTACTATTGCTGCTGCTGCTGTTACAGTTGCATATAAAGAGATTAAGGGGCAAAACTAATTTTAATTGCGACTCAGCTCTTACTCCACAGCGGCCTCTTCTCAGTCGTAAATGTGTCACTCACTCACACAGTGAGCATTGCACAGATGATGATGCAGTTGCCGCTGCTGCTGCTGTTGTTCCTGCTGCCTCTGCTGGCACTTAATTTTGCTGGTTTTATGGCGTATTAGTCGCCAGCAACTGCAGCAGCAGCAGCAGCAGCAGCAGCAGCAACTGTAGCAGCAACAGAGAAATCTCTGGCGGTGGCCCTAATTTTATGCACTTGCAGATTAGTTTATTAGTTGTAGTACAAACTCACTGAGTGCCAGTATGGCCTGGCCCCAACTAACAGCAACAGGCAACACGCACACACACACACACACACACACATACACATCTATACTGTGTGGCACCCGGACCTGGGTTTGGGTCTGGTCTGGTCGGGTCTGGCCTGGGCTGTGGTCTGTGGTCTGCTCTGATCGACCATGGCCGTGTGCGCCTGCGTACTTTGGCCATAAATCATTTTGGCATGCCACCACTCAATGGTCGACTAGCTCTCTCCTACCCCCCATCCCCCCAACCCAGCCCATCATCCCCTCTACGGCTGCTCTACCTTCTTCTCCTCATCCATAGACAGTTCATGTTTGAACATTTAAAAGTGCATTTAGTAACACTTACTTAAAGGAAAACAGAAGGAAAAAAACAACTACTTCGACTGGTGGTTTTATGCTTTGAATACACACACACACACACACAGCTATACACATAGCTTAGTGTGTGCTATAAAAATGTTTATAGCATGTTATTATTTTACTATGCGGTTCAGTTGGCCGCGGCTTTACATTAAATGAAATTCTTCAAAGTTTTTGCCGGCCGCAGCTGCTGCTGCTGCTGCTGTTGCTGCTGTTGATGCAACAACAACAAGAAGAAGAACCACAGAAGCAACAACAACAACACGAGCAACACAGCAGAAGCAGCGGCCACAGCAGTTAGCAGCATCGTAAAAATGTCAAATGTCAAGCTGACGTTTTAATTAGCATCTGGTCACCCTAACAGTTGGCGCTCTTACCATATGTGTGTGTGTGTGTGTGTGTGTGTCTTATGGTGTGTGCGAGTGTATGGATGTGTGTGTGGTTCCGGGGGCGTCAAACGATTTGTTTGGAAGCACTCTTTATGGCTATAAATTTTATTATTATTTGTGATATGCATAACTCATGTTGCTCTGTTCCTGTCTAACACATCTCTACCTCTCTCTCTCTCATTGCAGATGGTGCAAGCAATACAAGTGCTTCGGTTTCACCTTTTAGAGTTAGAAAAAGTAAGTAAACTTAACATTAAATATACTCTAGAGTCTATTACAAATATAAACCTGAGCTTTGGTCTAAGCATTGCAATACGTTAAAGACATCTAGGATCATATATATATATATATAGTGTAAACAATACTATAACCGATCTTTGACTAAGTTTTATGGCAACTGTGTGGCAGCACTCTGTGCCTGGTCCTCTCTCTGGCCATCATCAACTCACAGCTGCAAACTGAGCAGTAACTAAATTAATCGCTGGCAAAGCTACCAACATTTATCACCCAACCGAAATGACCACCCATAAGAGCCATAAATCAGTTGCCAGAGGCTCAAAGGAAGACTGGTAGATACCTCGTAAATACATATATAGATATAGTATAGGTTGATATGTAGTTAAGCTTGGGAATAAGCTTGATCAGAGGAAGGAATCAGTTGACTTGACCTCTCTGGGCTGTTAGATATACCCAATGGATAATCGTGGAATGGGTATAATAATAGTTATATATGATGGCTAATAGATACTTTAAAGGGTATTGATAGAAACCATGTTGCCAACGTTCGCTTAATTCAATTGCCAACATTTGTGTTGACATTTTATTGAGCTTGTAAGCCAGGCTCCAATCGGAGACAAACATATCTCTATTGCAAATGTCTAAATTAAAGCAAGAACAACAACAACAACGACAACAACAACTGGAAAAACAACAATGGCAACAACAAGTCGATCTGTGGAGCTGTGCAGCTGGCCAAAAGTGCATTAATTGCCAATCAAAATTGTAACATGAAAAACTTAGATTAAGATAAGTACGGAAAATGCGGCTCGACAGGATGTGACAAAGCATTTAGAAAACGAGATATGAGAGCGGGATAAACATTTGTGGGTTACACCAAGGCGGCGGGGGGGACAGGTGTTTGTCCAAGATACTGACAAAGGTAGGGGTAGGGGTAGGGGTACTCAAACATATTTGCATTGCAACACACAATGGAACGTATTCATTTGCGGCTCGTTGCTTTGTTGATTCGAGGTGTGGATGCCCCCAGTGCACCTTCTCCTCCCGCTCTGCACTCCACCCTCTGGCTGGAGATAAATAATTTTTGGGAAATGCCGCAACAAGCAACACCTACTTTATTATTGGACACTTTATAGTCTAAATGAGAAAATTACAGGTTCCCTAATTTGTTTTAATTTCAAATGATATGCAAGAGCTTGACTTGGGTGCGTGTGTCTGTTGTTGTGCGTGTGTGTTGTGTGTGTTGTTAAGCGGGTTGCAGGCAACGGGTAGCTTCGGCGTCTCTCTTAATGGAAGTTGTTCCTCAAACGTGGTCGTAATTAATGCCCTGCCCCCGCCCCCTTGTCCACTGTCCACTGTCCACTGTGCCGAGAAAATTAATTAGGCAAATGCGCAGCGGAGCGTGGAGCGTCGTCCGTTGGCTTAAAACCGAAGCTGAGCTCGGCTTTGAGCTAAACCCGTCGACTGGCTCTTACATTTTTGTTCATTTCTATGCATATACATATATATATGTATATATATATTTTTCAATTAAGTCTTAAGTAAGAAATTATGCAAAACATTTGAAGAAAGAAGAACGCAGGGGAAAACGTTAAAAGAATAGACAGCGGCTGGTAAACATGAGAAATGCTTTTTATATTGTTGTCGATTGGAACTGGGACTTCGACTTCGACTTCGACTTCGACTTCGACTTCGACTTCGGTATTGGGCTAATGACAAACCAGATACAACAATGGCCAATATATAGATACAACGAAAGTCAATCAGAGTGCAATTAGCGTTGGCCAATGTTAATTACCAGATGCAACATGGCACTTTCTATTGAAAGTAGTGCAGTAAGCCAAGTCAGTAAGTCAGTCAGTCAGTCAGTCAGTTAGTCAGTCTGTCAATCAGACAGCTGCAATTTGTTGCAAGCGGCACCCTGTATGAACAGCAACAACGAGCGAGTGAAGCCGAGCGAGATCTCTATCATCATCACACACAGCACACAACAGACAACACACAACACACAGCTCACAGCCCACGACAGGTTTTTGTTTTGTCATTTGTCACTCACACAGCTTGCGACACACACGAATCAACAACAATCGACAAGAGCAACATAGCAACAGCAACAGCAACAACCAAGGTACAAAGAACTGTAGCAACTTGTACAAAAAAAAAAGTAAAATAAAATAAAATAAAATACAATTCATTTATATGCAGGCAACAAAATGCAGCGTGCGATTTTTGAGTATAAAATAAATAAAAAATACAGAACAAATATATATATAAAATATAAAAGCAAAAAATACTTTAATAAAATGTGCGGGCTGACTGACAAAAGCAACTATATACATCGAAATATATATACTATATATATATATATATATATATATAGGTAGATATATCTGTATCTGTGCATATTTGTTGTTGCTGCTAAAAACAACACACAGAATCAGTTAAAAAGACGTTTCAAGACTTGTGTCTGTCAAAACTGGTTTGCCAGCCAGTCCGGCAGTCAGCCAGCCAGCCCCAAGTGCCCAGTCCTCAGCTCGCAGCTCACAGCTCACAGCTCTCGGCTCACAGTTCTCAGTTCCCATCCAGCACGGACAATTCTCGTCAGAGTCACATGCAAAAAAAAACAAAAAAAGAAGGCTAAGAGTAAAAAAAAACACTCAACGACGACGGCGCATTGCAATTGACAAACGGACAGTGGGACAGTACCATAGACAGACAGACAGACAGACAGACGGTCTGACAGACGGACAGACAACACACGTTGGGTCAGTTGCACACATACCGGCAGGGGGTAAGCAGTCACAGCTTGGCGGCTGTACCGGTACCGGTATATATCGGTATATCGGTACCGGCATGGGGGCACTACTACTACCACTACCACCACTATGGAGTATCCGAATTGGGGCCTTGTTTTGATGTCTCTTGGCCGGTTTGGTGCCAGACAACAGCTGTATACTACTTTTGTTCTTCCCATTTTTTATTTGGGAAAGATGCTGCTAACTTGTCAAGCTCGAGATTCGATGGGAAAGGACAGATGTGTGTGGGTTCGATTAGGCTTAGATGGAGTCAAATATAACGAATATGACATCTTCATAGAATACAATGATAGTTAATACAATCTTCCTACGAACTGCATTCCGGCAATAGATCTTCTCTCAGTAATCATGGGACGGCTTACGTGTTCTCAGCTCACGGAGTCTCATCTACATGTCAAAGCCAAAATTAATTTCTATCTATTTTTATTTGTATTTTAATTTCAATTTTAATTTGAATTTATTTATTCTGCCAGCTGCTTAGAATCAGTTTGAAGTGTTTGTCGGTTGCCGTTGCCGTTGCTGTTGCTTTTTTAATTACATTTCATTTAAATGTCAGCAGCGTTGTACATTTTTTGCACGCTTGTTAAGCAAAATGGAAAACAAAAAATAACATCAGAAGGAAAAAAACTTGTTGCTGGCTCTGACTGAGATTGGGATTGCGCATGGGGACTGTCAGTTGGTCGCTTTCGTGTGAATCTCAATGAGAGTTGCTGCTCTAGTCGTCATCTTTGTATAGAACATTTAACGCTATCTATGAACGGAAATCGAAAATTACCACTGCGCAGATTGGAGCGATTTGCATGAGATTAGGGTGAAGGCGGGAGGGGAAGACGAATGCAGGCACTAGTGCAATAGAGAAAGAGAGCAAGTGGGGAATGGGCGTGGATAATGGATAATGGGAAATGGGAATGGGAATGGGGAGTGGGAACTGTAAACAAAACTGTGTGTCTGCCCGGACGCAATGCGATGGTATCGCTGCCAAAGGAAGCTGTAAAATGTGGCGAGGACGGGACTAAGACTGTGACTGTGAAAACTTTTGCTTAACAGGATGTACAAATGACTGCAACATTTACAACAAGCTTATAACAAGCAACGCCCCCTCTCTGTGGCAGCTGCTGCTGCTGTTGCTGCTGTGCCCACCCAATGTGCAACAACACAGCAACAGCAACAGCAACAGCCAGTCATAAATATCGCAATGAGCTGTTTAAATGTCACACACAACGCTGACAAATTAATCAAAAATTATCAACGTCCAAGCATCACAGCAACAACAACAACAACAGTTGCAGCATGCAGTGCACAACAGCAACAGCAACAACAGCAACAAGCCTCAAAGGGCCATGTCCCGGTCCGAGACAGGCAACTGAGCATAAAGCCACATAAACATATCAATTTAGTAAGTATTTATGCCTTGTTGCTGTTGTGTCTCGTATAGACGCTGCAACTGCATGCCGGCAACATGTTGCTGGTGTGCTAATTGCGCGCTTTATGTGCATTGTTATGGCAACTTTGACAGCTATACACCCAGCAACATGTTGCTGCTGCTGTTGATGCTCCTGTGCCTGTGTTATCAGCAAACAGCAAAGACAAATTTGAGTCCTGTCATAAACCAGTTGCTGCTCCCACTTTTTTTTTATCAACTTCATATTTTGGTGACAATAACATTGAACACAGGGCCAGCAACAGCAACAGCAACAGCAACAGCAACCAAACAACAACAGCAGCAGCAGCCTGCAAACAAGTTTGGCAAGTTTGGGCAATGGGCAACAAGTTAATAGCCAGCCAGCCAGTCCGCCCGCCAGCAACAGTTGCAGCTTTTGTATGCCAAAAAAGAAGAAAATTTAAATAAAAAATAAAGGCACCAAAGAAAGAAAAAAACAAGAGCCACAGCAGCAGCAGCAGCAGCAGCAGTTGTTGCAGGAACACAACAACAAGCAATTTGCATAAGCAACGCGCACTTTTTCGTAAATTAAATGCCTGCCCGTTTAAATGGAGCACCCTGTTTGTGTTGTTGTTGTTATTTCACTGCTGCTGCTGTTGCTGTTGCTGTTGCTGTTGCTGTTGCTGTGTCTGCCCGAGCCCAGCGCAATTAATTTCTTTTTAGCCGTGTCGGCGGCTGCATTCCTCTTTGGTGCGCAGCCTTTTTGCATATTTGCATATGCGCTCCGCCTGACTCACACTCACTTTGGCCTTATCGCATTTGTTTTATCATACACACACACACACACACACACACACACACACACACGGACGCGTTGTACACACTGGTCTCACTGAGCACAGAGTTTTTGGCTGCAACAACAACTCGAACAGGGCTTTAAAACGCATTTTGTTGGCCCGTTTGCTGCGATGTTGCTGCTGACGCCAGCGATCGTCTGCAGGTTGCACGTGCTCTCTTTGTTGCTGCTGTCGCTGCTTGCCTAAAAGTGTGCCCTGCGGCTAAACCTGGCTGGCCAGCACTTCCTTTCCGACCAACGCTTTTGGCCAGCCAGTCAGCCAGTCAGCCAGCTCTCTATGCATATTTATGTGGCCGGGCTCGCATTTTTATCGTCTGCAAGCGCGTACACCTTCTAAACCTAGCGGTTGATCTTACTGTTGTTGTTGTTGGTGTTACTGTTGCTGTTGCTGTGGCTGTTGCTGTCGTTGTCTACGCCATTTTTGAGTGCCATCATCAACCATTTGCGTGGCCCAAGTCCAGAGAGACGGGCCTGGGTTAACGCATAAAAAGCAATTTGCATGCCATTTGCAGCGGGAGCAAAGCAGGTTTTGCCTCCTGTTGTTGTTGTGTGTTGTTGCTGGGATAAAGAATGCAATGGCGCTAAGTGTTTGCAGCTATCTCTGTCTATCATTCTGAATGTCATATACAGTAAGAGAATGCCTAATGAAGTCCCGATTCTGAGATATGTCTTAAAACGTATTGCAATGCTTGACTAGATTATTAAGAATACAAATGGAACTGCCTAAACTATCGATAGACTAACGATAAGTTATCGATTGTGTATCTGTTGATGCTATCGATTGTTCAAGCTGTTTCCTTTATAGATAATTATTACCTATATTACTTTAGATCTAAGATATGATTATATATTGCCTTGGCGTCGCACTTCTCACACAAACATTTCTCTCTCTCTTTCTTCCTCTCTCTCTCTCTCTCTTTATTGCGGGTGTCTCTTTGCAGGTGCATGAACTATGCGATAACTTCTGTCATCGATATATCTCATGCTTAAAGGGTAAAATGCCAATAGATTTAGTGATCGACGAACGGGACACCACCAAACCACCAGAATTAGGTTCAGCAAATGGTGAAGGACGAAGTAATGCCGATTCAACATCGCACACCGATGGAGCTAGTACACCAGACGTTGTGAGTACCCCCTTCGCGGGAGCACATGGTCCTATATTGGCGAGCTACAATGCGGTGGTGCACCCATGTTCGTAGTACGATAACGACCTTCTTGCAAAAACGAAGCGGGTGCTCACAATGCCCTGGGATTAAATGAATCAATAAAAATCAATAATGAATAATGAATAATGAATAACGAATAAAGCAAAAGCAAAGCAAAAATAAGAATGTTGCGAATACACTGCATAAGAAATTAACTAAAAATTAATTCAAATTGCAAAAACCTCAACGCTGACAATGAAAATTATGATGATAATGCTGATGATGATGATGATAATAATATAAAATTATGATCACAACAACAACAAATAATCATAGTTCAAATAACAATAACAATAACAATAATATTGATCAATGAAATCCAATCAAAAACGCAGAAGAAGTTGTACGTAATTATGAACAAGAACAAGAACACACACACATTGTAAATTAGTCAAAAAAAAAAAAAAACAGTACAAGAATTATAATCGAAAGATCAAGCAAATTTCTAGCGAACCCAAAAACTGCAGCAGCAGCAGCAACAGCAGCAGCAGCAGCAATCGTTACGCAGCAGCAGCAACAATTGACGCAAGGACACAAAGCTAAAGCGGCCTAATATGACAACGACAACGACAAAACGTACAGCAACAACAACAACGACAACGACAATACGTACAGCAACAACAGAAACAACGACAACAACACCAAACGAACAACGACAGCAACAACAGAAACAACGACAACAACAACAAACGAACAACAACAAACGAGCTTCCAAGCGGCCGCAAGGCGACTTAGGCCCAACAATTCTGGGCTTTAACAATCCACACACACACACACATTCACACACACACTCATACACCCACACACACACACAAGCTGCGCCTGCTGTCTACTGATACTGCTACTGCTGAGGCTGCTTCTGCCGTTAGAATTTGTCTGTTGTTTTGTACAGTGAGACGAGAGCCATAAATTTAAGTTCTAATAATGAAAGCCAAAAGCAAAGAAAAGTAAACAAAAGTCATGTTATTTATTTTTGTGGTCTCTCAGCAGAGCGCGAAAATGAAATGCATTCAACTTGTAAATTACTTAACAAATGATGAAGCAAGTAGACGAAGGAGAAGATGATGATGATGATGAATGATGAATGAGAATGAAATTTAAAGATGAAGACAGCAACTGAGCAACAATAATTAGCGAAAAAATTTGCTTAATTTGTAAAAAGTACACAACAACTTAAAGAAACTAAAACTAAAAAAAAATTATTCAAAACAAAAAAAGAAAAACAGAAAAAAAACACACAGAATATCAGAAGAAAAAAAAAACAGAAAATCTAAGTAAAAGTTCCAGTACTTCGTTTTTGCAAGAGGCCCATATAGCTCGCCAATATATTATTAATTATTATTATTATTATCATTAAAAACATTTAACAACTTTTTATTATTTTCACTACTTAACACACAAAAACAAAAAAAACTATAAGAAAATCCAAAAACAAAATTTAAAACAAAAAAAAACAAAATATATAATATACATATATATTACAAGAAGTTTACTAACCCAAAACTAACCAATTTTAACAATTTACATATGCACATAACTCTATATATATATTTAGAAACTATATACATATTTAGTATATATATATATATATATATACTGGACATATTGATATGATATGAAAGTTAGCCTAATACATGGCACTGACTCTACAGCAGCATTATTATGCCTGGGTACAGTCAGACTGCCGCTGCAGCTCAAACTGCATCGATAACTTCCGATACATAGCGTTATGCGTTGTGTATTATCGTTTTGAGTTTGTAAACTTGTAAATATTTAACCTCTCCAAGAGCCCCCACCCGCCCCTCAAAATCAAACACAGACCACAAAAACACAGACATAGTTACAGATACAGTTACAGATAGATACAAGCAGCCATTATCACACGCCTTGATCCATTATATAATATCTAAAGCCCATCTCTCTCTCTCTCTATACACTCGTACATAACTTTTATAACAACTCTGTGCCAATTCTCGTTTCGGAACTTGAACACAGCCCCACACACACCAAGACTTTGCACCGCTGGAAGAGACCTATGCCAGTTATCGCATCAAGCACGAAGCGGACTTTTAGTTAACCGTTTCGCTGTGCTGTGTGCCACTGTGTGTGTGTGTATGTGTAAATGACTGAGTGTATGTGTGTGTGCGTGCGTGGGTGGGTGTGTTGCAATAGTGTCGCAGCAGTTACCCAGAACAAAAGAGAAGCATCAACAATAACCGAATTCCCAACTCTAACAACATACGAAAAAAGCAAAGCAAAAATCTTTATATATATAGTATAAACCCTATTATATAATAGTATAACTCTAGTATGTACGAACAAGCCTAGGCTGCTTAGAAGTTCTAATACTTAAGAAGAAGAAACGCTAAATGAGAAATCCCCTTATCATTTTTTTGTTTTTGTTATCATCATTTTCCTTTTTTTTTTTTTTTGATTTCGACTTTCAATTTATTTTATTCACTTCAGCAACGTGTATACGATTTTTCAATACGTCCCTTTTCAATGTGTGTTTTACAACACTGAAAGAACTTGCCAAAAAACAAAAAAAAAACAAAGTTAAAAAATGTATAACCTTTTTATTTTATTTTTAAAATCTTATTTCGATATGTTCTTAAAGAGAGAATTGAGAATCAAGTGCAACTCATATACGTAAAATGATAAATGATAAATGATAAAAGTTAAAAGATAATGAATCAACCTAAGTTCAAATGCAAAGTATACGAATAAAACATAAAGTGAAACATATGTTTTTCTATTATTGTTTATTATAATTATTGAAATCTAAAAACAAAACAAAACAAAACAAAACAAAAATATTAAAGTTAATTTAATTAATTGAGAATTGAAACGCGCATATACGAGATGACATTTTAAATGAGCTAGAAACCGTGCGATCTATAACTATACTATATACTATATATATACGCAAACAACGGGATACGATTACTGTTAACATTATTAAGAACAACAACAATAACAACAACAACAACAAACAGAACAACATCAACAATAATAACAACAACCACTTTAAGCATTTACTAAGCAACATTTTTAAACTATACACAAACATACAAACATACGTAAAGAATACTAAACGCGATACTATTATTATATAAATAAATGTAATTAATTATTAATTAATTAAAGATATATACGTAACAGTTACGTTATTACGTAGCAACAGCGCAGCTTTTGGTGCTCAAAAACAAAAAACAAAACAGAAAACAGAAAACAGAAAAAAAGCAGTTTAAGTGGAAACGGAATTAGATAATCCCCTTTGCCCTTATACTCTATGTACTTCTATGTACTACTATCCCAAGCATACTTAAAACTAAAACTAAAACTAGAACTAGAACTAAAACTAGAACTAGAATAGGCCCCCAAATAATAGTAGCCCCAAGTGAACTTCAACTGCAATCGCAATCGCCATTTGGGGCTCCAACTCTATGTATACTATAGCGGTCTAACTAAATGTACGTTATATAGTTCTTAGTATCCGTAACGGAAGGCTACGTATTAGTAAACTATAACTATAACTAAAAACTACAACTACAATTAAAACGAAAACGTAAACTAAACTCTATGTTTATCCACAACTAATTTCCGAAGAACTCTTCCCAGCTCTAGGCAACTTTCTCTACCGCTATTCTATTTAAATAATTTTTTTTAAGTTCACGCATACTAAAAAAAAAGATAAAAAACAAAACGAAAAAAAGAAGTTGTACTTAATGGAACTGCACTCGACTGTGGTACCAGCTTCCTCTATATGGCCAGTCATTTGTATACTTACACACACTCTACGAGTAGACTTCAGGGCCGAGTGGTTCCAACCCAACCAAACTAATACGATAAAAATATGTCGAAGCTTTTGTACTATTTTTTCAACTTAAGAACAAAACAAAAACATGCAAAAAATCCTGCAAATATGTAGTTATATTTGTGAAACAAAAATAAAAAAAAACATAATAATAACTAATAATAATAATAATATAAAAATAGTTGTTGTACTTTGTCTCATTCAAAAATAAATACGAGTATAAAAATATAAAGAAGAACGAAAACAAAACTCATACAGAATGTGAGTAATTGCTGTAAGTATATGTAATTTTTTAGCATAAATCTGTGGCCAACCCGATCTTAGTTGCTTTTTTAGTTGAAGAACATATAAAAACAGATATATATATATATATAAATATTTATATATATGAAGAAAGAGAAAACTGTTGCAGAATTGGCTTCAGAAAATTGTTTCCTATGATTTTTGCGAGCTTTTCTAATTTTTGTTAACACTTTGTTTAATCATTTTTCTTATACTTATAATTAGTTTTTGAGTATTGAATATTTTGCAAAGAAAACGCGCAAAATTATTATTGTTGTATTGTAAGAAAACAAAACAAAAAACAAAATAAGCATAAAAATAAAACAAAAGAATACAAAACTGAAACTGAAATACGTAATTGCTTTAGGTGATATTTTATAAAAATATAACAGAGTAAATATAATAATAATGAAAATGAAATGCAAAAAAAAACAAAAAGAAAGAAAAAGAAAGAAAAACACAAATTGAAATGATATGGAAAAATATATACGTAAATATATTTTAAAAATAATTGAGACGCTTTTTGCTTTTTATTTTTAAAATATGTAAATCTATACAAAACTTGTTTAGTTTTTTGTCTTCGTGCATAAATTTTTATTATTATTATTGTTTTACGAAACAAATTTTATTTAGTTTTTAGCGAAATTGTAAAATGATTAAAAATACATCAAATGAAAATTTAGCAGTGAAAAAACGCAATCAAAAACAAAAACACAAACAAAATCGATAAAAACATAAAACAAAAGCAACAAGCAGCAACTTCTATACGATATACGAATACATTTTAATGTAATATTTTTAATTATTTATATGTATACTAATAATATAATTAAAAAAAAAACAAAAACAAAATGAAAACAAAACAAAAAGAATTAAGAAACAACAACAACTACAGAGTAACGTTTAAAGAGTTAGCCAATAAATATATGAAAAAAAGTATATTTGAAAAGTACCCAGAATGTTTTTTTTATCACTAGTAAAACAAAATGGAGGCTTCTTAGTTCTAAGTCCCAAGACCACAACATTGAGGATCAGCCTAAAAAGGACGATATGCTGGACTAAACTAGAAGGAGGACCTTGGCTAAGCAACGATCCCAAAACAATCTCTGCTCAACTTAAGTCTTTCAGTTTTCAGCTAATTCTCATGGATCGTATGACTATATATCTACAGCTGATATTGGGATCGTATGACTATATATCCACAGTTGGTATTGGGCTTTACTTTGCCCGATTTCCGCTCATATACTTGATCCACAGCTGCTTTAGCTCTAAGCCTAGTTATAAGATCGCGTATTTTGTGACTTTCAACGCAGGACTCGGTTAGATATATGAAACGGCGGGATTCCTTGTGATATCAGTGCATGTGTATCGAAAGGACCTCTCGTATTACACTTTACTCATAAGGATATTTTCCCTTGTGGCACGTGTAAGCTGCTTAGTTTGGGCAGCCGCCAGCAACGATGTCAACGAGGACGCCCCCGCCACGGCTCAAGTGTCAACTGCAAGGCTTGCAACAATAGTTATCAGGGATCAGGGATCAGGGAACTGGGAACTGGCCCTGCAACTTATGTGCCTGCCCTGCATTGCCGCCTGATCTGTGGCCTGGCTTCAATCTCTGTGCGTGTGCTCTGGCTGTGCCTGAAACTTGAGCGTTAGCCCTGGCATTGCTCGGCCCCGATCAAATTGCTGCACCAAAATATGCTTGAATATTCGGCTACGGCCAGAGCCCGGGTCCGGGTATGAATATGGGTTTGGGTATGGCTTTGGGTCGGGGTCTTTGAGACTGGGCTGGGCATGTGAAAAACACTTTAAACGACTTTTTTATTTTCTCGAACGAGGCCTCCACTTGGAGGGGACTCTGCGTGTTAGATGATTTCGTTCTGTTAATGGTAGCTACATGTAATTTGGCATTTTGCGTGATTGCCTGAGGCGTGTTGGCTGTTCGTTTCGTTTGGTTTCTTTTTTCCATTCTTATGCCTAGTTTATTGTGTTGAGCATTTTCCAGTGAAAAGGCAAAAGGCGAAAGGCAAAAGGCAAGAGGCAAGAGGGAAGAATGAAAATGCTTTACACTGCCTGCATTTGTATTAATTTCTTCAGCAACGCCCCACACAATTTTCCAGCGCTGAGAAACCTATAATTTTATAGGCATTAAGTCAAAAGGCCGAACTGGTTTTGGGTGTCTGCTTGTCTGGCCTGGTTTGAGCCAAGTTAAGTTAAGCCAAAAACAAAAAAAAAAAGGATGCTTTGGAAGGCTCATTAGCCGCGCGCTCTCTCACCTGAGTAATACGAATACGAGAATCCGAGCTAGCTGCTTGGATGGATTCTTATTTTTTGGCTTTCTGTTGGTTTTGTTGTTGCTTTTTGCGGCTTTCTGATCTGTGCTCTGACCAAGCGTCATACTGTCTGTGCCTTCAACCGCAGGCGGCTCTCCAAAATTTGTGCATTCATTTGTAAACAAAAACCCAGTCCGATCCTCAGTCCGAGTCCGAGTCCGAGTCCAAGGCTAAGGTTAAGGCTAAAATTAAGAAACCAAGAAAGCCCTACAAATGCCGCCATGGTGTCCAAAACCCAAAACTCATTCCCAAGTCGAGCGTTTGTCGAATGCTTAAGCCCTGGCTCAATGTGCAGCGGATCGTGTATGCGACAAGGCGACTTTGACGAGCGGCAACGATCGACGATCCACTTTTATTATGTATGAAGTGTCGCGTCCTCAGGAATTTCTTCTTGCAAGCAGCAAAAACTCCAAACCAAATGCCAAAAAACCAACAAGCCAAGAAGCCAACGGCCCAAAATAAAAGCGGCAGCAGACGCATCACAGACAGACACACATAGAGTGTGTGTCCAGGAGATCAGAGGAAGAACAGAGGAGGGTGATAGAGGCCAGAGGGAAGAGGGAAGAGCTGGGCGACCGCAAAAATGTCATCACTGCTAATGTTTCAATGCAGTTGCCGTCGACTCGACAAGTTTTTAGCTTCGGCTGATCTTGTTTTATATACATATAGACAGACATATAGAGTATATATATATATATATATTCTGGTGGCTTTTGTTGTTGGGTTTCAAGTCGCGTTCAAACACAAAACTTTCAGTTATTTTCGACGATTTCTGTTCGCCAAGGGAATTGTATTCAGGCCCCAAAAAGCGTTGAATGCGATACCTTGAGCCATTGGCGTGAAAAGACATGCCAAAGTGACGATGATTATTGTGATGATGACGACGGTTCCATTCATTGATCAGAGTCTAAATATATATATAAGGATTAGTCAACTTCTCAACTGAATGGAAACATAACCCAGAGCAGAGGGTGGGAGTACAGCTCTTTCAATGAATCTCACATTTGCGTGGAACTCTTGTCCAGCTGTACTTCCCCTATTTACCATTAACCTACTTTCTATTATATTTACTGTACACTCCATAAATAGCACTATATAACCATTATAAATCTAAGCTATATTCATATATATATATATATATTTATTTCTTTTTATTGATAGATGCTTCACATTTTAATGAAAACCCGCATGCATTTGCTTTCGGTTTCCTAGAACTCTATCCATAAAATTCAATCGCTAAGCAGCAAAAAATACTACAAAAAATGTTTGCCAAATAATGAAATCTTAATGAATTTTTTTGTATAAAGTTTTGTTTTTATGTTTTCGGATTTTTTGTTCTGTTTTGTCTATGGCTGAAGTCAAGTGTTGCTTCAAACGGGCAGCCGCCGCTTCAAAAGAACGCGATTTCAAAGCTGGATGATCGGCTTTGTTTTTGTTGTGCGAGTACCCACATATATATATATATATATTTATATATATAGATATATACTCACATCTACCTGATTGTGTCAACCTTTTGGCTGAGCTACAAAGTATCAATGCGCTTCGTTTATTTTTGAGAGCATTTCGTTCTTTTTACTTTTGTTTCTTTTCTCATTTTTGGATTCGCCATCGCAAATTCAATGGAAATTTATGCCGTAAAAATGCCGCAAAAAGCGACAAGACACCCAAAATAGCTAAGAGCATCGCCTTCGTAACCGCAATCTCCGTCTCCGTCTCTGTCTCCGTCTCCAACGCAATCTTTTTCTTGGTGTGGACCCAGGCATTTTTTCCACTGAAAGAGGCCGTTTTCGGTTTTGTTTTGTGAAATATTTTTACGCTGCCCTCAACTAAGCTGCAAATCGGTTTAAAAGCTTACAAATTATACAAAGTCCGCTGCGTCATTAGGCAAATGCAAGCAAGCGCTTAGCGCACATTAGCCGATCAGTACCCCCCACACATCCCCCGCAACCCCTAAGCCTCGGGACTCTACGACTTCAACGCTTTGCGGCCCAGAGGGAAGCCGTAGTCTGGGGCGTTGGCCATGTGTGCTCAGACTCTGTCCGTGCCTGAACAATTACCGTTAATTACCTTAGAGCTGCCAATGCTGCACTTTGCACCGCAAATGCAATTGAAGTCAACTCAAATATCAAAAGGACAATTTACGCTTGTTTCAAACTCGATTAGCCAGCCAAGCGATCCCTGCCCCAGCCCTGAGCTCTGAGTCTTTGGCTATTTGAAGTGCCTTTCAATTATCATCGTTGCGCTGGCACGCAAGTGGACTTAAAGGCGTGAGTCGCGACCACATGGTTAAGGGTAAGGGTAAGGGTGAGGGTTCGACCTGGTATTGGCATCGAAAGGCAGCAAAGGTTCAGCACTTAAGCCCGCTTAGCTTGTATTGGCCACTTGTAAATTGTAATTTAATCCGCCTAAACGGGAAGTAAACTATTCTGAGCAGGCGCTGCTTTTAGTTGAGTTTCCTCAAAAGGGTTAAATATCAAAGGGCTTTCTTTGCTGACCGATTCTAATTGAATTTCCCATGTTTTTAATATTTAATGCGACTCATTCGGCATTCCGAAATCCGAATTCCGAATTCGACATACGATATTGGCCTTTTGATTGATTCTAGTTGTGGCCAAAAGCTCGTTGCCATTTGCAATTTGGCGCTTAGTTTGCTCACATCCATTTATGTCTACATCAGCTAATTTTCTGTCCCATCTACACACACTGGCACACACACTAGCACAGATAATCCCCCTTCCTCTTTATAGACCACATAAATCACTTGCACTTAAATCCGCTGCTGGCGACGTCTCAGTGTCTGTCTGCTGGCCATTAGGGCAACCAGAGAGAAAGATCTCATACCCCCAACCACTTCAATCTCAATACTGTCTGTGTGTGTGTGTGTGTGTGTGTGTGTGTGTGTGTGGGGTTGCTCTGTTTGTTGTGCTGGCATTTCTATTGGCCCGGAAACAGTGCGGCCAACATCTACAAAATAGTCAGCCAAAACTTTGGACCCACTCCTCGAACTCAGAGCTTCACTCTCTGGTCTTAGCCAGACCGCCTGGCTGGCAGTTTTTATTGCCTTTTTGTGCTTTATTTCCTTATGCTTTGCTGCTTATGGGCCTCGGATTGCAGATTGGCATTGGAATTGGGACTTGGGACAGAGCGAAGGACTGCGCATTGGGGGTTTTACGCCTCAATGGCGCGCCGAGCATTAGATAATGGTGTTCCTGCTTATTGCTTACATTGACTTTTCTTTCTCCCCCATCCCCCATCCCCCATCCCCCATCACTATCCCCTCTGCCTCTTCGATTGTCTGTCCAGGGAGCAGGCGATTGCGCGTTGGGATTTTCTATAATTTGCAGGCAGCTTAGCAATGCCAACCGAAAAAACTAGCAAAAATAATTTATTGCATATTTAATAGCGCACGTGCCGTGTCCAAGGCAAAATGGGTTCCTTGCAAAGGACACAGGCTCCAGTTGCGTGGGACTCTACGTTGCGACTAGCTTTAAGGATCTGCAGGCTAATAATGATCATTCTCTCTCAAAACGTGACAAAGAAAGTTGTAAGCTTAAGGCTTAGTTTTTAATTACTTCAGAACTTTTTGTATTCTTTTCATTTTCATTAGCGACACAGACAGATCCCTTTCCCTTCCATTAGACCTGCCCAAAATTGACACATCCTGCCCCTTCTCCGACCCCAACAAAAAGAATTCTATTAGGCAAACGCTGCATAAATCTCTAAGCTACTTTACTTTGACGCACTTTACTTCAGTTCGTGGCTCAACGCAGCTCAGCTCGGCGTTCCTTGGCACTCAATTCCCATTTGGGCGCCTCCTTATGCCCTGCATATGCCCTGCATTATGGGCATAAATAAAAATGCTTGTCGAATTCACCTTCGCCTTCGCCTGCGCCATCGTCTTCAGCTTTGCCTGCTAATAAATGAAATATGATTCCCCGAACCGGGCCACCCTCATCCAAGTTGCTGCTCGGATTGTCGTAGCTCCTGTTTATTGCGCTTCAGCTAGCTCCTGACTGCCAGCCATTAGTATTTGAAGTATTCCTTCCATACAATCCGTCGGGCGATGCGGCTTCCTCCGGGCGACACAATTCTCTATTTTTGGCAAATTATTTTTCTGTGTCGTATTGAATTTCCAGGCCCAGCCTTGGGTGGGATGTGTGCCGTGTTGGGCTGTCGAGTGGTCGGGTGGTTGAGCTCTTTGGTATGCGCGGTGCGAAAACAAAATTGACGTCAATTACGCAATGCACACAGGGCGAGAACTGAGAGTAACCCACAAACACCCAGGCCCAAACCCGAACCCAATTCGAATCCCATGCCCAACCAGTTGGCACCAGGCAGACCACACTTTACCCCCCACCCCCAAACACACACAGCAATGTTCCAGTCCTCCTCGTCCTTGCATGCCGCTGCTTCACTAATCCGCTTCGGGGATTTTGGGAATACGCGTAGCATACTTTTTGGGGTTTTAAGCGCGACGCGTCAGATGCTCTCATATTGCTGTTGTACCCCGTGTTTGTTGTTGTTGTTGTTGCTGTTGCTGTTTGTTGTTGCTGCTGTTGGCATTCGCACCCTCGCCAAAGTCTCTCAGCTGCTGCGTGGTGCTAATTAACGCATTAAATCATATTAATGTCGCCAAATGTTTCAAAGTCAGTCGCAGCCCCCTCTCCCCTCTCCCTTCTACCTTCAACCAGTCTTCGACTTCTTCGTTTTAGCTGCTTTGCATACTTATTGGCATCTGAGAAGTCTGTCCTGTCAATAAGCAGGCATAAATTGTGGCTAATGCTGTTGCTGTTGCTGTTTCTGTTTCTGTTAGTGTTGTTGATGCAGAAAAATCTGAAATTAATTAAAGAGCTGCTGGTTTCGTTTGACTGGTTAATAAAACTTATATAATAATTGTTCATAAACTGTACAATATTATGGCTTTTCAGATTAGTTTGTCATGTCAGCCGTAGTATTCTCATACGTTCAAGTCTCAGACTGCGTCTGCGTCTGTGTCTTCGCTCATCTCTTGTTGCATGTTGCTGGCTTACATGCAACACCAACAACAGCAACAACATCAACAGCAACGCATCACTCGACAACGCGTCTGCAACTGGCGGCCATACCATGCCATGCCGTGTTGTCAACTATTTCTTCGGTTCATAAAAATTGTTATTAATTGGCACTTAAATGCTCAAACGCAAAAGTTGAGAGACGTCGTCTGAGACGACGACGACGACGTCGCACTTTTTGCTCTTGCTGTTGTTGCTGTTGCTGTTGATGCTCTGCCTCTTTGCTGCATGTTGCTGCTGTGCTGTTGCTGTTGTTGTTGTTGTTGCCGAGCGTGTTGTGAAATTTAAGCTTTTTAGCAGTTGTTGCTGTTGCCGTTCGTTGCATGTTAACCTTTGCCTCGCTTGTAATGAATGCAACTGCAGGCCTCCAATGGCGGAGGGCTATTGGCTGCTTGAATCGACAAGCGGCAAGCAGAAGGGGTAAAGCAACAACAGCAACATCAACAGCAGCAGCAGATGGAGACTTACTTTAAGCTTTCATATAAATTTCTTTACTTCATGGCACTTGTTTAAAGTCCATTTGGGCACTGCGTGAGTGTTTATTGAATGTATCTTTGGCTGGCGTGAAAGTTTGACGTGTTGCAGCCGAGGGGCAGGGGATTAGGAGGAGACCAAGGAAGCGATGGTGTACACAAAGATGAAGAATCAGACAGCGACAAAGATCTTCAACGCGTATTTACAGTTGCAAAAGCAATTTCTAATTGTTAAGGTAGAAGCATCGAAACTTAACTGAGTATAACTTGTGTCTGGAAGAAGCTGAGAAATATAACTGAGATTTCAAGTTTTGGTTTTGACAACCTTTTGATAGGAAGAGAATATAGAAGAGAATATATTGATACCTTCAAGTATATTTATATTCTAGAGATAGATGTAAATATATATCGATACTTTCAAATATACTAAGCTGCTTCTGCTTAACTTTTATGCAAAGAGTAAGAATATCTTGAAGTTAGTCAATTTATGACTTGAAGTTGAGCCCGAAGAATCGTTTAGCTTTTAGCCTCAGCTCAGAGATCTCTGGAAGCTATCATTAGACTCGTCGTCCAGTAAAGTGCCTTATCATTGCCACACACATTCAGTTTGGATTCACTTTAAACTGGCTTCCCGCCTCGTTCCTCCGCTCCTCCGTTCGTCCGTTCCTCCGCTCCTCCGATCCGTCATCTCTCACCAGGTGACTTGTTGACTGGTTAGTGGCGCAGTGCAGAGCCATTAAAGAAATTAATAAAACGCCATAAAACGACAATAAAACGACAGCTTCATGCATAGGGAATCAAGCAAAGCGAAAAGCTTATTAACTTTTGTTAAACATTTATTATGATTCTCTTTTGTTTTTTGTTCTTTCTCTCTCTCTCTCGCTCCTCTTATATCATTCAACTGTGCTGTGAATGCGAATTGCAATTTTAAGCAGCCGCAGCAGCAGCAGAAACGTTAATTAAAATTTAAAAAAATGTGCAAAAGAACACCTTGAAAATATAATTTTGTTATTTGCGCGCCACACAGCGGCAACCAGCGATTCCCCCACTCCCCCAGGTCCTCCTCCCAACCAGCCCAAATAGCCACACCAGAGCGCCTCACAAGCATTCGTATTCGTATTCGTATTCGTATTCATAAATACAAGAATACTCATACAAAGAGCCAAGAAGATCAGAGCTCAGAGCTGAACGCTGGACTGGACGCTGGACGTGGCTCCATTGCCATTTTGGGAGGACCGACCGCTGTGCGCGGGTCGAGAGAGTCAGTGTCCGCGTCCGGGACTCTGAGTGTAAATGATATATGTGGGCAGGCAGGCGGAGGGCGGAGGGCGGGGCCATATCGAAGTTGTAGTCACAGTCGCAGTCAATGTCTTGTCTGTCATTTGGAGGCGCACACAAGCCACACCAGAGTCGGGCCCAATCTCAGTGTTCAGTGTTCAGTGTTCAGTGTCGTCCAGGCAGAGGCCGAGTGCAAATGACTTATAAGAATTTAATATTTAACAACACAAATCAATTCAAAAATCATCAGAGGCTGGGCACAAAAACTCATTTGGCGGTGGAGTCGCCGTTTCGGATTCCGGGCACCGGCAACCAGCGAGCACCTGGAGCACCCAGGTCCCAGACAAAGTCTCATTTCATTTCGATGTTATTCACTTTTCGGGCTGCGAGTATCACTGCGCAAAGGTAACGAAAACGAAACTTTTACGCTATAAGGAAACGATGCCCCCAGTCAGACAATGTAGAGAGATGACGTTGACGCTGTCTCTGAACCTCAAGCTGAAGCTGACGATGACGCTGACCGGACCAGACCAGACCGGACTGGGCCGAGCTGAGGTTGGACAGGAATGGGGGCTGGTAGCAGCGGCCAGACCCAAAGTCGTTAACATGGAGCGTTCGTGGTGGTCAATTTTGTTGTAGCCTTTTTGTGGTCAGCGCAAAAATTATGAAAATCAAAAAGTTTTTGGCCCTGACTCGACGTCGTCGTCGTCGTCGTCATCTCTTTCACTCATTCACTTAAAGTTTTACTTGTATTATTTTTACTCTTATTTATTTATATTCATTTTTTAGTGCTTCCAAAATTTAAACTCTGTTTCTGCTGTTGTTGTTGCTGTCCACAAGGCCAAACGAAACATACAACAGACATAAAATTAAATCTGAAAACTTGAGAGGCAGCAGAGAGCTAAAGATACATTCTGCATTGAAGATCTCCCGCTGTGCCGTAAGCCCATTCCGATTTCTGAATCGCTTTATATATATATATATAGTATATAGTATAGAGACAATGCAATTCGCTAAACGATCGACCTGAAAGTAAGAGAACAGACAAAAAGAAATAAGGAAAATAAATAATGCCATACGAAAATTATTGAGCATTTAACACCGACATCGACAGATCGGGAACTAAAGAACTTAAGAACTCAAAAATTCGAAATATTGCTTGCAACACCATGTTGCATGCATCGAATCGGTTTCAGTTTGTATTGGACTAAATTGAATTGGGTTGGATTCGGTTGAAGGGGGTTGGGGCTGGGGGTTGGCAACACAAACACTTTGCACTCAACACCCATTTAGCTAGCTGCCGATAATGATCATCATATGATAATAATGATGATCATGATGATGATAATGTGGCCGCCAGCCGTCAGCCAAATTGTTTACAATAAAAAGAAAAAGGAGAGAGAGAAAAAATTTGCGATCGATTGCAACGACGGTGGCAAGGAAAAGTGTGAGCAACCGCAAAGGCAATGCCACAGCAGCAACTGTTGCAGCAGCGGCAGCAACAGCAACACAACTGTAAACTATTTACAGCGTGGCAGGCTCGTTGATTGTTTTTGCTGCTGCTGCTGCTGCTTCTGTTGCCGTTGCAGTTGCATTTGCCGCGCTTTATACAATAAAATTTATTTGATTTCTTTACGCTGCTTTCATGCCTCAGTATTTTCCTCAATTTTCCTGCACTTTTGAACGTGATCATTGTTTTTGTTATTTGTTGTTGATGCTTGCGTGAAAAGCGGGAAAATGAAAATGCAGCGTCGACGCTGGCAGCGGCACCAACAGCAGCAGCAGCAGCAGCCGCTTCGCTTTGCTTTTATAAAAATAAATTGTTCGCAGACGTAATGATGCGAAAGCAATTGAGAATTCTATATATGCATCTATCTGTGTGTGCAGTGTGTGTGTGTGTGTGTGTGTGTGTGTGTGTGTGTGTGTGTTTGTTTGTTGTTTGTCGGAATGCGTAGAATTTCAATTGACTGAAGCAAAGCAAAGATCTTTCTCTCTCTCTCTCTTACACTCTCTCTGTCACCAGTTCTAGGCCTGCGGCCAGTTGCGCAATGCAAAAAAGGAAAGCGAAAGAAAAGCGTAGGAAAACTGAATGAAATTGTCTCGAGTAACACTAGTTTCCCTCCACCTTTCTATCAATGATCTAACCCTAGCTCAATCTTCTCTGTACAATCGCAACTGATCCTGGCTTAACCCCCTCGTTATCAGCCGCTTCTTATCAATTGCCTGTTTTGACAAGCTGCTGACAGTCGCACTGCAGTTGCCCAACACCACGTGATCGGTTGGAGATCTCAGTGTTGGACAACGTGTGAGGTGATCTTAAGCAACGAAGCCCGACGACTGCTCGTTTCTGGTTTGCCTTTTTAGCGCTGGCCACGCCCACTGCTAGACTACAAAAGGACACACACACACACACACACACGCACAACAGGCAAAAAAAGCAACGAACAAAAAGTTAATTGTTTGTGTTAACCTTACCCCCACCCCTCCCCTCGCAGGAGGCGCCCCTCTGCGCCTGCGTGAATCTCGGATTCGGGTGGTACAGTCTGCGAGTTAATCCGATTTGTTGCGCCCCTGCGCCCAGCCAGAGCTGCCGGGGTGGGTTATGCGACGCTGTGATTGATTGCCTCAAAATGTTGTGGACCAGGGTTGTTTCTCCTGCTGCTCCTGCTCCTGTTCCTGTTTCTGTTTTAGTTTCAGATGTTGAGCTCTGCATGTATTGGTGACTTTTGCGTGAATGAATTCAATTGCTGACGTGACTCAGTTGGTTTTTGAGGTGAAAATTTGATTAAGCAACGAATGAAAATGCCAAAAGTGAACAACAACAACAATTGCTGCTACATTTTAATTATTGCAATTACAAATTGCATTGTAAAAATTGCAAAAATCACGCATTTTATTGATTTTTAATTGCAGCTCGTTGCATACCAAAATTTCCAGCTCTCGAGCTCTCCAGCTGCCTCGACTCAAGCCTCAAGCCTCAAGCCTGGCACAGAACCTGGCCAAGAGGCAGACATGCGCATTTGTGTCTTTAATTATGTTGTTGATTGTGGCTGTCCGTCTCCGACTCCGACTCCGTCTCCATCTCCGACTCCGCCTGTCTGGCAATGTCCGTCTGGCTGTCAGACTGGCCATTTAGGTGCGAACAACTGTTGGCTGACTTATAGGGAACTGGCAGAGAGTCAGACAGTGGGACAGTCGGACAGAGCCCAGCACCAGTTAGTCAAGTTGAGTTGTCATAATTTCTGTCGTTCAACAAAGGCGACAACAACAGCAACCAGCACCTGACCAAGTGCCTCTGTCGTGGCCAGGGCAAGTCACAGCGCGCCAAATGCCGCAAATAACTCAGTTAATATAATTAAGTTTTGCACGAAATGTGCAGCAGAAATATGCGAAAAATGCCACGCAATCAGCGGCAAGAAACAAAAACAAAGAACAAACAACAACAAATATCAACACACACAGAAAACTCCAAGCTCCAGCTCCAGCTCCAAGAGCAGAGCCCAAAAACTTAAAGTTTAGTTTATGAACTTGTCCCGAGGACAACACGTGTAAATGGCTTAGGAACCACATAGTACTCGCCCCACATAACGCGCCGCATATCGCGTTGAAATGCCACAACGCATGTAAATTACGTAATGGGCATGTGGCAAGAAGGAGAATTTATGGACTGCCCGATTGCGCGGCAAAAAGAGCGACGATTGTGTGTACCCCAAGCGTGTGTGTGTGTGTGTGTGTGTGTGTGTTCTTCCGGACTTGTCCTGAGGTGTTGGAGTGTCAACAATGTTATGTAAACTCGTTACGTAGTTCAATTTATATATATAGCTTACGTCATTCAATATGCAATCTCTTACGTCTGCTTTTGACAGAATGTTACATCGATGTATGATTCGATGATTCGATGTAACTTTATAAAGAGATTACGATAGAATTTCCATAATTTCTTATGCATGGCAAGCTGCAACGTAATTTGATTACGTTTCATAATTGGCTTACGTTTTTGCTTTTAGCGCCTGGTCAAATAAACAACTCTTGTCTCCCATCCAACACGAAAATCAAATTTCAGCCCCTTTCCCTTACCCTTTCCCCTTCTGTATTCGGTACATCCGCCCGCTTCCTGCCACACCCACTCCGGCATTTGCATACTAATCACGGCGACGCTGGCGACGCTGGCATCGCTTGCAACCCTTCAAATGCGCATTGGAAGCCGCAGACAACATAAAGAAAAAACAAAAACAAAAACAAAAGCAGAAAAAAGAAAAAAGAATGAACAAAACCAAAAAGCGCTTCTAATGTTATTTTGATGTCGTCTCGATGGGTCTTCAATGGTTCACGGATACACCGGTAGCATCTCTCCTAGTGGTAGTGTCTCTGGGCTTAGACTGTTGTTTGAAACCCGCAAAATGCGTGTTTTAAATCCAATTTAGACATTATCTAATTTAGGGCATCTCTGCACCACTCACCGCTCTGACAGACTCGAATTGAATCAGGTTGTGGCAAGTCGAGGCAAGTCGAGTCAAGTTTCGATGCTTTTTATGCAAATCCGTGGAAATTTCATTACGACAATGATGCACCCCTTTTATTTGGCCCTCACTCAAAAAATTATTCTCCATTCTGGCTAAATGCTTTAAACTGTAAACGCCAAAAGATGTAATAAACTCATTTAAACGTCGCTTCGGCTTGGGTTTTGGTTTCTCTGCTTTGAGTTTGGGTAATGAAATTTTTGTAAAGCATCTTGCCACGGCCTCACGATAATATGCAAATGGCCCAGCCCAGTGGGATGTGCCGCATAGAGTGTTCCGGGAGTGAATCTCAGGCAGGGCGGGCGCGTCATCGTGTGGCAATAATCAAATTTTCTAATTTTTATGACTCTCTCTGGGCCAACTCTCTTAGCCCAACTACCAGCTCTAATTGATTTTGCACTGGCCGGCGTGATTTTACGACTGATTTACGAGTCGGAGTCGGAATCGGAGTCGGAGTCGGAGTTGGTGTCGGAGTTGGAAGGTAAGAGAGCTGCTTTTTAAAATGGAAACACACTCTCCGAGAATTACGCGGTTTGGGTTCCCATTTTGTGCCGTGTCATGACGATGACGATGACTATGGAGATGGATATAGAGATGGAGCTGGCGACGTCGTCTTCTAGTCTACTGCGCCCGGACCGCGATGATGCGACACTTTCTGGTGGCACAGCGCGGGCCAGGCTTTTAGAGACAAGCCGCCCCTTTTTAGAGACCTTTAAAGACAATGCGCGGCGTGTTGAAGTTCGCGGCAAGCGTGACTCAGCACTACTTGGGGCGTTGTTTGGCTGAAGTGTATTTTCGGCTTATACACACATACACATATATAACTACTACTCTTACATGTGTCTGGGGGGAGTCGAGGAGGAACAATAACAAAACTGCGTGGCAGCAAGTCTTTTTGATCTACTTTTAAGCCGCTGCCGCCAGAGCCAAAGCTACAGCCGGAGCCAGAGCCGGAGCCGGAGCCATTTATCAGTACATTATATCAATAATACGAGTAGTATATGAATATCAGATTATATACGCCAAGAAGAATGACTGGCCAGTTTGAAGAGTGCTGGAGAGCGGACTAGGAGAGAGAGAGAGAGAGAGAGAGAGTAGGACAAATCCTTGTAATGCCTTGTCTATGGCCATGTATCCGTTGGCCAGCTAATTTCAAATGTCAGCTTATCTGGCTAACAAGATGCGCGCCAGGCGATAAGCCCGAATTGTCCAACACCTTGGCCAGGCCTCGGCTCTGGTCTTATCGTGTGCGGAGATTGAGATTTTGGCACGTCAGTGTCGACATTGCATACGAGTTGGAGTCGAGTCGAGTCCGAGTCCGAGTCCGAGTCGCGTATGTCATGCAGCCAAAATACTTGTTTAAGGTATGCAAATCTACAAATCTATAAAATCTCCGGCTAAACGAAATGAAAATGTCTGCTTAAGCAGTTGTCGCGGGCGCTGACAAGGAACTGTCCAGCTCCTCGTCCACATCCACAACCACATCCACTGTCCACATTCACGTTCACGTAATTTGCAAATGAGCGTTCGAGTCAGGCAACGGGCATGTTGGCCTGATCCTTGGCCACGATGTGGCTAATCTCCAGGCCAGGCGCTGTCGCCTCTATCTACCAGCGGAATCTATTTGACACTGTCTGCCAGCCAGTCGTCCAGTCGTCCAGCCTGTTCGCTTGTCTCCCAGTTTGTATGTAGTTTGATTTTTGTCTTTGGCACGCCATGTAACCAGAATTGAGAAACTGTTGAATGGACAGTCTCTCTATCTATCTCCCTCTCTGTCTGTCTGGCTCTTTCTTTCTCTATTTATGGGGTCTGGGTCTCAGTTTAACTTCGGGTCTGGGGGTCTGGGGCGGGTGTGACATTTTACATGAAATTACTTTGCATACACATGCATCAAATTAATTACACGATTAATGTTCTCACATGCAACGGCAACGGCTCTTGGACTGGGTATTAGTTTGCCCCACCCCCTCCCTGCACACACTCTCTCTCTCTCTCTCTGTCTCCCTCTCTCATTCTCTGTCAGCTTATGCAAATCTTTTTCGCGCGATCATTTGCAGAATTTGCATGTTGCTATCTTGATATCTTTGCCGGCAAGAAAATGAATCCATTGCCTCTCGTGGAACGTCTCCTCCGTCCGGCAGTACCACCCGCCAGCTTTCTTCGTTTTGGACTTGCCGGAGCTCTGGACTTGGAAGAATGTGTGTTGGAATTGTGTGAAACATGCCATTTGAATAATTATCTTATTTGCATTGCAACCAACAACAACAACAACAACTGCAACAACTGCAGTCAGCTGCAAATTAAAAAGTGCAAAGTCTATTTAGTTCTACCCCCGGACAAATCTCCCAGTCTCCCAGCCTGATAGTCTGATAGTCTGCTAGTCTCCGCCCCATCATCCTCTCGCTCACACATGTTAATCTCTTTTTTAGCTGGGTTTTGCGAAAAGTTCAAATTGATAGCCGAGATTCGAGCCAGAGATAAACCCCACTGACACTCTGTGTGAACATTGCCCAATGCAAATCGCGTGCAGCGTCAGTTCGAGCCTTGCTCCATTTCCATTTCCATGTGAACTCACCAATCTACAGCTACAGCTACATCCACCCATCCCCATCCCAATTTTCATCTATCGCTTTAGCTCTGTTTTGGTTGCCTTCGAGCTGTAACTGCGTGCTCCTACTGTCTCTGCCACTGCCCCCTGCCACTGCCACTGTTTGTGTAACATAATAACAAAGTCAAACAAATGATACGAGCAAGTTGATAGAGTCACAATTGCGCTCCTCTGTTGCTCCACAGTCAACTCAGCTCAGCTCAGCTCTGCTCCGCTCCGCTTATCTATTTAATAATAATTTTTTGGTTCATTCTTTTCTTTTCTTTTATTTTATTTTCTTGTATTTTGTTTTGTGTATCAGGTATGTTAGCTTCTGAATTTTTATTATCAAAATACTAATTTCATTGTTTGCACAAGATTTCCGAATACATAATACCCGTACAACGCAACGCAGCGGTACCCACGAATGCCTTACGGCGGTACCTGAGCTACCTGCTTCAATTTGTTATCAGCCTATAAATATTTAATCACAGACTTGTACTTGGGCGTGCTTTTCGGTCGTCTGCGATAGCAGAGCACAAGAATGAGAAGCAAAACACGATTGGAGTGCGACAGACAGGGACAGAGCGCGTTGCTCTGCACGTTGGACAACGTTGCGTATGAGTAATGACGCCCATCTCTGATATCCGCTGTATCTTATACACAGATACAGATACAGATACACCTGTACTTATACTATTATACTAGACAGTAGTCACACAATTATGTCAAGTGCTTCTACACGAAATTAACATGTTGCCACTCGAGTGGCACCGACGTTGCCACCTACTGGTCAGCCCCCAGATATGCCTCCCACTCTTCGCAGATAAAACAAAACCCAACTGATTACTTCGAGTTGCTTTTAACTACACCCGTAAATAGATAGTTATTCTAAGTTCTGTACGATTTGGGCTGTTCTTTTCTTATCGTAATGTGATTATATAGAAAAAGTTGCTGCAAGAACTGACAAAGAAAGTCAAGTCTTAAGATCGATTGGAATACGTTTTAAATTCGAGTATTACATATAATTTATACTTTTAACTGATTTACGTTAACTGAAATACGTCTGATACTTAATTATATCAAATAAATTACAATTTCAATTGATTTTCAATTCAATTCAGAGATTCGCTTGATATTTTGTGACAATGTTTCTAACTCTGGAGTTGAACTTTAGGTTTATTTTCAACTTGAGGAAAATAATTAAACCAAAACAAGCTGCCACTCAGGTTCTGTCTTACCAACTTCAAGTGAGTGTGTGTGTGTGTGTGTGTGTGTTTGAGTGTGTGTGTCTGTGTGGTATAATTGTGTGTAATTAACTTGCAATTCGATTGAAATTATAGCCTGCACATTCTTGCTTTGGCTGGCTTATACTTATATATATGGTGTATATATATAAAGTATGCTTGCAGAACTGAAACAATTTGCGTGTCGTGGCAGGAATGGGGCAGAAGGTGGGTGGTGGGTGGTCGGAGGGGTTGAGGGGCAACCCCAAAAGGCAGCCATATTGTAGAACGTACCCCTTGGTCTGATTGGTCTTGCAAGGAGCAATGCTCCTACTATGCCAGCCACTTTAATTAAAAATTCAACCCTCAAACAAAATGGCACAGAGCTTACATGAAGACAGACTCGAACACACAGCACACACACACACACACACCATACACACACACATACTGAGTCACATATGGGAACACGTTTCATTTCATTCAGCGAACATTTTACAACTTGAACAAATTTGAAAAACAATTAAATGCCATGCGCGCAATTAAATACACAGAAGGTGGCAACAAGAACGGGAACAACAACAACAACTGCTCAAGTGGCAAGTCAGTGGGCGTATAGAGTGGGTGGGGCTGTGGAATATACCGTTAATTAAGCAGAAACAGCTGAAACGCAACTCCTTGCTCCCTCACAATGGGGGTTGATGGATAAAAGGGCTGGGAATGCTGCTGCTGATGCTGCTGCTGCTGCTGCTGCGAATGGAGCTGCCTAAGCGTTGCTCCAGGGCGCTAAAACCACAGCAACAACATCCACAACAACAGCAACAAGAGTAACCGCAACAACAACAACAACAGCAAATTCGACATAAGCAGGCAAACAAAAGCTTTTGTGCTCGAGCAATGGCAAACAACAAATCCATCAAAACAAACAGCCGACGGGGTTTATACGGAGATTGGAATGAGTGCGAGGAGTATTTTGGGGTTTGTTTTCTGTTCTGGATCTGTTCTTCTCCCTGGACCGCATCAGAAACATAAACCAAGCGAAAACTTTCTGGCTGTGCGGCCATGTAAAAAGGATTTAATTATTTGTTCTAAGGATATGGATTCGAGTGTTGCCTGTCTGTTTCTGTGTGTGTGTGAGTGTTTGTACACAAACAGAAAAGAAAGAATATGTTTTACGTCCACTTTTCGGCTTAGCAAATAGCCCTAGAACATATTGCAGCCACAAGCAAACTGAGCCAAACTGTCAAGAGCGAGTCTGAGTCCTGAGTCCTGGGACTCATCCAAATGCTAAGCTGCAGTTTTTAATTGTGAGACCAGCCTAATCCAGGCCTAGCCTCAAGCAGCAGATACACCTCTATTTGAAAACTGCACCACGAATCTAATTTTATACCCATAATCATTCCCATTCCCATTCTGAATCCCATTCTCATTCCCATTCCCATTGCTCGAATGTCAAATGCACGCGGCAAACGCTGCAGGGCAATTACAGAAATAACTACAAGATATACTTGTTTGAGGACGCAGGACGCAGGACAATGTGCGTGTCGCTAGCAAATGAGTAACAATCATAATAACAGCAACAACAAATTTTGAGATGGCACACGCGTCGCGTCGCCTCGCCTCGCCCACAGGATCCCAACAGGAAGAGCAGGAACAAAAGGGAAAATCGCTTCCCACGCGCTGCCAAACTTCAGCTAACAGAATCAAACGCCTGGCCCTTTGGCCATAATTTGATTGTTTTGTTTGTGTGTGTGTGTGCGTGCGTGTGTGTGTGGTGGGTGTCGGGGTGTCAGGGTGCTAGGGTGTCAGGATGCCAGGCAGCGGGGTTGGGCTGCTCTCTACTAACTGTTGATTGTAGTGATTAACTCGCCAGGGCAGCGCCGTGATTGCCAGCTAGTAAATTACATAGACGAATCTCAAACGAAAATTGCATGTTTTGACTCCGGAACTTCCTTTCCGCTGATCCTGTCCTGCATTCCTTTTTTTCGTCTCTCTAAGTGAGCACGGCACGCGGCAGCCAGAAACAGGATAAGGACCAGCAGCAGGACTAATTATGTGGCAGCTGAGCCGACTTAGCCAAGTCACTTGGAAAGCTGGCCAACAGACTCGTAATGAAGTGTCCGAGCAATCAAACAAAACTTTGGCAACTCCAATTGACCAAATGCTTTGTTGCTTGTTTTGTTTTCTCTTGAGTGGGCGGTGGGAGGTGGGAGGGGGGAGCGATTACATTTTATGATGTTCGCCTGGCAACACAATTTTGCGGTTCTTTAATGTGCGGCACGTTTTAATTTTTAAAGAAGACAACGATTGTCATGTCTGTAGTGTATCCACTGGAGTGTGGAGTCCTGTTTCATCAAAAATTTAAAGAGAGAGAGAAGGATAGAAACGCCATTTTGCTTATTGGCGCTGCGTTTAGCTGATAAATAAATAATTTGGTCTGGCAAACGGTTGGCTGGTCCCCAAACCCCAGCAGCAAATGGGGGAGAGTTGAGTCCCCAAACCCCTCAGCGCCAAAAAGGTAAACGAAAATTGTTTCTTGATCATTTTAATGCACCCAAAGGGACGCAAAGTGAAAAAGTTTTGGGGGTAAACATTACGTGATGTTGTGGCACAGTGGCAAGTGCAGGTGGAGTGCTTTAGTGGCAAGTTGCTTTCATTAATATTAAAAGCAACAGCAGCAGCAGCAGCTCTGGTCTCATCATTTAAATATCAACCAATATTTGATAATAATTGTCGCAGGACACGCAATGTGATAAGCAACAGCAACAACAACATTCAATAAGGTCGTGCCAATGGCAATTCGATAGCTTAATTTCCTGGCCAGTTGCTAATTGAAAATGTAATTAATGCACGCATCGGTAAACTGGCCTGTCTCCAGTCCAGTCCACTCCAGTCCAGTCCAGTCCAGGGCCAGCTATGGGTCCAGTATCGGGTCCTGTTGGCTTTCAAGGAGCGCGACTGGCATTTAGCACGACGCATGCCGCACGCTGCATGCCGCATGCCGCATGCCGCATGCCGTAGCTTCTTTACGGGGCTATCTGCAACACTCACCGTGTTCAGGTAACTCGATACAATTTCAATAGCTTTAAGACCGCCCCGCAACACACAGAACACAGTATACAGAACACAGAACTCAGAACCTTCAAGTCAAAGTGTGCGGCAAGTGTGAAAGATTCGAAAAGTTGACCGATTCGAACCCAGAGAACGTCCATTGCCGACAGCCCTATCAAGTTTCACTCCACCAGAAGTAGTAGTAGATATAGTACATGCCACTCATAAAAGGAAAGTTTCGTTTTCGTTGGGAAAATGCAGCCCTTTGTTTCATTTTTTCCCTTTTTCCCATTTTTTTTTCAATGCAGCTAATTAAATAGTTTCATTTGCTCGCTTTAATGAGCCACAAATTAGGCTGCGGTTGGCCCGTTTAATTTTTTTTTTATAGCCCATAAAGTTGCTCAGAGAACACCGAACATAAAAGCAGAGATACTATGAACATAACGACAATTGCTTCAATTGGCCTGAAAGGCGAACTTCTTATAGAGTCTCGGCCTGTTGGAAATTGAAATTGTTTATGTGACTATAAGAGACACCTCGTAGCTCATACAGACAGCCAATAAGCCATGAAAGACGGAGGCAGCTCCAAAGTTTTTAAAATGCAGACAACGTGCCTAATTATTAATAGTACTCGGACTCAACTTCGATTGCGGCGCAATTTTTGAACCAGGAATTGTAAAAGTGATCGACAAATTGGCGACAAGCCAAGCGAATCGAACAGTTGGTACAACAGTTAACAAAGTTGGTAACTATTATTAGGTTTTCAATAGAAGATGAGATTCATTTGCCAGTTCATTAGACTATTTCAATCTGCGATTGGAACTACAAAATGATTTCGCACTCAGTCGAAGGCCAATTTAATGTAGATGTACACACCCACACACACATCTTAAGTATTTTGGGTGTATATTCTATAAGAGGGCGCTATTAATATGCGATTTAACAAATATTTAGCGAAAACACAAGCGATGCGCTCTGCATGTTAAATGAATCGAAAAATCTTGGTACTCGAACGCACACTCGAAATTTATTGTATTCGAGAGTCAAGAATTTTTACGAGCTTGGGAAAATAATAATTTAATGGTTAAAATTTGTGAGCAGAGCCAACAAATATATATATATATATATATATATATATATTCATATATATATGTATATATATATATGTACATGCACGTGCAAGAAATTAATGCCAAAGCGCAATATTTTTCTTCGAGTTCTTCGAGCGACAACAAATTTTTGTCGTTATTAGCAGAATTTAAATTGCTGTTACCGATCGATTTCGAGTGCTCTTCGCAAGGTGAGAGGTGAGAGGTGGGTTGAGGAGGGAGGGGGGGGGAGGAGGACGTGATGACTGCAAAAAATATGGTTATGGCAACAGACTCGGTCTCAGTCTCTATGCGAGCCTGGACATTGACATTTTTGGTGCCAGTATCTGCAGAACCGAGTGGAGCGCTTAATATGCCGCCATCGTCGTCGTCGTCGTCGCCGTCGTCGTCGTCGTCGTCGTCGTCGTCGAACAGTTAAAGATGACGAGGCTGGCTCTGAGGTTCTACGACTGCTCCTAGCTTAGAAGACGCCCAGAGTCGCAGTCAGAGGCAGCTGTTGCATATTAATTTGATAACTTATACTTTATATATATATATATACTATATACAATATATATATATATATATTTCTGTCTAGGCCTAGGCCACGATCATCGTTTGGCCATAATATGGCCGGGCTATGGCAGTTTTGACAACTTGACAGTCGTGCAGAAAGAGACCAAAACAGAGCCCGGACAGAGTCATCGACTTCAACATTGACTTGCTGATGTCTTCGTCTTCGTCTGGCTCTGGCTCTGGCTCTGTCTCTGTCTCTGGGTCTTGGTCGTGGTCTTGGTCTGGTCTTGGTCTGCGACTTAATATTGATTGTATTTCCAGTTTTATGTGCCTCATTTTATGGTCGGCGTGTCAATTTAAAGCGACATTTATAAGCAATTTGTAACTAATTCTAACAAACACCCAACGTCCAGTTGATCTATGAAATTACACACATACAAACATATTAATGGCTACTCATACATATGCACATTATTATTATATATTATTATTATTACTATTCCATATTTAACTGTACTAATGGCTATTATTTCTCCTTCTCTCCTAATCCTTTGCAGCGGCCGCCGAGCTCATCGTTGTCCTATGGGGGCGCAATGAACGATGATGCGCGCTCGCCGGGCGCTGGTAGTACACCTGGTCCATTGTCACAGCAGCCACCTGTCTTAGATACATCAGACCCTGGTAAGTGATTCCATCAGATAATAGATAAAGCTAACCTTAAATAACTCCTGTAGGGCTAAGAATTGATCGCAAGCTTTAACAGAGCAAAGGAGGATTATAATAGATACAAATTCAATTGAAATCGCATTGAAAAGTTAAAGCCAGTTATTATATACATCCTCTATTATATATATACTTTATTATATAGATCCTATATATACATATATATTGTGGCTAGTGTCAGATCTTAACACCCTTTGGGGTTATGTCGCATTGATTATGTTGTTTGTTTCCATTTGAAGTGTTGCTGCGGCAGTTCCAATCTCACGTCATGAGCAGCCAACAACTTGAGCAAACACTAGCTCAAACACACACTTTTACACACACACACACACACACACACGGACACACACTTATAGTAAGTGTTGGTCAGAGATGCTTAGGGAGAGCCCTAAGCTTCGAGTCTCGAGTCTTGTAGACTGCCTGTCTTTTGCATGTTGTACAGTTGGACTCTGCCTCAAATTCGAGTCTTCCAATGGCAACTTCAAAAACTTGTGGCAGCTACAGATTTTTCAATATTTAGAGTGCGTGCAACAACAACAACAACAAGTTCGCACTTGGCGCTTCTTTTTGAAGATTTTTATGCTCGCACCGATGCTGCATACGATTCTCAGTTTCTGGCTGGATCTTTACTGGCGGCTCCACGTTGAATTATTTATGGTGATAGGCAAAATATTTTTATGTGTTTTTCTGTTGGCGGCAAGAAAACAAAAGCGCTCAGGGCAAACACCACTCCAAAAAAGAGACTCTTCGGCCACCACTCGTCGTCGTCTTCCACTGATGCTGAGGCTCAACCTGAGGGCTCGAGTGCTCCATGGTGATAATGCAGTTTTCAGTTTTCAGTGTTCAGTTTTCTGTTTTTGAGTTCGAGGAAGGCGCAACTTTTCGGGCATAGACCAAATGACGCGCGCCCAAGCCTTGTGCGATGATTTCCACTGGACAAAGGGCCCAGATAGGATGTTTCCTGCGATGGGCTGGACTGGGTGGTGCAGAGCCAATCCGCTGGACTGACGTCAAACGCTGCAAAGAATGAAAGACAAAACAAAATAAAATAAAATAAAAACTTTAAAGTGAGCCGCCAACAACAACAACAACGAAAACAACAAAAATTCTGGCAAAGTTTTACGAGCTGCTTTTTTGTTGTTGTTGTTTTTGTGTGTTGGCCCGACGCGCCATTTTGATTGATTTATCTACACGTCGAGAGTTACTTTGTAGACAAATTAAATTTTAGAATAGACTTAGTTGATGCTGCAGCTTGAGGTCGTTGTGTCCCTCTCTGTCGCACTCTCTGGCTGAAAATTATGTACACTTGAATAAGTTTTTGCGGGCAGCGAACAAATTTTAATGTTAATTTCATTTGCGCTACGGCGATAAGAAAATTTCACTTGGGTTTCCCCCTCAGCTGGGCCAAATTTGCGACGCGTATTTCAGGCGTAGAAAATAGATATTTTCTACATTTTAAGTAGACAGAAGGACAGCCCGACAGAGAGACAGAAAGACAGAGAGAGAGACAGGAATGTGGTTACCAAAGAAATTCGGAGCTGCTGCAGAAATTCCATTGCACACAAAGCAAGCAGCTGGGAAAGCAGGAGGAGGCAACGATGGAGAGAGAGTGGGATTGGGTATGGGTATGGGTATGGGACTGGTACCAGGATAGCAACTGCTGCTGAGGGTTGTCGTAATTTTATGCACGAATTCGTAAAATGTTATTCAAATGGAAAATGTGATTTTTATCAATTTTGACAGGAATTTTTCGCAGAAAGCATAAAGAAACGTTGTAGAATACGGCACAAGGATGTGTCCTTTGACTGCCTGGGCATGTCCTCGTTGTTGTGTCTGTGTGTGTGTGTGTATAGTGAAATCGTTTTAAATTATGAGGCTTGGCAATTGCCAAGAGAACAAGGAATTTAATAGAACAAGACAGCGACGTCTTAAAGCCAAATACTATAAAAGTCGAGACGATCTTTCAGATATATCGTGAGAATCGGAGAATCTAAACTAATCGCTTCTTGATGAGATTCAAGAGTGTCAATTGATAGCTCCAGGGTTTTTCTGTTATATTTCTGTTTGTATTTTAGGCCAGCTACCTAGGGCCATAGTTGTGGTGGTTCCAGCCAAGTGAATTTAATTGTAGGCCTCATCATAATGCTCGAAATTGTTAGGGGCGTTAACGCGACGACTTTTGGCTAGATAGATTTCCATGAATAAATAATCCCAGCAATTAGTTGCTGGCAAGGCACAAGTCAGTCGAAGTCGGAGTCGGAGTCGGAGTCGGAGTTTCCAGACAGTTTCATGTCAGTCTCGATTCAGTATCGAGTTAGTCTTTCGGTCTATAATTATGGGGCACCCTCATCAAGCAGTACCAGTGCCAGAGTTGCCAGCGTTGCCAGCGTTGCATTCAATTAAAAAATATTTGTACAGCTTTGGGTTGTGACCTGCCCAAAATGGTTTATGATGATGATGACGATGAAAACGACAATGATGACGGCTCGCAACGTCTGCGTTTGGCGCAACAGTTAATGCGCAATTAAAGAGCCAAACCAGGCGATAAATGTCAGCGATGTCAGCTATGAAAATATGTTTAATGTCCGTATGTTTATGTTTACATTGAAAAAAGAAACAGAGGAAATAAAATAGAGTCGGATACGGCGCTCGTCGAGTGTCGCTTAAATGCAAATCAAAACGAGATCAATTTGATTGCCAAGAGCTGCGAAAATGAAAATAAACAAGAACAGCGGGACAACTGAGCCCAACCCATCAACCCTTCGCCATGTCCCTTCACCCCTGGGTCTGACATTGATTGAAAATGCTGCGTGACGTAAATTAACTTTCATGGCATGGGGGCAGCCTCAGCCTCAGCCTCGGCCTCAGAAGTGCGTGTTATCCTTTCCGCTCCATGCTCATGCTCTGAGCGCTCGTCAAGCCGCAAGACCCACACAATTGCCAATTGTTACAGTTTAAAAAGTAACGAGGGGTGGTTCGATGTGTGTGTGTGTGGCAGATTGTTGTTGTCATTGCGGCGTTAATGCCACAGATCGCAGAACTCATCCCCCAGCCGCATCCAGTTGACATGACCTGAAGTGCACTTTTCGTTTTTGCTACTAAGGCGATTATCTTTGTTGCCGCTGTCGCCCAATTTTCGCTTATTTACATTGACGAAATGTGTTACGAGTGCAACAACAACAACAACAACAATTTAACAGCCTCGAGGAACAATAGAAATAACAATAACAGGAAGCTCTGGCCCTCTGGAAAGACTGTTTGTTATCTTACCACGCACAATTAGACAATTTTCATTTGCCGCCTGGCCGGCAGTTTCTCATTCACATGGAAAAGCCTGAGAAGAGCCTGAGACTTTTCTCTCTCTCTCTGTTTCGATTTGTTGTGTAATGTGAAAGCATTTTTTCTGGTTTGCTTTTAATAGAATTACATTTGCTTGGTTTGACATCGCAGGGAGGAGGAGGAGGGTTCTACGAGTGGAAAATCGTTAGAAGTTCCGAGATTCGTGCTCTGATTTAGAGATGTCGACAGCCAGCATTACTTATCAGATCCGCCACTAACTAAATACTGACTATATATAACGATATTATTAACTGATAATTACATTTTACCTCGTTTCTTCCCCCATACTGAATCCATTCACACCTCGACATCAGTCAATGTGATGAGCCCAGCCAGATGGCTTTCCCACAACTTTTTAACTCTTTTGTCAAATGCTGACACAATTTCCGCCACCAACGTGGCACAACAACAGCAACAACAACAATTTCGACAACGGAGACGATAAAAAAATTAAAATTTTACGCATTAAACAACTTTTGAATAGAAACTCTCGCACGGCTGCCAAAAATTACCCATATCTGTTGTATGTGTCTGTGAACCCCGAACCCAATCCCAATCCCAAACCCAAACCCAATCCCAGTCTCAATCCCAATCCAAATTCGACACCAAGCAAAAGATATAAAAACCAATCCCAAAAGGGGCACCAGCTGCCGCACGTAGTGCTACTACTATTCATACCTAACAAAAACACCAACAACAAGCAACACCAACAACAACAGCAGCAACAACTCCCCAGGCAAGTTTCAAAATCGTAAAAATTGAAACAGAAATTCGATGTTCCCTGTGCCCTGTCATAATGAGCACCCAACCCAGCCTTAGAGTCGAGCAGAGAGCTTATGTAACATTACGTCAAATTGCACAAAAGGCAATACATCTTCATCCCCTAACATCACTCTACACACACACACACAGTTCTTATTTTACAATGAAAATTTACGAACTGACTGTTGCATATTTTATTGCTCCTCTCGCTGGCTGCTGGCTGGTGGCTGCTGGCGGCACATTATCATATTTCTAGGACCGACACGCCAATGAATAGAATGCGCATCGAATTTCCCAGAGCTAGGATTGGGCCCGGTTTTGGCTTTTTCCTTAACGTAAAGGGGGTGCAGGCTTTGGTCTTCGGTCTTCGGGCTTTTGGGTTCGCTTACGCGTTTGCCACATCAAACTCAACGAGCACATCAACAAAATCATCAACACCAGCCACACAGCAACACAGCAACAGCAGGGCGGCAAATTTCATTTTAGAGACTTGGACTCTGTCACTGTCAATGGCAGTGCCACTGCCACTGCCACTGCCACTGCCAGAGGTCGCTACACAGTTGACAAACAAGCAACACCACCAGCAACAACAACACCAACAAAAACAACAATAAGAGGGTTGCGGCAGTGCCGCGTGCAGACAAAATGCAAACTTCCTTTGGCTACGTTTTCAGGCATGAAATTTTCATATACAACTTTTTTTTTTTTTAATATCTTTTGTATTTTTTACTCAAGAATGAAAAAAAGTGAAGGCCCGACTCGTTTTACATGGGTTGGTCCCATGACTTTGACTTGAATTTGTCTAGCTTGAGACTTATCGCCATAACATAGTTATGATCTCTCGCTCTGTGTGTGCTATGTGCTACAGTGGCTGCCGTATAAATTAGTTACAGCTGAACTGTATCATGTGGGCAGTGTCGACTTTTACACACTTACTGCTGATAACATTCAGTCCATTCTACATTAAATATACTACTAAAGCATGTCTCGCTCTCTCTCTCAATGTGTGTGTGTGTGTGTGTGTGTGTGTGTGATCTGATAGACAGGGGCGACTTTTGCACTTGTTTGTTTTTATTTTCCTCACACTCGGAGCTCATTTAGCAGTCGCGTCAGTCATAAAAAATCATGTTCTTCTTGACTTTTATTATTCATTACTTTCACATTTATTTTACGCGCTACAAATTTGCAACTCCAATAATAATATATCGCCATTTTGTACACACACACACACACATATACGTCATACAAGAATGAAGAGGAAAAGAGTAGCCTGCCTTTAATAGAGCTATCAAAAATTGTGGCTTGCTGATGACAGTGGCTTATCAAGTTGCCAGTTGCCAGTTGCACGTTGCCAGCTGCCTGCCCCCCCGTTTAAAATTGCATTTCTCAACACACAAATCACAAATCACTGCAAGGCATGCAATCTCTCACACAAATCATTTCATTTTGCTTGCTGTTCGCTGTTTAGTGCTTTCAGTACGCTGCTCGCCGTTTGCCGCTTTCTGCTCGATGCCAGTGTCGTCCATGACAACGACGACGGCGACGTCGACGCCAAGTGTCATTAGCGTCACACGCCGCAAACGTCGTCGGCGTCGTCGTCGTCGTCGTGGTCGTCATCGTCATCGTTAGCTCCATGTCGGACGTTCGTTCGTTCGCTTTAAGTGTTTATTAGTATGAAACATTTATCAGCAATTATAATTATATGGCTATATGTGTGTGAATTAAATGGTAGCGAACTTTGCGACCCGAGATAGTAAGTAGACACGCTTTTATGGCCGCCACTGTACCCAATCTATCCAGAATGTGTGACACTAAATGCTTTTTAAATGTAAGCCGCAAATAAAGCAACAAATGATATAGGCCGGACAACAACATCTCAAGTGGATACACACACACCAGCACACACCAGCACACACACACACACACACACAATACACGCCCATTAGGTGAAACGGTAGAACAACTTCGGTTCCGTTAAGAGGGTGGCAAACACAGTTTTTTATGCAAACAGGCAACACCTAAGACATTAGCTCGGGTTCTGACCACAAAGGTACAACAGAGGTAGCCCAAAACCAAACATTCAATGACAAATTATGCGCTTCTGCAGGGCGTTGCCACCTGCCAAACCTGCCAGACCTGCCAGACCCACCCACCAAACCAACCTATCCACCTACATAACTACCTGACCGGCTCTCTACCATTAGCATTACCTTGTAGTTATGCCACCTACAAGCATTCCTTCAATTATCTCTGTCTCTGTGTCTCTCTGTCTCTCTGTCTATGTCTATGTTGTGTGTGTGTGTGTGTAGAGCGTGTCATGGGCGTTTTGCTCGGCTCGTCTTGGGGGCGTGTCGTGTTTGGAAGATTTTTGACATTTTGTAATGGGAGCGCGGAGCAAAGCGTCGGCACACAGACAAACGAGGCAAATTATCTTGCGTCAACAGGAAGAAAATTGTGTGGTACATATTTTTGGTTACCATGAAGTTACTAGAGGCTAGCCCTAATGATAAACGACATTAGTGAAATGTATAGTTCCATTTCTTTCTTTAACAACGGACAAATAGGGTGAAGGGCATAATGAGGCAGTGGAATACCCAAAAAAAAGGAAATGAAGCTGTCGACCTGAAGAGGGTGCAGCTTAAAGAGCAGAAAATGTGTTTACTTCACGCTAAAACTGGCAGTTTGAGGATCAACAAATTATGATATATTCCTTTTCTATTCCAAGCCGAGGCAAAGGATGAACAATATTTCTGCTGTGGGTAAATTCTGCTTAGTTGTAGATTAAGGATTCATGAGAACTTCACACGTATCTTTTATATGTTGGGGATATTCTTTCTGCCTGCTGGAAAGATCTGAAGATCATTGAACTCCTCTTTGTGCTATATGGTATATGGATAGGACAAATTATGATATACTATATTCCTTATATATTCCAAAATGAGGAAAAAGATCAACAATGTTTCTTGAATTTGATGAAAGTATGAGAAAAGTCTACTTAGTTATAGTTAAAGGATCAGGAGAAGTTAAGAAACCTAAACTTAGGCTCTTAATACTTATCTTTAATATATGCAGAGTCTTCTTTCTGCCTGCTGGAAAGATCTGAAGATCATTGAACTCCTCTTTGTGCTATATGGTATATGGTATATGGATGGTACGGCGTGTTCATAGTATCATCGGCAATTGTCCCATGTCCGAGGAATGACGACAGGCTGAATGAGGCAAATGGTAGCACTGACTCTTAATGTATTTGTGTTTTTTTGGTTCTTGTTTTTAGTTGCCCCGTCTGCTGCCCCCGCCTCTATCTTTGTCTGCCCCCACTCGTATGTCTCCACCCACTGCACGCACATGTGGCGGTTGCTAAATTTAAACAACTTTTGCCTTCAATGCTTTCAATGGAAAAATATCTTTTGTAGCGCCAAATGGCGCCGTGGCAAAAGTTTCATTTTGTTTGGTTTTTTTCGCTTTCCTTTCGGTTTTTGGCTACTGCTGCTGCTGCCTCTTCAAATATTCATTGAGTTTGAGTAAAAGGCTGATGCTGAGGTCTGAGAGTGGGTTCCAGGCCCAGGCCCAGGCGCAGGCACGCAGTCATTTCATTAGCAGACAGGGCCAGAAGCAGCCCCAGCAACATATGGAACTGACTAAGAGCTGGAGCTGGGAGCTGGGAGCTGGGAGCTGGGAGCTCCTCTTCACATTTAAATGCGCACATAATTTCTAATTTGTGCCTCTAATTTATGTGCTCCAGCAGCGAGACCCAAACTTAGCACAACAAACTTGCCAATTTAACGGCGCCCGAGCAAAACAAAACCAAAGCGAGAAACCAAACTCTGAGTATAACCGAAAAGACCAAAAGCAGCCAACAGAAAGGAAAAGATGGCAGGAAAAAAGTTTCTGCGCCACTTACATATAAGAAATAAATAAAGCCATTTCTTCTAATATACAAAAAGCCTCGAACGAGCACAAGAAATGAGAAAATTACTTTTTTATAAGTACGACGAGGGGAGGGAAAAGCCATCCACTGAAGGCAGCAACCATCCCCACCGAACACACACACAGAGACACACACCTTGATGTTGTGCACAGCAACAAGCATTGAGTACTTGGCCCATATCCCCATATCCTTGTGTAGTACATTGCCTAATTTCGAATTGCCTACAAAATGTGCATTAAAATAACTAGAATCTACTACCCCCCGCCCCCCAAAGCCATCCTCCCCTCATCACGTGTCCGCCCGCCCCCCAATGGCACGCCCAGCGCGAAGAATGGCAAAGTGAAAGCCCCCGAAAAAGGTGTGTAATAAAAACAAATGTCTGTCGTTTGTTTATATCAGCAAGCGACAACTTCTTCTTCTGTTTTCTCTGTTTTCTCTGGTATTTTCTTCTTTTCTTTTCGCGTGACGTTGCTTTCTAATGTTGCGCATACGCCGTGTTGTCTATGTGCGAAACCCTTTGGAGCACCTGGTGTGGTCCAACCTGAAGGAGCGAAAGAGTCAGAGAGTCTATAAATGAGATGGAAATATCGGTTTTAGTGCGCTGTGTGCAATGACAAGCAATGAAATCAAAAGGCATGCAGCAAAAACAGCCACAAAAATCGAACTAAATTTTACGACATAAACATAAATTTTATGACAGGCGAAAGAGTAAACGCACGAACGATGGAACTGAGACTGGAACTGGGACTGGGACTGGGACTGGGACCTGGAGCTAAAGGAAATCAATTTTATGTGTTGGCCAAAATAACAAATAATTTCCATCAAAGCAAAGAGTGTAGAGCAGTCTGGGTAGACCGCAGGAAAGCGGGCGTAGAAATATCTATAAAAAATATGTGAGAACTATTAAAAAGTCGTAAACTGAAACCAAGCGAACATCCCCTCGCTTTAGCTCGACGGGCGGTGGGGGGCGGGGAGATCACAAAGTGTTTTGCTTTGGCTTTACATGTCGTAAAGTCGCCAGACATAGATCTACCTATAGATAGAGATATAGATATAGATATAGCTATAGATTCTTAGACAAACTCTTTCGACGATTTAACGCTATGAACCGTCATGGCCCGGAAATTGTGTAACCTCCGGGACGTTTCTTGGCTCTGAATGCTTGCATTAATAATGCCATTAATGCTCACATTACAAGTGTAATAATAATTGTCCTTGATACATTTATAAACACACACACTCACACACACACACACACATAGGCTGTGCTGCAATTAGGCCAACCGACGACTGTCCGACTTGGCCTGGCCTGCATTTTGGCTTAATGTAAACGCATTTAAACGCAATTACTTTTCACTCTGAGCACATGTGTGTGTGTGTGTATGGAAGTGTGTGTGTTTTCTTACCAACTGACACGTACCAAAGCAATTTCTGTTGTTGTTTTTGCTTTTGTTACTGATGATGATTGCCCCCGTCGCTTGGAGTGTCGTCATAAAGATCCTTTATCAAAACGTTAATGGATTGAGTTATATGTACACACAATACTCTTCTTACTGCTATTATTGTGTACACATATATGCATATATATCCCTATTCGAGTGTTTGACTTGCACTTGCTCCTTTTTTAGAGTCCTTCATTTAATGCAAACTTAATGAAACGGTCCGGAGTCCCGTGTGCGTAATTGTTGAGTATTACGTATAAATAATTATGACGCACCCCTATATATAACACTAAGACTGGAGATACTTGAGATATTACGAGTTGGAGTATCGCCTATGGCATAAATGTGCTGAAAGCCTATATTAATTGCGTTTTAATGAAACTAGGAAATGAAATGAAACCCTTTTCCAGGGAAATTGGAATATTCCAACCGTAGATAATGTGTGTTATACCAGATCGAGCTGGCTGATAAGATATATATACTATATATGGACATTCATCAAGCTGCTATTATTGGTCTAACTATTAGGGTTATTCCGCTCCAGCAATAACACAATATGGTTTACAGGGCAGCGAGAGAGAGCAGATGCCATCGATTACAGAACATGTGCAGCTTCCGTTAGTCTCTATTGTTGGCTCTTTCTGGCTGTAGCTATCCCTTTCGGTGGGGGGCAGCCACAAATGAAATTAAATATAGGCGGGTGTAAAAAATAAATCCTATGAAAAACAAGAACAAAAATCGCTGCGGTTGGCGCATGTTTTGCTGTTTTTCTGTTTTTATTCTATTATCAGTTGCCGTGAAACACAAATAATATGAAATGAAATAAATGATGTTTATGTACATACAAATATTACATATGTATGTATGTATATATATGCATATTTTAGTAGATAGAGAGTGCGGAGAGGGGAAGGGGAGAACATGTTATATGCTGATAAAAAATTCATTAATTCATATGCAAAATGCAATTAAGCGCAGTGGCTGCCACAAAAACAACAAAGATGACAATTAAAAAACAACGAAAAAACAACGAAAAACAACGAAAAAACAACAGAAAAAAGAGTGAAAAAGAAGAAGCAGAGAAGGAATTTGTGGCATAAATAAATGTGAAACAGCAAACGCAGCAACAGCAGTTAAATTAACAAATTGCATGCATATTTTAAATAAATATAAATATTTTAATAAGATTAAACTATAATGCAGCCAAATGTCAAAGCCGCGCATTCCCAATGGTAAAGCACACACACATACACAGACACACACAAACTTGCAACAGCGAGCATAAAAAATGCATTTTGCTTAATTTATGCGGCTTTCAATTGCCCTTTTGATATTAATTAATGACCGCACCGGACGCATTTGCTCGCTCGACTCTCATTTTATTCCGTGATTTTCTAGCCTCATAATTTAATTATACATTCACACACACACACACACACTCGAATGCCACCCAAAAGCGGCAGCCTCTCTGTGCAACATGCAACGCGCCGTTCTATGCGATTCTCAGTTGCAACATTTTTATATTCGGCTGCATTCATTGTTCTTGTTGCTGCTGCACTCAATCATTTAATCCAAATGTTTTGCTTGCAACTTGCAACTTGCAACTACTTTGAGCTATGCGCATTCCTGCAACCACAAGACCCACAACAACAACAGAACAGCGACTGCAAGAGAAACAACATTCTTTGGCCCCGTTGTCTGTGCAGCACATTTTCATGCCCGTGTAAACTATTTGTCGACAATTTTGTCTGCAACAAAAGTCCGCGTGCCACAGCAAACCATCCAAGCAGACCCAGCTCCAGCTCCAGCTCCAGTCTCAGTCCCCAGTCTCAGTCCTAGACCAAGTCGTCGTCTGGTGTTCAGCTGGAGTCCAGCAAAGCGTAAAAGCGCGCGCTGGCACGAAACTCGCGCTGGATCAGTCTTTTGGGCCCTGGTCAATTGCCGCTCTAATGACTGCAACTCCAGCTGCAACCTACCTGCAGGCCTGTAGGCCTCCTATCACGCCACATCCTGGCCATAAAAATGCACAAAATATGCTAACTACAACGATTTAAATCAATTCTAAGCGCTATCAGCCTGACTCGACTTTCGGCATTGTTGCAGCTCAACTCAAATCGACTCTCAACTCTCGACTTGCCGCTTATCAAGAGCTTACGCGTGTAAAGTAAGTTTACGTGTAGCACGGCAAAGTGCATTGATAAGCCCAACCAGTCTCCAGCTCAGGCTTCAGCCCTTTCTCCTTCTCTCTTCTTTGGCTGTCTGCCCAAACTGCCTGCTGATTAGTCGATCAATGAACGGGTCCAGTCTCTTAAATACATGCAAAACAAAGAAAAGAAGAACAGAAGAAACTAAACGAAAAAGAAAAGTAAAGAAAAGTAAAGCAAAGTAAAGGGCTACAGAAATCCGAGCAAGGCGGCATTAAGAGGCTCTTAAAAGTCAACGCGATTCGCGACTCTCGTCCGAGCCAGGCCTTGGCCTGGCCAACTCCATTATAGCTCATTATCGCCCCAAGCAGCGTCTTACATTATGTTGATGAGTTTTTTCTTTCTTTCTCTTTGTTTTTCGTCTTCTGCGGGCCATTCTAATAGAAAAGCCCTTGCTAATATGCTGAAGAAAACAAAACTATATCGAAGCGAGAGGCAGAGAGAAGAATTGGGGAATGAAGTTGCCTCTGTGCTCTACTCGGTGTTCATTAAAAGGCTGCCACGCCCACAATGGCTTTCATTAATTGTTGACAATGATTACCTGGGGCAATGGCCCCAATGGCATCAAGGCAAGAAACTAAAACAGTCGACTCTAACCGACTACGACTAACCCTTAACGCAATTATTAAAAATTTCATTAGAAGTTTCATTTGATCAAAAGTCTCTGAGATCGAGTCTTCGATTCAACCTGATCAGGTGTATATATACCTCACAAGTTCGGACATGCTGCTTGTTACTATAGGGACAACGGCATTTTACACCTTTTGAATGGGTTAAGGGCCTGAAAACAGAGTAAAACACATCGAAACAAGGCAAGAAATCGAACTCCGACTTGAAGTTCGAGCTCCAGCTTGGAGATGAAGAAGAAGCGAAATGCAATTTCAATTTCCAACGACAGGTGATAAATAAATCGAAACGCAACGAATTGAAATGAATCGGTGGCATCGGTGGCAACTGTAGCAACGGTGGCAGCGATGGCATCGCCTTGCAACATCGGCAATCGATTCGTTGCGTTGCGTTGCGTTCAGTTGCGTTGCGAATGAAATTGCGCCATATTTGGGCGTTATTTGTGGCCGCCACTAAACTTGGCCAACAGAACAGAGCAGAAGACGCTCAGTGAAGTGGCTGAGGCGTTGGCAATGAGCGTTCAAGCCATTTAATTGCCACCACGGCGTTTTTGACGTCTACCCATCAGCAATCGCAGGCTCGTCCATTGCTCGTCCGCCTCGCATTTTGAAAAGGTGTTTTGTCGCGCGGCCTCCAATCCGATCCAACACCCAAAGTAACCACTGTCCAGCAGCCAGTCCCAGTCCCATTGCCAGTCTCCCGTCTCCAGCTCAGAGTTTCAGTCTTGTAGTGCGAATTGGCATTTTACTTTGCGCATTTGGCATTTTCGGGGCGCGTTGTTCATTTAACCGTGTTTAGTGTCCGTTGCTGTTGCGCTTTTTAATTTAATTTCGATCTTCGTTTAGTTGCTTCTTTTTTTACTTTATTTTTTGCTTCCTTGCGGAGTGTCAGTGTCAGTCCTCAAGTCCCTGTCTCCTGTCTCCTTTACAGCACGTTCAACACAATACAGAAGGTAAATGATTTAAGATGTTCGACTGTCAGTCCTGACAACATTGACAGTAAAATTATTTCTACGCGCTGCAGAAGGTTAATTATCATTGATTTATTTACAACACAAAACACACACACACAAACTGAATAAACAACTGTGTCTTAAGGAATATAGGAGAAACCTCTAGAAGGAGCAACACAAAAAAGTGTCACAGAAACTATTTACACTAATTTGACTAATAGAAATTACCCAACGATAACTCGCCTCTACTTGATTTAGATTCTCTGCCTCGAAACATCTTGTTACCTTTTTTATACTCCAGTTATATATACTATATATATGATAACTATTATTTATGGAATGGTTTTGGGGACAGCAAATAGTTATGATTTCCTTAAAATTGCGATAAAATGCCAAAAAGGTTTTGCAAGTATGCAAATACTGAAATTTAAATTAAAATTAAATAATTTATCGAATTAATTTCAACAAAAAACGCAGCCAAAAACAAAAGAAACAAAAAACAAAAATTAACCATGACAGCTATAAATATTTTAAAATAGAGAGAAAAAAATTGGAAATCTGCGCGTTAATTTGCATTTTTGGCACGATAACAATGGAAAATAAAGCAACAACAACAGCAACGAGAAACACGGCAAAAAGTTCAAATATTAAATTAAAATTAACACGGCCAAATGATGCTGTAACAAGCATAGGACGAGGGGGAGAGAGGCAGGGAGGGAAGGGTTTGGGGGAGTCAATAAAATGGCTTGTCAAAGTGAATTTAAAATAATTATTGTACATAATGCGGTTGTTTCGCGTATTAAATTAAACGTAGCACAATAATCGAATTAATTATAATAAAGCATTAAAAAATAGTAAAAAAAAAAAGATGAGAAAAGATAATATTGTAGTCTATATATAAAAATAGGATTAAGTATTTTCAAACAGGCAGCAATAACTATTCTATTTATCTATAATCAATACTATTTATATGAATAATATATATTCTCCACTATCTATCTTTGCAGATGGTAAGTTCTTATCATCACTCAATCCTTCAGAACTAACATACGATGGTAAGTCACATTTCACATTAAGTCATTTAACACGTTTTATTCGAGTTTTGTTTATTGCTTTTGGGGGCCGCTCTCAGCTTCCTCTCGAGTCGAAGGAGTCGCAGGGGGGGGGGGGTGAGGGACAGCAGTTCGCACATCAATCAAAGCAGCAACTTGGGCAACCAACAGATCAAACTTTGATGTGCGTTGTCAGCCACTAATCCTGCTCCTGCTACCGATCACGTTCCTCCTGGGCCACGCCCAGTTAGCGCGCTGAGGTCGCTTCCTGTTTGCCGTTTCGCTTAAAATGAGAAATTTCTTTTTAATTTAGACTTAAAAGCAGTCGGCGGCTGCACCACCACCGGCAGCAGCCGCTGATAAAAAATCATTATAAAGTTAAATTTTAATTAAAAACTACAATCGATTAAACAAAAGAAAGAAAAAAAAGGGCAGACTGTCTGCAAGTCATAAATTGAGCTCTGGCGGTCTTGGACCTTTCAACGTGTATGTGCCACGCCTGCCGCAGCCCCCAAGTTCATGTCTGCTCCTTGTTGCAGTTGCTCTTGATGACTTCGATGACGATAATGATAATGATAATGATAATGAATAACAATAATGCTGATGATGAACTTGTGCCAATTTTGATGTGGAAATCTGCGTTCGCGCTGTGCGCAGTGGCAGTTGCAAGTTGCCAGTTGCCAGTTGCCAGTTGCCAGTTGGCAGTTTGATTGTGGTCAGCCGATAGCTCTGGGACCCTTGACGTGATTTCATAAGCAACGCTTTTCGCTTTCATTAATAACAAACAGCAACAGGAGCAACAGGTACAACGGCTCTATACGTTCGCCTGGCACGTGATTTTTAGTTGAAATTTGATTTATGGCCGGGTTCTTGTCTCGGCTAAGCGCGGACCAGCACTTTTTTACCGCCTGCAGTTCATAAAAAAATAAAAGAAATCTGCAGCTGTCCACGAGGCTGCTCTCCGTCTTTTATGACGCCACGCTGCGTTAACTTGAAAAATGGTGTGTAAAATCATTAAAATCGTTAAAATTAGCAATAGTTGTAAAATTCTGTTGCCAGTAGCCGCCAACCTCAGCCTCAGCCTCAGAGCGTACAACGGCCCAGACGACATTGCCAATACGCCCCGTTGCCGTCGCCGTTGCCGTTAGGTGTTATTAATTTGTTCAGGACGAGGACCTACTAACCCAGTAAACACACACACACACATATAGCTTTAGGCCCTGTCAGACAGTGAAAAGCAAAACGAAAATGAAATATGCCAAAAAGTATAATTTGTATTATAAGTTACGTAGCCGAACTGGAACACGCTTTTGTGTGACTTATGCGCCCACAACAACAACAACAACAGCAATGAGAAGAACAACTGCAATGGCCATGGCCATGACCATACACACACACTTACACACACACACACAGATACAGTTGCAGACGTTGAACAGACAGAGTAAGAGGGAGAGAGGGCGTACATTTAAGCACAACTTTAAATAATCGTCTGTCAGAACTGTCAAACAAGCCGGCGAGCGCTAGAATTAATGGCACAGTCAAAGACAAAGAGAGTGAAGAAGACTGCAAGAGCGAGCGCGCGAGAGAGAGAGAGAGAGAGAGAGTCGGTTAGAAAGGGAGAGCAAGAGTTGTATATGTTTTTGTCGATTTCAATTTGTTTGCCCCTGCGCAGGCGCAAAGCGTGCATTGAACCTGTGCCCTGTGCCTCGCACTCGTATGTGGAGCACACACACACACACACACACACAGCAGCAGCAGCCACAAGTTGAATTATTGTTTTTTTCGCGTATTCGTTATTCATTGAACGAGATAGACAGAGAGAGAGCGAGAGAGACGGAGAGACAGCGACGCAGTCGCAGCGAGTTAAAAACAATGTCTGCCCAGGCGTCGACGTCGCTGCCGATGTCGCTGCGGTGCTTTATCACTTTTGCTGCTATTGCTCTATCTATGTGTGTGTTTTACACAAAATTAATGCGCTGTGCCGCAGCGGGCGAACTTTCAACTGTTGCTCCTGTTGTTGCTGCTGCTGCTGCTGCCTCAAGATGAAAAATTATTGCTTTTAATTTATTGCATAAACAAAAGCTTCTCTGTGTGTGTGTTGTGTGTGTGCTCAAGGTCATGGTTAAAGTGTGCACACACACATACAGAGCCATTGGCTGCGCTGCTTGGGGCTTTCCCCAGCGTCGCTGTCGCAGCGCCGCCAACTGTCAAAAATGATTTAGTAGTTCAAAGCCGCGTTTTGTTGTTGCCCCGCCGCCCCGGTGCCCCCAGCCGTGTCCTGCCCCTCACAACACATCATTTTTCGCACTTCTGCCTCCGCCTGTCACAGGCAAAGCCAATGGTAAACAACAACAGGAACATTTGACACTTATAGCGACCATTTTGACATTTGACCTTTGGTCGCAACTGAAAGGAAAAGTGAGTCACAGTTTGACAGGTTGCCGCTTCCAATGCACGTCATTCCATCGGTCTGTCAGTCTGTCAGTTAAGTCCGATGTCAAGTGCAGTGCAGCGGTGAAGTGTTTCGTGCTCTGCGTTTTTACAGTTCATTGCGTCCAATAAAATCGAAAAGTCCAACCAAATGGCAGCCACAACAATAAAATGCCAAATCAAAATCAAAAACAGTCTAAATTAACTAGTCATAAAAGCGAGAAGAGCGCCACAAAGCGCAGATGGCCATAAAAAACTACAATATAAAAAATGCCAGCAAGAAAAATATAAATAGAAAACGAGAAATATCAACGCGAACGGCAACTGTTGATAGATCATTCCAAATAATATATATAAATATTTGATTGCTGTTGTTGTTGTTGTTGACAAAATCAAAATTAAAATTGAAACCGAAAACTGAAAACTGAATGCTGAATGGTGAATGGTGAATAGTGAATACATGATAGTGAATACTGACTGAACTTTGATTTATGATGTTGATAAATGGGAATTTAATAAATTTGCCTATTTGCTTATTTACTCGACGCGTCTCGCTCTGAGTTTCGGTTTCAGTTTCAGTTTCGGTGCATAAAATACCGAAAAGAAACCCAAACATCAATTAAATGTCGACTCGCCTGGGGTATTCACTCATTCCTCATTCAGATTGTGAACTTCATCCGATGTGATAGACAAATGATGGCGCTTATTTCAGATTAACATGCTCTTAATGTTGTTTAAATGTCTCGCCTTTGATTTGTGTCCGTTGAAGTCTAAGCTATCTCTTTCTAGCACAAGGTAATTAGCAGTTTTTAAGGTTAAACTTAAGCGAGAGCTAAAGTATTATCCTTAATCTAACGAGTCCAAGTAACTTGTGATTGAATTTCCACTTTGTTGAATTGAGTTCGTCTCGCATGAAACGTTTAAATTATACAATTTATTGCCCAGGATATGTGCTCCTCCTCCACTTCGTCCTGACCTACACGGGACCCCACGCATCATAATTCCATGGGATCTACGCGGCCGCTTAAGCTGTCAAAGGAGCAAGAACTGTCCTGGGATAAAAGCCAGTCCCTGGCCACCTCACATAAATCCAGCTGTATATGCGCTTGATATTCACAGTATCCTTTGCGAATGTCCTACTGAATTATGCATGCAACAAATTGTATAAAAATTTGTGCAACTTTCTGGAGTTACGTGCCGAAATTTGGAAATCAAGCGACCCCAGCCAGACTCGATAGACCAAAATTTGAGGCAACTTGTCAGCGCAGAGCAGGAGGACGCGTACCAGACAGACCAGTCCTTGGCATCATCAGCCACAGCCTAGTACTTGGTCCTTGGGATAAGCCAACCCTCAGAGGGAGCAGAGAGCAAGTTGCTTGGGGGTTGAGTGTAGCGTTTACAAAGTGATTACTCGTGTTTAAAAATTGATGACTTCTGTTGGACACGTTTTCAATTTGAAAACGGCATGGAAAATGTTACCATGTTAGCCCCCACCCACCAATCCTCCCCTCCCCCTCCTGCTCCACCTACTCCATCCACTTAACAGGTACATTTAACGAAATTGAAACTTGTTGGTGGCGCGTTAAAAGTTGTCACATCAAATAATCTAAGCGACCTTTTGCTCGCTCCTCTCCCCCTCGTCTACACTCCTCGTTTCTGTGTGAAGATTGGTTGTCATCTTTGGAGCGACAATTAAATGCTTTGGGTGTCGTTTAATCATCGGCGTTGATGATTGACTCGTGGCTGCTGTCCGTCCTTGGAGATTTACGGCCGTTAAATGCTACACAGAAACGAAAATAAAACTGGCATTTTTAGTTGTCACATCATCGATAATCGATTTCGATTTCGAGTTCGAGTTCGAATTGGTAGACGCAACACACATTCTGGCGCTTTATTATAAGCCATAAAAGCCATTGGTCGGTTTATGTCGAGCAGCTGGTCAACCGGTCGGCCGGTCGCCGTTGTCTGTAACCAAATATGTTAATGGCATTTGGCAGCAAAGGGAAACTCAGAGTTTGTCTAATGAATTTCTTTTTGTCTATTCAAATCCATTCAAGCCATAAATGGCTTTTAAACTCGGCTCTAAACATCCAGTGCAGTGTTAAGGTGTGGTCAAGGGCGCCTTTTGGCCTTTTAGCAGCGGCTTTGCGGAATTTCAAAAACGTTTGGCAAAAACTGCACTCACAGTCTGCCCTTAGGTATGCAATGTTTTTCTACGTGTGTGTGTGTGTGTGTGTGCCTGGCTTATAGGTGTGTAAAGTGCATTTGTGTAGTTTGCAGTTGGGCACATTTAATCCAAGTTTTGTGGCAGTTGCAGTTGTGGGAGGTTGGACAGGTTTTTATTAGCCAGCAGCTGCTTCGTCTGGGCTTAAAGTTTGATTAAACTTCAGCACTGATAGTGCACACTCCAGTCCACAAATTTATAGACAATGCAGCACAATATATATATCTATATCTACAAACATGACCAACTTTAATGTGGCACGAGTGAAAATGTTCTACTATTCATGCACCCACAAACTAACAATGTGAATCGTGTTGGGGGCAGGATATTCGGGGTGGGGGGTGGTTGTATGTTGGGGCATATCCATTTGCCAAAATGGCAAAACTTGCATAAAAACTTTGCGCAACAACTTGGACTTTTTCATCAAACAAAAGAACAAACTAAAGCAGAATGAAACAAACTTTTAATGCAGTCGGCGACCAGAGCCAACCAGAGTCAAGCAGCAGCGCCAACCCAGAGAGCAGCTCTGTTCCGCGCCCTGGCACAGCTGTCAGTCAGTCCAAAATATTCTCACACACACACACAGATAGAAATACAGTTACAGACACATGCATCCAAGTAGACCAATACAGAGACTGCTTGGAAAATAGCAGCCAACATGGCTAACAAAAGTTTCCACGCTGCGGCAAAAAGCGGAAATGCATTCAAAATCTAATATGGCAGCCATGGTCATGAGCAGCAGCAGCAGCAGCTAAAGGAGACGGAGAAGGAGCAGCAACTGCGAAAAGTAGCAGCTAAACAAAAAGACTAAAGAGTGCCAAAGAAGAAAATGCAATTTTCTGAAAAACCCATTAAATGTTAGCCAAAATAAAAAACGACGAAAACAACTGCAAATAAAGCAAAAGCAAAAACCGAAGCCGTAGCCGTAGCCATAGCCAGAGCTAAAGGAGAAGATTGAGTGGGGGGTGGTGGGTGCAGGCGGGACCAGTGATAGACTGGCTATGTATAAAGAGTATGTAGAGTATATAAAATGCTGGCGTCGCTTTTCCTCCCCCACCACCCCTCCCATTCCCTCCACCCAAAAGAAAGCATGACTTGTGTGTTTTGTGTAAGCAGCGCCTTTTGCATGAAGCCATTAAGCGTGCTTTAAACTGTAAACTGTAAACTGTAAACTGTAAACTGTGGCTTTAAGTCGAGTTGATTCGCAGCAGCAGCAGCTCCACATGGACATGTCATATACAAGGCTCCCAAAAGGCGGCTCCTGGCCAAGGAACAATGCGCTGATAGAGCCATTTACGCCGTCAGCACATAATGATGACAATGCAGGCGTCTATAGTGTGTGTGGTGTGTGGGTGGGCAGAGCAGCTGCAATGTCTGCTGACGGATTTCCATGGCATATAACAAACATTGCCTTGGGGCGCGCGCGTCTGCCATTGAAAGGCGCAGACGAAGCTGCAGCTGTAGACGTGGCCAGGACGACGAATGGAGCCACCCAAGCAGCAAAAGCATCAAAAGCAGTGGCCATAGCCACAGGAGAAGCAGCACCAGCAGCAGCAGCAGCTGTTGTTATTTCTATGCCATGTCCTCTGTCTATCTATCTCAGTTCCTGTCTCTGTGTGTCTCTGTGTGTGTGTGTGTGTGTGGCAAGGATATATGCCTGACGATGAAATTTAATGGGGTGCTTTGATGCGATTGGTTTTCATATAACGCAGGCGCTTAAAATCATCGAATCATTCAAAAGAAAAGTGAGCTGACTGCTCCACACACACACACACACACACACACACACACTAGCACACCATCTCACACGCACTAACACAAAGAGAAGTAGCTGGAGCAGGCGCCAAGAGAGCGCCTGTAAGAAGCGCAGAGAAAAGAAGAAAACCAACAAACAAAAAAAAAAGCACGCAGCTCGTGTATAAGAATTTTTCTGCTGACTGAAAATAAAAAGAAAAACTCTAGAAAAAATCCCGAAAAAAGGAAAAAAGCGAAAAAAAATATAGAAAAGTGGGAGCTGCTGTGTGTGTGTTGGTGTGTCTGAGTGTGTGTGCGGCATTTTCCTTGGCTGCTCGACTCGCTGTCGTTTTTATATAAAAGGCAGCTACGATGACGACGATGATGACGACGATGATGATGATGATGATGATGACGACAACTGAACTCAACTCAGCTGAAACTCCACTCTGAGCTGGAGCCGGAGCTGAGCACGAGGAGCGACGAGCGACGATGTCCGAGTCGCTGCAGGAGAAGGCGAAGGAGTCGCTGTCGCTGTTGGAATCCTCGCCAATACGCGTACAGACAGCTGCCACACACAATCATACAATCACACACACACACACACACACAGAGGCTTGTTAGGACCTCGTTGGGTTGTGGAAGAAAAAAGCTTTTCTTCATTTTATATGGTTAGCATTTATTCGTTTTCTTTGCGTTTTTTCCCGTTGTTGCATTAAATTCTTTTAGCTGATGTTGCTGCCACACGTCATTTGTATATATATAACATATATATATAATATATATATGTAATATATATATATATATATCGGAGTAGAAACGTCCTTTTACATTTGAATTGCGCTCAGGGAAAATGCATTTGCTTCAAACTGTTGAAAAATTGAATTAAATCTTGACTTTAACTCAAAGCATGTAAAAGTTGGTCCATAAAGATAATAACTTGACTTGATTTTCCCCAATTTTCTTGGCTTTTCATTAAACAACATTAATCTGTGACTAACTTCTCTCTGCCGCCAGCGTGTAAATCAACAAGTTTCAGGAAGAAAAACAAAAGTCAGGACATAAATTTAAATGACAGACAGAAACGAGTCACACATCTTCTTCGAGTGGTTATACTGCAGCCGCAAGACACTTGTACTTGCAACACAAGACACATAAGGTCTATAAACAAACAGCAGCAGCTAGCTGCAGGGAGTCCTTGGGGCAGGCAACTCCCCAACTCACAAAAATATCGATAGACCGCAGCAGACAGAGGAGATTCCTTTAAACAAAAGGCGCTGCCCGGCCTAGACGCGGCTCAAAGCCCGCGAGCTACCATGACAAATCACACAGCCAAATTAAGTCTGTCTGTGTATGGGTGTGTGTGTGTGTGTGTGACAGCCTATAACGCACTCAAGCAGCAGGCAAGGCGCACTTATCGATTATTGTAGCATACTTACTGGCGTCATTTTGTGTGTTTTGCTCGCGACGACAAGCGGATTACTCTTTATTTTGGCTGTTATTATAACAGTATATATATGTGTGTGTGTGTGTGTGTGTGTGTGTTACATATGTAAACCGTTATGTATAGTATGTTTACTTTAGGCGAGGGAGCATTACTTAGCGAGCAGTTGCTGCCTTTTGTTTAAGATCTGCACAGTCATGGCCCAAGTGAAAGTAACGGCAATTTGTTGGCCCTAAAAGATATATACACATATATATATATACATATATATGTTTATACACTCTATATAGACTGTTTTCCTTAACGATTTTTAAAGCTATTCCAGCTAGCAGCACTCAAACAGTGAGTAAGTCTAGTCGAAAGGCAAAGCACACGGCAAGTCGGAGACGCAATGACAGCGACTATTTAACACGCATCATAGCATGATTTTTATGTGTGTGTAAACACACTCAGACACACACACACACCGCACACATACACTCATGTCGTCTGACTGTAAAAAAGGAAAACCAGTGTCAAGGTTAACGACCAATGAATTTATTTTGCTTGAATAAATTTTACGATAATGAGGAAATTGTCGTTGTCGTTTTGGGTATTTTTAATGGTCGTAATGTTGCTGCTGCTACACGTTGTTGTTGTTGTTGGTGTTTGGGTTGTTGGTGTTTGGGTTGGTGTTTGGGTTGGTGTTTGGGTTGGTGTTCTTAATGCGCCTGCGTCTCAATGTGCAAGCGAGATGCCAAATGCCACACACTCCGTGTGCGACTCTGACTCTTATTAAAAAGTGTCAGACAATTAAGCAGCGGCTATCATAAGCTGAGCTGTGAGCCAAGCTACCACATATTACCTATACATATATATATATATATGTGTGTGTGTATAGAGATCTGTTTAGTTGGACGATTTGTTTGCCTGGTCGCTTATCAGAAATGCCACAAACGTTTTTCAATTTCCGGCTGGCACAGTTTCCTCTGGCTTCTTTCCATTGAAGCAAAAATAAAACTGTAACTGGAACTGGAACTTTGTTAATTTCGGTTCAACTTGGACGTGGTTTGGGCTGTCCTCCTCTTCGGAGAGGACTTGCATTGATGCCGTGCGCAACTCCATTTTACGTAACATTAATTCCGTGATTTATTAGGGTCACGTGACCAACGCAACGGACGACTGAGCCGCACAAGTCACGAGGCTGCCAGACGCCGTCGCTGACCGCAAGACAGACTGAAGCCAGAGAAGCGGCAAAAGCAGGAGCAGGAGCAGGAGCGGGAGCGGGGGAAGGAGCAGCAGTCAGTGGCAGCAGCAATGGCTCATCAAATGTAGCTCATTGCGGCCAAAAATCTGTTCAGCAAACTGAGCAAAAGAATAAAGATTCCTCGCAAGACAAGCTAAAAACAGAATATCAAGTTATTTGGTTGTTGCTGTTGCAGTTGCTGTTGCTGTTGCTTTTGTTGCTGTTGTTGCTGTTGTTGCTGTTGCCTGTGTAGGTGTCATAAAGTGCATTCACATGAATGCGATAAAGTTTATTGTCAACTTGCACCGGCGACTGCTTCGAACTGGCTGGCAACAAGAAAAATTAATACCAAAACATTTGCCTCGCAACGTTGTTGTTGTTGTTGTTGTTGTTGTTGTTGTGGTTGTTGTTGCTGCGGTTGTTGTTGTTGTCCCGGAGATCGCACACGCCTACGCAAACATGTCGCAACTGTCATTTCAGCTTAAGTTGGTCCATTGTACGTTTATATTAGTCGCGCGGGCCTGCGTTCAGATAAAGAGACCTGAAACGCCTGCTGCCTGCTGCCTGGGCACCGACTCCTCCATCGCTCCAAGTGCTGATGATGCTGTTCCTCTTGTTGTTGTTGTTGTTGTAGGTTGTTATGCGCTGTTGTTGTTCAGTTTGCCGTGTGTGTGGCTTGTGTATGAGCGAAGAGTTACGAGCTGTGTGTCTGACTTTCAAATTCATTTCAAGTGTAAAGCGATATGTCGCCAGGGCGGCCAGAGGCGAACCTCGCTTGGATGCGGCGGCCTTAGGCCAGGAGAGAGGCATCATCCGGGGGGTAGCTGCAGAATCTTGTCGAGCTGGTGACAAACTTTGCCTTGCTTAAGTTACAAGTCATGTATTTTCCGTACATTCTGTTGTTGTTCCCACTTCTTTTTTGTTGTTTTCTGCGACGTTTTTTATTGAATTTGCAAATTTGTAAATTTGCCTGAAAGCCTTTGCCATATGTCAGCTTTAAGCCTGCCACGCCTACTTCAAATCCATTTTTAAATCCACTTTCGGCCAACAACTCCCTCTCCCTCTCTCTATCTCGGCTTAAGCCCCGCATTATTTTCATAACTGTTCGCGAAAAGGTTTTTCATTTAAATTTAACAAAAATGTAGCGCAAAATGTCGTAAAAGCTGCAACGGAAAATGCCAAACAACAACAACAACAATTGACAACTCTTGTTCTTGTTTTTGCACAGTCGTAAAGCAGCTGCAGCAGCGCCACCTTCCGGCCAGCTACGTGACAGTCGAGCATGCTCCAGCCTCAAGATACCCTGCAACTTCAGACAAATTATACCCTATAAGCTTCAGCTTTCTCTTGCCAATTTACAACATTATCAAAGTATTTCTATAGGCCAAGAGACTGCTATAAGTTATATACCCTACACTGTAGTTTGTAGAGTATCTAGAAAACAAAAAAAATATTCGCTTTTGTATTTTAATGCTTAAAAAATGGCGAACAAAAAAACGAAGAGGGAAAAAAATGCACGTGAATAATTGCAGAAAAAGCAGCAAAAGTTTGCAGTAAACAACAAAATGTGACAACAACAACGACAACGACAACAACAGAGTTACAGGTGAGAGAGGGAGTATGGATAGAGATAGACTGTGTAGAGAAAGAGATAGTAGATGTCAGCTCATTTGAGCGAAGCTTTGGCGGACTTTTGCGCAATTTAAAATTTCATGTGGCATCAGACGAGCGATTTCAAGAGATTAAACGGAAAACGGAAAACAGTAGGAAAAACGGAAAATGTGTGTGTGGCATTTCCACTGAATCACCATAGAATGCCCTAATCCCCTCCATATACATACATACATATATATATATATAAATATATTTTAAAATCAATTCGACAAATGTAATTTTTGTCTACATTTTGAGTCTGTTTTGAGTCCGTCTGCTGATGGAATGTATAGGGTATCATAGGGTATCTGAAAGTCTATCACTCTCTGCACATAAATTTGTGTGTTGCAGTTTTATTGTCTGGCGTTACACATATTTCCATTTACAGCTGGAAAACGCAGAGTCAGAGTCAGAGGAGGAGCTGCAGTTGGGTGCAAATTCGATGGCTGCCTGTCTGGGAGTTGGCGCTGCACTTGGGGCACAGCCGACGGCAGTTGCAACACAGATACTGATAGTAGGTGCCACCTCTCTGGCGTGGCAAGCCGAATCCTTTGCAACAGCAATTAGCTTAAGAAAATCCTTTTGCATTTTCCTTTGCTGAAGAGAAAACTTTTTGCCGATTTCTAAATAATTTCATTATGGAAAAATGTTCGGCTACGCCCACAGGCTGACACTCAGCATCCCTCTGGCAGTGGGTACAAGCAGCCTGCCCCTTGGCAAGCAGCAACTTGCCACGCAATTCACGCGCTCAACCAATTGGAAAATTTACACGTGCAAAACGATGAAAAATTGCTGCGGTTTTCCTTCGTTTTTTCTCCTTTTGTTTTTTTTTTAACGCGCCGCCGTCGTCATTCGAAATTGGTTGGCATAAAATTGGGAAAAGCCAACAAAAATTTTCACTGCAACATTTTCATTTAAAGCTTTAAATGACACACACATTTGCAGAGAGTGAGAGGAAGAGGGAGGGAGAGGGCGAGAGTGGGAGGGAGACAGACACACGCGGAAATACATATGAATTTTATTTGTTATTTTTTCTCTTTATATTTCATTTATTTTGTTGTGTGTTGTTCATTTTGTGTGTGTTATTTAAATGTGCACATTGTTGTCATGTTGTTGTTGTTGTTGTTTCAGTTGTTGTTGTTGTTGTTGTTGCTTTGTAATATTTTTAATTTTGCGCAGGCAGCGACATAAATCATTTTGTCGCGCATTGCAAAAATTCCAAAAGAGCAAGGCGAAAAAATTACAAAAATTTTTAAATTAGCTCACAACACACACCGAAACACACACAACCAAACACACACACATTCACACAGCAAGAAAGATAGAAAGAGAGAGATATACATGAAATGGAAATGGAAATGGGGGCGACTGGGTGGGCCAAGTTGGGGCTGGAATTAAATTTTCATATGAAAAACTCAAAGCAGCAACAATGTTCTGTGTGTGTGTGTGCTGGTGTGTGTGTGTGTGTGTGTGTGTGTGGAGGGGTGCAAGCGCTGGTGGTGGGGGTAAAAACAAAGCCAAATAGTAGAAAATTGGAAAGATGAAGTTGATTGTGATAGCAACAACAATGTTTTGCGACTTGGGGGCACCAAGAGGGAAGCGGGAGGGGAGAGGAGGGAGTAGGTGTTGGAGGAGCGGGCGCTGCTCGAAACGAAACGAACGAAACTGAACGAAAAAAGCAATTTTCAATTTTTCTACACAAAAATGCGAGCGACGCTGCTAAAAACTTTGACGACAGACAGAAAAGGCGGCAGGAGGGTCGTGCGGAGCGGGGCGGGGCGGGGCTGGCAGCTTGGTCGGGCGTTTGGTCTGAGGGTTGGGCTGAGGGGAGGAGGAGGAGGAGGGGTAGCCGTTTGCGCCTTGCAGTAGTCGCTGGCAAGTGATAAATCATTTCAACTGTCACTTTCGAAACACAATTTTATCTAAACACACACTCGCACACACTCACTACACACACACACACACACACACACACAGTCAGAGACAGCAGTGAGATACACAGATACAGAACAGACGATGGCATTTTGGGGTTCAATTGTTGTTGCTATTTCCTAGGGTGACTTCTATTTGTACATGTCCAAAATTTCAGTCTATATGAAAAGATTCATTGTTTTAACCATGTGTGTGTGCGCCTGTGTGTGTGTGTGTGTGTGTGTTAATGTGTGTCATTGCATTTGAACTTTGTGCCTTTGTGATAACAAACAACGCTTTGATGCATTTTCGATTTTCCTCTAATCAGAATGCACAGGAAAAGTTAGAGAGAGAATCTAGCGCCATTTATCAGCACTTGAGTTGTGGCTAAGGAGCGTGGAGTGCTGAGGGGAGGGGGCGGTGCTGACAGGGGGAATGACACTCTACATTTCTTGGGAATCCATAAATAGCGCCACAAATTTAGCTGGGCTTGGGGGGAGGAGAAAGAGTAGAAGGAGGAGGAAACATACAAGTAAATGTTTTAGTTTTATTTTTTTCGAAAATTCTTTTTCTGAGATGTGTAAGCCATTTAAATTGTCATAAAACAAACAAAAATAACACAGGAAAACTTGGGAAACTATTTAAAAAATATTTTCTTTATTTTCCTTTAATATTTCTGCCGTTTTGTTTTTTGTTTTGGGCGCTTCTTCAAGCTGTGACGCGCACATTTTATGTTGTGCCTCCGCCTGTTGTTGTTGTTGTTGTCGGCTTATTGATTAAACATTGCATAATAAGTAGTAAAAATAATAATAACAACAACAAGAACTAATATCATAAACAAGAAGAAGCACAACTATAACAAGAGGTAAAACAATAATAACAAAAATAACGAGAAGAAACCTTTTTATTGACTGGTCGCTTCGTCTCGCAACTCAATTCGCCTTCAATTCGCCTCGCACACGTACACACGTACATACATACATACACTCCCATACACGAGTCAGTATTTAACTAGCGGCATCTCGCTTGCACACACACGCGACAGCAGCTAAGGCTAAGCATTGGCGCTGCCTTCTTACGATATAAGCACCCAGTGCGCTCAACTTACGATATACTTACGCTTACGCTATACAAAGGGGAAATTGCTCACCGGCAACTCAGCGTGTGAGTGTGAGTACATATGCATGTACATGCATGCGTGTGTGTGTGCCTTCTTATTCGTGTTTGGCTCATTTCATTGAGAGCTCTTCATCGTAGACTGTTTGGCTCGGGCTGCTGCCGACGCTGCCGCTGAGTAGTTTCGTTTCGTTTGTTCGTATGTTTTTTTCTTCTTTTATTTCTTTTTTAACTATAAAAACGACAATAAAATTTTTAGTGCAAAGATTTATGTGCGAACAATTTTGAGATTTTGTCTTTGCCGCCGCACAGCAACTCAATTAATTCATTTGATTTTTCGAATTTTCGATATTTCGAATATCGAATTTCGAGCTTTTCCCCATTTGAGTTGATTATTTGAGCTCACTTTTGATTGGACAAGGTGTGCGACATCTGTCCGAATTTAATATTTAATATGCTATTAATATATTTTGAATCATTTCTGTTCTATTTTATTTTTAAACTAAACAAAACTGTCAACCCTCGACTGCATTTCCGAGGAGGGTTTTGGCTATTGCTTTAAGGAGGTGGCAGGGGCAGGGGGCAGGGGGAGGAGCGTGCCCCCTTGTGTACACGATAAACACCCCACAAAAGCGTCCATAAAACGTGCCCATTACCGCCAAGAAAATTGCCCATTAAGAAAACGAAGCAGACGCCTTCTTTACGCTTTTCTTCTCGTTGTTGTTTCTTTTGTTGTTGTTGTTGTTGTTGCACTGGCCAAGTTAGAATTTAAATAAAGGTGCGTCGCCCTCGTTGAGCTCTAAAAAAAAGAAGAGGAAAAAAAAGAAAACACCAAAAAATAATAGAAATCGCTGCTTCGCAAGGGCGTGCAGCGAGTGGCAGTGGGTGGGTTGGGGGTTGGGGGTGGGTGGGTTGAGCAACCCCTGGGCCAAAGAGAAGAACGCCTCTCCACTTGGCCCAGTGTCTTCATTGTGCTTTAGAGCCAATAAACCAAATTATTATTAGCGCCATTTTCATTCTTCTTAATTTTATTTTATGTTTTCTTCACTTTTTTCTCAGCCATTTTTAGGGACTGCGTATTTCATTTAAAGTTTTATGCACTTAAAGTGGTCTTTACAGCAATAAATGGCCTGCAAAGGGGGGTTAAGGTTTATAGAGGAACTTGTAAATAATTTTTAATAAGATTGAGTCGCTTTTCGCGATGGCAGCTCAAATATTCCACCTGTCAGTCAATGCCACGCAAAGACTTAACTGTGTCTGTTTCTCTCTGTGTGTGTGTGTGTGTGTGTGTGTGTGTGTAGTGTGGCTTAACATATTTAACGTTCTGTCAATATTGTGTGGAAATCTTCAAGTTGACAAGTGTTACAAATCGCTTGCGACAATCAGTTGAGTCTCTGAAGCTTAGAGAGCGGCCAGCAACATAGCTTAAGAACTTAAGATATAACACGCGATACGAGTATTATAATGATATAATATTATAACATAATAATAATAATAATAATATACTAATAAGAGGCTTTTCTAACTCTTTCAGGACGATGGTGTCGAAGAGAATGGTCCTCACCTGCCGATGCTCGCAATGCAGACGCCTCCCGGCGATTGTATTCCTCAGTCTTCCTTGGTAGTCCTGGTAAGTCCTCATCTCTTCTCTCTTTCTATCTCTATCTCTCTCTTTCTCTCTTTGGAGTGTCGCCTTTATCAGTGTGTTGACCCAGCGACCAAGTGACGTCAATGTTTCCATTAGATTTCCATGATTTACAATATCAATTCGAGTTTTCCTCTTTTTAGTTTTTGTTTCATTTTTTTAGCAGGGGATTAAATAGAAACCTGCCGCATGACAGTAGTGTGGCATTGTTGTGTTTTTTTGTTGTGTGTGTGTGTGTGCTATCGCCGGCAGAAGAGAGATCCGTCGGCCAGATTGTGCCAAAGAGTTAACGTTAATGGCAAACTACTAACAATGGCCGCTGCCTCACGGTCCGGCGCAGTGGGTAATTTCTATAATGATATACGAACTTGCCACAGGCCACAAAAATGCCAAACAAAGGCAGCCCAGTCAGCCAGAGTTGGCCAACTGCTCCGTCTTCTGCCACTGGCCAACTGGGTAACTGGCAACTGGCAATGTAACGCAACTGGCAACTGGCAACTGGCAACTGGCAACTGGCAACTGGCAACTGGCAACTGGCAACGACTATGATGCTGATAATGGCGTTCATAGCGATGTGGCAGCCAAACAGCCAATGGATCAGGATCAGAAGCGTAGAGTCAGACAGACAGAGAGACAGACAGACAGACACACAGACAGACAGACAGAGAGACTTCAGCCAATGCCGTGAACTGGCCAACATCGAAGCAAACGCATCGCATTGCACTATGCAACAAATGTTTTTGGCACGAGTCGCAGAAATTTAAATTTCCTTTTTCATTTCGAATATATAGTTTCCATTTTCCTATTTCCACCGATCTGCTGCTGGAAATTGGAACCTAATTGAACTTACTTCTATCTATCTTAATCTAGCCTAGTTATAGATCTATTTTGTTGCCTAGTGTTCTTACTGAAGTTGTGCCTGGGCGGAGCTCAGCAATGCCTGCCAATTACTCGAAGCTTTCTTCTAATATGCACTTCCCCCACATCTAACTCTCCCCTCCTCTAGTTTCCCCCCAGCTTGTCTAGGGTGTACGAGTGTGTGCTGTAATCAAAATTCCAAGTGCCAGCAGGTTGCTCAGTCGAGCAATTCGTTAAAGTCAATTTGCAAATCATTTTTCCATTGAAACTCAATCTACGTCCACGTGAAAATACCCAAAAGGAACTGAACTTGCGGCTTAGTCTGGCAGCTCCGCTCTTCTGCTCGCCTCTCTTCAGTCTCCAGTCTTCAGTCTGTCGTTCCTTTAGTTTCACGTCCTCCTTTGCCGCATCGATAATAATGATTTTCTTTGAAATGCATACTTGAGCTGCGTCTTAGCCTCAGCCTCGGCCACAGCCTTGGTTTCGGCCTCGTGGCTTTTGGCTGTGGCTTAAAAAAACTGACAGACAACTTTGTGTGCGCTCCCAGCTCCCCCCCCCCTCCCTCCTCAGCTGCCCAGGCTCATTCTTTAGACTTCGATGGCTTCAAACGTGGTGTAATAATACTAAATTGTTGCTGATTATCCTTTTGGCGGTTCGCCTTTGGACATGTTCTTCGCTTCGGATCTGACTTTGTTTTCTGGCTTTCTGCCTCTTTTGCATACGCTGGATCCGACTTTACCTCTTGTTGTTGTTGTTGTTGTTGTTGTTGCTGTTGTATTGGCTGAAAATGGCGTCACAGTCAGTGAACAACAACTGCAGCAAGAGGAGGCTTCAGTATGGAGTGCATCTGCATCTCTATTTCGGACTTGGAGCTTCGCCTCGTTTTCGTTTTCGTCTTAACTCTTTGCTTTGGCTCTGGCTCTGGTTGTGGCTTTGGCCAAGTGTGTACAGTACATGTTGGCTTGATTTTGAAAGAAATCAAGCAAAAATCAAAGCCAAAGCCGCCAAGACACAAAACTACTTGAATGGAGTGCGCATGGACGGACCAAAGACTGAAGACTGAAGACTGAAGACCGAAGACTGGAGAAGAAGCAAGACCAAAGAGCTGGGGTCCCACTTCAATAGTCACATAAATAGACTTGCAGTCGCGCTTGAGTCTCTTACTCTCTGGCCAGGCAGAAGGCAGGCTTTGTATTGGGAAAATCGTGTGGTCCGTTGGCTTTTCTACGGTTTTTTGGGTGCTTCATTTTTATGCTTCACTTGGCCGCTTTGTCGGCACTTCAGCCGACTATTTTCCAGCTCCACACGTTTTTCGCAGAAAACTTTTGTGTCGCGCTTTAGTAATTACCGTTAAATGACCCAAGCTCCAAGCCTTCTTCTTGTAGCGGCTTGACCAGAGCCGTCAAACTGAAAGAGGCCTAAGACAGTCCTTGACAATTGTCAACTGTTCGCAGACTCAAGGCTGAGCTTCAACTTCGCCGTCTGCAAATTAATTGCGACTAGTACTACGAGCAGATCCCAGAAATCAGAAATCAGAGGCCAGAGACGGAGTCAGAGCCCACAAGTTGTCCAAGTCGACGGGCCAAACAAATTTTGCATACCAAATTCTGTTTCTCTCTCTCCCTTTCTTTCTTTCGTTTGTTTTTGTTTTTGTTTTTGGTTTTTTTGCGCGCTCGGCAAAGTTCGTTGAAGTTGCACTTTGCATTTTAACAGACGGCGACAACTTCCAGTAAAATCAATTAACAAACAATAAACGTTTGTTGGCCAAGCCAGACACGTATTTTATTTAAGTATCTAGAATATTAAAATGGGATCAGACACGACCCGTTGTTGTTTCTGTTTCTGTTGTTCGCTTTGGCTTTGAGCTAGACAGTGACAAAAATTGAGGCACTGCGTCGGCGACGTTCATTGAAACGTTTTTGGAATATCTGAGCGGCTTCTGCAGCGGCTTCAGCTTCAGCTTCAGCTTCAGCCTCGGTTTCTGTTTCGACTCTTTTTTTTCTGCTTTGCAACTGCAACAACAATCAAAAGATTCGAGTACTTTTTTTCGTCTGAGTGGTTAAGTCGAGCCGAGAGCTGGAACTGATGGCCGGGCTTAATCTGTCGCAGTGGCTCTGGTGAGAACCACGATCCACGAAGCAGAAGAACCACCCAGCGACCGCCGACAGTCACCGCATCAACTTAAGACGATTATTTATGAACTGCGGGCCCAACGAGGCCCGTTTAGACCTGGCCGGCGACTCTGCCAATGGCCTGTGTCGTATTGGCCAGCAATGGCCGCTGCAGGACACTGACATCGACACCATCACACCAGCAACTCCAGCCCCACCTCCAGCTCCAGCTCCAGCCCCAGCTCCACCATTCATGGTACATGTGTACAATGTAGCAATGCGTGTTCGATGACTTAAATGACAACGCAGGCGGACTGCGATGCGTTCAGTTCTTAGCCTTGTTATTACAAAGTGGCTAAATGCCTGCCAAAGCAGTTGAAACCCTTCGGAGCTCTTTCATAGATAATTATCAGGGCCACCTTCAGTTCATTCCAGTTGCTTTTGGCCACCTTTCAAATCATAAAGAAACGGCTAATAGTCAACGTTAAGACTCATCCCAAGCTTTAGCTGGATTGGGGTAAACTCTGTTCAAAATTTGCATATTGCCGCAAGCTTCAAATAAATATAAAGTTCCTCTGCAAAACTTTAAAAAGCGCACAACAAAATTTGATTTGCGTGTGAAAAATGTTGAGGGAAACAAAAAAAAAAAAACAAAAGCCAAATAAAATAGACATAACAAAAAAGTTAAATTTGGCTTTAAAATAAAAAAGGCCAACCTTTGTTTTAGTTTTTGTTTTTATTTTTGTTTTGTTTTGATTTTTGGCTCTGCGTTTCGTCTGCTGCATTTGATTTGCTCCAAATATTTTGGGTTCACACTTCGGGCCTCCGAAGTTCCGGAGGTTCCATAGTTTTTGATTGATTGCCGCATACCCTGATCAAGTGAACAATGCGTGCGAGACTCTGTGAATATATATCATATTTTTATGGCCCAAAAACAACAACAATTTGTGGTCGAAGTCTGCACGAAAATGTAGAACATTTTGGGCTTGGATGCGAGCCTCGCTCAGATCCAGAAACAAAAAAATATGTGAAAGATTTATTGGGTTTCTATTTGATATTTTGAAGCCTGAGAAATTTCTGAATGAATGCCAGCGAATCCAACTTGTTGAGAAAGATTCATTTGTTTTGTGGAAAACTTGGTTGCTATTTAGTTTTCGGAAAAGCAGGAAAAGGGCTTTAAATATATATTTCTGGGATTCTTAACTAATCTTTTTCTCTCTCTTTTCTTGCAGACAATTTCGGAACGAGTGCAAGCGGTAAGCTTTCTCCTTAAACTCTTTATTATTATAATTATTATTTAAGTGAATACAGAAAAGATTGCTTGAAACGCATGAAACGCATGAAATGTCTGTAATCAGCCAATGAAAAGCCCCTTTGGACGAGGCACACGCCCAGCTGCTGGCAAAATGGCCAAAAATAACGATCCCCAATTCGACCAATAAAACAAAAACAACAGCAAACAGAAGAGGAATCTTCGCTCCAAAATGAACCGAACTGAACTGAAAGTGAACTGAACTGAACTCGCACTGAAGTGAACAGCAAATTGTAAGGCTTGTGACTTGCTGGCTGCCTTTTGATGCGCCCTTCATTTAGTATTTGACAGGACCTATAATTATAGACGGGCATAACCCATCATCAGCATCAGCATCAACATCAGTCTCACATGAGGATAGAGAGTGGGAAAGAGAGAGAGGGGAGGGGAAGAACTAAATGCTGGGGCTATATAAATTTTCTGATTAAGAGCCATCTTATCATTATTATAGACTGTGCGCACGCTCTGTCCCTTTGTGAGTGTGACTCTGCCTGGGCTGGGTAAGAAAATGTTAAGTAAAGTAAAATGAAATACCGATACACACACACACACACACACACACACACACACACACATGCACATGTTGAAATGTAGCCATGCGTGAGTCTCCCCTCCTCCTCCGCCTCCTTAAAGGCATTACAGGGATTTAGTTTTTGGGATTTCGATTTCGATTTCTCACACACAGAAAACGCGGATCCGAACGGAGGGCCCAAAGAAAGATATAAGAAATGTGTAGAACATATTGTTGCTTGGGTTTCATTTGGTTTCGTTTCCGAAGATTTCCTGTGAAATACTTTAAGCCCCGGCCCTGGGCATGCCGAGAAACAAGTATACGAACAAGATTGTGACTGGAACTGAGACGGAGAGTCACAGTCATAGTCGGAGTTGGAGTTGGAGTTGGAAACGGAGATCCAGAATAAGAATTGAGGCCTGCGTTTCGGCACACACACACACACTCACACACACAGACACAGACTATATTCGATTCGATTTGATTCTGTTTTGTTGTGTTATGTTGTATTTTGGGTTAAACATACTTGAAATTCTTGTTTCAACTTAGCGGCAGGGCCGAGGCGGGTCGCGGCGCTGGCGGGGGCAACATGTGTGTGTGTGTAATTTAATACGCTTTCGAAATTAAGAAAAAATACTACATATATATATACATATATATGTATATTTGTGTGCACATATCTCGATATGGCTGCTAGGCATGAAAGGTCACAGCGAAAGATTTAAATTTGGAATTAGTTTGGCCGCATCGAGCAACATAAATAACGACGACAACAACAACATTGACAATCATATCGTATAAAGGCTTTTGTGTTGCTGAGTTTGGGGCATCTTTTAGGGAAATAATTCATTATTATTAGACAGTTGCTGAGCAGTCTTAAACTGAGACCCAGAGTCGGAATCTTGGGAGTCTTAACTAGGCAGGTCATTGATTCTCCGTCCAAGATTCTCGTGTTCCTCTGATAATTTATGCAGTGGCTACGTCATGTTATTAACTGTAATTTGCATATTATAAAGCTGATAACTTCAGGTATTTTGTATTCATTTTTATTTTGTCTTAGGCTCTGGCTTAATTCGTATTGAGTTTGTGTTCGTTTGAGATTTTCCCCCGCCGAAAGGCAACATAGCCCCAACAAAACGTTTTGCAATTTTCTGTTGAAAGATTTTCACATGCCAGAGGGGGGACAGAAGGGGGTTGGATCGGGCAACGTTCGTTGTCTTCGTGTCGTGACTGATGCGTTATAATTTTCATGCTGTTAAAAAGAAACCAAAAGCAACAAAAAACAGAAACCAGTAACAACCATCAGAGCCAGAGCCATGTTGCTTGGCTGTGGGGTCCCGCCTTAAGTTTTGTCTGCTGCAATTTCGATGTCAAAAATCAACGGCAGACATTTCATTTTTTCTCCTTCTTGTTGTTATTCATTATTTTCGCTTGTGCTAAACGAAATTACACGCTTATAAGTTACTTAATAATATTTGAAAATAATAATACGTAGCACATATAGATTAGCCGTATCCGCAGACCCAAATTAAGTCTGAAGAAACGCAACACGAACCTCAAACCAACTGCAGACAGTTAACCGAGGCAACACATATAGATATATATAGATATATATATATAACTTATATATGCGATCTAAGATCTTATAGGATTAGTTTCCTTTGTCATAATCCTAATCTTAGCTCAAGTTTTTACCTGTCTCCAAGGCTGCAGCTTATATTCTTTTACCTGTAACTCCGCTCCACAACTCCAACTCCAACTTGAGCCCAGAAGACGTGTCAATGTGAGTGAATTACTTTTATATTGTGGGACTGCATGTGCATAAGAAATGTGCATTCGGAGTCGGAGATTAGGTTCCAGTTCCAGTTCTGTAGCTTACCCCTGTCTGGGGCAACACTCCAGGCGAAGACCGAGAGAACACCCAAAAACAAATTAAACGCGTTGCCATTAATCTTCAAACTTCTGGGACGCACATCATCATATGTACATGTGTGCGGGTCTGTGACTGGGGACAAACCTGTGCAATGGGTAGAGGATAGACGGGAGGCAGGGAGTAGGAGGCAGGCAGCTCGTCTTTGGTGGCTCCAGAGGCCGGCCCCATAATCAAGGTGAGATGCATTTCAACATGTCTCATAAATTCGTGCGGATTGAGCGCAAAGCGCACAAAAATCTTGTCCAGACGTCGTCTCTGGATTTGCATAAACTCCGTGAGCGTTGCCCAGGAGTAGAGACTGCAATATGCAACTGTATCTGTGTGTGTGAGGGTGTGTGTTGGTGTGTATGTCCATATATATAGGACTCGTTTGTGTATTTGTTGAACTGCGTTCATAAATTCTGCCAAATTTGACAATTATGCGCATTAATAATAAATAAAATTGACAATAATTGAATTTGAATAATTTGATTTTGCATATGTAAAGGGACAGAGACAGACTGAGAGAGACTGAGCGAGGGAGAGGGAGAGATATATGGGAGGGACACATATGGCTAATCTGCATATAAGGCGGTTGCTCTGACAGCTTTTGATTGTTATTTTAGCTCTTTTTTTCGACTGGTTTTTGTGGGTAGGCGTGAAAACATGTGTTGCCTCTTTTTGTTGAACTCTTTCGTTGTTGTTGCTTGGAATTTTAATAAACTTTTGAGTACTTTGAGCGGCTTTTTTTTCCTCTGTACATTTTGTTTTGTTGCAGTCGAAAAAAAAGAGATACAACGGCAGCCTGAGAACCGAAAACCCAAAGCAAAGTCCAAGGCGAGCGACCAATCTCAGCGGACCGCAAAAATCCGTATAAAAATAATGAGGCATGAACATGTTGCAGCATCCAGCAGCAACACCAACTGCAACTGCAACTACCACAAGCTCTGACCAGCATTATTATTATTATTATTATTATTATTATATTTTTTTGTAGCGGCAAAACAATGCAACTGACGCCGTTGCTGGGGCCGCCACGGGCTGGCTCAAAATATTACCACGGATCACACAAATCCGCCATAAAAAATACATATACATATATACCGATATATACATATATATATATATATCGTATGTATCGTATGTATCCATATGCAGTAACAGGCAAACTGGTCAAGCCAAAGCCAAAGCCAAAGCCGCTTTTGTGTTAATACCTCAAAACGTTTCGTTTTTTTCGTGCATTTTTGTGCCAGCCTCCTCCTTTGGGTCTCTTTGGGCCGGAGAGGCGCAAAAAATGGCTATCGTGTGTCTGTATGTGTGTGTGTGCTGCCTGCCATATGCCAGAGCTGGATAAACTCCTCTGCGCCTGTTGTTCTTATTGACTTGTTGCCGTTTCATGGCGTTGCGCGATTGGTGATCCATCATCATTTTGAGGTCTCACATAATTTGCTGTTTTTCGCAGAGGAAAACTTTTAGGGAAACAGGCAATATTTAAGTGCTTGATGGTAAATTGGTTATGGAAAATAATGGACTTGTGCCACAGCGCAGCCAATGGCAATCTATTTAAAGAGAATTTCATTCTATGGGAAAAAAACGATTTGAGTTTCCTTTTGAATGTATTCACAAGCCGATTCTATATATTCATAACATACATTCGATTGAACACGAATAAGTGTTAGCTCAGTAAACTTAGTTTTCAATTCAATTCAATACTTTTATTAGCAAATCAATCGAAAGACTTTACATCAATTGCGGCGACTTTAGAGAGAAACAAAAAGCAGCTCAAGGCCCATCAAAATAGATTTGATTTTCCTTTTGAAGATATTCCTAAGGTACATCCGATTGAAGGCGATTATATAGATAGATATAGAAAATATATTCATAACATACTTCGATTGAAGGCGTATATATGTTAGTAAGTTTTCAGTTCCATTCTTCTATTAGCAAATCAATTGAAAGACTCCAATTTCGGTTAGAATATATTCATAAGGTGCATCCGATTGAAGGCGATTCTATATTATAGATAGATATATATATATATAGATAGATATAGATTGTATATTATATAGATAATACATTCAAACATTCTCCGATTGAAGGTGTATATATGTTACTTTGTTTCCAAGTCAATTCAATACTTTTTATTAGCAAATCAATCGAAGGAATCCAATTTCCTTTTGAATATGTTCATCGGATGTACTTGATAGAAGGCGATTCTATATTATAGATTATATAGATAGATATATATTATATATTCATAACATACTCCGATTGAAGGCGTATATATGTTACTTAGTTTTCAATTCAATTCGATACTTTTATTAGCAAATCAATCGAAAGACTCCAATTTCGGTTAGAATATATTCATAAGGTGCATCCGATTGAAGGCGATTCTATATTATAGATATATATATATATATATATATATATATATAGATAGATATAGATTATATATTACATAGATAATACATTCAAACATTCTCCGATTGAAGGCGTATATATGTTACTTAGTTCTCAATTCAATTCGATACTTTTATTAGCAAATCAATCGAAAGACTTTCAATTAATCGCGACGAGGTTAGCAGCTCAAGGCCCATCAATTATTCTGGCGCCGTGCAATTTTTCAACATTTAATTAAGTCATATGGCAAACACTTTAAGCCTTATTAATTTGCCGATCGCATAAAAGTAATAGCTTCTCATAATTGTCAGCCAGTGGCGCTCACTTGGGGCAGAGACTGAGAGATGCAGTGCGACAAATCTTGAGCTTGGGAAATTAATTGCCGATGTTTATCTTTCACGTAATATTCAATAAAAGTTTTCATAAACTTAAAGCGCTGCAGACGCATAAATCATGCACAGTCTGTGTCTGTGTGTTGGTGTGTGTGTGTAAGAGTGTGCCTGAGTGTGTCTGAGTGCTGCTTGGGTTGGCTAATAAGCGCGAGATCGCACCTTGGAGGTCTCAGCTCTTTGTTCAGCAGGTAAGACAAGTGTTGCTTGTGCCTGTTTAGCCACCCACTTCACAGGCAACAACAACACAACAACAACAACACAACAACAACAACAACAACAACAATAATGACGCTGACGAAAACGAAGACGTGGCCCGAAGACGCCCCTTTTGAAGCTTCTGTCATGCGTGAGTTGCTCCGGGGCCGCTCAAGTGGCCAAGCTGGGGGTTCAGCTCGGAGGCAGGCAGCTTCTGTGGCCACACTTGAGGGGCACAGGTTTCCTGAAGTGTTTGCATTTGGTTTGTCGAGCTGCAGCTGTGTGACAAGCCGGGCTGAGAACTAGAAGCAGATGCCACCCAGCGCGTTTGCTGATTTCACTTGACATGTTTTGAATTCAATTAAACGCCTCAAGCTGCCAGCTAAACTCTCAGTGCGATCGTGGGGCATGTCGCAAGTCAATTGCTGTTGCCGTTGCTGTTGCAAGCTGCTGGCTGCTGTTTATTATTATTAAAAGCAAAACTCAATTAGTTGGCCTCAGTCCAGTCGCAGGCGCTGCTCAAGTGGGAGGAGCAGGTTTTTATGTGAGCTTAAACAGACTTCCGCCATCTTCGAATGGAAAATGATTGACAGACGATTGGCATGATTTTGTATAAACAAATGGAAAACTCACACACACAACTGGCGTGAAAATGGAAAGTTGGGCGTTTGCTTTTCAACAGCAACAAAAAAGGGAAAAGTTTATTTAAAAACTAATTGAAAACTGCTTTTGCTGCTGCTGCTTCGATTCAGCCGATGCTTCTGGCCCAAAGACCCAGAGTCAAGTGCTTTTTTGGGCCAAAAGAAAAACGAGTGAAAAACAATCTACAATTTACAATTTGTTTGTTTTCCTTGTGTGTTAAAGTGCAGTTTGTTATTGAAATTTATAAATGCATTTATTGCATATAATTCTATTTATTTTTCCAATCACTTTTGCTGCCCGCTCGCATCTCTTTTATTCCTCTAAATACCAGCCAAAAGCTGTCAAAATAAATTCAAATAGAGAATATTAAAAGACTTTTTGAATGTTCCGATTATAGTTTAAGGGAAGTTTATATACTCGTTATATACAAAAGAAAAGTTTAGTTAATTTGAGGTTCTGTTGGATGAATCTGTTTCGCTTTTAGCAGCTGGTCAAGAGTTTTCCATTAAGCCCCATTTACAATATTTATAAGTAGTCGACATGCAACTTTGTCAGGCTGCTCGTTCAGCAAACAGAGTGCAGCTGCTGGGATGCTCCGACTCCAGCTCCGACTCGAGTTCCGACTCCAGCTCCAGCTCCGACTCTGAGTCCAGTTCCGTTGATGGTTTAGGGGCGACGAGTTAGCGTGGGTGGTTTATCGTTGGGTTGCTTCTGCCTCTCCATGTGCCTTATTCTATTTCTCTTTCCATGTGTCTATGTGAACGTGTGTGTGTGTGTGTGTGTGTGTCTGTGTGTGGGTAAGAAAAGCCAGCAGGAAACTAAAAATGTTTTGTATGTCCGTATAAAGGAAAAATCGCAAAATTTACTGCAAATTGGAATTTTGCGCAATTGTAGAAAAAATTGTGGCAAACACAGAGAGGGAAACCGAGCAGCCAAGTAGCTGGCCAGCCAATGGCAGCTGTAGCTAACAATTTCTTTTGTTGGCCAAAAGGGGAGGGGGAGGGAAGGGAGGGAAAGGGCTTTGCTTGCAATAATAACAACATACGTCTGTCCGTCAGGCTGTCTGCTTGGCCAAAGACGCAGTGGCTCCTGCATCCTTTGCTGCTGCTGCTGCTTCTGCTGCTGCCCTCATTGCCGACACTTTAAGCCAATAATAAATAAAAATGCTTGTTACGACCCAGCCACCCACTTGCAGCTGGAAAATTGCGACGGCATCGAATTTATTTGGCCAAACAGAAAACTTCTTGAAGGGAATTGGAAGTGGTTCCATAAAGTCGCCAAAGTTATAGTGAAAATTAATTAAGTTTTGCGCTGCGCTTAACAATTCAATTAAAAAATACGCGCTTTATCGTCCCGCATAGTAAGTACTACAACAAAAAGCACTCTACCCCATCCCCCAATCTCCAATCCCCAACCAGATGCATAGCCATACCTCTGTCTGGGTGCTACCAATCTCTGTGTGCCGCTCAAGTGCCACAAGTGCTTTTGCACATCGTTATTATAACAATAATAAGCAGCAGCGATTTCGAGCTCTTGGGCAAAGATTAATTGTGTGTTTGGGTTTGGGTTTGGGTTTGGGTTGGCCAGATCCCAGAACGGATCGAAATTGGAGCAGGCGCAGCCAAAGAAATGACTTTGATTCCAGAGTCGATGCATGGAGCGTCAAGAGTGGAGAGTGGAAAGACTCTTTGGCGCAAAGTGCAATCCACTTGAAGGAATTTACATATCAGCAGCAGATACCGACGGCACCACCGATGTATTCAGCTCTTGACTCCACCTCCACCTCCTCCTGCATCTTCTCAATTGACTCCACCTCGGCATCTCTGGGGCTCTGCCTCAATGTTGCAGCCAAATGCATTAATCAATTTCATGTTTTCTTAAGCGCGCGCCTGCCGCGATTTGAGTGCTCCTCCAGCTCCGGCTCCAGCTTCAGCTCCGCCATTGGCTGCGTCTGGGGACGCTTTACGTATGAGTGGAATAATCAATTTCGAGGATCATAAACAACTTTTAATGAAGTTGTTAAGTGCCAGTTGCGCTCTCTGCCTAAAATACTTTGCCCACTGCCCCATGCGATAAACATTTAAAAGAGCAACTGCATCCATAATGGACTCTGACTCCGACTCCGACTCCGACTCCGACTCCGAATCTGACCAGAGAAAAGTCACCACAATCACGCATTTCCATAATTGCTAAATTATGCAGACCCATTCACTCTCAGCTTAGTGGAAAAGTCCAACAAGTGTGTGTGCGTTTTTCGGGAAGTTCCTTTGTTTCGGTTTTTCTTTTGTTATTCGCTCGTTTCTGGTAAATTAATTTTACAACTTTAAACTCTCGACTTGGGGTATGTCAGCTAAATAACTGAGTTTGTCTCTCAACTTTCCATTTTTGTAATCAGTAAGCGGATATTTATAATTCTACTTAAAGTATCTTTAGATAGTTTTATTCCCCGGCTAATTTCGATTGATTTGCATTTTGGAAGTTCTCTATCTTTAACATAGAGCATTGGGTATTCTGTTTGCTTCTGTTGTTTATTTTGCCTGCCATCAGCATTTGTTTTATGGTCATGTTTAGAAAATCAAGCACACGGCTGGCCAGTCGCCCAGTCGACCAGTCCAGCACTCCGGGAACGTCTTCATTCGGCGACTAAATTAATCAAAATGAACTTCCGGCTTACGCAAAATGGCGTGAAGTCTGCCACCAACAATGTGTGTGTGTGTGTTAGGCATGTGCTACTGTGAAATTTTTTAGTGCTGTTGGTAAATTAATGAATGAGTTAACTGAAAAATTAATGAAAAGCCAGCAGGTAAAAGAAAATGTGAAACGCAAACGAAAAGCCAAAGGTGTTATGCGAAAGATAAAGCATGGAAAATTTATGAAGCAACCACACAAAGCAGAAGAAGCAGAAGCAGAAGCAGAGAGGAACTTGCTGTCATAGCCTCCAAGTTAGACATTCCCATAGACGCACTATGTTTGGTCTTGAGAAATATTTGTTTTGGCATACAAGAAACAATCTGAACAGTTCCTCGGCTCCTCCAGACTTTTCCAGAGGTCGAAACATAAAATTATGCAATACGTATTACCCAGATAATATGGATTATATGGGAGTGGGAGTGAGTAGATAGGGAAATCTTGGAGCTGGTTTATATTGTTTGCATGTGCTTAGTGCCCAGTGCTTAGCCATTTGGGGCTTCCTGTTTGAGGCAGTTTGAGTTAAGTGTAACTAAAACTTAAAGTAAACACACAAATAACATACTTAATATTAAACAAAAACATATACACACTGCTTCAATGATCATAATGATAAGCATAATAATCATGATGATGATGCAAAGCGGAAACACTGAGTAAGAGCAGGAGTTGCAGATGGGGTGGCAACTCTGCCTGAGCCCAAGCAAACAAAAGATAAAAGCCCTAGAAAATTTAAATTAACCAAAAATTATGCATGAACATTACCAAAAAGCCAGAGAGCGAGAGCCAAAGACACTGCGTATGACAAATATTAATATTGTTTATAAACCACAACACACACCCGCACACCCACACACACCCGCACACACACACACACATAAGAGACTGACCTGGCAGCCACAAACAATGTCATCCATATGATTATCATTAGGTTTAAGCAAGAGCCAAGTAAAGTTATTTTATGCTCACTTGACAAACAGTCATAAAGCACAACACGGCTCTAAGGGGGGAGCAAACACAAACACAATTGGGAGCTGGGTAGTTAGACCAAAATTCGACCTAATCTAAACCATTTTCCCCCCCTCTCTCTCTCTCTCTCTTCCACAGGTGACGCAAGCAATGCCAGCATAGGCAGCGGCGAGGGAACCGGAGAGGAAGATGACGATGCGAGTGGCAAAAAGAACCAAAAGAAACGTGGCATTTTCCCAAAAGTAGCAACAAACATATTGAGAGCGTGGCTGTTTCAGCATTTAACGGTAAGTTTCATCTATATCCTTATCCTAATCTTTATCCTTATCCCGATTTAAATCTCAACCAGTTATAAACGAGTTTTAGCTGAGAGCCAACCCCTTTTAACTAGCGACTGGTATTTGTCGCTGATAAGCAGACTTAACCAGGCCCATATTTAGTTTTGGCCAACTCGATAAGATAACCAATAAACGCACGGCCAGTGGGTGTGGCCAATGATAGTTAAAGCTTCTCCAATACAATTCAGTTGGTTGATAACTGTTCTACAATCTGAGTCTATAAAGATATCTCCGATGATCTGAGCGGGTTTTCCCTTTAATCTACTTGTGCAGTCAGTAAATCGCAGTCACATATTTATCACAGGCACTGTGACTCACTCTAACCTCACTTAAGTAAGCACTTTGGCTAGAATCTAATCCTCTATTTGGATATAGATCTGTAGTCCGTAGCTTTTAGGTTTTATTTGAGCGGTCATCGCGTCCAATTAGATTTCCATTTGGGCTATCAAAGTGCTCAGATAAATGGCAAATAAAAACAAATTGCAATGGCCAAAACTATATTGAACGAGAGACCTGGTCAAAGCGAAATCAAAAGTTCAAACTGTAAGAAAGTTTCTTGGCTAAAAGCGGAAGTCCAGTCCAAGGCGGATGTGTAATACAAATAAACAGATTTGTTATGCGCCACTTTATGTTAAGCAGAAGGATGCAGGAATCGTAAAAGAGTTTAACTCAAAGCCAGGCCCAAACCATAACCAAGGGTTGCTGGCCAACAACAAAAAACAAAACTATAAGATTTTATGCGCTTTGGTCAAACGGCTCTTAAGGAAGTTCAAACTGCTGCGCTACATTTTGGCCATTAGCCACTTTTCCCTTCGGTTTAGCTTTAGCTTCAGTTTCTGCGGCTGCTGCGTATGTAAAATGATAAAAATCTTAATGGAATTTTCTGTATGTGTGTGTGTGTGTATGGCTGTGTGTGTGTGTGTGTGTGGGCATAGCTAACGACCAGGCGTCTGCGGAATGACCAGCGGCCAGCCGGAGGGCAGCCCAAGGCGATAAGCAAACAAATCGGAAATTAAAGTTGAAGCTGCTCCTGGAATGTTTATCTACTCTGGTCCTGGCGCAGTTTTAAAATAGCTCTGCCACCCCCCAAGGAAAAACAGCCCCCCCTCCTTAGTAAGCTCACCCACCCTCTGACATTGATGGATTGCCGTTTAAATCAGCGCATCACTCATGTTTACCCGGCGAAGGCGTCTGGGAAATCTTCTGGTTGGGTGTCGCCATCAGCCATCAGCGATTGTGGCTCGTCTTCTGCATATCCTTGACTGATTTTTTGTTATTCCTTGCGAGCCGGCTTAATGCTATTAACAGCATTTTGGGCATTACATTAGGGGAATTGTTTTCCTTCGACATGCGTTTCATTTAAAGCCTCAATTTTGTATTCAAAGTCGCAAATGCAAATCCAAATGCAGCTCATGATTTATCACCAGATTGATTCCATTGGCATAATTAACAGTTCTCTCCTCCAACTGAAACCCGATGCCAGCTCGCCCGTCAAAGTCCAACTGCAATTGAGGGCTACAGCCATTGCTCCAAGTGGATGGCGTCGCTGGCGTTGCTTAAGTCGTTAAAAACCAGACCCCAAATAAGACGACGACGCTGACGCTGGTGCTAATGAAGTGCACTGCAGTCTGTGGGGGGGAGGGGGAGGGGAGAGGGGAGGGTATGGAACTGGGACTGGGTGAGGGGCTGGGTGAGGGGCTGGGTTAAGCGCAGCGACTGGCCAACCAAAAAACAAAAGCCAGAGACAGACAACAGCGTGGAACGAGGGCAATTCAATGCATGGCTGGTGGCAGCTTTGTTGTTGCTGCCGCTGATTGTTGCATGAATTGTTGTAGTTGTTGTTGTAGTTGTTGTTGTAGTTGCCATAATTATGGCAGGCGCGCGAATATTTTGTTTACATTTGGCGCGCATTGCAGACAGGCAACGGCAACGGGTAACAGCAACAACAACAACGGCAACAACAGCTAACAAAAAGTTTCATTTCGCGTGCTCCGCCTACTCGTTGCCACATGTGGCCAGTCGCAGGTTTTTAGGTACCGAGTCCCGGCTCTTCCAGTCACATATGCCAGATCCCATGCCCCTTTCCATGCACCATGTTGCATGAGGTGTGCGGTGCAAGCAATTTTCTGTCTGCTTCGCATGGTTGTTGCCGCTGCAGTTGCCACACAGTTGCTGCGGCAGAAGTAACCCCCAAAAAAAAGTGCAAAATGGCAAAATGGTTGGCGTAAGAAACGGGGCAAGAATTGCATTGCATTGTTGTCAGCGCTCATGTTGCATGTGGCAGCCTACAGCGACGGCGGCGCTTATACGTACGTACTCTGTGTGGCATGTTTATTACTCTGTGTGGCTGAAGACGAATTCAAGATGTGCTACACAACGGGATGTTCGACTTAATAGATCCTTGCTTACTTCAAGTTGAGATCAAACGGGAGAAAGGAGAATTCACTTTGTGTGGCAAGTTGTACTTTAACCCCTGGCTTGGCTGCCACCTTGCCCTCATGTTGCATACGTAATTCACCTACCGCTGTCAGTTTCTTGACCCTTTCACACACACACACACACACACACAAAGAATGGCCGTAGGGCATCTTTATAAGTCTGTGTATGCCTCATGTTCACGACTCGCGGTTCTTGCAAATTATTATTATTTTTATTTCTGTTTTGCTGCCGCTGTTGTTGCCCCAACCTGATGACGCCCGGCGAACAGTTTGTGGATGAGGACAAAGTTGCGATTAGTGCAAATGCTGCCCTCTCCCTCTGTCTGTCTGTCTGTCTCCGTCCTGCTTTCCACTGGAGTGGAAACACTCATTTGGCTCTGTTTAGACATGTAGTGCAACTGGAAAAAATCTTCATAATGGCTGCCAGAGGCCGTCGTCGTCGTCGTCGCCGTCGTCGCCGTTGTAGATGTCGTCGCAGTGCAATTTTCACCGCCGCCGACGCCAAAGCAATTTGCAGCTTGTTGTTGCCGTTGCTGTTGCTGTTGCAGCTTGTTTCACAAATGGCGTCGCATTTGGCGTTGTTAATGGCGGCGGTGGTGGCAGCGGCAGCGGCGACGGCGACGGCGTCGGCGTCGCTGGTGTTGCACTCGTACGTGTGCATTACCGAGCCACAGCCAGAGCCACAACCATAGCCAGAGCCGACGTCTTAGGCTTGTTTTGCCATGTGTCACGGCGTTGCAGTCATGTTGACATCATGTGACCAGGGAATGTGTGTGAAAGAGAGAGAGAAAGAGAGAGAGAAGCATAGGCCTATGGCTGAGGTTGCTAGGCAATTGTCTGGAAGTGGGGCTAGAGGTGCAGACTTGAGTGTGTGTGTGTGTGTGTGTGTGTGCTGATTGTTTTAAATTCATTTGCCAAGTTTAAATAAACACAGCAAAAGCGAAAATATGTGGAAAAAGTGGAGCGAGTTAAGCGACAAGGGAAAGGCAAAGGCAAAGGCAGAGCCAAAGGCAACTGCTGCACAGCCAGTGCCATATTGAAGGGGGGTTGGGAGACAAGAGATACAAGGGAAGGTGGGTTGGGGGAAAGCAGCGACATGGCAAAAGCAACTTAAAGGCGTGACAGTAATTAATTATTTTGTCGTATGGTAAATTAATAAACCAAATGGACTTTGTTTCACTTGACATGTTTGCACTCGCTTGCTTGGTTAGTTGCCGTCTGTCTTTCAGTCTGTCTATATCTCTGCTGCTTCTTCTTCTCTATGTGTGTGTGTGTGAAATGCATAATTGCTTGCATTAGCGTAATTGGTGCACTAAAGTGCATACCAGACCAACTCTGGGCAGACACTCATTAACGCATTTTCGATAAAGCCGAAAGACAATGAACTTGAAATTTAGAACTAAAGAACTTTAAAGCAGCTCTCTCTCTCTCTCTCTCTCTCTCTCCATTCTCTATGCTCAATTTCTGTAATAATAAGTTGTGGCCAGCTCAACCTCAGAATGGCATATGCAACCTGGCCAAAAGCATTTCTCTAAATAGATGAGCGCCACAAAGTATGCTATAAATTCCATTTTAATTTACCTGCATGTAATTTATGCCTTTTGACTTCTTGAGCATTTTATAGCCCGAGACGAGGTGCAGCAGCAGCAGGAGTCATAGCAGATATCAGCTGTGGGGCAGGGAAAGGACAGTTACATTGCCATTGGCATGTCCATTGTATTTACATGGACATCTACGTTTATTTGTCAATACACAAATTTCATATACTAGTTTTCGCATTGGCTATTCTCAGGAGTGTGTGGTGTGTGTGGTGTTCGTTGGGTGTGCCATGTAGCCTGTAGAGGACAGCAAACAAATATTGCTAGAGGACAAGCGACACGTACTCACACACACACAGAGACACACACAGAGACACAGACAATAACTACAAGAAGACAACACGCAAAATTTATTAAACACAAACAATAAGGCAAATGCATTTAAGGAGAGGAGAGAGAGAGAGCAGTCGACAGTCCAAAATGGGTGTGCACTGCAAGGATAACAAGGCAACTAAATTGCATTACAGATATTACGCAAGACAAGCAAACGGACGACAGACAAACCGAAGGACACACAGACAGAGAGACAGACCAAAGGACAGTCAGACAGGCGACAAGGATGTGCAGCGTTGCACATTTCGAATGGAATTCGAAATTCCTGGCACTTAAGCAGTTGCATATTGAATACTGAATGCACAATTTACAATATATATATATATATATATATATATATAATGTATGTGTGTGTGTGTGTGTGTGGTATATAAGGTTGTATGTGTGCAACATATAAGTGACAGTCTATATATTTTCGAGTATTGGCAGGCAAACACTGTTGTGCTCTGTGGGTGTGTATGGGTGTGTGTGTGGATAAGAAAACGGTAAATTTCAGAGTGCACAACAAACGCTTCCTGTGTGTGTGGCAAATTGCATGTGCAGACAACTGCGAGTACATCGCTCAAAAGTTCAATTGCCAGCAACCGCAGAATCACAATGATACAGACTCCAGCAGCTGGACCAAAGGAGCGTGGGAGCTGAAGAGGGTGGGGGGGGGGGTAGTCCTTCTGCTGACGAGTGCCAAAGTTGAAACGCCCACATCTGCCGGAAACGTAGTCGCACCAATAATAAAAGGGGTTAAACAAAAGGAACGCATGCGCCAAGGGAAAGGATCGAGTGCTGCGAAACAAAGGCTGAACCGAAGCCAAGAGATTGACAGCTATTTCCGCCATTTCTCTGCACTGAGATTAGGCAATAGGTAAACCAGGTGAACCGCAGGCAGACCAGCTACTTCAGACTTGCTGGGTAAAACACAATTTGTTTCGTGGCGGGGAAATCATTGAGTCAATATTTGAAATCTAGCGCGACAACAACGAAGACAAATAGAAAAAATAGTCATAAGCGCCAGCAGCAACGTCCACCGATTAGATTAGCTGAGAACTATCACTGGGCGTGGGGACTGCCACTGGTGTGCACACTCCTGCACAGGGTGTGGGGTGACCAGTCCACCAGTCCACCAGTCCACCAGTCGGTCTGTTTACTCTTTGACGCCACTGTGGCGGCGCGCCGGCCGCAAGATTTATGAGGAGCAGCGGACAGTGGCCCGACTCAGCCCCCAGCTCGGAGCTGGGCCTTTGTTTGCCCATTTGGCGCTACGAAGAGCCGTTGCATTTGGCCCAATATTGAGGACATTTTGAGTGGCAGCGCTGATAAGCCAGAGGGGGCGGGCCCCATTGGTCAGAGATCCAGATAAACATTCCCACACACAAAATACAATAATAAAATAAATAAACGAGTCGCTTTTCTTTTTTTGGGTGCGCGTTTCAAGTGCAGCAGCGGTGCCTCCGGTGACAGGTTCAATATTCCTATACATTATATAATCGCACTCTATATAGATATATGTATATATACTATGATTGATCGATCCTCAGTTTCATGTTGATGGATTGTAAATCTTCCATGCTCTGTGGCTTGTTCCAACTGCTAATTGAATTGTGCGTTCAGTAGATTTATACGATTCTTCTCTTTGGATTACTTTCAGCATCCCTACCCATCCGAGGACCAGAAGAAGCAATTAGCGCAGGACACTGGCCTAACGATACTGCAAGTTAACAATTGGTAAGTAAAACGAAGATTCTATATCAAAGAGTTGCTTTGGGATTTGCTTGGCAAGTTCTTCTGTCAGAGGGAGAGAGAGAGACAGAGCTGGGTCACACGTTGCAGCAAGGCCATTAGTTGCACGCTTTATGTCATGGCAGCAGCAGAAACAGGATCAGGCACACAAAAGCTATCATCTTACAGGGGTCCCAGGCTAATTTATAAGGCAGCTTGCGCCTACGCCAAAAACCTGAGAAACTGAAGCAACCTGCTGCTTGGCAGCTGCACAAGAAGAAATGTGGCAACTAAAGTTATGGGGCATGTTGCCTGTTGGTCGGCTGGCTGGCTGGCTGGCTGGCAACGGGATAGCGACAGGCGCACAAATCCGAATCCTAGTCCAGCCTCGAGAAGCAGGCAGAATGCGACTTCATCAAATTTTGCACATTATGCGACATGTTGCAAGTCTTGACACCTGGCAGCCAATGCAAAAAAGACTAGACAAGCTTCTAAGTTGTGTTGCCTCTTCTCCTGTGTGGTTGCACGTAGACGTTGCACGGGTTATCTGAGTGGATGAGCGGGGGGAGTGGGGAGGGGGGTAAAGCTTGAGAGCAAGTTAAAAGCGTTGCTGAATCTTTTATGCAGTTGCCGTTTGCCGTTCGCCATGTGCCATGGGGCAAGCTGTCTGTGGCATGGAATGCTTTTAAGCAGGGACAGGCCATAATAAAATCTAGCGAAAAATGTGTGAGCCACATTTGGAGCCCAAGGAGTGGGCATAGATTGGGCTGGGATGGGCTGACTGCTCTAACGCAGGCACTCAGCTCAATTAAATTGAATTTCGCGCTCACTGAAGCACACTGCAAATTAACAAATACGAGCAGGAGCAGCAGCTCGGACGGACCGGGACCGGCAAGGACTAGCAAGGACCCCAGCTCGTTGCGCTTAAGCACGCAACGCTGCGTAGACAACACAGCGATAAAGAGGAAAAGCCTAAAAGGAAACACGAGAAAACGAGAAAGAAAGAAAAGTCTGGAGCAAAAAGACAAGGAACCTTTGCGAAGAATAGAAAAATAAAATGTTGACACTTTTGGTTATTTATGGGCTGGCAGACGACACCTTCGCCAAGGAACTAATCCATGGGGAATGACCAGAGCCCTCAGCTACATGGACTATCACCGGCAGCTACCAGCTAAATGTGTATTTATTTTGTGCAATTTGAGGGGGTGGGAAGGGGGAGGGGGGGGTGAAGCGAAAAAGAAACTGCGTAAGAAGCAATTCAAATGACCAGAAGAGAAAGAGAAAAAGTCCATTAACACCCAATAAGAGGGAAGAAGTAAGGCTGGCAGAGGACTTGGAAGAGATTCAGTTCTGTTGCGGCTCTAACTGCGGTAATCGAAAAAGTTTTGTTGTAGCCAAGTTTTAAATATTAACGCTTACTTACAGCTAAGAGAAAAAAAGTTATAATTATGGCGTAAGTACATAAATAACGCTGCAAATGTGCCGCTCTTGAGAGGCGGCTGAGGCTGCGTATGTTGGGGGTGTGGTACGTAGTATGTGGTATGTGGCAGTATCCCAGCTAAAGCTAAGCTGGCTACCAAATGTTTCCCTTCCTTTGCATTGGAGCAGCCAATCAAGTAAGCAGCCAGCGGCCAAATCGATTTGCAGCTTACGAATACATCGCGAATACATCTTGCCACAAAAGAGGCAGAGGCAGAGTCAGAAGCTGAAGCTGAGGCAGTGGCAGCAAAAGGTTCCAAAAACGCAACGGAACTCAATTCCATTTTGTCGTTTTGATTAACGATTTCAGGGCGTTGCAACAATTTCCGCCTCAAAATGAGGCACAACCAGCAGCAGCAGCAGAAATGAACTGCAAATTGAAAAAGGCAAAAATAACTTATACTCCACACTACGCACATCTTACGGATTGTACATATATATATATAGAAATGATATGTTATATATATATATATATTTATGAGAAAGAGAGTTAGGAGCAGGGAAAAGGATTTCAGGGGCTGCTTTCGGTTCATTACCCTTTGTTAACTTGCAATGAGTTGGCTCATTGTTGCTTTTGGCTAATATCTGATACGTTTCTTATTATTTCTGTGTGTAAATGTGTGTGTGTGTGTGTGTGTGTGTGTGTGTCAACTCATGTGGGTAAGATTGTCTGGGCCAGAGAACACTCACTGACTGTCACTGAGTGCTGTCTCAACTGCTGCGACGTTGGCGGCTTTTTGCTTTAATCATTTTCTTGCTTTCGTTTGGTTTTCCTTCTGCTGATCCGCTGAAGGATCAGCAGCTCTGCAGCAACTGAGGTCTGCTTATTATTTCTTATTGCATTTATTAAACGACAATCATAACCAAAGTCGGCATGGGCTGACTCCAATCCCCAATCCCTGTCCTCCATCCTCCATCCTCCATCCTCCACTCGCCATTCGCCAATTTCCCATTGATCTTGCCCGACCGAACAGCAGGCGCAGCAAAAGTGTGACTCTGGCCAAGATTTGGTTTAGTTTATGGCTAAGTTGTGCACATAAAGCAGGCTTCCGCTTCTACTTCTCCGGCTGCTGCCGTCGCTGTCTTTTGACTTTTTCGCTTCCTACTGAAATCATTTATAAATAATTCATAAATTCAGCTGCTATTTTCTGTTTAATTAAAAACTGAAACTAAAATCTTAACTCATTTCTCTCTCTCTCTCGTTTTACAGGTTCATCAATGCGCGACGAAGAATTGTTCAGCCGATGATCGATCAATCGAATCGAGCAGGTAATTATCCAAATTCCCCTCTTAACCCATAAAAAAAAAAGAAAAAAGAATAAAAAATATCCATAACTATGAAATGGCGCAGAGAAGAAAGAAAAAAAAGGAAAAAAAGAAGAGCCATAAGAAGCTTTGTCTAAATTTTTGAACGCAATTTCTAATTATGTGCATTTTTTTCTCGTTTTGCCCCATGCAACTCTCAACAGTTTATACACCGCATCCAGGTCCCTCCGGTTATGGTCACGATGCCATGGGCTACATGATGGACAGCCAGGCGCATATGATGCATCGTCCGCCCGGCGATCCGGGCTTCCATCAAGGCTACCCGCACTACCCGCCCGCTGAATACTATGGACAGCACTTGTAATCCAACGCAGGCAACGATCCTGACGCCGATGCTGCAACTGCAACTGCAACTGGAGCTGGAGCTGGAGCTGGAAGGAGCAGGAGCGAAGGTCAAAGTGCAAGCGGAAGCGGATGGCAAAGCGTACGCCTAAGCGGATAGCGACAAAGCCAAAATCATAGCTTAAACCTACAACTACAACTACTACTACACACTACCACATAGCAAGGACGCAAGCCAGGACCTTTCTACAGTTCTACAGTTAAACTTAAACCTAAACCGAGTGGCAATATCAGTCAAGTAATAGTAAAGAGAAGTGCAACTGTAGTTAAAACTAAAGCAAAAATAACAAATCACACACACAGAAATATAATATGATATTAGGTAATCAAAAAGAGCAGGCACAGCAGCAATAGTATCAACCACAAGGATAATAGCTAAACAACAATTAAAGCAAACTATTTGTGTATATCTAACGACATAAATAACTACGATTCAAGCAAGAAACAAGCAACAGCAAAGGAAATATGAGAGAAAGAAAGATATTTATGCATAAACAAAATGAAACGCTTAGCCCTAAGTTAAATGAACGGAGCAGAACATACACCCACACCCACACCCACACACACTCACACACACACACACACACACATACACTTACAGCCATCTTTACTTTCACAAGCTTAAAAGGCAAGAGCAATATTTAAAGCATGAATTTAGGCGCAAACCAACAAAAAAAAAACAAAAACAAAAAAACAAAATAAATAAATTGTAAAATTTAAGCTGAGTTTTGGTCGAATCAAAGAGCCAAGAGATTTGTTGATTTCTTTTCATCAAGTAGGTCTAAATTTTTGAATTTGTTTTAACTTTAGTAAATGCCCCGCCCACTAGCCCAGCCACAGCCAGAGAGAAAAAGCAAGAGAAAGAGAAAGAGACGCCAAGACGCTGCGTTAAGAAAAATCAAAAAAAAAAGAATCGAAAAATGGGAAAAGAAAGAAATTGAAAGGAAAGCAATTTTCTTTTAGTTATTAGTTTTTAGTTACGTAACAAGTCAGTTGTAGTAAACGCTTTTGTTTTCTTACTTATAGTACGAATAGTATACATACATATTTAGTTGCTACCTTTGTATGTACGTATGTACGTATGTACGAATACATATACAAATGTACATATACATATGTAAAGCAGTTAGATAAATAATTGTAATTAGTTTTAATGATCAAATTACAAACTACCATTACTATTTACTTACTTAGTTTACAACCTGTACCTATACACATATTTCGTATATATGTATAGCTTAGAGTTTTAAATGAATTTTAATTGTTTTCTAATTTTACGCGTTGCAAAACTTAAGCAAAAAACACAAACACAAACACAAACGAAATGAAATTGAATTTAATTTTGAGAAATTATTTAAAGTCTAGAGTTTGTTTTTAACATATTTTCTTTCTTCTAATTTTCTGTCTGTCTCTGGGTGTGTGTGTGTGTGTATATGTAGTATTATTTCCAAGAATATGCTAATCACTTACATATATATATATATATTTGTATATATATTGGCAGAGAGTGCACACACATAGACTGTAGGCACAAACAAACATACATACGTATACATACAAAATACATACATACATACATACATACATATAGATAATAAATTATGAATAACTTTTAATTTATATATTTTAATTTGTATGGCGTTATATTTAGTTACTACTACTACTACTATTATTATTATTATTATTATTATTATTATTATTATATTATTATTATAATTATTACGATTACTTAATTAATGATTTAATTTTAAAACTGAATGAATGATGATTCAATGATGAAAATACGAGTAAAAATAATTGCAAAAATAATACATTTTCTTGTCTTTTTATTTGTTTTCCTTTTTTCAGTTTCAAATATGATTTTCCAGTTGAAGCGTGGCAGAAAAGTGTGAAGGGGGGGCACGGGGAGGGGCATTTATTATCAGTATAAATTGTTAAGCGAAGATTCTCAAAGAGAATTCGCATAGCATTCAGTTGATCTTTTTGTTACCGTTGTTTTCTACACTAATTGCCTGGATAATTTCTTTAAGCTTAAGCAAAAATTGAACTGAATTCAGCAAGCACAAGTGCGTTTAAATTGAATTTACACAGTTTATAATATAAAAAATCTAATATGAATATGAGAAACTAAGATCGTAACGAATATACGTAAATTGAAAAGAGAAACAAACTGAAATTTAAGTATTGTCGTATTTCATTTTTGATATACTACTACTAATACTACTACTAGCATGTAAATGTGAGTACCTTTTCTTAAGCTCAACATTGAGGCGAACACGTAAAGAATATGAAAATGAAAATGAAAATGAGAAAGAAACGTAAATATGAGAGAGAAAGAAAGAAATCTTTTTATCATTTAGCTGTTTGTACTTATAAAGAGAGAGAGAGAGCCCTTTGCTACTTTTCTCTTCGTAGAATCTCTTCATTTTTTATTAGCGAAAATGCATCAGCACATTACACTGAAAGAAAACGCATCAACTTATGTACTTATTACTAACTAACTACTAACACTCGAAACAATCACTCAAACGTATACGAACTTCTCAAAGAATACCCCAGAATGAATTATGCTATTGTTTTGCACAGGCAAAAATCTACAGAAAATTATTTACAAATTGCTAAATGCGAATGTTTTCTCTTAAGGTTCAAGAGAATCACATAATGCAAATATTCCCTATGAAATATACAGAATTATACGATTTATGCATCGATAGTAATTTAGTAATATGTTAGACTATATATAGTAGTTAAATAATCAACACAAAACAATTGACTTGACAAACGATTAAACGCAAATTGTACAGAACGCCTTAAACAAAAAACAAAAGAAAACCAAAAACAAAAATTAACTCAAAATTGATCGAACGAAAGATGTATACGAGTCTATATATATATATATAGAATATAAACTATAAATACTTAGATATATTATTATTAATTTTTAAAAACGAAATATATAATATAATAATATTTATACTATTGTAAGGCTTAAGCACAAGGAACCAACTTTCAGTTAGAATGAAAGAGAGCACATATGCGTATGACGGATCAAAGAGAGCAAAGAGAGAGTTAACATGTTGAGCTTGTATTCTGAGCAAAGAGAGGAATACTTAAAGCTTATGAGTTCCAATTGATTTACATATATTTAATATCTTAACATATTTGTGACATTATTCGTTTTGTTTGCAGTTTATTTATATTTGATTAGTTTTTCCAATAAGTTAAATAAATATTATAGAAAATTTCTCTCTTTGTGCCATCATGTTAACTGTAGTTGAGGCATGTCGCATTGTAACTAAAAGCTTGTAAATTAAAACCGCTATAAGATACGAGTATTTCTAGATGAAAGTTATTTAGGAATTCAATTGGTTTTGTATGTGGTGAGAGTAACCGGTGACCGCTTGCTTGTCCCGTTATGTATTTGTGTTGATAAACTTTATAGGAAGAAAATTCAAAAAAATGCTTAATGCAATTAAATATGTAATACATATTGTATATGAGATAATTTTTAATACGAGTAATTTTTATGTTTCAAATCTTTTTCGTATCAGAATTTAAATTAAAATGTGATTTTTCTCGAAACTTTAATGTATACGCCGTAAATATATTTAATATGATTATTAAGAACGAAAGCCACATTTATTACGATGATTATATTTACATAAATACATGCATAAAAATACGATTACTTATAAATAATTATTGTACATTTTTGATAAACTCTCAATGAAAATATTTTGTAAATAATTTAAAACGAAAGCAAGCATAATTAACAAACGAAATTACACGAAAACCAAATATAAATATAAATTAATTAAACTGTACTTAATGCTAGACGATAAGGATCGGAGCAAAGGCAACCCTGAGCATAGACTAAAAAGTGCACAAACAATTTATACAACTCCAAACTTACCCACGCGACAGCATCGGAAGAATCTAAAGAAGAACGAAAGAGAGCGAAAGAAACAGAGAGAGAGAGAGAGACACACTTAGTAAGAGCCAGCGAGCGAGCGAGCGAGCGAGCAATAGTGTGCGCTATAGAACAAAGATTAAGAGCTAACTCTAAAGTTAAAAAAAATAAGGAGCAAACGAAAGAGAAAGAAAACGAAAACAAAATGAAAAACAAATATATTTATATGAAATAAATTAATTAAATGTTTGTGCGTGTAAAAATTAACTTTAACTAAACTTATAGGCTTTAAGTAAACATAAAAAATAAAAAAAAAAAACAATGAGATATATGGTAAAAATAAAACTTAAATACATATACCAAAAAACAAAAGTATCATTAACTTATAAACTTAATAAACTAATTGAAGCTTCTATGTAAAGAAATAAAATCTAGAGCCCCTAAGAATATGAGCATAACGACGAAGTAAATAGAACAACAACTCGGAGAGAAAGAATGAAAGAGACAGGGAGGAAAAGAAGAGCAAAAGAAAAACAAAAAGAATCAGCAAATTATGAGAAAATATTGAACATAATTTTCAATTGTAATAAATTATGAAATAAAAGATTATAAAAACCAAAAGTATCGCAAATCTTATTGAATAGTTATTAGCTTAGAAAAAGGATAAAACTATCCTTTAAGCATCTATTATATTCATGGATAATTTTGAATGATTCAACCCATAACCAGCATATGTTCTGGGTACTTTCTCACTTCGCAGCTGACACTGATGTGGGTCCATAGCTCACGATTTGCCAACTGTCAGCTGGCCAACTGTGTCACTGTGCCCTGATCCCGATTCCAATTCCAATTGCAATTCTGATCCCTAACGCGAACTGACCACCAGACGCTCAAGGGTTGCGTGCCTCGGGTATATCTGTATGTTTCCCGCCTTTCGGCTGACCAATATAATTGAACTATAATTGCCTGAAAGTTTCGTGCGGAGCACACGCTTCATTGGATCAGGAGCAGGCATTAGTTCCTCGTACTTGGTTGGTCATCAGTTGGTGTGAAGTGGATGCACTTTTCTTTATATTTTTGGCAGCCGCCGCTAATTTCAATTCCAATCCGAAGGTACAACAGCTGTGTGAATTACCACGCACCCTACCCAACGCACACCTATACACACACACACACACGCACACACACATGCTTGGCCAAGAAATTCAATTAATATTAATTAGCCAAGGTGGCGAGCTGGTTGCTTGGGCCGCACGCTGTGGACGCTGTTGCTTCTCGCACACAGATACAAATGGAGTTTTAATCATTTTCCAAGTGTGAAAATTAGTTGCGTTTAAGTTGCCTATAATTAGTGGGCTTGGCACACACACACACACACACGCATACACAAGACCAACACCCCCGCCATTTTAGGCTCGACCCCTCCGTAATTACTTTTATGAGCTGTTTACAGCTGCTCCAAGCAACCAAATGACCAAATGGCCAAGTGGTGACCATTATGCGGTAGCGTACAAAATTTCTGCTGTCAATTTATGCAGATTTTATTTTACGTCTCGTCCACCTACATAAAGTTCTTTATAGCAAATTGTTGTTCCTGTCCCCCACTCCGCTTCCACCCACTTCAGCCCTCCCTCCCTCCGTTCAGTTAGCAGTAATCTTTGTTCCCTCAGTGGACTCTCAATTTTGAGCTTGTTGTTTCTGAAACTTTAATTTATTTTCATTGCGCATTTTGATGCTCGTAATTCCCTCGTTATTGTAGCCTCCTGTTCCGTAGTTGTTGTTGTTATTGTTGTTGCTGTTGCTGTTGTTGTTGCTCCTTTTATTGTTGTTATAATGTCACGCTTGGTGTTGGCATCATTACTTTTTGCCATTGTGTTGTTCTTCCTGCTGCTGCTCTCATTTTGCATATGAATATGATTTGAGCGAAAAAGAAAAACATTGTAAACTCCGCTTACAAAAGCCACACACAGCCCCTGAACCCATGTTTCCAGGTCCAAAAACACAGGGCCAGACCCGGACCCGGACCCGGACCCAGTCGCAGAGCCAGTCGCAGACGCAGTCACAGCCCTTGCCTTGGTCTTCTGTGGCGGTGGATGTTATTTTAATTTCATATTTTTATGCTTCTTTTTTTCTTTCTTCTTTTGATACGGAGTACGACACTGCGTACACTCCACTTTTATAATTTGAAAACAGATTAATGTTGCGCATATGTGACACCATTTTATGCGACGGGTTTATCTCTTTTATGGCATCATCATCATCATCACCAGCACCAGCACCATCGCCATCATCATAGAGACAAGGGCGTGCACCCCAGACTAGTCAAGTGTAGGTCTGGTTTTCAGCAAGGGGCTTAGTTAAGTTGGGATCAGTACGGAGTTGGGTTAAATGTCTGTCGGATCAAAACAGATGCAAGTCCAGTAAAACTTGACTTCATTTAACTGTAATGAATAATCATAGGTGCTAGTTGTGAAATTAGTTTCTATCATTTTCAATAATTAACTGAATCTTTAAGTAGAAACACTTTTACAGCCCCATTTCCATATTCCACCCACAATAGAAATCTTTTGAATTGAATGAAATCTATACCCAATCGAGTTGACTAATTTGGTTAGTTCGGTTTCAATGCGAACTGGCAATGTCTTGCTTGAAGCTTGTCCATTGTCTTTGTAATGTGATATGCGGTCCATTCATGCTGGAGCTGTCAAACGTAGCATCCACTCATTGGAATCGCCTTGGGCTATGAATTTGAGCTCAGTCCGAGGCTCATTAATGCACTTTACATAATCGCAACATCATTCAGCCGGCGATAACAATGAGAGACTCTTCAGCGGCTGTTCATCGACTACAATGGGAATGCGATACGTACTCGGAGTTGGAGTTGGAGTTGGAGTTGGAGTCGGAGACTGAGTGGGAGTTAGAGTCAAAGTCGAAGTCGATTTGTATACGCATTGAAAAGGACTTGGGTGTTGGTTTTGGGTGTTGGTGTTGGTCTGAATGTGGGTGGGGGTGGAGGTGGGTGTGCGGGTTGCTTGTAAGAGCATGAATTGAAATGTTTTCGGATAATTTAAATGACTTAAATTATGTAAATTGTCGCACCAGACAAAGACTCTGCAATGTGTGGCCGACCGTCGCGAGACACTGTTGTCTGTCCCACTCCCAGTCCCAGTAACAGTTCCCAGTCGCAGTTCCTCATTGTCAACTCTTGTGCTGTGTCGCAAAATGCATTGCCCCAGTAAAATGGGGAATTTAGCCGCAGTCGCAGTTGTAGCCATAGCCATAGCCGTAGCCGTATGCCGTATGGCGTAGCCGTGGCCGTAGATGTAGCCATCAGCCCGCAGTAGGTTCACTTACAAATTTAATTAAGTTCAATTGAAAGTAACACCACGGCTGTCGCTGTCGTTGCCGCCATCGTCGTCGGCGTCGTCGTCATCGTCATCGTCATTGCCGTCGTCTGCGGTGAAGGAAGGAGACAGGCAGCTATTGCTCCATGCGGACCCGTTTACTTGGACAGCAATCCAAGCGACAATCCAAAACTTTGTTTTGACAATTGATACAATGAAAAATTTAGTGCGATCAACGCTGTCCGCCGTCTTTGCGTGGGCATACGGCGGACAGCAGTTGCAATATACACACGTACTTGTACATTCATCTCTGATGTGTCTGATGTGCCACTAGTACGATTAGTGAAGGGGCAGCTCTGACTTTTGTCTCGATTCATTTACACTTTTATTCAAGAGCATGGAGCTTTGAGTGTAGAGCGTGCCTTATGCACTTGTCCCATATTAAGAGACATATGATTGTCAGTCGACATTCCTGGAATAGTATTTATGTAACCGCAGCCTCTGTATTCCCATCTACTAAATATCATTTAGAACATATGACTATATATGTATTTACGTACGTGTGAGTGTGTACGTACGTATGAGTATCATGATGTACTCGAATCACAGTCTATCTGCTGATGTCTAAATTTACATAATTGAATTTGTTTGCTTGATTGTCGAGCTGTCGATGCGCGGACCCGTGCGGGGGCCACTCACGAAAATGACAATTGCTAGTTCCGGTCGTTTGCAGTTTGAAGTGCCATTGACGCAGCCCACAGATTGGAGTAGAGAGAGCCGGTATCAGAGGTATGGAAGCGAGCCCTCATCATGCCCAATGCCCAATGTCGCCAGCAGTCAACGACAAGCGCAAAAATCAACGCAATTTGTCAATAAAAATGTAACTCGAACAGATTGTGAAGTGTGCGAATGTGCTCGAAACAATCGGCAGGCATAAATTACGGGTATAGTCCGTATATACGAGTACGACTATACTTGATACTCGTAGATGTGCGAGAGTATAGGAGTATAACTGGCAACGCGTGCGAAGGCCGCTTCTATTACATCTCTGGCTGCGGGCACACACACATTCACATTCACATTATTCCCATTCGTTCTCTCATTCCTATTCCCGTTGCCAGTCCCCTTGTCGCTTTTATTCCAATTGGAGTATTACAGTTATTTGGCATTTCTCTCTCTCTTGCAGTCTGCTTGACTTTAGTGAGCAATCTCCTTATGATTTCGAATGCAGATTAAACGATCAGATTACGGTGTGCTTCACATTTTCGAGTGCTCTCTTAAGACTGCCCACAGACTAGGGTTGCTAACGGAAATTAAATTACTCATAAATGTGTTACAACTAGGTTAGAACCGAACACTCGTGAGTGCATTAATAAATAGAGAAATTCGATTGCATATTTAAACGAGCATGTACTTAGTCTAACGTAGTTAAGTGAGAATTCCATATAAAATATACAAATACGCATCAAATGGAAATGAATTATGCGTATATTATAAATAAGAAGTAATTTTCATTTGGCACCTAACAAATACCCAATCAATTTTAATGTACTTGACTGTAATCAAAAAGTCTTCTGCCAGTTGTCTGACTTTTAACCAGACTTTTCGACACAAACATAAAATATTTCAAGAAATTCTTGCAACAGCCACACCCACAAACGCCCCTTTCTAGCATGAGCACCAACAAAAATAAATGTACACTCCATTGTGAAGAAAAACATGACACGAAACGAAGAAATGCATCCGCATTTGCTTAGTTATTGCAGATGTACCGATTGAATATACAACAAACATACATAACATATACTAAATATATGTATAAATATATATATGTATACATATTATATTGATCTTAGTATAACGGCTATGTTGCAGCACAACAAATTGTACCGACAATTGAAAATGTCTGCGTGGCTGTGGCAAAGATTTTGCGCATCTCAACAAATTTGTTGTGTGGCCAAAATTATAAAAGTCACAATAATTTCTTAAAATCTTTACATATTTTGGAGCCGAAGCCAGCCAAATACAGAGAAAGAGGGAGAGAGATAGATAGAATGATTGAAGCAGACGCAGATAGGAACAATGAGTATGTGTACACACATACACATATGCAAGCAGAAGAAGTTGTGCAATTGCTGCTGACGATAATGATAATAATGATGTTCATGTTGATGCTGATGATGAGGACATTGCTGCTGCTGCTGCTGTTGCATTTTATTTTATGCTTCCTTCCGTTTTTAAGACGAACTTTCCTAACTTCTGTTCCTCCTCTCTCTCTGGTCTCTCCATCTCCATCCCTATACCCCTTCTTGCGTCTTTGCTTTGTGTCTCCAACCCACGCGCACATTTTTCGGTGGGGTTGTTTATATATCCGCACTTAATGCTTAATTCAGTTACATCTGCTCTGCTCTGCTCTGTTCTGCTCTGCTTTGTCGTCGTTATTGTTGTTGTTGTTGTTATTGTTGTTGTTGTTAGTGCTGCTACCATTGACAATGACATCATCATTATTGCGTGCTGAGCTTCAGTTTCAGCTCCAGTAGGAGCATCAGCATCAGCTTCCTTATGGATGTGGTTGTGCGAGTAAATGTGAATGCGGTCGTCTTCTTGCTCTTACTCTTACTCTTATTCTTATTCTTATTCCTATTCTTGTTCTTGTTCTTGGCTGTCAGATCTTTGTTATATTTTTGCGCAAAATAAATGAAGTAAAGTAATATTATTGCACTTAGACCGCATTAACTTGTACGTGGCAATCTGTGCGGGGTGTGGCTGGAATGGCGTTGGGTTTACTTAGTTTTCAAATTTAAGTGCCAAGGATTTTCTACGAAATTAGCCAAAGAAACGCTAGAGGCAGCAAATGTGACAGTCACAGTCACAGCTACAGCCATTGCCACAGCGACAACCCTGGGCTAATAAAACCATAATCAAGTATACGCACTTACGATGCTGCACTTACCCTCCTCTAGTGGCTTTGGCTGATTCAGTTCCTCCATTTCCTTGCAACCAGTTCAGATTTCTCTATCCATCTCGCTTACTCTTCTCATCTCATCCTCTATCTCTGCGCTGGCAGAACAGTTAACAATGGAAAATTGCTGTTGACATGATTTTGCACTCTGGCATCGACTGCATTCGGCAATTAGATTTGTCTCTGCCCAGCTCCCTCCTCGCGCCTCGAACTGGGACTGCGTATAGGATTCGTTTTGGTGGCCAGCATTACAAAAAGTGGCAACGCGTTGCAGTTACCATTGCGTAATGTGCGGCTGTCAATTTGTTTGAATTATTTGCCAACCTCCCAGCCCAACAAAGAACGAAAAGCGCTTTTAATAAACTCTCGAAAAATAACTCCAATATCCCCCGATCCATAATAGACCCTCGTTTTGGCCATTGGCCATTGGCCGTTGGCCACTTTTGCTCTAGGTGTCATTTATGCAACAGTTTGTGTTTTATGACACACGCTCAGAGCCCCCAGGCCGGACACTTGACCATTTTCGGTGGGCCGGTCACTTTTGCAGGCCATAAAACTAAAATTTAATTATTTCTCGTACCAAGGTTTTTCTTTATGCTTTACGCGGGTTTCTTTAAAGACCGTAGGATGGGCAAACGAAGGCAAAGGGTGAGGCTAACTTCAAGCGAGGACTTAAGTCTTAATAAATATGTGAGGCGACGGACGCTCAATCGTTAAATGCTGTACCTTCCAGGGGTATAGCTCTAAACTTAGATGATTGGATGTATACTGTATATAATATAAGTAGAATACTAGTTAAATAATATATATTATATATATAATAAAAGTAGAATACTAGTTAAATAAGTGTGAAGTATAGAAATGGACTTCCCGCATAACTTCAACCCAAAAACATATGAAAGTTACACTTAAAGCCTCAAATGCTTAGCCAAATTTAATATATTTTCAACTGTTTTTATTTTTAAACTTAAATTTAATTAATTTTCTTTATTTTCATTATTTTTTCATATTTTTTTTATAAATTGTTGTATTTTATATATTTACCTAAAAAATACCTTAAAAAGAATAAAGTCGCAATATTCTGTATATATTTCTTATAACAGTTACACTTTAAGCCTCAATTGCTTAGCCAAATTTGAAATATTTTCAACTGTTTTTATTTTTAAACTTAAATTTAATTAATTTTCATTATTTTCATTATTTTTTCATATTTTTTTTTTATAAATTGTTGTATTTTATTTATTTACCTAAAAAATAAAATAAAATAAAATCAAGTGCTTAGCCAAATTTGAAATATTTTCAACTGTTTTTATTTTTAAACTTAAATTTAATTAATTTTCTTTATTTTCATTATTTTTTCATATTTTTTTAGAAAATGTTTCTATTTTATTTATAAACTTAAAAAATACCTTATCAAGAATAAAGCCGCAAAATTCTGTATATCTTTCTTATAACAGTTACACTTTAAGCCTCAAGTGCTTAGCCAAATTTTAAATATTTTCAATTGTTTTTATTTTTAAACTTAAATTTAATTAATTTTCTTTATTATCATTATTTTTTCATATTTTTTTTATAAATTGTTGCACTTTATTTATTTACCTAAAAAATACCTTATAAAGAATAAAGCCGCAAAATTCTGTATATCTGTCTTATAACAGTTAAGATACACTTATAGAAACTCTTATGAAATATACCTAATATTCAGTTCTAATCTTAATATATTTATGAGGTTGATAGCTCAATGTCTCCAACCAACTGTAGTATGCAATGTGCCCGAGTGTAGGTTATAATAATGCCTATACTCGAGCTTTGGGTAAATGTTATGTCCGAAAAACCACAAAAATCTCATAAAAGTCGCAAATTGAAAGAGAGTCGAGGGTGAGGCAAGTGAAGTGCCGCTGCGGCCATCAACTGGGAAGTGCTAGGCGCTGACAGCCAGAGACGGAGCTTGGAATCTTAAGCCAATTGACCAAGTTGTCCATCCGCGACTGCGACTAAGGTTCGTTGTGCATTTTGTGGGTGGACACGACTTTAATTAGCCTGTGTTCGGATTTGGCATTGAAAACGCCGACCAACAAGCCCATAAATGCGAACTGGACACAGGAATGGAGAGACGGATGGCTGGATGGATGGGTCGTTAGATGAAACGAAGGAACGAGTAAATGAATGAATGACTGAAGGCTCGAATGATTTGGCTTATTGGCGGGCGTTTGAAGCGCGCCAAAGATGATTTGTTTTTTGTCTTCAGTCGTCGTTGTTGTTGTTGTTGTTGGTGTTGTTGGTGTTGTTGGTGTTGTTGGTGTTCATTGTCTGCAATTGTTGCTGCTGCTATCCTTGGCTGCCAATTGCCAATTGCCGTTGGTTGTTGGTTGTGTGCGTTTGGCGCGTAATTAATTCTTGCAACAATTTTTCATTTCGGGTCTCTGAATGAAAGAACAACCGCAACAGAAACAAAAATGGAAACCAACAAAAGAAAAAGAAAATGAAAATGAAGAACACAAGCAGAGAAATGTTTGCTCAATGAAAAGTGCCAAAAGTAATTAATTTCATGCGAAATGCAACGATGCGCACCAAGATTTCTCTCCTGCTTCGGTTCTTGTAGTTGTGCCTCTTGTTGTGTTGTGCTTGCCACCATGTTGCGTGTTTTTGTCATCTTTGTGCCCATGTGGCGCAAAATTACTCATGCAGGGAACAACAACAACAACAACAACACGAACAACACGAACAACACGAACAACAACAAGAACTAAAGTCGATTTCCTTGCCATATTTTCTCCTCTGCACTGATAATTGCTTTAATTTTCTATTAATAAGCATCGGCGGATCTCGGGAAGCTGCTAACAATTAGCCGCTATGTTGCATGCGACTTATGACATGGCAGGGCCAGACTGCCATACTGTCAGAGAGTCAGACTGTCAGACTGCCAGACGGTCAGGACTGCCAGATTTCAGTTGAAAATACAAAGCGACGACAGCGTCAGGTTCGTGTTATTTGGTTTTGTTGGCGGCCCTTTCTCCTTGCCCCATCACCTCTGACCATGCTGCAACGGGGCACAACAAACATGGCGACAGTTGCCAGTTGTGGCAATTAATAATTTTGCTCCGTGCACATACGCGATTAATTATGGGACTGGGCGAAAAGGGGTGGCGCTGATAGGGAGATATATATTTTTCGGCCTACGAGGCACTTGCAACTGCTGCCGCTGCAACTGCTGCTGCAACTGTCACGCGTTGCATTTTCATTGAGCCGTTGGCCAGAAATAGACAATGAACCGTCCTCGCGTGATTGGGAGGCAGTGTGTGTGTCTGTGTGTGTGTGTGTGTGTGTGGTGTCTGGAGGGGTGTTCCATTCATTTTCCAATTAATTGAAGCACGCGCGTTACTTTCACTTCCACTTCCACTGCCACTGCCACTGCCACTGCCACTTCCACTTGCAACAGCAGATCAGAACAGAGTCTCCATTTTCCATCGCTTCATCGTTTCGCTCTCGCTTTCTGCCACATGCGGGCGGCTGGGGCGTGCCGGGCTTAATGGCACTTGAAAATCAAATTGGTAAAAGCAATTAAATGACGCCCCAAGGACACATTACAAGACCAACAACAACACACACACACACACACATAAGAGACACACACACATATGCGCGTGATTGCCTATAAAAAAGAAATTCTAATTATAATTTAACGCAAATTCGCTCTCTATGTATGTGTGTGTGTGTGTTTGCCTTAATATTGCTTTAAAGGTATCAGAGCAAGTCCTGGCCGAACCTTGGACAAGCCACCCCTGAGCTGTGTGATCTCCGGATCTGCTGAACCAATACCAATACCAAGCATCAGGCCCCTGTTGCGCGCCGTGCGCTTTGTTGGCGCGTCCTAAAAACAGTTGCCGCACAATGCGCCCGTCAATTGCAGGCCACCTCGCACAACGCTGCAGATGACAGCTCCTGGTTGAGCTTTGGGTTCGTGCCCACTACCAAGCCAACGACTCATCCAAACCGACAGCCATCCAGCTATCCGCCGGCAGCCGGCAGCCGGCAGCTTCATTAAATCGCAAAGCTATTCATTTTGCGCTAGATTTGAAGTTCATCTTACAGAGAGAACTCCCACGACTTTGCTTTGCTTTCTCTCCACTTTTTTCCACATCGCTTTGCAAATTGGTTCCATATACGAGCAGCCATCCCCTGCCAGCCCCGCCTCCATTTTGTTGTCGCGCTATTGTCGTCTACTCCAGTTATTGGCGGCGCCTCTGCCGCATAAATCTACGCGACGCCATTTTGTCTTATTTATTAAAATTAAAATGCATATTTTCTGCTTCGCATCATTGTATATATATATATATCTATGTATATAATATATATAATGTACAGGAGCAATTTGGATTTTTTCCCTTTTCTCTTTTAATTTCAGCTTGTAATTCCATAAAGCCCCATTTAAATATTTGATACTTATATTACGATATTCGCTTTGAATGAAATGTTGAGCATATTAGCTGAAGATAAAGCATATATATATATAGTATATATATATATCTGTGGATATCAGTCATATATTAGGTAAGAGGTCCAAGGATCTAGCAACAATCCTTCCTGCTGTTGAGTGTTTTTCATAAATATGGAATATCCATCCAGCAAGGAGTAGAAGGACTTTTTCATTTTGCTAATTCAAGAACTATGCGTAGTACCCATTAACCTACTCAAATATATTCATATCCGAAGCGGACTTCCCTTCTATAATACATTCCTTAAGGGAGAGAAACAGGGACAGAGACAGGAAGCGAGCATAAAGCAAATCACTTGCGATGTTAGTTGTAGTGTATTAAATTATAGCACATACCGAAGGTCATGAATTCCCATTTTCTTATTTTCTCATTTTACGTACTGGTTTTCCGAGCAGCCGGCAACTCCGGCAAATAAATGAAAATTGTCTAAAAGCAGAAAAATAAACTAAACTCGCATATTCGCATTTCTGTCGAGAAGAAGAACGCAGTGGCAGCCCGACCCCAAACCATTGCAAGGATATCAAGCCGACCCCCACCCAGACCAACTTCAGCACCACCAAAGCCAACAACAACAACAACAACAGCAACGAGGAGAAGATGAGGAAGAACAGAGCTATGGAAAAAGGCAACAAACAGCAGCAGCAGCAGCACAGAGAGCATACAGAAAAACGCAAAAAGTAGCGGAAAAAATAAGAGAAATTGTATAAATTGAAGTCCTTTCGGACCATATATCACTTTACTTGACAGAGCAATTCCCTTATCTTTGAGAAATCCTGTCGACTGGAAAGTGCGCAAGGACGCGGCGTGAGGCAACACACAACGACACAAGCAATGGGCGATGGGCTATGGGCGATGAGGACGACAAGGACCAGACCAGAATGAGAGGAGCGACAAATGCGGGCCGTAGCCGGCTTCTGGCGCTGCTTGGTGCCTTGAGAGTGCGGCGGGGTGTAGTGGGGGGCAATCCTGACGACGGCAAAGCTGCTAAGCTCAAGTTTAGTAAAACCCACAACGCGAAAAATAGGAAGAAGAACCTCTAAGGTGGAGGTGGGCGTGCGCTCGTAGAAGGCGTGGCATAGCTTAAGATGACAGCGCGCGGTTTATTTGAATTTCTTATTATGGTGGATGCTGATGCTGCCTCTGCTGCGAGGGCGGCAGTCTTTTCTTTCCTTTCCTCCTTTTTTTTTTAATTTTCCACGGCTTTTCCTGCAAGGCAAATCCTTTCAACGGCCAGAGACTCACAAGGCGTATTCAATTAGAGCACCTTTTTATGCAAATTCCACCTCTAAAAGTTCAATAATTGCCGTTGTTCTACAAGCCAAATCAATGTCTCAGGTGAGCGACCCAGCCCCCAATCGAAGTACCCCATTGAAACCCGCCCAAATCCAAGGGTCTAGTCCGAGGGATTCTTCAGCCTAGAACTGGGGGTTGCTGCGGAATTAGTTTTCTAACCTGCGGGCGCGTAGCTGATAATTAAAAATGCAATTTTTTATACGCTTCCACAAAGCTAGTCTTGGCTTTAAATGAGCAGCGAGCAATGGACAGTGGCAGTGGCAGAGGCAGGGGCATGTGGCAAGTCAAGACAATGACGACGGCATCTTTTGCGTCTGACGCATAAGCCAAAACGCAAAATGTCGCCCCAGGGAATGCGTTGGGTTGTGGCGCAACCCTTTGAACAGAACACATTTACATCTTGTATGTAGGTATGTAAATAGCTACGTAGCATGCCACACTCCATGCCACACTCGAATCGACCAATCGTGGCAGGGAAAACAACTTCATTTTGGCAGAGGCTTTGCATTATCCGGCATGTCGGCCAGTGCAAGCGGCTTTATCTACCTTTGGCATTGGCCCGAAAAATCTTAATGGCAATTTGAGCTGATTTTCAATGTTCCAACTGGGAGTTGGCTTCTAACTGGGCTGCCAGCCCGCCAGCTCTTTATCAAGCCATTATGTGAGCGAGTCCCAGTCAAGCAACCTGATTAAGCCATCGATAAGTTGCTGAACCGTTATGTGACCGAAACTGTTCCCACCACAATCTCAGTTTCAACTCTCTCTCTCTCTACCAGCCAGGTATGCATATGGCTCTGCTACCTGGCCAGAAGAGATGTTTGGCAAACAAATCCGTTGTCTGGCATTTTCTCACATTTGTCGGGAAAAGTTCTCGTCCGAGTGTCTGCGGCTTCATTTTAATGAGGCGTTAATTAATTGCGCTGCTTGCACGTTTTGACATGGCCAAAACAGCCCAACGGCCGAGAGCCAAAAAGATTTATTATTCATCGCACTTAAAGTGTTGTCTTCGCGAAAGTGTTTATTAAAATATTACATTTGACATAATTGCAATTTATGTGAGCCAAAAAGCAAAAGCCAAAAGAAAAAGAAAATCAAGAAAACACATTTGTCTCTAGTAAAAAGTAAGAGCTGATTCTAACTTAAGACTAGTAGAAACAGTTAACTTCAAGCAATTAGATACTAGTATTTATTGAATGAAACTTAGAGTATAAAATAAACTTGACTTGATTGTTCATAAGACAACTATAAGATGCAGCTAGCAGATACATCCACTTCTCAAATATATATATAGATATAATAAAAGTTATTGTTATTTGTCTCTTACTATATTTCATTTCTATCAACATTTTCCACTCTGTTTCAATAAGAGTTGCGTATGTTGAAAACAAACAGAAAAACACGAGAACACATTTGTCTCTGGTAAACAGTAAGAGCTGATTTCAACTTAAGTCTGACTTGGCTAATAAGAAACAGTTAACAGTATATAAACTTGTACAATGAATTTGCCATTGATTTATATAGATTTAGATATAGGAATAGTGATTGTTATTTGTCTCTTACTATTTCATTTCTATCAACATTTAGTAAAAAGTTAGAGCTGATTCCATCTAACGTCTGATTTGGCTAGTTAATAGAGGAGAAACAGTTAACTTCAATCATTTAGATACTTCATACAATCGTTTTTGTTTATAATAAACTGTAGAATAAAAAAACTGTATCTTTATATAATTAGATCTAACCCGTTGAATCTGATCTATTGATGTCACAACTATTATGCGATCCAGCAATCTGATATAGATATAGATCTATATATTGTTGTTATTTGTCTCTTACTATTGCAACTTTTTTTACCATTTTCTACTCTGTTTCAATGGGAGTTGCATTCTAACTTACGTCTGATTTGGCTAAAAGAAACAGTTAACAGATACTTCGTACAATCTTTTTATGCAGTGAAACTTGTGGAATAACTTTGCCATTGATTTCAGCCGATTGTTTATAAGAGAACTATTCTATATAGTTATCCGATCCAGCAACTTTTCCAATATATATATATTGGTTATTGTTTCTATTACTGACTTCTATTTCAAGTCTATCAACATTTTCGTACTGTCTTTCTATACGAGTTGCATATCTAAAGTGCAGAGCTATTCGCTGAAGTTTGGGCAATTAGGATTCCTTTCGAGCAGCTTAAGTCAATTGACATGGCCACCACATACAATGAGGATAGAAACAACCAAAATCCGACAATCAAACAAGGAAACAAGAAAACAAGCAGAGAGCTAAACAAGCGACAATGGGCGATGGGCAATGAGGAGCAACCCCATGGACATCTTAAAGGCCTGATCTCTTGTCTGAACGCACATAAAAGTCATCAAATTCACTGAAAACAACATTTGGCTTTACGTTTACGTTTTGTTGTCATTGTCACCGGAAAATTGTATGGGAGAGAGAGAGAGAGGGGTAGCAGCAGGGGTACGGGTCGCGTTCTGGACGCTTTTTTGTTGCCATCTACCGGTGGCGCACACCCCGGCAGAGTAATCAACAAGAGTGGCAACTGCGAGGATGTGGCACTGGGTGCGCGGTGCGTGGTGCGTGGTGCGTGGTGCGTCCTGGTGCGTGGTTCGTCCCGGTGGCTGTGGCTGCCACGTTGCCTGCCTGCCCTCAGGGAAACGTCAAACAAATGACAGTTGATTAGACAAACATCTCGACGGCGGCAGCAGCACAAAACGAGCATCAAATGGAAAATTGTGAAATTATGCAATACGCTTTCGCACTCACCGTAGACCCGAGTCAAATGAAGTAGTTTTCGACCGGGGCGATCTTAGCATGGTGATAAGATTAAACTCCAGTGTACCACAGCAGTTTCGACACCCATTCAAACCCACCCGCACTTGCCCTACGGCCAGAGAGACAGACACACAGATACGGATACACAGATACACAGATACAGATACAGATACATAGAGGCAAGCACAATGCCGAAATAATTGAATGCGATGAGGCTCATAGCCATCGTTGGTGTCGTTTTTTGGCATCAAGCCGTTAAACAACAGGCGTAAAGAGCAACAACAACAACAACAACAACAACAACGGTTACGGAAATGGTAATGGTAAAACAGCAAGAACGGGCCACGGGGCACGGGGCACGGGGCACGGGGCATGGGGAATGTGCCTCCAAATGGGCCTCATAATAATTTGTGAAATAGGCAATATCAGTCAAGCCGAGTAGTTACAATTACTTAAGTGCCTGCCAGAAGGTTCCACTTGAGACCAAGTGTAGTTGATCCTTCAGCATAGAGAATGCTCAATGCGAGCAACAGTATATTGAATAAATAGGAATTATACGAGAAACTCAACCGATTTTGTCATCGAAAGACTTTAAAGAGACGCCTCTTCCATCAAAGCGAAACACACACATGGAGAGAAGCAATTGGGATTCAAGAAATATGCTTCTATGGGCCAGAGTATAAACAACAATTTATCATGGCCGAAACACACATTTAGCGTATGTTTTCAGGCAAATTCAAATTCAGCTAAAAGAGGACCAGGTACACACACTAAAAGAGAAGTGCAGAAAGAGCAAAAAGAACGAAATTAAAATGAAAAAAAAGGAAGATAGAAAGATTGGCTGGGGCCCAAGCTGGACCTGAGTCACAAATGAAAACAATGCAGAGCAGTTTTCAGTTTACAGTTCGGAGTTGTCTACCTTTGTGCAGGATTCGCTCAAATGAATGAAACGCAGGAGCAGGAGTGAGGGCTGGGCAACCGAGTAGGGAGCAGGAACTAAGGCAGAGAGCTCAGCTGCGCTGAGTGGAACGTCTGTTCCTAGAGCGTTTGTTGTGTTTTATTGTGGTTTCAGGATATGCCGGAGACCCGTCGACTGCAACAAAAGCCAAACGTAAAAAAAAAGTGTCCTTCTGTTGTTGTCCTTGTTGTGGTTGTTGTTGTTGTTGTTGTTGCGTGGGCGATGCTAGAAAGCAGAGGAAAGAACAGAAGCTGCCGTTTCCCGTTTTGTTGATGAAATAAAATCCGCCTTTTGTGCATTTAATTTTTAGAATGCCAAACAAAGCGCAGGCAACAACAAAGGGCGTTCCAAATATAACGCAACCAACAACAGCAGCAGCAACAACAACAACAACAATATCACCCGCAACAATAGTCGCTCACAATGGGCAGCAGGACACTAAAGCTGTGCACATTGCATACAAAAACCTGAAAGGTTGTCGTCGCTTCTGCTCCAGCTCTTGCCCATCTTTGTCCTCGTCATGCTGCTCCTCATCCTTAACGCTGTTCGTTGACAAAGGAGCAGCAACTACTGCAGCAGCAGCAGCAGCAGCAGCAGCAGCCTTGCAATTTGATTCCTTCAGCCAGAAAAGGGTTCAGCAGCAATCGCACTTCTTGGGGGCAACTTAATTATTGGCACGCGTTGCAATTTTTCGCATTGACTTCTTCGTTTCTCTCCCTTCTATTATATATATTTTGGATTCTGGTGACGAGCGAATTCGAGACGTGCCACGTGTCGTTTGTGCAACCTTTGACCGCAACGTGGCTGCAATAACAACAACTAAACAACAACAACAACGAGAACAACTGTTAAACAAAGAGAAAAGCTACCATCATAATAGGAACAACAACGGGACAGAAAACAACTCCCCGCATGGTCGTTTCGGATGCCATGGAATTGCCGGGCTGGTGAGGTGGCGCCAGGAGATCTCAAGACGCAACATTGTAAAAATTACATCAATGGATTTAGTCCGGGTCCTCGTTTATCCTCTCGCTCTTATCAAGGCAGCTCTCGCTCGTGTATTCAATGTGAAAATAATTTCTTTATCCCTTTTATGTGCCCATTTGGCATGTGCCGTTATGCCAAAGCCAAGTGGCAGTGGCAACTCTGGGATTGGGGTTGGGTTTGCGAGTGTACAAGTCGGCGGGTTGGCCCCGTTTTTATAGTAATAACATCCCCCAAATGGGTCATTTGCGTATCCTCAAACAGCGAATAAAAATCAGTGAATAAGAAAAACAGGAAGTGTCAGAGGACATCCGCAAGTTTGTTGTTCTTTCTCTCACTGGCTGCCTATGTCTCTCTCTCTCTGTCTCTGTCTCTGTTTGGGCTCATAAGTGTGGGCCATAAAAGGACCACAGTGTTTGGGCTCTCAATACTTTTGATTAAGAGGTCGACACTGGAACACAGCTAATTGTGATACGGTTCTACTGCCATACCCCAAATAATGGTGTCCTTATAGATTCGAACTGGAACAAGGACGAATCTAGTAATGTGTCTGGAGTGTAAATTAAGTGTCCAGAAAAGGCTGGATAGAACACCATCTAATTCCAATCTTGCCCTTACTTATATCCCTCTCTAAGGTCCTGGACAAAGCAATCAACTTTCTTAATGCTGTCGTGTAATCTTCAACAAGCACCCAGCGACATTTCAGCCTTTGCCTGTTAATCCTTTTTTCGCAATTAACAACACATACGCATGTCAACACAACAACAACAACAACAACAACAACAAGATGGGCAACCTAATGGCCACAACTCAGAGATGCAGTCACCTCCAACTGGCAACAGCAGAAACAACCGCCAACCGCCAACCGCCATAGCAAGCCATCGGTGCCAAGCGAGCTCCGTGTCTGGCGAAGATTAATGTTCGAGTTGCGTTCTGTTGTGGCTGGCGCGTCTTGGCGACTTATGGAAATTCATCATTATCTCTGGCTCCGACTCTGTCCACCAGCAACCATCTACCAGCAGCCACTAGCCGGCTGCTCTGTGCGTTTAATGAGTTCTCAAGCAATGTTCAATTCAACTCATTAGCTGCATTTTCCTGCTAGCCAAAAAGTGCAAGTCCCTCTGTCCTTCGGAATGGTTTCTTTTGCATATATTATCTCGCTCTCACACACACACACAGAGACTGTGGCTGTGGCTGTGGCTGGGGCTGGGGCTCGTGTGCGTATTTGTCATTGTCAACATTGGTGTAGAACATGCCGATGGCTCCTTCTACTTAGTTTGCAGCTGCCCGGGCTTTCACGCAGGTGATTAACATAAACGCCAAATGTCATGTTTTGCACTTTTAGTCGCCAAATCGGGCAGCCCAGCAGCTGGCTGAGGGTAATAGCTATAGCTCTAGCTATGGCTATGGTCATGCATCTATTGCCCTAACAAATTGTCTAAATGTAAAAATTGAAATGACCAAGTAGAAGGAAGAACCCCAGCTAGATAGTCGTAGGTAGCTCAGCACGATCTCTAATCCCAGTCTTGGCACGCGTTGAGTCCCACAATAAACGCCAAAAAACTTGTGGCCATAAATCACGGCGCTTGCCAAACAAAACATGGCAAAACCCGCCCGGAATCCACAATCCTCAATCCCGAATCCTTGAACCGCAGCTACGCAAACAAACAGCGAAAACAACCCAGGGGCGGGGCCGGAGCGGACAACTCCCAGCACCTTGATAAATTCAGAAGCACGCACTTTTGTTTTGGACAAATCCCCACTAGGATATGAGAACATTGATACTAGTCGGAGTGTGTGTGGGTGTGTGGGTGTGTGTAGCTAGTATATCATGCATTGGCAGGCAACTCTCCAGCCGGAAAGAAAGAAATCTCCATAATATATGCCGGGACATATTCCGCACACAAATTGCACACAGCAAGCGCCTGGCCTGGCCTGGCCTGACCAGTCCAAAGGAAGCAATCGTCCTTCTCGGCCTCTGCAGCTCCCAAGTACGTACTGAGCATCTCCCGTATTATAATTCAAATTTATGCAGCCAAAAAAACCCTTTTCACACGCACTTTCTTATCGACAACATATGATTAGGAGCGGGAAATAAAAAACTTGTTTTTACCATTTCTATTCCCATTAAAAGCCGTGAGATGTGCATGTGGACAGCCAGCAGCAGGCGTTGGCTGGGCGATGGGTGGGAGGTTGGGTGAAAGGAAACGGAAATGAAGACAAACGGAACAAGCAAAACAAATTTACAAAATGAAAATGCCACACACACGCGAATATCTCTAGCGGATGATGGCGAGACAAAAGAAGATGGAGACGGAGACAGAGACGGAGATGGGTGGCTAAAGACAGGAACAGCATCCCCACGGTATTCGTTTGGCGATTTGCCTGTCACAGGGTTGCAGGATTCAGCCCCCGTTTCATCCATATCCCTTACCCCCATCCAGGCAAGCCCTAACCCCAAGCAAATAGCTTCGCTGTCGTTGGCGATGCTTGTTTTATTTATTGCTTTTTTAACCCTTTTTTGCTTGATTTGCTTTTGTTGTCCTTTCTAGTGCTCTGTCCTTGTGCCCTCGCCCCCTGGAGAACTGCTGTCCGTTCATATTGAACCAATACCAATGATAGCAACATCCACCCACAATTTATTGGCAACTTTCACTTTTTTCACTTCAACTCAACAAAACGCTTAATGAACTTAACTCTATTTGAAATGCATTTCATATCGAGCAGTTTTCTAGGAGTTTTTCCTGCAGGAAGAGCTCACTGATAAGTAGAAAAGTTAAAAATAGTAGTTGAAGTCTTATCCAAGTTTATTTTAACCAAATCCCACCTTGAGCTTGTTACCTGTTGAGTTCCCCGGTTTCACCTGCTTTTAATTAAGCTCGTATGTTTCGAGTTTGTCAAAGTTTCGAAATATTTTCATTAGTTATATTTATTAAATGGCTTAGCCGTTAAATTTTCCACATTTTCCCAGGCAACTTTTCGCTGGCACTATATAAAATTTTCATATTTTTTGCTTCTCTCTTGTTTTTGGCGCTTCATTACAGATGATGTATGGGATGATACGGCAGCTGCTGCTGCTGGAACACACACAGTGTCCAACAGAGGGTCCAACTCCGGATTGTTCTGGTTGCCTATGCAGAAGCAACCGTGGACCAACTAACCTCCATCGCCATCTGCCTCATCTTGGCTAATAATTTCAGTTGTTGTTTGCCATTTTTTTGCGCTTTGCCTGCATAATGACAAAAGTTTCTGTTTTTCTCTCTATTGTTGCTGTTGTTGTTGTTGTTGTTTTAGTGTTGCTTGCGCTCATCTGCCTCGCTTGGAGGTGGTCACTAGTCACTTGTCCAGTGGCCAGGCGCGCACAGCAGATGACAATCATTTAATTAGAAACTTTCCCATAGGCTCGAGCCAGCTCGTTGTTTCACTTTTTGTTTCCACTATATTAATACATATATTTATATAAACATATACATATATTATGTATATATGTGTGTATAGTTTTGCGAGCTGTTAATTAACTTGTTTGAACAGGTGTGAAAAAGTTGTCATCACCGGGCCTGGGGCCGGTAATTACAGTTGGCAAACTTTTCAGATGCTTTTCAGATGCTGCCCAAAGCTGCTTTGGCCTTTGTATCTCATATTTGCATACAGCTGCAACATCAGCAACAACTACAACAACAACAACAACACTAACAACAAGAAGAAGAAGAATAACTGCGGGCTTAATGCATTTCGCTGTGACATTCATCAGACAAGGAGCCACTGGAGGCGACTGTTGGCTGCAGAAATTACAAATTCCGATTGGAATTCCCCGATAAGTTGCCGCTGCAGAAACAATTAAATATCGCTGGCATTGCTGGCGTCGTCCACGACACGATTGGCATTTGTTATAGGCGCCTCGGTGCTCGCAAATGCGTACCAATTGGCGCTACATTTGGCCACAAAATGCAGCAGGCGCTACGTGACCGATCGCTGCTCAAGATACGCGCCCAGGAAAGCGACACACAGACACAGCCACAAACACAGACACAGCCACAGACACCGTTCCCGGACCGACACGGGACACCAGACAAGCAGCAAACAGCAAGACCCACGCCAGCCCAAGACAAACCAATTCGAGACATTGTCAGAGCCAACCCGACGGATTTGCAATTTGACGGATGATCGAGATCTGGCCCCGCCTCCCACTTTGGGCACAGCTCAAGCCGCATCATTAGTTCCAAAAATATAGTTCAAACTAGTTGAAAAACAGCTGATGGAAACTACTTTCTATAAGAAGTTATATATTGGGCTTGTCTTTTTAATAATAAGTTAACGGAATGGGATTGTCTGGCAAATCTGTTAAAAGTTATTTGCCTGAGTGTTTGGTAGAAGAGAACAGAGCTTATAGATAGATCTCAGTGATCCAGATCCCCAGTTCAGTTCAGTTTACAATTCCAAAAATAGTTCAAACTAATTGAAAAACAGCTGATGGAAACTACTTTCTATAAGAAGTTATATATTGGGCTTGTCTTTTTAATAATAAGTTAACGAAAGGGAATTGTTTCTTTGTTGATTTCTGGTAAAAGGTATTTGCTTGAGAGATTGTCAGAAAAGAACTGAGCTTAGAGATCTCAGTGATCCAGTTCAGTTCACAATATCTTTACGGATAATGAAAGAGCTGTAGAGCAGTCTGACTGGATCGTGCTTACAGAGTCCGCCAGCTGACATGATCGCCAGGGTGTAGCCAATTGCCGTGGGCCCTGGTCCCAGTGCCAGTGCCAGTGCCAGTGCCAGTGCCAGTGCCAGTCCCAGTCGAGCCATGCGATCGTTCATTAAGCGAACGCTTTGTATAAATTATGCTAATGATGCTTCAATTGATTTGTAATAAAAATCCAAAACTGTGCAGAAATAAGATAAATATGCTCAAATCACGCACTTCTCCGGCAACGTTTAAGATCTCGGCTCCTCGACTCCTGCATGTTGTCTGCCGCCTGTCGTCGCAACTCTTGTCGGCATCTTGGCCCTGGCTACGACTATGGCTATGGCTTTGGCCATGGCCAGCGGCAGTGGTCGAGCTTGTTGCTGTGGTTGCGTCTGTTGTTGCTGGGAAATTGCATTTTCGAGGCAACCAACCAACCAACAGGCAACAACAAGAACAACAAGAACAACATCTGTGGATTTACATAATGAGAAAGCAGGCACATATGCTGCCGCCCACACCACCATCATAATACTCATCAGCATCTCGTCCATGCAGCACTGTTGCAACCACCAGGCGCTGCCTCCTCCTCCTTCAGCGCCAGACAAGTTCAAGTTGCCATTTTGAACCCTTTCAACCAATTTGAAACGGGGACCGCGCCAAACATTTTCCCGTTTTCCCCAGCTGTTGCAATTAATGCCACAGCCGTGCTCCATGTGCCCAATGGATTGAGCATATATACTACATATATATATATATATGTGTGTGTATATATGTGCGAATGTGTGTGCAAAATTGAGAAAACATGCCTAATTTCGTGTAATTGCCATTTGATTTATTACAATCTAGAAAATTTGACTTTTGGCGCAGTCTGCGTCGCCGACAAAGTCCCCAGTTGACGCTGTAGCTGCGGTTGCTGCTGCTTCTCAGCTTGGGACTCTCTGGTCTGGACTCTGGCTAGGGTTTGCGATTGGGTTAGACCACCAGTCAGGGTAGTAGTAGTAGTAGTAGCTGTATCGCTCGTATTTACTGTTAGACATACCCGGGTGGCATTTCAGACCAATTGCCACCCACCAGCTGCTGCTGCCAGTCGCACAAATTATCAAATGAGTAATTTGCGGGTGCAACCGAGCTGTGTTCTTAATGATGTGCGGATGGATGCGGAACTCAAGCAAGTTTCCTGAGAAACAGAACTCTAAAAACTGTGATGCGAACTAAGAAATTTCTGCTCTGATTAATGATAGAGAGATAATGATATGATCCGTGTATAGCATAAACTGCAAATTGACTCAAACCTAGAAGCAACTTCAGACTGAATAATATAAGCACAGGTGCAATAAAAGAGAAGAGAATAGTTTTTGAGATGTTTTTATTTATTTATGTATTCATTTATTTATTTATTTAGAGTGAACTACTTAAAAAAGTTAAAAAAGAAGATAATTTTATTAAAACACAAAAGAAAATGATGTTTAAAATGAATAAAATCAAATGTAAAGGTAGAAATCCAATCAGATTAATAAGTGTTAATATGAAAAGCAGAGCATAGAAAGCAAGAGACAGTATGTGGAAAAGATAGAATCGAAAGTGAAGGACACGAACATAATGTAGAAAAGAGAAGATATTAATCTGTTTTCCTAGATCTTAGAAGAAATAATGAACCTGCTCCTGGGAAAATTCTTTTGAGAAGATGTGATATAGGTTCTTATAAATTAAACATAAAGCATTGAAAGAGCTGTGTAAATCGTAATCAGCTGTGCAGCTATGAAAGGAGATTAGAATATAATTTCAATTGAAGACCTAAAAGGAAAGATAATCAATTTATATAGAAAAACAACACCAAGAACTTTTCTGTGATTCATTAATGACGGAAAATTTAGAAGAAGAATCTTAATGTACTATGACGGGAGATGAAGATTGGGGTCCCAGTTTAAGTTCACGTAGAGAAAACAGAACAAATTGTTTCTGAATGGACTCAAATCGATCCTGGATGGCACCAGATAGATGAGCAGTATTCCAGGATCAGCCGAGCTAGTAAAATATAGAGGATATACGAGTATATAGATATCTGTGATAAAAGGATCATTGAATTGCTTTGACCAACGTTTAATGAATCCAACTACTCTACAGGCTTTTGAGTGAACAGTTATTGGTTACTTTTATATATGTAATTACTTTTATATAGTTACTCTTATATAGTTACTTTTCTATAGGTACAGACATACAAATATGTGTAGATTTATGCACATTGTATATATATAATTAGGCGTAGCCCATCAGCCGCACGCGTAGCGCAATGGAGCCTATACCCGGTGTGTTGTCCGCACTTGCCACTTCCAATATCCAAGTTGCCCCATCCACCGATCCACCAGTCCGCCCATCCACCCATCCGCCCATCGAGACCCGTAGACATTTAGCGGGCTTGGAGGCCTTGTCAGAGGGATTTTGCGTTGACAATTTTCCTGTGTGATGTGCTCAAGATTGATGGGCCGCAATTATCTTCTGTTGAGTAATTTATATGAATACCGAACTGGGCGTGGCATGGCGTGGTGTGGCACATGTGAAAATGCGCAAGCACACACATTGTTGCGAGTGTGTGAGTGTAAATTCAATTAAAATGAAGTGCAATGCCATATTTTATGCAGTAATGTGAATTAAAATTCAAAACTAAATATCGATTTCAAGAAAGCAGACTTAAGGGAAAGGTCTGAAAAGAAAGAGCAATCGCTTACATGCCTTACATGTATGTGTGTGCGTGTGTGTGTGTGTGTGAACGACTTCATATGGCAATAACACAAATTACACAACATATGGTGCCAATGATGTCGGCGTTGCCCTTTTTTGGTGGCACCGTCGACGTGGCAGCAACAAAAGCCTAGCCAAAGTTGAAGTCGAGGCACTTGTATAAGCCTTTATTGTGTGTACCAGGACTGTGTGTGTGTGAGTGTGTGTGTGAGTGTGGCACAATCCTTTTGGCTGTCAGTGATTTTAATGCCTTTATTTCTCTCCAATGCAAGTAATTTTCCTTTTGCTGCTCGGCTTTTCCTTATACTTTTTTACTTTCGACAAGCTTTTTACTTTTTTAATCTCAGGTGACGCCGCCTGGGTGTCGTAAATCACGCCACCCTCGCTGCCCCTGCCACCTTGCAGCCAGGCAGCCTTGCAACCCTCTCGACCTCAACCTTATTGAGAAGGGGTTGCCACTCTGTGTGTGTGTGTAATAATTGAGTTGTGGATGTGCTTTACAATTCTCCTCGTATATATTATTCGTTCGAATCTCCCTCAAGAAATTGATATGCCGCTCAGGATGTTGCGAATTATCGCATTATGCATTTGTGATAAAGAAAATAATAAGAGAAAAGAAAAACTGAGTAGACACTGGGAAGGAGGCTAATTTTCAAGTATTCTTATTTGGGAGTATTCTGGGGCTTACCTCCCGCTAGGAGTTTGACTTGGGGCCGTTTCCATTAGTTAAATTTCACTTTGCGACTTGGCCATAAAATATTATAAAATGTCTTAATGGCCGCATAACAATTTCAACAATGGAACCCGCCCTGAGAAGCGACACTAATCGCCAAACAAAATGAAATTTACACAATGTTTCCCCTTTTTGCCTTTGTCTTTGTCTTTTGAGGGACTGAGACTGAGCCTGAGCCTGAGCCTGACAAAGGCCAGATAGCTTCAGTGGCTTTGCCTGGGGTTTTGTGGTGCTCTGCCAGCGGAAAGTGTTAAACATGTCAGGGAATTTGTTTATTGGGCCAGTTTCCTTGGGGCGTGGGCATCTGTTTGGCGCAGTCGAAAGCGAAATTTTAATAGCCAGCGCTGCAGGTTTAATTAAAATTTAGCTGAAACTAAAGATAAAGAAGCCTCCTTAGTTGTCCGCCAGGTGGCGGCATATTTCTTGCACAAATTTCTAGCAGCTCGCTAATTTTTAATTAGCTGATATTGCATAAATTTCTGTCAAAAGCCTTGAAACGCCTGACCCCAGCCCAGAGTTAAAAATACATTTCAAAATGGCGGACGGCAAGCGCAATTACAATTAGCGTTGCATACTTTTGCGCGCTCCGTACATAACCTCAAAAGTGCCACTGGCAAATGTCATTAAATAAAACTTAATTGACAATTTGAAAAGCCCACCGTACCGACGTACTGCCGTACTGCTAGGCAGGACACCACAGAGAGCTGCAAGGATGGGAGGATGGGAGGATGGGAGGATTGGAGGATTGGCACTGCAACAGTCAATTAAGTTTTGCCGTAACAGACAAACATTAAAGTATAAACAGCAACAGCAACAACAAAAAACTTTGACTTTTGCATCTATTTGCGAAAATTCCAACAAAGCGATACAAATTAAAAACTGAATCGGCAATAATTTAGCACTTCTCCATACCAAACAGAGTTTGGGGCAGGAGTATGTGGCCATGGATCTGGATCTGGGCTGGATCCGGACACACAATTGGCATGCAAACAAAATGCCAGTTTAACGCTAACTGACAGCTCAAGTTAAAAATGTCTGCTTATCAAATGGGGAATTATTTAAATATGCGTTGCTAATTAGCCAGCAAACAAATTCGTTTATTGAACAAAATGTGCAAAGTTCCGCAGATAAAATTTCCATTTCCAAATGCCAAAAACCAGTAAAATAAGCGCAAATAATTGCATATGCGACAGCCGAAATGGGTTCACAGAATGTGGTTTATAATATCGCAGTTACTTATATAGTAATAAGATATAATATATGATGTCATTCTCTTTATAAATTTATAGACTCGTGGAAAGAGTTTCTTATTTGATAATACTCCATTTCATATTGTCTGAGACACAAGAAAATTGTTGCTTAAATATATTGAAGGAAGTATATTTGTGATATATAACGACTCTATATAGATTTCAGATTATTTGAGACCATGAACACAGTTATTAATAAGGAAATTATACTTTAAATATATGGAAGAAAGTATATTTATTTCGACTTTATATATATACTATACTCCTATATAGATTCCAGTTGATCTCTCTTCCATTAAGACACAGTTAATTATAAAGAAATTGTTGATTAAATTCATTGAAGGAAGTATATATATATATCCATTCTATATACATACTGTTCTCTAATATAGATTGAGACCATTAACATAATGAAATTATTCCTTAATATATGATATATATAATATATATATATCGACTCTATATAGACACAATTCTCCCATATATATTTCAGTTAAACTCAGACCATTAACACAGTTATTAATAACGAGATTCTTGCTTAAATTTATTGACTCCATCGACTCTATATAGAGACAATTCTCCTTCATAGAAGAGTATCCAGTATCCGATTTGTGTGCCACGCTTGGATAAGCACTTTACCCTTTTTAGAAGCCCATCCACTGGTGCTGCCCCCTGCCAATTGAACTACTCGAAATGTCAATTTAGATGCAGGATACACGCCAGAGCTTAATTATGCAAAGAGCCAGTAAAATAGTAGCAAATACAAAAAAAAGGGGGAAAACTGTGGAATGATGGAAAAGCGAAAATTATATGCAACTAATTTATTTTCAATTTTCGGAAATCATGAGCGCTATTAAATTGTAGTTCATGGCTCACTAATCTGGGCAACTGGCTAACTAACGGACTTCTCGTATACGGTATACGGTGGTAGTCTGTGCCCGGACAATCGGACAATCGGACAATCGGACATTGGTGTAGACTGTGTGACCAGTTGTTGGCCAAATTCCAGGATGACTCCCGCAGTTCTCATGTGGTTATTCTGTGTGTGTGTTGGGGGCTGCGGTGGCTTTTTATTTTTGCATTAACAGCAACAAACACGACAATGAAATGACAACTGAAATGTCCGATTATATTGTGTATTTACACACACACACACACGAGAGAGAGAGAGACAATAAGCGAATAATAATGCAATATTATTATATTTTAAGAGGCGATAGGAGGAGGAGGAGGAGTCGTCCTGCCGCGGTTGCTATTCATTGCTTTGACCGGCGGCCATTGTCGGACGGATGTTAACTTCCACTTAAATGGCTTCGTTTCCGCTTGTCGTTTATTTGCCTTTTTAATATAATGTACATAATTTTTCAATTTTTATTTATACGCTTTCTGTGTCTATGTATGTGTGCATTTCATTTGCAGTTGCCGTTGCAGTTGCAGTTGCATTATCGGCCATGCCAAATAATAATAATAATAATGCATAATAAAAGCGCTTTTTGTGGAACCGCAACTGGAGCTCGATGTCGACACAAATCAAACGTCAGCGTTTTTCACATTTCGCCTTTTTCTGCTTAATTTTGCAATTTCTGCCACAAAGCATATCAGACGGTCCCACTTTCCCCAGCCCAGAAACAGCCCACTGACCAGTCAGTCTCACTCACACTCACACTCTCTCTCACTCTCTCCCTCACACTCCTTGGCCTTATGCGTCTATCTGTCCGTCAGACTATCTGCCCGGCTCTTCGTCTGTCATTTCACTTGCAGCTGTGTGCGTGAATATATGACTATCATGTGGAGACACACACTCACACACATACAGCTACACACATGCATTGTTTATGAATTTCAGCCCCTCGTGACAGCAGCCATTGTCACAGCTGTGCTCTCTTCAATTAAATATGAAAATTTGTCAATTATTTTGTGCAACATGCGACAATTGTTAAATTTTTAATTATTTCTGTAGCTATTTTTCAGCGAATTAAGCTTTACATATGCATTCACACACACACAGAAACAGACACAGACACACGTATGTGTATAAGTATATATGTTCAGATCATTCAGCTATATATATCGATTATATAATAGTTATACAGACCTTTCTACCTTTTCTATTAAGTAATTATATTTTGAGCTTACATTTAATCAATCGCATCTAGTTTGTTGCCGCACACAGCTCACACACTCACACACAGCTCACACACACTAGCCCACTCCATGGCAGAGACATTTTGCTGGAGTTTCGGAATCGTTGTTGTGGTGCGACTTGTGGTCTTGTAATAAGTCTGGAGTCATATCTGCATGTGGCGACATTGAGGCCGCGACGTGCCTAAAAAGAAATTGCGGTTGTTTCCCTCTTGCCACAGTCGCTTGACATGCATGTTGCAGTTGCAGTTGCAGTTGCTGCTGGTGCTGCTGTGTGTGGCATTTAACACTATCAAGAGTCAAAAGTGCGTAGCGTTAGTGTGTGCCATATGCACTTAGGAGTTGGGAGTCGGCCCCTTCCCAGAGGCTGCTCAAAAATGTTTCCATGTTGCGTGCCAAGCAAACATTTTGTGCCACCTCCGGCTAGAGTCCGGGGTAGTGCAACTCTGATAAGGAACGGTTCAATGGTGGCGGCTGCAGGCGTTCCATTTGCATGCCAGATTGGGTGCGCGCATGTCCAAGTTGGCGTTGGTGTTGGTGTTGTTGATGGTGTTGGTGGTGGTGTTGGTGTTGGCCATGGCGACATTGTTGGCCATTTGCCCTCTTGCAACAGTTGACTGCTGCTATTGGCTGCTTGAGCTGCTCTTTTGGCCATTTGTGTGTGCATGTTGGTTGCCCAAATGCATGCAAAACTTTTCCTAAAACGGCAACCACCCAACAAAAGACTCAGACGTTGCTTGTCCCAGCACATTCTTAGTTCCAGTTCCAGTTCCAATGCCAAGCTGAATGCTATTCCTGTTTGTCATTGCCTTTTGTGTGACATTCAATCACAAAATGGCGTTTTCTTGTCAACGTCTGCCACAGCAGCTACCCAGAGCATGTCACGCCCACGAGCTCTTGCCCATGTCCACGTCCACATCCACATCCACATCCACATCCACTTTCACGTCACAAGAAAACAACGCAGCGCCCAACAATAAGTCAAATGAACAAACAAACATGAAAACGGAGCGACATTTGAGTTCATCTTCCGCACAGCGAACATACAATACACTTGCTCCAATCTGATTATAGCAAATTGTGAAAGATCTGGAAACTGAATCTAATATCTCTCCCAAGAGATATTCACATAATGATTCTGATTGCTAAAGGGAGATCTTCCTTTAAGAGTATCAGAATTGGAGTGTTGTGCAACTTTGCAGCCAAGCGAGCTCTTGATGAAGTGTGGCAAGCATAAAGTGAAGGAAATTATGGGAAGCTAAAGAGGCGTTGCAAGTCCCCCGAGTCAAGAGTCAAATGTACGCGGCGACGTTCGCTGCAGCTCGTAAAAATGCGCAAAGTCCAAGAAATGTCAAATAATTTTAGCAACGATATAAACCCATTTCATGTTGACGACAAGCATTGGGCCAAGAGCAGAGAAGGAGGAGGCAACAGTGCAAAATTTGCATGTGCCTCTTTCTCTCTCTGTCCTCCTCTTTGCCACCCGCACATTGCCCCCACACTCGACGTATGTTGCATGTGGAGGCGTTGTTGGTTTCACATTGGGTGCTCTGCTGCTTTCTAATGTCCTGTCATGTACTTTATGAGATGTCGAGCGCCAGCGCATACTCATAGCCAAAGATGGTTGCCTCTGTTCCGGCCAGCGGCGTTGGCGGTAACGGACACGGCGGCGGTTGCAACAGCAGCGGCAGGCAGTGGCAGTGGCAGTGGCAGCGGCAGCGGTGGTCGTGCGCGTTATCGTGTCAAAATGAAGGGACAAACGACAACGACGAGGCGAATCCCAGCATAGAATAGAAAACAGCAAAACAGCAGAACAACAGAACGGGGATAGAACCTCTTTTGGCTTGGTCAACTGTCGCTGTCGCTGTCGCTGTTTCTGTTTCTGTTCCTCCACCCATGTTGCCGCCTGTCTTCTGTCGCCTCCGTCCGCTTTGATTGTTGGTTTTTGGCGTCGGCTCGTTTTTCGTAGGCTTTGGCTTTGGCTCAGGCTGAGGCTCGGGCATTTGCATTTGTCTGACACGGGCACAAGTGCAACTAGCAACTAGCAACTACCAACTTGAAAGGCTGCTAGACTGATAGGGTGGTCGCTGGGGGTCGCTTTTAGCCAGGCCCACTCGCATTAGCTTAATTTGTGTGGGAGGCGTCATTAGACGGCGGCAGACGAGTACTTTGCAATCAAAAGCATTGGACACAAAACAGAATGCAGCTGCAGCAATCAGCAATCGTGAAAGATGGCCCAAACAACAGACCCCAACAGACTTGGCCAACAAACTGAACGAAAATAGACAATTTACCAGGCTAAATCTACAAAGTTAAAGATGTTGCTCTCCTTTAAGCTTTCATCGTTTATTCCTATTTCAATTTCTCTATCAGACAAGCCTCATCTGCCCATGCCACAGGATATGTATGTATATCTATGCCTAAGTCCTCACTTTCACATACTCCAATAGAATTTTTGTATATTTTGTCAACTGATTTATGCATGAGATAAACCAAACTTTGTAGACATTCAGAGGCAACAACACAGCAGCAATTTCCATGAGGGAAAAAAATGTATATTAGAGCTCACAAAATATGCATAATATTTGATAATGCTTTCAGCGTTGTGTTGTGTGTGCGTGTGTGTGTGTGTGTGTGTGTGTGAGTGTGTTGCCAGGACTTTCAGCACGTCTACGCATAGTCAAATTCTCTTTGAGGCACTCGAAGATCTTATCCGAGGCGCCATGTGGACATAAATTTCGGGTCGTCGCCGTCGGAAAAGCGAAAAACGTGAAAGGTCATAGGGAATATGTCTCCGCCCACACGATCAAACAGAGCTATACATAAGCCAAGGAATAGCCCAAGGAGAAGGCTCTAAGTCCAGTTGCACTCAAACCAGAAGCAGGCGTCTTGCCAATTTGCCAATTGGCCTACTTTGTGGGCGTGGCACGTGGCTGACGCTGCAAGCAATTACAAGACGATACTACAATTATTTCTAAGCCTCGGCAATGCGTTGAGTACGAGTTGTGGCAGTCGTTGGGAGTAAGAAGTGGGAAATAACTGGAAGCTGGAAAGTTTTGCTCGTTGGAGCAATTAATACCAAAAATTACACACTTCCATGAGACGGACGCGAGCCGCAGGCAAGAATTTTGAAGTGCCTGCTGGTTAGTTGCTTGTTTAATCGCTGATTTCCTGCTGGACCCGGCACAAACGCCAGATGAGCTCCAAGGAACAGGACCAAGTTCTGGGCACCCGTTTCCGTTTGCACTTGAGTGATTTTGTCTGGCTTGGCATTGGTTTTGGTTTTGGTTTTGGTTTCAGTTGTTGGGCCTGTGGGCCTTTTCTTTGTTTTTGCCCAGTCGAACAAGCTCATAAATAAATTTAGCAAACAAATAAATTCCAAGCCCATGATTCGTTTCATAATCAAGCGCGTTGTCTTTATCGCCGCTAAGTATCAGGCAAAGTTTTCTGTTTTTCTTCGTATGCTCCATTTGGATTGATGCCTTTTTGGCCGCCTTTTGTCTTCAGTGTCCCCCCTCCATCCAGCTCTATTCAGCTCTCCCCGAACCACTGAAGCGTCAAGGTGTACCAATTTGCAGCGCATGCTTCACTGCGTCTAATAAGTTCGCCAACCGCAATGCCAACAAAAGGGCCACAGCAAGTCGGGAAGTTTTTGTTTTTAGAATGTTTTCTTTTTGTTTTCGGTTTTGGGCCAAAAGTTGTCAGGCCAAATGAATAAATTTTAGTTGGCATTGCTGAAATCGAGGGCGATGCTTTTGATTTCCAACTTGTCGCCTGATTGTCACACGTAAACAAAGCCTCAAAATTTGGTGATCCGACAAACGGGATATGGAAGGGGAATCCCATCCGATGGAGAACCTGGTCAAGTCACCCCGTGCCGGGCTGGTCGTGTGCAGCAGCGTGCAAATGATTAATGGTTGGTTAGACAAATGGAAATTAAAGTGTATTTAGTTCGAGTCTGCCCAGAGGAGGGCCAAAGGTGTCGAGAAGAAGGAAAGAACTTTTCGAAATCTCCACAAATTTCGATTTAAAATGAACTTAAAGCTAGTCCTTGAACTAAGCTTCGACTAGAACATAATATTTTGATAGGATTGTTGCCAATTTGCCTGAGTTTTCTGTGAAAATGCAATTGGCTTTCCTTTTTTTTTTGAGTTTTCAAATTTGGACAAGCAAAATTGCAGTCAAATGTAAAAGAAAAGATGGGACCCAAGCGAAAATTTATGATTTATGAGCTAAACAATTACGTCGACCGCAGAGAAGATGCAGGCATTAGACGAGTGAGGGGAGTGGGAGCAGGGGAGGAGGGAAGGGGAGGAGCCCAAGCAGAGAGCTGAGTTTGCAACGAAAATTAAAGTCGTGCCTGGCAGCCCCTTTAGCTTTAATTTCAGATTAAACTGAGGAAAAAGCTAAGTGGGGCCAACAACAACAACAACGAGAGTAATAATAATAACAACAACTTATACAAAACTCTGCAAGAAAGCAAAAAAAAGAGCAGAACAAACTGTAACAACATAAGAAATTGGCAGCAAACAAGCCAAATGCAAGAGGACGGAAGGACGGACGGAGGGACGGAGGGACGGACGGACGCCAGCCGCGACTCGAGGTACTCGTACAGCAAACGGCCATTGCAATGGTGTATCATATAATAATATTAACAACAACAGCAACAACTACCAACAGCAACAGCAACTTGCAACAGCAACAAGAACAGAGCGAAACAAAATTATTACAAAAGGCAGGCAGACTGGCGAGCTGGAGAGCTGGCAAACTGGATCCCTGTCCGGGCCAGAACTGGGTAGCTAACTCAGCCAACTGCCCGCCACTCGCACTCTCATCATTTTGGAAAATCTACCTTGAAGGTAATTATAGTAATTACTTCACGAATCGCAAGTAGTGAACGCTGCTGCTGCCGTTGCTGTTGCTGTTGCTGCTGCTGCCACTGACGACGTGCGACCGCCTAAAAACATCAACAGTTGCCGGGACCAGACACCGCGAATCGCAGGCCAACTGCAACTCCAACTTCAGCTGACCAACATGGCGCAGTATAACAACATTTTGGACTGGCCAACTCATTGATACCCATGACTGCAGGCAGGCCTAAGAGTGAGCCTTAGACTTGGACTCCAACTCAGACTCGGACAGTCATGGCTGCTTTTATTCTTCTCTTTGTTGTTGTTGTTGCAGCTTATCTGCGGGCACCGCGGGCAATACATGGGTCTGGGCCACAGTCTCAGTCCCAGTCTCAGCCAGAGCCAGAGTTGGAGCCTGTTCTGTGAGTTTCTGCTGGAGCGCCTGCTGTTTCGGGCACAATCGGATTGGATTTAGTTTAGCCCTTGATTAGTTTTCGCTACGCTGAGGATACCGTCAAGTTGCTCTTATTATTATATAAAAGTTCTATTTTTTCTTCCTTTCCTTTCTTATTGGTTGCCTGGCTGTTCCAGCCTGGGTACCTGAGTGCCTCTTTGCCTGGTTGCCTCTTGGCGAGGGATTATGGCCGAGGCAAGACTAATTTTCTTGCACACGAAGCAATTTGAATTTGCAGCGCAAGCGAAGAGATCTCCCAAGGAATGTGTTGTTATTGCTGTTGTTGCGGGTGTTGTTGCTGTTGTTGTTGTTGTCTACAGGAAAATTGCTCTGAACTTTGCTGCACTCTGAAAATTTGCAGTCTCAGATCACGATGTAATTTCGGAAATTGCCATCTTGGATATTTCTTTGCAGCTGGAATGCTGCGCGTTGCAGTTGTCATTGCTGCTGCTGCATGTTGCATGTTGCTGCTGTTACAATTCACCTAATTTGTCGCAGACTGCAACATTTTGTTTTGTCCCATCATAAGCCTCTTTTCGGTCAAGTTCTTAAGGAGTTACGACTTCCCGCTGGCCTGACAACTGCCGTAATTAAAGCTATTGCCTCAATCCTTAACTTCTTCGCTCTCAACTCTCATTGATAAATTCTAATTGTTAAATTTAATAGCCATATCGATTGTTCCAACAGTAACCGCAGCAGCAACTACAGCAGCTTCAACGATTTCCCATTCGAATTTATTGGTACAAATGACGTTCTTAATGATGCTTGGGTTACCAGGAGATCGTCTCTTGGCCTCATCTTGGTCCCAACGAGCAGCGGCGCCTGGTTTCTGTTCCTTTTGTCGGCATCCGCGACGCTCAACTCAAAACTTGTCGCAATCGAATCACAGCAACAACACACAGCAGCAATAGCACTTTTTTTTCTTAAAAGCATTATAACCGATTTTTATTGCTCTCCATATATCTCAACTTATTGAGTCGTTGACCGATCCGAGAGAGCTTCTCATGAAGTCCGATGACAACAAGTGCACCAAGATCCGATCTAAATATCACATCTGACATCTGGCTTTGGTTTGCCTATAATAAAGTATATGAAGCAGTCTAATCATAAGAGAAATAACATATATTATCTTAGCCGAAGATATCTCTCTATGAGATATCTGTTCCATTTTATAGTAGCTTTCTTTCTATGCCAAAGAGAGGAGCTCAAAACTAATCGTTCATTTAGGCAAATATCAGTAGAAGAGGAAAGTTATGTTCAATTGGTATTAAGATGATTGTTCCCCTCGCTTAGCCACAGCTTGAGCTATTACCAGTTCTTTGCATTTCTATTAGAACTGACTCAGAAAGCACCAGCCGAATTCCAAAGCCATGACATCATATATGATGGTAAAGGAACCTGACTGAATACCAGCTAACAATAGGGTTAGCCACTCCCAGTCTTTAAGTCTTCAATTCCAGTCTTTCAGTCTTCCAATCTCTCAGACTGGCGCAAATGCTGTCTAGTTGGAATTATCCGGCTAATCAACACAGCACAAAAGGTGATCTAAACGAAGAAGTATGAGTGAACTGAATGCCCTGCCCAGGAGATGCCATCAGCAGTATTGGCGGATAAAGAGAATAGAGAAGAAGTGCGTAGGCTGGAGGAATCCTTTAGAGTCTTGAACTGCGGTGGCCGTTGTTGTCTCTAATTTCGCTGGACCAAATAAATGTCGTTACAAATCACGATGGAATTCAAACCGAGCCGTGTCGAAGCAGTCGTCGCCAGCAAAGCACAGCCCAGGGAGCGATAAATGGCAGACAAGGAACCAGTTGCCTTCTGCCAGAGCTGGGTAACAACTGTCTGGCTTGGCTGGCTGACTGCTTGGCTGGCTCATTATTTAATGGACTGATCGATCATAAAAAATGAGGTACATGTGAGCACAGTATGTAAGTACAAGCTGTAGTTGTACCTGGACACAGATTTCGAGTTGTAGTCGAAGTCGACGAAGTCATCGTAGGAGCGGCCACGTTTGAGACTCAAATAAAGCATGTCACGTCTGGGGTCTTATGAATTGTACAAATGTTTTGGGCTACAATTGGAGCACTTCTGTTTGACAGTGCGTATGATTTATATGTGCCTGTTATGTTGTAGTATGGCTGCTAGTTGCAGTGTCCAGAGTCCACTTCATGTTACATTTCCGCCGGAATTTCAGACTTGACTCAGCGACTTTTAAATGCAACAGCTTCTGTTTAACCAGCTCTGAGTGGGGTCTTCCAGTGACGGGAGGGAGTCCAGAAGCTCAGAGATTGGGAGGTCAGCCTTCTTGGCAAGTTTATTAGAGTGTCCCGCAGGACCATAGCACTTGCCCACTTTACATCCGCTGACAACAACAACAACAACAACGAGAACAACAACAATACAAAGTCGAAAGGCAAAGGAAAGCAACAAACAAAATTCACTGAAGCAATTTCTATGAAATTTATTTCACATGAAGATTTATCGCGATTTCAGACAGCACTGGCGACACCTGCCAACGCCTACAAATGTAATTTATTGCTCTCCAGCATTATGCACACCAACTCACGCGCACACACACACACACACACACAAATAGAGTGACAGACACAGACACAGCGTGTGGTGACTCCCGCTCCCGTTCCCATTCCCGTTGCCATTCCCTTTCCCGCTCCACTCACTTAATTCCAAAATGCTCATAAGCGCATTCACTCCCTGGACCTCCTACCCGAACTCCTCATCCCTCATCCCCAGCCTCAGCTCCCACGATGTCTGACAACAGGCCGCCCACGGGCCACAGAATAAAATATTTAGTTCTGTTTGTCGAAAAATTTGACTTTTAGTCATTTAAACTGCATGAAACAAAGCTGAATTCATTTCTCACTCCAAACAGAAGGAATATTATTATATATTCGCATCAAATAATAATTCTACGATCGATGTGAGAGAATATATCTTGGGATTACCTGATTGTTATAAGGTGATAACTCTGTGATCTTCAATGAAGAACTTCGATCAGATTCAGAATATTGGCAAATTCTCTCTTCGTTTAACGCAATTTTCGTACAGTCGTGTCTGGATATAGTGAACAAATTATTGCAAGGCCTGTTCATAGTATTGAGATTGTTCCCTATATCAAGATATATCAAGATACTCAAATTCCACATTGTGTATATAAATTCTAGAGATAATTAAAAGAAATGTAGTAGCAAAACATAAAGTCATAAACATAAACTTATTGAAAGAATTGAAGAATACGATACGGTCGAAAAACTGCTGACTTTGTAAAAATCAATAGAAAATATATAAATTAAATTATATAGGAAGTATCATCTATCATTTTTGATTCCTTCCTGTGTTTTTTGTTGATTTTTGCTTGAAATTGCTTTCATTTTTCATTTTGCTATTTCTATTTAGCGGTTATCGATTGTTCAATATTTTGAGTACTTCATGTAAAAAATTATATACAAATTTGGGTGTTCACTGTATCAAGTTGTTCAGTATATCAAGGTGTTCACTATATCAAGGTGATCACTTTACCTAGATACGACTTTAACTCCCCGCAATAAGCAGAAGTAGCCAAAGAAAAAGATTTAGACATAAAAATTATATGTTCAAAATTATTAAAATATAAAAATTTGTATTTAATAATAAATAATAATAATTAATAATTAATAGTAATAATAAAAAATAAAAATAAATAATATTAATTGATAATAAATATAAATAAATAATAATAAATAATAATAAATAATAATAAATAATAATAAATAATAATAAATAATAATAAATAATAATAAATAATAATAAATAATAATAAATAATAATAAATAATAATCAATAATAATAAATAATAATAAATAATAATAAATAATAATAAATAATAATAAATAATAATAAATAATAATAAATAATAATAAATAATAATAAATAATAATAAATAATAATCAATAATAATCAATAATAATAAATAATAATAAATAATAATAAATAATAATAATTGATAATAAATAATAATAAATCGATCTGCAATATTTGGCCAAAGGTCATTCAACCGCAATTCGAGTCTTCTACTACTTAATTTCCCACTCGTTCTACAAGCGATTCTATTGGCCCCCCAAAATCTGCACTCAGTGTCTGCGCATAAATTCTTAAATAGCTATCAAAAACCCTTTTTAGGCATCTCCACAGCCCCACAGACCCCAGAGAGCTCCAGAGCTGCAACCTGATGGCAGCTCAGGAATCCTTTGATATGTTGAACATCATGCCACTTGGCGCAGTTATGGCTAAAAGCGTATTTGCATATGGTAAGGAAGCTCTGGCAGCAGGCCCCAAAGCAGTAGCAACTACTACAAGGAGCACAATAACAAAAGTAACAACAATAACATCAACTGTCACTTTGAGCTTTTTGAGAAATTCATAAACTGAAAAAGTGGATTTTCATATGAAATTTTGTGTATGCAACTCAGAAATTCAAATGTGGCGCAATGACAGCCACTAAGGCTTCACCTCCGGGGGCTTCCTTCCACCAGCTTCTAGCAGAGCACAGCGTGTCGCACGCACGAACACCTCGTCCGAGGGTCGACGAGCTGAAGAGAAATGTTCCTGGACGCAGCAAACAACATAAGTCGCACTAATGCCCATAAAAGTCGCACTTGGCACTAGGCAATGGCAACGGCAATGGCACTCAGCTCCTGGCTAGTGCAGGTAGAGCCATCATAGTCAGAGCCAAGTCGTGAGCTTGTTTTGGCCAAGTGCTTGAGATAAACTTGAGCACCTGGAATAGAGTGACAAGTGGGCAGCATTTCATACAAATTGCTGTAGACGACTCAACGAACGACAATTTAATGATAAACATTCTGGGTTGGAGCATTTAGTTTTTATCCAAGTTCAGTCTGTGGTGTGTGTGTGTGTGGTTTGTGTGTGGTGTGCGGTATCTAACTCTGAGTGTCTGTTGCCACAACTCAATAAAGTTTACGGCTATTAAATTGTTTGCAGCAAAAAAAAAACGCAATTAAACAATTAACAGCACGAGCAGCAGCAGCAACAGCAACAACAACAACTGCAACATTTATTATTGTTATTAACATTTTTGCCATTGCCGTGAGGTGAGTTTTAATTGATGCTACCTGCTCCCGTGCCCGACCCCAGCTCCAGCTCCAGCTCCATCTCTCTATCCTTGGCCCTACCGTGCTTCTAATGCAGTTGTACAAAAGCTGATGGGGTCCAGAGCCGAGTCGATGACTCGCTGACTCGCTCTTTTGCATGTGCCACGCCCACTACACACACACACACACACACACAGAGGGAGTCGGAAAGGTGGCCATCTCACTCGCACAAAGACAAAGTCGTTGGCTATTACAAAATTATCGTCTACGGCTGCCAAGCTCAAGACATTGCCCAGCCCTGGCCCTGGGGCCATAAATACAGGCACCGAATGGGGCAACGTTGTTCTTCTTGTTGTTGTTGTTGCAACCAGAAGCTGAAGCCTAATTGCAATTTACCTTACCCTTTAGCTTTACCTGTGCTTCTGTCTCTGTCTCTGGCTGTGTTTCTGGCTGTGTTTCTGGCTGTGTCTGTGTCTCATCCCCGCAAGCATTTAAGAATTTTAAATTGTTTAATGGTGACTAACTTACGATTCAGAGCCAAGTTAATTACATCGGGGTGCATATTCGCCGATATGGCTGGACTCACAGCCCCAAGCCCATAGAAATGGCAACCGCTGGTCTCACTTTACTGGCCAGGAGGAGAGACAGAATGGGTCTGGCCATCGCCAATTGGCAACAGGTGCCAAACGCAGGGGGCACCATTTGTGAAAAATTAAACAAAATGAATTTGTAATTTCATGTCATAAATAATTGGCCGCTAACTTGGCCCCGTCCGAGCAGCATTCGCAGTTGGAGACACACGTTTCCAGTTGCAGTTGCAGTTAAAGTTAAAGTTTCCCGCCCGAGTCTCTGCAGATGTAGTAGGAGAGAAGCAACAAAACCAGGTCTACCCGTACCAATTGACTCGCGAGTCGAGTCCAGAAATTGTAAGACCTGAAATTACGCTAAATGCTGATTAAGTGAACATTTATCATCGCTCGTTGCCAGCACTCGCGGGGGGAGAGCTTGCCACATAGAAGTGCAGCTGTATTAAGAAAATGGAAGTGAATGGCAAAGGAAAATGGGAAACGTTTCTTGGGTAACTTCAATTTCTTCTCTCAAAACCCACTGCCAATCTTTTCTAACCAGTCTTTGTGCCAGGCCACTCAGCTGTTACAATCGGGTGCATATTAAGATATGAATAGAGTGAATAACAATAGCAGTACGAGTATATTTGCGAATGATTCATGTGTTTTACTGTAGGGTTCGTTTCCACGGAATTTCGAGTGCTTTTCTTTTATTCTGTCCGTGTCATGTTAATTATTTTTCCATCTTTATTAGACATAGGTTGTTATTTGAAAAGATTTGCTCGACTTTCATCTTGATCCAAAATATTTTATTAATTTCACTTGGAGTCGACTAAAAGATAAAAGTTAAATAAAATATAAATTGTTGAAAAGGAATCTGGATACTAAAACGTAAAAAGTAAAAAGTCTGGGGTATTATTAAATATGATTTTCAATTAGAATTGAACCAACATTTGTTGCAAGGATTAGGGAAAACCCAGAGACACCCAATCAGAACAATTATTATAAGTGCCAGAAAGTATCACTGAAGGTTAAAGGTTGATTGAGTGTTGTGTGCTTAGAAGAAAGTGTTGTAAAGATTTGTGTAAAGCATAATCAGAGGTGCATATAGAAAGATATAGAGGAAGATAGATCCTAGTAGGTTTACAAGGAATAGTTCCTAGTAGCTCTCAAGGAATAGAAAGATTACGAATAGAAGAATCTATGCTATGAATAATCTGTGAATAGTTAAACAAAACAGCTGAAGTTACTCTACCGTCTACTGGAGTTAGAATTAGGAAAACGAAGAAAAAACTTACTGATTTTGATATAAAACAGCTCTTAATACAGTTGGTAACAATTAGCAAGACATTGTAAAGGTATGCGATGCGTTTTGAGTAGGGATAACTTTGATTTGGTCTCACATATAAGTCTTGACTTGATTCAATCGCGGATTCTTGCTAATCTTGAAGAGAACAATACGAGGCAGCAGCAGAAAAAACAATTGACAAACATACAGCGAAAGATACTTACACCAAAAAGTGGCACAACACAATATGTCGGCTTATCAAAGACGCCTGACCAGTGTCCAATTCAATGGCCATAGACAATGAACAGCAGTCAGTCGGAGGAGGATTCGAGGACCTGCAGGAGTTGAGGAAAAATCAAAGACAATGACAAGTAGCCACAAGATGAAAATTCAAGAAGATGCAACGTCAATTTGATACATATTTATGATAATATGCTCAATGGAAGCGACCATAAAAAAAAGCAGTCTGAGGGGCAGCCCTTTACAAGCAGCAACCAACAGAGTGCAACCATGCAACATGGCAACGGGAACTGCAAATGGCACTTGCGGCAGAAGCAGCAACAGTTGTGGCAGTTGCGGCGGCGTCAAACAAACAAAACGTAACGAAAACGTGGAACGGTTTCAATGACGATGGCTCTGGCGATCTTGTTAGTGGCTGTGGATGGGGATGGGGTTGGGGTTGGGGATGGGGATGTGGACGACGTGCGACGACAACAAGAGAGACCACTAACCTATCCTCAGTCCCAGTCAGAATCAGAATCAGAAACGGAGACTCAGACTGAAGCTCACATTCTTATCGAACTATATCAAAATGATCGGCGACGTTGGCCACATTTGCGTACCCAGGTTGGTGCTGGAGCTGGTGGTGCTGCTGGTGGTGCTGGTGGTGCTGTGATTGCGCCGATGCAAGAGAAGAAGAACAGCTACAAACAATCGCCGCCAACAATCTGGGGGCAGACGGAGCAAAGCTTGCTTTGGTATGCAGATCAGCAGCCAGCAGCCAGAAAGGAGGCACCAGTCACAGTCAGAGCTGGAGTCGCATTTGCATGCTGAGGCAGCAGCAGGATGGAGGCATAGAGAGACACAGAAGGAGGGCACAGGAGTGCTCTCTGGTTGGGTCTCCGGCCAGACCCAACGACGACGCTGTGCGGATGTGGCTCCTGTGGCAGCAGCAGCAGCAGCAGGAGCAATGCCGATGCCGATGCCGATGCCGATGATTGCTGGCCATTGATAAAGCAGCGGCTGCCTCATGTACGCGCTGAAACTAAAAACTAGAAGCATTTACCGCAATTGTAATGTCGAAAGTACATGATATAAGATCATAGATAAACGCTTCAGATTCTGTAGCATCTCTAGACATCTCCTTGGCTGCTCGCTTGGTTGCTTTTTCTTTCATCCCTCCCACCACTTGTCGGCTTGTTGTCCAACTGCGTTTGTTGTTCTCTCTCTCCCATGTCGTTAAGGCTTCTTCTTTTTCCGATTTTTTTGCGATTCAAAGTCAAATCGGGAGCTGTGCTCCTGTCGTTGGGTTTGGTAATCCACGCTGATGTTGAACTGGTTTCGCCTTCGCCAGGGTACGAGTACACTCGTTGTAGTTTTTGGTGCGGTTTGCTTTTGGTTTTATTAGATCATTAGTTGTCTGCAGTTCGATAAAGATCACACAGACACTCGCTCGCTCGCTCATATGACCAGCTCCAGCTCCAGCTCCAGTTAAAGCTCTGACTTCACTGCGGCATCGATGTGCGATTGTCAAAGAGCTTCATTTCATATCGTCTCCCATACGAGTAGAGCTGGCTTCGGCTCAGTTTGGTTTTCTGCTCTTTTTCTTCTGTCCATAAAGTCGTTTTGTTTGTTCTTAATGACTGCGTTTAGATCTTGATAGTTGGCCCACTTCAAAGGGACTCTGCCGCCGGCGCAGTTGAAACAGTCAACCAGCATCTCTCTCTATAGCCATATCCCCATCTTTATGGTGCATCGGTAGTCTCAGGATATGAGGCACGACCAATTGACCAAGATTACGTTTATCGTATCGCAGTACAATACCCAAATATATACGATTCCTTTCGATAAAAATATAGACCTGATCGACTATTTATATTTTATTTATGAAATCTATAGAGATCCCATCTTTGCCATCAGTTAAGCGTGCCAAGTTTTCAACGAGCCTGGATCCATAAATTAAAATCTTTCGGCTTATAAAAGAACACCCAGACAAGAGAGCTACTACGTCAGAGTCTGGATGTGATGAGGAGGACCAATGAGGACTCTGCAATTTCGCGCCATTAAGTTAACGACACTGACCGCCTACCGAAATGTGCAGAGGTGCAAAGAAGGGATGGACAGAGAGACCGAGAGTGGATGCTGTGGAGTGAATAAATCGATGGAGATGGCATATACTATGCCACTAACAACCTAATAACTGCAACAGCCAGGGAAACGGACAAGCGACGACATCTAATCATGGCAGGAGTATGAAATACCCAAAGCAAAACCACTTGCAGCAGCTTGAGCGGCTCGAGCAACGGTAGCAGGCATTGTTCTTCTGGGCAAGGCGTTAGCCAGTGGCCCGGTCTCTGTTGTCTGGGTGAGGTTGTGGCTTTGACTGTGAATGTGGCTGTGGGCGTCCACCTCTCGTCCTCATCCTGCAGCAGCTGCGCACCGGTAAATTTTGCACTTTAGCAGGCAAAATGTCATTGGCAGCAATGGACACAAAAACCGCAAGTACACTTGAGTGCTGCACTCCAGGTGCCTTTGTCGATGTCAGGAGCTTGGGGGACGGAATTCGGGGAGAACTGGGCAGCCAGGTACCGACCGAGAGTGCCGGTTGCCGGGTGCCAGTTTCCTCCATGATGTGAATAGGAACGTGGCTGGGACATGCACGACGTTGTTGATGTCAAGGCAGAGGCATAGGCAGGTCTTAGCCCTGATTGGTCTATGTGCTGCACTGGACATACTGGTATTGTGTATGTGCGTATTCGTCTGTGTGTGTGTGTGTGTGTGTGCGTGTTTGTCAAGGCTTCAAGCTAAAACCCACCATACATACCCTAGCCAACGGTCGAGCTGACGGCGAGAGATTTCATGTGAAATTAGCATGTCGTGACACAAATGACTTAAAAGCACTCAATCGCACCGAGCACCAAGCTCCCTGTACCAGGCACCAGGCACTGTGCACCTAGGACACAACATGCAGCACACACACAGAAAGAGAGAGAGAGAGAGAGATGTGTGCACTGAGCACCTGGATCTAGAGAAAAGGCGAGGTTAACCCGTTGCAAGTGTTGCTCGCCCGCTGCGTGCAAAATAATTTACATTCACACGTAAAGTTCATCAAGTGTTTGTGGCAGCAGCAGCAGCAGCAGCATCAGGCATGGTCATCATCATACTCGTACCTCTTCCAGATCCCATCTCAGCTCCATTCGCACAACTTAATTAAGCGGGCCAGGCGGCAGGAGCATCAATGCAGCCGCTTCGACTTTGACAGCGACTTCCCAGCTCCCCCTCCCGATGCATTCGTATTCCCATTCCCATTCCCATTCCGATTCCCATTCCCATTCCAGACAACATATCCCATTGATTGCATTAATGTATTTCTTCAAAATTATTGTTTGCTCAGGCGCGCCTGCTTATCATAAATTATGTAAATGGAAAAACGCGAACCGGAAAAAAGGCTTGGACTTAACAACAATTCTCAATTAATGAAGCCCACGATACTCGTATCATTCGCCAGTTGCAGATAAAAATGCAAAAACAACTGCGAAACGAAAGCGAAACTCGTCGATTGACTCGGCGACTCAGCGACTCAACGACTCGGGACCCTTACCCAATCTATCTTAGCCGCTTCTACTCAACACAATTCCTTCCATACCTGGGCCCAAAACTTGGCCGAGTGCGCCAAAAAATTAAGCAGTGACAGTTGATAATTTGTCAAAGCCACGAAGAACAGAGAACAGAGAGCCTGGCCTCTGGCTATCGACCAAGAAACTTGTTTCACTTAACTTTTTACCCTTACTCTGCGAGCAACTCAGTTTGTTTAAAAGGTTTACCCAGAAGTTCCCTTAGAAGTAAAAGAAGTTCCAAAACAAAGAAGATATATTTAATTAAGTTGATTACTTTTGACTCAAAGATACCAATCGAAGGTAGGGTATCCCAAGGTCCATGCGAAAGTTTCAGTGGGATTGGGTTTTTAATGATGGCAACATGCGTTTGCTGCTCATAAACCCGACCAGGACATGGACACGCATGCGTAAGTTGTTGCCAGTGTAAGTGTCAGTTGGTGCTGATAATTAGCGATTAAATTTGCCGCGCACTCAACTGTACGTGTATTCCGAATATCGAATTTCGAATGCTCGGAGTTGTCGCTGCAGTTTGAGGTTAGGGGTTTGCGGTTAGGGGCCAGAGGCGCTGATTAACTGGCCGCGGTTGCAACAAAGTTCAATGTGATGGTTACAGTTAACCTACACAGGACTGCGTCTGGCTATGGCGCTGTGTACGCATTTGGGTATGGGCATAGGTCTGGTGCTTGGTCTGGATTAGTAGAACAGCAGGAGGGCTGCGGAGCTGGACACGCACGCACATTTTGAGGCTAAGCACGAACATTTTAATGCGATAATTTAACCAGAATTTGTGGTTACATTGACTAATTGAACAGGTGTGGCTATTAAATAGCCGCAGGCACAGCAAATGCAATCGCATTTTGGGCATTTGCATGCAAAGGACACCCGCCACTGGACTGGACTGGACTCGTCCTCAGACTTGGTACAGGGTACACGGTACATTTGCGTGACATTCCAGCGCTGACCAAAAAGCAAGCGACAGCTTGATAATTTGTGAGCCTGTTGAGTTGCTAGACGAGCAGCAGCAAGGACCTTCATTTCTACTCCGTATTATGGAAGAGCAGGTATGTAATAATACGTTGCCTTCCCTTGATTATGGTTTGGGCATAGGTCTGAGTTCGGGGTCTTCCCTGGTCAAAGTGCATTGCGGTTTGGTGCAGGTTGCTTATTCGATTGTTGCATGTGACACGGCATTGGTCCCATAAGCAGTACCTAAGTAGTGAGGAGTCCCAAAATTAAACACTGTTGACAGCTCGGACTCACACACAAGACGGAGTTCCGAGTCTTGGCCAGACTTTGCTATTATCCAAATCCACACATGTCAACAGGCAGCCCTTAGACTTGACAGTTGCATGAGTTCTGCCTTTGGTGGCATGTTTGTTTCTTCTCAACATTGTGTCTGCGGTTGCTAACAATCATGGTTGTTGGCTTACTGGACAATAGGTTTTTGATTCGATTGGGTTAACTTAATATTTCGTTTTGATAATTGGGTAATTTGAGTGGCCAACTAGCGTAGCTCTGTCATCCAATTAGTCCCAAATATATGCTCACAATTAATATATATATGTATATAGTATAAACAGGAACAAGGAAAGAATCTGTAAATCAGAAACGGAATGGAAGTATGTAAGTTGGTTTGATTGTACTTTTGACATTTTTCTATGAAAGTTGAGACTTTTCAGAATTTCAGCATTTTATCATGATTCTCTTGACCCCCTTTGGTGACGCTCCTACCAAGACAACTGTTTAGCCAATTAGTTTTGAATTTAATTGAACAAATAAGCAAAGAGTACAAAAAACAACTACAGATTGTAGTATAATATGAATTGAGGAATCGAAAAGCGTAGAATCAGCATTGTTGCCACATGCAAACGGTGCACGTTTAAAAACACAGAGACGAGACACACATTGGTTCATGCTCTGCTTATGTGTGTGTGTGTGCGTACATTTGCATAGCCAACGATTTTTTGACATGTTGACAGTTGATTTTTCTGACAATTTAACTGGTTTCAATGTAAAATCAGTTTCGAAAATTACACTCAAATGTCGACCGACGACTTTAAAGGAATTTTACAGTCGGCCTCCGTTTACGAGTTCGTTGTTGCCCCTCGCCGTCACCATAGACCATCGCGTGCAGTAAATTGTGTTTGTGCTTACAGTCATTTACATATAAACATATATACATATATCATATATATATATAGATATGTGACTGCGAGTGTGTGTATTATAGTATCAGTGTTAGCTATGGCGCATGAAGCTATTATTTTCCAAAAGTCAGCAAGCAAATTAAATAAATTGTTTTTTAAAACTTGTAATTATATGCCAAGACTAATTAGTTTTTGATTTTCAGACTGTTTTCCTCTTTCATCATAGTACACACACAAACACACACACACACACACACAAGTTGTTGGAAGGCCAACAACATCAACAAATGCGTTGCAAAGGCATCTCACATTTTCTGCATGCAAAAATCATTGCATACTTTTAGGGTGCTCGAAAACTGTTGGAACGAAGTCTTTCTACAATTATCGTTTTAGCTGGATACAGGTCCATGTTTATTCAGGTGGGTGTAAGTACATTTACTGAAATTCAAAATATGACATTTTATTCTCAATATCTAATAACCCCTTGCGACTTTTCGATATTATTATTATTTCTAACAGTAGAAGCCAGAATAAAGTAATTGGAATTTTCAACAGCTTCGTTAGCCTGTGTAGAGAGTATATTTTGCGCCTGGCAGAAGAAACTGACACTCTATGCGCCTTTATCGTCGAGCTCTGCCGAAAATATGGCTGCAGCTCCGCTTAACTAATTAATGCACTCTAGCAATTTATGAAAATATATCAAAAGCTGACAAGCTGAAAATTTATGTATCCAACTAGCCGGTCGGTTCGCACAAGCAACCTGAAATGGCAGCCGGCGCCGCTGCCAATACAATTTTGGCTCGTTTCGATGCCAGTGGCAGTGGCTGTGGCTGTGGCTGTGACTGTGGCTGCCGGTCCAGTTGCAGTTGCAGTTGCAGTTGAAACTCTTATGAGCAGCAAATGCAGTGCAACTAATGCGCCTCAAAATTCCTGATTGTGGCTCCGACTCCAACGCGGAGTCCGCTGCTTCAACTTCAACTCCGACACTGTTGGTTGGGCGCTGTCATTGCCGCTCCTTTTGCTGCCGTGTTCAATGCGTTGTGGCACTTGTGAACATTTTAATTATATGGTGAAGAGTCAGCGAATTGGAGAGCCAGAAGAGTTGGACTCCGAGTTGGAATTGGAGTCGGAGTCGGAGTCAAGAGTCCCGGCCTGTTGAGGTGATAAAACACTCGATAATCGCACAGATCGTTTTGCAGCCGTTGGTTGCCTCTTCAGCGATTTTCAGCGTTGCCATCGCTGCATGCAAACATTATAATTTAATTGACAAGATTTATCGCGTACGCAATTAGCGTGGCAAATGCTACCATAGCCGCCATTTCCGCGTAATTCGGTGGAAGCTGCCGCAGTCACAGCTACAGCTACAGCCACAAACGTTTTAGACAATTTTTCTGCACAGCTTGCATAAATCTCTTTGGATTTTGCCCCTCGTTGCACGTTGCACGTTGCAGGCTGTCCGCTGTCCGCTGTCCGTTGCCATTTTCATCGTTCCCAGCAATTATGCGCATTTTGTTGTAAGCATCAAAATTAATAATTTTCACTTTGGTAATTATGACAAGGCTGCTGAAGTGACAACGACAACATCAAAGGCGCAAAGGAGCTGTCATTAACCAGCCGTTCGCGTTACCCAAGTATCACATTTACCGCTTCATAATATATTCCTGGGACAATGTCTTTGGCAAATCTTGAGCATATTAGCGAATAGTTGAATAAATTCCAACATATTTCATTTAAATAACTTCAAATAAGCAAGACACAACCTGATAATTGGGACTGGGATAATGTAACCTCTCAGTTGCCAAATGAAACTATTTTATAGCAATTTTTATGGTGCACACTGAACAATATTTAGCGACAGAGTTGCTGACATGATATATAATAAAAAAAGTTATACTAAGCTATAATAATTATATTTGTGTGGATATATTTTTATCTCCAAGTTGATCTCTTCCTAATACTTGGTACATTGCATCCCCATAAAGAAGAATCTAGTGAAGAATTATTCAAAATAGACAAATTATATTGGCTGTTTGTTAAGTTACTTTTTGCTTTAAGTTTTCTCCCCCAAAATACTATTTTGTTCGATAAATGTCTTATATCCATACACTATTAAATAGTACTACAGCATTTGATAGTATATTTCATAGAAATATCAAGAAAATTGCAAAAACATTGATTAATTAATGATCGTGATTTAAGAATCGCCTTGAGTTCAACCAGCGATTGAGTCTCTGATAGTTCATTAAGCTGATTTGCTCTTTTTAATGCGTTAAGTTCGTTTAATTTATTAAAATGTTCTATTTAATTATAATTTATTATTTAATTATAACATTTATAGAAGCACCTCATAGAAGAACCTTCTTGGCTTGAGCTTTGATAAGTTAAAGGAAATTTTATTCCTAGAATTCTTGCTTTGAAGTTTTTTATATTTTATAATGTGATTTTTATATGACAGATTTGCCCAGCACAAATTGCATTTAGCTGAGTCTTTATTGAGCGCTTTCAAATTCCAAATGCTAGTAGAAAATTGAGCTTATATCTTATTCCAAACGCTGATTGGTGATCATCGATATTCTAAAGCGATTTATACATCATCGATATCTGAACAAGTCATCTACTGACCAGAGATTCTCATTCACGCATTTCACGACAGCTCAAACATGATTCATTTGGCAACACTAGAAATATCAGTTATTTAATTTTAGCTTTATTTAACCTGATGTTGGGCCAATGTGATCTCTGAAAGAATCGCTGTGGAACATGTCGCACACCTTGTAGGTGGCTTACAAGTAATGTGCCTCGTTCCTGCCACGTTTGCACCAAGGTAATGCTCCATTCTGAGGCCTTCCCACACTAAAAACGTATTCGTAACGCTCATAGCCGAAAAACCGCAAATGCTAATATTTATGTCAGAGGAGGGCTACAAAATTGCTCGGCTATGGGGGAAGGTAAAAAGGTAAAGAGTTTTGGGTAGAGGCTGAAAAACACTTTGGATTTCAATTTGTGCAAACGAAATATTTCAGCTGAGCTCTTTGCAGCTACATTGCTGCTTTAATCTTGTGGATTTCTTAAAAATAAAGCGAAAATAAGAACAAAAAAAAAGATACTAAGCCAAATAGATAAACAAGCAGAAGGTGCACTCGGAATCCCAAACCTGAGAGTAGCACGCGGCACGCGCATGTTATCCTTCGAGGCACCTGCTCCAGCTCCAGCTCCAACTCCAGCTAAGGCTTTGGCTTTGCCTTTGGCTATGGCTGTGGCTCTGGCGTCAGCCTCAGCCTCAGCCTCAGCTTCAGCTCTGTTTCTGGTTTTGGTTGTGGCTCCAGTTTCAAGCTCTTTGGTATGCATAAAATGTACGCGACGCCAAATTTGTTGTGCGGCGAGGCGAATGCGCAAAATGTTGTCAAGTATGTGTAAGTGTGAGTGTGTTGGTGTGTGCGTCTCATATATAGTAGTGGCACACCCACATGTACACACTCACGTATACATTTTCCAATTCTTATTGCATATAAATTCGCACGTGGTGCGACTGTAATCAACGTGGAGGACACTTTACCCCTTATATCACTACACTTAAAAATTCGTAGAGTACTTTTTTAAAATGATGCCTGTCGTCCTGCCTTCCTTTCCATTGCTCATTAATCTTGCTAATGATGCTGGCCAGCAAATTGCATTTCAACCAATGAATTAATGAAGAACGAAATACAAAAAAAGAAACACGAATTGAGCTCTAGACAAAACTCAAAATCAGTCAAGCAAAAGCCAAGACAGGGAGTAATGAAAATGATAAGAAAATTTCTGCAGCATTGCACAGGAAAAGTTAACAGAGGAGGAGGAGGAGAAAAGCAGCTCGAGCATCTCGAATATAATTAAAATACCTTCCATCATTAGTTTTGGAAAATGGTTTGCGTGACAGTTTTGGGGCACTGCTGCAGCCAAGCACAAGACTGCGATAAGTAAAAGGACACTGAATGAAGAAGCAACAACGAAACAACAATAAAAGGAAAGAAGGACTATCGCTGGGCGAGCATCTAAAAAGTTAAATTAAGGAGACACTAAGAGCAGAAAAAAAAGGAAAAATTTTCATTAAAATTAGAAACAAATCAATATTTTTTCTGTCTTTGTCGACAAAAAAAGAAAGAACACAGGATCCAAAGCGAATCAGAAGTCAAGCAAAACAAGAAACAAGGATAATTAATGATTTCTCTGCGCTTATCTGGCGGCAGGACCTGAAGAGCTGCAGAGCCACGGAGCTACAGAGCTTGGAGGCGACGCGTGGCAGGGCGGAACAGAACTTTGGGCATTGTCTGGCATTATCTTTTTGCTGGTTGTGCGTGTGTTGTGTTGTGTTGTGTTGTTGCGTGTATTAGTATTGGCTGCTTGTATTTGTGTTTGTGTGTAGCCAAGCACAAAAAGGTAAGCGGCAAAAAGTTGCAGCCACATTTGACCAGGACGCGCGGCAGGACATGAGCCTAATCTTTAAATTCAAATCTCATTTTCAGAGCGAACTCTTCCCGTCCCTTCCCCGCTCCGACTTCCCCTCGAACACGCTCAGTTGCTTTGTTGTTTTCGGAAGCGAGTTGACTTTTTTGCTGGCCCTCCTCCTCTCACTTCGTCCAGTGGCACATTGTTTGATTACAATTTAGCATTTCGTGACTGAGGCCCGAATGAAGGATCTATTTGTTGGCGCGTAATCTTGTGCAATCACTACAAAATGGCAATAAATCAGGATTATGCGAATGTGGTGCGATGTATGTAATATACCCGGGCCCAAAGCTAAAGCCAAAGCCAATGCCAAAGCCGTAGGCAGACCCAGAGACAGAACTAGAGCCGGAGCCAAAGCCAATGAGTCCGAGTTTGATTTCGTTTTGGATATCGCATTTTCCAGCACCTTTTACGCTGCCCTCCCACCAACCCTCGCACCAGGATCTTAACAAACGAAGTGCCCAGCCCATCCTACCCTATACCATCCCATCCCATCCCAACCCAACCCATGGCTATCGCAATCGCTTTTGGGCCATGTTCGTGCGACCGCCGTGCCATGATTTATGTTTGTAAATTTGAATAATTTATAATTAAAAATGTTTTGCATAAAATTTGGTTACTTACGCGTAATGTTCGTTGACTTTGGCTGCATTCCTTTTCTCTCTCTGTTGTCTTACATTTTTTCTTTGGGCCAGTCTCTAATTACTTTTATCCTTTTTATTCTGCTTTCTCTTCTTGCATTGCTTGACATTTCCGCTGCTGCAAGTTCCCTTTTTTCAATACTTGCCTTTGGTTTTTTCCTGTTTCCTTTTTTCTATGTTGCTGATTTGGTAATCCAGCTAGAGCCTTATGGCATTTAATTTCCTTTCCTCTCGCTCAATTTATCATTTTGTTCGGCCCAACAATTTGGGTCGAATGCACGATATCTGGAGACTACACAATCTATATACCATTGGGAAACAGATCAGCCTTCCCAGCTCTCATTCGCTTTAAAAGGCATTCTCATTCGCTTGAGCTCTACTCAAAACTCAATTAAAGTAAATTATTTTATTAAACTTTATTTTAATTTCAGACTCTCATAAAGCTTAGTATTCTAACAATAATTAAGTGCTTAGTAAATTTAATAAGACATAGTTGTAAAAATAATATAATATAATATAATAATTAAAATTCTAAATATATGAAAGGATGTGGATAAATATTCTTCTTATTTATTTGTGTCTGTGATCTTTTTTATTAGTATTACAATTTAGTCATCTTTTTTAATAGTAGAATAAAATATTTTTAATATGCAGCAATGGTAATCATTGATTTAATTATTTATTTTTTTTTTTCTTTTTATTTGTATCTCTAATCCTTTTTTAATACATAGCATTAGAATTTAATAATCTTATGCCTTAATTTAATTATAAATAATGTATAATATGAGACAATGGGAATATATCAATTTTATTATACATTTTATCATTTAATTTGTACTGGTGATTATTTATTTTTATTAGTTTTATAATTTAATAATCTTATTACTTAACTTTTCATAATATGAAAAATATATAAAATGAGGCAATATATATAAATTTTATATAAATTTAATATACATTTCATTACTTATATATAATTCTATTACTTATATATATAATAAATTGTATTCCTTATTTTTTCTTTATAATTTTATCTTTGAATTTGCCTACTTATTAGTAATATAATTTAAAAATCGTATTATTTTATTTTAATATAAAAAGTATATGAAGTGAGCCAATGGGAAAACATTCAAATTATGATATATTTTATGTTTTTATCTGTATATCTCATTATTCTTTTTTATTAGTTTTATACAATTTAAAAATCTTATCACTTAATTTTACATAATATACAAATATATTATATATAATATAATAATATACAATATATATTTATTACATATTTTTTCCTTATATTTTTATTTTTGATTATGCCTACTTAATAGGAATATAATTTAAAAATCTTATTATTTAATTATAATATAAAAAGTATATGAAATGAGGCAATAGGGAAACATTTATTCTGTATTATTTATTTTTTTATCTGCTCTTCCTATATTATTAGTATTACAATTTACGAATTTTGTTACTTAATTTTAGTATAAAAAATATATGCAATGCTTCAAAGGGAAAATGTAGATACTGTAATTTATTTTATTTATTTTATTTTTTTAATATTTGTATCTCTATTTTATTCATGTTTTATTAGTTTTATAATTTCAAAATCTTATTGCTTAATTATATCTCTTCTTGATATTATTTTTTGTATATTTTTCTTGTCGCTTTCGTATTCCCACAAAGAGATGGATTTTTTTAATATTCTTTTGGTTGGAGCATGAGTTATTTGCCATAGCTCATAATGCTGTCCAGTTGGTCGTATCTAATGACTTCTCAATCTGTGTCCCCAAAGTGGTCTGCACGCTGTGGAGGCAGCACTTAAGAGCGAGTCTCGAGTCCCGGCTCAGATGTAGCATTTTCATTCATGAGTGACGCTCAGGTTGCTGGCTCCTCGGCAGTCAAACGGATCACCAGCTCGTTTGGAGCTTTGATATATGCGCTTTTCGGGTATGTAAGTCAGTAGCGAGTTGTCTCTGCCGCCAGACGACGTCTCCTGCATTGCTGCCATGGATGCTGATCTTGGAGCTAGAGCTGTGGCTCTGGCTCTGGCTGTGGCTGTGGCTGAATGTGAAAAATTATTATGCGTTGCTGTGGCTTTGAGCAGTCGCCGCCGACGCCGCTGCAGATTAAATAAATTCAGTCAGCCAAGTCAAGCCAAGTGGCCAGAGACGCGAACGAGGCAAGCCACAGAGCAGACAGTCGGCTTAATCTCGAAAAAATCCACAATCCGCAATCCACTGCAGCAAAAACTTGCAAACTCAATTGGCAGAGGTTAGAGCTGGACTTCAACTTGGAGTTGGAGTATGTGGTTCTGTTTGTGGTTTATCGAAGAGAGAGAGAGAGAGCAGGGAGCAGGGGCTTCACGTAATCCCAGTTGCTCCATCAGTCTTGTTCGATCAATTGCACATGCGCACAGGTTCTTAGCGCGTTTCTCCTTCTCGTCTTGCTACTTGGGTTTCGGCATTGTTTACTGCCTGTTTGGGGGCTGACGGTTTTGGTTTTTGTTTGGATTGCATTGCTCTTGGTCTTCGTCTTGGTCTTGGAGCGATCTTTGCGGCATTGATGGCAAAGGATTATGTTTTATTTATGCGCCGCACAGCGAACTTAACTTCAATAAATGTCCGGCAAATATGTGGAGCATGTGTTTCTTGGCAATTTTTGTCGTAAATTTTTATGTTTGATGGCCATTCGCTGGCTCGAAACAGGCTCTTCTGAGCCCTGAAAGAGAACCTGGCCATTGTCGGCGGTTATGTTCTACATTTCGTCATATTATTCGCGGCATTATTGTCAACTGTCTGTCTGCCAGCCTGGCAAAAAGTGATATGAGTTGAGCCACCAACAACAACAACAACAACAATGTGAACAACCTGTAGTCTTGATTCCTTTGGCGGCGCATCTGAAACAACATGGCCTTCAATTGCCTGTCGCTAAATTGTGAAATGCAATTACCAATTGCAACATTTAGAAATGGCCAAAATGCACGCCCACTTGCCAAACCAATTGCAATGTGTAAACCCAATTATCATCTCTGCCCATGGGCCATGGAACTGGGCTCGACGCCAGAGTGACGCGTTTGCCTGTAATTGACTGTGGTTTAATTATAAAACGCCTTTTTCTCAATTGGCTCACTATGCAAAACCACATCCTATCCCTAACTGGACAGCGGCTCTGATACGACAAAGAGCCCCGGGAGCCGACGCTTTCTGTAATTTTCCATTGCCATTGTCTGTTGGTCTCTCGGTCTTTTGGTCTTTTGGTCTGCAGTTGGTCTCTGGCCTGTTAATTTTCAACTCACATTGAATGCATTATCAATACATTTAAATTATTGTCAGGTTGGATTTTTGACTCCACCTGCCCCTGGAACAAGCACTTGGACTGCTGCTCTACACCACAAAATGTTGTGCAAAAGCAATTATGATTTTGTCATTCGGCAATGCATCCAAAAGATACGACCGCTCATCCGTATGTACCACAAAATTCTAGTTCTGTTGTTGTTGTTGTTTTCTCTATTGTTGCTACAACTGCAATTGTTGTTGCCGCCTGTGGCCTGTGGAGTAGCAGCGTCCACTCTCGACTCTCCCTTTAAATGGATGCCAGAATGAAGGCATTTCTGATTATCTGATTTGGAAATACTCGTACTATATACTCATCTATTTTGAGTTATTATGCTCTATAAGGGTTTCAAATGATTACATTTCCCAATAGTCATACATTTTTGGGACTCGAATATCTCGTACTTGGGGTCACATGTCCTCTGCAAGTGTTGCATATGCACTGCTGCAGGCGCTTTGTCCGTCTTTGATGAGACTTGCCACAATCCAATAACATGCAACCAATTGTTGTAAGTGTACTAGCTCAAGCATGTTATAGCCAATAGATACTTCAAAATTTAGATTGATTCCATTTGCTTCTTCTAACTGTGCCATGTAAAGCTGAAACTGAACAATCTGAAGGCGTTTCTCTTTAAAGTTCATCTCCTGCCATTTACACATCGAACTTCTTGGGTCGACAATATAGAGAAATATATTTCATTAGAAGCAAGTTTGTGTATATCTTCCAAAGTATCCCAATTCTCGCTTGGACTACTTTTATCATGTAGCTAATCCGCATATGTGCCGATTACAACTCTCAGAGAACAAACCAAACACAGATTGTTTTGCTTTATTTTGTTTTGTTTTGGTTCATTTTGCCCGCTAGGAAATAAGTTCTAATTACGAATGTTAATGGAAAATCCTTGGGGCCCCAGACGGCGAAATGCCACGCAAATCAAATGTGTGCAAGGACTCATGTGAAGAGCCCAGCCAGAGTTCGCCCAAGGGTTGCCCGGGGTCAGTCCAAACTCATAACCATATCCATAGATCCGACGGACCGCTTAGTCACCCTTTGAACTTAGCACTTGGCTGGAAAATCGTATACTACTCAGATTGCTGGTTGGGCCAGGAGTTTTGATTGTGGAACGTGAAGCGGCGGCGCACTAATTGACAAAGTGTTGAATTTCATTTACTGGTGCTTAAAAATGCCTCTCAGGGTTGACATTAAGTAAATTATATTTAATAAGTTTATGGACTTGCGCAAATGAACCTTAAGTGTGTGTCTGTGTGTGTGTGTGTGTGTTTATATTATAATTATGTAATTTTCATATGGATGTGATTTAATTACCGTAATGGGATTTGCGTCGAGCCTAAGAGACTGTAATAAAACACTTAAAATGATGAATGATGAATGAATCGGTAAAGGGCTAGGACTCTCCACAAGAAACTGCAACGTGGACGTGGACATGTGCCCCAGGGAGCTGGTGTGTAGATTTGTCTGTGTGGCAAGTTATACTTGTAGATTGGTTGGATACATGTGTGCATTTTCCCATGCACCTTTTAATTTGGCGCGTGCGGTAAATTGCTCCAATTTATTAAGGAGGCAAAAGTTGGCCAAAACAAAACAACATAACAAGAATTCAATTCTAGAGCTGTCTGACATTTTTTGGAATTTTCGTACAACAGCGAAACAAATTGCGTTTCTTTTCGTCCTGCTGTCAGTGTCAAAAGAATATAAGGTTTTTCCGGATTTTTTGGTTGTTCTTCGTGTTTTCTCTAAATCGAAAGTCAAAAAAGTTAAATTATTCATGGCAAAAAAGCAATTTCAAAGCGCGCGTGGCTACAAAACTTTTGTAAACGCAGTCAAATTGCAATTAGCCTTTTGTTGTAGTATGTAGTATGCTGTCTTGGCCAAATGGTTGTTGTTAGTTGTTGTTGTTGTTGTTGTTGGTGTTGCACTTTGATGCATGCGTGCCGAAGCCATGCCACGACATGCAAGGCTCGACTCAAATTTTCTTCTTGGCGCAACTGACAGCAATTTTCCAGTTGTGAATTATGTGAAATTTTCTGGCTGCCATGGCTAATGGAAATGATTGCCAGCTAAAACGCAATGCCCAGCTGGCGGGAGGTTCGTTTGTTGTTGTTCTTCTCGTTGTTGGTGTTTGCCTGTCAGTTGGCTTTAATTTAATTTTGCACACGAATTATAAATGAAATCAGCAACAACAATAAAAAACTTCAACCGATGGTACTCGCCGCGGAAATACCCATTATCCATGGCTTAGATACTCTTACTCACTGCTAATCAATAGGATCCATCCATACTGTATGTCAGACATATTCTGATTCAGATTCCGAGAATTCTTGATTCTGTCCAGGAATGTCAGTCAGTGATGTCAGTGCGAATAACTTTGAATCATTTGTAATCAAATACAGGGTATAAAAAGCGAACATGGCAGAAAAAGAACAAAACATGACCAGCTGGAGATGAGTGAGGTGAAGTAAGAGGGTTGCGAGACCAACAAGCGAAAAGAAATGTAAACAATTCATTGAATTTGCAATTACACGCACATTTGGCACACACACACACACACACACACACACACACAGCGATGCGTGTAATGTTTGTTGTCTGCTGTTAAAATGTAAGGGCCACCAGCTATAGATATACACTCGCAGTCGAATATTGCTCTTGTTGTATTTATATGTAATGTATCTCACAGATACGCATCATATATCTGTGTGTATGGCAAGTGTGTGCGATGGAGGACCGCCAGGGTTGCCGAGGGACCGCAGGTTGGGAGCCTGTAACGGCGCCATTTAATGTTTGCACACGTCATGACGCGCGATACGCTTTTATAATCACAAACCAATTGTAAATACGCTTGCCAGTTTGCCATGTCCATAAAAAACATGTACTCACACACACACACATACACATGTATCTAGACGTATCTACACATACACGAGTTTATCCGTTAATTCACATAAATACTATAGACACAACTTAATGTGAGCCTCGAAAAGGCTTTAACTTTCGAGCCACTGAAAGAATTTTATCTTTAATAGAAATGCTTCAATAGCTTACTTCTAGTTATTCTATCATGAATATTCTATCTTAAATCAGGGAAAGAATCTTTATCTAAACCGAAAGCATTAACCAGTATTCATCTTTTGAATTTGGTTGCCGTAACTGAAACCTTAACCAAAACAATACTTTAACATTTTATAAGCCGAAGTAACCTAAACGAAGCTGATGTATCTATAACGGTTAGTTTTGGTTTTACCTAAATGAAAACATGAAATGATGAGAGGTGTCACCTCTAAAGCTCTTTGTGAACTACATTTGGAATTGCTCTGAGGTATCTTCGAATAATATTCATGAATTACACGAAGTATAGATAGAGTGTCGCTTTAGCTTTTTATATGACAGATCTAATTGGTTTGAAATTTGAACAGCGAGCAGCAGCAACTATTGCTTTTCTTTTTATAAATAAACTTAACTTATATTCGCTTATTTAAAATAAATGGTTTGATGACAATAATTATGTATGACAGTTGAACTGTTTCAACAAAAAATGGCATCAAATTTGAGTAGAAATCGCAAGGGGCAAGTCTTAGAAACTGAGAAAGGAACCACCTAAGTTTGGTAAGTGTATTTCATCAAAATTTAGTTTCAGCATTGATTTAGTACATATATCAGCTAAAACTGTTCAACAAGAAGTCGCAGTGTCCTTAATTGTCACTTATTTCTCTGGTGTGCTAACAAATTTAATGGAAGCACCACAGCAGTTTTCTCCAAGATTCTTTTGCCTCAAGTCTAGTTTGACATGCTCTGGAAAAATAAACAAATCTGTGAATTTGAATAAAATATTTAATGAAAATTAATTTCAAATTACAAAAGAAATAATGTAGTTTTCAATATGTATTTAATATTATGAAATAATTCACATAGTTTTTTTTTTTTTAAGAATTTGCAACTATCGCGAATTTAAAATTTTTTCAATGCTGTTTTATACAATTTTTTTTGCATTAAGGATAACGATTTATAGCTTAGAAACAAAGCAGAAAAATTCATAATAATTAAGAACAATTATTTATAATTTTAAAGTAATTTAGGATAGAATATTTTCAAAAGAAAATGCCGTATGAGCAACATTTATTTGATAATTTTCATCAGATGATATCCAATAAATACCAATGAATACCACAAATTATTATTATTATTATTAAACAGTAGGATACCAATAAATTCTTAGCCTACAATTGGGTTGACCGAAAAGAAACCGTTGATTTTTTAAAAGAAAGTAAATACATTTATTCAAATTTTAGAATGAACTTTAATCAATTATATATTTTCCATTTTGTTGAAGGACCTTTCGCAAATTTATTATTCCACGCTCATAGAACTTCTGGCCTTTATCGGCAAAAAAAACTGAAGCAAGTGCAATTTTATATCCTCGTCCTTATCAAAAGTTCAACATAATATAATTTTTCAATCAACATAATGTTTTAGAGCACTAGCTGCTGGGCATTCGGCTAGAATACCATAAATACTTCTTGAATTTTTCACTTTTTCAGTTTAATGTGGTGATATTTTGCACAATTGTTTCCAAATAAAAATTAAAAATAAATGGTTAAGTTAATATTTTACTAAAATTTCAATATGTCTCTATATGAAAATAAATTTTCATATTTTTATTTTATATATCACCGGTTTCTTTTCGGTCAACCCAATAACTTTTGGTGAACCTTTTCTGCGGAAATTTCCATATGCTTTCTTATGACATTTGCAATAAATGCAGTTCATAAAATCTTTATTGAGCTTTACGGCGAACGCTTCCTGATATAATTCCAGTACCACCCTGGGATTACGAACTGAAACTGTAGGAGGCGTGCTTAATCAAAACCAACAAAATGCAATTGAGGCTAGCCGAAACTAGTTGGACGGAGGCAAGTGGCAAGTGGCAAGTGGCAAGTGCCCAAGGCAAGGGGATGGGAACGTGAAGTGTTGCTCAATTATGGGCTTAAGTCAGTGAAACTATTAAGAATCGCTGGCAGACGTCAATCACAAGGCGGAGTCGGACTTGAAGCGAGTGCATAATGAAAATATTTTTTGCTATTGGACGCACAAAGGGCAAATTAATAAAATCAAAGTGAAGGCCCAGAGCAAAAATTTAATAAGAACTGCGAGAGGCAAGTGCAATGTGCGTGGGGTTGAAAGGTGGTGGAGGCGGGTGTGCCGCAGATGCTGGGGCAAATAAGATTAATGATTGCAATAAATCCAGTGGCAGACGGGCAGACAGACACGCTAATAGTGCCACCAGCAAGGACAAAAAGGATACTCTTTGCTGCTGCTAATAATACGCAAGCAAGTTCAAGAAATCGGGCATAGCTTATGGACCACCAGCAGGCCATCCTTGCCCCCATGTGAGCTGGGACAAACGTACCATTACGCTGATTAACACATGCGCCACCGCCGGCAGGGGTTGATCCTAGTGCTGAGTCCCTGCCAGCACAGTGTCCCTGGCCCTGCCACAAACAACCACTACTGCTTTTCCTGATAACGTCGCACAACATGCCATAAGCTGCCGCTGCCCGGCCGCTGGCTCCGATTGCTGCTGTGGATTGCTCATTTGGCCGTTTGCCGTGCAGGCACGGTCTTTGGCCCCGTGGGGTGCACTCGCCGAGGATGAGAATGAGAGAAATTCATCATCTTGCTGTGCCGCTGGTGCCGTATCCTTAAATCTAATTACGACTTAATCGACGCCACTGGCGACAGTTGCAACGACAACGAGACACTGCCCCTTGCCACAGCCAACGCCAGCAACCACCAACCAACCCTGGACAAGCTTATGACGCTCAATTGATAAAGTCAAATCCCGGGCACAGTCACATGTGCTGCCATATCCTTCCTCCGCTGAATCCCGAATCCCGAATCCCCCAACCTCTCTCTGCTCAACAACTGCGCCGCTTACATGTGTTAATCACAGCCGGCGTTCAGTTCGTCGGCGGCTCTTTTGTCTCATAGCTCAATGCCCGCCCGGCTGCATTGTTAGTTTTAATTGCCTAAAAAGTGAGCCAAACAATGCCAGCAACAACAACAACAACAAGTACTATTCATATTTAGTAGAGTAGAGAAGACATTTCGAAGACTTGAGATACTTGCGATATTAACATCGATCATTAAAGTATAACTATGCGATTTTAAGGCGAAGTATCAACTAAACTGTAGGAAAACTCTTAGTTCGAAAGCATAGATAAATTTATATAATTGAACAATAGATCAGATTGTATCGGGCTTGGCTTATTTATAGTGTATACACGAGTGCGGTTTGTTGGCTTATAAAAAGTATTGTCAACATTTGGCGCTAGTTGTGCTGTGCATATTGTGTTGCTGTCTGCTATCTGTTGTCTGTTAGCTTGTCTCAATACCGCTTTTGTTTTCTAACACCCGCAGCGACACACATGTGCTCGTTGTGCATGTTTAATATGTGTGTGTGTGTGTGTGTGTGTGTGTGTTGCGTGTTGCGTGCAAATATCGTTGCATACGTGTGGGCGTAAATGAATAAAATGACTCGAGCCGCCGAAAACGATAAATTCAATCGAAAATCGTTACATGTCAATGCATTAATCGGCCATAATCCCATTATGGCGCAAGGATATTCCGAAAAGGCCTCACACTGTCTCCCTCTTCGGTTCGGTTCCTCTCCTTCTATCTCTATATCGCTGTGCGGCGCGTGAAAAATATTGCTACGCATCCTTTGGCTGTTGTTCTTGTTGTTGTTGTTGTTGTTGTTGTTGTTGTTGTTGTTGTTGTTGTTGTTGTTGTTGTCTGCGTGTCGCATTTGATATTCATGCACGCGCATGCTTTGTTGTTCTTGTTGTTCTCGTTGTTGTTGTACTTTTTGTTTGCCTGTTTGATGTTTGTTTTGTGCTTTCCGAACGGTTTTATCTGCGGCTCAGCGTCCGCGCATTTCACTGTTGCTCCCCGCCTTCCCGCGCACCGCTACAATCGACATCAACACCGCCACCGACACCACCAACGTCACAGCCACCGCCAGAGCCACCGATGGCGACGCATTTGACAAATGGCTTCTGTTTCAGGACTGTCAGAACAGTTATCTGGGATTGGGTTTGGTGGCTTTACCGGGATTGGAGGCTTTCGCTGTTGCCAGATGCTCAGCAATTGCATTTGCTTTCATTGTTGTTTTACATGTTATAAAAATGACATCTATTGTACTCGTTTTGCATTATATTCGCATTCACCTTCCATTGGCCAATCCTTGCCACCCACATTGCTATTTTCTGCAATAAAACTATAATAATTATCAGCAGCATTTTAAGTTATGATCAGGATCAGTCTATGAGTGTTATGCAGCTCGCAGGGTAATCTTCGTTCTGGATTAAAGACATGCAAAAAGCAGGAATCAAAGCTGAGGTTAATCGCGACTTTTGGGTCCAGATTGAAGTCAGTTTGCGACTAATCTGTACAGACATAGATATGTAGGTCAAGTCTATATATTATCATCAAACTGCTTTAGTTAAGAAACAGAAATATTCAAAATGAACTCAAGGAACATCAAAGCCCAGCTCCTACATGCCCCAAAACATTTGGACTCCAGCACAAACAGTTGTGCTCAATATAACGATCGTAAAGTGAGGTCTATGAGAACATAACACAAAATCAACACAACAATTTAAATAAACAAAGCAAAAATATAAAAACTAAATAGAAATTGAATGATTAAAATAACGATCGTTAATTAAGAGTATTCATAGCAAATGTCTTAGCATTTTGACCTATAGTATGTAAGAAGTATGTAAGAAGTAGGTAAGAAGTATGTAAGAAGTAGGTAAGAAGTATGTAAGAAGTATGTAAGAAGTATGTAAGAAGTAGGTAAGAAGTATGTAAGAAGTATGTAAGAAGTATGTAAGAAGTATGTAAGAAGTATGTAAGAAGTATGTAAGAAGTATGTAAGAAGTAGTAAGTTTTAAGAGAAATCCAATTCGAAGCAGCAAAAAAGTAACTAAGCCTTAAGCAAATTTATTTAATGACTTTTTTTAGTCAAACTCTTGGGCTACCTTTGCATCTTCATATGTATTTTTCGTTGTGAAGATCGCTTAAGTAAATCTGAACATGTTTCTGTTAACATTAATTACAACTTCTTACACAATTATCGCTACAAAACTGTGTCCTAAGTTGAGTACTCGAAATAACGAACCTTCCAGTTTTACGTTTGCATTTAAATGGTTCGTTTAACAGGACCTCTACTGTAGCTTGCTTGTACTTAATAGGGCCAAAAAGAAGAGTCTATATGGCCTTAAATTGAAACAATTTCCATATCGGAATCAAATGTATTCATTGGAATGGAAAGAAGTGAACATCACACAACAAAACTACATCAGAAATTTGTACATCTTTGAAATATTATTTCTCTCTGTATGGGGAAATATGATAAATTTCATGTCTCTATATATTAAATTAAAATAAAGTTCAGGTTAAGGACATTTATACAGTTCAATAGTGTGACATACATATATTAATCTTCAGATATTGTAATATATATAATACTATAAAGCCTTCTATAAATTACTCCGATATAGAAATATATCATCAGATTGCAACTTTACGAAACAAATTTCAGTTCTTCTGCTTGTCTGTCTTTTGCTTTTCCAACTAAAATGAACTTAAGCAAATTTAATCTAAACTAAAATATAGCCATAAATAGAAGACCTATATAATATGAAAAGCCTTGTGAATTTTCAATATTTCTAACAGTGTATGGACATGTACATGTGCTAAAAATTTATTAACACATTTCGGGGAAGGCTGCAACTTGAACTTGGGCCCATGTCATTTATCAGAAATCATAAGCTCCGCGCGACAACAAATAAAAAAGAAGCATGAAATTGTAATAATTCCAAGAAACCGAGGAATTATGGCAGACTCGGATATGGGATGAGGGTGGGGGTGGGGGTGAGCGAAGGAATCGTAGGATGAGGACGGATGAAGCACGACGACATTTGAACGCATAAAAATGCCAGAGCCGGTGCGAGGTTGTGCCTTAGGGCCGATTTTTGCTACTTTATATCCACTTTATATGCTTACAGGATGTCCCAATTACTTTGAGGCAGCCTCACACACACGCACACACACACAAAGAGCTGTACAGATATGACTCGAGACGTGTGTGTGCGTGTGTGTGTGTGTGTGCGTGTATCGTATTTCAAGTCAGCCATGTGCGAATAGAACTTAATCTGCAACAAAATGTCGCCAAAGGTGGTTGCCAGGACGAAGCCGTGTGTTCCAATGTCTGTGCTAGATTACTTTCTATATTTTCTAACGTCTTTTGCTCTTGCTGCATGTGTGTGTGTGTGTGTGTGAGTGTGTTTCATATAGCTATATAATTTTTTTCTCATACTCGGTACGTTGCCTTCGGAGGATTTGTGACGGGATTTCCTTTTCTATTATTGGCATTAGGCATGTCCTGTGTGTGTTATGCATTTAAATTGCGTATTTTTCTCAGCGATTTGTCTGCTTATCGTCGGGTCGTACAAAGCATGGGGCGTGGCCGGACGGTGAAAGGGAAAAGGAGAGCGAGGGGGGGGGGCGGCGGACTAAAATTTCTTAATGTTTATGGGAGCAACGTTTTTCATTACATTTTTGTTTTCTTTTGCTCAGAATGTTCAGCTCAGGATACATAGACCTTACTCTAACTAGTTTACGATGCCAGCTAAAATTACAGCAGAGAAATGTGCGTTTCATATTCTTTGTCGAGCAGTCTGATCCTTAAAATCCTTTTCGCTTTTTTCATTTCATTTTTTTCTTAAGTACAGAGCAATTTTTATGTAATTTTAAAACAAACAGTCAGCCGAACGGGCATCGTAGCCTGCTACATTACCCACATATACACTCACACCCACTCACAGACACACACACACACACACACACACACACACATACAGACACTAAGTAGATAGATGTAGAGTGAACTGAACAAACCCGCATTATCCTTTTATCCGTCCGGTGCCTTGGCCGGGCAGTGCTGGTCACGTTATCAGAAACAGCAGCGACCACAGCAAATTTTCAACCCTTCTCATTAGAGGATTTTGAAGGATAAAACGCGACGCTTGCCGCTTGCCGCTTGCCGCTTTGTTGTTGAGTGATACTTTCGTAAGGAGTGTGAGACTCGGAGTGGAACAGAAGTTGCTGCCTAGCCGCTGGCTATTTGGTCAGCAATAGCAATAGTTTTGCGCTGGACAGCTACTGCTCCTGGTCCTGCTCCTCCTTGTAGTTCATGCAACCAGCCCCGTCCAATGCGAGGGTTACATTTCCGTGTTTGTTTATTCAAACGGAAGCAAAGTCGTTCTGTTATAACGCCGGTGCCAGCATCCCAGAGCCAAAGCCAAAGCCAAAACACCCCCCAACCCCTGGCAACAACATCTACATCTACATCTGCATTAACATTCACATCCTTTGCACCCCTTGTTGGGCACACATTCACGTATATCCGTATATCCTTTCACTATGCCCTTGCCACCTTGCCACCTTGCCACTGTTTCTGCTATTGCTTCTGTTGCCTCTGTTGTTGTGTGCATGCAGGCGATCAAAGCTCAGAGCAATTAATCATTTTGTTTGCCCTTTACACCCATTTATTCAGCCTGAACGCCCCAAAGAGCAGGCAACTTGCAACATCGAAGAGCTGAGGCAGCAGCCATTGAGCCGTAGAGCCATAGCTCGATACGGTTATGCCCGCCTGTGGCACCTACTACTACTCGTAAGCAGGACTCAAATGGATGCTGGCATCAATCTCGTGCCTAAGCAACATTTTTGGCGCTCATTTCGCTGTCGCTGGCAAAAATCACAAACCTCACACACACACACACACACACACACACTTGCATTCATTCACACACACATTGAAACTCGTAGTTTCTCATCTTTAGCGCAGTTTGAAAATCGTTAGGCAGCCAAAAACAAGCAGGAGCAGTCGCTGGGCAATGGAACAGTTGCCCGCCCACATGCGTCCCATGCTCCGCTCATGCCTGACCATGCGTTCGGTTCGACTTTCAGGAGTCGACACATCCAAGTGGGCGTGAGCATGCCTTCTACACTAATGGGGGCGTGGCATGGCAGTCGTGATGCCATAATGAGCTCAATTCTCAAAGAATGCTGTTGCGGCCATACTCCAACTGCCTATCCCCATTTCAAGAGCCCACCCATACCCCATCATGACATCAATGGCGTCAATTATTTCATTGTCGTTGTTCTCATGTCTGTTGTTGTTGTTGTTGTTGCTGTTGTTGCTGATGCTTTTGCTGTCGTGTAATTGATGACGCTGCTTTTCGTTGCGTTGAAAATTATGTGCTGATTTTGCATTAAAAGATTTTGATGTCTCTGCCTTTTTTGTTGCTTCATTGATTGCTGTACGAATGTGGTAAGAGCAGTAAATGTTCTCCTTCTTCCATTCTGTTGTTCTTGCTACCAACTTTAAATGCAGTTTGACAAATTTGACATCATTTGGGTTAATAGTCACGAAAGCAAAAAGTACAAGAGGGCGGAAAGCCAACGAATTCATTTAATTGATTGCCAAAACTGTTTTTCAGAAGTGCGCGACACTCGCTCATAATAATCGCATTTAGATATATTCCATATACAATAATCATATTTCTGACTATCCAACAAATTTAATGATCTGAGATATATATATAGTATAGAGAAATACGTTAGCTTAAGCAACAGCCATTGGATTGGATTTCTGCTTAGATTTGTTAAGGATAAAACTTAATTCTAAGTTAGTCTGATTTTTTTATTTATTTATATTTTTTTATTCATTTATTACATTTATATATTTCTTTGTTACTTTATTTCTTGATTCCTTTATATATTTATTTATTTAAATTATTTATTTATTAATTACATAAATTTATTTCTTTATTTTTCTTTTGCTCTATTTATTTATTAATATTATTAATTATTTATTTATCTAAATATTTTATATTTATTTTTATATTCATTTTTTATTTAATTATTTATCTATTATTTTTATATATTTATTTATTTATTATTTATTTAATTATTTATTTATTTTTATATTTATTTATTATTTATTTATTTATTAATTTTATTTTTTAGTTATTTATTTATTTATTTCAATTTTTTTTTTAAATTTATTTATTTCTATTATTTTTTTATTTATTAATTTATTTATTTTTTTAAAGTTAGTCGATCAAAAAATTTAGGAGTAAATGGTAAAAAAAAAGAATTAACATAAATTACGTTAAATAAAATAGAAATTATTAAATTTAAGCTGAAATTAAATTCAAAAATCCAGAAAAACTATCACTAATATAAGTAAACCTCTTAATTTTAGTTTTATTTCGGTTGACCGAAAAGAAACCGGCGATTTTGCATACAATCGACGTTGACAATTTTTTGTGCTAAAAAGTTAAGGATTTGCTCTCTTATAATAAATTTTCTTCTTTCTAAATTTTCTTCTTTCTAAACTTGCAATCAAAGTACGGTACAAGGAAAGTCTTCCAATTTAAGAAATATGAGTTAATATACGATTAGAGAGGATTGCAACAAGTTTAAGCTATTATCCTGTTAGCTGAAAATACTGAAAAAGGCTTGGGTCCCGGCTGTTACAAGTTACAAGGGAATACTTTTAAGAATTTTAAGTGTATGTAGAAACTGAGCTGAAGTTCTTTTTGGTTTTTATATAAAACTTGTTAATAACTTATAAGCCTGACATGGCAGGGCAACTGTTTTCTGTTTTTCTGTCACGATTCCCATTCGCATTCGCCACCCAGGCCAAGCTTACATTTCATACCTGTATTTACTTTTGCTCTTCTTACAATTTTTCCAGAAAACTGTCACATTTCAACTCACATTTTTATTTATTACATTTATTATGAGAAATTTCGCATGCGCGCATACGCAAGTGTTGAAATGCAATAAAAGTGAGATGCCAAGCATCAGAAAGAATCCACACACACCCATCCTAGCCACAGCTCACCCCTGGTCCCTCATCCATCGTCCTCGAACATCAACCCTACCTGCACCCCTAGCAACTACGTGCATGAATATGCGCGCACCTTTTATGCTCGTTTTTTTCCTCATTCTCAGTACGCAATTCGCATAATTTTACACACGAAGTAATTTTGCAACACCCCACACACACACACACACACACACACACACTCACCCAGACACTCGTTCGCACAACTCCTTTTGAATTTTCACACCAATTTTTCAACTCGACAAACCCGCTCAAAAAAGAAGAAAAAAAATTGGAAAAAAAAATGAAAAGAAATAAAATCAGAAACAAAAAAAAAAATACATTTCATACTCGCACTCGCATATGAAAAGAAAACTGTGCGGGTCGGTGGCAGGCAGGCTGTGGCAGGCTGGCAGACGACTATCAACGTTGTGCCATAGGAAACGCATGCTGATGTGCGAGAAAAACACATCCGCCCGGTTGAAGCAGCCACAAAATCCTCTGATGGCATTGCCCGTTGCCTACTGCCCGTTACCAACGTGGCCAGCTACGATGATAGGATGCTAGGTGGTGGGCTGGTGGGCTAGTGGGGTGGTGGGGTGGGTTCGTCTGTTAGCCCAATTTGAATGCGTTGGCGCATATATCATTCCAGTTGACAGGACAATTCTCTTATCTGCGCAAAGCCAACACAACAGCCGCAGCATCAGAGCAGAGCCAGAGCCAGAGCCAGAGTCTGAGTCTGAGTCGGGCTGTCCCGGAGAGCGGATTGGGGCACGGCTTATATCCATGCTAAATGAATATTTAAACAGAAAAATCTCATGCCCATCAATGGTCAATGTTCAGCGTCCAATGGGCTGGTCTTAAAGCAGGCCACAGCTTTTGATGAAGTCGCAGTCACAACATCCATCTATTAGGAGCTCGTACGTGTGACCCATTTATCAAACAGCCCCAAAGACAATCAAAATTAACGGTGGGCGGTTGTCTGGTCAATCACAGTTGCTCGCTCTCTCCCTCGCACTTACAGCACCCCACTCATTACACACACATACATATACTGAGTGTGTGTGTGTGTTTGTAATTTGTACAAGCTGCTGTTGTCGTCGTTGTCATTAAAAAGCCATTTCGCCCATATATCATCACCGTGCCACGCCCTGCCCGCCGGTCCAAGGGCTGGCATATAAATTGCTTTATGATATTGTTTTGAACCTGCGCGACAAATAAGATTGTCAGCCAAAGACTGGAGGGTTACACCGGGGTCTAAATAGGTCACACCGTCAGCTGGCAGCATCGAAAATTGAAAGTTCTTACGATTGAGACTTAGCCAAGCGAGCGAAGCACTTTAACCACACTTATGGCCCATTTGAATATCCTGTGACCGGGCAATAAAAACGTCAAAGCCAACTGTCACACACTCACACACACACATACAACCACCCACCCACATATCTGTTGAGGGTCTTACTTATCAGTGTGACGGAGCGAGCAGAGGCCAGTGAGGAGGAGCAGCTTCAGTGTCAATTCAATTTTATTTTCATTGTGTCATAACAATAACATAAAATTAAAATAACATAAAAAGGAAATTGAGGATGCCCGTGCATACAGGAACTGGGAGCAGTTACACCCGGAGAAGAGCAACTCAAATCTCTCAGTCTGCTGCAAATCAACTTTGCGTAAAATTGTCAGGCCGTTTTGTATCTTCTTTTGTTGTTGCAGCTGCTGCTGCTCCTCCTCCTGCTGCTGCTGCTGTTGATATTATCCTTGTTACATTTGTCCGTGACATATAAAAAAAAGGAAAAATAGCAACAAAGCGCATGAGTTCTGCATAAAACAGGAAACGGAAACACATCAGCGGAACGGAAGTCAAAAGCTCGTCACATTCACATAATGCTGGCAGCCGTATAACCAGCATCGTATAGAAGACATTTGGCTTTGTTTCGGCCTGGCTTTTATGGTAAAAAGCAAGTGACGTAAGAGCACATTTATGGCGTAAACTATATAACGTAATAATGTCGCCAACAGTCACCAAAAGACGGGCTCTTTCAGCCATTTCGTCTGCAGAAATCTCCCATCGAAATGGGTTGAGTACCATTTTTTCTATCCCTTTTGCTTTTTGGCAACATTGTGTCATTGTGTCTGTCGTTTGGTCCTTGCCGGGGAATTCACTTGGAAAATTAATAAAAATATATATTTACATTACAAACTCGTGGGATAGAGAAAATACAACATACAGGGTATACCGTATAGAGAGCAGCATATAGGGTACAGCATATACATAGGGTACAGCATATAGGGTACAGCATAGAGGGTATACAATATAGGATACAGCATATATGGTACACCATAGAGGGTACTGAATATAGGGTACAGCATATAGGATAAAGCATATAGGGTACAGCAAATAGGGTACAGCGTATATGGTACAGCATATAGGGTACAGAATATAGAATACAGCTTCTACGATACAGCATATATATAGGGTACAGCATATAGGGTACAGCAAATAGGGTACAGCATATAGGATACAGCATATAGGGTACAGCTTCTACGATACAGCATATACATCAAAAGGGTACAATATTTAGGGTACAACATATAGGGACAGCATATAGGGTACACCATATAGGCTACAGGATTTAGGGTACACTTTGCGAGGGAGATCGAATGTCACAGAAGATGCAAAGTTACTTTTTAGATTCCTTTCCTATAAATTTAAGTTCCCTTTCACGCAAAATGATGTTATGCAAATCATAAATTTTCTATTGTATCAGCTAACCCTCCACTTAGGAATAGGTATAAATCTTTGGCCGTATTAAGAGAGACTCCCAGTCTTGACACATACACCCAGACACATCATTAATGTCAACAATCTGATAACCACAATTTCCTCCGACAAGCAGCCAAACAATTCAAATTTTGTTAACTAACACCCAGTGAAGCGATATTGGGAGCGTGAACAACAACAAGGAGAGGAACAACCAATCCCACAATTTAGGACAATTTTTCAATATTTCAATTTGGTATGCGTAGCGTATTTAGAACACAATTCGATTAGAAATGCTTTGCTTTTCAAAATAATAAATTAAATTTGCCGTTCCTGTTCCTCCCGCTGCCTGATGCCTCCTGCCTCCTTCCTACAATTCGATTGCCAATGCCATTAACACAGTCCATGATGCGTGATGGGTTGGGGGGTTGGGGGGTGGAGAGAAGAGTGGAAGTTGATGGCAGCAGCGCAGTTTCTTGGCAGGGTGCAAAAGGTTGCGAAATTGCGCGACTGTCAGCCAGTTGGGGAATTCCTGTGGCAACGGTCTGGAAAAAAGTGCGCCGCATGCGATGCCGAATCAATTTCCTCCAAAATAGAAAGCCTGCGAAGAGCCCTAGTCCTGGGTGCTTTCTTAAAATAACAAAATTACTTTTTATATGCAGTCAACTCAGGATACGGCAGGAGGAGTAACAACAACAAGGGAATGCTATTGACAACCATTAATCATGGACGCCTGTCAGGGCGGGTCGCTGGCTGGATTTCAGGATGTGGCTGGGGGGATCATCATCGTCTGTGCCTCTGTCTCTGCTGCCTGCAAGCCTTCCATCCTGCCTGCCTGCCTGCCTGCTGATTGTCCTGCACTGCAATGCTGTTTTATTTCTCCTTTAAACTTTGCCTTTTACATGCTAATGCCTGCCACTGGGCCTCAAGTCATGCTCGTGCCCATGCACAGCCACGCCCAACTGCAAAATTGACAAGCAAGCCGAGTGCGTTGTGACATGACACTTGCAAGAGACCAGGGACGGGACCACTTCCACCTCCACCTCCACTACCAATACCTATACTAGTAGCAGAACGAGACAGTGGGCGTGGGCTTGGACGTGGGCGCGCACAGGCTGAGTTGGCAAAATTCAGGCAACAGGCAGGTTATATATGCCATCATTAGACGTGCTCCGTTTGCCACACCCGTGCTCTTGTCTACTGCAAATTGGCAGCTACGCAATGCTCGGCCATGTCATGTCAGCCTGAAGCAGTACAACGTGCGTTGATGGCCGGTCAAAGTTCAATGTGCAATCCAGATTCAAAATGCCAAGATGTTACTGCCTCACATCTCTCTCTCTCTCTCTCTCTGTCTCTCTATCGATGTTGGGCCGGACATGTCTAATTGCTCAGTTTATGGGGGCTGCATGTCATAAAGTGCAAATCCATGCCTGCCCAGGAGTAGGCAACAAAACATGGAGAAATCAACTTGTGCAGCTACTTTGGAGCTTGATCGTGATTTGTGAAGGATATTTGACATGCATTTTCAATTTAGCAGCAACTTTAAGAGAGATGCCAACCCATCCAATAATGAATTCCATTCATTTTGTTTTCCTACCGCGTCTGGCATCGTCGTGTGAAAAGTTCTCAGCCAGAGAACCACAAGCATCATTGCAAAACAGTTGCTCCTCCTATCTGGCACAGGGCACGATAAAACTTTATGCACTGCAAGGGCCAGCATTGACATTTCAAGTGCTGCCGCTCGGTGGAGGCTCCAAGACTGTGGAGGCGCCATCAGGACATAGTTTTAATAATGCACAAGACGAAGACTCCAACAGAAAGGAGCATAAAATGCAGGACATACGAGAACTGCGATGCCAACAGCGGACTACTCCGCATAGATAAGACCTGGTCTGTCCAAGTTCCGCCCAAGTCCTCGCACAACAACAACAACAACACCAACAACAACAACAGGAACAAGAACAGGAGCAGTGCCATGAGGAAAATGAAAACAGAAATGACCCAGCCAACATGGATGGGCATCGCAACTTTGTCTATTCGATGTCAAAATGAATACTTTTGCATTATTTATGCCGTCGCATTTATTTGTTGTTCCGATAACGAAGTGCAAAGAGTACAGAACATTCGATGAATTCTTTATAAGGTCCACCGGAAAATGTCCTTACAGGCTTTAAGTTTCAAATGTTTTCAGAAAGGAATGTATTGGCTTCTATTCAGTAAAACGCGCTGTGAACATTATCATTACTTAAGAATGTTTGACAAGAAAACTTTAAATTAATACTAGGATAGGAAATCATATATATATGGAAAGAAATATATGTACAGATGAACATGGCCAAATCAACTAGGCTGTGGTTCCTGATCAAGAATATATATTCCTTATAGGACTGGAAATACTTCTTTCTGCTTGTTACATATATTTAAGCAGCTTCAAATAATTTTTTATACATTCTACAATAAGTTGAGGCTCCAAGAAGCTGAAAAGTTAATTTATTTAATTTTCAGCCCAAAAGTATACCGCAGATTTGCTACAACTAGCTTAAGCTGCCATTTATGGTCTTGTTTCAAATAAATTTACAAGAAGGCAAGCAAAAATTGTGTAGTCGAGTGTATCCGACTACAATACTCTGCTTGTAAGGCAGCTGGCTGGGTGATAGATAAAGGTACAGTTCGCCTTTCAATACGCAGAAAACTATCTAAAACCACCGGAATCTTTGTAGGAATTGACAATAAGTCTGTCAGAGTCTCGACCAGTAAAACCTGTACACTTGACATACATGATATTGTCACACAATCAGCAATGAACAAACATCGGTTGAACAGAATCAGCTGCTTGCTTTCAGCAAGACATAGCTCCAACTGGGGTATAACAAATAAAACCAAACAAGAAACAAAAGCTATACACATAGAAAGAGCAACTGTCACTCAATTTGAGCGCACAGCTTAAACAAGAGAAGGACAATTATCATCAGAAGCTTGGAAGAGAAAAGCACTAACAACAAGCTCTTCACATTGAATAGCTTTAAATATCGGTGCTTACGGATAAAAGCGCGAGAGAACAATAACAAATCGGCAGAGCGCGTTGCACAAAAGAGCGGAGAGCACAATCAAAACAAAACAAACAGCCACACAAACACTTGTAAAGGCGAGAGTTACCATATCACCTCCTCCAACTGATATGGCAACATCAGCAACGACGGATGTCAATTCGAGCGTCAAAATTGTTAGACAAAGTAGAATACACATAAAAATTAAAAATCTATAATAATAACTTGTTTTTAACGGTAGTTAACAAGTCCGTTAACGATTAAAGTTAATCAATTAACCAAAAATTAACGGATTAACGAGTTAATGCCCAGCTTTGATAATAAGTATGGGTAAATAAAGATGAGATACCCACCCCAACCAACATAAATAATATATACAAACATGGAAAGTAACTTTTGTGTATATTCTGTTTAATCTTTCACAATATAAAGAGTATTATACAAGCCACAGAATCGATCCCATACACATTCAAAGGCAGTCAAGTGGTAGTATGTCTCCTTTTGTGGGCAGAGCCAAGTACACTTCACTTGCCAGCATGATCTGTCGCTATTTTGTGGGGTAGTGTAGGAATGAATTCTGTGAGTAGCTGCTGTAGTTATTGGAATGCTCACTGAAGAGGACACTTGGGCGTGAACACATGCCAGGAACCCTTGAAAGTCTGTTTTTTTTTTTTGCCTTGCGTCCAGAAGATGTTCAACAGCACTTCTGTGGCATACTTGTATATTGAACGCATTATATATATAAGTAAGTTCCCATTACACTGAGCGCTCGACAAACTTAAACGTGAATGGTATGTTTGGCTTTACAAAGAACTGTGTCTTGAACGCATTCTCAATCGGATAGTCGAAGCCAATTTCGAAGTTGCGCACCAGCCGGGCAACGGTTATCTCAAGCATCATGTCCACAATGCGTTTGCCAGCACAGGAGCGCGATCCAAAGCCAAAGGGTAGATACATAAATGGAGTACTCGTATTGCCCACTAAATGCTTGTTGGACTCGCCTCGAAGCCAGCGCTCGGGCAGAAATTCACGCACGCGAGGCACATACTCCTCCATGTTGGCCATCTGGTAGTTGGAAGCCATACCAACATCCGTGCCAGCTACAACGCGATAGCCACTGAAGATCACATCGTGGGGCATGCGACGCAGAGTACCGGGGCCAATGGGATACATACGAATGCCCTCCTTGATGCATGCACGCAGATACGGCAGCTGAGACATATTGTCAATGGTTAACGTTGAACTCTTTTCCGGAAGTACTCCTTTAATTTCTTTCAGCAGGCGCTCCTGTTGTACGGGATTCTTGGCTAGGCTCAGTAATATGCCGGCTAAACTGACGAGTGTCTGGAAGTACAACCAGAATTACGAAATATACTTAACAGGCTCTATTAAGATACTAACTGGATCCACGCCGGCAAAGAAAAGGTCCATGGCAATTATCACCGCCGTCTTCTGATCGATACGCGCTAGTTTTTCCAATATGCTCGTCTCCAAGCCGGAGTCGCTGCCAGGCTTTGAATCTGCATCGATGCGCTCTAGCGCATTCTGAATATGACCGTGGCAAGTATCTGTGATTGTGTCCAATGCGTGCAGTAGCTTCTTGAACTGAGGAACTGGCAGATACTTCCAAATAGGTGGAAGCATTTCCAGCTGAAAGCTAAGCTCCATTATCTGATCCAGCGATGCAATCATCCGTTTTGCCTCCTCGCTCTCCCGATTCTCACTAAGCAAACCGAGACGTGTATTAAGCGCCACAGAGCCAATAGATTCCAGAACTAAACGTCGAATTTCTTCCACAAAGTCACCGGGCATCTCTAGACTAACAGGATCCCGTATAGCACGTATACTGCCCAAAGATTTTCAGCTATTAGTAACGAGTATACATTTGGTTGTCAATAACTTACCGATCCAGGAACTCATCATTGACCTGCAGCAGATTGTTCACATACAACTTGGCATTCCGTGGCTGCAGTAATATGGGATTAACAGCCGATCGCATCTTCCCCCAAGAAGGTCCATTACTGTGCGTATACTCATATATCGAAGTAATAGGAAATAAGTTTTTGGACTTGGCTTACCCGGAAGTAAGTCCATCAGCACCTTCAAATATTTCGCGTCTATGCACCTTTTTGAAGTACTCGAGAGTCTCAAAACTGCGTCTATATGGCCATTGGCCTTCATTGCGAAAGATCATCTCATAGTCCACCGGATTCATTGTTATCACAATATCAACGCCGGTCACCCCTGGCATGCGAAAGATATTTCCATAACGTCGATTCATATCTAAGAACATCTCATGCACCGGCACATTCTTATAGCGACCTGCAATTGGTTATTGATAAGGTAAACAACTCAAAGAGAAGAAGAGAGCAAGAGCATAAGAGAAAAAAGCTCAAAAAGCAATCGCTTACTCACCACCCGGCAGAAAAGAGCGTATAAACTCAAATTTAGTGGGACCTGGCAGCTCCGAGTAGGGCTTAGCCTGCTCCAAAGGCGCAGATTCAAAGCCTGAGGCACCCTGTGAAGTAGCGTATATTTATAGGAATCGGTTACCTGTTTATTATTATTCCATATATCACTTACTTACCCTTGTGGCTAATGACCCTTGAGCTTGTAGAATCTGCACGCAGATCTTTCTGTCTCTGTTCAACTGCCTCAACAACATTTTTTATACTGAAACACTGACGTTCACTTCGCAAATATTTGACTAAAAGCGACAGAACTATTTTGGCTGGATGAGAGAGCTTTGTGAGCTTTCATTTGTCGACTCTCTGAGCGCGTCGCTTTTTTGTGATCTCTATTAATATGTACACATTATGTTTCTCTCTTATTTTTGACTATATTTTTATTAATTGACCTTAATTTAAGGCAAGTAAATTTAAAGCTTTAATCAAAAAATTATAACAGAAGTTAACTTATAAATCATAATACCTGACGAGTGAGATAATAGTAATTCTGTATAATAATTTCTAGAGTTTATAAGTCCAAAATAGGATTCTAGGAAAAGAGTGTTTACTAATATTATTTACTAGTATTGAATCCACATTAGTCTCTCCATTTGATTTTGATACTTACTAGTATAAATTCTTTATACCCGCTGTCGTATTACGCATACGCACTGTTGAGTCCAAAGTGCCATTATCACATTTGACAGAAAATCGAGAATTGGCAGACAAACGATAAATATAATGTAATCGATTTTTTACTCTGACAAGGTCGCGTCAGATTGGGCATTCGGACGCGTCTCGACCAGCGGACACATAAATATAGGCACACAGATATTTACCCAAACACACGCAAAACACACACACACACACACACATATAAACACACTGACAGGAAGCAGACAGGAACTGATGATGGGCATACAAAAGTTGACCTCGACTTTGAGCTGTCAAATCCAAAAACTAACTGACCTAAACCAACAAAAATCGACTTTGCAGCCTAAACACAAAGCTGAGCATGACAGGCTGGGCCAAGGCGGGAGGCGGGAAGGCGGGAAAGCGGGAAAGCGGCAGTTGCCGCTTGGGCGTTAAAATACAAAATATCAGCATGACGCAATGATTTCCGGCAAGTGAAAATGAAACCTGTTGGAGCTGACTGGCGGCTGTGGCCTCGACGGCATCGCTGTTGCTGTTGGCAATATAAACAAATTCAATTTGACAGCTGACAGCGACAACGCCGGCAGTAACAGCGACACACACACACACACACTAGCAGACACATACACAAGCAAAAAGCCGCAAGTAATAAACTTTTACGATCTGTTTTACGGCAACGCGGCACGTGCAACTAGGCTAAGGGCATTGATGCGAGAGGTGGGATGGGGGGAGGGGGCTTATAAAGGAGGCACGGTTGGTTGCAACATAAATTTAATGAAGCCAAAAACGCGGCCCGACAACAACAATGCAGACACCAAAACAAACACTCACACACCCATACGCACACACACACACACACGCACACACACATGTGCAGACCCTCTGTCTGCAACTGTACCAACTCCACAATGTAGGCAATAAAAATAAAATAAAAGTAAATTGTTCAAGGACAACAATATTTTATGCTATTATTCTACAAACGCAGCGCAAGGACTAAGTGGGAGTCAGTCACACCAAAAACGGGGGAGGGGGTGAGAGAGTTGAGTAACGCAAGAGAGAGAGAGAGAGTGAGAGAGAGTGGCCTCCTTTTATGTCAGGAAAGAATTTTACTTTTTGTTTTGCAGCGAAAAATTTACAAATTTCGCCGCATGCCTTCTCTGCATCCAGCTGAAGGGGGTTGTTATCCTGTTTGTTAATGTGTGTGTGTGTCCTGGCGTGTCACTGTTGGGCACTGGGTGCGTCTGCGTCTGCGACTGCGACACAATACTAGTACGTAACGTCAGTAGCACTCAAAAAGCATTCTGCTGCCGTCTGTCCTTGCCGTAATGCCATTGATGGATGATTCTTTTGCCGGCGAGTGGCGAAAAATAAAAGCACTAAAACTTGCAATTTGTATGGAATACATCAGCAGCAGACGCCGCTGATGCTGTTGGCCAGAAAGAGGCGGCACGAGTACGGAACCTGAGTTATAGAAAGCCATAACCTGCACACTCCCTTACGGGTAGACTCACACACACACACACCAACTTATACTATGTGTGTGTGTGTGTTTGAGTTTGGAGCGCGCTTTATGATTGCCAGGCATAAATAAACGGCAAAAGCACCCCAATGACGGCAAGGATGTCCTCTTCCTGTATGTGTCTGTGTGTGCGCCTGTATGTGTGTGTGTGTGTGTGTGTGCTGGCAAAGTGCACTTCCTGTGTCCTTTCAGTGTTTTGCCACCAATTTCTGCCAGCTACAGCTATTGCTACAACAACAACACGAACAGGACTTGCGTCGAGTTCACCTGCTTTACATTGCCAGTCCTTTTCGTCGGCGTCCTTTTCGTCGTACGCTTTTTCTACTGGCGTTAGCGCTGTCAACGCCGTCGACGACTGGATAAATGTGTATCTACAGATACAGAGCTTCTGCCTCTGTATATGTGCATATACATATCTATCTATGTATGTGTGTATTCCAAACTGCCTTTGCCCCTGGATCTGAATGGATTTTTGCGCATCTCCACTATGTTGCTTAATGGGTGTGTTTCTGTCTGAGAGTGGGTGTGTGTATGGTGTGTGTGTGTGTGTATTAAGCAAAAGTAGCAATTCATCATAGAAAATGGCGGAAGTAATCGTTCCCTTATGGGGGCGTGTGTGTGTGGCTAAGTACGCAGAAGTGTATCCACTCATTGCCTCAAGCTGTACAGCAATTAGAATACACCTTAAACTGACAGAGACAAACAACATCAATTTTAACCTGAAATTTAATACAAAGAGATTTTTAAAACTATAAAAAAAGGAAGTCTAAAGATTAAAAACGAGGTTCTATAATTAATAAATTATTGAAATCAATGCATAGAATCAATTAATCAAAACAAAATTTTATATAAATAAGAAAGTCCTAAACTTATTCTGAGCCTAATATGTTCTTCTTCTAAATCTTCTATCATAAATGAATAGTAAAAAACTTTTAGTTGTGTTTTTCTATAAATTAATATATAAATTAATTACTGGCAATAAAAACTCTTCTTTCCTATTATATCGTCTGAATTTGACTATTCCTCGTCGGTGTTTAGACTCCTATGTAAATTATAATAATTTATATGATTCATGTTCTCAAAATAATTTTCTCCCTCTTTATTAAAATCTTCTCTATTCCTTTATCTTAGTAGAAATAATTAGCCTCCTCTTCAGCTATATTTTAATAGAGTTTCAATTCAAAAAGGCAACTGACTTAGTCAAAATGCTAAGATCGTGTTTTTTACTATTAAATTTTTAAATTCTTTTCATTTTTGCGTTGATTTTATGTTATGTTCACAAACATTTCCCTTTTCGTTCGTTAATTTGATTATAAGAGTATAAGGTACTCAATGTAAAAATTAGACAAGTTGTTTAAATCGCGAATTCTTTAAACCGAGGATTGGTTTCTTCATTAGTTTCTTCATTTATTATTCCAATAATTTTCGAAGTCAAGTATATTTACACCCACATCTACTACAAACAGACAATAGATAGTCCTTTTTACTATCCTCTCAATGGGATTGTTAGGGCCATTATCATTTCCCAGTCAATTGTTAGAGTCCATCCATTACTTCCATTACTATCGAATCATGCCACATGCCTCAAATGTTTACTGCCACAGAAAACATGAAAAACGCATCTCTTATCCACTTAATGCCGCACAAGGACTCTGCACGTTTTACAACTCAACGATTCAGGACAAGAATCGGTCCCAGATCCCAGACCCAACCCGACCAGGGGCCAAGACATCAACTTTGGCTCAAGAGTAGAGCATTTAGTTAATTTTAAATGCTTATTAGCGCAATTTACAATTTCTCACATGGCACAAAAAGCCCTAAAAACCGGAATTGCTAAAGCGAAGTGTTTCGGTAGAGGGGGAGAGCTATAAACAGGGACAAGACTAGACTAAGCCCAGAGCCCAGAGATCCCAGAGTCATCAGCACTCACATAGACACTCTGGAGCAGCATATGTAGAAGCGGAATTATAATTTTATTATCATTACCAACGGCGAGTGTCTTATCACCACGTTTTATGAGGCCACAGATCGCACACAGGTCATGTTGTTATTGTTGTTGTTGTTATCCTTTCGGAATGATAATAAACTGTTGCTTAAAGCGTTTACGATGCGCTGACGACATCGTCGGGTCGTCACATCAATGGTCGTCGCATTGTCTGCTTGGGTTTATAGTCCTTTTATGCGCTTTTTATGTTTCATTCTAACCTCAATTTAATTGTTTAGCCGGTGACAATCATTACCCCAACGCCAATGCTAGTAAAAGGCAGCGGCAACATCATCAACATATGTACGAGTACACAACAGTAGTCCCCAAAGTTTTACGACTCCAAGGAGCTGTCAATTTGATATCCTTGATGCTCCATTGACAACACATTCGCCAAGGCGAGCGAGCTGTAGCTGTCCTGTCCTGTCCTCCGCTGGCGACCATCCTGGTAATAAAAACATGAAGATTACACTTTATGGCCCCGGCAAACTTAACGGAAGTTGTAAAACACTCAAGTGTAATCATGCCAGCTCGGCAGCTGCCTGCTCGGAATATGCAAGCCATTGTCTCCTTAGTGGTAAAACTAGAGACGAGCTTTTCATTTAACGCCTGCTTCCTGGAAGATTTAACGATTTTGCCGATTTTACGATCTTATCCTTGTGACGAGATGAACCCGCTTATTATATTTCTATTACTCGCACATTATAATTCACAGCATTTACTCTTTGATTTTTATAACGATTTAATGGCGGCAGTCACGGATTTGTCATTGGCTCTTCAAATTTTAAAAAGCCGCCGATGTCCTTACTGAGATCCTTAGATATCAACTCCACAGCTCATAAAAACTCCGTCTGAGTCAGAGTTGAGCTATTTGTTTTTTATGACCATGTTGCTTCCTTTCTTTACCAAAAAACAAAGTGCGGTCTGTATTATTATCGAGTATCAGCATCGACGTCCTTATTTTTGGTCCTTTTGCTCCTGCAAAAGGTGTAAGAATCTTGTTGCTGTTACCCTGCGCCATTACTATTATTGTTTTTACTGATTTTCCCCCGTGTGGTTGTTGTTGATTTTTTCCCTTGCAGTTCATTCAAGCACGAAAATGGATTTGCTTTTTACGACTTGATTATTATGACTGCGTTTGATTACAAATATACCAGTAAAAGCAGAAGAAATGTGTCCTTCGATTTTTATGTTGCTCACTCAAGTTGTAAATGGTTTTGATTTCGTTTGTTTTTCCTTTACATTGTTCGTTTTTGCAATTTGTTGCTTATGTTTATTAATGAGAACCAACCTGTGTGTTGCTTGCCACAATTTTAAGGATACAGGATATAAAAGCCATACAGTTTAATGCATAACTTGTTAGGTTGAAGGTATTATCTTAAAATCAAGTTTGATGTACCTGAAGCTGAACATAATTGCTAACCTCAAGGATATTTTGTTGATTAAACTTGGCTTTTGTTGCCTTGGCTTCAATGGCATTGATGTTAAAGCTAAATTGAAAATTTTACCTGCTTCTTTTTTGCATTTAAAATCAAAGACTCTGGAGAGGAAGTGAGGAAGCGAAAAGTGTCCGGCACTTGAGGCATAAAGAAACAATTTTCTTGCCAACGAACAAAAGTGCAATAAAATAAAATTAAATCTGCAATTTTGAGGTTTTTGTTTGCAGCAAATGGTTGGCCATAAAAAGTGTCTGGCTTAAAGTCTGCTGTGGTCGCTTTGTACGCGTTTACCTTTGACCCAGCTAAATGACAGACATTGTCAAGACGTTGACGATGCCAAGGACCAAGGCCCAAGGACCAAGGACCGACATGCAAAAACCTCAACTTACAACTTGATTAAAAATAAAACAACTTTGTTCATTCTCCTGTGGCTGCCACTGTTGCTTCGGTTGCTTCTGTTTTTGTCATTGCTGGTGGCACAGCCTCAGGAAGACTTTGTTGCCACTGTCGATGGACGCTTTATAGGACTTTCCCATCAAGTTGCTGGCCTCATAAAATTATGCTTAATGTTACTTACAAAATTCTTGCTCTGCCAGATAAGTCCATAAACTAAATTACTTTATACATAATTGAAAGTGCGCCACGAGATGTTCTGCTTACTCTGCGGTTGCTTGTTGGTATTTGAAAATCATTGGACGCTTTCGAGGATTTGCTAAGCCTTTGGCATTTGGCATTTGGGCTTTGGGCTTTGGGCTTTGTCCTTTGGCCACGCAGCTACGCATAATTTCGTGTGAAAATCCAAAGTCAATTTTAATTTCATATTTAAATGCGAAGCGATAAGCCTGGCAACAGCAGAATAATCAACTCCCAAGGATATTGCCTCGTCCTTTCCTTATCAGCACTTTGCAATTCAAAGCAAGACAATGGTTCTCCACCGTCTTGAGCGATGGCCACTGCAACACTCGCCTTTAATTGCCAGATAAGATTACCTGACTTACTGTGCCACCTTTCGACTTTCGTCCACTTTTCTGCTCTGTGCCTGTGGCAATTTCAATGAAAAATGAGTTAATTAAAGCAAAGACGATCAAATTCGTTGAGTTTCCAAAGTTTTCATTCAGATAAAACTCTAAAATTCTAAACAGTCACGCTTTTTATTGTTGTTGGTCGTGTCCAAGTTGCTTATTAAATCAAGCTAATAACTTCTAGAGCCGCAATAAAAGTGTCAAAGATTATAGCATAGTTATAGGCGTCGGCTGTGCTCTGAGTCGCTGTAAAAGGATCCAAGGATAAAGCAATTAAATTGGTTTTAATTACAACGCATTTTTGGTTATTTTCAGGATGTTCGTTAATTTTGCATACACATCGCATGTAGCTCAAAAAAAATGCCAACCGAATGCGAAGAGCTGGAAAATTTTTGCTGCCATTGCTGCCCCTTCGTCCTTTATTCAGCCTCATCGTTTGCTACTCTTTACTCGTTTTGCATCCACAGCATTCGGCGGGTAAGTTTGGGGCTTATGGTGTAGGGGACTGGCATGTTTATCTGCACTCAGACAGATATGCCGCATGTCGAGCAGTGGTAACTGAAACAGCAGCAAAAGCTGAAACGGGAGCTGGAGCCGGAGCCGGAGCTGGAGATTGGGTAGAAGGACAAGCTGGAGTTGCCATGGTCGAGCAGTGTGTGCAAATGTTGTGCGAGCCATTAATCACACGATTTCATGAATACATCAGCCAGTGGAGCACACAGTCAGGCAACCAGCCAGCCAGCCAGACGATGGTGACGACGACGACAGCACAGGCTGCACCAAGAGGCAGCCACAGGACGAGTGCCAACAAACATAAACGCAACAAAACGAAATGACTCAAAAATCTTATTTTCAGCTCATGTTGTACTCGTTTGTTATTTTTTGCGACCCCTGTTTGTTAGCATGGGACACGAAGGGTTTACACAGTGCCTGGGGACGGGCTGATATCACATGCGTCCAGCAGCAAGCACACAAATGCAAAGCATTTCAGTTTCTCAGAGGTTAAGGCGGTTCCCGGCTGTGCTCGTTGCATTAATGACATCAGGATGAGCCGGAGACGTAAAAGTCGAACCCAGAGCCAGTTACTGAAACTGAATGTGGACGTGGATGTGGATGTGAATGCGGCTGTGCCTGTCAGTAGAACCGGACTCCGGTATCTAGTTTCTAACCGAGCGCTGAACTCGGATCGGATGGGGTTAGGCCAGTGTCAGGCTTTGGTTCTAACTCCTACTCCGCATCCAGACCTTTTCGTTGCGCTCTTCGTGCATGTCACAGACAAACCATTAAGCGCTTGACTTGAAGCTGGCAGCTGCTCTGAGATCCATTCGTATCCTGGTGGTAAATGTGGGTGTGTCTAGTGGGTACAGCAGCGCCCTGTGGCCATTAGGCGGTTTTTCAAGTGTTTCTATGGGGTTTCAGTCATTGAAAAGCCGTTAGATGCGAGAATTTAGAAAGTCAATGAAACTTTTTTAAGGTATACGGGAAATATCGTTTTTTAACTTTTTATATATTTAAGTTTATTCTACGATATTAACTCCTTTGATCCTGGGAGTGCCTAGCAATAGGTCTCTTGTTACGCTATTTGGCAGATGGCTTCTGACGTTCCTAGACGTATTCCCGCTGGAGTGGAGGTTTATTTGCTCAAAGACCTCGTCCAGGTTTAGGAATCTGTGCAGCATCTTATTCCTGATGTACCACTTGCAGCCAGTAATAAGTCTTGCTATTTTGTTTGGGCCACCTGGAATTGTTCAATTTGGCTGTTAGTAGACATCTTAGCAGCCAGAGAAAAGTTACTGCCCGCACTGAGATCGTGTAGCGACTCCTACCCGCTTCCTTATGATTGTTAAGTGATCTTCCATTGATTTACCATTGCGAAAACGCTGAGACGGATTCTCCGACAACGGCATATCACTCACAGGATGACTTGTACATCACTGTCTAAATGTGGCCATCATCTGCGAATGTACCCAGCATCATCTTTTCAGGATCCATACCCAGACTTGCATCTCGGTAGCCAAACTTGTGTTCAGGGGTAATTTCTAGCCTATGGACTATGGAAATTGGGATTAAAATTATTGCGAGCTTCCGCTAGGAAAGTATTGCATCCGCACAATGTAGAGATTATATGACTGAGCAGTGACATTGCAGATGACATCGTCTCCTGTCGCTTTATTTTAACTCTGGTATTGAATTACCTCACCTATGTCCCTTGGGGTGACGGATATCCTGCGTCTTGTGTCTCGGAGTGCCTCTCCCTCCATAAGGGAATCGTTTCGGTCCCCTCCGCCTGTTTCTATATATTTCGGTAGATGGTGCTGCAAAATATTGTCAAGCTCCTCTGTATTCGATGTGTATCGCGGTGCACAGTATACGGCGCTGACGTTGATCACGCAAAGCGCCGTGTGGATGGCTGCTGATGCCAGCTGCGCTCTTATGAAACTAATGAAATAATAATTAAAAGTGATTTTTAAGGAGAAACACCTACAATATAGTATTTGTTTGCAGCTGTGTTCCTTCCACTAATAGAAACTCTCCTTAGACCTTAGCTTGTCCATATCTTATGCCAAAAAGTTGCCTTAGAGCTAATTAAACATGCGAATTTGCTAAGTCTGTGTGCGAGTAAGGAAAGTTATGCCAATTAGGAAGCTCATTGCGAAATCCTTTTTTCAAATTCGTTCTGATAAACATGTCAAAAAGTTTTAAATATTCCACAGAGCTCCTGTTAGCTCACTTCCTGTCTGCATAAACAATAACAAACATACACACGAAAACTTGTATACACGTACACACACACACACACACACACACACACATACGAAAGTTGTTTCGGTTGGAGACAAAGTTTTCTTTGGCGGCTTATAAATAAAGTTTTTTATATTTTTAATTAGATGCACATGAGGTTTTACTTAACGAACTTTTGACGGCCAGCACAGAACAGAACCACCCAGCAGCACTCAGTTATGGCATCTTTAATGCCCCGGTCGAGTTTTTGCACTTTTCCAGAAGCCTCTGATCGCCCAAAGCTCATGGGCCACCCAATCCCACCCACTCCCCGTCACCACCCTCCGCCAACATCCGTGCCATTGCGCCAAAAACTTTCAAACTCACACACACACACGTACGTAATTGTTATTTTGCAGACACATATCCGGACACATCCTGGCCGCAGAGTTTTATAATATTTCCATTGCATACGCCAAGGCGCGGGTATGATTTTCTACAATTTTTGTATATCAAAAAACTTTGTTGCCATTTCGCTCTGAAATGTGTTATGTAAAAGGATTTAAAGCAGCCATTTCTTGTTGTTGTCTTGTTGCTGCCATATAAATTCATTGTGGAATCGGCTTAAGCAAAAACTTCCAGCTAGAAGAGGGAAGCAGCGAAAAGTTTGCCACGCTGCAGGTAAATGTCAAAATTGATGCCACTTGAAAAGGCGCATAACTTTCTGCACGATGCACTTTCGGGCTTGTTGCTATTGCACCGGCTATTTTTGGTCTTTCTCTCGCAACCAACGACCAACAACAACAACAGCTCAGCGAAAGGCCGAAAAGTTTTGCATTGTTTAGTAGCAGTCCTGCAACTCCTCCCAACTAGCAACGAGAGTAACGGAAACGCTTCTCAGGACACGAACCCTCCTCCAAGTGTTTTACCCCAACGCCTGCACAATTAGCAACCAGGCACAGTTGGCAACTTGGCCCCAGGCATGGGCTTAGCCTAATTAAAACAAGTTAAAAAGCTGTAGTATACAGTATCCGACTACGAACGGGCCTTAACCCAGGTGGAATACGCGATCTTACTAAGTCTCAGGCATGTTTAATTGATACTTAAATATTTCTGTATAAAATTTACATTAAAATTTGTAATAAAAACAAAAACTATCGGTTAACAATTTACTATAAAATAAATCGTGATCAACTTTATCTGATATACTTAAAAGTATTCTCTGAGATCAAAGCCTTTATAAAGATATCCAAATGGAAAGATAGTTGCGTCTGCTATTTATCCTGATCAAGAATATATATATTATTTTTTCTTCGTTCTGGCGGTTACATACATTACGAGAAACTTAATGGTCCCATCTTACCCATTTTTCAATGGGATAAGGGACTGAAAAAAGTCTACTGTCACATTTTGTGGCCGTTGATGCTGCTGCTCTTGACAGCAACAGCCAAGTGCGGGGTGTAGGGTTAGAGGCTGAAATTTTAAATTGAATCAACTTGAGTGCTCATAAATTTTTCTACGGCTTTTAAGTTTAGAAAATTTGCAGTTTCGCTTTGGCTTCGTGCGTCACTTGCAGCTATACATTGTACGTTCCCTGGCCATTGCCAGTGGCTGTACACGAGAATCTAGAGGTGGAGGCAAAGGTGAGGCGCCAGATAAGGCTGCTGTTGCTGGCATTGTGCAAACTTTTGTTTTGTTTAAAGTCAATCAAACAGCACAACAACAACAACAAGAACAACCTGGCAACATTTCTGGCCACACGTAGTAAGTAAGTATATCTCTTCTGTACGGGTATTCAAGTGCTTTTACCGCGAAATACCGAGTCTACCATGCAATACATCTTGTGCTTAGTAAGCAGCTTCAGCTTGTTAATGCCAAGTTTTTCAAAACAGAAGCAATTAAGTTGTCAGTCAATCTCTAGTTTATGCTTCTACTTCAAAATCATTCTCAGATACGACTACAGCCACAGCGTTGCTTTGACATGCCAATTAATTAATTAAGAAATCTTGCAGCGCTTTGCAGCTGGAAAGCGAATGCGTGTTTAACCTAAACAGAAGTGCCAAAATACTGCAACAATTTAAGGCAACAACACAGAAACATACACACACATATACACATGTACATGAAACAAGAGGAAAATGGAAAAGGCAATGTCACGCAGCGTTTCGCGTGGTAATTTAAATTTTAATTTTGATCTTAATCTCTTAATGCGAAATAAAATGCCGCACACTGGTGCCTGAGCAACGCCAAGCATCCGCAATCAACGCGACCCACTGTGACTCAACCCTGAGTCGACACTTCTTTGTCTGTTTTACTCTTTCTCTCTCATTCTCTATCTCTCTCAATCTTGCTTTCTTACTCTTTCCACGCTTTCTTTATCTCGTTCACTAATGAATACGTATGTACTATATGTATGTATATGCACAAACACTCACAGTTCTCTTTCCAATTTACTTTCGCCGGTTGTCTCCGTGCGCAAACACAATTGTTCTACCGTTATATATTCCTCTATGCATCTTTCTCGAAAGTACCGTTAGCTAAGATAACAAATATATAGCAACATGTAAGAAATATTTTGATAACCATACGAAAAATTTAAAATAGCCCTGCTCATGGATCGAATAATTATAAATCGTTTAAAATATAATGAATTTAGCTGGTGCATAATTAAATAGAAAATAATAGAGTAAGTGTCAACTGACTTTGTCCGATATAAAAATAAAAAATATAAAAATGTTGGGTAAACATTCCACTGATCAAATTTAACTGATATCAGCGTATGGTTATGTACCCAATCATTGAAGAATTTAATTTCATAATAGTAGACAACACTGTTAGTTTGCACATTGTCACTTTAGCCATTTTATAACTAGTCTGACTATGTGCTGCCAAGTACTGATCGTCTGGATTTTGTAGAAAAAAGCTATAATAAGCTAAAGCACTATTTTTGCGGTTGAGCTATTGAGCTCACTGCTGTTATATGTTTTTGGATTCCACATACTGCTTAATATCAAAGAGCTTTGCTGATATTGTGGAATTATAATAGTAGCAATAGGATACATTTTAAATAAGCTAGATTTAAAGCCGTAAGCTAAGTGCAAATTTTATAAGCAATTCCATTTTCAAATATGCTAGATCTAGGCTGAAATAAGCTAATCTGGGAACACTGCACTGGACATCGCAGTTCTGCTTATTCCTCTGACCGTCTCTCTACCCTTTGTGTTCTTTATAATACAACTCGGTAAGGTTATTGTATGAAAAGGATTCAAAAAACTAAGCAAACAGTTATAATAACAAACTCAGGCTTTTATTATAGACTTCTACAAATGTTGAACCGATATACCTCACTAGGAATGTACAATATATAATAGGATCGCTATCGCCATCGCTGTCCCTGCTATCAGGAGTCAGAGTTAAGCTCTTGAACTTACCGAACTGAAAATTAAACAGAAAATGTCATGTGTTTTGCATTTCATTTGGATGTCTCCACAGAATATCAAATATGTGTTCCGAAACGAGTGCCCTCATCTTCGCACCGGCCCAGCTGCCCACATATACTCGTAACAAGATAGATACGAGTATCGCATGCCGATTCTCGGCCATTACACAAATGGTCATATTTAATTCGTTCTGCTGGCAATCGAAACACAGAAGAAAAAAACAACAAGAGGCGAAGGTACATCCAGCATGAAACACACACAAGTCCAAATACTTGGACAATGTTCCAAATTCCGTGTCTAATCTGTGGCAATAATGCTGCATATAAAAAGATAAAGTTCGCCATGGACATTGTAGGTATTGGTAAGGTGACCATAAAGTTGTATGATTTGTTTTATGGCCAACATAGGACGTTATTATTGCTAAAAGGCACGCCCACATCAGCAACCCAGCGCAGGGTAAAGCCATTGGCATTACCAACAGGAACAGGTAACAAGGGGTCGACCGTCGCATGGATGCTACACTCGTACACTCATATCGTAGGGGAGTGAGAAGTCAATAAAGCATAATGTGCGCACGTTTTTAATTGGCGTCCGCTGAAAGGCAGTCCTGGCGAAGATGGCGACGCTAGCTACTACTCGGATGCTACTGACCAGAAACCAATTAGCGCCATCACCTCCTCCCCTTCCTTTTGCCCAAACAAGTACCAGACGATAGCCAATTTTGTGTTCTGCTCCTGAGAATGCGTGTGTGTGAGTGTGAGTGTGTGAGTAAGTGCCAAAGTCTAATTACGCTTCAATTGCGCTACTTGCATATAGATTGTTAAATTATGGAAATTTTTCGCAAGGCGCATTCCTTATACACCTTCACCATATACATATATATATATATATATGTATGTGTGCAGCATACAATTTTAATTTCAAATTGACAAAACACAATTAGGCACCGATTCGAAGGCAGCATTTGGCCTACTCACCCGCATCTCCGTCCACTCAGTCTGCTCCTGGGGATATACACAGACTTTTAATGTATTTTATTGACATTGCCGAGGTTATTGCAATGGGCATAAATTAATTTCACGACACGTAAATTGAGCAGTTTTTGACACTGCCATCCCTACATCCCATCCCTTACAGGCGATATACCCATACCATAGCACCCCATCCCCTTACTCATAGTCGTATACTAGTAGTACACTCGTACACAAAGCCAATTACGTAGCTAAGGTTTTTCCTGCGCGTGGTGACAATTTTGCTGCTTACCTAAGATTTTCGTCCTCGTAATTGTGTGCCACACTGCAAACCATTAATTCTCGTTAGCGTCCGAGTAGGAACAACAACAAGAACAACAACAGGAATAACTGTAAGAGGGTCGAGAGTGTGTGGTGTGGGTGCTGGGGACCTGGTCAGCAGCATGGCAGCTTCTTTGCCTCTTTTTATATTAATATAGTTGATTTTTGTGTGAATTAATTAGGCAAAAGGTGAAAATGAAGATGAATGTTTTAATTAGGCACAGCGCGGATTTGAATGTCACATGCGACCCAGCGACCCCAGTCAAAGCCCTCCCCCTCCCAATACTCCTCCTGCTGTTCAACTGCGTTGCAAAGAGCTTGCAGCACTTTAAGTTCTTTAAACGGCTAAGAATCGCTGGGACCTCGCGCACAGCACAGCAGAACCATAGCAGAAAATCCTGGCAAAGGCTTAACCAATGTCTGACAAAGCACCTGAGACATTCAATTATAGCGCCACGCGCAGCTCCAGAGCGAGTGCCACAAGCGACACAGACTAGCGTTGGGGCTGGAAAAAACAAACGAAGGCTTATGAAATTGCTAAACGGCAGCAGAAGGAACAAATTTCAAAAAATATATATTTATAAAGAACGTTATAGCACGAGTGTTGCCAACAAAGTATCTAACAGATTATTATAGTATAAAGTATATATATATATCCGCTCTACCGAATCGGTTCATGTATTTGGACATTCTTAAAATCAAATGGAACCATTTACTCTTGATATATGCCTGTAGAATGGACATGCCAACACGATAACGACGCAAATCCCACATCTCTAGTGGTTGGAGGACGTATACATCGATGTTCTGGAGGTGCTGGATCAAGGCCCTGACCTAAATCCCACAGTACACCTATAGAAAGATGTAAAGGTTATGATATGCATAAGGATATCAACTTGGTGTAGGAGAAATGTCAGAAATTTGTAGAATGTATGAGCCGGAGATGTAACTACGTTATTGAAAATCATGGTTAATCAATAATATGTTAAATTTGTTTAACAATTATGACTTTTAGGCTTCATTTTGTATGAATTATGGCAACTTATTGAAATTGTGACCCAACATTTTTCGGTACTTTTTCAAGTTTGATCTTCTATCTCTTTTGATTCCAGCATTTTATACATTTTTATTTATCAATTAGTTAGTTAATAAGTTAAGCTACGAAGAGTCAAATTGTTTTGTTTTCAAAAACTTTTTTTAATTAAAAAAATCATTCTATGAATTGAACATTTTTTGTGCTATTTATATGACCCTGACTGTACATATATAGCATTTTTTCATAGCAACTTCATTTTATAAATTTTGATGTACAAATAATGTTAATATATATTCTTAATAAGACTTTAAGATATGTCCTTTGCTGGTATATTAACTTTGTCTTTATGTTTTGATATTTTCTCAAAAATAGCAAAAAAAAAAAAGGAGGTTTATCAAAATTTGTGCCAAAATGTGTAAACTGTGTATGTGTAACTGCTGCAACGAAGTGAAGCCGGGATTTCAACTTAATAAGTATCAAAAGCGCAAAACAGCTGCGCTTCCTTGAGTCCTGCTACTTTGGCGAACTTTTAATTTGTTTTCATCGGGTTGGGGGTAAAAAAGCAGTAAGTAGGGGTAATGGGTATTTGACCGAGCTAACTAGCATTTAAAGCCATTAAATATATCTTTAAAAGGGACAAAATGAAAACTGATAATTATTATGATTTTATCGTACTGCGAGTATAATATGTTAAATGGACAGCAATATGTTAATGTCTGGCACTTGCTGTCGACTCTGGAAAGATTGCATGATAATAGGTTATGTGATAGCGTAGTCGTAAGTGATCCAAGTTTATGTCTAAGCAAGTTTTTGGCAGCTGGAGCGCAAAACCCGAAAGAAGCCCCACATAATTCTCATACCCCCTTGTTGCTGCTTGTCCAACCTGTCCCCAAAAGCTCATTCATACCACATTTAAACAGTAACGGGACACACACCATCACGCACACTCGCACACATCAACCTTTGGTATTCAACGTAATCGCTTTCAACCACTTCAACGGCCATTTTGTGTGTATGTGGCCCAATATAAAACCAATGCTGGCAATGTTGTTGCTCTTCTCGTTGCTGTTGTTGTTGTTGTTGTTGTTGTTGCTTTTGGCGTTTTGGGGGCAGCCATCACACAGCCAGACGTACCTTTATCGCTTCAAAGCACAGAAGCCGTGCTGAAGAGTGGAAGATTTATGGCGGATGCTGGAATTTAATGAAATTGCAAAACGAAAATGTAACAAACACACAGCACACACACACACCCACAGACCCACACACACACACACAAACGCAAAGATTAAAAAGGTCGGGGAAGAGAAAGTACGACAACATTGGCACGCACAAAATGGCGGCAAAGGACAAACAGCAGCTGCTGCCCGGAATGCACAGCTTCTCATCATCAACCCTTTCTTTTTCGGTGACACTTTTAGCTCGCTTTTAATACCCTGTAACCATTTAATAAGCTTTAAGAAATGTATAAGAAAAGTTAAGTATACGCAGAAGGAGATAGTCTAGGAAGCATATGTTTATGACCAACTGTAGGGTATCTCCTAGTCCACTTCCCTTGACTAGAACTTGTTGTAATTTGAATTGTCGCTAGAAAGAAGTAAACAGCTGCAGCTTTAGGTTGACCAACGACGTGTCGTCTGGATCACGCAATTCAAGTGCATTAACAGACACTTGAAAAGTGCAATCTGGCCGCAATTGGAATGAATACCCGGCCGCAAAATGACGGCGCGTGATAAAACACGTTTTAATATCAGAGTTACCAGACACCAGGAGCACCAGAGAGCACCAGCAGCGCCAGTAGCACCAGCCAGCACCCAAGCCTTACACCCAATGAACAATGGATATTGACAAAGACAAAACCGACGACCTCCTGCAGTCGCAGTCGCAGTCGCAGTCGCAGTCTGCAGACAGAGTCAGCCAGTTGCCAATTGGTAGTCAGCAGGACACTGGCCAAAATGTTGCACACAACGTTTTACATACTTTGGTTAGCACTGGCCACGTGGCACATGCAACATAAGCGTTGCAGTTTAAATACCCTGTAAACATTGGAGATTAATTTAGGGACACTCGTAATTAAAATATAACAAATTATGTGTTAAGAATCGAGTTCTATCTTCTATCTCCTATAAGCTATAGAAAACACGACTTTTAGTTCGATTGAAGAGACATTAATATAGTCTTCTGTTTTTTGTACCTATTCAAATCAAAAAAACTGTACTCGAGTCTATGAGAAACCTCTACACAGTTTTCTTTCTATGCATATGATAAATCATTTCCCAATATAGAAAATTCTTTTCTTTAACATCTTCTGTGTTTACTGTGTGATCTGTCAGCAGTAGCTTGAGAGTTGTTAGACTATTATGTGCTTACAAATCGGTTTAAAATACAGCAAATTAAATGTTTTTAAGTAAGGAAGCGGGTTATAAATTCAAAATTTCAAATAAACTTGATCTGTGTCTAGTATCCAAGAGACTTCATATCAAATTTACTGTCTCTTGTAAGCAAAAATGTAAATGTAATGAGCATTTGATATCCTGAACTAAAACTCTGTATGTGTAGAATTATATAGTATGTAGGACTATAGAGTATTTCATAGTCGGATACACTGGCCTAGGGTATTCAGAGATGTTGTTGTAGTCGCCGTTAAAATTCAATGAATTGAAATTGAAAAACGCGTCGCGAAGCGAGACCTGCAGAGCCTGTAGAGCCTACTGAGAGTGTTCCAGTGTTGAGTGGCGTGCAGTTCAGAGCCGTGTCCTGCCATGTGTTTGTGTTGTTTTTATGTATACACACGTGTGTCTGTGTGTGTGTGTGTGTGTGTGGCAAGGGACACCGGTAATTACCGCCACGTGACAATGAAAATTGCCAGCAGACGACGCGAACTGGAAAGTCACTCTTTAAAGCTATCCTGGCTGCAACCTGAAGCGAAACATAAATATATGAAAACGCCTTGCATCAGGAGCAGGCAAACTCGTATTGAGTGTCAAAAGCCATTTCTCTAAAAGATCTATGAGTATGGTCATGCGCCCAAATGACATCTAGAGTAAGTCGAGTACACTTTAGGCAAAGCCAACGAGGTTAAATCACTGGAGGGGAGAGAGAGGAAAGGAGCTGAAAGTCAACTGCATAAGGAGCATAAAACAGTGGAGCCAAAGACTAAAATACTAGGAAGAAGTTAATACCACTAATATAGAACGATTATCATCGCCGCAAAGACTTGCAGAATGTACTCCTTTTCGACTAAGGATGAGGGTCTAATAGTTTTAGGAACGGAGGTGAAAGTCCTCGATTGAAACATTTTGGCTATAATCTCTTGATTGATTTGAAATAAATGATATCTAGAATAAAAGTAACTGTACAAAATTGAAGAACTTTTTAAATTTCATTTCATACAGCCTCTGTATGCTCTGCCCCGCCCACTGTTCCAAGAGAATGGTTAGGCTGGGAGACATCAGTCCAGCTCGTAAATATCTCAATGAGCCGTTTCGTATTACACTCTGTGTCTTTGAGTCACTGACAGAGACACCGTTTTTTTCCATTCTCGTCCTGACCAAGGCATAAATTTATGCGATTTGCCTTAATACCAGCCTCGATTCAGCCCTGTCTCAGTTCAGTTGCAAACTAAGGATGAGATCCGTTCTTGGTCTCGGCCTTCTTCTCGTCACTGCTGACGTATATTTAGCCTGAGTGGATTTTATTGTGACAGCAACAGGATTTACTATGGACAACAAATGGAACTGGCGGCCTGTAATGAGACCTCAGAGCTACAACCCACTTTGCTTTAGTTTGCGACTAAAGTGTTTGTTTTCTGTAATTAATTTGCGAAATTCTGCGATTTTGTTAAATTTATTGAGTGCGTTTAAACATTGCGCATACGACGCGTACCCCAAAGGGCCAAACAATGGGACTACGACGACCTAGCTCATCCAGCGGAGTGTACAAAATCAATGCTAAAATATGCAAATTTTTATTTGCGCGACAATTTCAATTTAACAACAACGACGACGACAGCAAACAATTTTCTATTAACATTGGGATACTTTTTTCCCATTGCTTTGTTTTGGAAAGGCGAATTACTCTCAGCAGTGCCGTTAACACCGCTGTGCAGCCATTTCCCCCCAACCCCCTCTTCCCATTCCCAGCCAATACCGAACGCAGTCTATATGTATGGAACCACCCACTCATGACGGCAGGGAATGGCAGGAAGAGAAGGAAAAGAATGGTTTCGAAAAATGGAAATCTAAACAAAAACTTTAGCTGCTTTACGCATTGAGCCATTCACGGTTCCATTATGCGTGGCACCACGTTATTGGGCCTAAACGTGTTACTTTTGCTTGGATGGGTGGGAAGCCAGAAAAGGGACTTTTAGTTGGCAGTTAACCTGGGCCGTTGAATTGGTTTGTGTAACGGGCTTTCGCTTCTCGCGTCGTTTCCCCAATTGGGACATAGATGTTCGATCATGGTAGTTGGCCAGAAAATACCGAAGAATGAAAGTAAAGGTTGATATCTGGATAATCTGGTAAATAACAAAAGCAGTTATGTGTTCCTGATCCTGGGTTCGTCTATAGACAAACTATGGAGTAAGTATATCTGAGAGTTGAGGTTCAATCTTCAATGAGGTAACATACTCGTATGTCTTGGTCAAGACTTTTCTGTTTACTTACCAATAATTAAATTCCCTGCAACGCTTTGGAATCATCGAAGCTTTGGAGTACTGAGTCCAGCGCGTGCTGAATAGCAAAGTTGTCGGATTAATTGCTGTTACTACATAAATTTGAGAAAACCAATTCGCAAATCAGAATTATTGAGAACATATTTTAAATGTACGTCTATTTTGCAATCCGGATAAGTAAAGATTCTGAATATCGATATACTCTGTGAGCTTAAGCTGCTTGGCTCCACTTACAGCCACGTCGACAGCCTGGAGCTGTGGAGCATTTAAAATTCGGCTCAAAGATTTATAGCTCCTTCTGCTGCTGTGTAAAGGGCAAAAGCGAGTCCAATGCGAAAATAACTTTAGCCGAAAAGTGCCAGCAAAACACAAGAAAATGCTTAGCCAAAAAGGCGGTCATAGTGGCATTAAGGCAATACACACACACACACACACACACACAGAGGAAGAAAAACCCACTTAGAGATATTTGGGAGCAAGAGCTTCGTTGCTCCAAGCCAAAAACTTCATGAATTTAATTACCAAATTTTTTCGCTGTAATTACGAAATTCTTTTGGCCAAAAGCGGAATTTTCATTTCGTTTTCATTAAAATATTTTTGCTTGCAAGTGTTTACAAATATGCCAGACGCGACGCCATCACCAACGCTTCGCTACCTTCCTTTTCCCCTTTCCCTATTGAACTCACATGCCCATAATCATTCTATTATATATATATATATATATATATATACATATGTGTTAGCCATGTAAATCTTGGCAGCTTGAAAACTTGAACGTCCTGTGGACACCAAACTCGGTTCTATTTATGCGCACATTTACGAGTAGTTGAAGCACTTATTCAGTTATTGAGCCACAAAGCCACAAACGTCAACGACCTAAACTTGGCTTATACGAGCATGCAAAGTTCCTGTATCTTTGCATTATTAACTCGACCACGATAAGCTCATAATGAGGCCGGATAATTTCTCTGTGTGTGGTGACTTGTGTATCTGTTTGTCTCGCTAGTAAAAGTGAGTTTCATTAAATTTATAATATTGCACTTATTTACCTACTTTGAATTTGGCTGCATTAACAGCAACAAGTAAGAATGTCCTTTACCTACGTCTGAAGTACCTGAAGTACTACTGAGTCCTATGAAAATTCACTCCAATTTCATTTAAAATGTAACAATAATTATCACGGTTGTAACTTAAACAATAAAGGCCAAACAAGTATGTCGCATTGTTCAAATGAAGATGAAAGTGAATCTCTATTACCACCTTATGTATGTGTACAAAGGAAAAGATCCCAACGTGTTCGAAATACACCTAGATGCGTCCCTAGGGTGAGGTTAGCATTTGGAGATGAAAATGTGAGACTGCACCAGCTATACTTTGTTTACAAGCTTAAAGCGTTTAGTTCATTTTCAGTGATCAATTTTCTTTACATCTCTTAGTAGCTCCGAAAGACGTGAATCACATGAGTGTGGCGGTTCTAGTGTCGCACTCTAGCGATTTCAGTTGGTACTTTTCGCCAGTGGGTTGCAGACCTACAGGACATTACGATAATTTTCGACGTTGACAGGCTTCTATTATTGCCAGCCTTGAGAATCAGGCAGACGTTCAGCTAGATTTTGGCCATTCATAAAATAGCCTTTCAATCGAAACATTTAGAAACGAATTTAATTTAATCTTGGTTAACGTTACCAAATAAGCATCTGCAAAGCGCCATCTAGTGTTGAAGGTTTGAATAGTTTAGTATTTCCAACTCTAGCGACAAAAAAATGTACTGAATTATAGTGTGACGACTGTTAACTGCACTAACACATTTTTCGTCCTGTAATGCTTTGGTTGCTATTCTTCTGCCTGTAACCAAAGTACCAGATTTTGCAATCCGCATTTAAACAAAAAAATTATGTGAGAAAAACACGATAAATATTTAAACAGAACAATTTTGCCGCATTCTCAACCTCACGTAAATGCAATTGACAATTTCCTAATGTGATGTATTTATAGCAGACCTTTACAGATGGACTATATAACTATATATTAATTAAATATTCCCGCGTTAAACAGAACAACAGCTGATAAAGACCGTAGCTCTTCAACAGTGAGAACGTAAAATTGTATTGTTTGTTCTTTTTTTTATTGCCTATCGATAGCCACCCGATATTCTAAAGCTTAAATTTTGTGGTCTGGCAGCACTGTGCTAAAGTTTAACGGCAACATAAGGTAAAAATAATAATGTAGTCAATGTTTTGGGTTTATTATTTTTTATTATTCAGCCATTTCTTCAGTTTTTATGCTTTCTGCAGTTTTTGAGCGTGTCAATGCGTATTGAAGAACAACAGCTATAAAGTACACAATGCCAATTACTATAAAATAAAATGCATAAACGGTAAATTGCTCAAATGTGCTCAGATTAAGACCTCCACTTTCAGAGACGACAATTAGAGTAAGTAATGTTTGCAAAGCCAGTGCGATGAGAGTGTTTATGCCAAAGATTAAAGCAAAGCTATCCTCTAGCAGGCTACTGGCCAGTTCGGCGCTGTAATATGATAAATAAATGTTGTTTAAACAATGAATAAACAAACAAACAAAAACTCACCTGGCTACGGTGATGGCAAAGCCGTACAGGGCCCCAAATAAGACATATCCCAGGTATGAAATATAGACATTCGTTGTCCAGGAAGCTAATAATATGCAGCCTCCTTCCAAAACTGACAGGACAGCTAAGGATAATAGACTAGCACGAGACTTCAGGCGACCAGCATGCAAATAGCCGGCTATAAGAGAGAAAAGAGCGGCCAGCGCAGTCAGGGCGGCATCAACGCCGCCATTCCACATAATCTTTGAAAGTGGCATCACATAATAGGTAAGTTAACATATAATTAAAATCCGTATTCCGCTACTCACGGTTGGTTCATTTTCAAACGATTTCCAAAGCACCTGCATGTAGGTCGTAATTTGCAGATAGCCGGCCAAAGTGATTGCATACCACAGGCTCCATTGTAAAACCCATCGATTTGCGTACGCGCTGTGAAAATGTGACCACAAGAGATGCAGTGGTTTAATAGAATCCTTCTTGCTGGCTATAGACAGCTCCGGACTATCCTTTGCTGGCTGCACAGCCTCAACTGTTGCATTACCAACCCTTCCCGCTTGATTATGGAAGTATAAGCTCTTCTCAACTCTTGGCAGTCCAAAGGCCCACAACAATGCCAACACTTGGGCTATAGGGTAAATATTTGTTTATACAGTCGAATCTGCATATAAATAGCTTTTATATACTTACAGCCGGCAGATATATACAGCAGCTGCTGAAAGTTCATCCACTCTAGACCTATCAATAGTTGTGCCAATAATCCTGCAACCAGTTTGCCAGCAAACATGGCCGACCTGGTATGGGAGGTGACACGGGGATAATACTTTTTCTCGACCTTGGCATATATGTAGGAATAGTATGCCACTTCGGTGGCTTGGTAGAATCCATAGAATATCTCAACAACTTGCAAACCCAACAACGTTGTCGTCCAAATCAGCACACTCCAGATTATAATGCCAGTCAATGCGTTGGCAACAATCAAAGGTTTATATCTGTGGAATGCAAGCAACTGTAAACCGAAACTAATGCACATTACAAGGGTTTATTGTACCTTAGAAAATCGGTGATAAGAAAAACAACAATTAACAGCGTCAGATATGAGTACGTGCCAATGGGATAAACGGAACGAATCACCTGATCCTGAGTCACATTATACCACTCGCCCATCAGGATTTCAGCATGATAAGGCTCCGAAGGACGTATTTCCCGCATGAACCCGAAAACGCACAGCAAACCCGAAATTTTCAACCAAGACAATTCCATTCCGACTGCAACTAAGTATCGTCAACTGCCTGCACTACGCTCCATTCACAGACTATCTAATCGGGCTTAGGGCTTAGACGGCGGCACTCGCTGCGACCCGTTATACGAAGATTGAATACCCACTTATAAGCATAGAAGTAATTAAAATAATTGCATCTACTTTTACGGGGTTATAAGTTAAGCAATAAGTAGGGAGTACATGGTGTCTGTTTATTGTAATCGCTTCTACCACATGGCGATTGGCAATAATATAGCCAAGCGGAACACATGAGATACGCTAACGTTTGGCAAACTATACGTTTTTCGTATTCCACTATCTAAAATTCACACAATATACCTATAAAAAGGTTAATAATTTACTAATTAACCCATTAAGTGTTTAGTTATAGAATACAATTAAATCAGATGGGGATTTTATTTAGTATATAAGTTACTGTTAGAAAAAAAAATAATAAAGTCTATTAGAGAGTGGTATGTTTAAGATAACCCAATCCAGTTTATTGAGTCAGATAAACCTTTACCCCTTTGTAGACAATAACACAATAATTATTTTTAGCTGTTTTACATATGTGTATGGAAAATCCTATATTCGAAGTATACAAGCTCATGATTTCCCAGAGGTATTAACAATTTAAAACATTCTGACTACCATACTCTATTTTCTTCTCTTTCTCTTTCTGTGTCTTACTTTTTTCACAAACCCGACTATCGATGCTAATAAAAAAATTGGCTAAAAGGTGTTCTACTTTATCATCATGATTCATATGTACATTTTTGTACAACTTTATGATGTCTATTAACTACAGACAGGGTAAATAAAGAAAACTATGTTTACTTAGTTTAAGTGGATCAGATTACGTTCCTGTCAATTTCTAATTTGTCCACTTTTTCTTTATCTTTCTTTTTTTGTGGTATGCACAAGAGATTTATCTAAGCTTTGCATTTAGATTTTGGATACTGGACGTGCGCAAGAGAAGTATATAGATCTTTGGATATACTACAAGCTCCAATAGTCATGACATTCTCTATTATTAACTAGCTCTGAACATTGTCTGCAAGTTGTTCAGGACAACATCTTGATATCTTTCCGAAGGAAGGCAGCATCTAAGCAGATAGATCTAACTCTTAAAATATACAATGCCCCGTTCGCTTGGTAAATGGAATATTCAAATGTTGGCGATTAACATTGAGTTCAGGCCTACAAATTACATTTACACTTAATTTTGAATCCCTAAGCTCTAATTTATTTACCATTTATCAGATTACATTAAAAAATTTGTAATTCACTTCGATCAAAAAAAAGACAAGAGGTTATTTTATTCTTATTAAAGAGATTTATGTTTTTACATTTATACAATGCTTGGAAGACGTTAAATAGCTATTTAATTAATAATTATAATTATACATGACAGAATAATAATTTTGTGTTTAATTAAGTTTGATATGCCGACTGTTACAACTATGGATGTTTCCTATACTATGTAATAGAGGAAATTCCTCTCCTTAACAGTGTACAATTTGAGCTCTTTTTTGGAACATTTAATTAGAAATATAATAATTAATTATAATTATAATTAGAAAATGCTCACATCTCGTCCAAACTGTCCGACAGTTTTTCGGTAGATCTGCTACGGCTCCAGAAATGCTCGATTGTAACTGATATAAAGTATAAGATTGCCACGGCAATGAAGTAGAAAGCATACACCGTATACTGTCCTACAGTGCTGAGAGAAAAGCCAGTTTCAGTTACCACGGAGATGGTGAGCAGCGACTGAAAGACTAAGGCTAGCAGCGTGTTGATCCCAAACACCAGACCGAAGCTCTCCTCCTGCAGATTCCGTGCCACTTCAGCGCTATAAATGAGTAAAGGCAAAAAATTAAAATTTATTAAATAGGAAAAATCGCAGGTGGAGCACACGTACCTGGCCACGGTAATGGTAAAGCCATAGAGGCCACCAAACATCACAAAACCCACATATGACCAATAGATGTCTTCAGTCCAGCAGCAGAGTAGGACACTGCCGCCTTCCAGTGCTGATAGTACAGATAAAAGCAGCAAACTTGTGCGAGGCCTTAGGCGACCAGTGTGCAGATATCCGGCGGCTAAGGCACTTAGCGCCGCCAGTGCGGTAAGTACGGCATCCACAGCGCCATTCCACGCAATCTGAGGTTCGGGCTCGATAACTTTCCACAGAACCTGCATATAGTAGGTAACCTGCAGATATCCGGCCAGGCCAATAGCATACCACAAGCTCCATTGCACCACACGCGGGTTTGTATAAGCATTGTGAAAGTGTTGCCATAACAGTCTCACTGCCCTGGCCTCCACCACGCTGGTCGTCTGTTGACTAGCCATATCAGCCTCCACTACCGGGGCTGGCTCCTGCTGCAGCTGGAACTGATTAGGCTTAGGCGTTGTGGGCGTGATATACGATTCGCGATGAAAATACAAGCTTTTGTCTACCTTGGGTAAGCCAAACGCCCAGAGCATTGCCAGGATTTGTGCTATGAATGTTTCGAGAGGTTACATAACAAATTATACTTTATAGAAGGTTTACTCACTGGCTAACGTTATGTAGTTGAGTTCCTTGTAGTTCATTAGCTCTAAATTGATCAGTAGTTGCGATGTTATGCCTGAGATTAACTTGCCGGCAAACATTGCGGCTCGTGTGTGGGAGGTAACACGTGGATAATACTTTTTGTCTACCTTGGCATAGATATACGTATAGTAAGCCACCTCGGCGGCCATGTAAGTACCATAAAAGACTTCCAAGACCTGCAAGGCCAGCAAACTGGTTGTCCATATGAGCAGGCTCCAGATGATCACGCCAGCAGCGCCAATTGTAATGATGAGCGGCTTATAGCTGCAAATAATGGAGGGTATTAGTATGCATATTTATTCCCGATTAACATAAAGAATCTGAATTTCTTGATCTGAGACACAACTCAGGTAAACGTATATGGACATATCATATTGTTTATGAAATATTTTAATTATTTTCCACGAATTGTTTTTGTATTGTAAGAAATATCTCATGTTAGTCTGAGTATTGAATATCACTTTAGGGAATTTTGTTTTGTAGAAAGGAATAAAATATTATAGAAACTTACCGTAGAAAGTCTGTTATAAGGAAAACAAATACCAATTGAACTAAATGTGAGTAGGTACCCACTGGATACACATCTTGCGATAGCTGTATTATTATTAATAAATTTATATATAAGTACAGTAAAGTTTTCTTAAAATGTAATATGCTTACCTGTAAGTCTGTTATATTTCGCCAGGGACCTAGTAGATATTCCGTAACATACGGTTCCGAGGGACGAATTTCGCGTACGAAGCCAAAAACGCACAGCAGGCATGAGATTTTTAGCCATTCCTTCATTTTCTAACGGTTTTACGTAACGTAACGCAACGCAACGTAAATCAAGAGTGTCTAACGGTGTCGTTATAGCTGAGTACGTTGCATCGATGATTTGTGTTCTTTATCACCTTCGTCAGCTGTTTGTAGTACTTGTTTTGTGTGGGTTTCCAATACTTTGCATGCTTTAAACGTTTTGCTTGGTTGAATTCTGGAACTCGAAGTATGATTCTTGGTAGCGACAATCAGCTAAGAGACGTCTTTTATTATTAATCTTATCAGTTTTTGGATTTATTGTATGTGTTTATCTCAGAATATTACCTGCACTGATTGCTCTTTTAACGCAAGTTAGATAATTATAAAATTTACAAGTTACAAAGCGCAGCGCACGTTGTGTTCGCCTTGACGTTCGGCAGCCAATTTGCCGGCTTGCGATTTACGAAAATTCATACACACACGGATACTCATGTATGCATATGTATGAGTTCTACGGAAACAGTTGGACTGGTTCACAAAGCGATACCCTACATCAATTTCAATTTCATAATATATTTTGTTTTGCCCGCATGTTATATTAAGTTGATTGATATTTTATTTTTAACTTTTTATTGCTTGTTAGTAAAAAATTTTAATAGAAATCCAACTTTGATATTCGCACCGGAGATACCCGCAACAACAATAGCAAATGTCGGGGAATTGAAGTCAATTGATCTGGTTTTCAGCACGTTTATTTATATTTCTTGTTGCGGCCGGTAATTACGTCACAATTCAATCATTTTGTTGTGACAACTGTGAACAGCGTTAGTGAGATAGGTTGGCAGCGCGGCATGGGAACAGCTGTTTTAGCTGATTGTTGTATGAATGGCGCCTAATTTAAAATTATGTTCTCAAAGTAAAAATACGCGATTTGTTTTTGTATATTGTAAAAAATACACGTTTATTAGCGTGCACGTTTTAAAATAATTAATATATATATATATATATGTGTGTGTGTGTGTTACAAAGTATTTGTGTAGGCAGATGTAAATATATTTATAACAAAATAAAAGAGAAACATTTAGCTATTTACACAAACAGATTTAGGACATTGTTTTTGTTACATACATTTATGTATGTGACCAATTGGTATGAACAGCTGCCCATTTTTCAAAAAATATCGGTAAACTATGCTCTAAGGGTAATTGGCCACAATTTTACGGAAAGTTAGAAAATACGTGTAAAAACTGTTAACAGCAATATTGAGGTTAGACTCTTTTCGCACTTGTTTCGTATTCGTTGATTGTTCCTGCCCTGACTTTCACGTCCTTTACTGCTGTGCAATTGGCGTGCCTTGGGAGTTGAGAGGTGGCGCTGTCGACGCCGTTGGCTCGATCTGGACGAACTCAATAGAGGCCGAATTGATGCAGTAGCGCTTGCGTGTAGGTTTCGGTCCATCTTCAAAAACGTGACCCATGTGAGCGTTGCAGCGGGCGCAGCGTACCTCGGTGCGTATGCGTTCTGGATGTGCAATTAGTAGTAAAATATTGCCCCCTTTTTTATTTGTTTGTTGCAAAATGTGAGATTAATTGGGTGTACGTTCGTTTTTTTGTTTGTTTTTTTTTTTGCATAGGGTAGATTACGTTTTCATTGTTGTTTTTGTTTGTATTTTACAATCATTGATATTTGCATTTCATTGATTTTGTTCAGATTCAGATCAGTTACAAAAAAAGAGTATAAAAAACAATTTGCATAATAGATGAAATGAAAAGCAAAATAGAGGAAGTGTGTGGGATAAAACGAAAATCGCGTCAATGAAGATCACACATAAATAAATAAGAAAGTTGATTGATTCAAAAGCAAAAGGAGAAACAGATAATGTGACGTCGAGAAAAAGTAAGTGTGCAAAGAGACAGCGAAACAAATGAATGATGGCAAATGACAATGTAGTAAGTGCAAATGCAGCAGAGAATAAGTAAAAAAGAGACAGAGAGCGAAAGTGGGAGGCGAGGCGAAAAATAACAGTGGACGGCGTCAGTTGAAAAAATGAAAAATGTGACAAATTTAAAAATAACGTTTGATTTTGTTATTAATGATTTAGTTGTGATCGTGTATATTTTTTTGTTTGTATAAATTTGTTAGAAAGCCAAGTGTATAACAATGGTTCAGGTGTTTGTGTTTGTATGAGTGTATATGTGTGTGTATGTTTTGTTAGCAAAACAAAACCCCCAAAGAACGTTTACAGGCGTTACATTAAGTATTGATATTGTTTTTTTTTTGTGTTTTGTATTGTTTTCGAAGCGAGTTAAAAAAAGAGAAATAGAAAATATACGAAAAATACACATTATTCAGTTTGTTGGACAATATATGGATCTGCTACAATAGTCTTGCAATGTTAAACATCAAATAAGTTAATAAAATAAATAAAAGCAGCAAAAACAAAAATGTATATAAAAACAAGATCATGTACCAAATAAAAAAATCACCAAATATGTTAACAAATAAATGAGGAAAAACGAAACATAGCAATGCGACCAGCTCTTTCAATCACTTTTACATACATACTAAAAATGTATAGACGTATATGTATAAGTATTTTGTAACCCAAACAGTTTTAAAATATATGTATGTATATATTTTTGAAGCGAATTATGAGTTGTTGAGAACTTAAAATAAGGACGAAGTATTTGTGTGCTTTATGTAGAAAGATAGGATGAGTTTGTAGATATTCGAAGAACTTGAAACCACAATTGAATATGAGTTATCGAAAATGGGAAAGAAAATACGAACTAAAAATTAAAATTTTGTATATTTATGGTACTCCTTTAATATATGTATAGCATAAGTTATGTTACATAACTGGAGTTTTCTTTCTAATACTTTTAATCAAATCACACACTTTCATCGCAATTAAAGCGCTTTAAACATATCAACAATAATTTTTTGAGTATTTTTTTGCATATTTAAATAAACTCCTATAAAATTTCCATATGTACTTTTAAATATATCAACTTAACACAATAAATATATGTCTTTCCTATAGAAGTTCTTTAAAATATTTGAATAGTATTATTTCTTGGACGATGTGGTCGTCGTCGATGCCGTTGTATTTTTCACAAAATCAATCGATGCCGAGTTGATGCAGAAGCGCCGATGCTTTGGTGGCGGTCCATCATCGAACACATGTCCCATGTGAGCCGAGCATTGGAGCAGCGCACCTCGGTGCGTACCATGCCTAACGTTTTGAAATTACTACTGTTTTTAATCAAATATTTGGCATAGTATTTTTTTGTTTTAGTAGTTTTTTTTTTGTAGTGTCGAAAATATCAAAATATTTTTTTGGGAAATTTTGAGAAAATTGTTTCGTTTTTTTGGTTAGCAAAAAAGATGTGGATAAAAGAATAATACTCAATTAGGTAAGTTTTAGTTTTCGTTTCGGTTCAGAATTGGATTAGTTGCACAGCACATTCATCAAAACGGGACAGATTCACAAGTAACGGAACAAACATTTGGCGTTTAAGAAGCTTAACTATACTACAGTGAAACATGGTTATAGCACACGTATACAACACATTTGTACATTCTTATTTAAGAGTAATATAAGACCTGGTAACAAACACGAAACATAACGACAACGATAACGTTAAAAGAATAAAACATAAGAGGACAAATACAATAAAGATTCCACAACATTAACTATATGCATTCTCTTTAAAATACTCGTACTAGAAGTACTTAGTAGTTCAATTCATGAACTTCTACTGAACATACTTGTGTCTCATTTGAATCACAAGATCAATGATTTGGTTCATAGAATTATTAACCAATCCATGATTTGATATGAATTCGATCTTAGATTGTGAGCAGCAGCTCAACAAATTCCATTTAAATTGTATTCAAACTTATTTTGTTTTTAGATATGAATACAGGGTGCTCATTCGATTAAATTTTTGATTTGCAGTCAAAGCTGTTATTGCAAAGCGACAACAACAAAGAAAATAAGAGGTAAACTATAAAAATGAAAATCTCAAATGCAAAAACTTTTGCCAACATCTAAAAGTGCTGAACGACTCTAGGCTAAAGGTAGATCTTGAAATAGATCAAGTAGCCATACCTGGTATGCTGGCATCGCGATGCAAGGTTACTTTTCCCTTATCGAGGACATCGTTGAACGCTGGCCAGCCGCAGCCCGAATCATATTTGGTATCCGAACTGAACAGGTCCTGATGACAGACAATGCACTGATAGACTCCCTTCTCATAGTGCTTGTTATAACAGCCTAAAAGAATATATATATCAAATTAGGATGGTTCAGATAGTTCTGGCTATAGCTGCTTTCAAGCTTATTAAAATACCTGTGAAGGGGCGCTCGGTGCCCGCTTCTTGTGTAACCTGATACTGCAGTGGCGTTAGACGTTTCCGCAGCTCCTCCTTGTTTACAGTAATCTTTTCGCTTTTGTTCTCCATTCCGGCTCTTTTGGAATTTGTTGTGTTTGTGTCGTCAACAAAGTCGCCGCTTCCACTTCCTCCCTTACGTGGTGACTCTGCAATTTAAGTAGATTTTGTGTACTTAGTAGGTTTGCGGTTAAGGTTTTGGTTTTGCTTTTGTTTCGCAACAATTGAGCAATTGTTCTCAAATTACCAGAAAACAGCTACCCTCCTACATATAATACCTGTACTTATGTTTATGGAATAACTCATTATGAAGGTATAAGATAACACGTCCATAAGCCAACTGAAGAGTTTACTCTAGGGGTTAAACCCCAAATATTCTCAAAAGCTTTATAACTATAGTCAAAGTTATAAAAATTGCAATAAATGAGATTGAGTATAAGATAATAAAATAAATAATAAAAAGCGATAATTAGCAATAATCACAAACTAGTTCTGAAAGTTTTGCTTTGGAGTTTATTATATTATACACTCATTAATTATTTACATTACAATAACTCAATATTGAACAAGCAGTAAGTAATTATTTTTAGCTTAATTGCTATTATCAGTAGACTGTGTGGCATAGACCGTAAATGTCAATAAATTAAATGTTGTTGGCCTACAAACAACAGACCTGACAGATTGAGCTATCAGCAATGAGTTGCAGAAAGTTACAAAGATTAAAATGGAGTATAAAAATATCTGTAAATAGAATATGAAACGTAGAAATGTGCTGAACTACAAGATCTATTTTGATTATTTTGACAAAATAAAAGCCGAAAATGTACCAATTTATAAAACATGTACCAATTGACGTAGATTTGTACCAAATGTGACGAAATGGTGTAAAGTTGCCTTAGTTTAGTACTGGTACTACTATTTTCATGAGCATAGACCTGTTTGCATTTGCTTTATAGATTATGCGATTATACCCTTTTTACACATATTTAATAGGAACAGGGTATTTGTATACAAAATACTACAAGCTATAAAAAAAGCATTAGGCAATATAAGAGAAATTGAAGGTGTAAACAGATTTGTTAAGTCTATGTGGGAACTGCATAGCTACAAATTGGGTGAAGAAACGCATCGGTTAAAAATAGTTTTATGCTACCGCACTTAAATAAAGTGGCGCCCAATGTAAACAAGACGAAATGGGGGAAAACTGGGGTAAGAAAACGGCGGGACGGCTTTTTTTATATTTTTTCTATTTTTTTGTTTTTATTTTTTAATTGAATAAAACCACCGAAGTGTGTCGAGTACAATAAAAAACGATGAATGCATTTCGCATTTGAAAAACAAATTCGAATTGCTGATTGAATAAAATGAATCACTGTGAGTTTATAAATAGCCACTAAATGGATATAGATATAAATTGCCAACTATTTGAACTAGAAAATTGATCTATAATTGGAATTTCGCCAATTACAGGGAATATAAAAATCAATTGTCCTACGTGCGAGCAACTCAACAACAAATCAAACCTATTGTATTATTTAAAGGCCCATTCGGGGGCCAAACTAATAACACCGCCAATATTCGTTGTAGTCCAACCACTGACACACCTAACCACCCACACTACACCGCCTCCAACTCCTCCCCATATACTCACCCGCAAAGGCACGCACAAACAGATGAGCAGAGACAGCAGTGTTGGCTCCGGTTTTCAATTGATTGAAATTGCACCTTTGCTTGTTAGCAATAAGTGCGATATAACGTGCGCACTGTGCGTGGCGAAAAAGTGAAAACATTTTTTGGTTTTTTTTTCCAAGCGCCTCCACATAAAATTGACAAACGGAACGTACAACAAACTTGCAGGTGCAGTTTGCACTTGGCACTGGCGGTTATTTAATCACTTGAGGGAAGGTAAAACAACGTGAAAAAGTCAATGTTTTGGCCTGTGTGACTGTTTTTCCCTACGTTCAGTTCACACGACACGAACTAAACGAAACTAAACCAATATTCATGCAATTTTGCCCACTTCCGTATTATTTTGACATTCTATTTCTACACACGTACTTCTGTGCCTGTGTTTGTACATTTATGTGCTTGTGTGCTTACGGAGGCGGAGAGAAAGCGCATTGTAGAGAAAGCCTCTACTTGCAATTTGCTCAATCGCACAAAAGCTTATTAAAAAATTGAATAAATGATTGTCTAGCCTATAGAATTTTTCATAACCTGCGCCTTATGCACACAAATTTTTCAATCAAAATGCCTAATAAGAAAAGGCGCAAGGCAAACTAAAACAACACACTTAAGCACACACACACACACACACTAACGCAAAATACACGTGTATACATACAGCCAGTGTCCTTGAATGGGGTGCGCTACGGCTATGGCAGAATATCGCTCACCTGCTAAATGTAGAATTTAGTGCTGTTGCTTTTAATATTGCTATTTTTGGCCTTTTGTTTATGATTTTGTAGCCGTTGTATATAGCGCGTCCGAGTTGCGGACAATAACAACAGCGGCGATGTTTTCGCAGCGAAGGAAAATGAAAAACTAAATGCTGGAAAACAGCTGCCAGTGAAAATGTTAACAGTGTTGCCGGTCTGACTTACAGAGCAGCTGTTGTATCGCGTTGCCAACGATAGCAACTATGATTTTGTGAATCTGGCAGGGCCAGAAAAATAGTTGTTTTTGTTGCTCACTCACATTGCTGTGTGCAATTATTTGTAAATTGTTATTTGTTTTATTAAAAGCTTAACAAAAATAGTTGCATAAATTAAAATGATAATGTTTTTGCTAAGATAAGCAGACACACAATGTGAAACTTGTGCAATAAAAAAACTTGCAGCAGACCACACGCAAAGAGGGCGTCAACAAAGGGCGAAACAGTGTAAAAAGAAGAAGAATAAGAAACATTTCAACGACATATTTTTCAACTCGCTCATAGAAATAGTGAAATTAACACAATGAGTAATCACAGATATCATCACGGTGGCGGTAGTTACATGCATCCGAGAATGTCGTATCCACATCACTTTACATACGTTTCGAGCTGTGTTAAGTACCTTATCTTCTTACTGAACTTCCTATTCTGGTTGTTCGGTGGCTTGCTCTTGGCTATCGGAGTTTACGCGTTTATGGACAAGCTGAAGGACGGCAATGGCTGGGTTAGACTGGAAACTGTTTACGATGTTATGTTCAATATATCCCTAGTGATGATTATTGCGGGTATAGTCGTTTTTGTGGTCAGTTTTGCTGGTTGCTTAGGCGCACTACGTGAAAATACCTGCCTATTGAAGTTCTACTCTATGTGCTTGCTGGTATTCTTCCTCATGGAAATGGCCATAGGTGAGTAACAATTTAAAAACTTTCAACCAAATCTGAAATAATTCTACTCTATTACAGCCATAATTTGCTTTGTGTTTCCTCAAAATATGAACTCTTTCCTTGAGTTTCAATTCACTGATAAGATAATTCACTCTTATCGCGATGATTCTGATTTGCAGAACTTTATAGATTTTGCACAACAGGAGTTCAAGTGTTGTGGACTTAGCAATGCTGGCTATCAGGATTGGAGTGAGTATTTGACTAACTAAATTGACTAACTTTTAACTGAAATTTAAATGTTGCAGGCAAAAATGAATACTTTAACTGCTCCTCGCCTTCGGTAGAAAAGTGCGGTGTTCCATATAGTTGCTGCATTAATGCCACGGACATTAGCTCAGGCCTAGTCAATATTATGTGCGGCTATGGAGTACAGGAACACTCTGTGGCAGCAGCCAGCAAACGCATCTGGACCAACGGCTGTATTGAAATTGTTCGTGTCTGGGCCGAACGGAATTTGTATGTAATCGCTGGCGTTGCACTGGGCATTGCTCTGCTGCAGCTTTTTGTTATCTACTTGGCTAAGACTCTTGAGGGCCAGATCGATATGCAGAAATCGCGCTGGTCGTGAGTGCCATAGCACCCGGTTTTTTACGGGTATCCATTCGAAGATTTCTACTACTATGACACACAAATGTAAGCATGCAATTATTGAGCTATCGGAAAGGCAATGCTGGGTTGAAATTTCAACCAAGTCTGCCTCTGTCAAGCTAATACGGCCCCGTTCAGTGCTCAAATATATATTTCGAAATTTGATTTATAAGTATTATCCATAGGCTCTAACAAATCTTCAGTATCTGCATATGACTGTTAGCCTTTTAAATTTTCTTGCCTTTCTCATTCTACTTCTGTGTTCGCAAATATTGCAAATGTCTCAAAACAATACACTCTGAATACTAGTTCTTATATATATACACGTATTATACTCAAATAACCATAGATATTAGAAGTTGTGCTCAAGTCCACTGGGTTAACAGGTTAACTGGTCGAACAATATGTGCAACATTTAGCCAAAATCTTGTTATTGTGTTTAAAAACGCATTGACAGCTCTTTTAAGCTTTTAAGCATCAGGTAACCTTTTAACCTCTTTACCCAACGACCATGGGCACTCCAACTGTATTGTATTTACCCAATGCCACAGTTCATGAGTGCATTTTACCCATTAAATGTATGTTGTTTGTAAGTGTTTTAAAGGCCTCCAATGAGCATAGACAAAGTAATAAGAAACTAAATCAATTTATAATGTATTTATATATAATATCATTGTGTTCTTTTTAGTATATCTGAATGTATAAGTAAAAGACATAATGTACATAGCTCTTAAGATCTAAGTGTATGCATTTAAATGGTCATTTTATCACATAATATAGTACTTTATTGGCATGTGCATTTATTGTAAACACAATAAACAAATATTATTTTATTTAACCCTATTGTCACCAAAATATATCTATCTCAAAATAAATATATATAAGTACATATATTTATATATAAATATATGTGTATCTACAAACTTAAAAGTGTCTCATTTGTTATACTATCCGCATTGAACACATGTAAATATAAACTTCCAAACATCTTTCCATTACACTTTATTGTTATTGTTACAAAGTCTACGGATTTTCTAAATTCTTTGTTTCCACGGAAAAACAATTTGAGTAATTTCTGGCGACGACTAGTTAGCTTAGTAAATTTTAAAATCTTGTACAATTTTTGCAATTTTTAATACCCAAACCAGCTCTGACTTTACTCCTATATTGGATTATCATGCTACTTGTGCGAAATATACATACCGAATCAAAATTTTGAACATGATAATACATGTCTAGAATAGTATTAAATTACATATTATAATAAGCTATATAAAATGTAGGTTATAACAACAAACTGATAAAATAGCATCGGGGTTTATGACCCTCGTTTTAAAAAGTGACTGGGGTCCCATGTTTATGATAAAGAAATGTATATACATTTCGGATAAGGCAATATAAGTAACTGAATTCATGAATTATCTTATAAAGCAAAAGCGGGATGATGATACTTAGATCAGAGCTAATTTTGCAACAAAAGCAAATGAACAAACAAGATCACTTGAGCTACTCAGGGGTCAATAGATAAGGAGTGTAATCTCTGTATGATAGGAATAATACTTTAGAGTGAACAGACCCCAAGAGGCCGGAGTATACAATTTGCACATGTTTACCTCGAAGCAATCAACTTTATTATTGTTACAAACTGACATTTTAATGACATTATAAAAGTATAAAAGAAATAGTTTGCTATATAATGGGTTTTTTAGTACTTAATAATGGAACGAATGCTCTCTCCTTTGTGCATCAGATCGAATGCCTCGTTGATTTTTGTTAGTGGTAGTTCGTGTGTAATGAACTCATCAACAAGTAGATCTTTCTTGAGGTAGGCCTCGACCAGTTTAGGCACATCCGAAACCGAACGCCACCCACCAAAAGCGGATCCCTTCCAGACACGGCCTACAACCAATTGGAATGGACGTGTGGAAATCTCCTGACCAGCACCAGCCACGCCAATTACAACAGATGTACCCCAGCCCTTGTGCGTAGCTTCCAGAGCAGCGCGCATGGTGTTAACATTGCCAATGCATTCAAAGGTGTAATCAAAGCCGCCATCGGTCAGATCAATAAGGTAGTTTTGAATCGGCACATCAGCTATATCTTTAGGATTGACAAAGTCTGTAAAGCCAAATTTCTTGGCCAATTCGAATTTTGATGGATTGATGTCAATGCCATAGATCTTGCTAGCACCAGCCTTCTTGCAGCCTAGTCCAACGGCCAAGCCGACTGCACCCAGCCCCCACACTGCACAGGTGCTACCAGCTTCCACCTATGCGAAATATTATATTTTTAGCGAGCTTTGACATATTATTTGAAAACCTGTTTACCTTGGCAGTATTCAAAGCAGCACCGTAACCAGTCGAAATTCCACAGCCCAAAAGACAGACTTTTTCCAGGGGAGCAGTATCGTTAATTTTGGTTAGCGAAATATCAGTGACGACGGTGTACTCAGAAAATGTGGATGTGCCCATGAAGTGGAACAACTGTTTACCCTTGCATGATAACCGTGAGGTGCCATCGGGCATAACGCCAGCTCCTTGGGTGGTGCGAATCTTTTGGCAAAGATTGGTCTTACCGCTCACACAAAACTTGCACTCATTACATTGCGGAATGTACAGGGCAATGACATGATCCCCGGCCTTGAAATTGGTCACGCCCTCACCCACGCTCTCCACAATGCCGGCACCTTCGTGGCCAAGCACCGAGGGAAACAGACCCTCGGGATCAGAACCACTTAACGTAAATGCATCCGTGTGGCAAACACCTGTTGCGGTAATCTTTATGCGGACCTAAAAATGCAAATAAGAAGTCTGTATAAGATGGACTTTGATATTGCTATACTCACTTCATGGGCCTTTGGTGGTGCCACTTCAATATCTTCAATAACTAGCGGCTTCTTTGCCTCCCAAGCGACAGCAGCCTTACAGTTGATAACCTTAAATATTATGCCAAAAATGAGATTCCTATTTCTTACTGTAATTAAACTTTATTCGTACGTACTTTGCCTTCTGTGGTAGACATCTTGTTCAATTTAAGCTTGTATTGGAAAAAGCCGACAAATGGTTTGCGTTCTAGCGCGTTCTGAATTGCAATAAGCAAAAACAAAGACCGATTGATACTGATGTGGAGGACCGGTTGATATGAGTTAGGCGTTTCTCATGCCACCCGTTGTTAATTGATATTTTCTGTTAACAAATGATGATCGTGATAACATTGTGAAGATATCGATACTAATTCGATAGGTACATGAGCTTTTGGCGCCATTGTATTTTAAATAAAAAATATATATATATATATCAACAGACAATTGAATGTTTGAAAATTACTTTCTTAAAAGCTATTATTAGGTAAAGTATGTTTGGCATTGTTTACTTCTAAGTTTAAGTTACTTTTCCTAAGAGGTGATATGTATTAAATCGATTTTGCCAACTATCAACATGTGGCAGACTTATACGGCGAAAAATGCAGCGAATTCAAATATACCAAAAATACTGTCAACGGGAACTTGAGAATTTTAATAAAGATATTGTTTGAAGGCGATAAATAGCATTGCGAAATCAATTAATAAAATTAATATGATGTACATAAGCTGCGTAGCTTATACATTATAAAAAATATATGTTGAAATATGGTCAGAAATCTAAAAGAATGTTTGCAGTAACAGCTGTTCAGTTGCAATTTTAAAATTATTGGCGCGCAGGCGTCGACTTGCTGTAAACATTAACCGCCCAACCCAAAAATGCACGTTAAAAGGCGGCAACGCCAATGAACGGGAATCCAGCACAAGGACAACGAAATTCTAAGAAAAATCGATAATTACATAGCTATTGCGACGCTTAGCCGGAAGTGCATTTTATTTGTGTGTTGAATTAACTGCAGCAAATATAGAGTAATTTCTTTTTCTACAATTTAGTGTAAAAAACATGTAAATTTTTTAATACGGAATATAAGTAAATACGCAAAATGGTTGGCAAAGGGGGAATGAGCGCGGAAATGAATACAAAGCAACGCCCTGTTTTCATACCGCCACGTAAACGTCAACAAAACAAAGCCGAGTCTAAAAAGCAAAACTACGTAGATCATATAGTCAATGTGCAAGTGAGTTGGTTCGAAATAAATAAAATTTACCTTTCATCTTCATGAATCCTGGCTTGTATATTTATTTTTGCTTGTAGCAAAATCGGCCTAAACTATCGCCCTCCAATCCGGGTCTCGAAGAGGAGTTGCTCAAGTCAAAATTAATTATTAAAAATAAACAGCCATTGCCCCAATTACCAGGTGAACTGGGTAGCGCCCAGGATACGATTGCAAGCACACACTCTGCTACTTCTACTCAGCATAGTAACAAATCGGCACGTTCAGCGAATAATTTGAATGAGCTGCAGAATTTTGAGTCCATTTCGCAGGGCACCAAGTCGACTTCTCAGCGACATGAGAGCAGCACAGTTACGCCCAGCAGCTGTTGCTATTCAGAGAGCAGCCTGGATGCTAAGCTAAATAAGTCACAAGATTGCCTTAGCCTTAGTAATCGATCATCGTCCAAAAAGCGTGTCAACATTCGCACTTCCGACTTGCCGCATGCGCGAGGTCATCGTGCTTCGCCTGACATTGCCAATGCCAATTACGAGGATCTAGAGTCCGGGGAAACCAGTGTGCTGAACACTTATGATCACAGCTTGGAACGCTATCAGGCTCGCAAAGCGGTTGAAGGGAGCAACTATTTAACCATGACGGGTGAGTTAAAAATATATTGGAATAAGTTTTATGATGGGAGTACATTTAATGACATTCTTTATTCATGCCCAAACTTAATCAGTCATTAATTCCTTATTCATGCCCAAACTTAATCAGTCATTAATTCCTCTGCCTATTGTGAACACACCAAGTGTAATCTATTTATTATCCTAATTGTTCTATCGTCATTTTCAGGGACTATCAAACGAGGTTGTAAGAAGGGTCAATCTATAGATTTACAGATTAACATCAGTCGCGAGGAACTGGAACAACTGAATGCTCACGCTATGGCCAGTGATTCGCATAAGGGCCGAAATCTTTGCTGCACCTGTAGCTGCGGTGTTGGACTTCACATTTTTCTAATCTCGCTCATATGTTTGCCTTTTGTCACGGTTGTATCATCTGTATACTCGTTCTACATTGGAACTTTGACCTGGTACAATATGTTTAACTACTATTGCGAGGAGAAATCGTATCTGCACAAGATATTCGTAACACCTATACTCTTTTTGATATATCCACTAGCCATAGTGCTCTGCACTCTTGGCCTGGGCTTGTACTCCGGCTTTAGACAGCTAAGTCTGCAATATAGTAGCTGGGTGAACGATATAACCGACGTCGAGAAGGGATTCTATGGCTGGCTTTGCGGATTCTTACACATGCCCGACTGCAGCCCCTATGAGGTTGTTATTTTAACTGACATTTGCGTCGCACCGCAGGATCCACAGCGCTTGCATATAAACAAACCCAGACAAGAGTTGACCATGTAAAAATTTGATTAGCAAAAGCAGCCCGAACCGTCGTAAACCAATGAAGACCTGGCTGCAGTTGCAGAGTGTTCACGAAACCAATTTCTTATCAAAAATAACTTCAATATCATTATTATATTAATTTATTATACAAATAACCCAAGCACTGCAGCTGTATCATATCTACGTACGATTATTTGTGACGGTTTCGATTTTCGACCATATGTGTGATAAACGTAATTAGAAGGATAAACAATGACACAAATATGATGATCTCTGTACTACGAGTACGGCAAAACTAAACTAAAGTTCAATGTTTCCTTAAGTTTCCTTTTGGCCAAATTTGTTCCTTTTATACGCAAGTTCAGCTTTAGACAACAAGAAATATATACGCATAGATATACACAGATACATATTTATAACCCCTATACCAGTATCCACAGTTTATTAAACATAGATTTTAAGTTGTTAGTCATGTAAGAAGGACAACATCTATATACTCTATATATTCAATGTTTCGAATTAACCGGTTATCTAGAATTCGTTTTTACTTATCAAACTCCAAGCCAAATGTTTGAAATCATAAAAAAAAAACAATTTACATATATTCCAGAGCATTTAAACTGCATTTACGGATTATGCATTTATATTAAACATAAATAAAACTGAAGTAGTAATCGTGATGGAAACTTTTTCTAAGTTGTAAGCGAATAAAAAACAACTTTTATCTTTAAGTACTAAAATATATATATATATATATATATATATACATACAACATATATATAGAGCCTACAATTCTTATTTATATGCGATGTAAGCAAACGTTTTTAAATAGATTTTCTACAAGCCAAAGAGATAAGAGAGAAATACGTAATAAGAAGGAAGATCTGATATTGTAGTTGCCGAAGTTGAAATACCCTTGCAGACATGATTATTAGATTGTATATGTTATGTACCAAGTTTCTTAAATATTATTGACTGCCAGATTACATGATAATTTATTTTTTGGCTTATTTATAATGTTCTCTGTAAGGGTATGTATAAAACGCACAATGTATCAAACAATTCTTGAAATTAGTTCAAAAATAAAGTAGTAAAAATAAACATTCTAATATTTTCGCCGCTACTTCGAAATCGAGCGAGAACAGTACATCAACGCTCTATGCACTAACCTCGTAAGATGGAGTGAGATGAGAATACAGATGCCGGCATATTCCTCCCACCTAACAAAATGTAAACAAACAGGGCGAATTAGACGGGAATCAGCTGATTTGAAACGCGGCATTAACAATTCCTCACATGTACTTACGTATGTAAATATACAACGTACATGCACTTATACAAACATATATATATAAATATATATATTGTCTATCTATAAACATAATAAAAGTCACCTTTAATTGACTGTATGTATAGTATATGTACATAATCGTATATAAAAACTTATTGCTGATAAAGCCCAGAGGGCAGCAGTATTTGACATCTAAAAATCAGTATGAAAACAACGTTCAAAACGTGCGGACCACTTGTCGGAGATTCGTACAAATATATTTACAGATCCACAGCATATTAAATAAAAAATAAAAAATGGCAAAGGATAACTTGACTGCTGTTTTACATGGCATTGAGGACATGCGTTTGGTAAGGAATACTGACATCCTTTATGTTTATTTGTTTGAATCTACAACATCTTTGTGCAGGAACAACGTCCCATTCCGGAGATTTCTGAACATGGTAAATTAAAAGCAGCTTTAGGTTAAAGTTTAATCAGTATTCATTTATTTTCTTATCTACACAGAGGTTTTGGTGGCCATGGATAGCGTAGGTATCTGCGGCTCAGATGTGCATTATTTGGCAAAAGGTTGCATAGGTCACTTCGTAGTAACCAAGCCTATGGTTATTGGCCATGAAGCTGCCGGCGTTATTGCCAAGGTGGGCAGCAAGGTAAAGAATCTGGTTGTTGGCGACCGCGTTGCGATTGAGCCGGGCGTGCCCTGCTCCAAATGTGAGCTCTGCAAGCAGGGTAGCTATAATCTCTGTGCTGACATGGCTTTTTGCGCTACGCCACCCTACGACGGTAATCTGACGCGTTACTATAAACATGCAGCCAACTTTTGCTTTAAACTACCCAAGCACGTAAGCATGGAAGAGGGAGCGTTGCTTGAACCACTCTCTGTTGGCGTACATGCTTGCCGCCGGGCTGGTGTAGGCTTAGGCTCAAGGGTGCTTATCCTGGGTGCAGGACCAATTGGGTTGGTGACGCTATTGGTAAGTGTTCAGCTTGGATTCAGTCTAAAATTAACAAACTAAACGTAATATATGTTAAGGTCGCTCAATCTATGGGTGCAGCGGAGATTTTAATCACGGATTTAGTGCAGCAACGTCTGGATGTAGCAAAGGAGCTGGGTGCCACACATACACTATTGTTAAACCTCGATGAAACAGCCGACCAAGTCAAGGAGCGTGTGCATCAAATAATGGAAGAGGAGCCAGACAAGACTATCGATTGTTGTGGAGCAGAGAGCAGCGCACGTTTAGCCATCTTCGTAAGCATTCGCTTGTACTAAGAAGCTTTGATATACATATAATTAACTCCAATATTCCAATCTCCTTTTTGTTAGGCTACGCGAGCCGGCGGAGTTGTTGTTATCGTTGGCATGGGTGCACCGGAAGTCAAACTTCCACTGTTCAACGCCTTGGTGCGCGAGGTGGACATACGCGGAGTGTTCCGTTACTGCAATGAGTAAATATTACGAATTGAATATTTTTTAAGCTTTCATATAACCACTTTGTCGTTTAGTTATTCTGCTGCTCTGGCACTGGTCGCTTCCGGTAAGGTTAATGTAAAGCGCCTGGTCACACATCACTTTGATATCACGGAGACTGCGAAGGCATTTGAAACTGCCCGTCACGGACTAGGCGGTGCTATCAAAGTTATGATACACGTTCAACCCAGAAATGCGAACAATCCCGTTGCTTTCTAGATATATATATAAATATAAATACATGCAAAGATATATGTGTGTAGTATATTATATAGTAAGCCATGTAACATTATTTAAATCAAATGTTTACAAGCATTAAGAGAGTACAGCATATATTTTTATTTTAAATAAAATTTTAATACACTTGCACTTCAATTTTGGGTTCAAAATTTCATCCAAATTTTAATTTCGCTTAGTTTTTGCAGATCTGACAGTATGGCTAACATGGTTTATGGACGACTGTCTCGTTCTATTTATACATATTTTCGGATGCGACGCGTCTTGTACCGTCCGTTGCCACCGATGATAAGACAATTTACAGAAGGAGATGGTTGTGCTGATGATAGGATCGTGAAGCATCGATCAAGGAAACCAAAGGGCCAAAGGACCCCATCGAATAGTAAAAAGGAGCTGCCAATAGAACCTGGATTGAAACCGCTTGATTCCTGTCAAGAAAAGTCAACAGACCCTTTCAGTGTAAATTATAAGTCAGAAAGCGAAGATACGGTTGATGCAATCGTAATGGAATCGTTTGACCCGCTGAATAAATATTATATCGATTTGGTAGCAAAAGTTAAGAATGTATCCAAAACTGAAACCTACGAAATGTACAGCTGTGATGTGGCCTCAGAAGACCAGCCAATATCAGAGGTTGCTCCTAAGGCCGACAGGAAAACGGATTTAAAACTTTGCGCCTCATCGCCCTTTAAATCTGATCACATAAAATGTCCTGCAGGAAATAAATCAGGAACCCCATTGAAAGGCTCGATTGCCTTACTATTTAATAGTGGTTCGAAAAGTTCAGGAGACAAATCAGTTAATGCACCTAATACGTATTCAACGGAGTCCGGAGACCCAGAAACTGCAACTCTAAAAAGCGTTCCAGTTCAATCTCAAGATAAAATTTCCGTTAATACTATTTCGCAAATTGTGAAAAAAAAGTACGAACATGCAAAGCCCTTTGAGCTCGGGGCAGATAAATATACTTCCATGAAAATTTCTTCTCCAGAATTTAAGGTTTCCATCCACTCATCTAGCTCTAATCCTCCTTCTCATACATTCACCTCTGACGATGATGAAGATTGCAGGCATAATTTGAAAACATCACCATCGTCGCAGCTTGGATCTAATGGCCAAAAATCCATTACATCCAATAAGGAACACACCTTTTCTGAGAATGCAAAGGGGAAGGTTAGCTGCAAATCTGCGACAAGTGTATCCAAACTCTCGAATAATGTGCCTAAAGTATCATCAAAGGTTCCAACACAACCTTTGAATACAGCAAAGATGGTGACTCTCAAGACACGATACGATAAACGTAAATTTAATTTCAATCATAAAAAATTTAAAGTAGAGCAAAATTTCAAAGAAAGGAGAAATATAATAGAAGATAAAGTTATAGAAGCTAGGTGTAACCGACCTCAACCTAGAGATGACAAGCATTCTTCTGACGTTGACAAAACTATAGCTATTCTGAATAGCAAAGTAGAAGAATGTAAAAATGTAACAAAAGCTCAGGTCCAGGTTGATCAACACGATGTATCAGAGGATGAGGAGACGGTCGGCTCTCTCAGTGCTAAGATCTTGAAATTAATTTCTGAATATGAAGCAATCGACTTAGCCTCGGATAATATAGTTGAGAAGCTTCAAACTGATAAAGACTCAAAACTATCATCATCAGAAATGATGTCTGAAAAACTCACCGAATGCAACCATATACATGTACCTTCCCATGTTCAAGAACTAAATTCTTTGGGTCTAGATAATCCTTATACTCATTCGAGAATCGCATTAGATACTGACTCTGAGCACCTATCAGAAGGTAATCTGGTACGAATACCTTCACATATTGAAGAACTTAAATCTATTCGACGTGATCGCTTTAATACTGACTCAAAATCTACATCAGATATTAGGTTTGAGAAACTATCCGAATCCAATGAAATAAGGGTACCTTCTCATGTTGATGAACAAAAATCCATTGTACGAAATAGTCCGAATACTGATTTTAAAACCACATTAAATACCCAGGCTGAACAACTATTCGAAAGCAATGAAAGAAGAGTACCCTCCCATGTTGAAGAACATAAGTCTGTTAGGCGAGATAGTCCTTACACTTATTTTAAACAAACATTCTTTTCTGAGAATGAATTTGAGAAACTACCGGAAACTAGTGAAATAAAGGTACCTTCCCATGTCGAAGAACTTAAATCTTTTCGGAAAAATAGTCCTAAATCATTTTTGTCCGGGATTGCAAATGGGAAACTATCTAAAAGCTATGCATTAAGGGTACATTCCCATAATGAAGAAGTAAAATCTGTAAGGCTAGATAGTCCTCGGGCTGATTCTAGACAATCAATAATGTCTGAGATTAAATTTGAGAATCCACCCGAAAGCAATGAATTAAGGGTACCTTCCCATGTTGATGAACTAAAATCTATTAGACTTAGCGATGATGAAATATTATTCGAAAATAAATCAAGGATACACTCACAGGCTGAAAAACTGAACTGTTTTGGATGGTCTGGAATGAAAACTGATTTTACCCCTTTACCGATAAAGTCTGAAAAAAATGAATCAGTCCCGTTTGGTATAGATTCATCGAACGTACCATCTGAGATCAACGAAGAAAATGCATTACAAGATCCTGATAAAATTTCCAAGTCTAATTCTAATGTTACTGAAAACTGCGCGGCCGATGATGATATCAAGTTAATTTTAAGAAAAGAAGATTGCAGGTGGGAGTCAGCAGAATTAAACAATAGCCTTCAGTTTGAAGAAAATACGAATGAAACAGTTAAAGCAATATCACCAACATCGTTAGAAGAAGCGTCCACATATAGCCCGGGGCAGCACTTCGCATTACCAAATAATAATGGCAATAAGGCTGAAAACAATCCTTACCAATTCAACCAGACTCAAAAGCAAAACATTATCTGTAAAGGCTCAGGTTTAGAGTGCTCATCCCAGAAGAGTGATAATTGTGATGACATTACCAAGAGCGTGACCAGTATTCTATTAGCTAGTACTATGGTATCCGATAAGCTGTCGTTATCCGATTATAGCGGTAAAAGTAAACCAATAAACATGCAAGGAAGTGAAAAGCAAATTGGTACGAAAGCTGAAAGCTCTATGATACCTGGTGACCTTTATAGTTCCAAACCCGAAGTTGATAATGAACGTGGCAAAGTAGAACCACTGAAACCTCAACGTCTGAATATCCAGACCAAGGGAAAGAAAGAAAAGAAAAATTTTGCAAAGATATCACAGAATCCAAGCGATAAAAAGAAAGAACTGGAATCTAAGAAAAAAAAAGTAAATAAGATCGCTAAAGATATTATTAATGTAATAGTTAAAGAAACTGCAGAATCACAAGAGGGCCCTAAGAAGGTTATCGAATTTATCCATCGTAATGTTTCTAGGGAAATTATGGCACCTGTGAAACCCCAGATAACTGACAAACCAAAGAAAACCGCGGGAGCTGAAAAACTTTTGCAGGATGGAAAGTCTAAGAAATCTGCTGAGCCTACGAAAAATAAACTGCTTGCGTTGCCAAAGCAGAAGGTAACGCTCTCACAATACTTCTACAATTTGATACTGGGTAAAAATAAAAGCTCAGGTAACCGAAGGGGCTTGAGCACGCTCTCTGGAGGTCGTAGCTTTAACTCAAGCTCAACGTCAAGCTCAAGCTCAGACAAAGTGGACAAACAGAAAAAAACTATTAAGAGTTCGATCAAACACAACGATGTTTTTATTTCGCCAGATGTGCTGAGACAAGGTTTGGGCGCAGAAGCTATACGGGAAGACAGACGGAAGACTCAAAAGAAGAACAAATCAAAAGGGCTGTCACATTTTGAGAGGCCAACAATGCAAAGCTGTCGGATGCGCCACACTGTGCCAATACCAATTCCCAAACCATTTCATTCAAATTCCATGGCGAGCATATCGCCAAACGGTGGTACTATTTTATCAGCAGCACTTGCTAATGAGGATGTTGTTACTAAAGTTGACGACGAATCTCTTGGCAATCGTCTGAATAAGAGCTTTCATGGAAAAGACCTGGAAAATAGTCAATCTGCCGATGTTAATCTTGTGGGTAACACCTGCAAGATAGTGGAGGGTAGTACAAAATATAACGACTCTGATAAAGACTTTGATAGTAAGAAACGAGGCTTAGGCGCCTTGACTCGAAGTTTTTATCAACATATATCGGTAAGTCTAACCACATTGATTCCACATATTTGGTTATTTCTAGGTCAACTTTGTAGGCAAATCACAATTTGTGCCTTAGTATTATATATTTCCAGATTCGTCAAACAACTCAAAGAGCCCAAAGTGAAGAGCGAGCAAAGAGTCAAAATTAACGAGCGATAAAAAAATCAATAGTCAAAGTCTGATATACAAGATTCAGAAGTGAATGGAACAGTATTTATTTATAATCAGATCCGGAATAAAAATATATAAATAATAGGCAATAGTAGTAATGAGCAACAAAAGATGAACAAATTGCAGATACAGATCCAAATTCAGATGAATTATCAAAAAATATCCCAAAAGTGCACAGTTTTTAAAATTTCAAGTTTGTTTTCAAGTACAATATGTTAAATAAATAGCTCACCAATACACACAATTATAATTGCCTCAGATGTATTATTTAATAAATAATTTTTATTGTTTAACCCATTTAAATTGACATTTTATATGTATTCGAGCTTATCAGTACTACGTTCTAATAACAGGCGGACTCCACAAGAATCTACCCAGGCTTTGACTAAAAACTGTTTCAACCACACAGCTTCAAGAAGAATCTGGTATACTTATTTTTATAAAATTCAAAGCGTAGCTAAGTTTTATTTATTTATTATTATTTATTAGATAATAAAAATTGAACTTATAAAATACGAACCCTAATCTCTTTATAGCGAACAACTAAATACAGAACGAAGCAAAGCACAAAGCGAAAGACGCAAATTCCGCTTACTCTGAGCGATTGTGCATGTATTGTTGTTGTTGTTGCTTTACAGTTGTTTCGCATCAATTTTTTGATGCAGCTGCGGTCTCTGTAGGAAATAGGCTGCGTTGCGGTTATATTGATTTTAGTTGACAGCCCTTGTAGAAATATTTTACTAGCTACGCCTTTAATTGATCATATTTGATATTGATCATCTTCAAGCAAAACAAGTCTATGGTTTTGAAATGATGTTGAATCTCTGACGTCAGCCTGAAATAAAAACAGTGTGTCATATTTGCGTGTGAATACATATATGCTTAAAGTGTTCGTTACATTAATGTATATATGCAAAACAAATATGGATTTGTAAAGTTAATATACATTGTTGTTCACGATTCAAAGTTGTTCACGATTCAAAGTTCGGCTTAGCAGTGGCTTATACTTCAGCATCTTATGCATAGTTAAATTCATAGATCTGCGTACGGTATACACGTAGCCACATACCAAATAAAACATCCGGATAGACAGGTGGACATGGTTAATCTGCAATTGTGCTGATATTATACATATTTGCTCTAATATGGATCGGATATTTTTTTTCTTGTCCAGCTCATAATATACATGCAATCACAAATTTTGTTTTATGAATTAGAGCAAAAACCTTTTTTATTTCCGCACTACACAACGAAACTCAACAGCTGAAAGATTTCTTCTTTTTAATTTTCACAATTATCGATTGATTTGTGTAGGACTCCATACGAAACAAAATAAATCCACAAACCCAAAAATGTGTGCTTTTATATATACATATTATATAGAATATTGAATGCTTTTATTAAGCCTATTATGATTAATTGTAAATATTTAGTATATTCACGTTAAAGCAAGCTTAGCAATGATTGTCTTTAAGCGCTCAGATGCTTACGGAATTTTAGGATATATCACATAAATTTTTTGATTTTGGCCCGGGATAGACCTTCAAAATTTACAGTATTTAAAAAAAAAAAATAGCCCGGCCTAAAGATGTTTAGACGAACTGTTTTAACTTTAAGTAACAATCCGCATATTGGAACCTACAATAACTGCATGCAACCCATGATGACATGTAGGTACAGATCGCTAATGTATAAGAGTATGGGTCAAAGGTCAGAAAAGCCGCTTGGCGGTATGCATAATATGGGCATTATGCGCAGTAATTTTAAACAAAAGCCCGACTTGGTTCTGCAGTCAGGGTGTAAGTATATGCATACATTTGTAAATATACCTTTATATTCGTTAATAATTTATTCATAATATCGTTTTAATTAGATGGTAGTTCTTCAAATTTTATGTTTATTATAAGGACGTATGGTAACGAATCAGATAAAGGGGACAATTCGTGTGATACAAACAAAAAAGATAAGTTAACAGCACAGTGCAAAACTTTGGCCAAAAAATTGAAAAAAGCTTGCCAACTTTTAGTCAAAGAAGAAATGGGAAAGGCCAATACAAGGGCGAAGTCGCATGATGCCAAGGAACAGACAGAAAATGTAAAAAAGAAATGCAAAGAAATGGCAGAGAAGGAAAAATGCGATAAAATGGCTAAAGGTGGTAAGAAGAAAAATAAAGATGGTTCTGATGAAAAGAAACTTGAAAAACAATGCAAACAAATGGCTGAAAAAGAAAAGTGCGATAAAATGGCAAAGCTTGAAGAACTAAAAAAGCGATGCAAAAAAATGGCAGACGCTAAGAAAAAAGCAGAAAAGGGTAAGGGTAAAGGAAAAAATGGTAAACAAGATGAGCTAAAGAAGAAATGCAAAGAAATGGCTGAAAAGGAAAAGTGCGATAAAATGGCTAAAAAAGAAAAGGATAACGGAAAAGGAGAAGGAGAAGGTAAGGGAAAAGGAAAGGGTAAGGGAAAAGATAAGAAGTTAGCTAAACAATGTAAGGAAAGGGCACAAAAAGAAAAGTGTGATAAAATGGCTAAACAGGAAAAGCAAAAGAAACAATGCGATGAAATGGCCCAAAAGGAAAAGTGCGCAAAAATGGCTGAGAAAGAAAAGAACGAGTCAAAGAAAGGCAAAGGAAAAGGAAAAGGAAAGGATAAAAAAGGTGGTAAAGACAAAAAGCTAAAGAAACAATGCGATGAAATGGCCCAAAAGGAAAAGTGCGCAAAAATGGCTAAACAGGAAAAAGAGAAAAAGCAAAAGAAACAATGCGATGAAATGGCCCAAAAGGAAAAGTGCGCAAAAATGGCTGAGAAAGAAAAGAACAAGTCAAAGAAAGGCAAAGGAAAAGGAAAAGGAAAGGGAAAAGGAAAGGATAAAAAAGGTGGTAAAGACAAAAAGCTAAAGAAACAATGCGATGAAATGGCCCAAAAGGAAAAGTGCGCAAAAATGGCTAAACAGGAAAAAGAGAAAAAGCAAAAGAAACAATGCGATGAAATGGCCCAAAAGGAAAAGTGCGCAAAAATGGCTGAGAAAGAAAAGAGCAAGTCAAAGAAAGGCAAAGGAAAAGGAAAGGGTAAAAAAGGTGGTAAAGACAAAAAGCTAAAGAAACAATGCGATGAAATGGCCCAAAAGGAAAAGTGCGCAAAAATGGCTAAGCAGGAAAAAGAGAAAAAGCAAAAGAAACAATGTGATGAAATGGCCCAAAAGGAAAAGTGCGCAAAAATGGCTGAGAAAGAAAAGAGCAAGTCAAAGAAAGGCAAAGGCAAAGGCAAAGGAAAAGGAAAGGATAAAAAAGGTGGTAAAGACAAGAAGCTTAAAAAACAATGCTCTGAAATGGCACAAAAAGAAAAATGCAATAAAATGAAAAAACTTGAAGAATTAAAAAAGAAATGTCAGAAACTAGCTGAGCAAGAAAAATGTAAGTCAGGTCAAAAGAAGTCAAAGAAAGGCAAAGGAGAAGGAAATGAAAAAGGTGGTAAAGACAAAAAGCTCAAGAAACAATGTGATGAAATGGCCCAAAAAGAAAAGTGCGCAAAAATGGCTGAGAAAGAAAAGAGCAAGTCAAAGAAAGGCAAAGGAAAAGGAAAGGGTAAAAAAGGTGGTAAAGACAAAAAGCTAAAGAAACAATGCGATGAAATGGCCCAAAAGGAAAAGTGCGCAAAAATGGCTAAGCAGGAAAAAGAGAAAAAGCAAAAGAAACAATGCGATGAAATGGCCCAAAAGGAAAAGTGCGCAAAAATGGCTGAGAAAGAAAAGAACAAGTCAAAGAAAGGCAAAGGAAAAGGAAAGGGTAAAAAAGGTGGTAAAGACAAAAAGCTAAAGAAACAATGCGATGAAATGGCCCAAAAGGAAAAGTGCGCAAAAATGGCAAAGCAGGAAAAAGAGAAAAAGCAAAAGAAACAATGCGATGAAATGGCCCAAAAGGAAAAGTGTGCAAAAATGGCTGAGAAAGAAAAAAGCAAGTCAAAGAAAGGCAAACGAAAAGGAAAAGGAAAGGATAAAAAAGGTGGTAAAGACAAAAAGCTCAAGAAACAATGTGATGAAATGGCCCAAAAAGAAAAGTGCGCAAAAATGGCTAAGCAGGAAAAAGAGAAAAAGCAAAAGAAACAATGCGATGAAATGGCCCAAAAGGAAAAGTGCGCAAAAATGGCTGAGAAAGAAAAGAGCAAGTCAAAGAAAGGCAAAGGCAAAGGCAAAGGAAAAGGAAAGGATAAAAAAGGTGGTAAAGACAAGAAGCTTAAAAAACAATGCGCTGAAATGGCACAAAAGGAAAAGTGCAATAAAATGAATAAGCTTGAAGAATTAAAAAAGAAATGTCAGAAACTAGCTGAGCAAGAAAAATGTAAGTCAGGTCAAAAGAAGTCAAAGAAAGGCAAAGGAGAAGGAAAGGAAAAAGGTGGTAAAGACAAAAAGCTCAAGAAACAATGCGATGAAATGGCCCAAAAAGAAAAGTGCGCAAAAATGGCTAAGCAGGAAAAAAAGAAAAAGCAAAAGAAACAATGCGATGAAATGGCCCAAAAGGAAAAGTGCGCAAAAATGGCTGAGAAAGAAAAGAGCAAGTCAAAGAAAGGCAAAGGAAAAGGAAAAGGAAAAGGGAAAGGTAAAAAAGGTGGTAAAGACAAAAAGCTAAAGAAACAGTGCGATGAAATGGCCCAAAAGGAAAAGTGCGCAAAAATGGCTAAGCAGGAAAAAGAGAAAAAGCAAAAGAAACAATGCGATGAAATGGCCCAAAAGGAAAAGTGTGCAAAAATGGCTGAGAAAGAAAAGAGCAAGTCAAAGAAAGGCAAAGGCAAAGGAAAAGGAAAGGATAAAAAAGGTGGTAAAGACAAGAAGCTTAAAAAACAATGCGCTGAAATGGCACAAAAAGAAAAGTGCAATAAAATGAATAAGCTTGAAGAATTAAAAAAGAAATGTCAGAAACTGGCTGAGCAAGAAAAATGTAAGTCAGGTCAAAAGAATTCAAAGAAAGGCAAAGGAGAAGGAAAGGATAAAAAAGGTGGTAAAGACAAAAAGCTCAAGAAACAATGCGATGAAATGGCCCAAAAGGAAAAGTGCGCAAAAATGGCTAAGCAGGAAAAAGAGGAAAAGCAAAAGAAACAATGCGATGAAATGGCCCAAAAGGAAAAGTGCGCAAAAATGGCTGAGAAAGAAAAGAACAAGTCAAAGAAAGGCAAAGGAAAAGGAAAAGGAAAGGATAAAAAAGGTGATAAAGACAAAAAGCTCAAGAAACAATGTGATGAAATGGCCCAAAAAGAAAAGTGCGCAAAAATGGCTAAGCAGGAGAAAGAGAAAAAGCAAAAGCAACAATGCGATGAAATGGCCCAAAAAGAGAAATGCAAGAAGTTGAATAAATTGGAAGAGCTGAAGAAGAAATGCAAGGAATTGGCTGAGAAGAATGATTGTGAAGAAATGGAAGGAGGTAAAGAGCCTAAAAAATACCTACCTACAAAAAAGGGAGAAAAAGAATCTACAAGATACCTACCTACAAGCAAGGCAGAAAAAGAATCTACAAGATACCTACCTACAAGCAAGGCAGAAAAAGAATCTACAAGATACCTACCTACAAGCAAGGCAGAAAAAGAATCTACAAGATACCTACCTACAAGCAAGGCAGAAAAAGAATCTACAAGATACCTACCTACAAGCAAGGGAGAAAAAGAATCTACAAGATACCTACCTACAAGCAAGGGAGAAAAAGAATCTACAAGATACCTACCTACAAGCAAGGGAGAAAAAGAATCTACAAGATACCTACCTACAAAGGAAGAGAGAAATTGTAAAGAAATTGCTCTAAAAGAACAATGTGCAAGATTGGCCGAACGTGAGAAAAAGCAGAAAGAACAAGAACAAGAAGAACAAGAAGAACAAGAAGAAAATGACGAAGACGAGGGTGAAAATGAAAAGTCCGGTTCAAAGAAAGGTGGTGAAGATAAAAAGCTTAAGAAAAAATGCGATGAAATGGCCCAAAAAGAAAAGTGCGCGAAAATGTCAAAGCAAGAAGAAAAGGAAAAGCAAAAGAAACAATGTGAAGAACTGGCTGAGAAAGAAAAGTGCGCGGAAATGGCCAAGAAAGAGAAGAAAGGCAAGGGAAAAGGAAAGGGCAAGGGAAAAGGAAAGGGCAAGAAAGGTGGTAAAGATGAAAAGCTTAAGAAACAATGCGAAGAAATGGCCCAAAAAGAGAAATGCAAGAAGATGAATAAGAAAGGCAAGGGCAAAGGTAAAAGTAAGAAAGGTAAGGGAAAAGGAAAAGGAAAAGGAAAGGGCAAGAAAGGTGGTAAAGATGAAAAGCTTAAGAAACAATGCGATGAAATGGCCCAAAAAGAAAAGTGCGCAGAAATGGATAAGGCAGAAAAAGAAAAAAAGCTTAAGAAAAAGTGCAAGGAGGCAGCCGAAAAAGAAAAGTGTGAAAAAATGGCTAAGGCAGAAAAGTTAAAAAAGCAATGCAAAAAATTGTCCAAGGAGGGAAAAGAAGGTAAGGAAAAAGGAGACGGACAATCAGAGGAAGGTGGCAAAGATGGAAAGCTTAAGAAACAATGCGAAGAAATGGCCCAAAAAGAAAAGTGCAAGAAAATGGCAAAGCAAGAAGAAGAGAAAAAGCAAAAGAAACAATGCGAAGAACTGGCTGAGAAAGAAAAGTGCGCGGAAATGGCCAAGAAAGAGAAGAAAGGCAAAGGAAAAGGAAAGGGCAAGGGAAAAGGAAAGGGCAAGAAAGGTGGTAAAGACAAAAAGCTTAAGAAACAATGCGAAGAAATGGCGCTAAAGGAGAAATGCAAGAAGATGAAGAAAGGCAAGGGCAAAGGTAAGGGAAAGAAAGGAGAGGGAAAAGGAAAGAAAGGTGGTAAAGATGAAAAGCTCAAGAAACAATGTGCTGAATTAGCCCAAAAGAAAAAATGCGATGAGATGGCCCAAAAGGAAAAAGGTGAAGATGGCGGTGAAAAGGGTAAACAAAAAAAAAATAAGCAAAAGCAGAAAAAAGACAAGAAGCTTAAAAAACAATGCGATGCATTAGCCCAAAAGCAGAAGTGTGAAAGAATGGCTAAAGCAGAAAAATTAAGAAATCAATGTAAGAAAATGGCTGAGAAAGAGAAGAAGAAAAGTAAGGCAGAGGGGTTAGAGCTTTTTAATAAACTAAAAGCTCAGTGTCAGAAATTGGCCAATGTAAAATGCAAAAACAGAGCAGCACAGAAAGAAAAAGGTCAAAAATTAAAAGAAGAGTGCGAAAGGTTGGCCAAGGAAAAACCTAAATGTAGCTAAAATATAAAAGAAATGTTAATTTTCGGAGCCGGAATTCTGCAATGCGTGTTTGACTACCTAAACAGAAATTGTCTAAACTCAAACCATCGGCAATACATTTATTCATAAAACAAAAAAAAAAAAAAATAAAATAACTCTTTTTTTTGTAACTGCTTTATTTTTTTATTTATAAACCTTTTCCTGCCGAAGTGCTACTCACTCTTCCGACACACCGTGACCTTGGTTTCTTAAAGCTTTGGTATCTCTACCGGGTCCTTTAGTCCTTTAGTGAAAGCTTTTAGGTATATATATTGGAATACTCGCATATATAGCCTATATTTTATATTAGCAACAAAAACAAATTTTTTTTTTTTAGAAAACATTGATAATATATTGTTTTTTATTTATTTATTGTTTATTTCGAGACAAAATGTGTTGTATAGATTCATTCATATTAAGCGAAGTAATTGAGATTTTCATATTCAGAACATTTTGTGCTGGTGAATAAGTTTACGCTTTCTTCTGGACGGAAAGCCAATGATTAAATGCGAATATAAAATAAAGGGTATCATATCATAGGGAAGAAGTCAACAAATTTGAAGCACAATTGAAATACAGTTATTCTAGAGTTGAGTTAAGGGCTTATTGCTGGAGCTGTAGCGTTCTTAAACTGAAAAGTTGGATAGCGCGGAGCAAAGGTGCTATCACCAATGGTTTGGGTGTGTTCGGTATCATCGCGTCCGGTAATGTTGGGTGCCCGATATTCCGTTTCCACGAACTGCGGGGGCACTATAAGAAAAAAAAGGTAAATTAAATGGAAACCATACTTAGGAATACACAAAAGCTTTACTCACGTATATTTGGATAGAGTGATCCGCCTGCACTATCAGCCACATTCCAGCCAACTGCGCCACCCAAACCACCATCGCCAGGTGGACTGACCGGACTAACCGGCTGTGTTGGTGCCAGTGAGGGATCCTGTGGCTTTAATGAAGCCAGTGGTATTGTGCCTAAGGTAATTGGCACTTTGCCAGTAAGATTACGATGCGGTCCGCTAACATCGCACTCAACATGCAAATCATAGTCTAGGGCTATTATGCCACAATTGAGTAAATTAGTTGGTGGCAGTGGAGGTATCTCCATTTGCTGAGTAAATGTGTGCGAGTCTCCACCATTTACGGGTCCAACACTTAATTGGGCGATTACCACCTTTGACTCTTTTTTTCACTGCGCGGCTGATTCGTATGGAACGTAACAAGTTTACGTAGCTCAAATTTCACAGCGGTTAGATTCACATTACTGGAGTTATCCACCTCGCAAGTTATAGGCAGCACTTGACCTGACACATATCCAGTTTGGGGTATAGTTGTGATCACGGCAAGCGGACCAGAGCGGCAACAGAAGCAACAGAATGATTTTTCCAATTCGAGCTTATGCGTTTCTTTGACACGTGGATTGAGATTCAAGTCAACTGGCGCTATGACAGTAAACGCCATTTTCATATCCTGATCAAATTTCCAAGGCCTGTCCAAGGTAACCTTAATTGTATAGCGCACATGACCAAATTCACCCTCAAAGGAAGACGGCAAAGTCGGAGGCAAGGCGCACGTAAACGGATACGTATGAGTACCTGGCGGCAGCTCTGTCTCGGAACCTTTTATAAGCAAATAATAACTTATTAAGTGACTGCTTTTTATTATGGACGAATCAGTGTATAACTTACTGTTCTTGCCGCCGAGCAAATAGTATTGTATCTTAAAGTACTCTTCATGACCTCTCAGGTTCGTGATTTCATTCTCAGTCTTACCCTCACTTGTCGTTACATTGCGTTCCTCATTCCATTCTGTGTTCGCTTCGCCCAAGAAACGTATGATAATGCCTGCATTAAACAAGTGGTTAATATATTTCGTTTTTATAAACCACAATTTGCTTTGTGCTACTCAAGAACCTAAAAACACCAAAGCATACAGTCGCGTAAATGCTATAAATAAAGGCCTACTGCGACGAATTCCAAGTTTTGCGATTCTGTCACTCTCTCTGGCTACCAAACCGATGACATCATCGCCAATGCCAGCATCATTCCAATGTGTATTAATGTTTTCAGCTCAACTGAAGTTTAATTAATTGCTAACATTGAAGAATATTACTTAATTATCGAATATATATATACAAAAATAAAACGCGACCTTGAACTCTTAAGGAAACAGAGTCCACACCCAACAATCACAACAAGAACAGTTGGCATATATAACTGGACCGGCATTTAGAAAGAGAAAGAAAAGGTGTCAATTATTGTTTTGATTAGTCTGAAAACCAGCTGTCCTATGTATATAATATAAAATCTGCTGTTCAGATGCCGTCATAGTTCTATGAGTAATACGCGACCTCCGATTTATATTGCTTCAAATATATGTATAGATAGTCCGGTATTGTATTTAAATTAAACCCACCTCGCACTTTTTGGGCGAATCAAAGGTAAATTTGACCTGGCCGTTAACAGTTTGTCCAGCGTAGTAGGTGTTCCAGGGATTATCTAGTTGTACTTCGCAGCCTTTGAGACCCATTGTCTTATTTCTGTGTAACGTTCAAACAGTATTTTAACTTGTTTCACAATAAACCTGCAGTTTAGCTTCAGACTAGTGTTAGTCAACACAATATTTGTTGTGAACTATATAACATTCGCGATGAAGGCTTAACATTCTGTTTAAATGTTGTTTACAGAGAAGCAGCATATTTTTTCATACTGTTATGCCCTGGCCGATACCCGATAAGTTATGTGTTATGTGTTATCTAGCCGGTTATATCGATTATATAGTAAAGAGTATATTTTTGCAAAACGTCGTGTGAGCTAAATTTGGCTTTAATTTGTTGTTAAATTTATAACTAGTTAGCGCTATTTAATGTCGCTCTTTCGCAAACCCAAGAAAATTCAGCAACGCGTGTTCTCCAGCACTGCGGACGAAGAGGACAATGCGGCGTCCATGAAAATGGCTGGTGGTTTGGAAACGCCCCCTCCCCCAAAATCATCCCAGTCCGGCAAGCATGATAAATATAAAATCAAAAAAAATATTAAGCAATCAGATGAAAATGGAGTAACAGCTGGTACAGGTATTCTCCCAAGCAAGCACAAGGCACTACTCAGCTTTGCTGACGATGGTGAGTTTAGTTTAATGTAAATGCGCTGCATTTAACAATAATTGATTTGTTTGGTGTTTTATATGCACGCACAGAGGATGATGGAGAGGTATTCCAAGTGCGCAAATCATCACACAGCAAGAAAGTGATGCGAATGATGGACAAGGAGCGACGCAAGAAGAAACGTGAGGAGCGTGCGGAACACACTGGATACCAGGGATACATGGGTTTTGACAATGGTAGTACTTCACAGTATTTAGAGTCGTCCAGTGCTACTGGATCTTCTGGTGCTACCAATTCTAGTAGATATAAATGTACATCGATAGCGAGCGACAATGCGAGCGTACAGAGTAAAAGTAAAAAGTGTGATAATGATATGATCCAAACCGAAATACGCACAGACGACTTTGTGGTAAGGTTATTATTATTCAATTTTTCTACAAACAAAAAAAAAAAAACAACAAAAAAAGAAAATAATATTTTACAAACAAAAATAATGTATAAATGGATCAGTAACATTCCGAAAAGGAAAAAATTGTTATTTCTTGGACATGTCTTTGGCTCGATAACGTACTTAAAAAAGATTACAACAGCCATAAGACACTTCCTTGTGAAACATTAATTATACTGTATATAAGTTGATGCTTTGTTGCTATTTTAATTATTTTCCTCAATTCACTAGCTCCGTAATTAATAAACGCACGTTTCCTTTAGTTGGCATAGTGGCACCGTTCGATGTAAATATGGTCGAAATGTTGTTTACGTCGGGCTGTGTCTAATGCATATTTCCATCTCTTGAAGCACCTATAAATACATTCAAATAACATTTCGTTTATTATTGCTCCCAAAATCAGCTTGTGGTCAAAAAGTCAGAAACTCCTAATGTGGTTTTAAATGGACGTGCCGCTCTCTGTGCTGGTCGAGATGACATGAGCGACGAGGAGCAAGATGATAATGACAACGATAAAACGCGTCACCGTTTTTCAAAACCAGAGCACCTGAAGCAAATGCTGGAGAGCGGCTCCATACCGGATGCCGCTATGATTCACGCCGCACGTAAACGCAGACAGCGAGCCAGAGAGCAAGGTAATACAAATTTCAAATTCATTTAATATTGAAGATTCTCTAAGCTATATTTCATGGTATTTCTAACAGGTGCCGGTGACTTCATACCCATTGAAGAGCCTAAGGAGCCACCCAAGCTTAGCACGCGACTACCACGCGAGGATGTCGAGGGAGATCAATCAGACGATGAAGAGCGCATGGATATGAACGATATAACGGGTCGAAAGGAGCGAGAAGAGCGTCGCGAACAGTTCTATGCCGTTGAGAATGATTGTATGTAGTACTTTAACAGCTATTCCGCTGTGTCCAACAACTGATGTTACTTGACCTTAGCCTTATCTTATTTGCTTTGTTTAATCCTTGTTATATTTATACTTTAGTAACCGAGGAAGATTCCGATCGTGAAATGCACGAGTGGGAAAATCAGCAGATACGCAAAGGAGTCACTGGTGCGCAATTGGTACACGCACAGCATGAAACGGTACTGTCACGTTTTATGATCAAACCCGCAGTACCCAGCGGTGGTGTAACCATGGCGCTGGATGATGAATTGCAAAATGGGCCGCCATCAACTTCAACGCTGCTAGAGCAGGCCTATGCCAAGAATGCCATGGATAAAAACAATTTGGCATCTATAATGTGCCCGTCCTTCGTCAAGCCTAAAAAGGAGAAAGCTAAGCCGACTTCATTACGCACACCGCAGGAAATGCGTACTGCCATCAAAACGCGTCTCAAAGAACTACAGGAACGGAGCGAAGATCACAGTGCCACTATCACCCGCATTGCAACGGAGCTAAAATCCTTAAAGCTGCAGCAAGCTGAGTGCCAAGAGAATGCGCCCACGGCGGCCATTAAATATAAATTTTATCAGGAGATCAAATGTTATGTGACTGATTTGATAGATTGTCTGGCCGCCAAGTCACCGCATATTAACGATTTAGAAAAACGCGCCCTGCAGCTGTATGGTAAGAATCAACGGTACCTGGTTAATCGGCGACGGCAAGATGTACGGGATCAGGCTAAGGAGATGGCTGAGGCAACAAGTAAGGAGTAATTAAATTACTTTAAACGCATATTGACTTAAGAATAATATCTTTAAACAGAACCGCCGACAGTAGCTGCACGTCGAACGCCGGAGTATGAAGAGCAAGTCCGCCGGACCGCTGAGAGGGAGGGTAGACGCACTCGGCGACGCTGTGATCGAGAGCGCAATGAGTTAACAGCCTCTCATTTAGATGGCATGTCCAGCGACGATGAGATTGCTGATCAACAACAGGATCAAGGCCTGGCGGCTACAGCGCTAATCCAAACACAAGCTGCAGAAGCTTTTGAAGATGTTAACGATGAGTTTTGCAAAATCGAACTGATACTTGAAAAGTTCTATGCTTGGCGTAAAACTAATCCGAGTTCGTATCAAGATGCATTCGTTAGTCTCTGTCTGCCCAAATTGTTAGCGCCGTTGATGCGCCACGAGATGCTTTTATGGTCACCGCTTCTACAGGAGTACACCGATATAGAGACAATGAATTGGTATCAGGCTTGCATGGTGTACGCATGTCAGCCAGATGAAACAATTGAGCGTCTAAAACAGGATCCCGATGTTAATCTAGTGACATCGCTCATGGAAAAGATTGTCCTGCCCAAAGTGAACTGTAAGTAGAACATCAATCGATTCAACGACTTTTCACGTTATGAATGAATTTTTCACGGGACTGTTTTCATTTAGCTTTGGTGACAGAATGCTGGGATCCATTGTCCACAACGCAAACCCTGCGCCTTATTGGTTTTATTAACCGCCTGGGTCGAGAATTTCCGCTGAACTCAGGCAATAAGCAACTGAGGAAGCTTTTTGAATCAATTATGAAACGCATGCGCCTGGCGCTCGAAAATGATGTTTATATACCCATCTTTCCAAAGCAGTAAGTGAATCTTAAGCAGCTGTCAATAATTTCAAAGCTTTAGAAACCTGAATTCTTTTTGCCAAATTTTAGGGTCCAGGAAGCAAAAGGATCGTTTTTTCAACGTCAGTTTTGCAGTGGGCTGAAGCTGTTTCGTAACTTTCTGAGCTGGCAGGGTATTTTGGCAGATAAACCGCTACGAGAGCTGGCCATAGGAGCGCTGTTGAATCGCTATCTACTGATGGCCATGCGTGTGTCGCGGCAAATGATGCAATTAATAAGGCCTACATTATTGTGAATACCCTGCCAACGGTCTGGTTGCTTCCTAACAGTGAAACGTTGAAGAACTTGGAGCTATTTATTAACTATATACGACAAACGATGGAAAATTGCGACACAAACAATCCACTTTTTATGTACGTATATTGAAAAACAGCCTTAAAAGACCAATTCCAAATAACATTTTCATTTGAATTCCCTCTTCAAGAGCAATCTTGCGAAAGCCAAGCAGATACTACAAAGACTACACAGCTTATGAAGTTCAATCCATACCAAACGACACCGAAACACACACTCATCACCTTATCCTAAATCTTTGCTCAATAATGGGTTTCAGCTTTTGGAAACAATAATAAGAATCACATAATATTTCTGGTATATAGATTACCATTATAGAAATTACTTCACTATCAACTCTTTCATATAACTTGGCTTAAAACTGTTTAAATTGATGTTTGAATGTGTCTTCATTAATTAACAATCTGTAAATACTACCCAATAACTATATCTTAGCTGTAAAAGTTGGAATGACTCGGTTGTCTGGTTAATACCCCAGACAACTATATTCCAAACAAACATGTTTCACATATAAAAATATAGGTATATATATATATATTTATATATATACTTATTAAGCTTGCAGGAATTAAGCCTCCCAAATGATTCGATTGTCTTTCCTATACCCACAAAGTGATAACAATTTTGGAAATGTTTCTCTTTTTTTATTATATAATTTTTACTTTTATTGAAGTTAGTTAGGGAACTTCTTGCGTGCATAGAAATAATAATATAATGTTTAAAATATGTACACAATATTCAACAATTCCAAAAAAAAACATAGACTTGTATTTTTTATTATGACTTTATATGCAGACGCAAACCATAACCAATTAAAATTTACTAAAACTAAATTATTTGTCGCCATTTGTAAAGACAAATTCAGTATTCCGGAAGTTATGTGTTCAGAGTTTAATCAGCCTTGGATACGGAAGCACGTGAATAGTTTTTGGCCAGTTCGACAACCTCCGCTTGCAGCAAATGCAATTGTTCGTTTACAGATTTGGATTCGGGACTGTCGGGTGTCGCTGCTTGTTGCAAAAGTTGCAGGACGAGATCTGAAATAATATTAAAAAATAAGATGAGCATAGGTGGACAAATAGACGAATGAATTTTTAAGTGTATATTACCATGGTAACGCAGCAGCAAAGCATTCTGTGACTCATTCAATGTGCTTCGAATGTGTTGCAAGATAGCAGAGACGAATTTGCCGGACGCATGCAAAATGCAGCCAGTAATGGTGGAAAGAGTATCAGTGCAGCCAGATGAAGTAACAAAGCTGGCTCATGACATTCGAGCAGCTGTTGCAGGAGCTTCTCCTTGTGACTAATTATCAGTAAACGATCCTTTTTCTTGTCAATTTTTTTGATTATCATGCTGCAGGCTTTAAGCACTGCCTCTGTGGCTATCTCAAAGTCCTCGATGCTTTTATTCAAGGCTCTGTTTTGTTCCAGCAGGGCGTTACGGTACTGCGCATCTGTTTTAAGGACAAACAAAAGATTAGCCTAGTTGACAGTAGTGGTTCATATGTTTATATACTTACCGCATTCTTGTATCAGTTTGATGCGTTGATCGACGTTAAGGTTTGTGGACTTCACTAATAGGTTGCATTCGGCTGCCACGTAAAGGGTTAACTCATTGCAAATATCATTGCCAAGGGATTTAAGCAGATATTTGACCAGTTGCTGTTGCGTGTCAGCAGGAAATAACTTCTGACCTTTCTCGTACAGACGTATGTCCACGAGTAGCGTGTTGACTCGCTCCTGGATGGCGGCGTGCGTCTGACGTCGATTCGTTTGGGGCGTCGTCTCATACAACTCTTGGGCCTTGACGAGCGCCGTCTGATTCAGTTGGCTAAGGGCAAAAGGAGAAATATTTAACTTAAAAGATTGATTACTAAAATTAAACTTACTTTAAATATAGAGCAGCAATATGCTTGGCCAGGTGATCTAGACCTTCTTCCTCCAATGCCATCTTGATTATATTTACAATGTCGGATAGTTTAACAAGTTCCAGCGCTTTACAAGATTTACGTGTGTTTCCCGCTGACGATTGAACGGTTTCGTCTTCATCATTGCTGTCTTGATGTTGAGCTGCTGCACGTCCTCGTTGATGTTTCTTGGTAGACTTGGTTTTAGTTTCACGTCCCTGAGCACCACCTCCCGCCTTGCCAGAAGCGGCTTTTTTGCGACGCTCATCGCGCTTATCCAGTTTACCGTCATCGTCAGCATCATGGGAGGCGCCCAAAGTGTTGCCCTTCTGGGCTAGAGTTTTCTCTACAATATATTGCTGATACACTCCACTATCGATAGCTGCCTTGGCCTGTGCCTGAGCCATGTCATGGCAAGGTTGCACCAGTTGCGTGAGATACGCCTGCGAAAAGACTGAAGAGGGCGTTAAAAGAAAGTTAGAATGAAACTAACTCTTAGATCATTTACCGATGCTTTCCAGATACACAAAATTACTGGCATTGCAATGCTTTTGTGCTGTTACAGCGGCAAAAGTTTCCTCAATATCTTCTTCAGACAAATTGGATGGCAATATGGTGGACAAGTCTAAATAGTGTTTGGTCGCACTACACTCATTCAGGGATGCCACCACAGTCAGCTCAATGAGACGAGCACCCAGTGCAACACGCTTGAGGAACAAGAACTCCTCATTCGGAAACTGTTTACGTATATATGTCTTGGCATCCGATATGCCAAGCTTATTAATGGCCTCGTACTCCAGGAAGCTGTTCTGCTTGTAGAATGAGCTGACCCAGTCGGCCTGGGTCTTGGCATATATGTGCGGCACATACTGAGCATTAGCTTGTTTGGAGGTGACCTGACCAGCTGGAGACACTTCATCCAATAGAGAGTGAAAAATTTTCTCCTGTACATTAATTTGCTGCAGGATGACACCCACGTTTGTAGGCTTTGTGATGGCCGCTAATGCTCCACGTATTTTCGCCTTGCAACGTTGTATGTAGGCCTGGGTAAAGAACACGCGCGGATTGGAAGCATCTTGACGCCCTTTGATGACTTTGCCCAAATGTTTCTCCACAACATTATGCTGAAGAAAATCCGATGGTAAATCAAACTGTGACGTTAAATCGGATATAGAAATTTCGCCACGTTGAGCCAACTTCTCGTTAATCTCCTGTGCAATATGCGTAATATAGTCTTCATCGATAAGCTGGCCAAGCATAAGATGTATCTCCCGATTCTCAGCCGCAATACGTTCAGCCAATGTCTCAATACGCGAAAGATCCACATTCAGCGTTTTGCTGACCTCCACAAGATTGGCTCGACCGCCATTCGCATACAATTCATCTTGAATTTCACGTTCCAAATGGTCAGGTGTAATGTACTCTTTGCCATCATTAGTGAATACAACATCTAAAGTTGTTTCTCTAGCAGCAAAGTCACTATTTCTATGCAATTGCGTTCGGATAGTCTACCCAGAGATAAGAAAGGAAAACTTTAGATGAAACAGCTGTTGCTTTGCCCATTACTTACTTTTGCAACGTGGAGGTCAGTTGTGCCTTTTGGAAGTCAGCTGCCAAGCGTTTTATTTCATCCCAGTCACTGCCCATTTTTGGTTTTGAATTAAATATTACAACTAATTTATTGAAAATAGGCTTCCAATTGGAAATGTGACGCGTCAACAAAAGTTAATTGTTATCGCCAAAGAATCGATAATTGCAAACGCAACAGCTGATTGAGGTTGTTGTAATTTTGGTAAAATCCTTAACTGTTATCGCCAGATTATCGATATTTGTAAGTGCAACAGCTGATTGGCAGTTTGTTGCAATTTTGGCATTATTTAAGCAGCCGGCATACGGTCACGCAGTATTCTTTAATTATTATTTTTAAATCAGATTTAGATTGGAAATTCGTCAAGAAAGAAAAATAAAAAAAAATTGTAAATGGATATTGTATGTGTGTATAAAGCAAGCGATGTATTACTAACACTAAATGTTCCAAGATGTCGATATCAAAATTATTCGTGAAAGTTTTTAATGAAGACATTTTCGAGCATTTGGATCAGGATAATTACAACTCAGACTTGGAAGATGATTTGGAAGCAAATTGCTCCACCGTTCAGGATCCGCGGACGCCAAAGCTCGATGAACTCTCCGTGACAAAGTGCGTTGCATCAATTGTCAGATAAGGAAAAGGATGATTTGTCATACATATGTGTATAAATCTTTTGCAGGCAAATGACCATTGTGAGAAACTGGTTGGATGACAAATTTCAACAAATACAAACGGATAGCAATGAGGAAATACGCAAACTTTATATAGAAACAGAGGCGCGTATTGGTCCTGAGTTGGCTATATTCGATGTGGACTACACGACAACTGTCCGTGTGTCCACCGACAGGCTGGCATTGCGTTCCCAAGGAAGTTTCAATACGGTGCGGGCAAATTGTTGCGTCTATGGCGGCCGCTGGATGTATGAGGTAATCAACCTTATATAAATAATAGATATAATATTTCTGTGTGGGAGTGGTATATGGTGTTTATCAGAGGGTTGTTTAGCTTACGGTCAATGACATTGAAGTGCCAAAACAAAGTGGGAGTGTGGGTTGCACGTGCGCGTTATTGACTAATTTTTGGTAAGACTTCCTTTCCATTCCTTTATTTCAGATACACCTACACACCAAGGGCGTCATGCAAATTGGATGGGCGTCCGGTACTTGTGCGTTTAATGAGAACAGTGGCGTTGGTGACACAAAGCACAGCTATGGATATGATGGGAGCAAGCAACAGGTCTGGCATATCTCCACTAGAAAGTAAGTAAATTAAATTAATATTAATATTTATTGTAAGCAAATCTCATATATTAATATCATCCAATATGCAGATACGGGGACAAGTGGCAAATTGGCGATATCATTGGTATCACCATTGATGTGGATCGTGAGATTATTGAATATTTTCGCAATGGACGTTCCATGGGTGTTGCCTTTGACAAGATACAAAAGGCGCCCGGTATTACATTTTTCCCCGCCATCTCGTTAGGCTATACCCAGGGTGTCGAGGCTAATTTTGGCAATCGTCCGTTTGTGTATCCTGTGCCTGGTTTTCAACCTCTTATGGCTCGTCCGATACTTAAGATTCGTCGCACTAACTTACTGCTGGACTATCTCGTCAATTTGGCAGGAATATTCTCTCATTACAACGCACAGAATTCAGCAACTTTCCAATCGGTTAATGAAGCGCGAGTGTCTACTAAAAAGACGGTCTATTGCATATTCGCAACTCTGCTCATTGAACGTTTCACAAATGAGGTGTTTGATCCGTATATCATTGAGGATGTACTTCTGGCACGCATCGCAAATATGACGTCGTTACAGTTGGAAAAGGAGCATCCTCATAGTATACTAAAGGGTCTTCTGTCCTTATTTTGGAACTTCATGGAAGCCGATGAGATTAAGTTTGTCCTGCGTAAGTTAGTCAATGCACTGTTGGGCACGTATACACACACCATACAGGGCGTGGACTATGAGAAGCATCGGCATACGTTGAGCTTAATGCACTGCATCTGTCTGCACGAACAATCACGGAAGTATCTGCTCGACCACAAGCTCTTCAAGAAGCACTGGTAAGGTCCAAATTGTGATGTTTAAAGGAAGTCTAGAGTTTTAAATGGTTCCAATGTAATCCTTTTGTCTGGTTTTTAGCCTTGCATTCTTTTTGTACATACATCCACTGGAATTTTATATAATGGAGGAGCTGCTGCCAGATTTTATGGCATGGACGGAAGGCATTGATGGACCCAAGGATAAATACCTTAACGTTGTGGAAAAGGTACGCAAGTCCACGGAGACTTTGTATATAGCCCAAAAAGATTTCCTCAATACGTTAATGACCAACACAGATGGCACCATTCAGGCTCCCTCCAGTCGTAAGATATTTTTAATAAAGATGCGACGATATGTCGTTGATCTAAGCATGGAGCAGCGCGTAAGTTATGACTAATATTCTGTTTAATGTATGTTTCTTATCAAACAATTGTTATTATTTTTCTTTGTAGCCTTTCCATGCCTTCTTTTTTATGCAGTCCAGCATACAGCATCCGTTAGATGCACCCGTTGCGCTCGCCTTTGTTTCCGTACTTATCGATCAAGTGCGGACGCTGTATAATGAGGAACTTCCCAGTCATGCTATGGAAGTAAATGCTGAATATTTTGTGGATGGTTCCTTTGATTATATGCATTTTGACCGCGTTGGCGGTGTTTTGTCGCATTTACGCAAAGTCCATAGAGGGGACATTGATACGCTTTTGGGCACAGAGCGTACCCAACAGCTCTACGACGAGGATCGGACTACGTCACGCGGCAACGAAGTTGGTATGTATCCAAATCATTAAATACTGTTTCAATTAATAAAATAATGATTGGTTTCAGATACAACGCTTTATCTGCTCGGAGAGAATATTAACAATGTGGCGGTTATTGGACACACGCAAGGCGCAAATAACACAAACTTTACGCAGTTTCTCAATCCTCGCGTATCACAAAACATAGAAACCACTCCTGGCAATTCGAACGCTGAATCGAGTGTTTGCGAGCTATTGGACACTTGTGTGCTGTTCTATTATTGCGCAGGGCATAAGTACATAGTGAAAATCGCAACAGTACGCGATGAGATCGCTACACTCAATGAGGTGCTAAAAGAAACGAAATATTATCGCGAGGATATTGAAAGCAAACTGATAGCATTGGAGCAGCATGCGAATATCTGTATGAATGAGAATCATCAGCAAGTCATGTCCGAGTTACGTTCCAAGTTTAGTCAGCGACAAAATGTATTTGCGGTGAGTATATACAAAATGACGCCAACAAAATTTGGTCAATTTGTACATCCTGCTACTTACAGACCCGTTCCATATCGCTGGCAAGAAAACAAATCTGGCTTCGTGCAGTGGCCTTAAATAACCATCGTCGATCTTTGTTTATATGGCTACTGGAGCGTGTTTTGCGCACATTATCGGTGAGGAAAATTTGAGATTATAACATTAATTCCAGGTTAATAAATAATCAAAATTTCCTCACCAGAGTGCATCGGCAATGGGTTCATTATTTTCATTTGTGCCTGAGGTTTATATAAATACTATGCCCATTTTACTGGACACTGTGATGGATTTCAGTCATCATGATATGCGTGCTCAGTTCGATCTGACGGAAGCCGAGTGCAGCGTCAATAGTGCTGCAGAGTTTCTAGCCATGCATTCGGCAGATTCGAGAATTGTTCTTGCCTCCTGCAAAGATTCACTATTGCAGGCCTTGGGCACGCTGACGTGCCATAGAGCTGGTGTTCGTGCATTGGAGCGTTCTTCGAAACGCGCTCAGGTGTCGTTGGTTCGGGCTCTGCTGCGTCCATATGAGAATCGTGCCTGGGGTCAAAGCAATTGGCTGCTTTTGCGCTTTTGGTTGGGGGAGGGGTATGCCTTCAAGGATGCACGTCAGCCCAGCGTCTGGCAGGGTGGCTCACAGCCCTTACATCAGGGTTTGTGCCGCAGCCGCTCAAGAAACGAAACGCACACTGGTCTGCTGCATAATGTCGCACCGGCATATCCATCCAAGCATTTTCAGCGTTTGATTGGCACTAAACTCTATGAAGATGAACCATTTGCCACCACATTCCTCAACTCTGTGCTAAGTCAACTAAACTGGGCCTTTTCGGAGTTTATACTGTTACTTCAAGAGGTGAGTCCCTGTACTTTCTCGACTTAAACAAGATCTTACAAATCTTCTTAACGACCTACGCAGATACAAAACACGGCCCAACGCCAAGAGAATACACTGTTTGAGCCTAAACAACTGAAGATCTGCTCCATGTGCTTCGAGCTGACTGTATCGCTAATGCGATGCCTTGAAATGATTATTACCGTTGCGCCGGACGTTGTTACCGATGAGTCGCGTGGAAATAGCGACTTGCTATTAAATCGTATTTGCCAATTGATCAGTCAGGTCCTGTCGCGCGTTACTGTGCCACCTGGTTGCTTTCAGTTTGTTGTAGACATGTGTTCCGCTGATCTGAATGCCGTTACACACTTTCCTATCATAACCGCTGCTTTGGGCGTATTGATGGCACTCTTGCGCAGCGAATTGGACTCCGATGTGACGCCTCATAAGGTGACGCGTATATCGCGTGCTTTTCTAACCGATCCCAGCTTCCAGTTTGCAACACTGGAGTTTGCGCTGGGCGAAATACGGACCCCGTTACTGGAGCAGAAGGATATACCTCGAGGTAATTTTGATCCGTCGTCACGACCGCACATTGATCCACTGACCAACGATGTCCGAGTGCCCTATATCAATAATTCCAAACGTATACGGGCGGATCCACCCATCATTAAATTTGCTTTAAGCGATTGTAAGTATTTGGGATTTACATAGCTTCCAACCATTTTTTAACTTTATATTATTTTTGTTAGATCCGACGCATGTTTCCCCAGAGGAAATCGATGATGTGCGACACCTTATAGAGAATCTGCGCATCAAGCAGACACTACTTTCCGACATAACATTACCCTCGGAGGACTCATTGTGTCCTATTTGCTGTGCCAAGCCAATAACTGCCATATTTACGCCCTGCAAGCATCAATCCTGCAGCGACTGCATCATGCAGCACATGATGAACTCTAAGGTTTGCTTCTATTGCAAGACCATCATACAGACTATCGAAACCCTTGACGGCACACTTATCTATTCCAACGAGGAACCAATTCTACCGAATCTTACTACTGAGAGTGCTTAAAAAACCCCACCGCAAAACCAAGTACAAGAAGAAAACCAAAAAAAACCTTCAAACAAATATCTAGTCAAGAACATAAATGATAAATTTCTACGCTTACAATGTGGTCATATATATATACATACATGTATATATATAACGTTCATGCATACCACATACATACATATATATAATATATGCTTATATATATATATATATGTATATATTCGTTTCTTTAGTTTCTTTCTTTCCTAGTATTTTGTATTTGATGCTTGATTCAAATAATTATTTCTGATGTGATATGCTAAAGTGCAATTTAGACCCAGACAAAACTGACAAAAATACCATAAAAATACCAATAAAAATCAAATAGGTAGCGCATATTATATATAATTTATGATCTCTTGGGTGTACAGAATACAACAATATTTTATAATACTTTAAGCGGATTGATTATTTAACAGTTATTCCCGTATATTGTTATTTAAGTAAAACGTATGTTTTTTTCGGTTATTTTTTAACGCAACATTTCTTGTTGATAAGTTATCCATTTATACGATTAAGATTGAAATTTTGTGTTCATCAAATATGCATTTATTCTTTATTTTATGATGTGAAGAGCCAATTATTGTATAATTTAAGATACACGTATGACATATAAATACTACTATATTTAATAATTCCAACCTAGTATTATGCTATACTATAAATGTTTCTCAAACTAAATTTGGACAATCAAACCAAATTCTCAACAATTTCCTATTACACTTAACGTTCTCTCCCCCTTTCTATTTGCTGTCTATAATATAATTTATTATGTTAAAGAGTACAATTGGTGGTTAAGACAACTTCCTGATCTTAGACCACATAAAACTGGATGCATTTCTCAAAATACAAATATACGCCTAAACTCTTAATTCTTTCGTTCTTTGTACTGGTTTCTTGACTTTTCATGCGCGTTTTTTTGAAAAAATAATTAATTTTAAAGCAGTTACTACTAGATATTCTGGTGTATATAGTATACTCATATTAAAATACAGATATATATATGTTATATATAGTATATAAATAATAATTTGTTAAGCACATTCATATATATACGCGTATATATAGATGCGTCAGGTGGTATCAGGATGTGAAGCCTTAATTTTATAAAAGGTTTGTCTTTGAAGTTTTTTGGTATTGTCATTCATCGAGAGGTTCGGGTATACAGTATATAGATAAATAGATATATATAGGTAAATATATATTGATAAATAGATATAGATGTAGATAGAACTATTGTACTTTGATCGGTTTATGCAACTCTAATAGACATTCAACTTGCAAGACGTTACCTACTGAGATATATATTATATATATATTGATAGGTTACGAGTACGAGGTACACACATTACATCTGGTATACGGATATCAACCAATAGCTACTCTTGTAGTTGGACCTAATCTCTAATAATTGCCGACTCTAGACTAGAAAAGCGCGCAGGGTAAATTTAGAATCAGTGGATATGATGTGATGATAGGCATTTGACATGTTCCTCTTTCCGTTTCCGTTTCTGTTTCCGTTTCCGTTTCCGTTTCACTTTACGTTTCCGTTTCCGGTTGATAAAACTATATTTGTATTTATAGTACGGTGCAAGCATTTGAGTGCGCACGATGCGAGTGTCGCCCATTGCCTTGACCAAAGCCGGTGCAGCACTGGTGGGTTACAGGGCCGGAGCTGCGAGCATGCTGGAAGCTTTGGCTGCTGCTCATTTTGGGATCGTGATGGCTATGATGACAGCCAGGTGCATGACTGTGCCTGGCAAGCAAAAGGAATGAAAGGATTGGTTAAGTTCGACCAACAACTCGACTTACCCTTGATTACAAATGGTTGAATCAGATATGGAGCTGGGCATTGTACGGCTTAAAGCCTGTGATGGTGGTGGCGGAAGGAATAGTGGGCAACCACCGGCTGCCATGTCACCGCCACGAGCACCATGTCCAAAGAGAGCAATGCGCATTTGAGCTGCCTTGGATGTCGATTGCGGATCCACTTCATGCACCTCTTCGATCATTTTGTCCAACTTTTCCATGGCCTTGGTTTGCTTGGCGGCCAGGAAGGCCTTGCGTGCCGCCTTTGACATGGAATGCGGCCTGGAATTGACTCGTATGTGTCATTCTTGCAATGATTGGGCTAACAATTAGAGGAGGAGGCTCACCTGGCTGGGGCGGAACTGCTTCGTGTCGGTGGTGGCGAGTGAAGGGAAATGGATGTAATGGAATCCTTGGTACCAGGGCGATCGCTGCTGCTGCTGGCCTGCACCGCTGCTGGTGCTGTACCCACCACAGTCTGTGCAGGCTGTGCCTTCGGTAGACGCATGGGACAAATGCCACGAAGGCAGCTGGGAGGGGGAGTGGAAGATGCAGCCAATAACAAGGCGGCTTTGGATGTGCTAGGCGCAAAACTCAACGGCGGCTGAGGTGGTGTATTCCTCGCCTCCAAGGTGGTGCTGGTGGAGAATGTGATTTTTCTAATTATATGATATGATGTGGTGGATGAGTCCGTCTCACTTTGCCTTGACTTACTTTAACTTGGCTGCTTTGTCTCGATCCAAGGAAGCATTAGACGTTGATGGCTTCAGGCTGGCGCTGCTGCAGGTGGCCGTCTCGCGTGGTGGAGCAGTTGAAGGAGGTGTCTGCTGATCCATGGCAGCCAGCTCCTCGGGTGTAAACTTATCGGGATTGCTGGGCCTGGGCTTGGATGGAGCACTGCCAATGCGAAATGGCTGAGATGGACTGAAGCCACAAGGGGAACGCACGTTGTTGTTGTTCGTGTTGCTATTGGCCAGTGAGCCGCGTGATATTTGTAGATCCTCCAGGAACTCCTCAGTGTCCAGTATAAGTGAACCAAATATGTCGCTGGGTGAGCGCATGAACACGTGCCCAGTAGAATTGGAGCGAGATTCGCGACGCCTGTCCTCTTCAGGATAAAAGCCGGCATCGATGGGACTACGAACTGGAGAATTAGCGATGCTGCGTCTGGCCACATCCTTAAAGGTTACCGGCGAGTAGATGCGACTGCTGCGTTCATCTGCTGCCATAGCTGTTGAAGCTATCGGAGCATGATGTGTTAATGCTGTTGCAGCAGCCAGAGCACTGCTGGCTCCCAGCACCACATTTGACAGGGCAGCCGGTGGTGGCTCAGCTGGTGGCGGTGCTATGGGCGTCAGCGGCTTAGGTGCCGGTAGAATGGCCTTGGCCATGGGAGTCAGCGGTGGAGCAGCGGTAATTGAATGCAAGGGCATGCCTGCGGTCAGCTGCAGTGGGAGGCGATTCTCACGCTCCTCCAGCCAGTAGGTCTTCATGGTGCCTTTGCCTTTGACTTCGATCTCGCCGCGCTCAAGAATCTTATAGTTGGGTCCAATCAAAACTTTGGTTGACTCCGATATGTGCACCTTCATGGCAATGCTGGTCGATTCCATTCTGGAGGCGGTATTGACACTATCGCCAAAGAGGCAATAACGTGGCATCTTTAGGCCTACAATGCCAGCGACCACGGCACCCGAGTGGACACCCACACCTGTTCAAGGATTAATCGTGAATCATCAAGTTTGAATGGATTAGTTGACTTACGTATTCGCAAATGCTGTCCCGTTGAGGGATCCTTTAGATCGGTTATGGCTTCGACCATATCCAGTGCCATATCACATACTCTCTCGGCATGATTCGCATCCTTGTCCGGTGCTCCAGCAACCACCATGTAGGCATCACCAATAGTCTCCACTTTATAAACACAATTTCGCTCGGTGAGTGTGTCGAAAATTGAGTACATGGCATTCAACATGGAGACCACCTCCATTGGTGTAATCCGACTGCAAATCTCCGTAAAGGTGACAATATCCGAGAATAATATCGAAACGCTGTCAAACATCTGCGCCAAAGATTGGATATTTGAGTTAATCTCATTGATGCCAGTGAATTATGTGGATGCACCTACCTCACAGGTATCTATGGGATTTTCGCCGCGTCTTAAACGATCTGCCACCTGTTTGGGTATCATCTGATACAGGAGTTCATCGGTGCGTCGCATTTCCTCATCCAGTTTTCGCATGGACTCCTCCAGTTTCTTGGACTTCTGTTGCTCCTGGTCCAAGGCCAGTTTCAGCTCCACGGACTGCTGTGTACCCGCAAGCATAAGATCTCTGCTGAAGTCATGCATCGACAGATCATTGATGTAGAGTCCTGTGGTAATCAGTGACGTCAGATCAGGCATCACGGGAGTGCCCAGAAACATGATCATGCGCCAGTTTTCCATGTAAACCATTTGACCTAAAATCGTCCAAAGCAGACAAGTTGTAATATGTGTATGATCCTTCAGTGGGGATCCTTTATCCATTTACTGCATGATGTACTACTCCGTTTGCCTGTTTGAAAGATTACCTGCAAAATATTAGGATTAGATTTTACCTTTTAGCCTGAGTGACTTTTCTGGCTCGGTGCCATCATCGTGCAGCAGCAAGTCCTCAGTCTGTGCATCCATACGCTCTGTAACTGGATCCACTGTGACCAGCTCGAATATGTTGTTGGTGCGATTAAGTATCTAATGGGCTTAAGGGGTTAATGCTGGGATTAATTGGGAGACTCGGGCTACTTACAGTTTGGAATTTGAACGCAATAAGGGGACGCACTAGGTCGAACCAGGCGGTAATCTTCTTGCCAAGCAGCTCTGGCAAAATGACCATCAAAGAGTTGCCAATGCTGCGCACAACCATGTCCGCACTGCCAAAGGAGGAAGGAGGGAAACTTGAAACCAGAGCCAGATTAAACTTTGTGCTTGCTCCTACCCGAACACCATGCAAAATGGGAATATCTCGAATAGCACATGGGCGCTTATGGGCAAGTGTTTCTCCTCCCGTGTCATGGCCAGCGAGGCGAGCGTAAAGGCGCGATTATCGAATGTCAGTTGAAAGGTCACATGGACCGTGTCGAAGAGTATCTCCTCCCGCACCAATTCGATATGCATCTCCTTGTGATAGAAGTAACGAGCCACCTCACGTATCTGACCCATTGTATAGTACACAAAGCCACGCCTCTTGGAACGATAGTGAAGCGTGAGACCCTGTTTGGTCTCGTTCTCACAGATGAAGCTCGGAGCACGCATGCGCGGATACGAGAACTTCAGATATTCATGCAAATTATCCAGACCATTGAGGAAGTCCCGCATGTGCCGTCCCAGCACCGACAACACCCGATCGTATCCATACTGACCCACAAAGCCAACAAAGTAGACACCCAGACGATCCATAAACTCACGCTCCGACACTCCCAAGACCTGGACAGATGTAGGAATATATCATAGATGATTAGATCTGTATGTAATGAGGAGTTGATTGGTTTGGTTACCCACCGTCTGAGCCTTTTTGGCCAACTTGTTGAGCAAGTTCTCCGGATACACCTGATGCACGCTGAAGGAGGGCGCATCGATGCCCGCCTGGCGTCGTATATCCTCCCATTTCTCCTCGCCGTAGACGGACTTTATGTACTCCGATAGATTCTCTAACAACAGCCCATACATATTCTCAACAGTTGTGTTTAAGATTTTCTATAATTAATTTCAATTTCACTTAATTTTTTGTGCCTTCAGCACATCGCTTTGGGTTGTTTATTGAAGTTGACCTGTTGATTATAAAGGTGGGAAAATCTTTTGATTTACTTTTTTATTTGAGGTTAATCAAATAATAATTATAATAATAAAACATAGAAAAAGATCTTACAACACGGCGCGTCAATTCACACAATTTTAGACCGAAAACCATTTGGAATCCTTGACACAGATTTTCTTTTCATATGGAACCCTCTTTACGCAGCGAGACACATAAATAATATCTGTCTTACTTTAATGTTTTAAATGTGTTTTTGTTGTAGCTTATTAGCTAGTATTTTTGTTTAGGGAATTCTCTCTTTCCTTCGTTTTACAGGGCCTCCACATTAAGTATACGCCCCAGCACCGTTTGACTTTAGTTTTCATGGATTACTGTGCGCATTTTGGCTAAAAAACCCCAGGCCCCAAAGGCAACTGACCAATGTTGACTTTTTTTGCAATGCACCAGACATTTGGCGCCTCATAATTTAAATTTGTTCTCCTCTTTTCCACTTTTCTTCTTCTCTTTTTTTGTTGCCTTTGGGAAATATGTCAATAGATTGACTCGCCTTTTGATGCGTCGTTTTCATAAAGCCATCACCACTTTTGGTTTAAATCAACAATTGTGCGGCCAAGTGATGAGAGACATCTGATTATTCTGATTATTGGCTTGAATTTGTTAACTTTTAATTTAGAATGGCACGTTTTCAGTATTGATATTGAGTTTCTTTAAGAAGTTCTTAAAATAAATGCAATCAGAATTATTGGCATATATTCGACTTGGAGGAAGGAATACTAAGTTTTCTTTGCCTTCAAAGTGAGATACATTGCCCAATAAACTTTATGGGATCTTTATACGATAGTTAAAGCTAAATGCAAAAGGCAATTTAAAAGGTTCTCTCTATGATTAGGAATCCCAAAAGAAACAGCAATCAACAGACGAGTTCAATCCAGGACAGGAATAAGTATCTTATAAACCATTGGATAAACGTCGTGAATTCAATTCTGAATGGTTTTAGTTTCAGGTAAATAAATATATAAACACGTTTCTGGTTTTAATTAAAATGCTTTGACTGCCATAAACAAATTCTCTAACAAGCACTTAAAATAACACTTATAACTACTCGTAATCTGATTGATTGTCTATTAACTTTCTGTTATGTTGTCAGCAAGAACTTACCCTTAGCTCTTTAATTGAATGTTTATCCACTTTCATGTTAATAAAATCATTTTAGAACGCAGCAGCAGACCAATTAGTATCTATTAGCAACAACTTGTTTGGCTAAAGTGCATGCTCATCTCTGTCTAGTCTAAAAAGCCTTTTACCAGTTGTTATTGTATTACAGACAATATGTGCACACAACGGGCTGCCCATTTAATTGAGTTAAGGGTATTTTAAAGTGCATTAATAATGTCGATATGCATAGAATGCAATTAAGTGGCCGCAGGCCACAGGCCACAGGCTACGGTTCAAACAAGGATAAATGCAATTATCAAGTATACGCCGTGTGTACCGCAATGCTCTTATCGGACAAAGAATAAAGTGCTGCAGCAGCTTGTGGCATGCCACTTAAGCCGCTTTGGGCCTAGTCGGTAAACTGATTACAGCAGTTTTATTGTCTTGCTAAGTGGATCTCAAGTCAACTCAAGTGAATTTATTTGCACATAGGCAACAATTAAGTGTAAATGGACAGGAAAATTGCTATTTATACTGCGGTCACAGTAATTCTCGGTAAATGCCTAGCATCAAATCAACGCTAATTCTGTTGCACTCGAAGGCACCTGCTGTATGCCAGGTACTCGTATCCATATCTAATTGCGAGACATTCAAGTCTTGTTCCCACTCCTTCCAGGCGAACTCTCAACTCAACAGACTTGCATAATAAACAGTTGCGATGGCAAAGTCCATAGAAACATATGTTATTACAGTTGCAAGGACATGCGAGTATGCTCGTGTCAATTGTAAGTCACATGTAATCCATAAGAAGCCGTAAATTGAGTTATGCACTTGAGCGCAATCAATGTCGAATGCGGATAGTTTAGCATGAGTCTCGAGGCTGCAGTTGCTCACAAGCTGCTCTAAATTACACGAAGGACACCACTACGTAAATTGCGGTGCCTGGAAGTGCCTTCTGGCATAACAGATGAGACTTGAAGCTAAATTGAAAGTGCCAGGCTGTAGGTAAATTCATTAATAAAAGCTATTGAATAGAACTTGGACTCGGAGCTAAATCGTGTTAAACTTATATAAAATTGTTTAGGATAGCTTCAATTGCAGTATTGAAAGTCTGTTCATACTTTATTTCTGTCATTTGAGCCGCTTAAGAAAAGTTAGTTCTAAGATTTGATACTATTCAGCGAATGGATTGACTTTTTCTTTCCGAATTATATAATGTTATATTTAATAATGTCTTACAAATGAGACACTGTAGTTGAAAAATCACCGTGTCCCTCCGTGATTGAACTGTCGTGAGATGCGTGATTGAGAATCACAGGTCGATAAGGATCTTGTTCGAAGAAGAAAGAGACGCTATAGCATATCGCTGATCGCCAATCATCGTTAGTAATGAGATATTGGCCCAATTTGGCATTACCTATAGCGAATGTGCACGATGAATAGAGAGTAAAGTGAGTTTGTGGAATTTTTGTATGCCGTCGATAAAGATTCAACAAATTGCAATATGTGCTGGGAATTTCTTTCATATAAAACGACAGGTACTGGCATTATATGTAACAGTCAAGGATATATTATGCTTATATATATGTGTGTATGATAATCAGGCACAGCCTGATTGAATTAAGCTTTACATTCTAGAATAACATTGCCTTTAACTTATCAACGTTCAAACTCAGGTAGTGCAACACACCAGGTGCTTTTATAAAAATATTTGTTGCTAAGAAATATGTTATAATTAAATAATAAAAAAAATGTGGGAACACACCACTGTATAATAGTAAGCCTATATAGAATTAAAAAAAACTAACCTACTCATTTATTTCCGTACGCATTAAAAAGAGTTAAACAGCTACAAGATCTATCGGCATCTCAATCTAAATTACTGTTGCGAATACTTTCCAAAAAAAAATCCCATTTTGGGTGAGAAAAATAGCAAAAAATACCTTAAAACAGCCAACGATTTTCAACAGCAAATTTCTTTTATAATATTCCCAATATGTTGTCTATTTCAACAACGACAAATTCTTCATTAGATTCTTCTTTATGGGGTTCCAATGTACTAAGTATTAGAAAAAGATCAACGCATAGTGAAGGTTTGCAACAAATTTCGAGACGATAATATAGTATGAGTATCCATAAACATCGAATTTATAGCTTAGTATAGATTTTTTTATATTATAACAGATAGAGCTTCTAAATTTTTAAATCGAACCTGAAATTAAAATTGGCAACAGTGATCTCAATGGTTGAATTCACGGCTATCAAATCACGCTTACCGATCACGCCGTGATTAATAAATCACTGATTTAACGATATATATTTAGCTTCTTTAATCTCTTGAAACTTTCTTAATCTATTTCAAATAATTGAATCACAAAACTTGATGTAGATAGCCGGGTTTTGGCATCCGCAAGTGTCTGACTTACTCTTAATTGAAAGATGTATAAAAAGGCTAATCATTGCATCCATAGATGCTTCTATTGAGCAGTTCCTAAGAGTAATCATATATCAACAGGTCAGAACAGCAATCACAACAGTGGAAATGCTTTGAATAAAGGACATATAAATAATAATAATTTTTATTATTCTCACTTTCCGTCGCTTTATTTTCGGTTTATTGCCATTTGCGTTGGTCATAAACATATTTCATTCTATTCTTTATGCTTATTCTCTAACCGCACTCGTATCAACCTCAAACCTCCCCATATTCGCAACCATTCATAAAATTTATCTAGGGGTTAAGCATAAAAAATGCCACAACGAATATAAGGACTGAGGAAACCAAAATAATACGCTTATGGAAAATCAACAAAATTATTTCCATTTGCATTTCCATTTGGCTTAAATACAAGAAGCAAAAAGGAATGACTTGGCCGAGTGTACTCGACTAGAGTATACCCTGTAGCCAGGACAAAATGTGCAGCAAAGCAACAAATGTGCAGTAGATATCCTTTAAATTGTAAACAAATCTTTATTGTCTTATACAACTAGTTTTTAAAGTCTATAAACATCCTGGACTTCCCTTTTTGATCAAGGATTTAAATCATAGAAGCTGCTTTCTCGACTTGATCCCATACAAAGTATATATAAGAGTAAACTTTTATTCTTAGAAATTGTTTAAATTGAGTTAAGACTTTGTATTCAGTTTTTAAAATTCAGTCTTATATATAAATTTATATGTATATGTTATTTAGTTCTTATTTAATATAAATTTAATTGCCCATAACATTTTTATACTTGTATAAACAAAACCAAATAGAATAGACCAATCTTTTGACGTCAGTCAGTTAAAATTGTACAAGTAGAAAGCTTTTCATATTATTTTTCCCTTTTTCTTTCTTTCTTTTTGGCAACATGTATTTCGAATACTTTATAAAAAGAGCTAACATTCAAGTAGATAAATCTTAATGATATACTATATAATAGAAAAAAAGGCGGTACCCGAAATTTATAAATAAAACACAATGATGTGTGAACTATAAAAACCAACAAGGCTGACAAAATCTATAATACTATGCCATGGTACAAAAACTTAAGAGAATTGTCAAAAGAACATTCTATAGAGCTTAGGAGCAAATGGATGATATACGAGTAAAGATAGGAAATAAAAAAAAGTATTAACTGAAAAACAACTTTTTGCTTTACTTTCTTCCCTTCCGCTTTCAAAAATATTATACAATAAACGATCGACAACACTTGTGCCAAACCCATCAAAACATTTTCCAAAATGCTGTCATCTGTTGGAATTTTTGTGGCTTTAAATTTTTGATATTTTTAATAACATTTTGTTGTCTTGTTTCGCTGGCCAATTACGCTGTGGTGTTTATTTATGAATGGAATATATACATATCTAGATATCTATACCTATATATATATATACTATTTGTATACTATTTACGCATTTCAATTGCCAAAATAATAAACAGGATGTGCGGTCAGCATCCTGTCGATATGGAAAGTGCTCTGAGGTGATTGGAATCACAGCTTCTGTTCATATGTAACTTCCTGGGAATCTTTTTACTGCCTTTAGCTGTTTCCATATATCTGATTACAATCACTTTCTCCTTGAGTAATTCTGGCTCGGCAGAGTTCAGATATCCGGCCTTCAGCCTTCGGCCTTTTAGTAAAGCAATTTGGGATTAGATAGTTTCAAAAGAGGACTCTGAGTTGAAGTTTCGACAAACTCTGTTATAGTCATCACACAGCACTCGGAAAGGTTCATGTAGAGAGTAGTTAGTAGTAAAGGTATTAAGAGAAGGTGTTCTAAAGTTACGAGTGGGTTTCGATCTAATATACAGAAAAGCTAATTTGGCTCAATAACAGAGAAAAGTCAATTCCGATAATTATTAATTTATGTAAAAAAAAGAGAGTAAGAGATGGGAGGTTAATTAGTAGTAGTCTACTGTGGTATGAAGGCAAATCGGTAGCTGGAGCCCAGTTAAAGCCACGAAGAGCAAAAAGAAGAAACTTCTTCTGTAAAGACTCAATTCTGTCTTGGTTTAACGAATATTGGGGAGACCGTTGACATTTATCAAATCGAACATAAGTAAGCTATATATGGCTATTAATATTACTAAAGCGTAGTTTTCATAATCGATGGAATAAAACTGTCATTTAATATCAATCCTCACCTTGTTTTGTATTAAACTCTGGCATATATCTTGATATTATTAATTATTCAAGGTACGTATAACAGGTGTAGCCCCCCGCTTTTGTGATGGAAACAGGGTATGAATAAATAAAGTCATCGCATTGCTAGCTTTTCACAGCTTGTTATCATCAATCAAATTTAATTTTCCCTGGGGGCGTTGGGCAACAGTCATTTTCCATTTTCCATTTTCAAGGCAACGTGTGCAATGTGCATACAATGTTGGCTTTTAGAGCTCTGGCCATTGCATAGTATTGACCCTATTGTCCTTGACCATCAAATAAAGTGCACTCGAACGATGTGCAAATTTGTCATCCTTGTCGACAGTGATTGATGCAGTGCCTGAAGGTAAAAATTGTTCTAGACATGCGGAAGCCATTGATTTTGATTTTGATGCTTGACACTGGGGAGGAAAATCAGGTTCTAAAACTGTTTTATAACTTGTAAGAGTTTTTGTTTAACGTATGCATATCTCGGTCTCATATGGCTGACATGTTTTTCAGACAGTTTTCCAGCCTTTAATAACAACATTGAATATTCACGTCATATTCAAAACATTTCAATGAATTTATAAACAAACGAAAAAGAAAATAAATTTCTAAAGCCAACACCTACAGGCAATGAGCAAATATCTTATGTACTCATCCTACATACGAGCGGGGTATACCAAAAAGAAGAAAGAAAAAAAAACGCAAAATAAGCCTTATATACAGACAACGATAGAAGCATGTACTATACGCAGATGTGTATTATTATGAGGCAAACAATTAATTTTCAAGTTCATTTGCGTGGGTAACGCCACAGAGGCATCTAAGCATCCAATGGACCAAGAGAATTCAAGACCCTAGCAGGGCATTCGATATAGCTTTGGGGTAAAGAGATACATATACGATCCGGCAGTATACACATACAACATATATATATATATATATATATATATATAGACTATGCATATATTTATTTTTATATTTTTGAGAAAATGTATTTGAAGGTGGCTGCTATATGTTAAGGTTATATTTTATATACATAGTATACTCGTATGTAGGCGATGGCAAACTATGTATAAGTCTCTAAGACTAAAGGCTTCAGAGAGCCGAAAGCCGAGAGCTTTTTGAGTTTTCATTTAACTCTATTTATGATATTTTTTATTTTCATTTCATTTTCTCTTGCTTCATTTGCAGCCTGTATTTGCAAAACGTATGACTCAAAAATCTTATATTATTTTTCTTTCACTGTTTTGTTTTCTAGACAAGTTCACGTAATATTGAAAATTGCTCATACGACGCGTTGACATTGTGCGCTTTTTCTACTCAATTTTGTGTCGTTTCATTTCGTTTGACACCTAAAAACACAAAAACACAATTTGTGAACAATTTTAAAAACAAGTTCAGCACATAATTAACTATAATAATAGTACTACAGATACTTTCCATACTTTCTTTCTTATAATAAATTTTATGTATGTATAAGAAAGTGTGTGAAATTGCAAGGGGAATCTATTTAACAAGCGAAATATCTTAACTTAGCTTAGAAAGGGTTTCAAAATGTTATCGCATTATTATTATTATTATTTAGTAGAGCCATAAAAATGCATTTTAATAGCAAACGTTTTAATTTAAAGTGCCTGCAATGATAAGAGAATGCAAAATATCCTTCGCTGAGAGAAGAAAGTACCACATGCACTTACGAGGATTAATAATGCAAGAGTTTTCATTGATATGTGGAAGGCCTTGATTTGTGTATGGAATGAAAGTCAAGGAAAAGCCTTGATTTGTCTATGGAAATCAAATCAAGGAAAAGCCACTCATCATTAAACCTACTGATTGGAGGTACCTAAGGGATAGAAATCAGACATTGAAAGATTGAGTTCGATTTTTAATTAGTCAGGCAAGAGCCTCAGCGTTCCTTCAATAATTTATAGCTATAAAATTTTCTTATGCTCATACAAGGAAAACTGCAACAATTATATACATATATCATATATAGATACACATTATATATGTTTTATTATCATATTTTCATAACATTCTGACAAATAAAGAAAAATTATAGTATTTTCTTGATACAATTTATTTTCAAGTTGAAGAATATAAAAAGTCGAATATCTTATCTAAAATATATAAGATTTTATTGTATAACTAATATATTATTTATAATATTTACTCATTGCCTTTTAAAGACATACTTCTGGGCCAATTACACTTGGCAATGAACAAAACATCAAAGTAACACTTTTAGTTTTAAATTTTTCTGATCTATACCCTGTAAAGGTATAACTGGGGTATATTAATACATTCTTGATCAGCATCGCTAGAAATAGTGTCTATGCAAATTTCTTTTGGAAAATCAGGATCGTTTGACCTTTGGGCTTAACTTCTTTTACCCTTTTTTAAACTCTCTTCGAAGATTACTTGGAGTCTTCTCAGAAATGAGTAGAAGGCATATCTAGATCGATCAGTTTGTTGCCTTTTTATTTTTGGTTTGTTGCATTAAAGAAACGAATCTAAGCCAAAGCGAATGCGTGCCAGAAAGTAAAAGTTTAAACGATTTTCAATTCAGTACTTTCTGTAGGTGCATTTTTCGATTGGATTTGCCAAGAGAAATCTCTGCCAGGTATTTCCTAATGGTTCTTTTGTGATTTTCCCTCAATGTTTTTGGGTCCACTGCATTTGCAAAGAAAGTCAAGTTCAAGTCCGAAAAAATACGTATTACAAAATTGTTACCAAATTGTTTATAGTTTGTTTAAGGGCAAAATAGATCGATCTTCCGCCTTATGTAAGGTAAACAAACAAAGTCAAACGAACGACCGATGCAATTGCATTAGCCTTGAATAATAAAACTGACGTAAATTACATTTTTGTTTAGTGTATCTCAAAATATTGCTCACCAATAAACTCTAAGGTCAAGTTACCTTTTATATTGAGCCCGGGTAATATTCCTATAAATACTCCAGATAGTCAATTACTACGACTGCCCTTCAACTGGAGAATCAAATAGTTTCAAAAATCTATTGTTAGCTTTCACTTTGGCTGATTCAACAAGCCCCAGGAAAAACTCTATCCCTGCGATATATTTACTATGCTGTAAATTGTTTTTATTTTTTGTACATTTTCCGGAATCTTTATTGTTTACATTGAAATTTCTTTTAGTGTACGCACGGCCAGTATTGTTTATTTATCAATGGACCACATGATACCATTACTTTTTCCATTAGAATACAGCTTCCAGTTACGAGGAACAGGTAGAATTTTGCATAAATAAACACGAGTGCAACCAATGTAAAAACAAGAAAAGTATTTTTGAAATAAAAATACAGTTCCATTGAATGTGAATGCCATTTTGTTTAAGGTTAAGTGGCGGATAGGAAACAAAAACTACTATTTAAATGAAAATTATAGGAAATTTCTGCATATATTATCTCTTTTTCCCAAGGCCCATTGTTAAGTCAAATTTCTATCGTATAATCTAAAAATGTTCTGAAACATTTTGAATTTATGTTTGTAACCTTAAGATATATATCTTAATTATTATATTATTGGGTTAAAAATTGAAAGTGAGTCAAAGTACTTTGTATATATATATATATTCGTATAAGTTCAATGTTCAATTCAATATCACAATTGACGCATTTCCTCCAAAAAAGAGAAAGTCGAGCGAATATCGACGAATATGAATGGGACATGTTGGTACAAACAAGGTTTGTGGAACAAAAATAAAATTTTTCATACGAAAATATACAACGAGAATAATTCCCATGATATATTTTTGTAGATATGCATATAGTCAAGCATATATATGTTTATGTGTATAGGTTAATATCTGGCTTTCCTTTCAACTCATTTAAATCCACAACAATGAGTGGGCGCTGGCAATTCTTAGCAGAATCTGTCGGATGCCGCCTTCTCTGACACTGCCCACAGACAGATCGGTGGAAAGCTATAGCCGTACTTGCGGAGCTTTTTGTTTTTTTCTCAATACATATAGAATATATATATATATATATATCATCTACCTACGCCGTAAGGAATATCGTGCTTTTTGTCGGATGTGAAACAAATGGCAAATGGTGAAACGAGTAAAATTGGTGAGGCGAATTTCGTATGGTTTGCAGTTTGAAAAAATTCTTCGTTGAGGATAGATCGCTATTTATTAGGAGTAAAGCAAATTGTAAGCCAAATAACCAAATATTATATGGATAACAAATACTTATAAATAATATATATATACATATTATTTGGCACAATTAAATGATTAATTACTAAATGTGTGCAACTCTTGAACAATTACAAAGTGAATCAACGATAAGTTTATGAAAAAGGTTTATAAACTGGGAATTTGGACAAATGATTATAATGGAATTATGTTGATAAAATATGAATGAATTTTGGATGATTACATAAGAGGCAAAGACATTTGATACCAAGTGATGAAGTTCGATGGAAACTGGCAAATGAATTGTGAAGTGTTGTTGTTGTTGTTGAATTCTGAAACAGATTTCGAACATTGTTTTAACAATAAAACAGAAAAAAAAAAGAAAATAATAAATAGAGACATTTAAAGATTATAACTATTAATATCTATATACTCGAATCGTTAAATTGAACAAGAAGCTTAAAAAATATTTGTCTATTCTGAACTAAAAAGTTTGGCGTCGGTTTTTTTAACCTGACGCACGCAGGGAAAAAATTTAACTCAAGGACATTTATAAATAACGCAAATTTAGCTGCAGCTCGCGCCGAACGTCGTCGTCACAGACATACACACACACACACACACACACACACACACATACAAACAGGCACACACATGCACAGCGAATAGATCTCGTATAGAATTATGCTAGAGAGTGCTAAAATTTCAGTCTGCCGTTTCATATTAGATCTTTATATCTTTATAAATATATATATAGTATATGGTATAACATGCGTATACTGACGATATTATTTGAGAAATAAATTTATTTTTAGTGATTGATCTTGTATATATATATGTGTATATACGTACTATATACTATATATACATGTCTTTTATACAATTTTTTTAAACTTTGCTCTGCTCTAAAGTGGCACACAGTCTGTTTATTTTCGAACTGAAGAAAATCGCCGAGTCAGCCAAGATTTGGACAATCGGAACCCAATCTATAGGAAAATAAAACAACATCTCTTTGGTGTCCCAATCTCGTGCGTGCTGACATTTGAACAATCGTATAATATATTAAGATTCAGATTCCGAGCCAAAACGTGAAAGAAAACTGTAGCCAATGCGAAAATGTAGTGCAAAGTGCAACACGAAAAAGAAAAATTCTTAAAAAAAAATAATAAAGTTAACAGTATAAAATGTATAAGAACTTCAAATAAAACTGTTAATATATTTGGGAATTTTTTTTGATTGATTACAGCGAACGAGTTCAACGAATATTTCTTGTGCTTGAAGTACACAAAACAAATCGATCAAAATGTTCAAGAATCATTTGGAAATGATTGGGCGCAATGAGAGCCCCAGCAAGAAGGCCAAATTCTGGCAATCCTACATCAGATCCCTGAAGGGTAAGCATTCATAAATCTATAAGTTAGATATAGATAGATACGATACATACGATATAGAAAGAGATACAGATAGTGAGATCTACATAAATAGCACAGCAGCGCATAGAAAATTTGTTCTATTTTATTTTATTTTTTGGCAGGTGTCAAAAAAGCTTCATACACACAGTCAGAGAAATTTCGAATAGAGCTTTCTTCCGAAAGATATATGCCATACATACTTATATTCAGATATTTGTATGTATATTTGAAAATATTTTAACTATGTGCTCATGAGCCAAACAAAGCGAAAATATTTGGTTGCTTCGCCAAGGCAAAATAACTAGGCGTTCATATACAAAATTCGATAAATACGAAAATAAAAAAAAAATGGGAAAAAAGAAAAATAGGAAAATGAAATCAACTTTTTGGCAATGGGCCAAATAGCTAAAATAACGCATAAACCTAATGAAGTAAACCTATGTTCGAGTGTATGTCAATCTGTTATAATTTTTTGTTTTTCCTACACACACAAACACACACACACACATATATATATAGGTTCCGAGGATATCCGCGCTCATGAAGCACCAAGATCCTCTCGCCCATACAGCTCGTACCTGGATTCGCCCACATACAGGAGCATCTACGATGAGCCAGCTACGGCCAACGAGCGCGTGCAGTCATCTGGATACAGATACTTGCCAGTGAGCCGTGACACCTACGGTTACTCGCCACGTGCCATCTACGATCATCATTACAGCAGAACAAGTAAGTTGCCCAGTTGCAGCCAATTGATATTCAGTACAACTTATCCTACAGCAACAGCAACAGTAACCCGCACAATTTTAATGCCTAAAGAACCTTTTTGTTTAAAGCTCTTCTTTAACTATTACTTTTAATGGCTCAATCATGCCATCAATCAGTCAGTTAACCATACATCAATCATGCTTTACAGCAAAATATAAACTGCATAGTACTTACGTCAAGGAAGTTTTTTGAGATATGTTTATCTAATTAGAGATACAAACACACCATCAATCAGTAGGTCAGTCAATCAGTAAATACAGTCCTTTTGATTGATGAATCCTCTTTCTCAATCTGTCAGTCACAGCTTATGCTTCATTTCTACTTCTAAGAACTTTAGCTGGAAACCTTACTTTCTTTTATTCAAAGGGTCAGTCATGCATTATTCTTATGCTAAAGCAGTTTAGTTTAGTCTCAATCATTTCTATCAATCATAATTTCCAGCTGGATTGCTATAACCTATCGTTCAGTACGCCTCAGTCATAACATCAATCAGTTTGTTAGTCATGCATCAATCATGCATTTAGATGCCTTTGCACACACAAACGTAAATACACACCTTGAATTTCGTTTAGGCTGCCAAATTACGGTAAATTTTTCTCTATGATTTCATAATTATATAAATATAAATAAAAATAATAAAAAATAGAAAAATTCCCCAGCGCAGTGCCCAAAATAGTATTACGTCAATGATTTTTCGGTCTGAGTATTTGTGCTCTGTGTGTGAATTGTTTTTGGCAAAGGCCCACATGAGTTTAGACAAAATATACACATGTTTATAAGACATATTCGTATATAGATATAGCTATGGATATATATGTATATATATACACGTATATATATACAATATATATATTTATATATGCAGGTACATAAGGCATTGGGAGAACATAATTTTCGTGCGTGCTTCGGATCAAATAACTGAGGCACACAATTTTAGATACATAGATATATATATATGTACATATATATATTTTGTTTTATAACTTTTGTGTGATTGTTGATAAATTTCATACCCTACTCTTATAATTTAAAGCTCTCTACAGTCTCTATCCTCTATACATATATACTCGAACACAACACACACTCTCCCGAACTGGTGCCCTATAGTCAAATGTACTTGTTGTTTTTCGAAACTAACCAATTATTTTTCTCTCTCTCTTTTTTTCTCACAAATTGTTTCAGAATTTACATAAATGTTTGTCGCCTAAATGTTAATGAAACAATATTTTTATAATAATATTTCTCAACGCAGTGCACTACATAAAGTTATTCTCTCTAGCCTAAAACAACATTTTTTAGTTTTTAACATATACCTAGAAGAATTTGTAGCATTAGCTGTGTGTAGTTTGATAATAATCACAATAATTTGTAGAGCTCATTATTTCATATACTTTATGTACGGGTTCTATGTTGGCTGAAATTCAATAAAAAGAAAATGTTTTAACAATTTATGTTGTGTGACATGGAATTCATTTCAAATTTATGACAGTCAGAAGGTATTTTATATATGATAACCATTATCTCCAATCCCGAGTCTTAACATGACATTTTCATATGAAACCATTTCTATTGATATTTTCATGCCTTAAGTTTATTTGGTTGAAATGCTTACTTACTTTTTAATTTTCTCTTTCTTTTCTACTGCTTATTAACTATATATATAAATAACGCTTTTTTTGGATAAATATCGTACGTATATATACACATATCACTACTTCAATTGGAATATACTATATAACGCATACGCAATGTGAGCCCTAAGTTTAACAGCGTTTCTTTGATTTTTCTTTTGCCACCAAAAATGTAAGCAAACACGCAACTTTTGCTCTATTTTTTGATTTTTTGTTAATCGTTTCGACTGCTTTTTTGGTTATTCATTTACAATTTTCTAGTCTTATTTCTTTTATTAATGTCGAGCTAAATTTCTTCCACAGTTCCAGCTAATTACGATGCAGAGAAGGCCTGGAATGATCATTTGAAGCGCATGCAAGAAATTGAGCGCAGGTGTGTACCCCATAGAATACCTAAATATATATATATACTTATACTATATATAAGTTAACTTCAATTGATTGATCGATTTGTTATTGATCTTATAGATACCCATCTCGCTATGGTCTCTACTTGAGAGACAAGCCACTCACACCAAACTCTTTGGTGCCTTTGGAATACGAGCCAGAGGATAAGCTGTTGTCTGAACTCAACAAGGGTAAGAAAGACAAGTACTAAATAGTAAATGCCCAAAAACAAAAAAACACAAAAAAATCTACAAAAAAAAAGTAACCAACACAACAACATCAACACAACATGAAATGAAATCAACGATTATATTGAAACCTTAAGATCAACGAGCAAAATTGTAAATTACAAAATGTAAGCACGAAAAAAATAGTAAATAGCAAAACAACATCAATTCGAAGATCCAAAAGCTCAACAGAATTTTTTCAAATTCAAACATATTTACAGACAATGAAAAAATACCAAAACAAAAATAAACATCGAACACCAATTTGAGACTTGACGAGCTAATTTTTGTCAATCTCAAAAAATTAGCTTAGCTCAAGTTTCTATCATACTTAATAACAATTTCGATAAATGCCTTTAACACTGTATCATATACTATATATATTTTGCAGCCATTAAATTTTGAGGCGCTGAACTGGTTAAAAACAATTGTTTTGGCTTAGCTTTAGTAAATTTAAATATTATGCAGAAATTGTTAAAAGCAAAGGGTAGAATATTTATCTTAAATTTGTCTGTAAAATAAATCCAGACCCCAATATAGTAAATGGAAAACTTAAAAAAAAAACCACTTCGTTAAATGTTTCATTGTATGATATGATGCTTTATTTAATTTTTAACTTATTTATACAACCAACAACAAGATCAACATGATAAAAACAAAACGAAAGTAATAAAAACAAACAAAACATTTATAAAATCAAAATCTAATTTTAATTTAGAATATATATCATTCAAACATTGAATTAAAAATTATATATTGAAAACCATTTTAACTCTCTCCCTCTTCATTACTCAATAATCATATGCCAAGCCATCCATATACCATCCCAACCATCCTAAACTACCTATAAGCTACTTTCTTACCCATCTATTCTAACAGCTGTACCATAGACCAGTTTCTGATTGCTGCTAAAAGAGTTATTTTTCTCGGAGTGTACAGTGCGTGTGATAAGTATTCCGCTCTCGTACTGAACTCTGGAAAAATATTTAGATTAATAAAAAAAGAAATTAATAAAAAACAAAAATATTAAAAAGAAAAATAAAAAACTGTGTATACATTTTTTGGAATCTTTTTGATTAATACCGTAAAGTTATATATTCAATTTCATATCAATTAATAACTTTTACTGTGCCATGTCCTTTTGTGTGTTGTCTCTCATCTCTACGTCGCTCCCCCAGTTCCATTTTACTAAAAAAAACATAGATACATACACTGTGCGGTGCCTGTAAATATACTGCCAAATACTTAAAAGACTAAAACCTTTCAAATCAAATGAAATATTTAACGAATTTATGTTCAATGTGTTTCACATTCAAGCGAATTTTTTCTTTTTATTAAATTTTTATCGGCAGTATTTAAAAAGAAAATCGAAAAAAATTTAAACAAATTCCATTAGGTAAAAAATACTTCAAAGAATTGTTGTGTGTCGAAAAATGTATCCCATTTCTTTGTATCGTGCCCACAGTTTTGTAATTTTGTACTATGTTTGTTTTATTGTGTGGAATCGAAATTTTGAAATGAGTTTCGATAAAGCAACGTTGGGTTGTTGTGCTTTGGTGACTCTTTTGGTAAGTACTTACTTATTGTTGAGCAAATCGATTGATTTGTTCCATAGCATTTGGGTTGATTAAACTGTAAAGATACAAGCAGGAGCCAAGTTAATTTCAAGTGATTACAGTTTCCTTCTACAACACGCAAGAAATCATTAAAGACCCAATAAATATATTGAGTGCATAGTCTATGGATGAATACCTCAGTTTGCTGTAACAGGTTTCAGCTCTATTTACATAACAGTTCGTCCCCCCATAGATTGTTAACAGCTTGTCAAGCACAGAGACAGCAAATGGGAACCCTATTTTATTTATAACATATCCTTTCATAAATTTTCATAAACTTGTTGACGTAGTTTGCCACAATAACATCATGCAAAAGACATTTTTATGCACTTTGTACACGTGTCAAAAAAACTGACGAATATAGAAAATAGAAAAAAATAGCTCTGACGTTAGTCAGAAACCTGTCAACAACATGAAGGAGAGAAATCACCATCATCTGTTTATGTAAATTTTTCCTCAAAAGGTTCACTGCATTATTGCACAAGCTCTAGTAGGTACGTATGTAGGAATGTTTGTAAAGGAGTCTTCTTTATTTATGTAACATTCCATTGCTGCTAGTCTATAAAAAGGGAGCTACTTATCAAAGGTATTCCTACTTTACCATTGCCTTATTAGCTTTGGTCTCTTATCCGACTATGCAGCTGACTTTCAGTGCGTTCAGCACAAACAAATCAGTCAGCGCTTACTGCTGCTGAACGCATACTTATGTTGAAAGGGCAATCAGCATAAGATCAAAGATTTTGGTAGAAAACAGATTAAAGCGATAGTTCTATTTACATAGAGATTATTTATATGAACTTTCCTTATAATCAATCAGCATATATTTAAGATTTTTTATATGAACAATCGTAGATTATGATAGAAAGAAGATTTTAGCGATATTCCAATTTACATTGAGAATACTTAGGAGCACTTTTTATATGCAAAATGTTATGCTTTTCTTTGATATTTCTAATGAAAATGTTGCGAAAAGTCTATCATCAATAAGAGTTTTAATAACATAGTAATAGCCCTCAGTGGGATAGCATTGTTTTATCATAGTAAGACTTGGAAATTGCTGATCTATGTTATTGGAATTGTATTACATTGTTCTTGCAGCACGTCGTTCGGCCTCGCCGTTCCGTCCCAGCCGCACCACCCGTGCTGGCAGCGAGCCCTATGTGCCACCACCAACGTACGGCAACCGGGAGAGCAGCGTACCACGTGGACCATCTGTGTTCGATCGTGCCACGAGCCTGGCTCCATTCACGCGGCCAAGCTTCCGTGCCAGCTCGCTGGAACCTTTGGATGAACTCTTTGAAAGTAAGTTGCCAGCAATTGTTGTGGCCGAGGCAGCCGCAGCCGATGCAGCTGCTACCAGGTCAAGCATTTTTGAGCGTGCCGGCTCGCCTAGTCCCACTCCTGTCAAAGCCGGTCGCTGGGGACCACGTCCCACTGAAGTCGCCTACGATGCTGAGGGTAAAAATCTAAATTCCTCTCTCTCTCTCTGTCTATACATTTATCCGATATTCTTTGTACAAGAAGAGACGAAATTTGTATCCTGTTGTTGTTCTTTTTTTTAATGGCTTCTGTTGAGGATATTGACGAAAGTATTGGAAAAATTCTCGCCATATTTTTCGCGATACGTTCGTATCTGAAGTCACTACAATTTGGCTTATATCCAAAAAATCAATATCTATATTTATACGTATTACGTTCCTTGTGTACTGCCAACAGCATCAGCATAAAGCGCCGTGCCTTAAGATCTAAATAATCCAGAAACCATATATTCGCTTTTCCTTATCCATTTCCGCTTTTTGAATTGCTTCCCGTAGCGCCTGGCATCTAGTATTTAGTATCTAGTATATTGCTCATAATATATTTTCATTCCCTTCCTCTACCTCCTATCTTCACGTATTTCCCCTACTTCCACACTTTTGGTAACTTTTCCACTACGAATCCCACATACGCATGGAAAATATCAAAAAAGAACGTGTTAATGTTAAAGCGTTGTCTTTTCTTGTTTTTTTTTTTTTATTTTGTTTAATCTTTGTATTTTAGTTTAAAAGCAAAGCAAACCATATTTTTCTTTCTGCTCTTCTTGTATACATTGCAATACAACAACATACAACATCAACAACCAAAAATATCTACAAATCTAATTGTATACCCTACAATACGCACACCAACTCCAACACACACCACCCAACACCATGATGATATGCTACATATGAAAAACGCTATGTCGATACCACAATAGGACTTCCAATCTTCCACCCACGCAACCGCTTCAGGGATATGTTGAGCCCCAGCCCAAATCTGCCAATCTCATCGATCGTGCGTGATCCCTTCTGGTGGGATGTGGATGATCTAATGCCCTTCCGCGCCATGTCGGTGCCACGTGGCTCGAGCCCCGTTGCACGTGATTCGTACTTGTCGCCGGTGAAGAATCGTTATCTGTGGTCCAGGCACCCAGCCAGACCCTTGACACGTAAGTTATCAAAATTTAGTATTGCCTTCCCCTACTGTATATAGCACCCTGTATATATTCCCCAAACTTTACCTTTCGTAGAGAGTTTTTCGAAATTTTTTAAATATCATTTGGAAATTCTCAGACTGCTCGTTTAAATGTGAGAGAGCTGCATATTATTGACAACCATTTAGAGATATATTCCAAATTATTCCCCACCCACATAAATAATTAAAATATTCTTTTTATTTTTATTTACACTTTTTATTTGTTTTTTTTTTTTTTATTTGCCATACACAGCTGAGGCAGAGGATTTTTACTAAATAAAAAAAAAATTAAAAAAATATAAAAATAATTTAAAAAATCAAACCTAAAATCGTTTAGCTATAATAACAAGCGACGCTATATCATCATATATAGCACCTCTGTAATATTTTTGTACTTAAATTTACATAAATTACATGTAACGAAATGCAATCAAAACAAATTGGTAAGAATTTTTTTATGGAAAATACTGAAGCATGCCAAAAAAAGTTGGTTCCCACAAGCTACAACATCAGACGTGTAGTATCGCAAGATTATACTATATCCCGTAGTACCCCTAGTAGTATTATTCGTAGTATACCTATACACCCATTTGAAACATCAATTAGAAACATCAAAAACAACCACAATACGAAATATTAATAACCATTCGATGAAATTGATTATAAATTATGAATTAAAAAATTGTAAATAACATTTTAGAAAACTTTATTAAACATTGCACGAATATATGTAGTTTATTATTTGTTTTTTTCCCTCTTAATATCATTCTGTGAAATTTCTAATGATATTTTATTTCAACTTTTATACAGCTCACCGCTCAATTTTGTAAACGAACGAAAACGAACTTTATAAAGCAACAAGAACAACCCACAAGAACAACGAATGCATAAATGGGGTCCCCTGAAATAAAAAAAAAACAAAAACAACGACAAGCTTTGATTTTCACTTGAAGAACTGGAAATCTAGAAAAAGTAGCATAACATTTCTGTAGTCTCAATATCCTCTACAACGATTGAATTTTTTCAAAACTGCCAGCCCCATAAGAACCGGGGGCTGACTCTCCAACTAAGTGCGTACTTCCCGAAGAAGAATTAAGAAAATTAACATCAACATCAACAACAACTCTCAATAAAGTTTTTATTTTCAAATTTTTTAGCTCATGTCTTAGTAATAAGTGCAAGTATATGAAAAAAAGAAATCGATTTACATTTATTATAATAAAAACCAACTCACTTATGAGCCGCTCCAGAACATCTCGAGCGCCATAAATTGTTCCTTTTTTGTATATTTTAGACGTTATATATATAATTATTTAGTATTGATCATACAACTCAAATTTCATGTATAAATTTCGAGCTTACATTGAAAATTAAGTTGTAAAGATAACTGAACGTTTCACTGCATCTGCCATATCTAAAGAAAACAATATTAAAAAAAAAAACAAAATTCTGGTAAAAAAAAAATACAAAAATAAAAAACAACCTCTGAAAAACAACAAACGTTATGCATTTGTTTTAATACAAGAAAAGGTTTTCAAACGCTTCAAATATTAAAGAGAAATGGGATTCAACTATAAGTTACATCCTGTCGTAGGGCCAGACTGTACTTCGACATTTTGTGGCAACAATTGAAAATTCAGAAATATGAATGAAATAGTTTCGCACACGCAGTTTATTAAGTTGTGACCTTAATTAATTTAAAACATCCTACAGTTTGGTCAACTAATGGACAATCCTGTAAACATGGACCGTCACAGACCCATTCATGGTCCCATTTCAACTGCCAATGTCATCTATCTTTCATTTACTGCCCAACTCTGCCTCCACTTTTTGTAGCCATGTTTCCATTTTTTTTGACTTTGACGTTTTTGGCGTTTAACACGCAATTGTTTCGCACTTTTTGCGCTCGTTTTCACTGTTTGTTGTTTGCTGTGCTGAGTCTGCAACGAGGTCCTCGGAGGTCCTTTGGATATGCACACGCACCATTGTGTACGAGTGCCTTATTTGTGTGTGCTGGTCATTTGCTACATTTTGACATTGCTCCTTTCGATTCATTCGAATTGTTTTCTATTTAATTATTGATTCATGGCGATTCTATTGGCAAAGGTCACTCAAAGTCAAGTATATTTGCTGGCCCGGAGGGACCTGGTCTTTAGAGATTTCTTGTTTCCGAATACTTCAATTGGTTTTTAACTGTTCTATCCACATGTCCCTTGACAGCTGATCCTTTGTTCTTTCGCAATGTTTACCAACTCATGTGAAGAATTTCCTTCCTTGAAGCGTTTAATTAAAATGGGAATTTCCATATGAAAGGCTGTAAAAAAAACTGTTGCTCCTTTTTGTTGGCTGACAGGGATAAAAATTTTCTGAATGTTTTACATTTAGTTGTTCGTGTGTGTGCTTCAGGGGCGGAAACGCAAAATTTTTCCCATTTTTGCTATTTTTCTTTACCATTAAAAATTGTTAAATTGCGTATATAAAAGTTGTGCAAACGTAAGTAAAGTAATAATATATTTTTGTATATTTTAGCCAGGAGTATATTCTGTCTGGTCTTTTAACGTTATTATGCTTGCAGTTAGCTGTCACCAGACCAAAGGATGCATAAATTTACATACGATGTTTGCTTCAGGCAAACCAAATGAGGTCCGAAGGAGGAACTGGCAGCACCAGAGTCACGCCCAAAACTCTTTATTGGATTGCCACACGACTTAAGTACGCTTCGTTTAGCGAGGCAGCAAGGTAGGCGGAGCCCGGTAACTGCATTAATTTCAGATGTGCCGTCAAAAGTCAATCCGCTTAAAAAGTTCAGGCTGAACATATTGGAATCGATACTGAATACATGCAGCGAGTCGCATTGCAGGCAAAATAAAAAAAGAAGTTAACTCACACCGAACGAATTTTATTTACCGTTAATATGTTAAAAGTGGCTTAAAAAATTTATTAATTAAATAATTATAAATAAAAATTATTAAATAATTGAAATATGATGATAATTGCAAAATAGTTCAGCTTTTATCAGTGCACCAAATACATACTATAAATACATACACGTATGTATATATATACAAGTATATTATTACCTATTTGAACATTAAATACATATATATGTATGTATACACTAATTGGCGTAAATTTAGGTAAAACCTTTTCAGGCGTTTCTTATTTCTGGTCTGACAATTTTCGCTCAAACACCTATTCACCTATAATGAGTTCTTTTAAAATATTTTTTGGTCTTTATAAGACTCAAAAGTGTATGTAAACTACTATCGCTGGTGGATACTTGTGAATGCATTTATGGCAAGCTAGGATGAAGTGCTTCCTTATTACATCCAAAACTTTTAACATTAGCTCATGTTTTATATAAATAAAAACTATTACCCTACAAGGCAGAGCCAAAGTTCCTGTTGCTTGTTAACAGTTCTTTAAATTGGTGCACAGATTACGTTAAACTAAAGTCCTTAACTTTTGACTGGAACAGTTCAGAAATCCTTTAAAGCTATTTACTGTAAAGAGCTTTCAAGTGTAAGGCCTTGGGCAACGCCACATTTTTGTGGCCAGTTCAAGTTGCACTTGTAACTCGGCTGTTGCCAGAACCCACAAATTGACCAAAGAACACGAAATTTTATTGCTAAAAATGTAATGTAAAATTTTAATAAGCAGGGCATAAGAATTCTCTGATAAGCTTTGTAACATAACTGGAGAAGCATATTATAACTAATGACAAACATAACACTAGGCTCACATTTTTAGAAGAATTCGTAATCTTAGATATTTATTTTATAGTATTAAATTTGTTCGAGTATGCAGTATTTGTATATAAAATGTTTTTCCGTTTCTATTGTGGTTTTTGCTGCCTCCCTTGTGCCTGTTGCTGACGACCTTTTGGACAGCCTAAGATTTATGTATTTTGGCAAAAAGTTTTGACCACGTCAACTTTGACCATCAACTGCACGTGCTGGAGAGCTCATCTAAAAGTGCTAATTGGTAGGGGCGTGTAGGCGTGGCAGTCCCTTGATATGCCTGTCACATATGCGAGCTTAAGGCAATGCGCCATATCCGTTTCCGGCTCTGTTTCTGTTTTCATCTAAATGCAAAGGTTTAATTGCTTAATGCTGTTCAAGTTTTAACAATGATTTAATTTATTCAGTCATGCATTCGATTTTTCAGGCTTCGATGGGTTTTGGGTAGCTCAAAGGAATAAAATAATAAAACACAGACATAAGACAGAACCAAATCTGTGAATTCACAATGGCAAATCACAATTGATTGATGCCTGTTAAAAAGGGCAACAGTCTAGCCGAAGAACTCGACGCTCTTCAATTAAAATCCACTAATTGAAACAAAGAAACAATGGCTGAAGGACTCACAGCTTCAAGGATGATTCTAATCGACGGTCGATGGAGTGGGTTACCCTAAGCTCTAAAACTTGAACTGTACTCGTATATAATAAAATTTGTACAATCATTCAGCTTTAATTATTGTTCTTGCCTGAAGGTTAAGTATTCTACTGAAGGTTAAATTAAAGTTAAGGGTATTGAGTCGAAGCTGATTAATTGCTTCTTCTCGAAGTGGTTTGCGGTTAGGAGCAAACAGATTGGATTACAGTAAAAGGTGATGACTTTAAGAAGGGTTCTCCTTCTATACTATCACCATATACACTTTATTAAGCTTAAGCCACTCAAACTCAGAGTTACTTACGAGTATATGTTGAAGTTTGTTGTCGTGTCCTTACAAATATCAGTTGACTGTCTGCTACCTTTGCTATTCCATTCAACTTGTCTCCTGCTGTTTATTTAAATTGCAATATTGCAACAGCTGTGTTTACAACCGTTAGGGCTTTGTTAACTCCGTACCTCAGTTAACCCAACAAAGCAGATTTAGTAACCTTTTCAGGCATCCTGCAAGTAGCCAGAGAAACTTTAGAGACTTACTGGCACCACAGGAAACAGGAGCAAGGCAAATAACTTGAACATTATCTTTCGCGCACCTGTAGCTACACTTCAGCATTTTACGGTAAAGCTTGGGTCACAAACTTCTATTTACTTGAACAGGAGCAAAGGAAAGTACAAAGATGTTAGTGAGAAGTGTGCGCAACTAGGAGATATCCTGAATTGGTTATAAAGAAAAAGAAGTACAGGCTTATGGGCCTTGATAAGCCTTGGCTTTTTCAGACATACAAAAACAAAGGATAGAAATATATTTTGAGAAATCAAAAAGCATAAGTATACACAAGATACAGAACTTATTTAAAGATATAATTCCATAGGTAGCATAACCCAACGGAAGTATACCCCGATTCCTAAGCTTACAGGGTATAAAAAGTGAATGTTCACAAGTTAGCTTGAAGTACTCTTGGCTATGACGCTTGGTTGCCTCACCTGCAAGTTAGTGTTTAAGTTTTGCAAAGTTTAAAGTTTGCTTTCAGTTGTTCCGAATCAGAACTCAGACAGTAACTCGAGCTGAGGTACTTTTCTTTTGGATTTTATTTCCTATTGATTGATTGAACTGCCATAAGCTGATTAATGTCAGCTTTCAACATAAAGATTGAAGTAGATTTATCGTGGGCGAGTGATTAGCCGTAGTAAATTTATCTTCATTTTGTTAAGTGAAACGCACCGTTTGAGGCAGCAAATTGGGCAACTTTTTGGCCATCTATCATACGCATGCATTATATAAGAATTGGCCAGGACATTAGTGGTAGAATTTATGCCCAAAAACATCCCAAAAGCAATTGCCGTCTTTGCCTTTGGCTTTCATTGTCACAGCTGCAAAAATCTGCATGAAACATAGGTACAAAATTTTGTGTGTCTCTTTGAAAATTTCAACAGTATTCTGGTCAAAGGCAAAAACCAAAAGCCGAAGAATGCTTCACGGAACCGGAAGTGATTACTATCAGGATGCAAAGCCAAAGGCGCCATTTTGTTCAGAGTTACCCTTTCCTTCTCTTCTACGCCATGAATCTCTCACATAAGCCCTATGGCACCTTGTGTCCCAAATATTTGAATGCGACGCTGTGTGTGGCTGTGCTTGTGTGCGCGACTATATGTGTGTGCGTGGTTGTGCTTTAGGTGTGTATGTGAGCTCGGCATATTTCATGGCCAGAGGCTGTTAACATGTAAAACGAATTGAAGTTGAAATTCAGAACAGAAATTAGAAGAAAATTGGCAAAAACTAGCGAGAATTTTGAACATAAAAAAGTTTTGGAAGTCTTCCAATGACTGTTCCCCAAACTGAAAACCAGAATTGTTAACTTGGTTATAGCCAGTCAGCTGGACAACTAGATAGGTATTCGTTGGAGTGAAAAAATAAACTTTAGTTGTGTCTCTGTATTCCTATATCTAATATGTACTTCAATTTTCTTAAAGTATGCATGAATAAAACAAATATAAGAAGAAATTTCTATTTTATTTGTACAAAGCAATTTTCCAATTATATTTAATTGGAATAAATAAAGCAATTAAATGGGTTTTGTCTTTTGTTATGGATGTCTGAAATATAAGAAAAGTTATTTGTTTTCTCTACCCACTTTGGAACAAGGGCCACACAATGGCAGCTGATTTGCATGAGGCTCTCAATAACGAATTCATAATGAAATCTATAGAAACGGATTTGTATATGAGTTCAAGTAAGAAAATGCAAATTGGCCAACTGACAGATGACAACGAATTATTACTTATAAACCAATTCAAAAAGATGTTAAAGTCTTTTGAATATAGGCACTTGAAAATAGAATTTCTCAGGAATATCTGGTTTAACCAGATTTCATCCTATTTGTAAGGAACACTAGCCTGTGTTCAGTTGAAAAATGCAATTTTATAGCTAAGAAACTTGATTGATGAAATTCCATTTCAGATTTCACCAACTCACCAATTCAACTCGTGCGTCATTGCATATCCCACATATGTGCATGCAATGTTACAAGAAGCAAAAGGAAATATTTTTTATTGTTGAAATTTTCCAAGAAAAACCTGTCGCTTACAATGTTCCATGATGAATTTTCTGTTTAGGCGAGCGTAAAAATTGAAAATCAATTCACTGCCAGCCGCAGCGTGTAAAATGCGCAAAAGATAGGCAAATGTGCACAATAAACTGTAGCAGTGGGGCGGTGATTGGGTGGGTGGAAAACTGATGGGTAGAGATAGTAGGCGGGGTCTATGAATTGTTAGAAAAATATGGACTTGTTTTTATATGTCACGAACACATTTACATTTTGCTCCTTCCTGCATTTCTGTAGCTTTTCTGGTTTCGCTTTTATATTTTATTTTGTGTAAAACTTCGACTGATATAAAAATTGAAATGGATTTATGTGACAAAATGATTAACGAGCGTTTGACTTTTGTGGTCAATGTGCAGCTCTGTTTATAAAATGTATAAATAAATTGCATTATTTACGCAACTTATTAAATTACTTGACTGAAGCAAATATTTGCATTTTACTAACATTTTTTCTCTAATTGACGGAATTGTTTAATAAAATTAAATAAATATTATTTGCATTCTTAAACGGATTACACACACAATAGAATAATAAATAAATCATTAGCTTGGGGTATATATTATACATTATGTTAAACATATGATGTTATTTTATATTATTCTATATTATATTATTTGTATTAGATACATACTGCGAAAACAATGACTAAAGCAAAGAAAGAGAAAGTGCCGTACGAAAGTGAGAAGTATTTTAATTTATTTTTATTCACATCAGATTCACTCACAGCAACTGCCTTAAAGGAATTAAAGAAGAGTTGGCCGAAATCTGGGAAAATGTTGGCTTTAATTGGTATCCTGCTGAGCGCAACTCACTGGGCCTTGTCTGTTATCCCTTTAAGGTATTGCCTTGTACTTAAAGCGTTCTCCACATCCATACCCGTATATCTTCAGGCTGAAATCTCTAAGCCAACTGTCAATGACTACGTATGTGGGTCAATAGTATCAGGCAAGCGACCCATTGCGACCCCTCGCAGATTATAGCCACATCCATATCCACAGATACACACACACACACTCACATAGATACTCACATACACACATACCAATCAAAGTTTACTTATGCTCTGCTTAAGAATCTGCTTACTTGTATTTACTTGTCTTGGGGGCGACTATTGTGTACCACTTAGACGGCTGTCTGATGTCCTTTGTTATTTTGCACACAGATTTGTTGACAGACAACAGACAACAGACAAGAAACAGCCAAAGATGCCAGACATTGTCAGTATGTTAATGAACAGTAATCTCGAGAAGTAGCAAGGAAAGGGATCACTTCAAAGTCGGCAACATTGAAAATGGAGACAAATCAAATCAATTGCTGAAGTGCACAAATAACAAATGGTCTCCTGCTTGTTGGCATGGTAGCAGCTGGTAGACAAATGACATTTACTTGTTTGTCATTACCAGATAGTCAAACACAAGTTATGAAGCAGTTATATGAACAAGGTCAGTCTCTGGAAATAATACAAATAACAAGACGAATGGAAAAAGGATAAAAGGAGTACGCTGAAAAGTGTACTTTATTTTTTCATCGTCTCATTCCGATAGTGAAATATGAAAGTTTCGTGGGAAAGCTGTAATGCTGGATGTTTAAGTTGGTAACAGGTGAACAAGAACTTGACAGGGTTGGTTATTATTCAAATATTTTTTTATCAAGGTGAGTTTTCAGGCAACTTTAACAAAGGCGAACAAGTTCAAGTGAAAGCGAAAGCATCTTAAACTGTGACAAACTCTTTCACAAAGCATATACAAAAGCTGATTTCGTATTCTTTGCAATTTAGGCTGTCTATTTACACATGGTTTCTCCCTGATTAAACGTGCCAAGCACACACACATACATTCATACGTAAACGCCTTGCCTAAAAGTATGCAACGCACGGCGTTAACTTTCTGGGAAGCTATCAAATATTTGGCTGTCTCTTAGCCTGCGGCTTTTGTGGGTGGCATATCAATAAAACTGTCAAAGTTAAGACAACTTGACAACCGTTCCTTGAGGACTGCGTAGCTTTTGCTGTGCTAAACACTTTTAAATTTTTATTTCCACTGAAAAAGGTCGGGTTTATTTGCAAAGTTGCAAAAGAATCTACACATAGGCGCGACTTGAACTTATTTTTTTTTGTATACCCAACAAACATTTGGAATGAATACAAAGGGTTAGTTTCAGGCGAAGTGCAGAGTATATTTTTTAGGCATAATATACAAGAAACAAAGCTTGAGCCTAAGCGACTGTAGCCTACATCGAAGTTATTTCAGACTATTAAATAAAACGAAAAATGTTTTGCCGAAAGTATCAATAATGTGTACAATTCGAATGTGAGTACTGCAGATCTGGTTACAGGATGTCTACTAGTCGAATACATTCGCCTCTAGTATTCTGACTCATTTATTTTCTTTACTTTTTGTGTTTTCTTCTGTTTTCTCAAGTCCCCTCAATTTATATATCTTAAAAAAGGTCAACAGTTTCAAATGCAAAATCCTGCCGAAAAAACCAGAGCCCCATTTTAGCGAAGAAAGTGAAATAATTTTAATTAAATTCGCAACTACTCGAACTTCGGAAAATAAACGGCAAAATCGTAGAAATTTAAATTATCGTCTGACTGCAATTAAAACCGTAAATTCCTGCAGCTCGTCTCTCCGACGTAACACAAATCTAATAAAAATGGAAATTGCGAAATGTGTCAGACAAAATAATTGCTACACAAGTATTGGATGATGGCTTTAAGGGAAACTTTAAGTAGGCAGCACATTTTGGTTATTTTCTTTCGACTTATTTCCGTGTCTCCGTTCTTTAATTCGACAGCCAAAAGTAATTTCCCTTGTTGCCCAATTTAAAATTCAATTTGTGTGTGCGTTTTATATATCTTTAATATGTATATATACTCGTATTTAAATACAGATTTTCTTTTTTTAAACAATGTCTGCTGTTCAATTTAGACTTTGAACGTTGTCAGTCAATTTCAAAGATTTATTTCATTTACATTCAGATTGTCTCTCAAAACATTTGTCAAGTGTTTGCTTGATAAGAAATCCATCACGGCTTTTTTTGTATACTTGTATAAGGAATACGGTAATGACAGACTTTTAAAAGTTAACTTTGCCACTTAAAATCAATAATGCAAAGTGAAAAAGAATTACAGCATAACAGGCTCTCTGCATTACCTGCTAAAAGGTATTTGTCTTGAAATTTGCAAATTCTTTCCTGACATTTTATCATGTTCGACAAAAAGTTAAAGTGCGACGCATATAAATTATTAAGTTATTTGTACTTTTTCTCTCCTTAAACTTAAGTACTTAGTAAATAAACCAAACTCGTTAAATATATTATAAATTGGATAGGAACGTCATCTAAAATTTCACCTGCTGTCGTCACGGAATCGGATTTCCGTTGTGCACTTTATTTTTATGATAAATTAAGGACAACAACAGCCTACAAGAGCCTGTTAGGCCCACACGACGTATGCGCAATGTCGAAGTATCGCATAAGCGGATTTCCCCGTCCGCCCATAAGGCGTATAAAAACACATCTTCATATGTGCAGATGGGCATTACTTACGGCCTGACAGTTGGCATTAAAATGAATGCCATAAATATTATTACAAGCTCTGAGCCACTATTTGTGTCTGCACCCTACAACAGCTAAGGAGGAGTTTATCCTTATGCCCTTAGCTAGAGCATAACAATTTAGACACCAAATATGATACATTCTATATGCTACTTTCAATCCGTCAAACGAGCTGAGTACTATTCATTATTTAGCCTTGAAACTTAGTAAATATCTATCCTGTATATTTTTTATTTTATAACTTTAAGATTTTCCTTTCCAAGTTGAAAAGATTAATGTTGTTATCTGATTTCCGCTTTATACTACCATTCATTTTTATATGTCTGCAAAGGTATTTAATCTTCGGCTTTCCAAGGTTATCCTTTTGCTATTCTTTTTTGTTTTGCTTTGAGCTGATTCGTTGTCAGTTTTAAGCTTGTTGCCTTTGGCACTTGAAATAATTTTTCTTTCTCTTTTTTACTCTGTGTATTTTTTGTTGGCATTTCCGTTTTTATTTACGACCATTGTTTGTTATATTAATATAAAAACCATACATATTAGTTAGACATGTATATAAAAGCCAGGCATATGTGTTTTTTGTAACATATGTTAAATCATTATCACTTTTTATTTGACGCCTTTAGCCATGTCCTTTTTTGTACCAGCGACTGTCGTCCTTTCATTGAAATTAAATCTCCAACTATTTATAAATAAAGTCTGACAGAAATCAGATTACTCCTCAAAGCATAGTTTTTCTTTTAAGTACGCCGTACTTACAATTTCTACGAAGGAATTCTCTTTTGATTAGTGTGCTTGCCGCTGAGTGAACATAATGAACGAAGAAAATAGTCCAATTATTTATGAATTTCTTGTAAAACTATATTTACTTTGTGATATCATATTACCTTTAGCTATTATGGATTTATAGCTTGCTCGAGCTCAACTTAATTGAAAATCGCAAGTATATTTAGTGTATTTTGCTGTAACAAGCATATACTATATATATAATACTATACTTTATATACTATATATCTAAATATGGTAGTTCCTTGTGTTTTTCTTTATCAAATGAGAGTTCTAGTTCATTCTAGAAAAAAGCAAGTTAAGCCTGTGAAGTTAATTTAACTTAATCAAGTCAGGCCACTCTTGAAGCCGCTCGCTTTTATCTTAACAGATATTCATTTCTTTAAACTAGCTATTACATTTCTTTATTTGTTAACAATCTGTTAACTATTTAGTTTTATCTGTAATGTTAACTAATCATAAGTACTTGCATACAAATGTTAGTCAACTCTGGTCACCCTAACAAAGATGGCTTCAATCTTAAACATACTATGCTTATCTCTTTCTATCAAGATGTTGTATACTATTCTTTTCTATAGTTTTTTGTCCCTTTCACGCATTTGATAAACTACTAATTATCTGTTAACAATCGGCTATTATTAATAATAACATAATATATAATATGTTAACTCATAACAGCAAATTGCGTTTGAGACCAATATATTATATATTAAACATATACATGTATATTATATTATATTATATTTATTATTTATATTATTCATTCATGTATAATATTATATTATCCATTCACATTTAAAATAAATAATTTACTATAATCAATAATATCTCAATTTTAATTGCCTAAAACTCTCTGAAGCAGTAAATTCCTTAATAACTATTAAATTATAATTGCAGACAAAATCTAAGAGAAGACCTTGGAAAACCCTTTTGAAAGCAACGCATCCTCATTAAATTAAGTGGAAATCATAATCCGAAGCAATTCAAAGAAGTGAGCCCACAATTTATTTAAGTTTTAATTTAATCATAGACAGTTGAAGCTTGCAACATTTTGTGGCTGTTCATATATTTGTTATTTTATTTATTTAAATTTAGTGTGAGCTCTAGCATAAAGTTGGGTAAATGGCTGGAAATTTTCCTGACAAAAGAGTGGCTGGAAGCCACATGGTGAAAATGTTGGACAAAACCTTCAGTCACATATGCTGCTGCTGGTAGTTATTATTGTTTGTGGTTGTTTTTTGTAGTTGTTTTGCCATTGTTGTTGTTATTGTTTTTGTTGTTAGCAAATGTTTCACTTAACTTAAGAGAAAATGAAGCCCGTAAGGGCTTTGTTTATAAATCTGTTTCATTTATTTGCACTTTGCCACATCAACTTAAATTAAAGCGAAAGTAAAAGAAAGCACAAGCCAAACACACAGAAGCTATAAAATGGTTTCCATGACTCGATATATGTATGTGTTTGTGTTTGTGTGTTTGTATTTATCATACATATACTACACAGCTACTTTTTATGTGCTCTCTGCAGACTAGGATATTGCTCAATGTTCCGTAGTCAACGCCTGTGTCCAGTTCACAGTTCCCACTACGCCTTGTCGTCCCTTCATTCTTTTTACTGTCAACGGTGATTAGTTTGCATTAGTTTGTCTCTTTAGGCCATGTGTGTGTGTGTTAGCTGCTTTGTTTGTGTGCTTGTGTGTGTAACTACTTAAGTATTTTATTTGGCCAAACGACCAAACTCGGTAAATGAAAAATTTAAATCAAGTCAAGCCGCTTAAACGCCCTTGATGCACTTTGTGTTATTTTAGGTCGCTTTCGGTTTGGGCTTACCAAAAGATTTGGTTTATTATCTTTGTCCTCGGTGGTTACCCAACATTGTTTTCCAAAACGATTAACCTAGAACAAAGTTAAAGTAGCTGACAGCATTTTGCAGCATTTTAATGCTGTGCAAAGTGTTTTCGTCCTTTAACACGAAATTATTCTATGGTTTTTCTTCTAGCGAAGTTTCCAATGGTACAAACGGATATAACTAACTATTTCTGCTTGGAAATAATCTTTAAAATCTTTCGATTTATATTGATTCAGATATATCTTTACAATCCATTGTTTTATTGTTTCTTTTATATCTAATTTATCTATTGAAGAGAGTTTGTTAATGTATTTATCAAACAAATCGAATCGATTCCATATCTTGTTTGACTTTCATTCACGGTGCAAACTTGGTCGAGAGGATAGACATACTTTTCCTTGTATCGAACTGAATAAAGTGTCAATTTGAGCCACGTTATTTAAAACTGGATATACAAATTGATTATAATGATAAGTGTCTTTAAAGTCTTTTGGATTTCATCTAACTTTGACCTAAACATCTAATCTCTTTACACCTAATTAAAACCCAATTAATGGTATATAATTAAATCAGCTTAAAAGACTGCTATGTACTTTAAACTTCACAAATTATTCATAATTGAAAGGGAGCAATGGATTAGCATTTTCAGTCACTTTTCATTTTTAGCACATGGTCTTAAAGACTGAGTTTGTCGTCGTGTGATACATTTAAGAAGGACAGGATTAACTTTTTCGCTTGACATTAATTATGGCCTGCTCAACTTTAATGTGTGTGTGTGCCTTGATGTGCGTGTGTTTGCGTTTGTGTGTGTCTGCGACGATTAGGGACCGAGCAGGCACACATCTTCATTAAAAACATACACGCTGCAAATTAATGAGCGTTAAACGTGGCAGTGAGTCGAGGGAAGTCCCTTTCTGCTGCTTCTTACTTTCCTTCTCTTTTTCCTTCTACTTTTCCGGCCTCTTTTCCACCAAACACATTGACAATAAAAGACACACCAACACGTGAGACAAATTCAGAAGAGTTTTGAGACCTCCACAGGGCACAATAGTTCGGTAGTCATTAAAGTGGCATACATACAAGTAGACAGACAGACAACAGTCAATTATTATCTTATGCTATTAATAGCAGTTTTCGGCTGCTACCTCATACAACAGTGTGACGTACACGGCGTATGCGTAATTTCTGCATTGACGTACATTGCGTAAGCGCAATACTTTATATGTTGTGCTCTTCTTTAACAAGACATAATTAACGCTGCTATGGAAATCTTTGCAGCGTTGAGTATTGTCACAATTTGACTAACTTTTAATAAGCGTTGAGTGTCAACATCAAAGTTTTTATCAACTTTCAGCATTTCAGCCAGTTTGTCATATAAAGTTGGTGTCGAAGTTGGAAATTTCCTTTCCTTAGAAACGACATAACTGCTACTTTATTTACCATATCCATACCACTTAGGACTGTGTATCTATTTATTTATCAGGGTAGTTCGAGGCAAAAATGTTGGCCAAGTAAACAGACTTGCAAAAAGAATCCAATACCACTCAACTCAGTGCAGAATCAAATTCCAACGACTACGCAGCATCTTTCCATATGTAAATTTCATATAATGAGGTTTGTGGTATGGCTCGGTGCAAGGAGAATAATGCGTTTCCTATTCACAGCCTTGAAAGTTAGTCTCTAGTCAAGGTTATGCCTCAAATATCTCTCGCTGTTGTCTTGCCGTTGAGTACGGGTTGCTTGGCAGCTACTCTGGGCGGTCAAGTTCAAGCGTAAATAATGTTGAACGCTGTCAGATGCCTTGCACTTACATGTGGAGGCGTTGCAAAGGCAAATGAGATGAAAGGCATCGTGTGGCATAGGGGAAGAGGTGATGTCAGCAGCCAGTGGAATGGGTGATGCAGCACCCTTTGTTTTGAGAATTAACTCTTGTTCGGCCAGCTGAAATCTTAGCATTCCGCTTTCAAGCAAAGGCATTGTTTTCCCTAAGCTTTGGCAAGAAGCCCAATTGAGGTGCACAGTCAAAGGACTCAATAAACCTTAAGGAGGCTTACACTGGTAAGGCTAATTTACTGAGATTATAAGGTTGGAAGGAGTTTACAACAATTATATGTAATTACGGTAAGTTCGTTGGAATTCAGACAAAATTAGCTAAGCCCAGTTGGAAAAGCCTTATTTCCTTCAATGTGACCCTAAGTCTTAGCTCCAGTTAAGTTTTAGTTTTAGTTTCTTTCAGTTTTTATAACTTTATCTATTCTGTTTCTTTTTTTTCAATTTCGCTGATTTATCAAGCTCTGTTTTTATTTCTCATATTATTCTTGGCTTCATGACAAAGTAAGCAATTTGTTGTAAGCGGAAACAGCTACGAGGCCAAGCTCATATGATGTGCAGGATTTCAGCTCTTTCATTTCCGTTTTCGATTAGCTCTGCCCCGGAGAGTCCTAGCAATTTCATTTTCGTGCCACTGATTGGCTTTCCTGCCATCACGAGTAACAGGTGCGTTGTTGCCAAAGTAATAAACGTGAAGTGGAAATGGCTACGATAACAACGTACGGCGCAGCAAACTAGGTGAAAATGTTTTCATAGCATATAGAAATTTTCACTTGAGCACCTTGGAAACGGCAAGGGAAAGCAGAGGCCGAACCCAAGACTAGGACTCAGTCTGAGTCTGAAGGTGAAGCTGCTTCCGCTCGTCGATTGCCTTTTAATTATAGAAAAGCTGATTATGCAAATAGGCCTCTTGAATGCGTGAACATGTGAAATATGATATTGATTGGGTTGGGCCAACTACTTGAAATAGGTTCGGTTCACTAAAAGAAACCACAAACACACACACAAACACAGACACACCCACACACGTAGCTAGTTAGTCGCATATAAGATAGTTATTAAGAATGTGTTACCAAAGATATGACCTATGAAATTTTAATGATGTGAAGGCGCTGGTTAAACAACTTCTGCCAAGGACCTTTCGTTAGAAGCAAGCTAGAAACTCGAGGAAGATTCAACACATTCCATGAAGGGTATACAAAAGTTCTTTATAACTAGCTTAAGTTCGGATATATCTAACGTACATTCTTCAGATCAAAATCAAACATAAGACACATCAAATCTTGTCTTATATAAAACTGAATTCGAGTTATATTGAACAGCTTGAACTTCCCTCGCTCGCTTCCACTCACTCAATTGCCACAGCGCCCTCTCTCTTTTTCTCTGGCGCCAACTGATTACACTGCCTCGTGTTGCATGTGACTCGTGATTTATGTTTATTTAATAATTCAGACTTTTATCACACAACAGCCAAGCACAGACAGAGCCGGGCAGAAGGACTGTCGGAGCGGTTAGGCCGGATGGATGGATAGTCGAGTAGCCGGAAGAGGTGGATACGGTTACGGCGTGGGCAGTCAATTCAATTCTGGTCGGCAACATGCTGCGCTGGGCAGACAGCTAGATGCTTGGCCACGCCCACAACAATTGACAGTGAGGAAGGTGGCAAGAAATATCGCCAACAGACATAAAAATGCAAATTAGCTGGCCGGAAAATCATCCCGGACAAAATCTGCAAGAGGACCAAGTATTGAAGGCATTTGGCTTAACAATAGCAGAAACTTTGGCCAAATTTACAATAATCTTTAGGCGGGCATTAAATATTTGTGGATTATAATCTATTCTTAAGTTTGTAAGGTCAACTTTTGGTAAAGTCTGCTGCTGGCCTTGGCAATTACGCATCGCAGCTCGAGGAATATTTGCCTAAGGATCTCATAATTTTCGCATATTTGGCACATGCGTTTGATTTATATGCGGCAATTTAAATAATTAATTCAGTTCAAGCGATTCACAGGACCACAGTGCATCCAGGACTCTCTCTCTCTCTCTCTTTCTCTAGCTGGAAAAAGCTATCAACGTAAGCTCATCGAGCTGTGTGGCAAGCAGCGTTAAGTGGATGAGCATAAATTGGGTAATGATATGCAAGTGTGTGGTACATGTGCCCAGGGCAAATGTATACAAGACTTTTTGAGGGGAGAACACACACACTAACAAACACACACACACTCACAGTGTGATGTGCAATTGAATTCCAAGTCTTGATGTGTGTGTGTGTAGCATACTTTACTCGTGTTTGTTCAAGGTTAAACAGATTTGATGCAAGTCTTGGCAACCTTATATCCTTTTTAATGAGCAAGCTAGGATGAAGTTGGGTCTAAGCATTAAAAACGAACTACTTTCTACCAACTTTTGCACAGTCAAGGACTCAGTCCAATTATGTGAAGTTGAACCAAGTTCTCTTTTAGCGTTTATCTATCATTAAACGCACCTAATCCTATCCTAGCTGCATATTTATCTAACTATTATTTTAAATCTTAAAGTATCATCTAACGAGATTTGAATATGCCTCAAATGCCTACTATCAAATAAGATGTAATAGCCTTTACCTGAAAGCAATAAACATTAGGCGTAACTTACCAAATATTAGTATGGAAGCAACCTCGCTTTGGCTTCAAGCATCCTTTAATGTGCACACAATGCCTTAAGACTGTCTTCTGTCCTGTAGGCAATTACCGCAAGGACGTGCTGTCGCAATACGACAATCTCTTTCACCCCCTTTCCCCGCAATTGGAGGCACAGACAAAACGCAGCTAAGCGAAACTTTAATCAACTGTCAATAATTGATGATAATCACAGCGCAACGTAATAATGCTTATCAGCAGATACAACAACAACAGCGACGAGCGATTAACTTAATAAACGCCCACAAGCAGGGAAGATACTGGGAAAGGAAAATTGTAAGGAAAACACTGTAAAAAAAAGGAATCGAGCGACGTGCAAGCAAACAAAACAAACGACAAGTGAAAACAAACAGAAAACCAAATCGGGTAAGGAAAATCTTACTGAATATGCACAGCATTTATATACCTGAACCATATTGTATAATATGATAATATATATATATATATATATATATATATATATATATATATATATAAATCGATATGCGAAAATAATTATATGATATTTTTTCAATTTATTTTTGATTTTTTCCCGTCGGAATTGACGTTGTAACTATAAAATCAACTGTCTAAAAATATGTTATTGATTTTAGGTATACGAATTAACTTGAGTTTTTCTGATACCAATTTTAAAACAGACAAGTTCTAACGTCGGAGTCTGCCCGACTTTGAGATACCTTTACCTATTGCTCAGATAGTTTAAACAACTCTGTGTAATATTTAGGAGCCGATAAAGAGAAGGATATTGCTGGATTGACTCTAATAGATAGACTTTTTGATCCTGATTAAGCACATATAATATAATATATACTTTAAGATATTCCTATTTTTTCATACTTTCTTACGTCTTGTATTATATATTTTCTGTGGGTAAAGAGTGAAAGAAATTATTCAAATTTAAATTTATTATTATATTTTTCTTTCATTTTTTAAGTAACGAAGAGAATAGTTCAGAAGAATACGAATATTACGCGAATAGCTCAAAATTTATTAATTAACTATAATTATTAAAGTATAAAGAATGATGTACACGTTATCAAGCATTTAATGTAGCTTTATTTCTTTATTTTATTTTATTTTATTTTATTTTATTTAATATCTCGTCGACTATATAATGACTAAATAAAGAAATAAATAAGTAAAATAATAAAGAAAATATAGTATATTTTTGTAAAATAATAATTTGAATATAAAAACAAATAAAAAAAAAATGGAAATTAAAAAGATAGAAAGGTATTGTTTTTAAATTCAAAATAAAATTTTAAATTTCTTTTTAATTGATCAAATTGATGGCATTAGAATTATATTGTAGCAAAACATTCTTTTAAAATTGAATTAATATACAACCTGAAGCTGAAGCTAAAAGGACGAACATAAATCGATAAAATCATTGGCAATGGCAATTTTACATATTAAAGAAAAAACAGGAATTCGCGTGTTACTTTAAGACAAATATTTACCAGCAAGAAGATTTGATATTAAATTTTGTTCTTTGGTTTAATGAACTCTGTACTAGAGACCGCTGAACTTGTTCAGCATACACACTATATAGCCAACCTATATTCCACCCTCTATCAATTAGGGATTGGGTAGAACGGAACACTAGATAATTGAAGACAATTAATGCAACGGCATGCGGGCCAGGCGAGGGGTGGTTGAGCCAGTTGAAGCAGGTTTGGGGTAGCGCTTCGATTGCTTCATGAGGGTCACGGATGCAGATACTTGGCCCCAACAATATAATTGTGGTCTAAATATATAAACTGAAATATGCAGTAGATGTTGTATTTCATTTCCAGCCGTTGAGTTTTGGGGCTTTACAAGTTAATAAACGTAAAATGAGGGAAACCATATTTATAATGATGAAATCTTTTACCAGGTCTGAGTGTGGGCCGATTTCAAGGCAAGCATCGTCAGCCCTTTCGGGTCTCGTGTAGATTATAATGATAAGCACTAAGCCACAGGCATGCAAATTGCTTGTAGGCAACGTTAAATTTAACAGCCACACTCACACACATAAACAACGAAACACCCACACTAACACACACGTGTGAAACTGTATGCAAAAGTTCGTCAGACAATTCAATTTTCAAGCTGACTCCATCAAATTGTTTTGTTTTTTTTTTTTAGATTTTATTTCAACTTTGTATACCCTAAACTGCTTACAAAGGAATATTAAAAATATCAAACTGTTTGTAACAAGCGACAAGTAAACATTTCACGACTATGTAGACTATATATATATTCTTAGTCAACATCAATATTTATCGATTATTCATCCTCTTTGGCTCGTCGAGCTCAGAAATTCAAATAGTTAAAGGGAAAACATTTGATAGGGGATTCGTGTATGTTGATAAGAAACTACACCTGTATGGGTGAGACCGGCTGTTTGTTAGGGTAGACCTGCGTATAGAGTATCTCATCGTCGATTATACTTGATAAAAATCTGCGTGGCTGTTTAGTTCATGAGTTTGACACAATAGCCAAGATTTTTGTTGCGTCTCCTCTTCCGTGTTCTGGCAAGTTTGTGTGTGTGTGTGATGTCTGTAGAAGCATGTGTGTATATTGGAGTGTGTGTCTGTAACAGTTGATTGCTCATCGAGTCGTTAAGCAGCTGACTTGGCCTTTAAACCTTCCCTTTCGCACCTTGAGCACCAATTTCAGTTAATGCCAACAGGTGGCAAGTCTAACAGGGTTTGCCCTTTGCTGCTGCCACTTGATGAAATGCCAATTGGAATTTTATTATTGAAATGATTTCCATTTTCGGCACAATTTCGCAATTTCAACTTTGTCAATTTTGATTGTTAAGGACATGTTTGCAACAGCGTGTGAAATTGACAGTAGTATATTGACAATTTGAACAGTCACAGACATATTAAAAGTAATTAAAAATATTTCAGAATATTAGAAATGAAATATGTATGTTTAAATGCAATATTAAGTTAGTTAATGAGAAAAGGGTTATATAATTTATCTTTGATTCAAATGTAATATAATAAAAGCCGAGCACTCTAAATGTTTCATGAGAAAAGATTAGCTTGTCATGCGTTCACTTACCCTCGACTTTTCATCTCTTTCCGGGAAACTTAAATATTTTCACACTTCTTGCTCTGCATTTTTTACCTTTTTATATATATTATTTATTATTTCACAACTCGCATTACATTAGAATACCATGCTTAAGCTTTCATATATGAAATTCAGTCAAGCCCACCGCAGAAACCCTTTCGTCCTTTGTCACGCCTGCTTACATTCCAGTAAAGGCGCAACAAAAACAAATCATATAAAACTTTCCACGCGTTTTTATTATTTGTTTTGTTTTGTTTTTCTTTTTTTCCTTATTTGTTTGTGTGTGGTGTTATTTGTATTGTTTGGCATGCTGCGGATTTTAGAAAATTCAAATGCTTCAACGCCTTGAGCGCTGAAAACAATAAAAATAAAAGGACCTGGACTTAGTTGCCCCTCATTTGCATAACATATTCAGGACAAGCAAATGGCAGCGATTGAGAAAAAAAAACTGTGTACGAAGTGCTGAAATTATTTTAAGGGAAATTCTGCTTAAAGAGCAGCGAATCTATAAGTTCTTATGTTAGCGTTTATGTCCTGGCTGATTGTGACTTTTATGCTTTTATATGGCATTACTTTATGACCTGCATAAAACTATTTATGAAACTCCATATACTTATGGTACATTCGTACGAGTACACTTGTATGCGGCTTGTGGCCTGTTGGCTGCACTTTGTCAGCATTCTCCGGGCACTTTTATGGCTGACAGATGACCACCTAAAAGTACCCTGAGACTTTATTTTATGTGCCCGTCGTATGCAAAAGTTTGGGCCAATCGCCTCATAAAAGTTAAGGTTGTTTGTTTAAACGCAAAAAATACTTATATTAAATCTACCCAAACGGCTCCCGTGGCATTACAAAATTAATCAATAGACGCTCAAACAAATCACAGTTCCGGTCCTAACAAAACTAACAATGCGCCATAATATCAATTAAAGTATTATAAGATAAGTGTTCCTGCGAGTATACGGAGGAATAGTTTTTCCAGGCGAACAACGCTGCGTATGAGTAATGTCATTGATAGATTAAAATGCATTGGCGCACAATGCGCACCCAATTTGAATAATCAGGCCTTGCAGCACTCTAGAATAATTTGCTTAACCTTTGCACACATAAATAACTTAGTGTAAATGTGTCCTTGCATACTCACCAAATAAGCAGCTGACAAGTGGCAGACAGGATGCCACACAGGATGTTATTATAGCGGTTTTTTTTAATATTTAATGCGACGCGCTTTAAAATGTCAAATTTATCAGACGGAGTTCCTTACACGGTACGTTATTGTACGAACATATAGATATATAATCATATACTTATATGGTTTTATTTATGACATTTAATTTTATTTTTATGTACTTTGATTTCCATTACGCGCAGCAGATTCTTTTTTTTGTCGAATCTGGATTATGACCGATAAACAATGCTGGGAGTTAGGATATACTCGTACAATAAATGTATTAAAACGTTCCGCTGTCTCATAAAATTTCATTTGATTTCGTTTTGGTTTTATTTTATTCGCTTTGCTCAATTTGCACGTCGGATTTGTTATAATATTTTGTAGGCGTGACGCAAAATTACTCAGCCTAACGAATAAATAATAATGAAATAAAAAACCTGAAGAAATCTCAGTAGTCTACGCTTTTCCACCTCCAATGGAACATATAAGGATAATTTTGATGTTTTCTTTTTTTATTTGCCGTTTAATGCCGCAAAACGCGACTTAAATCAAAAATTCTGTTCTGCTCTTCAATTAAATTGCCTGAAAATTTGATGCGCTCAGGCGTGCGGATTGGATCCCTTAAGAAGGACTCAGCCATGTCCTTTGCCATTTGCCTGTGGTTGCCAGCTTTGTAAATTAATTCAAATGAGAGCCTCAGTGCCACCGTTGGCTGCTCTTGACTTATTTTCCTTATTTCATTTTATTAATTTGCATAATTTCAGATGCTACGGTTACTAATTAATTACACATTTTAACCGGACTCACAATCTCATAATAATTGTGGCTTTTGATGTTTTAAATTATGTTGCAACACACCAGCTGAGCTTCAAAATGTATCCTTAACATCCTTTAATCTGAATTTTTATATTGTGTACCCTACAGCTGCTTCAGTTTATAAAAAAAGCTACCTTTAAGTGCTTAGATGCTGTATTTGAACTTATGAGCTTGCATGAATAAAATATAATTATAATCCTAATTGAAAAATTTGTTTAAAAAGGGGATGTAAAAATAATTGCCATGCTTTTTACTTACGGTTCAATACTTTAACTGGCAATTCCGTAAATTTTTTTAACGATTTCTATATAAAATCTCAATTGTTTTTTAATATTGAATACAAACGTTTCTTTACACAAAGTTGCACCCAAATCATAAAATCCTGCACACAAACTAACATTGTTTAATGGCAGCTTAAGCCAACAATCGAATCAACTGAACTATATGAAAAGCTCAAAAGAACGATATGAACGAGTAACTGATCGGTATTTGGATTCGATTTATTGAACGAGGATCGAACTAAAATGATTGAAACGAACGATAATTTGGAACGAACTATTATTGCAATGATAATACGTAAATCTTATACAGATTCCGCAGCAAAACCAATTTTCAATTTTGATAATAATAAAAATAATATAATAATCACTATTAATAAATAAATGTATTTATTAAAACATTCTATTATGATCCAAAATGTTTTTAGGTTATGTCCTTTAATATTAATTCTCAATCTTACATTTTCAGATTTTTTTCATTTTTTACATAACGATTTTAATTAAAAAGATTTACCTAGTAATTTTTCACGGTCTGTTTTTATGCTGCTTATGTTCACAGTATTATTGAAATAATAATAAAATAAATTTATTTATCTTCCTATTTCTTTATTTGTCTCACTTTATCTCAAGTCCCTTAGGCAAATTATAATCCGCGAGGACAACCGCTTGCCGCAAACTGCGACTTGTAAATGAAAACTCAGCCACTTGAGCGGACAACGGCCAGTGCATGGTTTTGTTTTAAGCCAGTTACTTTCAAATACAAACTTACATCGACAACGACAACGAAGCGCAGTTTGAAAATTCGCGAACGCGAGAGGCACACGATACTGTTCACAGGAAAAGGACATGTCAGCAAGGCAGAAGCACAAACGAAACCGCACGCGACGTGCAACAGCCGCCAACTGATGAGTTTATATCTGCCAAAAGCAGCGACAGCAGAAAAGGCAGCAGCAACATTCACACACACACACACACACTTAGACCGACGCGCACACCCACATCGTTGCCTGTTTGTTGATAACAGTTTTCGAAATTCGAAATCGCCGTCAGCTGCTACTGCTGATGCTCTGCTGAGGGCAGGCGGAGTGTTTGTTACCCAAAACAGAGCCAGAGCATCAACAACAACAGGCCACAACGTACAGCATGTTGCATATGCCTCACACCACAGTCCTGCTCCCAAGTGCCTTCCTTTCGTACCACACCACAGTTGGCGCATGCGCCGATAAGTAGGCAACCATTTATAACGACTCGCAACTTGGCGCCTCTTTCGTGCCTGTTTACATACCTTGTTACCTAATGATGTGTAGGGTATATCAAGCATGTACGAAGTAACAACCCTTAAGAAATAGGGATTCTTGGGGAACCTTCGGCTAAGAAAGGTGCAAAGCATAAAAATTTGATCAACAGAAGATATAAGTGTCTATAATAAAGAACAATATAATAAATAAATTCTATGATACACACTTAAGAAAGAAGTTGTGCAATGCAGCTAGCATAACTACCGTGTCTGTATATATCTACAGGGTATTATGCTGCCAGCTATTGAACTTATGGTCAGTGACAACTCTTGCGTTCTTCCGACCGCTTTCCGTTATTATGTTTATCGCTGTGCAATATTTGGTTGTCTTTTGAATGAAATTAGTCACCCAGCCGGCACTTGACTTTGCCGCCGGCCTTTAAGTTCACGTGCTACTGGCACTTGTATTGTGGTGTTAATGAATTATACCAAAGTTTTAAATGAAGCCCTTTGTGACATGGGGAAAATAGTAGGTAGGCCGGTTGAATTGACCCAGTTGTGGGCTGTGGACGATTAGATAAACTTAAAATATGAATGGGACATTTATGGGCGCCTTTCCTTTTTCTCGTATTAACATAAATTTTAAATCATATTCATAACATTTTAAATATAAACCAATTTTAAATCTTCTGCCCTCTGCAACTGACGTGCCACCTTGAAATGACGTGCTACGAATAAGGCTGCAACCAGAGTCGAAGACTGCCAACTAATGGATAAAGTACTGTCCACTTATAAATGAAAATCTACCAAAAAAAATAAATAAAAACATAACTTATTAAAATGAAAAAAACAAATTTAGTTTATCTTGCAAATAACATGAGGATTAATATTGAATTTTAATATTTTTTAAAAACTTTTGAGCTTCTCTAAATATTTTATAAATTGAAAATATTGTAGTTTAACTGTGCTGTAAATCTATTTCAAAATTTGGATTGTCCATGAAGTGTGCAGCTTTCAACTGAATTAAAGTTAAAAATTGCACTTCAGCTACCACTTACCAGAATGTCTTCCCATGACTGACCAATGCAATTTCCACAGAAATTTTCTCATTTTTCTATTAAAAGATAGGTTTATGTGAGTGCATGTGTGTGTATGTGTGAATGAGTTTTTGGTGCTGTTAATGTGTGCGTAACGAGCATTACAATCACCACAAACATTTGCAAGCATATACCACAGTTTGGGTAGTCCAAATATCTCAAGGACCATCAGCTTAACGGAAATTGAAAAACTAAGCAAAAACTAAAGCTAGAACTTTGTGTCAACAACACATTTCGAGATGATTTAGAAACCGCAACAGCTCACAGCAAATCACATGCCAGCAGCAGTCTTAAATAGGGTTCTTTTGTTTTCGGTTCAGTCTGTTATCAATTGCCTTATCAAGGACCCAACAAAGTGCCAGCAGCATCATAGATACACACATACACACAAACATAAAACACAGAAAAACAGACGAAAACGCGGAAAAATACGTTGATGTTGTGCATTTGCTGGCGTAGTAGTTGTGTCCCCAATGCCCAAGATGATATGTTTTCTGGGTGTGCAAAAATAATAAAGCATAAATGCTATTTGACCTTGTGCGCCACCAAGAATGTCAATTGTGTTGTCAGTGAAGCTGCCCCAGAGGAGGTTGAGTCCAACCTGGTTTCAGTTTGGCTGCCAACGCGACAAGTGATGCCCTTTAATGATGACTGGGCGCATTTCCTGAATTTGTGACAAATCATGCTTAGCATATTCTTTTAGTTGGAAGTGTTGGAAAATTGATTGAATAGTAGAAAAAATTATTCAAGTTAAGAAGAAAATTTATAAAAAATTTTAGGCAATGTAAGAGCTATTGACCTAATTAGATACATTTCCTTGTGCTTCCTTTACTGGGCAGTAAGCTTGAAAATCAATTAGTTCATTTTTCTACCATTTGTCTGCGTACTTTTCAATTAATATAAAAATACCATACAAAAGTACGAGAGCATAAGAAATTGCGTGTTCGTCTTTGGTCTTTAATTGAGGTTAAGCGGGCTAGGGACACAAATGTTGTTAAATATTTTATAGAGCAAGGTTATGACGCTGCCAAATGAAGTGGTCACTTTTGAAATATGAGTTTTTATGCGAAAACTGAATAAAATTGAAGGTAAAACGTGACGCAATCAATTAAATTTAAAAGCCGTTTAAATGCTTTTAATGTACTTGTTGTAATTATAGCTTGTGCGCTACTAAATATTATATTATAATATAAATTTTAAACATTCGTATCTTATATTTCAAATGATGTATTGAATGTTAAAGTTCAAGTGAATAATTTAATAATTTTTTATAATATACCATTTCAAAAACATCAATGCGCGTTTAACTCTGCTTGCTATGAAACGATGTACAATCATTAGGTGGCAGCGCTTCTTGTGCAGGGATGCATAATTATCTTATCAAAGATAATTGTAACATTTATTGAAAACTTTACCTATGTCTAAGAATTCTATAAAGCCAATTTTAAAAATGTATTACTAAATTTAAATTGTATATGCTTTTAACATAATTTCATAATTGCTTCAGATACCATCTGTTTTTATCGTCATTCTAAGAGTTGCCACCCGACGATAATTCAAATAGTGAAGCAACACTACCCGCCAGTTGTTTGTTTTGTTTGTACCTGCTAACAACGACGACGGCTATAAGGTGAATGAGTTTTCCGTGAATTTTATAAATTAACAGCTGTGCGCGATCTATTAAAAAAACCTAAGCACACATTAATATATTAGAAAACAGATTCGTTATCGTAATCAGCATATAAGTTGACAGTTGACGCCAGTGCGAACACCGGCAATCGCAGGCGCCGATGCAAAATCATATTTTGCACTAGTGCAAAAAAAGTGATAAAAATGAAACATAAACAAAACGTTGATAAGCCGCTGCGCTGCTGCTACTATCAATGCGCCGGTCGTAAGCTAAATTCCTTCGTGTTAGTTACTGCAACAACAAAGTTATCAAGTTATACTTGTTGAACGAGTTAAATGCCCAAGAAACTACCAACAATGGTAAAAAAAAAAAAAAATTTTAATGCTCTGCTCGCGCACAGCGGCGGCAGCGACGCAGCCACTGACCTTTATTTGACTTCTAGCTGACTGTCTGCTCGGCACTGAAAAAGCAGAAGAAGAAAAAAAACAAAGACTAAAACCGACATTGCCTGCCACACACAATACAACAACATCGTTATAACTCACCGTTACGTTGCCTTCTTGTGTGTGCCGTCTGTTTTTGCTGTTGTTGTTGCTCCAGTATATTTATTACTGGACTTTCTTGCAGCCGATGTAAACGGCGACAGCGACATAGACAGCAGCAAAGGCCCGACCAGGGTTTTTTTATTCATATATTTATACACACAAATTCTGGCAGCGCGTGCAAGAGTCGCCTCGCCTCGAAGCTGCTCTGAAATTAATAGAATTAATTCAATAGAAAAAGCGTAAGCGTAAAATGTGTGCCAAATAAACGATTAAATTTTGAGAATTTTCAGTGTCAAATCTTCTTTGCTGAAAATGCAATTTTATTCACAGCGTACCGCTACAAATTTACCGCTAAAAGTCCTGTCTCTCTAACAGCGCTGTGCTAATAAGTAATTACGAATAGATTTGTTATTAAACAAATTTCGCTATAAAGCACAGACAATGTGGTATAACATGAAGTTCTTAACGAATTAACGGATCGTTATAGAACTAGAAATACGTGTATATATATATATGAATATTCGTATAGTATGTGTGTCGGAGAATTTAATTTGTGATTAAACCAAAAGAAGTATATATAGTGCGAAAATCATATTTAGAAAGATTAAAAATAAAATATTTCTGATTAGAAAATAATTGAAAGCATTGAAATCTGTATTTAAGTTTATTAAAGTGTATTAAACAGAGATCAAAAAGGTAAAACTATTCACAAATATTTTAAAAATGTTATCAACTTCTTTTAAATCACGAAAAAAATTACGTCACGCATTTCACGTCTTGTCGAAGTGAACTTTATACGGCAGGTCAATTGGCTTGAACTTGATTGATCCCATGCTTAGATATATTTGGTACTAAACTGTTATACAAATACTGTTATAAACCTACTGTTATACAAAAGAAGAAATATAGTGTTATTTCTTCTTCACTTACATAATCGTCGTAACTTTCAAAGCTTACTTGCATTAGTTCCGGTTTTTTATATATTCGTTTATGATTTTGACGATATATATATATATATATATATATATATATGTGTATGTATAGGACACATTTTTGTGTATATTTTTTTTGCAATAGAAATGTTTGCCATAAATTTACTATATAAACGCAGATGTTTAAAAATTGGCATCGTCAGCAGTTTTGCGGATTTCATTTCCTACAAATCCTATTAATAGTTAGGCCCCGAATTATGGACGACAAATGCTGAAAGTCAGGGTCATTGGCTAGAGAGATTCTAGCTGCGTTATCAGCTAAAGAGCGACTGGGCGGGCGCACCTCCAGCTAGCTGCGTGCGTGATGCGGATTCTGATGATGATGCAACGTGCACAGCCGGCGCTAATGATGCTTATGATGATGATGACACTGTGCATGTGCCAATAACTTACAGCTGTAATCTGGGTCAGCCGGCAGCTAAATTTAGATGAGATTATCAGTACATTTCGATTGCCTGGACTGGAAGGTTGTCTGGAGTAACTGCCCACTACACACTGCCTACATCACAGCATTAATTTAAGCTTTAGGATGTTGCGGCGTTTAATGTCCTATCGATTAGAAGATGAGGATTCCCCGCGGGTTGGCGCCAACTCTTTATTTGTATGCAATCCAATATGTTAATTAAATTTAATGTTTCTTTATTTGTTCTTTTCATCATTTGCAGATGAATCGTCGATTTTCACGCGCGGAGTCCGGCGCGGATTTAAAGGATTATTTCGATCGCGGCGATATAGCGATGCGCGAAAATCGTTGGAACTTTGAGGTCGCATGGGAGGTGGCCAACAAGGTGGGCGGCATTTATACAGTGATACGCTCCAAAGCTTATGTCTCCACAGAGGAGATGGGCGAACAACTCTGTATGATGGGGCCCTACAAAGAGAACTGTGCACGCACTGAAATGGAGGAAATGGAGTTTCCACGCGGTAATCCACTGCTCGATGCAGTCAATACCCTGCGATCACGCGGCTATAAAATTCACACCGGACGTTGGCTGGTCGATGGCAATCCGCAGCTGATTCTCTTTGACATCGGTTCTGCGGCCTGGAAATTGGATCAGTTCAAGTCGGAGATGTGGGAGAAATGCAACATTGGTATACCCCACTTGGATATTGAAACGAACGATGCCGTCATCATGGGCTTCATGATTGCCGAGTTCCTAGAGGAGTTTCGCAACTGCGCCATTGCCTACTCCCAAAACAATGATCTAAATCCACCGCGTATTGTTGCCCATTTTCATGAGTGGCAAGCAGGTGTGGGTCTCATAGTGCTTCGCACTCGACAGGTTGAAATTGCCACCGTGTTTACCACACACGCCACGCTCCTAGGTCGTTATCTTTGTGCTGGTAACACCGATTTTTACAACAACCTCGACAAATTTGCCGTAGACGAGGAGGCTGGCAAGCGTCAAATCTATCATCGCTATTGCCTGGAACGCGGCGCAACACATCTCTCGCATATATTTACAACTGTGTCGGAGATTACCGGCTATGAGGCAGAGCATCTGCTCAAACGCAAGCCAGATATCATAACACCCAATGGCCTCAACGTAAAGAAGTTCTCGGCCATTCATGAGTTCCAGAACTTGCACGCCGTTGCCAAGGAGAAAATCAATGAGTTTGTTCGTGGACATTTCTATGGGTAAGTTTCTTTATGGTTCTGCCTCATATAATGTCTAATCCACGTCTAATTTTCCCTGCAGCCATATGGACTTCGACCTGGACAAGACTCTATACTTCTTTATTGCTGGAAGATATGAGTTTGGCAACAAGGGCGCTGATATATTCATCGAGGCGCTGGCTCGTCTTAATGCAATGCTAAAGCATGAACGTCCGGACATGACGGTGGTGGCTTTCCTCATCTTCCCCACCAAGACGAACAACTTTAATGTGGATTCGTTGCGTGGCCATGCAGTCATCAAGCAGCTACGCGATACCATCAATAATGTGCAGCAGGCGGTGGGCAAGCGCATTTTTGAAACATGCCTAAGGGGTCACATACCCGGCCCAGATGAGTTGCTGCAAAAGGAAGATCTGGTTAAGATTAAGCGCTGTATGTTTGCCATGCAACGGGACTCAATGCCGCCAGTTACAACGCACAATGTGGCCGATGATTGGAACGATCCGGTGTTGGCCTCCATTAGGCGATGCCATCTATTCAATTCAGTACACGATCGTGTCAAAATGGTCTTCCATCCGGAGTTTCTTACTTCGACAAACCCTCTGTTTGGCATAGATTACGAAGAATTCGTACGCGGCTGCCATTTGGGTGTGTTCCCATCCTACTACGAGCCTTGGGGCTATACACCCGCCGAGTGCACCGTCATGGGCATACCAAGTGTGACCACCAATTTGTCGGGCTTCGGTTGTTTCATGCAGGAGCACATCAGTGATCCCAAATCGTACGGCATCTACATTGTCGATCGTCGCTACATTGGCCTAGAGAACAGCGTCCAACAGTTATCCAGCTTCATGATGGAGTTCACACGGTTGAATCGCCGCCAGCGCATCATACAGCGCAACCGCACGGAGCGTCTCAGCGATCTGCTCGACTGGCGTACGCTGGGCATTGTAAGTACATTCAATCTATTCGATCTGTCCATAATAATAGTCTTTTATCCTTTCAATCGTACAGTACTATAGACAGGCTAGGGTAAAGGCCCTGCAGGTTGTCTATCCAGATTATCAGGAGTCAGAACTAAGCGGCTCGCGCAGCAACTTGATGTTCTCACGTCCACAAAGCGAGCCACCCAGTCCCACTTCGTCGCGTAAGTTTCAGTAATCCCATTAATCGAATCAATAAAGGAATCTATCTGTATTTAACTGTTGCCTTTTAAATATCATTGACACGTTTTTTATATAAACCAAATGTTATTAACAGATTAATTGCAAATTGAATCATAATCATAATGAATCATAATCATAATGAATCATAATCAATGTGTATTGAGCTGCATTTGACATTCAAAAATCATTGATTAAGCTGGCATTAAAGAAACTCCAATCGAAAATAAACCGATTGAAACCTTCGAATATAATCCTATCGATAACTAAACTATCGCATATCAAACCAAAAATAATGTATCGAAATTGTAACTATAGAAGAAAATATACAAAATTTGTAATCTCTCTCTCTCTCTCTCTCTCTCTCTCTCTCTCTCTCTCTCTCTTGATCGACAGGCCATACTACTCCGGCGCCTTCGGTGCATGGCTCGGATGATGAGGACTCTGTCGATGAGGAAACTGAACTTAAGGAGCTGGGAATAAAGTGAATCCAGGATATAAAACGAACAAACTATACAGCGCAATATTATATTAAGTTTAGTCATTTGTTTGTATCAAATGTTTAAAGGGTGCCACGCCCATGCCCACGCAAACGCCCATGCCCAAAGTGAAACTATCTAACTAATGCTACCTACAAATGTTTTTCTTAAATCTATATACGCTCATACACCACACTGTTAGAACAATTTAAAGATATATACATATATTTGCAAAGGTTCAAAAATTCTATTTAATGTTTTTTAGTGTATAAGCAAATATAAAATTCACCTCCCAGTATCACGTACCTTATCTTTAATTTTATTTTGGTGAAATACTATTACCTATTCTTATCTATGCAGCTATACAAAGTTTATGGGCAAACAACATTCATTTCTTTTCATTAATCTTTATGTTCCTATAATAGTTTATAATTATAGGAATTTCACAATTACAATAGTGAAACGTATCATAAGACTAGCTTGCATAACTTGAATGATATTTTATTAACAAAAAGTAGTGTTAATACAAAGAAGTTCGGTAAGAGTTTCTTAGCGATTTTATAGATTATAATAATTGATTTGCGATTTGATATAATTGATTGATAGTAGGCTGAGACCAAAATTAGAATACATTAGTTGATTCAGATTATATATACTTATCTGTATTATATAATCTTAACAGAGCTGAACAGGCCGAGAAAAGATACAATGATGCAGTTGCTCAGACAACATTGCGATGACTATACAAGGAACGCACGAATTTGCGATCGTTATGACGACGACGACGTTGGGCTGGAACTTCGAGTACGTCGTAATCGTTATCAATGTCTCCCTGCTCTAAGTGTGCTGGTGGTAGAGGTTTTTCTTGATGCTGGCCTTTAACAGTGTCCTTGCAATCCACCAAGTTTCCACTGGCGTCCACACATTTCTCACTTTCTAACACCCATCCATTTTCGGGATCCAAGTCGCTTTCCGGCTCTTCGTACTGATCTTGAGAATCATAGACTGGCGGATTATTATAGCCATAGCTGGGAGGATACCACATTGGCATCGGCATGGGCATTTGCATCACTGGCGCTGAATATCCCTGGAAGCATTGTACGCAGTGCGCAGGCATACCATGTTGCAAGATTTGACCATGCGGCAAGGACAGACAGCTCTGGCATCTGGAACGCTTATAACGCATGTTGCCTTGATCACGATTTTCACATTGAACATAAGGCCAAGTGCTGGAATGACGACAGTTATCGGTTGGAAGCGTGGATGTTCTGGGTCGTTTATGCTCTCGTCGGGATTTGTGTGCTGGCATGTACTCAACTGCCTCGTGACAGTTCTCGGGTTCATCCGGCTTGCATTGGACCACACGTCTGGCAATCATCACACGGGCCTGGCATCTTTCACCACAGACACGCTGACGCGAGATTTCCCTGCAATTTTCATTGTGCTCGCACTCGCTGGATTTGCGCACCACATGGCAGCAGGAGCCATCCACATCATAGCCGAGCCCAAAACGTCCACCCACCTGAGAGACATTCTGATGCACTTTCACATTCACTTCATTGTGGGCCCGTACATCATTTTCGATGACGTTGTTGATCTGGTTTGTCAGCCGGATGATGTTGGTCGTGTTCACCGGGGTCTGTGCCGGCGGCACGTAACTCGTATCGTTAACGCCCTGCACCAGCAATGGCTCATCGGACAATTCCGGACAGACCGGGCACACCGACTGGCATTTGTCATTTCCGGAGCAGGTCTCCATACACTTCTCTCGATTCTTATTACACTCCTCATATTCGTGCAACGTCGGTTGGTCATATATCTGCAAAGGCGTGTGCACCACTATCGTATCTTTCATGTCATCAGTTGATTTCGCGCTGACCAGCGGCGCCACCACCAACAAAATCACCGCAAGTTTAGTGACCAGCTATTATCATGCACATTATATAAATTAAATTACGTCATCTCTCTAAAATAGTATGAAATTGTTCAATGATTCTTACCTCCATTGGGAACAAATGGAAAAAATCTAATGAAATTCTTCTTTAGAGGAGGACCTTGCCAGAATACGTCCTCCAGCTGCAAAATTTCTAACTTAACTGCATCACAGACCGCTTAAATAACCAAAAACTAACAAATCGGCGACTATGGCGAGTTAAAGTATCGTTTGATAAGATAGCCTCCTATCTTATAAATTGATAATTTGCTTCCAATCGATGACTGGAATCGCAACAATACCAACCCATACCAGTCAGCTGTGGCATATGATATATAGCCCCAAAAATTCTGGAAAATGAAATAATGTTTATTTCTGTGTGAAAATCTGGGAAGTAAACAGATCCAAAATAAACGTCCATGAACAATGGAATGCTATGCTCCTCAGCAATACATAAAAGTGTTTCATTGTGGTTCCATAGAAAAAAGTGAAGGTCGTCCAATCTACGTTCTAGATTTTCCCCTGTGGGTTTATGGCAAAAAGACTCTGGATAGAGAGAATATCCGTGGTGTGAAACAAGAAACTATCGCCTGAAGGTTCAACAAAATTAATGGATAAAAATGATGGACAAAGATTGTAGAAGATGACAGGGATAAGCTTTCTAGTAAGTGGTGAAGTCTTCTGGTCTGTTCAGAAATAGTTTCTTACCCTTGAGATGGAAGCCTGCACACCTTGTCTCCATATTGGTAAATGAGATTAGTTTGTAAATAGCAAGACGGATTAGCCAGTAAAGGAATCAAAGCACTTATAGTAATTTTATTACTGAAGAACCAATTAAGCTACGAGAAAAGTATGTGTCATATGGTAGCTTCCATTAGGTCATGGTAGATTGCTGTAGGAACAATATCTATCGACGCCAACCATCCTCAGAGCGACACCCAAACGAGCCGGCATTTTGAGGAGCTTCGCAGAATTGCTGTTGATCATAGTAGGCACAGCTCTGACTGTTGCAGCGATAGGTGTAACAGTAGGAGGAGCAGGATGCCATTTGACCCGTTGCACAGCCGCTGCAGTCGTACCTCTCTGTAGATGCGTAAGTGGTATGATTAATGTGCTGATTCTGATCTCAGAAGTTAAGGTTTAAAGAAAATACCTGCGGGTTGGGGGCAGCCGCCCTCTTGGTTACACCCGGGATTCCAATTGGGCGGCATCATTAGCATACGATCATCGTTGTCATACCAGGTGGCTAATCTTGGTGGTCTAAGCACCATTTTGGGTGCACTACAGAAATCACCGCAGACCTGCTGTCTCCTGTTGTAGCATTGCCAGTTTTGACTTTGGGCTGGGCAGCGGCAGGTGCGTGGAGCAATCACACTGCAGCATTTGGTGGGCATTGGAGCTGGAGGAGGTGGCGGAGGCGGCAGTTCATCGTATTCTTCAGGAGACTCTTCAGCGTAATCCTCTTCAGCACCCGTTAATGCTATGGAGGCATTAATCACCAAGTTGTCCACATTGTTCAGCATCAGTTTTGGATTATTTGTATTCTGGGTTATAATCGTCCTCTCAAGATGAATTGGGGCCAAATCAATGGGTTGCGGTGGCGCGCATCTCAAGCCTGTCCAGGAAGTGCCATAAGGGCATCTGCTCTGCACACATCGTCCATCTTTGTACACTCCTGATCTACAATATAGCAAACGACAGGTGTCATGGATCAGCACTGTGCCCTCGGGGCACTTTCGTATTGCGGCTGGTGGCGGTGGAGGTGGAGCATTAGTTGTAGTTGTTGTAGTCGTTGTAGTCGTTGTAGTTGTTGTAGTTGTGGGTTGAGGCTCAACCGGAGGATAGGGAGTAACGGGTTGGTTTGGACACGGCTGAGGTTGAACCGGAGGATATGGAGTAACGGGTTGGTTTGGACACGGCTGAGGTTGAACTGGAGGATAGGGAACAACGGGTTGAACTGCACATGGAGCAGGCTGTGGTTGAACCGGAGGATATGGAGTAACGGGTTGGTTTGGACACGGCTGAGGTAGAACCGGAGGATATGGAGTAACGGGTTGGTTTGGACACGGCTGAGGTAGAACCGGAGGATAGGGAACAACGGGTTGAACTGCACATGGAGCAGGCTGTGGTTGAACCGGAGGATATGGAGTAACGGGTTGGCTTGGACACGGCTGAGGTTGAACCGGAGGATATGGAGTAACGGGTTGGTTTGGACACGGCTGAGGTAGAACCGGAGGATATGGAGTAACGGGTTGGTTTGGACACGGCTGAGGTAGAACCGGAGGATAGGGAACAACGGGTTGAACTGCACATGGAGCAGGCTGTGGTTGAACCGGAGGATAGGGAGTAACGGGTTGGTTTGGACACGGCTGAGGTACAACCGGAGGATATGGAGTAATGGGTTGGTTTGGACACGGCTGAGGTACAACCGGAGGATATGGAGTAACGGGTTGGTTTGGACACGGCTGAGGTAGAACCGGAGGATAGGGAGTAACGGGTTGATTTGGACACGGCTGTGGTTGAACCAGAGGATACGGAGCAATTGGTTGAGCTCCACAAGGAGCAGGCTGACTCTGAACTATTGGATAAGGAGCAACAGATTGGCTTGCACAGGGCGGACCCGCAGTCGATTGAGCACTGGTGCCCACTTGTGGATACAAGTTTACTACAACGCTGCTGCCAGGAGCGATCGCAGAGCAGGGTCCTGTATCATAAAGGAAAGTCAGACGTAATGGTAAATCATAAAGAATGTATTGAAGCACTCACCGTTTGGACATTTGGAGGGCAGAACGCAGAGTCCATTTTCAATCACGTAGCTCTGCGGACATTGGGCGGTGGCAGACTTGAGAGCCAAGAGAAGCCAAGGTAGTAGAAGTACTTGATAGACGAACATACCGAACAGAACTAAACCTATAGTGATGATTATAATAAAACTAGAACACCTTTATCACTTATAAATAATAATCTCATGCATCACAAAAGCCAAAAGGTTATCGGTTGGAGGCACATGCTTCTGCCATTTGTCACTAAGAACGCCGTGCCGGACATCTTCATTGGTTAGTCTCAAACCGAACTCAGTTGATAGATCATCTACGCTTCGGATCGCAAGAGAATTATAATTGATATGTTGACATCATATTGGACGCATGTGTCGCTTGTTTGCGCAATTTGGGTAGCAAGTCGCACTGTGGAAGGTTATCAAGATGCTGCTGGGAACGTAAGAATCTTAATTATAAATCCAGATACTGTTTTAATACTTTTAACCTATTACTCTCCCTAGTCGATAATCTGTCCAGAAGGTTATGAGTACGTGAATGGCATGTGCCATTCGAGGAATAAGTGTGCCGAAGGTATAGTAAAAGAAAAAACAAAAATGTTGTGTTAAGAATTCAATACCCTGGAGAAAATAGGTCCATCTTATGTGTTCGTCCTTATACTACACATAATATATGCAATGCAGTGTCCTTATTATATATGTTTATATCTGTCTTAAAGGCTACTATCTTGACACCGACAACTTGTGCCACTTGCTACAGCCCAAACCTTGCCCATATGAAACAACAACTATAGCCCCAGTAGTACCCGCCCCCACACCGTATCCGGTAAGATCCTCGACTCCTTACGTTTTCTGATAATACTCGTATATTATATGCTTGTAATTTTAATGTGCTAGCGCTGTCCCGAGGGCTATGAATTTGCGAATGGTGCCTGCTACTTAAGGAATAGATGTCAGCCAGGTAAGTTAGTCGATCGCTTGTTAGGATATCCAATAAATAACAGTAAACTTAATTTAAAGGTTACTTTCTTCATACTGACGGCATGTGTTATCCGATAAGACCCCAGCCTTGCACAAACGAGCCAATAACTACCACTACAACTAGATACATACCTCCCGCCGAAACCATAAGACCCACACCTGTACCGCCAACCAGGGCTCCAACGACGACCACTACGACCAGCACGACTACGACGGAAGCTCCACCGGAACAAGTTCGCTGTCCGCCTGGCTCTATATTCTACAACGAACAATGTCGGAAGGTAATCTGCTCGCACGGAGAATACGTTGGGGGACGTTGTATATTTCCGGCTTGTCCCGTGGGCACCGTTTGGCGAGGCAAGCGCTGTCAGCCTCCAGGATATGTAACAACTATTCTAGAGATCGATAATGTTGTTAAAAACAAATTTGAGTATAAATCTGTAACGGAGAATGTTCATCATGTGGAGTATGTGACCGAAAAATCGTACGACCGAAATTTGGATATCAACTTTACTTCACCAAAGCCAAGACCAATACCAAGACCTATTGTTCCAACAGTACCGACACGCCAAGTGATCAGGGAGCCCTATCAGGGTATGGTGCCGCCTCCTGGTTGTTGCCTGGTTAAGAGTGCTCGTCTCTGCCGACCTTATTCACCTACTTGGGTGTGCTTGAATCGCAGTCAGAAATTGTGTGATCCACGGATTTGCACTCGTCCAGTGATCTACCAAACGCCACCAAAAATGGTGCAACTGACGAATCCACCGCTGCTGGTAATGCCACCAAATCCACCATTGTCGGGTTGCTCTTCTTCCGGATGTATTGAAAGCGGTAAGTCATTCTTAAAAAATATCATCATTATACAAGTCTTTTATTAGAACTTTTGGAATCCTAATTCAGATACGCTCAATTGCTCGGGATGTGCGATGGGTCAACGGGAAACATGCTCCGTAGGCTGCTACAATTATTTCTGTCCTGATGACAACTGCCAGTTTATGAGCGCTCAGGACTTTTGTGCGCTATATCCAGGCGGATTCGGATGCAAAAAGCGCGATGGCTGCGTTTGGAATTGGTGCACTGGGCGCTGATTATAAGGATTCTTTGAACTGTAAAGTAACATTCTAGCGATAGATATTTTATATCCAATTCAAATATCTAAAATTTAAAAATAAAATATCGTTTGAATAAATATTAAATCCAAATTCTTATTCTCTATTTTTGTAAGACTACATAGTAAGTTCTATTGAGCTTAGTATTTACATATAAAAATTATTGTTGAATTATCTAACAAACTCTTCTTGTGGATTTGAGTTTGAGATTTTAAACTAAGCCGCCAAACAGCTGGCGGTACAAGTGCTGCCACATCGTTGAAAACGCGTTTTTAGAGAAAATATGAAGAAACGACCTAAAAATGCCACGTGTTTGACTCTTTCTCTCTTCAACTAACTTGGCAGCACTATTTTGAAAATCAGCTGGCGCGCTGGTAACCGTTTCAACGGTGCTTTTGCTCACTTCAGTTTCAGTCGTTACACGAGTGTCGAGTGTCGCGAGTGTCGGCTTGCATTTATTCCGTTGCTGCGCGTGTTTTCTGTGTGTGTGAAAAGTGTTAAACAGAAATTCGCTTCTGAATAAGTTTTGTGTGCGTGTGTTAGTGCAAACACAAAAGCAAAAACAAAAGTAACACAAGCTTCGTTCTAACATTCGGCCGGGCGGCAAATAGCAAAAGTTCAAAACATAAACCGCAGTCGCCGTTACAGTTGCCAACGCCGCAGTTGCATTTTTTTGCCGCTCTCAACGTCAGTTGTCGGTGTTTTTGTTGTGTTCTTTTAATTTTATTTTAGTAAGGCGGAGGAGGCGAAGCGCGCGTCCGTTGGAGGTGCCAACACCAAGAGGTAGAATTTTGTTTACATATGAATGCATTTGTTTATGTGTATGGGTATATACGTGTGTTAGATTTGCACTTTTGTTGTGGCTTTTGTCTAAGTTATATTAGCGTATTTTATCATCATCTTTCATTTGTGATATGGCAACAACAAAACAACAACAACAATGACATCTTTAAGCAAGAACAATGACAACAGCAACAGCAACGAGCGTAAATGCAATAATATTTAATAAACGAATCCAAATTCTCGTTTGCTGTATAAGTATTGTTTATGCCGTCACAACAACAGTTATAAATAGCAATTGCGCAAATATACATACACACATCCGTGTATATATACGTATATAAATAGTATGTATGTTTGTATGAATGTGCATATTATGATTTTTTAATGCAGCAGATAAGTTCTTGATTCTGCCTTTCTCCCTCTATCACCCTGTTCATCCAACTAGCTAGCTCGTACATAAGCCGCGAGTGTTAATTGAAAAAAACTACAAGCTTCCTGCTGTTTTGGGGGAAGGGTTGTATCTAGTTTCCTCCCTTCCACTTAAGCCTACATACATACATGTATAACTGTTGCCGTTGCCGTTGCCGCAGACAACATGAGCTTTATTGCGGCAGCACCCAAAGGGCTCTTTGAGTGGGTGGTTGTATATATATATGTGTATGTGTGTGTGTGTGAAGTGGAGCCGCATAGAAGTTTTGTGCTTTCTGCTATGTTGGTATTTGCCAGAATGCGGGCGTTGAAGTTTTTAGTGCAACATTTTTTTTATGTTTTGGCTTAGTTTTTTTTTTCTTTTTTTTGCCTACTGCTTCTCCTGCTGGAGCTTTTATATCGCATGTGTGTGCTATTATTAAAATGCCACACACACTCACACACAACAGCTATGAACACAGCAAAAAGAAAAACTATTTGCAGTGTACGAGGCGTTGGCGTTTTGGCTAGAAGAAGAAGCAGCGGTAGCAGCAATAGCAAGAACGAGAGAAGGAGAGTGAGAGAGAGTGTGAGAGTGCAACAAAAGGGAAGTCAAATGAACATTGAGAAGTTAATCTATAAATCAAAGAAGGCATAAAAATGTAAGAAAATTTCTTCAATAAGAATTTCTCTTTGAGTTTTTGCGGCCTGCATATTGACCCCGGTGCCTTTTACCACCTCCACCATAAGCCCTACACTTGTTCCACATAAAACCCTGCCACATATTGAAGTATGTGGCATACGTTGTTCTTGTTGCTGTTTGGATTGTAATAAAGCGTTTTACGGCTCTCCTGATTGCCGCTTGTTGTTTTTATGACAGTTAAAGCTATTTTGCGTATGACATGTTTGACAGATGCCAGCAGCGTCGCCATTGCTGTCAACACCGTTGTTAAATGCAGAGTCGCCTGCGCCCTCACTCTCTCTCTCTCTCTCTCACTCTCTCTTTCTTACTTACTTCGTCCCTCTCTTAATATCACGCCATCCCACTCACTCACCCCTTTTTACTGCCGCTGCTGCTGGTACGCCTAAAGTTTGTTTGTGTTTGCTTGGCGTTTAAATTTCTGCGACGCACACACAAACACACACACACACCCGCACGCAATGTGATGAAAAGGAGGGGGATGGGGCAGCTGTGGGAGATCTTTGAGATGTGGGAGTTGGGAGGGTTTTGGCTACTTTTACGCATGTTTTCGCACAGTGCCAAAGAAGTTGCTGTGACATAAATTGTGTCTGCCAAATGTGGCAAACTACAACCACAACAGCAACAAAACTGGGCCACGCCTACAAAAAAAGCATACGAAACCAACAGCCGCTTGGCTTGTCTCATGTAATTGCTTGCCACAATGTAAATGACAATAGCTGACTGCACAGTGGTGTGAGTGTCTTAAAAATTTTGATTTCATTCAATTTATTATTAATATGATACAAAAAGGTTTTTTATTTATTACTTTCATCTTTATTTACGATTGTTTTTCATCAAGTGTAGCTTAAAAGAAATTAAGATTCGAAATACAACTTAATATTATTAAATACCATTAAGTACATTCCATTCATTTTGATTAACTTTCATCTATTAATTACTAACCACTGTGCCGCAACAACGTTGACGTCGGTTTGTAACTAAAAACCGCAAAGCTCGTGAAGCCGCTGTGCCCGACACAGTCACCGCGGTTGTTGTAGTCGCTCTCACGCCAAACTCGCTGCCCGCTGCCCGTTGCCCGCCGCTGCTCCTCCTCAGTCGAAGTGCTCGGCTCCAAAAGCTGTTGCTTCCGCCCTGTGGTCTTTGTTGTTGTTGCCATTGTCACACTGTGTACGTGGGCGGCAACGTAGTCGTCGCCTCAGCAAAAACTTTAGGCCAAGTTTCAAGATTTGAAATGCTTTGACGATGACGTCGTCAGCGTCGCCAGCTTTGGGTTCGTCGACGTCAATCAAAGATTGCGTTTCGCTGCGAAGCAAAGCGTTGACGCCTTTGGTTGCATGTGCTTCACGTTTTGTGCGGCTTTTTGCAGCACCGCCCCTTACACCCGCACTCACACACGCACACACACACACACACACACACACTTTCGCATTGCAAACTGATAGCGCAAACAAACAAACATGCAAACATTTTCTGGCATTTACGTATCGAATATCGCTTGGATTTGGCGTGTGTTTATTTATATTTGTATACCCTGTAAATCTTAGTAAAAAGTGAAACATGAACTTGCATAAGTGGATGTAACGTCCAGAAATATAGCTTACATTTCTGGATTATACATATATAAATCTTATCTATTAGGTTTTCCCAACAAATATTGTTGCGCTAGAATTTCGATTCAATAAATTATATTTTGATTTACAGACGATCTGATTCTCGTTTTGAAGTGAAAAAATACTTATTTTTATGTTTTTATATTACACATTTATATTATACATAAATTGACTGCTGAACGCAATCAAAACGTTTAATTTACTTTTAAGTACAGGGTATCTCTCGTTGATTAAACTTCTCGATTTGTTCCCACTTGTATTTGTTTCGTCGCTGTCGCTGGCCATTTAATATTCATTTATTCAGCCAAGTTTATATATTTTTTATTTACTTTTGTTGTATTTGTTATTGGTTAGTGGCTTTTCGACTGTGTTTGTTGTTTTGTGGCCAAAACCCGAAATCGAGAAATCGCATGTGAGCCATGGCCATGATTTTGAATCTGATTTCCAATTTGAATAACCAAGTGAATGCGACAACGAGTAGCACCTAAAAAAAGCCAATCGAACTATGTATTTATACTCTTAATAGGTACTTGGCACCTCGATACGCTATCCGTATATAGAAACTAACAGCATTTCCAATAAGGTCTCGATAAATTAGTATTTTCTACTTGTTTAGTATTCATTATATAGAAAATTACAATTGAAAGCTTTCAATAGAATGCAAGATAATAAGTAGAAATTAATATTTACTATATTACCCGAGAGTATGTATCTGGTTTCATTACATTCCTTCTTAACTGAACGTAAAGACAATTCTATAAATAAAATAGAATAATCTATGCTAACTGAGAACAGAAGTCTTATAAATCGGATCATCTTGGGAAGAACGTTCACTTTAGACTGTAATTCTTTTCGCTATTTGGTCCAAGTGATCTTATGAATATAATATATACAAGTTTACTCTAAAGTTATAAGCACATGTTGATCGGGCTTATAGATTTCTGTTCGTCCCAAAAGATTTCAATATATTTCAAAGTTTTGCTTTCCATCTAAGTTTGAATTCTTGTAGTTGTCCTCTAGTTTTATATCTGGATCGATCTGTATAATACTGGAAAAGGAGAAGAAACAAAACTCCTTCATATAGAGTATAATCATAATTGCTGAGATTAAATCTATATTATGTTTGTGCTTTACAGCTCTTTGTAGAGTATCTCTAGGTCGTTTGAACTTGACCAGAGCATTCTTAGTTCATTAATTGCGACCTTGCAGGCTATAAAACGTAATGCCTAGAAGCAACAGCAGCGGCAACTGGTTTATCAGTCGATTTAAATATTCGGAATAACGACTCTAAGCTCAGTTCATTATGGACTTTTGAATATTTAGGGAGAGAGAGAAAGAGAGGAAAGCTAGTGAGAAAGAGGCTGAACTGTGGCACAAACGATGCCACAGGGACACATAAAAGATATGCGGTATGGGACCAGAGAACGATATCAAAATTGTGTACACTCCTGACACACACACACACCGCAACCTCCTGGTTGTGCCTTTTGAGTATTGAAAAGTTTTTCCGAAACTCACAAATTCTTTTGTTTAGCCGTTTCGCTATTGTTTTGCTTTAATATTGGTTTGCAGAGAGTGTAAAATGAAAAACATATACAAGTATAATATAAAAGTGAAAATTCACTAGAGGAAAAATTGTCGTTTCGTTGCGTTGTCTGCAGCGCTGCGATTACGGCATCAGCCGAAGCAGCAACAACAAAAACAGTGGCAGGCAACAGCGGCAGTCAGAAATCTAATTAGTTGCAAGTTGCATTCAAGTCTGGAGATTGAGACGGTAGATTGGATAATACTTTCCCCCTCGGTTTTTCTCGCTTTTCCTATCTTTTGTAGCCATACGACGAATGTGCAACGCAAACGGCAGACAGCAATTCAGTTAACTGTTACACACTCACTGACTGACTTAATTCCCTACATTTTCCTCTACCTCCCAGCCTCCACCTCCCCCTCTTCACTCCTGCTCCTACGCGCACATATATGAGGTAGCTTTAGCTGCCTGTACTTGAATCTCTATATCTGCATCTCTTTCTTTATCTACACATATCTACCACATATCTATGTATTTGCATCTGTTACTGTATCTGTATCTTCGTAATTTGTATTTGTATCTGTATCTTTAGATTGGTTTTTTCATTTATTGTTGCGTGTCTTTTATGTTGACATTGCATTCAGTTAACAATTTGTTATTTTGTCGCATGTGTGTGTTAGTGTGTCTTAGTATGTGTGTTATTGTGTGTGTGAGACGCAAAACTATTTAAACGATTCTGACCTGAACTTACCTTAACAGTTTAAATGCCAGACAGGTGCAATTGAAACGGCCTGATAAGAGGCTATTGAACAGATAGGTTTTTTTATGTAACTTTAACTAGAATACAGTAAAAACTCGCTTTAGTGGACACTCACAGATGGACAAAGCTGGATTTTTTAATTGTTACACTTATCGAATTCGGTTTTTTACCGTAGTTACATGCACTATAAATCGACAAACAATGCTTGTCTAAGCATATGACATAATGTAATATGATATATCTGAAGATATCTGTAAGATATATATTGAATAAATTCCATGTATTCTTCTTTTCTATATCTAGTCAATATAAGTAAATTTCATATGTTAAAGTGTATGCATGATCTTATATATATAAATATATATATATACAGTAGAAGTCCGGTTTAACGAACCCTTAAATGCGTTAAGTCGAATAGTTCGTTATTTCGAGTACTCAACTGAGGACCCTTGTCGTGAATCCGTTAAGCGGAGTGTACGTTAAACTTGACTTCTACCGTATTATTATTTGCTATAAATATCATTATTATATACATATAATTATAATTAGTTATACATATATAGTATATGGAACATATCTTGTTCAGTTATTTATTCAAAAATATCTTTTACGCAAGAGAAGTGCGTCTTGTCTGCAACTTTATTTAAGAAACAATCATATGAATTACCCGTTTTAAGTGGAGCGTCAACGGCTCTTCTCCTCGATTCTCAGATGTAGTAATTAAGCTCATATAAGGCCATGCTTGTTTTGGTGTCTTCTTGTATGAATGTGTATGTGTATATGTAACTGTGGGTGATGTACGTATGTATGTATGTATGTTGAATGTATGTATGTATGTTGAATTTATGTATGTATGTATTTAGATACATACATAGATATATAAGTTATTCAAATTTGTTTCTTACAAAATTCTTTAATTGAAGTTTTGTGCTTTAAACTGCAATTCATTTAAAACTAAACACTTTCAATACATTTTTCATTGTTTCTGTACATTTTGCGTTGATCTTATGTTATGTTATATAGTACAATACATTACCCTTTTCGTTCGTTAAGTTGAGCATAAGAGTTCGTTATACAAGGTACTCAATGTACAAATTTGGCAAATCGCGAATTCTTTAAGCCGAGAGTACGTTAAGCCGGACGTCTACTGAATATATATATATATATATATATAGTACAATCTATTTGTGATCTAGTCTGGCGCCAGTTCATCCATTTCGATGCAATCTCAAAGATCTAATCTGATAACTTCTGACTATAAATGTAACTCATACTATATATATTTATATACTATATTCCTAATGTCCAACTGGGATTCTTGGTGCATAATCATCTTTTTGTGCTAGACAAAAAGTATTAACACAACGATCAGGAATTAGATTATATTTAGAGTGTAATACGAAGGTTTACCTAACAACAAATAGTTTTAAATGCTTCAATCTATCAATTTTTCAATAATTATATATGATATTTCTTATGTTTTTATTTATCTCGTAATTGATCTGTTTTGTTACACTGTGCAACAGGACTTTGGCTCGTGTTTTTAGTTGTTGTCACTGTTGTTGTTCAGTTGGTAATCGTTGCCTTAGCTGCCACAAGTTGAGGCAGATAAGGCGCACCGAAACGCTATCATCTTATGGGGATTACTTTGGATGCAATCTAGAGAAATAAAACCAAATCGTCTAATAAAAATAACAACAACAATCGTTGAGTATTAATGAATGAATGGATGGACTTAGGCTAAGCCGCTCTGGCTGCTGTCTTAACTTGACAGAAGCTGTGGGCGTCCATACCCCTCCCCCTTCCCCTTCCCGTTCCCTTCCCCATTCCTCTCCCCACCCCTTCGCATTGTTAGCTGTTTATGTTGTTGCGCTCCGTTGCGCATCAAATTTTGCGCGCGCGCTCGCCCAAACGAAAGAAAAGCGAAAAGCGTTTTTCATAAATTTCCATACAGAGCAAATTAAGTATCAAGTAGTTGCACGCCTACGGCGAATACGAGATACCCTGTACACAGCTCCACAGTAACAGCAAAAGTTACTTTTATATAACCGTTTGCCAATATCAGGACAATAGCTAACTTTATTGCAGTGTTACCTGACTTCTGAGTTCAACCAAAGAATGAGTGGACATGACTGATAGATACTGATCAAGCTTGTATATAAATGACCTTCAGCTGCCTGGAATATACCCTTCATTTTGACTTTGAATAGTTACAGGGTATCAATATGACAATGCTCAGTTGTTTATTTTTCTTTATTTGGGTGCACGGGTTTGGCCTTAGCTCTAAGACAGAGCAACTGAGAAACAGAGAAAGAGAGAGGAGGCTGAGAGAGAGACTATATATATATATATATACAAGTATATATGCAAATCAAGTAATTTGTCTCGCCGTGGAGAACTCGCCTCATATCCACATCCAACGCAGATGAGGCAGCCACTTCCGGTGTCAATTTTTTCCTTGGATTTTTCTTTTTTTGGCGTGTTGCGTCTTTGTAACTTGCAAGTCTGTTGTGGGGATGATTTTAAAAATAAATTAGACAACAACAAAAATAAACGAAATGAGAATTCGCTAAAATTCAATTGCACTCAACTAAATGATACCCTGTAATTTATTCACATAAATAATCATCGAAAAAACGTTTAATACAATTTATTCATGTTTTTGTGATAGAATTAAAGTTATAAATTAATTTTAAATAATAATGTATATTGAATTAAGATCTATAAAGAGTTTATTATCATATATCATATGTTGAGGTATATCTGATCGGAACTTAATATACATATTTATCTGTATATATATATATACAAATGTACTAGTTGAATTCATCAATTGTATGTACTCTTTCAAGCTTTTTACAGGGTATATTCCATAAGAGTCAAGACAAGACCTTAAACTAGATAAAATAACCTATCTTATTGCGGTCTTATTGACTCGATCTACTGTAGTCTTTAATATGTTATCGTACATACGATACCTTAAAGGGAAGTGAGCGAATGACAAGATGTTGCTTCCACCCTTTGAAGTCTTTTATAGGGTATATGCCTTACGAGCAGCAGGTGACAACACGTTGCGGCTATCTACTAATCTATTTGATTACTTAAATTGGAATCTACTCTCTATTATAGGGTATACTGATACTCTTTACAATCGATTAAATCGAGGTATATTCCATATAGCTTGTAACCAAAAAAGGGGAGTGCGCGATCTGTTGAGATGATCATCATGAGGTGGAGAAGACGAAGGTGCCTGGTATTGTGCAGGTGGAAGTTGTCGCTGTCGTTGCGAAAGAGTTTCATCTTCTTGTCTATGGCCTCGTCTTGTCTGGTTCGGCTTCCTCTTCTCGCCCTGCTCTGATCTGGTCTGGTCTGGGTATGGCCCCTGCTCTGGTCCCCTGTTCATTTCAAAGCCATTAACAAACGGCAAGAAGCAGCAGTCGTCGGATGGCATTATTATTTTTTCTATATAAAAATAGCTAAAAAATATGCTTAATTTAGTTGCGAGAGTTGCATGTGTGTGTGTGTGTGTGTATCCCACATAATTATTTGTGTTAAGTAAGCCCGACTGACTGAATGACTGAATAACTGACTGACTGCCGCGTGGTCGTCACAGAAGATATAATACTATAGAAGAAGCTATAGCCAAAAACCAAAAAAATAAAAAAAAAACTACTCACGGACGCCCACCATGACGCCAAGACGCCAAAAACGCCGACGCACACGACAGACGGACAGAGGGACAGACGATGAGGAGCGGAACTGAAGACCACTTACAAATGCGCCAAAGAATTATTGCTATTGCTGTACGAGTAGTTTTATTTAATAAACTAAATTTATGTTTCACTACGCTGTTTTGTTGTACACTGTGAGAAATTCCCAGCAAAAACCTAAGCTTCCCATTCAATTCTATGCGAGTATTTTCATTGCGGTCCGGCTTTTAAATTGCTGAGAAACTAAGTAAATTAGTTCATTTATATGTACGACTCTTTTTTGGTCAAGTTTTATGGCATTTACGACAATAGAATTTTGGGTGAGAAGTTAAGAAATAAAGTCATTAAATAGAATTAAAGGGTCTTTGAAACTGGAACAGGTGTTGCTTGCAACTCAGCCCAAAAGATTTTCCGTAGTTCAAAGTAGTCCAACTTTTGGATAATGTTATTAAACACATTCATCTTGCAGTCATTGCAAAGAAAATCCCATAAATCTCAGAGAACATCTATAGATTTTTAAAGATCTTTAATCCCCAGACAAATTTCATGTTTTCTTTCTTTTAGTGTTAATAATAATCTATTGTTTGTCGAAAATAATTCTATATTTAAATTGTTTCTATGAGTTGTGTTCAATTTCAAGGTCTTGCGCAATGTTCTCCTTAAGTCACATAAAACCAGAACAAATATCTTCAAATCCTAACAATATATCTGAACTCTCGGCCAGATGGAGGCGTTCTGATGTTGTCAAAAAGATGAGTGACAGCCCCGAGTATAAAAAACACATAACATTACATTTCATTTAGTTGACGATCCTCAAGAGAAACGTTGACCCGGCACTGTGGAGCACTACGAGAGTAAATACCAAGAGGTGCTATCAAGATGCAACCAATTTCCAGAGAAAATGCCTTTGCGTGGAGTGCAACAACGTTCGGGTAGGGGCACCCAACGAACTCTGAGGGCAAAACAAACAAGACAATAACAGAGAAACAAACAAAACGAGAAGAAAACAAGTCCAAAACATATTTAACTGTTGTGTTAAATAACGTATAAAAGTCGTATAGAATCAATGTTCAAGATTGGGAACTGGCAGCTTGCGATTTGGAAGTTGGAACTTGGATCTGGGAATTGGGACCTTTGTTTGGTTCAAGGCATTTAATAGAATTTCAGTTGCTGTTTCGTTTCTTATCAATGCTCGAATTTGGTGTCCGAGCGCTATAATAACAACATTCATTGTATTAGGTCATTACGAGATGATGATAATGGTCCTCTCTGTGGACATGGAATGAGAGTAGTTAAACAGAACTTAAAGACATCATGTCACGTTCGTGGGCAGAACATGCTTCAGGATGCTCAGAAACAGATGAAATTTTCTATGTAATTTAAGAATACTGTTAGAAATGTGTGAAAAGGAATTTGGGCTCAGATTTCTGAAGAAATTATTTGCAGGGAGAACAAGTAAGAAGGCTTCTAGGGGACTACTGATAAAGAATATACATAATAATCCCATTCTTAACTATTTTTCAGCTGTTATTGTTATTATTAATAACGAAACAAAGATAGTGGTCACAGTTTGATAAGCATAACACGTAGATGTGTATGTGGTGCTGGGGGCTTGAATATCACTTCACCATTGGCATCTTTGTAGTCCGCATAGGCTATGGCATGGACACACTCCATGCCCAAGGCCTCCTTTTGACGTGCCGAGTAGAAGCTTGTGCAGTAGGCTGTCATAAAGGTAAAGCCCTTGGTACGACCCACGTCCATTAGGGTGGCGGCTAGCCGTGTGCCCAGTCCCTTGCCGCGCAGGGAGGCATCCACATTGGTTATGTGCGAGTAGAGACACTTTGATACTCCGTAACGCTCAAAGAGATTGGCTTCTAATTCAGCTTTGGAAATGAGCCGTAAAATATTGTTCACAGAGTTTGGTTCTCTATCAGCTAGATCGTTCCGTAGCTTCTCCATATCGCTGAGATCCTTAGCTCCGGCTAGAACAGTGCCTACAATACGATCATCGTTATTCTCGTCGATAGCCACTAAAGAAGTGCCTTGCTCTATTAAGGATATATTGTACTCATCGAATTCCTTTTCCTTGTGTCTCTGCAAATTCCCGCTTGAGCAAAGTGGTTCTCCCTGAGAGAAGAAGTTTTTCTCCAAGAATATCTTGACTTCTTTGTAGTCCTCCACTGTCATCGAACGAATGAAAATGCCATCTTTAGAGTCCATGTTGAGTAATAGGCGTTCACTTTGACAATATAATTTTAACAATTGCCAAGTCGTCTTATATAGCCCCGCTCAACTCGGGTATCAGATTGTAAAACATATCTACACAATCTGCCAAATTTTTCTTATCACTGAAACTCGACACAAATAACAGTTATTATTAACACGTCAGTTTCTACATTAGTTTTAATTAGATATAGCATCATCATCCTTATGTTTTATCAAAATGTTAAGAAAACTTGATTGTATGAAGCTTGGTAAACAATTCTCACATAATTATTATAAATTAAATTAGTGTAATAACTTTTTAAGTTTTTATAATCTGTCTTTAGTTTGAAACGCATAAGATGCGTAACGTTTCTTATCCTATGTAGAGTAATTTCTTTTATATCTGTTATTCTTTGAATTCACAATCACAATCACAATCATAGCTCATAAAAAAGTGGTAAGAACATAGCTCCTGACTGAAAGATACCCTAGACAAGCAGTAAGTTTGTTAAACTATAGAATCTTTTAGATAGAAACTTGAAAGAAACTAATTTCTTAACTCTAGCTTATAGTTTCCATTCATTCGGATAGATTCCACTTACTCAGGAGTATATATACCTTATGGGTTCGTAGGTGCTTTAATATCAGAGTCTTCCACTTTACTGGGGCTTTTGTTTACTATAGTAAAAACTTATGAAACTACGAATAAATAACAAGTAAATATACACGACTAAGAGAGACCCTTAACCCAGGCTCACACGCAATGCTGCTGGCAGCAGACTGTAATTTATGGGGCCTTCTGTCTGTTATACATTTGCGCAAGTTCATTAGCCCCCATTCTTTAGTGGGTTAAGGGTCTAAAAAGTTGGCTAACTCTGATTTATAATTTTGAGAGAAATTGCCTGTTGCTGAGTGAAAATTGTGTGCGAGTAGTTTTTAAAGAAATATTTATGACCGCTTAACAAGATTGACAAAGTGTACAAAATAAAGTGAAACTGCTCTAGTCGAATCTGCTCGACTGGGAGTTACCCTTAACTTCAGCCCCAAAAGAGAGAAACTTTTTTACAATGAAAGGTTTTTGATGTTGACCTTTCAGGCAAAGCTATTAACCTCTACTCATACTAGAACGAAGTGAACCCAATTGTTGCTCCCGAATTGAGCATAAAAATAGAAAATATAATAAGGAGTGGTCCTTGGTTGCCTTTGGTCCTTTTTTTATGGGCTTGACTTGTCATAATCATAAACCCGTAGCAACATTTATGCTTTTTACGATCTTTCAATTTGCTGCCGTTTCTTTTTTTCATTTCATTTTCGTGAAATACGTGTTATACTTTACTAGAGGCAATATTATGATTTTTATTTCTGTAAGGATTCTATTTTTTTTATTTTTACTATCTTTGGCGTCCTGTGCGAACGAGCGCTTACACCATAAATGGAACGTACACAGACGTGGCACGTGATGTGGCACAGATGTTGCGCTATCCTAGCTATGTTTTCATATATCTATTGTACATTATAATATATATATAAACATATATACATATATATGTGTATGCTTTGTACAAATATATTGAAAAAATTAAAAATTTTGGCTGTTGCCTGCGAAATTTATGGGCGTTAAAAAAAAATAACAACGAAAAAAATGTTGTAGAAAATCACATTGAAAAATGTATATAATAAAATAAAAATAATATTTATAGTTTAGACGTCGAAGGGTCTAAAAATACACACAACATACACACGCACACACGCACACACGCACACACAACACACACACGCACACGCATTAACGGCTGCCCAGTCGTATTGGCTCTTTGTTTTTTTTTTAGCCATGTGGTGCGCCGCCTGCCCATTCATAGAGCACCGCGACCTGCCTCGCCAGAGTAGACCATAGACCACATCGGCATGCCACCATGCCCATGTCCATGTGCATGCCCAGTCCCACCTCAAAGAAAAACCACTTGGCAAGCGTATCGTTAAAGCATTTTGATTTAAATCGATCGATTTTGTGGCTGAGCTCATTTGGCGTAAAATAAACTTGCGTCAAGTTAATAATCCCTTTTTGGTGTATTGTACACACACACACATACACACACACACACACAACCAGTGGTAAGTGTTTGTTGGTATATATTATGAAATAGTGCAATACCATTAATTTCCCAATTTTACTAGATGAGGGAGTGAATTCTATTTCTTGTCTTGTTAACAAATTATTTGAATCGTGTAAACAATTTGCATGCGCTTCTATAAACACTCTCAACAAATAGGTGTACACCAGCTGCTCCTCCTCCTCCTCCATTGGCACCTTCTATCCAACTCCTGCCACACTTCACATTTTGCAACACCCACTTATTGATTGCATACACCCCCGAGCTGCCTTACAGTTATTCTAAGTGCTTTCTGTCTGCCTTTCCAGAGTTGCGCACTTTTTATTCTCGTTTTTTGTTTTTCGACTCACTGAACGTGACTTTTAAGTCAAACTCAACGTATGTCATTCATTCATTTCGTTCATTTCATTCATTCAGTCATTCTATCCATCCAGCCATCCAGCCGTCTATCAATCAGTTTACCAAAGCTCTTTTTTACACTGTTTGTGCCTGTGTCTGTGTGTGTTTTATCTGACGTAGCGGTGCCAGCAAACCGGAAGTCGTAATTAATGCGCACCTCGGGGGCGTTTACTGCTGCCAAGTCCTTGGAGTCCTGCCTGTCAGAGTTTGTCTGTTCTGTGTGTGTTTGCGTGTGTATTTGTATTTATAGTCATGACAGGACTTTGTCAGGCAACAAACGAGTGTCATTCACGTTACCTGAACAACGTGTGCACTGATATTGATACAATAGGGTAAATTTGCTTGCACTCAGCAAAATCTCATGGATGCCTGGAAAATTGGTTGGCCTGATAGCTGTCTACAGATGCACTCGGGTTACAACACCTAAGACTAAAATTGAAGTACGTTATTCAAGTTGAACCCCAAGTAAACTAGATACAAAATCATTGCAAGTATAAGTTTTAATTCATGATTCTATAGGATTAAGTTAAGCAGAAACAGCTGTTAGCCTAATTAAATAAGTTTAAGGTCAAAACTCTAATGAGTCGCTCAAAATTGATTGTTGATTTATTATTAATTACTTAAGACTTAAAACTTTTGGTGCATTAATTTGTTCCACATAAGATCAATATTCTTGCTTCTTGCCGATTCCCTAAACTTTTTAAATAACATCAATAACATTATATTAAATACTTTTTAATACAAATATAATAATTATTTTTACTTTAAGTCTATCTAAAGTATTTCCCTGCGTTTTTTCCAAGACAAATTTTCATTTTATTTATATCCATTTTTCGGAGAGTTTCGTTACGAGCGTTGCACTGCTCTTTTGGTTATTCTATACTTGTTTTGCCTTTAAATAGTTATAATCAGATTTAAAATGTTTGAGAGGTAAAAGGAAATACTCGTAAAGTGGTATAACTTTTTTTTATTTGAAATACCATTTCATAATTATGAATATATTTTCTTTAGATTCTTTCCTCCTCTCTTTTTCATTCTTCTTTAACTTAAATTACTGCCCTGAGCATTCATTCTATAGCTATTTGAATAATATGTCAGTAATATTGGCTTGGAATTGACTTTACCGCTGAACTTTGTGAATTTTATACGCTCATAGATTGTCCATAGATATAAACTTCTTAAGCATACGTTCAACTTGTTCGTCTCTTTCTTCTTTTCCTTTCCTTTCTTTTCTTTTTTTCCATTTGTATTGAGAAAAACTTTTGCTAAATATTTCATCGACTTGCAGTCATCGGAATTTGCTCCGAACAAAAGTTCGAAGCATGCCAAAGTTGACTCCACTATACGATTATGCGAGTTGGCTATTCAGACTTGGCTCTTGGAAGAGGGTAAGCCCAACTTGGCAACCTGAACCTCATTGGGCTGATGATAACAGTCAGGCTGGGGCGAAGGGTCAAATGGTTCTCTATTGATAGCCGTCCATTGAAGTCGTCCACTTGCTGCGTCTTATTGTTAGTGCCGCCTCACTGGCAACGCCTCCTCTCAGCAATTGTTGCCCGGCTTAGTACCGTGACCACAGAGCCAAATTGCCTTCGAAACGCCCCTTGATGTATGCAGTAAATTGCTTGCTTGCTTTCAATTCACACACACACACACACACACACACACACATACCTTGTATCGGTTACTTTGGTTTTTGTTGAGCTTAAGCGGATTGTAACTACATATATATATAGCTGCAGACAGAAACTCGAAGTGAAGAGTACATCGCTACTTAATACCCTGTTATTAGTATAAATATAAGTATATGCTAACACTGTTCTACTTTTAGTTCAGTGAACTTAAGTAGTTTATAGTTATCCTGTTGTGATTATCTGTGAAAATGTGGTTTACAGAATGTTACGTCGCTCGTTCAATTCGTTCGTTTAAATCGATCCTTTTTAATGTTCGTTCAAGTCGCTCGATCAAGTCGTTCGTTCAAGTTGTTCTCACCAATTTGATCGTTTGTTCGATCTGTTTAGTAGTTCGTTCAAGTCGCTAGTTCAAAACGTTCGATTAAGTCAACGTAGAACTTTAGATAAAATTCCGCTTACATATTCTATCAGTATGAAAACAAGTTTAATTGAACTTTAGCTGAACGAAATGATATAGCTGTAATATAAAAACCGCAACATAAATTGATTACAAAGTTCCTTAAGTGATTTTTAATTTATTAACCTTAATTGAAAACCACTTAGCGACTCTACTCTTTTACGTTTCTTTACCTGACAGTAGCTCGGACGTGACACGCCCTTTCAATTTGCTTGCTTCGCTTGGGTATAAGCAATTTTGCGGGTGGACGGAATCTCAGTGAACCAATTGTTGAAGGCCGACTGTGTGTTTGTGTGTGTGTGTGTGTGGGCCCAACTCTTGCTCCCACAAATTGGAAAGACATAACGAATAAGTGAAATGGCAGAGAACGTTGCTAGAGGCAAAACAAATGGTGTACAATTGACTTGGCCAATAAACCATAAAACCGTTAAATTCACAAAATCAATAACTTAGCCAGGCAATTGGCAAGGCAATTCGCTGACTGCCAATTGCTGCCACAAGCTTGGAAACTTGTCGCAGGCTTCCTCGCGCGTCCTGCGCTGTCCGCTCCCACCTCTGTCACCCACACTAAACGAAAATGTGAGGGACGACAAATTGCCGTGAGGTCTCGGTCCGCACATTAAACAACTTTGCAATTTGTGTCCATTATTTTGAGCTGGCTTCAAGTCATCCAAGGCCGAGGTTGAGCAGGTTTGGGGACGGGGGAATTGTGTTCACCTGTCCTGGCATTGAAATGTTTCACAAGTTCCTCTCGAACATCCCCCACAATAGATCCACATACACACTTATCCCTTCCCTCCGTATCCTAATTGTGTCAAGGAGTTCATTCATAGACATTAGCGGCACCGGCGCGTGTAAAATTGTGTGTGAATGCTTGTGTGTCTATACACGGGTGTGATATTATGTGCTTGTGTTTGAGTCTGTGCGGGTGTTCCTTTTGCGATAAGCAAGTCTGTTCTCACAGATGTCTCCTGTCATGTGTCATGTGAACAGCTGTTAATAATACACCGTTGTCCTTTGTATGACACATACTCGTACTATCTGGAACTTACTTTTACCTTTCTGAAAAGCGGCTTATGGGTTCCTGTTCCATTCGGGTGATGGTTCTTAACTTTAAACAGATCATTTAAGGTAAATGGCGTACTTCAAAAGTAATTTTCAAACTGTTCTGTTTAAAGTCCTTTGCTTTTACTTGTTGACCAACTGCAAACTCAACTTCTATTTGATTTATCGACTGAGTGAACAAGTATATATTTGAATACATTTGAATTTCAGGTTGATTTGAATTGCAGAATGGTTTTGCTTTCAACGTTTAATTAACATATCGACAAACAAAATGTCGAATTATTGCCAATATATCACGTTTCATTGAACATTCGACATTCCGTTACGTATACGTCACGTTGTCCACAACGCCAATTATCATATCTGTGAAATTTTAGATTGAAAGCAATTTCAGGCCAATTAACTTTAAACTATTGGATTATCAAGTGTACTTACATGCAATTAAAGGTAATTGCTGGTATCCTGTGGATAGATGCGTATTTGTTGAAGCTTAGGTCAGGAGTTGTTTAAGTGATATCCTTTTGACGTAGATATGTTGCATTTGATAACACTTCCAATGGATGTGTAATGAGTTGGTCATTTTATCAAATAAAGTGACATTTCATTTGATTGATAGCTGTGCTTACTTTGAAGTCACGTTGAGAATGAGTTCCATACGTTTCAGTGGGGGACTCAAGGATGACCCATTTGGAGTTGAGCTGTAAATTACTGGCTACAGCACTTTGCAGTTGAGATGTTTGGATGTACAACAAGGTAACAGTGACCCAAGGATGGATAGAAGGATTTATAAGCTGGTGTCTTACTTTTACAAATGCCTTAAGAAACCGTATTAATCTTGCTAAAAATTTCCTTAGAAACTAAAGTATTTTTTATCCTTTCGCTGTAAGAAATAACCCTAGCATATTGTAATGCCTTCCACATGACCAGATGCTGCTGATTAATCAAATTCGTTGTAAATATGGCCTTGGATAAGACCAATTTGGAACTCGTGCCTGTTAACATTTTGCTTGCCTGAAAAGCCACAGATCCCCAAAAAAGAAAAAAGAAAAAGAAGTTCAATAAGCTTCTTAGGTTCAACGTCTAACTCGGTTCGTGACGCTGGAAAAACGATTTGATAGCAAGGTGTGCTGTACGTGCCTCGAAGAAAGCAAGAAATATCCCAAACATGACGACGATGATAATCGTATGTACTCATATATGGGTATGAGATTGGTTTTGTGCAGGGGTGGGATGGGGCTGGGGCTGGGGCTGGTATGAGCCTGTAACGCTGATAAATGCGCTGAAATCAATCAGGTTAGTCAGAAAGCCGACCTGCGGACCAGCCTGGCCCATGAGTTGTGACTTGCGTACGTGAAAATTGCATTTCATTGCTTTAGATGCGGGTGCTGGTGTGCTTATGGGTGGGGGTGGTGTGGCTCTTCTAGAAAACCCGATTGGAAGTTGAAGCGTTGTGGAGCGTCATGTCACGTCACGTCACGTTAGATGGCTGGTAGCTCCGTTGGGCTGTTGCATGTGACAGTTGTGTTATGTTTATTAAAAAGTTTTGTCAATACAGGTTGACATCAGGCTGTCAGTTACTCACTTGTTCAATCCAATACTTTGTCCAAGATACGCAGTCAATCATCGACGACTTGTGGCAAACCATTTGTGACTCTCTCAATGCGTCTCAGTGGAAGTGTGATTAGGTTTTGTTACCAACTTGTTAAAAACTCATTACTAGGTCAAGTTTGACATACGAGTGTATAATATGCTTGTGTATGGGTGTGTTTCCGTTTGTCAGTGTTGTTGTGCACGTCCATCAATTAAAAGTTTCACTGAGATATGCAAACCACACACACAGTACACTGCCTCCAAGCACTTCATTGCTTTGTGTATACTTTAGGTACTGAAACTAATCATCAAGTTTTAGATATACTTTATAAATTCCATAAAGTCTCCCTCTGCCTGTTACATACGTAAGCACAAAGCTAATATACCCAGTTTCATCGAGGCATAAACAGTGAGCCGAACGCAAGTTGTACGTTGTGTTATGTGGCCAACTTTGGGGCATTCTAAATGTGTCTGCTAATGGGGTAGACTGAAACTCTGTCCAGAGGAAGTTGTAACATTAAATTGCTCTTTGAGTTGCTTATTGTGTTTTGTTATTGTTGTTTCTCTGCATTTCGGACAGAAGCTAAAAACGATACAGAAAAAGAGAGAACGCGTCTGTTGATATGATATAAACTTTTGTTTCTTTTAAGTTTTACTTGTAAAGCAAAGTGCTTCCATTGATCTAATTACTGGATTAATTTGTATTCTTCTGATGATAATTCGCTTTTAGTTACTGTCTTATTGATTTAGTATTCAATTCACGCTTGAAGTGGTTCTCTTAACTGTAAAGAGTAATTTTGTTTTTATATGTTAAAGAAAACTTTTTGAATGTTTATTATAAGAAATTCTATTAAAATTAAATATTAATTGTTGCCATTTTTATAAATATAAAACAACTTTTAAAGGGACACATGAATTTCACCTACCTGTCTACTATTTTAATATTCCCTTTTTAACCATTTTTAATACTCGTAAAAAAGTGGTATAAAAAAAACTCGTTAAATTTCAATCAATTGCGCTCTATCGCCTCCGTACAGGCTGCATATGCGATTCGATAAAGGATCCTTGCATGCAGATTGACTGTTGACAGAACGGTTGAAATCGAAGCAAAAAGTGCAGCCGCCTTCCCTTTGACGGATGAAGCGTTATTAACTGCCCTGGCAATCCAATAAATGCGTTATGGGTGTGTCCCTGCACATGGTTAGTTCCGTCTACGGGTTGATGCTGTCAACGTTTTTTTTCCTGTCAGCGAATGTCAACTGGATTCAACGAGGCGCAAGCAAATGTCACTCGCTTGAATCCTTCGGCTAGCCAGATTTGCCTTGGTGGTCCGCAGTCATCAATGTGACGATGCAATCAATAAGTGGCAACTGGTGCCAGCTAATTCCATTAAACCTGGAAGTGTACTAGAACAACTCCGAAGGATATTGCCGATTGTCTTGAAGCAGCAATGATTTGTCTGTCTGTTTTTTAATTTCAATATTTGTCGGAAACTTTTCTAAACTACTTAAAAAACTACATAGAATGCCTGATAAGTATGTCATATAGAACTGGCGGATTATCAATTGCTATCCCTTCTCTGCAGCGGCTTCAATCCATACGATAATCGCAATGTAGATGGCCCGATTGGGAATTATGAAGCTTTCATCCTTGTACAAAAAAGTGTCCTTGGTCTTGGCACATTGACCATGCCCATGGCCATTTCGTGCGCTGGGTATGTCTTGGGATTCATTATAACAATCCTTCTCACCATGTTACTTATTTATGGAATGCACCTTTTGGTGAGCGTACAAATTGTATAGCTTAAGATACAAGTAGCCTCAACTCAAGTGATTTCATTGCAGATACAATGTATGGTTGAGGCCAGTAGTCGTAATATGTTGGGATATATGAATATACAGGATGCTATGGCTTTTGCATTCAAGGACACTCCGCTCTGTTGTGGTTGTTGCCACAAGATAATACCATATATCGTCGATATATTGCTCGTGTTCACCCATTATGGTCTTTGCGTAGCTTACATTGTGTTTGTAGCCGATATTTTAAAGTTCTTCGTAGAAATGCACATTGGACCGGCAGACTTGAGAGCTTGCATTGCCTTGGCGGGGGCTCTGATGTTGCCGCTGTTTCTTATAAGAAATTTTCAGAATCTAGTAACTCCTAGCACTATCGCAAATATTCTATCAATTATTGGCGTTGGACTGATACTAACTCAACTTCTAGTTACTCCATTACCAGAAGGAAATGCATCCATGATATCTAGTCCCGATTGGTTTCCTCTCTACGTTGGCTTCACTCTATTTTCTTTTAGCTTGGTGGGAGTGGTAAGTAAAAAGAGAAATGTATGATATGTACGAGTATATATATATATATATATCCCAGATGCTGAATATTGAGTCGAAGATGGAAATGCCTAATGCATTCTTGGGATGGTGCGGTACTCTCAGTAACGCATCTTATTATGTATTAATCACGAATATTATTTTGGGGATAACAACATATTGGATGTTTCATTTGGAAATGTTCTTCGAACTTTTCTATAATTTTTCACATGATGCCGAGTAAGATTTTTAATCCTATACATATTGTATATATGACTACTATGTATGGTACTACCTCGCCCATGCAGTGTAACTATCTGTATCAGGACTATTTATATAATAGTTGCTATACTAACGTATCCACTGATTGGATATGTTGCTATTGATATCATATTGAACCGTTATGCTTGGAAAAATAAGGAGACGACAATCCCGATGCGGACTGAGCATGGTGTGCGCATTATATTCGTATTGATTTCCACAATCAATGGTATAGCCGTTCCAATGATAATGCCGATTGTGAAGCTAATCGGTGCCTTTAATATATCCCTACTCAATCTTATATTCCCCGCCTACATGCAAATGTGTTTGTCGTATAAAGATCCCAATTCCATGCGTAAAAAATGGATGATCATCAAGGACATTGCTATTATTTTTATAGGCGTAATAATACTTATATGTGGAATTTATAGTGCACTTTTCGATATGGCAGTCTACTACTTTAAAATGAATATTGCGAAGGACAAATTCTTAACAACTGATGAATATTAGAATTAATCTCTATTGTATTCGAATTGGTTACCCAAGTAGACTATCTGTAAGATATTGTCTACCAGAATATATCGATACAGATAATAATATATGAATTGAAACCGATGTATAAGTAAACTCTTTAGTTTCTTTCATTCACCTATTTTGGTGGCGTCTATCCATAATACAACTCAAATGTTGATATTGGGTTTAAGCTTTTACTGATTAATTCAAGTTTTATGAATGAGTTTGTTATCAGTTTCCTCCCTTTATCATTCAGCAAACTCTTCAAAATTGATTTATTTGTTTGCTGTTGGTGTCCGTGCGTGACATATTTAAAGTCACGTTCAGCCGCAACCACACGATACATCGATAACTATGTGGGAGATAGTTGGAAAGGAGGAAGCGAGGAAGCGAGGAAGCGAGGAAGCGAGGAAGGGTGATACATAGTATACTCGCATGAACGAACAAGTATTTATAACGATCTGGCTATTACTTTTGCGGGCCTATATCTATATGTATTTGTGTGCCCATATGGCCACTGGAAATATTTTGCTTTCGTTTCTGACCAGGTTGGGTCCAAGGGCCAACGAGTTGCTATGCACACGGCGAAACATTTTAACGTTTTCCACTTTTACTTTGAGCAAAATGTAATCAAAATGTGCGACGTGCGACAGGGAACGCAGCGATGACAATCCAAACAAATTGCATGACATCGAAGTAATTTGAATGCACTTTTAATACCCTTAACAAGGGTATTATAACAGGATTGTTCCGTATGGACGAAAGTTGCAATAATCGATGATCTGTACTCATAACACACTGAATGAGAGATTGGATTGCAAAAAGCGTGTAGGGTATCACTAGCATCTGTTGTCATTCTAAGTCTGTTATCACTATTATTATTACTATAATTGTTATTATATGTGCATTATATTAAATACTTGTTTCTAGTGTACAAGCACTTCGTTACAATGACGATAAATAGTAGCTTTCATTTCATTTTATATCGCTATGTGATTGCTGGCCTGCCATTGTAATTTCTTTTCAATTAACAGTACGAACAAAGCACAACGCAATGAAATGAAATTGGTAAAAGGAAAAGTAACGAGCTCAGTGCTGAACTGGGTAGCTACTGACTACTGACTACTGGCTAGCGTAATGCCAACATATCCATAGTAATACCTCTGGTGTCTGGTAATGGGTCGAATACGCGTTGTATTGTATATGAGGGGGCATAGCAAATTGCTGTCTGTATTTCATTTATATATAATAAGTACAAATAATAAACAGACGCAGAGACAGACAAACAAATTGTATTTAATTTCTTTTGCCAATGAGATCGGATGGGTGGATAATGTGTATGGGCTGGTATGTCTTTTGTCTGCTTTGCCTTGCCGAGCTCCGAAAGTGGAACAATTTATGCTTTTTTCAACACATTGCCGGCCGGCACTTGACGTTTTTTTTTCCACAATTTTTACAGTTCGCCAAGTTCTCGCTCTTATTTATGGTCACATTTTGTGGCGTCAACAACGCGTTGACGTCTTTTCATTTTATCCACTGCGCGCACAATTTCCGCAATGCCATTCCACAATTGTCCATGTCACTGGACCAGTTCGCTTTCGGTCGAGAAGCTTATGTTACACGTTGCCCGATTCTGGCCCAATTGACTAGATCTCAGCCAGCTCTAGACAGTCTTCCAGTGGCCTTTGCAGTTGACACAAATCGTTCACTGAATGTGATTCCCTCTTACAGTTCCTCTTCATATTTGCTTCCACTCTTGCCGCCTTCTTTACTACCTTTTTTTCTTCTGCCATTAAGCCCCATGTCCAAATGTATTTGTCTCTTGTATCAGTTACACTGAGACTCAGCCTTGAGACTAGCGCTAAGATCTTGGTACAGATTCTTGCTTTGTGACAGTGATTCAAATTGAATTGGGTTTGACTGTTCCAAATTGAACAAATTGGAAATGCGACATTTCGTAAGAGGTCACTATTGGGACGGACTTATTTTACATTTTAACATGGTATCTTAATCTTACGTTAAGTCCTTTACAATAAATTAAATACTGTTAGAGCTTATGTTAAGTTTCCAATCGATATAATAATAAAACGAACGTATTCATGCAGTTATAAAAATGGCGGACTTAACGTGACGCATAATAGTTGCAATTTCTAGTTCAATGAACAAGTTCATTTAATAGTTCTAATAGTTCATTATGGTCAGCGGTTCCCTCTTTCTGTTATCGAATGCATTAATCCGTTAATTGCGATAAAAAATAAGTATATTTTGCCACACAGCTGTAACAATGGCGGCTCGTGTAATAAAATTTAACAAATCAAATGTAACACGTTAAGTTTATCTTTCTAGCTTAATTGAATGTATAAGAGCAGTCGTTAACTTAAAACTTCTTTTCATATTATCGAACTTGTTGTGTCCAGACAACTTATTAAACTTCAAATTGTTTAAGCTTCAATTTTCTATTTTATTTTGTAATTTAATCAATGTCATTTGCAACAATTTTTGATAGCCAAGAAGTTTAGCATGCTTGTACTGTTTAGTTTTCTAATTTCTTGTTAGGAAAGTTATCTTCTTGCTTCCATCTTATACTCGTATTGACTATCTAACTACAGTCTTTGTTGGGCATTCGACCATTCTTAGTAAACTTATGCAGTTCAATATACCTAGACTAACGCACATCTATTTTGAGCACTGAGCTGAGAATGTCCTTAGAAAGATTAAGGATATAACAAAACTCAATCGAAAAATTCTTATTTAAACATTCCAGAAATACTCTACGAACATATCCTGCAAAACTTTATCAACATTTTCGCACTTGCCTTTGTCCACTCCAAGTAAAAGCACTAGACAAAAATGTAATTCAAAACATTTTTCAAGTGCTCCAGTTTTCCGTCGATTTGTGTGTATTTCATATGTGTATGTGAGTGTGCGATGTGTTTGGCGTAAGTGCATGTGTGTAACGTTGTTTATAAAACTTTTACACCGCAAATGAAAAAGAAGGAGAATAAAAAAGAACGGAAAATAAGAAGCAGAATAAGGAACTTGACCATGTCGTTGGCTGCTTGCAGTTGCCGTTGTTTGCCAAGCCGTTACTTAGCTGCTTCTCCTGCCTGGTCATCCTCATCCTCAGTGTGTTATCACAGTCATCGTCGTCGTCATCGTCATCATCATCAGCATCAGCTACTGCCACTTCCCACCGTCTGTTCGTCTAATGGACGTCTCCCTTCTTTGCCAAGTGTGCCTCTTTTCAGTCGTATCTCGTTTATTGATGCCATATCTTTGACACTCCATGGTCTCTCAACTTCAGCTTCAGCTCTAGCTTCAACTCCAGCTCTAGATCCGACTCCATCAGGCAGAATAAAATTGCGCAAGTCAACAAACACTCAAACACATTTATTTTGCTGCTGCTTTGCTGTGTCTCTTTGTTTGGACTTATCCAGTATCCACAGTATTAGTATCCGTACAATCGGGCGTTGCCATGCCCAAACCTGGCAATAGCCATACTCGATTTAAGCTCAACTCGTTTCGAAATCAAAAATGCAGTCAACAGTTTACTGGCACAATCTATGGCCAGACAGGATTAGAAATATTCAACACACAGATTTAAATTACATAAATTGTTATTACTCAGTAAACAGCTTCTACTACAAATGATACTAAAATACAATCAAGAGATTCTCATCAAGGATGCTTCACCTTCACCTTAAGAGGGCTTAACTGGGATTCCTGAGTGGCAGCAACTGCTGCTACGCCAGAAGTTAAATACACTCATATAATCACCATTAGCTCAGTCAAAGATTTCAGTGTTTTAAGCGGCTTTCCGACGAAGGCAACGAGTCCAAAGCTTTTCAGAATTCAGTCATTTTAGCTTGGTTGAATAACCAAGCTGAAATACGCTTAAGTCTAAAAGAATTTAAAGTCTTTAAAACACTTAGCCAATTATCTAAACGCATATTGCAACAACGTAGCTTTTACAAGCTGGCAACACTTAATTTTATAAGCCTTTTTTGTGAGTATGTTGCATGCAACTTGTTTGATTCAGTATAGAAGATTATTCAGGAGCGCATTTTAATACTGAAATTTTATCCAAGTTGGGCGGCTTTCCAATTGGAAAGCTAATTTCTATAACATGCTCAAAAGGAGCTTAATAAAGTGTATTTATGTTGGAATCTAATCTTCCCTATCCTTAATACTCATGTGATATTGATCTTTTGAACTAGTTTCTTTTGTTATTGTTACTCAATCCTCTATAAGTTCGTTTATCCAGACATAAGCATCAGTTCATTTTTGAGCTCTCGAACTAGTTTCTTTCTTTAGTTATTGTTATCCAATCTGTAATCAGTTTCTTCCTGCAGTTCAAACGGACAATACGGATTCGTTTTTAAAGTTTCGAACTAGTTTCTTTGATTTGACTTAACAGTAAAACGTCATGCAGCTTGATCTCTTTACGCTACTCACGCTGATTAATTTCATTGATTTTTGGTTGAACTAGTTTCCATTTGGAATCTTACAAATACGACCATGTCTTGTGCCATGTGGCTTGTGCAATCTCTCTAGTGCGAGTAAAACGAAAATTGTGTCATAGCATTAAAAGCACAGCTTGCTCAACTTGGTAAGAGCAGCTTTAGTGAACCTGAACCTATCCCACCATGTGGCAGCTTGCGATCCCCAATGCAGCAACCACATCTGGGACTTTAGAGCCAGAGAGAAAGAGAGAGCCTGTTTTGCAACTGCAACTGCAACAATGTCAACGGGGATTGGCACAAAAGGCAATGCCAATGCAGTTTTGCAGTATTCCAGATGCAGATTGCAGTCGGGGAGATGATGTTGACTTATGGGCTGGCCCGGCATATCCAGACGAGCCTGTTTGTTGCAAAAGTGGGTCGACGCCATGGAATGTGATTTGTGACCAACTTTTATGAGTATAATGTGTTAAAATGGCCTGGTAACAACTCAAACTTAACATCCATTTCTCTCTCTAACTCTCCTTTTCTCTCTCTCTGTCTGCAGCGAATGTGTTTCAATGATGTTACTGCCTTCGGGGCGTTCGAATAGTGATGTCTATCCGTTGCAAAATGCAAACACAACAGGGTCCAATGTGGGTGCGTCCAAGCCCCTGCTACTGACAAGAACATCATCGCCACAATTGACGACGGTGCCAACGTTGAATGGCGGCGTTAACGCCTACACAAACGCCTCCTCTATAGGAGCACAAGAAACGGCCGGAAGTTTGTCCAAGACCGGAACACAGGCGTCAACAACGACAACAACAACGTCAGCAACGACGACGACGAAAACAACGGCAACGGTGACGGCGACAACAAACGCCACAACAACTGAAACAACAACAAAAGCAAAAGCAACAACTGTGGATGCTATCAACTCCGGAATTGGGCATGGCGGAATCTATGGCCCAATTTTGGGACAGAGTCACGCGGCCGCCGTAGCCATCGGAAATTGGGGTGAAATTGATCGACATCTGGTGGAAGTACAGGATAAACTTAAAGCTGGCTGGACAGTGCATATGGGTAAAGAGGGCAGACTCTATTACTGCAAGTAAGTATAGATAAATATATATTGACGAGTTCATATGTATATTTTTATATTGAAAATTATATTTGAAAATTCAATTTAAACTGTCATACAGATCGATAGATTTCAGTTCAACAAGAGATAAGCCAAAAAAAAAATCAATTAGTCATCAATATTCTGTTATTGCTATCACTGCTACTTTTAAATATTTGTGAAAATATCGATTAATGATATATCGCCCAGCTTTTGTCCATATCAATTATTTTACTTATCGATAGTGAAAACTACACAATTTCACAGATATTCATATTAAAGAAGTTTATGTGTAAACTCTTATTGTTAAGATTAATATAATAATTAAACTCATTTAGACTCTATTAAAGATGTCATTAATACTATAAGTTCAGGTGATATAATATAATATTACAGGTAGCATAAGAAACCATAACAATTAGTTTACTGTAGGACAAATTTTTTATATGAGACACTTTTAACCCCATCATTAAGTGACTTTATGTCTTTAGCTATTTCTAACTTTTTTCTGCCATACGCCATCCGCTCCGACAAGTTTTTCTATAAAAAATAGTTGAGTATATAATGATAATTTAATTTATTTGTGTACCCTAAAACCATTTAATATGACTGAAAGGGTATATTGCCAATTTGCCGCAGGATGTTAGAAGAAGGAAAATTCATTTTCTATAAAGTATATGTAATAACTTGTGTTACGTGTAGGGTATTACACTAGTCAGAATACCCTTAATTAATGCCTTTGTTATAGCCAATGGTATCCTTTCAAAGGGGTCGAGGCTGTCCCTGTGTCCCAGTGACTGCCTCTATGAATGCCTGGGTGCTGCACATAAATTGATTATGCACGAAATTCTATTAAATAATTTTACACTTTGTTGCACATCAAACTGAAAGCACACAAAATGCCATAAGAGAGCTTCAGGGCGTGGTTGGAGCATGGAAACTGGAGGGCAACAGAAAAATAGCAGGGAAATGAGGTGCCGCAGGGCAGGGCAAGGCAGGGCAGGGTAGCGAGAGTGGGAGTGGTAGAGCTGCCAGTTATCTGTATGCCTCATGGGTGAATGAATGAGCATTGGTTGCTGTATCCAAGCTTTGGTTTTTACTGGTACTGGGCGCTTATACTGGTACTGCTACTGGTGTCCATGGTGCCACATGCTCTGCTCTCTTCGCACATTGAGCAAAGTGCAAAACTAATTATCACAAATTGTGTGCAGCCAGGAAATGAAGAAAGACAGCAGCGGAAGCCACCAAGGTGGGTTTGGGTCTGAGTTCGGATTTTAGCATGGCCTGGGATTCGCACCCCCCATCCTGGGTTGACCCGATTATGGCTGCACTGTACTCGTATTGCATAGTCAAGCAAATAACCCAATTAGTGTTGATTAATCTAAATTGAAATGCATTTTGCTCTGTTGAAGAGATGAAATAGACCAAAGTTAGATTAGTTGGGGGAGAATAGGGAAGCTTTGGGGCAAGTTCAGGGTCAGGAACGGGCTGGATGTGTCTACTTGAAAGATAAAGAGTGCAAATTTATAATGTTCTTATCATTATATTACAGTCATTTATCCCAATCATCTGGATGGCTGCCTGCCTGCGAGGATTGGAGCAAGCATGAGGAGCTGTCATATGGTTGGGAGCGTGCCATAGATTCAAAAGGTCGTTCCTATTACATCAAGTAAGTGCACCACAAAAGTAGCAGTAACTTTATAGTATGTGAATGTTTTTGCTTTCCCAGTCACTTAAATAAGACGACGACTTATGAGGCGCCGGAATGCATACGCTGGGACGAGCATCCGCCAGAGCCGCGCTTAGTGCACCTGCAGCGCAACGCCAGCTTGGGCTTTGGCTTTGTGGCAGGAAGCGAGCGTCCGGTGATTGTGCGCTTTGTTACGGAGGGTGGGCCCAGCATTGGCAAACTGCAGCCGGGCGATCAAGTACTAGCGGTTAATGGCGAGGATGTCAAGGATGCACCGCGCGATCATGTCATACAATTGGTGCGCGCCTGCGATACTCAGGTATCGCTGCTCGTTTGCCAGCCCAAGGCGCACTGCGTCCTGCCCGGTCGAAAGTCGACACTACTCTCGGCTGGCAAGCGAGCCAAGTTACGCTCGCGTCCAAGTCGTGTGCGATTCGCGGAGAGCGTATGCGTCAATGGATCCCCCTTGTTCCCGGTAAGTAATCCGCAAGGAATTGACTGATTTCTAACGCTAATACTACCCAAACTTTGCAGCCGTCGGCCTTTTCGCTCGGTGACATCTGTGTGCCACCCATGGCAAATGTGCTCAAGGTATTCCTGGAAAATGGGCAGACAAAGTCATTTAAATACGATGCGACCACAACTGTGCAGGATGTAGTCAGCTCGTTGCTGGATAAGCTCTGCCTATGCTGTGGCGAACTCTTCAGCCTGGTGCTGGAGCATGTTAAGAGTTTAAAACGCAACAAGCTCACACTCCTTGATCCACAGGAGTCGCTGGCACGTGTAAGTAAAGCAAAGAATCACCAGTCGCCGGTTGCTTTAATATTCTACTGCTGGTTACAGATTGCCGCTCGACCTGGCGCTCATAAGCTGCGCTGCCTGTTCCGCATCACCTTTGTGCCTATTTCGGCCGCTGAGCTGGCACAGAGAGATCTACATGCCCTGGACTATCTGTATATGCAGTGCTGCAATGATGTTAACCAGGAGCGCTTTGCACCTGAGCTGCAACCGGAGCTGGCATTACGCCTCGCTGCTCTCCATATGCATCAACATGCGTTGGCTAATAATTTTTCACCTGCCAAGCTCACCGTCAAGCAGGTTGAGTGAGTATCGTTGCCGCACCACAACAAGCAATAATACCCAAAGTCTGTTGTTTCCTAATCCTTGTGCGAATCTCTGCTTAATATTTCAGGCGTGAGTTTGGTCTGGAACGCTTTGTGCCCGTCAGCCTGTTCGAGGGCATGAAACGCAAGGAACTGCGGCGACTCATTTCACACTTTCTGAAGCTCAATGCAGAGATGACGGGCTCATCCAGCAAGGTTCTTACCCAGCTGCAGGTAAGCCAATCCTTGAGTGTCACACATTAGATTGGAATAACTATCAATAACTTCCAATCTTTTCAGGCGAAACTCCATTATCTAGATATAATCGCTAGTTTACCAAGCTACGGCGCCAAATGTTTCAGCACAAACCAAAGAGAGGGCATGGAACGCGTTCTGCTCATCAGTCCGCGCTTCGGTCTAAGCCAGATATCCAGTGCACGCAATTCGGTGGTGAGTCCGGCGACCTAAACTATTTATCCTATTACTTGGTCGAATAATTTAACGTTTCTATTTGCTTTCAACGATAGCCACAGCCCATTTCGGGCATAGAGGACTTTACCCATGTGGTGGTGCATCGTGAGGACGATGTCACCTGCAGCGTATCCATTTACATGCTGGGGGATCGTGCCGTCAAGTTTATAATGGAGGATCGAGATGCCTGCGAATTTAGCCTGGTGCTGGGCGGCTACTATCGACTGCTGACAGGTAAAACTTGACCAAGGTTTAGGTCTTGTCCAGGAATTACCCGTATGACAACTAAATGACCATAATATTGCAGGGAATATATTGAATGTGCTGCGTGAGCGTGAGCCACATGAGGAGGATAATGCTCCCGCCTTCTTGTCACAGCATACAGTCCTGCCCGCTGGCTGGAGCTATCTAATGCCTTTCCATTCCCATGCGCACAGTGCTAACTTTTTGATAACACCGCCATATCATCCCATGCCACAGAAGGCAGTGCTATCACAGCCACAGCCGGCACAGAAGTTGACCACACAATCCTCACAGCCGCAGACATTACCATATGCCACGGACTTGGATCTGCACAGCGTTATGGCCACTGAGCTGTTAGAGGAGGCAGCCAAAGACTCGGGGCTCAGTGACAGCAGCGGCAGCAACTACTGCAACGAGGGACGCAGCCAATCAGCCGTCGAGGCTAAGAACGAGCAGGTGTTGAGGCGGGTTCAGGAGCTACAGCAATTGGTTCAATGCTCCGAACAGTATCTCAACGAGCAGGAACAGGAACTGCACCAAATGCAGACACAGCAGCAGCAGCAACAACTTGGCCATGGTGTGGCCATGCTAGAGTTTGACAGCGATTGCGATAGCCTCAACAGCAGCAAAGTGTCCTCCACAGAGGAGGCCACCGCCAGCCATCCGGGTGGCGTTGGCGCTACCTGTCTGAAGCACAGCGACTCGCTGACGCTACTGGCCGAAACGATTAGTCATGAGCTGAGCGGTATTACCCAGGGACTCAATGCCATACCGGAGCCGGTGTCTGCATCGGCACCGCCTACACCCGCCACGCCCAAGCGCAAGCCCAGCTTGTGCAGCACCTCCAGTCCGCGACCACAGCGTAAGCTCAACGGCTTTAGTCAGCTGCTCAGCGATCTGCAAGCCTTGGGCACAGATTTCTCGCAGAGCGAAAGCGATTCCGAGTCTGTGGCCTCGCCGGCGCAGTCGCCAACGACTCGACGACCGCAGCAGTTGGTCCAACCAGGCGTCAAGCAGCAGCTGGCGCAGCGCAGCAGCTTTGGGCTACACAGTCCGGATGGCACCCACTTCGGTGCCGAAACCAAGGATTACAATTTGCGTGAGTATTTGCAGCAGCTAAAAGAGATTAGCAATGTACCCGCAGCGGACACAGATGTAGCAGCTCGCCAACTATCGGAGATCTACGGATTTGAGGTACGCGAGGATACATTCATTGAGACGGATACGGATTTAATTGATCTGCGTGCCATACCGCCACCCCAGACGCCCGATGAGCTGGACTCGCTGTCGCTGCTCAATGCGGCGCCGCCTAAGGGGTTTGAGGGTAAGGCAGAGGAGCTGGACAGCTTTCTGCAACAAATGTTAGTGGCGCCGCCCACTCAGAAAGCAACACCCGCCAAGGAACTGACACCCGAGGAGATAATGTCTTTCATAATACCACCACCCCCCAATCTAGAGACGCATCCAGAGACGCAGCCCATGTCGCAGCCAGAGACGCTACCAGATACAGAATGCCTTTATAGCAACTCAGTGCAGGCAAAGCGTGAATTTTTCCAGGCGGTAGCCAATGGAAACAACAGCTATCATAGCAACAACAACAACAACAATAACAAGGACCTGAGCTCGCATGTCATTGAGTATCCCACCGTGGAGCGCAAGAGCAAGTTCAGCTGCTGTCCTACATCTAAGAAGGAGGAGTCAGTGCCAGTTGGCGAGCAGTTGCAGCCACCACCGCGTACACCCACCACAGAGCAGCTGACGCCGCCACCGGCGCGTCCACCCAAGAGTGCTGAGCTGCTGCAGCGCTATTCACCCAAAAAGCAGGCAAGGATCGTTGGACCCGTTAGTGTGCCATTGCGTGAGCTCTGCCCACCACAGTTACCGCCACGTATCAGTCCCACAAGCAGCTCAGAGCCAGCTACACCGCAACCAGCTATCTCAGCTAAAACAGCATCCACATCAGCGGTGAGTGCGCCCAAGAAACCCCCGCTGCCGCCCATTGCCAGTCGTCCACGTCCCGTCAATGGCACATCCACACCCGCCAGCACAACAACAACTACACCGCCTATACCGGCCACAATCCGCCTACCCAACGCGCATTCCAATGGTCAGCCGGCCCTGCCAAAGAAACCACAGCAGCTCCACGGCGAGAAGTTATTCCTTAAGAATGGCCACCTTATCGACGGTGAGGCGCTGCTGGCTAAAACGGATGTTGCCATGACTGGGCTGCTTATCAAACTGGATCAAGTAGCCGCTCTATGCTCGGCTGCACAGTTAGCCGGCGGTGGAACCAGCATTGATGAGGATAAATTTCAGCGTGCCCGAAACGAACTGACCGAACAGACACTGGCGCTGGTCACTGCAAGCAAGTTTCTGGTTGCTTCCATGTCAGATATGACACTGATAACCCTACCCGATCATTTGACCTCCTGCCTGACGGCCATTAGACGAATCACCGAGCTGGCACAGGACATGACGCGACACACTTCGGCGCCACTACAGACACGTAACATTGTGCTTAAGGTGCACGATGTTGCCAGCAGTTTCCGGGAGCTGGTGGGCGTACAGATTGGTCCCATTGGAGCTGGCCAGCTAGCACTACAGGCAGAATGCCTGGCCAATGTGCTGGCCACACTTTTGCGCAGCCTGCGCGTTTTTTCACCCTAGAAGTTTGACCAAGTGAAGCAAACGATACCCAGTCCTATCCACGAACACGATCACGACCACGACATATCGCTCGCCCGTATATCTACTCATATATCTATCATAAATAACTAGCTAAATACCCTATACTCTTAATATATCATATATATATATATATATGTATGTATACTAAATATATACAAACTTATACAACATCTGAAACTATTTTACAGGTTAACAGGAACGTCAGAGAGTCGTTGGTCTGAGCTTAGTCTAGCTTATCTATACGTAAACAACTGTAGTGGAAACTCGAACATAACCAAATTATGGATCGTGTTCAGATGCTTTATATACATATAGGAGTAACATTTCCAATTTATAGTCCTATAAAGACTTAATATGTGTCGTTATCTTCTTTTATTATCAAGGAATCTTTTTTGATAGTCATTTTTTGTTTTACTCTTTGTGAGTTGCTCAATTGAAGTTGGAAATTTATATACATATATAGTATGTCACAGTTTTCATCTGAACACGATCTTTGAATCATACATAAATAATACTAAATAAAATTCTATTTAAAATTCTCAACTAACTGCATGTAACTAATTCGAATTTCTATATAATCTAATATTCTAACTAAAAACTTTTTAAATATAGATGTATCTCTCTCACTCTCTCTCTGTCTCTCGTCCTCTTTCCCTTTCCGTGTGTATCTTATTGTTAGATCTGATAAACCAATTTAAGTACTATATGTGACATCATGACTTGAGTGTAGACCAATTTATATATTCATAAATGTATCTAAAATTACTATACAATATTCAAAATACCTAACGTACATATGCGAGTACATATATGTTTATTATTAAATTTATTATTGGTATTTGAATATTTTCTTATGTACATATTCATATACTACTAGTATATGCTATGAACACATACAATTTACATACATACATTTCATATACTTATATACTTCTCGTATATTAAGCGAAACAAAAACAAAAAATTGACCAAACAATAATCAAAATTTTAACTTGTGATATAAAAAACAAAAATGCATTAGTGAAAATCCGTTGCTTTTGTAATTGTTTAAAGTTTAAATCATTTTTATGCAATATTTAACAACTTTTGTTAATAATACATCATAATAATATTTTTGTTGTTGTTTTATCATTGTCATTTTTATTTTTGTTGTACAAGTAGTCTCTTTAGTTGAAGTACAAGAACGCGCACTAAGTTGTAGCTTTATATACATAATATCTAATGTTTAACTATCTATCTATTGTTTAAAATGAATGCAATATTAATTATTAATCAATTAGATTCATATATAAGAAGAAAATTGTAGTAGTGCTAATCCAGACTAATTAGAGCTTCTGTTTATTTAATTTGTTTTCCATTTTTGTTAAACAATATACATACACAATATACATACATATTAATATAAACTTAACCGTTTGCATAAGAAATACGTATACATATACAAAAATATAACTACAAGTAATAATACATATTAAGTATACATATTTATAAATGTACAATGTATAACATTTAACTATTTATGTATGTCATACAAAAGTAAAACATAAAAATAAATTCAATAAATATACCAAAGGCACATCTCCATTCCTAATGTTCTCTAAATTTAAGTTTGACTTAGTTACTTCTGGGGGAACCAAACCATATTTTCACGTGCCGTTCTGAGACAATTCTTTGAACTCTTTCAATGGTAAACAAAGTCAGTCAGGAACAGTCAGACACTACAACAGAAGTACAGTTGAGTCCGCATCTTATAGCTTACATAGCATTTAGATACATATACATATACTGTACATACATGTATTTCCAATCAGAGTCAACTAGTAAGTCGATGTCATTCTTCTGTCTACCTGACCGCCGTTAAAAAAACGTATTTTAGATGACTAAGAGCTGGAGACACCAAATCGGAGGATATGATTGCTATTCGCCGAGTAGAATTGTTTCAAATTTTGGATTTTCATAATTTTTAATTAGCTACTTCAATTAAATGTTGCAAATTGCGGCCATTTTGAATCGTCAGTTGAGCTAATTTTGATACCTACTAATTGGCAGCACTTCTGCCAGCGATTTGGTAACTCCAAGTAAAAATGTGCATTTCATTTTGCAAGCCGATTTACATATTAGAAATCTTATTTATCATAAAACATTATTTAAAAGTTAGGAATAAGCAATGAATGGTATTTGGAGTACAGCTCTTTCAACGCAACAACAATGCCCAATAAGCTATGTCAACTTATCGAAAGCGAGACACTAGCGTGATCGTGAGTAAAGTACAACATATCGATAAGTAATAGAATCAACTCAATGCCTAAAAGGCCAGACAGTGTGGCGGCAGCCTGAAATTTCCTAGGCGCCATTTTTTACGCGCTAATTAAATTCAGTACAGACTCAGAGACGCGCAGACAGGTTGGCGCCAGTGGCATTTTTTTGGTCAAACAGGTTGAAGTGATTTTCGTATTAAAATTTTAAATTGATGTATAAAATGGATTTCCATAACGAGAATGCTGACGATCAGCAACTTAACAAAAACCTTCAGCTATTAAATTCTGAGCTTTGCTCCTTAATTGATTGCAATGAGCCGGATCCAGAAGTAAATACAGTCTGCAACAAAAGCAGCGCTTCCAGTGTCTTGCAGGAATTTAATCGCCAGTACCACAGCCTCAATTTGAATTCAGTTGCACCTCAATTCGAATTCCATGGATATGGTTGCACTCAAAACCCAGACAAACAAATACTGGAAGAAGGTGCCAAAAAGAAATTAAAGTCAAATGTTAAAGGCAACGGGCAGGGTAATTTGGTTTCGCGCCAAAAGCAAAAGCAACTGCACAAGGAGAATATGTGGAATATGTCAGAACGTAACGCGCAAAACATGGAAAATCAGCGTTCTGGAAACTGGTAAGAGCCGTAGTGTGTGCTTGTGTTAAGGGTAACTAGCTAATAAAAGTAAAATTTACCGTTTTCCCAACAGTAGTGAAGAAAATCCTTTACTGCGTTTAATGCAGTTGTTTAAGTCATTACATGAGCAGATTAACGCTGAATTGCCCAGCCACCAGAAAAACTCAGTCCCATCGGATTACATATATGAGACGTCCAGGAAAAGTTCAATGCCAAAAGGCCAAAATATACGTCATCATATCCATGTGCTGTGCACAAAAATTGAACGTTTCGTTGTACGTCAGCGACGTACGCTAGAAACAAATCGTTACTTTGATTACAATAAGTACACCGAGTGCAATTCTATGCTTGATGGCGTCTCGCAAGGTCTACAGGGTCTTAGGCAATTCACTAACATCGATTTGCGTCAACGTTCAATGAAGTTCGTTAGTCAGGAGGCCAAAAGTAAGCTTTTCCTATCGAAATTGTAATAGGTATATAAATAACTCTTTTTATTTTCAATACTTATCTTTAGACAATGCACATAAGCTGGAAGCGCTTATGATAGATCTGCGTGAGCATATTAAATCTGCTCATCTTTACGTGCATGTCTTCAATTGGGAAATGGATCTCGAGCATCGCTACTCAGCAGCTATGACAGAGCGTCACAATGCGACTAATCAGAACGCATTGGCATTGGCTGCTGCCCAGTATCAGGCAGCTCAGCCACGTAGTTTCACCTCAGAAGAGCAGTTCATAGCTGAACACTATCAGTTGGGAAACCTTATGAGCTGCGCCAAACAGCATGAGGATTTTTTGCACGCCTTGCTGAAGTCACCAGAGGAATACTTTCCGCCGGAAATTATCGCCTTGTGCGATCCTCCACCGGAGGGCACCAAATTGCCGCCAAGGCCCACTGTTGTGTCTGTTGACGAGACTTTGGAAAGCTTTGATCAATTGGTCTTTGATGATGAATTACTTGTATTGGCGCCCTCGTCCCCGCCAAGAGTCAATCATCGCTCGCGCGTTCCTAAGTGCAATAGGGCTTAGAATTCAACTCCCACCAAAGCAATCGGACTGTATTTAAGGCTATAAAATTTAATGAGAAATGTATGGAATGCATTATAGTTTATAAGAATGGAAGGCATGTTTATGAATCTAAAAGGAAAATTCTATGATTTTGTATTGAGATAAGAAGAAAATCTCACAAAGACTTTTATAAAGAATATATTTTTATTATTATTAGGAGCTTTATAATTGGTAATCAATTTATTTTTATTTGCAAACCCTGATATGATCATTTTTAAAATTATATTTTAAAGATACCAATGCAAAATAAAAAGCTGGACTTAGGAGTACGTTTTGATTGTAATTTAAAATTTTATACTCTATTTGTGCTTTGTATTTAAGTCAAACAATTTAAATTTGATTTATTGCTGTATTCAGCGGTTTCTTTTAGAATCTTAATCTTCTTAAAAGCAATGTAAGTCAGTCTATCCAGACATGATAAATTTCATTGTTTTACTTACTATAATAAACTTAATAAATCTTAAAAAACAAATGTACAATGTTATCATTAGTTATACGTCCGAGAAGAGATGCTCTAATGGCATACTTCCAAAGGTTTTGTTTAGCACAGCTTTAAAAATCAAACCCATTGCCTCGGATATGTCACCCTTAAGTTCGTTGAAGATCTCCTTGCCATTCGCATTGATCAGGCCGTGCAGGTTCTGGCTAAGAGCTTTGTCGCCATTGAATAGATTCTCCAGAAGATATTTCACATCCGATGGTTCTAGCTGCATCCTCACATCTTGTACAGCCGCGAAAGTCTGATGCTTTCCCTTGATGACGGGCTTTAATGTAACGATGGCTCGCACACGGCAATCCTCTGGTTTATATTATTTATTAGCACACATTAACTTAAACTTATATAGTGCTTACTCAGGTCAATTCGCGCCATGCCTTCGCCGACAATGGGCAATATCAATACCCGGCCTTCTACTTTATACGGACCCTGAAGTGTTATTTTCGGAGAAACTAGTTCCAACGTTATGGGACGACTGAGATCGCGTGTGAAGGCACTAAGACAAGACGAAATTGTTAAGATTCCGAAAATAGTAATACGAATTAGGAATACTTACGAAACTCGCTTTACTTGCGCATCCTTGATACCAATCAGATCTGCATTCGTGAAGCTCAGATCAATGCTCACAGGACTGTTCGGATTCTTGCCCAGACTGAACTTCTTAATACGCAACGGATCCAATGTTATCAGATCAAGTTCCTTGATGCCCGCGATGGCAAAATTCTTCAGCACATAATTCATACCATTCATCAAACACTTTTCATCAGCCATCTTACATTGTGTAATGCCAGCAGCTGGAAACAAGAAATGGATTTAATAAAAAATATTCCTATTAACCAAAGTATTATCAGCCTACGTAAATCGGAGGCTTCTACATCCAGAGATGCATAAAAGCAGCTTATTAGCAATATTAAAATGACTGTCGTATCCATTTGCACTTGCATATGTTTCCTGAGCTGAACGCGAGAACTGAATGATGAAGATATCAAGATATGTGGCCAGTTTTATAGGGTTTTGCGCTTTTCGAGATCTCGTCTTAACTGTGATACTTAACTGATATCTGTGTTGGGAATTGTTGTACTTGTTGGGTTTGTTATACACAAATAACATTTGCGTCTCAAAATTTGAGTCAGACGCTTTTAGGCCATTAATGAGAGATTTTACTTTGTTTATCGTTTATTTTTTTATTTACCTACAACGTGAACTGCAATTAGACAAACAAATTATTTTTACGGGACTATTCTCAAATCGAATCGAATCGTATCGAAGCCCGCTAAATACTCGTATTTGTTTTATTGCACTTACTTATTTGAATTTGGGTTTATAAATATATATATATATTTATATATATATTTGACCCCTAACACGCCCCCGAATCAAAATAATTAATTTGTTTAAAATATAATTTTGGGCTCCATATAAATAAATGTTTTTTTTATATGTGTTCACAATTATTTACGACACTTTTTTAATTATAAAATCACTTTTAATGGTTTTTACACTTGTTTGTTGAAAGTTTGATTGTACTTTCTTTCTTATGGAAATATTATTAGAATCGGTTTCCGCACTATAGGAAATAAAGTGTCTTAAATAAGTTTTCGGTAGTTCGTTTCATGTACTAAAGGTTATATCTATGTGGAACCAGTTTAATATACGAATATTTTTTTGAGCAGCTAAAAAAACCGCTAAATTAAATTTAAGACTCAGTATAAGTCGTAATGAACTTGTTTGAAACCAAGTTTGTTGTGGCTTGCAGGTCTTAGAACCTAAAGACCGGAATATAACTATATATGCAGTCTAAGTGCACATCATAAACATATATTTATTAGATAAGTCATCGAACCAGATTAAACCAATTTACCTCTCATTGTTACCTTGAATCATCATGAAGTACACCCGATTTATTCTGTTGTTCTGATTTTCAGATTCCCCTCACCTTTGACATATGCCATTACAGACAACTTGTAATCAGAATTCCGTTTATGAGTCTTACAAGCATTACAGCATTTTATGATTACTAACTGTTGTTTTGGCTCATTATATGGAGCATTAAAGCTCATGATAATTACCCAGGAAATAAGATATAAATCTTATTAATTTTAACAAGCGAATGATGTAATTCTATACGTACCCATTTAAAGAAAGTCGAAAAGATACTTAAAATTAAAATGTTTGTAACAGGCAAAAAGCTGCTTATGCCAATTCACCCACAGGACATTTCAAATAAAATCCTTTCGAAAATATCTAAAGTTAAACGTAATTTGTATTTATGTATATATCTATTTTTATCATCACCTTAGCAAAGAGTCAATTATTTTATTAAAGATAAACCGACGAAAAGATAAAAAAATAAATGCCATATGCAACTTTCTGGAATTATAATCAATCCCTTGCATTTTTCCAGTCCAAAATCGACAGATCAATAGAAATTAGCTAATTATTAAGCAAATTATATTAAATAATTAATTTCACTATAAATATTAGACTGGCGAAGTCTTCTTTTGGGAGTGCAAAGTATTAGGTCTTTCGGATAGTGTCTGTTAGGCCTTCTCCTGGTCAGCTCATTAGTTAGCCGATTTCTGTGTGGTTCTGGCATACGTTTATTTTAGCATACTTTAAATATTTTGTTTTCTTTCTTGCTTGCTGTGTTAGTAGAGTTTTTAGTTTTAGTGGTAATATCATCCGATGTATTACCTCAGAAGTAAATGAAGCTTTTTTCTTAATTTTGTATCCTGTAGATTTACTCCAGAATAGCTTCCCCTCATTAGATTATATAATATATCCCCGGCATAGTTTTAGGATACATTTTTTAAGTAACCTTTAATTAAGTCGTCCTAAAAGTATACCGTCTTTTTAAATAAACTAAAACAAAGAAAAAAAATAGTTTTTAGGTATGGTTTTCACAGCCACGTTTTGATTCACGGCCCATTTGGAGATTATAGAGGATACAGTTTGCAAGTCTCCTCGTTTACTGATAAAGCACCATCGTCAAAGCACCAACTGAGCTGCATCCGTAGCATTATTTTAAGTTCTATCTTTATGAACCCTGCGACTAATCCTTAGACACCGTGTTATTTAGAGAATAACTTGAATTGTTGGTAATAAAAATAATAAAAAAATAAATATAAAAGGTATTGTTCTGCTCAATTGAAACTGTCAATCTTACAGTATCCTTATTTCATCATCATATAATTTCATCTCAAGATACTTATATGTTAATGGCAACCTTAGGAACCACCTAGCTTGAGACTGATAGGGCTAGATTGACTTCTTTCGTTACTTCTTTCTGAACCACAATATACAGTTCTTACGAATTTGTTATGGGTTAAGGGTATAAAACACAATGCGTTTGATTTCAATCAACTGCGCTCTATCGCTCTCTATACCAAAGCCACAAGCACATGCGATTCACTGCATGTGGTTTGAATGTTGACAGAATGGCTGAACTTTATGCATAAGGTGCACTCTGTTTACTCATTGTCAAATGGACTTAACTACCGATACAATAAACGCGTTATGGACTTAACCATGCCGTTTAAGCAAACACCAACAGTATACAACGCAGGATATAAAAAACTAACTGGTTTGAATCCTTTGGTTAACGTGAATATTCTTGGTGGTACGCAGTCATTGTGGATTAGATTCATAAATCGACTTATTTGAGATTGTTGATAAAATTCATTATATAAGGATAGTATATAATATTCTGCACATTTATAGACGGATAGACGGATATGGCAACCCTGACTCGGCGAATAATCCTGTCGAAGAACTTACTATATATACTTATACATTTTTTGCCTGCGTCTAACCTTTTTTCTAATGGATATATAACATAATAGGAATATTCTCAGCAATCATGAACTTTGAATGTGAACTTGAGAGGCTAATTAACTAGTTATAGTACATCATTAAGACGCCGTTTGATCAGTCAAAGGTTTTAATATATTTTTTTTATTTATAGTTGGGACTATATCGTAATGTGCTTTTTATTACACTCATTAGATTTTAATTAAATAATTCAATAATTAACTCAAATTATGACTTTTTAGTATCGTAAAGAATTGAACAATTTACCCAGAGCAAAGTTTGCATTCGACAATAAAGAATTTTATTATCAACTAAGCAAATAGCAGTATAATTTAAGAGAAAGCGTGTTTAATGAGCTCTTTAAATATAATAATAAAATAAACTAGTGTTAAAAAGATTATTCAACGTGACTTGTCTTATTGCTCGAAGAACTTGGAATAGGGATACGTTGAGAAGACATTTTTAATAATACTTTGAATTTCTTTACCGAATCCCAGTTCCAGCGGTTCTTTTATTTCCTTGAAAATTGGCTCCCAGTTGTCGTTGAGAAACGCATTCATATTGTCGCCGAGGGCTTTGTCCCCATTGAAGAGATTGCCAAAATAATAATAAACACGCTTCGCATTGGCTTCCAGTTTCATATTTATAGGCTCCATATAAGTTTCCCCATTCTTCTCGATGGCTTTACCTCTAAAGGTTGCAATCATTTCCGAATCGACTAAAACGATAAAAAAAAAGATTATCAATTGAGAAATAGAAAAAAGCTAATACCGCAATTCTTACCAAAGGTTATGTTGGATTTGCCTTCACCATCTATAGGTAGTATGAGAATCTTGCCACTGATGGTGTAGGGGCCAACCATCGTTGTTATACCCGTTGTCAGACGCACCTCATGCTTCTTAGTCAGATCTTTGCTGAAGCCTCTATGTTAAGAGAAACACAATTTATCCAAGAAACATTAATAGAGAAAAATAGTTAAGACTTACCTGACACTTTTGACTCGACCACTCTTCAGTCCATAGAGTTTATTATCTGTAAAGGTCACATTAAGGCTAAGTCCAGTACCGCCACCCTGACCGAGTGTTAGCCTTTTAATCGTATAAGGATCTAACTTTTCTAGGTTTATGCTAGAGTCGCCATCCTGGGCCTTTTCGGTAATAAGTCGGTTGATGATATTCACAATGCATTCAGAATTACCATTTTTACAAGGCTTCGGATCATCGGCTATAAAATCAATAATATTTAATAAATGTAGATAAATTTGAATCCTTCCCTACGAAAGTTTCCCTCTACGCTCAGAAAGAGGCAGTACACGATAAAAAACAAAGCTCCAAACATATTTCTAAGACTGCAATAAATGAAAACCTTTCCAATTGCCTTCCTTATATCAACTAGCATTTGTATCTACCGATTGCTTGCGTCTTATAGTTTTGTGATCTGTATAACTATACTATAATTTATACAACTGGATAATCCCAGTTGAACTACTTTTGACGGGTGGACTTTGTTAATAAAGTTAAGTTAATAAATAATTGATGTAAATATAATGCGCATTAATCATATGATTGCTGTCAGACAAGTTCAACTATAATAACACTGACCAATTGTTTAATTGATTAATTGATTTGTTTTCAAGTCATTAACCGATAATTGAATAGATTAAAACACACAAATACTCTTTATTAGATATTATTAAAGCTTTTATTAAGATTATAGAACGTGTAGTATATATATCTACATCTCAAAGAACTTTTCATAGGGATACTTTGAAAAGACGTTTGATATGATGCCTTGGAATATTTCCCCAAATGCCACTTGCATCGACTGTTGCACCTCCAGAAATATGGCCTCCCAGTTATCATTGAGGAATGCATTCATATTATCCCCTAGTGCCTTATCGCCATTGAACAGATTACTGAAGTAGTAATACAAACGCTTTGGCTTGGCAACAAGCTTCAGGTTCGTAGCCTCCATGTAGGTCTCTCCATTCTTCTCGTAGGGTTTGCCCGTAAAGGTCGCGATAAGATCGCAATCAACCAAGGTCATGTTGCTCTTGCCTGTGCCGCTAATGGGCAGGATCAATACTTTACCCTTGATGGTGTAGGGACCAACAAGGGAGAGTCTAGCCGCATTGAATTGCACCTCGTGTTTCTTGGCTATGTTCTTACCGAAACCTCTGCCAAGAAAATATGGAAGAAATATACCTAAAAGTACTTCCAGTAACAAACATTTTATTGTATACCTACCTGACTTTGGTAAACTTCATTGTACTTGCTCCAAAGACATTGTTATCCTTGAATGTTAGATCAATGTTGACAGGACTATCCGCGCCCTGCTTGATGTTCATCTTTGCAACTGCCAATGGGTCAAGCTTAGTCAAATTTATGTCAGGATCTCCACTCGTTGCCTTCTCACTGATAAAGTGATTGATTGTCTTAACAATACACTCTGAATCACCATGTTTACAAGGCTTAGGATCGTCGGCTGTAGAAGTAGTAAATTTAGCCTGGAATTGACAGCATTATGGATCATTTCTTACGAAATTTGGCTTGCACCGAGAGAACTGAGCACAGTACGAGAATATGTATAATTCGCGACATTTTTTTCAGTAATAACATATTTGCGACACCTATTCAAATGATATCGTTTAAGCTACTAACAAGATTCTCTCGTTGTTGTTTACCTTTTATAGTAAATTTTATCTCATAAATTATTGTAGTTAATGTATTTTTTTAAAGTTAAGTATTTCTGTTCTCGGAAATAAGTAGAACCTGTTTGAATCATACATGCAACCAACTCTTAGTACTACTTGAATTTCGACAAAGTACGAGTTCAAATGCTATTTGTAATAACAGAGACGCACACTTATTATACGGCTCTATTGTATTTGGTATTGACCACTAAATACTTTTTTTAATAACAGCTATAATGTTCGCAGTAATGGTTTATTTTAATTACAACGTTTATTCTAATTTGAGATGCACTGCAAGAAAACGAATAGGCATACATTAAGTCTGACAAAAATACTATCTTTAAGTTTGAATAGGAAAAAATTTATGAAATCAGGATGCGATTCCTAATTTACCATGATAGTACATAGTATTGAACATCGTTGAACTAAATTATATGTTCTTCATATTATTTGTTTGTTTATTTATTTTTTTTACTGTGTGCAAAATGCTTTCAATTAACTTACATCTGATTCATTTGATTATAGCCCATTTATTGTCAATCAATGAATAATTTTAATTGGTCCCAGATTATCATCAACATAAACCAAATTACAGGTATACTAACTAAGAAAAGTAGGTTTTTGTTAACTTAATTATATTCAATTAAATTAAGTAAACTTTATTTTTTCTTTACATTTAACTACAGCTTAACTATGGATCTCGTGCCCCATGCCTATGGATGAAGAGATGTAGATAGCACTAGACGGAGTACTTATATATACCATATATACGCATCAAATATAATTAAATAAATAAATAAATATTTCAATAATCCTAAAAATTTAAATATTTGTATATTTAAAATATTTATTTAATAATGATCAAAGTCTTCTCACACAACATGATATTAGGAGTTTGTGTTAGTCTTCTCCATCACGTAGACATCTCTACGAGAATTTCAGACATGTGTAAAACTTAAACAAGTTTGTCATTATTTACCCTATCAGCATGAGAGGACAACTTTTAGGAGGAATAATGGAAGTGTGTACAAGTGCACAAAAAATAATGTGGTTATAAGTAGTATTTAGCCAGAGGCAGAGCTATAAATATACCACAGCAACAATTACACAAACTTGGATGTCCAGTTCACCTCTGTGTGGAGGAACCAGCCTCCTGATCCGAATCACTAAAAAGCAGTTCAACTTGATCATGATACCGAATTACAAAACTAGAGGAGGAGAGTACACATGAAGCAGTTGACTGACTTGCCTCGACATGGAAGATTTCGCGAGTAGCTCCAAGGTGAACCAGGTATCTGTTGCTCCATCGTTGGCTTTACCGTTGTGTACACTTGAACTTGGCAACATTTTTAGTGTATGTCGTGTAAATACACAGCCTAGTTGCAACTCATTTGGCTCAAACTTTGAGTGGATTCCATCCAAATCACTCAAATAATCAAGTGGTTGAAAATGAATTTGGACGTGGCTATGTGTGGTAGTTGATTGAGATGTGGTTCTCGTTCGCATTATGCAAATAATGCTAATCACGTGAATGGACTCCCCAATTTTATTGGGCAAGTTGATGCGCCAGCTTTAAGGAAATAGTTGTTCACAGAAAAAGTTGATGAATTCATGTTTCACTTTATTTATTACTCGTTTTATAAATATTTCTTATAATATTTATTTAATATATTTTATTTTATATTTTATTTCTTTTATGAAAATCAGTTCGTCTCTATATGTATATAAGATAAATATAAATATAAATTTGAGTCCGTTTATATGAAAGTACCGATTAAATAAAGTATTATACGACAAAGAATATAACTGCCATCATGTCTAAAGGAAAACAATGAATGAAAACTTAGCCAAATACCTTCGCGTAAGTTAGTAGCGTTTTTTTATGATAGTTTTCTAATGTGTATAACTGTATTCTAATTGGATTATCAAAGCATCTGGGAAATTTTTCCAGCTGGAATTTGTAAAACTACTCGACTTTAGTATGAATATACAGATTACCTCATATAATTAAAATTCAGGTCGTACAACTTTTATTGAATTAATATTTTCAAAGAATGAATATATTTCAAAACGCAAATGCTACAATTTAACAGAAAATCTTTGAGCTTTCGAACTAAGTATAAATTGTGCAGAATTATTATTATTTATTTACAGTAAGTTCCTCTGAAATATAAAATTAGCATTCCAAGCACTGGCTTAAAGGACTTAGATAATCTCAACTTCTGGGAATCGATCATTGTTATTGTCATTATCATCATTATCATTATTATCGTTATCATGATCATTATTATCATTATCATGATCATTCACATTATCATTATTATCATCATTATCATTATTATTATCATTATTATCATCATTATCATCATTATCATCATTATCATCATTATCATCATTATCATCATTATCATCATTATCATCATTATCATCATTATCATCATTATCATCATTATCATCATTATCATCATTATCATCATTATCATCATTATCATTATCATTATGCACTGGAAACAAGGAACTGACCTACGGGTTCTTCCACTATCAAGAAGGTATGTCAGACTTATCTGAGTTTGGTAAACTTCATGCGTATACCATAGACATAATTATGCTTAAAGATGCTTCAGTGTCTTGCCTGATGGTTATCTGTGCTACTGCCAATTGGTCGATTTTTACTAAATTTTGTCAGGTTCTCTACTCGCTGCCTTCTGGATGATAAAGTAATTGATTTCCTAAATAATACACTCCAAATGATCATATTTGCAAAACGTATCGTCGGCTGTAATATTAATAAATTTAGCTAGGGATTGACGCGAAATTGTAATACTCAGAATATTTGCTAAGTAATGATCAAAGTCGTCTCACACGTGTGTCCCAATTTGATATACTTGTATGTTCGTGCTAGTTTTCTCCATCATATAGACATTTCTATGAGTATTTCAGACAAGTGTAAAACTTAACAGGTTTGTCAAGTCATCATTTTCCCTATAAGCATGATAGGGCAACTTTTAGACAGAATAGGGGAAGTGTGTACAAGTACGCAAAAAATAGTGTTGTTATAAGTAGTATTTAGCCAGAGGCAGAGCTATAAATACACCCCAGCAACAACCGTTACTGTCGTACTCCAGTAGGCTTTTATTTGAAATCTTCCGTCCTTAATAAATCGTACAAATACTCTTGGTTTTGTTTTTCGGTATAAACTGATTATCGGCGGCATTAACATTTACTTTAACTCTTCTTTCGTATTATTGGGTTTGTCCAAAAGTTTAGGTCGATATAGGTAAGTCCCTCCGGATAAGCGCGTGAATCTCAGACCCTTAATGAAAGCGCCACTCAACTTGCAGTAAGAGAGTTCAGTGCATGTTTAAGTGTATGTTAAGGGATTTTCGTAGTCGGTTACACTCATTCTTACTTGTTATGTTCCCCGTCGGTCTACTAGGAATTATATTCCACTTTCCTCCCTAAGTGCTCACCTGATTATGCTTTACACAGCTCTTTCCAGGCTTTATGTGTAAATTATAACACTTTCTTTTTAAAAGGAAATTTCCCTTTCTTCTTTAAAGTCCTCAAATTTCGTATCTCTTACTAGAAATAATTTATCGTCCGTCCATCCTATGTTATACAATATTATATTTGTTTTTTATATATAAAATTATTGTTTTTTAGTTTAATCTTTTTACTATTATTCGAATCGAAATAAACAAAATATATTAACTTGGGTCTCCAATCAAGCTCAGTGTTTGGAAAACCAGCCTCCTGATCCCAATTTGATTTTATTACTGAATTACAAAACTATAGGAGGAGATTACGGATGAATCAGTTGACTGACTTGCCTCGACATGGAAGATTTCGCGAATAGCTCCAAGGTGAACCAGGTATCAGTTACTCCATCGTTGGCTTTACCGTTGTCTACACTTGAACTTGGCAACGGTTTGTCGTGTAAGTATATAGTCTAGTTGCAACTCATTTGGCTCAAACTCTGAGTGGATTCCACCCAAATAACTCAAATAATCAAGTGGTTGAAAATGAATTTGGAAGTGGCTGTGTGTGGTAGTTGATTGAAATGTGGTTCTCGTTTGCATTATGCAAATAATGCTAATCACGTGAATGGACTCCCCAATTTTATTGGGCAAGTTGATGCGCCAGCTTTAAGGAAATGTTTGTTCAGAGAAAACGTGGCTAAATTCATGTTTCAGTTTGTTTATTATCTTCTTATAGAATAGAAATGTTACTTAATTACATAAGCGTTGCTTGAGCAGCAAACAGTCCATTGCATTTTATGTTTTTATAAAGGAAAATACTCGTACACCTAAATAAGACTTAAGACTAACTACAGTTAAGTGTGTATATGCAGGTATGTCACAATCAAATTCAACTTTCTGCCTAAAGGTCACGAAATACCCTGTAGTATATAAGGTATTCAACACTCCTAATCCAGATTTAGTCCTCCAAGAACAAATCTTCATAGGCGAACCGCTTAAAAAGAGTGGAGAGGACACTCTTCATGATCTCTGCAATGGCCAAATGAATCGAAGGTTGCAGCTCGCTCCAGACATCAGACCAGTTCTCGTTGAGGAACTGATTTAAATTGGTGCCCAGCGCCTGGTCGCCATTGAAGAGATTGGTCAACTTGATATTCATTCTGGCAAGGAGCAGAAGCAGAGATTGTAGATTACTTTCATATACTACATGGAGTATGCTGTCAACTTACTTCTGGGGTTCGATTAGCACCTTCAGCTTGTCTACACTGAGATAGGTGCGTCCATTGCGCACCTGTGTAGCCGGTTTGAACTTCACCGCGAACTTGGGATTATGCAGCGTAATGTCAGCGTCGCCATCACCGCGAATGGGCAGGATCAGAATGCGTCCATCGGCAGTGTACTTACCACGCAGGACAATTTTGGGAAATGCTCCATACATTTCAAACTTGCTGGTCGCAGGATTGGCACCAAAGCCACTATAAAAAAACGATTATGTTTGGCAATCCCCATGGAAATGTCTTCAATTGAGTACTTACACAGCCCTATCAAATTTAACGCTTGATAAACCCTCGACATTAACATCACGGAAATTAAGCTTAAGACTCAGTGAGCTACTGCGTCCATCAGAGATGTCAAATCTCTTGACGAGGAACGGCTCTACCTGTGGAAATGATGCTGCCGGTAAGCCCGTGCGGGCATACTGGCGCACCAGCTTGTGGGACACATTGATAATGCACGCTGTGTCGCCATTATGACAACGTGGCAGCTCAGGGGCTAAAAGGACACTTAACGTTATTTAAGGCGACACACAAACTCGCTTTCAGATCAACACTCACGGAAATTGGAGGCACCACTGGCACCCAGTATCAAGCCAAGCAGCAAAACAGACACCACTTGTAGCACCATTTCTGTATACTTTTATACGGCAGGGGTAAGAGCTTTTAGATTCGAATCTTTGCCGGCTTTGTGGCGACGCGCTGCTTTTCGCGAACTCCCGACCAAGTTCAATGCTAAACTGTAAATTGGCTCTGGACAAACGCAGCCATTTATAGACTTATTTCAGAGCCCGCTTTGAAGCAGCCACCAACCAGTGTGGTAGCCCATACATTTAATAGTTTATTCATTCTTAACTTGTCTACAATGCTTTGTCTTGTTGTTCTTGTTGTTATGTGTGTGTTGTGTGTGTTGTGTCGTCGTCAGTTATTCACAAAAAAAAACTGTTCGAATGTATAGAGAATTCGCGACAACAGCAACGATGACAAGAATATTATTATTAATTAATATTATTAACAGGTCCCGCGTGGCAATACAAGAACAAACAACAACAGAGCAAAAACCAAAAGTGATTTTATACATTTTAATGTTCGTTTCTCTGGCCAGTTTTTATCGTTCTGTATCGATGAGTCTTCCGAGGTGGTCTCTTCCAGCCCCGATCGTCATATACCCTGTCTGAAACCAAATTAAATCTTCTATTGTAGATATTGACTTGGCTTATATCTAATGTTCAAATACAATTTTTAAAACATAGAATATTTTAAATAAAATTTTAATCTGAATATCATTGAAATTTAAATATAATTTCAAATAACTTCTTATATTTTTATTCCCCAGATTTTGTATTTTTTTAAATTGAATTATTCCTATTGTTATTTTATCATTTGAATTCTTTTTTGTTTTAAATTGAACTCGTAGTCAGCTGCTTTTATTAGTTTTCATTTTATTATTGGTTAATATAATATGTTATATATATTTACTGACAAACTCTGAAAGTCACCAAACTTTATTGATATTTTATTGGTGCTTTCTCCCTTTAAATATTTACAATTCATTAAAGCTTTAGATTAATATTTATTATGTATAGTGTTTAAGCATTAACATATTGCTTTTCAACTAAGATATTTTTATTTTATACTTATATGTAATTTTATAAGAAAACTCGGAAAATTTCCTTGATATACTTATAGGGTATTAATTGGTCTATCATTGGTTGATTTTCTAGTTTTTTGTGGTCTGTTTTCTTTCCTTTCTTTATCAGAGAATACCAGTCCTAGTACTTTTATATATTGCGTTTTTTATGTATAGATCAATAAGTAGCAGTTTTACGACTATTGTATGATTTGATTTGCCTGCCATTTGCCTGGTCTTGCTTATAGTATAATGAAAACACAAAACAAACAAAAAATGCGCAATAAATATACAAACCACATTCGTTCAATATTTGCGTTGACATCAGCTATCCAATTTGGCAGGAGAATGAGACGCTTCCCGGGGCAGATATTTCCGATATATATTGCTAGTGCTAAATGGTGTGGCATGCGGCCTGAACACTTTGTTCTTCAGCTAATTGCGCTGAGATCATGCAGAGCATCTAAAATTATTAAGAAGTTGAAATGGCTGGTTACTAGATGAAACAAACTGAAGACACTATTAATTATTTATCGGCTAATCATTGGTTAGCCAAACAATGCTGAAAATTGGCAGAAGTTCGTGTTCGTAACAGCTCAAGGTGATTAACTATCTAACAATGGCCAAAACGCATACAAGTTGAAGAATTTCCGTTTAATGTGATGTTCACATCATCAAAGACCAGATCAAAATATATAGACAAAGCAGAAGTAATTAGAACTATTTATAATCAAGACTGGTTTGTCAATTCAAGTAATAAAACCAGGTAGAAATACCCTTTCTTCAGATTAGCTATAGTGATGGGTGTCCACCACATATGATATGCTCATTAGAGATTAAAGGAAAACAAGTAAGAATGCTGTGTCCGAGTATAACCGACGACGAGAAACCTTTAACTCGTGTGGGATGTGCCCTCAGCGCTGCCCAGCGTCATGCTAAATTGATGCTTGACTAACTTCTGTGTTTATTTTTCGATCCTTATAAAATGGATCAATATCAGCATGGACCTAGAGTATGATAGAGTATGAGCTATCGGCTGTGCATATATTTTTAATATTTTGACCATTTGCGGGAGTGGGGGATGAAATACCAGACTCTGGCATAAAACTGATCTGCGTATGGCGCCTACATACCAAATTTGGGGTGTCTAGCTTTGAGGTCTGTTTCTATCTGTTACAGACATTTCCGGATACTTAATCAACACCTATTTACCCATTTTTCAAATGGGTTAACGATCCAAAAAGAGCCAAATTCATATTGTGAATGAACTGGTCCACCGAGCTTTATCTTGAGTAGGTTACATATTCATTCAGACTGAGAGATGTTTCTTCTGTCTGATTCATACATTTTTACAGAGCGAATTAGTTATTCTAATAGCTTACAAATTTTATGGCTGACGGGTATAAAAGAAGTGGTCGCGCAACCTTTAAAGCTTATAGCTACATTTTCAATTTGCTAAAATGCGTAGTGTTTACATAGAATCCCTCCTATAACATGCTTAAGCATATAGCTGAAATGTTCAACAATTCGTCATCAGGAATTAGCATATGGAAGCTCTGTAGACAAAACATAACGAGAAGTCAGAGACTAGCAGCACGTAATTTGTTTATTTACATATCAAATTTGCAACCGAACTATATGACTTCATACACATAACATATAACTATATATTTAAAAAGTATGTATTATACGTTTATCAAGTTTCAGCAAACAAAACAAAGCTTATATAGTAAATTCCTAAACGCTTTCGTAGTTCAATAGAAACATAACAAAATTGTTGGCAAATCACTTATGTATATGTAGCGAATGTATTATTAATATTCGTGCTTATCCAATGAATACGTTTGCATAAATTTCTAACTATGATAAAAATGCTTTTAATTTTAAATTTAAACACTCGCTTACTATACGTCACATATTATGACTTGACCAGAACCTGTTTAAAGTTCACAGAAAAATTGTTAATAAAATGTACTTTTCTTTTGAATAGTTGCTTTCTGGTTTAAAAAAATGGTTTTAATTTTCATATTTTACACTCTGAAACTGGTGACGTATAAAATGATTTAACAACTACTATATATGATTCATTTGAATTAACAGAAAACACTGTTATTATTATTTATATTTTTTAAGTAGCAGTAGAAAAATTTTGGAAATTCATACCAATTTATTTTATTATTTATTATTACTTTCTTTATTGTTTTAAGTTGGATTTTTTTTATTTACCTTTTTTTTGCTATAGTTAATTTAATTTTAGCCTTTTTAAATATATATTAAAGAAAAAGAGATGTTCTCCCTAATTTATTATACTTCAAATTTATATATGACTTAAATTGTCATTTTTAAAAAAATTAAAATGGTAACGAAAGGCCGTATGGTGTGGCCAGACATTATTTTGATTGACTCACGTTGCCACACTGTGAAAGATAACTCACGCGCTATCGATAATATTGCTGACGATAAGCAACTTCTGGTAACGTACTGCACTGCTTGCATTGCAAGCGTAGACGTTGCCAGACTGTTAAAGATAGATTACATTGTCTATCCGATAGAATTATTATCAATATATAGCTGTTAGTATTTTTGAACACTGGTCGCATGGCAATACTTTATAAATGCCGGAAAATCGTAGAGTCGGGATTATAAATAAACAAACCAATACCAAATAAAGTACACGGAGAGCAGCTAAAATGCACATTGAAATTATATTCACAATATTAGCCACTGTTTTGGCACTTGGATGTATGACAGTGTCAGCGTCAGAGCCTGGAAATAAATCAGAAAGCGATTTTGTTGCCACAGAAGAATGGCAGGTGGTGCGCGAAGGTTTGTATTACGTGTACCAAAACGTTTTAGGCCACGTTTCCACTAATATGTGTGTCTATTTATAGGTCAGGCCATACCAAAAGGACTACACGTACGCATTAATTTGCAAACAGGTGTTAAAGAAGCCAAGCTACTTGACGAAGGTGAACGTGGCACAGCTCTACAGGGTCAATCCAGTGATATAAAAAATTCAGAAACAGTAAACGAGCCACTGTCCTTAGAGTACAAGGCAGATATCATTGAGGAGTCGGTACGAAAAGTAAAGGAACATCGGAACTATGCGGAGCTGCGCAAGGCCTATAAGGCCTACCAAAAAAACTTCAGGACTGATGCTGAAGTGATTGTGAACCTGGTGGATCAATTTCGCAACTTTAGCAAAACACCTCTTGAATCAGAACTAAAGCCGAAACTAAACTTCTTGGAAAACCTTGAGTATCTATTGCACCAAATTGATAATGCACTAGTTTTTATTGATAAAGGCGGTCTGGACGACGTGCTGCTGCCCATTGTGGTCAACGACACCAACATGTCGCTGCGTGTTCCCGCTATGCGTGTACTGGGTGCACTAGCAAGCAACAATCCCAAAGCCCAAATTAAAGTGTTTGAACGCAACTTTGGCTCGCACCTGTCACAAATCTTAATGACATCAACTAACAGTGCTGAAATCTCTTCGGCATTGCATGCACTTGGTGCACTATTGCGCAAGTTTCCCTTGGCGCAGAAGCAAGTCCTAGCCACGTCAGGCATACAAGCTCTGATAAGTCTGCTTCGTAACCCTGACGTGGAACTACGCAATAAGGCCAAGGTCGTTACATTGTTAAGCGATTTATTATTGGAGAAAAAATATGAGCTCGATGCCAGCGGAGACTCAACGGATACCGAATCAACTGTGGCGCAATATGTACTTCTAGATTTTGATTCCTGGTTGACAACGCACGGCTACTGCGCTACACTAGAGTCAGTGATTAGCAAAGATTTTGGACTGTTGCTGGATCAACCCGAGGTTGTGGAGCAGTTCACAGTTGGGCTTGAAAGTATCGAAAGTCTGTGCAAGTCAGTCTGGTCCAAAAATGCCGCTCTACGGCACGCGCTGCTCACCGTACGTAACAGATTGGCACACAGTCAAGATGAGTACCGATTGGAGGTGTCCCAAGCTCTGGCAAATGTCTGTGTGAGATTATATGAGAAGCAAAACCACACAGAACTTTAGACGTGCATTTTATAATAATTTTAACGATTATTTATTTTGTCTTTTTTAAGTATAACTAATTTTAACGTTTAAGTAGAATTGAATACCTGTTGAATATCTCTGTAAAAGTGCCAACATACTTTTTAACAACATGTAGAACCAGAGACGCTACATATATGATATATGTGTATATAATTCATATGTAGTATCTTTGTTATAAATTATATTGAGTTTGAACACCTTAAAAATAAATATAATAATGTGATATTAAAGCTTTTGACTTCTGATCCTTAAGCAACAGTTTTTTTTTTTCATACGAAGAATCACAGTCGACACGTTACTTGGAGACTTATTTAAAGCTCAATAATCGACCGGCAGGTCATAAAGTATGCTAAAAGTGTTGCCTGTCACAGCTAAAGGAAAGCAAAAACTCCTTGAATAAACAATCCAAAGAAAAGCATGGCCCAAAAACTACACAAAAGTATGCAAAGGAAGCACGGAACTGTACAGGAAGGGAGTCGGTTGAGCAAAAAAAACAAACCAACAGGAGTTGTTGGGCAGCACAATTATGTGGAGTAAGAAGGTTCCTTCTCAACATCGCCAACGTCCGAGTCCAGTTCAAATTACAGCAATTAACGGCATGCACATGCAAATGCAATGTCACTGAGTCATGGCATATGGACACAAAGAAGGAACCAAAAAAAATAAAAAACCGGCTCTGGAGTTAGTGTAAGGACGCCTTGGTTGCCAAGGCGAAAGATTGCAATGTAAACAGAGAGCCACAGCGAGAGGGTACAAGTGCCGGTTCAGTCAAGCATAACACAGTGGGATGACACAGGTGAATTCAACAGTAAGGGTTTCCAGAGAACTGATATACATATATATGCCATATAAAGTGGTAATATCAATTCAACGTAAGCAGAATAAGTAAAGTTCAGCTCCAATGTGCGTCGCAATTTAAGCAGGGGCGCGTGCGCAGAGTCGTCAACCATCGTCATGGCAGTCAATGTATCCACTTTCAACCACTGCTAGCCAACTCCATTCATGTTGTTGTTGCTGTCTTTTATTCAGTTTTTTTTATGAAGAGCTTAAATGGAAACGCTTGACGAGTGATGTGGAAACATTTTCAACACAACAACAGCAACAGCTACAGACAAAGCGAGTAAAAGCAACAGCAATACTCAGACCCAGACCCAGAGAGTCTTCAGACGCGACTGCTACTCATATGGAGTATGCATAGGAGTATACCAGCAACAACAATCCATGAGGCAAACGCACCGGCATTACACAGGCTGTTGCTATTGCTGTTGCTGTTGTATGTTGCTGTTGTACGAGTAGCCGTTGTTAGGGAGCAATCCCGCTTTGGCAACATTATGGAAAATCAGTTTGTGTTTAGAGCGTGGAGTGGCCGCATGTCTTCTACGAAGCAACATAATTGCATACAACATATATAACCCTTAGTTTTGGATAATCAAATCAAATACAAAACATACAAAAAAAAGTGTATTCAATAATAAAAATAATTAAAGTAAAAAAAATATACTATAAAATAGCATTCTTAAAGAATTGCGAACATGATATAAACAAGTAATATCATCAATTTAAGTCTAAAAAACTTAAATATTCTAAATAGAGTAAATTATATGATAACCATACGAAAAGTTGTAAAATTTCTTTGTTCTTGTGAGAGATAGTTTCCGGCTTAAGAATCTTAAATCTTCGGGATTTAATATGGTTGGAAATTTCGAATTACATTTCAAAACTCCTTCCTAGTATAATATTACACGTACGATATCGTACGCAAGGTGTGTGCCCCTGTACGTGTGGAAAACTCGAAACTCGTTGCACATATTGGAAAATGCAAAATAGGTTTTTACACAGGTGAATGACTTTTTTAGTGCACTTCCGCGACTTCCGGTCAAAAGCGTTTTCATTTTCGCCAAAACGGCAAACAGCCAGCGGCCAACGGCCATCGGGCTGCAACATTTTTCAAGCTAACTGCTTGTGTGGCGTCTCCTGGCATGCCATAAATCTGGCAGAGATACGCAAGGGGCATAGGTTGGGGCTGGCAGTAAGGAAGCGATGTCCGAGACTCCTGCTGCAAAATGTTTGTACATACCATAGAGCATACCATAGCCGGAACCAAGGAAACAACAACAAATGCCAGACAATAAACGATTGTTGGCTAAAATGCCGCCAATTTCAACTTCTAACAACTGAGCCAATGTGCTGGCAACCGCCCGACCGAGAGAATCACCAACAACAACAACAACAACAAGCAGAAGACGGGTGACATGTGTGCGACATTTGTGACACAAAAAGAAGAGCCATGGGGCTGGTTGGGAGGTCGGCTAATGTTCCAGTTGCTTTGGTTTCTGTGCTAAAATGTTTTGTCTAACTAATAATCTTGTAATAATCTAGACGTTTCTCCCAGCCAGAATGACAGACGTTTAAACCTTTAAAACCTTCGCGCACTTTTTATAGCCTAACTCATTCCAAATGGTTGAAAGATAGTATATTAAAGTTGTGCAAATGTTTGTAACAGACAGTATACATGTATATATTCTTGCTCACCATTAATAGCTGAATATATATTCTCATGTATAAACATGACTATCTCAGAGACTTTAAAGCTGACAAGAGATACAATTTTGTTGTGTACCATTCATTTTAATTTAATTTGTATTTAATTCCTCGTTAACCATTAGCTATTTGGACCATCGATTCATTTGAAAGGATTTTTCAGCAAAAACATAGCTTTATTTCAATAACAAAATGTACAGAGACATTGAAAGTATTGGCCATCGTTAGATATAATTTTTTCCCATATTTCTGGTAGCATATAGATTTCATTTCATTTCATTTATTTTCACTTCTAATGATATTTAAAAGGTATTCTGATTTGACTTAGACTAGTTTAAGAGTAGAGGCTTCATAGACTCCTTTTCTGCTGGGATATATAAATGTAAAAATAATGATAAGATGCGATAACTGACTTATGGATTTTGTGCCGAAAGAACTGTTAATCTTTATATATTCACTTATATATTTATAGTCATAATCTTTCAAAATGACTGAAAAATTAACAAAGAAGCTACTAAAGAGTTAAATTAGCCGCCGAATTGCTGATTGACATTAGTTGAAATAAATAATATAATAAAATAATAGGTATGACACCTGTGTTAAGGGTGTTAAGCAGTCGGGCAGACTCGACTAGAGAGTGCTTACTTCTTTTTTTTAGGTCGTATCACATTGCAGACCCAATTTAAATATCTTTCTCTTGATAATCATAGCATACATATATGTAAAAAAAAATCGTTTATAGCACATCAGTGATACGATATTATAAAGTTTAGAGGAAAAATGCAAAATGCCTCCACACGAATCGTGTGAGCAAGTGAAAAATTGCATGTAATAAAAGAGAACTGAATTGAAGAAATAAGCAAAGGAATAACTGTGAAAAGCATAATACAAATAATAGCGAAAATAAAAAAAAAGAATTACAGAAAAGTGTGAAAAGAAAAACATAATAAGAAAAAAAAATACCTATATTATGCTTAATTTAAAACTAAGCAAATTCAAAGAAAGACGCGTATGATCGAGACTATTTTGTTATGGTGCTCTAAGAGATTGATTCAATTTTGAATTTCAATATAAAATCAGGCACAAAATGTGGATAAAACTTTATTGCTTTTACTATGCGATTTCTGGAATTTCTTGGATTGCAAGTGGTAAGTGGAAAACTTCTCATTTCTGAAAGTATTTAAAAGTTTGAAATGATTTGTGCGTTACTCTTGATTGCTCGACGTTCGTCTTTTAATTGAGGCAAACAAAGTAATTAACCATGTAACCGCAAGTAACCTTAAAAGTAAAAACTAACAAAACTGACAAAACTGAAAACTGAAAATTAGTGAAATTCCGAAGCTAAATTACGTCGTGTAGGCTCAATAAATCTTGCTTATAGAGAAAAACTACAGTCGAGAAACACGTCAACGGCGTTCTGGTCCAACGATTTACGTGACTTACGGATAAGCAAGACCATAACCAGAGGTCTTCAAGGGGAGGTATATACATGTAGTATATGGTACGATTCTACGTATGCAAATGGGGTTTTCCTTTTGTGGAGCAGAGCGTTGAGTGGTTTCAGAGTTATTTACCAAGTGCTCCAGTTTTAAGTTTCATTTAGTACATTAATTTCGGTTCATTACATTGTCATACATCACCGATTACGATCATTGTACAAGAAATGGGGTATCTCGTACAATTTCGGGCAATTCCGGGCAATCTCCGAGCTGTACGAGAGTACTCGTAATTTTAATGGCTTTGTCACAGTTCTTTAGTAGTTCGTCCGGTTGACCTGTGTCACAAAATTGATTGCGAAATTTACGTATATTCCGTACCAACGATGCTTATGATGTTTAACCAAACAGAACTTATAGAGAGTTATACGGAGAGCTTTAAGATACACAACCCAAAACTTACGGTTACAGCAATTTCCAACCACAACCAAAGCCAGATTCAAATATACTTCGAGCGAAACATTTCATTTTCATGAAAATCATCAAGCTGAACGAAAATTTATCAAAGAAACCAAAACAAAACCCGATTGCATACGAGTGTACACTGTACACTGAACAAATTTGTTTTTTGAACTTTGTTTTTCTTTTTTTAATTTAGTTTTTGTTAAAACTTTTCCCTGCCCATCCAAGCCAAGTCTCTGTCTTTCCCCATTACTCCAACAGTTTTCTTGTGTCCCCCTCCTCACATTATGTGTGCTCATATTGTTTATTGTAGGCGGGTTTTCATATTTTTTTCTAAAAATTTGTTTAGTTTTTGTATATTTTTTTTAGTTAGCAGGCCACAAATCTCACTTTCATTTGGTATTACTTTATTTTAGCTCAGCTCTTTGCGAAAAACAAGCAAATTTATGTAATACTCGTAGAGAAATGCTCATATGTGTTTCTTTTTTAGTCTCGATTTATATCATCTGCTTTCGCGGATTTACGCTTGAGATATTTGAACTTTATGAGGCAGCTTGTGGGGTTAAACCTCTTACATATTGTGATTCCAATTAACTTCAACTTTGTGACTAATTAACAGCCACATTTTGTTGTTAGGTAATTCTTAAAGAATACTTAGAGGTATATATCAAAAATATTTTATATATATATTTGTTTTAACGTAAATTAAAATATTTTATATGTATAATAAATTTTAATAATTTATTGGATCTTCATTTTATATTTTTTTGCTGTTATACATTAGTCTTTAAGCTATAAAGAAAACTCTATTCTATAGAGAGAAATGGCGCTGGCTATACCTCGAAATGATCTTCTTTTCCAGTTGCTCTTTTTATATTTTACTCTCAATTCATCATCCATCTGCCCGGATGATTTTATGATTTTGTAATTTTATGTTTCTGTGGAGCAAATAATCAAACACTCTATTTTATACCCTTAACCATTATAAAAAAAAAAGGGTTATAAGGATATACTTAATTCGCGCATTTCTTGATCAGGACAATAACCGAGTCAATTAAGCTATATATTTTTATACTGTGCCAGGTATATCTCACTTATTTTTTTATAAAAAACTCATTGAATGCATCTGCACAATGAAGAACTCGCACAACCAAGGCAAAGCTGGTAGATCAAAGGATTGTCACGAATCACATGACAGGGTCACTCCCCTACAGCGTTTATTTAGGATGGGCAGAGAGGGGTCCACTTTCTGCATAAATTTCAGTCGTCCTGGCAACAGTCAATTTGCATCAAAGCATCCTGCTGGACACATGGGCGGAGTCAGCAATTCACATATGCATCTTTTGAAAGTAATTATAGTGTATCTGAGTGTGTATTTTCCTGTAAATGTGTGCGGAGTTCGGAGTGACACATTTTTATTAAATGTATACTATAAATATATATTTAAAAATACGTCATATATTCACGTTCCTACCATAAACTCTACATCCATAAAAAAATATGCTTAACAAGTTCACTTTCCACTTTCTTATAAGAAAAAAAGAGCTTCGACGTGTGTTATCAGTTATATCTTGAAACCGATTCAACAAATATCACTTTAACTGGCACTTAAACAGATTTCCGAAACATTTAACTCTCAAAGAAAGTCTATAGAGGAGTGTGGGTATGAGTACGATATTATCATATGCATTGCCCAATGTCATAACAATTAACCTACAATAAAGATCTTGAAACAGAGACGAAGCTAGAAGATTTCACCAGAGCTGTTTGTAATTCATCCGCCACCAATCGGATGTGTCCACAGCTTTGGCATAAAGAGAAATTCTCGTCAGGGTCACAAAAGTGAACCCAAGCATTTTGCTCTTGAAACTACTAACCAGAACGTTTATAAGAAATCATAACATAAACATAAACATAAACATGGTAACTAAGCCAGAATAACTTGTTTTAGGGAAGGGATTGCAAAAGATGAACCGAACACTTTATGAAAAAACAACAACTAGAGCTCTGTTATTTTAAGTTGAATTAATTTTTTTTACAATTACTCGTAAAATAACACCAAAAAGTGTTATGTCATGTTCTCAAGACTAACCGAGTTATGTAAAAGGTGATTACGTTATAAATAATACCAAAAATGTGCAAGTTGCGCTTTATAAATAAATGTTGAAACCAGTTACAAACTCAGTTACTGCTGATCTTTTAGGGTTTTAGATTTTTTTGTTTTCTTATCATTTATTTTTTGTCTAGAACCAGTCTGCACTTTAGACTATAACCGGCCAAGTATCGTACTAGTTACAGAGCCATGATTAATATATTTTTCTAATAGTATGAGTATGTATTATTTTAAATAAACAAATAATAAAAAAAAAATGTTGTAGTTTATTCTGCTTAAATTAAATATTGGCGTCGCCTTATGCGAGAGTCCTGGTTAGCCAATTTTTGCGGGCTTTTAGTCGATATCAAGTTTTAAATGCAGATAAATCTTTGTAACTATGATAATCTTTATTCATACAATTTTTAAAAAGTCACACTCCTAGGAGTTAAAGTTATAATAGTGATTGTTATAAGACTTTGTTGAGTATTAAGTATTGTTGATAGTTGGGTCGGAATAAATAAAAATATCCTTGAAATAAATAGGCTGGACCTAAGAAAAATATGTAATATGATAAATAGGATGAATATAAATAAATTCGTCAGATAACTGCTTTTCTATTGAACAGATGGCTGAGAGCTGGCATAGATATAGTACAAACCGGTTCAAATACGATCCAGTCGACAAGGTAGACTTATATTAATATATAGTACATATTTATACATATATCTTTAAAATATAGTATATACATACGTGTATAATAAAGATCAATTGGAGGTATCACACTTTTATCTACAGGGAAATTACCGAATTTGTTTCGAATGAATAAATATATATTCAACATTAATCAACATTATTTGATCAACATCGTCAGATATAAGATATACATAATTATATAATTGTTATTTGTGTTAAAAAAGTGGGATATGCTCGTAATACAATATAATCTTTTTCCTAACAATTCCAACTTTGAAAGCGTTGCCCGTAAGTCGAGTCTGAAATCTTGACCAAATCTTAAGACGTAAGTTAGTGACGTCATAGTTTTCACTGTTTCCACTACTTCAGCTGTTTCCACAGTTTCAAAGTCAATCCTCTATCACCTAATCAAACGCAATGCACACTAACATAATTAGATATTGGAGAGCTTGTCCGGAAACGCGAGTCAGGTGCACTGCAAAGACAAAGCATGCGAATCCTCTGTCCATGATTCATGCAGTCGCCAACCGGGCAAGACCATGTGTACCAATGTACTCCAGTTGGAGTGGCAGGTGGTGGTCTTCAAAACAAACCGAAAACAAGCCTGCCAACAGAGTTTGGACTTGGTAGACAGCCGCCAAATCCAAATTGCAGCGAACCGTTTGCCAAAGAGTGAAAGATAAACGGAAGCTTAGTAGAGCGAAACGAAAGTACGAATAACCATGTCCGACAATGGAATGGACAGTGTAACACTACACAAACTGAACCTGGTCTGGTGCGATTTAACTGCAATTTACTTTTTCGCTCACTAATTGCTCTAAAAGAAAATAGCAAAAAAATATATGTATATAAGCCCGAAAAGGAGAGAGTACACAAAGTTTCCACATTTTCATTTTATTTCTATTTCTATTTCTATTCTATTCAGCCGCAAATGGAGCGATACTGGACTCGAGGTGCTATCTAGAGGGTGGTGGATCGGCTGAGAGTTTTCTGGCTACTGAAGATCTGGCGGTGGGTTCCATCATTGGCAAGTTGCGCATCAATGGTGATCCGAGTGTGGACACCGGAGACATTAATCTATCCTTAAGAGAGAAGAATGCGCCCGTGGAGATTGTGGCGGGCACCAAAGAGTTGGCTTTGTCTGTGGAGCTGGATAAAGAGGGTCTTAGAGGACCTTCATCGATCTACGTAAATGTCATATGCATTCGAAGGCGCTCCACTGATCCGGTAAGCGAGCTTTATAATGTGACTTTAAGTTAAAAAAAGGTGGTGGAAAAATCCAAAAGAAAACTGGAACCGGCGCTTAACGTAAGGTTCAATCAATCCAACCTACTGACCATTTTAATTAACCCACACCTGTGGTTGAGTACGAGTACGAGTTGTCGTGTTCTTGGAAGCAACTTCTTAGCCGCATTCAGCACCTGCAGAACTTTCCTTCGTGCAGTGAACTCGACCCATTCGTAATGGGCAACCAATTAACCTATATCCGAGTGGGGCTCCACTTGCTCCCTCTGGATGTTCAATGTGCGTGCTGTGCCGCAAAAGGGGCGTAATCTCGATACATTCCTGCAGAGGTGTACGTACCCAAGTACAAGTACAAGTGGTGGAGGTTGTTAAATGAAATTGGGTAAACACGATTCAGTATGTTCACACTCAAATATTGCGTTCCCTCTATCCGATATCCGATATGGCGGAGTTTTAAGGAGGAGGGTATAGGAATTGCGGCTATTTCTTGTACTCTATAAACAATTGAAAACTTTTTAGACAACGGACGCCTATTTCAATTTTAGAATCAACAAAACAGAAAAGCAACTTAACTTTTACTTACACTTCGTGCAGACATCACGAGCAGTCCTGTGGCTGGAAGTTGGTTAGACGACGTCTGGAGCCCAGCCAGTGGCCATAAATTAGCCATTAGTACTTCCGGGGTGCTTTTGGGGGGGTTGCTTACGGCTCCGAGCTCCGAGCTCCGAAACATGTAAATATATGCAGTGTTTTATGGACGAAGGGTGTGCAGAGGGAGAGCAGCTAAGGAATGCCTTAGTCCTTAGTCCGTAGCTGTTAGCGCTTTGAACTCGCTTTGAGGTCAGTGACCAGTTGGCTTGGACTAGGATTTGCTGATTGTTAGCAGGCACTGAAGGTGTTTATCTTTTGCTGGCGCCCAACTCAATCATTTTGTTGCCTTTGTTCTTTCTTGTAGAGCTTCGTCGTTCCCGTCAATGTTCGCGTCACGGACGTCAATGATAATGCACCCCAATGGATTGGAACACCCTACACGCTGACCCTATCCGAGGTGACGGTACCGGGCACACGCATACTGCAAGGCGCCCGTGCTGAGGACGCCGATCAACCGGGACCATTCTCCACGGTGGAGTATCAAGTGCTGCCCGGCCCTTATGCTGAGTTTGTCCAGTTCCTTAACCCACTGGAGGGCACATTGGTCCTGAAGAAGGCTCTGGACTATGAACAACTGCAAAACTTTACTGTGAAGCTGCGAGCTCAGGATCAGGGCACACCACCAAGGCACTCGGACACAGTGCTGCGGGTAGTCATCACCGATGCGGATGATCAGAATCCCAAGTTCCAACGCGAATCCTACAGTGCTGAGCTGCCAGCGGATGGTCGTGCCGGCGAGCTGCGCATGCGTCCCGAACCACTAAAGGCAGTCGATCAGGACGAGGGCATCTGTGCACCTATTCAGTATACCATTGTTCAATCTCAGGACGCCAAATACTTTCGCGTCCATCCGCACAATGGCGTTATTACGCTACTGACACCCATTGGGTACGCAGATCTAACCCACGGCGCCACTTTGGTTGTGAAGGCGACACAGATAGATAATCCGGATCGTTATGCATTGACCACAGTTCAGCTGACTCGTCCCGGCACTCACAGCGATCTCAGCACATTGACATTTGTCCAGAAGCGTTTTGTGATGCGCATACGGGAGGACACCGCCGTGGGCAATCGTATCCTGGCACTGCCCACCAACAAACCCGGCAAGCACTTGAAGTACACTATTGCGGATCCAATAAATTCTCAGTTCTTTAGCGTGGGTTCGTTGGGTGAACTTGTGCTTGCCAAGCCGCTGGACTATGAGAAGATGACCAAACATGAGTTCCAGGTTACAGCCAGCGATGGTCTGACCAACAGCACCTCGGCCGATGTGACCCTGGAAGTGATTGATGTCAACGACTGGGAGCCGCGCTTCCGAGAGACACACTACGAGTTTGTGGTGCCCAAAAGCGTAAGTTAAGAGATGAAAGTCAAACTAATATCCACAACTGTATCTTGCTCCCGCTTTCAGCAGTCGCTACAGTCTCGCACAGACTCCTTTGAGGGTGTACGGATTGGCAAGGTGGAGGCGGCCGATGGGGATCGCAATGACAAGCTCGAGCTATCCTTACGTGGCCAGCATGCGGGTCTGTTCGAGATCGATTCCACGGGCAACATTTTCATGCGGCCCGAGCAAGTACAAAGCCTAAACGAGTCAACTGTTCATCTGATTGCCATTGCCACGGACTCGGGTGTGCCGCCGAGAAGCACTTCCGTGCCTGTGAGCGTCACCATGGAGGGCCTAACGCTAGCCCAATCCGTCTGGAACAACAGCATGCTGGGCATGTTTGGCATGATTGTGGGCCTATTCCTGCTGATCATCATGGCGCTCAGCTGTTATATTGTGCGCTCGAAGAACCAGCGCAAGAGTAGTCCCGGTGGTCTAAGCCTGGGACGCAATCGGGTGCACAGCCAGGCACATAGCAGCGTCTCCTCCGCCAATCTGGTAACCCATGAGAAGCTAAAAGGCACTGGCAATGGCGCTAGCGTTACCAGCGGTGGCGTCTCCGTGCTGCACATGAAGCATGCCGGCGGCAACGTCGCTATGGCAAATCCAATTTCCAATGGACTGCATCATGTGGGCAGCGGTGCCAGCAGCAGCATGGCAATCAGCAACGCCACAAGCCTGCTGGAGCGGGAACGTGAACGGGAGCGCGAGCGACAGCGCGAAAGTTACGCCGCAACGGTGCGCAGTAAGTTGAGCTTTGATACCCCTCGTTTCCCAGCAGCCCAGAGCATTGACTATAAATAGTCTTTTTACCAGGCATCGTTTCACGAGCTTCTGCCAACGGGCAGCTCTACGAGGAGGATGAGATTGAGCATGATTCCCTCTCGCAGCAGGGTCAGCCAGCGCAGCAGACGACGCCGGACAACAATAACCGCAAAACGGTAGCTTCCTCTACGGGAGGCGTTACAACCATCACCACGACGGCAAATGGCAATGTAGCCGCTGGCGCTAGCTCCAATCTCCTTAGCGCCTCCGATACGATGGGCTCCTCCGAAAACAATCTAACCGTCTACTTTTAAGGCTGCCCCTCAACTTGTAAATATTGCTGCAAAGGATTACGAATACTATTTCTAGATCTAAGTCTAAGTCGCCGTTAGGTTATACGCCCACTGTACATGTAGTAGACCAAATATAGCATTGTAAACATCCAGCACTTGTAGTCTCTAAGCAAGCGGATTCCAGTGTACAATTTTGCTTCCCACTTTTTACGATACTTTAAAGACAAGCTTAAGAATAAACTTATTTAAATCTAATCGCGATATATCTTTCACTATAATAGAAACCAATTTTGATTGATATTTGACCATCCAGAGGATCCTTATATCTAATCTCTGTCCGACCAATGAGAAAGCACGTGGATTATGGTAAAGATAATCAGATGAAATGGAGACACGGATAGAGGAGGTGGCGTAATAACCACAATAATTTTTAATAATAAAGTTATAATTAGTTTAGTAATTACAATGTTGATTAACTTTAAAATCTCTATAACTTTAATAACTCTCTCTAACAGACTGAAAATTGCTTACATAATTTCAAAGTGAAAGTTACAATTGCAAATTGATAAACATTTTCAATAGGCTTTTCTCTTCAATTCTAAATGCCTGAAGAATTTATTGCTATATCATTAATCTACTCTTGATATATCTTTTGATTTTTTAATTTTGATTGATTTATTGCTCAATGTTATCTTTATCTGAGGAATTTGTTGCTATATCATAAATATATTATTAATATATCTTATGATTTTTTGATTTTAATTGATATATTGCTCAATGTTATCTTATTGTTACATCATTGATATTTTGCTCTTGTAATACTAATTGTTATTTAATTTCTGTTTATTTGTTGATTTATCCATTTGTTATATGAGTGATAAATCATTATTGTAGAACTCTTTACTGTTATCATCAATATATCATTATTATTTTGTTAATGTACCATTGGCATATCATAATTAAGTCGTCATAATCTAATTACTTTTTTGAGGTCGTCTAAACTCTTGTTTGTTTTAGCGTTATCTTTACAAATCGTAAGAAACTTTAAATAGTTAATTTTTAGGTGAAAGTTACATCTGCAACCTCTGTCCTGGATAAATCATAGTTATTCATTGATATATAATTAATATATTTTTGATTTATCGTTCATTGTTATTTCATTGATTTATCTTTTGTATACTATTGATATATCAATGTTAACTTATTGCTACGGCATTAAAATTTTGCTCTTGTTATACTAACTGTTATTTAACTGCTGTATCATTGTTTTTTTTCATTTGATTATTATTGATTATATGATTGACAAATCATTATTTAAGAACTCTTTTCTATTATGAGAGGTGTATCAGTATTATATCGTTAATATACGATTGGTTTAGTCATCATAATTTACAAATCTTATTACTTTTATTGACGTAGCCTTAACTCTAGTTTGTTTCAGCATAATCTTTACAGCTTTGGCATAATCTTAAGAAACACAAAATAGGCAACAAATGTTTTAGGCAAATCGGTGGTTGACTTATAAACTAAAATCAGGTAATAATTTAACGTTTTTTCAATTGCATCATATACATAATTATTTGGGAGAAACTCATACAAAGTAGGATACGTATATTAAGTGTTTTAAGAAACTCATGGAAATGCTTTTTTGGTTTTGTTTGGATGGTAATGCTCGTTTGGTTTATCCGATTCAGCCTGTTCTAGCTGCCATTACGGTTTTTTTTGCGTTTGAGCAGATTGAAATCTCCGTACCTGATGTGGTTGTCGGTGAGGAAAGGCACATAGAAAGCGCGCAACACTCGATGTGATTTTTCTTGTATGAGGAATGGAAAGGCTTTCATGATAGACCAGTCCTTGGTCCGTTTAGAGTAGCTGGGCTCCAGGGCTGTATATTTGCCCTCATCAAACTCGATAAGGAAATGGCACTGATCGTAGTCAAAGTACATGTGTTCATTCTCCAAATTCTGATCATTGAAGTATGGATGTACCACTTGAGTTGCATTCTGGCCTTCTACGTAGTAGGCGGGCAACATGCCACGGAACTCCGATTTCAAGAAACGTAAACGGAAATTACGAGCCGGGAAAAAGAAGCTGCTGGGATAACGATGCCAGTCCTTGCCAATGCATACATTATAAATTTCATCCGCACGATATTGCGGCGTAGCCTTAAATTTGTTAAGTTCCATCATCAGATCCATTGGCGCATGATAGTTGCGATAAAGAGCAAAGACTCGCGAAAGGCCCAACAGAGTGCTGGCCACCATTATAATTATGGCAATGAACATGGTATGATCCAAATAGTGAATACCCGCTTTTATCTTAAACACCAGCATTTTGAAGCGGAAGAAAATACGCTGATAGACGTCCACAGTGATGGCTCCGCACAGAGATATTAACGGATACACAGGAAACAAAAAGCGCTCCTCCTTATGCGGCTGAGCAAAGAATACCAACAGCCAAAGATAAAGCGGGGCAAGTGAGATGAAATGTGGAAAATTAAGCGTCGACTTGGACTTGGCCTTTACAATTAGGTAGTCCATAATTAACATTACGGGCAGCTGCAGCGCCAAGAGCTATAAAACGAGAAAGAGCAACTACAAACAGGACTTACTTTAAATAAGGCAAAAACTTACCCAAATAATATTGAAATTAAGGAATCCATTTATTATGTAGTAGCTCACGGGCTCTGTGCCAAAAATGTTGGGTCCATGGCTTGTAAACACATTATACCAAACAATGTTGAGAGGTGCAAAAGTTAGTTTGCCAAAGTAACTTGTATCGATGAGTATCATGGGCACACCGATGGTCAAACCGGAGATTATAGTCCACTTTACGAATGTACGCCAATCACGCTGGCGTATTAACAGTTCCAGTACAAGCGGGACGCCAATAAGTGCAGCAAATGGCCAGCCCAATAACGCTGAAATCGCCGTAAAGAAAATTGCTAAGCTATACCGCTTTTGCCACCAGGCCGCCAAGGCAGAACAGCCAAAGTACATGGAGAACGATGAGGGCAACAGTGCCGTGCTGGATACAAACATGCCTACGCTAAAAAGCTGAAATATCAACCATAGACGTCCGACATGTATTCCAAACTCCTGGCATATGGATCTTTAAAATAAACAGTTTGATTAGTTAAATGAGTGAAAAGACTGCTAGTTGTACTTACTTGTACATAAAACGCTCCATAACAGCGCAACCGAATCCCAGCATACAACGCACCATGTAGAAGATAAGTACGGGGCTTGGATTAAAAAGTTTTTGATAGATCCAGCCGGGTACCCCTTGAAGCAGCAGGTAGGTGTACGAGCGTAACCCAAATTCAGGACTGTACTCCCACGTCTGGAGTCCATGGCCATTGATAATGTAGTGCAGCGGTTCCCAGTAGTTAAATGTTTCATCACAATCAGCAATGTACGCCCAAATGGCGCTACACAGACGAGCGCTCACAAATGTCTTAAAGGCAGTCTGCACACTGGGCATAATAGGACTTGGAGTTGGCTGTACATTTTCCGCAGAATTTCCAGCAGATGAGGATTGTTTACTGCAATTAAATAAACATTTTATATTGCATTTTATTAATATTTACATTTTATATACCGTTTCTCCTTTTTGGCAGCTGTAACGTCGGCCGTGGAGTCCTTTTTTCCATTTAAACGCTTCGGTGGTTTCTTTGTAGGTAGCTGATTGTCAGCCTTGTTGGCATTGTATCTTGCCCGTGCAGCTGGCGGTGCCATTTCCTGCTCAAACGATTTCAACTTTATTTGTCTCGCGAAATTTACCGCAGCAAAACGCCAGCCTGTAAAACCATCAGCTGATTCACAAAAATTTCATAAAAAAGCTTGGCAGCCTATTTAACATGTTGCAAATAATTATAAAGGTCGCGTTCAGTGTAGGTAAATGTGAATATATGACGTCACAGTCGCATGGCTTGCCTACCTAACATGCCTAACGCTATGGTGGCATTTTTATGTACGACTTGGTGGCAACTTTGTCGTCTCAGCTGTGGAACTTTCATTTTGTAATTGCATTTTATTTGCGGCTTGCACTAATAAATTTACAAAAGCAAAATATGTTTAAAGACGACAAGGAAACCAAGGCGCAAATCATTGACAAGGAGTTGGACCTTTCTAATGCTGGACGTGGCGTTTGGTTAGTCAAGGTACCTAAGTACATTGCACAGAAATGGGAAAAAGCGCCTTCAAACATGGACGTGGGCAAGCTGCGAATCAGCAAGACGCCTGGCCAGAAAGCACAAGTCTCACTTTCGCTCACGCCTTCTGTGCTAGCTCTGGATCCTGATGAGAAAATACCCACAGAGCATGTTCTTGACGTCTCCCAGGTGACAAAGCAGACGCTTGGTGTTTTCTCGCACATGGCACCCACTGAAACGCCTGCCGTTACCAATGGCAAGGAGAATTCTACAGGCTCAGGTGCAGCGCCGACAGACAGTGAGAAACTTTACATGGAGGGTCGCATTGTGCAAAAACTTGAATGCCGTCCCATTGCCGACACTTGTTACATGAAACTGAAGCTAGAATCCATACGCAAAGCCTCTGAACCACAGCGACGGGTACAGCCCATCGACAAAATTGTGCAGAACTACAAACCAGTCAAGGATCATGCACACAATGTAAGACTTAATAATTTTATTGCTATTACACGTATTATACTAGATTTCACTATTTGTTAGATTGAGTATCGCGAACGTAAGAAGGCGGAAGGCAAGAAAGCACGTGATGACAAGAATGCTGTGATGGATATGCTATTCCATGCCTTTGAAAAGCATCAGTACTATAATATAAAGGATCTGGTTAAGATAACCAACCAACCCATTAGTTACCTGAAAGAGATACTTAAGGATGTCTGCGATTATAATATGAAAAACCCACATAAAAACATGTGGGAACTCAAAAAGGAATATCGCCATTACAAGAATGACGAGCAAAAGGACGATGAAAAGACAAAATCTGGCAGCAGCGATTCTGATTAGACTATTAAATTAACTAATTCTCCATTTTACACCTATCAACAAATGTAATTACTAATTAGCTAAGCAAAAAGTAAATCCAGCAGCATTTACCTGCACAACTTTTACAAAATTTACGTTAATATGTATCCAAAATTTATGTCGAACGAGTAAAAAGGCAAAAACCATTATGTATGATAAGATCCTGGAGTGGATCTTGCCAGGTTAGCCCTGACCATAGGGTGTATTGTAGTCGTGTTACGGCACTTACGCGTTAAATTCTAGGTTACTCCAAGAGCATTCTTGTGTTTTTTTTATCAGATTTACAAAATGCAATAAAACAAAAATTTCAAATATGCTTTTATGTTTCTTTGAAGGTTTATTGCATTTAAATGCTATCTTAGGACTAAAAACAAAAAATTACTTTTATTTTGCACATTCATATGTAAATAGACATTCTATATGTGGTTTATAATGCTTAAATAATATTTACATTTGTTCTTAAAAGTCAAGAAAAAAAAAAGGTTTTTTGTATACACACTAGGATATCAGGTACTTGATTTTAGTACTATCAGCTCAAAATGATTTCCAAAATATGTGTAATTAGGGTGTCCAGAATATTTTAATTTGAAGTTTACGAAAATTTGTGAAAAAAAAAATTAAATGAAAAATTGGCAAGAGAAAATAATTATAAATGATAAAAATGCTAAGAAAAAATTCATAAATTGCGAAATGAAAATCTTAATAAAAAGTAAATTAAATGAAAAATGTGAAATGTAAAACTATATTCGAAAAATTAAGGCAATTGAAGAGAAAAATTAAATGAAAAAAAAAATATGCAATAGAAAGAAATCAAAATATTAAAAAAAAAAATTGCTCTAGAATTGTAGCCGGTTCAAGCATAAGGAAATCGAGCTTAAATAATACTGTTCCAAAATTTTGGTTTACACTAAACAACATAAATTACTATACACTGGCAGTAAAATACAATAAAAAAAAGACAAAAAAAAATATTATCGCATCTAAAAGATCTTAAAAAGGATCTAAAAACTAAAATTTGTACATGGACATCAGTCGCACGGCCAACGTAGCTTCTTAATTTTGACGTACAGCTGCGGAAAGCGTAGCCCCTGCGCGGTATAAACAACTGCAAGGAATAATACGCGTTAAGAAAATCAAATTGCGTCGTTACACGAGAATATATGCATAATGGCTACTGGACGAGAATTCGATTGTATACTATGTTATCTAGGAGAGAGTTATAGTTAAACTTACCCTTAACCCAACTACTCAAAAACTAAACATTGAGACAGACACATAAAAGACACGACAAGTGCTAAATCTAATGCCTAAACTTTACGCCAGATACAATGGAAGCTGTCAGCGACGATATGCCTGAGTCAGCATCCTCTGGACGTGAGCTTGTCTTAGGCACAGGTCTTAAAAGTTGGATTTGGTTTACATTGACTGGTTGAAGAGTTGTATCTGGCTCTGGCGGCTTAAGCCGTGCCACTTTCGCTGGTTTAGTTGTGTTCTTTTTTTCTGGCGGGCTCGTTGTGGAAATAACGGTCTTCACATTTCCAATGTCATCCTCAGGATTCAATTGTTTCCTTTTAGTGCTGAGTAGTTGCATCTGAAACTCATGCATCTCAATTGGTTGTCTCTTATCCCGTTTCGAAATGGTGAGCGCCACATTACCCTGGTTTGTCTGCCAAAATGCAACATTTATAAGTTTATGTGTATTGGTCTAGCTCTAACATGAGACCTACCAGTAGGAGTGAGGACAGCAGATAGCAACAATGCTTAGTAGGATCCTTATCCTCTAATACGTCTGCCAATGTCGCCCGTCCATTCCTTTCCAAGCATGTATTTATTATCTCATCGTTAAGGTCTTGTATGCTAAAGTTTTGACGAGCATGTGCCGACTCCAATGTGGGCGCCAGCCGGCGATGCCAGTCGGCAATCTGCAGATAAAAAAGAATTGCTTGAATATAGTTCTAAACATAGTTCAGGATTTGAAATTGAACATATAATATTTATAATTTTAATTAAGTTAAGTTTATTAATTTTGTTTATATTCACATTAGATGTGGTTAAACACACGCACACTCCAAAAGTTTTCACGGAGAACATAGTTCAGGTGTTGCCAACATGCTACGCATAAATTCGAGCCGCCATGCAATCTTGTTGATTATTTGTTTTTTTTTTTACATTTCGTTTCTATGGAGACGAGGACATCGTCTTTCTTGAGCTTCCGTTAACCAATTATCTGGGAAACGGATTTGACTATGTGGAATTCTCAATTGTTTCTAAATAAAAGCATTCATAAGTGCCCTTTGATTAGTTTCTACCTATTTTAGCAGTTTATAAGTAGTTGTTATAGAATATATTATATATTTTACCTTAGCGTCGGTTTCTTCATCGATGCTATTGTAGTCTTGTGAGATATCTAAGGATTCATCATCAGCATCATTTTCTGCGGTAGTTGACTCCAAACCAATTAAGCTGGTGTCCAACTCCATGGAAGAATCCAATCCACTGTCAAATTGCTTGGCTGCCAAGGAGGTTGAATCATCGATTGTTGTTGCATTTGGATCCTCGATTGCTGTTGCATTTGGATCTTCTGCTGTTGTTGCATTTGGATCTTCGGCTGTTGTTGCATTTGGGTCTTCAACCGTTCGCTCCAATGTTTTATTTGCCTCATTTTCATCAACGTCCTGTGGAATTTCATGCAATGATTCATCTTTTTCCGTGGTTTGAAGAGCCCTAAGCTGCTGAATGTCGTTTGTCGGCAGCTGGTCTTCTGTTGCACTTGAATCCGGCAGCTCTTCATCAACAACAATACCATCATCCGGTAGATTAGTCGAGTCCACCCGACGTTTCTCTTTATCGCAGCCGGAGTCATAAGGAAGCCGAAAGCCACGAAAATCTGAAATATATAAAAGCTAAAAAACTGCTTGGAGCTCTATGGAATTCGTATTGCATACTGTAGTGACGATCGAACTCAATTTCATCACAGGGCAAATCTGGATATATTTCACTGGGGGATTCTGAACGAGCTGGTGATGCAGGAGCAGCCAAGGTTCTGGGTACGGCAGGCCGTTTCGGCACACCCTCCCGCTTAGCTGGTTGACGCTGTAATGGTAATAAAAAGTTTTATTTCCACATTTTGAAATCGGAAATCGATGGTGGATGGAATACTTACCGATTTTTTGTAGAGATCAAAATCTTTAGTTAGCTTAAAGAGACATTCTTTTCGGAGCTTCTTTTTTGGTATTTTGAGGATATTTCGCTCGAGTGGATAGTGTACCTCTAGCGGAATATTCACAATCTCGTCGAGCGGTTCATGTATGCCACTGAGGGCCAGTATTATGGCGTCAACGCGCACGCTTAGGTTGGCTTTATTTTTATCGGACAAACCCGGAAATATGTCCTGTACCATAACCTTGGGCGATAGCGATGGTAGCCGCTGCTCGTCTAAAAAATCTGTAAGAACAACACCCTCGTCATCAAAAGATTGAGCTGCACAACGTTTTGATGCAGGCAGGAGCACAGTAAACGAAATACATACGTGAATAAAATAAAAAAGTAAATAAAAAATGTAAGTAAAGTGTGTCGCAAATAAATGTATTAACAAAAAACTTAGCCTGATCTCGTGGTTCAAAGTGTCTACAATAAACATCGTGCAGTTTAGTTTACCTGTGGGAAGTGGATCGCTCACACTCTCCATGCCAATGCCTGAATCAATCTGCAGCGACTGCTTAGTGCTCTCATCTACGTTTCCAGCCGGCAGATCCAATTGCGACGTGTCCAGCGAGTTCTCTGCTGCCAATGTCTGTTGTTCATCAAGGCGTGTGCTGTCCAAGCAACTGGAATCGTTCATTTCCAACGTGCTGCTGAGCGCGGGTGCTTCCATCTGACTGTCATTAGGCAACGCTCCTGTTTCGTTTAAAGTCATATTATTAAGCGAATCACCCAACGCAGAATCCACTGAGATTTGCATTTCTGACGCATCTACATTGTCTGTCTCCTTGTCCATCTCCACATCCATATCACGATTAATATCCTCCTCATCCGCATCATCAGCTAGCCTCATCCTTTTAGGACTCTCCTCTGTGTGTACGAGCAAACGTTTCTGCAGATTCGTTGCGTCCTCCAAGCGTAATCGTTTCGCCTGTTCTTCCTCCTCTCCATTATCCTCTAGCGTACGTTTCTGCCTTGCTCTCTCTCCATAGCGTGAGGCAAGCATTTGATTCTCCAGTGCAATGTATTCATCTAGATACTCTTTGTATGTCATGTTCTCATTTAATGTATCCGATGCATCCATATGGTTTGTATTCACGTATTCCTTGATTAAATTTAAGCGCTCGAAGGGAATGTCCGGCAGCAGAGTATTGTATCTGGGCTCAGGATGATATGTGAACAGCTTATAATTCTTTTTCTCATCCTGCTCGTAGGGATTGTCTGGATCCAAGATGGGCGCATGCTTCCATAGAGTGGCCGGTATGTGATCCTGATACATATGCTCAATTGTACGATTTCTATTTTTATTTGGCTCAAAGCCGACGCGACTGAAACGCTTTTCCTCCGACATAGTTTTAAACTTTCTGGGCTCCATTTTATACATAAACGGATCGAATTCCTTTTGTAAAAGTTTCTTCACGCGTCGCTTACGCGGCTCCTCTGGCCTGGCCTCATTATTGCTGTGTGGACGAAAGAAATGTTTATAAAATATATAGGAAAAAATTTAAAGGATAGTGTTTAAATAATCTGGATATTTTTTTTTGCATTTAATATTCATTAAATGAAGGCGCTAACATTATATCTCAAACATTCCAAAAACCATGTGGCAAGCGGAATTGAAGCCGACGAATGCCGGAAGAATGAAAGAAACGCCGATAAGCCAGCTTGTGATAAGAAATACAAACAGAAAGGTCAACAACATGTGTCCATTGCCGCCGACTACCTACCCGTTACTTCTGTCATTCCTCTGTGGATCCGCTATGAGCAATGCCTCGATTTGATGCTCCACTACCTGATACATGAATTCCACTCGATCACCATATATTTTGCTGCAGTATTGTAGCACGTTTCCAGCAGCGGCGATAATCAACCGACGTGAGGGTACATGCGATGCGTAAACATGTCGCAAGAATTCATTCATATACTAAAAGTGGTTTTCAAATTAATTATACTTGTATTTTCAATGTGTTTGCTTTTAGTACTTACATAGGTAAGCGACAGGCGAATATCTGTTGACAAATCTGTATTCTTGGATAACTCCTCGAGCAACATGGTCAGCGCTGGTAGGTTGGGACACTCGTCGTAAGCGATCATAGCCTTGCCCACATTGGTACCTGATCGACTGTTTGCGATTTGCAATACACTACTTCTTACTTGAGCATATGTGATGCTGGAGATGTCAAAATCTGTAAATAATAATCAATCATATTTGTTATTCATTATGGAGTGTAAAGCAAATTGGTCTATTGTTGTTTTCTTGTTTTTATTAAAATAGTGCTGACTTAATCGCCGTCAAATGTGTCGCTGTTTTCGTTCAGGTCAAAAGAGAGCAGCTACAGAAACTGGCTAGTAGCCGCAAATGATCATCGGAATGAGAAAGAGAAGTAGACGGACCAAAAAAAAACACCCAAACGGGCTTCATTCATGTGCACACACATACATATAAAAAAAAACAAACACACACATGCACACAACAAGAGTATAAATCTGTAAGGCCTACACCAATATTTGGATGTAACGCGAAACTGACCGCCACTTTAATAGAATGCAAATGTAAACTTACCATCATCTGAATCTATATCCATATTGGTAATTATTTATCGCCGAATTGTAGAGCTATTTAACAAACACATTTATAGTTTGTATATGTTTTCCAGAATTATGTACATGCTTAGTGGTATACATATACACATGCACAAGCACAAGTATACATTAACATGAGGCACGCGTCTCAGCAACGCGAGATGTTTTGCCTGCTGTAAATAAGTGTATTATTAAAATACGAATACGTTTTATTTTATCCATTCTTATTAGAAGTAAGAAATGGCGCCAACCTTATTTCTTTTACAACATGCTTCATTTATATACTTACAATTTTGTTTTGACATTTCAGAAATTTTCTCACAGGGCTGAAGAGATGCAATCTACAAAGCGCACAACAATGAACTGAACTAGTGCGCTAAGCGATATGTGCTACTAAAACGGTATTTTTATTTGTTTCGGTCACACTTTAAATGAACATAATATTATCGAAATCAAATAAACGTCAACTATAAATGAAAATATATTTAATTAAACAAGAGTCGCCTAAGACGCGTGTTTTTCGCTTCGATAAACTTGCTGCACGGACTGGCAGTATGGACTATCGAAATCGTGATAGGCTTTACAAATAAATTCACATGATATACTAATTCTCAAATTATTCGATGCCATGAACGCTTATACATATAATCGGTCGTGAATTTAAAGTAATGTAAATGCAAAACGTAACCCTTTTTAAATTTGATTTACAATTTGAAATTACAAAAATAAGTATGACGAGTTAATTTGTTTTTGTACCAACCGGGTAAAGTTTCGTTAAGAATAAAATGACGTAATAGAGATGTGCATAATTTTGATATCTTCGATTTTGATCGATATTACAAAGCCAGTGCAACTCTTCGTGAGTGTAGAGATTTGACTCAATTTGGCGTTTCAGAGGTCTACACTGTCTTTTCGGTATCAATAACTAAGCGCTCAACATGGGTCGTATGCACGCTCCTGGGTAATAATCACTTGCCATAGTTTTATAAGCAAATAATTCTTGCAAAATGTGCCTGTCTAATGTACCAAACTGTTTGCAATATCGGTTATACCAACTTCGCGCGAATTTTGTTCCAAAAATTAGCCACGAAGGCAAGCACATGTTGCCAGCGAATTTAGTTACTGTTCTGTTGTCATTTCGCACAAAGGCATTTAAATACTATTTTATTATTGCAGCAAGGGTATTTCCCAATCAGCTCTCCCATACAGACGGTCTGTGCCATCGTGGCTGAAACTTAACGCCGAGGATGTCAAGGAACAGATCAAGAAACTCGGCAAGAAGGGTCTGACACCCTCCAAAATTGGTAATTATTGTTTGTGTTTACTATTTGAGGTTATGTTAATTATGCTCCCATTAAATATTTTAGGTATAATTCTGCGTGATTCCCATGGCGTGGCTCAAGTGCGTTTTGTAAATGGCAACAAAATCCTGCGCATCATGAAATCTGTGGGATTAAAGCCCGACATTCCCGAGGATTTGTACCACATGATCAAGAAGGCCGTGGCTATCCGTAAGCATTTGGAGCGCAGCCGCAAGGATAAGGACGGCAAGTTCCGTCTTATTCTGGTAGAGTCCAGAATCCACCGCTTGGCGCGCTACTACAAGACAAGAAGCGTACTGCCACCGAATTGGAAATACGAATCTAGCACAGCTTCTGCTCTAGTTGCCTAATTTGGCGCCGCAATTTTTTACAAAAATTTAATAAAGATAAATTTGAAAATATTTCGATATGTGGCTGATCAATTTTAAATCGTAATCGTTCTATAACTTTTATTCCCATCAGACATGCTCCAGATAAGTAAATGTAACGATCGGCTTTTAACGAATCTGCCGAAGTTAATCCTAAGTTTTAAATAGCAGTCAACAAAATAGTTGTGCTAGTGCGAGTACCACCTTACTAAACTGTATTGCCCGCATACAACCTTATGGGTTGACTACCCTTACTGCAAGTGTACCAAAGGGAGCAACCTTTTATATGTATATATTTATAAAATCTGTTAGAAGTGATACTTGTTGAATGAAATTTGGATATTTTATGTTTACCGTCCTTATAAACTTTTTTCCCAAGTGGCAATGTTGGTCAAAGATTAACCCATGTGACCACTTCATCCCATTTTTGGTATATTTTAGTACGTTATTTTGATTGCCCAAGATACAGCAGTTAATGAAATCGATGTGCATGTTATTAACAATCTTTAAATTAAGATGGATTCGGAAGACGTTGCCGCAATACATGTAGAAGCAATTGAAGTTATTATAAATCATATATTGTACGCACGAGGTGTTTATCCTGCGCAAATCTTTAAGAAACGGCGCGTCTACAACACACCCGTGTTTATAGTAGCTTTTCCCGCGTTGAATTGTTATCTTGCAAGTGTGCTTAGGACGGTGAAGCAATTGCTGGAGACTCAAGAGCAGCAATTGAAGCTGGAAGTTATCATATACGCAAGCGAAAATAACCACAGAGAAAACTACATATTTGAGTTGGAGTCGGGTAAAGAGGAGGATCACAAAACCGATCAATATTTGGTGGAGTATGAACAACAGCTCAGTTCTACTTTATACAAGCTGACGGATCGTGTCAAACATTTACCGAAGCTTGGCCAAACCGCTAAGTTTAAGGTGCATGTCCACACAACACAGACGGCTTTTATTCAGCTCAGCCATAATTCCCAATACCAAGAGTTTCCTTGGCTGCAGGCCCATGGTCATGGGCACGAGCTGGAAGCGCGAAAATATTCATTGTTGCCTCTGGCAAAGGTAGACAAGTTGGGATTGAAAATGGAGGCTCATATATTTACGTGATAGTTTATAAAACGCTATATTTCGGATTGATTGATAAATGATTGATTTAACATTAGCAACTACGTTATATTAAAGTAATCCTTGTCGCTTCAAGTCCTCAAAAGTTTTCCGGTTAACCACATTGCCCAACGAGTCCTCAAACTCTTCTTCCTGGTCAGCAACCCAGCGTTCACTTTGCTTCTGCGACTTAAGTTTCTCCCACAACGTGATGGCATCTTCGATTTGTGTGACATTTGCAAAATGCGCCGTGTTGGGTATGCCAAGGCAACGCATTCCGTGCGCGTGACGCCACTCAGCAAAGTGCCGTTGAAATGCCTTGGGACCTTTGTACGTAAAGTTACCACAAATCTCGCAGTTGTAGCTGATGTTGAGACCATGCAGCTTGTACAACCAGTAAGGTATGGGTTTGCCGTCCCAGCCAAGTGGCAAATTCTTGGGGTTGAATGGTATGTCATCTGCATCTGGATCATCGTCATTTTCCGATTCGCTGGCTTCAATATCGCTGTCATCCCTCTCGCCACCAGTACGTGCCTGTTTACGTTGGACATTCTCTTTGGTCGACGCACGTTGTTCGGACAGCAATTCGGCATATTTATACAGCAGTGCCTCCAGTTGGGCAATTTCCTTGTTCCGTTCGTTTTCACGCGTCTGTACATTAGCATTTTTTGTCGTTGGTTTCTTGGCCATTAGCGCTGGATCCAAGGTAGTTTTGCCCTTGGTGGTGAACAGTCGCTGCGCCCGTTCTTCCAAAGTGCCGCCACATTTTAGGCCCAATGCAACCAAACCCGACTTAAGGCGATCCAAGCCTAAAGAGGCCAGTTCCTCCCAGCTTGTAAAAGCAGATAGATCCAAATGGGCGCCTGTATTTGCGAGGGCTGATTCAGTCTCCTTTATGGACCATCCTGGGAATGTGCCTTGCAGCCATTGACGTTGGAAATCGAGTTCAACTTTGACCAACTCACCCTCAAGATTTAACAGGGGCTGAATTCGTAGAATAAAGTTGTGCAGATAATTGTTAAGCGTCTCAATATATTTACGGTATTCGCGATTCTTACGCTCACGTGTTATATCAAATACATGATCGAAGGACATTAAGTACGTAAGGTAGTCCAATTTTTCAACTCCTCGCAAGTTTAAGTAGATTTCATAGCATTCGTTTAAATCCAAATATCGTCCACCACCCTCCTCGTCAGTGAACTCCACAAGAGCGCTCATTTCTTCGGGATTACTATACACCTTTATCATTTCATCAAACTCGACTGATAGAGGAACACTTACTTCGGCTGGATGGGTTTTGTAGAACTGCTTGATTTGCTTCAAACGCACGTAGAATTCATTAAATTCGTTGGGTCCCGATAGAGCCGCAATCTCAGCCTTTCGCTCATTGTCCTTGTCCTCGTACAGGTCGCGAAGCTGTGTAGTGGAGTTGTGGTGCAGTTCCATTAGATACTTTAGCCGGTGTTCACTATGAATACGTTCCTTTTCGCCGGTCTTTTTCGTTGCATGCTCATCCACCATAAGTTTAATGAGACGCTCGCGCTCTTCATGATAACGACGCTGCTGCTCCAGGAGCGTCTCCATTCTGATGATTATTTAAATAATGTAATTTGCAAGCGTTAAACAAATTTTCACAAGAAGCGTGTATACATACGAACATTAGAGATGAAATACTATCTTCGATAATAGCGATGGTAAACTTATGAGCATTGCCGATGTAAATATTAATTTCGTGTTTAATTTCGCATTTTGACGATTAACAAGTAAATTAATTAATGTGTTATATGAAAACGTATTTTTGTTGTTTTTTTGTTTTTTTTTTTAATTTTATTAGTTGCTAATTTAAGACATTTCTGTACGATCACAATATTTATTGCAATTCGATACTATTGATATACTACGCATATTAGATGCTGATGGTATCGATTGCTTCCGGTGTTCAAACAAATCGATACTATGGGAGAGGTTAGCAGCGCTTTTTAGCATTGCACAACACTCCAAATCACGAAGTAAAAATCATATGATCGATTTGTGGTAGTGAAAATTTCAGACGACGGGCAGAAGGCACTCATACTGCAAGTATATTTTCGGTCCAATTTTGTCTCGTGTTAAATAAACATTTTTATATTTTTCCTTTCATGTTGTATAATTAAGAATTTTAATATAAAGTTGCAACTATTTCAGGCACGGTAGTACGTGAATTCCTTCGGAACAATTGAATTTTCTTTTTGACTTTGTGCAAGTGAAAAAAATCAGTCAAGATGGCTTTAAGCGATGCTGATGTACAGAAACAGGTAAATAATCGTGTGAATTGTAACTAAATTAATTGGGGGCTGCACTAAGTTAAATGACCAAGTTGTATCTATCATTCAACATAATAGTTTCAATGCCACGGAATCGGTTAATAAGAAAGATGGCGAAGTCATGGGATTCTCGGAGTCATGTGAATTTTACAACTAACTTTTCCAAAAGTTTCGCACGTAACTTGGTGTCTCTCTTTACGTAAACTATCAATAATGCGTATACAGTGCACATATTCAGTTATATTCGAAGTTAATTACCAAAAAGGTTTTTGGTATAGTGGGTGGAAAAAAGGTTGAATTTTTATTCCAAAAGCTCAAATGCTTATTGGTCATGTGACACGCACTACACTTGAACAATGTGTTAAAGAGAGACAGCTATATCTGCAGTGTCACTATTGCTTACACTGTCGCACCACTGGGTCTTCAATACACTTGTCGCGCCTTATCAATGACACTGAATAATTTTACGGAAAGTAAAAACAATTAATAAAATGCATATTTGCTTTTGGCACCGCAACTGTGTGCCGGCAGCTAGTTGCTGATGAAGTTACATTAACAAAAATGATATAGTCTTATACACACATACATGTGAACAATCACTTTATCATGTGATTTTTGTGAGGGGGAGGTGCATGTTAGGTTTGTTTAACAGCTGTGATCTATTCATTGAGTAGGTTATTCAAAACTAAACTGTTACATCCCATTTGTAGATCAAACATATGATGGCGTTCATTGAGCAGGAGGCCAATGAAAAAGCCGAGGAAATCGATGCCAAAGCCGAGGAGGAGTTCAACATTGAGAAGGGACGTCTCGTCCAGCAGCAGCGTCTCAAGATAATGGAGTACTACGAAAAAAAGGAGAAACAGGTTGAGCTGCAGAAGAAAATTCAATCCTCAAATATGCTCAATCAGGCTCGCTTGAAGGTATGTACTGCAAACTCCAAATAGTATTTTCAACAGGAATGCTAAAGTGGACTAATTATTCGCCACAAACAGGTACTTAAAGTACGTGAGGATCATGTAAGCAGTGTGCTTGAAGATGCACGCAAACGTCTCGGTGAAGTCACCAATAACGAGGTCGAGTACAAGGCAGTTCTGAGTAAACTGATTGTACAAGGCCTGTTTCAGGTGATGGAACCAAAAGTCCTCCTACGCTGCCGTCAAGTCGATGTGCCACTAGTTCAGGATGTCCTCGCAACATCTATTGAACAATACAAATCCGCAATGCATCAGGACGTTGAACTATTCATCGCCGAAAAAGATTTTCTGGCAGCGGACACCTGCGGAGGTGTTGAACTGTTGGCTCTGAATGGACGTATCAAGGTATGTACAGTGTATTAATACGCCCGGATATACTATTTCTACAATACTTATAATATTCCTATAGGTGCCGAACACTCTGGAGTCTAGATTAGAATTGATTTCACAGCAGCTCGTGCCTGAAATACGTAACGCCCTGTTCGGTCGCAACGTGAATCGCAAATTCACCGATTAAATTGTTTTTCTTTAAGTGCAACAAAACAAAACAACAGAAAAAAGTTCAAGCTTAGAACAACAATAATAACAACAACAAAAACAACAAAACCCGATCTAAATAATGGATGAAAACTCATAATCTTGAACTCATTCAACAAAAATTTTGTCTATTAATTATAATTATTATTGCCGTTGTCTTTTTATAGTGAAACTGAGAAAACCTTTTGGTCAGATATGTAGGATACAGTTCAGAGTTATAAGTACTTACATGTTTGCCACTATATTACAATATATATATATATATTTTAGAGAATATTTCAACAGTTAAACCAAGTTCTAAGTGCATTCAATTCCGTAAAAAGAGTTTGTTAAAGTTTGTTTTTATGAACTAACCGGCGTAAACAATATATAAGCTAATATCATAATAACATTCCTCAACTTTTTGCGATCCGTTTTTATTTTTGTTCAGTCGAAGCGAATGCGTCCTTTTTTATAATATTATTATTATTTTTGTTCTTCCTTTCACTGTATAATTTGTTCATTTTGATTTTATTATTACTGTTTACATATTTGTTATCCTCTCTTTTCTTAGACATGTTATCCTAAATAATTACAAATGCATTGTGCGGCCCGGCGGCACCACTTCCAAGTCTTCTAGTGCTACTTGAAAGTTGCACAGGCGTACACTCAGCATTATTGCCTGTGATCCACCGAAATAAATACAAAATTTTTAACCCATTTCGCTGGCTCTCAGGCAATGTACGCCTGCGCACTTTCAAATGGTACATTATATATATTAAATAGATCTATATATAACGATGTCTGTTGTTGATCGACATATATATACACAGTTACAATTAATGCACGCGATCAGTTATTGAAGTATTGCCAAGTGGCCAAGTAGCTAAATTTGTTATTAATAATAAATAAAAAGCCCTTATGACTTACCTGCTTCCAATTCCAAATCATATAAAACATATATAAATATATATAATTATAAAATTAAAATGAAAAAAAATGAAAATGGAAATTAGTAATCACAATTTATATAGCTGCCGCTGACGCTGCACATACGCATCATATAAATACGCTCGTTCATATCTGGCTTTAAACAAACATATAATATTGTACTTTAATGTTTGCGTGTTCATTAAAAAATTAAAAGAAATATACCTTAAAAGTTAGCATACAGCCGATACAATAAATTGAATCAATAGCATATGCATTATTATATATAACATGAAGTAAAATGAATACAAGTGCAACAAAATTACTTTTAAACTTAAACAAAATTTATGTTGAATAAAAACAGTATTTCCAAAAACAAACGAAATTCGACTTAAAATTATTTACCTATCCACAGCAATGTTCTACTTTACAGACACCCTATGGAAACATAGACACATAAGCACACATGCGTCACACAATTCAACGCCACCGCTGCTGCTTTACTTGATCAATATTAATTATCAATTACAGTATGGGTAACGATGGGTGGATCCAGAATTTGAACTTTGACGTGCATGTTTCTTCCAGAAAACTTTACACAAACTCTTTGTCTTTTGCTCTTCTATATTCTAAGCTCGATGGGTTCATAGCGACAGAATGGTTAGAATGTCTCGCCTCTTGATACAGACCAAATATATGCATTCTTTTTGGGGACAAAAATCTGTCGAGATATGCATAATTTCACTATGTTTATTATATTTACTCACTATTTATTATCATTCGGATGCAAGACATTTATATAATCGTGGTTCAAATATTTCGGAATACTAATTGAAAGAATCAAGACCAGATTATATAGCCGGATATACGTATGTTTCTTAAGGCGTTACCAACATCGTAACACTTTAACAACACTCTCATTTAATTTTGGGAATCGTAGTTATATTTATGACCGCAGCTTGTTAAATTACGTTCACCATCTATGAGAATAAAAGAGTGCGGATTCAAGAAAATAGCAGTGATTGCATTAAACAAAGGTAATTAAAAAACTGGCATGCACACTATAATTGCTTGGGTTAAGTACTACATGTGACAGTCACCGATAGGGGGATTTAGAAGAAATTAGTATTTAGTAGTCACCCAATGAGAACATGTATATTATATACACTTACCATTTTTTACATTCAGTACTTTATATATTCAAATAAATTGTAGTGCTGTCTGTTGGTATTTATGGAATGAAGCTAATATATTCTATAAGGCTTAGTATTTGAATTCCAGGTCAGATCCGTCAATATTATAAGATAGTAAACTTTTATCGAAGCAGTAGCCGTACTTAAGTTATGAAAATGAAATTTGTTTTGGTGATCTCCTGTTATGTATACACAACAATCGATTTGTTGTATTTAAATGTGTCTCCGGTATTCAGTTACATATATAATTATATAAGATTTTGCAATTTTGTTTACTGCGTTGATTGTTAGTTCTTTTTAAAAGTTTTGATTTTAATAAACTTTGTGAAAATGAAACTTGAGTACAGTCGAGGCTCTCAAGGAAACACTCTTAAGAATTCGATGTGTCAGATATAGATCGAAAGTTTTAAATGCATTGCAGCTGAAAAATTTACATAGCATCAACCAATACTCAAAAAAAAAGAAGGAAACTACAAATTATTGTAGAAAGTGTTAAAAATGTAATTGAATTGAATAAACAAGGATCATTGTTTTTATATGAGCAATCTTGTTGCCATTTGCAATAAAATCGTGGAATGCATTTTATTTGAGCGTAAACATTTCTAATTTATTTATGATAAACAAACAATATTTTTTAAGAATTAATTAATAACATTTGTGTGTAAACACGTTTGTACGATGGATGTATTCTCGTTTTTCGACTACTAACAAGAACTAAAAATTCGAATATTTTGAAAACTGGTATCAGTCGAGACACATAGTAGGTGGAATTGTCACAGTATAAATATTTCGATTATTCGAGCAATTTTTCTGTATTAAGTTGTGCAAATTACTTGAAACGAGCCTTTCTACATTACAAGTTGAAATGCATGAAATCCGCTAAAATATCAAATTAATTGAAATTCCAATCAGGGGACGAGAAACCCGATGTAAGTACCTGATGCGGACATCAAATCCGCAAATGTCATGAGTCGCGGGCAGTAATATTGGCGTTATAAGCTTGGCAATGATATTGGGTCCGGAGTCTAATATAATTGAGGACATTCTATATACCAAAGTATTTAAGCAGTGACGGAAGTTCGTGCCAGGAAAGGCAATAAAATCGAGAATATAGCTGGAATGGGTAGAACTTGACACAACGCACTTAAGATGATTGGTTAATTCCATGCCATTTCGTCGAAATTAATAATTAAGAACAATGGAAAGTATTTTACCTATTAACGTTACCAAAATTATCAAATATAAGTAAATTAAGTTGTCAAATATAATAGTAAGTATATAGTGGAATAAAGGCTTATATTAATATTTGTGTATTAACATTTATGTATCTTTCTTTTGCAATAAATATAACTGTGTACCAAAAATATTTCTACAAAATCGTGAGGCACATAAAATTCTGTTAGTAGTAGTTAAATCTTAATATATGGCCATAAATTTTCGGGTGGAGCGAACAGAATTTCTTCAGACGCAACGAATTAAAGGAAAACGAAGGATTTTCTGTTTTGTGTGTTTATTTTAATTGTATATATTTATTTATGTATAATCCTTTCCATGCATTTGCCGTTTCAATCATATTTCCCCAATACCTATGAAGTTATGGGGGTTTTCCAAGTTGTGTGTGTGTGTTTTTCATCTACTTTAAGATGTACTGCTACCAACATCTTTCACTTTTCATGTCATTTAAATATTTGTAAGTTTTGTCTCGTTGTCTATAATAACTGCAAAAACAGTATTTACTGATTTTCCTAAAAAGTACTGACCAGGTTAGCTTAAAATCATTTCTTTCAGATTTTACATTGAATTGGTACTATTTTCAGATGCAACTGACAAGTAACAAGTATATATGTGTATGTAAATAGCATCTTTTCCTGCACAAAAACAATGTAATTTATCCAATTCTTGGTTTTCATTTTTTTTTTTTTTGTGTGGAACTCACTTAAATATTGTTCAAAATGAAAAAAATTTAACATTTTAGTTGCACATTTTGAATTAGAGATATCAGTTGGGGAATAATATTGAACTGTGTACAGTAAATTTCGAATTTAACGGCTTGGCTCTCCCTCTCTCTTTACGTTGCAGAGTGCATGGGTCTTGTTTACATCTAGAAAGTTTCCAAATGGGAGTGTATAGTTCGGTTGGCGGTTGTTAATGCGATTTATAATAATGGATGGTTGGTGATTGGTGGCGCTTCGCAGTTGCAGTTCTATATTTGCCGTTTCTGACTGCAATTTGCTACGTTTTTTTTAGTCGCCCAACTTTTGTTCGTCCTCCGATTCGGATTCTGTAAGTGAAAGATAACATAAAAACATAAGTATAAATGTACTTTAGTACAAATAATGCGATTGTCCGAACGATTATTGGCCAAATGTAACTATTCTTATTAAGTTATATGGACACCCAATCATTCTTTTGCTCTGGCATACCTTATAGAAGTGTGATACTTATACGAAGTATACCTTTTTTTAATGGTTAAAGAGTATGCACAAGATAAACATCTGAACACATATGTTCAAACAATTATTGGCCAAATGTAACTATGGTAAGTTATATGGACACCCAATTATTCTTTTGCTCTAGCATATTTAACATCATATTTTTAAGACTACAAGAGTGTACTTAAAATGTTTTTAAAGGAAATGTGCGGCTATAAATATCAAATATAAAATATCTAAAAGTGTCCAGGTTTTCATTGGCCTACAGTGTTTATGGAATAAAAAACAACGAGGCAAGCAAAAAACCAAATTGCTGTTGCAACTTTGTACAAAAAAATTGCCACGAGTGCATTATACACAAGACAATATCTTTCTCAAAAGTTGCCAATTTAATATCTAAGAAACAAAAGCGTTGAAAACGCCGTTTGAAATTAATACCATATAGAACTGTGATACTTATATACTCTTTTATAATGGTTAAACAGTAGGCACCAGAAAAACTTCTGAACGCATATGTTCAAACAATTATTGGCCAAATGTAACTATGGTAAGTTATATGGACACCCAATTATTCTTTTGCTCTAGCATATTTAACATCATATTTTTAAGACTAGAAGTATGTACTTAAAATTTTGTTAAAGGAAACATGCGGCTTTAAATATCCAATATAAAGTATTTAAAAATGTCTAGGTTTTCATTGGCCTACAGTGTTTATGGAATAAAAATCAACGAGGCAAGCAAAAAAACCTATTTGCTGTTGCAACTTTGTACCAAAAAAATGCCACGAGTGTATTATACACAAGACAAGATCTTTCTCAAAAATTGCCAATTCCATAAATATATACATGTACGAAACAAAAACGTTGAAACGCCGAAGCTGCAAACTGCTTATTGAATTTTTTGCACATTGCCAACTCGACTTCTATAAGCCGTATTCATTGACATAACAAAATTCATATAAATTTTCAGCCTTTAAAACTAACATATATACCAATATACATATTATAAAATAGTACTAACCCTCTTCGGCTGATTGGAGCCATTCGACAAATTTGCGCATTTGTTCAAGGAAATGCATTTTGCCCTTGTTTGAGTGACCTTCTTTGTACCAGCGCAGAATGGTCTCCTCCGACAAAATTTCGGTCTTGTACAAAAGCAATACAATTTTTTGGAACGCTTTCATAAAATTCATATTCTCATAGCAAAACTCTTGCAATTTCAATATCAATGCCAGTTCAGCGCGATCGGTTGAGGCAAAGGACTGCAATAATGTGCAGTATGGCTTCAGATGACGCACTGCTTGATCAGTGACAAGCTCCTCCTTTTTATTCCATTCTCCCAACGACATGATTGTAGACCAAATCTATCGCGTATATATAAATATGTTATAAATAGATATAGACGGAGGGGGACTGGAGAGCTATGGAAACTTACAATAACAATAATCTCATGTTCAGGAATGTTGGTACGTAGTGCAAACTCTTTGATATCTGCAGTTATTTCATTATGTGCTTTTTCATCGTTAATATCGTCGATGAGAGTCTGCTGCAGTTCACGTTTGGCCTCTTGGCTGGCCTGTGCCTTATGCAATTTGATGATCTCATTGAGTTCTTTGTCAAGAAAAACTTGTTTAAAATATTCATCAGTACGTTTGTTTGGTGGGAAGAAGTCCATCAGTCTGTAAATAACATGAAAACCACGTTAGAATGTTCATTGAATTGAATGAAATATAATAGTGTGCGAAATGAAATGTGCACCCAAATAAAGCTGAGGTTTATTTGCGAAATGCATTAAATTTCGTATAGATTACTCTAGGAATGTCTATTAAAGGTGCACAACTTATAATTGTTGCATCTTCCTGAAAACCTCCGGATATATATATGCCTGTACTTTTTTTAATAGATCTCAGAACTTACTTGCTTTCAATTCCACCCTTTTTAAGCGCCTGAATCAGATATGCAATGCCCTTCTCTTGCTTGAACGTCAAAAACAGCTCCAATAAAAACTCGAGTGCAATGCCATCTTTAATCAGATGCTCATTGTTTAGTACCAGCAAAACATTTGGCGGTACAGAACCATTAACTGTAAAAAACATACAAAAAATCATATTTCAATATTATAGATAGATCAAAAAATTTATTAAAAACATTTAATACAAAAAAAAGTATCCTTGGGCTCGTGGCTTTTGCACTTGGCTATATATTACATGCAGAAGTCAGTATACCAAGAGTAAATTTTAATCTTAGCCATGTTTTGCAAAGAGTGTTTAAGAAATCATTCAAAACTCATATAATGTAACATGACTATGGAATAAAAAGATTTAACTTTCTAAAATGAAAATAGAAACTAAACAACAATATAGATATTCTTATTAAATTACTTACCTAACCAGAGCGCAGTCATACGCGCAAGTTTAGTGCGTTCACTTGGCGTAAAGCCCTTTACGAATAGTAAAACTTTACCCATCTCCTCCTCGAACATTTTCTCAAGGTACTTGTACCGTCGCATGAGTTTAACAAATACCTGGAAAAAAATTACATTACACGTGAGTACATATTATAATTGATTATGCAATATATTAGGATGCGATTATAATAAGTGTCGCAACATTAGAAATCTTCAAAGATCGAGTTTTGCAAAAATTAAAGACAAGTAAAATGTAGCGTTTCATTTTGCATATTTTGACACCGATTAAGTTACAATGAAACCAATAACCGGTTCTAATAATATGCAGCTGAGGGTTACAACTTTATAAATATGTGTATAATGGAAGTGACTGGTTTGTAGCGACATTAGAAATCTTTAGATTGTTGGATTTAAATTTATTGTACAAAATAAAGACAAGTAAAATGAGGCGATTCATTTCGCATATATTGACACCGATTATCTGATCAGGCCAATAACCGGTTCTAATTATATGCAACATTAAAAGAACATTTAAATTATTATTAATCTACAAACCTGCTCATGGTTGCGCATTGACTCCATATCCTCGGGTGCATCGAAGATGCAGAAACTTGTGCGCGGCTTTTCGCCATCCTGAGATATAGAACCGCCAGGCACTAATAGTCCACCTGCAATCAATATATCAAACAGCACTTCGCCGTAACGACGATAATCGAGCTTGTTGCCAGCGCTGTCTAGATATTTAGAGATTTGATCCAGGTCACCTTCAGTTTTTTCGAGACCAGCAATGACCGCATCACGGAATCCCGTTGGGTCATATTTTTCTCTTTCATCTAGACAATTTGTAGATATATCGAATTATATTGAAGTCCGATTATTACCTTAGTTTAAACTTACCTCTTTTTCTGGTCTTGATGCGTTGACCCGATAGCACTGGTCTTTCAGTTTTTTGACTCATACAATAAATTGCTAAAGATATGGAGTAGAGGAGAAACTTTTTTCCAATAAATTTGTTTATTCTTTGTTAAATGTACATACACTTTTAAATGTAAGACGTGAAATACAATGTAACTAGATTCTATCTGAGTACGCCTTCACATGTTGAATCAAATCGAGTGCCAATGCTATCTAACCTAAAAAAAAAACGCTTGGTCGCTTGATCGCTGTACGTGTATGTGTGCTTCACACATACGCACAATCTTTTACAGTTTGATAATGTAGAAGAGCGAATGAAAGGCAAACCGCGAGAACTCGTCTACACAAAAGAAACTTGAGAATAAAGTGAAATTTGGAAAATACATAAACGCGTTGGAGCGCTTGGAAACGAGGTCATTGTACATATATGTATGTACCTGAAATTGAAATATTCTTTGTCTCTTGCAAATAAAAACAGCAATTTTTAAATGTAACAATACTTTGAACTTATACTTTCACTTTAACGACAGAGAAAAAATTTGGCAAGACTAAACTTCCGCGTGCACTGTTTAGTATGTGCTAAATGTTCGGAATTCGAGCGCGTGTGTAGAGGTTATATATGCATATGTATGTGTGAAAAAAGCCGTTAGTTTTTACAATGCTGGCACACAATATAATCGAATGCTAACCTTGCAATAGCCCACAGTAAAATCAAGATATACGGAATTTTTTCTTTTAAATTTGTTGTCGACTTTCTTATTTTATTATAAAATTGACACGCACGCACACACACACAAACACTCAACAGTTGAGAGGGGAGGAAGACAGAAAACTGCAGTTTTCTGTTGAACGTGTTTTCTGGTTTCAATATTAACTTTAAAAATTTTGTACTTCGTCAATACAGTGTATGTCAAAATATATTCTATTTTTATTAAATATCACAATTCGCTTGCTATGTACATACATATGTTTTCTTTGCTGTTAAAGTGCTTTGACGTCCGAGCGCCTTTTATTCTGCGGACACCACTTTGTTAAACGAAATTCAGAAAGCAAATGACAAACGTATTCGTCGAATGCCGACGATAACGACTATACGACGACATGTGGTCGGCGCCATTTTGTAGCAATACATTGCCACTCAAACGGCACACATATGTGCATGTCCATGTGCTTTGTCTCTGGCCTATGTGCACACATCAATTTCGAGGTTCTATTTGCCTGAGATTAGCAAGCAAATGCAATGAAGCAATTATTTTGCGAATATAATTTAAAATACTGGTGTGATTACTGAGTATAAAGAATATACTTTCATATCGTATGCTATTTCTCATGCCATAAGAGAAATTTGAAATCAGCCTTCGTGGCTTTAATTTAATTATGTAGGTACAGTCGCACTCGCGCGATTCGCAAGTGATAAAAACACATTGATTATTTTATTGATTATGAATCACCATAACGAAAATAAGCACACGATTCACACAAAATTTACTAACATATACACACAAAGGGATGTATTTATAACCTTTCTTTAAAATTATATGTACAGGCATAAAATCATATGTGTGTATGTGTCAAACCACTCATCAATAAACCAGCAAGACTAGTTACTAGATGGATTAGACAGTGCATTAAGACAAAACTCATATTCACGCTTATGAAAATATATAGGAGTGCACTTAAATTTATTTTACAACGTTTTTCATATAATTGTACTATGTACTTACGATTAAAACAAAAAAAGCTGTTTTGCTGAAGAATTGAGCTGTCCGTATGTGTTCGTGCAAAAATCACTTATGCAGTGTTTCGACGGCAGTACTTACATCGAAGGTTAACTATATATCGATATTTTACGTACACTCGATACTATCGATAAGATCAACGACATCTTTACTGTGTGAAAAAACCCGTTCACGTCTGCTTTGCAAATTTAATATCCAAAAAATTAAAATATTTGTAGTGATGGATATGGAGATTAAAGAATTAAAAATTGTGCAATTGCGTGAAGTAATTTTAAATTTACATTGCCTGGAGCCGCATTTTAATTATGATGGGGATGAAAACAAGTTATTGACGGAGGAAGATGGGCAAAAGGTATAGTATACAGTAGTTTATTGATTTTTCACAAAATATCGCTTGAAGCAATTTTCTTTCTATGCAAAGCTATGTGATGATTTTTTGAACGCGCTTAAAGGTGACTTAAGCCTGGAAGAGATATCGTCGTTATATTCAGCTTCAACTATGTTGTTTCTACAGACAGATAATAATACTCTGGTCCAGAGAATTGAACTCCTAAATGAGTGTTTCAATTATTCTGATATGCTAAAGCCAACTATGATTGACTATGTGACCAGACAATTACTTGAAAATTTAAAGGTTGCTGTAGGCCTTATTGAGAATCATACAGAATATGATTATATGGCTTGCTTGCTAAGAGTTGTACCACATATTATTACTGCTAGTGAAACGGGTAAATTGATATCTCTTGGACTGCTGCGGGCAATTATAGGCGAATTGACAGATGTACAACCACCAATAGCCATGCATATCTATAAAAATGTAAGTTAACTTAATATAACATAATAGGTATTTATCTTTAAATTTTATTGACAGATTTCAGAAATCTGGCTAATGATAAAATCAGTCAGCTTAGAGACTTTAGTCGATGAGTGGCCTCCGCAGAAATTATTTGTCCTCCTAAAAAGCTTCGCTGTTGTTTGTGTTACTGCTTCAGCTAACGCTAATAACATGGAATTAAAGCAAGCCGGTTACCGAGGCTTTGAGTTGCCCCAAGCAGAGACTAAAATCGAGATATCAGAATGGTTTAAAACACTTAAAGACAAGTTGGAGGAGAAGCATACTGAAACCAAATCTAAAGTAGGCTTGATGGTAAGGAGCTTGGATTTCTTTTAAATGATTTAACACTTATTTTAACTATATATAACTTATTTAGTTGGTGCGCTTCATCAACTTTAACATTTTGACTATCTTCCCAGCAGTGGGAAATTGAAGAAAGTGAGTTTCCGGAAAAGACGCTGCTGCAAAGTAATTAAAAAGTATATAATTTAAGATAACAATTCATTTATTCCTTTTTATAAAAAATACTCATATTTCATATCAAATGTATCAAAAATAATGTGGCCTGGCATTTATTTGACTTGTTTGCCACCTTACCGCAAAGGAATTACTCCAATATTGTAATATTTGCAATTACTCCAAAATTGTAATATTTGGTTGATATTTGATTTACAAAATACTATGCCACCAAAGAGAATAAAATACTTTTAGAAATTTGTATTTATGTTATGAGGCTGACGTTGACATACCCGGTTGTTGCACACCCGCGATGAACAACGCTAAAAAACTATATAATTTAAGATCATAATTTATTTATTCATTTTTTTTAATACAAAGTCTCATATTTCATATCGAATGTATCCATTATATGTGTCCTGGCATTTATTTGACTTTTTTGCCACCTTTCCGCAAAGGTATATCCACAGAAATTACTGCACTATTGTAATACTTCGTTGATATTTGATTTACAAAATACAATGAAATCAAAGAGAATAAAATACTAAAATAAAAATACTATTAGTAATTTGTATTTATGTTATGGGGCTGACGTTGACATACCTGGCTGTTGCACAGACGCGATGAACAACGCTGGCTGCTGTCGCTGTTAACGCTAAGCAAAAAACTACTTCTGGAATCAGCTTGGCTTGAAAGTCGTTGCCAAAGAAATACATTTCTGCATTCGAAATACAGGTGAGGCTAAATACGAATAGCCAGGAGAATAGGTAGCCGCCAAATAAAATGTTTATCTCAGATTCATTGATCCATGGGGACAAAAACCGAAGTGTTAAATAAACAAGCAAGCTCAATATACCAGAAATTATTGAGGAGATCAGAGTGCTCTTGGATTTAACTGATGTGGCTGCAACACAGAATTGTACAAATTTAAGCAACTTGGCAATTATTTTGTCAATTAAAGAAACTTACGCATCTTCAAGCTGGGAATTTTATCGCTTTATGAGTATTGTGGGTGGCTAAATATCGAAAGATTCGCAAAACGATAGTTCATATTAAAAAATAGTATCGATATATCAGTACAATATTGAGCAATATTGAGAGCTTACGCATCTTCAAGCTGGGAATTTAATCGCTTTTATGAGTATTGTGGGTGGCTAAATGTCGATAGGTTCGCAAGGCGATAATTTGTATCAAGCAATATTATCGATATATAAGTAAAATATTGAGCAATATTCAGAACTACGCATCTTGAATCTGGGAATTTAATCGCTTTATGAGTATTGTGGGTGGCTAAATATCGGTAGTTTCACAAGTCGATAGTTCGTTCCAAAAATAGTATCGATATATAAGTACAATATTGAGCATTAATAAAAAAGAGCAAACATTACGTTTATGTATTAAACTATTAATAAAAACATGGCTAGTTTATTAAACGCTGTCACCAGAACTCTGCGGAGATCGCATTGGCAAACGCGTAGCATAACAAGAAGTGCACCTTTGCTAATAAAAGAAAGTATGTTATATTTTTTGATAAACATTGTGTTTCATAACCTTCTCTGAAATTCTTTAAAATTTAAAGTTAATGCGAAGTTGGAAAACAATGCCATGGTCTACGAGGGAGTTGACGTGGTGTCGCCACGCTCCGACAAAATGCTGCAAACGGCATGTAGCACCAGTTTCTGCCCAGAGTGCACATTGGGCCTGGACATAAAACATACCGACGTTCTAATTCTTTCACAATACGTCCGATCTGATGGCTGCATGTTACCTAGACGTATAACAGGATTGTGTCATCGTCAGCAAAAGAAAATAGGCACATTAGTTACTATGGCTCAAAAGGCTGGCCTAATGCCGAACCTTGCACCGGCTTGGAGCAAAAAGGATCCACAAAAGCGATTTCAATGGAAGAAATATAACAAGTATTTCCTAGAGTCCACGATAAAGTACTAATGTTAGTGTTACTATGAAATAAATGTAAATGTTTACTGTTTTCTATTCCGTTCCGTTTTGACTCATCTGTTCAGCAGACAAATTTATTAAATATACTCTAGAGACAATTATATAGTAAAGCAATGGATAAACTACTTAATAATAATGCTGATAATGAGATCCTGATGGTAAAGCAATGGATAATACTACTTAATAATAATGCTGACAATGTGATCCTGATATCTCACATTTTTCCCGAATACTTGTCGATAAGTATCGTTTACAAGTATGAATTTACCGCCTTTTATCCTAGTCTCATAATAAGGTCACACTTACATTGGCTTGGTTTTAAATCTTTCTTAATTTGTTGCGTTTAATAAAAATGAGTTTTTTAAGTAATAGTAATATGGTGCACGTAGAAGTTCGGTTGACACGTAGTGAGCAGTATGTATATAAAGATGGTTTAAGATAATGTTGTTTAATATACATATTTGTTTTTCTTTCAGGTTGTTGCCGGCTGTTCGGGATGTAATAGAGCCAAAGTTGACTGCGTATTTAGAAGCTTTAAGTTCGTTACCCTTGAATGGTGCATTTGCTCCGGACCCGCCGATTAACTCGGTGGAGACTCTTCTGTTGGAGAAAATGAATGGTGGAAAAGCCATGCAATCGGACCAACATAAGCACAATTTCGTTTATCATTTCTACATGACGCAGCGCCCAGAAACGCGATCAGCTGATGGACTGTTTGATACTGGAGGTGATGGTGATGGCGATGACTTGGAAAGTGTAGTAGCTGCCCATCACGTCCTGCTGCCCGCCGAAGAATTTGTTGGTCTATGGGAGAACTTAATTTACGAGGAAGGAATGAAAGAATATGTATGTTCTGATTAGTATGGTTATTCACGATAGTTGTCATTGTTGTGGGCAAAGAATCAACAATTAATCTCTCATCATGAATACCCTTAGTATACATACATTATATATAAACTTATGTGAATGAATATTTATTTACAGCTGTTAAATTTCGCGCTTTCTGCGTTGAGCTTCTCCCAACATTGTGTGGATCCTAATGTGATTGCGTGCAACCGTCTTTTGTTACTTCATGGTCCTCCAGGTACTGGCAAGACAAGCCTGTGTAAGGGCCTCGCACAGAAGCTGGCTATAAGAACAAAAAATAATTTTGCTTACACGCACCTCGTAGAGATCAATAGCCACAGTCTATTTTCAAAGTGGTTTTCGGAAAGTGGGAAATTAGTTGCGCGGCTGTTTGGCAAGATCAAGGAACTCGTGGCGGACAAAAACAATCTAGTTTGCGTTCTAATTGATGAAGTGGAATCTCTAGCATATGCACGCAGTGCAATGAGTAGTAATGAGCCGCGGGATGCAATGCGAGTAGTTAACGCGGTGCTAACTCAATTGGACGACATTAAGTCCTTTCCAAATGTATTAATTTTAGCAACTTCGAATCTGGCAAAGAGCATTGATCTAGCATTCTTAGATCGAGCAGACATACGTCAGCCAATAGGCTTGCCGACCAAGTCAGCAATTAAATTCATTTACAAGTCAATGCTGACTGAATTGATGAAGAGGGACTTAATAATAGAAGGCAATATAAAAGACGATAAGGTCGACTCCGAGCTGGCACATCTGGCAGAGCGCAGTGTAGGTCTTAGTGGACGTACATTGCGTAAATTGCCACTTCTAGCTCATGCTCATCATACGAATCAGAACTTGTTTGAGCACAACCAAAAGATAAGACTATCGGATTTCTTTGAGTCAATGAATATTGTCGTGACTGAGCAGGAGGACCTGATGGAGGAAAACTTGACTCGGTATAAAACCCCACACGAACGCCCTTCACAAAATGTTTAATTTAAACTTTCCTACTATAAAAACTAACACTAAGACCAATCGAAATGACTGCGTTTGTTACTTTGTTTCCTTTGAACACTGAAGAGCTTTTCCTTTTTTCATTTAACCTGTTTTTGATGTGGAAAAACAAACGATTAATTTTGTCATTTACTTGACATCAGCACACACAGAAGTTCCTTCTACGAACAACATGCTCTGGCGTTGTTTTGATGAAGAGCATAGGAAGATGCCCACCTACTCTGGGTGGTGTTCCCTTACTTCGTTCGTTTAACTTTTGTTTTTGTGAAGCTAGTGCCAAAAATATTTGTTATTTATTTGTTTTTATAATTAATATATAATCAGATGTTATTCCATGGATTAAAAACGTTATTAAAATGACAATTTAAAGTTGATTCCTTTGATAAAAATTGTATAGGTATGAATTAGATTCCAATAAATCTTCAGTTAGTCGGACTCAGATGTATAACACCCATGAACTCTAAGACGATGGAAAAACAAGTTTTCGAATGCGTTTGGCCTCCGCCTTCTTACGCTTTCTTAATATAAACGATTTCCACAACATTTTGGAAAATTTATCATTTTGACAATTAAGCTTAAGACTGAACTCCGATTTGCTGTACACCAACATATTTGTCTCGTATTGGTGCCGTTCCGCTTTACGTCGGTCAGATTGATCATATCGTTTCACCCAATCCGTTGTGGAGTCTTTTGACGAAGGCTGCAATTTTTTTGGTAAAGATGGATCCTGTAAGGGCCACATAAAAATACCCATGTCGCGATTATATACATCTAAGATCTCATCGTAGCTGCGTAGCTTTTCAAATGTGGTAGAACACGGTTCCTGGACATTTTCGTGGACGAGATTACTAGTACTTACACTGCCAATGGAAATAGCATCACCACCGCCTTCCGTTTGGATATCAGAGGGCTGGGCTATATTCTTTTTATATTTATATTTCTGTGGTTTCATGTGCTTATTTTTTGTCAACTGCTCCACTCGTTTCTTGAGGTTGTATACATCTTGCCTGATGCCTTTTAGGGTCTCGGAGTATGTCTTGATTCTCTGCTCCAGTGTCGATAAAGTCTCGGCAGTCCCATTATGCGACATGACGCTGTTAATAATTTCCTTAAGATCGTCCAGCTTAACGTATTCCAAATCTGATTTGGGACTTATGTATGGATCTAGCAACATTAGTTCTTTGGCCATTTCTCTCTTAAAATTGGGTGCCGTGAAGAGTTTGGCCACCTCCCGTCGAACTATGTCACTTGTCGTTTCCTTCAGCCTTCTTGATTCCACTGTGTAGTTCTCCCTTGTCTGTGGAGAATAAATCGATTCCTGCGATGTAGATTCATCTACATTACCCTCCGTCAATTTGGAGTCTAGTCGTAATGTATTTTTTAATTCTTTTTGTACGCTCATTTTGTCCAAAATTAAAAAAAAAAAACTTAACAATTTTGTAAATTGTGTTATTTGTTCAAAGTTAAAAAATGCTGTACAAATATATACATTAAAAACCAAGCTGTACCTTTTCACAGCCTTCTATGTATGGAAGGCCAGGGATAGATTAATGAAATTAATTTTAGCAACACCTCAAAAGGTCCTGGCGCGATTATCCGAAATACAAAATACAAACTTCTAAGATCTTTTAATACCCGTTATATAGTATCCGATAACGTTTGATGATCGGTTCGGTTCATTGAATTTATAATAACAATTATAATTGAATTTAGCTATTTTCTTAAGAATATAAATATTACTTACATAGGAAATCGGTATGTACATACGGACATTATATATATGTACATATATAAATATAAATAAATATGATGACCATTTTTCCAGTCGGAAAGGTACACAAAAATCTATTACGGCAGACGAATGTATGCGTTTACGATTTCGCTTCACAAGTTTGCATTTTCTCAGCAAAACGGGCTTACCACAGTCGAACATGCTTGCGACTTTGGCTCGATGTAGCGTCCTATCCACAGCCGAACATGTTTGCGAGCATGACGTAAAAATCGACGTTAGGGTTAGTTCACGCAAGGCATTTTACTTTAGGCGTGCGGCCAACGAAAATAAAAATTATCTATCTTCGCGATGCTCGACAACTTGTCTGTCCACAGTCAGACAAGTTTGTCGAGCATCGCTTAAAAAAAATAACTAAGAAATTTCTATGCAATGTTCATCGAACATGTTGGCCTGTCGATAGCAACACGAATTTTGTAGTGTTGGGCCATGATCGATGAATTGCTTGACAGTGGACAGGCCATGTAAGTCCCGTTATTTTTAATAAATTAGCGGTGACACGGGAGGGGTGTGTGAAGTCGAAATCCAAAAAAAAACAAAATATAATTATAACATGTACTAGGCAAGCAACAAATGATGAGCTGGAAGGCATAGGCAACGAATGAACACAAGCAACCAAGGCTACAAAGTTGATTTAACATTTTTTAATTAGCCTATTCTGCGAGTAATTCATTCCTATGACTCAACTATACTTAAGAACAATAGAAAAATGAAATAACACAAAGAGTTATGGAGATGATATCTATGATATACAAATACAACAATATGTTTTTTTGTTTTTGTGTTTTCATTCAGCTAAACTGAAACTAACTGTTATACATAAATCAGTTACAGAATAGTTATTTCGGTTTTGATATATGTAATGTAAAAGTATTGTTTCGGTTAAGCATTCAATTACGGCTACCAAATTTCACTATTTCACTATTTCGGTTTGATTCCCCAGTGTTGAATATTTAATAGCGAGTAAATTTACAATAAATGAATTACGTAGTTATCATTGAAGCTAACCAATGTCCAAATAAAATAATAATATTCATAAGCTCTTGTTATTCCAATTATTTCAATTATAGTGTACGACAAGAAGTAACCAATGGGAGCCCAAGTAATTGCTTGAATGTGTCAATAGTCGTCGCGGATTGACAGAAGCTTTGAAAGGCCATGTGGTATTTTACGTGGAAGCGAGTGACATGCCAAGCAATTAGAACGCTGACTCTACTACCCTAGGCAAAGCACTATCCTACTGTAGGATGGATAGGGAATTTTCCACAGAATTTACACCAAAGCTAAAAATTTTAAATTGACTAAATCTTTATTTTAATTTGGATGAAATATAAAGCTTTTTCATATATACAATAGACGTCCGGTTTAACGTACGCTGTTTAACGAATTCGCGATTTAAAGAACTTGTCAAATTTTTACAGAGATTCAAAAGCATAAACAAACTTGATCCAGCCAAAAAATAGACATTAAATTGATCATGATAAATTAATGGATTACGAATTACCATATTATTTTTATAAGTAATGGAATTCCAATAATGTTACGGCAGTAGATTAGTGTTTGTGCCTACGTGTTTATTTTTTAGTTCTATTTTGTAAATGTAAATGACAAAAAAATTATTTAAAAAAATTGGCAATAAGTTTGATATGTAAATGCGTCTATTCAAATAACAGTTTCGTTTCAAAATTTTCTACAAATTTTATATTGTGGATTGAATATATTGATGTACATATATTTATTTTATGTTTGAAGGCTTTTGCTGTTAACAGGGTATTTTCTAGTCACTGACTAAATACATATACAGTAGATACACACGGGTTGCTCCTGCTGGTTTTTGTGGTCGCTGATTTTTACATTTTCCGCTCGAAGGCTTGTTTATTGTTTGATGCAACGAGTATTATTATTTATTTGATTGTTTACGACTGTATGTACATTCTATTTTTGCCCATACCGCATCCAATTTGTAAAACATTTTATTGGTAGCCCGTGTCCTTCGTCTGGAGTGGCCAATGGGCAATACAGAGGAATCCTGTGAATAAATTGCAAAATAAATGTGCCGTTCAGGCCAATGCAAAAACATTATACTCGTAGAATTGAACAACTATTGATGGCTAACGTTTATTTATGAATATGTATGTGGGCGTATTGTGTGTGTGTGTGTGTGTGTGTGTGTGTGTGTGTGTGTGTATGTGTGTATGTTCTTAGGTTAGTTGTGTTTCTATGCGAAGCCTGTGAGCAGCATTTTGCGATTGCATTTCAGCAATATGCAACTGCAAATTCGCATTGTTATTCACAGAGCAATTGTTGATGCTGCCGAAGCATTTAAAGTGTGTGTATTGAGTATGTGTGTGTGTGCGTTTTGTATTGTGTGTGTGTGTGTGTGTGTGTGTATGAATTTGTGTTCGAATGCGAGGCTAGAAGCTATTTTGTAATGCAATTGTTTCATATTTATTGTTTAGATTACGGCAGGCGACCCAAATGCTACAATAAACTTCAATTTAGACTCAGTTCAAAAGTAACTGAAACTAGGTCATTTTAAGAGATATTACTTACTTAAAGTAGGGTATATACTATTACCACTAATTTTTTCGTATTGTTGTAAGAAAGTTAGTTTGTAAATATATATAGTATTAAAGCTACCAAATCTTATAGTAGTTGCAACCTTCTGATTAGCATTAAAAAAGAAGTAAGCTCAGAGAAAACCAACCTGCCTACATATTTTTTTATATATAATGTATAAAATGTATTGTATATACGTATATATATTATTTTTATATGCCTAATGGGTGTAGAAAAGTTCCCTTTTTATATTTTATGAAAGTTTATGTTCTGACTTAACTCTACGCAACGTTTTCCGTACAATTTTCATTTAATTTAAATTCCTGTGGCGGCGACCGTGGATTTTCTGCTTTTCGTGGCTATTCGAAATTTCTTGCAACCCGTTCGTAAATTGTTGAGTTTTTTTCTTATTGAAAAACCAAACAACGGTGGCCGTATTTAATGGAAACATTTTTGAAAGTTATCTGATAAATTTAATAACAACAAAATTATCGACAAGATTTCGCTGCCTGAAAACAAAGCAAGTTAATGGGAAATGCAAACTTTTTGCAAGATAACTTTAAAATCAATTTAGACAACTGAATATCGCAAATATAAAACGTTATATATATTAAAAATTATAAATAAGCTACATTTTCGTATAATAGTTCAATAATGCACAAAAGGTAATGAAACTATTATTCCTTTACTTTTTATTTTTACAGAGTTTACAGAAAACTTATGCTGGATGCTTCTTGCAATTTAATTTTAATATTGAAGACTGTTTTAGTTAAAGGAATATGCCCAACAATACATACACCGTTATATATGTTATATGTGTGTGTGCTTTAGTGTGGGTGTCTGGTATTTATGCTAAGAACGTGACTGGAAATATGAAATGCAGCAAATGTGTTTACTCAAATGAAGTAAGTGAGGATTGACAAATGCAGTCATTGTATATTGGTTCGGGATGTTGGGGGCAATCGCCCGGAAGTCTTACCAGTTGGTCACCCGACAAGCTTAAGCCACATGAAAAATGCTCAAAAATTGGCTTTCAGTCTAATCCGTTGGCTGCGCACAGTGGGGCTAGGAGTCCTGAATAGCAAACAGTTTATAAATTATGTAAAGGCTAAGAAGATATTTCTCTGTGTATGCAGGTAATTTTGGAAATTAAAAAGATTTTATTGTAAAGTTAATACAAGGATTTAACACGTATTTAATGAGGTTAACTGAAAGGTCTGTACATTTTCTTCCTGTGGAGTAAAGCCTATTTCAAGGATTGCATTTCATACTTCGGCCATTCGGAATGTTCTCCGGAAGGATAATCTGACTTCGGTGGTTAATTTACATAAATTTCCCGAAAAAATCCGACAAACAAATGATTTTATTCCATACAGAATTAACATATTTTTCTTATAATATTGTATATATATATAAAGCAATAATAAAATGACTTTTAGGCTTAAAGATCTAACGCCAAAACCGAATTAAATAAATATGGAAAAAGAAAATCTCCTTGGGATTAGCTAAGGATTAAGAAAAATGTTAATAAACATGTTTAGTCTTTAAGCAAATTCGTATTGTGAGCCGTTTTAGTAGCATTGTCTCACTGTGCTGCTCAGCAAACATCCATGTGTTGATTTCTACGATATATACTATATAGATCTGTATGTATATATTCTTCATATATAGTATATGCGAACATACATATATTGTATATACTCGTATGTCAAATTCAATAACGTGTGGCAGAGTGACGTTCTGCAACTGAGGCGCCAAGGGGACTCGACAAAGCATTACCCAATGGGCTGCCCCATCCCAAAGATGTTCACTTCGCTGACCCTATAAAAATGTGCGATTTTTCTTCATTTGATGAAATGAAATACAATTTCTCAACGAGTAACGCCAAGAAAAAGTTGGTTGCAATTGCAATTTGTTTTTTTTTTGCTTGGACTCACAAAGCGCAACATTGCAAAATCAGAGCTAGTTGCTTGTATATTGACATTTTTATAAGTCAATATTTCGTTGGATTGCAACAATTCGGAGGAAAGTGAGTCGAAAAGGCACAGAATTGCCCTGCTTACAGATCTCAAGCAAAAACTTTTGGCAATCTTTATATATATAGTTAAACTTTGTATTCGGGATTAATTTATTCCTCCTTCAATCCTCGTACATCCATATACATAAATATAGTGAACAATGCAAAAGTTTCTGTTGAATTGTTTGCAGTCTGCTTCATTTAGACCCAACAAATCTCACGGTAAATTGCGTTTCGTAAAGAAAAGTTAAGTAAGCCGGCAGTAACTTAAAAACGAGTTGGCAGTGCTAGTCAAGAAGTGGCCAGTTTATTTAATGCAGTATGGCAGAATTGTTAGCTTGTTTACGCTTTAGGCAATTTCAGCTTTATCATAATCCACATAAAACTATGAATTCGTGTTGCACCAGGCACACGGATGCTTAAGTTATCATAAGAATAAAGAATAGGGACTTGCAGTTGCATGTCATCGCTATAAGCTGGTAAAGGGTTAAGACGTAGGGCCGAGGTAAAGCCGCACCTGGGCATCTGCCGCTGCCATTTGTCGCTTGCAATTACTTTGATTAATAGCGGTTTGGCACTCAATGGTAATACGCCTGTGGTTATCGGGCAATCGTGTGACGGGAGTGAAAGAATGGGTAGGGTAAAACAGGTGGGTAGATAGTGTCAGTAGCAAAACTTTTTACAACTTTGCAAATGAAAACTGCAAACGCAAATGAAATTAGTCGAAACTATTTTGCCATACGCCATGGTGCACATTTTCAGGCTAAGGACATGGGGGAGTTCGTTGAAGTCAAGTTCGTGACGCGCGTATTTCTAATTAGATTAGGGCAGCCTACCGCCTACCAGCCACGCCCAGTTGTCGAGTTGTCCGTTTGGACGATGTGATTGCCATTTGAATGTGGGGAGCGTGGCGCTTTCTTGTTGATGCCGTTTTTACTAATTTTAATTGAAAAAATTCTTCAATTTTGCCATCTATCTGGTGACTGGTGGGCTCAGCCCCAAGCTCTGGCAGACAAGCATAGAAATGTAATTAGCTACGGTCTTTCTCCCTTTCTCTCTCTCTCTTTTTTCACTTTTCTCTTTTACTGACACAGTCGTACACTCAATGTTATCAATGTTGAACCGATTTGTGTGTGTAATTGCGTGTGTGTGGGTGTTGTCAACTTTTCAATTTTACAGTCATAAAAATGCAATTTGCCAGCCAATTTTACAATTAATTTTAAGTGCTGCATAAGCTCAGTCGCCGTGCCTAAATGCCACTCGTCTGATTCTAAGTATGCGTGTGTGTGTTTGTGTGTGTGTGTTAGATGTTGCGACAAGTTTAATTAAAAAACGGCGGCATGGCACAAGCTTAATGAACGACTGTGCAAATGAACCAGTTCGCTGGGTAAGGAACCAGCTTTCCGCTAATTTTAGAGCAGCGCCAAAGGATTTGTCTTGCATTTTCACGCGCATTTCGTGCAAACGAAGTGCTGATAATTAATCATAGCCATTTGTGGTTACTTAGCCAGGACGAGCCCTTTCCACTCTCCTTTTCCTATTACATTTTTTTCACAACTGCTGCAACAAACCTTTATTGTACTGCCAGCTAGAGATGGACATGTGTTTTGTGCGTTGTTTTTTGTTCTAAAATGTTACTCCTTATTTTATTCTTATGAATCTTAAGCCACTGTTTAATCAAATGGAACTAATATTTTGGTTTGTTTGATTTATATTTGTTAATGTGGAAGGATTATATAACAAATGTGGCACGGCTCGCTTAAGTCTCGTTAAAAAATAATAGAATTGAAATGTACATCGTAATATTACATTTTCATTTACTCGATTCAAGTTATAATTGAATATTTTAAAAATATTAAATAAGATGTATTTTAATATCATTGTTAAAACTAAGGCGAACTAGAGACATTTTCTTGAATAACGAGAAAATTTATTGTCCATTATCGTGTCATGTCACGAGTGTTAGTTAGTATTCGTCCCGTTCCATCTCTGTTCCTCTCTCTCTCTCTCTCTCCATCAGTAAAGAAAAGCAAAATCAGCGTTAGTTTCTACCACTCATTATGACCAATGGTCGGGGCTTTTTTTCTTTTTGGTGATTCGTTTGCGCTCTCGAGTGGGTTGGTTAATTTAATTAGAAACCGCAACTGTTGTGGATTTGGCGTAAATGATTGCCGTTGCATGATTTGACCATTTCCGTATCCGAATATTTTGTCACTTGCACTTGCTACAGCTACACATTGTACAGCTTGACAAAAAGCTTACTGCTATATATACTTATCTACACTCCCACTTTTCTATCTTCTTGAGCATACACAGCGGTATTTAAGGCAATAAAAGATTTTTTATTTAAGCTGAATAAAAATAAGTTGAAATAACAAGAAGGGATGTTTCGTCCTCATACAAACTGGCACGACACGATCAACGGACATGCCTATGTATGTGTTATGTTAAGGATGCCAACTTAACAGAATGATACATTATTGTAACCAACTTAACAGACTTGTATTACATAAATCTATTGCTTTTATAGCTGTTTAATAGAATTGGTAATTGGTCCCACTGCACCACGCCTATTTTATTAGCATGTTTAGGCGTGTTATTTTTGGTAGCAGTAACAGAAATAGTGAACTGGAGCCTTGTGGTCGTAAGTAATTATGCTTAAGTCGAAATAAATTAGACCCAGCAAATCGATGAAATCCTCAATTAGTTAAGTGGTTGGCAATTGTCACTGCCACAAATGTCGACAATTAATCGAGAAAAAAGATTCAACAAAACCAGTGGACTGAAGGTCAGTTTCATCTAGATAGGACATGATGCGCCCCAGTAAACTGCCATTCCCTTCACTTTATTTTTTTTGCATCTGAAAAGGATGTTCTGTCTAAGCAGTAAGAAATACTTACAGCAACATCAACAGCATTGTCCTGACAGTTATCTGTTCGTCTCCTGTTTTCCTTTCAGTTACTTTGTAGACAGCATTATATTTGACTTGCCTAAACCCACACTTGCATCTTACGACTGCTTTCAACCTTGCCCTTTTGACTCCTTCTGTGCACCCGCCCTTACTCTTAGATAGTACAAAGACTGCATCGAAAGTCTGTAACTGCCAAGCGAGGCTTTTGCCAATTCCTATACACAACTGGCTACATTTGTTTCTGAATAAGTGACATTCATATGAGCTGGATGCTGTTTGGTTCATGTAACAGTCACTGTCACTTTTTTTTGTCTACCCTGTGTTTATAATAGTCCAATAATGGTTATGATGGGTCTATAGGCCGCATGAATTATAACATTTATTCAAGTAAAAGATTCATATTCAGGTTGTTTTTTTTTTATAACCAAATTATTTAGGTTAAATTTTTGAGGAATGATTTTCAATGAATGAAAACTTTCTAAAGGGTATTGCCCAGTCTTCATTGCAGACTTTCTTGTTATGTTCAATTAAATCACTGAAGTTCGACAAAGGTGCAGAAAAACAGAAAAGCATTCAGTAATTGTTGGCGCATTTAAGGAGTAGTCTGGATAAGTTTGGAAGAGGATCTCAATGGAATTCATCTAGTAAGTAAAATTCTTTATTTTAAAATAAACGACAGAAAAGAATAGAAAAATCATTCACAAAGAAAAAGCTTCATCAAGTATTAACTGAAATATTTTATAATTTGTATCGAAAATAGTAAAGGAAAACATGCAGAGAATGGAGCAAAGCATTTCATTGGATTCACTATGGGAAGGTCTTTTAAGGGTGCCATTTGTACGGAACCTCGCCAGGATGGGGCATAACTGCTGCACTTACCTGAAAATGTGCTACGAGAGACCGGATAAATTATACCAAGATATGTTCCCAGCATTAGTGCCCACAGTCGCAGATCTGGCGGAGAGCAGCGAGACATACAATTGGATGACATCGTTAATACAAAAAATTGTCTTTCATCATTATAGCTTGGAGATGGCGTTATTGACCAGCGAGAATGTAGTGATGCTCTATCAGGAATCAGTGGATGTACCTATACGTTTGAATTCCTACAAACAAATGTTTATGAGCTGTGCCGCTTTTCGGCCGTGGACACGGTCGGAGCTGGCGGTTGGTTGTGCGGACGGCATTTGTCTCTGGCAAGTGTCCAGGGCAGAGTCCACAAAAAAGCTCTGTTGGCTGAGCTGCAAGTTGAATGACTTTGTAAGTGACCTACAGTGGCTACAGAATGGAACCTACTTGGCCTGTGCATTGTTGGGATCGCGCTGCATACAGATCTGGCAGCCGGAAGGGGAGCAGCTTCTACAGCAATTGGATATGCCACGCGTGGACAGTAACTTGTGGCTGTTGCGCTACAAGTCGGACATACAACTGTTTAGTTTTCTTGAAACCGATATGCGCTCTGGCTGTCATATGCTCACCTACTGGGAACAGCAGCTGACCGGGCAGCAGCCTCTACAGACGGCCACCTGGACAGCTTGTGGCTATCATCTGCTATTCGTGGTAAAGAACAGCACCGTCGTGTTTGCTACCACGCCCAATGCGGAGGCCGCTGTCTTTCTGGATCCATTGCCAAGATGGAGCACGGAGAAGGTTATAGATCTAAGCTGCGTCCGGTGCTGCGATGAGCACCACGAATGTGGACAGCCACAAGCCATTGCAATGGATCCGCTCAACACTTATGTAGCATTCATCTTCAAAGGCAAACCCTTTGTGCTGCTCTGCATGCTGTATGCACCACGTGGCTGCAAGTTGGAACTGATTCCATTTATTTTCATCAAGTGTCCCCAACAACCAAGCGATCATTCCCAAATCTATCCCACATGCATGGCCTTTGGCTGCGACAGTGCCAGAAAGAATCTGGGCAAGCGGATTCTGGCCATCGGCTGGTCCACCGGCTATTTGCAGCTGCAGCAACTTAGCGAAGGCGACCCCAAAAGTTTACACAAAGTCTTAAAGCCGAATGCCAGGATATGAATGGATCTTTCTAACAAAAATATTTGTTAATTGTTCAAATGCTTTTTTACTCGTTTGTTATTTTTATATTTCGTATTTGTAGAGATAATTTAATAACATTATTCTTACATTATATTATTTTATAAAACTTAGTTATTGTTAAAAAATTATTTTAAAGAGGGCCACAAATGAAGCTACTTGTATGTTACTAGTTTAATTGGGCCAAAACCATATTCTAGCCATCTCCGTGCACAAAAACAAAGCAATTACCTATAAACCTTCATTTCTAGAAAACACACACAAAAACACACACATCCATACATTCACACATAGAGGAAAATGCACATTTGCAGACAGAGAATATGGAAGGGGAATGGACATGAGGTTTTTGGTACGAGTATTATCAAAAACATTTCCACAGACTTATGACAGGAGGTGGCCGGGAATATGCTTCTTTTGGCTGCTGGCAACTTTGAATGTGTGCCAAATGTTGTTGGCTTTGCTGTAATTGTTACAACAAACAGTGAAATGTGCATTGATAACGTTGCGCTGTCTGAGTTTGGCCCACATTTTGGCTATATTCTCGTACGTGTGCACAGAATTCTGTGTGTGTATATACATATGCATATGTACTAGTGGTCGTGCGCTTTGTAGTATCTAAACAACTATTGTCCAATGGTGGCACCCAGAGCTGTCTCTGGCATTGGGCCATATTTGTTGCTAATTATGCTTTTTAACGCCAAATACTAAGAGTATTAGAGCTATCTATACCTATCGATAACACTGATAACAATAACATGATTATGTTATCGATAAGGATGAAATTATCTACTGCATACCTTATAGGGTATTTACCCTGACGCCGTTAATTAAAAGTCATTAGCTTAAAGGTAAACTGTATTACAGTACCTGAAAAAGTCATAATAGTGACAAAATCAGCTATTTTTGTTTACATTTTAATATGAAAGTAAAATTTAATGAAAAATATGGCGAAATAACAATTCAGATAACATAATGAGAAACAGTTATTACTAATAACCGTGTGTACTAATAACATATATGCATATATATTAAAATGCGCTCATTTATCAATTTCATTTTAATTTAATTTAATCTAGGCTGGTAACTGAAGCAAACTGATGTTATATAACTGCCTACTGACCTTGCACCGGGTTTTTCTCCTAATAACCTCATAACAGCCTCATTTTTAATACCCTATTAGGGGACACAGTATACAAGTGTCATGTGTTACCTTCTTTCTGCATGGCAGGCACAGCACAAGAATATTGTTGGAATTAAACTTTATTTTATGCCTTTTTATGTTAGTTTTAGTTAGTCGTAAAAAGCGAAGTGAGTAGCTAATCGCTGGGTGTAGTTTAAACTAGTATTAAAAAAATAATTAAATTCTAAAAGGATTATAAGGCTGTACTGGAAATCGTGCAAAAATTCTTCTGTCTGATTTTAAGCATTCCCTACATTGTTTTAGTTGCAATTCGAGATGGGCGATATATTATCTCACTGATATTTTTGCCAGATATTTGAATTACAGTGACAGCGATGACAATATATCCAAAATATCAGTGACAAAACCATTTCCGTATGTGCATTAACTGCACTACGGTCTTTTTTTGTTTTTAATAATTTCGGGTCAACTTTTATGAGCCCGAAATGATTTTGTCAGCGATATTTGATTCTTATTTTAGTATCGCAGTCACAGGGAAGTAGCAGTATCGCCCGTCTCTACTTTCAACAAAAGAAGTATCAATTACAGTGGTAATTGACAATTCTTTTGTATTGAAAGTAAATGATAATTATAAAGTTAAGGTCATTCTACGCTGGTACCACCCAGCAATTGTAGCGTGGAGTGATATCAAAGCTGGGGCTAAGCTACTTTCTTCGCCAGATACGAACTAAAACTATAACAAAATGATTTTAGATGCGGTGGATGATTCTTCCAGTGTCATTTATGCTTGCAACGTCTTTTGGGTTTGCTTTTAAATCGTCAAACAACGCAAATGGGTTTCATCTCTATGGGAACGCTTCTGCCTTAACATCAATGCATTTAACAAATCTTCGCAATAAATAAGGGTTTCTCAATTTTCGGTCTTGCCTTATTGGAGCATCTGCAGGCAAAACTAGAACCATAACTTTTTTCAAGCCGCACATCTTACACGTACCTGTATATCCTTGAAGCCATAATATTCAGTCTTTACCTCTACTCGTTATAAATAAAGGACGTTTGTATAAAATTAAAAAATTCCATAACAAATTTGA